>CM038681.1:325932752-328625934 GCA_021605205.1 Aegilops longissima
TGGCTCCATAAGATAGGAAGGAGTTGACCAACTGCGGGATGCACAAATGGTGAAAGAGTGAAGTTTGCAGACATCGACTTGAAGGACCCGCAAGACAGCATGGTGGGAGAATTTCACAGCCACTTACCCGTGAACCTTGTCACATGGGATCAATTTCAGCAAGCTTTCGCCCGCCCATGTTTCAGAGGAGCCATGGCCATGAAGAAGCGTGAGTTTACAACTTCGCCAAGGAGGAAGGATGTTGGCGATCGTGGATGACTTTAGCAAATTAGCACGTTATGCCCCGGATGAGGTTGCTACCGATGCAGCTAAGCAGGAGAAGTTTCTAGAAGGACTGAATGATGAGTTGACATGCCGTTGATGGTAGCAAGTTTCAACAACTACCGGGGAGTTGGTAGACCGAGCCCTCATGATTGAAGGAAAGCAGCGACAAATTGAGAACCGCAAGAGGAAGTATGGGCAAGAGAAGTATAACTCGGAGCTCAATGAAGCCTCGTTATACCCTAAATCAGAATTCAGTTTCAGCATACCCATGGAGGAGGTAATTCGCATAACCATAATGGCACCAAGAATGGGAGCAGGAATGGAGGAAGCAATGACAGAATCGCACCAACCCGTCAACACCATCCAAGGTAGACCTGAGTCACATCACTTGCTTTAAGTGCCGCAAGGCTGGGCATTATGCAAATGACATCGAGAAGGCGAATGGAAATGGCAATGGAAGCTCGGAAAGAAGCCCAACCCTTTCAGCGAGGGGACAGGTGAACCACATTGATGTGGAGGAGGTTGAAGATCAGCCCGATCGATGTCGGTAAGTTTTTAGTTAAGTCATTTACTGCGGTTGTTCTTTTCGATCTTGGTGCATCGCATTCATACATATCAAGGGATTTGTGGATAAGTACAAGTTACCGACCCAAGCCCTTAGGTCACCCATGCTAGTAACCTCACGGAGCGAGTACATGGCTAGTAAATGGTGTGATCGTGCCATTAAGGATTGGACACTATGTTTTCCCCTCGGACCTAATAGTTCTGGAATCCCAAGGATTGGATGTGATATTAGGTATGGATTGGTTATCAAAGTATGGAGGAAACATTGATTGCTCCACTAGATCAATTTTGCTCACCACACGAGAAGGAAGAAGGATTAAGTATGTATCACGGCACGAGCCGAGGAGAGCACAAGTTAATTGCTTATCGGGGTGGTGCGGGAAGAAGTACCAGTGGTGAAGGATTTTCCTGATGTATTTCCGGAGGAGTTGCCACCGGATAGAGACATTGAGTTTTTGATCGAGCTGTTGCCAGGAACAGGCCCGATATCGAAGCGACCGTCTGGGATGCCCGCAAAGTTTGGCGGAAATCAAGAAGCAGATTAAGGAACTATTGGATAAAGGTTTTATCGCCCAAGTTCTTCACCTTGGGGATCACCCGTTTTGTTAGTGGAGAAGAAGGATGGATCTTTAAGAATGGTTGTTGATTATCGGGATTGAATGAAGTAACAATCAAGAACAAGTACCCACTACCAATGATAAATGATCTGTTTGATCGCTTGCAAGGAGCCAAAGTGTTTTCCAAGATCGACCTGCGATCGGGTACCATCGATTGAAGATTCGGGAGCAGGACATACCCAAGACAGCATTTACCACGAGATATGGACTATCTGAGTATACCGTTATGTCATTTGGATGACTAACGCACCAGCCTATTTCATGAACACGATGAACAAAGTGTTTATGGAGTTTTGGATAAGTTAAATCGTGGTGTTCATTGATGACATTTTGATTTTCTCAAAGGATGAAGAGGAACACAAGGAACATTTGCGATTGGTTTTGGAGAAACTAAGGGAACACCAGTTGTATGCCAAATTCAGCAAATGTGAGTTTTGGTTAAAGGAAGTTGGATTTCTCGGACATGTTATATCCGGAGAAGGGATAGCAGTTGACCCCACAAAGGTTGAGACCGTAACCAAATGGGAAGCACCAACGACAGTTGGAGAGATTTGGAGTTTTCTTGGACTCGCAGGATACTACCGAAGATTCATTGAAAATTTCTCAAGGATTGCTAAGCCTATAACTGAATTGTTGAAGAAGGAAAACAAATTCATATGGATTCAGGACTGTGAGGCAAGTTTTCAGGAGTTGAAGAAAAGATTGGTTACCTCACCAGTTTTGATATTGCCAGATCAGACTAAGGATTATGAGGTGTATTGCGGCGCTTCACGTCCGAGGACTTGAGCCAGTGCTTATGCAGGAAGGAAGAGTTGTTTCGTATGCTTCACGACAACTTAAGCCCCATGAGTTGAATTATGCCACTCATGATTTGGAGTTAGCAGCCGTTGTGCATGCCTTGAAGGCGTGGAGACATTTTCTCATTGGAAATCATTGTGAAGTATATACGGATCACAAGAGTTTGAAGTACATCTTCACACGTAAGAATTGAATCTCGAGACAAAGGAGATGGTTAGAACTTATCAAGGATTATGATATGAGATTGCATTATCACCCGGAAAGGCTAATGTAAATGGCGACGCATTGAGCCGTAAGAGCCACGTCAATACCCTAATGATGGGAGGAATACCCAATGAGTTAGCGAGGACCTTGAGAGCTATGTTTGGAAATAGTTCGAGAGGCTATGTAGCAGCATTGGAAATTCATCGACAGCGATGGACAAAATCGGAGAAGCCCAAAAGGCGAGATAAGGAAGTTGCCTCTATAAAGGAGAAAATGAGCAAAGGAAAAACTAAAGGATTTCATGAGGATGAGCACGATACCCTATGGTTTGAAGACCGTGTTTATGTGCCCAATGACCCGAGAGATTAGGAAGTTGATTTTACAAGAAGCCCATGATTCACCCTATTCGATTCACCGGAAATACCAAGATGTATTTGGATTTGAAGAACACTTTCGGTGGACGGAATGAAGAAGGATATTGCGGAGTATGTAGCGATTTGTGATGTATGTCGAAAGTAAAAGCGAGCATCGAAGCAAGCGAGTTGTTACAACCATTGCGATACCGAATGGAAGTGGGATAAACTAGGCATGGATTTCATCACAAGTTTGCCAAAGACCCGTTCGAGGATATGACTCGATTTGGGTTATAGTCGACCGTTTAACGAAGGTAGCTCATTTCATTCGATCAAGACTACCTATAGCAGTGCTAAGTTGGCAAAGATATACATGACCAGAATTGTGTGCTTACGGAGTTCGAGGAGCATCGTATCGGATAGAGGAACCCAGTTTACCTCGAAATTTTGGAACCGGTTACACGAAACATTGGGAACGATGGAATTGATGACAGCTTTCCACCCACAGACCGATGGACGGTGAGAGAGAGTCAATCAGATTTTGGAGGACATCTTTGAGAGCTTGTGCACTAGATTATGGATCTAGTTGGGATGATAATTTGCCGTATGCAGAATTTTCCTACAACAACAGTTACCAAACCAGCTTGAAGATGGCACCTTCGAGGCTCTGTATGGAAGAAGGTGCGGACACCGTTGTCATGGGAATGCCCGGAGATCGTCGGTTGTTTGGACCAGATTTGATTAAGAATGCGAGCGAAAGTTAAGTTGATTCAAGACAGGCTCAAGGTAGCCCAGTCCGGACAAAAGAGCTATGCCGATTCAAAGCGCCAGCGATTGAGTATGAGTTGGAGCAGTATATCTCGAGTATCCCGCTTGAGGAGTTAAGCGTTTTGGAGTTAAAGGAAAGTTAGCACCCGTTTATTTGGACCGTATAAGATTTTGCAACGCATGGGAGAAGTTGCTTATAAGTTGGAATTGCGGAAGGACTGTCAGGAGTTCATGATGTATTCCATGTTTCTCGATTGAAGAAATGTCACCCGAGATAGCGAGAGGTACCGTTAAGAGACACAGTGCCACTTTGAAGCAATTGATTGAAGGATGACTTAACATATGAGGAAAAACCGGTTAAGATTCTCGATTATGCCAATGAGTTACCCACAGCAAAGTTATCAAGTTTTGCAAAGTTCATTGGAGCCACCACACGAGGATGAAGCCACACAGGAAAGAGAGAAGTTTTGCTCAAGGACCACCCTCACCTATTTTCTAGCCAACCCGAATCTCGAGGGCTAGATTCATCTTAAAGAGGTAGGTTTGTAACATCCCAAATTTTCAATTTGGAATGTTATACATTAGGTCATCATGCATATCATATTTTCTCGCATTTTCCGATCCTAGAAAATTTCACGCAACTCAAGGACCCTCGGAGAAGTTGGAGATTTCATTATTTTCATATTTGGGATTTCTCAAATTTTGAAAATAGGATCATTGGTTTATTTAATTATCTTCATAAAGTTTTCCTAAAAAAATTAAGAGAGGGAATAATATGACTTTCCCAACAATTAGGAAAAATGAAGATTTTATAAATAAATCAAATTTGGTTTTGAACGATTTATTTTGCTTAGGCAAAAATGAGCATTTAAAAAAAATACGCATATTTGCCGTTTTTAAAGTTCATTTTGTTCGACTCATTTTTAGGAGTCGGGGAAAATTTATTTTATTAAATTCGGAGTTCGTTTGGTATTTTTTAAATCCGTTTAGTTTTGTTTAAAAAAAACTGCGCCCCCACTTTGGGCCAAGGCCCAGCCCGGCCCTTGCCCCTCCTCCCTCTCCTCACAAGACGCTTGAGGCGGCCCCCCACGCCCGCCGCCCCCCGCCCGCCTGAGTCCGCCTCCGGCCGGCCCCGGCTTGCCCCTCCCAAAGGCGCCACCCCCTCCTTAAATACTCGCCGCCCCCTCTCTCCTCATCCACCGCCACCGCGCCCTCCTCACCCGAGCCCGACCGAGCCCGCGCCCTCAGGGGCCTTGCCGTTCCCGCCGTCGCCGCCCCTCGCCGCCCCTCGCCCGCCCCTTGAGACCTCGCCCCCCCCAGCCCAGCCCGTGACCACCGGAGGTAGCCGCGCCGCCCGATCCGGTTTTCTTTAAGAAAACCCGATCCGGTTTTTGAAGATGTTGGTTTTAAAAAAAAACAAAAAAACCTAGATGGTTTTATTTTTTTCGGTTTTCTTAATTATGAACGTTCACCGAACCGTTCGTTTCAATGAATGTGTTCGTTGGATTAGTTACATTAACGAACGTCCGTTATTTAATCCGTTCGTCGTTTTCTTTTAATCGGATCTAATCCGTTATTTTTTCGATTCGATTTCGATCCGATTTTCAAATCTGTTTTATTTCTTGCTCGTTTATCGGAATCGGTGATTCAAGCGCTGGAGTTTAGTTCTGAAACCGCCGTTCCGACTAACTTACTTACACAGAGTTTTGCTACTGTAAAATTTTGACCTAGTTTCAGATTGCTAAACCGAGTCGTTCTCTCTCGAGTTTCGACTTTCGATGCTTTATTTGATTCGATTCTTTTGCAACCAGGGTTCTTAAGTTGAACTATCTGGTTAGATCTTTTATTCGAGATTTCCCTGTGCATTAGATGAGTACTTATTGTATGCTTGTTGTTTGTCTGCGTTAGATCACCCGGAGTGCGCCGCTTGTTACTTCGAATCTCTAGGTCTCGCGGATCATCAGCAAGGCAAGTAACACTTGATCATACCTTTTCTACTACCCAGTTTTATGCATTAGATCAAACCCTCAAACACTTGCATGTTTAGGATCTAATTAAATTGTGGGATTGGGAAGTAGATTGAGGTAGTACCTATTACTGTTTTACTTATGAAACCTTGGGAGTTACTTCTCGTTTGCTTATTATGCCATGCTATGCTAGTAGGCGTGGATTGGGTGAGTGAATATCCATGACAGATGTGAGATTGTTAATTAATGGTTTATCTAAGGTGGCAACCTAAACACACATCTGGGTGGATTGAGGCACTGGTTTCTATCGAGGACTTGCTGTATTTCTTGGACCGCCACCTGGCTCTAAGGGATCATAAGATTATTCAAGCTGAAACTTCCGTGTGCAGCCACAAGCCAATTATGGGCTCTGGCGTAGTTGACTAAGTTGTGCGAACTCTTACGGGTAGGCTAGCTGATGTAGGGGATGTAGGTTGGTACGGTCTACCCACATGTAAGGTGCTAAGCGCTTCGAAGACTATGTCTCGGTCATCCGTTTCTCAAACACCATGTAGTCACGAGAACCAAGCGGAGGCGATCGAGTCTTAATGGGGAAAAGTCGCAAACCTCTGCGAGTGTATAAACTAATCATGATTAGCCGTGTCCCGGTTATGGACGTTTTGAGTATCCGTAATTGAATATCATGTGAATCTCAACATGTTACCTCTAATAAATGTATTGGGTTTTGATGAGTACTTTTAATTGGGATTGAGGATCTTGTCAACCATTCTCAATGTTTAACAACCACCATGATAGTTAAATAAAATTATTCCTTTGATGTAGGGAAAAACCAGCTTTATGCAAATGTAACCAGTAGAGCCTTACCACCAGCCATATATGCATGTAGTATAGACTTATTCCTTCATTACTCTCTATGTGTTACATTGCGGCATATTCCATGTCTTGACCCGTTTTGGCTGCAACTTTCACGTTCGAGACTTTTCGAACGACGAGTAAGGTGTTAGGTCGTGGTTCTATACTCGGTGATGCCGATGGAGTTGATGGACTCGCTTATCTTCCAAGCCTTCCGCTGTTATTGTTAGATGGCCTTAAGCCATATTATTGTAATAAGTTCCCTTGTGGACAACGATGTAATAAGTGTGTGATTGCTACTCTGCTATAAATCCTTGAAATCTTGTGTGGTGTCGGCATTCTTGATCCGAGGATGACACGAGCATAGAGACTTGATCCATTCGGTGCAGGTCGCTCTGAGAGAATGGTATCGAGCACCTGCCGATTGTAGGACACGACCACTAAGTTAAAGCCATAGATCACTACTCTCTTCCCATTTCTAACTCCTCATCTTTTCTACTCTCTTTAGGATGATGGACGCGAAGATCAAGTACACCCAACCGGATGAAGGCACACCTTTTGGATTTCACTTGAAGGAAGTTACCAAGTACTGAACATTGGACTACCAAGCTTCACCGGACTTTCAGCGCCACTCTGCTGAAGAGGAGCACTTTGGAAGATTCACGCTCACGTTCGGGAAGGACATTAGCCCCAATCACCAAGCCTATAGATAGTGTTTTGATTGCACCAACTTGGAGTGCAGGAAAGAGCATGGCAGCTCACATCACCATGGGACGCATTGGAGAAGTTTATCAAGAAGACCTCAAGGACACTATCTACCAGATTTGCGGACGCCGAGATGACAAATGGGACATTATCGGCACCAAGAAGGATAGATCCATTGCAGCTTTCATCCAGAGTTAAACCAGCACATTCGGCGCCAGAGAACCAAATGTGCAATGATATGTTGGAGTTATAGAGCATAAAGGAAGGATCATCGAACCGAAGAAGAACTAAAGACTACACAAAGGACTACATGGGCGAGATCGTAGCTCTAGCAAGACACAATAACGATCTTAAGTATGAGATCGAAGAACTCAAGAAGAAGTTGGCGCTCGGAATGAAGACCAATATGTCGAATACCCAGCGACTACATCAACATCGGCGACACCGATTCGGATCCAAGTGAACCCGATTTTGAAGGCGAAGGTGGAGCGGACATCATGGAGTCTTCCACGGTTCAAATTAGTAGAAGTCCCCACATATTAGTAGTATTTCCCTCCATGTAAACATTGTAGTACCGCACTTTTGCGATAGTTAGATCGTTGTAAGCCCTTGTTTGATTGAATGAAGTGATTTGTGTGTTTTGCTCATGTGCATTGGGTAGTGATTCCCCTTAGACCTCATTCTATTCTAAATTTCTCTTCTTTTCTAAACCCATCGGATGCCTCAGGGCGCGACCCGGATTCGTTTTCCCTTGAGAGATCACCCAATTGATCCAGCAGCGAATACCTGATCCAAATATTGGTGCGAAACCAGGGAACAACAACAACAACAACAACCCACCACCACCACCACTGCGGATCATCGACTCGTTTCCTTAGAATGAACCGCGGTGTATTCCGATAGCACCGAGCCGATTGTAGCAGATGATGGCTCCATAAGATAGGAAGGAGTTGACCATCGCGGGATGCACGGATGGTGAAAGAGTGAAGTTTGCACATCAGCTTGAAGGACCCAGCAGACATGGTGGGAGAATTTCACACCACTTACCCGTGAACAACTTTGTCACATGGGATCAATTTCAGCAAGCTTTTCGCCTTGCCCATGTTTGGCGAGGAGCCATGGCCATGAAGAAGCGTGAGTTTATAACTTCGCCAAGGAGGAAGGATTGTTGGCGATCGTGGATGACTTTAGCAAATTAGCACGTTATGCCCCGGATGAGGTTGCTACCGATGCAGCTAAGCAGGAGAAGTTTCTAGAAGGACTGAATGATGAGTTCACATGCCGTTGATGGTAGCAAGTTTCAACAACTACCGGGAGTTGGTAGACCGAGCCCTCATGATTGAAGGAAAGCAGCGACAAATTGAGAACCGCAAGAGGAAGTATGGGCAAGAGAAGTATAACTCGGAGCTCAGCAGAAGCCTCGTTATACCCCTAAATCAGAATTCAGTTTCAGCATACCCATGGAGGAGGTAATTAGCATAACCATAATGGCACTAAGAATGGGAGCAGGAATGGAGGAAGCAGCAGACGAATCGCACCAACCCGTCAACACCATCCAAGGTAGACTGAGTCACATCACTTGCTTTAAGTGCCGCAAGGCGGGCATTATGCAAATGACTCGAAAGGCGAAATGGAAATGGCAATGGAAGCTCGGAAAGAAGCCCAACCCTTTCAGCAGGGGACGGGTGAACCACATTGATGTGGAGGAGGTTGAAGATCAGCCCGATCACGATGTCGGTAAGTTTTTAGTTAAGTCATTTATGCGGTTGTTCTTTTCGATCTTGGTGCATCGCATTCATACATATCAAGGGATTTGTGGATAAGTACAAGTTACCGACCCAAGCCCTTAGGTCACCCATGCTAGTAACCTCACGGAGCGAGTACATGGCTAGTAAATGGTGTGATCGATTGCCATTAAGGATTGGACACTATGTTTTCCCCTCGGACCTAATAGTTACGGAATCCCAAGGATTGGATGTGATATTAGGTATGGATTGGTTATCAAAGTATGGAGGAAACATTGATTGCTCCACTAGATCAATTTTGCTCACCACACGGAAGGAAGAAGGATTAAGTATGTATCACGGCACGAGCCGAGGAGAGCACAAGTTAATTGCTTATCGGGGTGGTGCGGGAAGAAGTACCGATGGTGAAGGATTTTCTGATGTATTTCGGAAGAGTTGCAGAATGCCACGGATAGAGACATTGAGTTTTGATCGAGCTGTTGCGAGAACAGGCCCGATATCGAAGCGACCGTCTGAGGATGCCCGCAAAGGATTTGGCGGAAATCAAGAAGCAGATTAAGGAACTATTGGATAAAGGTTTTATACGCCCAAGTTCTTCACCTTGGGGATCACCCGTTTTGTTAATGGAGAAGAAGGATGGATCTTTAAGAATGGTTGTTGATTATCGGGGATTGAATGAAGTAACAATCAAGAACAAGTACCCACTACCAATGATAAATGATCTGTTTGATCGCTTGAAAGGAGCCAAAGTGTTTTCCAAGATCGACCTGCGATCAGGGTACCATCAGTTGAAGATTCGGGAGCAGGACATACCCAAGACAGCATTTACCACGAGATATGGACTATGCAGTAGTATACCGTTATGTCATTTGGACTGACTAACGCACCAGCCTATTTCATGAACACGATGAACAAAGTGTTTATGGAGTTTTGGATAAGTTAGCGTGGTGTTCATTGATGACATTTGATTTTCTCAAAGGATGAAGAGGAACACAAGGAACATTTGCGATTGGTTTTGGAGAAACTAAGGGAACACCAGTTGTATGCCAAATTCAGCAAATGTGAGTTTTGGTTAAAGGAAGTTGGATTTCTCGGACATGTTATATCCGGAGAAGGGATAGCAGTTGACCCCACAAAAGAAATGGGAAGCACCAACGACAGTTGGAGAGATTTGGAGTTTTCTTGGACTCGCAGGATACTACCGAAGATTCATTGAAAATTTCTCAAGGATTGCTAAGCCTATAACTGAATTGTTGAAGAAGGAAAACAAATTCATATGGACTGAGGACTGTGAGGCAAGTTTTGGGAGTTGAAGAAAAGATTGGTTACCTCACGGTTTTGATATTGCGGATCGGACTAAGGATTATGAGGTGTATTACGGCGCTTCACGTCGAGGACTTGGAGCGTGCTTATGCAGGAAGGAAGAGTTGTTTCGTATGCTTCACGACAACTTAAGATCCATGAGTTGAATTATGCCACTCATGATTTGGAGTTAGCAACCGTTGTGCATGCCACGAAGGCGTGGAGACATTTTCTCATTGGAAATCATTGTGAAGTATATCGGATCACAAGAGTTTGAAGTACATCTTCACACGAAGGAATTGAATCTCGGACAAAGGAGATGGTTAGAACTTATCAAGGATTATGATATGAGATTGCATTATCACCGGAAAGGCTAATGTAAGTAGGCGGCGCATTGAGCCGTAAGAGCCACGTCAATACCCTAATGATGGGAGGAATACCCAATGAGTTAGCGAGGACCTTGAGAGCTATGTTTGGAAATAGTTCCGAGAGGCTATGTAGCAGCATTGGAAATTCGATCGACAGCGATGGACAAAATCGAGAAGCCCAAAAGGCGGATAAGGAAGTTGCCTCTATAAAGGAGAAAATGAGCAAAGGAAAAACTAAAGGATTTCGTGAGGATGAGCACGATACCCTATGGTTTGAAGACCGTGTTTATGTGCCCAATGACCCGGAGATCGGGAAGTTGATTTTACAAGAAGCCCATGATTCACCCTATTCGATTCACCGAAATACCAAGATGTATTTGGATTTGAAGAACACTTTCGGTGGACGGAATGAAGAAGGATATTGCGGAGTATGTAGCAGTTTGTGATGTATGTCGAAAAGTAAAAGCGAGCATCGAAGCAAGCAGGATTATTACAACCATTGCCGATACCCGAATGGAAGTGGGATAAACTAGGCATGGATTTCATCACAGGTTTGCCAAAGACCCGTTCAGGATATGACTCGATTTGGTTTATAGTCGACCGTTTAACGAAGGTAGCTCATTTCATTCGATCAAGACTACCTATAGCAGTGCTAAGTTGGCAAAGATATACATGACCAGAATTGTGTGCTTACGGAGTTCGAGGAGCATCGTATCGATAGAGGAACCCAGTTTACCTCGAAATTTTGGAACCAGTTACACGAAACATTGGGAACGGATGGAATTGATACAGCTTTCCACCCACAGACCGATGGACAGGGAGAGAGTCAATCAGATTTTGGAGGACATCTTTGAGAGCTTGTGCACTAGATTATGGATCTAGTTGGGATGATAATTTGCCGTATGCAGAATTTTCCTACAACAACAGCTACCAAACCAGCTTGAAGATGGCACCTTCGAGGCTCTGTATGGAAGAAGGTGCAGGACACCGTTGTCATGGGACTGGCCGAGATCGTCGATTGTTTGGACCAGATTTGATTAAGGAGTGCGAGCAGAAAGTTAAGTTGATTCAAGACGAGCTCAAGGTAGCCAGTCTAGACAAAAGAGCTATGCCGATTCAAAGCGCCAGCGATTGAGTATGAGGTTGGAGCAGAGTATATCTCGAGTATCCCTTGAGGAGTTAAGCGTTTTGGAGTTAAAGGAAAGTTAGCACCCGTTTATTTGGACCGTATAAGATTTTGCAGCATGGGAGAAGTTGCTTATAAGTTGGAATTGCGGAAGGACTGTCGGGAGTTCATGATGTATTCCATGTTTCTCGATTGAAGAAATGTCACCCGAGATAGCGGAGGTACCGTTAAGAACACAAAGTGCCCGGAAGCAATTGATTGAAGGATGACTTAACATATGAGGAAAAACGGTTAAGATTCTCGATTATGCCAGTGAGTTACCCGCAGCAAAGTTATCAAGTTTTGCAAAGTTCGGTGGAGCCACCACACCGAGGATGAAGCCACACAGGAAAGAGAGGAAGTTTTGCTCAAGGACCACCCTCACCTATTTTCTAGCCAACCCGAATCTAGAGGGAGATTCATCTTAAAGGTAGGTTTGTAACATCCCAAATTTTCAATTTGGAATGTTATACATTAGGTCATCATGCATATCATATTTTCTCGCATTTTCCGATCCTAGAAAATTTCACGCAACTCAAGGACCCTCGGAGAAGTTGGAATTTCATTATTTTCATATTTAGGATTTCTCAAATTTTGAAAATAGGATCATTGGATTTATTTAATTACCTTCATAAAGTTTTCCTAAAAAAATTAAGAGAGGGAATAATATGACTTTCCCAACATTTAGGAAAAATGAAGATTTTATAAATAAATCAAATTTGGTTTTGAAGATTTATTTTGCTTAGGCAAAAATGAGCATTTAAAAAAATATGCATATTTGCCGTTTTAAAGTTCATTTTGTTAGACTCATTTTTAGGAGTCGGGAAAATTATTTTATTAAATTAGGAGTTCGTTTGGTATTTTTTTAAATCCGTTTAGTTTTGTTTAAAAAAACTACTTCCCCCCCGGGCCAAGGCCCACCCGGCCCAGCCTTGCCCTCCTCCTCCTCTCCTCGCGCCTTGGAGGGCGTCCCTGGCCGCCGCCGCCGCCCCGCCGAGTCCGCCTCCGACCCGGCCCGGCTTGCCCCTCCCCAAGCGCCGCCCCCCCTCCTTAAATACTCGCCCCCCTCTCTCCTCATCCCGCCGCCACCACCCGCTCACCAAGCCCGACCGAGCCCCGCCCGCGCCCGAGGCCGCCCGTTCCCGCCGCCTCCGCCCCTCGCCGCCCCTCGCCGCCCCTCGCCCTCGCCCCCCCCCTTGGGCCCGCCAGGCGAAGACCACCGGAGGTAGCCGCCGCCGCCCCGATCCGGTTTTCTTTAAGAAAACCCGATCCGGTTTTTTTGAAGATGTTCGGTTTAAAAAAAAAAAAAACCTAGATGGTTTTATTTTTTTTCGGTTTTCTTAATTAACGAACGTTCACCGAACCGTTCGTTTCAATGAATGTGTTCGTTGGATTAGTTACATTAACGAGCGTCCGTTATTTAATCCGTTAAATCGTTTTCTTTTAATCGGATCTAATCCGTTATTTTTTCTCGATTCGATTTCGATCCGATTTTCAAATCTGTTTTATTTCTTGCTCGTTTATCGAATCGGTGATTCAAGCGCTGGAGTTTCGTTCTGAAACCGCCGTTCCGACTAACTTACTTACACAGTTTTGCTACTGTAAAATTTTGACCTAGTTTCAGATTGCTAAACCGAGTCGTTCTCTCTCGAGTTTCGACTTTCGATGCTTTATTTGATTGATTCTTTTGCAACAGGGTTCTTAAGTTGAACTATCTGGTTAGATCTTTTATTCGAGATTTCCTGTGCATTAGATGAGTACTTATTGTATGCTTGTTGTTTGTCTGCGTTAGATCACCGGTCGCCGCTTGTTACTTGAATCTCTAGGTCTCATGGATCATCGACAAGGCAAGTAACACTTGATCATACCTTTTCTACTACCCAGTTTTTATGCATTATATCAAAACCCTCAAACACTTGCATGTTTAGGATCTAATTAAATTGTGGGATTGGGAAGTAGATTTGAGGTAGTACCTATTACCTGTTTTACTTATGAAACCTTGGGAGTCACTTCTCGTTTGCTTATTATGCCATGCTATGCTAGTAGGCGTGGATTGGGTGAGTGAATATCCATGACAGATGTGAGATTGTTAATTAATGGTTTATCTAAGGTGGCAACCTAAACACGCATCTGGGTGGATTGAGGCACTGGTTTCTATCGAGGACTTGCTGTATTTCTTGGACCGCCACCTGGCTCTAAGGGATCATAAGATTATTCAAGCTGGAAACTTCCGTGTGCAGCCACAAGCCAATTATGGGCTCTGGCGTAGTTGACTAAGTTGTGCAAACTCTTACGGGTAGGCTAGCTGATGTAGGGGATGTAGGTTGGTACGGTCTACCCACATGTAAGGTGCTAAGCGCTTACGAAAGACTATGTCTCGGTCATCCGTTTCTCAAACACCATGTAGTCACGAGAACCAAGCGGAGGCGATCGAGTCTTGTGGGGAAAAGTGCGCAAACCTCTGCAGAGTGTATAAACTAATCATGATTAGCCGTGTCCCCGGTTATGGACGTTTTGAGTATCTGGTAATTGAATATCATGTGAATCTCAACATGTTACCTCTAATAAATGTATTGGGTTTTGATGAGTACTTTTTAATTGGGATTGAGGATGCTGTCAACCATTCTCAATGTTTAACAACCACCATGATAGTTAAATAAAATTATTCCTTTGATGTAGGGAAAAACCAGCTTTATGCAAATGTAACCGTAGAGCCTTACCACCAGCCATATATGCATGTAGTATAGACTTATTCCTTCATTACTCTCTATGTGTTACATTGCCAGCATATTCCATGTGCTGACCCGTTTTCGGGCTGCAACTTTCACGTTATGCACTTTTCGAACGACGAGTAAGGTGTTAGGTCGTGGTTCTATACTCAGTGATGCCGATGGAGTTGATGGACTCGCTTATCTTCCAAGCCTTCCGCTGTTATTGTTAGATGGCCTTAAGCCATATTATTGTAATAAGTTCCCTTGTGGACAACGATGTAATAAGTGTGTGATTGCTACTCTGCTATAAATCCTTGAAATCTTGTGTGGTGTCGGCATTCTTGATCCGAGGATGACATCGAGCACGAGATTTGATCCATTCGGTCTGGTACGCTACAAATGAGGTATGCTCGAAGAAACATACACGATTAAACATTGGTTGACGGTGCACCCGAATACCTTAGGTAGCACAAACAATGTTAGAATGGCGATTCGATAACCAATAGTCTAAGAATGAAATGTTGACCATTAACTTCAAAGCAATAAGGTTTCTAGAAGTTTTTTTTAAAATTACTAGTCCATCTGTCGGTATTCCTGTTAGGAACAACACGGGGACCAAGAAAAGAATGGTGATGGTGAAGTATCACTTATATCAAGAATTCTCAAGAGGTGGTGAAATTCTCACAACCTTCTTGACATCAAAGATGGTAATACTCCACGGTAGAGTCATAACATAAGTAGGATAGAAAGGAACTCAAGGATCAACACGAAACAGGAACAAATTTTGTGTTGGAGGGAATGCAATAATGTTGTGGATGATAACCCAAACCATCGAGGGCAAAGGATGATGTTTCTCATCAAGAATTCAATAGATATCTTGGAAGACCCCAGAATGTTGATGATGATCACGACACATTTGTCGAGAGGTTTCGAGAAGATGTAACTGATCGGCGATGACATCAAGTCAACGGAAATGATGAAGCCAAAAGTCATTGGAACCATGGGTACGACACAAACTCGAAATCAAGCTTGCTGTACAAGGACAAACGGTATGACGAGGAAGATCGATTGTAAGATTAGCTCACCGTCGAAATTTTGTGCTCCGAGAAGAAGGACCCGTAGTACAGTTTAAAATTTAGCATGATAATGATATAGCCGATCGGGCTAGGAATGATGTGATCGGGTACAAACTCATACTTATAGAAGCTTACAAGAGTTGTTGAACCGTGAGTGCGGACTCGGTTCAGTTATTGAGTGTCTTTGAGTGTTTAATAACTCGAGCCCGTGAAAAAATTGGAATCGGTGGGAATGTAGTACTTGATGAAGAACTCATAAGAAATTATGCAGTTCCATGATAATCTCGAGATACCAGGGGATAATACTCGATGACAGATCAAAGTAGAAGTTGGACTGGGGCATTGCTCTGCAGAAGACAAGTGCTTAACTTGCACGAGAAATGGTATTTAAAGGAGAACATGGTCGGAACCACGATTGCAAAAAGGCCAGATCTCAGATATAAGATGAACTTATACCAAGGGAATAATTAATTTTAAAAGAAGCTTCGATGAGAAGATGTACATCGTGTCCATGGGCATGAACACAAAGTTCAAGGTCGACTCCCACTTCTCCAATGCACAACCTTTCATTCACTTCTCACGTTAAATGAAGTTGAAGTGTTGAAATTTTATCTAGCAAAATACCAGAAGAGTACGACTCGTGAAAACTTCCGACTTCATACAGATTTAGGAAGGCATAGGTTCAACCCATCAGGGCATCTTAGGAACATATACCACAAATTTCAAGAGTAAATATCACAAGCTCAAAAGTAGAGCATGGTCGAAAAATTAGAGGATACGATTTACCAAAGGCATTATGTATCGGTTAAAGAACTCATAAGAATTTTGGTGGTGAAGGACACTGTCGGATAATAACCCGGCAATGGGTATGGCGGTCCTAGCAGGACTGATGTGAGTATCGGTACTCAACGGAAGAAGAAGAATGCAAGGAGATCGGAAGATAGAAACAATGACTAATTCAAAGCTTAATTGCAAAGGAATTATGAATTCCAAATCAAGGGATCAGAAGCAATGCTCTGATTAGGGATGGATAAGTTGAATAGTCTTAGGGTACAATCAACGACAATTGGATTGGTCGAGAACCAATTCAATTAAAAGAATGGCAGCTCAAATTTAAAAGGTAATTTATAAGGATCAATGATGATTGCGTGTATTCGCAATCATATTGAAATCAACAAACTCAAAATGATAATGACAAGGAATGTCAATAAGACTACGAGACTTATGGGATTAACCATAATGCAAGCAAGCAAGAATTTCAAGAGCCAAAGGCTCCAGAGGATTTTCAAGATCGAATAGTATTTTGAAGACTTTTGTGAAACACATGAACAAGCGATGATGGCGGATACTCGACAAGTGCGAGGATTTATTTGAAGGGGTATTCATGTGGCAAAGAACTGCTAGGCGATAGGCACAAAGTATTCTCGGAACAATAGAAAACTTGGGTATCTTGTAATAACAAGATCAATGGGGGATGATCGTATGAATGGCAAGTGTAAGTGGTTATCCATAAGGATTTATCGGTGGTCGGGAATAGCAAAAGTGATGGGCACAAAGTCTCGAGAGAATATCAAAGAGTATCTCCGAAATCTTCTGGTGCAGTCGGTGATCATCTGGACTGAAGGGCCTCTCCGGAAGGAAGTATTTTTGAGAACCTAAAGTTAGATTTTAGTATCGTTTAACCCGAATAGAAGAGAGTTCAGAATCCTAGAGTAAAGGTCGAGGAGTAAAAGATCTTAGTACCATCCAATGGCGACGTGGGCCCGTAAGGCACACAGCCATGTTAGTAAAAGTTTTGCAATGACTAGACTCGACTTCGGCCAAGGAGTATGGAAGGGGGGATTCCTACAGGCAGTCGGCTCTGATACCAACTTGTGACGCCCCCGATTGAATCATACACTAATCATGCACGCAAACGTGTACATTCAAGATCAGGGACTCACGGGAAGATATCACAACACAACTCTAAAATAAAGTAAGTCATACAAGCATCATAATACAAGCCAGGGGCCTCGAGGGCCCGAATACAAGTGCTCGATCATAGACGAGTCAGCGGAAGCAACAATATCTGAGTACAGAGATAAGTTAAACAAGTTGCCATAAGATGGCTAGCACAAACTGGGATACAGATCGAAAGAGGCGCATGCCTCCTGCCTGGGATCCTCCTAACTACTCCTGGTCATCATCAGCGGGCTGCACGTAGAAGTAGGCACCTCCAGTGGAGTAGTCGTCGTCGACGGTGGCGTCTCGCTCCTGGGCTCCGACATCTGGTCGCAGCAATCGGATAGAGATAGGGGAAAAAAGGGGGAACAAGGCAACCGTGAGTACTCATCCAAAGTACTCGCAAGCAAGGAGCTACACTACATATGCATGGATATATGTGTAAAGGGCCATATCAGTGGACTGAACTGCAGAATGCCAGAATAAGAGGGGGATAGCTAATCATGTCGAAGACTACGCTTCTGGCAGCCTCCGCCTTGCAGCATGTAACAGAGAGTAGTCTGAAGTCCTCCAAGTAGCATCGCATAGCAATAATCCTACCCGGCGATCCCCTCCTCATTGCCCTGTTAGAGAGCGATCACCGGGTTATATCTGGCACTTGGAAGGGTGTGTTTTATTAAGTATCCAGTTCTAGTTGTCATAAGGTCAAGGTACAACTCCAAGTCGCCCCATTACAGAAGATCACGGCTATTGAATAGATTAACTTCCTGCGGGGTGCACTACATAACCCAACATGCTTGATCCCATTTGGCGGACACACTTTCTGGGTCATGCCCGGCGCGGAAGATCAACACGTCGCAGCCCCACCTAGGCTGTGAGAGAGGTGCACGCCGGTCTAAACCTAAGCGCCGACAGTGTCCGCCCATCGCCTTAGCACACCACTTGCGTTGCGTGGGCGGCGGAAGAAGAACTAGCCCCTTAATACAAGAGCAGGCCTACGTTCCAATCCGGCGCGCGCCGCTCGATCGACGCGTCACGAAGTGCCGGTGATACCACGACGTCGAGTGCCCATAATCGCTTCCACGTAGTTGGTTAGTGCGTATAGACCAAATGGCGGACTCGGATCAAATACCAAGATCTCGTTAAGCGTGTTAAGTATCCGCGAACACCGACCAGGGCCAGCCCACCTCTCTCTAGGTGGTCTCAACCTGCCCTATCGCTCCGCCACAAAGTAACCGTCGGGGGCCGTCGGGAACCCAGCCCACCTCTACGGGATGGAGCCACTGTCCTCTCAGCCCCCATCTCCGAGCAGTATCACGGTAATGTAATAGTGTAAAGTATATAGTATATGCCGTGATCACCTCCCGGAGTGATCACAGCCCGATAGTATAACATGGCGATTTAACAAGAGTGTAGGGCCTTGATGGAACACTAGCATCCTATACTAAGCGGTAGGATAGCATGTAAAGGTAACAACAGATAGTAGCAAGGACAGGCTATGCAGCGGTATAGGATTAATCGAAAGCGGTAACATGCTACACTACTCTAATGCAAGCAGATAGAGAAGAATAGGCGATATCGATGATCAAGGGGGGCTTGCATGGTTGCTTTGGCAAGAAGGAGAGGTCGTCAACACCGTAGTCGTACTGGGTAGCAGCGGCGTCGGTCTCGTAGTCTACCGGAGATAAGAGGGGGAAGAAACAATAAATACAGTGCAAACATAAGAAAGACGACGCAAGACATGACAAAGAGCGGTGTTAAGTGTGCCCTAACGCGGTAGTAGGTGATACCGGCGAAAGGGGGAAACATCCGGGAAAGTATCCCCGGTGTTTCGCGTTTTCGGATTGGTGAATTGGAGGGGGAAAGTTGCGTGTTTGCTATGCTAGGGATGTGTGGCGGACGAACGGGCTGCGTATTCGGATCCGTCTCGTTGTTGTGAGCAACTTTCATGTACAAAGTTTTCCCATCCGAGTTACGGATTATTTTATATTAATTTTTAAAGTTTTAATTCAATTTTGGAATTAATAGATTTTAATTAATTAGAAAAGGTAATTATTGGGTCAGCGTGACATCAGCATGATGTCAGCGGGTCTACAGGTTGACTAAGTCAACCCTGGCACGTGGGGCCCGTTCGTCATAGTCTCGGGTTAATTAAGCATGGTTAAATAGTTAACTAAATGATTAGGTTAATCTACTACAGACTTAATTAAGTTAATTAATTTTTTAATTAATTAATTAATTAATTAATTAATATTTTTATTTATTAAATTTTTAAACTCCTTTTTTATAAGCGTTAAGGGCTGGTGGGCCCTTTGCCATATGCCGAGGGCCTTAGCGGGCGATGGATGGCTCGGCGGGCGTTAGGCGCGCACTCGGCGACGGGCACCCGCCTAGTCCACCATGAGCAGGCGCCGCGGGCGATGGCGCTAAGCGCCATGGGCGAGTGGGAAGGCAGAGCGGTTGGGGCGGCGGAGGGCGCCGGCCGACTAAGGATGACGAGAGGAGGCGGTTGGGGGCGACACGCTCACCATGGACGGACGCGACGCGGCAGCGTGTCGCGTGGTGGCGGAGGCCCGCAGAGCGGGGCGAGGGGAGCAGAGGGGACCCTGGGCAGGCGAGGCGGGGCAAGGGCTTCACGACAGTCGCGGAGAGGGACGCCGACAGGAGGGTAGCGGCGGCGCATGCGTAGATGGCCGCCCGTGGTGGTGCGAGAAGGCGAGATGGCCGGACGGTCACGGCAGCGGATCTGTGAAGCCTTGTGGACGGGCACGGTTGCAGCAGTGGCGTGAACGTGTATCTTGAGGACATCTGAGGAGAACGCACGGAGCGGGGTTGGCGAGGGCGCAGGCGGCGGCGTGGTGCGGCGCCGTGAGGCCAAGCGGGACGTGGCGTCGAGAGTAGAGAGAGGAGGGGAGGGTGCTCACGGGGCGGTAGGGTAATGGCAGCGTGCTCGGGAGGTTCGGGGTGGTCGGCAGGGGACGACGTCTGCGAGGGGAAGTAGGCGGGGTGAGGTCCCACGAGGTGTGGGGCTCGGCGGCGGCGATGGCGGCGGCGGCGGGCCGAGGAGGAAGCCCAACACAGGCGGCGTCGTTCGGGAGGTCTTGGCGTCGGGTCGAGCGGCTCGAGGCTCGGGCGTTCAGGGGAGGAGGACGAGGAGGCGGCGCCGATGAGGTAGAAGCGGGCGACGGGTCGGGCGCCGTTGCCCGATCTAGATCGAGGGGAATCGGAGGAGTGGGAGGTCGTCGTGGGGCTCTCCTGGCGTGAGGAGGGAGAGGTGGGGATCGGCGGCGTGGGGGAGTGGGCGCACTAGGTTAGGGTTCGGGGTAGTGGGGGGTTATGCAGGGAGATATGGGCCGGCCTGGCAGGTTCGGGACCGGCCTGGCTGGCAGCTGGGCCGTCTGGCCCAGGGGGGTTCCCCTCATAACCCTTTTTTTTGTTCTGCCCTTTCTTTTATTTATATTAATTTTCTGTTTTCTTTTATTTTAGTTTTATAAAATTTAAAAGCGACAAGTAATTTGGTGTTATTAAATAGGTCACAGCCCCAAATATGTTGGCACTTTAAATAAAGTATTTTGCATTTGTTTATTATCTTAAAAGCATTTTAGATAATTGTTTTATCGCTGTTTTACTTTATTTAGTGCATTTAAGTATTTTATTAAAAGATGATTTCTTCACCAACATTTATTATGGAATATTTGACACACTAGGGACAATTTAGTTTTGACTTTTGAAAACTTTAATTGTTTTGACTTCAATTCAAATTTGAATTTGGATTGGTTCTAAACTAACGCGAGATTATCAACAATAATCGAGGTGATGTGGCATCATTACCAGAGGGTTACTGTAGCATGATTACCCGGGCGTCACAGGGACCCCATACCCGAGATCCGCCGGTTTTGACACCGACATTGCTGCTTTCATTGAGAGTTCCTCTGTGTCGTCATCGATAGGCCCGATGGCTCCTTCGATCATCAACAACGACGCGGTCTAGGGTGAGACTTTTCTCCTGGACAGATCTTCGTGTTGGCGGCTTTGCATCGCGGCCAATTAAGCAGCCATCTGGAGCAGATCGAAGCTCGCCCTGGCCATCAGGTCAGATTTGGAAGTTTGAACTATCTGGCGATATCCGCGAAGACTTGATCTTGACGGTTTGAGCCGCAGCCAACCGTGCCGCCTTGTCTCGATGGGCATGATCTAGCTCTGCAGCTGAACAATGCCACAGAGGCCGCACCAATATCCGCTCCGACCCTTAATCCGGGCGGATTCCCGATCGAGGGCAGTGGTTGGACACCGCCTTGGGGCTACAATCTCTGGCGGTCGAGCGAAATCCATCCTGTCGCTGCGAAGACCTCGACTCCGGTGCGGACTCCGAACCCTCGCGCTTCTAACAATCGAATCCGATTGGCGCGGTCATGGAGTTCACTGCATGGACATCTTTCAGCACTCTCCCTTTGGCGACATCCTGAATTCACTAAAGTCTCTCTCTTATCCGGAGAGCCTGGCGGACTACGGACAGGAAGGTTGGGATGCAGACGACGAAGAAATTCAACGCCCACCCACCACCCACTTGGTAGCCACATGCCGATGATTTAACCGACATGCTAGACTACGACTCAAGACATCGACGGTATGGACGACGATGCCGGAGGCGACAAGACCCAGCGCCTCTGAGCCTTTGGAAGGCCACCTCGTCATATGACATATACATGGTGGACATCCCAAAAGATGGGAACAGCGATGGAACAGCGGAGGATGACCCCCAAGAAACAGCCAAGCGCCGATGTCGTGGGCGCTGCTCTAAATCCGCCATAATAAAAGCGGTGATTCCGCGCGGAGATAATAACACCCCGGACGGTTGCGAAGAGAACCCCTCCAGCAGGACTCAAAGCGGGAGGAGGGAGAAGCAAGTCCGCACGACAAGTCTTGCGTAAAGAGAGGTCGAGGATGATAATTATCGCCTCCCTCCAAAGATGAGGCAAGCCTCGACGACGACAAATTTGTCGTGCACGAGGATCCCTTGAACAGGAGGCGTTTCAAGCGCAGGCTTATAGCCACGGCAAGCAGCCTCAAGAAAAGCAAAGAACAGCTTAGAGCTGATCAAGACCTGCTAGGCGGCGGATGGATGAAGTCCTTGCAGCGAAGAGTATGAACTCGAGCGCCCTCAAAAGCTACCCCAAACGTAGGCCGTTGCCTCGACTAGAGGAGGAAGCACCCAAGTCACCAGCGACGACATGGCAGATCGCCACCCGTGGCAGCTGACGGAGAAGCCTCTCGGCCCTCCGCTCAAGCCACACCCCGCGCGCTCAAAAAGTACCAAGACACGAGAAACGCTACGGACTTACGAGATATATTGGAGGATAAGGCAAAACATACAAGATCGATCTCACGGATCGCGTGGGCGTAACGACGCGGATGATTACCGTCGCGCGGATCTGACAAACCCGGTGGGCGAACACGATGAACAAAGCTCATATGAGCTACGTCGTGATATAGCCTAACACGGGGCGCCGCACACCCACTATGCTTCACGGATGAAGTAATGGATCATCAAATCCCGAGGGCTTCAAGCCCGTAAACATCGAATCATACGATGGCACCACAGATCATGCGGTGCGGATCGAGGACTATCTCCTCCATATCCACATGGCCCGCGTGATGATCTACATGCCATCAAATACCTCCCACTCAAGCTTAAAGGACCGGCTCGGCATTGGCTCAACAGCTTGCCGCCAGAATCAATTGGTTGTTGGGAGGACACGAAGCCGCATTCCTTGATAACTTCCAGGGCACATATGTGCGACCACCGAGCGCCGATGACCTTAGCCACATAATCCAGCGAGGTAAGAATCGGCGGACAATTTTGGACACGGTTCCTAACAAAGAAAAATCAAATCGTTGACCGTCCGGATGCAGGCCCTTGCAGCCTTCAAACATAACATCCATGACGAGTGGCTTGCCCGGCATCTAGGACAGGAAAAGCCAAAATCCATGGCAGCCCTCACAACACTCATGACCCGCTTTTGTGTGGGAGATGACAGCTGGCTAGCTCGAAGCAACAACTTGGCCAAACATCCCGATAGTTCGGATACCAAGGAGAGCAATGGCGGTCGCGTCATAACAAAAACAAAGCGCCGCGTGCTGGCGACAACATCAAGATCTGACCGTCAATGCGGATTCAGAGGCTCTAAACCCGGTCAGCGGAAGAAGCCATTCAAAAGAAATACCGGGGCCCATCCAACTTGGACCGGATACTCGATCGCTTGCGGATACATGGCACCCCAAAAACCAGCCAATCACACCAACAGAGACTGTTGGGTGTTCAAGCAAGCGAGCAAGTTAAGCGCCGAACTCAATGACAAGGGCTGCATAGCGATGGCGAGGATGAGCCCGGCCGCGAACAATAGAGGATGATGGGTTTTCCCATAAGTGCGGACGGTGAACATGATATATGCAACCCACATACCCAAAAGGGAGCGAGCGTGCACTAAGGGGCGTATATGCGATGGAGCGATCGCCCAAGTTCAACCCATGGTCTTCCTGCCCGATCACCTTCGATCGAAGGACCACCCGACTAGCATCCGTCACGGCGGCTTCGCCGCATTGGTTCTTGACCCAATTATCGACGAATTTCACCTCACGAGTCCCGATGGACGGCGGTAGCAACCTGAACCTGCTTTATCGAGGATCGAGCAGCAAAATGGGCATAGACCCTCAAGGATTAAACCTACAAAGACGACCTTTAAAGGTGTCACACCGGTGTAGAGGCGGTTATGCGGGCTCGCTTACACTCGGTGGTCTTGGATCCCGGATAACTTCCGGCGAAGAGTTAATCTTCGACATCGTCCCATTCCGCAGCGGCTATCATGCACTGATCGGACGAACCGCATTTGCAAAGTTCAATGCGGTGCCGCACCACGATACCTCAAGCTCAAGATGCGGGCCCTCGAGGAGTAATCACGGTCAATGGAAACACGAATGCTCTCTCCGAACGGAGGAGCACATGGCGGCCCTCGCGGCGGAGGTACAAAGCAGCCTCTCACAGCAATTCTTGAGTCCGGCCACTAAGCGTCCGGACACTGTCAAGCGCGCGTACATAATTACACTCTGGAGATACCATGGGCATAATTACGCTCTGGAGTAACCTATAACAAGACCGCTTGGCACGATTCAAGCACGCGTAGCAATCCGGCCCCAACCCCCGCCCTCGCGAAATTGCGAAGCTAGTATTACGCGTACATAATTACGCTCTGGAGATACCATGGGCATATGGGGAGGGCAAGACCACGCACGCCAAGAATGCGGCTCGACCGCACTGGGGCCTCCGATTGTGTCATTCTTTTCTTTTTCCTTTTCTTCCTTTTCTTACTTTCAGGACTCCGTCTTTCATCAGTCCTGTCCGCACTAGAGTCGCCGAACTCCCGATGCAACAGCCAGGGAAGCGAAAGCCACGTCAAGTGTTCAGTGGTCTCTATTACGAGCATTATACCTGTTTTACATACCATCCATGACTTACCCCCGGAGAGGGACATGTTAGATAGTCCCATCCCTTGCTTATCGTGACTATTTGTATCGCTCTGCTTCCATTGCAGTACCTTTTGAATAAACAATACATAGCTTTTGCTTATTATTGCTCTACTTCATTATATATACATATGTTCATTTCACGACATGTTGCAACCATACACTTTAGTACGGCCGATACACGAGGGCTTAAGTAACCCAAAATTATGGTGTGATAAGTCCGAACACTTTCACAAGTCGGCACCCGAACTTATAGCATTATATGAATTGGCTCGAATCATGTCTTGGGTCAATAGTTGGGTTTGCCGGCTCCGTGTTTTGGTACCTTACATTCCGCTATATCGGCTAAGGTAGCACCGGAGAACCATCTGCGATTGTGCCCAGTTGAGCTGGGTCGAGCACCTCGATGGAGAAAGCTAAAACTGACCGTCATGATAGGGCAAGAGCCGGTCGCTGTTCGAGAGGTTTTTGAGTCCCTAAAGACTTATGCCACTTAGGCGAGGAACCGGAATTGTCCGCCAAGGCGTGGATAGCGCCCAACTCGGTCTTCGAATACTAGGGGCTTCGCGAAATTTAAAATTATAGAATTCTATGGCTAAGTGAGAGTGTTCAAGCATTATAAGTCCGGTTGCCTTGTTCGTTGTGTTGGCGCCTCCCTAGATGGACCCAAGAATGGGAACAAGAGTGCTCAAGTTTATCGAACACCCCAACACTCGTGGCATGGGGCTGAAGCCAACGACTTGCCATCTCTCAAATTTGATAAGCGGCCGCCTGAAGGTAATATTTTAAATTAATAAGCATTGCTTAGCGCATATGAACAAGTTTTCGATTATGTGGATAACAAATGTGAGTTTATTCAAAATTACATCTTTGGAGCACTCATCCTCTATTCGGTGGGCACCCTTCAGGAGGCCCTCATAGTACATTTCGGGCGTGCGATGCTCATGACCCTTGGTGGCCCGTCAGTCACGAGCCTCTCCGCATCCAGCTTGCCCCGTGCACTTTAGCACGGCAAGGGCCCGACGGACACCTTCAATGCAGACGGAGCGCTTGATGACTTCAAGCCGCGGACAGGCATCCACCACCGCTGCACCAAGCAAGTAGCTCGGGCATGGCCTCCAATGGCCACGATCGCGCTATAAGGCCCTTCATGGCCTGTTCGGCGACCTTAGGGGCTCGACCAGCTGCTTCATTTGGTCGCTCGAAACACCGAATGTTTGGCCTCGACATCGAGACCGAACACCTTTCCGCTGAGCTCCCTCCTTGGCGCGTAGAATGCGGCAGCATCGGACACACTGGGGCAAATCTCACGAATGCTCTGGAGAGCTCCGAATCCGGGTAAGTAATAAGTAATTCACTTTCACATGCTTGCTTTGCATAGAGAAGAGGGGGAAGAAACAATAAATATAAAGCAGACATAGCATCAGAAAGCATAACATGTCAAGAAGTTGTGCCGGGTGTGACCTAACGTAAGGCTACACGATATAGGTGAAAGGGGAATTCAACCGGGAATGTTTTCCCGGTTCCGGACCTGTGTCAGACAGATGATCGGAGGGGGAATGTTCCATGTTCAGATAGTTAGAGGCATCTGACAGGTAAACAGACCGTGTATTCAGATTCGTCTCGTCGTTCTGAGCAACTTTCATGTATAAAACTTTTTCATCCGAGTTACAGACTATTTTCTATGAATTATCAAACTTTTAACAATATTCTAAAATTTCTGGTTTTGTTTTAATTCGAGTTGACCAAGTCAACTTGACTGGTCAAAAGGGGAGGGTGTGGCCCATATGTCATATGCAGCAACTAAAATATTGTAGTTAATTAGATTAATTAGTCTAGGGTCCACTTGTCATAGGCTAATAGTTAAACTAACTAGTAATTAGTAAATTGCACGGCCGGCCGGTGGTGCATGTGCATACACACGCACACCACACTTGCTTGGACATGGCCACGGCCATGGCCATTAGCAGCAACTAGTAGCGGCAGTAGGAGGAATCAGCAGCAGCAAGCAGCATCATCTAGGAGCAGCAGTAGCTAGTAGACAGGAGCAGCAGCACAGTTAGCAGCCGCAAGAGCAGTAATAGGAAGCTGGCAACATCAGCAGAGCTTAAGCGGCGGCAGCGGCAAACAGCAGGCAGCGGGCACGAAACAGCAGTTGCAGGTGCGCACGGGCAAGGGCGGCTGCGGGCGCAACGCACGACGATGGGAGCGGTGGGGTGCAGCCATGGGAAGGTCAAGACCCACCGACGCGCGAGAAGGCGCGGCGGGCACGACTGATGCATCGTGGCGCGAGGCGCGGGTGCCGACCGCGGCCAACGGCCGGAGCTTGGGCGGCACGGCACGGTGACAAACGGCGTCGCGGAGAGGGGAAGACAGGGGGAACGGGCGGTGGCTCACCCCGGGAGGCCATGGACGAGCTCGGCGAAGCCGGGAGGCGCCGGTGGTGCAGATCGACGGCGATGGCTGTGGCGACCGTGGACGAAGAAGACGACGTGGGCATCGTCAGTGTGGCCCCTCGAGCTCGATTGTGGTGGAGACGATGAAGCAGTCGACGGAGAACCTCGTGGATATGGCGATTTAGCGATGGAGGTCTGTGGTGGCGAGATCGACGAAGACGCGGCGACGACCAGACTCGGGATCGAGGGGATCAAGCGTGGGGAAGGGGAGGACTAAGTTAGGGTTGTCTAGGGTGTCGGGGGTGTCGCCCTTATCCTCCAGCGGAGCCGGGGGATGGCCGGCACGCGTCATGGTCGCGCCATGACCGGTGGATGGCTGCCACAACCCCCTGCCTCCTGTAGCAGGTTGGGGATGACCCTAGTTGGGATGGGCCTTGTACAGGAAAAGGGATGGGCCATAGTGCACAGTGCCCATTTTTTTCCTCACCTTTTCTTTTTATTTTTGTTTTACTTGTTTCTTTTCTGACTTGCCTTTTATTTTAATACCAAACCATTTTATCTATAGATGAAACCTTCACATAATTATTAGGTAAGGATTTGAGTTAGCATGTTAGAGGCCTTTTAATAATTCCATTTAGTTTGGCTTCTTCATCAAAATTACTTGGTGATTATTTTAACCCAACGAACATTTTTGTTTTGTGGTTTGAATAAGTATTATTTTTACTTTATTTAAACGTTGAATTTGACTTGAATTTTGATCAAGTGACCATTGGCTTAGCAAAAAGGTGATGACATGGCACCATTAGTGTGAAGTAATTGTAGCATGACACCGGGGGTGTTACAACGCCGATAGGCTGCGGCTCGCTGCACGGCGAGACCGTTGGAGCACGCAAAGCGAGAGGCGCGGTGCGCCGCACAGCAAGAGCGGATCCATCGGCGCTTTCCTGCCGTCGACATAGCGTCGCAGCTGGGTACACGTCCCGTCAGTACCCCCATTCCTTGCCAGGAGTGGGCAGAGGCCCTCAGCGTCGTACTTGCACCAGAGGCCGGCCGCGCCGTACTTGCACCGGACGCCCGCCGCGCCGTTCGCATGGGTGCCACCGTTCGCCTTGTCTGCGGCCCGTTGGATGCCAATGCGCTGGTTCGTGGGCTTGACCGCCTCCTTGGCCGAGGTGTCCACCTGGGCACAGTAGAGGAACATGGCCGTCGCATCCTCGGGTTGGTGATCCTCGATGAAATAGCCAACTTGGATCTCGAGATCGCGCTCCAGATGTACCGCGAGCGTGTCGACCGCTTGGACGAACGCCTGCACGAGTTCATGCAGAGCCAAGAGCTACCCTAGGCAAGGGCTGCTAGTCATGGTCTCATGGACGGGTTTTATTTTGAAAAGTCGTTTCGACGTGGATAGCTATGTATTCACAGCAATCATAGTATTGCTCTGTTTCAATGTGTGTACTCTGTTTTTCATTCTTATATGTTCTGTTTCAATGTGTGTGTATACACTTTCCATTTTGTATATGTGGATGATAACAGCTAGATTCAAATTAGTATACAAAAATAGATAGAAAATGGATTTTATAATATATATATATATATATATATATATATATTAATTGTTCATTATGAAATCTAGTAATCTAAGCATAGTCTATGTATAATGAATATAGCGTACTTACATAATAGTTATTTTGCTCCATAAACCACTTTTAAAATATGCCCCATTCACTTGAGTACATCATTATATTTTGTACTGAAAGTCGAAGGGATATCTAGAGCTATACATAGGTCATACACATTTCTTCCACTGTTGGACATCCCATACACATAGTTTTTATATTTTTTTATTAGCTGAAAAAAATTAAGTACCAACTGTACAAACGCTCCTGCATTACATATATGTAGAGGATTCAAGAGTAGCTCTACCTGTATTCCTGTCTGAGTGTCGTCATAAATTGGAACTTGCTAGGAATTGCACATGAATTAAATATGAACACTATCAATATATGTAGGCATAAAAGATACGTGGACTCTTCTCAAATAAAAATAAAAATATAAGTGGACAGTGGATGTACCAGACTGGTGTATAATTGATTCCATAACAGGACACCAAAGTGATGGGGAGAAGAAATTGTCCTGGATTCTACACGACTCTACCGAGAAGGATTCAGGAAAGCTACGTACTGTGATGCAACCAGGGTTAACGTTAACATTGTTGCTGCTCAAACATTGTCATGTGCTAAAGGATTACAGATCAAACATATTTTTGTGCCAAAAATATTTCAGTTTGTTGGAAATAATAACGAGGTTGAAGCTTTGGTTGCCACCACGACTAAATATGCTTCTCCAGCACAAGAGATGTGTTTGTTTGAGTCTTGGAGGTACAACGTTGGGTGTTCATGCACGCATGCATTAGAGAGTCAAGGAGGACGTACACATGCAAGTGGGTCCAGCCATGGATTAATTAGCAACCAAGCCATGTACGTGCATGAAATAAATGACTCATACACAAGCATGATTGATATTAAAAAAAGAGAGATATGATTATGCAGCGAGCAAGCAACGAATTGAATGGCAAGGAAAGAGCTGATGGTTTCGTTCCAGATATAAATTGTCCGTACTGGTTTAAAACGAAAGAGCTGAAGATTAACTTCCTATTTTTGTTCTTGCCTCACAAGGAAAATACTGATGTGATTAGGGTGGCCAGATCGTGGGACTTGCTATGCTTATGTGCGACAGGATGGGGCCCACCTGGAGAGGCGAACGTGACTAGAGTCCAGAGGGTTATTTTAATTTGTAGCTTCTTCGGTCGGCAATAGTTACCTTTTTAGTTTTAAGTCGGTTATGTATTTCTTTTGAGATATATTAGTTGTGTGCGGTGGAAGTCATGTAAAACTATAAATAGTCGAGTTCGGTCAATGTAAAAGGGAGGTTATCTTTTATGAAATAGACACGATGTGTTTTTCAGGGTAGACACCCGTATCAAGTTTTGGAGGGATCTTTAGAAAACCTCTGTGTTGCGATTTCTCTTCGTGGAAATTGTTTTTGCGCGTGAGTACCTTCGTCGAGATTGGTTTTCTCGTGCTGGGCCGCAAGGTTCAAACTCTCTACTTTGTGTACATTGCATGCGCGGGCGAGAGGTTGCTACTGGTGGTGATGGAGTGTCGTGAAAGATCGGACCGCAACAACCGATCGAATCTCACCACGAGGTTCGGTCCACATCAGGTGGTATTCAGAGCAAAGGTTGTTCATGGTACAATAGTTTTCTTTGAGTTCTTCTAAATTTTTTATCATGAGGAAAGATTGTAGCTCGCAAATGATGATGTCGGTGGAGAAGGATCCATTGCGTGCTTTGCCGTGGTACCAATGCTTTACGCGTGTGCGTGTAGGGCCGGCGAGTTGTGCAACCTTGATGAATTGCTATTCTGGGATGAACTTGGTGAGTCAGACTATGGTTGATGGTTTGAACTTGCCGTTGATTGAACATCCAGAACCGTACGAGCTTTGGTGGAAGGACAAGTTTGTCAAGATCACGTATCGCGTCGAGGTACGGTTTATTTTATGTGGACATGGTGATCTAGTCATGTGTGATGTGCTTCCAATGCACATGCATACATGTTCAATACTGTTAGGAAAACCACGGACAGATAAAAGACAGTTGACATATCATTCGGTTGGTGAATTTTCTTTTATTCGTGGAGGACAATACGTACCAGTTGATTCGTACACATTAGAGAAGTATATGGCTGATCGCAAGAAGCGGGATGTTGCTCAAGCTGCATCAGAAGTAAAGAAGATGAAGGTTGAGGCTGCTGAAATTTTTTCGGTCGTCGTTCAATCTACAGATAAAAATAGTGTTGAAGAGCTTAACTCGAAACCGAGGACGGTTTCGCTTGAAGGGGGAGAGGATGATGGAACCAGGGTTAACGTTAACATTGTTGCTGCTCAAACATTGTCATGTGCTAAAGGATTACAGATCAAAGATATTTATGTGCCAAAAATATTTCAGTTTGTTGGAAATAATAACGAGGTTGAAGCTTTGGTTGCCACCACGACTAAATATGCTTCTCCAGCACAAGAGATGTGTTTGTTTGAGTCTTGGAGTTACAACGTTGGGTGTTCATGCACGCATGCATTAGAGAGTCAAGGAGGACGTACACATGCAAGTGGGTCCAGCCATGGATTAATTAGCAACCAAGCCATGTACGTGCATGAAAGAAATGACTCATACACAAGCATGATTGATATTAAAAAAAAGAGAGATATGATTATGCAGCGAGCAAGCAACGAATGAATGGCAAGGAAAGAGCTGATGGCTTCGTTCCAGATATAAAGTGTCCATACTGGTTTAAAAAGGAAGAGCTGAAGATTAACTTCCTATTTTTGTTCTTGCCTCACAAGGAAAATACTGATGTGATTAGGGTGGCAAGATCGTGGGACTTCCTATGCTTATGTGCGACAGGATGGGGCCCACCTGGAGAGGCCAACGTGACTAGAGTCCAGAGGGTTATTTTAATTTGTAGCTTCTTTGGTCGACAATAGTTACCTTTTTAGTTTTAAGTCGGTTATGTATTTCTTTTGAGATATATTAGTTGTGTGCGGTGGAAGTCATCTAAAACTATAAATAGTCGAGTTCGATCAATGTAAAAGGGAGGTTATCTTTTATTAAATAGACACGATGTGTTTTTTAGGGTAGACACCCGTATCAAGTTTTGGAGGGATCTTTAGAAAACCTCTGTGTTGCGATTTCTCTTCGTGGAAATTGTTTTTGCGCGTGAGTACCTTCGTCGAGATTGGTTTTCTCGTGCTGGGCCGCAAGGTTCAAACCCTCTACTTCGTGTACATCGCGTGCGCGGGCGAGAGGTTGCTACTGGTGGTGGTGGAGTGTCGTGAAAGATCGGACCGCAACAACTGATCGAATCTCACCAAGAGGTTCGGTCCACATCATACTGCTTCAGGCAAAACCCTGAATATGACATAACTGAGGGAGTCCCGGATTAGGGGGTGTCCGGATAGCCAGACTCCTGGACTATGAAGATACAAGATTGAAGACTTCGTCCCGTGTCCGAATGGGACTTTCCTAGGCGTGGAAGGCAAGCTTGGCGATACGGATATGTAGATCTCCTACCATTGTAACCGACTCTGTGTAACCCTAACCCTCTTCGGTGCCTATATAAACCGGAGGGTTTTAGTCCGTAGGACGAACAACAATCATACCATAGGCTAGCTTCTAGGGTTTAGCCTCTCTGATCTCGTGGTAGATCTACTCTTGTACTACCCATATCATCAGTATTAATCAAGCAGGACTAGGGTTTTACCTCCATCGAGAAGGCCCGAACCTGGGTAAAAACATCGTGTCCCTTGTCTTCTGTTACCATCCGCCTAGACGCACAGTTCGGGACCCCCTACCCGAGATCCGCTGGTTTTGACATTGGTGCTTTCATTGAGAGTTCCTCTGTGTCGTCGCCGTCAGGAAGGATGCCTCATCCCGCCTTTAAAAGACGACATCATTGCTAAAGAAGCTTTGGTGTCGGCCAAACTCTCCGGCTAGGCGGTTTTCTTATGACCGCTGTTGTTCGCCAGCGCCGACGATGACTTCTCGAGTCATCGAAAGCAATCTTCACGTTAACTCGGAACTCGCCGAGCAGTTAGATCCGATGGAGCTCTCTTCCTTAAACGAGCTCTTGGATCGCATCGCCGCCCTGGGAGTCGCTATGACTATGATCGATTGGGCTAAACCCGATCTGAGAGAGATTAACTCTCCCTGTGTTACCCACCACGTTGCTGTGGTAGAGGAACAATACGGCGACCCTTCTTCTATCTTAAGGACTAGCTACGTCCGGATTCCCAATCCCTCCATGCCGGATTCCCGCGGAGGAGAGGACGTCACGCAAGCCCTGAACCTAAAGTCAGGCAGCGGGCTAGATTCATTGGACGACATCCAAGAATCCATGCTTCCAAGTTCGGAAGCTCCTTGGCCCTTAAGTCTCAGATCGGGCGAGGTTCCGGATTTAATTCCACCCGCCCACCCGGGATAACAACCACGCAGCAGATGTGTTGGCAAGCATCGGCGCAAAGCGCGACGCCATCCCTCCCAACATCTTCCTATAGAGGCTGTTCAAGCCATCCGTATTATGGGAGGAAGAGTCCGGAAATAACAACCCGGACCCAACCGCACTGCCCCACACCAAACATTCTGACACAGTTGGTGGTTCTGCCAACGAAATAACACCCTCATCCCACGTAATAATGGCAGTCATTGCCCCGTGGACAGAACCATTCCTAGCCTACCTAACCAGGCAGGAACTTCCCGAGTACCAAAACGAGGCCCGATGCATAGTGCGGCGATCTAAAGCCTATAAGGTCCATGAGGGAGAGCTTTATAAGAAAAGCACAACCGGAGTCCTTCAAAGGTGTATCTCCAAAGAGGAAGGGCGAGATCTTCTGGCTGAAATTCATGCCGGACTCGGCGGGCACCACGCCGCAGCCCGGGCCCTTGTAGGCAAGGCCTTCCGTACATGATTTTATTGGCCGACGGCCCGGGCAGATGCTCAGGACTTAGTCCAATGATGCGTCGGATGCCAGATCTTTGCTAATCAAAGCCACATGCCACCCACCGCCCTCAAAACTATACCCATCACCTGGCCCTTCGCGGTCTGGGGGCTTGACATGATTGGACCCCTTAAAGGGGGAACCCACAAGCAAAAATACCTACTGGTCATGGTGGATAAATTCACCAAATGGATAGAGGCCAAGCCTGTTAAGACGGCCGAATCCGGACCGGTGATAGACTTCATATCAGGGGTCGTACACCGTTACGGTGTCCCCCACAGCATCATCACTGATACCATAGATGATACGAGGCTAACCCGGTGTAGGCCGATCTTTCACGTTTGGAGTGGGATCCCTCGGAGAGCACGAAGAACACGGGGAAGAACGGGGAGAAATCACAGGGGAAAACACTCAAGAACAAGTCCAATCACACATCCACTAGACAATCAAACACACAAGATCCACAAGGTACACGAACAACAAAGGGAAAGATACAAGGTAGAGTTCATCTCCGTGAGGAGGTCTTGAAGGGGTCCGCCCAAGAGGGGGTCTTGATGATATATCCCGCAGGATCTTCTCCTAGATGGAGGTCTTGGCCTCCAATGGAGTAGGGGTCTCTCTCTCTCAAGAGTAGAGGTAGGAGCAAAGCTCACCTAAGAATGAGCTATCATATTTGCTAACCCTAACTAGAGGAAGGGATGGAGTATATATAGGCTAGTCCACGAAGGGGTAAGTGAGGAGGGATACATGGGCCTTTGGCCCGACTCTGCAAGCAGTGCAGCGCGGATGTCCGGCTGGGGCGGATGTCTGGCGTTGCGGGAGGCCGGATGTCCGGCATGGGCCGGATGTCCGGCTGGTGAGGTCGGCCTCGGTGCTCTCTCGGATAGGGGTGTCGAATTTCGGGCTTGTGGCCGGATGTCCGGTTGTCGGGAGGCGCCGGATGTCCGGCTTCGGGCCGGATGTCCGGGCCTGTAGGTACTTGGCGGCCGGGCGGCTGCTGGGTGAAGCTCAGGGGCCGATGTCCGGGTCTGCCGGATGTCCGGTCCCGGGGTTGTCTCCATCTTCTTTCGCTGCCGCCTGTGCTTCCCTTGCGGATGGTGTAGTTGTTCCTTGGCGCTTGCACTCCTCTTCAACATCCGTGAAGCTCCGACAATACCTATGCATGCACACGGGAGAAGTGTCAAGTAGTATACCATCCTCGAAGGGGTCAAGTGAGCACGTATAAAGGAGAAGATTCACCTTTGAGTATGTGAAGTAGAGGTCACACGTGTCCCTTGCCAAACAGACTCTTGACATGGTGATGACCGTAGGATGCTCCGCATCATCCCCTCCCCCTTGGAAAAGATCCGACCTCAGATCGAAAACCAAATCACCATGGGAAAGAGATGGCGGTGCCGTGTCAAAGTGGTCGATTACCAAGCACTCATCATCAAGTAGCTCGAAATGTTCACTCGCCAATGTCACACCATTTTGTGATTCCTTCAAAAGGAGCAAATAGAACAAACACTTGGAAAAACTAATGTGGTTAGCGTTAGTGCAAAACCAAGCATTCAAGAGGTGATTCACCAAACAAGTGTTGTCATCAAGCATAGCATAGGGTGTGACAAAGGATTGTGACATGACATGTAAGCATATCAACTGAGCACAAGCAAAGATATCATGGGGACAAGTATGCAAATGTGAGGTAGAGATGCAAATATGTGTGACAAGAGCATAAGCATCCACCTCAAGGTCATAGCAAGCATGCATAAAGCGCTCGACAAATGGTCGATGGTAGGCATAGGAATCATTCACAACACCCATAAGATGAGATGTCTAAACACATGGGTCAAGGGCAAGACAATCCAAGCATAATGTGCATAGGGTGTAGTGAATATAGTGTGGCACTCAACACAATAGAAAGAGCAATTGTTCATCATGTGTGAGGCAATCAAGTGAAGCATGTTACAAGCAATGGGACATGGCATATGTGAAGAAATGACATTGGTGCAACCAAGCATATCATAGGGGCAAGTAATCCAAGAATTGGATGCAACACACAAGGCATATATATCATGATGCATGGGAATATGATAATGGCAAGTCAAAGCAAGATCTATAGCAAGTGCGCAATCAAGTGGTCCAAGATGACCAATAAGTCTCACGGTGCAAGCAACACAAGTAGTATGATCCGCAATATCCATGCTCAAGAAAGATGTCACCTTGAAAGCATTTCCTTGTGCATTCTTCACATTGCCGGAGTGGTAGGAAGTATGGTGTAGAAGCGAGTCGTGGAAGAATCTATGAGGCTCGCTCTCAAGAGCTCGAATGGTCAACTCACGTGAAGTGGAAGTCGACACAAAGTACAAGTATCCTACACATGCACAAAACAAAACAAACAACGTATGCACATGGTAGATAAACACATCATCCATCATGATGGTTCTCTTCTTTTGCACAAAACCATTAGTAACAAAAGTGCATGAATAATATGATGCAACAATGGCGATATTCATGGCACTAGGTATATGGTGCAAAGAAGTAAGGCAAGCATGCTTCACAAGGGATATGTCAAAATCTCCAAACAAGTGTGAGAATGCTATGGGGGCAATCTCATGAGTAAGATGACAATCATGGTTGCACTCAATACATGGAAAATGATCTAGCATGAGAGAGGCAACATATGGAGATATGTGACAAGAAGCAATAACAATCATGTGCAAAGCATTTAGATGGTTGTCATCAACCGCATGAAATGAGCAAGTATGAATCATTGGTGATGCAACATAAGCAAGCATAGTAATCAAGTCGTGCAAACTAGTGGAGCGAAGATGCAATACACTAGGAGAAATCATGGCAATCATGTCATGTGAGTAAATAATAGGCATAGGGAATGCACATGACATATCGCAAGCACGAACACAAAGCAAGATGAAAGTATCATCATAGGAATGGTGCACAAAAGAAACATGGCAATAACAAGCAATATCTCCACCAAGCTAGCAAATACACATACAAGTACGAGAATCAATCATCATGTGTAATGCAAAGCATGGGTCACAAATGCATGTCAAAGGTATAGGAATGAGCATATCATGCAAAGTGAACATGGCAAGATGGGCATATGATATGTAATGAACAACAACCCATAACCATGTGAGGGCCATCTAAAAGAGATGCGCGAAGTGTTTGCGCGAAGTGAGCGGTGGGAAAGGCAATCCATGGGATCCCAAGTCATCATTGCTCTCTAGAGCTCGTTTTGTCAACTCGTGGGATTGCGAAGTTGACAAGTATTCATGGGTACCTACACAAAAGAGACACAAACGAAAGAAATTGTGTGTGTGGTAAATGTACACATCATCCATCATGATGTGTATGTGCAAGTGAGTGTTAGCACAAGATAAGCATCGCTCAAAGAAATTTGATGCATGGTATAAGAACATGTCATCCATCATGAAATAATAGTTGTTATGTATGACACGATGAGGACACAAATTGAGAATGCAAGTATATGGCACATCAATATCATGTTTATTCATGGGGAGCATATGGTGCACACAAGTATTGGGATCATGCAATGAATGGGATGGATCAAATTCTCCTAACATGTATGAGGAAACTATGGGGGTCTCCTCATGAGCAATATCGGAAACATCACATGGAGAAAATGGACAACATCCAAAACAATGCATATCCGAAGGTAGGTGGTCATGGCATGGCATATGAGATAAATGATGCAAAGGAAGCATATCAATATCATCACAAGAAAAACAAATGCCAATAACCATGGGCTTGTCATCTATGCCATATGTGCAAATTGGGTTCATTTTAATGGCATATGCATAGTCACTATGAAGAGATTGCAAATAATACATATGGTTGATCTCATGCATAGCATATGACAAGTCAAGCGGATTATCAAACATGATGTGACCTAAAGAATTGTCACAAGAAATCCTATGTAACATGGCATCACTACTAATAGACTCCACATGATAATCATCATATTCATCATAAATGGGCAAATCATCTCATGGGGAAATCATACTAGCATGAAGCAAGGTACTAGGTGGATCAACATCATGCAAGCAATCAATGTCAAGAATGTCCACTAGTGGGACTTGAGTATCACCTTCACCTATGTTACCTTGTTCATTCCACTCAAGTGGTGTAGGTGAGGTGGAAAAGACCAAATGGTGGTCATCTTCATCTTGATGGAACCATGTGGGGGGTGCATCATATTCCACCATGGCCATCATCTTGTCCAAAGGGAGGATGGAGTCGTAGAGGATAGGCGCGTCATCATATATGGAACCTAGCACCAAATGAGAAGACACAATAGAGGTAGAGGTCAAGTAGTTAGAAATCAAAGTGGCCTCACTCTCTCTATGTGGTGGTTCACTCACTCCCTCAAGGTAGGTGCACTTAAACTCACGTATGGTGGAGTCACTCATCTCACACAAGTGGTGGTTGTGGCTCTCCTCACATGGGATTTGTGGCAGCTCATCATGTATGGGGCTAGTGGTGAAGTCACTCTCACTCTCAATATGGTGGGAAAAGTCACTCAAGTCATCGGACGTCGCCGTGGTCGAAGGGAAAATCCCATGCTCAACCGTCTCGTAGTCGTCGTCGTGGATGAAGGTCAAGATGGCACATCATCGCTCTCGTCGCGATGAAGGCCAAGATGGCTCAACATCACTCTCGTCGTGGATGAAGGCCAAGATGGCACAACATCACTCTCACCTCCTAAGATGGAAGCATCATCCTTGCTCGCCACCTTGTCGCCGCCTCCAAAGCTTGGTCCTTGAGGGTGTCCGTAGTCGCACTAAATCCGCCGCACCGCCTTGAAAAAGAGTCGAAGTAGACTCGGCACCATCAATGCCACAAAGAGGGATGGCGGTGAAGTCAAACTTGGGAGCATCGCCTTGGAGCTCATCGGGCTTGGACATCGTGGTGGTCCTAGCCTCATGCTTGTCGAGAGCTTGGTCGCATGAAGTGTGCTTGGGGTGGAGAAGCCTTGGCCTTCATGAGTTCTTGTTCCGCCTTGAGAGCACCAATGTAGTAGTCGCCAATGGACTTGTAGTTCTCGAGGAAGATGGTCTTGGAGATGTCGTTGTAATCCCATCATGAAGTGGAACTTCATCGAAATGGGTTCGCCCACGCCGCTCGTCAAGGCAATCTTCATCTCCTTGAAGTACTTGTCGATGGAATTGGATCCTTGGGTGGTGTTCTCCAATTGGCGCCGGTTGTTCCGTAGGTTGGAGGCACAAACTCTCACCGCAAAGCTCTCTTCGTCTTGGGCCAACTCGTGTCGTAGTACTCCGAAGGTGTGTGAAGCCACCATGTCAAGGCGTAGTCATGGAAGTTTCTTGTGGCGCACTTCACTTGATCTTCGGGAGGAACTTGATGTAGCTTGAGGTAGTCGTCCATCAAACGCTCCCACTCGAGGTACTCCTCGGGTTCTTGAGTCCCATAGAAAGGAATCGCATGGTCGATGTCGAGGTTGTAGTAGCTCGGTGAAGTTGCGGACTTGAGCTTGGGGAGCTTCTCTTGAGCGTAGCCTTGAGGTTCTTGTTGGCGAAGATGCCGTATGTCCGTAGGCGAAGATGCCTTGAAGTCGCTTGGCGAAGATGCCAAGGGATATGGTGAAGTCATTGAGCGGTTGTTGATGTAGAGCTCTTGACCTTCACGCTCTTGTTGGTGATGGTGTCGATGCCGATGTGATCTTGCTGGAGACGGTAGCTCGGAAGCATGTGCTCTTGAGCGTCTTCTCGAAGATGAGGAAGATTACTTGTAGGCCTTGATGAGGGCTTTGATCTCCTCCATTTGAGGATGCATCTTGGCGTCGGAGTTGTTGTTCGTGGCATCGAACTCGTCGTTGTTGTTGTAGACCGAAGGTGAAATGCCTTGCCTATCCATCACAAGACTCGAGTAGAGGTGAGTAGGAAATGAGATAAACAATACCAAGTTACCTTTTCCCAAAGTTGAGGATGTATCCCGTTTCACTCAATGTGAAATGAAAGAATAGTGGAATTGGTACCGGACTTGTTCGCTCACACCTATCAAGTAAAGCTTATGGTAGAGCTCGGTGAGGATAGTGGCACAAAAATTTGATGCAAAATGTTAGCAAGAGTCAATAATGTTGAAAGAGATTCACAAATTCAAAGCGAAACAAGTAGACCAATAGCAATATGTGGCACACGGAAACACACACACGGATAGATAAATGGGGTCGTGCAACCAAGGAATGAGCACAAAATGTGGAATCCACGGAAACGCCGTGTTGCACAACTCAAGAGAGACGCTAGCACGATTGCTCTATTGGCGGATACGACACTTGTGCACAACCTATAAGATGCAAAATGGGTAAACTTCTATCCCAAGTATGCTATGTATGTATGGTTCCCGTGTTTCTCACAAGATGATCCAAGATGATCGAGTATGATAACATATGATATATTGTGATGCTATGGCTATTGCTTACAAGCTCTTTGCTCACTCTTTTGCTTAAAAGCTTTATTCTCTTTTTTAGTATGTATGGCCACTTTGCGAAAATGCACAAACCAAGATAGCAATTGTGTATATGCGGAACAATCTTGTGACACAAGGATGATATGATACCAATATGATATGGTATGTATGCAATGGAAGGTGTAGATCACTAATGTGCACAAGTAACGCTGCGGCAATACTCAAATGGCTAGTCTCGATAGGCAAGTGACGCAAAATGGGCTAGGGGTTATCAATGCAATTGCAATGGGAATATACAATGGTGTCGTCGAGGTTACCGTCCTTGGCGATGATGAGTGGCGGTGTTCTTGATGTCGAGCCGTTCCTAGTTAGCCGAAACACCCTAGGAAACGGAAAAACGCAAACTCAAAATCTCAAAGGCAAATGTCAAATGGTGGTAGCGGAAAGCGGTGGTGGTTTGCACTTGGCAATGCGGAAGTGGAATGATGGGCTATACACATGTCGGAGTTGAAGTTGCCGTCCCTAAGTAGCCGAAACACCTTAGGAGACACAAGCCACAACTCAAAAAAGCTCAATCAACAATTGGGTTAAGTTGGGTTGCTGGAAGTGTATGGTGGGCAAGGTTATGTGGAAGTGGTGGTGGTGGTTGATGAAGAAGCAATCGTGCCTAAGTAGCCAAAACACCTTAGGAGACTCGAATCACTACTCAAGCAACCACTAATGCTATGGGGAACAAAATGGGTTAGGTTGCGGAAGTCGGTGGTGGCTATGCAGATGATATGGTGGAAGGCCTAGGCAAACTTGCCAAGTTTTCAAAAATTTGATGGAGTCAAATGGTGGTGGTAGTATTTTTATGGTATGGGGGATGTCAATAGCTTCAAAACGAGCTAAAGAACGTGAAAATCGGACTCCGGATGAATTAGTTATGGCCGAAATGGTGAAATGGAAAAAACTGAAATCCCAGGGGCCGGACATCCGGGTCGGGCCGGATTTCGGACCGATGTCCAGAACAGCGAAATGCGCTCAGAGCCGGATGTCCGGCTAATGGCGGATTTCCGGGCTGGCCGGATGTCCGGGGGTCGGGCCGGATGTCCAGGCTCCAAATCCGAGGATGAACTCGAGGAACTCGATTTGGGGGCGGAAATTGATGATTTCAAGGTCAAAATTGGAGAGATTTCGTGGATGGAAGATGGGGAAACATGGGGAGATGCTAGATCCACTTGAAACCAAGCAAATCCATGAATCAAAATCAACAAAACATCATCAAAACTAACAAATCACAAAAAAATTTGGGGCTATTTTTGGTGGGGATTTTCGGATTTAGGACGAAATCAACAAAATCAAGCTAGAAAACACGGGGTAGGGGCTCCAAAAACGTGATCAACGTGGCTCATGATACCATAGATGATACGGGGCTAACCCGGTGTAGGCCGATCTTTCACGTTTGGAGTGGGATCCCTCGGAGAGCACGAAGAACACGGGGAAGAACGGGGAGAAATCACAGGGGAAAACACTCAAGAACAAGTCCAATCACACATCCACTAGACAATCAAACACACAAGATCCACAAGGTACACGAACAACAAAGGGAAAGATACAAGGTAGAGTTCATCTCAGTGAGGAGGTCTTGAAGGGGTCCGCCCAAGAGGGGGTCTTGATGATATATCCCGCAGGATCTTCTCCTAGATGGAGGTCTTGGCCTCCAATGGAGTAGGGGTCTCTCTCTCTCAAGAGTAGAGGTAGGAGCAAAGCTCACCTAAGAATGAGCTATCATATTTGCTAACCCTAACTAGAGGAAGGGGATGGAGTATATATAGGCTAGTCCACAAAGGGGTAAGTGAGGAGGGGATACATGGGCCTTTGGCCCGACTCTGTAGTAAGGCGCCGGATGTCCGGCTGGGGCGGATGTCCGGCGTTCATGGAGGCCGGATGTCCGGGGCATGGGCCGGATGTCCGGCTGGTGAGGTCGGCCTCGGTGCTCTCTCGGATAGGGTGTCGGATTCGGGCTTGTGGCGGATGTCCGGCTGTCGGAGGCGCCGGATGTCCAGCTTGCGGGCGGATGTCCGGGCCTGTAGGTACTTGGCGGCCGGGCGCTGCTGTGGGTGAAGCTCCAGGGCCGGATGTCCGGTCCCGCCGGATGTCCGGGTCCTGGGGTTGTCTCCATCTTCTTTCGCTGCCGCTTCGCTTCCCTTGCGGATGGTGTAGTTGTTCCTTGGCGCTTGCACTCCTCTTCAACATCCGTGAAGCTCCGACAATACCTATGCGTGCACACGGGAGAAGTGTCAAGTAGTATACCATCCTCGAAGGGGTCAAGTGAGCACGTATAAAGGAGAAGATTCACCTTTGAGTATGTGAAGTAGAGGTCACACGTGTCACTTGCCAAACAGACGCTTGACATGGTGATGACCGTAGGATGCTCCGCATCACTACGTCCAGATTCCCGCTCCATGCCGGATTCCTGCGGAGGGACGGATGTCGATCAAGCCCTGAACTTAAAGTCAGGCGGCGGGTCGGACTCATTGGATAGCACTCAAAAATCCAAACTTCCGAAGTTCGAAACTTCTCGCCCTTGAGTCCTAAATTGACGGGTTCCGATTTAGTGCCACCGCCCACACAAACATTAGCGATCTCTCTCGAATTCGCAAGAGCCCGCTGAAACAAGACATCATTATCGGGGCCAAATTCCTCCCGGTTATGAACAGGATAAAAGATCGCCGAGAGGAGTACGCGATCCCAATTTTTGCAATAACTGCACGGACAAGGGAATCCTAAACGCCATAAGTCGTCATAAATTACACGCTTTGCTGACTTGGTGACCATAGTACAAAAATACTGTGCGATGGAGAGCGCTCGAAAACCGAAGTAAATTTTGGGATAATCCGCCCGAATACATCCCTAGTCCGAACAAAAGGGTGCATCATTATCAAGCACCGGGTCAATATCAAAAACCAAAACCCCTAAAGAGTACGGCGCATACTCCAATTGATCATGCACTTTGACGGCTCAAAATGTTGGCCGGCCGGGGCTGGCGTCGTCTGACGTCCCCAACCGGGACACAGTCAATACGCCCTTGAGATAATGTATACGGACTCCAACAACGCAGCCGAATACGAGGCCCTTCTACACGGCCTCCGGATGGCAGTCTCCATGGGCATTCAACGCCTAGAGGTGCGCGGGGATTCAAATCTCGCAATATCTCAAATAAATGGAGACTTTGATGCCAAAGATCCGAAAATGGCAGCATACCGCAATGCGGTCCTAAAAATGTCAGCACGGTTCGAAGGGCTCGAATTTCATCATATAGCCCGGGACAACAACCAGGCGGCGGATATATTGGCACGCATCGGTGCAAAACGCGATGCCGTCCCACCCAATATCTTTCTGGAACGGCTGTTCAAGCCATCCGTACTATGGGAAGGGGAGTCCGGCAATATCAATCCGGACCCAACCGCGACCGCCTCGACGCCAACACTCGACATAAGCGGAGGCTCGCCCCAGATAACACCCTCGCTCACGAAATAATGGCGGTTATCGCCCGTGGACGGAACCATTCCTAGCCTACCTAACTAGGCAGGAACTCCCGAAGACCAAAATGAGGCTCGCTGCATAGTACGGGCGCCTAAAGCCTATAAAGTCTATGAGGAGAGCTTTATAAGAAAAGCACTACCAAGTCCTTCAAAGGTATCTCTCAAGAGGAAGGGCGAAACCTCCTAGCTGAAATTCATGCCGGACTGTGTGGGCACCACGCCGCAGCCCGGGCCCTTGTAGGCAAGGCCTTCCGTACAGGATTTTATTGGCCGACGGCCCGGGCATATGCGCATGACTTAGTCCAACGATGTGTCGGTTGCCAGCTCTTTGCTAACCAAAGCCACATGCCACCCACCGCCCTTAAAACTATACCCATAACCTGGCCGTGCGCGGTCTGGGGGCTTGACATGGTTGGACCCCTCAAGGGAGGAACCCACAAGCAAAAATACCTATTGGTCATGGTGGATAAATTCACCAAATGGATAGAGGCCAAGCCTGTTAAAACGGCTGAATCTGGACCAATGATAGACTTCATATCAGGGGTAGTGCACCGTTACGGTGTCCCCCACAGTATCATCACTGATAATGGCACCAACTTCACGGCCGATGAGGTCAAATCATGGTGCAAAACATGGGCATCAAGCTCGATTACGCCTACGCCTATCACCCTCAAACCAACGGCCAAGTCGAACGGGCAAATGGTCTAATAATGAGCGGCATTAAACCCGGACTAGTGCGGTCCTCAAGGAATCTAACACACCTTTGGGTTGAGGAGCTCGACTCAGACTGGGGCTGTGGACCACGCCGAATCGTACTATCAATTCACACCATTCTTCATGGTGTACGGCGCAGAGGCAGTCTTGCCTGCAACATAATACATGACTCACCTCGAAAAGCGCATAGCGAAGAAAGAGAAGCCGAGCATGATCGGCAGGACAGTTTGGACGCATTGGAGGAGGAGCGCGATGTGGCAAAAGCTCGTTCCGCATTCTATCAACAGCAGGCTCAAGATATCAAAGCAGGAAGCACGGGCCAAAGCTTATAACATTGGCGAACTAGTTCTCGCCTCACGGACAAGAAAAGGACAAACTCAAGCCCAAATGGGAAGGTCCTTCATCATCGACCAGGTCCCGACCGGCGGGGCATACCATCTGCGAAACGCATCGAATAACCGACTCGAGCCAAACCCATGGAACGCAGCCCGTCTACGAAGATTCTATGCCTAAGTGCCGGACTCCAAGTTCGTCTCCTTCCTCCGTCCGCATTTTTTATTTTTTGCTTTTTGCTGTCTTTTATTTCTCTCCTTCCTCCTTCTTCTTCTTGTAGCCTCTAGAGGCTCGTTTGCGCTTTTATCGCATACACTTGACGCGCTGTCCGCGCTCATTATACCTGGGGGCTTCTTTAACAGAAGCTTATTCATACGGGCTTTCATGCCCAACACATGCGTTAAACTTCCGCATGTACCTTTTATTCACCATTATATGCATCGATATGACTTAAGTTTTGGACAAGCTGGGTTGCCTGGCTCATGTGCTTACCCCTACGTTCCCGATTGTTCGGCTAGGCGGTAAAAGGAGCACCTCTGCGATTATTATCGCCGGTCACCGGATGTGTACCTCGACTGGGTGAAGCCGAAAGCTAGCGTTCTTAAGGGAATATTCGGTCGGTGAACTGAAAGATGATTTTTAACTATTTACCCATCTGCCCCCAGATGATTTTCTGGTTTCCTAGCAGCTTTGACATGCACTTTAGGGCATGCATCCCAGCGAAAGGAACCCTTAACGGAACTATTCTCCCTGGAAGATGTTTCTTAGTACCCATGTAATATAACATAACTAGTTGGGCACTTGTCTGATACAGCAACAATGACCCCTACGCCTTGTCTCCATGCATACCACGGTTCTTATATAACCACGAAGGTATTCAGACACACTCCGGACTATTGGGTCCGGAGGTCGAAGCAAAAAGGTCCGCCATGACAAACGATCTACAATCCGGCTAGAAGACATTTTTTTCATGTCATATTTTTACATAGTCAACTCGACTCATTGTATTCCTCCTCAATGCCATCTAATAGGCTATCTAATTTACAATCTTGTGGAATACTTGGTGGCCAATTCTACTTGGTCAGATACTAAGCTTACAGGATCTCCATCCCATCCGCCCCACAGGTCCAACCTCGCCATGTGGTGCTGGTCACCTTCCGTACCGCTGCGTTTTACCATGGCCCAGCCTCCTGGCGCCTTTGACGGCAGGCCGATATCTTCCACAGCCGGAAGCGCTGCGTGCTCCTTGAAGCCGCTCTGCCAGCTCCCAATGCCTTCGGGCAGGGGAGATAGATGGCCACAAGGCTGGCCGATGCTTTTCATCACCGCCGGACTCGTTCAGTAGCCGACGCAGATCGGGAAGAAGATCACCCGAAGAATTGGGCATCTCCTCCTCGGACGCGACACTGTGAGCAAACCTACATACATGTTTATGTTAGTCGCCTTCCTCGCCGAACTCTTTCAAAGTTTGCTCAAGCACTTACTGAAAATGCCGCGACAAAGCCGCCGATTCTCCTTTATGAAGTCAGACAACTGGGCACGAACGTCCTTTAGTTCCTCACCCAGCTTGGTGTTGGCGTCTTGGAGGTTATTCTTCTCCTGCCGCACCCTCGTAAGCACACTCTCGCCGGCCTTTAACTGGCGTAAGAGCTGTTGCTTGTCCGGATCTAGTCCGGCGCCATCTGCAATGTTTTTGTCGATTTACACACCCGCCGCACTTCATAAATTATTTATCTTCAAGCGTATATTACGTAGGGGTCTCTGTGGCTCCCCGATGGCGGCTAGCGCGGCCTCAAGTTGGGCCTCGCACTCTTCCAGCTCTGGGACAGTCGGGTATTCTTTTACGTAAGATCTCAGATAACAAATGATCCTTAAATCAGTTATTCTAACTATTTTAAGTCTCGGGCTACCGCATATATAATCGTCAAATTTCCTTAACCGTATGTCCTTCACATACTCGTAGGCTCGCTAGACCATCTTGAGCGGCACGGAGATGCGATCTCCCGAATCAAAGGCATTCAAGGCCTCGGGGAGAAACATGCGTCCACGAAGAACTGTCCGGCGGCGCTTTGTGATTCAAGGCGCTCTCCACCTCGGAGTTGTTGGCGGACAACCTGTCGGCATCCTCTGTCGGAGGAGCATCCGACGACGCCTCGTGCTTTCGCCTCAGCCTCCGGACCCGGCTTTGAAGCTTGTCCGTGAAGGTTCGATCGGCAGCCTCTACGGACTCGGGCCGTGGAGCGCTTTTTCCGAAAAGAGCATCAGCGTTAGTCGCCTTCCGTGAATGAATCACGGGAGTATGGTGACATGCCATACCGCTGCGGCGGTGTTTCGATCCGACCACACTTCTTTTTAGCTCTGGGCCGCAGACCCCTTTGTTGGCCAGCCGCCGCGGGCTCGGCTTCATGCCTCAAAGGTACCCCTTGCGAAGCACCATTGGTATACGGTGATCAAAAATAAGCATGGATGGGTCGTTATCGGGGTTTTGGGATCTCGGTCTCATTTACCGTGAGGTCGGAAGTATTCCGGTAATCACCGTAATGGCAACCCACGCATTGTCGATGCTAAGTTGGTAGAATACCCCGTCGATCAACTCCACCTTTATATCCGGATCCTCTTCGGAGGTCGGATCGAGGGACCGTTCCGGATCCTCGGGTTGTGGGGGCGGGCTGTGTATCTTCTCCATATCCGGCGCAGTTCTCGCAGAAACCACGAAATGAGATATTTAACCATGGGAACATGGATCGGACAGGTCACAAAGATGTTTGCTTACCCAGCTTCGAGGATTATTCAAGAAAACTCCTTCGATGGATTGACACGAGGAAATCCTCCTCCTCCCTTTGTACATGGCGACAAGATCTTCACCAGTTCGGTGATCGATCCTCGCCCTTTGCGCCATGGCGGGTGGCATCATCCTCCCGCTGAAGTCCCACATGGGTGGCCTCTGTATTGGAGCGGCTGCACTCCCTCATAAGGCAGATTGCCATGACTCTGTCATGGTCAATCCGCATGAGCCAAGAACCTTGTTCGGCTCATCAAATAACGGACATCCCGGTCATCTTCTCTCCGGGCGCCAGCTTAGGCGCTTCTTCGAGGAGCATTGCTGAACTCGAAGGCCGATCCGAACAGGATCCGCAGCGGACGCCCTCCATGTAAAACCATTCAAGGCCGTCTTGGACGCTTTCTTTGGGGTTCCGGATAGGTATCCGGTCCCGGCGATGCGCCATAGCTCGGCTCCGCCCACTTGATATATTGACCCCTCATGAGAACGGGGTACTAGGCGGAATATTCTCTTCCACAGCCCGAATCGAGCCTCGACGCCAGAACAGTTCGCAAAGGGCCACGAAGCCCGCGATGTGCAAGATGGAGGCAGGAGTAAGATGGTGCAATTGGAGGTCAGAGAACTCCGAGCCCCCAGAGAAACGGATGGATTGGTAATCCGAGTCCTCTTACTAGATAAGAGATGAAGCACACCCGCCTCCTTTAGGGGATCGGGACGCTCTCCGCTTGCTTTCCGCCCTTGTAGGTGGCAAGTCCGCTCGAACCGAACCATGAAGGCCGGAGGAGAAATCCCTTGGCTTGGAGTATAACTAGCTCGCTATGCAGGATGAGCATCTCTCCCAATTTCTGGCTGGGGCTGGGGCGCGAGAGGAGGAGCCGCGTCGACCGTCCATGATGGAATGGGCTTTGGTCGAGGCGCCCGATGAAAGCTCGCAAAGGGGATGGTGTGACTCAGATCTAGATCCTTGCCCTTTTATAAGCGGCTCATTTGCGTGGCTAGGGGTAATTGTAAAAATACCACGGCTTTTCGCATTCATTCAAACACGTGGAAGATGGCCATTATTGGGCGCAGGCCGAGGAGCGCAGCATTTATCGAAGCGGACACTATTCGACAAGTATATGGAATTTGGAGAAGAACCCGCCGCAATGTCAAGACAATCAACGCCACGGACTCATCGTCATTGAAGCCTGGTTCAGGGGCTACTGAGGGAGTCCCGGACTAGGGGGTGTCCGGATAGCCGGACTATCGTCACGGCCGGACTCCAAGACTACGAAGATACAAGATTGAAGACTTCGTCCCGTGTCCGGATGGGACTTTCCTTGGCGTGGAAGGCAAGCTTGGCGATACGGATATGTAGATCTCCTACCATTGTAACCGACTCTGTGTAACCCTAACCTATCCGGTGTCTATATAAACCGGAGGGTTTTAGTCCATAGGACGAACAACAATCATACCATAGGCTAGCTTCTAGGGTTTAGCCTCCTTGATCTCGTGGTAGATCTACTCTTGTACTACTCATATCATCAATATTAATCAAGCAGGAGTAGGGTATTACCTCCATCGAGAGGGCCCGAACCTGGGTAAAAACATCGTGTCCCTTGTCTCCTGTTACCATCCGCCTAGACGCACAGTTCGGGACCCCCTACCCGAGATCCACCGGTTTTGACACCGACAATCTTCCTCGAGAACTACAAGTCCATCGACGACTACTAAATTGGTGCTCTCAAGGCGGAACAAGAACTCATGAAGGCCAAGGCTTCTCCACCCCAAGCAAACTTCGCGGCGACCAAGCTCTACGACAAGCATGAGGCTAGTACCACCACGATGTCCAAGCCCAACAAGCTCCAAGACGATGCTCCTAAGTGCGACTTCACCGCCATCCCTCTTTGTGGCATTGATGATGCCGAGTCTACCTTGACTCTTTTTCAAGATGGTGCGACGACAAGTACGACTACGGAGACCTTCAAGGACCAAGCTTTGGAGGCAAGCGACAAGGTGGCGAGCAAGGATGATGCTTCCATCTTAGGAGGCGAGAGTGATGATGTGCCATCTTCGGCCTTCATCCACGGCGACGCTGACGAGATGATCGAACATGGGATTTTCCCTTCGGTCATGGACGAGAGTGATGATGTGCTATCTTCGGCCTTCATCCATGGCGACGATGACGAGATGGTTGAGCATGGGATTCTCCCTTCGACCACGACGACGTGTGATGACTTGAGTGACTTTTGCCACCATACAGAGAGTGACATAGTTGATAGATCTCGTGAGGCCATTTGCATTTCTAACAACTTGACCTCTACCTCTATTGTGTCTTCTCATTTGGTGCTAGGTTCCATTTATGATGACGCGCCGATCCTCGACGACTTCGTCCTCCCTTTGGACAAGACGATGGCCATGGTGGAATATGATGCACCCCCCACATGGTTCCATAAAGATGAAGATGACCACCATTTGGTATTTCCCACCTCACCTACACCACTTGAGCGGAATGAAAAAGGTAACATAGGTGAAGGTGATGCTGTAGTCCCACTAGTGGACATTCTTGACATTGATTGCTTGCATGATGTTGATCCACCTAGTACCATGCTTCATGCTAGTATGATTTCCCCATGCGATGATTTGCCCATTTATGAGTTTGATGATTGTCATGTGGAGTCTATTAGTTGTGATGCCATGTTACATAGGATTTCTTGTGACAATTCTTTAGGTCACATCATGTTTGCTAATCCGCTTGACTTGTCATATGCTATGCATGAGATCAACCATATGTCTTATTTGCAATCTCTTCATAGTGACTATGCATATGCCATTAAAATAAACCCAATTTGCACTTATGGCATAGATGACAAGCCCATGGTTATTGGCATTTGTTTTTCTTGTGATGATATTGATATGCTCCCTTTGCATCATTTATCTCATATGCCATGCCATGACCACCTAGCTTCGGATATGCATTGTTTTGGATGTTGTCCATTTTCTCCATATGATGTTTCCGATATTGCTCATGAGGAGACCCCCATAGTTTCCTCATACATTTTAGGAGATTTTGACCCATCCCATCCATTGCATGCTCCCCATACTTATGTGCACAATATGCTTTCCATGAATGATGTGCCATATAATTGTATACTTGATTTGTGTCCTCATCATGTCATACATAACAACTATTATTTCATGATGGATGACATGTTCTTATACCATGCATCAAATTTGTTTGAGTGATGCTTATCTTGTGCTAACTCACACATGCACATACACATCATGATGGATGATGTGTACATTTACCACGCACACACGTTCTTTCGTTTGTGTCTCTTTTGTGTAGGTACCCATGAACACTTGTCAACCTCACAATCCAATGAGTTGACAAAACGAGCTCTAGAGAGCAATGATGACTTGGGATTCCGTGGATTTCCTTTCCCACCGCTCTCTTCACAAGAAAGACTTCAAGATTTCTTCTAAATGGCTCTCACATGGTTATGGGTTATTGTCCATTACATATTATATGCCCATCTTGCCATGCTCACTTTGCATGATATTATCATTCCTATGCCTTTGCCATGCATTTGTGACCCATGCTTTGCATTACACATGATGATTATTTCTACTACTTATATGTGTATTTGCAAGCTTGGTGGAGACATTGCTTGTTATTGCCATGTTCCATTTGTGACCCATACCTATGATGATACTATGATCTTGCTTTGTGTTTGTGCTTGCGATATGTCATGTGCATTGCCTATATCCACTATTTGCTCACATGACATGATTGCCATCATTTCCTCTAGTGTTTTGCATCTTCGCTCTACTAGCTTGCTCGACTTGATTCCTATGATTGCTTGCTTTGTTGCATCACTAATGATTCATACTTGCTTATTTCATGCGGTTGATGACAACCATCTACATGTTTGTCACATGATTGACTTGATTGCCTCACACATGTTGAACAATTGCTCTTTACTTTGTGTTGAGTGCCACGATATCTTCACTACACCCTATGCACATTATGCTTGGATTGTCTTGCACTTGCCCCATGTGTTTAGACATTTCGCTATATTTGGTGTTGTGAGTGATTCCTATGCATACCATAGACCATTTGTTGAGCACTTTGTGTATTCTTGCTATGACCTTGAGATAGATGCTTGTTCACTTGTCACACATATTTGCATCTCGACCTCCCATTTGCATGCTTGTTTCCATGATATCCTTGTTTGTGCTAAACTTATATGCTTAAATGCCATGTCACACTTCTTTGTCAAACCATATGCTATGCTTGATGACAACACTTGTTGGGTGAATCACCTCTCGAATGCTTGGTTTTGCTCTTACGCCAACCACATTTGTTTTCCCAAGTGCCTGTTATCTTTGCTCCTTTTGAAGGAATTACAAGACGGTGCGACATTGGAGAGTGCCCATTTGGAACTACAAGATGACGAATGCTTGGTGATCGTCAACTTCTACACGGCAACATCATATCTTTCCCATGGTGATTTGGATTTCGATCCGAGGTTGGATCTTTCCCAAGGGGGAGGGGATGATGCGGAGCATCCTATGGACATCACCATGTCAAGAATCCCATCGCTAAGAGACACGTTCAACTTCTACTTCAATCATACTAAGGTGAATTCCATCCTTAATGCGTGTCTTCTTAGTTCCCTTGAGGATGGTATACTACTTGACCGTCCTACCATGTGCCCATATAGGTTTGAGCCTGATGATGAACGTGCCATGGAGGAGGTCATCCACAAGCGAGCGCCTACACCGTCCTCAAGAGAAGCATGGAAACGTAGAAGGAACCGTCAAGGAGAAGGCGAGGTTCCACCTGCACCGACGGGAGTCCAAGAGAAGACGTGTTGCGAGCTTTAGGACACCTCGTGCGCACGGGCCCTTGGACCCTGTGCCCACGGGACCCCGTGCCCACGGTACAAGCCTGTGCGCACGGGCTAAGTCGCCAGTTCTCTGGATACCCCATGCACACGGGCTCCACTTACCCCGTGCGCACGGGGCCTCCTGCGTGTGACTGTTGGGCTTTACCTTGTTTTCCCATTTCGCCCCTCCTTACCCCTTCATCCCTTGGACCTATATGTACTCCTTCATCTCCTCCATTTAGACTTAGCTAAGGATAGACTCAAATCATAGAGCTTAGCTCATGTACCTCCCCTTGTGGGATTTCTCTTGAGAGAGAGACACTCCATTGGAGTTCAAGGCCTCCATTGGAGAAGATCCCTAGGGGATGAAGACCCCCTTGAGGGAAGGATCTATCTAGATCATCAAGCCCTCATCTCCTTCATAGGATTTGGGATGAACTCTACCTTGTATCTTTCCCTTTGTTGTTCATGTACCTTGTGGATCTTGTGTGTTTGATTGTCTAGTGGATATGTGATTGGACTTGTTCTTGAGTGTTCCTCTTGTTTTCCCTCTTGTGTTCATCTTGTTCTTGGGGATTCCCCCTCCAATTCGTGAAAGATCTCCCCATAGGGTTCCAACCTACATCAGTTTTCTTTATCAAATCGTGTGTGATATAGTTGATAAAAGCAAACAGTTAACCAAGGCAGACCGTGTCTGATAGTTACACCTTTCACACACGGGCCTACACATACAACTGTGTGGGATGTACGTACGAAGGGAAACGTTTTCCCTGGATTGACTGTGTGGGATGTACATAAGAACAGAAATGTATTCCTTGGATTGACTATGTGTGATATACATACAAAGGGAAACATTTTCCCTGGATTGACTGTGTGGGATGTACATAAGAACGGAAACGTATTCCTTGGATTGACTGTGTGTGATATACATACCTACGGAAATGTTTTTTCAAGCCGCGTGCTTCGTCATCTAATCCGACCGATGAGACCATCAAGACAAGCTCCTTCAAGTGTTTCACTTGCGGCGGCCGAGGCCACAAGTCCTACGAATGCACCAACAAGCACACCATGATCCTCAACGATGATGGCACCTATGACTCAATGAGTGATGAGGAAATGGAAGCTCTTGAGCACGTGGCCATGTACCGGCGAGTGAACGAGGATGAGGATGATCAAGTCTTTTGCGATGAGGATTCGAGCCCCGCTCCTGTTGTCTCCAAGGTCTTGACTCTTCAACATCAACAAGAAGAAGACCAAAGATGCCACATCTTCCACACAAAGGCTGGCATCAATGGAAGGTCCGTCAAGGTCATCATCGATGGAGGTAGTTGCCACAACTTGGCAAGTGAAGAACTATGCTCCAAGCTTCAATTGGTCAAGAGAAAGCACCCGCACCCCTACAAAGTTCAATGGCTAAGTGACTCCGGCACTATACAAGTCGAGCATACGGTCCAAGTCTCCTTCAAAATTGGTGCATATGAGGACACTTTGGAGTGTGATGTGGTCCCAATGACCGTTTGCCACCTCCTTCTTGGTCAACCATGGCAATTCGACCGTGGTGTCTTCCACAAGGGCGTACCAATCACTATAGCTTCAAGATGAAAGGGAAGGAATATGTGCTACGACCTATGTCTCCTAGTCAAGTGATAGCCGACAAGCAAGCCACACATCATGGAGAGAAGAGTGAGAAAGTGATCCACCAAAAAGTGAGTGACAGCCACAAGCCAAACTCGAGCGCCTCTTCGCCTAGAGAGAAAAACCTCATCCTATTTGCCACCAAAAGTGAGATGAGAGAAGTGTGTGAGAACCCATCTAGTGTGATGCACTTTGTCCTTGTGTGCAAGGATGGAGAGCCAACAACTAACACCTCTCACGAGCTACCTTTAGTGTTTCAATCTCTTTTGCAGGAATTCCAAGATGTTTTCCCCGATGAGCTACCTCCGGGTCTACCTCCTCTTCGAGGCATTGAGCATCGAATCGACCTCATCCCCGGTGCGCCTCTCCCAAACAAAGGTCCATACCGAGTCAATCCCGAAGAAACCAAGGAGATTCAACGGCAAGTACAACAACTCATCGACAATGGTCATGTACGTGAAAGCCTAAGCCCTTGTGCCGTTCCCATTATACTTGTGCCTAAACCCGATGGAAGTTTCCGCTTGTGTTCCGATTGTAGACCTATAAATGCTATTACCGTTCGCTATAGGCATCCCGTTCCTCGCTTAGATGATGTGCTTGATGAACTTAGTGGAGCCAACTTTTTCTCAAAAATTGATCTTAAAAGTGGCTATTATCAAATCTGCATTCAAGAGGGTGATGAATGGAAAACTGCTTTCAAAACCAAATTTGGCTTATACGAGTGTTTAGTGATGCCTATGGGTCTATCGGAGGCTCCCGGTACTTTCGTGCGCCTTATGCATTATGTGCTTCGCCCTTATATTGGAGTCTTTGTTGTGGTTTACTTCGATGATATCCTTGTGTTTAGAAAAACCATGAAAGAGCATCTTCATCATGTTCGGGCTGTTTTGCAAACCCTTCGCAAGGAACGTCTTTATGCAAACATGAAAAAATGCACATTTGGTGTTGAAAAAGTGGTTTTCTTGGGTTTTGTTGTATATTCCAAGGGTGTCCATGTTGATGAAGCTAAAATTGAAGCAATTAAAACTTGGCCCCAACCCACCAATTTGCAACAAGTGCGTAGCTTTCTTGGTCTTGCCGGTTTTTACCGTCACTTTGTGAAAGATTTTAGCACTATTGCCGCTCCTTTGCATGCTTTGAGTAAGAAGAATGCTCCTTTTATTTGGGGATCTTTGCAATCCACCGCTTTTGATGAGCTCAAGTCTTTGCTTACCCATGCTCCGATTCTTGCTTTGCCCAATTTTGGCAAAACTTTTGAGGTTCATTGTGATGCAAGTGGTACCGGAATTGGTGGAGTCTTGATGCAAGAAAAACGAGCCATTGCATATTTTAGTGAAAAACTATCCGGTGCTCAACTTAACTATCCCATCTATGACAAAGAATTGTATGCTTTAGTACGTGTGCTACATGTTTGGGAACATTATCTTAGACCTCACGAGTTTGTCATACATACCGATCATGAAACACTTAAGTACTTAAAAGGTCAAACTAAGTTGAACAAGTGTCATGCCAAATGGAGTGAATTTATTGAATCTTTCCCCTGTGTGATCAAGTACATTAAGGGTAAGAAAAATGTAGTTGCGGATGCACTTTCACGCATATGCACGCTTGTCACTAAACTTGAGTTGAATGTTATTGGTTTTGAGCACATCAAAGACTTGTATGCTAATGATCCATATTTTGCTATTCCTTATGCTAAGTGTTTGACGCATACTTCTTGGGAACAATATTATATCAAGGATGCTTATCTTATGAAAGCTAACAAACTATGCATTCCCGAGTCTTCTCTTCGTTTGCTACTTTTGCAAGAGGCTCATGGAGGCGGACTCATGGGACATTTTGTAAGAGATAAGACATTCGCCACGCTCTCCAAGAACTTCTTTTGGCCCAAGATGTTTCGAGACGTCTCACGCTTCACAAACCGATGCTCTACATGTCGCAAAGCTAAGTCTAAAGCTCAATCTCATGGTCTTTACATGCCTCTTCCTATTCCTTATCAACCTTGGGACGACATTAGCATGTATATTGTACTTGGTTTGCCTAGAACTCAAAATGGAAAGAATTCTGTGTTTGTTGTTGTGGATAGATTTTCCAAGATGGCACATTTCATTCCTTGCAACAAGATAGACGATGCTTCACACATTGCAAATCTCTTTTGTAGGGAAATCTTGCGAATCCATGGAGTACCAAAGACAATCGTCTCCGATCGTGACGTCAAGTTCTTGAGTTACTTTTGGAAGACCCTATGCACCAAGCTCGGAATCAAGCTCTTGTTCTCATCCGCATACCATCCTCAAACCGACGGCCAAACGGAGGTGACGAACCGGACTTTCTCCACTCTACTTCGCGTATTGATCAAGAAGAAGATCAAGGAGTGGGAGGCATGTCTACCCATCGCCAAGTACGCCTACAATCGCGCAAGACACTCGACTACCGGCAAGTCCCCCTTCGAGGTCGTCTACGGCTTCAACCCGTTGTCACCATTGGACATTCTACCTCTTCCTCCACAAGAGCGCACCAACATGGATGCGAGTGCACGAGCAAGCTACATCAAGAAGATGCATGAGGATACAAGGCACACCATCAAGCACCAAGTACAACGACTAGCAACCAAGCTCAACGTCAACAAGCAACCCATGGTATTCAACATTGGTGATCTAGTGTGGCTACACCTTCGCAAGGACCGCTTCCCCAAAGAACGCAAGTCCAAGCTTCTCCCTCGAGCCGATGGACCTTTCAAGGTGCTAGCACGCTACAACGACAACGCCTACAAGATCGACCTACCACGAGACAAGTACAATGTGAGCGACATCTTCAATGTCAAAGACCTCGCGCCATACCATGGAGATGAAGCTTTTGATCCGAGGTCGGATCTCTCTCAAGGGGGGGAAATGATGTGGAGCATCCCTCACTCATCCCCATCGACGTACCTACATCTTCCTCAACACCACGTGGACCCATGACTCGAGCTCGAGCTAAGGCTATTGAAGATAAGGTGAACTCGCTCCTCTCCGAACTCCCGCTTCCTACTCACGAGACATGGCTACTACCTCATTCGGAAACTCTGTGTGTGATCAGGTGCATGTAGGAGAGCCACGGTACAGCTACATCCAAGAGGCAAGACGGCGAGGACCCCAAGCGTGATGGAGAAGAAGAAGAGCTGATTTGGAAGCTACAGGTGTCGGACGACCGACCCCGTCCGGACGTCCGGCGAGTCCCAGGACACGGACGACCGAGCTCTCCGGACGTCCGGCACCTGACCACCCGAGCCAAATCTACGGACGTCCGAGGCGGACCAGACGATCGGGCGACAAGCATCCGAGCCGAATCTACGGACGACCGGCTCCCTCCGGACGTCTGACACGTCCACGACAGAGCCAAATCTACGGACGTCCGAGCCCTGCCGGATGTCCGGGCCGTCCCGAGCCTCCGGACGTCCGACGTCTTCCGGACGTCCGGCACCTGAGTGACCGCGCCCGCGGGCTGGAGCCCTTGTACCCCTTCACTTCGCCCCCATTTGCACTAAGACTATAAATAGACCTCCTCCTCCTCCTCCTCCTAGTTAGGGTTAGCATTGGTTTAGCTCATATTTTGTGTGAGAGCCTTGCTCATCCACTTGGTTACTTCTCCTCGGAGCTCAGGACCTCTTCGGAGAAGATCCCCCAAGCGGATTCAAGACCCCTTCAAGGGAAGACAATAAAGACCTCCTCACGGAGAAGAACGGCTACTCGTGTATCTTTCCTTTGTTGATTTTGAATCTTGTGCTACCTTATGTGTTCGGTGATCTAGCCCATGTGTGATCTATACTTGTCGGTTGAGCGATTCTCTCACTTTTCCTCGTGTTTTGCCTTGTGTTTTCCGCGCGTTCCTCGTGTTCTCCCCCGTAGGATCCACTCCAAACGTGAAAGATCGACCCCGAGGGTTCCGCCCTACATCACTCACCCACCTAGCTAGCTTGGTCCAGAAGGCCTCGAGGTTGTCCTTGATGAGGCCCGCTTGGTGCCAGCTCCTACTCTCTCCATCGACATCAGTGATAACCTGTCTCAAAGATGGTGTTGCCCCATCGAAGACGATTGCATTCCGGTGCTTCCATAGTGTCCACAAACCGAGTGTTAGTATTTTCATGATGCCCCTATCCGAGTGGTTGCTGCTTGTATTGCTGATGCACCAATTCACAAGTATATCCTCTTGCATGGATGCCCAATCTGGCGATCCCAAAGCCACGCATACTACCGTCCATGTTTGATACGTCTCCAACGTATCTATAATTTATGAAGTATTCATGCTATTATATTATCAACCTTGGATGTTTTATATGCATTTATATGCTATTTTATACGGTTTTTGGGACTAACCTATTAACCTAGAGCCCCGTGCCGGTTTCTGTTTTCTCCTTGTTTTAGAGTATCGCAGAAAAGGAAAACCAAACGGAGTCCAATTGACCTGAAACTTGACGAAGCTTATTTTTGGACCAGAAGAAGGCCACGGAGTCAAAGAGTTGGGCCAGAAGAGTCCCGGGCTGCCCACGAGGGTGGGGGCGCGCCTCCCTGCCTCGTAGACAGCCCGGAGACCCCCCTGACTTGTTCTCGACGCCAACACCTCTCATATATACCCAAACTTCCAGAAAGAAACCTAGATCGGAAGTTCTGCCGCCGCAAGCCTCTGTAGCCACGAGAAATCAATCTAGGCCCTCTCCGGCACCCTGCCGGAGGGGGGCCATCATCACCGGTGGCCATGGAGGAGGATCCCGGAGAGGCCATCATCGCCATGAAGGCCAAGGACCCGAGGGAGAACCTCTCCCCATCATCACGGGAGGCCATGGAGGAGGAAGCACAAGGGGGAGAACCTCTCCTCCTCTCTCTTGGTGGCACCGGAGTGCCATCGAGAGGGGAATCATCGCCGCGGTGATAGTCTTCATCAACATCACCACCATCATCACCGTCCTCATCTCTTTTACGTGGTCCACTCTCCCGCACCCCGCTATAATCCCTACTCGAACATGGTGCTTTATGCCACATATTATGATCCAATGATGTGTTGTCATCCTATGATGTTTTGAGTAGATATCCTTTGTCTTTGGGTTGATTGATGATCTAGATTGGTACGAGTTGTATGTTTTATTTTGGTGCTGTCCTATGGTGCCCTCCGTGTCACGCAAGGGTGAGGGATTCCCGCTGTAGGGTGTTGCAATACATTCATGATTCGCTTATAGTGGGTTGGTGAGTGACTGAAACACAAACCCGAGTAAGGGGGTTGTTGCGTATGGGAATAAAGAGGACTTGATGCTTTAATGCTATGGTTGGGTTTTACCTTAATGATCTTTAGTAGTTGCGGATGCTTGCTAGAGTTCCAATCATAAGTGCATATGATCCAAGTAGAGAAAGTATGTTAGCTTATGCCTCTCCCTCATATGAAATTGCAATGACGACTACCGGTCTTGTTAATAATTGCCTAGGACAATTCCGCACACCGATCCACCATTATTCCACACTCGCTATTTATAATATTTAGTAATATATTATAACTTTATGATAACAGCACCTACTTTTATATTTTAGCTCTCCGATACCATGCAAAGTTACCCTCTTCATACCGACGACGTAGTTTTATTTCTCGTTACTAGTTGGAAGCAAACGTTCGGTGCACGTAGAGTCGTATCAGTGGCAGATAGGGCTTGAGAGAATATTTATCTTACCTTTAGCTCCTTGTGGGTTCGACACTCCATACCTATCACTTCCACCTTTGGAAATTTCTACGATGATTCCCTGCACTTGGGGATTATCAAGCTCTTTCTCGGCGCCGCTGTCGGGAGCAATAGCGTGGGGTTGATATTCTCGTGTGTGCTTGTTTGCTTTCTGCACTAAGTAGATTTTTTTCCTTTTTGTTTCTGTTTAGTTGTGGGTGAAACTTACAAAAAAAATTAAAGAATGAAAATACAATTTTTTTTACTTATGCATTGGAAAGTTATGCATTGAAGAAGTGATTGGAAAGTTATGCATTGAAGAAGTGAGGGTCGACCTTGAGCACTTGTGTTCATGCTCACGGAAACAATGTAGAATTTTTCATGGAAGTTTCTCTGTAAATAATTATTCCCTTGTGTATATCCATTGTATTATAAAAATAATGTGCCAAGCTTTGGTTTTAGGATGATTAGATTGCTTGTTTACTATGTGCAGAACAAAAAGAGAAACTTTGGCTGTAGCGCGTGATTTTACATTTTTTACTGGAAGGTCAAATGGGTCTGAAACTTTTTTCACATTACTTCTGTACAAAATTTTCAAATTGTCAAATTTATTTCATAATTTTTGGAGTTACAGAAGTTTGCTAAACTTCCAGATTACTACAGACTGTCCTGTTTAAGATAGATTCTGTTTTTGATGCATTGCTTGCTTGTTTTGATGAAACTATCGATTTCTATCAGTGGATTAAGCCAAGGAAAAGTTATATTACAGTATCTATAATGCAAAAACAAAATATGAATTATTTTGCAACAATACTTATAGTAGTGATTTGCTTTGTTATACTAACGGATCTCACAAAGTTTTTGTTAAAGTTCTGTGTGGATGAAGTGTTCAAAGATCGAGGAGCTATCAATATGAGAAGAATAAATAGAGGCAAGAGTTCAAGCTTGGGGATGCCCAAGGCACCCCAAGTAAAAATTTCAAAGGATACTCAAGCATCTAAGCTTGGGGTTGCCCCGGTTGGCATCCCATCTTTCTTCTTCAACAAATATTGGTATACCTCGGTTTTTGTTTTGTTCACATGATTTGTGTCCTTTGTGTTTTTCTTTTTCTTCAAGAAACATGCTAGTATGAGATTTCCCTTCATCAATTTATAGAATACTTCATGTGCTTCACTTATATCTTTTAAGTATGATCTTATAGAATTGCTCTTTGTGCTTCACTTAAATCTTTTGAGTATGGTTTTATAGAATGCTTCGTGTGCTTCACTTATATATTTTGAGCTTGGATATTGGTTAGACTATATTAATTGTAGAATGATACATGAACTTCACTTATATGTTTTGGAGTATGGATAATACTATCATCTAAAGTGGGTTTGGAAGAGTGTCAACTTTAGGAATTAGTGATCCCACTATTCCGAATGAGAAGAATTTTGCTTATGTGGAGAGTAGACAAATTTCTATGCTTGTAGATCATGAAAAGAATGCTTTATGTGATGGTTATATTGTTGAATTCATTCATGATGCTACTGAAAGTTATTATGAGGAAGGAATATATGCTTGTAGGAGTTGCAATAATATCAAGTTTTCCTCTCTATGTGCTTAAAGTTTTGAAGTTATACTTGTTTTACCTTCCTATGCTAGTTGATTCTTGTTCCTATAAATTATGTGCTCACAAAATCCCTAGGCATAGGAAGTGGGTTAGATTTAAATATGCTAGTCATATTCTTCATGATGCTCTCTTTATGTTTCAATTCTTATCCTTTATGTGAGCATCATTGAAATCATCATGCCTAGCTAAAAGGCACTAAAGAAAAGCGCTTGCTGGGAGACAACCCAATAGTTACCCTCATTGTTTTTGTGTGTTTACATGATTAATCTACTGTAGTGTAACATCCCAAATTTCCTATTTGGAATGTTTTACAATTATAGCTAAGCATCCTATGCATTCTGTTTGAATTTGATTGTCATTTGAAGTTTCAGAGCAAGTTGAGTTTTGAATTTGAATTTCAAACTTTGGCATGTGGGAAACAATTCCAAAAACTAAGCCTGATAAATACTTGATCAAAAGTATGAGAGGAGCAAACATGACACTCCAAAATATCAGAAGAAACAATGCTAAAAGTTTTGGAATTCAAATCTGAATTTTATTTGAATTTGAAAAAATAGATTTTATAAAGTTTGGATTTTGACTTTGGAAAATGTTCAAATGAAAGGAATAATCCCTGATCATTTTGGTATATATATACCCTATATAAATTATTTATAATTTGGGTTTTATTTTGTTTTAGTTTTAATTAAAAAAATAAAGAAAAACCCCAGGGCGCCAGCCAGCCACCCCAGTGCCCAGCCAGCGCCGCCACCCCATAGCCCACTGGCCACAGCCAATGAAGCCAGCCTAACTGCCAGCCAGCCAGCCAGCCAGCCACCCACCACCCTCGCACTCGCTGAAACCTGTTGGCCTCGCCACCCGACCCTCGCCTCTCTCTCTCTCACACACTCGTGGCCCCGCCTGCCTTCTTCCTCGCCCGCGCCACGCCATGGAGATCCACCGGATCCCAAGGATCCGGATCCCGACACCCTCGATGCCCTTCCGAAGCATCCCGAGGCCCGGCTATAAAGAGCCGAGCCCCGCACCCCATTCCCCTAGCCTCGCGGACCCCTCTCCTCTCCTCCCGAGCTCACTGAGTCCCGAGCTCGCCACCGCCAAAGTCGCCGCCGACGCCACCTCGTCCACCCCGACCTCCCAACACCACCAACCCTTCCCGTGCTTTCAGGCAAGATCCCCGACGAGTCGCTGAGCTCCCGACGCCAGACGCCTGAGCACTTTCGCCCTTGCCGCCGCCGAGTCCGTAAGTCCCTGCAGCACTTCCACCGTCCGATCTTAGATCGATGGCCTAGATTAGAAGCCCTGAAGGGGTAGGTTTTATTAATAAAACCGCCGCCCGATTGGTTTAATTATTAGTTTAGGTTTATTTTTATTAGGCCGGTTCGTTAGTTTAAACCTAGGGCCTGTTTAGACTAAACTACGCCTTAGTGCATGCTTTAGGCCCAGAGAGGCCTTTTTTTTTTATTTTGATTTTCTGTTTTAGCCTAATAGTTTCAATTTTCAAAATGTATATCTTTTATTCTGTTTAATATTTTTGAGTGATTCTTTTTTGTTGGATTGCAAATTTTATGTAGTTTCTGAAAAATATATATTTAGCTATGTTAATAATAATTAAAAATGCTTTAATATTGTTTTAGTCAGAATAGCAAATCTGCTATAACTTTAGCTAGAAAAATTATTTTTGCATGATTCTTTTGTCATCACTTTATTTTGACATTGCCAAACCCTAGAAATTAACTTTGGTATTTTAGGATTAATAAATAATTAGTTCTAGACAGAATCCTATTAATCCTAATTAATTAACTACTTCTTGTTTTCCTAATTAATTAATTAGTAAATTAATTTATTTTTAACTTGTGATTAGTTATTCTAGGTTAGTTTCTGCCACTCCATTAGATGAACTTTTATTTATAATTAATAAAAGTTTTAAATTATTTTCTTAATAGAAATTGGATTATGCCTAAAATGAGTTTTATAATAGTTTTTAATTAATTCTTTTTGCTCCTAGTTGCTTAGTTAATCCTTTTCTGTTAAGTTAACCTAAAACCATTATTAGGTTATTTTAAGGAAATTTTGTTATATAAAACTATTTTTGTTATTGTTTGGAGTAGGGAAAACTTTGAGTTGATTTCTTTGAGTTTTCCTTTTGGATTTGGTTTTGATTGTTTTATTGTTATGTTACTTTGTGTGATCCTTTTGCATTGTGCTTATTGTGCTATTGTTTCTCTCGGTAGAGTTTCCTGAGTGCTAAGCTTGCTACTACGACTCTTTAGCTTACAAGGATCATCAAGAAGGCAAGTTTTGATCATGTTATTTCAATACCCATGTTTTTGTGCATTAGTAGTTGTCACCACCCCACCATTGCATGCAGAGTGAAATCTTGAAGTCATTAAACTTGAGTAGTATCATGTGGTAGGATGAACCAATCCCCTTGTTACCATGACCCCGGGACGTAGTAGTTATTTTGCTATGCTCGTAGACGGGATTTGGGATGAGTGAAATTCATACGCAGGATGTGAGAGTCAAGATGATAACAACCCATGGACTACAATGATCAAGATGGACTTCGAAAATCACTACTGGGTGGAGGACGGTTGACGGGCACCCTGAGCACCCAGGGTGGCCGGATGCATGGAGAAGCGCCATGACATCCTCATGGAAAGCTTCACCCAGCCACGAAGAGAAGGATGGATGCCCCATGACCGAAGCTTACTGCAGCAGCCGCAAGCCATTATGGGCTCGCTGGGTTAACCCTAGTAGTGACGCTGGCTGGACGGTACTACGAGAAGTAGACGAACGGTAGGATTGATGGGTACCGCAAGGGCCGTAAGAACTCTTTGAAGACCTGTTTATCTCGTCCCGTCTTCAAACACCATGAAGTGCGAAGACTTTAAAGGAGGGAATGATTCTTGCGGGGAAAGTGCGCAAACCTCTGCAGAGAGTTATAACCTAATCGATTAGCCGTGTCCCCGGTTACGGACATTTGAGCCTCCGGACCTTGGAAGTATTCGGATATCTCAACACTAAAATTAATGGAATAATTTGAGGGTTTATGACTTAATAATAATTTGGGAACGAGATATTGGTTGGCGGAACCATCTCAATAACTACCAACAATTGTAGTAATTTGCAAGCAAGTCCACTGTAGTAGGATAAAATTTGCTTTTCGCAAAATGATGAAACTTAGAGCTCCACAGCCAAAATGCATATAGAGTTAGTAACTTTATTATTGTTATTCTTCATGACTTGCCACTTATTCCAAAAGCTGACCTACATGGCTGCAACGTATTATGTTGCGTAGATATATTCCGATCAGAGTGAGGCTACGCCCGCTTGGCGATTGCCCTTTGAGTCGGATGGACTCGCTTATCTTCGACGCTCCGCAAAGACTTTTAGTTTATTTCTCATGAGTTGGCCTTGAGCCTAATTTATTCCCTTGTAATAAAGACTCTATATGAGAATCGCTTAATGATATTCAGTGTGATTGAACTTTGATTACTTTATCGATGTACCGTGAGTACCAAAGATGATCTTGGGATGGTATGCATACGTAGATTTGACCGATTTTGGGTCAGTCGCCACAGAGATGGTATCAGAGCACACGCTGACCGTAGGATCATAACCCCTAGGATCGGAAAGCCATAAGCAGAGACCATTTACTTTGAACCCCTTTCATTCTATAATTATTCCTTGTTCTATTCTGACTCTTCTCCCCTTTGCAACATTCTAGATGGCCGTCGAGTTCACCCCAGTTTTGCTACCGGAGTTCTGCCAGCCCAATGAGACGATGCCCTTCGGAAGGAAGCTGGTCCAGATGGTGAAGCTGCTAAAGATTGCTCTGCCCTCGATCACCGGGAAACCCACTAATGCACTTCCGACGGACACCCGCTACCGGATTGAGGTGCATATCCTGTGGAGAACCTTTGGGGACACACGGAGCCTATCAACTTTGAGTTCACCGAGTTCAACTGGATCATCGGAAGGGACGTGGCGATCTACCGAGCACTTGGACATCTCCGAGAGGAGTACAGGCCGAGCTCGATCACTCAGACCTCGCCATGGTTTCTCGCAGGCAAGGAATGGAGATATCATCCGTACCATTGAGGACGATTCCACTCTCTCTTACATCCAGACTTGGAGTGTCTTCTCGTGAAACGGAGATTCAGATCGCCAGAACTCAAGACACACCGGAAGCTTTTGTTCCGTGAACTAGAACTGGAGGAGAAGGCACGCGCAGACTTCCTTGGCTATGAGGAAGAAATCACGGACTTCATGGAGATAGTCGACGACCAAGATGAAGCTTGCCGCGATTGAGGAGAAGATGGACTTGGGAGAGGACCTTTACCCGAGTGGAGATGAAGCACCCTCGTGAGCAATGATCAGGATTTTGAAGGAGTACCACCAAGGAAACCCCAAGAGGAGGCGCCATCGATGAAGACTTTTAGTCGACCACCATGTTATCCTTTACTTTTCGTCGATCAGTTAGGCCGATGTTTTTCTTTCGATTAGTCATGAGCTTTTGTAATCGAGTTTGAACCATGCTTGAGTGGAATGAATAAATGATTGGTGTGTTATGATTGTGCATTCATATGGGTAGTGTTATTCCTCATAGACCATTGTTCTATTCTAAATTTCTCATCCCCTCCAAAACACCAGATGCCTCCGAGACGTGACACTGGTTTCCCGCCGAGCTCACCCAAATGCTCCAAAGCAGCAGAATGCATCGATGCAGCTTCGATTCGTAATCGTAACAACACCGCCAACAATCCACCGCCACCACCACCACCCACTGTGGACAACTTGACTCGATTTCTGAGGTTGAATCCACCAGTGTTCTCTAGTAGCACTGAGCCGATTGTGGCTGATGATTGGCTCCGCAAGATTGGAAGAGAGCTAGTCACCGTTGGATGCACTGATGCTGAGAAGGTGCGCTTTGCCGCATCAACCGGATGGACCTGCAGCTTCTTGGTGGAAAATTACACCGCCACTTTTCCCATGGGTGGCATCACTTGGGATCAATTCCAGCAGTTTTTCAGACCGCTCATGTCTCATCTGGAGCCATGAGTCCAAGAAGCGTGAGTTCCGCAACTTACGCCAGGAAATCGTCTCGTGGCACAAGACGTGGAGGAGTTCAGCAAGCTTGCTCGCTATGCCCCGATGATGTGGCCACAGATGCCGCCAAGGTGAGAAGTTCCTTGAGGGACTCAATGATGAACTGAGCATGCAGCTTATTGTGGCTACTTTCAACAACTACCAGAGCTGGTAGACAAGGCCACCATTCGAAGGCAAGCAGCAGAGATAGAAAGCGCAAGCGGAAGTACAGCCGGGAAGCACAACTCAGAGCTCAGCAGAAGCCCCGCTATGCACCGTACTCGGAGGGCACACCCATCATAACCATGGAGGTCATAACCATGGAGGAAATGGGAACAACCGCAGTCAGACAACAAGTCAGGCCATGGCAATGGCAATGGAAATGGTAATGGCAATCAGCACCGTTCGCCCGGCTCAAGGATCTGAGCCACATCACCGCTTCAAGTGCCGTAAGACAGGCACTACGCCACCGATTGCCCGGAGGCCAAGCAGAGAACGGAATGGCAATGGAGGCTCAGCCAAGAAGCCCAATCCTTTCCTCGTGCTCAAGTGAATCACATCGACGTGGAGGACGCCTATGATCAGCCGTATAATCGTGGTTGGTAAGTTTTATTGAATTCACGCTCAGTTTTGGTTCTCTTTGATTCTCGTGCAACGATTCATTCATATCAAGGGTAGTTGTGGATAAGTACGGATTACGACTAGAACCCTTAGAAGCCCCCTTCGCGTCGGCCCGCAGGAGGAGAAATGATGGCGGTTTAAGCTGTCCCGCAACCCTCAACATCGGAACCACAAATTTCCCGTGGAACTCATAGTGTTGGAAACACAGACCTTGGATGTAATCCTAGGCATGGATTGGTTGTCAAAGTATGAAGGAACATTGATCGTGCCAAGAAGTCTATTCTGCTCACCACCCCGGAGCGTAAGAGGATCAAGTATGTAGCCAGCACAGCCAGATGAAGAATCAGTGCATTCCCTCACGGGAGTTGTTCAGAGGAAGTGCCAGTAGTGCAAGAATTTCCCGATGTGTTTCCTGAGGAATTACCAGAATGCCACCGGACAGGACATTGAATTTCTGATTGAACTATTGCCCAAGACAGCCCCAATATCCAAGAGACCTTATCGGATGCCACCGAATGAGTTGAAAGAGATCAAGGATCAAATAAATGAGTTATTGGAGAAAGGATATATTCGCCCAAGCTCATCACCTTGGGGAGCCCCAGCTTTTTTGGTAGAGAAGAAGGATGGAAGCTTGAGGATGGTTGTGGATTACCGTGCTTTGAACGAAGTAACCATCAAGAACAAGTACCCTCTGCCGATGATCAATGACTTGTTTGATCAGCTTGTTGGAGCCAAGGTATTCTCTAAGATCGATCTTCGATCGTGGTATCATCGCTTGAAGATTCGTGAAAAGGATATACCCAAAACAGCATTCACCACTGTGTATGGTTTATACGAGTATACCGTCATGTCATTTGATTGACTAATGCTCCTGATACTTATGAATTTGATGAACAAGGTGTTCATGGAGTATTTGGACAAGTTTGTCGTGGTGTTCATCGATGACATATTGATATTCTCCAAGAGCGAGGAAGAGCATAAGGAACATTTGCGCCTAGTTCGAGAAACTTCGAGAACATCAGTTGTATGCCAAATTCAGCAAATGTGAATTTTGGCTAAAGGAAGTTGGATTCCTGACATGTTATTTCAGGAGAAGGAATAGCAGCTTGATCCCGCCAAGGTTGAATCACCACCGATTGGCAGCCACCCACCTCACCAAGGAGATCCGCAGTTTTCTGACTCGCAGGATATTATCGGAGGTTCATTGAGAACTTCTCGAAGATTGCCAAGCCCATGACCGAGCTGTTGAAGAAGGAAGCCAAATATGTTTGGACCGAGGAATGTGAAGCCAGTTTTCAGAATTGAAGAAACGGTTAGTCACAGCTCAAAGTTGATATTGCCGATATACATAAGGAATACCGGTCTATTGTGACGCTTCTCGCCAAGGACTCGGAGGAGTATTGATGCAGAAGGTAAGGTTGTAGCTTATGCCTCCGACAGCTACGGCCTCATGAGATGAATTATGCCACGCATGATTTGGAGTTAGCAACTGTAGTACATGCACTCAAGACTGGAGACATTTCCTCATCGGAAATCGCTGTGATGTCTATACAGATCACAAGAGTTTGAAATATATCTTCACGCAGAAGGAATTGAACCTCGAGCAGAGGAGATGGCTAGAGTTGATAAAGGACTATGACATAAGATTGCATTACCACCCGGTAAAGCTAATGTTGTAGCAGATGCCTTGAGCCGTAAGAGTTATGTGAATACTCTTACAGCGGAGGATTACCCTGTGAGTTAGTCGATGACCTCGTAGATCTCCGATCGAGATAGTCCCAAAGGATTTGTTGCAACCTCGAAGTTCAGTCCACCTTGACCGAAAGGATTCGTGAAGCACGTAAGTCGGACAAGGAAATCGATGAGATAAAGCAAAAGATGGAGGAAGGAAAGCTAAAGGATTCCGTAAGGATGAACACGGAACTATATGGTTTGAGGATCGATTATGTGCCCAATGATTTCGAGCTCAGAAGCTAATTCTTCAGAGGCTCATGATTCACCATACTCGATTCACCCCGCAACACCAAGATGTACCGGATTTGAAGCAAAGTTTCGTGGACAGGTATGAAGAAGGACATTGCCGAGCACGTAGTCAGTATGCGATGTTTGCCAACGTAAAGGCGTAACATCGAAGCCAGCAGGTTACTTCAACCTTTGCCGATTCCTGATTGGAAATGGGAGAAACTTGGTATGGATTTCATCACAGGATTACCCAGACCCGCTCAGTTATGATTCTATCCGGGTAGTAGTTGATCGTTTGACCAAGGTAGCTCACTTCATTCCCGTGAAGACTACCTATACCAGTGCCAAGTTGGCCAAGATATACATGACCAGGATCGATGTTTGCATGGAGTTCCGAGGAAAATTGTGTCGATAGAGGAACGCAGTTTACCTCAAAGTTTTGGAAGCAGTTGCATGAAACTTTGGGTACGAGGCTGGAATTCAAGATGCTTTTCATCCGCAGATGATGGACAGACCGAAAGAGTCAATCAGATTCGGAGGACATGTTGAGAGCTTGTGTGCTAGATTATGGGTCTAGCTGGGATGATAATTTGCCGACGCAGAGTTCTCGTACAACAACAGCTTATCAATCCAGTTTGAAGATGGCCCTTCAAGCTCTATACGGAAGGAGGTGCGAACACCATTGTGTGGATAGTGTTGAGATCGATCACTTTTCGGTTCCGATCTTATCAAGGATTCGAAGAGAAAGTCAAGCTGATTCGAGACAGGCTCAAGATAGCACACCAAGACAGTAGAGTTATGCCGACAAGAAGCGCAAGGAAGTGACTTACGAAGTGGGAGACCGAGCATATCTTCGTGTGTCTCACTTCGTGGAATCAAGAGGTTTGGAGTCAAGGGAAAGTTAGCACCCGATTCATTGGCCCCTACAAAATCCTCGAAGTCCGTGGAGAAGTTGCATACAAGTTGGAATTGCGGAAGGATTGTCCGAGTTCATGATGTCTTCCACGTATCTCGCTTGAAGAAGTGCCATGCCGACATGGCCGATGTTCCGTTGAGAGACACAAAGGCCCCTAGAGGCCATACAGCTTGACAAAGGATCTGACTTACAAGGAGAAACCCGTCCAGATTCTTGAGACTGCAAGCAGAGTCACCCGCAGCAAGGTCATCAAGTTTTGCAAGGTGTTGTGGAGTCACCACACCGAGGAAGAAGCCACTGGGAACGCCAAGAAGATCTTCGTCGAGACCATCCGCACCTATTTGTTAGTTAACCGAATCTCGAGGGCTAGATTCATCTTAAGGTGGTAGGTTTGTAACATCCCAAATTTCCTATTTGGAATGTTTTACAATTATAGCTAAGCATCCTATGCATTCTGCTTGAATTTGATTGTCATTTGAAGTTTCAGAGCAAGTTGAGTTTTGAATTTGAATTTCAAACTTTGGCATGTGGGAAACAATTCCAAAAACTAAGCCCGATAAATACTTGATCAAAAGTATGAGAGGAGCAAACATGACACTCCAAAAATATCAGAAGAAACAATGCTAAAAGTTTTGGAATTCAAATCTGAATTTTATTTGAATTTGAAAAAATAGATTTTTATAAAGTTTGGATTTTGACTTTGGAAAATGTTCAAATGAAAGGAATAATCCCGATCATTTTGGTATATATATACCCTATATAAATTATTTATAATTTGGGTTTTATTTTGTTTTAGTTTTAATTAAAAAAATAAAGAAAACCCTGGGCGCGCCACCAGCCACCCTGTGCCCAGCCAGCGCCGCCACCCCCCATAGCCCTCACACAGCCAAATGAAGCCCCCTAACTGGCCAGCCCAGAGCAGCCAGCCAGCCAGCTCACCCTCGCACCCCCTCGCTGAAACCCGTTGGCCTCGCCACCCGACCCTCGCCTCTCTCTCTCTCACTGACTCGTGGGCCCCGCCTGCCTTCTTCCCCGCCCACGCCACGCCGCATGAGATCCACCGATCCCAAGGATCCGGATCCCGACACCTCGATGCCCTTCCGAAGATCCCGAGGCCCGGCTATAAAGAGCCGAGCCCCGCACCCCATTCCCCTAGCCTCGCGGACCCCTCTCCTCTCCTCCCGAGCTCACTGGAGTCCCGAGCTCGCCACCGCCGCCAAAGTCGCCACGACGCCACCTCGTCCACCCCGACCTCCCAACACCACGAACCCTTCCCGTGCTCGTGGCAAGATCCCCGACGAGTCGCTGAGCTCCCGACGCCAGACGCCTGAGCACTTTCGCCGCCCGCCCGCCGTCGCGGAGTCCGTAAGTCCCCGGCAGACTTCCCACCGTCCGATCTTAGATCGATGGCCTAGATTAGAAGCCCTAAGGGTAGGTTTTATTAATAAAACCGCCGCCCGATTGGTTTAATTATTAGTTTAGGTTTATTTTTATTAGGCCGGTTCGTTAGTTTAAACCTAGGGCCTGCTTAGACTAAACTACGCCTTAGTGCACGCTTTAGGCCCAAGAGGCCTTTTTCTTTTATTTTGATTTTCTGTTTTAGCGAATAGTTTCAATTTTCAAAATGTATATCTTTTATTCTGTTTAATATTTTTGAGTGATTCTTTTTTGTTGGATTGCAAATTTTATGTAGTTTCTGAAAATATATATTTAGCTATGTTAATAATAATTAAAAATGCTTTAATATTGTTTTAGTCAGAATAGCAAATCTGCTATAACTTTAGCTAGAAAAATTATTTTTGCATGATTCTTTTGTCATCACTTTATTTTGACATTGCCAAACCCTAGAAATTAACTTTGGTATTTTAGGATTAATAAATAATTAGTTCTAGACAGAATCCTATTAATCCTAATTAATTAACTACTTCTTGTTTTCCTAATTAATTAATTAGTAAATTAATTTATTTTTAACTTGTGATTAGTTATTCTAGGTTAGTTTCTGCCACTCCATTAGATGAACTTTTATTTATAATTAATAAAAGTTTTAAATTATTTTTCTTAATAGAAATTGGATTATGCCTAAAATGAGTTTTATAATAGTTTTTTAATTAATTCTTTTTGCTCCTAGTTGCTTAGTTAATCCTTTTCTGTTAAGTTAACCTAAAACCATTATTAGGTTATTTTAAGGAAATTTTGTTATATAAAAACTATTTTTGTTATTGTTTGGAGTAGGGAAAAACTTTGAGTTGATTTCTTTGAGTTTTCCTTTTTGGATTTGGTTTTGATTGTTTTATTAAGTTATGTTACTTTGTGTGATCCTTTTTGCATTGTGCTTATTGTGCTATTGTTTATCTCGGTAGAGTTTCCGGAGTGCGAAGCTTGCTACTACGACTCTTTAGCTTACAAGGATCATCAGCAAGGCAAGTTTTGATCATGTTATTTCAATACCCATGTTTTTGTGCATTAGTAGTTGTCACCACCCCACCATTGCATGCAGTAGTGAAATCTTGAAGTCATTAAACTTGAGTAGTATCATGTGGTAGGATGAACCAATCCCCTTGTTACCATGACCCCGGGACGTAGTAGTTATTTTGCTATGCTCGTAGACGGGATTTGGGATGAGTGAAATTCATAAGCAAGATGTGAGAGTCAAGATGATAACAACCCATGGACTACAATGATCAAGATGGACTTCGAAAATCACTACTGGGTGGAGGATTTGTTGACGGGCACCTGAGCACCCAGTGGTGGCGGGATGCATGGAGAAGCGCCATGACATCCTGCGGAAAGCTTCACCCAGCCACGAAGAGAAGGATGGATGCCCCATGACCGAAGCTTACTCAGGCAGCCGCAAGCCATTATGGGCTCGCTGGGTTAACCCTAGTAGTGACGCTGGCTGGACGGTACTACGAGAAGTAGACGAACGGTAGGATTGGATGGGTACCGCAAAGGCCGTAAGAACTCTTTGGAAGACCTGTTTATTCGTCCCGCCTTCAAACACCATGAAGTGCGAAGACTTTAAAGGAGGGAATGATTCTTGCGGGGAAAGTGCGCAAACCTCTGCAGAGAGTTATAACCTAATCGATTAGCCGTGTCCCCGGTTACGGACATTTGAGCCTCCGGACCTTGGAAGTATTCGGATATCTCAACACTAAAATTAATGGAATAATTTGAGGGTTTATGACTTAATAATAATTTGGGAACGAGATATTGGTTGGCGGAACCATCTCAATAACTACCAACAATTGTAGTAATTTGCAAGCAAGTCCACTGTAGTAGGATAAAATTTGCTTTTCGCAAAATGATGAAACTTAGAGCTCCACAGCCAAAATGCATATAGAGTTAGTAACTTTATTATTGTTATTCTTCATGACTTGCCAGCTTATTCCAAAAGCTGACCTACATGGCTGCAACGTATTATGTTGCAGAGATATATTCGATCAGAGTGAGGCTACGCCCGCGCTTGGCGATTGCCCTTTGGAGTCGGATGGACTCGCTTATCTTCGACGCTTCCGCAGCACTTTTAGTTTATTTCTCATGAGTTGGCCTTGAGCCTAATTTATTCCCTTGTAATAAAGACTCTATATGAGAATCGTTTAATGATATTCAGGTGTGATTGAACTTTGATTACTTTATCGATGTACCGTGAGTACCAAAGATGATCTTGGGATGGTATGCATACGTAGATTTGACCGATTTTGGGTCAGGTCGCTACATGTAGTAATCATGTTTTATAGCTTTTGTTTCAATAAAGTGCCAAGTAAGACCTTTGGGAAGACTTGGGTGAAAGTTGATGTGATCTTGCTGTAAAAAACAGAAACTTTGTGCTCACGAGATTAGCTACCATTTTTTTACATAAGAGTGATTTTGAGCTGATTATTTTTGCAGAAGATTAATAGACAAATTCCTCACGTCCACCAATTTATTTCATAATTTTTGGAGTAGCAGAAGTATGGTTTCTGTTCAGATCATTACAGACTGTTCTGTTTCTGACAGATTCTGTTTTCATTGCATAGTTTGCTTTATTTTCTAGTTTCTATGGCTTATATTTCTCAATATAAATTGTAGAAATGATATGGTACAGTAGACATTGTGTGGGAATAATTATGAACCTTGTCTTTGACAGTACCAAAGTGAATAGTTTACTCTTTATCATACTAACCTATCTCAGGAAGTTTCGTTAAGTTTTGTGTGATTGAAGTTTTCAAGCTTTGGCTGAGATATCGATATGAGGAGAATAAGGAGTGGAAAGACCCTAAGCTTGGGGATGCCCAAGGCACCCCAAGAAAATATTCAAGGAAGACTCAAGCGCCTAAGCTTGGGGATGCCCCGGAAGGCATCCACTCTTTCGTCTTCAAAACTATCGGTATACTTTACTCGGAGCTATATTTTTATTTATCACATGATATGTGTTTTGCTTGGAGCGTATTTTCAGTTTTACTTGCTGTTCGAATAAAATCATTGGATCTGAATTATTGAATGAAAAAGAAAACTCCCATGGCTAGTTAATTATTTGACTACTCAGTGTTCTTCACTTATATCTTTTGGAGTGGTTTGTCATTTACTCATGTGCTTCACATATATCCTATGAGTAAATGGTTGAATGAATTGAATATCATAAATCTGCATTTATATATGTTTCATATGCTTATACCATGGGGAGTAATGACTTCACACAGAATAAGTATAGGTAGTAAACTTATTGAAAGTTAGCAAACACAGAATTGTTCACTTGAACAATTCATGAAAGAATATTGAAGGAAGAGAGATTTCACATATAAATATACTATCTCTGTCATCTTTTGTAATTGTGAGCACTCATTAAAATATGACATGCTAAAAGGTTGATGTTGGATAAGGAAGACAACTTAATGGGTTATGTTTTCCTATATCCGAAACGTTATATTGTCTTGGATCATCCAACATGTTGGGCTTGCCTTTCCCTCTCATGCTAGCCAAATTCTTTGCACCAAGTAGAAATACTGCTTGTGCTTCCAAACATCCCTTAAACCAGTTTTGCCATGAGAGTCCACCATACCTACCTAAGGATTGAGTAAGATCCTTCAAGTAAGTTGTCATCGGTGCATGCAATAAAAATTGTTCCTTAAATATGTATAATCTATTAGTGCGAAGAAAATAAGCTTTATACGAACTTGTGACAGGGAAGAAATAAAAGCGACGGACGGCATAATAAAGGTCTTTATCACAAGGGGCAATATAAAGTGACGTTCTTTTGCATTAAGATTTTGTGCATCCAACCATAAAAGTGCATGACAACCTCTACTTCCCTCTGCGAAGGGCCTATATTTTATTTTTACCTTCTACCCTTATACAAGAGTCATGGTGATCATCACCTTTCCTTTTTACACTTTTTCCTTTGGCAAGCACTTTGTGTTGGAGTGATCCAGATAAATATATATCCACTTGGATGTAGGTTTTCATGAGTTATTATTGTTGACATTACCCTTGAGGTAAAAGGTTGGGAGGCAAAACTATAAGCCCCTATCTTTCTCTGTGTCCGATTAAAACTTTGAACCCATAAATATCACGTGAGTGTTAGCAATTGTGAAAGATTAAATGATAGTTGAGTATGTGGTGTTTGCTGAATCAAACCTCTGACATAGACCCTTCCTGAAAATAAGATGAATTGCAATTGTTTGATGACTGAGAATATTGTTTGTTAGTTTTCAAGAAAGTTTATGATCTATACTTCGCAAGAGCAACAAAGTCGTGAAGCACAAGCTCAAGCGGCTCAAGAAGCACTCCGCGAGTTCACTCGAGCCGTTTCCCAACATAGCTGTCAAGTACATGAGCAAGAGGAAGCACTTCGTCAAGCACGACAAGAGGAAGCCGCCCGACGTGAAGAACAACAAGAAAGGCAAAACCAGGCACACATGCCTCATCCTCCTTCACGCCAAGAGCGCTACTAGAAATCCCCATTTTTCCGACGGTGAAATGTAATAGCCGACGAGCCATCGGTTATTGCAATAATAGCCGACGGTAGTCTCAATGGCCGACGTTATTTTCAACTCACATGTATTACACTAATAGCCGGCGGTATAATAGATTGCCCGATGGTGAAAATCTAACTCTCGGTTATCCAATTTAATGCATGACAGTTCATTGTAATGGTCCGACGTTTTTCACTGCACCCACAGGGATAACTGACCAGTATTTCCCCAAAGAGGAAGGGATGATGCAGCACAGTGGCGGTAGGTATTTCCCTCAGATATGAAACTAAGGTTATTGAACCAGTAGGAGAACCAAGAAACACAACGTAAACAGCCCCTGCACACAGATAACAAATCCTCGCAACCCTACGTGTAAAAGGGGTTGTCAATCCCTTTCGGATAGCGGCGCCCCAGATGGGCAAACGGACGTGAGATAAAATTGTAGTAGATTGATAGATCGAACGCCAAATAAAATAAATAAGGATAAATTGCAGAAATGTATTTTTGTATTTTTGGTTTAATAGATCTGAAAATAAATGCAAGGAAAAATTAGATTGCAAAGGCAAATATATGAGAAAGAGACTAGGGGGCTGTAGGTTTCACTAGTGGCTTCTCTCGAGAAAAATAGCAAACAATGGGTGAACAAATTACTGTTGGGCAATTGACAAAACTTCAAATACTCATGATGATATCCAGGCAATGATCATTATATAGGCATCATGTCCAAGATTAGTAGACCGACTCCTGCCTGCATCTACTACTATTACTCCACACATCGACCGCTATCCAGCATGCATCTAGTGTATTAAGTTCATGGGAAAACAGAGTAATGCAATAAGAACGATGACATGATGTAGACGAGATCTATCTATGTAGAGATAGACCCCATCGTTTTATCCTTAGTAGCAACGATACATATGTGTCGCTTCCCCTTCTGTCACTGGGATCAAGCACCGTAAGATCGAACCCACTACGAAGCACCTCTTCCCGTTGCAAGATAAATAGATCAAGTTGGCCAAACAAAACCCAAATATCGGAGAAGAAATACGAGGCTATAAGCAATCATGCATATAAGAGATCAAAGAAACTCAAATAACTTTCATGGATATAAAAAGATAGATCTCATCATAAACTCAAAGATCATCGATCCCAACAAACACACCGCAAAAGAGTTACATCATATGGATCTCCAAGAGACCATTGTATTGAGAATTCAGAGAGAGAGATGAAGCCATCTAGCTACTAACTACGGACCCGGAGGTCTACAAAGAACTACTCATGCATCATCGGAGAGGCACCAATGGAGGTGGTGAACCCCATCCGAGATGGTGTCTAGATTGGATCTGGTGGTTCTGGACTCTGCGGCGGCTGGATGAATATTTCGTCGACTCCCCTAGGGTTTTGGTAATATTGGGGTATTTATAGAGCAAAGAGGCGGTTCGGGGGGCACCTGAGGTGGGCACGACCCACCAGGGCGCGCCTGGGCCTCCTGGCGCTCCCTGGTGGGTTGTGCTCTCCTCAGAGCACCCCCCAGGCGCAGCCAAGGCCCATTATGGTCCTTCTGATCCAAAAAATGTCTGTAAAGTTTCATTGCGTTTGGACTCTGTCTGATATTGATTTCCTGTGATGTAAAAAACATGCAGAAAACAGCAACTGACACTTGGCACTATGTCAATAGGTTAGTACCAAAAAATGATATAAAATGACTATAAAATGATTATAAAACATCCAAGATTGATAATGTAACAGTATGGAACAATAAAAAATTATAGATACGTTGGAGACGTATCAGCATCCCCAAGCTTAACTCCTACTCGTCCTCGAGTAGGGAAGTGATAAAAACAGAATTTTTGATGTGGAATGCTGCCTAACATGTCATACCAAATTCTTTTCTCTATAGCATGGACATTTGGACTTTTATATTGTTCAAAGCAATAGTCTAGTTTTGACATGATAATTTAAATACTCAAGCATATCAACAAGCAAACATGTCTTTCAAAATATCAACGCTAAAATAAGTTATCCCTAGCCCATCATGCTCAACCATTGATCCATTCATGAAACACACTCGCATATTAGTTACACCCAGTACTTAAGTACGATCATATTGCCTCCTAGTTGGTGCTTTTGTAAGAGAAGATGGAGACTCAAATTCAAAATAAAAATTGCATAAAGTAAAAGAAAGGCCCTTCGCAGAGGGAAGTAGGGATTTGTAGAGGTGCGAGAGCTCAAAGCGAAAAACTTAGAGATAAAAACATTTTGGGAGGTGTATCCATCCCACCAACGAAAACGACTTAGAGTTCCCAACACTTTCCATGCTAGATATATCATAGGCGGTTCCCAAACAGAAAATAAAGTTTATTCCTTTTTCAACCATACTTTCACTTTCCATGGCTAGCCGTATCCACGGCTGCCTTCCATACCAACACTTTCCAAGGAATTTATTATTTGACAACATAAAGTAAATTCATTTTTCATTTCTGGACTGGGCATCCCTAATACCTTTGCCTCACTCTCGTGCAATGACAAGTGAATAAACACTCATCTTGAGAATAACACATCTAGCGTGGAAAATATTAGCCACCTCTCACCGCTCCGCGAGCAAAACAAACACACAAAAGAGAAGTTTATTTTGAAAATTAGAGATGGCACATGCAAATTTTCTTAGAACGGCAAAAGAATACCGCATATAGGTAGATATAGTGGACTCATGTGGCAAAACTAGTTTAAAGGTTTTTGGATGCACAAGTAGAGATCATAGTTAGTGCAAAATGAAGGCTAGCAAAAAGATTGAGAAGCAACCAACCAAGAAACAAATAATCTCATAAGCAAGAATTAAGCATAAATAATACCGGATAATGCACCACAAGTAGGATATAATTTCATTGCATGACTATTGACTTTCGTGCTTGCATAGGGAATCACAAACCTTAACACCAATATTCTTACTAAAGCATAATTAATCATCAACATGATTCACATATTACATCATCATATCTCAAAACTATTACTAAGAATCAAGTTTATTTTGTCCAATGATCTTCATGAAAGTTTTTATTATATCCTTATTGGATATCTATCACTTTGGGACTAATTTTCATGTGTTGCTTTTCATAAGCTCAAACAAATATAAGTGAAGATCATGAGCATAATATTTCTTTCTTTATCTCAAAATGTGAAGCAAGAGAGAATTTCTTGAAAATTTTACTGTCTCTCAGATATATCTAAGTGAATCAAGAGAGCATTTCTTCAAAAATACTAAAGCACACCGTGCTCAAAAAGATATAAGTGAAGCACTAGAGCAAGTCCATTGCTCATAAAAATTTAAGTGAAGCATAGAGAGCAATTCTAACAAGTCATGACATAATTTTGGCTCTCCCAAATAGGTGTGTCCAGCAAGGGATCAAGGCTTAAAACACAAAATAAAACAAGCAAAGACTCATACCATACAAGACGCTCCAAGCAAAACACATAGTATGTGACGAATAAAAATATAGCTTTGCGTAAAATACCAATGGTCGTTAGAAGAAAGAGGGGATGCCACTTGATGAGGACATGACTACCTTGGATACGACCAAAAATATTGCATACATGCATATTTGTCAGGTGATTTCTAGTGCAAACTATTCAATAATCTATTTATGTTATCCAGAACAAAAATACTTCACACACTTTTGTGTTTTGTCTAATTGCAAGTGTATGGAAAATTTGTACAATCCACATATGAAGATAAGGCAAAAGGAGAAGTTTAGGTTTTGTTCAAAAAGTCCTCTCACGTCACTTTTGGGCCAAGAGAAGATAGAGTCCAAGTCTCACGTTCTGTATTCAGATTCAGACTGCACATACATACCTGACTCAAAACGCCAACAACTTTTCATACGGACTCCGAATTGGGTGATTCTTTTTTAGTTGGAAAGTAGATTTCGTCCTCTTTCCAACCCAATTGGATTCAACTTTAAATTCGTCCGGAGCGTTGAGATATGGACGAAACAATCTGACGCTGCAGCAGAATCCGAGTCAAACAACAAGTACAAAGGTGTTGCATCACCTCCACTTGGGCCCATGAGCCTTGTACGACCTAGGGTTGGTTTTAGTCTGCCTTGGGACGTCCTCCCACCTCCTTGGCCGCCACCCCTTGCTCCTATATAAGTAGATCCATCTAGTAGCTTTTTCCATCGGATTTGTTTAGTTAAAAGTTAGCCATTGCAACATCGTGTACTTCGTTTGTGTCCAACGACCAGACCAAGACCGCTTACGAATCCCCACCATTATCAATACTTCATATATATTCGCAATATTCAGATTGCTTTATCATATTCTTGCTTGTTCTTCGATTGCTTGCAGGAATAGACCTTCGTGGTCAGGTTGATCGTGTTGCGGCGTGGTCAATAACCTCTCGAAGTTGATTTAGCGATTGATAAGGCACAACGTCGTGCACGTTTGCAGTCGGATCGTCAAAGTCATCTCCACCAAATCAATAATTATCATCTCATCAAAAGATCGGGACACCCCCGCTTCTATCAAGTGGTATCAGTTTTCAGGTTGCTCGTTTAGAATTTCCAGTTTTTCTAGATTAGATTTATTTTATTACCTATTGTCCAAGAAAAAGCCACAAAAATAGTTAGATCTATTCATCCTTTGTCCAAGCCAGTCTGAGCCTTTGAAATTCTCTTTTCATTGTTTGCATTATTGAATTATCGGTTGCATCGTCGTGTCGAGTTGCTGGTCTTACTATCTAGTTCGTTTAGAGTTTCGAGTTCTGTTCACATTAGTCACGCAGCTGCTGCATCGTTATCCCTTGCGCTGTCCACCACCCATCCATCAATTTCCACCATGTGCTACCCACCATTCGTTGTCATAATCATAGTTGAGATCGTTCACATCTTCGCTTGATCCAATCTGCATCTTATCTAGTTTGTTTTGGAAATAGGGAGAGAGAAAAAAAGAGAGAGAAAAAAGATAAAAAAGAGAGAAAGAAAAAGAAAAAAGTGTGAGGAAAAAAATAGAGAAAAAAAAACAAAATTCGGATCTATCTAGACTCAATCTCGTAGTTGAATTCGGTTTGAAATCTGTTTTGTGCACTGTTCAGTAAAACAGGCATAACTTCCTCATACAAAGTCAGTTTTGGCTCCACGAGTACTCAAATAAAAGCTAGCGACGGGCCGCATCTAAATAGTTGCAGAGGCTAGTTCACTATTTGACACCTCAAAATCGGCTTCTAAATAGGTCTGTTTTCCCTCCGAAGTTCGCGGACACAGCTTATTCCAGTTTTCAAGCGAGTTTTAGAATTCTTTGACTCCTCATATCAATTCAGAATTGAGTGATTCTTTCTGCATTTGAAATCTTGAGTTAGTAGCATTCTTTGAAAAAAGTTATCAGAAAATTGGCTCAAACTTTTCAAGAGAAAAGTTGGAGAGAGAGTTGTTGTATATCTTGCTTGGCAGTTGTTTTTCATCATTATCTTCACTTATATCTTGCTTTCCAGAGCTACTTAGTATCCTTCATTGATGCTAGTTGTGCTACGCCGTGACCTCATTAGTGTTCTAGGCTCGCGTCTCTAGTCCGGTCTAGCCTAGGACCAGCACAGTACCGTCGTTGAGCGTTTATTCAACATTGCATCTCTGAATTGATTATTGATAATATTTTGCTACAATATATAGCCAACCCAACTCCACACATTTCTGCACCGTGTATATGTACGTTCCCCTGGCAATCACTTTACACAATCTTGAGAGTTATTTGACACCGTTGGTTGCCTGTCACCACCTGCTGCTTGGTAAGAACTTGTAAGATATTGATATTTGCTTTACTGTGAGTGTTTTACCACCACATCCTAGTAGTTCATAGGAATATTATTCTTGAATTTTGTTTCTTGTTTCTACTAATCATGACAGATCTAGAGTCAATTCATGGGGTTTGTCGATCGTGAGAGACGTGCCATGACCTATGCAAATACCACAACCGTCACGAGAGGTGCACAAACATCCAAATGCACATGATCAGGTTAATGTTTCTATACCACCATTTAATGGCCGTTTTAGACCTGCTTTATATATTGAATGGGAGTTTGACATAAATAATATATTTGCTTCCAATAATTTTGATGTACGTAAAAAAGTTAAGGTTGCGGTTGGTTCTTTCACCGGTTATGCTGTAGTTTGGTGGTGTGAATATTGTCGGTTACACCCTAATGATATACCTACTACTTGGGATGATTTGGAACTTGCCATGCGACATACATTCGTTCCCGCTTATTATACTCGTGACATGATTACAAAGTTGCAACATTTAAAACAAGGTAGTGACACCATAATGAAATATTATGATACTTTACAAACTACCTTGCTGCATTCCTCTTTAGAAGAAAGTGAAGAAGATTTTATGGATAGATTTTGGGGAGGATTAAATCATGACATTCAGGAGATACTAATTCATGAAGAGTGTTATCCTATGGAACATTTGTTTCATCTTGCTTGCAAAGCTGAACAGGAAATAAAACGACATGTTGCCCACAAGGAGAACAAGCGCGAGATGCACATTCCAAGAGTTGATACGTTGTCCCTTCAACTACTAGGCATACTATGACAACCACATCTGTTGTTGTGAGGACTACATCACCTCCACCATGTGACACATCATCACCGAGAGTGCCTACATCATCTGAGTTGATCATAAGAGGTAATGACAAAGGTACTAATCTTCCACCTCCACATGAGTATGATGAATGCCTTGTCAATTTAAGTGCACCATGCGGTGAGCTACCCACTACTTTGATCACACCAGCTACTTTAGAGGACTACGTTGATGATTTGACTTTGCCATGTGATCAAACAATTTTGAGTGAACCCATTGAATTAACTATCGATGCAAAAGAATCAAGTGAATCAGGGAATAAATCAGATTTGGATCGAATATGTTTGAAAATAATTGTACCAATGTTTAATCATTTTGATATGACCTCTAATCTTGGTGATGGTTCATCAATGTTGGGATGGTTTAATGATTAGCATTGTCAATCTTTTGATATGAATAAGAGCTTCACTTATACGTGTAAACTGAGTTGCAATATTTTCATGCCTTTGACTTCTTGTGATGATATATTGGCTTTACATTTCACGACTTTTGAAGGGTGCTCTTGTATAACTGTGTCACATGTGCACCAAATGAGATCAGTCAAAATGGATGACATATACATATTTTTTTTAGAAATGGAGGAGGACCCCCGGCCTCTGCATCTGGAGGATGCATGCAGCCACTTTATTAATTATTCACACAAGACCTTACAAAGTCATACAACAGTAAGACTGAAGCCACCGTCTAGGCAACAAAAGTGTCGCTACTCCTATCCAAGTGATGAAGGGATGCTGATAGTCTGGTCCTAGTACCAAACAGACCTCGCAGCCAAACCTAAAATCTAAGACCTGAGGTCCCAACCAGGACGCCTGGCGGGTATGGGTCACCTACCAGTCCGGCGCACTACTCAACCAGGACGCTTGCCGGGTCTGAGGCCGCCGCAACTACCTGCCACCAATCCATCTTCAGAGCTGTACTGCTACATCTACCTTGCCCGGTCTAGCTGCCATCGACGCCACCACGACGCCAGACCGCGTCACCCTCCTGTGCGAGTCCATCTCCGCGCATCGGACGCAGAGTCACCACAACGCCATGCCACCAGGACCCACCGCCATCAATGAATGAGATGCCGCACCGCTCCACCAAAGAATCCGTCCTCTGGTCTTGCATCCAGCCGCTGCTCAAAAAACGATGCCCCCATGAGGGAAAACGACGCCAAAAGCACAACCATCGTCCGATCTGGAAACTCCGATCTAGGTTTTCACCCAGAGCAGCGCAAGCAAGTTGACAGAAGCTGCAGATGCGATGTCTTCAACAAGATAACTACGCGAAAACGCCGCCATCGCCCGCCATGACTCGAGTGATAGCATGGTTTCACCGGCAGCCTCGTCTCCCCACTCTACGCCGGGACTGGATGCGAGAATCCACAACCATCTAGCCGACCACCTCTGGCGAAGAAGATGGCCAACACCTCCACACCCAGGGTCGGAGCCCCCGACGTCCTCGTGTCGCGTGCCTAGTCCAAAGGCCGATTGCCACGCCGGAACAAAGGATGTGCACGACGGCTCGAGGGACCACCATCCAGATCCGAAAGGGATCCAGATCGGACACCATAGCCGCCGCCATGATCTCTTCGTCACCGCCGCCAACACGACAACCCTGGTCGCCACCGGCCTGCATCACCGCCCTTGAATCGGCCGGAGTGGGTCGCCGCCACCCAGATCCGATCGCCGGCCGAGGAAGATTGCCGCCGCTGCGGCCCGCAGGCTTAGCCTGCGATGCCCTTGGCGGCGGCGGCGGGAGGAGAGGGAGGCCCGGCGGGGAGGAGAGGGAGGCCCGGCGGGGAGGCCCCGGTGCGGCACGGCGCCGCCGCACGAGGGGAGGAGGTCACAAGGAGCCCTCTGTTTCAAGTTCATATACAACGTGTACACCTTGTCTCTTTTGTTAGCCAGATTTCAGATTAAGCAACGCCGAGGACGGCTTTGTTTTCAAGAAGGGGAGGATGATGAGGATATGTCTACCTTGGATACGTCCAAAAATATTGCATACATGCATATTTGTCAGGTGATTTCTAGTGCAAACTATTCAATAATCTATTTATGTTATCCAGAACAAAAATACTTCACAGCTTTTGTGTTTTGTCTAATTACAGGTGTATGGAACATTTGTACAATCCACATATGAAGATAAGGCAAAAGGAGAAGTTTAGGTTTTGTTCAATAAGTCCTCTCACGTCACTTTTGGGCCAAGAGAAGATAGAGTCCAAGTCTCTCACGTTCTGTATTCAAATTCGGACTTCACAGACATACCTGACTCAAAACGCCAACAAATTTTTCATACGGACTCCGAATTGGGTGATTCTTTTTTAGTTGGAAAGTAGATTTCGTCCTCTTTCCAACCCAATTGGATTCACCTTTAAATTCATCCGGAGCGTTGAGATATGGACGAAACAATCTGACGCTGCAGCAGAATTCGAGTTAAACAACAAGTCCAAAGGTGTTGCATCACCTCCACTTGGGCCCATGAGCCTTGTACGACCTAGGGTTGGTTTTAGGCTGCCTTGGGACATCCTCCCACCTCCTTGGCCGCCACCTCTTGCTCCTATATAAGTAGATCCATCTAGTAGCTTTTTCCTTGGGATTTGTTTAGTTAAAAGTTAGCCATTGCAACTTCGTGTACTTCATTTGTGTCCAACGACCAAACCAAGACCGCTTACGGATCCCCACCATTATCAATACTTCATATATATTTGCAATATTCAGATTGCTTTATCATATTCTTGCTTGTTCTTCGATTGCTTGCAAGAATAGACCTTCGTGGTCAGGTTGACCGTGTTGCGGCGTGGTCAATAACCTCTCGGAGTTGGTTTAGCAATTGCTAAGGCACAACGTCGTGCACGTTTTTAGTCAAATCGTCAAAGTCGTCTCCACCAAATCGATAGTTATCATCTCATCGAAAGATCGGGACACCCCCGCCTCTATTACCACTCAGGGGCATCCCCAAGCTTAGTTGGTTGCTCATTTTTGGTTAATAGCTTGGAGCTTGGGATGGAGGGGCATCCCCAAGCTTAGGCTCTTCTACTCCTTATTCCTTCATCCATCGTAAGATAACCCAAAACTTGAAAACTTCAATCACACAAAACTCAACAAAAACCTTCGTGAGATCCGTTAGTGTGAGAAAATTAAATCACTACTATAAGTGCTGTGTCAAACCAATTCATATTTTGTTTTTGCATTATATCTATTGTATTCCAACTTTTCTATGGCAAAAACTCATCAAAGAAAACCATAGAGCCATCAAAATAAGCACACAAAGTAAAGAAAACAGAATCTATCAAAACAGAACAGTCTGTAGCAATCTGACTATTTTGAAAAATTATGGTACTCCAAAAATTCTGAAAAAATAGAAAGACCTGAGCAATTTGTATATTAATCTTCTGCAAAAATAATTGGCATTTTATTATGCTCTGGTAAAAAATAAGAATTGTTTTCGTGAGCGCAAAAGTTTCTATTTTTTAGCAAGATCAAACAACTATCACCCAAGAAGATCCTATCGGTTCTAAATGGCACAAACACTAATTAAAACACAAAAAACACAATCATAACAATAGCATAATTTTGGTAACACTCAAGAACAGAAAGCGAAAAGCAAAAATAAATTTTATTCATTGGGTTGCCTCCCAACAAGCGCTATAGTTTTACGCCCTTAGCTAGGCATAAATCAAGGATCTAAGTTTTGTCATCTTTGTCCAACTCTTCAATCAAACACTTAGAATCCTTCAAAGATTTAGCATAAAGATCTTCAATAACAACACTCCTAGGAATAAATTCAAAGATTTCATTCTTGCAAAAAGGATCTCTTATCACTTCAACAAAATCCGGGTGAAAACCAATCATCTTAAGATCTTCTTTGTTACTATTACTAGAGGTTGCACCCTTGTTTTTGGTAACTTGGCCAATATTTATGGGATTTTTTCTGATAGTTTTAGCAGAAGCGAAAGCCATGCTTAGATTACTAAAAGTTTCTTCTAATTTATCGATCCGAGACAGGCTTTCTTCTATTCTTTCATGAATTACGGTACCCTTTTCTTTTAACAACTTAAAAATATCTCCCGCTTTTGACCCAATATTGGTGGCAAAATTATGCATTTTTTATCTATAATTTCCATATGATCTTCGGTGAGCTTTTTGTTTTCAATAGCATCTAATCTTTCCATAACATGTTCAAGAGTCAAAGTTGTTTCATTAATCATGAGAGGTGGTGAGCCCACTAAATTTCCCATAGCATTAAAAGCATCAAGAGAAGGACACATCAAGAAATTTCCACCAGTAATCGTATGAAGGACAAATCTATACCAAGTGGTGATGCCAATATAAAAGCAACGGAGAAGAACAACAGTAGATTGCTTACGGATAGATCTATTATGAGCATTGCAAATCCTATACCAAGCATCCTTTAAATTTTCTCCTCCCCTTTGTTTAAATTTGAGAACCTTGTTCTCGGGAGTTCAAGCAATAGAGGAAGAAATATCCATAACGATAATTACGGCAAACAAGATTGTACTAAAAAGTAGACCCAGCAAGAAAACGGCGAACGAAAAAGAGGGGCGAATAAAACGACAAATTTTTGTGAAGTGTGATACGTCCATTTTGCATCATGTTTCCTTACCGTTATTTATAATGTTTTATCCATAATAATGCTTTTTGGAGTAATTCTAATGCCTTTTTCTCTCAGAATTTGCAAGGAACACACCAAGAGGGAGAATTCCGGCAGCTGGAAATCTGGACCTAGAAAAGCTACGTCAGGCCACCTATTCTACACTACTCCAAATGAGCTGAAACTTCACGGAGACTTTTTATGGATTATTTAAGAAATATTGGAGCCAATAAATACCAAAGGGGGGCCACTAGGTGGGCACAACCCACCTGGGCGCGCCAGGCCCCGCAGGCGCGCCCTGGTGGGTTGTGGCCTCCTTGGCCCACCTCCGGTGCCCATCTTCTGGTATATAAGTCATTTTGACCTAGAAAAAAAATAAGGAGGAGACTTTTTGGATGGAGCGCCGCCGTCTCGAGGCGGAACTTGGGCAGGAGCACTTTTGCCCTCCGGCAGAGCGATCCCGCCGGGGGAACTTCCCTCCCGGAGGGGGAAATCATCATCATCATCATCACCAACAACTCTCCCATCTTGGGGAGGGCAATCTCCATCAACATCTTCAACAACACCATCTCCTCTCAAACCCTAGTTCATCTCTTATATTCAATCTTGTTACCGGAACTATAGATTGGTGCTTGTGGGTGACTAGTAGTGTTGATTACATCTTGTAGTTGATTACTATATGGTTTATTTGGTGGAAGATTATATGTTCAGATCCATTGTGCTATTTAATACTCCTCTGATCATGAACATGTTTATCATTTGTGAGTAGTTACTTTTGTTCTTGAGGTCACGGGAGAAATCATGTTGCAAGTAATCATGTGAACTTGATATATGTTCGATATTTTGATAGTATGTATGTTGTTATTCCCTTAGTGGTGTCATGTGAACGTCGACTACATGACACTTCACCATATTTGGGCCTAAGGGAATGCATTGTGGAGTAGCAATTAGATGGTGGGTTGCGAGAGTGACAGAATCTTAAACCCTAGTTTATGCGCTATTTCATAAGGGACCGATTGGATCCAAAATTTTAATGCTATGGTTAGAATTTATTCTTAATACTTTTCTCGTAGTTGCAGATGCTTGCGGGATGGTTAATCATAAGTATGAGGTTTGTTCAAGTAAGAACAACACCTAAGCACCGGTCTACCCACATATCAAATTATCAAAGTAGCGAACACAAATCAAACCAACATGAAGAAAGTGACTAGATGAAATTCCAGTGTACCCTCAAGAACGCTTTGCTTATCATAAGAGACCATTTTGGTCTATCCTTTGCCTCAAAAGGATTGGCTTACCTTGCCGCAATTTTGTTACTACTACCGTTACTTGCTTGTTACAAATTATCTCGCTATCAAACTACTCCACTACTTACAATTTCAGCACTTGCAGATATTAACTACTTGTCATTTCCTTCTGCTCCTCGTTGGGTTCAACATTCTTACTTATCGAAAAGAGCTAAAATTGATCCCCTATACTTGTGGGTCATCAAGGCTATTTTCTGGTGCCGTTGCCGGGGAGTGAAGCGCCTTTGGTAAGTGGAATTTGGTAAGGAAACACTTATATAGTGTGCTGAAATTTATTGTCACTTGTTACTATGGAAAACAATCCTTTGAGGGGTTTGTTCGGGGCATCTTCACCTCGTCCGGAATCACAATTAGTTACCCCTCAACGTACTGCACGTACTGAAAATATTGAATATTAAATTCCTTCAGGTATGATAGAATAATTGCTAGCTAATCCTTATGCAGGAGATGGAACCGAACATCCTAATATGCACTTGATATATGTGGAACAAATTTGTGGATTGTTTAAGCTTGCAGGTTTACCCAGGGATGAAGTGATGAAAAAGGTTTTCCCTTTATCTTTGAAGGGAAAAGAATTGTCATGATATAGGCTATGTGATGATATTGGATCATGGAATTGGAATCGTTTGAAATTGGAGTTCCACCAAAATTTTTATCCTATGCATCTAGTTCATCGTGATCGGAATTATATATATAATTTTGGCCTCGTGAAGGAGAAAGTATTGCTCTAGCTTGGGGGAGGCTTAAGTCAATGTTATATTCATGCCCCAATCATGAGCTCTCAAGAGAAATTATTATCCAGAATTTTTATGCTCGGCTTTCTCGTAATGATCAAACCATGCTTGATACTTCTTGTGCTGGTTCATTTATGAAGAAGACCATTGAATTCCGGTGGGATCTTTTGGAAAGAATTAAATGTAACTCTGAAGATTGGGAACTCGACAAAGGTAAAGAGTCAGTTATTAAACTTAAGTATGATTGTGTTAAATCTTTTATGGATACTGATGCTTCTCAAAAGTTTAGCACTAAATATGGACTTGACTCTGAGATAGTAGCCTCCTTTTGTGAATCATTTGCTACTCATGTTGAACTCCCTAAGGAGAAGTGGTTTAAATATCACCCACCTATTAAAGAAGAAATTAAAGAACTAGTACCAGTTAAAGAAGAAACTATACTTTATAATGTTGATCCAGTTGTTCCTTCTGCATATATTGAGAAACTACCTTTCCCTGTTAGGATTAAAGAACATGTTAGAGTTTCAACATTGGTTAACAAAAGCTATATTAGAACACCTAAACCTGATGAACAAATTAAAGTAGAACCTAGTATTGCTATGGTTAAAGATCTCTTGGAAGAAGATATGGATGGGCATGTTATTTACTTACGTGAAGAAGCTGCTAGAATTGCTAAACCTGATAAAAGAGATAAACATAGACCTGTTGTTGGCATGCCTGTCATTTCAGTTAAAATAGGAGATCACTGTTATCATGGTTTATGTGACATGGGTGCTAGTGTGAGTGCTATTCCCTACACTTTATATGAAGAAATCATGAAAGACATATCACCTGCTGAGATAAAAGAAATAGATGTTACTATTAAACTTGCTAATAGAGACACCATTTCACTAGTTGGGGTTATTAGAGATGTTGAAGTCTTGTGTGGGAAAATTAAATACCCTACTGATTTTCTTGTTCTTGGTTCCCCACAAGATGAATTTTGTCCCATTATCGTTGGTAGACCTTTCTTGAATACGGTTAATGCTAAGATAGATTGTGAGAAATAAACTGTTGGTGTTAGCTTTGGTGATGAGTCTCATGAGTTTAATTTTTCCAAGTTTTGTAGAAATCATCATGAAAAAGAATTGCCTAGTAAGGATTAATCAATTGGTCTTGCTTCTATTGTTGTTCCACCTATTGATCCTTTAGAACAATATTTGCTAGACCATGAAAATGATTTACATATGCATGAAAGAAATGAAATAGATAAGGTTTTCTTTGAACAACGTCCTCTGCTTAAACGTAATTTGCTGTAACATCCCAAATTTCCAATTTGGAATGTTTTACAATTATAGCTAAGCATCTATGCATATTGTTTGAAATTGAGTGACATTTGAAGTTTCAGAAGATTTTGAGTTTGATGGAATTTGAATTCAAATTGGCAGTTGAAATTTATTTCAAATCAATGCCTGACAAATACTTGAGAAAAAGTATGAGAGGAGTAAACATGACACTCCAAAAATGTCAGATGAAAAACTTTGCCAAAAAGTTTGAATTCAAATTTGATTTTTATTTGGGATTTCTAGAAAATGTTTCTTTTAAGTTTGAGTTTTGCCCCTGAAAAAATGTTCAAATTGTAGGGAATATTCCCCTGATAATTTTGATATATATATGTCCTATATAAAAATATATATTCAATATATTCTCTCTCTCCCTAATTCAAAAAATGGAAAAAAAAAACCCAGGCGCCACCAGCCAACTGCCCAGCCAGCATGAGGCAGCCATCAATGGGTTGCCAGCCAACCGGCCCAGCCAGCCAGCCAGCCCACCGCCCGAGCCGGCCGACCCAGCCAGCCACCCAACCCCTTCTTCTTCCTCTCCACGCCACCGCGCGCCGCCTCCTCAATCCGGAGATCACGGATCTCCTCCCGATCCGCCTCCTCCAAGTCGACGCCCTATAAATACCGCACCCCCTCGACCCGTTCCCCACGTTCCCCTCGCCAACCCTCCACCTCGCCTGCAATCTCTCGCGGAGCCAGACGCCTGCCGCGCCATTGCTACCACCCCGCCGCCTCCGAACCCCCCCGAGCTCCACCGACTCCACCATCGACTTCCCTCGCTCCGCCAAGACTCACGGACGCCTCGCCGTCGCCCGGACCACCGTAGCCACCACGCCGTCTTCGCCCGAGCCGCCGTCGACCGTCGCCGTCGTCGCCACCGCGGTGAGTCACCGGAGACCCCCGCCACCGTCCGATCTAGGATCTAGAGTTTAGATTAGATTTAGCGACGGGGTATGGTTTATTTTAAAGATCCGGTTTTAGTTACGGTTTTTATTTTGGTTTAGTTAGTGGTTTAGTTAGACCGGCCCGACTCGGTTTATTTTCCCGGGCGCGTTTTAGTTATTCGTCGCCCGAGCGTTAGATAGGCCGTTAGCGCCAGTTTTTCTTTTAGTTATTTTTTTTCGTTTCTGTTTTTAACAGAATAGTTTCAGTTTTGTAAAATCCATATCTTTTAGGTTACTTAATATTTTTAATTGATTCTTTTTTTGTTGGTTTGCAAATTTGTTGTAGTTTCTGTAGAAAATATGTTTGGCCATGTTTAAATTATTAGAAATTGTTTTATTTTAGTTTTAGACAGATTAGTATTTCTGCTATAAAATGAGTTAGGATTATTTTGTTTTAGTGATTCTTTTGTCACTACTTTGTTTTGACCTTGCCTAACCGTAGGAATTTATTTGGGCATTTTAGATTTAATAAAAAAATAGTTTTAATCAAAATCATGTGGTTCTTATTTATTTAACTAGCTACTGTTTTCCTATTGTTTTATTTAGCAAATAATTTTATTTTTCCTATGTGATAGTTTATTTTAGGTTAGTTTCTGTAGTTTTAGTACATGAACTTTTACTTACAATAAATAAAATTTTTATTTTATTTTTCCTTGCTAGGATTGTTATAGGCATAATAGGAGTTCTATAGTAGCTTTTGATGTGATTCTTTTTGCTCCTAGTTTGCATGATGTTTTCCCTTCTGTTAGTTAGCAAAACCCATGCTTAAGTTCTGTTAAGAAAAACTTGGTTGTGTAAAACTATTTCTTAGTTGTTGTTTGATGCGGTGAAAACATTGGCTTGGATTTCTTCGAGTTTTCTTTGGGTTTTGGTTCAATTGTTTTGTGTGTTTTATGTTAGCATGCTGTTATGTTAATTGATTGTATGCTCTTATGCTTATATGATTGTTGTTTGGTTCGGTAGAATTTCCGGAGTGCGAAGCTTGCTATCACGAGTCCCTAGCTTTCGAAGACCGTCAGCAAGGCAAGTCATTTGACCATGTTTTCTTTTACAATACCTGTGATTTTATTGCATTAGAATTATACCTCCCCACCATGCATGCAGTAGGAGAATTTTTAAGTTATGTTCTTGAGTAGTATCATGAGGTAGGTTGAAACCAATCCCCCTTGTTACCATGGCCCGAGACGAAGTAGTTTATTTTTGCTATGCTCGTAGACGGGGTTGGTTGAGTGAATCATTAGGGAGATGTGAGAATCAAGATGATGACAACCCCATGACTTCAAGCTCAAGATGGACTTCAAAATTCACTACTGGGTGGAGGACGGTTGACGGGCACCCTGGAGAAAACCAGCGGTTGGCCGGGATGCATGGAGAAGCGCCATGACATCTTGCGGAAAGCTTCACCCAGCCTCGAAGAGACGGATGGATACCCATTGACCGGAAGCTTACCTGTGCAGCCGCAAGCCATTATGGGCTCTGGCTTGGTCGACCCTAGGTGTGACTCTGGCCGGACGGTGCTACGAGATGTAGAAGAACGGTAGGATTGGATGGGTACCGGCGGTGGCGGAGGAACTCTTCAAGACCCTGTTTGCTCGTCCGTCTTCAAACACCAGGAAGTGCAAAGACTTAAAGGAGGGAATGATTCTTGCGGGTAAAGTGCACAAACCTCTGCAGAGTGAAGATCTAATCGGTTAGTCGTGTCCCCGGTTACGGACAATTTGAGCCTCTGGAACTTGGAGTATTTCGGAAATCTCAACATCAGAATTAATAAATTAATTGAGGGGGTTATTTAATAATTGGAAATGAGACATTGGTTGGCGGAACCATCTCAATAACTACCAACATTTTGTAGTATTTGCAAACAAGTCCATTGTTGTAGGGAAAAACTGGCTTTTTCGCAAAATAATGAAACTTAGAGCCCCACAGCCAAATTGCATATAGTGTTAGTAATTTTTATTGTTGTTTTCTCTTCATGACTTGCCGGCATATTCAAAATGCTGACCTACACGGCTGCAACATCTTATGTTGCAGAGGAGTTTTCCGATCAGGAGTGAGGCTACGATCCACGCTTGGCGATTGCCCTATGGAGTCGGATGGACTCGCTATTTCGTCTACGCTTCCGCAGCTTTATTTAGTTTATTTCTCATGAGTTGGCCTTCGGCCGAATTTATTATCTTGTAATAAAGACTCGATATGAGAATCGTGTAATAAATTCAGGTGTGATTGAACTTTGAATCTTTGCATCAATGTACTGTGTGTGCCAACATGATCTTGGGATGGTACAGCTACACAGAGACTTGACCGTTTCGGGTCGGGTCGCTACATTTGCCTATGAAACTCTAGGAGGTCCTCCTCCACCTAAAGGTGATCCTGTGTTTGAATTAAAACAATTGCCAGACACTTTGAAATATGCTTATCTCGATGAAAAGAAAATATATCCTGTTATTATTAGTGCTAACCTTTCAGAACATGAAGAAGAAAGATTATTGAAAGTTCTAAGGAAGCACCGGGCTGCTATTGGATATACTCTTGATGATTTAAAGGGCATTAGTCCCACTCTATGTTAGCACAAAATTTACATGGAACCTGATGCTAAACCCGTTGTTGATCACCAATGTCGGTTGAATCCGAAAATGAAGGAAGTGGTAAGAACGAAAATCTTAAAACTTCTGGAAGCAGGTATAATTTATCCTATAGCTGATAGTAGATGGGTAAGTCCTGTTCATTGTGTCCCTAAGAAAGGAGGTATTACTATCGTTCATAATGATAAGAATGAACTTATTCCACAAAGAATTGTTACAGGCTATAGAATGGTAATTAATTATAGAAAATTAAACAAAGCAACTAGAAAAGATCATTACCCTTTGCCTTTTATTGATCAAATGCTTGAAAGATTATCTAAGCACACACACTTTTTCTTCCTTGATGGATACTCTGGCTTTTCACAAATACCTGTTTTTCAACCTGAGCAAGAAAAGACCACTTTTACTTGTCCCTTTGGAACTTATGCTTATAGACGTATGCCTTTTGGTTTACTGCACCTGCTACCTTTCAAAGATGTATGACTGCTATCTTCTTTGACATTTGTGAAAAGATTGTTGAGGTTTTCATGGATGACTTTTCTATTTATGGGAAGTCTTTTGATGATTGTTTAAGCAATCTTGAGCGAGTTTTGCAGAGATGTGAACAAACAAATCTTGTCTTGAATTGGGAGAAGTGCCACTTTATGGTTAATGAAGGCATTGTCTTGGGTCATAAAATTTCTAAAAGAGGTATTGAAGTGGAGCAAGCTAAGGTTGATGCAATTGAGAAAATGCCATGTCCTAAGGACATCAAAGGTATTCGTAGTTTCCTAGGTCATGCTGGTTTCTATAGGAGATTTATCAAAGACTTTTCTAAAATTTCTAGGCCTCTTACTAATCTTTTACAAAAAGATATTCTTTTTGTTTTTGATGATGATTGTCTTGAAGCCTTTGAAACACTCAAAAAAGCCTTAATATCTGCACCTATTGTTCAACCACCTGATTCGAACTTGCCTTTTGAAATTATGTGTGATGCTAGTGACACTGGTACATCGACGTGCTAAACAAATGATTTTTAACCCCTTTCTGCGATGAGATTTGGAACCGTCGCCAAGTGAGTGTGGGCGATAGGGGGTCCTTCCCACACGACCCAGAAATCATCGGGGATAGGCCCTCCTGGGACCCAGGCTGGGGCCGTGTGCGATCGGGCGAGGCATCAAAACCCAATCATTTCCGTAGGTATGTACATCCCACACGGTGAATCCCATAAATCATTTCCGTAGGTATGTACATCCCACACGGTGAATCCCAGAAATTATTTCCGTAGGTATGTACATCCCACACGGTGAATCCCAAAAATCATTTCCGTAGGTATGTACATCCCACACAGTGAATCCCAGAAAATCATTTCCGTAGGTATGTACATCCCACACGGTGTGATACGGGGCTAACCCGGTGTAGGCCGATCTTTCACGTTTGGAGTGGGATCCCTCGAAGAACATGATGAACGCGGGGAAGAACAGAGAGAAATCACAAGGGGAAACACTCAAGAACAAGTCTAATCACACATCCACTAGACAATCAAACACACAATATCCACAAGGTACATGAACAACAAAGGGAAAGATACAAGGTAAAGTTCATCTCCATGAGGAGGTCTTGAAGGGTCCGCCAAGAGGGGTCTTGATGATATATGCCGCAGGATCTTCTCCTAGATGGAGGTCTTGGCCTCCAATGGAGTAGTGGTCTCTCTCTCTCTCTCAAGAGTAGAGGTAGGAGCAAAGCTCACCTAAGAATGAGCTATCATATTTGCTAACCCTAGTACGGAGCTAAGGGACAAGTATATATAGTCCAAGGGGTAAGTTGGGGGATACATGGGGTGAAACCCCTCTCACTGCACACAGGCAGGCTGGTAGTACCGGTCGTGTGGCCGGTAGTACCGCTGGGAGCTTTTGCGGGGCGGTAGTACCGGTCAAGTGGGGGCGGTAGTACCGCTGGGAGTCCAGACTCTGGTTCTGGAGGTGCACGCCGAAGGGGCAGCGGTTGTTCCGGACGTTGGGGAGGTTGTACCGGTCTATTGGCAGAAACCGGTACATCCGGTGCAGTACCGGCCTTGCACCGCTCGATCACAGAAAGGTGGCCGGTTGTTGGGAGGTAGCCGGCCGGTTGTACCGCCCGGGCGGTAGTTGGGCGGTTGTTCCGGTCCTTCTGGGCTGGGCAGATTCCTCTTCTTCCTTCTCTTCCAGGCTTCACTCACGGATGGTGTAGTTGTACACTTGTGCTCACACTCCTCCTCGTCCATGATGTTCCGACAATACCTATGTATGCACACGAGTGGAGTGTCAAGTAGTATACCATCCTCGAAGGGGTCAAGTGAACACGTGTAAAGGAGAAGATTCACCTTTATGTATGAGAAGTAGAGGTCGCACGTGTCACTTGCCAAACGAACTCTTGACATGGTGATGACCGTAGGATGCTCCGCATCATCCCCTCCCCCTTGGAAAAGATCCGACCTCGGATCGAAAACCAAATCACCATGGGAAAGAGATGGCGTCGCCGTGTAGGATTGGTCAATCACCAAGTTCTCGTCATCTTCAAGCTCGCAATGGGCACTCTCCAATGTCGCACCGTCTTGGGATTCCTTCAAAATGAGCAAGGACAACAAACACTTGGAAAAACAAATGTGGTTAGTCTTAGTGCAAAACCAAGCATTCAAGAGGTGATTCACCAAACAAGTGTTGTCATCAAGCATAGCATATGGTTTGACAAAGGATTGTGACATGGCATGTAAGCACATAAATTGAGCACAAGCAAAGATATCATGTGGACAAGCATGTAAATGTGAGGTAGAGATGCAAATATGTGTGAAAAGAGCATAAGCATCCACCTCAAGGTTATAGCAAGCATGCATAAAGCGCTTGACAACTGGTCGATGGTAGGCATAGGAATCATTCACAACACCAAATAAGATGAGATGTCTAAACACATGGGTCAAGTGCAAGACAATCCAAGCATAATGTGCATAGGGTGTAGTGAATATAGTGTGGCACTCAACACAATATAAAGAGTAATTGTTCATCATGTGTGAGGCAAATTCAAACATGAGACAAGCAATGGGACATGGCATATGTGAAGAAGTGACATTGTTGCAACCAAACATATGGTAGGAGCAATTAATCCAACAACTGGATGCAACACACAAGGCATATATATCATGATGCATGGAAATGTGGCAATCATGGGTGAAAGCAATATCTCGAATATGCGTGCAAATGGTGCAAGCAACACATGAAGTATGATCCACAATATCCAAGCTCAAGAATGATGTCACCTTGAAGGTGTGTCCTTGTGCATTCTTCACAATGCCAAAGTGGAAGCAAATACGGTGTAGAAGCGAGTCGTGGTAGAATGTATGAGGCTCGCTCTCAAGAGCTCGAATGGTCAACTCATGTGAAGTGGAAGTCGACACGAAGTCCAAGTATCCTACACATGCACAAAACAAAACAAAGAAAGTATGCGCATGGTAGACAAACACATCATCCATCATGATGGTTCTCATCTTTTGCACAAAACCATTAGAAGCACAAGTGCATGAATAATATGATGCAACAATGGCTATATTCATGGCACTAGGTATATGGTGCAAAGAAGTAAGACAAGCATGCTTCACAAGGAATATGTCAATATCTCCCAACATATGTGAGAATGCTATGGGGGCAAACTCATGAGCAAGACTAATAACATGGTTGCACTCAATACATGGCAAATCTAGCATGAGAGAGGCAACATATGGAGATATGTGACAATAAGCAATAACAATGATGTGCAAAGCATGTAGATGGTTGTCATCAACCGCATGAAATGAGAAAGTATGAATCATAGGTGATGCAACAAGGCAAGCAAACATAGTAATCAAGTCGTGCAAACTAGTGGAGCGAAGATGCAACACACTAGAATAAATCATGGCAATCATGTCATGTGAGCAAATAATAGGCATAGGGAGTGCACATGACATATCGCAAGCACGAACACAAAGCAAGATCATAGTATCATCATAGGGGTGGGTCACAAATGGAACATGGCAACAACAAGCAATATCTCCGCCAAGCTTGCAAATACACATAAAAGTATGAGAGTCAATCATCATGTGTAATGCAAAGCATGGGTCGCAAATGCATGTCAAAGGCATAGGAATGAGCATATCATGCAAAGTGAACATGGCAAGATGGGCATATGATATGTTATGAACAATAACCCATAGCCAAGTGAGGGCCATGTAGAAGAAATGCGTGAAGTCTTTGCGCGAAGAGAGCGGTGGGAAAGGCAATCCATGGGATCCTAAATCATCGTTGTTCTCTAGAGCTCGTTTTGTCAACTCGTGGGATTGCGAGGTCGACAAGTATTCATGGGTACCTACACAAAAGAGACATAAACCAAAGAAATTGTGCGCGTGGTAAATGTACACATCATCCATCATGATGTGTATGTGCACGTGTGAGTTAGCACAAGATAAGCATCGCTCAAAGAAATTTGATGCATGGTATAAGAACATGTCATCCATCATGAAAGAATAGTTATTGTGTATGACACGATGGGGACACAAATTGAGAATGCAAGTATATGGCACATAAAAAGCATGTTTGTTCATGGGGAGCATATGGTGCACACAAGTATGGGGATCATGCAATGAATGGGATGGATCAAATTCTCCTAACATGTATGAGGAAACTATGGGGGCCTCCTCATGAGTAATAGCGGAAACATCACATGGAGAAAATGGACAACATCCAAAAGAATGCATATCCGAAGCTAGGTGGGCATGGCACGGCATATGAGATAAATGATGCAAAGGGAGCATATCAATATCATCACAAGAAAAACAAATGCCAATAACCATGGGCTTGTCATCTATGCCATATGTGCAAATTGGGTTTATTTTAATGGCATATGCATAGTCACTATGAAGAGATTGCAAATAAGACATATGATGGATCTCATGCATAGCATATGACAAGTAAAGCGGATTAGCAAACATGATGTGACCTAAAGAATTTTCACAAGAAAGCCTATGTAACATGGCATCACAACTAATATACTCCACATGAGAATCATCGTACTCATCATAAATTGGCAAATCATCACATGGGGAAATCATATTAGAATGAAGCAAGGTACTAGGTGGATCAACATCATGCAAGCAAGCAATGTCAAGAATGTCCACTAGTGGGACTAGAGCATCACCTTCACCTTTGTTACCTTTGTCATTCCACTCAAGTGGTGTAGGTGAGGTGGGAAAGACCAAATGGTGGTCAATATCATCATCTTGATGGAACCATGTGGGGGGTGCATCATATTCCACCATGGCCATCGTCTTGTCCAAAGGGAGGACGAAGTCGTCGAGGATCGGCGTGTCATCATAATTGGGACGTAGCACCAAACGAGAAGACACAATAGAGGTAGAGGTCAAGTTGTTAGAAATGCAAATGGTCTCACGAGACTTATCAACTATCTCACTCTGTCTATGTGGTGGTTCACTCACTCCCTCAAAGTAGGTGCACTCAAACTCACGTATGGTGGAGTCACTCATCTCACTCAAGTGGTGGGGGTTGTGGCTCTCCTCACATGGGATTTGTGGCAACACATCATATATGGGGCTAGTGGTGAAGTCACTCTCACTCTCAATATGGTGGCACAAGTCACTCAAGTCATCATACGTCGCCGTGGTCAAAGGGAAAATCCCATGCTCAACCATCTCATCGTCGTCGCTGTGGATGAAGGCCGAAGATGGCACATCATCACTCTCCTCCATGACCGAAGGGAAAAGCCCATGCTCGATCATCTCGTCGCCGTCGCCATGGATGAAGGCCGAAGATGGCACATCATCACTGTCGCCTCCAAAGATGGAAGCATCATCCTCGCTCGCCACCTTGTCGCTCGCCTCCAAAGCTTGGTCCTTGAGGGTCTCCGTAGTCGTGCTCGCCGCCGCACCATCTTGAAAAAGAGTCAAGGTAGACTCGCATCATCAATGCCACAAAGAGGGATGGCGGTGAAGTCGCACTTGGGAGCATCGTCTTGGAGCTTGTCGGGCTTGGACATCGTGGTGGTACTAGCCTCATGCTTGTCGTAGAGCTTGGTCGCCACGAAGTTTGCTTGGGGTGGAGAAGCCTTGGCCTTCATGAGTTCTTGTTCCGCCTTGAGAGCACCAATGTAGTAGTCGTCGATGGACTTGTAGTTCTCGAGGAAGATAGTCTTGGAGATGTCGTTGTTCAATCCCATCATGAAGTGGAACTTCATCAAAATGGGGTCGTCCACGCCGGCTCGTCGCAAGGCAATCTTCATCTCCTTGAAGTACGCATCGATGGACTTGGATCCTTGGATGGTGTTCTCCAATTGGCGAAGAAGTTGTTCCGTGTAGGTCGGAGGCACAAACTCTCGCCGCAAAGCTCTCTTCGTCTTGGGCCAACTCATGTCGTAGTACTCCGAAGGTGTGTGAAGCCACCAAGTTGAGGCGTAGTCGTGGAAGTTTCTTGTGGCGCACTTCACTTGATCTTCGGGAGGAACTTGATGTAGCTTGAGGTAGTCGTCCATTAAGCGCTCCCACTCGAGATACTCCTCGGGTTCGTGAGTCCCATAGAAAGGAATCGCGTGGTCGATGTCGAGGTCATAGTAGCTCGTGGAAGTCGCGGACTTGAGCTTGGGGAGCTTCTCTCGAGCGTAGTGTTGGGGTGCTTGTTGGCGAAGATGCCGTATGTCCGTAGGCGAAGATGCCTTGAAGTCGCTTGGCGAAGATGCCAAGGGAGATGGTGAAGTCATTGAGCGGTTGTTGATGTAGAGCTCTTGACCTTCACGTTCTTGGTGGTGATGGTGTCGATGCTGATGTGATCTTGCCGGAGATGGTAGCTCGGAAACATGTGCTCTTGAGCGTCTTCTCGAAGATGAGGAAGATCGCTTGTAGGACTTGATGAGGGCTTTGATCTCCTCAATTTGAGCTTGCATCTTGGCATCGGAGTTGTTGTTCGTGGCATCGAACTCGTCGTTGTTGTTGTAGACCGAAGGTGAAATGCCTTGCCTATCCATCACAAGACTCGAGTAGAGGTGAGTAGGAAATGAGATAAACAATACCAAGTTACGTTTTCCCAAAGTTGAGGATGTATCCCGTTTCACTCAATGTGAGATGAAAGAATAGTGGAATTGGTACCGGACTTGTTCACTAACACCTATCAAGTAAAGCTTATGGTAGAGCTCGGTGAGGATAGTGGCACAAAAATTTGATGCAAAATGTTAGCAAGAGTCAATAATGTTGAAAGAGATTCACAAATTTGCAAGCGAGACAAGTAGACCAATAGCAATATGTGGCACACGGAAACACACACACGGATAGATAAATGGGGTCGTGCAACCAAGGAATGAGCACAAAATGTGGAATCCATGGAAAACGCTCGTGTTGCACAACTCAAGAGAGACGCTAGCACGATTGCTCAATAGGCGGATACGACACTTGTGCACAACCTATAAGATGCAAAATGGATAAACTTTCTATCCCAAGTATGCTATGTATGTATGGTTCCCGGTGTTTCTCACACAATGATCCAAGATGATCGAGTATGATAACATATGATATATTGTGATGCTATGGCTATTGCTTACAAGCTCTTTGCTCTCTTTTGCTTAAAAGCTTATTCTCTTTTTTTTGTATGGCCAATTTTGCACAATGCACAAACCAAGATAGCAATTGTGTATATGCGGGAACAAACTTGAGACACAATGGATGATATGATACCAATATGATATGGTATGGTATGTAATGGAAGGTATGATCACTAATGTGCACACGTCACGTTGCCGGCAATACTCAAATGGCTAGTCTCGATAGGCAAGTAACGCAAAATGGGCTAGGGGTTAACAATGCAATTGCAAGGGAATATGCAATGGTGTCATTGAGGTTACCGTCCTTTGCAATGATGAGTGGCGGTGCTCTTGATGAAGATACCAAGATGATGGAGACTCGTCCCTAAGTAGCCGAAACACCCTAGGAAACGGAAAAACCACAACTCAAAATCTCAAGGGCAAAAGTCAAATGGTGGTAGTGGAATGCGGTGGTGGTGTTGCACTAGGCAATGCAGAAGTGGAATGATGGGTTATACGAGTCAATGTTGAAATTGTCGTCCCTAAGTAGCCGAAACACCTTAGGAGACCCAAGCCACAACTCAAACAAGCTCAAACAAAATTTGGTTAAGTTGGGGTGGAAGTGTATTGGGTAAGCCTATGCGGAAGTGGAGGTGGTGGTTGAAGAAGAAGCAATCATCCCTAAGTAGCCGAAACACCTTAGGAGACTTGAATCACTACTCAATCAACCACTAATGCTATGGCAAGCAAAATGGGTTAGGTTGCGGAAGTCGGTGGTGGCTATGTGGATGATATGGTGGAGGGTCTAGGTAAACTTGCTAAATTTTGGAAAATTTGATGGAGTCAACTGGTGTTGGAACCTATCTAGATGGATGGGGGTGTCAATAGCTACTCAACGAGCTAAAGAACGCGAAAATTGGACTCCGGATGTGGAAGTTATGGGCAAAACGGTGAAACTCGGAACGCAGAAACTGGGAGGGGCGGTAGTACCGCTTGTGAGGGCGGTTGTACCGCTCTAGGTACTCAGCGGTAGTACCGCCGAGGGCGGAAGTACCGCCGTGTCGGGATTTTTCGCAGATCGACTCGGGCGCGATTTTGGGCGAAATGGATGATTTCGGGCCAAAATTGGATGGATTTCGTGGATGAGAAGAGGGGAAACTTGGGGGAATGCTAGATCCACTTGAAACCAAGCAAATCCATGGATCAAAATCAAAAAAACATCATCAAAACTAACAAATCACAAAAAAAATTTGGGCTATTTTTGGTGGGGATTTTCGGATTTAGGATGAAAACAACAAAATCAAGCTAGGAAACACGGGGTAGGGGATCCAAAAACGTGATCAACGTGGCTCATGATACCATATGATACGGGGCTAACCCGGTGTAGGCCGATCTTTCACGTTTGGAGTGGGATCCCTCGAAGAACACGATAAACGCGGGGAAGAACGGAGAGAAATCACAAGGGGAAACACTCAAGAACAAGTCTAATCACACATCCACTAGACAATCAAACACACAAGATCCACAAGGTACATGAACAACAAAGGGAAAGATACAAGGTAAAGTTCATCTTCAAGAGGAGGTCTTGAAGGGATCCGCCGAAGAGGGGGTCTTGATGATATATCCCGCATGATCTTCTCCTAGATGGAGGTCTTGGCCTCCAATGGAGTAGTGGTCTCTCTCTCTCAAGAGTAGAGGTAGGAGCAAAGCTCACCTAAGAATGAGCTATCATATTTGCTAACCCTAGTACGGAGCTAAGGGACAAGTATATATAGTCCAAGGGGTAAGTTGGGGGATACATGGGGTGAAACCCCTCTCACTGCACACAGGCAGGCCGGTAGTACCGGTCGTGTGGCCGGTAGTACCGCTAGGAGCTTTTGCGGGGCGGTAGTACCGGTCAAGTGGGGGCCGTAGTACCGCTGGGAGTCCAGACTGGTTCGGAGGTGCACGCCAAGGGCAGCGGTTGTTCCGGACGTTAGGCGGTTGTACCGTCTATTGGCGAAACCAGTACATCCGTGCAAGACCGCCTTGCACCGCCGATCACGAAAGGTGGCGGTTGTTGGGAGGTAGCCGGCGGTTGTACCGCCCGGGCGGTAGTTGGGCGGTTGTTCCGGTCCTTCTGGGCTGGGCAGATTCCTCTTTTTCCTTCTCTTCCAGGCTTCACTCGTGGATGGTGTAGTTGTACACTTGTGCTCACACTCCTCCTCGTCCATGATGTTCCGACAATACCTATGTATGCACACGAGTGGAGTGTCAAGTAGTATACCATCCTCAAAGGGGTCAAGTGAACACGTGTAAAGGAGAAGATACACCTTTATGTATGAGAAGTAGAGGTCGCACGTGTCACTTGCCAAACGAACTCTTGACATGGTGATGACCGTAGGATGCTCCGCATCACGGTGAATCCCAGAAAATCATTTCCGTAGGTATGTACATCCCACACAGTTCTTTGTGTGAAAACGTTTGTCAAGGTGGCCTAACGCAAACAGTTCGCTGCTGGAAGCCGTGTGTGATTGTTAGTTGATCGAACACACCTACTTTCTAGAAACCGTGCGGGTTGTTTGAGTTCATCGCCCACGGTGCTGTCTGAGTAACCGTTTGCAATAGAAAACCCCAATAAGCAGGGTAATTAACCTATTATTGATAATCCATGTACTAATCAAACTGATATTTCTTGTAAAACGCGCCATATATTTCATATCCGTATAAAAGCAACCGGGATTTCATAATCGAATTACATCAGATAGCTTCGGCACTCAGTTACGCCATTAGACAACAGCACCAAGTTTCACATGCAGCATCAAAAACCTTTGGAAAGTAGCATCATACACGGTAAATAGGCAGATGAATCTCATCTGAAATCTATGAAGCGAAGGCAAATATTGAGCCTTCAGTGATGTTGAATGTCCTTGCAACTTTAGGCCAGTGGCTATGGATAATTGCCCGCCCAACCTTCGTCCTCTTCAGCAAGACTTCAACATTGTACCGTGGGTGTTGAATGAATACCCTCCTCGCCTCTTGACCATGTAGGTAGTTTGAGAGATAATCATTGGTGAACTGCTTTGGAAAGTACGGAAAACAAAGCTATGCATAAATCGCTATTGTAAATTTTGAAATGGCGCAAGGGGTAAAAACAAGGTAAAAGAGTTGGTACCATCCTATAGTTGACCGATGTCTTCCTCTTCATCCTAACAGTCTTACTGAGTTTCTTGACTTGACTAATATTCATGGACATCTCATGTCCCCATATGCAAAATGGGTCGAACAGTGGGTCTAAGCCTCTGACAGCATGACCTACATGTGCAAGAACAAATTGTAAGAAACATAAATATTAGAATGATTCCTGCAATGCACAATAATGTGCTATTAGCCAAAGGACCCTGCTTGAACAAACCTCGATGGTAAACCGCAGTGTCTCCCATTGTTTCCCTGCAACTCACATAAGGAAGATCTTGATCAGGTTAACTAAGAGTTGCCATACTATCAGTAGAATATGTATTGAGTACAGCCAAATTCTATTGGTGTCACATGCATAACAATACAAAACTGTACCCGCAGCAAATGAAAATCAAATTGCAGAACTGAACCAAACAGTTAAATGGACAGCAGACCAAATGAACCAAAATAGTTAACTGAGAACGACATTGCAGAATAGAAACGTGTACTAGAAGATAAGACAGTTAACAAAACAAAGAATGCTTGAGAACAGTACTACAAAATGTAGCAATTGTTAGACCAAAGTGTTAACTGAACATTACATTTCAGAGGACCAAACTGTTAACTGAACATCAGATTGCATATTAACATTATAGAGGACAAATCACTAGAAGGCACTGGCGGTGGCCTCAAGAAAACATCACGAACTGTATTTTAAAGTAGACAACCGCGTGGCGGTGTCGACGGTGGCCTCGAAGACGAGGTGCTCCTCCAAGATCCGGCGGTCAACACGCATGGCAGCCATAGTGACCTTGTTCGCGCGTGCGGTCGCATGCTACTCAGCTCCATGTTATACTGCGTGTAAAATGGCTGTGGGCGGCGCTTATTGGAGGAGGGGGGCAGTGATTTCGGTGGAAGGTGTCGCTCCATCGATCGGGGCATGTGGGACGGGAAAGGAAGAGGATGGTGTGGGTGGGGTTTGGATTACCTGACCATATCGACGAGGCCGCACAACAAGAAGAAGGGTCGGCGAAGAGGAGGGCGCGCAACAAGAAGAAGGGTCGCCGGCAAGGAGGCGGCGCTGCAACAAGAAGGGTCGCCGGCGAGGAGGCGGCGCTGCAATAAGAAGGGTGGCCGGCGAGGAGGCGACGCTGCAAGAAGAAGGGTCAGCGGCGAGGAGGCTAAGCAGCCAGTAAGCAGCAGTGAAGGTTTGAACTTGGAAAGCTAGGAGGAACAGTGGAAATGTGGCTTTTGGTAGGAGGGAGGGGGCGGGGAGATAGATATTTCCGCAGTGGCCAAAAAAATTCGCTCGGTGCCGCGAGAAACTGGCATGCAAGTGTGGTTCAAGCGGGGTGGTGGACTATAGACGATGAAACTTCCTGCGTAAGCCAGACAAGACAGTGCGCCAAGATATTTTATATCGCATCCACACGATTCTTTCTAGTAAACTGTTTGTGGTATACCAGATTTTTTCATTATGTTTTGAAAGACAAAATGGTGTTACGGAGGGAAAGGATGGTGTTTGAATTGCTCTAACATTTACGTACAGTGAACATGCAACTAGTACATGAGTGTCGTGTTTAAATTTGGAATTATTCCGGGCTCGTTTGTCATTTTTATGCATTAATTGAGTTTCTGGGCATTTAATGCGCATAATTCAAATTTGAACTACAAGCACATGCTCCAATGCACCAAAGTTGTTTGAAAAATCACATGTGTGTCTTTGGGTGAATTTCTAGGTCCCATGCAAGAGATGGGAGTGAAATTCAAACATCTGGCCGTCGTGGCTCGGCCGGAAAGATTGAGAAACTTGGTTTTTAAATTCTAGTAAATCCAAAACAAGCCTGAAAATCACGAGACTTGACATGGTGTCATGACATGGCACCAACATGCTGCGGTAATTTTTAGGCCAAATTGGGACAAGCTTTGGTGTAAGCTTCTTGCAAACCAGAGCTTCCCTCAAGAAGGCTCGTGGTTCCGAGAGGGAACGTGTCACCTCCGTGTGCGAAACGACATACATACACTGCCTTCTCCCGCCTTAATTTTTTTACACAGGCAGGTTAGACCAAATAGAAGTACCGTGCTAAATTTTGGAATTATTCCGGCTTCGTTTGGCCTTTTTTATGCATTAATTGAGTTTCTGGGCATTTGATGTGCATAATTCAAATTTGAACTACAAGCACAGGCTCTAGTGCACCAAAGTTGTTTGAAAAATCACATGTGTGTCCTTGGGTGAATTACTAGGTCCCATGCGAGAGATGGGAGTGAAATTCAAACATCTAGGCATCGTGGCTCGGCCAGAAAGATTGAGAAAATTGGTATTTAAATTCCTATAAATCCAAAACATGCATGAAAATCATGAAACTAGGCATGGTGTCATGACATGGCACCAACATGCTACAGTAATTTTTTTGGCCGAATTGGGACAAGATTTGGTGTAAACTTCTTGCAAACCGGAGCTTCCCTCTAGAAGGCTCGTGGTTCCGAGAGGGAACGTGTCACCTCCGTGTGCGAAACGACATATGTACACTGCTTTCTCCCACCTTAATTTTTTTACACAGGCAGATTAGACCAAATAGAAGTACCGTGCTAAATTCTGGAATTATTCCAGGTTCGTTTGGCCTTTTTTATGCGTTAGTTGAGTTTTTGGGCATTTAATGTGCATAATTCAAATTTGAATTACAAGCACAGGCTCCAGTGCACCAAAGTTGTTTGAAAAATCACATGTGTGTCCTTGGATGAATTTTTAGGTCCCATGCAAGAGATGGGAGTGAAATTCAAACATCTGGCCATCGTGGCTCGGCCGGAAAGATTGAGAAACTTGGTTTTTTTAATTCCTGTAAATCCAAGACACGCCTGAAAATCATGAAACTTGGCATGGTGTCATGACATGGCACGAACATGCTGCGGTAATTTTTTTTGGCCGAATTGGGACAAGCTTTGGTGTAAGCTTCTTGCAAACCGGAGCTTCCCTCAAGAAGGCCCGTGGTTCCGAGAGGGAACGTGTCACCTCCGTGTGTGAAAAGACATATGTACACAGCCTTCTCCCGCCTTAATTTTTATACACATGCAGATTAGACCAAGTAGAAGTACCATGCTAAATTTTGGAATTATTCCGGGTTCGTTTGGCCTTTTTTATGCATTAATTGAGTTTCTATGCATTTAATGTGCATAATTCAAATTTGAACTACAAGCACATGCTCCAGTGCACCAAAGTTGTTTGAAAAATCACATGGGTGTCTTTGGGTGAATTTCTAGGTCCCATGCAAGAAATGGGAGTGAAATTCAAACATCTGGGCGTCGTGGCTCGGCCGGAAAGATTGAGAAACTTGGTTTTTTAATTCCTGTAAATCCAAAACACGCCTGAAAATCATGAAACTTGGCATGGTGTCATGACATGGCACCAACATGTTGCGGTAATTTTTTGGCCGAATTGGGACAAGATTTCGTGTAAGCTTCTTGCAAACCAGAGCTTCCCTCAAGAAGGCTCGTGGTTCCGAGAGGGAACGTGTCACCTCCGTGTGCGAAACGACATACATACACTGACTTCTCCCGCCTTAGTTTTTTTACACAGGCAGATTAGACCAAATAGAAGTACCGTGCTAAATTTTGGAATTATTCCGGGTTCGTTTGGCCTTTTTTATGCGTTAGTTGAGTTTCTGGTGATTTAATGTGCATAATTCAAATTTGAATTACAAGCACAGGCTCCAGTGCACCAAAGTTGTTTGAAAAATCACATGTGTGTCCTTGTATGAATTTCTAGGTCCCATGCAAGAGATGGGAGTGAAATTCAAACATCTGGCCGTCGTGGCTCGGCCGGAAAGATTGAGAAACTTGGTTTTTTAATTCCTGTAAATCCAAGACACGCCTGAAAATCATGAAACTTGGCATGGTGTCATGACATGGCACGAACATGCTGCGGTAATTTTTTTGGCCGAATTGGGACAAGCTTTGGTGTAAGCTTCTTGCAAACCGGAGCTTCCCTCAAGAAGGCCCGTGGTTCCGAGAGGCAACGTGTCACCTCCGTGTGCGAAACGACATACGTACACTGCCTTCTCCCGCCTAATTTTTTTTACACATGTAGATTAGACCAAGTAGAAATACCGTGCTAAATTTTGGAATTATTCCGGGTCCGTTTGGCCTTTTTATGCATTAATTGAGTTTCATCGCATTTAATGTGCATAATTCAAATTTGAACTACAAGCACAAGCTCTAGTGCACCAAAGTTGTTTGAAAAATCACATGTGTGTCCTTGGGTGAATTTCTAGGTCCCATGCAAGAGATGGGAGTGAAATTCAAACATCTGGGCGTCGTGGCTCGGCCGAGAAGATTGAGAAACTTGGTTTTTTAATTCCTGTAAATCCAAAACACGCCTGAAAATCATGAAACTTGGCATGGTGTCATGACATGGCACCAACATGCTGCGGTAATTTTTTTGGCCGAATTGGGACAAGCTTTGGTGTAAGCTTCTTGCAAACCGTAGCTTCCCTCAAGAAGGCTCGTGGTTCCGAGAGGGAACGTGTCACCTCCGTGTCTTGAACGACATCGACACTGCCTTCTCCCGCCTTAATTTTTTTACACAGGCAGATTAGATCAAATAGAAGTACCGTGCTAAATTTTGGAATTATTCCGGATTCGTTTGGCCTTTTTATGCATTAATTGAGTTTCTGCGCATTTAATGTGCATAATTCAAATTTGAACTACAAGCACAGGCTCCAATGCACCAAAGTTGTTTGAAAAATCACATGTGTGTCCTTGGGTGAATTTCTAGGTCCCATGCAAGAGCTGGGAGTGAAATTCAAACATATGGGCATCGTGGCTCGGCCGGAAAGATTGAGAAAATTTGTTTTTTTGATTCCTGTAATTCCAAAACACGCCTGAAAATCATGAAACTTGGAATGGTGTCATGGCATGGCACTAACATGTTGCGGTAATTTTTTTGGCCGAATTGGGACAAGCTTTGGTGTATGCTTCTTGCAAACTGGAGCTTCCCTCAAGAAGGCTCATGGTTTCGAGAGGGAACGTGTCACTTCTGTGCGAAACGACATACGTACACTGCCTTCTCCCGCCTTATTTTTTTTACACATGCAGATTAGACCAAATAGAAGTATCATGCTAAATTTTGGAATTATTCCGGGTTCATTTGGCCTTTTTTATACGTTAGTTGAGTTTTTGCGCATTTAACGTGCATAATTCGAATTTGAACTACAAGCACAGGCTCCAGTGCACCAAAGTTGTTTGAAAAATCACATGTGTGACCTTGGGTGAATTTCTAGGTCACATGCAAGAGATGAGAGTTAAATTCAAAAATCTGGGCATCGTGGCTCGGCAGGAAAGACTGAGAAACTTGGTTTTTTAATTCCTGTAATTCCAAAACACGCCTGAAAATCATGAAACTTGGCATGGTGTCATGACATGGCACGAACGTGTTGTGGTAATTTTTCTGTCCGATTTGCGAAGGCGCACACATCAGCAATCAACAAAGTCATTTTGGAACAAGTGTTGCCACACGTCCCCTTTTTTATTGGCTAGGAGGTGCCGTGCGGGGTAGCTATTTGAGTACGGCAGGCGTGCGATCAGACCCCTGCGCGTGCTCATCGGGAGGAGAGCCCTTTGACCGCTACCCGCCGCACACCTCCCTCCCAACGTCTCCATTAATGGCGCCCGAGCACCTGTTCTACGACGTGGCTATATGTCTCACTGGACTGAGATTTAAGAAAGAAAAATGAAAATCTGAAAAGAAAGTTTTGCACGGATCTTGATGTAAGACCCGACGGACCTATATAGCATCGACTGTGACTTATAGCAAGCATGATGAATATAAGGACGATGATAGTGGATAATAATTGTCTTACATATTTAGAAACATAATTAAAAAAAAGCCACATGCGGCAATGCCTGAAATACACAAGGGAAAAAGAAGAAGGAAGACAACGATGTGGCTCGCTGATCTCTACTTTCTTGATGCGTTGCTACAGGCCGCGAGAACTAGTCTCCGCGGCGAGCGGCGACGAGCTCTTTCTTGTCCTCAAGATGCTGCATGAGAGCATCCACGGATTCCTCCACCAGCCTTCTGCGCTCGATGCGTAGCATGGCATTCTCATCCATAAGTTTCTCGACGATGATGCCGGTCCTCTTCAACAAGGCGGTGGTCTGGTCCTGCTGCTCCGCACTTATGACGATCTTCGCCCTCAGCAGGTCGCGCTCGGCCTAGAGCTTCGCATTGCTCTCATTTAGTTGTCGGATGACGCCGATAGACTGTTCAAACGAGGCTTTCAGGTCATCCTGCAACCTCGCCCACCTGGAGATCTGATCCATCTGACTAAGGACGAGGGCACGCATGCGCCTGCCTTCCCGCGAGACATTTTCCCAGGCCACCGCGACGCAGGAGGACATCTCTGCTGCATTTGCGGCACGGCGGGACATCTCTTCTGCTTCCGTGGCTCGGTTAGCCAAGTCTGCTGCATCGACGGCGCGGCGAGACCTCCGTGCTGCTTCGGCGGCGCGGCGGGACCTCTGTGCTGCTACGGCCATGCGGCGGGACATGTTGGCTGCTTTCGCTGCGAGGCGGGACATCTCTCATGCTTCCGCTTCCAGGCTCGCCTCTCCCTGGTGGCAATCTCTCGACCCATAACTCACGCTGGCCATGGCGGACACACGGGAACGATGATGAATGACTTGTTTGTTTTTGACTTTTTGTGGATGAGGAGTTGAAGAGGAATGTGCAGTCATCTTGGAGTAGTAGTATTTATAACCGCGTAGTAATACGCTCCTAAGTGGGAAACCATTTAGGTTTTGATCAGTGTGAACAGGTTTGCAATTTGGAATGTGACAAGACACATGCTCAAAATTTACCGACGGTTATAAGTGCGGCACTATTCCCATAAGGCGTAACGTCGGCACGTACGCCTTCTCGACCGCGTACGTGGCGTTTGCACCATAGGGTGCACCGCAATAGGCAATGTCAGCTGATAACTTGTAGCTGAGAACCAAGTAGCTGATAACTTGTCTAGACTTGAAAATGTGCTTGATGACCCACTACCTATTGATGATAGTTTTCCTCACGAGCAGTTAGCTGCAATAAATATTTCTCATAGTACTTCTTGGACTATGCTAATTACATTATTGCTAAATATTTACCGCCTAGCTTTACATACCAGCAAAACAAAAAATCTTCTATGATTTAAGACATTACTTTTGGGATGACCCACATCTTCATAAAGAAGGAATAGATGGTATTATTAGATGTTGTGTACCTGAGCATGAACAGGGATAAATCCTACAAAAATGTCACTCCGAATCTTATGGGGGGCATCATGCTGGAGATAGAACTGCTCACAAGGTATTGCAATCTGGATTTTATTGGCCTACTCTCTTCAAGGATGCCCGTAAGTTTGTCTCTTCTTGTGATGAATGTCAAAGAATAGGTAATATCGGTAAGCATCAAGAAATGCCTATGAATTATTCACTTGTTGTTGAACCATTTGATGTTTGGGGATTTGATTACATGGGACCTTTTCCTTCCTCTAATGTTTATACACATATCTTGGTTGCTCTTGATTATGTTACTAAATGGGTAGAAGCTATTTCAACTAGTAGTGCTGATCACAACACCTCTATTAAAATTCTTAAGGAAGTTATTTTTCCAAGGTTTGGAGTCCCTAGATATTTGATGACTGATGGTGGTTCACACTTTATTCACGGTGCTTTCCGTAAGATGCTTGCTAAGTATGATGTTAACCATAGAATTGCATCACCCTATCATCCTCAGTCTAGTGGTCAAGTTGAACTTAGCAATAGAGAAATAAAATTAGTTTTGCAAAAGAATGTTAATAGGTGCAGGAAGAATTGGTCTAAGAAATTAGATGATGCACTTTGGGCCTATAGAACAACATATAAAAATCCTATGGGTATGTCTCCCTATAAAATGGTTTATGGAAAAGCTTGTCATTTGCCTCTTGAGTTAGAACATAAAGCATATTGGGCAGTTAAAGAACTCAACTATGATTTCAAACTTGCTGGTGCAAAGAGGTTATTTGATATAAGCTCTTTAGATGAATGGAGAACCCAAGCTTATGAAAATACAAAGTTATTCAAAGAAAAAGTTAAAAGATGGCATGAAAAAAGAATTCAAAAGCGTGAGTTTAAAGTTGGAGAATATGTTCTTTTGTTCAAGTCTCGTTTTAGATTTTTTGCAGGAAAGCTCCTCTCAGAATGGGAAGGCCCATACATCATCGAGGAGGTTTACCAGTCTGGAGCCATCAAAATAAATAACTCCGAAGGTTGTCAATGGGCAACGAATAAAGCATTATATCTCAGGTACGCCTATCAATGTTGAAAGTAATATTATCCAAACTTTGACACCAGAAGAACACATAAAAGAGTCCTTCGGGAACACTCCAGAATCATGAAAATAAAGAGGTACGTGATACGGTAAGTAAATGGACTCCGAAAAATCCGCAAAAATATTTTTTATCAGTTTTAGAATATTTTAAAATTTTGGAAATAAAGAAACTTCCAGGAAGCATCCCCTGGTGGGCACAAGACACCAGGGTGCGCCAGGCAAGCCTGGCGCGCCCAGGTGGGTTGTGCCCACCTAGGATACCTTCCGTACTCCGTTTTTCTTCTGTATGCTTGTCCTCCAAGATAAAAAATCTATATATACTTCCCGAACCTGTTAACCACCGTATCACGGAGAAATCCTCCGTCCTCCTTTTCGCTTGTTGTTTTCTGTCAGATCCCATCTACCATGGCCTCTTCAAGCTCCTCCAAGGACAAGTTCTTCAAGAACGTCATCAACCCTTATCTGTGGGAGGTGGTGCAACACCCTCAAACCATCCAGATGCAGGAGGGGGTGTTGTACATCCATGATGAGCAAGGTCCCAAGGGAACGGGAACTGTGGAGGCCAGGCTTGAAGCCATGGAGCAGGAAGTCTTCCAGTGCAAGGGGATGGTGGAGCGTGGGCTCAATGCTAATCACCTTATGATCGCGGACCTTTCCCGTGATCTCAAGGTGGATGGCAAGCCCATGAAGGACATCGTCTTCACCTTCAACGAGCAAATCAACTTCCTCCAAAGCCAGATGTATGACCTCCATAACCAAGTCTTTGAATATGAGGCGAGGTTCAAAGGTATGAATTTGGCTGCTAGTTGCAGGACCCATGAGACTCACTCCTCCTCTTATGATGGTGGACCACTACCATGGAAGTCCGAGGACAAGATCTCTTCTTCACCACCATCATCTTATTCACCACCAAAGGAGAATTGAGTATCGGGTATGGGCACTCCCCTTGGCTCCCGAAGCTTGGGGGAGGTGCCCCGGTATCGTATCATCCCACCATCTTTTTGCTTTTACTCATCCTAGTTCGATCATTTGCTTTTAGATGAAATAAAGTTTAGTTCGATCCTTTCTTCTTTGAGAGTTTGCTTAGTGATCTATCCTTGTAATCGTGTGCAAGTTATATAATAAAGTTAGCTTGAGTTTTTGCTTTCTTTACTCTCATGTTGCAAATAAAGAAAAGAAATAAAGAAATAAAAAGAGAAAGGACATAAATCAATAAGATTATATACTAATCCTATGGTAGGTAATGGCACCACATAAGAAAAAGTATAAGTAGAAAATTTTATTATAGATTGACAAACATAACATTAGTCAATGATGCAACTCATGAAAGAATTAATAAGGGAAGAGAAGATTCACATATAGATATACTATCCTAAAAATATTTTCTGATTGTGAGCCCTCATCAAAATATTATATGCCAAAATTGTTGACGTTGGACAAGGAAGACAACTTAATGGTTTATGTTTGTTTATATTCACATAGAAGTCATATTGTCATAGATCCTTTAACATGTGGTGCTTGCCCTTATCTTTGCTAGCCAAAAAATTCCGCACTAAGTAGAGGTACTACTTGTGCATCCCAAAACTCTTAAACCCAAATCTTTTTCAAGTGTCCACCATACCTACCTAGGGATTGAGCAAGATCCCTCAAGTAAGTTGTCATCGGTGCAAAAAGGCAATAAAAATTGCTTCTAAAAGTGTAAGATCATTTAGTGTAAGAGAAAATTGAGCGTTGTACGAACTTGGATGACAAAGAATAAAAGCGACAGAGTGCATAATAAAGGTTGTCATCCTAAGGGGCAATACAGCATGACGTTCTCTTGTACTAAGGGATTAATCATACAATGAAATAAGCGCATGGCAACCTCTGCTTCCCTCTGCGAAGGGCCTTTCCTTTATTTTTATGCACTTACTTTTATGCAAAGAGTCAAAGTTTTCCTTCTATTCCTTTTATTTTTCTCCTTTGGCAAGCATCATGTGGTGACGAAAGATCTAGGCACATATGTCCAATTGAATATAGATAGAATGCATTATTATTGTTGACATCACCCTCGAGGTGAGTATGTTGGAAGGCGAAACTATAAGCTCCTATCTTTCTATGTGTCCAGTTGAAACGTTTTGCTCATGGGTACGAGGTGAGTGTTAGCAATCATAGAAGACTATATGATGGTTGAGTATGTGGACTTTCCTAAAGGCTCCGACACGTGACCCTTCTTGGAAAGATGATGAATTGCAGTTGCAAAGTTGACTGAGAACATAGTTTGTCGGTTTCTAATAGAGTTTTTGCTTTATAATTTAATTGTGTGATGAACTATTACTTATTCATGAGAAGTATATGATAAAAGTCCTATGTTTAATTTTGTTGCTGTTATAAGAATCAACATGATGCTTCTATGCCCGTATTTTGTTTTTATCGACACCTCTCTCTCTCAAAGCATGTGGACATGTTTTTCGATTTCGGTTTTTGCTTGAGGATAAGCGAGGTCAAAGCTTGGCGGAGTTGATACGTACATTTTGCATCATGTTTCCTTACTGTTATTTATAATGTTTTTATCCATAATAATGCTTTTTGGAGTAATTCTAATGCCTTTTCTCTCATAATTTGCAAGGAACACACCAAGAGGGAGAATTCCGGCAGTTGGAAATCTGGACCTGGAAAAGCTACGTTAGGCCACCTATTCTGCACAACTCCAAATGAGCTGAAACTTCACGGAGATTTTTTATGGATTATTTTAGAAATATTGGAGCCAATAAACACCAGAAGGGGCCACCAGGTGGGCACAACCCACCTGGGCGCGCCAGGCCCCCCAGGCGCGCCCTGGTGGGTTGTGGCCTCCTAGGCCCACCTCCGGTGCCGATCTTCTGGTATATAAGTCATTTTGACCTAGAAAAAAACAAGGAGGAGACTTTCGGAACGGAGCGCCACCATCTCGAGGCGAAACTCGGGCAGGAGCACTTTTGCCCTCCGGCGGAGCGATTCCGCCGTGGGAACTTCCCTCTCGGAGGGGGAAATCATCGTCATCATCATCACCAACAACTCTCCCATCTTAGGGAGGGAAATATCCATCAACATCTTCAACAACACCATCTCCTCTCAAACCCTAGTTCATCTCTTGTATTCAACCTTGTTACCGGAACTTTAGATTGGTGCTTGTGGGTGACTAGTAGTGTTGATTACATCTTGTAGTTAATTAATATATGGTTTATTTGGTGGAAGATTATATGTTCAGATCCATTATGCTATTTAATACTCCTCTGATCATGAACATGTTTATCATTTGTGAGTAGTTACTTTTGTTCTTGAGGTCACAGGAGAAATCATGTTGCAAGTAATCATGTGAAATTGATATGTGTTTGATATTTTGATAGTATGTATGTTGTTATTCTCTTAGTGGTGTCATGTGAGCGTCGACTACATGACACTTCACCATATTTGGGCCTAAGGGAATGCATTGTGGAGTAGCAATCAGATGGTGGGTTGCGAGAGTGACAGAAGCCTAAACCCCAGTTTATGCGTTGTTTCGTAAGGGACCGATTGGATCCAAAAGTTTAATGCCATGGTTAGAATTTATTCTTAATACTTTTCTCATAGTTATGGATGCTTGCGGGAGGGTTAATCATAAGTAGGAGGTTTGTTCAAGTAAGAACAACACCTAAGCACCGGTCCACCCACATATCAAATTATCAAAGTAGCGAACACAAATCAAATCAACATGATGAAAGTGACTAGATGAAATTCCCGTGTACCCTCAAGAACGCTTTGCTTATCATAAGAGACCGTTTTGGCCTGTCCTTTGCCTCAAAAGGATTGGGCTACCTTGCTGCACTTTTGTTACTACTACCGTTACTTGCTTGTTACAAATTATCTCGCTATCAAACTACTCCGCTACTTACAATTTCAGCACTTGCAGACATTACCTTACTGAAAACTACTTGCCATTTCCTTCTGCTCCTCGTTGGGTTCGACACTCTTACTTATCGAAAAGAGATACAATTGATCCCCTATACTAGTGGGTCATCAAAGTTGGGGAGAGGAAAACGAGAGGCAAATGGTAAATAATGTAAATTGCGAGGAGATGAGATTTGTGATTAAGAACCTCGTATATGTTGAAGATCCTCCCCGGCAACGGCGCCAGAAATTGGTGCGTTGACGGGAAACTATCTTGACTTGATCCTCCCCAGCAATGGTGCCAGAAATTCCTTTTGACGTCGCTTGAAGCTACGTCGGTATTTCCCCAAAGAGGAAGGGATGATGCAACACAACAACGGTAGGTATTTCCCTTAGATATGAAACCAAGGTTATCGAACCAGTAGGGGAACCAAGCAACACAACGTAAACAGCCCCTGCACACAGATAACAAATCCTCGCAACCCATGTGTAAAAGGGGTTGTCAATCCCTTTCGGGTAACGGCACCCTAGATGGGCAAACGGACATGAGATAAAATTTTAGTAGATTGATAGATCGAACGCCAAATAAAATAAGTAAGGATAAATTGCAGCAAGGTATTTTTGTATTTTTGGTTTAATAGATCTGAAAATAAATGCAAGGAAAAAGTAGACCGCAAAGGCAAATATATGAGAAAGAGACCAGGGGGGCGTAGGTTTCACTAGTGGCTTCTCTCGAGAAAAATATCAAATGATGGGTGAACAAATTAATGTCGGGAAATTGACAAAACTTCAAATACTCATGACGATATCCAGGCAATGATCATTATATAGGCATCACGTCCAAGATTAGTAGACCGACTCCTGCCTGCATCTACTATTATTACTCCACACATCGACCGCTGTCCAGCTTGCATCTAGTGTATTAAGTTCATGGGAAAACAGAGTAATGCAATAAGAACGATGACATGCTGTAGACGAGATCTATCTATGTAGAGATAGACCCCATCGTTTTATCCTTAGTAGCAACGATACATACGTGTCGCTCCCCCTTCTGTCACTGGGATCAAGCACCATAAGATCGAACCCACTACAAAGCACCGCTTCCCATTGCAAGATAAATAGATCAAGTTGGCCAAACAAAACCCAAATATCGGAGAATAAATACAAGGCTATAAGCAATCATGCATATAGGAGATCAAAGAAACTCAAATAACTTTCATGGATATAAAAATATAGATCTGATCATAAACTCAAAGTTCATCGATCCCAACAAACACACTGCAAAAGAGTTACATCATATGGATCTCCAAGAGACCATTGTATTGAGAATTTAGAGAGAGAGATGAAGCCATCTAGTGTAACATCCCAAAATTCTAAATTTTGGAATGTTATATTAAATAGATATTTATGATTGTTTGTTCGATTGTTGTGTGAATAATTGTGTGAAATTTGAAACTTTTTGAAAGCTGAATGAGAGGGAATGAAATGACTTTCCCAAACTTTTCACTTTGCATTCTGATCTCCATGAATTCAAATTCTTTTCAAATACAAAATCCTAGAGTGAAGATGACATGACTTCTTCCAATTAAAAGGAAAAGAGTTTTGAAAATATTTGAATTTCATTTGCAATAATTCAAACCAGAAACTTTATGCAACTCAATGATTTTCATGAGAGAAGATAAAATGACTTCTTCAAATTATGTGAAATATGAGTTGTAAGTTTAAAAGAATCAAATTGAAAGTTCTTTTGAAACCCATTATTTTCAATTTAGAGTTATTTGGTTTTTCTTCAAATTATTTTTCTCCAAAAATAAAATATATGAAAAGGGTAAAATGATTCCCTACCAAAAAAAAAGGAGAAAAATGAGTTTGAGATCGTTTTGGTATTTTAAATAATTTTAATTGCATTTTTAATGCAACAGTAACACTGTTTGCTTTATCTACATTTTTCAGTATTTTATTTGTACCGAAAATATGTTCACATTTTAAGATTTCTTTTTCTGAAGATTTTTATATATTATATGCCTATATAATATTTTTGTGTGTGTTTGTTTTATTGTCTGTGCTTTATTAAAAAAATGGCCGAAGCCACCGAGGCCCATCTCTCTCTCCCGTCAGCTGTGACCCACTTTCCTAGCTCGGCGCGCAAGCGCCGAATCCCTTTTTATCCGATCGCCCACATCGTTTTCCCTCGCTCTCTCTCTCTGGCGCTGAACCCCACCTTTCTTTCCTCTTCCTCACGTACAAAACAGAGTCCTACAGGTACACATACACGTACACGACGCCGTTCCGCGTCCGATCTTCGTGGAAACCCTACTCCGGGTCGACCCCATCCCCAAGCAATATGTCCTATAAATACCCGAGGCTGTCCTCATCCGATTCCCCTTTAAAACCCTCGCCAAAACCATCTCTAAGTGACGCCGTCGCTGTTCCAATCTAGGCCAGCCGAGCAGAGTTCACCGCTCGACTTCAACCGCCGGTGAGCTCTTCGAGGCCTCTCTTTTCTCTGTAAGCGTATGCCTCTTCTTCGTTTTAGTTAGAAAAAAATTGTTTTTTATATTGATCGGTTTTATTTAGATCGGTTTAGTAGATCGGTTTGTTTGGCAGATCGGTTTTCTTCGGTTAGATCAAACCGGCCCACTATTTTTTATTAAGAGCAGACTAGAGTTTTAGTTTTCTTACAGCCGAGCACCATATAGATTCGGATCGCACACTTCCCCGGCCCAATAGCAGCCCGACTTGTAGCTAGTGCCCGATCTGTTTTTTTGTTTTTTTCGTTTCTGTTTTAAAAACAGAAAAGTTTCAATATTAGATATTCAATATCTTTTATCTTTTAGATCCAAATTAAGTGATTCTTTTTGCATTATATTGAAAATTTCTTGAAGCTTCGGTTAGTGCAATTGGATTTCAAATTTTAGTAGTTTAAATTTGAGTTTGCATGAATTTGTTCAAATCACTATTTTGGTCATATTTTGAGTTTTATAGAATATTTTTGATTGATTCTTTTTGCTACTGTTTTATTATGGTTTTGTCTATCCAGTAGCATATAGTTATTGATTTTAGTTTATTTTAAATTAGGTTTTTAGCAAAACAGTACTGCTTTAGTTATAGTTTTGTTTTAGTCTTTTCTTTATTGTTTTTATTAGTTTTAAATTATTTCTTTTTTCAATTTTGACAAATTTAGTTTTGTTTCTGTTAGTCAACCAAAGAAAATGTTTATTTTATTTTAAAAATTTATTTTATTTAGTTTCGTATGAAAACTTGTTTAGGTCATAGTTAGTGTTTCATAAAAGCTTTTTATTTGTTTCTTTTTGCAAATAAAATTTTATGAAAAATACTTTATGTTAACTTAGTTGTTTTACATTTTATTTTCTATTAACTTATTAGTTTAGTGTTTTAATTGCTGTTAAGTTTTTACTTACGGCAAAACTATGTTAGGTGTTTGTAGTAAAGTCGTAGACTTTCCTTAGTAGTTTTCTTTGTGGTTTTATTTGAAATTTCTTTGGAGTTCATTTGAGTTTATTATTGCGTTTTATTTGTTGACTTAGTTGTTATTTTTGAATGCTAGGATTGTTTGCTTATATGAATGCTATGTATGTTAATATAGATTTTCACCAGAGTGACAAATAATATGAAGTTATTTTCGAGAGCGCTATTATCTTCATCAACTTACCAGGCAAGTTCACTTTGACCATGTTTTTCATACCTAAGTTTTATTGCATCTAGTGTCACCATTCATAACCCCTCCAGTAGTGGTATTGACTTCTTGTAGTTGAGTAGAATGCATGAGGTAGGGACCCATCTCCCTGTTACCAAGTAGGACCCGTCTCCCTGTTACCAAGCCCAGAACGTTATATAGTTTTAATGCTACGCTAATGTAGACGGGGTTTGGTATGAGTGCTCGGGAGTGGTGTGAGAATGGAGGACTCTATGTCAATGACGACAACTTCATGGTGGCTTCTGCAAGGACTGCATCTTCAAGACCTCAAGACTCAAGATAAGAACTCAATACACACTACTGGGTGGAGGAGGTGGACGGGCACCCTGGAGCAACCAGTGGATGGCCGGGATGCATGGAGAAGCGCCATGACATCTTGCGGAAAGCTTCACCTAGGCTCAAAGAGACGGAAGAATACTTCTTGCCCGGAAGGTTACCTGTGCAACCGCAAGTCACTATGGGCTCTGGCTTGGTTGACCTTAGTGGTGACTCTGGCTGGGACGGTGCTAGCAGATGTAGAACTACAGTAGGATTGGATGAGCACCGGACAGTGGTCAGAGGAACTCTTTGGAAGACCATGTTTTGGTCGTATTGTTCTCAAACACCCTGAAGTGCTAGAACGTAAAAAGAGGGATCGAATCTTGCGGGTAAAGTGTACAAACCTCTGCAGAGGGTTAAAACCTAATCGATTAGCCGTGTCCCCGGTTACGGACAATTTGAGCATCTGGACTTGGATCTATCTCGGAACTCTCAACACCGGACTGATAACTTAATTGTGGGCAAGTTATGATGATATGGGTTATGTGACATCGGTTGGCGGAACCATGTCATGATAAAAAACTCTGTAGTACAGACCCCTGACATTTACTTTGATGTAGGGAAAATAAAAAACAGCTTTTACGCAAACAAAACTCAGATACAGAGCCACAAAGCCATACTGCATATAGTATAGTTTATCATTTGTTTTCTCTTATTGTGATCTTGCCGGTACATTCAATGTACTGACCTACATGACTGCAACGTATCATGTTGCAAGTATTTCCTCGACGAGTAAGAGTTACGATACAGGGTTACGGTCTACACTCAACTTGCCGATGGCGTTGATGGGACTCCACACCCGTTGATTGTTTCCGCTAAGACTTATAAGGTATATATCAGTTTTATGTTATTTTATACATGTGATTGCACCTTTATATATACATTGATGTACTGTGTGTGCCAGCATACTGATCCAGGGATGGCACAGATACACAGAGGCTTGACCGTCTGAGGTCAGGTCGCTACAGGTATGGTACCAGAGCACATGTTGACTGTAGGACGTGACCCTAGAAATCGAAAAGCTCTAGGGCAGGAAATCTCTAAAACTTTATTTTCAAAAACATCCTTTACCTCTCTTATTTTCAGATTTTATCTAATAGTTCCTCTTACCTCAAATAGCTAGAATATACCCCGTCCCCTTTTGACCACATGGAGGATCAACTCAATCCGCTCTAAGAAGGACAAGATATCGGACAACTGATGACCTCTTCAAAGTAACAAGGATTTCACCATGCATTAGAAGATTTGAAGCTGCAATAGTTGAAGACTCCGAAGACTTGAAGAATTTGAAGAATTTAAAGAATTATTTTACCTTTAGAAGACCAAACCCCTGTTATATACTTACGTTAGATGTGATGATTTGTGAGCTGTCGTTTGTTTGATGTTTTTTTCCAACAGCCACAAAATAAAACCCGTTTCTTCAAAACTATTGTTTGTATTGTGTGTATCTCCCTCCACTCTTCTCTCACATCTCATCCCAAAACCTTTGGATCCAATAGATGGTGAATGAAGGACTAGTATTCTCTGGACCGATGACTCAACGGGAGGTAGAACTATGGATTCAGAATATGGAGGATCACTTCAGAAACAACTTGATTGGAAGCAAGTATGAGGTTCAATATGCTCTTCGGTACTTTACTAAAAGTGCTGCAACCTGGTGGATAATGCATCAAGCCATACAAGGATGTAACGGAGCAAGAACTTGGGAGGAATTCAAGAAGACTCGGTTGAGATCACGTCTCATCCAGAAGCACTGTGATAACCCGATGAAGAAACCTTGTGCTTGTAAGATTTGTGGAGAAATAGGACACACCAATGAAGAACACAAGGATGGATGCCCTCATTGTGAAGGAAATCACCCAGCTGAAGAATGCCCCACTATGCAAGTTACTTTGTTTCCTGTGTGAAGGAACTAAACACTACCGTAGTCAGTGTCACATTTACCCCAAGGTACAAGAAATTACCAAGCAGCGGAAGCAAGCCATGAAAGAAACCCTCAGGGAAAGTTTAGAAGAACCTGTGATGCAGGAAGATGTTAAAGACCCTGAAGGAGAAGGCCTAAACAGATTTTTCGCCCAAGCCTGCTATTCATGTGGAGAAGAAGGACATTTTTCACATCACTGCACAAAGGAAAGAGAAGAGTATCTCGGAGACTTCCCGACAGTAGAAGTGAAGTTTGACCATAAGGAAAAAGAAGCTTTGATCATTACGGAGAAACCTAGGAAGAGAAAACGAAGGTATCCCCAGAACAATCCAATTTCTGCAGAGAAGGACCTGAGTTATATCACATGTTTCAAGTGCAAGATCTTAGGCCACTATGCCAATAAATGTCCAGAGAAGAAACCAAGAACCCGAAGAACAGACACCATCCCCAAGAAGCCCAAAGACTTATCGTAAGTTATTTGTTTTCGATGCAGGGAAGCAGGACATTATGCTACTAAATGTCCCGACAAGGTGAAAGATGGAGCTGAGTAGTTCGAATTTTGAAATTGGTTATAAGTGTAGTAGGAAGCAATTGTTTCCATAAGGATATGGAGTTGAATTTATGTAATGGAAGTCTCGGATATTGTAATGAATTCAGGCATCAATAAAGTTACTGTGTCATGATTTCATATGTTGTATTGTATGAGTTTTTACTCAACAAACAATGTTTTTGACCATTTTCGAGGATATGAGAAACATGGTCCATGGATGAAATCGTGCATTTCATTTTAAGGGTGGTAGTACCATGTGAGACCACCAAATTTATGGAAAGGAAAATTTATTCCTCATAGTGGAGTTTGGAAAAAATGAGTGAGTTTTATTCCGATATGCCGGTTACCTCAGGAGTATGAAGGAATGAATTTATATTGGACTTAAAGGAGGTGTAATGTTGGAATATGGAACAATAATAACTCGAAGGATGAGTTAAAGCTGTACCCGCATTGAAGTTGGCCCATAACCCACATGCCCAGGAGTTAATAAGAAGCAAGCACACTCTTGCTGAAGGAAGATATTTTGGAAGAAAACACTGATTTAATTAGCAGACGTTTCTTAGGAGGATATGGAAACCTGAGAGTTGTGAAGAACGATAGATGTTTTGTTCAGCTTGCAGAATCAAGGGATATATCCGAACTCGGTTCGATGACAAGAGAAATTCTGCAATGCCTGTGAGAATGACCGAGTGTTAGAAATGTGAGATTCACTAAACCTTATACAAAGTAATGATCTGGGTGCGGAATGGATTGATCACCATACCGACTTACTCGTATCATTCGCTCTTGCTATTTGGGATGGTAAATCTGGAGTGACTTAACCATGGTAGAGAGACGACGATATCAAACCTTGTTTAAACCATAGGATGGTAGAACGATGGACCCATGTACAGGAAACCGTTACCTATCGTAGGATATACGGTGAGATTCAACCCCGGCCATTTTCCTGCAGGAGAAGCCATAAATTTTTGACCGCCAGGAGGTTCTGATAGTTCCTTAGTATTGACAACAGACATGTCAGATATGAAGACCCACTCTTCGGAAGAACCTCACCAAGATTGAGAGGACACAAAATTTTGAGAAAAAGGTCATGCCCCGACCGGAAGAGCACCAGTGAAAGAGTTATTTCGGAGAATATGAGAAGACCGACACTGTCAACCCGAAGGATGGAGCACATGAATTTTGTCAGAACCATAGCCTTGCTTTTAAGTGTGGTAGCACCCCAGACCTCTCTAGTCGATGGATTTGCTGAAAGACCTCCAAACCCTAACATTTTCTTGCTAACCTCTTCGAATCTCGAGGACGAGATTCATTTTAAGTGTGGAAGGTTTGTAACATCCAAAATTCTAAATTTTGGAATGTTATATTAAATAAATATTTATGATTGTTTTTTTGATTGTTGTGTGACTAATTGTGTGAAATGTGAAATTGAGTGGAATTTGAAACTTTTTGAAAGTTGAATGAGAGGGAATGAAATGACTTTCCCAAACTTTTCACTTTGCATTCTGATCTCCATGAATTCAAATTCTTTTCAAATGCAAAATCCTAGAGTGAATATGACATGACTTCTTCCAATTAAAAGGAAAATAGTTTTGAAGATATTTGAATTTCATTTGCAATAATTCAAACCAGAAACTTTATGCAACTCAATGATTTTCATGAGAGAAGATAAAATGACTTCTTCAAATATGTGAAATATGAGTTGGAAGTTTAAAAGAATCAAATTGAAAGTTCTTTGGAAACCCATTTTTTTCAATTTAGAGTTATTCGGTTTTTCTTCAAATTATTTTACTCCAAAAATAAAATATATGAAAAAAGGGTAAAATGATTCCCTACCGCAGAAAAATGGAGAAAAATGAGTTTGAGATCATTTTGGTATTTTAAATAATTTTAATTGCATTTTTAATGCAAGAGTAACACTGTTTGCTTTATCTACATTTTTGTGTATTTTATTTGTACCCGAAAATATGTTCACATTTTAAGATTTCTTTTTCTGAAGATTTTTATATATTATATGCCTATATAATATTTTTGTGTGTGTTTGTTTTATTGTCTGTGCTTTATTTTAAATAAAAGGGCCGAAGCCACCGAGGCCCATCTCTCTCTCCCCTCAGCTGTGACCCACTGGCCCAGCTCGCCGCACAAGCGCCGAATCCCTTTCTATTCGATCGCCCGCACCGTTTTCCCTCGATCTCTCTCTAGCGCTGGACCCCACCTCTCTTTCCTCTTCCTCACGTACAAAACAGAGTCCTACATGTACACGTACACGTACATGACGCCGTTCCGCATCCGATCTTCGTGGAAACCCTACTCCGGGTCGACCCCATCCCCAAGCAATATGTCCTATAAATACCCGATGCCGTCCTCGTCCGATTCCCCTTTAAAACCCTCGCTAAAACCATCTCTAAGTGACGCCGTCGCCGTTCCAATCTAGGCCAGCCGAGCAGAGTTCACCGCTCGACTTCAACCGCCGGTGAGCTCTTCGAGGCCTCTCTTTCCAGAGGTTCCTACCCCTCGTCTTTACGCATCTTCTTGACATACTTTAGGCACCCAGGTTCAACCGGAGCCGCCGCCTCAAGCTCGCAACGCCGCTGGAGTTTACGCAGAGCACGAGAGTTTGCAGCAACGCCCGCTCGACCCCGACGTCTCCTCGCCTCACCTTCAATAGAAAATCGGACGCCCTCGCCGCACTGCATCTCCTGGACACTGCCACCGCCACCCACTACCGCCGGGGCCACCGCCCCACCGGATCCGAAGCCGACCCGACACGCACGATCTTCTCTGTAAGCGTATGCCTGTTCTTCGTTTCAGTTAGTAAAAAAATGTTTTTTATATTGATCAGTTTTATTTAGATCGTTTTTGTAGATCGGTTTGTTTGGTAGATCGGTTGTCTTCGGTTAGATCGAACCGGTCCGCTATTTTTTTATTAAGAGCGGACTAGAGTTTTAGTTATCTTACAGCCGAGCACCGTATAGATTCAGATCGCACACTTCCCTGGCCCAATAGCAGCCCGACTTGTAGCTAGTGCCGGATTTGTTCTTTTTGTTTTTTTTCGTTTCTGTTTTAAAAACAGAAAAGTTTCAATCTTAGATATTCAACATCTTTTATCTTCCAGATCCAAATTGAGTGATTCTTTTTGCATTAGATTGAAAATTTCTTGAAGCTTCGGTTAGTGCAATTAGATTTCAAATTTTAGTAGTTTAAATTTGAGTTTGCATGAATTTGTTCAAATCACTATTTTGGTCATATTTTGAGTTTTATAGAATATTTTTGATTGATTCTTTTTGCTACTGTTTTATTATGGTTTTGTCTATCCAGTAGCATATAGTTATTTGTTTTAGTTTATTTTAAATTAGGTTTTTAGCAAAACAGTACTGTTTTAGTTATAGTTTTGTTTTAGTATTTTCTTTATTGTTTTTATTAGTTTTAAATTATTTCTTTTTGTCACTTTTGACAAATTTAGTTTTGTTTCTGTTAGTCAACCAAATAAAAATGTTTATTATTATTTTAAAATTCATTTTATTTAGTTTTGTATGAAAACTTGTTTAGGTCATAGTTAGTGTTTCATAAAAGTTTTATTTGTTTCTTTTTGCAAATAAAATTTTATGAAAAATACTTTCTGTTAACTTAGTTGTTTTACATTTTATTTTTCTGTTAACTTATTAGTTTAGTGTTTTAATTGCTGTTAAGTTTTTACTTACGACAAAACTATGTTTGGTGTTTGTAGTAAAGTCGTAGACTTTCCTTAGTAGTTTTCTTTGTGGTTTTACTTGAAGTTTCTTTGGAGTTCATTTGAGTTTATTATTGCATTTTATTTGTTGACTTAGTTGTTATTTTTGAATGCTAGGATTGTTCGCTTATATGAATGCTATGTATGTTAATATAGATTTTCACTCGAGTGACAAATAATATCAAGTTATTTTCAAGAGCGCTATTATCTTCATCAACTTACCAGGCAAGTTCACTTTGACCATGTTTTTCATACCTAAGATTTATTGCATCTAGTGTCACCATTCATAACCCCTCCAGTAGTGGTATTGACTTCTGTAGTTGAGTAGAATGCATGAGGTAGGGACCCATCTCCTTGAGCGGGGCCCATCTCCCTATTACCAAGCCCGGGACGTTATATAGTTTTAATGCTACGCTAATGTAGACGGGGTTTGGTACGAGTGCTCGGGAGTGGTGTGAGAATGGAGGTCTCTATGTCAAGGACGACAACTTCATGGTGGCTTCTGCAAGGACTGCATCTTCAAGACCTCAGACTCAAGACAAGAACTCAATACACACTACTGGGTGGAGGAGGTGGAACCATGTCATGATAAAAAACTCTGTAGTGCAGACCCCGGACATTTCCTTTGATGTAGGGAAAATAAAAAACAACTTTTACGTAAACAAAACTCAGATACAGAGCCACAAAGCCATACTGCATATAGTATAGTTTATCATCTGTTTTCTCTTATTGTGATCTTGCCGGTACATTCAATGTACTGACCTACACGGCTGCAACATATCATGTTGCAGATATTTCCTCGACGAGTAAGAGTTACGATACAGGGTTATGGTCTACACTCAACTTGCCGATGGCGTTGATGGGACTCCGCACCCGTTGATTGTTTCCGCTGAGACTTATAAGGTATATATCAGTTTTACGTCATTTTATACATGTGATTGCACCTTGATATATACATTGATGTCTCAGTGTGTGCCAACAGATCTTGATCCGTGGATGGCACGAGATACGAGAGGCTTGACTGTCTGAGGTCGGGTCGCTACATCTAGCTACTAACTACGGACCTGAAGGTCTACAAAGAACTACACACGCATCATCGGAGGGGCACCAATGGAGGTGGTGAACCCCATCCGAGATGGTGTCTAGATTGGATCTGGTGGTTCTGGACTCTGCGGCGGCTGGATGAGTATTTCGTCGACCCCCTAGGGTTTTGGGATTACTGGGGTATTTATAGAGCAAAGAGGCAGTCCGGGGGCACCCGAGGTGGGCACAACTCACCAGGGCGCGCCTGGGCCTCCTGGCGCGCCCTGGTGGGTTGTGCTCTCCTCGGAGAACCCCCCAAGTGCAGCTAGGGCCCATTATGTTCCTTTTGGTCCAAACAAATGTTCGTAAAGTTTCGTTGCGTTTGGACTCCGTCTGATATTGATTTCATGCGATCTAAAAAACATGCAGAAAACAACAACTGGCACTTGGCGCTATGTCAATCGGTTAGTACCAAAAAATGATATAAAATGACTATAAAATGATTATAAAACATCCAAGATTGATAATGTAACAGCATGGAACAATCAAAAATTATAATACATTGGAGATGCATCAATTACATTTAATGCTCGATGGTTCATTGTAATGTCCGATAATTTTTACTACACCAACGGGGATTACATATAATGCCCGACGTAAAATTTAATATTCCAAGGTGAAAAACAAAACTCTCATCTATGAGTGGAAATGGCCGACGGTACATGTGTCACACTCAGTTATTTGAGAAAATACCCAACAGGGAATAGCAGTAACTGACGCTTAAATTTGACTCTCGGTAATATGTTTCAGTGGTTAGCGTCAGTAAACATGCAGAATGACCGATATTATAATCCAGATAATTTTGGTAGAAATTTTCCATGAAATAAGATCTAGCATTGCTATTGTAAGTGCATTCTTTGTCTTTTTCACAATTAATATATAGGTTGCTTACAAATTGATACTAAACAATAAAAATAGGATGTTTAAAAATATGTGCTTACGAAGGTACCGATAGAGGCAAAGTTGTCCCGATGTTTCGATGAGATAGCAATCATTTTCTGTGGGAGTCGACTTTGACGATCCGACTATGAACGTGCGAAGACGTCGCGCCTTAGCAATCGCTAAACCAACTTCCGAGGGGTTATTGACCACGCCAGAGCACGATCAACCTGACCACGAGGGTCTATTTCCTGCGAGCAAACGAAGAACAAGCAAGAAACTGAGATTGCAATCTGGATATTGCGAATAAAAGAGGAAAACTTTATTAATGAAGGTGGGGTTCTGTGACGCCTTTGTCTGGTCGTTGAACACAAACGAAGTACGCGAAGTTGCAGCTATGGCAAACTTTTAATCTAAACAAAACCCAAAGTCTAAACGATGCCCAAGGGTTGTATATATAGAGGAAGAGGAGGGAATTTCGTGGCCCTTGGAGGAGGGGTCCGAAACCAACCCTAACTCTTGTTTTCCCACACATACGGACTCTAAAAATAGCCTATACTTAAGTATTTCGAAAATACATGGGCTGGCCCAATAATAAGGTGACGCATCACCTAGAATAGCCTCCGGACGAAATTTATGATGTGGCAACTTGTATATTTCGTCCAAGGCTTCATGCACTCCTTATGGTGGCTTCAAAGTCCTGAAATCATCACTTGTAACTCCGTTCTTGTTCCCCTTGCGCATGCCATCATCTCCATGCTTGGCCTAGCTCCAGAGTTCATCCCTCTTATCCATGCTAGGCCCTTCATTTGTAAGCAAAACAAATGTATCCAATTTAGGCAACATCATATTCTCATGAACATTAGAATCATTACCAAGAAACAAAAGTACCTGATAATTTAATTGGCGTGCGCGAGCTCTAGTAATTGGTCCAGTATATGTAACAGTAGGGGCTGTGGGTGTAACAATGGTATTGATGTCCTCATCATCCTCCCCTTCTTGAAATGAAGTCGTCCTCGGCGGAAGCTCATCTTCCTCACCCAAATAAGGCTTCAAATCTGCAATGTTAAAAGTGGGACTAACCCCAAAATCTGCAGGTAGCTCAAGTTTATATGCATTATCATTTATTTTCTCTAACAACTTAAAAGGACCATCAGCACGTGGCATTAGCTTTGATTTGCACAAATTAGGAAATCTATCCTTACGCAAATGTAACCAAACAAGATCACCAGGTGCAAACACAACATGTTTTCTACCCTTATCTCCAGCAAGTTTATATTTAGCATTCATACGCTCAATGTTTTCCTTAGTTAACTCATGCATTTTTAAAATCAATTCAGCACGTTGTTTAGCATCAAAATTAACCTTTTCCGAAGATGGAAGAGGCAACAAATCAATAGGTGCACGAGGGAGGAAACCCTACACAATTTCAAAAGGGCACATCTTAGTAGTAGAATGCAATGAACGATTGTAAGCAAATTCAATATGAGGCAAACATTCTTCCCACATTTTCTTATTATTCTTCAAAACAGCCCTAAGCATAGTAGACAATGTCCTATTGACTACTTCAGTTTGTCCATCAGTTTGGGGATGACATGTAGTACTTAAAAGCAGTTTAATTCCCAACTTAGCCCATAAACATCTCCAAAAGTGGCTTTGAAATTTAGTATCACGATCTGAAACAATAGTATTTGGCACACCATGCAAGCGAATAATTTTACGAAAGAAAAAATCAGCACATTAACACCATCATCGCTTTTATGACATGGTATAAAGTGTGCCATTTTCGAGAACCTATCGACAACAACAAATATGCTATCCCTCCCCTTCTTTGTTCGAGGTAAACCTAAAACAAAGTCCATAGATATATCCTCCCAAGGAGCACTAGGTACAGGCAAAGGCATATATAAACCATGAGGATTGAGTCGTGACTTAGCTTTCTGACATGTAGTGCAGCGAGCAACAAAATGCTCAACATCCCGTCTCATCTTTGGCCAAAAGAAATGTGTAGCAAGTATATCCTCCGTCTTCTTCACGCCAAAGTGTCCCATTAGTCCTCCTCCACGCGCCTCCTGCAACAACAAAAGATGAACGAAGCTAGCTGGAATGCATAGCTTGTTAGCACAAAACACAAATCCATCGTTAACGGCGAACTTGTTCCATGTTCTATCTTCTTTACAATTCTGCAATACGTCTTTAAATTCGGCATCATGCACATATTGATCTTTGATGGTCTCCAAACCAAATATTTTAAAGTCAAGTTGTGAAAGCATAGTATAACGACGAGGCAATGCATCGGTAATAACATTTTCTTTACCCTTCTTGTGTTTAATGACATAAGGGAAAGTCCTAATGAATTCAACCCATTTAGCATGTCTACGGTTCAGTTTTGCTTGACTTTTAATGTGTTTCAAAGATTCATGATCAGAATGTATAACAAATTCTTTGGGCCATAAATAATGTTGCCATGTTTCTAAGGTCCGAACAAGAGCATATAATTCTTTATCATAAGTAGAATAGTTTAGACTAGGCCCACTCAATTTTTCAGAAAAGTATGCAACAGGTTTGCCATCTTGTAATAACACACCTCCTAATCCAATTCCACTAGCATCACTTTGAAGCTTAAAAGTCTTATTAAAATCAGGAAGTTGAAGTAAAGGAGCATGTGTCAACTTATCTTTCAATACTGTGAAGGCTTCTTCCTGTGCGGTACCCCAAACAAAAGGCACATCCTTCTTTGTAAGCTCATTGAGAGGTGTAGCAATGGTGCTGAAATCTCTCACAAAACGCCTATAGAATCCAGCGAGGCCAAGAAAACTCCTCACTTGTGTGACCATTTTGGGCTGCGGCCAACTCTCAATAGCTTTAATCTTGGCTTTATCAACTTCAATTCCCTGTGGAGTAACAACATAGCCAAGAAAAGATACTCGGTCGGTGCAGAAGGTGCACTTCCGAAGGTTACCAAACAAACGTGCATCACGTAGAGCAATAAAAACAGCACATAAATGTTCCAAATGTTCCTCCAAAGATCTGCTATGAATCAGTATATCATCAAAATAGACTACCACAAATCGTCCAATGAAAGCACGTAAAACTTCGTTAGTCTCATGAAAGTACTAGGTGCATTAGTTAACCCAAAAGGCATTACTAACCACTCATATAAACCAAACTTAGTTTTAAATGTTGTTTTCCATTCATCTCCCAATTTCATACGAATTTGATGGTATCCACTACACAAATCAACTTTGGAGAAAATTGTAGAGCCACTCAAATCATCAAGCATATCATCTAGCCTAGGAATAGGATGACGATAACGAATAGTTATATTATTAATGCCTCTACAATCAACACACATACGCGACATACCATCCTTTTTAGGCACTAGTATAATAGGAACAACACAAGGACTAAGAGATTCGCGTATGTAACCTTTGTCGAGCAGCTCCTGTACTTGACGCATAATCTCTTTCGTCTCCTCTGGAGTGGTACGGTATGGTGCACGGTTGGGTAGCGATGCACCGGGAATTAAGTCAATTTGATGCTCAATCCCTCGAATAGGTGGTAATCCCGGTGGCACATCTTGTGGGAAGCCGTGAGCGAACTCCTGCAAAATGTTAGTGACAACAGGGGGCAAAGAGGAAGGCACGTCCTCGAATGAAAATAATGCCTCTTTGCACACAAAAGCATAGCAAACAGATTTGCTAAAATCTAGCTCATCAATATAAGATTTTGTGGCAAGTAAACATGCACTTTTCAATTTAATTTCAGAAGCAACACTAGATGGTTTATTATTAGGTTTCATTTGTTGCTCAAATTCTTTTGCCACAATCTGATTTTCACTCTTATTTTTCTCCTATTTTGCTTTATTATCTCTATTAATATCATCTTTCAAAATGGATTCAGGAGTCATAGGAAGCAAAATAATATGGCTATCCTTATGAACAAGAGTATACTGGTTATTTCTACCATGGTGTACTGAATTTTTATCAAATTGCCATGGTCTACCAAGTAATAAGGAACATGCTTGCATGGGTACCACATCACAATCAACATAATCAGCATATGTAGAGATACTGAAATGCACACGAACAGTACGTGTTACCTTAACCTTGCCACTGTTGTTGAACCATTGGATGTAGTAAGGATGTGGATGTGGTCTTGTGGTCAGAGATAGCTTCTCCACCATCTCCTTGCTAGCCAAGTTGTTGCAGCTCCCTCCATCTATGATGACGCGAACAGAACGTTCCTTCACAACTCCCTTTGTATGGAACAAATTATGCCTCTGATTTTGCTCTGCTTGTGTGACCTGCACACTCAAAACACGTTGAGCAACTAAACATTCATACCTGTCAGCATCTTGAGGAGCCATGTATTGCTTCTCATGATCAGAATCATCTCCACCATGTTCTTCACGTGTAATAAGAGCCAAAGTCTCCTCATCATAGTCACTAGCGGACTCATACCCACCATCCTCAGTAGCAATCATCACACGCTGAGATTTGCATTCTCTCGCCAAATGTCCTCTTCCCTTACAACAACGACAAATAATATCACTTGTGTGCCCTATTGATGCCATGAAAAATGAAGAACTCTGTGCAGGCCCGATAGGTGTGCTCTTGGAAGATAATGGTGGTTGTGCCTGCTTCCTTGTATCACGGCTGGAGGTAACAGCTGATGGAGGTGTCGGTGCAGTAGAATGTGTGGAAGTAGAGGATGCACGCGGTGTCCATGATGAAGGTCGACCTGCAGAAAAGTTAGTCCGCGCCAATGCCTGTCGATCCTTCACTTCACGTTCAGCTTTACAAGCAAGATGGAATAAACGAGTGATATTATTATAATCCTTATACTCTAGAATGGTCTGAATCTCTCTATTTAATTCACCCATAAAACATGCAAGCATAGCTTCATTCTCCTCAACGATACCACATCTAATCATGCCAGTTTGTAATTCCTGATAATATTCTTCTACATAATTTTTTTCCTTGTCTTAAGCGCTGCAATGTTTGAAGTAATTCACGTTGATAATATGGTGGAACCCAACAAGTACGCATAGCAGTTTTCAAAGCAGCCCAAGTAGCTAGAATAGGATATAATCTACAATGTTCAGACCACCAGACATATGCAGAACTAGTGAAAGCACAAACAGCAGTAGGAACACGTCTCTCCTCGGGATATTGTAAACATGTAAAATGTTGTTCAGTTTCTAACTCCCAAGTACGATATATATCAGGAACATATCTACCCTCAAATGGTGGAATAACAATTTCAGTTTAGGACGATGGTCATGATCTCGTACCTCATGTGGTGGTGCATCCCTACCATTGCGATGATATGCATGAGGACGACCTGGTGGTGGTGGTGCTGGTGGTTGCACGTAGTTCTGATTTTGATCAACCTCATCCTCGTAATGGTCCTTCACCTCTGCAGTAGCAGCAGGAGCTACAGAAGCATCAACACCAGGTACAGCAGCTCCAGAAGTTTGACCATCCCCAAGAGGAACACGCTTCGCTCATCCGAACTGATTCGGAAGGGGGCGTTGTTCTTGACGTTGTAGAGGTGCGATAGGTGCAGCCGGCGGTGGTGGTGGAAAACGCGAAAGCAATTCAGCAAACTTGTTATCGAGCTTTGTTTCAAACGTCTTCTCCATGCCATCTATCTTCTCCATGGCCTCTTCAAATCTGTTTAGCACATCTTGCACCTGTCCACTCATCATTTGCTGAAACTTATCATGAAGCTCCTTGTTCGTCAAGTTCTCCCAGTCAGTCTCGTCGGCTTGTGATCCTGGCATGGTTAGCAGCAATAGAAACACACAATAATATGTTCCTACAGACTACTAACAAGTGGTGGCGGGTGTCACAAATCCGTCAAGCAAATCTCAAATTCTTACCAGTTCTTACCCAACAGCAGGCAGTGATCGGCAACCGATGTAGTCAAAACTCTCAAAGCTTGGATAGAGGGATTACTAGGGAGAGTCAAACACACGATGTAGATGTATGTGGAGCTGGGAAGGCTTATAATATGGTAGCAAAAAGAGTCAGCAATAATCAATTCAGAGATGCAAAGTTGGATAAACGCTCAACGACGGTACTGTGCTGGTCCTAGGCTAGACCGTGCTAGAGACGCGAGCCTAGAGCACTAACAAAATCACGGCGCTGCACGTAAACAAAGGAAAAGCACACTCTGGAATTTTTTTTCGCTCTGTTTTTTTTGCGCTCCTCTATTTTTTTTGCGAAAATTCACTATAATGGCGAATGTCCCAAATCTCTTCCCAGGTCAAACTGACAGGATGGGCACTGATTTTTTTGACTATTTTTTTCCGGAAATCAGGGCAGCGACTACGAAAAAGTGCGACAAAAAATCACTATAATGGCAAGTGTCTCAAAAGACTCAGAAAAGCCTAAAAATAGGATAGGGAAACAAATATTTTTGGTCGCCAAAATTTTGGCCTAAAAATTGCCCGGGGGTCTCCAAACTTTTTTTTCGAAACCTACTCAGGCAAGGAAACACGAAACGGAATTTAGGTGGATCTCGAAAACAAACCTAATAAGAAAGGAACTCGGATTGGTGGTGGATATATGGCAGCGGTGGTGGTAGGATATGGATATGGATCGGTGGTGGTATATGGATACGGATTCAGAGTGGTGGTGGTAGGTGGCAGGGGCCATGATGATGATGCGGCGGTGGCGTGACAACTTATGACCAGAACTCGAAACTCTAAAAGACTAGACGCTAAGAACAGCAACTTGACACGACGATGCAACCGTAAATTCAATAAAGCAAAATACTGAAAAGACTATGCAAAGGCTTAGACTGGTTCAGATAGGATGAACTAACCCTAAATTTTTTTGGCTTTGTCGTGGACTATAGGTATGAAGGACAGACTCGAAACTACGAAAAACTGTAAAATCTCACCGAGCAACCTGAAAATCTGATACCACTTGATAGAGGCAAAGGTGTCCTGATGTTTCGATGAGATAGCAATCTTTTTCTGTGGGAGTCGACTTTGACGATCCGACTACGAACGTGCGAAGACGCCGTGCCTTAGCAATCGCTAAACCAACTTCCGAGGGGTTATTGACCACGCCGGAGCACGATCAACCTGACCATGAGGGTCTATTTCCGGCGAGCAAACGAAGAACAAGCAAGAAACTGAGATTGCGATCTGGATATTGCAAATAAAAGAGGAAAGCTTTATTAATGAAGGTGGGGTTCTGTGACGCCTTTGTCTGGTCATTGAACACAAACGAAGTACGCGAAGTTGCAACTATGGCGAACTTTTAATCTAAACAAAACCCAAAGTCTAAACGATGCCCTAAGGGCTGTATATATAGAGGAAGAGGAGGGAATTTCGTGGCCCTTGGAGGAGGGGTCCGAAACCAACCCCTAACTCTTGTTTGCCCACACATACGGACTCTAAAAACAACCTATACTTAAGTATCTCGAAAATACATGGGACTGGCCCAATAATAAGGTGACGCATCACCTAGAATAGCCTCCAGACGAAATTTATGATGTGGCATCTTGTATATTTCGTCCAAGGCTTCATGCACTCCTTATGGTGGCTTCAAAGTCCTGAAATCATCACTTGTAACTCCGTTCTTGTTCCCCTTGCGCATGCCATCATCTCCATGCTTGGTCTGGCTCCAGAGTTCACCCCTCTTATCCATGCCAGGCCCTTCATTTGTAAGAAAAACAAATGTATCCAATTTAGGAAACATCATATTCTCATGAACATTAGAATCATTACGAAGAAACGAAAGTACCTGGTAATTTAATTGGCGTGCGCGAGCTCTAGTAATTGGTCCAGTATATGTAACAGTAGGGGTTGTGGGTGTAACAATGGTATTGATGTCCTCATCAGGTACCATAAGGAGATAGCCCTTGAGAGTAAGGAGTAGTTGATGTCCCTGCCACGGTCTAACTTATCCGGCGACACATGACCATGGCTCGTGGCGTCTTGCCGTGGAGTGCATTGCATGCCCACATTTGAAAAATTGCTGGTGGCTCATGGCGCTTTTGGTTCTGGTGCCATCATACATACACACATACACTCATCATACTTATGAGCACTTCCATGTGAGAACCTTCATACGCACATATATAGTACAGACGCATACGCTTATAAATACACACATAAGCTCACCCATATAAAGGCACACATGCACACCCTATCCCTACGAGCACCTCCGATAGACTGAGTCGGACAGCTGGCACATCATTTGGGATTGAGGAAGTCGTCACAGACACCTTGTAGTTAACAGGAATCTCTCCTCCCATTGAACGCACATCGTCGGGAGGCCTGAAATAAATCCAGAAAAATGGGATTACCACAAGCAACCTAATCATCAGAGTTATGCTTAGTTCGCCAATTGTATGTTCTTTAATTATGCATCACCGCATGATAGATCGTACGACTCCGAGCTACGCCGTGGACCAAGACGGGCACAAACCGGATTACAATGTTGGAATACAAATAAGTGCGAGTTTTAAATATAAAAATAGAGTATCTTATAAACCAAAATTATTGCTTATAATTAGAAAGATTTTTAGATAAAGTTCATCTAAAAGAATACAATATGGCGAGAAAAGACATTGGTAGGACTCAAACAAATATTGCCATTAATGATGGCTCGAACCTCGAGCATTGGTGAACTCATGGCTTTATCATTCGGATACTACTCCCTCCGCCTGGGTTTATTGGACCCAAGAGCCACCGATCGTAGTACCTTTTTATTAGACCCCTACACTAATTACTTTGATTTATTACCTAAAATCTCTCCCATCTATGCATGGCTGCATTGAAGCCAGCGTGTGAACTTTGCTGATCGGGCACTATCCACGGTGCATGCGCAAGCCGACCTTTGCATGCGTTGCTTTAGTTACTGGGGCTATTTAATAGGATGGTTAGGGAGGAAATTAAGTAGATTTATTTCCTTCAATCTCTATATGCGTGCATCTCCTTGGTCTTGGTGTTTTTGCTCATGGGCCTAATAAACCCGGACAGAGGGAGCATGAAATACGGGGCCATGCAAATGTCATTTGTACACGTGAGTTTACACTTTTTTTAGTACGGAAGTAGATAGCTCATCCCCTCTCCTTCTCTCGTGAAGGGAAGACGCCGCATCGGCTCCTCAGGCTGTTCCCCGCCGGAGGTAATTAACAGTATCGGTTCCTCCACTCCCATCCTCGTGCCCACTAGATCGGTTTGTTTAGCTCGTCCCTACCTCCTCCACTCCGCGCTGCCGGCGGTGAGCACACGCTTCTCCCCTCCCCATAAAAAAACTAATTAATCGCATGTTTACAGATTTTTCGTACTACTATTTGATTTTTGACTGCTTAATTTTGTGTGTTGAAAAATAAATAGCACCCGCCTCTGCTGAAAATCTTGCGCTTCAGATCAACCAAAATATTCCCGCACGCCTGCGCACCACGTATATACCCAACTAAAACACCCTCATTCTCCGAAACTCATGCAGTCTCCTGAGTCCTGATCCTCTTCCAAAAACAAACCCACCCTCATTCTCCAAAACGGATCGAAGGTCCATCCTCGTCTGCTTCCGCTCCGATGGGTTCTCAGGCGTCCGTTTGCTTCCACTCTGACGGGTTCCCCAGGCGTTCCTCTGCTTCCTATCGGATGGCCGATTAGTCGGCATGCAACGTTCACAGTGGGGCGCCAAGGTATCCCTCTTTCTTCCCCTCCCTTTCACCCCTCTCACCTTCTCTATCACACCCTTGATTGAATTATAAGTAAAAAAATGTGGGGAACTATAAGTAATTGATTGTGTGTGTGTGTGTGCTGCTTGTACATATTTTTCTCATTGCAACTCGTTTTGTGCAGCAATAGATAAATTGTTCAATGAATCTTAGTAGGGCATGACCCATCAACCATGATCGCTGGCAGTTAGAACTTGCGAAATATCTCTTGTTGCATACTAACTAGTACTTGCTGGGCTTTCACGGCAACTACATTTGTTAGAAGTTTTCTTACTGTGGTCAAATAGTCGATTGCCTCCAAATTCATCTCTGATATTGTCTTGTGTCACCAATCTCCGAAGTAGAATGCTTGAATATGTCTTGTAAAAGGAATATTTGAAGTAAGCACCCTTAGCTTTTTAGAAGAAAAAAACTATTATTTCACGAGGCAACCATATATGTCATATGCTAGCAGGAATATGAACTTTAATATATTTTAGTTCAGAAATGTGCAAGTAACCTTGTCAGTCCAGTCAAAGCACATACTAACTAGTGTCATAATGTGGCGGCTTCGAATTTTTTATAGCTTGCTATCTAAAACACGTGGACCCTGAGGCTAACTTCTATATTGGATGGTCCAAACTGAGTTGCTGCATATACATCAACTATTACTCTAAGAAAAAATAACCCTTGCTGTTTCTTGCTCCTTGATTTATGAGTACCATGGTTCAGTTCCTCTCTACAATTTTTGTTTTATCCAGACAAGCATGGAAACATGATATTCGTATGTAAGAGCAATGCTACAATAGTTCCAAGTTATTAGAAACATGACTGAAGTGTCTCTTAAAATATGAAACAGCTAATTGTACTTATCTTTCTTTTGCTGAAAATTACAGAGTTGCACTTGTTTCTAATTCATTTTGTGGTAAGTGACCATGTGCATCCCTAAACCTGAGATTGTGGTTCAGTTTTAGCTTTTGCTACACACCTAAATAAAACCAGAAAGTGAGCATGTCTATTACAAATCAACAATGTAGTAGCTCTACACTTCCAAGAGCAAGTCTAATTCATTTTCAAAAGTTTATAGTTCAGAGTGTGCAGTCGACAATCAAATATTTGCTAGCCAATCATTTATACTCTTCTCTAACCATGATTAATATCATGTTACTAATCCCTTACCTTTCCCATCTCTTCTCCACTGCCCTGGGTCATCCAGAATTAGATGGACAAGTCATCTGTGAAGAAGCAGGTAGAAGGCTACATGGCAGTGCCTCCAGGGATTCGCTGTACAATACATGTCACCACAGCTATGTCGATGAAGACTCAAAGTGATGCTTTCATTATATCACTTGCCAAGTTTACATCACTTCACTCTGCTGCGTATATATAGCAGAAAATTATTGAAGTATTTAAGGTCTGTTCTTTGTATCTTGTATGAATAATCTCTTGTAGGTTAATTGGCTTGCAGCAAGGTTGAAACCCCACTCTGTAGTTTCTCTTCAGATCTTGCAGTAGCAAAGCAAGGTAACCACGAGGGAGCTAAACTTCAGTTTGTTGCATCTTACTTTGAGCATAATGACTTGCTTGCTTCTTACACTTTATTACAAGATTTATCGCTGTGCTAACCGCAATTTGTTGCACCTTACTTTGACCATAACGGTAAGATCAATTTTTCCATTCGCACATGCAAATCTCTACAAATGTCTGTAGAAATTGATTACTGGGAACTAAACTGAAGCTTGCTATATTTTAAAGATCAACAATACGCACATGATCGATATTTTTTAGTGATAATTGTACTTCAGTAACAAAAATTCTAGTTTTAGAGGAGGAACTAGGTCTCTAGAAAACCAGCACAGGTCATACTACATAGTGAAATAAACAAGTTAGCCTAGTGTTTGTTTTCATTTTACATCCCATGTATTACTGTGCCAACAAGAGTTGATTTCATGTTCTGAGGCCAGGACCTTCACACCTTAGTTAAGCCACGCCACAAAATTGCAAGTTTCAGGATTCCAATAAATTAGCTCCATGCTAGCAACTGAACTAGTTAAAGCATACAGTATGATAAAATCTTTTCAAGTTAAAGCATATGAATTGAATATCCACACATTGATTATCTTTCAGATAAGGATTTTTTTACCTGTATCTGCTGGCCATTTTGGTCTAACTATAGCAGTAATTATGATTTTGTTAATTTACCCGAGCTTAGAGGTATAACACCGAGTCTCTTCCTATTCCAAAGTTCTATATACATTACATGTTGGTATTTCACTCACCAAGCAACATTCACTTAAATTTGAACAATTCAATTTGGTTCTTGTAGGTCAACTAAATTTCAATTACAATACATTATACTGCATCCCTCTTACAACTATTAGTATTATCATTTCTTAGGGAATGTGATGCAAGACTAGAGAGTGGCAATGTGGCAGATGACATCTATGTGGAGGGTGATGATGATCCATGTGGCAATGAGCAATATGATAACTAGGGCGATGACGGTGATGAACTCGACGTTCTCTTCAAGTAATGCAACAAAGAGAAGTTCTAAAGTTTGTGGCAAATTTAGCTTATGTAAAATCTTTGTACAAGTTACTACTTTGTTTTGTATTTGAAAATTTTAAGATGGATCATAATGGTCAATGTAATTTGGATGCAACTAATTAGGCCTATGATACTTTCTGAGGTTATCCTAAATAAATATATATCATGGTCTTTTGTGATGTGTGCTTGTGTACTTATGAGATGTATTTGAAATACTACTATTGTGAACCTCACTTCCCTATTGTGCAACACCCCTCAGTCAAAGCAATACATGAGGGATCACTAATACCATACGTGAATAATAAATTGACAGTGTTCACCGGACTCTCAAATAAAAGAATCTCCAAAGGGGTGTATCCACGGTTGGCAAATATGTTAGTTGACGGTTTGGTTCTCCTCATTGTAATAGCGAACACCGTCAGGTGAAATATACTCTCGACCATTATGAAAACCGACGGTGTGCAATTACTATCGAGGATGATATACCCGACGAGTAACCCTCGGCTATAAGCATCGTCCAGTTATTGCGAGATTCCTGGAGACCAAAACATACTCGACGGCTCACCGTCAGCTTATTACCGTGGGCGAAGGTATTAGCCGACTGTACCGACAGCTATTAGTTTAATGGCTTACGAAGCATAGCCGATGGAAGATGGCTGGCGGTGAACCGTGAATTATAATGATATCCGATGGTGAACTAAAATATCCGATGGTAATTTAACCATCGGTTAAAAGGGGATTTCCAGTAGTATCACGATGAAGATCCTCCTCCACGGCAAGAGCGACATCAAGCGGAACAAGTGCTTGAAGACCTCCCCCATGCCAAGAGCGACATCAAGTGGAACGAGTGCTTGAAGACCCTCCCCCACGCCAAGAGCGACATCAAAACCGCCACTATGATGAAGAACTCTGCCACAGCAAACTCAAGTTCACCATGCCCAAGTTCACCGGAAGCAATGATCCCGAAGAATATCTCTCATGGGCATTGAAAGTTGACAAGATATTCCATCTTCACAACTACGACGAGGAAAAGAAGATCGCCATGGCATCCCTCGAGTTTCAAGACTACATACTCATTTGGTGGGAACAAGTGATCGAGCGCCGCCAAGAGAGAGGCGAAACACCCATCACAACTTGGGCACAAATGAAGGATGTCATGAGAGCTCGCTTCGTGCCTACACACTACACCCGCGATCTCTTCAAGAAGTTACAACTTCTCAAGCAAGGCACGAAGACGGTGGAAGAATACTATCAAGAGATGGAAATTGCCATGATAAGAGCCAATGTCAAAGAAGATAATGAGCAAACTATGACACGCTTCTTGAACGGCCTCAATCACCCAATAAGGAAGATTGTCGATTTCCAACCCTACTCCAACCTTCTCGAGCTAGTTCATCAATCGACCAAGGCGGAGCGACAAGTACAAGAAGACTTCAAATACGCCAAGTACTCTTCCAAGAACTACAACTCCTACACTCAAGTTCCCTCAACTATGACTTCGGCACCTCCTACCTCGACTAGAGCATCACCAAGTACCGGCAACAAGTCAAGTTCCAAGCAAGCGGCGCCTTCCTTGACACATCCTCCGGCAAGCAACTACAAGTCCAAGACTCCCTCATCATCGACACCACCGGATGACCCCGTCAAGATAAGTTCTCTCAAGTGCTTCACATGTGGTGGGCGTGGACACAAGTCGTTCCAGTGCATCAACCGTCGAACAATGATTGCAAATGATGATGGCTCATACGACTCCATGAGTGAAGACGAGATGGAAGCCCTCGAGCATGTTGCCATGCATCGTCAAGTGAATGAAGAAGAAGCTCAAGTCTACTACGACAATGATTCAATTTCCTCTCTCGTGGTCTCCAAGGTCTTGACACTTCAACACCAACAAGATGAAGATCAATGGTGCCACATTTTCCACACTAAGGCCGGCATCAATAGACGTTCCGTGAAAGTCATCATCGACAGAGGAAGTTGCCACAACTTGGCAAGTGATGAGCTATGTTCGAAGCTACAATTGGTCAAGAAGAAGCACCCTCACCCCTACAAGGTCCAGTGGCTTAGCGACTCCGGCACCACTCAAGTGGAGCACACCATGCAAGTTTCGTTCAAGATCGGCGCTTACGAGGACATCTTGGAGTGTGATGTGGTTCCTATGTCCGTGTGCCATCTTCTCTTGGGAAGACCTTGGCAATTCAACCGCGACGTCATCCACAACGGAAGAACAAACCACTATAGCTTGAAGGGAACGGAGTACGTGCTATGACCTATGTCACCAAGCCAAGTGATCGCCGACAAGAAAGCATCCACCCATCATGGAGAGACTAGTGAGAGAGTGAACAACCACAAAGAGAGTGAGCGCCACAAGCCCAAAATGCGTGACCCCACAACACGAGAGAAGACGTGAGATGAGAGAAGTGTGTGAGAACCCATCGAGTGTTATAGACTATGTCCTAGTGTGCAAAGATGAGGTGGCAAAGATTAACACTTCTAACCCTCTTCCTCTAGTGTTTTTTTATTTTGATACAGGAATTCGCGAATGTCTTCCCCGATGAGCTACCTCCCGGTCTTCCTCCTCTATGTGGCATAGAACACCAGATCGACCTCATCCCGGCACACTTCTTCCTAACAAGGCTCCATACCACGTCAACCTGGACGAAACCAAAGAAATACAAAGGCAAGTCCAACATCTCATAGACCATGGACATGTGCGTGAAAGTTTGAGTCCTTGTGATGTGCCGGTCATTCTTGTGCCAAAAAGAGACGGTAGTTTCCGCATGTGTTTCGATTGTAGACCCATAAATGCTATCACCATTTGCTATAGACATCCCATTCCACGCCTTGATGATATGCTAGATGAGCTTAGTGGCGCCACCATTTTCTCAAAAAGTGATCTTAGAAGTGGTTGCTATCAAATCCGCATACAAGAAGGTGATGAATGGAAAACCGCTTTAAAAACAAATTTTGGTTTGTACGAGTGGCTAGTTATGCCTATGGGTTTATCGAAAGCATCCGGTACTTTCATGCATGTTATGCATTATGTGCTTTGTCCTTACATTGGTGTGTTTGTTGTGGTCTACTTTGATGATATTCTTGTGTTTAGCAAATCCCTCAAAGATCATGTAAATCATGTTAGAGCCGTTTTGCAAACTCTTAGAAAAGAGCGTCTTTATGCCAATATGGAAAAATGCACTTTTGGTGTTGACAAGATTGTTTTCTTGGGCTTCGTTGTGTCTTCAAAGGGTATTCATGTTGATGAGTCTAAAATTGAAGCAATTAAAACCTGGCCACAACCCACTAATTTGCAACACGTGCATAGTTTCCTTGGTCTAGCGGGTTTTTATCATCGCTTTGTGAAAGACTTTAACACTATTTGCCGCACCATTGCATGCCTTGAGTAAGAAGAATGCACCTTTTGTTTGGGGACCATCTCAATCTACCGCATTTTATGAGCTCAAATCTTTGCTTACACATGCCCCAATTCTTGCATTGCCTAATTTCAACAAAACTTTTGAGGTTCATTGTGATGCTAGTGGTGATGGAATTGGTGAAGTTTTGATGCGAGAAAAGCGACCCATTGCATATTTTAGTGCAAAACTTTCCGGTGCCAACTTAACTATCCCATCTATGACAAAGAATTGTATGCTTTAGTGCGAGTATTGCATGTTTGGGAGCATTATCTTTGCCCACATGAATTTGTTATACATACCGATCATGAGACACTAAAGTACCTTAAAGGTCAAACCAAGTTGAATAAACGGCATGCTAAATGGAGTGAATTTATTGAATCTTTTCCCTATGTGATCAAGTACATTAAGGGTAAAGAAAAATGTAGTCGCGGGCGCTCTTTCCCGAAAATGCATGTTAGTTACTCAACTTGAGTTGAATGTTATTGACTTTGGGCATGTTAAAGATATTTATGCACATGATCCTACGTTTGCGATTCCTTATGCCAAATGTCTTGCTAACACTTGTTGGGAGAACTATTATCTCAAGAATGGCTACCTTATGCACACTACAAAGCTTTGTATATCCGAGTCTTCGCTTCATTTGTTACTTTTGCAAGAGGCTCGCGGCGGAGGACTTATGGGACATTTCGGGCGTGACAAGACCTTTGCCACACTCTCCTTCAAGTACTTTTGGCCAAAGATGTTCCTCGACGTGGCACGCTTCACCAACAGATGCTCTACATGCCGCAAAGCTAAGTCACAATCTCAATCTCATGGTCCACATATGCCACTTCCAATTCCATATCAACCATGGGAAGACATTAATATGGATTTTGTGCTTGGTTTGCCTAGGACCCAAAATGGCAAGGAATCCGTATTTGTTATTGTGGAACGATTCTCTAAAATGGCACATTTCATACCGTGCAATAAGATAGACGATGCTTCACATGTTGCAAATCTTTTTGTAGGGAAATCTTGAGACTACATGGAGTGCCAAGGACCGTTGTGTCGGACCACGACGTCAAGTTTCTAAGCTACTTTTGGAAGACACTATGCGCCAAGCTCGACATCAAGCTACTATTCTCGATGGCCTTGCATCCCCAAACCGACGGCCAAATGGAGGTCACCAACCGGACGCTATCTACTCTCCTACTCGTGTTGATCAAGAAAAACATCAAGGAGTGGGTGGAGTGCTTACCCATCACCGAGTACGCCTACAACCGCGCAAGACACTCTACTACTGGCAAGTCCCCCTTCGAGGTCGTCTATGACTTCAATCCATTGTCCCCATTGGACATCCTACCACTTGCACTTCAAGAATGAGTGGACATGGATGCAAGTGCAAGGGCAAGTTACCTCAAGAAGGTGCATGAAGATACAAGGGACACGATCAAGCATCGAGTACAACACCTCACCACAAAGCTCAACATCAACAAGACACCAATGGTGTTCCAACCGGGCGATCTCGTATGGCTTCATCTCCGCAAGGACCGCTTTCCCAACGAGCACAAATCCAAGATACTACCACGAGCCGATGGACCCTTCAAGGTGCTAGCACTCTACAATGACAACGCCTACAAGATCGACATCCCATGTGACAAGTACAATGTAAGCGACATCTTCAACGTCAAGGACTTGGCCCCATACCATGGTGATGAAGATCATTATCCGTGGACGGATCTCTCCCAGGGGGGGGGGGGGGGTGGGAGATGATGTGGATCATTCTTCCATCATCCCCATGGACTCTACACTAACACATCAAGCACCACGTGGACCCATGACAAGAGCTAGAGCATGCGCAATGGAAACTGAGGTGAACTCCTTCCTACTTGACATGCATATGGACACGAGAACCAAAATGCACTATGTATCATTAGGTACGAAGAGGAGCATCACCAAGGAGAAGGAGAAGCACCCCAAGTCCATAAGGAAGCAGAATGAGTTCAAGAGGAGCAAGACTGCAAGTCCCAGGCGACCCCGTGCGCACGGCCCCCCGAGACCCCGTGCCCACAGACTACACAGGGAGCTCACGCTTTAGCACCCCGTGCACACGGGCCCAACTTACCTCGTGGGCACGGGCCCTACAGGATAGCTGGCTGAGTTTGGCTGTTGGGCCTCCACTTTGTCCACTTCGACCCCAAGCCTATATATTTCGTACCTAGGGTCATGTTTAGGGTTAGCAAAGACATATGTGAGATATTTGAGAGCTTTTCTCCTTCTACCACTCCATTGAAGATCAAGGCCTCTTAGAGAGGATCCACTTGTGGATTTCAAGACCTCCTCTTGGAGAAGATTATCATCATCAAGACCTCATATCTTAGGAGTGGGAAGAACTTTACCTAGTGCTTGTTTCCTTCGGTTGTGCTTGTATTCTTGTGGGTCTATGTGTTTGCTATTCTAGTGGATGTGTGATTGGGTTTTGTTGGAGTGAATTCCTCTTTGTGTTCTTGGTGTTCATCCCTTTCCCCCCTGCAAGTGTGAAAAGATCCATCTTAGGGTTTCACCCTACAACACCATCCATGTGTGGCGACTGAAGACTTGGCGTGTACTTCAAGCATATCTGATTTGATTCAGCATGTAAATCCTTAGATGGCAACCGACCATTTGTAACCCCAGATACCCCTGGTGCCTATATTAACTAGAGGTTTTAGTCTGTAGAGGACCCATTCATACATTCTTCATCATACCCCTAGGGTTTAGACCATAACTCACAATCTCGAGGTAGACCAACTTTGTACTTTGATACATCCATAATATAAGCAAGAGTAGGACGTAGGGTTTTGCCTCCATAGAGAGGGCCCGAACCTGGGTAAAACGCCATCTGTTCTTCCTCTTGTTACCCGTCGATCCGATCTAACAACTCGCCCCCCCTACCTGAAGTCTGCCGGTTTTGACACCGACACTTGGCATACACTTAAAGTGTATTTGAAGGATTAGCATGTTTATCCCTACATTGTAATTGACATCACTGGTACAACGAGATGCTATACAAACAGTTTTTAACCCCTTTCCGCGATGACATTTTAAACGGTCACCTTGCTAGTGTGTGCGATAGGGGGTCCTTCCCACACGACCCAGAAATCGTCGGTGATAGGGAGTCATGATGCAGATGCGTTGCCAAATGTAATCGTATGCGATGCAGCAACATATCACACACACAAACACCACATTCTGGCACACGTCTGGGATTGGTGATCAAACGTTTCTAATGATGTAGTGAAACCAAATGGTGTTTCATACTGGACCGTTTGCGAAACAGTATCTAACGCACACGGGCCATCATAGGAACTGTGTGCGATATGTGCCCTATCACATGCGCGTATTCTCCGGAAATCGTCTACCATGCATAACACCATCGCACACATTTCTTGAACAATCACCGTGTGTGATAATGTGCTATCACAAATGGAGCAGAAGCCCCTTTGCACATATACAAGTGCTGCAAATCGTCTGCGATTTGTTGTGTATCACCGACGGCTGCGGTATGAGTGGCGTGTGCTTTCTATTCAAGATCACACACACGTTTCCTGAACAATTTACGAGTGGAATTGCATTTTGCATTGGGCACGGTTTACTATACGCTGTCATGTGCGATAATGTGCTACCACAAACAGTTCGGGAGCCCGTACGCACACGTAGACGTGCTGCAAATCATCTGCGATTTGCTGTGTATCACCGATGGTTCCGCTATGGTTGACGTGTGCTCTCCATTCTGGATCACACACACTCATTTAGTTGAACCGTGTGCGCATCAATGGCCAGGTTAAAGCAAAAATATCGCATTTGAATCGGCATGCAGAAAGCAAATTCGCCGTAATACGCAATTGAACAAATAGTTTCCACATGAAGAACATTCATCAGAATTCCCAACAATATGCAATTGAACAAATGGTAGCTAAATTTCAATGATTTGTCGACATATGTAGCACATAATGAAACATAGTGTACGAAATACGAAGACCTCATCACATGGAAAACAATGGATCCATGCGTATATGTTTAGGGGCTAACTCTTACACATTGTTTCAGGAGAAGTCATGATGAAATCTTCATTATCAGCAATGGGCTTGATGAAGTGATACAGGAAGAAGTTGCTGATAAATCTCCTAACCATCAGCAATTCACCAACGGGGAGCAGTTTAGGGGTCCTTGGTTCAAAGATGAGCTACAGGATTTTTTAGATTGGAATGTGCCATATGAGTGGAGTGGAAGATATTAATTAAGATAGACTTACTGGAGATCATGTGTCTGCAAACATAGTATCCACAAAGGTTGGTCCCTACTTGTTGCTGAGGACACCGATTTTTCATATAGTATTAGTCATGTATTTTCCCTATTAGGAATAATCTAACCGGTTAGATGTATTTTTTTCTTCTTTGGACAGAAATAGAAAGAGGTTTATTTAGAAACTTGAACATTTGACTAGCGTAAGAAAAGATATTTTTAAATTATTGGATGCATTTTCCAAAAACAACATATTTCAGTGTCTTACCGAAGAAATGATCTCATGCTGCAGAGGTAGTTCCCACTTGAACATGTTCCCTGGTTTACTTTTCCACAATGCCAACACACTGCAAATGAAGATGAACTTTCACATACTCAAGTTTTAAACCAGATATGAATGCAAATTAACTTCAACATCATAGGATTCAATACCTATCCATGAATTGCTGAAGATGCATCAGATCCTGAAGCTTTATTGACTCTTTGAGAGAATCTGGGTAGTAAACTATGTTCTTGTTTGGAACAATGAATACCAAGATCCAGTGATTGCTACAGATTAAGAAAACCATGAACTTACGAACCATGTCGAAATCTGAAAGACAATCGGTGTATGCGTGGTTGCTTATTTGACCTACCATTCATGATATGACCAAAGAAATAAGTCTACATGGGACGTGTTTTCGAAGAAACGGGCGACCTTGTTAATGGCCCACTCCTGTTCATCCTTAGCACGTAATACTATGCCATTTGCTAATGCATGACCTATTGAATACACACTCCGCCTTTTTATTCTCTGTGTGATCAATCCCCTAAGGGGAATAAAGCACAGTTAGTTGTTTATCGTTTACAACCTTGTATGGAGGAGTTGAGTACTTACAAAATCAGGCATCTAACAAGAGTGGGCATCGAGCATGTTGAAGTTGAAGAAGAGATGAAAGTCCTCGAAACCCACAGTGAAGGAACCCGGATCATGACGAAAATGATCTCTGTTGTAGTGGACTAGCAGAACATGATGACCTGCTGACATTTGATCCATGCAATACTTATGTAACGTGCGGCAACTGGAACTACACTCATCAAAGTATTCGCCAACAAGAAATGGCTAGCCATGGACGTAATTGCATGCTTCAAGTATGCCTGCTTTATTTTTAGCAAGATTCGCATTCAATTCTGCATCATCCATGTTGTCATAAACAATATTACTTTTCGATTCAAACAACTTGCTGGTAATTTGGTTCTGGGCAATGAGTGCCTTAAGTAAGATGCTATCGTTCTCATTCCTCCTTGGTCTCAGGGCCTGCCTCCTCATGGCTGCAACATTTTTGGTCGCTTCCTTCTTGGTACTTGAAGCACTTCTGGTGCAAGGTCTGGATGGTTGAAAGGCGGACTGCCGAGCAGACGGTGAAGCTACGATGGACAGCTGGGCAGACAGTTTAGCTATGCCGGATTGCTAAGCTGGCAGTGCTGCTGTGACGGACTGTTCGGCTGTAGGAGCACATGCATCGGACTGCTGACGAGGCGTTGAAGCTATGTCAGGTTTCTACATAGGTGGTGCCAACTTGTCGGTGTGCTGTGGAGGGTGTGCCAACGCGTTGGTTTGCTGAGCAGGCAGTGCCGACGCATTGGTATGTTGATTACGTGGCTACGGACCGACGGACTAATGAGCAGTCGGTTCTGGACCTTCGGACTTCTTAGCAGGCAGTTCCAAAGCATCGGCTTCTTAGTAGTCCGTTCCACCAGGTTGGTTTCCTGAGCATGCGGTGCCGCTAAGTCTCCCCCTGCTGCTTCAGTTTCCAGTATCTGAACCGGTGGTGTGTCTTCAGCAGTTGTAGGCCTTGCCACTGGCTACTTTGGGGCGAACGATGAGATGGCCTGCATGGCACAAAGTCGGGCGGGCTGATCATAGGTTGATGCATCAGCCGTCAGATTACGAGTATTAGGTTCCTTGGGGTAAGCACGCGAGAGCGGTTGTGGCAAGGAGAGAGTCACCGGTTGAAGGGCGACATTGGTTACTCTTGGCGGGGCTTCAGGGATCTCATCCATGAAGTCTATTTCCTTTTGTGGCCACTGGATGTGATGTAACAGTGTTTCTCCCAAGGTCCTCTGCTCATCAAAGTCCCCTAGGACATTCTTCAGGGCAATTTCATTGAATCCAGACTTTACTTCAGTCACATAGCACTTCACACAGCCCGACTTCAATGGCACATTGTCCAGCAAGAGCCCCCCTTCCAAGAAGGGGGGGGGGGCGCAAAACCCAGGCCGTTTCACATTTTAACATACCTTCATAATGTGTAAGCATGCCCCTCAGTCTTCTTTCTAGATAGATAGATCAGATAAAGCATCATCATGCGCAGCTGGACTCTAAGTGTCGCTCGAGTCAACCGATGCACATCTACTTTTGTGCGGCGTTGTCGCGTAATAAGCAGCATCCTCCATGCCTACCTCCCCTCCCAACTGTTGGGTATCTATCAGTGTTAGAGTCTTCTGCATCATTATTGACTCCTCAATTTCCTTTCGAATCCCTGGATACATGTCCCTCCTCAACCTTTCACACAATTGATTCTACTTCATTTCACTCCTCTCTTTTTTCATGCCGAGCCTCTCTTCTTTGCTGATTGTGAAAGCCGTCTTGTGCGGGACATTGACATCTATACCCCTTGCACGTCCAAGGGGCTCCTTTGTTTCCAGAGCATCGAACATAATGTCATATGGCCCTGAGTTCATGTAGAACCTTCCAGGGATCTTCGGAGCCTTTAACATCACGTGATACAATTCTTCGTCATGTGAGTTTTCCAAGTAATAAGTTCCGTCGGCACACCTCATTGCACGTGCCTACAAGTAGTCTCTATCGCGTTCTTCCTTGATTTCACTAAAGGCCAGTTTCCCACCCACGGTTACTGCTTCTTTGTCCTCCTGGTCCTATATCAGTTTCATGCCATAGTATCCTGCCACACCCATATGGTGGGGGTGTGTGCTCCTCATCTGAAGTTATGATTGCTTGGCACTCTTCTCAGTAAACTCTGTAGTTGCCCTGACCCTTTTAAATTCTTCCTAGTCTACCTTTGTAATTTGGGGGTATGCGGGGATTGGGTCCTTGCATGAGTACTTCTTGTACAACACATGCTTCTAGTTTCTCCAAGCATCCCTGGCCTTCTTCAATGCAGCGAGTTCCACCTGCATTCTCCACTGCTCTGAAACCGTGACAGATTAATGTTGAGCCTTGCCCTGCAACAAATCCACACACACTACTGAACCTCGTGTGTGCTTTATCTAGTTTAGTTGGACCCCAAGACTTCAAATCGATGTTGGTTAGTTCATATACACTTTTAGGCTGGTGTGTGGGCTTTCTTGGAGCATTCTTCTGTCCTGACCGCAAGGGTGATTGCGGCAGCTCTATCCTGTTCCAGATTACTTGATCCCTGATAGAGGCGACGGTGTCCCGTATTCCGATGAGATGGTGGCTATCGTTTTTGGTGGAGTAGACTTTGATGATCCGACTACGAACGTGCGAGGACGTCGCACCCTAGCAATCGCTGAACCAACTCCAAGAGGTTATTGACCACGCCGGAGCATGATCAACCTGATCACGGAGGTCTATTTCCTGCAAGCAAACGAAGAACAAGCAAGAAACTGAAATTGCAATCTGGATATTGCGAATAAAAGAGGAAAGTTTTATTAATGAAGGTGGGGTTCCATGACGTCTTGGTCTGGTCGTTGAACACAAACGAAGTACGCAAAGTTGCAGCTATGGCGAACTTTTAATCTAAACAAAACCCAAAGTTTAAACGGTGCCCTAAGGGCTGTATATATGGAAGAAGAGGGGGGGGGGGATTCCGTGGCCCTTGGAGGAGGGGTCGCACCCTCTATCTTGTTTCCCCACACATACAGACTCTAAAAACAGCCTATACTCAAGTATTTCAAAATTACATGGACCTGGCCCAATAATAAGGTGACGTAGCACCTATAATAGCCTCTGGACGAAATTTATGAAGTGGTATCTTGTATATTTCATCCAAGGCTTCATGCACTCATTATGGTGGCTTCAAAGTCCTGAAATCATCACTTGAAACTCCGGTCTTGTTCCCCTTGTGCATGCCATCATCTCGATGCTTAATCTTGCTCCAATGTTCATCCTTCTTATTCAAGCTAGGCCCTTCATTTGTAAGCAAGACAAATTTATCCAATTTAGGTAGCATCATATTCTCATGAACATTAGAATCATTACCAAGAAACAAAAGTACCTGGTAATTTAATTGGCGTGCGCGAGCTCTAGTAATTGGTCCAGTATGTATATCAGCAGGGGCTGTGGCTGTAACAATGGTATTGATGTCCTCATCATCCCCCTTCTTGAAATGAAGTCGTCCTCGACAAAAGCTCATTTTCCTCACCCATATAAGCTTTCAAATCTGCAATGTTAAAAGTGGGAATAACCCCGAAATCTGCCGGCAGCTCAAGTTTATATGCATTATTATTTATTTTCTCTAACACCTTAAAAGGACCATCAGCACGTGGCATTAGCTTTGATTTGCGCAAATTAGGAAATCTATCCTTACGCAAATGTAACCAAACAAGATCTCCAGATGCAAACACAACATGTTTTCTACCCTTATCTCCAACAAGTTTATATTTAGCATTCATACGCTCAATGTTCTCCTTAGTTAATTCATGCATTTTTAAGATCAATTCATCACGTTGTTTAGCATCAAAATTAACCTTCTCCGAAGATGGAAGAGGCAACAAATCAATAGGTACACGAGGTAGGAAACCATATACAATTTCAAAAGGGCACATCTTAGTAGTAGAATGCAACAAACGATAATAAGAAAATTCAATATGAGGCAAGCATTCTTCCCACTTTTTCTTGTTATTCTTCAAAATAGCCCTAAGCATAGTAGACAATGTTCTATTGACTACTTCAGTTTGTCCATCGGTTTGGGGGTGACAAGTAGTACTAAAAAGCAGTTTAGTCCCCAACGTAGCCCATAAACATCTCCTCCAAAAGTGGCTAAGAAATTTAGTATCACGATTTGAAACAATAGTATTTGGCACACCATGCAAGCGAATAATTTCACGAAAGAACAAATCAGCAACATTAGTAGCATCATCGCTTTTATGACATGGTATGAAGTGTGCCATTTTCGAAAATCTATCCACGACAACAAATATGCTATCCCTCCCCTTCTTCGTTCGAGGTATTCCTAAAACAAAATCCATAGATATATCCTCCCAAGGAAAACTAGGTACAGGCAAAGGCATATATAAACCATGCGGATTGAGTCGTGACTTAGCTTTTTGACGTGTAGTGCAGCGAGAAACAAAACGCTCAACATCCCGTCTCATCTTTGGCCAAAAGAAATGTGTATCAAGTATATCCTCCGTCTTCTTCACGCCAAAGTGTCCCATTAATCGTCCTCCATGTGCCTCCTGCAAGAACAAAAGACGAATGGGGCTAGCTAGAATGCATAGCTTGTTAGCACGAAACACAAATCCATCGTTAGCGACGAACTTGTTCCATGTTCTCCCTTCTTTACAATTCTACAATACATCTTTAAATTTAGCATCATGCACATATTGATCTTTCATGGTCTCCAAACCAAATATTTTAAAGTAAAGTTGTGAAAGCATAGTATAACGACGAGACAATGCATCATCAATAACATTTTCTTTACCCTTATGGTGTTTAATGACATAAGGGAAAGTCTCAATGAATTCAACCCATTTAGCATGTCTACGGTTCAGTTTTGCTTGACTTTTAATGTGTTTCAAGGATTCATGATAAGAATGTATAACAAATTCTTTTGGCCATAAATAATGCTGCCATGTTTCTAAGGTCTGAACAAGAGCATATAATTCTTTATCATATGTAGAATAATTCAGACTAGGCCCACTCATTTTTTCATAAAAGTATGCGATAGGTTTGCCATCTTGCAATAACACACCTCCTAATCCAATTCCACTAGCATCACATTCAAGCTCAAAAGTCTTATTAAAATAAGGAAGTTGGAGTAAAGGAGCATGTGTTAACTTATCTTTCAATACCGTGAAGGCTTCTTCCTGTGCAGTACCCCAAATAAAAGGCACATCCTTCTTTGTAAGCTCATTGAGAGGTGCAGGAATGGTGCTGAAATCTCTCAAAAACGCCTATAGAAACCAGCGAGTCCAAGAAAACTCCTCACTTGTGTGACCGTTTTGGGCTGCGGCCAACCCTCAATAGCTTAAATATTGGCTTTATCAACTTCAATTCCATGTGGAGTAACAACATAGCCCAGAAAAGATACTCAGTCGGTGCAAAAGGTGCACTTCCCAATGTTACCAAACAAACTTGCATCACGTAGAGCAATAAAAACAACACGTAAATGTTCCAAATGTTCTTCCAAAGATTTGCTATAAATTAGTATATCATCAAAATAGACTACCACAAATCATCCAATGAAAGCACGTAAAAGTTCGTTAATTAATCTCATGAAAGTACTAGGTGCATTAGTTAACCCAAAAGGTAGGACTAACCACTCATATAAAACAAACTTAGTTTTAAATGTTGTTTTCCATTCATCTCCCAATTTCATATGAATTTGATGGTATCCACTATGCAAATCAACTTTGGAGAATATTATAGAGCCACTCAATTCATCAAGCATTTCATCTAGCATAGGAATAGGATGACGATAATGAATAGTAATATTATTAATGCCTCTACAATCAACACACATACGCGACGTACCATCCTTTTTTGGCACTAGTATAATAGGAATAGCACAAGGACTAAGAGATTCACGTATATAACCTGTGTCGAGCAACTCGTGTACTTGACGCATAACCTCCTTCGTCTCCTCTGGATTGGTACGGTATCGCGCACGGTTTGGCAGCACTGCACCGGGAATTAAGTCAATCTGATGCTCAATCCCGCGAATAGGTGGTAATTCCGGTGGCACATCTTGTGGAAAGCCATCAGCGAACTCCCGCAAAATGTTAGTGACAGCAGGAGGCAAAGAGGAAGGCACATCCTCGAATGAAAATAATGCCTCTTTGCACACAAAAGCATATCAAACAGATTTGCTGAAATCTAGCTCATCAATATCAGACTTGGTGGCAAGTAAACATGCACTTTTCAATTTAGTTTCAGAAGCAACACTAGATGGTTTATTAATAGGCTTCATTTGTTGCTCAAATTCTTTGGCCACAATCTGATTTTCACTCTTATTTTTCTCCTATTTTGATTTATTAGCTCTATTAATATCATCTTTCAAAATGGAATCAGGAGTCATAGGAAGCAATGTAATGTGTTTATCCTTATGAACAAGAGTATACTGATTGTTTCTACCAAGGTGTACATAATTTTGTTCAAATTGCCATGTTCTACCAAGTAATAAGGAACATGCTTGCATGGGTACCACATCATAATCAACATAGTCAGCATATGTAGAGATACTAAAATGCACACGAATAGTACATGTTACCTTAACCTTGCCGCTGTTGTTGAACCATTGGATGTAGTAAGGATGGGGATGTGGTCTTGTGGTGAGAGATAGCTTCTCCACAATCTCCATGCTTGCCAAGTTGTTGCAGCTCCCTCCATCTATGATGACGCGAACAGAACGTTCCTTCTCAACTCCCTTTGTATGGAACAAATTATGCCTCTGATTTTGCTCAACTCGTGTGACCTGCACACTCAAAACACATTGTGCAACTAAACTTTCATACCTGTCAGCATCTTCAACAGCCATGTATTGCGTCTCATGATCAGAATCATCTCCACCGTGTTCTTCACTTGTAATAAGAGCCAAAGTCTCCTCATCATAGTCACTAGAAGAGTCATACCCACCATCCTCAGTAGCAATCATAACACGCAGAGATTGACATTCTCTCGCACAATGACCTCTTCCCTTACAACGACGACAAATAATATCATGTGTGTGCCCTGTTGATGTCATGGATGAAGAAGAGCTCTGGCAGGCCCAGAGGGTGTACTCCTGGCAGATAGTGGTGGTGGAGCCTGTTTTCTTGTATCTTGATTGGAATTGGCGGCTGAAGTCAGTGGTGCTCAGTAGGATGTGTGGGAGTAGAGGATGTACGTGGTGTACGTGATGAAGATCGACCTGCAGAAAAATTACTTCGCGCTAATGTCTGTCGATCCTGCACTTCACGTTCAGCTTTGCAACCAAGATGGAATAAACGCGTGATATTATTATACTCCTTGTACTCTAGAATGGTCTTAATCTCTTTATTTAATCCACCCATAGAACGTGCAAGCATAGCTTCATTATCCTCAACAATTTTTCTACAATTTTGTAATTCCTGATAATATTCTTCTACAATTTTTTCCTTGTCTTAAACGCTGCAATTTTGAAGGAATTCACGTTGATAATATGGTGAAACCCAACGAATATGCATAGCAGTTTTCAAAGCAGCCCAAGTAGTAGGGATATTATCATGATATAATCTACAATGTTCAGACCACCAAACAGAAGCAAAACTAGTGAATTCACAAACAACAGCAACAACATGTCTATCCTCAGGATATTGTAAGCATGTGAAACGTTGTTTAGTTTCTAACTCCCAAGTGGGATATACATCAGGAATGTATCTACCCCCAAACGGTGCAATATTCAATTTTAGTTTAGGAATATGGTCATAATCTTGTACCTGAGGTGGTGCTGCAGCCCTATCGTTGCGATTATATACATGAGGTCAACCTGGTGCTGGTGGTGCTGGTGGTTGCACGTAGTTCTGATTTTGATCAACCTCATCTTCGTAATAGTCCTCCACCTTTGCAATAGCAGTAGCAGCTACAGAAGCATCAACAACAGTAGCAGCGGCACCAGAAGTTTGTCCTGGATCAAGAGGAACACACTGCGCTCGCTCTGCTGGAGCGCGACGTGGAGGTGGTTGTTGATGTTGTTGCAATGGTGCAATAGATTCGGGTAGTGGTTGTGGAGACGCGCGAGTACTTCATCGAACTTGGCGTCCAACTTGGTGTCAATTTTCTTCTCAACGTCCTCGATCCTCTCAAGTGCCTTTCCAAAGCTGGCCATCACGTCTTCCACCTGTTGACTCAACATTTGCTGAAATTTATCATGAAGCTCCTTCTTTGTCATATTCTCCCAGTCAATCTCGTCGGCTTGTGGTCCTGCCATGGTTAGCAGCAATAGAAACACACAAGAATATGATCATACAGACTTTTAGAAAGTGGTGGGGTGTCACAAATCCGTCAAGCCAATCTCAAATTCTTACCAGTTCTTACCCAGCAGCAGGTGGTGATCGGCAACCATTGTAGTCAAAACTCTCAGAGCTTTGACAGAGCGATTGCCAGGTGGTGTGAAACACACGATGTAGATGTATGTGGGGCTGGGAAGGCTTATGATATGGTAGCAAAAATGTCAGCAATAATCAATTCAGAGATGCAAAGTTGAATAAACGCTCAAGGACGGTACTGTGCTGGTCCTAGGCTAGACCGTACTAGAGACGCGAGCCTAGAACACTAACAAAAGCACGACGCGGCACGTAAACAAGGGAAAAGCACACTCTGAATTTTTTCTTTTTTTGTGAAAAATCACTATAATGACGAGTGTCTCAAAACTCTTCCCAAGTCAAAATAGCAGGATAGGCACGAATTTGTTTTTGACTAATTTTTTTCTGGAAATCAGGGCAGCGACGACCAAAAAGTGCGATAAAAAATCAGTATGATGGCACGTGTCTCAAAATATTTAGAAAAGCCTAAAAATGGGATAGGGAAAAAATATTTTCACGAGCCGAAATTTTGGCCTAAAAACTGCCCGGGGGTCTCCGGACTCCTTTTTTTCCTGAAACCTACTTAGCCAAGGAAACATGAATCGGAAAATAGATGGATCTCAAAAACAAACCTAATGTGAAAAGAACTCGGATTGGTGGTGGATATATGGTGGTATGATATGGCAGCGGTGGTGGTATATGGTAGTAGTGGTGGTATACGGGTACGAATCGGTGGCGGTATATGGATACGGGTCCGTGGTGGTATATGGATTCAGAGCAGTGGCGGATAAGCGGTGGTGGTAGATGGCAGGGGCGATAATGATGGTGGGGCGGCATGACAACTTATGACCAGAACTCAAAACTCTAAAAGACTAGACGCTAAGACCAGCAACTTGACACGACGATGCAACCGCAAATTAAACAAAGCAAAATACTAAAAAGACTATGCAAAGGCTCAGACTGGTTCGCATATGATGAACTAACCCTAATTTTTTTCTGGCTTTTTCATGGACTGTAGGTATGAAGAACAAACTCGATCTAAACTAAGAAAACTGTAAAATCTCACCGAGAAACTTGGAAATCTGATACCACTTGATAGAGGCGAGGCTGTCTTGTGTTTCGATGAGATGGTAGCTCTCATTTTTGGTGCAGTAGACTTTGACAATCCGACTACGAATGTGCGAGGACGTCGTGCCTTAGCAATCGCTAAACCAACTCCGAGAGGTTAGCTATAGCCCTTATCAGAGATATCTTAACATATAGATAATTTCTTGTCAATATGAATATTTTCTAATGCCAGAGGATACCTCTTTGATCTGTATCTTTTTAGTATTTAGTTTAGTATTTAGTATATAACAGACCAATAACAGAGCGACATTGCTTAGAAAAGGGATTCAATATATAATCGATCAAAGTAATGGGTCTTCCTTTGTGGTGATAAATTGCCTACTTAACTCAGTGGTTAGAGTATTGCTTTCATACAAGCGGGATTCATTGGTTCAAATCCAATAGTAGGTAAGTAGGTAGAAAAATTACTAGATAGCATTGGACTTACTTCGCTTTGCTATCTAATAACTTTTTCTACCCCTCTTCCCTTTTTCTTTGTATCAACTATAAACCACTGGATTGTCTTCAATTGGATGGGGGAATCCAATTGACAGCCTCGATTCATATCCTAGATCGTCGGAGAGCGAGCTTCCTTCAACCAAATCTTTCGTACCCTCGGCTTTACTCAAGTTAGCTTCGGCTATTTCAAGTGCCTTTTGAGCTTCTTTCGGATCAAGATCACTAACCAGTTCCACATCATTTCCTAAAATGATGATCTCATTATTAACTATTCTCACAAAACCGCTCCACAGAACCGTTGTTAACCATTGGTCGTTGAGGAGGCGTATTCTCAAAGGACCCATATCTACTGCAGTGTTAATGGGGGCGTGGTTTGGTAATACGCCAATTTGGCCACTATTAGTGGATAAAATGATTTCTTTCACTTCACAATCCCAAATAATTCGCTTAGGAGTCAGTACATAAAGATTTAATATCATTTCTACGATTTGTTCTCCTCTTCTAAGGTTATAGCTTTTGTGCCAACTTCATCGATGTTACCCACCAAATAAAAAGCTTGTTCAGGTAGGCAGTCTAATTCTCCGGAAAGGATTAGTTGAAATCCCCTAATGGTTTCTGCAAGAGCAACATACTTTCCTGGAGAACCAGTAAAAACTTCTGCCACAAAGAACGGTTGTGATAAGAAACACTCAATTTTTGTTGCTCTTGCTACAGTTAAACGATCCTCTTCCGATAATTCATCCAAGCTAAGAATCGCGATAATGTCTTGAAGTTGTTTTTAACATTGTAAAGTTTCCTTAACTCTTTGCGAGGTTTCATAATGTTCGTTGCCAACAATGCGAGGCTGTAGCATAGTCGAGGTTGAATCTAAAGGATCTACTGTTGGATAAATACCCTTGGAAGCTAATCCTCTGGAAAGTACGGTAGTAGCATCCAGTGCAAATGTTGTGGCAGGGGCAGGGTCGGTCAAATCGTCTGCAGGTACATAAACTGCTTGAATCGAAGTTATAGATCCCTTTTAGTAGAAGCAATTCTTTCTTGCAAAGAACCCATTTCGTACTAAGAGTAGGTTGATAACCCACTGCGGAGGGCATTCTCCCTAATAAAGCGGATACCTCTGATCCTGCTTGAACAAAACGAAAGATATTATCGATAAATAAAAGCATGTCTTGCTTATTAACATCTCGGAAACATTCCACCATAGTTAGGGCAGTTAAACCAACTCTCATACGAGCTCCCGGTGGTTCATTCATTTGGCCATAGACTAGAGCTACCTTTGATTCCTCATTTTTTTCATTAATTACTCCAGATTCCATCATTTCCATATAAAGATCATTTCCTTCATGAGTCCGTTCACCTACTCCACGAATCTGAATCGCCCCATGAGCTTTAGCAATGTTCTTGATTAATTCCATGATCGATCTTGTTTTACCTCTGCAGCCCCCCCAAATAGCCCTATTTTCCCTCCACGTCGATAAGGACCTAAAAGACCGACGACCTTAATACCTGTTTAAAGGATGGATAATTTCTTATCTAACTCGATAAAGGCAGGAGCAGATCTACGAATAGGGAATGTTGCACTACTATCTACATGTAGCGACCAGACCTCAAACAGTCTGATCTCTGTGCTCAGGTATCATCCCTGGATCAGTAATGCTGACACCACACAGTACTTGAAGGATTTATAACAGAGTAGCAATCACACACTTATTACATCGAATGTCTCAAAAGAGAACTTATTAATATAAATATGGCTTAAGGCCATCTAATAACGCTAACTTCGGAAGACTTGGAATATAAGCGAGTCCATCAACTCCAACGGCATCAATGAGTATAGAACCACGACCTAAAAGCACCTTACTCGTCGTCTGAAAAATCTGCAACATGAAACATTGCAGCCCGAAAACGGGTCAGCACATGGAATATGCTGGCAATGTAACACATAGAGAGTAATGAAAGAATAAGCCTATACTACATGCATATATGGCTGGTGGAAAGCTCTATGGTTACAGTTTTGTGTAAAGCCAGTTTTTCCCTACTGCAAAGGAATATATTTTATTTAACTATAATGGTGGTTGTTAAACATTGAGAATGGTTGACAGCTTCCTCAATCCCAATTAAAGTGATCATCATTAAAACCCAACAATATTAATTTAAAAGTAATATGATGAGATTCACATGATATCCAAGTACTAGATACTCAAAACGTCCATAACCGGGGACATGGCTAACCATGGTTAGTTTATACACTCTGCAGAGGTTTGCACACTTTTCCCCACAAGACTCGATCGCCTCCGTTGGATTTCTCGCACTACATGATGTTTGAGAATCGGATGACCGAGACAAAGTCTTTCAGAAGCGCTAGCACCTTACTATGGATAGACCGGTACACCTACCTTCCCCTACATCTGCTAGTCTACCCTGTAAGAGTTCGCACGACTTAATCAACTATGCCAGAGCCCATAATGGCTTGTGGCTGCACACGAAAGTTTCTAGTATGAATAATCTCATGATCCCTTTGGGCACGGGTGGCGGTCCATAAAGAAAACAACAGCAATCTGGAATACCCGGTACCTCAATCCACCCAGATGTGTGTTTAAGTTGCCACCTTAGATAATCCCTTAATTAACAATCTCACATCATCATGAATACACTCACCCAATCCACGCCTACTAGCATAGCATGGCAATATAAGCAAACGTAGAAGTAACTCCCAAAGGTTTGATAATACAACAGGTAATAGGTACTACCTCAACTACTTCCCATCCCACAATTTAAATTACATCCTAATCATGCAATGTTTGAGGATTGATCTAATGCAATAAAACTGGGTATTAGAAAAGGTATGATCAAAGTGTTACTTGCCTTGCTGATGATCCGCGAAACCTAGAGACTCGAAGTAACAGGGGGCGCACTCCGGGTATTCTATCGCAGACAAACAAACAAGCATACAGTAAGTACTCATCTAATGCACGGGTAAAACTAAAATAAAAGATCTAACCAGAAGGTTCAACTTAAGAACTCTGGTTTGCAAAAAGAATCAAATCAAACGAAGTAACGAAAGTCAAACGGCGAAAGAAAACAACTTCGTCTAACTAATCTGGATCTAAGTCAAATTTACAGAAGCAAAAACTCGTTTAAGTTGGTTAAACGGATAGAGGGTTTCGAGACGAAACTCCAGGCGCTTGAATCGCCTGATTCCGATAAACGAGCTAAAAGTTATACTAAAACAAAAATCGAATCAGAAATCGCAATCAGAAATAATCGCGGTAAAATCCGAGAAAAAGAAAAACGACGAACAGATTAACGAACGAACTTTCGTTAACTATATCTAATCGACGAATACGTTCGTTAAAACGAACGAACGAGCGAACGCTCGTTAATTAACCTAAACCGAAAAAACCGATCTAATAAAAAACGGAAACTAAAAAAATTGACGAAAAACCGGCGGCGCGGAAAACGAGGCACCTCGGTGGCGAATGGTCGACGATGGCGTGGCGGCGGCTCGGTGAGGCGGTGGCGGGTGGCGGCGGGCGACGGGCGCTGGGGCTCGAGGCGCGGGCGGCTAGGGTTTCAGCCCGGGGCTGGGCTGCAGTTTATAAAGGTTGATCGGGCCTAGTGTCCTGGTTGGACACGGCCCGTAGGTCGGTTGCGTTTTTTTTAAATATTTTGCGCAGAAAAACAAATAAAAGAAATACTAAACGGACTCCAAAAATCCCGAAATACATTTTCCCCGACTTCTACAATCAAGCCGGACAAGGTGAACATTTATTTGGGGCCTAAATGCAATTTTGAAAAACGCACATTTTTCCTAAATTCAAATAAAAGGGCGAAAAACTCCAAAATAAAATCTTATTTGATTTTATTATTAAATCCTCAATATTTCTTTATTTTGGGAAAGTCATTTTATTCCCTCTCTCATATTTTTGTAATAGAAATAATTGATGATAAAATAATTAAAATCAAATGATCCTATTCTCAAAATTTGAGAAAACTCAAATATGAAAATAACGAAATCCCCAACTCTCTCCGTGGGTCCTTGAGTTGCGTAGAATTTCTAGGATCAAAACCCGAAGCAAATAAAAAATGATATGCATTGATGATCTAATGTATAACATTCCAAATTGAAAATTTGGGATGTTACAAACCTACCCCCCTTAAGATGAATCTCGCTCTCGAGATTCGGGTTGGCTAGAAAATAGGTGAGGGTGGTCCTTTAGCAAATCTTCCTCTCGCTCCCAGGTGGCTTCATCCTTGGTGTGGTGGCTCCACTGAACTTTGCAAAACTTGATAACCTTGCTGCGGGTAACTCGGCTGGCAAACTCGAGAATCTTAACCGGTTTCTCCTCATAGGTCAAATCGTTATTCAACTGAATCGCTTCCAATGGCACTGTATCTCTTAGTGGTATTTCAGCCATCTCCGCATGGCACTTCTTTAACTGGGAAACGTGGAATACATCATGAACTCCTGACAATCCTTCGGGCAATTCCAACTTGTAGGCCACTTCTCCCATACGTTCCAAAACACGATATGGTCCTACAAAACGTGGCGCTAACTTTCCCTTAACTCCAAAATGCTTAATTCCTCGTAGTGGAGATACTCGAAGATAAACTCGGTCTTCGACTTCATAAGCTGTCTCCTTGCGTTTAGAATCTGCATAGCTCTTTTGCCTGGACTGGGCTACCTTGAGCCTATCGCGAATCAACTTCACTTTCTGTTCAGATTCCTTAATCAAATCCGGTCCAAACAACTGGCGGTCTCCAACTTCATCCCACAACAACAGGGTCCTGCACCTCCTTCCGTACAAGGCTTCGAAAGGGGCCAGTTTCAAACTGGATTGATAACTGTTGTTGTAAGAGAATTCCGCATATGGCAAATTGTCGTCCCAACTAGATCCATAATCTATTGCACAAGCTCTCAAAGATATCCTCCAAAATCTGATTGACTCTCTCGGTCATCCATCACACATGGATGGAAAGCTGTGCTAAACTCTAGCCTGGTACCCAAAGTTTCATGCAACTGATTCCAGAACTTTGAGGTGAATTGGGTTCCTCTAACAGATACGACACTCCTCGGAACCCCATGTAAACATACAACCCTAGTCATGTATATCTTTGCCAACTTAGCACTAGTGTAAGTGGTCTTTACCGGGATGAAATGAGCTACCTTCATCAACCGATCAACTATAACCCAAATCGAGTCATAGCCTGAACGAGTCCCGGTAATCCGTGATAAAATCCATGCCTAGTTTATCCCACTTCCATTCGGTATCGGCAATGGCTGTAATAACAATCCTGCTGCTTCTGATGCTCTACCTTTACTCTCTGACATACATCACAAACTGCTACATATTCCGCAATATCTTTCTTCATTCCGGTCCACCAGAAAGTATCCTTTAAATCCAAATACATCTTGGTATTTCCTGGGTGAATCGAATATGGTGAATCATGCGCCTCTTGCAGAATCAACTTCCTGATCTCCGGGTCATTGGGCACATAAACACGGTCTTCAAACCATAGGGTGTCATGCTCATCCTCACGAAATCCTTTAGCCTTTCCTTCGCTCATTTTCTCCTTTATAGAGGCAATCTCTTTGTCAGTCTTCTGAGCTTCTCTGATTCTATCCATCAAAGTTGACTGAATCTCCAATGCTGCTACATAGCCTCTCGAAACTATTTCCAAACATAGCTCATGAAGATCCTCAGCTAAATCCTTTGGTATTTCTCCCGTCATTAGTGTGTTGACATGGCTCTTACAGCTCAATGCGTCAGCTACTACATTAGCCTTTCCGGGATGGTAATGCAATCTCATATCATAATCCTTGATGAGCTCCAACCATCTCCTTTGTCTGAGGTTTAACTCCTTCTGCGTGAAAATGTACTTCAAACTCTTGTGATCCGTGTACACCTCACAATGGTTTCCAATAAGAAAATGTCTCCATGTTTTCAAAGCATGCACTACGGCGGCTAATTCCAAATCATGCGTGGCATAGTTCAATTCATGAGGTTTCAGTTGTCGTGAAGCATACGAAACAACTCTTCCCTCCTACATGAGCACTGCTCCAAGTCCTCGACGTGAAGCGTCGCAATACACCTCATAATCTTTAGTCTGATTTGGCAGAATTAATACTGGTGAGGTAACCAAACGTGATGCGGAGCATCCCACGATCATCCCCATGGATCTACAACCGTCTCATCAAGAGCCAAGAGGACCCATGACACGAGCTAGAGCTAGAGCTCTCGAGAACGAGGTGACTTCCTTCCTTAGTTATATCACATACGATCCACTCGAGACATGGCTACTACCTAAATCCGATAGGCTATGCATCATTAGGTGTCAAGAGGAACCTTCCGAAGATGCACGTGAAGACGGACGAGCCGCCAAGTCCACGGATGAAGAGGACCACGGAAACGGGCGTTCACCCTCCAGCCCGGACATCCGCCAAGGCCCCGACATCCGGCCCCGAGACGCCAACACCACAGCCTCAAATTTCAGCCAGAACCCTCAGGGCGGGACATCCGCCACGGGCCCCGGACATCCGCCCCACCGGATATCCGGCGAAGCCGAAATCGGCGCCACGCACCGATTCGGCGAGAGTGGCATCCTCCGGCCGGACATCCGCCCCCAGCCGGACATCCGGCGCCTCGGCCCGGACATCCGCCCGACGCCGGACATCCGGCTCCGCCTGTCTCACGACAAGAAGGGCCGATGCCCATGTACCTCTTCGCCCCCTAGACTATATATACTCCATCCCTTCCTCTTTCTAGGGTTAGCTTAGGTTTAGCTCATGTTTGTGTGAGAGCCTTGCTCATCCACTCGGTTACTTCTCCTCGAGCCCAGACCTCTTGGAGAAGATCCCCAAGCAGATTCAAGACCCCCTTCTAGGGTGGACCCCATCAAGACCTCCTCTCAGAGAAGAACGGCTACTCGTGTACCCTTACTTTTGTTGATTGTGGATCATATGTATCTCTTTGTGTTCGGTGATCTAGCACTTGTGTGATTGATTTCTTGTTGGTTGAGCGATCTCTCTCTCGTTTCCTCCGTGTTCCCCTTTGTTCTTCCACGTGTTCTTCGTGATTCCCCGTAGGATCCACTCCAAACGTGAAAGATCGTCCACGTAGGGTTCCGCCCTACATCATCTTGGTATCATGAGCCACGTTGATCACGTTTTTGGAGCCCCTACCCCGTGTTTTCTAGCTTGATTTTGTTGTTTTCGTCCTAAATCCGAAAATCCCCACCAAAAATAGCCCCAATTTTTTTTGTGATCTGTTGGTGTGATGAAGTTTTGTTGGATTTGATCCGCGAATTTCGTGTGTTGCAGGTAGATCTAGCATTCCCCCACCTTTTCCACAATTTCCATCCACAAAATCGCCCGAATTTTGCCCCGGATTTGACCTCTACACGCGGTGTTCATCGAGTTCGTCCACGGATCCAGAGCCCGGACATCCGGCCCGACCAGCCCGGACATCCGGCTTCTAGCCCGGACATCCGGCCCCTGGCAGCAGCAACTCCCATCCACCACCCCGTTTACCGCCTAACTCTCGCCAAATTTTGTCCCGGTGCCCACATACACTTCCACACACCTCCACCACTTCCGCTTAACAACACCATAGCCTTTCCCACTACCAACTCCGACAATGTTGCCAAATTTTGCTTTGAGAATTTGAGTTGGGGTTTCCGTATCCTTTTGTGTTTCGGCTATCTAGGTACGGTTCAACATCAACATCACCACCGCTCATCTTCGCCAAGGACGGTAACATCGTCGACATATTTTTCATAACTTGCAATTGCATTGATAACCATAATAGCCAATCTTTTGCGTTGCTTACCCATCGAGACTAGCCATTGAGTATTGCCGGCAACGTGACTTGTGCACATTAGTGATCATACTCCATAGCATACATACCATAACAAAGTGGTGCATATCTTGGCATCAACTTGTGTGTCACAAAGTTGTCATCGCATACACAATTGCTATCTTGGTTCGTGAAGTTTTGCATTAGAAAAGAGCTCAAAAGAGAAAGAGCCAATCAAGCTTTTAAGCAAAAAGAGAAAGATAAGCAAAGAGCTAATGAGCAAGAACCATAGCATCATACAACATTAAGATTGTCATACTTGATCATCTTGGATCAACACATCGAAACACCATACATATAGCATACTTGGGATAGAAGTCGTTGCATTTTTGCTTAGTAGGTTGTGCACAAGTTCGTATCCGCCTATTGTGCAATCGTGCTAGCGTCTCTCTAGTGTTGTGCAACAAGAGCATCTTGGTGAATTCCACATTTTGGCTCATCCTTGGTTGCATAACCCCATATTATCTATTTGCGTGTGTGTTTCCGCATACCATATCTTGCTATTGGTCTACTTGTTGCATTTGCAAATTTGTGAATCATTTCCAACATTATTGAGTCTCACTTACAATTGCATCAAATTTTGTGCCACCATCCTAACCGAGCTCCACCATAAGCTTTTATTTGTGTAGGTGTGAGAACCGACAAGAATTGGTACCAATAGTGCTATTTCATTGTCCGCATTTGAGTGAACTTGATTCATCATCAACATCGGTCAAAGGTACATTGGTATAAGTTCTTCTCCTTTCTACCACTCACATTTTGCTTGGAATGATGGATAGGCCAAGTACTTCTACCAACCCACTCTTCCTCGAGCAAGACGACGACATGTCATCATACGTCACCAAGAGCCACCTCTTTGGTGCACAACGAGCATTGCACCAAGAACAACAAGCAATGAGCGACCGCATCGACAATCTCGCCACCGACTTGCGACTCTCCGAACAACGTACAAGAGACTACTTCGACAACAAGTTCGACGCTCACAAGCAACAGAATGATGCAAGAATGGACGAGATCCGTGCCTTGATGAGAAAACGGCATCATTCAACTTCTTCATCATCAAGACGGAGCCGATCGAGTCGACACTCCGACGACACCTTCTACGACTCAAGTACACCTACTTCGAACACTCTTCGTCGTGCCGCACGTCAAGACCGTCATGCATCTCGCAACCCGCTACATGACAAGCATTCACAAGAGCAAGTTGATGATCAAGTTCCTCGTCCTTAATCAAACCAAGACGCTTTTGCTCAAGCTCAAGAACGACAATGACTACGGCGCCAAGAGGAAGAACGAGCGCGTCTACACCAAGACGAACAAGATGCCAAGGCTCAACGTCTTCAACAACAACAACGTGAAGCACAAGCTCTTGAGGCGCAATGTGCCCTTCAAGAATCAAGTAGAGCCATCGCCAACCGCAATCGGGAACGGCGCAATCAAGAGGAAGCCCTTCGAGAAGAAATCCAAGAGAGGAACTACCAACCTCATGGACAACGTCAAGTTCCTCAAGCTCCTCCACAAGCTCGTCAAGCTCCACTTCAACCTCAAGTTCAACAAGAGCAAGTTGATCATGGTCTTCCTCCACGCCAAGAGAAACATGAAGACGATTGCAATCCACATCAAGGGCGTCATCATCAACATCGCCAACAACACAATGAAGAGCAACGCTACGGCAAGCTAAAATTCACCATGCCCAAGTTCAACGGAAGCAATGACCCCGAAGACTATCTCGCATGGGCATTGAAGGTTGACAAAATCTTCCGGTTGCACAACTACGAGGAAGCGAAGAAAACCGCTATGGCATCACTTGAGTTCCAAGACTTTGTGCTCATGTGGTGGGAACAAATCATTGAGCGACGACAAGCAAGAGGTGAACCTCCAATCACCACTTGGGCTCAAATGAAGGATGTCATGCGAGCACGTTTTGTGCCAACCTACTACAACCGCGACCTCTTCAAGAAACTCCAACTTCTCAAGCAAGGAACAAAGAGTGTTGAAGAATATTACAAGGAAATGGAGATAGCCATGATTCGAGCCAATGTCAAGGAAGATGATGAGCAAACTATGGCACGTTTCTTGAATGGACTAAATCATCCCATCAAGAAGATCGCCGACTTCCAACCATACTCCACCCTCATTGAACTCGTACATCAAGCTACAAAGGCGGAACGTCAAGTACAAGATGACTTCAAGTACGCCAAGTACTCATCCAAGACCTACGGCTTCTCCAACAACCAAGCTGCAACACCTCCTCCAACATCTACATCAACCAAACATTCTACAAACAACGACGACAAGTCGAGTTACAAGAGAAAGTCAACAAGTTCAAGTCATCCTCCTCCTACTACAAGCAACTTCAAGCCGCGTGCTTCATCATCTACTCCGACCGATGAGACCATCAAAACAAGCTCCTTCAAGTGTTTCACTTGCAGCGGCCGAGGCCACAAGTCCTATGAATGCACCAACAAGCGGACCATGATCCTCAACGACGACGACACATATGACTCAATGAGTGATGAGGAGATGGAAGCCCTTGAGCAAGTGGCCATGCACCGGCAAGTGAACGAAGATGAAGATGATCAAGTATTTTGCGATGAGGATTCGAGCCCCGCTCTCGTTGTCTCCAAGGTCTTGACCCTTCAACATCAACAAGAAGACGACCAAAGATGCCACATCTTCCACAAAAAGGCCGGCATCAACGGAAGGTCCGTCAAGGTCATCATCGATGGAGGTAGTTGCCACAACTTGGCAAGTGAAGAACTATGTTCCAAACTTCAATTGATCAAGAGGAAGCACCCGCACCCCTACAAGGTTCAATGGCTAAGTGACTCCGGCACTATACGAGTCGAGCATACGGTCCAAGTCTCCTGTTGGAGATATGCCCTAGAGGCAATCATGTATGATTATATTTCCTATGTGTTTATGAATAAAGATAGTCCTTGGACATTATCAATGATGTGTATCAGCAAGTACGTGACTTGTTTGTGGGACTATGCATTGTATGATGACTGTCCTAAAAGGTCCCTAGTCGAAAGGGCTTTGTGGACGCGCAGCCGACTAGACTAGCATATGACACGGTCGATGGCTCGGTCTCACTAGCCATGGAGCATTGGATGCTAACCGGATAATATGGACTTGGAAAGGTCTGGTCGGATTCGACATAGTCGGATTCGAGTCGAGATAAGGTCCGAGTCGGACAGACCCAACTATGAGACGCAGCGATATGTCATCTGTGAGTCTCTAGTACAACATACGTTCTATGTCCTAAGACCTGAGCTGACGCATGTACTCAAGATGGTGATAGACTTGCTTTGGGCCGACCAAACGCTACTCCGTGACTGGGTAGTTACAAAGGTAGGTTTCGGGTTTGTCCAATCCCATGCTGCGAGACATGGTCGAGCAAGATGGGATTTGCCCCTCCGATTAGGAGAGATATACTCCGGGCCCCTCGTGTGATCCGACCAGGAACAGCATGGCCATGCGACAAGGATTATGAGATAATCTGGATTGTGGTCAGTATCACTAGAGCGAGAAAGAGGTCAGGCTAGCACAAGGATGACAGTCTCGCCTTGAGCCCGACAACATATATCGTGCGGCAAAGGGAACAGAAGTGTGACACGTTATGCAGTTTCGCCTAACCAGCTTCATAGTTCGCTTGGTGGTCGGCACGCCTTGCTAGAGGCCGCTACCAACCGTGCATGTCGGAGGTGATCCGAATCGTGACCAAGCCGACTTGAACCTAAGGGGTCGCGCTTAAGGGAAGGAACCTACGAGGTTAGTTCATAGGACACTGGTCGGATGTGATCCGAACTGGACTAGGGACGTGACCGAATAGACTTTGGGCTTTAGGGTCCGTGGCGAGGCCCAAGTGTTGAGCCCGCGACGGACGCCTATATAAAGTGGAGGTGCGGCACACTCAAGCGATTGATCGCTTGCGCTGCGGCTAGGGTTTGCATGTGTTGCGAATAGCCACCTCCACTCGCCGCCGATCGTGTGATCGGACCTAGCAGTCCGCCGCGACGACGTTCCTCCCGCACGCCGCGGATACCGTTAGAGGCGGTGCACTTGCGCCGCTCCAGCGAACTCAGACGTGGGATCGAACGATCGAGCGCCGAGGGAGATCGAACGAGGAGGAGACGATCCACGCGACGCCGCTGCCCCAACTCTTCTTCCGCTGCACGGCATCGCGTCTAGTGGTAACGAATCGTGATCCATCTCCGTAGCATGTTCCTGGATGTTCTGCGTAGAGAATTTTTAATTTGCAGTCGACGCACCCTATCGTAGAACCCAACAGTGGTATAAGAGCCTTTGTTATAGGATTTGGATTCAGATCGTATGCATATTAGATATGTGGAGGCGGCGATGAGATCTGTTGTCCTTGAAGAGATCGGCTATGTGCACGGTTGATGTGATCAATCGCACATGGGGATCGTTGAGGCTATGTTTTCGTAAATCGGGATCGATGAGGTCGTGACACGATCTACCCTACCGGTCGGTCATCCGCCATCGGGTTAACGAAGTGAAACGTAAATCGAATCGGATTCGCAATGATCGATAAGATCGGTCGATCGTAGAATCGGGACCGCCGTGTGCGTAAGCGCCGTATATTCGTACCCGACACACAAACCGTAGAATGCGATTCTATGCATAACTTTGTTTTGCAGGTTTGATGTGAATAGTATGGCTCATGTGTATGTGATGCATGTGTGTAATTTATACGTGGCTGCGTGTCATGTTTGTCACCGGCAGAGCCAAAGTGTTGTCATTATAATGTATAACGACCTGCGTGTCGACTTGTGACTCTATGTAAATTCATTACTAGTTGTAGTAGTTGGATAATAGAGATCAGGTTGGTGGCTTGGCGTCCCGGCGTGACAAACAAAATGGAGTTCGAGATGGTCACGGAGTCGGAGCCGACACGGAAGAACGCCCATGAAGGAGCCATACTATTTCACAATATGTGTTATATTTGTGATTGTTATGCTTCTTTGTTTCTATGCATGTTAAAATGATAGAATGATCCTCATGAATATCAAGCTTAATTGCCATCCCCGATGTTGCACCTTCGCACGCCAAGTACGCCTAGTAGTGGGCTCATAAAATTGGGGTGCTGCTGGGTGTCCTTGAATCAAGGGTTCGTGTTTACACGGACATGCACTTTGCATCAAAGTTAACTTGACAAGGCTATCAAAAGCGGTTTTGGGCCTTGTGGCAAAGAAGTTTGGGAGCCGGGTATGAGATACCTTCCCGATCGGCGTGAGTCGATAGAGATACGATTAGCAAGGAGTTGCTTACGGATAGGTATGTTGGCTAGCAGTGATGCTAAAGCTCACTAGTCGCATGCGCTAGTCGGATCCTGAATCACCGAGAGTTTGCGGAGGATGCTGACTTGATGGGAGTATTTCGCTTAGGCTAGAATTACTCTACATAAACACATTGATTAGTGATTGCATATTTTCTGTTGTAGATCAATGGCACCACCTGCTCAACCCAACTTTGCATTGAAATCAATTCGGAAAAGGATAAACTGAATGGAACAAACTTTACCACCGGTATAGAAATTTGAGAATTGTTCTCAAGCACGATAAAAGGAACATGTTCTAGAGGATCCACTTCCGAGGAACCTGCCGATAATGCTAGTGCCACAGCTAAGAATGCCTACGAAACTCGTTGATAAATCAACGGAGATCAGCTGTCTAATGTCTGGCTTGTATGGAGCCCGATTTGCAACAGCATTTGAAAATGTTGAGGCTTACGATATGATCGAGAGTCTCAAGAGCATGTTTCGCACACGTGCTAGGACCGAAAGGTTCAACGTCTGGCGATCCTTGATGGATTGCAAGCTGAAGGAAGGTGATCCATCGAGCCCACATGTGATCAAGATGATCGGATATGTGCAAGCTTTGGATCGTTTGGGCTTCCCGCTCTTGGATGAGCTGGCTCTCGATGCTGTTCGGGTTCTCTTCCGCCCAGCTATGGGACGCTCATCTCGAACTATCATATGCAAGGCATGGATAAGAAGCTCACTGAATTGCATGGGATGCTCAAGGTGGCGAGCAGGATATTAAGAAAGGCACGCATCAAGTGTTGATGGTGCGAAATCGCTAAGTTCAAGAAGAGTTGGTCCAAGAAAAGGCTAAGGCAAAGGGCACGGAGACGGTAACCTCTGCCGCTAGCGCCAAGTCTGGACGGACTTGAAGACCGTTTGCTTTCACCGCAAGGAGACCGGTCACGGAAGAGAAATCAGTAGCAAGTAGCTTGCGAGCATGGCAAGAAGGCCGGAAATGCTTCTTCGTGCAAAGGTACACTTGTTGCATATGTTATAGACATTTACCTTGCCGACATACCTAGTAGCTCTTGGGTATTTGATACGGATCGGTTGTTCATATTTGCAACTCGATGCAGGGCTGGTAAGAACTAGGCGTGTGGCACAAGGGAGATTGACATCGGGGTTGGAAACAAAGCAAGAGTTGCTGCGTTGGAGGTCGGCACGATGCAGCTCCAGCTTCCTTCCGGATTCATTATGGAATTGAATAATTGTTATTACATTCCTGCACTTAGTCGGAACATTATTTCTGCCTCATGTTTGATGAGTCAGGGTTATGAATTCAATTTAAAGGACAATGGTTGTTCGATATTTTTGAATGGTATGTTCCACCGCTATGCACCCATTGTTGATGGGCTATTTATATTGAATCTAGAACAGGAACCGGTCTATAACGTGAATGTCAAGAGGCATAAGCCTAATGAGATAAATACGACATACTTCTGGCATTGCCGGCTTGGACACATTAGTCTGAAACTCATGAAGAAGCTCCATGATGATGGGCTCCTAACCCGTCCGACTTCGGGTCGTTCGATACCTGTGAATCATGCTTGCTCGGCAAGATGACTAAGTCTCCTTTCGCAAAGAGTTGCGAGAGGGCATCCGAGCTATTGGAGCTTATACACAGTGATGTGTGTCGTCCAATGAGCACAACTGCCAGAGGTGGCTATCAGTACTTCGTGACTTTTACCGACGACTTGAGTAGATATGGATATATCTATTTGATGAGGCACAAGTCGGAGACTTTTGAAAAGTTCAAAGAGTTTCAGAACGAGGTTGAGAATCAGCTCGGCAAGACTATAAAGCTTCTGCGATCTGATCGTGGAGGTGAGTACATGAGCCAGGAGTTCGATGATCATCTGAAAAGTCGAGGTATAGTACCTCAGCTCACACCTCCGGGTATGCCACAGAGAAACAGCGTGTCAGAACGGAGGAATAGGACCTTGTTGGATATGGTCCGGTCTATGATGAGCAAATCGGATTTACCCTTGTCATTTTGGGGATACGCTCTAGAAACTGCAGCTTTCACACTTAATAGGGTACCATCAAAATCCGTAGACAAGACACCGCATGAGATGTGGACCGGAAGAGTCCCATTTTGTCTTTTCTAAAGATTTGGGGTTGTGAAGCATTTGTCAAGCGACTTATGTCGCAAGCTTACACCCAAGTCGGATAAATGCATATTCGTGGATACCGAGGGAAACCTTGGGATATAGCTTCTACAACCGGGAAGAGAACAAAGTGTTTGTTGCTCGGAACGGGGTTTTCCTTGAGAAAGAGTTTCTCAGTCGGGAGGCCAGTGGGAGGACGGTTCGACTCGAAGAAATTCGAGGACCACTCGGGGACGGCTCGGCTGGTGATGAGATCATACCGGAGTCAGTCAGGGAACCCGTAGTGGAAGCGGCACCGGAACCACGGAGGTCGGAAAGATTGCGCAGAGTGCGCGATGTATTGTTGCTAGAAAGCGACGAGCCGGCCACGTATGCGGAAGCGATGGTGAGCCCAGATTCCGAGGCATGGCTAGAGGCGATGAGATCCGAGTTAAAGTCCATGGATGAGAATCAAGTCTGGGACTTGGTTGATCCGCCACCTGGCGTAACTGCCATTGGTTGCAAATGGGTCTTTAAGAAGAAAACCGATGTGGATGGAAATGTTCAGATCCACAAAGCTCGGCTTGTCGCTAAAGGTTATGGACAAGTTCAAGGAATTGACTACGACGAGACTTACTCACCGGTAGCGATGCTGAAGTCGGTGAGGATCATACTAGCTATAGCTGCATATTTTGATTACGAGATATGGCAAATGGATGTCAAAACGGCTTTCCTTCACGGAAATTTAACTGAGGACGTGTATATGATACAGCCCGAGGGTTTTGTCGATCCGACTAGCACTAGTAAGGTATGCAAGCTCAAGAGATCCATTTATGGGTTGAAGCAAGCATCTCGGAGTTGGAACATTCGTTTTGATGAGGTCGTCACTGGTCTCGGTTTCATCAAAAGCAAAGAGGATTCTTGTTTATACAAGAAGTTAAGTGGGAGCTCGATAGTGTTTTTGATCTTGTATGTGGATGACATACTACTGATCGAAAATAATGTTTCGATGCTAAACTCGGTCAAGGAATCATTGAATGGCAAGTTTTCGATGAAGGACCTTGGTGAGGCAGTCTATATTTTAGGCATTAAGATCTATAGAGATAGATCGAGGAGGCTGCTCGGCTTAAGCCAGAGCACGTACATAGATAAAGTGTTGAAGCGGTTCAACATGAGTGAGGCGAAGAAAGGGTTCTTGCCGCTCTCACATGGTATAAGGCTAAGCGAGACTCAGAGTCCTTCGACATCTGATGAGCGAAGCAGGATGAGTAGGATTCCGTATGCCTCAAAGCAATCGGATCCATCATGTATGCCATGATATGTACAAGGCCTGATGTTGCTTTTGCAATAAGCCTAACAAGTAGATACCAGGCCAACCCAGGTGAGAGTCACTGGGCAGCGGTAAAGACTATTTTGAAGTACCTGAAAAGGACTAAAGAGATGTTCCTAGTTTATGGAGGTGAGGAAGAGCTCGTCGTAAGGGGTTACGCCGATGCTAGTTTCCAAACCGATAGAGATGATTGTCGATCACAGTCCGGATTCGTATGCGCCCGAACGGAGGAGCATTAATCGGATGAGTTCCAAGCAGGATACGGTGGCGATTCTACCACGAAGCGAATACATTGCGGCTTGTGAAGCTGCAAAGGAAGGTGTTTGGATCCGCATTTCTGGATGATCTTGGTATTTTCCCAGCCTCGGTGAAACCGTTGGACCTTTATTGTGATAATTCGGTGCCATCGCACAAGCCAAGGAACCAAGGAATCACCACAAGGTCGGACACATAGACCGGAAATATCACCGATACGAAAGATCGTAAGAATGGTGATGTAGAGTTATGCAAGATTCACACGGATGCAAATGTTGCAGATCCGCTGACTAAGCCGCTTCCACAACCCAAGCATAAGGGGCACGTTAGAGCTATGGGCATTCAATGTCTATTTGATTGACTCTAGTGCAAGTGGGAGACTGTTGGAGATATGCCCTAGAGGCAATCATGTATGATGATATTTCCTATGTGTTTATGAATAAAGATAGTCCTTGGACATTATCAATGATGTGTATCGCAAGCACGTGACTTGTTTGTGGGACTATGCATTGTATTATGACTGTCCTAAAAGGTCCCTAGTCGAAAGGGCTGTGTGGACGCAGCAGCCGACTAGACTAGCATATGACACGGTCGATGGCTCGGTCTCACTAGCCATGGAGCATTGGATGCTAACCGGATAATATGGACTTGGAAAGGTTGGTCGGATCCGACATAGTCGGATCCGAGTCGAGATAAGGTCCGAGTCGGACAGACCCAACTATGAGACGCAGCGATATGTCATCTGTGAGTCTCTAGTACAACATACGTTCTATGTCCTAAGACCTGAGTGGACATGTACTCGAGATGGTGATAGACTTGCTTTGGGCTGACCAAACGCTACTCCGTGGATCGGGTAGTTACAAAGGTAGGTTTCGGTTTGTCCAATCCCATGCTTGTGAGACATGGTCGAGCAAGATGGGATTTGCCCTCCGATCGGGAGAGATATACTCTGGGCCCCTCGTGTGATCCGACCAGAACAGCATGGCCATGCGACAAGGATTATGAGATAATCCGGATTGTGGTCGAGATCACCGAACGAGAAAGAGGTCGGGCTAGCACAAGGATGACAGTCTCGCCTTGAGCCCGACAACATATATCGTCGCGGCAAAGGGAATGTAAGTGTGACACGTTGTACAGGTTCGCTTAACCAGCTTCATAGTCTGCTTGGTGGTCGGCACGCCTTGCTAGAGGCCTCTACCAACCGTGCATGTCGGAGGTGATCCGAATCGTGACCAAGCCGACTTGAACCTAAGGGGTCGCGCTTAGGGAAGGAACCTCGAGGTCGGTTCAGGGACACCGGTCGGATGTGATCCGAATCGACTAGGAACGTGACCGAATAGACTTTGGGCTTTAGGGTCCGTGCGAGGCCCAAGTGTTGAGCCCGCGATGGACGCCTACATAAAGTGGAGGTGCGGCACACTCAGGCGATTGATCGCTTCGGCGTTGCGGCTAGGGTTTGCATGTGTTGCGAATAGCCACCTCCACTCGCCGCCGACTGTGTGATCGGACCTAGCAGTCCGCCGCACGACGTTCCTCCCGCACGCGCGGATACCGTTAGAGGCGGTGCACTTGTGCCGCTCCGGCGAACTCGTACGTGGGATCGGACGACCGAGCGCTCGAGGGAGATCGAACGAGGAGGAGACGATCCACGCGGACGCGCTGCCCCAACTCTTCTTCGGCTGCACGGCATCAAGGCGTCTAGTGATAACGAACTGTGATCCATCTCCCGTAGCATGTTCCTGGATGTTCTGTGCGTAGGAATTTTTAATTTGCAGTCGACGCACCCTACCGTAGAACCGAACATCTCCTTCAAAATTGGTGCTTATGAAGACACGTTGGAGTGTGATGTGGTCCCAATGACCGTTTGCCACCTACTTCTAGGTCGACCATGGCAATTCGACCGTGGTGTCATCCACAATGGGCGCACCAATCACTATAGCTTCAAGATGAAAGGGAAGGAATATGTGCTACGACCTATGTCTCCTACTCAAGTGATAGCCAACAAGCAAGCCACCCATCATAGAGACAAGAGTGAGAAAGTGATCCACCCAAAAGTGAGTGAGAGCCACAAAACACACTTGAGTGCCTCTTTGCCTAGAGAGAAAAACCTCATCCTATTTGCCACCAAAAGTGAGATGAGAGAAGTGTGTGGGAAACCATCGAGTGTGATGCACTTTGCCCTTGTGTGCAAGGATGGAGAACCAAAAACTAACACCATTCACGAGCTACCTTTGGTGTTTCAATCTCTTTTGCAGGAATTTCAAGATGTTTTCCCCGATGAGCTACCTCCGGTCTACCTCCTCTTCGAGGCATTCAGCATCGAATCGACCTCATCCCCGGAGCGCCTCTACCAAACAAAGCTCCATACCGAGTCAATCCCGAAGAAACCAAGGAGATTCAACGGCAAGTACAACAACTAATCGACAATGGTCATGTACGTGAAAGCTTAAGCCCTTGTGCCGTTCCCGTTATACTTGTGCCTAAGCCCAAGGGAAGTTTTCGCTTGTGTTCCGATTGTAGACCTATAAATGCTATCACCGTCCGCTATAGGCATCCCATTACTCGCTTAGATGATATGCTTGATGAACTTAGTGGAGCCAACTTTTTCTCAAAAATTGACCTTAAAAGTGGCTATTATCAAATCCGCATACAAGAGGGTGATGAATGGAAAACTGCTTTCAAAACCAAATTTGGTTTGTATGAGTGGTTAGTGATGCCTATGGGTCTTTCGGAGGCTCCCGGTACTTTCGTGCATCTTATGCATCATGTGCTTCGTCCTTACATTGGAGTCTTTGTTGTGGTTTACTTTGATGATATTCTTGTGTTTAGCAAAACCATGAAAGAGCACATCAATCATTTAAAATCTTTGTTGCAAACTCTTCGCAAGGAAAGACTTTATGCAAACTTGAAAAAATGCACTTTTGGCGTTGACAAAGTGGTTTTCTTGGGTTTTGTAGTATCCTCAAAGGGTGTCCATGTTGATGAATCTAAAATTGAAGCAATTAAAACTTGGCCCCAACCCACCAATTTGCAACAAGTGCGAAGTTTTCTTGGTCTTATGGGTTTTATATCGCTTTGTGAAAGATTTTAGCACAATTGCCGCTCCTTTGCATGCCTTGAGTAAGAAGAATACTCCCTTTGTTTGGGGAACTTTGCAATCAACCGCTTTTGATGAGCTCAAGTCTTTGCTTACTCATGCTCGATTCTTGCTTTGCCCAATTTTGACAAAACTTTTGAGGTACATTGTGATGCAAGTGGTACCGGAATTGGCGGAGTTTTGATGCAAGAAAACGAGCCATTGCTTATTTTGTGAAAACTCTCCGTGCTCAACTTAATTATCCCATCTATGACAAAGAACTGTAAGCTTTAGTCGTGTGCTACATGTTTGGGAACATTACCTTAGACCTCATGAGTTTGTCATCCATACCGATCATGAAACGCTTAAGTACCTCAAAGGTCAAACTAAATTGAACAAGCGCCATGCAAACCGGAGTGAATTTATTGAATCTTTTCCTTATGTGATCAAGTACATTAAGGGTAAAGAAAATGTAGTTGCCGACGCTTTCCCATATGCATGCTTGTCACTCAACTTGAGTTGAATGTTATTGGTTTTGAGCATATAAAAGACTTGTATGAGCTTGATCCATCTTTTGCTATTCCTTATGCTAAGTGTTTGATGCATACTTCTTGGGAACAATATTACATCAAGGATGCTTATCTTATGAGAGCTAACAAACTATGCATTCCCGAGTCTTCTCTTCGTTTGCTCCTTTTGCAAGAGGCTCATAGAGGCGGACTCATGGGACACTTTGGACGTGACAAGACATTCGCCACGCTCTCCAACAACTACTTTTGGCCCAAGATGTTCCGCGACGTCTCACGCTTCACCAACCGATGCTATACATGTCGCAAAGCTAAGTCCAAAGCTCAATCTCATGGTCTTTACATGCCTCTTCCTATTCCTTATCAACCATGGGAAGACATTAGTATGGATTTTGTACTTGGTTTGCCTAGGACTCAAAATGGAAAGGATTCCGTGTTTGTTGTTGTGGATAGATTTTCTAAGATGGCACATTTCATTCCTTGCAACAAGATAGACGATGCTTCACATGTTGCAAATCTCTTTGTAGGAAATCTTGCGACTCCATGGCGTACCAAAGACAAGCGTCTCCGATCGTGACGTCAAGTTCTTGAGTTACTTTTGGAAGACCCTATGCGCCAAGCTCGGAATCAAGCTCTTGTTCTCATCGGCATACCATCCTCAAACCGACGGCCAAACGGAGGTGACGAACCGCACACTATCCACTCTACTTTGTGTCTTGATCAAGAAGAACATCAAGGAGTGGGAAGCATGTCTACCCATCGCCGAGTACGCCTACAACCGTGCAAGACATTCGACTACCGGCAAGTCCCCCTTCGAGGTCGTCTACGGTTTCAACCCGTTGTCACCATTGGACATTCTACCACTTCCTCTCCAAGAGCGCACCCACATGGATGCGAGTGCACGGGCAAGCTACATCAAGAAGATGCACGAAGATACAAGGCACACCATCGAGCGCCAAGTACAACGACTAGCAACCAAGCTCAACGCCAACAAGCAACCCATGGTCTTCAACATTGGTGATCTAGTGTGGCTACACCTTCGCAAGGACCGCTATCCCAAAGAACGCAAGTCCAAGCTTCTCCCTCGAGCCGATGGACCTTTCAAGGTGCTAGCACGCTACAACGACAACGCTTACAAGATCGACCTACCTCGAGACAAATACAACGTGAGCGACATCTTCAACGTCAAGGACCTCGCACCATACCATGGAGATGAAGCTTTTGATCCGAGGTCGGATCTCTCCCAAGGGGGGGGGGGAGAAGATGCGGAGCATCCCACGATCATCCCCATGGATCTACAACCGTCTCATCAAGAGCCAAGAGGACCCATGACACGAGCTAGAGCTAGAGCTCTCGAGAACGAGGTGACTTCCTTCCTTAGTTTTATCACATACGATCCACTCGAGACATGGCTACTACCTAAATCCGATATGCTATGCATCATTAGGTGTCAAGAGGAACCTTCCGAAGATGCACGTGAAGACGGACGAGCCGCCAAGTCCACAGATGAAGAGGACCACGGAAACGGGCCAGTTCACCCTCCAGGCCCCGGACATCCGGCCCCTGGAGACGCCAACACCACAGCCTCAGCCCAGCCAGGAACCCTACAGGGCCCGGACATCCGGCCACCAGGCCCCGGACATCCGGCCCCAGCCCGGATATCCGGCCAGAAGCCCGGAAATCCGGCGCCACGCACCCGATTCGGCAGAAGTGGCATCCTCCGGCCCGGACATCCGGCCCCCAGCCCGGACATCCGGCGCCTCCTGAAGCCCCGGACATCCGGCCCGACGCCCGGACATCCGGCTCCGCCTGTCTGCGCACAGTAAAGGGCCGATGCCCATGTACCTCTTCGCCCCCCTAGACTATATATACTCCATCCCCTTCCTCTTTCTAGGGTTAGCTTAGGTTTAGCTCATGTTTATGTGAGAGCCCTGCTCATCCACTTGGTTACTTCTCCTCGGAGCCCAGGACCTCTTCGGAGAAGATCCCCCAAGCGGATTCAAGACCCCCTTCTAGGGTGGACCCCATCAAGACCTCCTCTCGGAGAAGAACGGCTACTCGTGTACCCTTACCTTTGTTGATTGTGGATCATATGTATCTCTTTGTGTTCGGTGATCTAGCACTTGTGTGATTGATTTCTTGTTGGTTGAGCGATCTCTCTCTCGTTTCCTCCGTGTTCCCCTTTGTTCTTCCGCGTGTTCTTCGTGATTCCCCGTAGGATCCACTCCAAACGTGAAAGATCGTCCATGTAGGGTTCCGCCCTACATCAAAACGTTTCTTCAACTCCTGGAAACTAGCCTCACACTCCTCAGTCCAAATGAACTTGGTATCCTTCTTCAACAATTCCGTCATAGGTTTTGCAATCTTGGAGAAATTCTCAATAAATCTCCGGTAGTATCCTGCGAGTCCAAGGAAACTCCGGATCTCTCCAACTGTTGTTGGTGCTTCCCAATTGGTTACAGTGATAACCTTTGTGGGGTCAACCGCTATTCTTTCTCCGGATATAACGTGTCCGAGGAACCCTACTTCCTTCAACCAAAACTCACATTTGCTGAACTTGGCATATAACTAATGTTCTCTGAGCTTCTCCAGTACCAATCGCAAATGTTCCTTATGTTCCTCTTTATTCTTTGAGTAAACCAAAATATCATCAATGAACACTACGACGAACTTATCCAAAGACTCCATAAATACCTTGTTCATCATGTTCATAAAATAGGCAGGTGCGTTAGTCAGACCAAAGGACATAACGGTATACTCATACATCCCATATCTTGTGGTGAATGCTGTCTTAGGTAAATCATGCTTTCGAATCTTCAACTGATGGTATCCTGATCGCAAATCGGTCTTGGAAACCACTTTAGCTCCTTGCAACCGATCAAACAGATCATTGATCATCGGTAGTGGGTACTTGTTCTTGATCGTTACTTCGTTCAACCCACGATAATCAACAACCATTCATAATGACCCATCCTTCTTTTCCACTAGGAGTACAGGTGATCCCCAAGGCGAAGAACTTGGGCGAATGTAACCTTTATCCAGTAACTCCTTAATCTGCTTCTTAATCTCCTCTAAATCCCTTGCGGGCATCCTGTATGGTCGCTTCGATATTGGCCCTGTGCCTGGCAAAAGCTCAATCAAAAACTCAATATCTCGATCCGGTGGCATGCCTGGCAACTCTTCTGGAAATACGTCAGGGAAATCCTTTACCACTGGTACTTCCTCCTGCACAACTCCTGATAAGGAATTTACTTGCGTCCTATTTGGCACATGCCGGGATACATACTTGATCCTTCTTCCTTCTGGCGTCGTAAGCAAAATTGTCTTACTGGCGCAATCGATGTTTCCCCCATACATTGATAGCCAATCCATACCGAGAATCACGTCCAAACCTTATGATTCCAGAATAATTAAATCCGTTGGGAAAATATGCCTTCCTATACTTAATGGCACTTGAAAACATCCTTGACTGGCCATATACTCCGCTCCTGGTGAGCTTACTAGCATAGGTGTTTTAAGAATCCTAGTGGGCAGGCTATACTTATCCACAAATCCCCTTGATATGTATGAATGCGATGCACCAGTATCAAAAAGAACGAGTGCAGTAAATGACTTAACCAAAAACTTACCTATTACTGCATCAGGCTAAGCTTCAACCTCCTCCACGCTAACATGGTTCACCTGTCCCCTGTTGAAAGGGTTCGGCTTTTTTCCAGAGCTTCCATTGCCATTCTGGCCTTCAGGACATTCATTGGCATAATGTCCGGTCTTTTTGACACTTAAAGCAGGTGACTTGACTCAGATCTCTCTTGGATGGGGTTGATGGGGTGGTACGGTTCTGGCCGTTGCTTCCTCCATTTCCATTACCATTTTTGGGACCATTATGGTTGTGCGAACTACCTCCTCCATGGGTATGCTGAAAATGAACCCCGGTTTAGGGTAAGACGGAACTTCACTGAGCTCCGAATTGTACTTCCCTGTCCATACTTCCTCTTGCGGTTTTCAATCTCTTGTTGCTTCCCTCAATCATAAGAGCATGATCTACCAACTCCGGTAGTTATTGAAGCTTGCTACCATCAATCGCATACTTAGCTCGTCATTCAGTCCTTCCAGAAACTTCTCCTGTTTGGCTGCATCCGTAGCAACGTCATCTGGGGCATAACGTGCTAGCTTACTAAAGTCATCCACATAATGGCCAACTGTCCGTCCTCCTTGGCGCAAGTCGCGAAACTCACGCTTCTTCATGGCCATAGCTCCTGCTGAAACATGGGCAGTACGGAAAGCTTGCTGAACCTGATCCCATGTGACAATGTCTACAGGGTAAGTGGCTGTAAAATTCTCCCACCATGCTGTTGCGGGTCCTTCAAGCTGATGTGCGGCAAATTTCACCTTTTCCCCATCTGTACATCCTGCAGTGGTCAACTCCTCCCTATCTTCTGGAGCCAATCATCCGCCACTATCGGCTCGGTGCTCTTTGGAAAACACCGCGGATTCAGCCTAAGAAAACGGGTTAAACGATCGGCAGTGGTGGTGGTGGTGGGTTGTTGTTGTTGTTGTTGTTGTTGTTGTTGTTGTTGTTGTTGTTGTTGTTGTTGTTGTTGCTTGTTGTTGTTGTTGTTGTTGTTGTTGTTTTGTTGTTCTTTGTTGTTCTTTGTTGTTCTTGTTGTTCTTTGTTGTTCTTGTTGTTGTTGCTGTTGTTGTTGTTGTTGTTGTTGTTGTTGTTGTTGTTGTTGTTGTTGTTGTTGTTGTTGTTGTTGTTGTTGTTGTTGTTGTTGTTGTTGTTGTTGTTGTTGTTGTTGTTGTTGTTATTGTTGTTGTTGTTGTCGTTGTTGTTGTCGTTGTTGTCGTTGTTGTTGTCGTTGTTGTCGCCGTTGTTGTCGCCGTTGTTGTCGTTGTTGTCGCCGTTGTTGTCGTCGTTGTTGTCGTCGTTGTTGTCGTTGTTGTTGTCGTCATTGTTGTCGTAATTAAATAAATAAATCGTTGTTGTTGTTGTTGTTGTTGTTGTTGTTGTTGTTGTTGTTGTTGTTGTTGTTGTTGTTGTTGTTGTTGTTGTTGTTGTTGTTGTTGTTGTTGTTGTTGTTGTTGTTGTTGTTGTTGTTGTTGTTGTTGTTGTTGTTGTTGTTGTTGTTGTTGTTGTTGTTGTTGTTGTTGTTGTTGTTGTTGTTGTTGTTGTTGTTGTTGTTGTTGTTGTTGTTGTTGTTGTTGTTGTTGTTGTTGTTCTGGTTCTGGACTAGCAACTGCATCAACGCATTCTGCTGCTGGATCAACTGAGTGAGCTCCGGTGGGAAAGCAAATCCATTGTCACGTCTCGGAGGCATCTGAGGGTTTATAGAAAAGACGAGAGTTAAGAATAGAATCAGGTCTAAAGAGAAAACACTACCCAAATGCACATGAGACAAATGCACACAAAATCACTTCATTCAATCAAGCAAGAGCATACACACGGTCTAGCACTATCGCAAAAGTGCGTGGACTATGCTATGTACATGGTGGAACACTACTACTGTTATGGTGGTCAACTAGAAAAACTGCTCCAATGAAGACTCCATGATATCTGCTCCAGCTTCATCAACATAGTCCTCATCACTATCGTCGGGATCCGAGTCGGTGTCGTCGATGATGATATAATTATCCAGGCAAATGGATTCGTCATCTTCTCTTTTGGGTGCTGAACCTCCCATGAATACTTCAATCTTCTCCTTAAGGTCGCCGTTCTGTCTCACTAGAGCGATGATCTCCTCCATATAGTCTTCACGTGTAGCCTTGAGTTCTTCTTCTAGCTCCTTGATCTTGGTCATAGCCTTCTGTAGATCCTCCATACCTGCGCACATCTGGTTCTCCTGGCGTCGGATGTGCTAGTTTAATTCCTGGATATAAGCTGCGATTGATTTGTCCCTCCTGGTGCTGATCATCTCCCATTGCTCATCTCGGCGCCCACAAATCTGGTAGATAGTATTCTTGAGATCATTGTGGTAAACTTCTCCAATACGTCCCATGGCGATGTGGGCTGCCATACTCTTTCCTAGACTCCAAGTTGATGCATCAAAGGAAAACTCTATGGTCTCCGTGACTGGTGCAAATGTCCTTCCTGGAATTTGAACTTGAATCATCCAGCGCTCCTCTTCGGGTAAAATGGCGTTGTAGGTCCCAGTGAAGCTTGGTACTCCTATGTTCAGATATCTAGTGACTTCCTTCAGGTGACAACCAAAGGGTGTATCTTCATCCGGTTGTGTGAACTTGTTCCTTGCATCCGCCATCCTAAAAGAATAGAAAAGATGAGGAGTCACAAATGAGGAGAAAGAGTAGTGATCTAGGGCTTTAGCTTAGTGGCCGTGTCTCTGATCGGCGTGCTCGATAACATCTTTGTAGCGACCAGACCTCAAATAGTCGATCTCGTGCTCGGTGTCATCCTGGATCGATGAATGCCGACACCACACAAGACTTGAAGGATTTATAACAGAGTAGCAATCACACACTTATTACATCGAATGTCTCAAAAGAGAACTTATTAATATAAATATGGCTTAAGGCCATCTAATAACGATAACAACGGAAGACTTGGAATATAAGCGAGTCCATCAACTCCAACGGCATCGCTGAGTATAGAACCATGACCTAAAAGCACCTTACTCGTCGTCTGAAAAATCTGCAACATCAAACGTTGCAGCCCGAAACGGTCACATGGAATATGCTGGCAATGTAACACATAGAGAGTAATGAAAGAATAAGCCTATACTCCATGCATATATGGCTGGTGGAAAGCTCTATGGTTATAGTTTTGCGTAAAGCCAGTTTTTCCCTACTGCAAAGGAATATATTTTATTTAACTATCATGGTGGTTGTTAAACATTGAGAATGGTTGACAGCTTCCTCAATCCCAATTAAAGTGATCATCATTAAAACCCAACAATATTAATTTAAAAGTAACATGATGAGATTCACATGATATCCAAGTACTAGATACTCAAAACGTCCATAACCGGGGACACAGCTAACCATGATTAGTATATACACTCTGCAGAGGTTTGCGCACTTTTCCCCACAAGACTCGATCGCCTCCGTTGGATTTCTCGCACTACATGATGTTTGAGAAACGGATGACCGAGACATAGTCTTTCAGAAGCGCTAGCACCTTACTATGGATAGACCGGTACACCTACTTTCCCCTACATCTGCTAGTCTACCCTGTAAGAGTTTGCACGACTTAATCAACTATGCCAGAGCCCATAATGGCTTGTGGCTGCACACGGAAGTTTCTAGTATGAATAATCTCATGATCCCTTTGGGCCTGGGTGGCGGTCCATAAAGAAAAACAACAGGCAATCCTGGAATACCCAGGTACCTCAGTCCACCCAGATGTGTGCTTAAGTTGCCACCTTAGATAATCCCTTAATTAACAATCTCACATCTGTCATGAATACACTCACCCAATCCACGTCTACTAGCATAGCATGGCAATATAAGCAAACGTAGATGTAACTCCCAAAGGTTTGATAATACAACAGGTAGTAGGCACTACCTCAACTACTTCCCATCCCACAATTTAAGTTAGATCCTAATCATGCAATGTTTGAGGATTGATCTAATGCAATAAAACTGGGTATTAGGAAAGGTATGATCAAAGTGTTACTTGCCTTGCTGATTATCCGCGAAACCTAGAGACTCGAAGTAACAGGCGGCGCACTCCGGGTATTCTATCGCAGACAAACAAACAAGCATACAATAAGTACTCATTTAATGCACGGGTAAAACTCAAATAAAAGATCTAACCAGAAGTTTCAACTTAAGAACTCTGATTTGCAAAAAGAATCAAATCAAACGAAGCAACGAAAGTCAAACGGCGAAAGAAAACAGCTTCGTCTTACTAATCTGGATCTAAGTCAAATTTAATAGAAGCAAAAACTTGTTTAAGTTTGTTAAACGGATAGAGGGTTTCGAGACGAAACTCCAGGCGCTTGAATCGCCTGATTCCGATAAACGAGCGAAAAGTTATACTAAAACGAAAATCGAATCAGAAATCGCGATCAGAAATAATCACAGAAAAATCCGAGAAAAAGAAAAATGACGAACAGATTAATGAACGAGCGTTCGTTAACTGGATCTAATCGACGAATACGTTCGTTAAAATGAATGAACGAGCGAACGCTCGCTAATTAACCTAAACCGAAAAAACCGATCTAATAAAAAAACGGAAACTAAAAAAAACAGACGGAAAAACCGAACGGTTTTTCGAGAAAAACCGGCGGCGCGGAAAACGAGGAACCTCGGGCGGCGGGTCGACAACGGCGGTGGGCAGCGGGTCGACAACGGCGGTGGTGGCGGCTCCCGTGGGCGGCGGCGCGGCGGCGGCGGGCGGCGCAAGCGGCGCGGCGCGCAAGAGGGCGCGTGGGGCTCGAGCGCGGGCGGCTAGGGTTTCGGCCCGGGGCTGGGCTGCGGCTTATAAAGGCCGATCGTGCCTAGTGTCCTGGTCAGACACGGCCTGTAGGTCGGTTGCGTTTTTTTTCTTTTTTAAATATTTCGCGCAGAAAAACAAATAAAAGAAATACTAAACGGACTCCAAATATCTCGAAACAAATTTTCCCCGACTTCTACAATCAAGCCGGACAAGGTGAACATTTATTTGGGGCCTAAATGCAATTTTGAAAAACGCAGATTTTTCCTATATTCAAATAAAAGGGTGAAAAACTCCAAAATAAAATCTTATTTGATTTTATTATTAAATCCTCAATATTTCTTTATTTTGGGAATGTCATTTTATTCCCTCTCTCATATTTTTGTAATAGAAATAATTGATGATAAAATAGTTAAAATCAAATGATCCTATTCTCAAAATTGGAGAAAACTCAAATATGAAAATAACGAAATCCCCAACTCTCTCCGTGGGTCCTTGAGTTGCGTAGAATTTCTAGGATCAAAACCCAAAGCAAATAAAATATGATATGCATTGATGATCTAGTGTATAACATTCCAAATTGAAAATTTGGGATGTTACACTACAGGACCCAAATTGTCAACAGGCTCCCCAAGAATGTTTCGTCCGAGAGTAGCTCCACCGACTGGAACACTGAGAGGAGCTCTCGTGTCAATCACTTCCATTCCTCCCATCAACCTATCCGTAGCACTCATAGCTACAACTCTAACTCGATTATTTCCTAATAATTGTTGTACCACACAAGTCACATTAATTTGCTTATCGGTAGTGTCTCTACTCTGGACTACCCAAGCGTTATAAATATAAGGTAACTTGCCTGGGGGAAAAGTGATATCCAGCACGGGTCCAATAATTTGAGCGATACGACCTGTACTTTTTTCTTCAATTGTGGAAACCCCAGGACGAGAAGTAGTAGGATTGGTTCTCATAATTATCACATAATAAAAAAGGAATTTGTTGAAATTTTTATTTTTTATTATTGAATAATGCCAAATCAAATAAAAAATCCAAAAGTAAAAAGGAAATGAATTAGTTAATTCAACTTTTTGAATTAAAAATTTATTGACCGTGTCATAGTTGTGAATTAAGAATTTGAGAAAGTCTAGTTTTCGTAATCGACCAGTTCGTTAACATACCACTGAACCACTTTTTATTAACATAATGACAACGAGCCCTTATTGCGGTGATGCTACTAAATCTGTTGCTCTTTTTTGGTAGCAACAATTAAGAAACTTTTTCCCGACTTGTCAGATCAAAACTAAATCACAAGCTTACGATAAAAAGCGAGTCGTTCTAGCACGATTTACAATATGAGTACCTTTACGCTTTGCGAAATGTAAGGGCCATTTTAGGATTCCTTTCTTAATACCATGACCAAAATGAACTCCTGCTTCTATCATCTCTTTCAAATTAATGTTTCAATATCTTCTTGTCATTTTTCCACACTTCCTTTTTTAATCCTACCATTCCATTACAGAATTTAGTTATTTTTAAAGATTAAGAAAGATCCAAATAGCTTGAAATAAGTAATAACTATTGGCCATTGATACATGGTATAAACATAACCACCTTAATGAATTAATGACTTGTTTTACTTATGAAAATAAAAATCTTAAAAAACTAAAATTTGACCTGTTAGTGTTCTAAGTTCAAAAGTCTAGTAAAGTAAAAAATATTTTTTATGTATCCTTAAATGATATAGGGTTAAATGTCAAATGGGGGTTCTTATGTCTCATAAAAATTGTTTGTTACGTCAGAATCTGAAGAAACTAATTATGTATGAAGAAACAAAAAATCTCTCATTTCCGACGCGAATTGATTTTTTTCGTTGAAATAAAGATTCTTGTCTTGTGGGGAATGATGCACAAATTTTTTGAATCCGGTAATAGGTATAATCCCCCCAGAACTACGTTTTCTTTCAAGCCTTTCAACCAATCAATGCGACCTTGTAGGGCAGCTTTTGCTAAAACTCGAGCAGTTTCTTGATGTAGCGACCAGACCCGAATGGATCTAGCGCTCTGTGCTCGATGTCATCCTGGATCGAGAATCTTGACACCACACAAGATTGAAGGATTTATAGCGAGTAGCAATCACACACTTATTACATCGTTGTCCACAAGGGAACTGAATACAAAATATGGCTTAAGGCCATCTAATGATAACAGCGGAAGGCTTGGAAGATAAGCGAGTCCATCAACTCCAACGGCATCACCGAGTATAGGACCACGACCTAACACCTTACTCATCGTCTCAAAAGTCTCAAGCGTGAAAAGTTGCAGCCAAAACGGGTCAAGACATGGAATATCTTGGCAATGTAACACATAAAGAGCAATGAATGAATAAGCCTATACTACATGCATATTTGGCTAGTGGTAAGGCTCTCTGATACATTTGCATAAAGCTGATTTTTCCCTACATCAAAGGAATAATTTTATTTAACTATCATGGTGGTTGTTAAACATTGAGAATGGTTGACAGATCCTCAATCCCAATTAAAAAGTACTCATCAAAACCCAATAACTTTTATTTAGAAGTAACATGTTGAGATTCACATGATAATCAAGTACCGGATACTCAAATTGTCCATAACCGGGACACGGCTAATCATGATTAGTTTATACACTCTGCAGAGGTTTGCACTTTTCCCCACAAGACTCGATCACCTCCGCTTGATTCTCGTGACTACATGGTGTTTGAGAAACGGATGACCGAGACATAGTCTTTCAGAAGCGCTAGCACCTTACATGTGGGTAGACCGTACCAACCTATATCCCCTACATCAGCTAGCCTACCCGTAAGAGTTCGCACGACTTAGTCAACTACGCCAGAGCCCATAATTGGCTTGTGGCTGCACACGGAAGTTTCCAGTTTGACAAATCTTATGATCCCTTAGAGCACAGGTGGCGGTCCAAGAAATACAGCAAGTCTGATAGAAACCAGTGCCTCAATCCACCCAGATGTGTGTTAGGTTGCCACCTTAGATAAACCATTAATTAACAATCTCACATCTGTCATGGATATTCACTCACCCAATCCACGTCTACTAGCATAGCATGGCATGAACAAGCAAACGTAGAAGTAACTCCCAAGGTTTCATAAGTAAAACAGGTAATAGGTACTACCTCAATCTACTTCCCGATACCCACAATTTAATTAGATCCTAATCATGCAAGTGTTTGAGGAATAGATCTAATGCATAAAACTGGGTATGAGAAGGGTATGATCAAGTGTTACTTGCCTTGCTGATGATCCGCGAGTCCTAGAGATTCGAAGTAACAAGCGGCGCACTCGTGATCTAACGCAGACAAACAACAAGCATACAATAAGTACTCATCTAATGCACAGGGAAATCTCGAATAAAAGATCTAACCAGAAAGTTCAACTTAAGAACCCTGGTTGCAAAAGAATCGAATCAAAACAAACTCCGAAAGTCGAAACTCGAGAGAGAACGTCTCGGTTTAGCGATCTGAAATTAGGTCAAAATTTCACAGTGGCAAAACTCTGTGAAAGTAGGGTAGTCGAACGGCGGTTTCGTTCTGAAACTCCAGCGCTTGAATCACCCGATTCCGATAAACGAGCGAGAAATAAAACAGTTTGAAAATCGATCTCAAATCAAATCGAAAAATAACGGATTAAATCCGATTAAAAGAAAAAGCGACGAACGAGTTAAAAAGCGAACGTTAGTTAACGAATCGAATCTAACGAACGCGTTCATTGAAACGAACGGTTCGGTGAACGTCCGTTAAATAAGAAAACCGAAAAAAAACAAAACCAATCTAGGTTTTTTAAAAAAAAACCGAACATGTTTTTTTTAAAAAACGGATCGGTTCGAGGGAGAAACCGGTTCGGCGGGCGGGCTACCTCCGGCGGTCACCGGCGAACTCGTGAGGTCTCCGGCTGGTCGGGCGGGTCGGTGGGTGGCGGCGGGTCCGAGGGCTCGAGGCGCGGCAATGGCGTGCTCGGCGACGAGGGCGACGGCGGCGCGGCGGCGACGGCGGCGGCGGCTCGGTCGAAGTCTTGGCGGGGGGCGATGTGAGAGAGAGAGGGGGGGCAGGGTATTTAAGGAGGAGGGCTCGGTTGCTTGGGGAGGCGGCGAGGGGTCCCGGGCGAGCCGGACTCGGCGGCGGCTGCCGTCGTCAAGTCGAGGGACGCCTCGCCAGGCGCCTTGAGGAGGAGGAGGTGGGCGGGGTGGCCTGGGGCACAGGGCTGGGGCTGGTCAGGCAGTGGGCCTCGGTCCAGTAGCGCGTTTTTTAAATAAAATTTAAAACAAAACAAATAAAATAAATATCAAATGAACTCCAAATTAATTAAAACAAATTTTCTCCGACTCCTAAAATGAGTCGAACAAAATGAACTTTAAAAACAAAATACATGCATAAAATTTTTAAATGCTCATTTTGCCTAAGCAAAATAAATCTTTCAAAACCAAATTTGGTTTATTTATAATATCTTCATTTTTCCTAATTGTTTGGGAAAGTCATATTGTTCCCTCTCAAGATATTTTTATAGGAAAAACTTTATGAAGATAATTTAAATAATCCAATGATCCTATTTCCAAAATTTGAGAGATCCCAAATATGAAAATTATGAAACTTCCAACTCTCCGAGGGTCCTTGAGTTGCGTGAAATTTCTAGGATCGGAAAATGCGAGAAAATATGATATGCATGATGACCTAATGTATAACATTCCAAATTGAAAATTTGGGATGTTACAAACCTACCTATTAAGATGAATCTCGCCCTCGAGATTCGGGTTGGCTAGAAAATAGGTGAGGGTGGTCCTTAAGCAAAACTTCCTCTCTTTCCCAGGTGGCTTCATCCTCAGTGTGGTGGCTCCACTGAACTTTGCAAAATTTGATAACCTTGCTGCGGGTAACTCTGCTGGCATAATCGAGAATCTTAACTGGCTTTTCCTCATATGTCAAGTCATCCTTCAACTGAATTGCTTCCAAAGTGCACCGTGTCTCTTAACGGTACCTCTGCTATCTCGGGTGACATTTCTTCAATCGAGAAACATGGAATACATCATGAACTCCTGACAGTCCTTCCGCAATTCCAACTTATACATAACTTCTCCCATGCGTTGCAAAATCTTATATGGTCCAACGAAACGGGGTGCTAACTTTCCTTTAACTCCAAAACGCTTAACTCCTCGAAGCGGGGATACTCTGAGATATACTCTGTCTCCAACTTCATACTCGATTGCTTTGCGCTTTGAATCGGCGTAGCTCTTACATGCGGATGGGCTACCTTGAGCACATCTCGAATCAACTTAACTTTCTGTTCGGACTCCTTAATCAAATCTGGTCCAAACAACCGACGATCTCCGTTTAGTCCCATGACAACGGTGTCCTGCACCTTCTTCCATACAAGGCCTCGAAGGTGCCATTTTTAAGCTGGTTTGGTAATCATTATTGTAGGAAAATTCTGCATACGGCAAATTGTCATCCCAACTAGATCCATAATCTAGTGCACAAGCTCTCAAAGATGTCCTCCAAAATCTGATTGACTCTCTCGGTTTGTCCATCGGTCTGTGGGTGGAAAGCTGTACTGAATTCCAATCGGGTTCCCAATGTTTCGTGCAACTGGTTCCAAAATTTCGAAGTAAACTGGGTTCCTCTGTCTGATACAATGCTCCTCGGAACTCCGTGTAAACACACAATTCTGGTCATGTATATCTTTGCCAACTTAGCACTGCTATAGGTAGTCTTGACTGGAATGAAATGGGCTACCTTGGTCAAACGGTCGACTATGACCCAAATCGAGTCATATCCTGAACGGGTCTTTGGCAAACCTGTGATGAAATCCATGCCTAGTTTATCCCACTTCCATTCGGGTATCGGCAATGGTTGTAACAATCCTCTGGCTTCGATGTTCGCCTTTACTTTCGACATACGTGCAAAACTGCTACATACTCCGCAATATCCTTCTTCATTCCGGTCCACCGTAAAATATTCTTCAAATCCAAATACATCTTGGTATTTCTGGGTGAATCGAATAGGGTGAATCATGGGCTTCTTGTAAAATCAACTTCGATCTCGGGTCATTGGGCACATAAACACGGTCTTCAAACCATAGGGTATCGTGCTCATCCTCACGAAATCCTTTAGCTTTTCCTTTGCTCATTTTCTCCTTTATAGAGGCAACTTCCTTATCTGCCTTTTGGGCTTCTCTGATTTTGTCCATCAGTGTCGACTGAATTTCCAATGCTGCTACATAGCCTCTCGAAACTATTTCCAAACATAGCTCTCGAAGGTCCTCGGCTAACTCATTGGGTATTCCTCCCATCATTAGGGTATTGACGTGGCTCTTACGGCTCAATGCGTCTGCTACAACATTAGCCTTTCCGGGGTGATAATGCAATCTCATATCATAATCCTTGATTAGCTCCAACCATCTCCTTTGTCTGAGATTCAACTCCTTCTGTGTGAAGATGTACTTCAAACTCTTGTGATCCGTATATACTTCACAATGATTTCCAATGAGAAAATGTCTCCACGTCTTCAAGGCATGCACAACGGCTGCTAACTCCAAATCATGAGTGGCATAATTCAACTCATGGGGCTTAAGTTGTCGTGAAGCATACGAAACAACTCTTCCTTCCTGCATAAGCACTGCTCCAAGTCCTCGACGTGAAGCGTCATAAAACACCTCATAATCCTTAGTTTGATCGGCAATATCAAAACGGTGAGGTAACCAATCTTTTCTTCAACTCCTGAAAACTTGCCTCACAGTCCTCGGTCCATATGAATTTGTTTTCCTTCTTCAACAATTCTGTCATAGGCTTTGCAATCCTTGAGAAATTCTCAATGAATCTTGGTAGTATCCTGCGAGTCCAAGGAAACTCGAATCTCTCCAACTGTCGTTGGTGCTTCCCATTTGGTTACGGTCTCAACCTTTGTGGGGTCAATCGCTATTCCTTCTCCGGATATAACATGTCAGAAATCCAACTTCCTTTAACCAAAATTCACATTTGCTGAATTTGGCATACAACCTAGTGTTCCTCGGTTTCTCCAAAACCAATCGCAAATGTTCCTTGTGTTCCTCTTCATTCTTCGAGAAAATCAAAATGTCATCAATGAACACCACGACGAACTTATCCAAAAATTCCATAAACACTTTGTTCATCAGGTTCATAAAATAGGCTGGCGCGTTAGTCAGTCCAAATGACATAACGGTATACTCATACAGTCCATATCTCGTGGTAAATGCTGTCTTGGGTGTGTCTTGCTCCCGAATCTTCAACTGATGGTACCCTGATCGCAAGTCGATCTTAGAGAACACTTTGGCTCCTTGCAAGCGATCAAACAGATCATTTATCATTGGTAGTGGGTACTTGTTCTTGATTGTTACTTCATTCAATCCACGATAATCAACAACCATTCTCAATGATCCATCCTTCTTCTCTACCAATAAAACGGGTGATCCCCAAGGTGAAGAACTTGGGCGAATAAAACCTTTATCCAATAGTTCCTTAATCTGCTTCTTAATTTCTGCCAAATCCTTTGCGGGCATCCTGTACGGTCGCTTCGATATCGGGCCTGTTCCTGGCAACAGCTCGATCAAAACTCAATGTCTCTATCCGGCGGCATTCACAGCAACTCTTCCGGAAATACATCAGGATAATCCTTCACCACTGGTACTTCTTCCTGTACCACTCCTGTTAAGCAATTAACTTGTGCTCTCCTCGGTTCGTGCCGTGATACATACTTAATCCTTCTTCCTTCTGGTGTGGTGAGCAAAATTGACCTTGCGGTACAATCTATGTTTCCTCCATACTTTGATAACCAATCCATTCCTAATATCACATCCAATCCTTGGGATTCCAGAACTATTAGGTCTGAGGGGAAAACATAGTGTCCGATCCTTAGTGGCAGTCGATCACACCATTTACTAGCCATGTACTCTGCTCCGGTGAGGTTACTAGCATGGGTGACCTAAGGGCTTGGGTTGGTAACTTGTACTTATCCACAAATCCCTTGATATGTATGAATGCGATGCACCAAGATCAAAAAGAACAAGCTGCAGAAAAGACTTAACCAAAAACTTACCGATTCTCGTGCATCGGGCTGATCTTCAACCTCCTCCACATCAATGTGGTTCACTTGTCCCCTGTTGAAAGGGTTGGGCTTCTTTCGAGCTTCCATTGCCATTTCCATTCGGCCTTCGGATACCATTTGCATAATGCCCGCCTTGCGGCACTTAAAGCAAGTAATGTGACTCAGTCTACCTTGGATGGTGTAGACGGGTTGGTGCGGTTCTGTCCGTTGCTTCCTCCATTCCGTTCCCATTCTTGGTGCCATTATGGTTGTCGAATTACCTCCTCCATGGGTATGCTGAAACTGAATTCTGATTTAGGGGTATAACGTGGCTTCTTTGGGATCCCGAGTTATACTTCCCTTGTCCATACTTCCTCTTGCGGTTCTCAATTTGTCTGCTGCTTTCCTTCAATCATGAGAGCTCGGTCTACTAACTCCTGGTAGTTGTTGAAACTTGCTACCATCAACGGCATGCTGAACTCATCATTCAGTCCTTCTAGAAACTTCTCCCGTTTAGCTGCATCCGTGTAACGTCATCCGGGGCATAACGTGCTAATTTGCTAAAGTCATCCACGATCGCCAACAGTCCTTCCTCCTTGGCGTAAGTTGCGAAACTCACGCTTCTTCATGGCCATGGCTCCTGCTGAAACATGGGCTGTCTGCGAAAAGCTTCTTGGCTGGTCCCATGTGGCGGTGTCACGGATAAGTGGCTGTGAAATTCTCCCACCATGCTCTGCGGGTCCTTCAAGCGATGTGCTGCAAACTTTACTCTTTCACCATCCGTGCATCCTGCGATAGTCAGCTCCTTCCTATCTTGCGGAGCCAGTCATCTGCTACAATTGGCTCGGTGCTCTTGGAATACACCGCGGGTTCATCTAAGGAAGCGAGTCGATGATCCGCAGGTGGTGGTGGTGGCGGTGGGTTGTTGTTGTTGTTGTTGTTCGCACCAATGTTTGAATCGAGGGTATTCTGCTGCTGGATCAATTGAGTGATCTCTGGCGGAAAACGAATCCGGGTCGCGTCTGGAGGCATCGATGGGTTTAGAAAAGGAGAGAAATGTAGAATAGAATGAGGTCTAAGGGAAATCACTACCCAAATGCACATGAGCAAATGCACACAAATCACTTCATTCAATCAAACAAGGGCTACAACGATCTAACTATCGCAAAAGTGCGTGTACTATAAAGGTTTACATGGAGGAGTACTACTAATATGTGGGGACTTCTACTAATTTGAACCGTGGAAGACTCCATGATGTCTACTCCACCGTCTTCAAAATCGGGTTCACTTGGATCCGAATCTGTGTCGTCGATGTTGATGTAGTCGATTGGGTGTTCGACATACTTGGTCTTCATTCCCGAGCGCCAACTTCTTCTTGAGCTCTTCGATCTCGTACTTAAGATCGTTATTGTGTCTTGCCAGAGCTACGATCTCGTCCATGTAGTCCTTGCGTGTAGTCTTTAGTTCTTCTTCCAGTTCGATGATCCTTTCCTTTGTCTTCGCAACTCCAACATGTCATTGCACATTTGATTCTCTGGCGTCGAATGTGCTGATTTAACTCCTGGATGAACGCTGCAATGGATCTATCCTTCTTGGTGTTGACGACGTCCCAGTTGTCATCTCGGCGTCCGCAAATCTGGTAGATGGTATCCTTGAGGTCTTCTTGATAGATTTCTCCAATGCGTCCCATGGTGATGTGAGCTGCCATGCTCTTTCCCGCACTCAAGTGGGTGCAATGAAAACACTATCTATTGGCTTGGTGATTGGGGCGAATGTCCTTCCGGAACGTGAGTATGAATCTTCCAGCGCTCCTCTTGAGCAGAGTGGCGTTGAAAGTCCCGTGAAGCTTGGTAATCCAATGTTCGGTACTTAGTAACTTCCTTCAAGTGAAATCCAAAAGGTGTGCCTTCATCCGGTTGGGTGTACTTGATCTTCGCGTCCGTCATCCTAAAGAGAGTAGAAAAGATGAGGAGTTAGAAAATGGGAAGAGAGTAGTGATCTATGGCTTTAACTTAGTGGTCGTGTCCTACGATCAGCGTGTGCTCGATACCATTCTCAGAGCGACCAGACCGAATGGATCTAGCGCTCGTGCTCGGTGTCATCCTGGATCGAGAATCTGACACCACACAAGATTTCAAGGATTTATAGCAGAGTAGCAATCACACACTTATTACATCGTTGTCCACAAGGGAACTGAATACAAAATATGGCTTAAGGCCATCTAATGATAACAGCGGAAGGCTTGGAAGATAAGCGAGTCCATCAACTCCAACGGCATCACTGAGTATAGGACCACGACCTAACACCTTACTCATCGTCTGAAAAGTCTGCAACGTGAAAAGTTGCAGCCCGAAAACGGGTCAGCACATGGAATATGCTGGCAATGTAACACATAAAGAGCAATGAATGAATAAGCCTATACTACATGCATATTTGGCTGGTGGTAAGGCTCTACGGTTACATTTGCATAAAGCTGATTTTTCCCTACATCAAAGGAATAATTTTATTTAACTATCATGGTGGTTGTTAAACATTGAGAATGGTTGACAGCATCCTCAATCCCAATTAAAAAGTACTCATCAAAACCCAATAACTTTTATTTAGAAGTAACATGTTGAGATTCACATGATAATCAAGTACCGGATACTCAAATTGTCCATAACCGGGGACACGGCTAATCATGATTAGTTTATACACTCTGCAGAGGTTTGCGACTTTTCCCCACAAGACTCGATCGCCTCCGCTTGATTCTCGCACTACATGGTGTTTGAGAAGCGGATGACCGAGACATAGTCTTCGAAGCGCTAGCACCTTACATGTGGGTAGACCGTACCAACCTATATCCCCTACATCAGCTAGCCTACCCGTAAGAGTTCGCACGACTTAGTCAACTACGCCATAGCCCATAATTGGCTTGTGGCTGCACACGGAAGTTTCGGTTTGACAAATCTTATGATCCCTTAGAGCACAGGTGGCGGTCCAAGAAATACAGCAAGTCTGATAGAAACCAGTGCCTCAATCCACCCAGATGTGTGTTAGGTTGCCACCTTAGATAAACCATTAATTAACAATCTCACATCTGTCATGGATATTCACTCACCCAATCCACGTCTACTAGCATAGCATGGCATGAACAAGCAAACGTAGAAGTAACTCCCAAGGTTTCATAAGTAAAACAGGTAATAGGTACTACCTCAATCTACTTCCCGATACCCACAATTTAATTAGATCCTAATCATGCAAGTGTTTGAGGAATAGATCTAATGCATAAAACTGGGTATGAGAAGGGTATGATCAAGTGTTACTTGCCTTGCTGATGATCCGCGAGTCCTAGAGATTCGAAGTAACAAGCGGCGCACTCCGGGTGATCTAACGCAGACAAACAACAAGCATACAATAAGTACTCATCTAATGCACAGGGAAATCTCGAATAAAAGATCTAACCAGAAAGTTCAACTTAAGAACCCTGGTTGCAAAAGAATCGAATCAAAACAAACTCCGAAAGTCGAAACTCGAGAGAGAACGTCTCGGTTTAGCGATCTGAAATTAGGTCAAAATTTCACAGTGGCAAAACTCTGTGAAAGTAGGGTAGTCGAACGGCGGTTTCATTCTGAAACTCCAGCGCTTGAATCACCCGATTCCGATAAGCGAGCGAGAAATAAAACAGTTTGAAAATCAGATCTGAAATCAAATCGAAAATAACGGATTAAATCCGATTAAAAAGAAAAACGACGAACGAGTTAAAAGCGAGCGTTCGTTAATGAAACGAATCTAACGAACGCGTTCATCAAAACGAACGGTTCGGTGAGCGTCATTAAATAAGAAAACCGAAAAAACAAAACCAATCTAGGTTTTTTTAAAAAACCGAACATGTTTTTTTTTAAAAAAAAACCGGATCGGTTCGAGGGGAGAAAACCGGTTCGGGCGGCGGGGCGGGGCTACCTCCGGCGGTCACCGGCGGGCTCCGGCGGGGTCTCCGGCGGGTCGGGCGGGGTCGGTGGGTGGCGGCGGGTCGGCGAGGGGCTCGGGCGACAATGGCGTGCTCGGCGACGAGGGCGACGGCGGGGCGTTCGGGCGACGGCATGGGGCTGGCTCGGGTCGAGTCTTGGGGCAAGGGCGATGTGAGAGAGAGGGGGGCCATGGGTATTTAAGGAGGAGGGCTCGGTTGCTTGGGAGAGGGGGCGACGGGTCCCGGGCGGAGCCGGACTCGGGCGGCGGCGGGCTGCCGTCTTGTGGCGGGGCCTCGCTTCGGCCGAGGAGGAGGGAGGTGGGGCAGGGTGGCTGGCTGGGCCTGGGCTGGGCTGGCTGGGCAGGCTGGGCCTCGGTCCAGGGGGCGTTTTTTTTTAAATAAAATTTAAAACAAAACAAATAAAATAAATATCAAATGAACTCCAAATTAATTAAAACAAATTTTCTCCGACTCCTAAAAATGAGTCGAACAAAATGAACTTTAAAAACAAAATACATGCATAAAATTTTTAAATGCTCATTTTTGCCTAAGCAAAATAAATCTTTCAAAAACCAAATTTGGTTTATTTATAATATCTTCATTTTTCCTAATTGTTTGGGAAAGTCATATTGTTCCCTCTCAAGATATTTTTATAGGAAAAACTTTATGAAGATAATTTAAATAATCCAATGATCCTATTTCCAAAATTTGAGAGATCCCAAATATGAAAATTATGAAACTTCCAACTCTCTCCGAGGGTCCTTGAGTTGCGTGAAATTTCTAGGATCGGAAAATGCGAGAAAAATATGATATGCATGATGACCTAATGTATAACATTCCAAATTGAAAATTTGGGATGTTACACTTGAAAACTTGCTACATATATGAAACTTTGGGTATTCAGGGAAGCCCTTGTTATTCCCAATAAGATTGCCCGATAATAGATCGATTCATCCAAAGCTCGCCCTGCTCGTTCCACTTGCAATAGTCCGATTAATTCCCCAGGCGAAAAAACATTAGACATTCCATCTTCGGAAACCCACACTTTTGATGTTACTTGGCATATAATAATCTCTATATGTCTATTATGGATCTGTACCCCTTGGGATCGATAAACCTTTTGGATTTTAGTAACCAAAGAGATACGACTTTGGGCTATGGTTAGCTCAGCTCCAATCAAGAATCCCCAAGGGACCCCAAGAATTCTTGGTATATGCTCATTCCAATCCTCAATTCTCCTTTCGAGATTCGGGGATAATGAATCAATTGAACGCGCTTCAAAGATTTGTCCCACTTTTGGAAGACCTTGCGTTATGTCACTAGATATCGATTTTTCATATATAAACGTAACTAACCTATCTCCCTTGTAAAGGATTTCTCCATAATGACCATTAATCGTTGCTCCAGTAGTGGCCAAATAAGGTTTAGCTGCTCTTATAATAAAGGAATTCATATTTACAATGAAAATTTGACCAGATTTTATATGTGCGATTTAAATAGACATACATTTTCACAAATAAATTGTCCAAGGAGAATTATTGCCTCTCTTCCCATTGACCACACTGGAGCACGATCAACCTGACCACGAAGGTCTGTTTCCTGCAAGCAAACGAAGAACAAGCAAGAAACTGAAATTGCAATCTGGATATTGCGAATAAAGGAGGAAAACTTTATTGATCAAGTGGGGTTCTGTGACATCTTGGTCTGGTCGTTGAACACAAACGAAGTACGCGAAGTTGTAAATATGGCAAATTTTTAATCTAAACAAAACCTGAAGTCTAAACGGTGCCCTAAGGGCTGTATACATGGAAGAAGAGGGGGGTGATTTCGTGGCCCTTGGAGGAGGGGTCCGAAACCAACCGTATCTCTTGTTTCCCCACACATACGGACTCTAAAAACAGCCTATACTCAAGTATTTCGAAATTACATGGGCCTGGCCCAATAATAAGGTGATGCAACACCCATAACAACCTCTGGAAGAAATTTATGAAGTGGAATCTTGTATATTTCATCCAAGGCTTCATGCACGCATTATGGTGGCTTCAAAGTCCTGAAATCATCACTTGTAACCCCGTTCTTGTTCCCCTTGTGCATGCCATCATCTCCATGCTTGATCTTGCTCCAATGCTCATCCTTCTTATCCAAGCTAGGCCCTTCATTTTTAAGCAAGAAAAATGTATCCAATTTAGGTAGCATCATATTCTCATGAACATTAGAATCATTACCAAGAAACGAAAGTACCTGGTAATTTAATTGCCGTGCACGAGCTCTAGTAATTGGCCGAGTATGTATATCAGCAGGGGCTGCGGTTGTAACAATGGTATTGATGTCCTCATCAATCTCTGACCATCTGCTGGAGACCTAGGGTTGTCAGACTCAGATGAAGATACATCGCCTGAAGCATGAGTGATGTTGCTGCTACTCAGCATCTATAGAGAACACGTGTGAAACTCAGCAAAGGAGGATAAGCATAAAGCCAACAACTTGGTAGCAAGCTGTCTAAACATGTGATGCGGAGCATCCCACCATCATCCCCATGCATCCACAACCGTCTCATCAAGAGCCAAGAGGACCCATGACACGAGCTAAAGCTAGAGCTCTCGAGAACGAGGTGACTTCCTTCCTTAGTGATATCACATATGATCCACTCGAGACATGGTTACTACCTAAGTCCGATATGCTATGCATGATCAGGTGTCAAGGGGAACCTCCCGAGGATGCACGTGAAGACGGACAAGCCGCCAAGTCCACGGATGAAGAGAACCAACGGAAACCGGAAAGTTCACCCTCCCAAGCCCCGGACATCCGGCCGAAGCCCTGGACATCCGGCCCCTGGAGCATCCACCCCAGCATCAGCCAAGCCGCCCAAGTCTACAGGGCCTGAACATCCGGCGTCCGGCCCCGGACATCCGGCCCCCAGCCCGGATATCCGGCCTGAAGCCCGGAAATCCGGCACCTCTCACCCGATTCGGCAGAAGTGGTCGCCCTAGCCCAGACATCCGGCCGGATAGCCCGGACATCCGGCGCCTCGCGAAGGCCCGGACATCCGGCCCGACGCCCGGACATCCGGCCTCCCCTGCCTGCGTGCAGTGTATCCGGGATGAGTCCCATGTACCCCTTCGCCCCCTAGACTATATATACTCCATACCCTTCCTCTTTCTAAGGTAGCATTGGATTTGCTCATATTTTGTGTGAGAGCCTTTGCTCATCCACTTGGCTACTTCTCCTCGGAGATCAGGACCTCTACGGAGAAGATCCCCCAAGCGGATTCAAGACCCCCTTCTAGGGTGAACCCCATCAAGGCCTCCTCACGGAGAAGAACGGCTACCGTTTGTATATTTCCTTTGTTGATTTTGAATCTTGTGCCACTTTATGTGATCGGTGATCTAGCACTTGTGTGATTGATCTCTTGTTGGTTTAGTGATTTCTCTCTCGTTTCCTCCGTGTTTCCCTCTTGTTCTTCCGCGTGTTCTTCGTGATTCCCCGTAGGATCTGCTCCAACGTGAAAGCTCATCCACGTAGGTTTCCACCCAACATCATCTTGGTATCATGAGCCATGTTGATCACGTTTTTGGAGCCCCTACCCCGTGTTTTCTAGCTTGATTTTGTTGTTTTTTTTCTAATTCCGAAAATTCCCCACCAAAAATAGCCCCAAATTTTTTTGTAATTTGTTGGTGTGATGAAGTTTTGTTGGATTTGATCCGCGGATTTCGTGTGTTGCAGGTAGATCTAGCATTCCCCCACCATTTCCACAATTTACATCCACAAAATCGCCCGAATTTTGCCCCGGATGTGACCTCTCCACGCGGTGTTCATCGAGTTCGTCCACGGACCCAGAGCCCGGACATCCGGCCCGAACAGCCCGGACATCCGGCGCCCCGGACATCCGGCTTCCAGCCCGGAAATCCGGCTCCTGGTAGCAACAATCCCCATCCACCACCCCAGTTCACCGCCTAACTTTCGCCAAATTTTGTCCCGTGCCCACGTACATTTCCACTTACCTCCACCACTTCCGCATAACACCACCATAGCCTTTCCCACTACCAATTCCGACAATGTTGCCAAATTTTGCTTTGAGAATTTGAGTTGGGGTTTCCGTATCCTTTTGTGTTTCGGCTATCTAGGTAGGGTTCAACATCAACATCACCTCCGCTCATCTTCACCAGGGACGGTAACATCCTCGACATCTTTCTCATTACTTGCAATTGCAATTGATAACCATCATAGCCCATCTTTTGCGTTGCTTACCCATTGAGACTAGCCATTGAGTATTGCCGGCAACGTGACTTGTGCACATTAGTGATCATACTCCATATCATACATACCATACCAAAGTGGTGCATATCTTGCCATCAACTTGTGTGTCACAAAGTTGTCATCGCATACACAATTGCTATCTTGGTTCGTGAAGTTTTGCATGAGAAAAGAGCTCAAAAGAGAAAGAGCCAATCAAGCTTTTAAGCAAAGAGAGAGAGATAACCAATGAGCTTATGAGCAGGAACCATAGCATCATATAACATTAAGATTGTCATACTTGATCATCTTGGATCAACACATCGAAACACCATACATATAGCATACTTGGGATAGAAGTCGTTGCATTTTTGCTTAGTAGGTTGTGCACAAGTTCATATCCGCCTATTGTGCAATCGTGCTAGCGTCTCTCTAGTGTTGTGCAACAAGAGCATCTTGGTGAATTCCACATTTTGGCTCATCCTTGGTTGCATAACCCCATATTATCTATTTGCGTGTGTGTTTCCGTGTACCATATCTTGCTATTGGTCTACTTGTTGCATTTGCAAATTTGTGAATCATTTCCAACATTATTGTGTCTCACTTCCAATTGCATCAAATTTTGTGCCACCATCCTAACCGAGCTCCACCATAAGCCTTTATTTGTGTAGGTGTGAGAACCGACAAGAATCGGTACCAAGAGTGCTATTTCATTGTCCGCATTTGAGTGAACTTGATTCATCATCAACATCGGTCAAAGGTACATTGGTATAAGTTCTTCTCCGTTCTACCACTCACATTTTGCTTGGAATGATGGATAGGCCAAGTACTTCGACCAACCCACTCTTCATAGAGCAAGACGACGACATGTCATCATACGTCACCAAGAGCCACCTCTTTGGTGCACAACGAGCGTTGCACCAAGAACAACAAGCAATGAGCGACCGCATCGACAACCTCGCCACCGACTTGCGACTCTCTGAGCAGCGTACAAGGGACTACTTCGACAACAAGTTCGACGCTCACAAGCAAGAGAATGATGCAAGAATGGACGAGATCCGCGCTTTGATGAGAAACCGGCATCATTCAACTTCTTCATCATCAAGACGGAGCCACTCGAGTCGACACTCCGACGACACCTTCTACGACTCAAGTACACCTACTTCGAACACTCTTCGTCGGGCCGCTCGTCAAGACCGTCATGCATCTCGCAACCCGCTACATGACAAGAATTCACAAGAGCAAGTTGATGATCAAGTTCCTCGTCCTCAATCAAACCAAGACGCTTTTGCTCAAGCTCAAGAACGACAACGTCTTCGTCGCCAACAAGAGGAAGAACGAGCGAGTCTACACCAAGACGAACAAGACGCCAAGGCTCAACGTCTTCAACAACAACAACGTGAAGCGCAAGCTCTTGAGGCGCAACGTGCCCTTCAAGAATCAAGTAGAGCTTTCGCCAACCGCAATCGCGAACGGCGCAATCAAGAGGACGCCCTTCGAGAAGAAATCCAAGAGAGGAATGTACAACGTCAAGTTCCTCAAGCCCCTCCACAAGCTCGTCAAGCTCCACTTCAACCTCAAGTTCAACAAGAGCTAGTTGATCATGGTCTTCCTCCACGCCAAGAGCAACATGAAGATGAATGCAATCCACGTCAAGGGCGTCATCATCAACATCGCCAACAACACAATGAAGAACAACGCTACGGCAAGCTAAAATTCACCATGCCCAAGTTCAACGGAAGCAATGACCCCGAAGACTACCTCTCATGGGCATTGAAGGTTGACAAAATCTTCCGGTTGCACAACTACGATGAAGCGAAGAAAATCGCTATGGCATCACTTGAGTTCCAAGACTATGTGCTCATATGGTGGGAACAAATCATTGAGCGACGACAAGCAAGAGGTGAACCTCCAATCACCACTTGGGCTCAAATGAAGGATGTCATGCGAGCACGTTTTGTGCCAACCTACTACAACCGCGACCTCTTCAAGAAACTCCAACTACTAAAGCAAGGAACAAAGAGTGTTGAAGAATACTACAAGGAAATGGAGATAGCCATGATTCGAGCCAATGTCAAAGAAGATGATGAGCAAACTATGGCACGTTTCTTGAATGGACTCAATCATCCCATCAAGAAGATCGCCGACTTCCAACCATACTCAACCCTCATTGAGCTCGTGCATCAAGCTACAAAGGCTGAACGTCAAGTGCAAGATGACTTCAAATATGCCAAGTACTCGGCCAAGACCTACGGCTTCTCCAACAACCAAGCTTCAGTGACTCCTCCAACATCTACATCAACCAAACCTTCTACAACCAACGACGACAAGTCGAGTTACAAGAGAAAGTCGACAAGTTCAAGTCGTCCTCCACCTACTACAAGCAACTTCAAGCCGCGCGCTTCATCATCTACTCCGACCGATGAGACCATCAAAACAAGCTCCTTCAAGTGTTTCACTTGCGGCGGCCGAGGCCACAAGTCCTACGAATGCACCAACAAGCGCACCATGATCCTCAACGACGACGGCACCTATGACTCAATGAGTGAGGAGGAGATGGAAGCCCTTGAGCAAGTAGCCATGCACCAGCAAGTGAACGAAGATGAAGATGATCAAGTCTTTTGCGATGAGGATTCGAGCCCCGCTCTCGTTGTCTCCAAGGTCTTGACACTTCAACATCAACAAGAAGACGACCAAAGATGCCACATATTCCACACAAAGGTCGGCATCAACGGAAGGCGTCAAGGTCATCATCGATGGAGGTAGTTGCCACAACTTGGCAAGTGAAGAACTATGTTCCAAACTTCAATTGGTCAAGAGGAAGCACCCGCACCCCTACAAGGTTCAATGGCTAAGTGACTCCGGCACTATACGAGTCGAGCATACGGTCCAAGTCTCCTTCAAAATTGGTGCTTATGAAGACATGTTGGAATGTGATGTGGTCCCAATGACCGTTTGCCACCTACTTCTAGGTCGACCATGGCAATTCGACCGTGGTGTCATCCACAATGGGCGCACCAATCACTATAGCTTCAAGATGAAAGGGAAGGAATATGTGTTACGACCTATGTCTCCTACTCAAGTGATAGCCGACAAGCAAGCCACCCATCATAGAGACAAGAGTGAGAAAGTGATCCACCCAAAAGTGAGTGAGAGCCACAAGCCAAACTTGAGCGCCTCTTCGCCTAGAGAGAAAAACCTCATCCTATTTTCCACCAAAAGTGAGATGAGAGAAGTGTGTGAGAACCCATCGAGTGTGATGCACTTTGTCCTTGTGTGCAAGGATGGAGAACCAAAAACTCAAACCATTCACGAGCTACCTTTCGTGTTTCAATCTCTTTTGCAGGAATTTCAAGATGTTTTCCCCGATGAGCTACCTCCGGGTCTACCTCCTCTTCGAGGCATTGAGCATCGAGTCGACCTCATCCCCAGAGCGCCTCTACCAAACAAAGCTCTATACCGAGTCAATCCCAAAGAAACCAAGGAGATTCAACGGCAAGTACAACAACTAATCGACAACGGTCATGTACGTGAAAGCTTAAGCCCTTGTGCCGTTCCCGTTATACTTGTGCCTAAGCCCGATGGAAGTTTTCTCTTGTGTTCTGATTATAGACCTATAAATGCTATTACCGTTCGCTATAGGCATCCCATTCCTCGCTTAGATGATATGCTTCATGAACTTAGTGGAGCCAACTTTTTCTCAAAAATTGACCTTAAAAGTGGCTATTATCAAATCCGCATACAAGAGGGTGATGAATGGAAAACTGCTTTCAAAACCAAATTTGGTTTATATGAATGGTTAGTGATGCCTATGGGTCTTTCGGAGGCTCCCGGTACTTTCGTGGTCTTATGCATCATGTGCTTCATCCTTACATTGGAGTCTTTGTTGTGGTTTACTTTGATGATATTCTTGTGTTCAAAGAAACCATGAAAGAGCACATCAATCATGTAAAATCTGTATTGCAAACTCTTCATGAAGAAAGCCTTTATGCAAACTTGAAAAATGCACTTTTGGAGTTGACAAAGTGGTTTTCTTGGGTTTTGTGGTATCCTCAAAGGGTGTCCATGTTGATGAATCTAAAATTGAAGCAATTAAAACTTGGCCCCAACCCACCAATTTGCAACAAGTGCGAAGTTTTCTTGGTCTTGCAGGTTTTTATCGTCGCTTTGTGAAAGATTTTAGCACAATTGCCGCTCCTTTGCATGCCTTGAGTAAGAAGAATACTCCCTTTGTTTGGGGAACTTTGCAATCAACCGCTTTTGATGAGCTCAAGTCTTTGCTTACTCATGCTCCGATTCTTGCTTTGCCCAATTTTGACAAAACTTTTGAGGTTCATTGTGTCGGGGAAGCTGATCTGACCCACGAACACCTATGGGACCGGCGGACCGAGCCCCTTTCGGTTCGGTGGTGGGCGGAGGTCGCACGAAGAGCAGATCGAGGCGAAGCACACGAGCAGTTTACCCAGCTTCGAGCTCTCCGGAGATAATACTCCTCTGCTGCTTGTCCGATTATCTTGTGTTCTTGCTAGGGAGCGCCGAGAGCTACAAGACCTAGCGTGAGTGTTCTCTGGTTTGAATGAATCGAACCTCCTCTCGTTATGCATGGGCCTCCTTTTATATGCTCAAGGGTCTCCGACAGGTGGCAACGTAGACAAGGGCAAAACGTAAAAGGAGTCGTGGTTGGTACAGCTACTTATGCGATGTATCGTACCTAACCCCGACGGCTGGGGACAAAGGCATTAAATGCCCGTCTAAGTCGACTAAACAAAGCGAAAAGGGACCGTCGGGGCGCCACCGCTTACCACGATGGCAATCTTGTCAGCACCGCTTGCCACCACGCTCCGCTGGCTGCACAGCCTCTTGCCACGCGCGTCTGGAAAGGTCCCATGGCGACACGTTGGTGGATGTGCTGGAGCGCAGGAACGGAGTGGTAGTCTGCCGCGGCAAGCGCCTTGCCGCGGTTGTTGCTTTGTCGCGTCCGGAAGCTTGTCGCTCACCGGGCCTTCCCGGCAAGCTCCTCTTGCCGGGGCCTTGTCTCCTTGGCTTAAATACTTTGTTCTTGAATGGCTCCAAAGGAACCACGGAGGACCTTGGCGGTCACCTGGCAAGCCTTGCCGTGGGGTGCTGCGACTGCCCGTGCACGAGTTCGGGATACTAGGGTACCCCTACTCTAGTACACCGACAGGAGCCCCCGGGCCTAGGCCACACACGGTGCCGAGCGCTGTTGGGCCAGGCCCAAAATAGGGCACGGGCACGCGCGGTCTGGGGTACGTCGTAACTCACTCCGGACCCACCAAGCCCTCCACGAACGGCACGCGTCGAATGCGGCATCGTGGGAGAGATCGTGGGGGGTTTCTTTATTCGGAAAGGCGGGCGTCCGCCCCTTCCTCTTTATAAGCGGGGAACAGGGCAGTTCGCCCACCTCGCCATTTGCTGTCCAATCTTGAAAAACCTCCGCTGCTCCCCCTTCTTCCCAAGTCTCAAGAGAGCAGCGCTCCTTCATCGCCACCAGTACCACCAACGCCGTCGGTCTCCCCACCGCCTCCACCATGGCTTCAAAGCCGACAAGGGAAGGGCGTGAAGTCGGCCGAGGCGCAGCTGCTCATGGCGCGCGCGAAGGCGAGCGGTTATCTTCCCCCAGCTCGCCGCAAGGGAGCTGAGGAGAACTACTACCTCTTACGGTCGACGGAGACGCGAGCATCTGCGCGCACGAAGGTACTCCCACCGCTGCTTGAACTAGCCCCAATGGGTACCCTTTCTTCGCCTGTTCTTCTATTGCGGGCTCTGCCCGCCTTCTCTAATTTTTCTGCGATATCATGAACACCTCTGGGTTCCGCCTCCTTGACTTCACCCCAATGTTGTCCTGACCATGGCAGGTTTCGCACATCTTTGCGAAAATTTTGTCGAGTCCACCCAAACGTAGCCCTCTTCCGCCACTTCTTCATGCCCCGAGTCGAGAGAGAGAGCCACTTGGGAGGAATCGCTTGGATCTCAAGGATCGGCAAGAAGGAAGCCTATCTGGAGGAGAGCTCCGCAGCAAGTGGGAGGAATGGAGGGCAGATTGGTGTTGGATTGTTGAGGAGAACCAGCAGCCCTTCACCGCCCAAATACCAAACCCCAATAGTCTTGTGCAACGATTGGAGTAACGTGGCCCCGGAAGATGCTAGGCTGAAGATTGCAGTCACCGAATCCTTCGCCTTAGACTTGCCGGGCTCACCGTAAACACTTGTTGGCGCGATTTTCTTCGCCGCCAGACGCTTCTTGCAGGAGAGGAGGAGGCCTGCTTGGGAGTTTCAGAACGCGGCAGATATCATGCGGCTGCGGCCCGGCCTTAATTTCAATTTTACAGTCTTGGAACTTGACGCGATGCTCTTGGAGCTGTTCAAGGCCGACCCAGACCATCCCGAAATGTTCAGGTTGCCGAGGGGCGTAGTTCCGTTGTGTAACAATTCTTCACTCGACCGCATCCGTGCAATGATGCCATTGTGCGACTCGCATGGAATTGTCCCCACTTGGCAAGAGCCTGCAGATGACGTCGTCGGGGAATTCTTTGACAACTGGTAGAAGTGCCGGTCCGCCCGACGAGCGAGGGGCCTCACCCTGACACCACCGACGGCGAGATGCAGCGCGCCACCAGGCTGGAAGAGGGGGCAGCATCTGCTGCCGCTAGCGAATTCGGGTTCATCGTGGAGGAGGCAGAGGCGCAGAGGCAGCAAGCCTTGTCGAGCGAAGGAGTTTGCGGCGAGAGGAGCTTGCGAACCTGAAGCCGAGTCGAGCGAACCCGCCGAGGGCGCCTCCTCCCCACCATCTAGCAGCTTGCCGCGAGCGGAGCCCCTAGCTCCACCAAGAAGGCGTCTCCGCAAGGCTAGAGACGAAACGGGGCGGCAGACGGGCCAACAGCCGCCGTGCCGCGCGACGCGCTCCACCGCGGCAAGCACTGTTGCCGCGGGAGCACCTCACGCCGCTGCAGCAACTGGAGCGGGGCCCTCCCAGGCCACCGCTGCTACTCCCGCCAAGCGGTCAAGGGAACCCACTCCTCCGCCTCGTCGCACCGGAGGCGAGCCAGAATTTGATCTCTCCGCGCTCAGCTCCGACGAGGAAGAAGAAGAGTAAGACTCCGTGTTGTACTTGTAGTTCTTCAATTTTGTTGCTTTGTCTTGTATCTGATTTGCTTCACTCTGAACTCTTTCCTTTTCAGGACGCTGGCCCAGAGAGCGTCGAAGAGAGCCAAGGTCCTGGTGGTTGTCATCGAGGACGATCCCACCGCGACAGCAGGAGGCGCGTCTGAGACCACCTTGCCGGACGCGGCGACTCTTCCACAAAGCAGCCCCCAGCGCAGCCCCCAGCGTAAGTATATGGTTTACTTTTTGCTGTTGAGCGTACAGGGGTGCTCTTTCTTGACTAATATCTGACTGTTGGTTCGTGTAGGAGCAGAGCAGCCTCACCAAGAGTGCCCGGAAGCCGCTCCCGACGTGCCATCTGCGTCGACTACACCGCCAAGGGAGGATCCCCCGGCAAGGGAGCGTTCTCCGGCAAGGGAGGCTTCTCCGGCAAGGGGCAGTTCTCCGGCAAGGGATAGCACCAGCGATCCTCCGGTGGTTGAGACCACGGCTGCAGATCCTGGCACAGGTAACCCCCTTGCTTAAAAACTTCCCTTGTGTTCTTCTTCTTCTGATTTTCTTTTTAAACATTTGCTTGACTATTCTTTTTTTTTTCTGGTCGTCAGATCCATCCGCCGCAGAGCCGATGGAGACCGAGGTCGCCGCGAGGAGGACGTCTGCACATCGACAGCGCCACCGCTTATTGAGGAAGAGGTCTGGCGCCGATGAGTCCGCCGGCAAAGAGGTCGCCAAAGGCTGCTGCCGCAGGCCGGCGAGGTCCGGTGATCGCCTTGGCACGGCCCCGAGGCGCGCAGGAGCGCCAGCGCTCGCCGACCGCCGATCCCTCCGCCATCGCTGCAGCGTCGAGCTCGAGAGCCCCAGCCCGCGCCTATCTCAAGGCGGCGATAGCGTCTTCATCAAGCTCCCCGGGCGTCGAGCTCGAGTGGCGCCGGTCGAAGGAGAGACCTTTGACGAAGAGCTGCTCGCCTCCGCTGGGCCGCGCTGGTTGACGCGCCAAGCTGCAGCAGCGGGCGAAGTCGAGGAGGAGCAGCTTCGAGAAGCTGCTGTCGCTCTACCGCGCCCGACAAGCCAAGCTGGAATCCGGGAAGCGCTTGTCGCGGCGGGGAGCAGACATCGAGAAGCACGCGGAGGAGCTCCGGGGCATCAATCAGGAAGCTCTCCGGTCCTTGGCAGAGGAGCGGGAGCGACTCGTCGAGGAGCGTAAAGCCTTCCTCCTCGACAAGGCTGAAGCTGAAGAGAAACAAAGGCTTGCTACTGAGAAGCTGTCTGCGCAGGAAGGCGAGTTAGCGCAGAGGAAGGTCAATCTTGATAGCCATGAAGAAGATCTTGCCACGCGTGAGCGAACATTTGGCGGGCTATCAAGGAAGCAAAGGATGCCGCCCAGCTGCCGAGGCCGCCAAGAAGGAGCTGGAGGCGAAGGTGGCGCAGCCGGAGGCCAGGTCTGAAGAAGAGCGGCGAGGAGCTTGCTGCACTCAAGCATGGCCTTGAGAAGGACGCCTACACTCTTGGCGAGCTGCAGGGGCGTCTCGCCGAGAGGAGCAAGGAGCTCAGCGCCGTCAAGGACTCAAAGGCAGATCTTGAGTTGAAGCTGACTACTTTGACTCGAGACGCCGGAGGGTGCCAGGGGAGCGGAGGTGGCCTTGTTGGAGAAGATCAAGGTCGACGAGGCGCTCTTTGCGAAGTGCTCTGCCGCCTGAGAACACCTTCAGGGAGAATGTGGAGCACTGGACCGAGGGTCTCGTGAATGTTGCCGCTGCCATCGACAGGGAGCTGACGGAGCTGGGGATGGTGGATCTCGGGTACTCCTCCGATGAGCATTTCCAACCCAGCGCCAAGCTCAGCTTGTTCTTCAAAGGCGTGGCGACGGCCCTCCAACGACTCCGGGAAGAGATCCCAAAGCAGCTGGCCGACGAGTCGCGCCAGATCTACGCGGGAGCTCTTCAGAAGGTGTTGATGAAGGTGGCCTTCCGCAATCCAGGTCTCAACCTCACCAACGTCCTCAAGTCCCTGCCGCCGGATGCCGATGTGGAGGCGCTCAAGACCCTTGTCGCACCCATTGTGGACAAGGTGAGCAAGATCAAGAGGGTTGATGGCGACCGCGTAGATTAGGCCGCCCGTTTTATCTTTTCCTTGTCGCTGCTAGTCATGTTAGGAGAACAATCTATTAGAGTTGCGACAAGCTATTTTGTAATATAACTCTATTTCGGGCAGTGATTGCAATGTTATTTCCTTTACTTGATTCCTTCGTTTGTATGTTTTTCCATACGCTTTTAGGGAACTTGTCGGCGCAGGCACCTTTGCATGAAGCGCTGAGTCTTGAGACGTCGGCAGCTTCTTTGGCGGTGCCGCTCCGACAAACAACCTTGTCGCAACTAGTCGCAGCTCACTTAAGTTGTTGAGCGGACTCGAAACAAAGTAAGGCGCAACTAGCTACGAGTTGGTTCCTCCGCGCACAGGTTTTCCATACAAAGCACGGTCGTTCGAGGAAGATAACTTAAAAATTTAAAAACTGATTGCTCAAACTTTGGCAACTTAGCTTTTCTGTCGTTTGCTTCCTGGTAAGGCGAAATTTCCTCGAGCGATGCTTGGTCCAGACCATTATCTTCTCCTTCTCCCCTGGCTAACTTGTGTGCGTGGGAACCTTCCTTTCTTTGAGAAAGAGAAAGAAGAGAAAATAAAGTTATGGAGCTTTGCGGCTCGTTATTGCTTACCGGGTGTAGCTGCTGCACAAAGTGTCAGATAACGCATGCAATAAAATGATGAAAGCATGAAATTGACAAGTTGTGCGGAGCACATGAGCTTTACTTATGCACGGGATCTGCGCCCGGCTTTGTACAAAGGATTACATGCAACATCGGCAAGACTTGTACAAAAGGTGGTTGCCGGAACAAGTTCCGACAACCGCGCCCTACGGGTAAAACTTACGAAGATGCTCAATATTCCAGGAGTTGCTCACCGGAATGCCATCTTCGGTCTCAAGGCGGACAGCGCCAGGCCTAGTGACTCGTCTCACCCGGTAAGGGCCTTCCCACTTCGACGTCAACTTGTTGGAATTCTTGGCAGACTGAAGGCGCCGAAGAACAAGGTCGCCTTCCTCGAGACTTATGGCACTAACTTTGCGGCTATGGTAGCGGTGCAAAGCTTGCTGATATCGAGTAGCTCGTACAGCGGCCTGAAGACGGTCCTCCTCAAGGAGCAGCGCGTCATCTTGTCGCAACTGCTCTTGCTCAAGCTCATCATAAGCGAGCACTCGAGGTGACCCGTATACGAGTTCCGTGGGGAGAACTGCCTCTGCTCCATAGACTAGAGCGAAAGGTGTATGGCCAGTGGCTCGATTTGCGTCGTCCTGATCGACCAAAGAACCACCGGCAGCTCCTCAATCCAGTTTCTTCCGCACTTGTGCAGCCTGTCGAAAGTTCTGGTCTTGAGCCCACGCAGCACTTCAGCATTTGCCCCCTCCGCTTGACCGTTACTTCTTGGATGAGCAACAGAAGCAAAGCAGACCTTGGCGCCAAGATCTTGGACGTACTGCATGAAGGTGCGACTCATGAATTGCGTGCCGTTGTCGGTGATGATCCTGTTAGGAATCCGAAACGGCAAACAATCGACCAAGAACTTGACTCTTGATCGTGCTGTCACCTTCCTCACTGCTTCCACTTCCGCCACTTTGTGAACTTGTCGATTGCCACGCACAAGTACTCAAAGCCCCGACAACTTCGGGAAAGGGGCCAGGATGTCGAGCCCCGCATCAAAATGGCGAGGATAAAGGGATCGTCTGGAGAGCTTGAGCTGGCTGGTGTATCTGCTGGAGTGGAACCGACACGCTTCACACTTGGTTACTTGTGCAGTTGCATCACGGAGGCTGTCGGCCAAAAGAAACCTTGCCGAAAGCTTTGCGGCAAGTGCTCTTCTTGACAATGTGGTGACCACATATGCCTCCGTGTATCTCGCCAACAGCTTCATCCATCTTCCCGGTGGATACACTTCAATTTCACACCGTTGAGTCTTCTTCTGTACAGTGTGTTGTCAACAAACTGGTACATACTTGACTGTCGGGCTACTCTTTCCGCTTCTTCTTGCTCTTCGGGAAGTTCTCCTGTCTGAAGGAAACGGATGATCTGCTGTGCCCATGCTGGAGCTTGTGGCTCGACAACAAGGACAAAAGGCATATCAGCTGCTGCGGTAACATCCGCTTCTACGACAAGAACCTGCGGCTCAGCCGGAGCTTGACCTTCCCCGGCAAGCTTGCCGGAGCAAAACTTGTCGGGAGCGTCTGCTTCAACGAAACAAACCCTAGGGCTTGTCGGAGCAGCGCTCCTCAAAGACTTTGGTGTTGATCTTGGGGACCTTCTTGGCGGCGGCTTCGAAGCTCTGCGGAAAATAGTCACCGAAATCAATTTCCTCTTCTTGTTCTGTCCAGTTGATTGCGTTACGATCGGTTGAGTCAGCTTGAGCACAAAATCCCTGGTTCCACAGTAACTTGAGTCGCGCGCACTTTGACAACCATCGGCAATATCGTTCGAGCTCTTGGAACATGTTCCATCTGAGGCCGTCAAAGTGCTCTTCTAGCTTTGTCACTTCATCAACATAGGCTTCCATCAACGGACTCTGATAATCCTTGTTCACTTGGCGGACGACAAGCTGTGAGTCACCCCTGACAACGAGCTTCTTGATCCCAAGGTCTACCGCGATCCTGAGACCGGCAAGCAAACCTTCATAGTCTGCAGTATTGTTTGTTGCTTGCTCCTTGGGAAAGTGCATCTGGACTATGTACTTGAGGTGCTCTCCGGTGGGTGCGACAAGCAAGACGCCAAGACCGGGCGCCTTTGTGGCGAAAGGCACCATCAAAGTACATCAGCCACTCTTTGCTCGCTTCCTTGACGGGGATGCTCGTTTATGGAATTTCTTCATCCTGTGTTGGCGTCCATTCTGCTATGAACTCCGCCAACGCTCTGCTTTGGATAGTAGAGGTGCTCTCAAACTTGAGACCAAAGCTTGACAGTTCTAGTGCCCACTCGACAATCCTGCCTCTTGCCTCTGGATTTTGCAGTATCCTCTTCAGCGGAAAGCGAGTGACGACTGTGATCTCATGTGCTTGAAAGTAATGGCGCAGCTTTCTCGAGGCCATGAGAAGGCCGAAAAGCAATTTCTACACACCAGAGTACCTTGACCTAGCCCCCTGCAGAAGGGAACTGACAAAGTAAACTGGGCGCTGCACCATCCTTTTCTGCATCCTCTCATACGCCTGCGCAGACCCATCTTTGTTGGGACCAGAGCTTGCCGGTGAAGTTCCTTGCTTGTCGCTGGATGCCTCTGCCGTGGTTGCTAGCTCATCATCCGCCTCCCTCTCCGCTACTAACGCAGCACTAACCACTTGATTGGTTGCCGCTATATATAGCAGCAACTTCTCTTGTGGCTTAGGTGCGACAAGTATTGGAGTGGAGGACAGGTATCTCTTTAAGTTCTGCAGCGCAGCCTCCGCTCGAGTCCATTTCATTGGACCTACCTTTTTCAATATTTTGAAAAATGGCGGGCTGCCAAGCAGCCCTAGAGATAAACCTCTTTGAGAGCAGCTACGCAACCGCAAGTCTTCGTACATCCTTGACGCGCTTTGGTGCTTCAATCTCCTCAATGGCCTTGATCTTGTCGGGATTGGCTTCAATTCCCGCTGAGACCACGAAGAACCCGAGAAGCTTGCGGAGGGACTCCAAACACACACTTCTCGGGTTGAGCTTGAGGTTGATCTTGCGCAGATTTGCAAAGGTTTCGTCTAAATCTTGAATCGAGTTGCCTTGTCCTTGCTCTTGACCACTATGTCATCCATGTAGGCCTCTACATTTCGTGTATTTGCGGCTCAAAAGCGTCATGGACTACTCTTGCAAATGTTGAACCAGCATTCTTTAAACCGAAAGGCATCCGTGCGAAACAATATGTGCCACATGGGGTGATGAATGCGGTTTTCTCCTCATCCTCTTCGCCATGAAGATCTGATGGTACTGAGTATGCATCAAGAAATGAAAGCAAATCACATCCGCCGTGGAGTCAACAATCTGATCGATGCGCGGCAAGGAAATGGGTCTTTGGGACAAGCTTTATTAACATCGGTAAAGTCGATACAAAGCCTCCATTTTCCGTTTGCCTTCGCACGACTACGAGATTGGCCAACCACGTGGATGGAACACTCCTCGACAAGGCCTGCTGCTTCCAATTTCTTGATCTCTTCTGCGATGAACTCTTGGCGCCCACCGCCGCTTCGACTTTACGCTTGGCGGGCGCAGCGTGAGGACAGACGGCAAGATGGTGCTCAATTACTTTCACAGGAACACGGGGATGTCGACGGTTGCCACGCAAACACGCCGACGCCGCCCCGCGGAAAGTAACGAGCGCCTTCCTATTTAGGGTCGAGAGTGGCACCGATGGTGAAGGTACCACCATGCCGTCCTCCTTGGCGGACACCTTCTTGGTCTTTGGTGGAGCTGCCATCGCCTTCTTACACTTGCGGTGGAGCTCGATGGTGCGTCCTCGACGGTAGCGCAGCACTCAAAGAGGTGCGCTTGCGGAGTGGGCATCGAGCTCTTGCCGGACTTGGTCTTCTTCTTCCCCGGAGCTTCAGCGACAAGTGACTTGCTATCTGCTGCAGCTGCTGCTTCCCGATAGATCTTGTCGGCGCAGATAAGAGCATCCTTCTTGTCGCCAGGACGGAGATGACACTTGTCGGGCTGGCATCTTCACATGTTGTATGCATAGTGAGAGGCCGCCATGAACTTGGCGAGTCTTTGACGGCCGAGTATCCCATTGTAAGGCAATGGAAAATCAGCAACGTCAAAAGTGACCCTCTCATCCCGAAGTTCAACTTGCTGCCAAATGTCACCGCAACGTGATCTTTCCTTCGCTTGCTCCTTCCGGATTGATTCCTTGAATGTGCGGTCTCTTGAGCTCATTGTCGGGGATCTGAAGTTTCGGAGTACCGAGGAGATTAGGTTCAAGCCGCCCCGCCGTCAACTAGCATCTTAGTGACCTTGAGGTTGCGGATAGTTGGAAACCAACATCGGCAAGCACCCGACCGCAGATTATGCGATCGTGGTGGTCCTCAATATCAAAGATGATAGGCGTCTTTGGACCATTTCAGAGGCTTGCGTGACTCGACGGATGCTTCGCCGCATTGACATCCCGCATCCACCGCTTGAGTTGGCGGTGTGAAGTATGCGAGAAGCACCGCCGTCAACGCACAAGACCTCTGTGGCTTTCGAACTCCTGCTCGTCAACCTTCGCCATCATCCATGTCCTCGCCATCGCCGTCATCTTCATCCTTGTCGCGCCGCTGGAGGTCTGTCTCCTTGCCGCTGCTTGGCCTTGCGCGCGGTCCTCCTCGGCCCGGACGTTTCTTGCTAGCTCCTCCAGCACCTTCCTGAGCCTTCTCCTTGTCGCGCCGTTCGTACTCAGCCTTTTGCTGCTCGACAAGCTGCTCGACTTTCTTGCAGCTCTGGAGATCATGGCCCTTGGTGCGGTGGATCTTGCAGTACTGCTTGTTGGAGCCATCCTGCTTGTCGGCGACCGCCACAGCCTAGCAGTTTGTGCCCGCGGCAACCTCCTTGCCGGAGCTACCAACTTTGGCTTTCTTGGCGCCACCTTCGTTGCCGGACTGCTCGACAACTAGCACATCCTTGCCCTTCTTCTTCCTGTTACTCCGCCGCCGGCTTTTCTTTGCCGGGGCGGACCCCTCACTATCAGATCCTGCCGCTTCTGTATTCTCTCCGGGAGTCTCCTCCTTCCTCAAAGACGCTGCACACTTGTCGGCCAGGCATACAGCTCACCGCGTCTCGATCTTGCACATCGCCATCTCCTCCCGCATCCTGCGGTTTCGCACGTTCTGATGGAACGCGCTGATCACCGCGGCAGGGTGGACATCTGGGATGTTGTGCTGCACACGGCTGAATCTCTAAATGTACTTGCGCAGGGGCTCTCCTTCCTTCTAGGCTAGCAGATGAAGGTCGCTCTCTTGGCCATGGGGCTTGTGGCCGCCTGTGAAGGCGCCGACAAACTGATGGCACAGATCTGCCCAAGAGGATATGGAGTTGTCCGGCAAGTGCATGAGCCAAGATCTGACATTGGGCTTGAGTACCAGCGGGAAGTAGTTGGCCAGGATCTTGTCGTCTCGCCCCCCGGCAGCCTACACCGCAATGGTGTAGATGATGAGGAACTCCGACGGATGCGTCTTGCCGTCGTACTTCTCTGGTACATCTGGCTTGAAATTCTTCTTGCTGGGCCACTGGACTTGCCGCAGCTCACGAGTGAACGCAGGGCAACCTATCACAGTCTGCAAGTCGCCTGGTTCCCTTGGCGCATGCATGTCGACAGAGGGCCCAGCGCGCTGGTCGGATTGACGCCGCGCTTCTCTTCAGCGCTCGATGTGAGTTCAAGCGTCTTCTTGTTGTCGTTCGTGAAGAACTTGGCGCTGATCGCGACGAGCTCGTGGATCTGATGACGCGGTGGAGTCGCTGTCGAGGTGGATCCGGCGAGTCGGCGATCTTGGTCTTCGGGTGGAGAGTGCATGGTAGTTGCACCCCCACACAGGTTTTGCCGCCACCGCTCGTGCCTTGTTGTCTGCCGCGGCAGCGATGTAGTCGGTTGCCGCGGAGTGTCGCCGTTAGCAAAGCCGATGAGACTACGGATGGTGGCCCTCCATTCATCGACCTTGTCGGCTGTTGGAGGTAATCTAGGAGCAGTTGAGCTCTCGCCAAAGCTTCTGCTGGAGTGGTGGGCGGCAGTGGCGAACGGTGCGAGGAGCGGGATATGCTCGGACTCCTAACTATGTTAGAAGGAGCAGTATCCCGTCCAGGCGACCGTGCCTCGCTCGTGCCAGCGTGTTCGCGGGCACGCTGGTCTTGAGGGCCCCGGGATCCACCAACTCGATCTTGATCCAACGAGCGTATGGTACTGTGAATACCATGACGCTGTCGGTCCCGCGCCTCCTGAGATGGGCGCGGTGCGTGTACGGACGCCGAGGTCTGCGCAGCCTTGTCCTTGGACTTGGCAGCATCATGAGCTCCCTCGCCGGCGCCCGTTCTTCCGCCGGTGTTGTAACGCCCCGGACACACCCGCCGGTGGTCGTTACTCCTGGCGGGATCTAGACTGGCCCCACAGATCAATACTAGTCTTTTCTGCGCACTTTGTCCTCACTGCGTGCACTCGGGAGCAACTTCGGTCGGTCACCCATCCTGAAACTACTCCAAGCCGAGCACGCTTAACTTTGGAGTTCTGTCCAATGGGATCCCGGAAAGAAGGAATTCCTTATTGATATGAGTAGTCTATCATCCCTAATAAGCCGTGCTATTACATACACCCCCACTCGGAGGAACCGACGTCCTCGTCGGGCCACGAAACGTTCCTCTTGGCACAACCGTCAGGCATCCAGTCCGGTACATGTGCCATGCCGCGTGCCATGACGGGTCACAAACGCCATGAACAACATGACCACGACCTGTCCGCAACCATCCGTGTAACGCGAGGGTCGGCTCGATACCAACTTGTAACGCCCGGACACACCGCGGTGGTCGTTACTCTGGCGGATCTAGATCGCCCCACAGATCAATACTAGTCTTTTCTGCGACTTTGTCCTCACTGTGCGCACCCGGAGCAACTTCGATCGGTCACCCATCCTGAAACTACTCCAAGCTGAGCACGCTTAACTTTGGAGTTACGTCCAATGGGATCCCGGAAAAGAAGGAATTCCTTATTGATATGAGTAGTCTATCATCCCTAATAAGCCAGGCTATTACAGGTGTCTACCCCACCACCCATTTGCTCCGGTGGTGGCGGGATCGACGTGGACGGCTCCGCTGCCGCCGAAGCCTTCTTCTTTGGTGGCATGTTGATGAAGATGATGAAGATGTTGCTCGTGTGAACGCCGGATCAAGTTCACACAGCCTCGACGCACCCCTACCTGGCGCGCCAAAGATATCGGGGAAGCTGATCTGACCCACGAACACCTATGGGACCGGCGGACCGAGCCCCTTTTGGTTGGTGGGGGCGGAGGTCGCCTGAAGAGCAGATCGAGGCGGCTACACGAGCAGTTTACCCAGCTTCGAGCTCTCCGAGAGATAATACTCCCTCTTGCTGCTTGTCCGATTGTACTTGTGTTCTTGCTAGGGAGCGCCGAGAGCTACAAGACCTAGCGTGAGTGTTCTCTGGTTTGAATGAACCGAACCTCCTCTCGTTACGCATGGGCCTCCTTTTATATGCTCAAGGGTCTCCGGCGGTGGCAACTTAGACAAGGGCAAAAACGTAAAAGGAGTCGTGGTTGGTACAACTACTTGTACGATGTATCATACCTAACCCTAACGGCTGGGGACAAAGGCATTAAATGCCCGTCTAAGTCGACTAAACAGGCGAAAGGGACCGTCGGGGCGCCACCGCTGCCACGATGGCAATCTTGTCAAGCACCGCTTGCCACAGCTCTCCGCTGGCAAGACAGCTCTTGCCACGCTGCTACCGAAAGGTCCCATGGCGACACGTTGGTGGATGTCTTTGGAGCGCAGAACGGAGTGGTAGTCTGCCATGACAAGCGCCTTGCCGCGTTGTTGCTTTGTCGCGTCCGGAAGCTTGTCGCTCACCGGGCCTTCCCGGCAAGCTCCTCTTGCCGGGCCTTGTCTTCTAGGTGCCTTGAGTGGCCTTCCGGCAAGCTCCTCTTGCCGGGCCTTGTCTCCTTGGCTTAAATACTTTGTTCTTGAATGGCTCAAGGAACCACTTGAGGACCTTAGCGGTCACCGCAAGCCTTGCCGCTGGTGTTGCGACTGCCGATGCACGAGTTCGGGATACTAGGGTACCCTACTCTAGTACAATCGACAATTGTGATGCAAGTGGTACCGAATTGGCGGAGTTTTGATGCAAGAAAAAGCAGCCATTGCTTATTTTAGTGAAAACTCTCCGTGCTCAACTTAATTACCCCATCTATGACAAAGAATTGTATGCTTTAGTGCGTGTGCTACATGTTTGGGAACATTACCTTAGACCTCATGAGTTTGTCATCCATACCGATCATGAAATGCTTAAGTACCTCAAAGGTCAAACTAAATTAAACAAGCGTCATGCAAAATGGAGTGAATTTATTGAATCTTTTCCTTATGTGATCAAGTAGATTAAGGGTAAAGAAAATGTAGTTGCCGACGCTTTCACAAGATATGCATGCTTGTCACTCAACTTGAGTTGAATGTTATTGGTTTTGAGCATATAAAAGACTTGTATGAGCATGATCCATCTTTTGCTTCTCCTTATGCTAAGTGTTTGACGCATACTTCTTGGGAACAATATTACATCAAGGATGGTTATCTTATGAGAGCTAACAAACTTTGCTTCCCGAGTCTTCTCTTCGTTTTCTCCGTTTGCAAGAGGCTCATGGAGGCGGACTCATGGGACACTTTGAACGTGACAAGACATTCGCCACGCTCTCCAACAACTACTTTTGGCCCAAGATGTTCCGCGACGTCTCACGCTTCACCACCCGATGCTATACATGTCGCAAAGCTAAGTCTAAAGCTCAATCTCATGATCTTTACATGCCTCTTCCTATTCCTTATCAACCATGGGAAGACATTAGTATGGATTTTGTACTTGGTTTGCCTAGGACTCAAAATGGCAAGGATTCCATATTTGTTGTTGTGGATAGATTTTCTAAGATGGCACATTTCATTCCTTGCAACAAGATAGACGATGCTTCACATGTTGCAAATCTCTTTTGTAGGGAAATCTTGCGACTCCATGGCGTACCAAAGACAATCGTCTCCGATCGTGACGTCAAGTTCTTGAGTTACTTTTGGAAGACCCTATGCGCCAAGCTCGGAATCAAGCTCTTGTTCTCCTCGGCATACCATCCTCAATCCGATGGCCAAACGGAGGTGATGAACCGCACACTATCCACTCTACTTCGTGTCTTGATCAAGAAGAACATCAAGGAGTGGGAAGCATGTCTACCCATCGCCGAGTACGCCTACAACCGTGCAAGACATTCGACTACCGGCAAGTCCCCCTTCGAGGTCGTCTACGGTTTCAACCCGTTGTCCCCATTGGACATTCTACCACTTCCTCTCCAAGAGCGCACCGACATGGATGCGAGTGCACGAGCAAGCTACATCAAGAAGATGCACGAAGATACAAGGCACACCATCGAGCGCCAAGTACAACGACAAGCAACCAAGCTCAACACCAACAAGCAACCCATCGTCTTCAACATTGGTGATCTAGTGTGGCTACACCTTCGCAAGGACCGCTTCCCCAAAGAACGCAAGTCCAAGCTTCTACCTCGAGCTGATGGACCCTTCAAAATGCTAGCACGCTACAACGACAATGCTTACAAGATCAACCTACCTCGCGACAAATACAATGTGAGCGACACCTTCAACGTCAAGGACCTCGCACCATACCATGGAGATGAAGTTTTTGATCCGAGGTCGGATCTCTCCCAAGGGGGGGGGGGAGATGATGCGGAGCATCCCACGATCATCCCCATGCATCCACAACCGTCTCATCAAGAGCCAAGAGGACCCATGACACGAGCTAGAGCTAGAGCTCTCGAGAACGAGGTGACTTCCTTCCTTAGTGATATCAAATATGATCCACTCGAGACATGGTTACTACCTAAGTCCGATATGCTATGCATGATCAGGTGTCAAGGGGAACCTCCCGAGGATGCACGTGAAGACGGACAAGCCGCCAAGTCCACGGATGAAGAGAACCAACGGAAACCGGCAAGTTCACCTCCCAAGCCCCGGACATCCGGCCGAAGCCCCGGACATCCGGCCCCTGGAGCATCCACCCCAAAGATCGCCAAGCTGCCCAAGTCTGAGGCTCGGACATCCGTGTCCGCCCGGACATCCGCCCCCAGCCGGATATCCGCCCGAAGCCCGAAATCCTGCACCTCTCACCCGATTCGCAGAGTGGCTGCCCAGCCGGACATCCGGGCGGATAGCCGGACATCCGCCCGACGCCTGACATCCGCCTCCCCGCTGCAAGGCAGGTGTATCCGGACGAGTCCCATGTACCCCTTCGCCCCCTAGACTATATATACTCCATCCCCTTCCTCTTTCTAAGGTAGCATTGGATTAGCTCATATTTTGTGTGAGAGCCTTTGCTCATCCACTTGGCTACTTCTCCTTGGAGATCAAGACCTCTACGGAGAAGATCCCCCAAGCGGATTCAAGACCCCCTTCTAGGGTGGACCCCATCAAGGCCTCCTCACGGAGAAGAATGGCTACCGTTTGTATCTTTCCTTTGTTGATTTTGAATCTTGTGCCACTTTATGTGATCGGTGATCTAGCACTTGTGTGATTGATCTCTTGTTGGTTTAGTGATTTCTCTCTCGTTTCCTCCGTGTTTCCCTCTTGTTCTTCCGCGTGTTCTTCGTGATTCCCCGTAGGATCCGCTCCAACGTGAAAGATCATCCACGTAGGGTTCCACCCTACATCAACATGTCATGCAATAACTTTGAAAATGTACGGCTAATTTATAAACTTTGTGTGACTCGGGTACCAACGATCTGTAAATTGACAATAACTAATTGGAACAAATACAACTTATATGTACTAGTTAGGAAGGTAGATACTGAACATATGTATGCTCTCCATTATTTTATAGCCAATTTGGGAACATACCGAACAAAATAGGAAGAGGTATTATGAGGAAATATGCCTCACTGCAATGGAGAGAAGTAACTAACAGGTTTTTGTGCAACCCGACAGGACCACAGGAGAGGCGAGGGTTTACAGGAAGGGTATGCTTGAGGGCGGCTGACGAGCAAATGAAGACGTCGAGGGGTGGGCAACCGCATGTTGGGAATGGCAGTGGAGGTAGCGTTGACGCTGAAGAGCGGATACACGGCCGGGTTGAGCATGGCGGCACCGGAGAGGGTTCTGGTGTGGATCTGGGGGAGGGGGAGATGGCGATGGAGATTAGGTGGCATACGCGGACTATTGAGTGAAATGGGGGCGGGCGGTGGGGGGATGTTGGCGGCTTTGGTGAAAAAGGTGGAAAAAGATCACGGTCACCTCGTGGAAAGGCCTATGCAAACGGCTGCCTCTAAGCGCCCATGTGCACAAATAGAATAATTTCATTTGAAATGAAGACATGCTAATTTTGAAATGAAGACGTGAGTTCATCGTTTAACCTCAAAAAAATTTCCATGGTACGCAATCACCATTATACCCTAGGTTTGGTTTTTTGGCGCACTTTAGGTCTCGTTTGCTATATTTAAGCCATTTTTTGCATTTACCATGCATTTAGTGCATACATATGAAATCCTAGCCGCAACTACATGTGCTGATGAAAGGGATGAGGATTGTCGTTCGATCTGGGAGCATCCAATGGTGCAGACGTATGATCCATTGGGTTTGGGTTCTGGAAAATCAAAACATACGACTCACATAGCGCGCGCAGTAGGGGGGGTGCATCGGCCACGGTTTGGTAGGCACACAACTTTCATGAATGAAACGTGTGCTATTGGAAACAGTTACATCAACTAACAAAATATTTTTGTTCCAATGAAGACGTGGTTTCATCGTTTCGCCTCAATTTTTTATCCACGGTACGCAATCACCATTATACCCTAGGTTTGATTTTATAGCGCATATCGGGTCTCGTTTGCTATATTTAAGCCATTTTTTACATTTACCATGCATTTAGTGCATACATATCAAATCCTAGCGACAACTACATGTGGATGTTAGCAAAATCATTTGTGTACCGCTTGCGAGTTTTCATTCATTGTCCGGGAAATAGGGAGAATTTTCAAACATTTCGACCGCGAGGTGCGGCCACTGGCGTAGGCCTTGTTGGTATTTTAATTACCGGAAATGCATATAGAGTCCGTGTTGGGAAACGTAGCATGCAATTTCAAAAAAATTCCTACGATCACGCAAGATCTATCTAGGAGATGCATAGCAACGAGAGGGGGAGAGTGTGTCCACGTACCCTCGTAGATCGAAAGCGGAAGCGTTATGTTAATGCGGTTGATGTAGTCGAACATCTTCATGATCCAACCGATCCAAGTACCAAACGTACGGCACCTCCGTGTTCAGCACACGTTCAGCTCGATGATGCCCCTTGAACTCTTGATCTAGTAGAGGGTCGAGCGAGAGTTCCGTCAGCACGACGGCGTGGCAATGGCGATGGTGATGTGATCCGCGCAGAGCTTCGCCAAAGCACTACTACGATATGACCGGAGGAGTAAACTGTGGAGGATGGCATCGCAAACGGCTAAAAGAATTCTTGGTGTGTTCTTTGGGGTGCCCCTTGCCCATGTATATAAAGGGGGAAGGAGGAGGCCGGCGGCCTAGGAGGGGCGCGCCAAGGGAGAGTCCTTCTTGGACTCCTAGTCCAAGTAGGATCCGCCCCCCCCCCTTTTCCTTTCTTCCACCGGAGGGAATAGGAAGGAGAGGGAGAGGGAAAGGGAAGGGGGTGCCGCCCCCTCCTCCTTGTCCTATTCGGACTTCCTAGGAGGGGGGTGCGCGGCCACCCCTCGCGGGCTTCCCTCTCTCTCCCTTAGGCCCAAGTTGGCCCAACACTTCCCCGGGGGGTTCCGGTAACCCCTCGATACTCCGGTAAAATACCCGAATCACTCGGAACCATTCTGATGTCTGAATACAACCTTCCAATATATGAATCTTTGTCTCTCGACCATTTTGAGACTCCTCGTCATGTCCGTGATCTCATCCGGGACCCCGAACAAACTTCGGTCACCAAATCACATAACTCATAATACAAATCATCATTGAACGTTTAGCTTGTGGACCCTACGGGTTCGAGAACTATGTAGACATGTCTGAGACACATCTCCGGTCAATAACCAATAGCAGAACCTGGATACTCATATTGGTTCCTACATATTCTACGAAGATCTTTATCGGTCAAACCGCATAACAACATACGTCATTCCATTTGTCATCTGTATATTACTTGCCCGAGATTCGATCGTCGATATCCTCATACCTAGTTCAATCTCGTTACCGGCAAGTCTCTTTACTTGTTCCGTAGTGCATCATCCCGTAACTAACTCATTAGTTACATTGCTTGCAAGGCTTATAGTGATGTGCATTACCGAGAGGGCCCAGAGATACCTCTCCGATACACGGGGTGACAAATCGTAATCTTGATCTATGCCAACTCAACAAACACCTTCGGAGACACCTGTAGAGCATCGTTATAATCACCCAGTTACGTTGTGACATTTGATAGCACACAAGGTGTTCCTCCGGTATTCGGGAGTTGCATAATCTCATAGTGAGAGGAATATGTATAAGTCATGAAGAAAGCAATAGCAATAAAACTAAACGATCATAACGCTAAGCCAATGGATGGGTCTTGTCCATCACATCATTCTATAATGATGTGATCCTGTTCATCAAATGACAACACATGTCTATGGTCAGGAAACTTAACCAACTTTGATTAAAGAGCTAGTCAAGTAGAGGCATACTAGGGACACTCTGTTTGTCTATATATTCACACATGTACTAAGTTTCCGGCTAATACAATTCTAGCATGAATAATAAATTTATCATGATATAAGGAAATACAAATAACAACTTTATTATTGCCTCTAGGGCATATTTCCTTCAGTCTCCCACTTGCACTAGAGTCAATAATCTAGATTACATAGTAATGATTCTAAGACCCATGGAGTCTTGGTGTTGATTATGTTTTGCTCGTGGAAGAGGCTTAGTCAACGGGTCTGCAACATTCAGATCCGTATGTATTTTGCAAATCTCCATGTCTCCCTCCTTGACTTGATCGCAGATGGAATTGAAGCGTCTCTTGATGTATTTGGTTCTCTTGTGAAATCTGGATTCCTTTGCCAAGGCAATTGCTCCAGTATTGTCACAGAAGATTTTCATTGGACCCGATGCACTAGGTATTACACCTAGATCGGATATGAACTCCTTCATCCAGACTCCTTCATTTGCCGGTTCCGAAGCAGCTATGTACTCCGCTTCACACGTAGATCCCGCCACGACGCTCTGCTTGGAACTGCACCAACTTACAGCCCCACCATTCAATATAAATACGTATCCGGTTGTGACTTAGAGTCATCCGGGTTAGTGTCAAAGCTTGCTTCAACGTAACCATTTACGACAAGCTCTTTGTCACCTCCATAAATGAGAAACATATCCTTGGTCCTTTTCAGGTATTTCAGGATGTTCTTGACCGCTGTCCAATGATCCACTCGTGGATTACTTTGGTACCTCCCTGCTAAACTTATAGCAAGGCACACATCAGGTCTGTTACACAGCATTGCATACATGATAGAACCTATGGCTGAGGCATAGGGAATGACTTTCATTTTCTCTCTATCTTCTGCAGTGGTCAGGCATTGAGTCTGACTCAACTTCACACCTTGTAACACAGGCAAGAACCCTTTCTTTGACTGATCCATTTTGAACTTCTTCAAAACTTTATCAAGGTATATGCTTTGTGAAAGTCCAATTAAGCGTCTTGATCTATCTCTATAGATCTTGATGCCCAATATATAAGCACCTTCACCGAGGTCTTTCATTGAAAAATTCTTATTTTTTTAGCAAACACAGTAGGGTAAAAACCCTACTGTAACTCTTTTTTCATTGATATTGGGGGGGGGGGGGTGTTATATACAGATGGATTACAACAAAGGATAGTAGCATAAACAGAAAAAATTACAAATAATCCAACCATCTTTGCATTCTCTCCTTTAAACTAGGTCTGACTCTTTTCATGATGGTGCCAAAGTGATCCTTGAAACAGGAAATACAGTAGCTCAAATCTCTTTCTTCGTTGTAAAAAATGATGATGTTTCTGTGTTTCCAGATGGTCCAACAACTAGCAATTAGGCATTCTTTAAAGGGCTGAATCTGAGTTCTGTTTCGTGCTTCAATAAGCATATCATTGCAGCTCAAATCAGTGTTCCATTCAAAACCAATTGATAACCAAAAGTTTTGGCTGAAATCACATGAGAAAAATAGATGTTTCATGTATTAATTAGGCTCATCATCACATAACACACAGATGGAACTCTCAATGTAGAAGCTTTTCCTGGTGAGAAGATCTCTGGTGTTTAATCTGTCCAGAAGAAGGAGCCAGAAAAAGAATTTTTGTTTAGGTAGGCAACCATATTTCCAAATCCTTTGGAAAGGCCTGGGAGCTTTCTCGGGGCATCCCAAATATTCAAAGTAGACCTTCTTAGCATTTAGTGTCCAGAGTCCCATTTAAACTTCCAGGTATCAGGTTCACTGTTACTCATCACACCATTAATGAGGGCCATGAGCTCTGTGCTTTGTTGGACAACCACAGAAGACATAGGTAGGTGGAACATGCTATAGAAGTCATTCTCACTTTCAATGCAATCCTTCTGGAGTGTGATGTCTTTGTTTATGGCATAGGAGTATAGGTGTGGGAAGCTGTCTTTCATTGGATTGTCATTCCATTCGTCATGCCATAAAGAAATGGTGTCACCAATACTAGCAGAACAGGTTGTGAGGTTCTTGTACTTGTCAAGGATAGAGCAACAATCTCTCCACCAGAATGAGCCAAGCCTAGTTGGGAAGTGTGGTAATTCACCATTTCCATAGTACTTGCTCCAAATAAGTTGCACCCGTGGGATATCCATTTTATTCAAAAACTTGTGCAAGAATTCGGTCAACAATGCTTTGTTGTGTGCTCTAAGATCTACAACACCAAGACCACCAGCATCCTTGGGTAAGCAAACTTGTTCCCACTTAACAAGGCATTTGCCAAATTTATTGATGTCCTTACCATACCAAAGAAAACTTTTGCCAGATTTTTCAAAATGATCCAAGATGGTGAAGGGTACCCTGATACAACACATCGCAAATATAGGTAGTGCAGTGATAATAGCCTTTAGGTGGGTGAGCCTACCTGAATATGAAATCATTGTTGCAATCCCAGATAACCTTTTATCTAGTCTTGAAACCATTGGCATGAACTCCTCAACTCTTGGTCTGGTGGACCCCATTGGCAGTCCCAGGTAGGTGAAAGGCATGCTTTCTTTTTTACAGCCCAAAATATTAGCAAGTTGAGTGTTTTTTCATCAGAGATGTTAATGGGTACAAGAGAAGATTTGTGGAAATTCACCTGAAGCCCAGTGAAATCTGAAAATATCTTTGAAGTCTCCATAACATGTGAAATCTGATGAGGCACAGCTGGCATAATAATTAAGGTGTCATCAACATATTGGACAATAGGGTATGACATCGAAGCAGGTTGCTCAAAGGGAGTATTGATGTGGCCATTGTGCCAAGCTTGGTTGATCAAGATCTGTAGCAATTCAGCATCAATAACAAATAAAAGAGGGGAGAGAGGGTCCCCTTGTCTTACTCCACATTTACACTTGATTTTCTTCCCAGGTACACCATTTAAAATTACAGAAGCCGAGGTAGTCTGTAGGATGTTATTGATCCATCTAATCCATTTGTCTCCAAATCCCATGTGCTTGAGCATGAAAAGAATGCCCCATAGTTGATTTTGTCAAAAGCTTTCTCAAAGTCTACTTTGAAAATGACAATTTCTTTCTTAGACTTGTGGCACATATGGATGTATTCAAAAGACCATGCAAGACAATCCTGAATATTCCTGGTTTTGATGAAGCCATATTGATTCTTGCTTATCACCGGAATGATGCATTTTTGGACTTTGTTTGCAAGAAGCTTAGTAAGTATTTTGATAGGCTTACTTACCAAGGAGATGGGCCTGAAATCATTGGGAGTTTCAAGGTTTTCTTTCGTAGGGATCAGGGCAATATAAGCAGTATTAATTGGAGCAAGATCCACACTCTCTGATTAGAAATCCTGAAGAAATTTATAGATGCTTTCTTTAATGATATGCCAGCATTTCTTCATGAAAATGCGAATAAAACCATCAGGTCCAGGGGATTTGTCATTAGGCATAGAACTAATGATATCATCCACTTCTTTCATACAGAAAGGTTGTTCCAACTCCTCTTGATTAATTGTTCTGGAAAGGTGATCAATGTTGAAGTTCATCTGGGATGTGCCAGCAGTGCCAATCCTGTTTTTGAATGAGTTCCACAAAATAGCTGCTTTCTGCTCATGATCATTAACAATCAGGTTATCAGTATTGATTAGGAAAGTAATATAATTACTTCTGAAAACATGTGTGGCTGTAGCATGGAAAAATTTGGTGTTTTCATCACCGAGCTGAGCCCATCTAATATTGGCTCTGATTCTCCAATATTTCCTTTTGGCCTCAAGAAGTTTATTAGTGTGCCTGATCAATAATTTCCTGAAGTTCTTCTCATGTTGAAAGAGATCTCTTTGATCTTCAATACATCAAGGAGCTTAACATAGAAGCGGCAGTTTTCAATGGTTTTATTGAGCTGTGAAAGTTGCTTGCTCCAAATTTTCAGTCCTTTTCTAATGGATTTAAACCTAGCCACCAAGTTCTTTGCTGAGTCAGCATAGAAAGTGTTGTTATTCCAATAATTAGAGACAGTGTCAATAAAACCTTCAAAGTCCAACCAAACTTCCTCAAACCTGAATATGTGGCACTTGGGGATCATGCTGTCAATCTGAATATTTATGGGGACATGATCAGAGGAGAGTTTGGCCATGGGGGTTGCAAGAGTATTTGGTAACTTGCTGGTCCAATAAGCACTTGTGAAAATCCAATCAAGCTTTTCAAATAGAGGAGTATCCTGCATATTACTGCAGGTGAACTGCCTGCCTTTCAGTGGGATCTCAACTAGATCAAGATTGATAATGATGTTGTTGAAGTGCATCATATCATTGTGGTCACCTCCTCCTCTATTCCTATTCTCAGGCCCTCTGATATAATTAAAATCTCCAACAATGAGCCACAACTTCATAGGTTGGATATTAACATTGAGAAGCCAGTTAAAAAATTCAGTTTTGCCCTCCACAGAGTTTGGCCCATAAACATTAGTTATGAAGTAAACAATATTATCAAGTTTTGATGTGAGCTCCACAGTAATCTGAAAATAATCTTTGGATATTTCTCTGCCTTTGAAAAGATTACCATTCCAGATGGTAATCAGACCACCTGAATTACCAGCAGAGGGCATGAAACGTATTGGTTGAACCTTTTAGGACAGAAATTCCTAATATATGCCAGGTCAAATTGTTCTCTCTTAGTTTCTTGGAAAGTCATAACACAACATGAGCTTTCATCAATTTTCAGCCTAATATCATCCCATCTATCATTTGAGTTAATCCCTCTAACATTCCAATTGAGAATATTCCAACTTCTATTCATTATACATGTGTAAAGGGGCATAAGACATGGCATGGCTAGCATGACATGGGGGGATTACTTCTTTTGCTATCTAGAAATTCTATATTATTTCCAATCAACAATTTGTCATCCACATATAATATTAGAAATGCTATAGAGCTCCCACTCACTTTCTTGTAAATACAAGCTTCTCCAAAAGTCTGTATAAAACCATATGCTTTGATCACACTATCAAAGCGTATATTCCTACTCTAAGAGGCTTGCACCAGTCCATAAATGGATCGCTGGAGCTTGCACACTTTGTTAGCACCTTTAAGATCAACAAAACCTTCTGGTTGCATCATATACAACTCTTATTTAAGATATCCATTAAGGAATGCAGTTTTGACATCCATTTGCCAAATTTCTTAATCATAAAATGCAACAATTGCTAACATGATTCGGACAGACTTAAGCATCGCTGCGGGTAAGAAGGTCTCATGGTAGTTAACTCCTTGAACTTGTCGGAAACCTTTCGCAACAAGTCAAGCTTTGTAGATAGTAACATTACTGTCAGCGTCAGTCTTCTTCTTGAAGATCCATTTATTCTCTATGGCTTGCCGATCATCGGGCAAGTCAACCAAAGTCCACACTTTGTTCCCATACATGGATCCCATCTCAGATTTCATGGCCTCAAGCCATTTCGCGGAATCTGGGCTCATCATGGCTTCCTCATAGTTCGTAGATTTGTCATGGTCAAGTAACACAACCTCCAGAACAGGATTACCGTACCACTCTGGTGCGGACCGTACTCTGGTTGATCTATGAGGTTCGGTAGTAACTTGATCTGAAGTTTCATGATCATCATCATTAGCTTCCTCACTAATTGGTGTAGGAATCACTGGAACTGATTTCTGTGATGAACTACTTTCCAATTTGGGAGAAGGTACAATTACCTCATCAAGTTCTACTTTCCTCCCACTCACTTCATTCGAGAGAAACTCCTTCTCTAGAAAGGATCCATTCTTAGCAACGAATATCTTGCGTTCGGATCTATGATAGAAGGTGTACCCAACAGTCTCCTTTGGGTATTTTATGAAGACACATTTCTCCAATTTGGGCTCGAGCTTATCAGGTTGAAGCTTTTTCACATAAGCATCGCAGCCCCAAACTTTAAGAAACGACAGCTTAGGTTTCTTGCTAAACCACAGTTCATATGGTGTCGTCTCAACGGATTTAGATGGTGCCCTATTTAACGTGAATGCAGCCGTCTAAAGCATAACCCCAAAACGATAGTGGTAAATTGGTAAGAGACATCATAGATCGCACCATATCTAATAAAGTACGGTTACGACGTTCAGGACCCACCATTACACTGTGGTGTTCCCGGTGGTGTGAGTTGTGAAACTATTCCACATTGTTTCAAATGAAGACCAAACTCATAACTCAAATATTGACCTCCACGATCAGATTGTAGAATCTTTATTTTCTTGTTAGGATGATTTTCCACTTCACTCTGAAATTGTTTGAACTTTTCAAATGTTTCAGACTTATGTTTCATTAAGTAGATATATCCATATCTGCTCAAATCATCTGTGAAGGTCAGAAAATAACGATACCCACCATGAGCCTTGACACTCATCGGACCGCATACATCAGTATGTATTATTTCCAATTAGTCAGTTGCTCGCTCCATTGTTCCCGAGAATGGAGTCTTAGTCATCTTGCCCATGAGGCATGGTTCGCAAGCATCAAGTGATTCATAATCAAGTGATTCCAAAAGCCCATCAGCATGGAGTTTCTTCATGCGCTTTACACCAATATGACCTAAACGACAGTGCCAAAAATAAGTTGCACTATCATTATTAATTTTGCATCTTTTGGCTTCAATATTATGAATATGTGTATCACTACAATCGAGATTCAACAAAAATGGACCACTCATCAAGGGTGCATGACCATAACAGATATTACTCATATAAATAGAACAACCATTATTTTTTGATTTAAATGAATAATCGTCTTGCATCAAACAAGATCCAGATATAATGTTCATGCTCAACGCTGGCACCAAATAACAATTATTTAGGTCTAAAACTAATCCCCAAGGTGGATGAAGAGGTAGTGCCGACGACGATCACATCGACTTTGGAACCATTTCCCACGTGCATCGTCACCTCGTCCTTAGCTAATCTTCGTTTAATCCATAGCCCCTGTTTCAAGTTGCAAATATGAGCAACAGAACTAGTATCAAATACCCAGGCGCTACTACGAGCATTAGTAAGGTACACATCAATAACATGTATATCAAATATACCTTTCACTTTGCCATCCTTCTTATCCGCCAAATACTTGGGGCAGTTCCGCTTCCAGTGACCAGCCCCTTTGCAGTACAAGCACTCAGTTTCAGGCTTAGGTCCGGACTTGGGCTTCTTCCCTTGAGCAGCAACTTGCTTGCTATTCTTCTTGGAGTTCCCCTTCTTCGCTTTGCCCTTTTTCTTGAAACTAGTGGTCTTGTAACCATCAACACTTGATGCTCCTTCTTGATTTCTACCTCTGCAGCCTTTAGCATCGCAAAAAGCTCGAGAATAGTCTTTTCCATCCCTTGCATATCATAGTTCATCACGAAGCCTTTATAGCTTGGTGGCAGTGATTGAAGGACTCTGTCAATGACACTATCATCAGGAAGATTAACTCCCAGCTGAGTCAAGTGGTTATGATATCTAGACATTTTGAGTATATGTTCACTAACAGAACTATTCTCCTCCATCTTGCAGCTATAGAACTTGTTGGAGACTTCATATCTCTTAACTCGGGCATTTGCTGGAAATATTAACTTCAACTCCTGGAACATCTCATATGCTCCATGACGTTCAAAATGTCTTTGAAGTCCCGATTCTAAGCCGTAAAGCATGGCACACTGAACTATTGAGTAGTAGCTTTGCTCTGCCAGACGTTCATAACATCCGGAGTTGCTCCTACATCATATTACTTTAGAACTCCCACTTAGATAGACATCCCTCTAGTCATCTAAATGATCACGTGATCCATATCAACTAAACCATGTCCGATCATCACGTGAGATGGAGTAATTTTCAATGTTGATCATATCTACTATATGATTCACGTTCGACCTTTCGGTCTCAGTATTCCGAGGCCATATCTGCATATGCTAGGCTCGTCAAATTTAACCCGAGTATTCTGCACGTGCAAAACTAGATTGCACCCGTTGTATATCAACGTAGAGCTTATCACACCCGATCATCACGTGGTGTCTTGGCACAACGAACTGTAGCAACGGTGCATACTCAGGGAGAACACTTATACCTTGAAATTTATTGAGGGATCATCTTATAATGCTACCACCGTATTAAGCAAAATAAGATGCATAAAGGATAAACATCACATGCAATCAAAATATGTGACATGATATGGCCATCATCATCTTGTGGCTCTGATCTCCATCTCCAAAGCACCGTCATGATCTCCATCGTCACCGGCTTGACACCTTGATCTCCATCGTAGCGTTGTTGTCATCTCGACAACTATTACTTCTACGACTATCGCTACCGCTTAGTGATAAAGTAAAGCAATTACATGGCGATTGCATTTCATACAATAAAGCGACAACCATAAGGATCCTGCCAGTTGCCGATAACTTCTATAAAACATGATCATCTCATACAACAATTTATATCTCATCACGTCTTGACCATATCATATCACAACATGCCCTGCAAAAACAAGTTAGACGTCCTCTAGTTTGTTGTTGCAAGTTTTACGTGGCTGCTACGGGCTTCTAGCAAGAATCGTTCTTACATATGCATAAAAACCACAACAATTTTTCGTCAATTGTGCTGTTTTAACCTTCAACAAGGACCGGCCGTAGTCAAACTCGATTCAACTGAAGTTGGAGAAACAGACACCCGCGCTAGCCACCTGTGTGCGAAGCAAGTCGGTAGAAGCAGTCTCATGAACGTGGTCATGTAATGTCGGTCCGGGACGCTTCATCCATCAATACCGCCAAAAAAGTAAGACGTTGGTGGTAAGCAGTATGACTATCATCGCCCACAACTCTTTGTGTTCTACTCGTGCATATCATCTACGCATAGACCTGGCTCGGATGCCACCGTTGGGGACGTAGCATGCAATTTCAAAAAATTTCCTACGATTACGCAAGATCTATCTAGGAGATGTATAGCAACGAGAGGGGGAGAGTGTGTCCACGTACCCTCGTAGACCGAAAGCGGAAGCGTTATGTTAACGCGGTTGATGTAGTCGAACGTCTTCATGGTCCAACCGATCCAAGTACCAAACATACGGCACCTCCGTGTTCAGCACACGTTCAGCTCGATGACGTCCCTCGAACTCTTGATCCAGTAGAGGGTCAAGGGAGAGTTCTGTCAGCACAATGGCGTGGCGACGTCGATGGTGATGTGATCCGTGCAGGGCTGCTCCTAAGCACTACGATGATATGACCGGAGGAGTAAACTGTGGAGGGGGGCACCGCACACAGCTAGAAGAATTCTTGGTGTGTTCTTTGGGGTGCCCCCTGCCCATGTATATAAAGGGGGGAAGGAGGAGGCCGGCGGCCTATGAGGGGTGCACCAAGGGGGAGTCCTACTTGGACTCCTAGTCCAAGTAGGATTCACCCCCCTTTTCCTTTCTTCCACCAGAGGGAATAGGAAGGAGAGAGAAAGAGTGAAAGGGAAGGGGGATCCGCCCCCTTCTCCTTGTCCTATTCGGACTCCCTAGGAGGGGGGCGCTGTCGGTGTTAAAACCAACGGATCTCGGGTAGGGGGTCCCGAACTGTGCGTCTAGGATCGATGGTTATAGGAGACAGGGGACACGATGTTTACCCAGGTTCGGGCCCTCTCTATGGAGATAATACCCTACTTCCTGCTTGATTGATCTTGATGAATATGAGTATTACAAGAGTTGATCTACCACGAGATCGTAATGGCTAAACCCTAGAAGTCTAGCCTATATGACTATGGTAATGAGTATATCCTTTCCGGACTAACCCCTCCGGTTTATATAGACACCGGGGGGATCTAGGGTTACATAGAGTCGGTTACATAAGAAGGAATCTTCATCGTTGGTCGCCAAGCTTGCCTTCCACACGAAGGAGAGTCCAATCCGGACACGGGTACAGTCTTCGGCTTTCATGTCTTCATAGCCCATCGATCGGCCCATGGATAACAGGCCGGACGCCGAGGACCCTTTAGTCCAGACTCCTCAAGAGCCCTCGAACCTGGCTTCAATGACGAGGAGTCCGTGGCAGATTGTCTTCGGCATTGCAAGGCGGGTTCCCTTCTTTCCGAACTCCAAGATAGTCTTCGGTCGCAATGATAGTATCCGGACCTGTCACATACAACCACAAAGAAAATATAGTTTTACACAACTCCAATCTGCTGACAAATGTTTTTGCAGCATGACATCACGTCCAACCGGTCATAATTCTGAACCATTTCTGTGTCTGCCGCCCCAAGTCCCGAGACGCGGTTGCCATTGGCACGTCTTGTCAAAGCAGAGATCGTGTTCCCTTATCACGGGATTTTCATCAATGCGGGCATGGGTAACCCAACCGTGCCGTTTATACAGCCCTTGGGAATAGGCGAATTCTAAGGCGAGTGGGGAGGCGTTCAAAATTCACTGCCTTTATAAGGGGATAAGGATTCCCTCTTCCTCCCTCACGCCTTCTCTCTATCCTCGCCCTTCCAATCTCGAGCTCCAGCGCCCAAGTTCTCTTCTCCTTTCCACTCAAGCTAGCACTCGACCATGTCCGGATCCGGAGGTCAGGGCAAGTGGATGGTCTCCTCCGTCAGGGAGGAGGACATTACTGAGCTTCGGGCGGCCGGATACCTGGCGAAGGATATCGCCCACCGTCTGCCAGCAAAGGGACAAGTCGTCCCCACGCCGAAGCCCAACGAGAGGGTGGTATTTATCCCTCATTTCTTCCGCGGGCTAGGGTTCCCACTCCACCCTTTCGTCTGTGGGCTGATGTATTATTACGGGGTAGATTTCCACGATATATCCCCAAACTCCTTCCTCAACATCTCGGCGTTTATCGTTGATGTGGCTATCAGTGACGGTAGTCACCATGGGAGAATGATGAGCACATTTAAAGCGGTCAACAATGAGCAGATTATTTATTTTGGAAAATTTCCTGTTCAACTGGTTGCACCGGACGAAGTCAAGCCCACCTTCAAAACTCCTTGTGCTACACGATTATGGTAGGAACGGTACTTGTCAATTTGATATGGGTCCGTAGCATGCAAAAGCACGTCCAAGTCTTTTGTTCTGGTTACTAGTAGTTACGTAGTCCTTTCTGAGTCCAAGTTAATTGGTAGGTGATCAACATGGCCGCGTGATTAATTAGGTAGTTGCTTGTTTAGTTTGGATAGGAGAGTCCGTTTCAGATTTTGCTGGGATTGAGTCGGTTGAGAACCGGTGCCTCCGCGCACCATATAAATAAAGGCTATGGCCGTGTAATAGGGCAGATTTTGTTTTTAGTCGTGAGTTGAATAAAGCTACAGAAAACGTCCCATGTCAGCGGACACCAAATATCTTCGTTGCTAATCCGTGGGGATTTTGTTGCTGCTGTGCGAGGAGTCAAACTAATCTACTCGACTCTAGTTTTTGATCTTACAGTCATGCATCTTTGCTCGATCGGAATTTCTTGTGCTGCTGCCAGTATCGTGAAAGATCGGGCCGACGAACGACTCGCATCTAGTCGGGGCCTATCAAGTGGTATTCAGAGCTAAGGTTGTTCACGGTACTGTGTTGATTGAGATGTCAACCTCGGTCAACAAGGGTGATGAAGTTGCTGCTGATTCTGAGGAAATAGTACGTCCAGTGTATGCGGATGATATTCCGCAAAATATTCGGGATGGTTTTGACCACACATGCAACTACATCAAGCAATGTCATGATGCGCTCGGCAAAAGGATAGATGTCCTGATCACTCGGTTCGATGGTTTGGCAGACATCATCAATATGCCGCAACGAATTCTGCACCACCACAGACTGCTCCGGCTGCTCCACTGTGTTATGCACCACTGGCTCGCGACGGACATGCTGGCGTGCATGATCGCCATTTGGCGGCACATCCTCATGTTGGAGATGATGGTATGGATGACGGCGTTGACTAGGCAGCGGGGTACGCTCCACGGCCACGACACTATGAGCCTTGTCCTGAAACTTCTGTTCATGGTGGAGTGCATGACCGAGTTGGTCAAGCTGTGCGTGTGCCTTTGGATGATCGAGTTGGGTGCATAAAAATTTCTATTCCTTCATTCTCCGGCAAGTGCGAACCAGAAGTTTATTTGGAGTGGGAGATGTGCGTTGATCAATTTTTTTATGCCCATCATTATAGCAAAGAGAAGAAAGTTCAACTTGCAGGAATTGAGTTCACCGGTTATGCGCTAATATGGTGGAATCAAATTTGTCATTCAAGACATCGCCCGACGACTTGGCCAGGGATGAAAGAATTCATGAGGCGATGTTTTGTTCCTGAGCACTATAAAAGAGATATGTACAACAACTTGCAACGACTCTCTCAAGGTAATATGAGTGTTGATGAATATTACAAGGAGATGGAATTGCTCTTGACACGTACAGGGACAACGGAGGATCCGGAGGCGACCATGGCACATTTCTTTAACGGGCTAAATGTCGAGGTGCAGGATCGTGTTGAGATGGTGGTCTACTACAACATACAAGATCTTGTGCACCAAGCCGTGCGTGCGGAACAACAGATTAAGCGATGCCAAGTCAACACAGTTCCCAGTACCACTTTGAACACATGGCGACGCTCGCAGCATCAGAGTGAGGATACCGGTCCTAGCTACAGGACGGCAACATCAAATCGCCCTCATGGTTCCATGCAAAAGAATGCTTCAAAATCAGGACCGTCGAGGGTTGATTCTAGTGCACAGTCGACCAATCGTTCCAGTGACATAGAGTGTTTCAAGTGTGGAGAAAGGGGACATATGAAGCGTGAATGTCCTAATGAGAAGAGAGTATTGCTCACAAAAGATGGCTATGCATCCGCGACTGATGAAGAGGCAGTTTCTGTCACTTCTACTGAAAATTTTGAAGATGCTGAGAAGGTGGTGACTGCTAGTTTTGAAGCTGCTGAATCATATCCGTCCTTAATGGTGCAGCGTGTGCAAGAGGATCGCATTGAGGATAAGGGGCAGCATTGGAATATTTTTCAGACTCAGTGCAAGATCAACAACACCAATCGTAAGTTGATCATAGATGGAGCAAGCTACACCAATGCGGTCAGCAAGGGATTGGTGGAAGCTTTGGGGTTACCTGCATGGAAGCACCCTCAACCACACTGCGTCGAGTGGTTATATCAGTCGGCAGACTAAAAATTACTCATAAGGTGCGTCTTAATTTTTCGGTTGGTGACTATATCAACACAGTGATTTGTGATGTTTTGCCGATGGATGCATGTCACTTGTTGCTGGGGAGACCTTGGCAATATGATCATCACGCCACACATGATGGAAGGTCGAACACTTATTCTTTTCGGCATGCCGGAAGACGATGTGTGCTACAGCCCATGTTTGCTAGTGATATTAAGGAGGATACTATTATGTCAGTAAAGAAGAAGAAGGAGATCCCAAAGCCTACCACGAAACCGAGGACGGCTTCGTTTCAAGAGGGAGGGAATGATGTGGCTATCAGTGACGGTAGTCACCATGGGAGAATGATGAACACATTTAAAGCGGTCAACAATGAGCAGATTATTTATTTTGGAAAATTTCCTGTTCAACTGGTTGCACCGGACGAAGTCAAGCCCACCTCCAGAACTCCTTGTGCTACATGATTATGGTAGGAACGATACTTGTCAATTTGATCTAGGTCCGTAGCATGCAAAAGCACGTCCAAGTCTTTTGTTCTGGTTACTAGTAGTTACGTAGTCCTTCCTGAGTCCAAGTTAATTGGTAGGTGATCAACGTGGCCGCGTGATTAATTAGGTAGTTGCTTGTTTAGTTTGGATAGGAGAGTCCATTTCCGATTTTGCTGGGATTGAGTCGGTTAAGAACCGGTGCCTCCACGCACCATATAAATAAAGGCTATGGCTGTGTAAGAGGGCAGATTTTGTTTTTAGTCATGAGTTGAATAAAGCTACAAAAACGTCCCATGTCGGGGGACACCAAATATCTTCGTTGCTAATTGTGGGGATTTTTTTGCTGCTGTGCGAGGAGTCGAACTAATCTACTCGACGCTAGTTTTTGATCTTACGGTCTTGCATCTTTGCTCGATCGGAATTTCTTGTGCTGCTGCCAGTATCGTGAAAGATCGAGCCGACGAACGACTCGCATCTAGTCGGGGCCTATCAATCGTCGTGTGTGAGGCCTTCCTCTGTATCCAACCCCACTTCGGGTTGTGGCTCAAAGTCTTTAACGTGAAGCCGAAGGTGGTGGATGGCCAGCACGCAGAGTGCGGAGGAGCCATGGTGAGTAAGCTGTCCAACGTTTCCTGGCCGAAAGGCACATTTGTGGATACAGTGAAGGAGTGGCAAAAATAGTGGTTCTACATCATAGAACCCCACGGCACCACCTGGGCCGCAGCCACAGAATTTCGCTTCAGCGCTCCCATGCGACTCACCTCCTGGGTCGAGAAGAGTCCGAACTGGTGTTCATCCGATGAGCTGATAGCATTGCAAACGCGCGTCCAGAGCATGATAGCCAAGGACGTCAAGCTTGTCGATGTAATCCAGGTGATGCTAGTTCGCAGGATTCTCCCATGCCAGCGCAGAAGTCGCCCTCTGTGGGATTTCAATCGGAAGAAGCATCAAACCCTGGTGAGGCTCTTCGAAACAACCCACGAAGATGCATGGAAGTTGCTCTTTAAGGGAAACGAGAAACCGCCGGTCACAGATTCAGACCGTGGGCACAACGTTAAACACCCGACCAACAAGGTATGTTATTCTTAACGTACTCCCTATCTGCTTGTTTCGAGGATTATGTCTGAGCTTTTATCATCGCTCTTTCAGGACTGGATGGAGAGGGCAAAGCGGATCCAGTGTCTGGCTCCGCTGCCTGAAGAACTGATGCGGAGCATCCCACGTTCATCCCCATGTACACTCCCACTACTCTCCAAGCCCCAAGTGGACATATGACGAGACCTCAAACAAATGCCATTGGACACAAGGTGAACTCGCTCCTCTCCGAACCTTCACTTCCTACATGTGAGACATGGTTACTACCTCAAATATATGTGCTATGCATGACCAGGAACAAGGAGGAAGACCATGGACAAGACGGCGAGGACACCAAGTACACGGACCAAGAGAAGAAGCTGCCCGAAGCTACAGCGGCCGGACGTCCGACCAGGACCGGACGTCCGACCAGGACCGGACGTCCGACGACTCCCAGGCTTCGGACGACCGGGCCCCTTCGGACGACCGTGCCAGCGACCACCGAACCGAATCTGCGGACATCCGAAGAACTCCGGACGTCCGGGACCCCGCGAGCCTCCGGACGACCGGCCCCCTCCGGACGTCCGACCGAAGCGCACCCGAGCCGAATCTACGGATGTCCGAAGAGCACCGGACGTCCGGACCTTCCCGAGCCTCCGGACGACCGGAACCCTCCGGACGTCCGACGCCTGTCTGCGCACAGTGTGTTGGGCCGCAGCCCATGTACCCCTTCACTTACCCCTTCATGGCCCTAGACTATATATACTCCTCCACCTCCTCCTAGTTAGGGTTAGCGTTGATTTAGCTCATTGTTAGATAGAGTCATTCATCCGCATGCGGATCTACTCCACGAGAGAGACCGCGGCCCCTCTTCGGAGAAGATCCACCTTGGATTCAAGACCCCCTCTTGGGTGGCCCCCATCAAGACCACCTCACGGAGAAGAACGGCTACCATTTGTATCGTCCTTTGTTGACCTTGAATCATGTATCTCCCTTTGTGTTCATCGATCTAGCACATGTGTGATTGATCTTGTTGGTTTGAGTGATTCTCTTGTGTTTTCCCCGTGATTTCCCTCGTGTTCTTCCGCTCATTCTTCGTGTTCCTAGTAGGGATCCTCTCCAAATGTGAAAGATTGTCCACATAGGGTTCCGCCCTACATCATCTTGGTATCAGAGCAAGGTTGATCACGTTTTTGGAGCCCCTACCCCTCTTTTTCTAGCTTGATTTTTTGTGTTCTTCCCCAAATTCGAAAATTCCCCTCCAAAAATAGCCCCAATTTTTTTTGTGATTTGTTAGTGTGATGATGTTTTGTTGATTTTGATCCATGGATTTGCTTGGGTTCGAGTGGATCTAGCATTTCCCCAAGTTTCCCCATCTTTCATCCATGAAATCTCTTCAATTTTGACCCCAAAATCCCAAAATTCCGCCCAAATTCGCGCCCCCGAACTCGCATCTCGCGTTGACCCCGACCCACCGGACGACCGACGTTTTACGGACGTCCGGAGCCCCAGGAACGACCGGACGTCCGACCTTTTCCGGACGACCGGAACCCCTAACCAGAGCTGAATTTACGGATTTCCGACTTTTCCGGACGTCCGACGACTCGGACATCCGACCTTTTCCGGACGTCCGTAACCTGTAGATTCCCACTTCGGCTGATTTTTGTTTTGTCCATAACTAATTCATCCGAACTCCGATTTTGACGTTCTTTAGCTCGTTTTGAAGCTATTGACATCCCCCTTCCAACAAAAATACCACCAACATCATTTGAATCCATCAAATTTTCGGAACTTTGGCATCTTTGCCTAGGGCTTGCACCACATCATCCGCTACTCCACAACCGACTTCCACAACCTAACCAATTTTGTTCCTCGTGGTTGTTTGAGTTGTGATTCGAGTCTCCTAAGGTGTTTCAGCTACTTAGGGACGGTTGCTTCTTCATCAACCACCACCGCCACTTCCGCATAGGCTTGACCAACATACACTTCCACCTCAACTTAACCCAATTTTGTTTGTGTTGTGAGTTGTGTCTCCTAAGGTGTTTCGGCTACTTAGGGACCGTGCTTCCAACTCCGACACCGTGTATAGTTCACCATCTTATCCTCCACTTCCGCATTGCATACACCATAACCTCCATTGCATTTCCGCAATCCCATTGAGCTTCCGCAACCACCACCGCTTTCCGCTACCACCATTTGACATTTGTCATTTGAGATTTTGAGTTCGCGGTTTTTCCGTTTCCTAAGGTGTTTTGGCTACTTAGGGACGAGTCTCCATCATCTTGGTATCTACATCAAGAACACCGCCACTCATCATCGCAAAGGACGGTAACCTCGACCACACCATTGTATATTCCCCTTGCAAATTGCATTGATAACCCCTAGCCCATTTTGCGTTACTTGCCTATCGAGACTAGCCATTTGAGTATTGCCGGGCCACGTTACTTGTGCACATTAGTGATCTACACCATCCATTGCATACATACCATATCATATTGGTATCATATCTTGTGTCACAAGTTTGTTCCCGCATATACACAATTGCTATCTTGATTTTTGCATTGTGCAAAAGTGGCCATAGAAAAAAAGAAGAAAGAAATAAAGCTTTTAAGCAAAAAGAGAAAGAGCAATGAAGCTTGTAAGCAAGTGCCATAGCATCATACCACATTGCATTTAAGATTGTCATATCCGATCATCGTGGATCGTCTTGAGAGAAACACCGGGAACCATACATACATAGCATACTTGGGATAGAAGTTTATCCATTTTGCATCTTATAGGTTGTGCACAAGTGTCGTGTCCGCATATTGAGCAATCGTGCTAGCGTCTCTCTTGAGTTGTGCAACATGAGCGTTTTGGTGGATTCCACATTTTGAGCTCATTCCTTGGTTGCACGGCCCCATTTATCTATCCGTGTGTGTGTTTCCGTGTACCTTTCATTGCTATTGGTCTACTTGTTTCGCTTGCAAATTTGTGAATCTCTTTCAACATTATTGACTCTTGCTAACATTTTGCATCAAATTTTTGTGCCACTATCCTCACCGAGCTCCACCATAAGCCTTATTTGTGTAGGTGTGAGAAACCGACAAGAATTGGTACCAATTGTGCTATTTCCTTGTTACACATTGAGTGATCATTGATCCATTTTCAACATCGGTCAAGGTACATTTGGTATAAGTTCTTCTCTTCCTCCCACTCATATTTGCTCGAGTTTTGTGATGGATAGGCAAGGCATTCCCTCTCCGGTCCTCGACAACAACGGCGGCGTGAACAACTACATCACCAAGGCGTCTATCTTCGATCTACAACAACAAGTGCAAGGCGCGCAATCTACCTTGCAAGAGCGCATCGAGAACCTCTCCATCGACATTCATCTCTCCGAAGCAAGTAAAAGGGACTACATCGACAAGAAGCTTTCCGCACATAAAGAGGAGAAAGATGCAAGGATGGAGGAGATTCGGGCCTTGATCAAGTCTTCTCCCCCTTCGTCATCTTCAAGGCGGCGACGTTCAAGCCACAAGTCTTCGGAGCGCCCAAACGATGCAAGTGCAAATCATCCTCGTCCACACCTACATGGCGACCACCATCACATTCGTGATCAACATCGTCATGAAGGGCAAGTCACCTCCAAGCATCATGTGCACGACGACGACGAACGACATCTACTTCGAGCTCAAGCGCGACAACGACACCATCATCATGAAGATGCTCCACAAGCGCAAGTGCACAAGTCCCAACAAGCCCTACTTCACGCCAAGTTGACGCTTCATGAGCACAAAAGAAGACCGCGAGACGACCACCACAAAGACGGCGCTACGGCTACATCAACCACTTCGGCATCTTCGCCAAGTGTTCTCAAGGCATCTTCGCCTTTGGACGTACGGCATCTTCGCCTACTTCCCACGTGTACGCCTACATCGACTTCATCAAGTCCAAGGCGATTACCCATGAGCGAGGCGACACTTCCATCTTGAAGCCCTCAAGGAAGATGGCCGAGCATGGGACACTCCCTTCGGTCATGGAGACGAGCTACGAGGTGCCACATCATATGGGCCTCCAACACCAAGACGGTGACAAGAAGGTCGAGCAAGGGCCATCCCCTTCGACCACGGCGACGACGAGCGAATCTCTTCTACAACATGAAGACGACGCCCACATTGGACTCATACTCCGAGACAAGCTACGCGACCGCGCATGGAGACGTTCGCACCAACATCTCTCCGACACCCACATATAAAGAGATGACCCAATTCCCATGTGAGGAGAGCCACCCCACCATGAGTGATATGAGTGACTCCACCATATGTGACATTGAGTGCATTTCCTATGAGAGGATGAGTGTGACCACCACTAGCCCCAACATGAGAGCATGCCACACATCCTATGTGAGGTTGAGCGCCATTTGAGTGACTCCACCAACCATATGAGTAAGAGCATCCAAGAGGGAGTGAGTGAGCCACAACACTTAGTGAGTGAGGTAGTTGACACGGCATGTGAGGCCACTATGATTTCTAACGACTTAACCTCTACTCCTAGTGTGTTTTCTTCTTTGGTGCTAGGTCTCCTACATGACGATATGCCTATCCTCGACGAGTCCATCCCTCCAAAGGGAGAACCGATGGCCATGGTGGACAATGATGCACCCCTCACATGGTTCCATCAAGATGAAGTTGACTACGACTTGGACTTGGACACCTCACCTGCAACACATGAGCGACCTTCCAAAGGTAACATAGGTGATGGTGCTTCTCTTGTCCCCCTAGTGGACTCTCTTGACAATGATTGCTTGCATGATGTTGATCCTCCTATTCCCATGCTTCATGCTAGTGCGACTTCTTCATGCCTTGACTTACCTATTTATGATGAATATGATGATGAGCATGTTGAGTTGCCTAGTTATGATGATATGCTCCATAGGATCTCATGTGAAAATTCTTTTGGTCACATCATGTTTGACAATCCTTTGAACTTGTCATATGCTATGAGTGAGATCACCCATATTGCATCATTTCAATCTCAACATAGTAACTATGCATGCCCCATTAAAATAAATCCCATTTGCACTTATGGCATAGATGATGAGATGATGGTCATTGGCTTTTGTTTTTCATGTGATGATATTGCCATGTTTCCTTTACATGATTTGTGCAATTCATCTACTATGCATGCCATGATCACATTGTTCCAAATATGCATTGTTTTGGATGTTGTCAATATTCTCCATGTGATGTTGCTACTCATACTCATGAGGAGACCCCCATAGTTTCCTCATACATGTTGGGAGATTTTGATTCATCCCATCCTTTGCATGATTTCCATGATTGCTTGCACCATATGCATTCCATGAATAACAATGCTCTAGATATTTCCCATGATGCATTACACACTTTGAGTCTCCATTATGCTATACATAACAACAAACCTATCATGATGGATGACATGTTTCTATATCACGCATCTCATTTATTTGAGCATTGGATATTTTGTGCTAACCGACACATGAATGTATGCATCATGATGGATGATGTGTACATCTACCACGCACACACAATCTTCCCTTTGTCTTTGTTTTGTGTAGGTACTCATGTATACTCGTCAACTTCTCAATCCCAAGAGTTGACAAAACGAGCTCTTGAGAGCAATGATGACTTGGGATCTCGTGGACTATCCTTACCACCATTCCTTTTGCGCAAAGACTACGTGCATCTCTTTTACTTGTCTCTCACACGGCTATGGGCTATTTATCACTTGTCACCTTATGCTCATTTTCCCGTGTTCACTTTGCATGTTATTTTTACTCCTATGCCTTTGCCATGCAATTGTGACCCTTGCTTGCATATACCCATGATTCACCATTATGCTACTCCTATGTGTATTTGCATGCTTGGTGGAGATCCTTGTTGCTATTGCCATGTTTATCATGTGCCCCATGCTATTGATGCTATTTTTCTCATATCTTGCTTTTATGCTTGTGCTATGACATGTGAATTATTCATGCCCACTATTTGCACCAATGACATGCTTGCCATGATTCCTTCTAGTACGTTGCATCTTTGCACTACTAGCTTGCTTGACTTGATCGCTATGATTGCTTGCTATGTTGCATCACCCATGTTCCACTATCACTTGCTTTCTTGGGTTGATGACATATATGTTCATGCCTCTCACTTGATTTGCCATGACCATTGTCTCTTGTTTCCATTAGTTGCATCTCTCATATCACCTTGTATTGAGTGCAACCATACTATGCTTATTGCTCTCAGAGACTTTGACAACTTACTTGTGATGCATGCTTGTTTACTTGAGCCTATTGTATTTGGTTGTTCTCACATCATATGCCTCCATACTATGAAATGCTCCCTTGTACTTTCTTATGATGAGCATGATGCATACACTTGTTGGGTATCTTCCCACACGAATGATAGGTTTTGCACTTCCGCTAACCTCATTTGTTTTTCCGAGTGTTTGTCATGTTCTTTCATTTTGAAGGATTCACAAGGCGGTAACATCACGAGACAACTTGGTTATGTGAAGGCATACAAGATGTGCAACTTCATCATCCTTGAGAACCTCCTAAAGGTGACCTCCTTCTCTTTGAGCCATCCTCAAATACGCATATTGGATGGGTCATTCTTTCATTGTTGTTCCCTTCTTGTTGCATACATGATACATCTCGCGAATGGATGAGCGACATTGAAGATTGGCTCTATGGACCTTCAAGTTGAGGAGTGCCACGACATTGAGCTATGGTACAACACCACCCATAACAAATTTCCATCTTATACATGGATTGACCCACATTATCATTGCCTTGTTGCATCTTCAATTTCAATGTCATCCATGATAAATGAGCTTGTGCATTTTCTTAGCAAATTCGTTGTGATCTTTCTTGATGGCATATTCATACATCATGATCATATTGCCTACCATCAATTGCATGATAACATAATCATATTGAGCATCCTTTCCCATATTCATGCTATTGATAAACCGTCTCACTATGACATTATTTTGCACCGTGGTTGCATTGATCACATTCACGACACCTTTGTGTGCCCAATGCATGAATTTTCTCTCGTGAATGCTTTACATGTCATTTTACTTCATTTGGATAAGAATTTCATGCCTTGTCATGAACAATTCCTTTGGACGGACTCATTCTTACATGATGGACACTTTGTGTGCGCTAACCATTGTATTTCCGAGTGTTGCTTGTGTTTGCTCCTTTTGCATGTCTATCACTCCGGCGACACCTTGGACTACTTGGATTGCGCCATGTCTTCAACTTCGTCCAACTACAAGTTCGTCTACGACAACCGTTTCCATGGTGATGAGGATCACGATCCGAGGTCAGATCTTTCCCAAGGGGGGGGGGGGGGGATGATGCGGAGCATCCCACGTTCATCCCCATGTTCACTCCCACTACTCTCCAAGCCCCAAGTGGACATATGACGAGACCTCGAACAAACGCCATTGGACACAAGGTGAACTCGCTCCTCTCCGAACCTTCACTTCCCACATGTGAGACATGGTTACTACCTCAAATATATGTGTTATGCATGACCAGGAACAAGGAGGAAGACCATGGACAAGACGGCGAGGACACCAAGTACACGGACCAAGAGAAGAAGCTGCCCGAAGCTACAGCGGCCGGACGTCCGACGACTCCCAGGCTCCGGACGACCGAGCCCCTCCAGACGACCGTGCCAGCGACTACCAAACCGAATCTGCAGACATCCGAAGAACTCCGGACGTCCGGGACCCCGCGAGCCTCCGGACGACCGGCCCCCTCCGGACGTCCGACCGAAGCGCACCCGAGCCGAATCTACGGATGTCCGAAGAGCACCGGACGTCCAGACCTTCCCGAGCCTCCGGACGACCGGAACCCTCCGGACGTCCGACGCCTATCTGCGCACAGTGTGTTGGGCCACAGCCCATGTACCCCTTCACTTACCCCTTCGTGGCCCTAGACTATATATACTCCTCCACCTCCTCCTAGTTAGGGTTAGTGTTGATTTAGCTCATTGTTAGATAGAGTCATTATCCATACTGGATCTACTCCACGAGAGAGACCGCGCCCCTCTTCGGAGAAGATCCACCTTGGATTCAAGACCCCCTCTTGGGTGGCCCCCATCAAGACCTCCTCACGGAGAAGAACGGCTACCGTTTGTATCGTCCTTTATTGACCTTGTATCATGTATCTCCCTTTGTGTTCATCGATCTAGCACATGTGTGATTGATCTTGTTGGTTTGAGTGATTCTCTTGTGTTTTCCCCATGATTTCCCTCGTGTTCTTCCGCTCGTTCTTCGTGTTCCTAGTAGGGATCCTCTCCAAACGTGAAAGATCGTCCACATAGGGTTCCGCCCTACATCTAGAACCCGTCATCCCGCGTCTGGCAAAGATGCTGGTGCCGGTTCCATATAAGGCGTTGGAGAAGAAGGCGAAGAAGAAGGCCAAGGGAGCCAAAAGCGGCCCCCGTCGCAACGGCACTTCGGACGTTATGACTGAAGACGAGGGAGCCCGTTCCTCCGTTCCTAAGGACGACGACGAGGAAGATGAGGAGGAGGTGGAGAAGAACCCGCCCCCTAAGGAGAAGAAGAGGGGGGCCTCCACGAATCTGGAGGCGGGAACACCCAAGAAGGGGAAGGGCGCCCATGCGGTCAACACCGCATGGGACGTTAACAGCAGTCGGAGCGACGCCTCCGCACTAAGCCTCGGGCCGCATCGTAAGTACTATGACTCTTGTGCATAAGTGTACCCGGTCTCTCCTTTTTATTGTTTTGACGTGGTTAATTGTGCCATTGCAGTCCGACCCGTGGCAGCATCCAACGATCCTCATCTGGAGGTTCGTTGGATCCGGTGGAAATGGCCAGTATGTCGCCGCCGCCCGCTTACTCCCCTGAGGCCAAGGACGACACCGAAGTGTTGTCTCGGAGGACCGCCCCGAGCCGGGGAGAGGCCCAGGACGCTGTCCAGGAGGCGCCGCAAGGCGAGACCTCCGCTGCCGGACACATGGGGGAGCAGATCCCCATGGAGACTGGCGAAGAGGGACGTATTCATTCGGCCCTCAGCCGAGTCTGATTCCGGGGACTGATACGGCCCCGGAATCCGGCGCGCGCCTTCCTTCGAAGGAGGGGGTGTGTGTGCCAATTCCACCGACGGCCCCTGTCCAACCAGGGGCGCCGGATAACCTGATGGAGGCACTACGAGGTGCCTCCACTGTGGACGAGCGCCTTATCCTTATGGTACGGTGATCGAGAAGGTTCAGTCCGCCAAGAGCGGGCTAAACGAGGCCTACAACAACCTGTTGATAGGTTTCGAGGTAAGTCACGTAGAAAGAGAATACCCCGTGCTGACAGTAGCCCCTGAGACACTGTCCGGTGTTCGGAAAGAAAGACCGGATAGAGGATCAACCCTTTGTAGGATACTAATTTTGTGATTAAACAGGTGTCGCTGTTGGCTGCGACCTCGCATGCCACTGAAGTCTCTGAACTGAAGCAGAGGTTGGAGCGGACCGAGAACGAGCTCGGCGAGGTGAAGCTCCAGCTCCACAAGAAGCAAAGTGAGTAACGACTTGCTGTATACTCGGAAAGGGTAAGCGGTGAGTATTGATCAGAGTGTCGTAATATGTGTAGGGACGGCGACCGAGGTTGAGGCCCTGAAAAATTCCCTGACCGAAGCTGAGGGGAAGGCTGTCCAGCAGCAAGCCGCCCGTAAGAAGCTCAAGGCCCGGGTCGGCGAGATCCAGCAGGAGCTCCAGGATGCGGTGAAGAAGTGTGAGGCCTTGGAGCGCGAAGCGTCGGTTCGAGAGACCGAACTTACCAAGGCTCGCCAGAGCGCGGAGGCCGCACAGAATGAGGCCCGGGGCGCTCTCCAGGAGATACAGGAGGCCAAGAAGATCACAGCGGGTAAGGCTTTTAATATGCAAAGCAAGTATGCGGAGAGGAAGTACCTTTTACTAACCCGGATTCGGAGTTGCCTAGGGGCTTTTGCGGATCTGCCACGCAGCGTGTCTGATGTTGTGGAGTTCTTCTGAGCCAGAGAAGGGAATTCCACGAAGAAGCTGTTCTGGGCGCAGTATGCTGTGCTAGAATGTCCGATGCCCTTTGTCGATCAACTGAAACAGTTGGTCGAGCTGCATAGGGTGGCCGAACTGGCCATGAAGGATTTAATAATCCGGCTGTGGCCAGCCGAAGCTATACCTAGCAGTTATTTTGGCCTCGTGAAGCGGGTGATGGAGGCTTGTCCGCGGCTAGACGTCGTCAAGCGATCAGTCTGCATCGAAGGTGCCCGCATGGCCTTCGCTCGTTGCAAGATGTGGTGGGCGAAGATGGACGCCGTCGAGGTGGCCAATGGCCCGCCGGAGGGCAAGGAGCACCGCACACCCCAGCGATATTTTGCGGATGTCCTGGAGGGATCTCGACTTGTAGCAGCGCAGTGCGGGCAGGACATTATTTTTGAATGAATGCATTCGTTTTTTGTCTTTGCCTTGTATGATGAGAACAAATCCGGTTGTAGTGTAATGTTTGTTATGTTTTGATTGTTTCCTCCTGTGCGGCCGTGTTGTGTGAAATCTGAGGGTTGGCCAGTCGTCGGCTTCTGCCCTCACGTAGGTAGTAGGAGGTGTTCGGGATGGAATCTAAACAATCTTGACCCAATTATATGGTCCTTGAAGGAGTTGTTTAGCGCAACGAACCAGGCAATCAGACTATGCGACTTAAACGCCCTCACTTAGCCATAGGAGTTTTATAATAAAACATAGATGCATCCCCTGGTATACAAACCAGAGTGATGTCAGTGTATGATCGGGAAGTACCGATCCTTCGCGGAATGCGGAAAAAAATCTCCAACGATTTGAGACCATCGAACAGCTGACCGGCTCTCGCCGCATCATGACAGTCAGTTTTTGGCTTTCTCTACTGAGGTGCTCATCTGGTCTAGGCCAGGGCACAATCGCAGTAGTTCTCCCTTTACTACCCTAGCCGATGTAGCGGAACATAGGGTAGCAAGCACAGGAGCCGGGCAACCCAACTATTGACCAAAGACATGATTCGGAGCCAATGCATATAATGTTAAATTCGGGGTGCCAAACTTATCTTTAAGGAGTGTTCGGACTTTGTTGCCGTATTATGGGGCGATGGGGAGCCCCTGGCGAATATGAAACGTACCAAAGTGTACGGGTGCGAAAATATAAGTAATTAATGGTGAAGGAAAACAGGCAGAGGTAGTATCTGGGGCCCCTTGACTTGGGCCGTGAACTGTTTCCATTATAATTGGGTTAATGCGTCAAAGCACATTTATACAAATAGTGTGATAAGCAGCCGGCTATTTAACATGCCATAACCAAAGGAGAGCTGCATTCGGGTACTGAAAACAGGTAGAGTGATCGTTAGGTTGTCCTCTAGAGCTTCCCCTATATGCTTGTGCCCTGTGCCAATCTGGTATACTTGTCCATTGACAGGACCGGTAATCAGGCCGTCGAAGGAGGCCCGTATAAAAGATACCTGAAAGGAAAAAGAAGGAAGAAAGAGAAAAAAGGAATAGTAAAGATAGCAGTGAGTCCGGGATCGGTGTAGCCGAACTACAAGCTAGTTGTGCCTCCGTCGATGCCCATGGGATTTTGAGTGCGTAATTATGTACGCGTGGTGCGGATGCCGCTACCTCATCGGGACTGGGACGGAGGCCGAATTGCTAGTCGAACTCTTGACGAGTCGAACCGTCCTGTTGCAGTGTGGTCTGGACTCTCTTAGTGATGTCCAGGGGCTCGGCAGCCGGATTACGGTTCTACTTGAGAAGGCCGCTCTGTACCTCTGCTTCTAGGGCGACTGTGTGCCCCTCTGTACGGAGAGAGCGTTCGGTGTTTCCATTTACTGTTATGACGCCGCATGGACCGGGCATCTTGAGCTTGAGATAAGCATAGTGTGGCACTGCATTGAATCTAGCAAACGCGGTTCGTCCGAGCAGCGCGTGGTAGCCGCTGCGGAAGGGGACGATATCGAAGATTAACTCTTCGCTGCGGAAGTTATCCGGAGAGCCGAAGACCACCTCCAGCGTGATTGAGCCTGTACAGCGGGCCTCTACGCCTGGTATGACTCCTTTAAAGGTAGTCTTTGTGGGTTTGATTCGTGAGGGATTAATGCCCATCTTCTGCACTGCATCATGATAGAGAAGGTTGAGGCTGCTACCACCGTCCATTAGGACTCGTGTTAGGTGAAATCCGTCGATGATAGGGTCGAGGACTAGTGCGACCGAACCTCCATGGCGGATACTAGTTGGGTGATCTTGACGATCGAAGGTGATCGGGAATGACGACCACGGATTGAATTTTGGGGCGACTGGCTCTACCGCGTAGACGTCCCTGAGTGCTCGCTTGTGCTCCCTTTTGGGGATGTGTGTAGCGTATATCATGTTCACCGTTTTGACTTGAGGGGGAAATTTCTTCTGCCCTCCAGTGTTCGGCTGCCGGGGCTCTTCGTCCTCGTCCTCACTTTGTGATCCCTTTTCTTTGTTCTGGGCATTTAAGTTGCCAGCCTGTTTGAAAACCGAACAATCTCTGTTGGTATGATTGGCTTGTCTGTCTGGGGTGCCATGATATCTGGCACGGACGATCGAGTATGCGGTCGCGGCTGGATGGTCCCTCATTGTTCCTTTTGTAGGGCTTCTTCCGTTGGCCGGAATTGGAGCCGCTAAATCCGGCGTTAACGGTGGTGTCATCGGTGTTATCGCCATTGCTTTGGTGTTTGTGTCTATTGCGCCGGAGCTTGCCGTTATTGTTTTTGGCCTCGGAGGGGCCTGCCTCGCTGGCTGTGTTTTTTCTACGAGCCAGCCAGCTGTCCTCACCCGCGCAAAAGCGGGTCATTAGTGCTTTGAAGGCTGCCATGGATTTCGGCTTTTCTTGGCCGAGGTGGCGGGCGATCCATTCATCACGGATGCTGTGTTTGAAGCCTGCTAGGGCTTCGGCATCCGGACAGTCAATGATCTGGTTCTTTTTGGTTCGGAACCTAGTCCAGAATTTTCTGGCTGATTCTCCGGGTTGTTGGACTGTATGACTTAATTCATCGACATCTGGTGGCCGGACATAAGTACCTTGGAAGTTGTCAAGAAAAGCTTCTTCCAAGTCCTCCCAGCTGCCGATGGAATTTTCAGGCAGGCAATTTAGCCAGTGTCTATATGTCCCTTTTAATTTTAGTGGGAGGTATTTGATGGCGTGGAGGTCGTCCCCTCGGGCCATATGTATGTGGAGAATAAAATCTTTGATCCACACTGCGGGATCGGTTGTTCCGTCGTATGATTCAATATTGACGGACTTGAACCCCTCAGGGAATTCGTGATCCAGTACTTCATCTGTGAAGCAGAGAGGGTGTGCGGCGCCTCTATATCTGGCCGTGTCACGGCGCACCTCCGATGAAGTCCGTCTGCGGTTATCGGTCCGGGCGTGACTAGGTTTGTCACGTTCGAATAGGTAGCCGTCATCTCGAGTCGAGAAGCGTCCTCATGATCCGTAGATTGATCTGGTGTGTCCTGCTCTACTGTCCAGATCCTGCCGAAGGTCGTATGTATGGTCCCGAGCTGTTTTGTCTCTATTTTTACGAGGCGGTGGGGCGGGCTATTGTTCGGCCTGAATTTCCGTTTTATCCCGACCGCGTGGTGGTCGGTCCGCCGCACTATCCCGACCACATGGTGGTCATTCTGCATTGCGCGAGGGAGGTATGGGCTCTGGTGCCTCCTCATCGAACTGAGGTAGCAGTCAGCGCTTCGGGTAACTCTTGGCTGGGCGCTTGAGGCCGTACTCTCCGGCTGCCAGGACATCAGTCCATTTGTCAATGAGTAGGTCTTGATCGGCTTGAAGCTGCTGTTGCTTTTTCTTCAGGCTTTTTGAAGTAGCTATTAGCTGGCGCTTGAAGCGCTCCTTCTCGAGGGGTGCCTCGGGCACGATGAAATCCTTGCTGCCGAGGCTCTCCTCATCCTCGGAGAGTGGACGATAACTATCGTCAGCCGGGTCACTGGGCATGGCCTGTTTATCATGGTTAACTTGCCCGTTGTCTTGTTCCTCCTGTTCGGATGCTACTCCAACAGGGTCTTCATTGTTTTCGGCGTCGTCCGGAGTACTATTTTCTCCGGTGCCAGTGTTGCCATCTTTTGATCGATGTGGCTTAGAGCGGCGTTTAGGGCGCCAGCGCTTGGACTGTGTCTCAGGAGGTTTATTCGTGACTGGATCTTCTTTGTCATCGTCGTTGGCTTTTCTAGGTGCGTCAACCATGTACACATCGTACGAAGAGGTGATCGTCCAACGTCCAGTGAATGGCGGGTCTAGACCTTTCTCCTTGTCGGCATCGTCGTCCATACCGTCGATGTCTTCGGAGCCATAATCAAGTTCGTCGGTTAAGTCCTCGACAGTGGCTATGAAGTGCGTGGCGGTTGGGAAGCGAAATTCCCCATCATCAGCCTATAGTTTGAACCGGACATAGTTCGGTTGTGAGTCCTTCTCCAAGGACAAATTCTTTAAAGAGGTTAGCACATCACCTGAAGGTGAGTGCTGGAAGATGTCTGCGGCGCTGAATTCAAAAATCGATAACCGATCCAGCTCGGTGTCCGCAGGCGTGCATGGTCCGGAGCTTATAGCCGGAGATGAGTCCGGAGTTCTGTTGACGCAAATATTGCAGGGTGTCGAGTCTGTGTGTGGCTCCACCGCTGCGGCCTCTGTGGCCTCGGATGGCACGATCTGCTCTGGTTCTAAGGCTGTTGCAGCAACAGGAACCATCTCCTGGATGTGATCCTATGACAGATTTAAGTCATGTTCATCGGGGCGAGGGGGAGCGATCGTCGCGATCTCGAATCCGTCGAAGATCAGGTCTCCGCGGACGTCCGTGACGTAGTTCAAGCTTCCGAATATGACCTGATGGCCAGGGGCGTAGCTATCGATCTGCTCCAGATGGCCAAGCGAGTTGGCCCATAGTACGAAGCCGCCGAACACGAAGATCTGTCCGGGGAGGAAGGTTTCTCCTAGGACGGCGTCACTATCGATGATTGAAGGGGCCATCAAACCTTTCGTCGACGACATAGTGGAACTCTCAGTGAAAGCACCAATGTCGGTGTCAAAACCGGCGGATCTCGGGTAGGGGGTCCCGAACTGTGCGTCTAGGATCGCTGGTTACAGGAGACAGGGGACACGATGTTTACCTAGGTTCGGGCCCTCTCTATGGAGGTAATACCCTACTTCCTGCTTGATTGATCTTGATTAATATGAATATTACAAGATTTGATCTACCACGAGATCGTAATGGCTAAGCCCTAGATGTCTAGCCTATATGACTATGGTAATGAGTATATCCTTTTCAGACTAACCCCTCCGGTTTATATAGACACCGGGGGGGATCTAGGGTTACATAGAGTCAGTTACATAAGAAGGAATCTTCATTGTTGGTCGCCAAGCTTGCCTTCCACGCCAAGGAGAGTCCAATCCGGACACGGGTACAGTCTTCGGCCTTCATGTCTTCACAGCCCATCAGTCCGGCCCATGGATAACAGGCCAGACGCCCGAGGACCCCTTAGTCCAGGACTACCTCAGGCGTGCCGCCACCCCCCGCGGGCTTCCCTCTCTCTCCCTTAGGCCCATATTGGCCCAACACTTCACCGGGGGGTTCCGGTAACCCCTCGGTACTGTGGTAAAAATACCCGAATCACTCAGAACCATTCCGATATCCGAATACAACCTTCCAATATATGAAACTTTACCTCTCGACCATTTCGAGACTCCTCGTCGTGTCTGTGATCTCATCCGGGACTCTGAACAAACTTTGGTCACCAAAACACATAACTCATAATACAAATCGTCATCGAACGTTAAGCGTGCGGACCCTACGTGTTCGAGAACTATGTAGACATGACCGAGACACATTTCCGGTCAATAACCAATAACGGAACCTGGATGCTCATATTGGTTCCCACATATTCTACGAAGATCTTTATCGGTGAAACCGCATAACAACATACGTCATTCCCTTTGTCATCGGTATGTTACTTGCCCGAGATTCAATCGCTGATATCCACATACCTAGTTCAATCTCGTTACCGGGAAGTCTCTTTACTCGTTCCGTAACTAACTCATTAGTTACATTGCTTGCAACGCTTATAGTGGTGTGCATTACCAAGAGGGCCCAAAGATACCTCTCCGATACATGGAGTGACAAATCCTAATATTGATCTATCCAACTCAACAAACACCTTCGGAGACACCTGTAGAGCATCGTTATAATCAACCAGTTACGTTGTGACGTTTGATAGCACAAAAGGTGTTCCTCCGGTATTCGGGAGTTGCATAATCTCATAGTCAGAGGAATATGTATAAGTCATGAAGAAAGCAATAGCAATAGAACTAAACGATCATAATGCCAAGCTAACGGATGGGTCTTTTCCATCACATCATTCTCTAATGATGTGATCCCGTTCATCAAATGGCAACACATGTCTATGGTCAGGAAACTTAACCATCTTTGATTAACGAGATAGTCAAGCAGAGGCATACTAGGGACACTCTGTTTGTCTATATATTCACACATGTACTAAGTTTCCGGTTAATACAATTCTAGCATGAATAATAAACATTTATCATGATATAAGGAAATATAGACAACAACTTTATTGTTGCCTCTAGGGCATATTTCCTTCGGTCCGAAAACCGGTGTGTCACCGAGGAGTGCTCTCACGACCCCATGGAATATTTTTGGTAAAGTTGGCACAAGTTTTGATGATCGCTCCTTGGAAACTGGAGCATCTCACAAGAAGGATCATAGTTTCCAAAAGGAGACGTGGCAATTTAGAATCCAATCGTCGGTGACTTCATAATTCCGCCTTGAAATTATTTCCACGGTAAACAATCACCAATATACCCTAGGTTTGATTTTCTGGCCAATTTTAGGTCAAGTTTGCTACATTTAAGCCATTTTTTTTGCATTGATCATGCATTTAGTACATATAAAATCAAAATCCTACTACAACTACATGTGGGTGTTGGTAAAGAAGGTGTGTAAATCATTTGTGTGTCGCTTTGCGAGTTTTCATCCATTTTACGAGAAACGGAGAGAATTTTCAAACGTTTTGGCTGCAAGGCGTAGGCCTTGTTGGTATTTTAATTACAGGAAATGCAGATGGAGTCCAAAAATCACAGAAATCGGTGCGTCAACATGGCGTGCTCTCACGGCCCCGTGGATTTTTTTGGTAAAGTCATGCACAAGTTTCATGATTGCTCCTTGGAAACCCGAGCATCTCACAAGAAGGACCATAGTTTCCAAAAGGAGAAGTGGCAATTCAAACTCCAGTGGCCTGTGACTTCATCATTTCTCCTCATAAAAATTTCCATGGCACGCAATCACCATTGTACCACAAGTTTGCTTTTTTGGTGCATTTCATGTCTCTTTTGCTATTGTTAAGCCATTTTTTGCATTTACCATGCATTTTTGTAAATATAAATCAAATCCCAACTGCAAAGGCATGTGCCAATGAAAGGATGAGGATTTTCGTTCGATCTGGGAGCATCCAATGGTGCAGAAGTATGATCCGTGGGGTTTGGGTTCTGGCCAATCAGAACGGACGACTCACATCACACACACAGTAGGGCGCGGCGGCATGGACCACGATTTGATTGGCACACGACTTTCATGAGTGAACCGTGTGCTATTCGCAAACCAGATTGCATATGTTCTGTTCATACATACTAGAGTGAGATCAATTGAGTGTGATACCTCTAGGGTATATCATTGCCTGGGCTGACAACATATCAAGGTCAACATATTAACCTTTCTTAGATCAACAGAAGGCCGTGGGCATAACTCATAAATTCAGTACACACGACAGTTCTGAATTGAATGAATTAATGATGCGGAGCATCCTATGGACATCACCATGTCAAGAGTTCGTTTGGCAAGTGACACGTGCGACATCTACTTCACATACGCAAAGGTGAATCATCTCCTTTACACGTGCTCACTTGACCCCTTCGAGGATGGTATACTACTTGACACTCCACTCGTCTGCATGCATAGGTATTGTCGGAACACTACGGACGACGCGGAGGAGTGCGAGCGCCAAGGAACAACTACACCATCCGCGAGGGAAGCCTGGAAGCGACGACGGAAGAAGACGGAGTTGCTGAAGCTACAACGGCTGGACATCTGGGCTAAAGGCTGGTCATCCGGCGCCTGGGCAGCCGCGCAGGAGCTGCCCAACAGACGGCCAAGAGCATCAGCGGCCGGACATCCGGCGGCCAGCCCGGACATCCGGCGCCTCCTGATAGCCCGGACATCCGGCATCCCTCCCGGAAATCCGGCATCAACAACAGAAGCCAATAGAAGATCACCCCGCTTGGGCCGGACATCCGGCCAACCGCCCCGGACATCCGGCGTCTCACGAGAGCCCGGACATCCGGCGCCTGCCTGCGCGCAGAGTCGGGCCAAAGGCCCATGTATCCCTTTCCCACTTACCCTTTCGTGACTTAGACTATAAATAGACCACCCCTCCCCCATTCTAGGGTTAGCAAAGTGATAGCTCATTTGATAGAGAGCTTTGCTCCTTGTACCACTCTACACTTGAGAGAGAGAGACTACTAATCCTTATGGAGGCCAAGACCTCCATCTAGGAGAAGATCCTGCGGGATATATCATCAAGACCCCCTCTTGGGCGGCCCCTTCAAGACCTCCTCATGGAGATGAACTTTACCTTGTATCTTTCCCTTTGTTGTTCATGTACCTTGTGGATCTTGTGTGTTTGATTGTCTAGTGGATGTGTGATTGGACTTGTTCTTGAGTGTTTCCCCTTGTGATTTCTCTCCGTTCTTCCCCGTATTCATCGTGTTCTTCGAGGGAAGCCACTCCAATCGTGAAAGATCGGCCTACACCGGGTTAGCCCCGTATCAATTAAGTTGCAGAATAGGCATTAAAAATAGTATTAAAGCTTAATTCCCATGTACATGGGGGAACTTGGATCATTAGGTTGACCCCGAATGAACTTAGGTTTTTGATGACTTTAAGCCTCTCTATTTGGCTGGTGTCGTGGTTCTAAGTCTGACAGTAGAATGGGGGGTAGGAATGGAGAGGCAAGATCCTAGCTATGGAGCAGTTGTATACGCGATATGTTTACGAGTTCAGGCCCTTCTCGGAGGAAGTAACAACCCTACGTCTCGGAGCCCGGAGGTGGTCGACTGTATTATATGCGTATGAGTTACAGGGGTGCGAACCCTTTACACTGAGGAGGGGGGGTGGCTTATATAGAGTTCGCCAGACTCCTCCCGCCCTCAGTTATGTAGGGATTAAGGTACATTAAGATACGGAGTTACTGGTAACGTCCCACATAAAGTGCTATGATGACCGTAAAGCCACTTAATGACCGACTGCTTATGCGGCAGATCGGTGTAGATCTCCGGCGGTCGAGTGGTTGGCTTCATGGTCGAGTGTCTCCAGATCCGTCGAGTGGAATCCTTCCAGGTCGACTGAAAGGTGGTTCCTTCAAGATATGTCCTTGGGGAGGGTACCTTGGACAGGTCCATGACCCTACCCTAGGTACATGGCTTCATCAGTAGCCCCCGAATGGATCGAGGTTTGGGTGGGGAAGAAGTTGAGAACTCTTCCGACCCACTTTTCGTGCGATGAGCACGTCCTGTTCTGGATCAATGAGCTTAAGTGACGGCTTCAACTTCTTTTTCAGTCGCTTTGATCCATTCTTTGTATCCGTCGAGTGTGTTTTTCATGCTTGGAGAACTCCGAATGACAGGAGGGAGGAAATCTTCTATCAGATGATTTGCTCTGTGGCGCACGGATTTAGCGGGATCTGAATTTAGGGAAGTGAGCGGGGCGAAGGAGGCCGCAGTAATCGGACGGGATAAGGCAGGGACGCCTCGATCTTCGTGCCACCTTTTTCGCCACATATCGCGCGGGCGACTGTTGCGGGATTTGACAGATCGCCGGGCCTACCAATCGATCACTGAAGCAACCTCATATAAGGCCACGACGGGGTTTTTGAGCAGTCGTTCCCTTTCCTCCTCCCTTCCCCAGATTTATCCGCTGCGTGCGATTCCACCTCAGCGCTGCTGCTCCGTGCGTGTTTCGCCGGCGACAATGGTGAAGGAGAAGACGGCGGCTTTGGAGCGGGCGAAGAAGGCAACGGCGAAGGCGAAGGGAAGAGCGACTAGTCGGGGCGGATCTTTGTCGAGGACCGGCTTGCCGCAGGGCTGGATCCAGGGCGACTGGATCCGCTCGACGATCAGTCAGAAGGATTTCGACGACATGGCCAATGAGGGACGGATCCCCCATGGATCAGCGCAGCTCCCGGGGACGGAGTGGGAGCCACAACCTCTGGAGGGTGAGTGTGTTCTCTTGGCCCCCCATGTCGACCGCGGGTTTTCTCTGCCGCCACACACTTTCTTTCGGGGATTTCTGAATTTCTTTGGAGCACAACTTCACCACTTCACTCCCATCTCCATCGTGTATCTCGCTGCTTTCGTGTCTTTGTGCGAGAATTTCTTGGGTTGCCGGCCTCATTGGGGTCTTTTCAAGTACATTTTCACTTGTCGCTCCCAGACAGTGAAAAAGGCCAATCCGAGTGACGAAAGAACTCAAGTGATTCAGATGTGTGGGGGTCTTGGGGTTCAAATGAGAGGGAAAAGTTCTTTTCTGGCCATGATCTTATTCGAAGTCGATCCATGGATGGCAATCGACTTGGTTCTCTCGCAAGGACCAGCCAACGCTTGAGCGATCATTCGACTCCCTCGTTTTTCCATGGACCGAGTGAGAAAGCCATCTTCTTTGAAGGTGATCCCGAAAGAGAAGGCACAGGTGAAGGTGTTGGTCGAACGAGTTGTCCAGCTCATCCGAGACGGGGTGACTGGCATGGATCTCTTGGAGGTCTTCCTTCGACGATGCATCCAGCCGCTTCAAGCCCGAGACCATCCGATGTGGTTGTACTCTGTCACTGATGACACCACTCGGATCCACCCGGAGGAGACCGAGGATGCCATGCTGGAAAGATGTCTTGGGGGCATCACAGGAAACAAGGACAACCCTCGAGGGGCTAGGAGGATCCCTCCACTCGATCAGTCATACGAAGTAGACAAGGTCCATTCCTACATCTTTGATTGTTATCCTGCTTTCTCCATCTTGTTTGCTTCAAATCGGTCGATTGACTTTTGTCTTATTTGTCGTCTTCCAGGCCACCACTGAGATGTACTCGATGCCCAACGGGGCGCAAGAACCAGTCGAGGAGGAGGAAGGGAGCGGAGGTGAAAGCCAGGAAGAATGGCAATCTGATGGTGCGGAGGACGAAGACGACGACAGCTCCGGCGAAGAGGAGGGGGAGGAAGAGGAGGAAGAAGTCGACCCTCCTCGCATGGAAAGGCGATCCAAGCTCACCCATGACCCAGCGGTCGGCGTGGCAAGGCTATCGCTTCATGCGGCGGTCGGCAAACGCCCTCGGACGACTTCTCCGGCGCCGACTGAAAAAGCACCGAAGCAACCCCGAGCGACGCCATCATAGCCGACGAAGGCTTTGCCCAAGATGAAGATGGCCATTCCCACCATTTCTGGGTACAGCAGATCTTGTGTTTTCTTGTTCAGTATGGACATGCTTTTGGTCGACTTGTTGACTGATCAACTGATTTCTGAAATCTGCAGCGCTGCCACCTCCGAGACCTCAGCCAGGAACAAAGACCAGGAGATGGAAGATGCTGCTACCTCTAACCTTGGTATGATCGCTGTAGTTTCGCTTTTGGTCGATTGGATTTCTGTTTTTAACTTTGAATCTTTCCTGTAGTCCCTCCTCATGTCATTGATCTCCCTGATGATGATGATGAGGCGCCGCTGAGGCGGAGGAGGAATAAAAAGGCGCCTGCTGGCAAGACTGCTCAAGTTGTATCAGTGCCTGAGACGCTGGTTCATGAGGGTGGCAACATCACTCGGACTTCATGCCTTCGCCGTTGTGCCGACGAGCATCCGGCCTTCATCGTCGACTGCTGATCCGCCCTCCCTTTTCGCCACACACCACGTCCCAGAGGACCAAGTGGGTGCTGCTAAGGAAGCTATACGCCAGGCGGGGATCATGATGGAGCAAGTGAAGGTGGTCCGGGAGACCAGCCAGGCGGCCTATGATGCCAGCTCAGCTCTTCAGAGCAACGTCCAGGTTAGTTGGTCACCACTTGTTCTGTTAGGATATGCTACCTGAAAACTCTTATTTCTGAAGATCTTTGTATCTTTACACCCACTGGGTGTGTCGATTGAATTTTTGGACTGGTGGGGGCACGCTGAGTGCACCCACTGGGTGTAGTCCCCGAGACTATGGTGGACTGCTGGCAGTCGACCGTAGTATTTATTCTTTGTATTTCTTTGGTAACTTCTTCACTCGGTCTGGTCGGACCATGTCGAATGGAATCTTGAAACCGGTGGGGGCACGCTGAGTGCACCCACTGGGTGTAGTCCCCGAGACTATGCTGGACTGCTGGTAGTCGACCGTAGTCTGAAGAACTCTTTTTTTATGATACCGAGGCTGACTGCTGACAGTTAGCTATGGTTTGGGATCGTAACCTTTTTGTCTCTTTCGGTCGATTGATCGAACCGAGTCGGTAGGACCAGTGGGGGCACGCTAAGTGCACCCACTGGGTGTAGTCCCTGAGACTACTGTCGAATATTTTGATTCGGCTGTAGTCTTAGAAACGCAACGATTTTTCTATGTCACTCGGAAGTAACCTATCTTTGATGTCTGTCGATTGATTCTTCGTAGAAATCCTACGAGCTTGTGGCTCGCTATATTGAATTGGAAAACAAACAGATCCAGCTCAACCTTGACTTGAAGCTTGCTCAGGAGAACTTGCAGAAGGCGAGAGATGAAGCAAAAGGTATGGCTGGTGAGAACTTGATGACTGTCTTTGTCTTTCTGCCCCTTCCTAATTCTGATCTCCTTTGTCATTTTGCGAGACAAAATGGAGGAGGCTCTGAAGAAGAAGGATCATGACCTTGCCGAGGCGCAGAAAGCGGCTTTGGACAAAACAAAGCTCGCAGAAGAAAAACTGTAAACTTGAAGAAGAGAACGCCAATCTGAAAGCTGCTCTCGACGCGGCCAACAAGGAGGTTAGCCGACTGAAGAATGATAAGATAGCTCTGAGTGACAAGGATGGCGAACTGGCGGGGAAGAGGAACGATCTGGAGGCTTATCTAGGAGGGCTCGCCAAGAAGTTATTCCTCATGCTTGAAGGTAATTCCTCTTATCCGACTGACTTGTTATCACCGACTCATCATAGAACCATTAGCTTGAACTCGAGTTGCGTTTACAGAATTCTGTCAGAACTTCGAGGAGGAGACTAGTCGAGTGGAGACCAGCCTGGACCCCGTTAACTCTCCCGTGAAGGATGAAGCCGCCATGAATGTGCTCCAAATGGAGTCTCGTGTCGCTGCTGTGGTGGACTACCTCGCTCGACTGAAGGTTGCGGTGTCGCGGATCGACTCGACACTCTGGCCAGGCGAGACACTTCAAAATGACCTCGAGTCTTTAATGACTCGGCGAATAACGTTCAAGTCGAGTGCGAGGAATGGAAAAAGTCTTCTGCCAGATGTGGTGCCGATGTTGCTCTGTCCCCGGTCCGCGTTCACTGCAAAGAGGCGCGAGAGTAAAAGCTGGCGTCCATCAAAGTTGCCAATACCAAGAAGTACGACTTCCGATCTTTCATGGAGACTTTCATTGGTGCTGCCACCCGGATTGCTGACGGGATTGACCTGGACCAGTTTGTCGCGCCTTCCAGTCCTCCACCTGAGGAGTAAAAAACTTCTATGATTCGTCTTAAATTTGCCTCGGAATGCCGAGTGGTCTTGTAACCGATAAACTTTAACAGGCTTGATGCCTGGGTACTTCTGCATCCGTAGGATGTTATCCAAACTTGGCTTATCGTCGAATATGCTTTCATTTGCCTTCGAGCGAACTTTGTTCTTCACTCGGAATATACTTCAGTGCTTGAGATGCAGCTCTGAGGTGAAAAATCCAGTCGACCTACACTTCATTGTTCTTGCAGGTAGGGCTGGAGCACGGATTGTACTTGTGACGCAGCTCCGCAGGAGAAGGTAACAGTCGATCTGCACCTCGTCGTCCTTGCGAATCGGAATGGGTTTCGTACTTAGGCGAGTACTGGACTGCAGCTAAGCCTCCGAGTGGGAGGGTTGCTCTCCACTCGGTAGGATTTTCAGATACTTAGGCGAGTATTGGACTGCAGCTAAGCCCCCGAGTGGGAGGTTCGCTCTCCACTCGGTAGGATTTTTCAAATACTTAGGCAAGTACTGGACTGCAGCTAAGCCCCCGAGTGGGAGGTTCGCTCTCCACTCGGTAGGATTTTTCAAACTTAGGCGAGTACTGGACTGCTGCTAAGCCCCCTAGTGGGAGGTTTGCTCTCCACTCGGTAGGATTTTTCAAACTTAGGCGAGTACTGGACTGCTACTAAGCCCCCGAGTGGAAGGTTTGCTCTCCACTCGGTAGGATTTTTAGATACTTAGGCGAGTACTGGACTGCAGCTAAGCCCCCGAGTGGGAGGTTCGCTCTCCACTTGGTAGGATTTTTCAAACTTAGGCAAGTACTGGACTGCAGCTAAGCCTCCGAGTGGGAGGATTTTTTGTGTCGTAGCTCTGAAGGGGAAGGCAACAGTCGACCTGTACCTCGTCGTCCTTGCAAAGCGCACATTGTATTAAATACTTAGGTGATTACTTGGACTGCAGCTAAGCCCCCGAGTGGGAGGCTGGCTCACCACTCGGTAGGATTTTAAACACTTAGGCGAGTACTTGGACTGCAGCTAAGCTCCCGAGTGGGAGGCTGGCTCACCACTCGGTAGGATTTTAAACACTTAGGCGAGTACTTGGACTGCAGCTAAGCCCCCGAGTGGGAGGCTGGCTCACCACTCGGTAGGATTTTAAACACTTAGGCGAGTACTTGACTGCAGCTAAGCCCCGAGGGAGGCTGGCTCACCACTCGGTGGGATTTTAAACACTTAGGCAAGTACTTGGACTGCAGCTAAGCCCCCGAGTGGGAGGCTGGCTCACCACTCGGTAGGATTTTCAGATACTTAGGCGAAACGGATTCACAGCTAAGCCCCCGAGTGGGAGGCTGGCTCTCCACTCGGCAGGGATATTTTTTACAAACTTAGGTGAAACGGGTTCGCAGCTAAGCCACCCACTGGGGGGGGGGGGAATTTCTCATGTAAACAAAAAGTAATAACAATCACTGGAAAAATTATAACATTCTTGTCTTTTGATAAACAAACTACAGAGGTACTTTTATTACATCTCACCCGAGTTAGTACTTAAGTACAAAAGGGGCAGAGCAGCTCCGCATTCCAAGCTCGAGGCTCATCAATCTGGCGATCAACGTTGTAAAGATGATATGCTCCATTGTGGAGAACTCTGGTGACGATGAAGGGACCTTCCCAAGTGGGAGCGAGCTTGTGTGGTTTCTGTTGATCCACTCGGAGGACCAAGTCTCCTTCTTGGAAGGTTCGGCTCTTCACATTTCTAGCATGGAATCGACGCAAGTCCTGCTGATAGATGGTCGAGCGGATCAGGGCCATCTCTCTCTCCTCTTCTAGGAGGTCGACTGCATCTTGCCAGGCTTGCCCCGCTTCATCTTTAGAGTAGAGTTCGACTCGAGGTGCATTGTCAAGCAGGTCACTCGGCAAAACTGCTTCAGCCCCATAGACCAGAAAGAATGGAGTTCTCCCAGTCGACCGATTAGGAGTGGTCCTCAATCCCCAAAGAACTGACGGAAGTTCGTCGACCCACGCTCCTGCTGCGTGCTTGAGATCACACATCAGCCGGGGTTTCAGTCCTTTGAGAATTAGACCGTTTGCTCGTTCTGCTTGTCCATTCGACTGGGGGTGAGCAACTGAAGCATAGTCGACTCGCGTGCCTTCAGAGGCGCAAAAGGCTTTGAACTTGTCGGAAACGAAGTTTGACCCATTGTTAGTGATGATGCTATGTGGAACTCCATATCTGAATATCAACTCTCCAATGAAACTGATAGCAGTGCATGCATCGAGGTTCTTGATAGGCTTAGCTTCGATCCACTTCGTAAACTTGTCGACTGCCACTAGCAAGTGAGTGAAGCCGCTTCTGCCAGTTCTCAGTGGTCCAATCATATCCAACCCCCAAACAGCGAAGGGCCAGACGAGTGGAATGGTCTTTAAGGCTGAGGCGGGTTTGTGTGACATATTGGATGACACCCTTCACACTTGTCGACTATTTCTTTTGACATTTCATTTGCTTTTGGCCAGTAAAATCCCGCTCGGTATGCTTTAGCCACAATGGTCCGAGAGGACGCATGATGACCACAGGTCCCCGAGTGGATATCATCAAGAATTATCTGACCTTCTTATGGTGTTATGCATTTCTGGCCGACTCCAGTCGCGCTTTCTCTGTACAACTGTCCCTTGATCACAGTAAAAGCCTTGGATCAGCGGACGATCTTTCGAGCCTCTTCTTCGTTCTCCGGGAGCTCTTTCCTTAGGATATACGCGATGTACGACACCGTCCAGTCGGGAGTTATGACCACGACTTCCATGATTAGGTCGACCACGGCTGGGACCTCAACTTCAGTCGGATCAGTGGCACTTTTTGGCTGTGGGGCTTCTTCGGTGAAAAGATCCTCTTGAATTGACGGTGTGTGGATGTGCTCCAAAACACATCACCGGAATGGCTTCCTCTTGGACCCTATTTTCGCCAAATCATCGCAGACTTGATTTTTCACGGGTACATGATGAAGCTCTAACCCTCAAACTTCTTCTCTAGCTTCCTCACTGCATTGCAATAACCACCATGGCTGGACTTGACATCCCACTCCTTCATCACCGATTAACCACTAGATCTGAGTCGCCATAAACCATGAGGCTGACAGACGCCGAGTGAAATGGCCATACGCAACCCATACAACAGTGCTTCATATTCTGCTTCATTGTTGGAAGAATCAAAGTGAATCTGGAGCACATATCTGAGCTTATCTCCTCGGGGGGAAACCAACACTACCCCAGCACCGGAACCATTCAGCATCTTGGAACCATCAAAGAACATGGTCTAGTGCTCCGAGCGAACTTGAGTCGGCAATTGCTGTTCAATCCACTCGGCGATGAAATCTGCTATTGCTTGGGACTTGATGGCTTTCTTTGCCTCAAACTTGATATCAAGGGGAAGGAGTTCAATCACCCATTTCGCCACTCGACCAGCTTGCATCTCTCACAGCGAAACTCGACAATGGGCGTCGTCACGACGATCGTAATGGAATGGTCGAGAAGTAATGAGCAACCTTCTTCGTGGTCATATAAATCCCATAAACAAGCTTCTGATAATTAGGGTATCTTTGCTTTGATGGGGTCAATACTTCAGAAAGATAGTATACTGGGCGCTGAACTTTGAAGGCTTTTCCTTCTTCTTCCCGCTTGAACGTAAATCTTCAGATCGACGACTTGTCCTGTGGCTGCAATGTAAAGCAGCAAAGGCTCTTTGCTGACTGGGGCAGCAAGCACCGGCTGGGTGGAGAGCAGAGCTTTTAGCTCTGCAAACGCTACATCAGCTTCTGGAGTCCACTCGAACTTGTCTGACTTCTTCATCAGTCGGTAAAGAGGCAATGCATTTTCACCGAGACTAGAGATGAATCGACTTAAAGTGGCCAAGCATCCAGTAAGCTTCTGGACATCGTGCACACGCACAGGGAGTTTCATTCGGAGTATAGTGCCAACTTTTTCTGGGTTGGCGTCGATTCCTCGTTCGGAAACGAGAAAACCGAGTAACTTTCCGCCAGGAACTACGAATGTGCACTTTGATGGATTAAGCTTGATATCATACCTCCTGAGATTGGCGAATGTTTCAGCAAGGTCAGTCAACAGGTCGGAACCTTTCCGTGACTTGACTACAATATCATCCATGTATGCTTCCACATTCCGACTGATTTGAGTGAGCAAACACTTCTGAATCATCCTCACGAATGTGGCTCCGGCATTCTTGAGGCCGAATGGCATGGTGACATAACAGAAGCACCCGAATGGAGTGATGAAAGTTGTTTTGATCTCGTCGGGTCCATACAGACAGATCTGATGGTAACCTGAATAGGCGTCTAAGAAAGACAACCGCTCACATCCCGCAGTCAAGTCGACTATTTGGTCGATGCGGGGGAGAGGAAAATGATCTTTCGGGAAGGCCCGATTGATATGTTTGAAGTCGATGCACATGCAAAGTGATTTGTCCTTCTTAGGGACCATGGCAACATTGGCGAGCCACTCGGAGTGGTAAATCTCTCGGATAAACTCTGCTACTAAGAGCCGAGCCACCTCCTCGCCAATGGCCTTTCTCTTCTGGACGGCGGACCATCGAAGATGTTCTTTGACAGGTTTAACTTTTGAGTCGACTCGTAGACGATGCTCAGCCAGTCCCCTGGGAACACCCGGCATGTCAGCAGGCTTCCATGTGAAGATGTCCCAGTTCTCACGGACGAACTGGATGAGCGCTTCTTCCTATTCGGAGTCGACTATTGTTGAGATGTGAGTCGGAGCAGCATTGGGATCAGTCGGGTGAATATGAATCGGTTTTGTCTCACTGGACGACTGAAATGCTGACTCCGTGGCGGGCTTCTTGGCTCGCAACAAATCACTCGGGTCTGTAGTTTTCTGGTACTCTTGCAACTACCACTGCCATCTGAGCATCAGCGATCTTAGAGTCTTTCTGAAAACACTCTTACGCTTTCTTCCGATTGCGGTGATGGTGATCACACCTTTGGGGCCCGGCATCTTCGCTTTAGGTATACATAACATGGTCGAGCCATGAAGCGTGCATACGCCAAACCTTCCCGAATAGCGTGATAAGCGCTGCGGAAATGCACGACCTCAAAGGTCAACTTTTCCTTCGAAAATTCTTGTAATCACCAAAACCACATCAAGAGCAATTTGGCCGAGTGACTCAGCCTTCTTTCCGTGAATGACTCCATGGAAGCTCATGTTGTCGGTGCTTTGAGTCCGACATCGGAATGCCCATCCCTTTCAACGTCTCTGCATACAGTATGTTCAGGCCACTGCCACCGTCCATCAAAACTTTAGTTAGTCGAGTGCCTTCGACGACTGGGTCGACCACCAACGCTTGCCTCCCAGGGGGGGCTATGTGTGTCGGGTGATCGGACTGGTCGAACGTGATAGCGGTCTGTGACCATTTCAAATAACTGGGTGTTGCCGGAGCGACCATATTCACTTCTCCGTTGATAACTTTCAATCGACTTTTGCTTTCAACGTCAGCAAAAATCATTAGGGTGGAATTGACCTGGGGGTATCCACCGTCTCTATCTTCCTTGTCCTCAACTTTGTCCGACTCCTTATCCTTATCCTTGGGCTGCTTCCCCTGGAACTGCTGAATCAAGAGCCGACACTGTCCGAGTGGTATGCCTTGGGTAAATGAGTTTACCCTCTTCGTCTTTCTTCGTGTGAATGTGACATGGCAAGTCCAATACATCATTTCCATCTTGGTCTTTCACCTTCTTGGGGTTCCAAGGTCCCCTGGACTTCCCCTTGAACTTTCCTGGAGTCACGGCCAAGGCTTCTCCAGGAGCAGCTGGCTCGACTTTCCGTTCGCTCCGACCGAGTTCCCTCCCCGCCATTAGCGGCTGACTTGTACTTGCCACTCCGGAGCCGATCCTCTTCTTCACCATTGGCGTACTTGGTGGCAATTTCCATCATTCGACTCAGGGTCATGTCTCCGGTCCGACCGAATTTCAAACTTAACTCTCTATTCTTAACGCCTTCCTTGAAGGCACCGACCGCCTGATGATCAGATACATTCTCTACCGTGTGATGCAATGTGATCCATCTCTGGATGTAATCCTCGAGTTTCATTCGACTTCGCACACACGATCGCAACTCACAACCCTGCTGGCCGCTTGCAAATTCCTTCAAATGTCTCGACAAACACTCGGGCAAGATCTTCCCAAGTGTAAATGCTGCTGGGTGCTAAGCGATTCAACCATGATCCGGCTGAGCCCTCCAACATAAGAGGCGGTGTTTCATGGCCACTTCATCGCTGCCGCCGCCAATCTGAACAGCCACTCGGTAGTCCTCAAGCCAAGTATCCGCTTGGACTCACCAAAGAACTTATCGACTCAGCCGCCAACCTGAAGTTGGGAGGAATCACCGCGGCCCTGATGGCTCTGCTAAAACACTCTGGTCCTGAGACGTGTACTCTGCTGCTGGTGGGCACATCTCTGTCATGGCCTTCTCGGTGAGGTATGTTCCTATCGACCAGACCTTGAACGATAATGGATCTCGCATCAAAGCCTGGTTCCCTGGGGTCGACTGGAATCCTTCGCCCAACACTGTGATGGCGTCTGTCATCTTGCTGTCGAGGCGCGTATGACCCACCCCTCGGGGGAGGAGTGGGCACTCAACGTCGATCAACACGATTGAATCGGTCCTCATACTGCTCACGCCGGCCTCCATGTCCCTCACGCCTCGGTGGAGATCTTGGGCTATGAGCCGACTGGACTGTATTCGCAGCGACGGATCTGCTGTGAATCCTATTCCGCGACTGCGATACAGCTGAATTTTGATCTCCTACTGCCCGGAGTAAATCTCTGATCTGTAGCAAGCCTCTACCAGCCTCTGACTGGGAAGGCTGAATGGACTCTGCTATATGGGCTGCAGCTGCTAGATTCTGAGTTGGAGTTCGGTATACCTGAGTCGGTTGCGGAAAGAGGTGACGTTGATTAGACGACGGGACCCGTTGTTGCGCTCGTTCGTCAAGCACTCGCTGGAGATTTTCCAGTCGAGTGCGCTCAGCCAAGTTGGCCAAACGCGCGTCTTCTAAGGCACGGGCCTCGGGGGTTTCTCCAACGATAGGAGTGTGAAGCGCATCCATGTTCCGATGGCGAAGCTCCTCCCTCTGCAGCGAAGTGAGGGGCTCGGGTTGATACTCTTCATGAACCTGCGCCGGCTTGCCTCCGCCAACGCCTCCGTCGGCACGGGGGAAACCAGGAGGACTACGTGGTCCGTCGACCATCAGAACCTCCACCGATGGATCACTGCTGTCGCACTCGGATGCAGTCTCTGCGGAGCTAGTCGACAGATCGAACATGCCGTAGAGAGATTCGTCGGGCTCGATTGCCGTGACTTGGGGAGTGGCCGACTGGCGGGCCACTGCGTGCCTCACCCACCGTTGAAGCCTCGACCGACCGGAGCGCTTGCACCGGCGAGAGACTGGGAGGGAGGACGGCACAGGAGCCAACCGATACTGGGTCAACGGCTGCCGCAGGAGGACGCCGCGGACGCACGCGCGAAAGTGCGTTGCCCCGTCGACGTCGAGTGGAGCCTCCTGCAGCCAAGCGGAGTCGTCGGCGATGAACGTGAGCGCGCCGAGATGGATCTCGCGGCCCTCAACCAAAACTCCACCTGAAACCATGATGAAGGGGATCAGAAAAACTGCAACTTCTCCAACAAGTCGCTAAGACACCTGCCCCACGGTGGGCGCCAACTGTCGTGGTTCTAAGTTTGACAGTAGAACGGGGGGTATGAATGGAGAGGGAAGATCCTAGCTATGGAGCAGTTGTATACGCAAGATGTTTACGAGTTCAGGCCCTTCTCGGAGGAAGTAACAGCCCTGCGTCTTGGAGCCCGGAGGCGGTCGACTGTATTATATGCGTATGAGTTACAGGGGTGCAAACCCTTTACACTGAGGAGGGGGTGGCTTATATAGAGTTCGCCAGACTCCTGCCGTCCTCAGTTATGTAGGGATTAAGGTACATTAAGATAGGGAGTTACTGGTAACGTCCCACATAAAGTGCTATGATGACCATAAAGCCACTTAATGACCGACCGTTTGCGTGCAGACTGACTATAGATCTCCTGGCGGTCGAGTGGTTGGCTTCATGGTCGAGTGTCTCCAGATCCGTCGAGTGGAATCCTTCCAGGTCGACTGGAAGGTGGTTCCTTCAAGAGATGTCCTTGGGGAGGTTACCTTGGACAGGTCCATGACCCTACCCTAGGTACATGGCTTCATCAGCTGGTGCGCAGTCCCTTGGCTGGCAACTCAGAAAATTCATCGTACTCGTCCTCATCAGCAACATCCTCGACGCCCATTACCCTCCTCTTCCCATGCATCACTACATGGCAGTTCTTATGGAAGGGGTCTTTCACATAGCAAATCTGGGTAGCATCGCTGGCAAGAATGAACGGTCCTTGTTATATGCCATCTTTGACATGTTAAGACAAGTCTTCCTGTAATCATCTACCTTTACCTAACTAAGAGGAATCCATGTGCGCTTGAATAATGCCACCTTAACTTTCACAGAGTTAAGCTCCCAAATCTCTTTGATGGTTCCATAGTATACCCTTTTATCAACTTCATCTACAATCATGCATTCAATCCGAACAGAGCTGTTCTGATATGAGGTCTTCTCATCATGTTCAGAAGTGTAGAACGTGTAGCCATTTATGTCATACGCTCGGTACATGGATACCGTAGGTGATGAATTTTGTGCCAAAACCACATAGCGATGTCATCCATGGATCCCTGTGCCAAACAATCCTTCAGCCATCTAGCATGGTCCTTATTGTGCGCCTTCATCTTGACATCTAACGGATGCACCATGGGTAAGAAGCTTCGTCGTAGCACCTCCAAGTGTTCGTCGGCATAAGCATCGAGAGCTCGACTATTAAGCAGTACAATGGGCTTTCTTGGCCAAATCTGTGGGTGTAGCATTTTGCGTGCCAGCTAGGACCGGCTTACATTTTAGCCTTCCCTTGTGGCGAGAGAGGGGCAAACCTATAGGTCTTTGTTTTATGTATTCGGTGCAAAACTCAACCACCTCCTTCGCGGTATAAACTTGTAGGATGCTTGTCTCTGGATTGCTTCCGTTCCGACAATAGCGCTTATATTCGCATGAACTGCTCGAAGGCATACATGTTGTGAATAAACGCATGAGCATAATACTTTATCTCGTCGACAAGGTGCACAGAGAGATGGACCATTACAACAAATAATGACGGTGGGAAAAACATCTATAAGTTGGATAATATTCTTGCAGTATCCTCTTGCATAGAATCCAACTCTTCACGATCTACCACTTTCTGCCATAGTTTTTTGAAGAAATCACATAGATCAATGAGTGTGTTTCTTATATCTGTGTCCATCATATTCCCGATGGCCACCAGGAGGATTTTTGTCAACATTACGTGGCAATCATGTGACTTCATATGTGCCATCTTCATTTTACCCGAGCTCACATCCATGGGACTTCTGATGTTTGCGGAGTAGGAAGATGGTGTCTTAACTGACAACAGATAGTCGAAGAACTCCTTTGCTTCATTGGTAATGAAATTGTAATTCTGGCGAGCGTGGAGGAATTTGTTACCATTTTCTGCTTCATTCTTGCATTTTGATTAATCACCAAGCACATCGAGTCGTGCACCATCACCATCCTTTGTTTTACCTTTAATCTTGAGCAGAGTACTAAGGATGCATTAACATACGTTCTTCTATACGTGCATGACATCGATGCCGTGATGTACACATAGAATCTCCCAGTAAGGTAATTCCCAGAACACCGATTTCTTCTTAAACACTTAATCCCTGGGTGTTTGTTTCATCGTCAAAGCATGGTTCTTGCCAAGCACAAATTTAATTTGTTTAGCCATGTTCTGGACCAACTTCCCAAGATAAGGTCTTGGGCACAAACCTACCTCTGCCAACCATCAAATTTAGCTTTCATCTTTCGATATGGGTGATCTTTTCGTAAGAACCTACAATGACGCAAATACATGGTTTTGTGCGAGTTGGGAAGAAATCTGATGAGGACATCAATACCATTGTTACACCCACAGCCCCTGCTGCTATACATACTGGACCAATTACTAGAGCTCGCGCACGCCAATTGAATTATCAGGTACTTTCGTTTCTTGGTAACGATTCCAATGTTCATGAGAATATGATGCTGCCTAAATTGGATACATTTGTTTTGCTTACAAATGAAGGGCCTACCATGGACAAGAAAGATGAACCTTGGAGCAAGTTCAAGCATGGAGATGTTGGCATGCTAAGGGGAACAAGAACGGAGTTACAAGTGATGATTCCAGGACTTTGAAGCCACCCTAATGAGTGCATGAGGCCTTGGACGAAATATACAAGATGCCACTTCATAATATTCGTCCATAGGCTATTCTAGGTGCTACGTCACCTTATTATTGGGCCAGGCCCATGTAATTTCGAAATACTTAAGTATAGGCTGTTTTTAGAGTCCGTATGTGTGGGGAAACAAGAGTTAGGGTTGATTTCGGACCCCTCCACCAAGGGCCACGAAATTCCCCCTCTTCCTCCATATATACAGCCCTTAGGGCACCGCTTAGACCTTGGGTTTTGTTTAGATTAAAAGTTCGCCATAGCTGCAACTTCGCGTTTCGCTTGTGTTCAACGACCGCACAAAGGCGCCACAGAACCCCACCTTGATCAATAAAGCTTTCATCTTATATTCGCAATATCCAGATTGCAATCTCAGTTTCTTGCTTGTTCTTCGCTTGCTCGCAGGAAACATGCCCTCGTGGTCGTTGATCGTGCTCGGCGTGGTCAATAACCCTCGGAAGTTGGTTTAGCGATTGCTAAGGCACGACGCCTCGCACGCTCGTAGTCGGATCGTCAAGGTCGACTCCCACGTAAACGATAGCCACCATCTCATCGAAACATCGAGACACCTTTGCCTCTATCAAGTGGTATCAGATTTCCAGGTTGCTCGGTGAGATTTTACAGTTTTCCGTAGTTTAGATCGAGTCTGTTCTTCATACCTATAGTCCACGAAAAAGCCACAAAAAAAATTAGGGTTAGTTCATCATATCCGAACCAATCTGAGCCTTTGCATAATCTTTTTAGGGTTTTGCTTTGTTGAATTTGCGGTTGCCTCGTCGTGTCTAGTTGCTGGTCTTAGCGTCTAGTCTTTTAGAGTTTCGAGTTCTGGTCATAAGTTGTCACGCCGCCACCGCACCATCATCATCGCCCCTGCCACCTACCATCACCGCTCTGAATCCGTATCCATATACCACCACCAATCCGTGTCCATATACCACCACCGATCCATATCCATATACTACGACCGCTGCCATATACCACCACCATATATCCACCAGCAATCCGAGTTCCTTGCATATTAGGTTTGTTTTCGAGATCCATCTAGTTTCCGATTCGTGTTTCCTTGCCGGAGTAGGTTTCGGAAAAAAAAAGAGTCTGGAAACCACCTCCGCTTAGGCCCAAAATTTTCCAAAACGCACTTGTCGTAAATTTTTCTGGCTATCCTATTTTAGGTGTTTCTAAGTGTATTGAGACAATCGCCGTTATAGAAAGTTTTTTGACCTGCTTCAGTTTTTGGGTCCGGGCAATCGAAAAAAAAATTTGGTCGAAAAATTTCGTGCCCATCCTGTCAGTTTGACCGGGAAGAGTTTTGAGACACTCGCCATTATAGTGATTTTTCGCAAAAAAAAAGAGCAGCAAAAAAAAAAGCAAAAAAAAAAAGCGAAATTTTTTCCAGAGTGTGCTTTTCCGTTGTTTCCGTGCAGCGCCGTGATTTTGTTAGTGTTCTAGGCTCGCGTCTCTAGCATGGTCTAGCCTAGGACCGCACAAGATCTGCCGTTGAGCGCTTATTCAACTTTGCATCTCGAATTGATTATTGCTGACCCTTTTGCTACCATATTATAAGCCTTCCCAGCTCCACATACATCTACATCGTATGCTTGACTCTCCCAGTAATCGCCTATCCAAGCTTTGGGAGTTTTGACTACATCGGTTGCCGATCACCGCCGCTGCTGGGTAAGAACTGGTAAGAATTTGAGATTTGCTTGACGAATTTAGTGACTGTCCACCACACCACCACCACCACTTCCTAGTAGTCCGTCAATCATATTCTTGTGTGTTTCTATTGCTGCTAACCATGGCAGGATCACAAGTCGACGTGGATGATCGGGAGAACATGACAAACAACGCTACATGATAAGTTTCAACAAATGATGAGTGGGCAGGTGGAAGATGTGCTAAATAGATTTGAAGAGGCCATGGAGAAGATAGATGGCATTGAGAAGGCGTTCAAACAAAGCTCGATAACAAGTTTAATGAATTGCTCGCTGCGTCTACCACCACCACCACCGGCGGCACCTAACGCACCTCTACTACAACAACAAGGACTACCTCCACATCGCTAAACAGCCCTCCGCCGAAGCTTCCCGTGTCCCACTTCAGCTGGCCAAGCTGCTGGTGCTGCTGTTGATACTTCGTGGCTCCTGCTGCTGCGGTGGGGAGGATGATTATGTGAGAGATTACGAGGATGAGGTTGATCAACATCGAACTACGTGCAACCACCAGCACCACAACCACCAGTGTCGCCCACATGCAAATAATGGCAATGTTCGGCTCCCTTCAGTGTACGAGATCATGACCATCTCCCTAAACTGAAATTGAATATTCCACCATTTGAAGGTAGATATGTTCCTGGTATATATCTTACTGGAGTTAGAAACTGAACAACGATTTACATGTTTACAATATCCCGAGGAGAGACGTGTTCCTGCTGCTGTTTGTGCTTTCACTAGCTTTGCATGTGTTTGGTGGTCTGAACATTGTAGATTATATCCTGCTCCAGCTACTTGGGCTGCTTTGAAAACTGCTATGCGTGCTCGTTGGGTTCCACCATATTATCAGCGTGAATTACTTCAAAATTGCAACGCTTAAGACAAGGAAAAATTCGGTAGAAGAATATTATCAGAATTACAAACTGGATTGATTAGATGTGGTATTGTTGAGGAGAATGAAGCTATGCTTGCACGCTTTACGGGTGGATTAAATAGAGAGATTCAGACCATTCTAGACTACAAGGATTATAATAATATCACTCGATTATTCCATCTTGCTTGTAAAGCTGAACGTGAAGTGCAGGATCGACAGCGCTTGGCGCGAACTAACTTTTCTGCAGGTCGACCTTCATCATGGACACCACGTGCATCATCTACTTCCACACGCTCTACTACACCGCACCTCCGCCGGCTGCCACCTCCAACCGTGATACAAGAAAGCAGGCACAACCACCACTATCTGCCAAGAGCACACCTGCTGGGCCTACAGAGCTCTTCTTCTTCCATGGCGTCAACAGGCACGAAATGATATTATTTGTCATCGTTGTAAGGGAAGAGGACATTTTATGAGAGAATGCCAATCTCAGCGTGTGATGATTGCTACGAGGATGGTGGGTATGAGTCCGCTAGTGACTATGATGAAGAGACTTTGGCTCTTATTACACATGAAGAACACGGTGGAGATGATTCTGATCATGAGACGCAATACATGGCTGTCAAGATGCCGACAGTATGAATGTTTAGTTGCTCAACGTGTTTTGAGTGTGCAGGTTACACAAGCTGAGCAAAATCAGAGGCATAACTTGTTCCATACAAAGGAGTTGTGAAGGAACGTTCTATTCAAGGCCATCATAGATGGAGGGAGCTGCAACAACTTGGCTAGCATGGATATGGTGGAGAAGCTTTCTCTCACCACAAGACCACATCCACATCCTTACTACATCCAATGGTTCAACAACAGCGGCAAGGTTAAGGCAACACGCATTGTTCGTGTGTATTTTAGTATCTCTACATATGCTGATTATGTTGATTGTGATGTGGTACCTATGCAAGCATGTTCCTTATTACTTGGTAGACCATGGCAATTTGATAAAAATTCTGTACACCATGGTAGAAACAATCAGTATACTCTTGTTCACAAGGATAAAAATATTACTTTGCTTCCTATGACTCCTGATTCCATTTTGAAAGATGATATTAATAGAGCTAATAAAGCAAAACAGGAGAAAAATAAGAGTGAAAATCATATTGTGGCAAAAGAATTTGAGCAACAAATGAAACCTAATAATAAACCATCTAATGTTGCTTCTGAAATTAAACTGAAAAGTGCATGTTTATTTGCCACCAAATCTGATATTGATGAGCTAGATTCTAGCACATCTGTTTGCTATGCTTTTGTGTGCAAAGAGGCATTATTTTCATTCGAGGACGTGCCTTCCTCTTTGCCCCTCGCTGTCACTAACATTTTATGGAGTTCGCGACGCCTTCCCACAAGACGTGCCACCGGATTACCACCTATTCGAGGGATTGAGCATCAAATTGACTTAATTCCGTGCATCGCTACCCAACCGCGCACCATACCGTACCAATCCAGAGGAGACGAAGGAGATTATGCGTCAAGTACAGGAGCTGCTCGACAAAGGTTATATACGCGAATCTCTTAGTCCTTGTGCTGTTCCTATTATACTAGTGCCTAAAAAGGATGGTACGTCACGTATGTGTGTTGATTGTAGAGGCATTAATAATATTACTATTCGTTATCGCCATCCTATTCCGAGGCTAGATGATATGCTTGATGAATTGAGTGGCTCTACAATATTCTCCAAAGTTGATTTGCGTAGTGGATACCATCAAATTCGTATGAAATTGGGAGATGAATGGAAAACAACATTTAAAACTAAGTTTGGATTATATGAGTGGTTAGTCATGCCTTTTGGGTTAACTAATGCACCTAGTACTTTCATGAGATTAATGAACGAAGTTTTACGTGCTTTCATTGGACGATTTGTGGTAGTTTACTTTGATGATATATTGATCTATAGCAGATCTGTGGAGGAACATTAGAAACATTTACGTGTTGTTTTTAATGCTCTACGTGATGCACGTTTGTTTGGTAACCTTGGGAAGTGCACCTTTTGCACCGACCGAGTATCTTTTCTTGGCTATGTTGTTACTCCACAGGGAATTGAAGTTGATAAAGCCAAGATTGAAGCTATTGAGAGTTGGCCACAACCCAAAACGGTCACACAAGTGAGGAGTTTTCTTGGACTCGCTGGTTTCTATAGGCGTTTTGTGAGAGACTTTAGCACCATTGCTGCACCTCTCAATGAGCTTACAAAGAAGGATGTGCCTTTTGTTTGGGGTACCGCACGGAAGAAGCCTTCACGGTATTGAAAGATAAGTTGACACATGCTCCTTTACTCCAACTTCCTGACTTTAATAAGACTTTTGAGCTTGAATGTGATGCTAGTGGAATTGGATTAGAGGTGTGTTATTACAAGATGGCAAACCTGTTGCATACTTTTCTCGAAAAATTGAGTGGGCCTAGTCTGAACTATTCTACTTATGACAAAGAATTATATGCTCTTGTTCGACTTTAGATACATGGCAACATTATTTATGGCCCAAAGAATTTGTTATACATTCGATCATGAATCTTTGAAACATATTAAAAGTCAAGCTAAACTGAATCGTAGACATGCTAAATGGGTTGAATTCATTGAGACTTTCCCTTATGTCATTAAACACAAGAAGGGTAAAGAAAATGTTATTGTTGATGCTTTGTCTCGTCACTATACTATGCTTTCACAACTTGACTTCAAAATATTTGGTTTGGAGACCATCAAAGATCAATATGTGCATGATGCTGATTTTAAAGATGTAATGCAGAATTGTAAAGAAGGAAGAACATGGAACAAGTTCGTTATTAATGATGGTTTTGTGTTCCGTGCTAACAAGCTATGCATTCCTGCTAGCTCTGTTCGTCTTTTGTTGTTGCAGGAGGCGCATGGAGGAGGATTAATGGGACACTTTGGCGTCAAGAAGACGGAGGATATACTTGCTACACATTTCTTTTGGCCAAAGATGAGACGGGATGTTGAGCGTTTTGTTGCTCGTTGCACTACATGTCAAAAAGCTAAGTCACGACTCAATCCTCATGGTTTATATATGCCTTTGCTCGTGCCTAGTGTTCCTTGGGAGGATATATCTATGGACTTTGTTTTAGGTTTACCTCGAACAAAGAAGGGAGGATAGCATATTTGTTGTCGTGGATAGATTCTCGAAAATGGCACACTTTATACCATGTCATAAAAGCGATGATGTTGTTAATGTTGCTGATTTGTTCTTTCGTGAAATTATTCGCTTGCATGGTGTGCCAAATACTATTGTTTCAGATCGTGATACTAAATTTCTTAGCCACTTTTGGAGATGTTTATGGGCTAAGTTGGGGACTAAACTGCTTTTTAGTACTACTTGTCACCCCCAAACCGATGGACAAACTGAAGTAGTCAATAGAACATTGTCTACTATGCTTAGGGCTGTTTTGAAGAATAATAAGAAAATGTGGGAAGAATGCTTGCCTCATATTGAATTTGCTTATAATCGTTCATTGCATTCTACTACTAAGATGTGCCCTTTTGAAATTGTGTATGGCTTCCTACCTCGTGCACCTATTGATTTGTTGCCTCTTCCATCTTCGGAGAAGGTTAATTTTGATGCTAAAGAACGTGTTGAATTGATTTTAAAATGCATGAGTTAACTAAGGAAAACATTGAGCGTATGAATGCTAAATATAAACTTGCTGGAGATAAGGGTAGAAAACATGTTGTCTTTGCACCTGGAGATCTTGTTTGGTTACATTTGCGTAAGGATAGGTTTCCTAAGTTGCGCAAATCAAAGCTAATGCCACGTGCTGATGGTCCATTTAAGGTGTTAGAGAAAATAAATGATAATGCATATAAATTTGAGCCGCCTGCAGATTTTGGGGTTAGTCCCACTTTTAACATTGCAGATTTGAAGCCTTATTTGGGTGAGGAAGATGAGCTTCCGTCGAGGACGACTTCATTTGAAGAAGGGGAGGATGATGAGGACATCAATACCATTGTTACACCCACAGCCCCTGCTGCTATACATACTGGACCAATTACTAGAGCCCGCGCACGCCAATTGAAATATCAGGTACTTTCGTTTCTTGGTAACGATTCCAATGTTCATGAGAATATGATGCTGCCTAAATTGGATACATTTGTTTTGCTTACAAATGAAGGGCCTACCATGGACAAGAAAGATGAACCTTGGAGCAAGTTCAAGCATGGAGATGTTGGCATGCGCAAGGGGAACAAGAACGGAGTTACAAGTGATGATTCCAGGACTTTGAAGCCACCCTAATGAGTGCATGAGGCCTTGGACGAAATATACAAGATGCCACTTCATAATATTCGTCCATAGGCTATTCTAGGTGCTGCGTCACCTTATTATTGGGCCAGGCCCATGTAATTTCGAAATACTTAAGTATAGGCTGTTTTAGAGTCCGTATGTGTGGGGAAACAAGAGTTAGGGTTGATTTCGGACCCTCCACCAAGGGCCACGAAATTCCCCCTCTTCCTCCATATATACAGCCCTTAGGGCACCGTTTAGACCTTGGGTTTTGTTTAGATTAAAAGTTCGCCATAGCTGCAATTTCGCGTTTCGCTTGTGTTCAACGACTGCATAAAGGCGTCACAGAACCCCACCTTGATCAATAAAGCTTTCATCTTATATTCGCAATCCAGATTGCAATCTCAGTTTCTTGCTTGTTCTTCGCTTTGCTCGTGAGGAAACAGGCCCTCGTGGTCGTTGATCGTGCTCGGCGTGGTCAATAACCCTCGGAAGTTGGTTTAGCGATTGCTAAGGCGCGACGTCTCGCACGTTCGTAGTCGGATCGTCAAGGTCGACTCCCACAGAAACGATAGCCATCATCTCATCGAAACATCGGGACACCTTTGCCTCTATCAAAATCTGCTCGCTGTCCTATCCATGCATGTGACACACCCTACATCTCCCCTTCTTTTCTGCCTCGATGTGTTGCCTAATGCCGACATATCTTGAATAGTGTGCATCAGCATCGCATGTATATCGAAAAACTCCTTTTTGTAAGCATCATAACATTTTACAGCAGGCTCTTTTACCCACAATTTTAGCAGTTCTTCTACCAGTAGCCGAAAGTAAATGCTGATACCATTTCCAGGTTGCTTCGGGCCTTGGATAATCATTGACATCATGATGTATTTTTCTTCATACACAACCGTGGAGCAAGGTTATATATGCACAAAAGCATCGATGATGACCTGATAGAGGCGGGGTTGTCCCGATCTTTCGATGAGATGATAACTATCGATTTGGTGGAGATGACTTTGACGATCCGACTACAAACGTGCACGACGTTGCGCCTTAGCAATCGCTAAACCAATCTCCTGAGGTTACTGACGATGCTGGAAGCACGATCAGCCTGACCACGAAGGTCTATTCCTGCAAGCAATCGAAGAACATGCAAGAATATGATAAAGCAATCTGAATATTGTGAATATGGATGAAGTATTGATAATGGTGGGGTTCCTAAAGCGGTCTTGGTTTGGTCGTTGGACACAAACGGCACACGGTTATGCTATTAACTTTTAACTAAACAAATCCAAAGGAAAAAGCTACTAGATGGATCTACTTATATAGGAGCAAGGGGTAGCGGCCAAGGAGGTGGGAGGATGTCCCAAGGCAGCCTAAAACCAACCCTAGGTCATACAAGGCTCATGGGCCCAAGTGGAGGTGATGCAACACCTTTGGACTTGTTGTTTGACTCGGATTCTGCTGCAGCGTCAGATTGTTTCGTCCATATCTCAACACTCCGGACGAATTTAAAGGTGAATCCAATTGGGTTGGAAAGAGGACGAAATCTTCTTTGCAACAAAAAAAGAATCACCCAATTCGGAGTACGTATGAAAAAGTTGTTGGCGTTTTGAGTCAGGTATGTCTATGCAGTCCAAATCTAAATCCAGAATGTGAGAGACTTGGACTCTATCTTCTCTTGACCCAAAAGTGACGTGAGAGGACTTTTTGAACAGAACCTAAACTTCTCCTTGTCGCCTATCTTCGTATGTGGATTGTACAAATGTCCCATACACCTGCAATTAGACAAAACACAAAAGTGTGTGAAGTATTTTTGTTCTGGATAACATAAATAGATTATTGAATAGTTTGCACTAGAAATCACCTGACAAATATGCATGTATGCAATATTTTTGGTTCTATCCAAGGTAGTCATGTCCACATCATCCTCCCCTTCTTGAAAATAAAGCCGTCCTCGGCGTTGCTTAATCTGAAATGTGGCTAACAAAAGAGACAAGGTGTACATGTTGTATATGTATATATCATCCATTTTCACTTCCCGTGGATTTTGCACATATGACACATGTATACATGAGTAACTTTCATAGTTAATAAAATATAAAGCCAAAATACTATCACAAGAAGTAGAAGGCATGAAAGTATTGCAACTCAGTTTGCACATATAAGTGAAGCTTTTATTCACATGAAAATATTGACAATATTCATCATTAAACCATCCCAACATTGGTGAATAAACCTTACTTGCATCAAATTTACATGCTACAACATGCTTAAATAAGCAAACAAGCAATAAGTCATTTGACACAGAATCATCACCAAGATTAGAGGTCATATCAAAATGATTAAACATTGGTTCTTTTGCATCAACAATTTATTCATTGGGGGCACTCAAAATTGTTGGTATTTCAGTTGTTTGATCACATGACGCATTCATGACAGTAACATGATTCTCTAAAATAGGTGATGCGCTCAAATCAACAGGTAACTCAACACATGATGTATTCAAGTTAACAAGGCATGCATCATTCTCATGTGAAGTTATATCATCAATACCTTTACAGTTACCTTGTCGCAAAGATGTAGCTGATGTAGGTACGGATGATGGCAATGTACCATACTCTTGAGATGATGTCGCGCTCACAATCTGAGGTGTGGCTGCTCTAGTAGGTGCCGGTGGAGGAATCAAGCAGTGGTGGTGAGCATGAACTAGAATAGTAGTTGTTGTAGTCACCAAAGGCATCCTCCCAGAATCGTCTCTCAAAGGTACAAGCACGAACATACATACCAGTAATGCAACGAGGAATATACTGAAATCGTGCCTGAATATCATGGTTCAAACCACTAAAAATCTATTCATTGTATCACCCTCAGATTCTTCTATGTCACAATGATGCATATAAGATTTGAACTCTTGATAGTAAGCATGAATAGTGTTGTTGCCTTGTTTAAATTGTTCAAATTTGCGAAGCAATTCACGACGATAGTAAGGAATGAAAAATTGTTGTCTCATTACATCTTTCAAATCTTTCCAAGTTGTGGGTTGGTTATCAATGTTTTTCTTACAGTGCACACTCCACCAAACAGAAGCAAAACCAGTAAATGCTCTAGTGGCAGCTCGTACTCGCTCAAGTTCAGAAAAGTCATGGTGACTAATAACTTGTTCTACTTCAAGCTCCCAAGCTAGATAAATAGCAGGATTAAATCTACCCCTCAAATGACGGTATAGAGATAACCTGACCATGTGCTTATGTGTGTTGTCCCAACTCTCGTGATAGTGATGATGCGTCCGTTGTCCAAGAACTTCTATCTCCGGAACCTGTCATGATTAGTAGAAACAAGAAACAAAATTCAAGAATAATGTTTCGATGAACTATTAGGATGTGGTTGTAAAGTGCTCACAGTAAAGCAAATATCAACATCTAACAAGTTCTTACCATGCGGCAGGTGATGACAGGCAACCAGCGGTGTCAAATAACTTCGAAAATTGTGTAAAGCGATTGCCAAAGGAATGTACATATACACGGTGTAGAAATATGTGGAGCTGGGTTGGCTATATATGGTAGCAAAATATTAGCAATAATCAATTCAGAGATGCAATGTTGAATAAACGCTCAACGACGGTACTGTGCTGGTCCTAGGCTAGACCGGACTAGAGACGCGAGCCTAGAACACTAATAAGGTCACGACGTAGCACAACTAGCATCAATGAAGGATACTAAGTAGCTCTGGACAACAAGATATAAGTGAAGATCACAACGGCAGTAAAGATAATGATGAAAAACAACTGCCAAGCAGGATATACAACAACTTTCTCCCCAATTTTTCCCGGGAAATGTTTGTGCTAATTTTCTAATAATTTTTCTCAAAATTCCACTGACTCAAGCTTTCAAACGCAAAAATAATCACTCAATTTCGAGTTAATATGAGGAGTCAAAAAATTCTGAAACTGGCTTGAAAATCTGAAACAAGCTGTGTTCGCGAACTTCGGAGGGCAAAAACACCTATTTAGAAGCCGATTTTGAGGTGTAAAATATTGGACTAGCTTCTGCAACTATTTAGATGCGGCTCGTCGCTACCTTTCATTTGAGTACTCGCGGAGCCAAAACGGACTTCCTATGAGGAAGTTACGCCTGTTTTACTGATCAGTGCACAAAATAGATTACAATCCGAATTCAACTACGAGATTGACTCTAGATAGATTCGATTTTTTTTCTCTTTTTTTTCCTCACACTTTTTTTTATTTTTCTTTCTATCTTTTTTTCTCTGATATTTTCTTACTTATTTTTCTCTCTTTTTTTTCTCTTTTTTTTCTCTTGCTATCTTCAAACAAACTAGATAAGATGCAGATTGGATCAAGCGAAGATGTGAACGATCTCAACTATGATTATGACAATAAACGGTGGGTAGCACGTGGTGAAAATTGATGGATGGATGGTGGACAACGGAAGGGATAACGATGCAGCGGCGACGTGACAAATGTGAACAGAACTCGAAACTCTAAACGAACTAGACACTAAGACCAGCAACTTGACACGAGATGCAACCGATAATTCAATAATGCAAACGATGAAAAGAAAATTGCAAAGACTCAGACTGGCTTGGACAAAAGGATGAATAGATATAACTTTTTTGTGGCTTTTTCTTGGACAATAGGTAAGAAAATAAATCTAATCTATGGGAAACTGGAAATTCTCACCGAGCAACCTGAAAACTGATACCACTTGATAGAGGCGGGGTTGTCCCGATCTTTCGATGAGATGATAACTATCAATTTGGTGGAGACGACTTTGACGATCCGACTACAATCATGCACGACGTTGCACCTTAGCAATCGCTAAACCAATCTCCTGAGGTTACTAACGATGCTGGAAGCATGATCAGCCTGACCACGAAGGTCTATTCCTGCAAACAATCGAAGAACATGCAAGAATATGATAAAGCAATCTGAATATTGCGAATATGGATGAAGTATTGATAATGGTGGGGATCCGAAAGCGGTCTTGGTTTGGTCGTTGGACACAAACGAAGTACACGAAGTTGCGTTGGCTAACTTTTAACTAAACAAATCCCAAGGAAAAAACTACTAGATGGATCTACTTATATAGGAGCAAGGGGTGGCGGCCAAGGAGGTGGGAGGATGTCCCAAGGCAGCCTAAAACCAACCCTAGGTCGTACAAGGCTCATGGGCCCTAGTGGAGGTGATGCAACACCTTTGGACTTCTTGTTTGACTCGGATTCTGCTGCAGCGTCAGATTGTTTCGTCCATATCTCAACGCTCCGGACGAATTTAAAGGTGAATCCAATTGGGTTATAAAGAGGACAAAATCTACTTTGCAACTAAAAAGAATCACCCAATTTGGAGTATGTATGAAAAAGTTGTTGGCGTTTTGAGTCAGGTATGTCTGTGCAGTCTGAATCTGAATCCAGAACGTGAGAGACTTGGACTCTATCTTCTCTTGGCCCAAAAGTGACGTGAGAGGACTTTTTGAACAGAACCTAAACTTCTCCTTGTCCCCTATCTTCATATGTGGATTGTACAAATGCCCCATACACCTGCAATTAGACAAAACACAAAAGTGTGTGAAGTATTTTTGTTCTGGATAACATAAATAGATTATTGAATAGTTTGCACTAGAAATCACCTGACAAATATGCATGTTTGCAATATTTTTGGTTCTATCCAAGGTAGTCATGTCCTCATCATGACCCACAAGTATAGGGGATCAATCGTAGTCCTTTAGATAAGTAAGAGTGTCGAACCCAACGAGGAGTAGAAGGAAATGACAACCGGTTTTCAACAAGGTATTTTCAGCAGGCTCTGAAATTATCGGTAACAGATAGTTTTGTGATAAGATAATTCGTAACGGGTAACAAGTAACAAGTGTAGAAAAGGTGCAGCAAGGTGGCCCAATCCTTTTTATAGCAAAGGATAATCCTGGACGAACTCTTATATAACACGAGGGGAAACGAGAGTAAACACTCAAATCAATGAGAAACGATCACACATGTGCTAGACCCATGAACACAAAGAGAGATACATGATTTAAATACAACAAAGGGGGATACAAGGATAACTAGCTCATATCCTAGAAGGATGTCTTGAATCCACTAGGGGATCTTCCCTCAAGGGGGGTTGATGTCACTTGAAATACGTCGGTATTTCCCCAAAGAGGAAGGGATGATGCAGTACAACTACGGTAGGTATTTCCCTCAGTTATGAAACCAAGGTATCAATCCAGTAGGAGAACCAAGCAACACTATGTAAACGGTACCTGCACACAAAGAACAAATACTTGCAACCCGACGCGTAAAAGGGGTTGTCAATCCCTCCATGATAAAAAGATAGATAAATTTGTGCTAGATTGGATAAATAGCTCTCGATAAAACGCGAAATAAAATAAGTAATAAAAAGTGCAGAAAGCTATTTTTTGGGTTTTTGGAATAATAGATCTGAAAATAAAAGCGAATAAAAATAGATCTTAAAGAAAATATGATAAAGAATAGACCCGAGGGCCTTAGATTTCGTTAGTGGCTTCTCTCAAAAAAATAGCACACGGTGGGTAAACAAATTACTGTTGGGCAATTGATAGAAGATCGAATAATTATGATGTTATCCAAGGCAATGATCTATATAGGCATCACGTCCAAGATTAGTAAACCGACTCCTGCCTGCATCTACTACTATTACTCCACACATCGATCGCTATCCAGCATGCATCTAGTGCATTAAGTTCATGAAGAAATGGAGTAATGCAATAAGAACGATGACATGATGTAGACGAGATCTATTCATGTAGGAATATCCCCCATCTTGTTATCCTTAATAGCAACGATACATGCATGTCTTGATGCCCCTTCTATCACTAGGAAATAACACCGCAAGGTCGAACCCATCACATAGCACCTCTTCCCATGGCAAGAAAAATCGATCTAGTTGGCCTAACTAAACCAAAGATTCAAAGAAGAATTACGATGCCATAAATAATCATGCATATAAGAGATCAAAGAAAACTCAAATAATATTCATGGATATAGATCTGATCATAAACTCAGAGTTCATGGGATCCCAGCAAACACACCGCAAAAAGAGTTGCATCAAATAGATCTCCAAGAGACCATTGTATTGAGAATCAAAAAGAGAGAACAAGCCATCTAGCTACTGTTGACGGACCCTTAGGTCTATCGTGAACTACTCACGCATCATCGAAGAGGAACCAATGAGGATGACGAACCCCTCCGTGATGGTGTCTAGATTAGATCTCGAGGTTCTGGAACTTGCGGTGGCTGGAATTGTGTTTCGCTGACTCCCCTAGGGTTTCTGGAATACTTGGGAATTTATAGGGCGAAGAGGCGGTGTGGGAGGTACCGAGGTGGGCACAACCCACCTAGGCGCGCCTGGGCATCTTGGCACGCTCGGGTGTCTTGTTCTCACCTCGGGCCTCCCCTCTGGTACTTCTTTGGCCCACTGGGTGTCTTCTGGTTCAAAAAAAATCTCCAAAAAGTTTCACTGCGTTTGGACTCCGTTTGGTACTGATATTCTGTGAAGTAAAAAACAAGCAGAAAACAGCAACTCGCACTGGGGACTATGTCAATAGGTTAGTCCCAAAAAATGATATAAAGTTCTATAAAATGATTGTAAAACATCCAAGAATGATAATATAACAACAAGGAACAAGCAAAACTTATAGATACGTTGGAGACGTATCAGCATCCCCAAGCTTAATTCCTACTCCTCCCAGAGTAGGTAAATGATAAAAACAGAATTTTTGACGTGGAATGTTGCCTAACATGTTCGTCACATATTCTTTTATTTTGTAGCATGGACATTTGGACTTTTATATGGTTCAAAGCAATTGTCTAGTTTTGACATGAATATTTCAATACTCAAGCATACCAACAAGCAACCATGTGTTTCAAAATATCAACACCAAAGAAAGTTATCCCTAGTCCATCATGCTCAATCTTTGATCCATTCGTAAAACACACTCACATATTTGCTACATCCAATGCTCAAGTACGATCATAGTGCGCCTTAGTTAGTGCTTTATGATATAAGATGGAGACTCAGATAACAATAAAAATTGCATAAAGTAAATAGATAGGCCCTTCGCAGAGGGAAGTAGGGATTTGTAGAGGTGCCAGAGCTCAAAGCTTAAATTGAGAGATAATTTTTTTGAGAGGCATACTTTTCCCATCAATGAAAGTGATCGAGTAATTCCCAACACTTACCATGCTAGATATATCATAGGCGGTTCCCAAACAGAAAATAAAGTGTATTCCTTTTTCCACCATACTTTCACACTCCACGGCTAGCCGTATCCACTCGTACCATCCATACCAACACTTTCAAAGAAATTTATTATTTGACAATATAAAGTAAATTTCTTTTTCATTTCGGGACAAGGCATCATTATTACCGCCATACTATCGTGCAATGACAAGTGAATAAACACTCATCTTGAGAATAACACATTTATCATGGAAAATATTGGCCACCCCCTGCCGCTTCATGAGCGGTACGAGCACACAAAAAGGAAATTCATTTTGAAAAATTAGAGATGGCACATACAAATTTGCTTAGAACAGCATGGAAATACCGCATATAGGTAGGTATGGTGGACTCATATGGCAAAACTAGGTTTAAATATTTTGGATGCACAAGTAGTTTTTCTACTTAGTACAAGTGGAGGCTAGCAAAAAAGATTGAGTAGATCCCAACCAAGAAACGAAAAATCACATAAGCGAGCATTACATATAGATAACACTGAATAATGCACCACAAGTAGGATGTAATTTCATTGCATAATTACTGAATTTTTATAGGGAATCACAAACCTTAACACCAATGTTCTTACTAAAGCATAATTACTCACCAACATGACTCACATATCACTATCATCATATCTCAAAACTATTACAAAGAATCAAGTTTATTTTGTCCAGTGATCTTCATGAAAGTTTTTATTATATCCCTCTTGAATATCTACCACTTTGGGACTAGTTTCATATATTGCAATTGCTTTTGACAAGCTCAAATAAATTTAAGTGAAGAACATGAGCATACAATTTTTCATCTCTCAAAATAATATAAGTGAAGTATGAGAGAATTTCTTCAAAAATTTAATAATTCTCAAATAAATCTAAGTAAAGCATGAGAGCATTTCTTCGAAAATATTAAAGCACACCGTGCTCAAGAAGATATTAGTGAAGCACCAGAGCAATTCCATAGCTCAAAAAATATAAGTGAAGCATAGAGAGCAATTCTAACAAATCATAGCATAATTTTGGCTCTCTCAAATAGGTGTGTCCAGCATGGATACTTGTGACAAAAATAAAAAGCAAAACAAGCAAAGACTCATATAATACAAGACGCTCCAAGAAAAACTCATGATATGTGACAAATAAAAATATAGCTTCAAGTAAAATATCGATGGTCGTTAGAAGAAAGAGGGGATGCCTTCTGGGGCATCCCCAAGCTTAGTTGCTTGGTTCTCCTTGAATATTAACTTGGGGTGCCATGGGGCATCCCCAAGCTTAGGCTATTCTCACTCCTTATTCCTTCATCCATCACGATCTCACCCAAAACTTGAAAACTTCAATCACACAAAACTTAACAATACCTTGTGTGATCTGTTAGTATAATAAAGCAAATCACTACTCTAAGTACTGTTGCAAACCCATTCATATTTTATTATTGCATTATATCTACTGTATTCCAAATTTAACTTGCCTTAACCCCCCGATAAAATCCACAGATTCATCAAAATAAGCACACAATGCAACAAAAACAGAATCTGTCAAAAAACAGAACAGTCTATAGTAATCTGGAAACTTCGTATACTTCTATAAATCAAAAAATTCTGAAAAATTAGGACAAGGGAGGCAATTTGTATATCAATCTTGTGTAAAAAAATCAGAATTTTATCACGCTTCTGTGATTTTTAACAATTATGCTACTGGCGCAAAAGTTTTTGTTTTTCAACAAGATCAAATCAACTATCACCAAACATGATCCCAAAGGCTTTACTTGGCACAAACACTAACTAAAACATAAAAACACAATAATAACAATAGCATAATTGTGTGAACACTCAAGAACATAAATAAAAAATCAAAAATAAATTATATTCATTGGTTTGCCTCCCAACAAGCGCTATCGTTTTATGCCCCTAGTTGGGCATTGAGATTTCGATGATGCTCACATGAAATATAATAATTGAAACACAAAGAGAGCATCATAAAACATGTGACAAACAATTTTAAGTCTGACATGCTTCCTATGCATAGGCATTTTATAAGCAAACAATTTATCAAGGCAAACAAAAACTAGCATATGCAAGGGAGAAGAATAAAACATTGACAATCTCAACATAACGAGAGGTGATTTAGTGACATGAAAATTTCTACAACAATATTTCCCTCTCTCGTAATAATTACATATGGGATCATATTCAAATTGAACAATATAGCTATCAAATAACATATTCTCTATATGATCCACATGCATGCAAAGTTGACACTCTTCCAATATAGTGGGATTATCATAAAATAAAGCCATGACCTCTCCAAGCCCACTTTCATCAAAAATTTCATAAGATTTAACACTCTCCAAATATGTGGGATTATTTTCCCCTAAAGTTGACTCTCTTCCAAACCCACTTTTAGTATTATCGCAAGCATGTTCATCCTGAGGTTTAAATAAATTTTCAAGAACATAAGAAAATAATTATCACCCCAATCATGATCATTGCAATAAGTAGTGGACGTAGCAATATTAGTATCCCAAAGCTAGGGGTTTTGCGTATTATTAGCACAACTAACATTAATAGAATTTATAATAACATCATTGCAATCATGCTTTTAATCTAAAGAGCTATAATGAATCACTTTATAAATTTCTTCTTTTAACACTTCATCATAATTTTCAGATTCACGAATCGCAAGCAAAACTTCATAAGATAATCTAGTGAACTCAATTCACTAGCAATGGGTTCATAATAATTGGATCTCTTGAAAATATTAGCAGTGGATAAGGATCCATATGAATAGATTTTTGGCAAACAAAGATGCAAGCAAATAGAAGACACATGGCAACACAAGCAAACAAAAGATCTAACGAGAAAAAGGCAAACAAAAAATATGGTGAATAAAAAGGCAAATTTTTGTCAAGGGGGGAGATGAAAACGAGAGGCAAATGGCAAATAATGTAAATTGCAAGGAGATGAGATTTGTGATTAGGAACCTGATAGATGTTGATGATGTCTCCCCGGCAACGGTGCCAGAAATTCCTTTTGATGTCGCTTGAACTACGTTGGTATTTCCCCAAAGAGGAAGGGATGATGTAGTACAACTACAGTAGGTATTTCCCTCAGTTATGAAACCAAGGTATCAATCCAGTAGGAGAACCAAGCAACACTATGTAGACGGTACCTGCACACAAAGAACAAATACTTGCAACCCGACGCGTATGAGGGGTTGTCAATCCCTTCATGGTAAAAACGTAGATAAATTTGTGGTAGATTGGGTAAATAGCTCTCGATAAAACACGAAATAAAATAAGTAATAAAAAGTGTAGCGATGTATTTTTGGGTTTTTTGGAATAATAGATCTGAAATAAAAAGCGAATAAAAATAGATCTCAAAGCAAATATGATAAAGAATAGACCCGTGGGCCGTAAATTTCACTAGTGGCTTCTCTCACTACTGGAATCCGAGAATTTGTCATTTGTCGGTTCTTTGTCGTCTGCTAGCTGACGACACAGAAGGTCTTCACAGTCAGCTTACAAAAAACAAACGACAACGAACTGGTTGATAGCAAAGATGCAATTTGCCATCCGGTAGCAGACGACAAAGAGGTTGGGTGGGGGTCCATTTTAGGGCAACGCTATAATGGCCCACCCCCAACCTCTTTGTCGTCTGCTACAGGACGGCAACTATTCTTTGCCGTCCGCTAGCATACGACAAAGAGGTTGGCCCCATCCAAACTAACGGTAACCCCCTCCCTCTCTCTCCCCGGCCCCACCCCTCTCTCTACACTCTCTCTTCGCTCACCAAGACTGTCAGCCCCCACCACCCTCGCTGCACCACCTCGCTCCTCCCGCCGCCTCACACGCCTCACCACCTGTCGCCTGGCGCCTCGGCCCTGCCATGGCCGCCCACCCCTCCTCCATCGGCGCCACCTCCCCACCCCGGTGAGCCCCTTCCCTCTATTTTTTCATTTTGTGTGTGTTAGTGTAGTTAGTTTAGTTAGATTTGGTTTAGTTTTAGGTTTGGATTTAGTTTAGTTTAGGTTTTTTTTCAATTTTTTTAGCTTAGGTTTAGATTTAGTTTAGTTTAGTTTTGTTTAGGTTAAGAAGATAGAAGAAAGATGAAAAAAGAAGAAGAAGAAGAAGAAGAGGAAGAAGAAGAAGAAGAAGAAGAAGAATAAGAAGAAGAAGAAGAAGAAGAAGAAGAGGAGGAGGAGGAAGAAGAAGAAGAAGAAACCAGTTGAGGTTAGGGGTGCGTCGGCACCGGCGAAACCAGGTCGAGGATCGCAGGTCGCCAAAACTAGGGTCGAGGGTCAGGGCAGAGGGTCGAGGATCGCCAGTCACCGAGGGGATAGATGGTGGAGCCAGTGTGATGTAGGGCGGAACCCTATGGGGCCGATCTTTCACGTTTGGAGTGGATCCTACAGGGAAACACGAAGAACGCGCGGAAGAACACAAGGGAAATAACGGGGAGGAACGAGAGAAACACTCAGCCGACAAGGAATCAATCACACAAGGGCTAGATCACCGAAAGCACAAGGGAACACATGATCCAAAATCAACAAAGGAAGGATACAAGGGTAGCCGTTCTTCTCCGTGAGGAGGTCTTCGTTGTCTTCTCCGGATGGAGGCTTGAATCCGAGTGGATCTTCTCCGAAGAGGCACGGTCCCTCGCGTGGAGTAGATCCGGAATGGATGAGCAGAGCTCTATCTCTAAATGAGCTATCACAATGCTAACCCTAAACTGTAGGTAGGAGAAGAGTATATATAGTTTACGGGGCGAAAGGGTACACGGGCCTCGGCCCAAGTGGCTGCGCACAGGCAGGGCCGGAAGTTCCGGGCGGGGCCGGAAGTTCCGGGCGCCGGAGGTTCAGGGTCGGATCCGGCCTAACCAGAAAGTTGGCGCGGGTGGAGCAGGGCTGGCATCCGGGGGGCCGGAAGGTCCGGGCGGGCCGGAGGTTCCGGCTAACCAGAGAGTTGGCACGCCCAGGCTGGTCGATGTCGTCGTAGGCCGGAAGCTCCGGGTAGGCCGGACGTTCCGGGGGCCGGAAGTTCCGGGCTGTGGCCGGAGGTTCCGGGCTGTCCAGAGTGTTGACGCCTGTCGTTTCTTCTTCAGCTCCTGGCTCCTTGACTTGAACGTTGTACCTGATCACGCATATCGTCTCAGACTTAGGTAGTAGCCATGTCTCACTGGAAGAAAAGGGGAACTCAAGTAGGAGCGATGTCACCTCGGATTGAATAGCATAAGCTCTTGCTCTTGTCATGGGTCCACTTGGAGCTTGGATAGTCGATGGAAGGTCCATGGGGATGACCGAAGGATGCTCCGCATCATCTCCCCCCCCCCCTTGTGAAAGATCTGACCTCAAATCGAAATCCTCATCACCATGGTACGGGGAGAGATCGGAGACGTTGAAGATGTCGCTCACGTTGTACTTGTCGCGTGGGAGATCGATCTTGTAAGCGTTGTTGTTGTAGCGTGCTAGCACCTTGAAGGATCCGTCTGCTCGAGGGAGAAGCTTGGACTTGCGTTTGTTGGGGAAGCGGTCCTTGCGAAGGTGTAGCCACACGAGGTCTCCAATGTAGAATATCATGGGTTGCTTGTTGACGTTGAGCTTGGACGCTAGTCGTTGTACTTGGCGCTCGATGGTGTTCCTTGTATCTTCGTGCATCTTCTTGATTTAGTTCGCCCGTGCACTCGCATCCATGTTGGTGCGCTCTTGTAGAGGAAGGGGTAGAATGTCCAAAGGGGACAACGGGTTGAAGCCGTAGACGACCTCGAAGGGGGAGTTGCCGGTAATCGAATGTTTTGCACGGTTGTAGGCGTACTCGGCGATGGGTAGGCATGCCTCCCACTCCTTGATGTTCTTCTGGATCAACACGCGAAGTAGAGTGGAGAGCGTCCGGTTGGTCACCTCCGTTTGGCCGTCGGTTTGAGGATGGTATGCGGATGAGAACAAGAGCTTGATTCCGAGTTTGGCGCATAGGGTATTCCAAAAGTAACTCAAGAACTTGACGTCGCGGTCGAAGACGATTGTCTTTGGTACTCCTGTAGCGACCCGACCCAAAATCGGTCAAGTCTCTGTGTCTGTACCATCCCAAGATCATGCTGGCACACAAAGTACATTGATGAAATAATCAAAGTTCAATCACACCTGAATTTATTACACGATTCTCATATCGAGTCTTTATTACAATAGAATAAATTCGGCCGAAGGCCAACTCATGAGAAATAAAACTAAGTAAAGCTGCGGAAGCGTAGAAGAATAGCGAGTCCATCCGACTCCAAAGGGCAATCGCCAAGCGTGGATCGTAGCCTCACTCCTGATCGGAATACTCCTCTGCAACATAAGACGTTGCAGCCATGTAGGTCAGCATTTTGAATATGCCGGCAAGTCATGAAGAGAGAATAACAATAAAAATTACTAACACTATATGCAATTTGGCTGTGGGGCTCTAAGTTTCATTGCATTTGCGAAAAGCCAGTTTTTCCCTACAATAAGGACTTGTTTGCAATCACTACGAAATTGTTGGTAGTTATTGAGATGGTTCCGCCAACCAATGTCTCATTCCCAAATTATTAAATAATAACCCCTCAATTAATTTATAAATTTTAGTGTTGAGATTTCTGAAATACTTCCAAGTACCAGAGGCTCAAATTGTCCGTAACTGGGGACACGGCTAACCGATTAGATCTTCACTCTGCAGAGGTTTGCGCACTTTACCCGCAAGAATCGTCCCCTCCTTTTAAGTCTTCGCACTTCATGGTGTTTGAAGACGGGATGAACGAAACAGGGTCTTCCGAAGAGTTCTTCTGGCCACTGCCGGTACCCATCCAATCCTACCGTTCTTCTACATCTCGTAGCACCGTCCGGCCAGAGTCACAACTAGGGTTGACCAAGCCAGAGCCTATAATGGCTTGCGGCTGCACAGGTAATCTTCCGGTCAATGGGTATACATCCGTCTCTTCGTGGCTGGGTGAAGCTTTCCGCAAGATGTCATGGCACTTCTCCATGCATCCCGGCCAACCACTGGGTTCTCCAGGGTGCCCGTCAACCGTCCTCCACCCAGTAGTGAGTTTTGAAGTCCATCTTGAGCTTGAAGTTCATGGGGTTGTCTTCATCTTGACTCTCACATCTCCCTTATGAATTCACTCAACCAACTCCGTCTACGAGCATAGAAAAATAAACTACTTCGTCCCGGGCAATGTAACAAGGGGAATTGGGTTCATCCTACCTCATGATACTACTCAAGAACATAACTTCAAATTTCTCCTACTGCATGCATGGTGGGGAGGTATAATTCTAATGCAAATAAAATCATAGGTATAGTAAAAGAAATATGATCAATGACTTGCCTTGCTGGCGATCTTCGAAAGCTAGGGACTCGTGGTAGCAAGCTTCAGACTCGGAAATTCTACCGAGGCAAACAACAATCATAATAAGCATACAACTTATGATCACTTAACATAATAGCATGCTAACATAACACATGAAACCATTGAATCAAACCCAAAGAAACTCGAAGAAATCCAATTCAATGTTTTCACCACATCAAACACAACCAAAGAAATAGTTTTGCATAACAAAATTTTTCTTAACAGAACCTAAGCATGGGTTTTTGTTAACTTAACAGAAAAGAATTCATTATGCAACTAGGAGCAAAAAGAATCACATTAAAATCTATTACAAAACTCCTATTAGGCCTAAAACAATCCTAGCAAGGAAAAAATAAAATAAAATTCTATTTATTGTAAATAAAAGTTCAGGGTCTAAAGTTACGAAACTAACCTAGAATGAACTATCACATAGGAAAAATAAAATTATTTGCTATTTGAAACAATAGGAAAACAATAGCTTGTTAAATAAATAGGAATAACATGATTCTGATTAAAACTATTTTTTTAATTCTAAAATTGCCCAAATAAATACCTACGGTTAGGTAAGGTCAAAACAAAGTTGTGACAAAAAGAATCACTAAAAATAATATTCCTAACTCATTTTATAGCAGAATTACTATTCTGTCTAAATCTAAAATAAAACAATTTTAAATAATTTTAACATGACTAATTATATTTTCTACAGAAACTACAATAAACTTGCAAACCAACAAAAAAGAATCACTTAAAATTAAGTAGATTAAAAGATATGAAATTTTCAAATCTGAAACTATTCTCAAAAAACAGAAACGAAAAATAAAATTAAAAGAAAAATCGGCGCTAATGGGCCTATCTAACGATCGGCGTTAAATAACTAAACCACGCACGCGAATAAAACCGAGTCGGCCGGTCTATTCTAACCTAACTAAAACCGAATTAAACCGAATAAAACCGTTCACTAAAAATAAACCTAACTAAAACCGTATTCTTCGGGTCTAATCTAGAGCGCCGATCTAGATCGAACGGCGGAGGGGAGTCCGGCGACTCACCGTGGTGGCGACGGCGACGGCAGCTCGGGCGGCGACGGTGCGGGGGTCTCCGGTGGTTGGGGACGATGGCGAAGACCTCCGGCGGGTTCAAGGAGCAAGGGGGGGCTCGGGGTGGAGTCGGGCGAGGTCGAGGTGGTCGGGGTGGCTGAACGGGCTAATGGCGCGGGCGGCGTCTGGTCTCCAGCGACGAGTCGGGCGAGGGAGGGGTTAGGCGAGGGGCGAGGGAGAAACGGGCGAGGGCGGGTATATATAGGGGGCACCGGCTTGGGGAGGGGTAGATCGGGCGAGGATCGGAAAGGGATCCTGGGATCTCGGGTTCCATGAGCGTGGCGCGGGTGGTTGGCGGGTTGGCGGGGAGGAAGAAGGTGGGGTGGGGCCCGGGTGTCGCGAGAGGAGAGAGGGGATCGGGTCGGTTGACCGGTGCGGAGGGTTTCGCAGGGGGCTCATTGGGGCGGGGCTCGGCGCTGGCCGGGCAGGCTGGTGGCTGGCTGCGCCTGCGCTGGTCAAGGCCGCCTCTGCCCTGGCTGGGCGAGGTGGCTCTGCCTGGCGCTGGGTCCTTCTTTTTCTATTTTTTTTGAATTTTTAGAGAGAGAGAGAAATATATAAATATAAATATTTTATATAGGACATATATATATCAAAATGATCAGGGGAATATTCCCTATAATTTGAACATTTTTCCAGGGGCAAAACTCAAACTTTATAAAAAAACATTTTTCTAAAATTCCAAATAAAACTCAAATTTGAATTCAAACTTTTTGGCAATGTTTTCTTCTGACATTTTTGGAGTGTCATGTTTACTCCTCTCATACTTTGTCTCAAGTATTGTCAGGCATTGGTTTGAAATAAATTTCAACTGCCAAACTTTGAATTCAAATTCCAACAACTCCAAAACTTCTGAAACTTCAAATGCCACTCAAATTCAAACAAAATGCATAGATGCTTAGCTATAATTGTAAAACATTCCAAATAGGAAATTTGGGATGTTACAACTCCATGGAGGCGCAAGATTTCCCTACAAAAGAGATTTGCAATGTGTGAAGCATCGTCTATCTTGTTGCAAGGAATGAAATGTGCCATCTTAGAAAATCGGTACACAACAACAAACACGGAATCCTTTCCATTTTGAGTTCTAGGCAAACCAAGTACAAAATCCATGCTAATGTCTTCCCAAGGTTGATAAGGTATAGGAAGAGGCATGTAAAGACCATGAGATTGAGCTTTAGACTTAGCTTTGCGACATGTAGAGCATCGGGTGGTGAAGCCTGAGATGTCTCGAAAAATCTTGGGCCAAAAGTAGTTCTTGGAGAGCGTGGCGAATGTCTTGTCACGTCCAAAATGTCCCATGAGTCCGCCTCCATGAGCCTCTTGCAAAAGGAGCAAACGAAGATAAGACTCAGGAATGCATAGTTTGTTAGCTCTCATAAGATAACCATCCTTGATGTAATATTGTTCCCAAGATGTATGCGTCAAACATTTAGCATAAGGGATGGCAAAAGTAGGGTCATGCTCATACAAGTCTTTTATGTGCTCAAAGCCAATGACATTCAATTCAAGTTGAGTAACAAGCATGCATATACGTGAAAGTGCATCGGCAACTACATTTTCCTTACCCTTAATGTACTTGATCACATAGGGGAAAGATTCAATAAGTTCACTCCATTTGGCATGACGCTTGTTCAACTTAGTTTGACCTTTTAAGTACTTAAGCGTTTCATGATCGGTATGGATGACAAACTCGTGAGGTCTAAGATAATGTTCCCAAACATGTAGCACACACACTAAAGCATACAATTCTTTGTCATATATGGGATAGTTAAGTTGAGCACCAGAGAGTTTTTCACTAAAATATGCAATGGCTCGTTTTTCTTGCATCAAAACTCCGCCAATTCCGGTACCACTTGCATCACAATGAACCTCAAAAGTTTTTTCAAAATTGGGCAAAGCAAGAATCGGAGCATGAGTAAGCAAAGACTTGAGCTCATCAAAAGCGGTGGATTGCAAAGATCCCCAATCAAAAGGAGCATTCTTCTTACTCAAAGCATGCAAAGGAGCGGCTATTGTGCTAAAGTCTTCGAAAGTTTAACGATAAAAACCCGCAAGACCAAGAAAGCTACGCACTTGTTGCAAATTGGTGGGTTGGGGCCAAGTTTTAATTGCTTCAATTTTAGATTCATCAACATGAACACCCTTGGAAGAGACAACAAAACCCAAGAAAACCACTTTGTCAACACCAAACACCAAACGTGCATTTTTTCAAGTTTGCATAAAGGCGTTCCTTGCGGAGGGTTTGCAAAACAGCCCTAACATGATTAAGATGCTCTTTCATGGTTTTGCTAAACACAAGAATATCATCGAAGTAAACCACAACAAAGACTCTGATACGTCTCCAACGTATCTATAATTTTTGATTGCTCCATGCTACTTTATCTACTGTTTAGGCAATATTGGGCTTTATTATCCACTTTTATATTATTTTGGGACTAACCTATTAACCGGAGGCCCAGCCCAGATTTGTTGTTTTATGCCTATTTCAGTGTTTAGAGGAAAAGGAATATCAGACGGAGTCAAAACGGAACGAAATCAACTAGAGAAGTTATTTTTGGAAGGAAACCCACCTGATGGACTTGGACTCCACGTCAGAACATACGGGAGGAGCTCATGAGGGTGGGGGGCGCACCCACCCCCCCTGGGCGCGCCCCCCTGCCTCGTGGGGCCCCTGTAGCTCCACCGACGTACTCCTTTCACCCATATATACCTATGTACCCTAAAACTTCCAAAATAGAAGATAGATCGGGTATTCCACCGCCGCAAGCCTCTAGAGCCACGAAAAACCAATCGGGACCCCTTTCCGGTACCCTGCCGGAGGGGGGATCCATCTACGGTGGCCATCTTCATCATCCCGGCGCTATCCATGACGAGGAGGGAGTAGTTCACCCTCGGGGCTGAGGGTATGTACCAGTAGCTATGTGTTTGATCTCTCTCTCTCTCTCGTGTTCTCTCTCATGTTCCCTCTATGGCTCGATCTTGATGTATCCCGAGCTTTTCTATTGTAGTTGGATCTTATGATGTTTCTCCCCATCTACTCTCTTGCGATGAATTGAGTTTCCCTTTTGAAGTTATCTTATCGGATTGAGTCTTTATGAGAACACTTGATGTATGTCTTGCCGTGATTATCTGTGGTGACAATGGGATATCATGTGCCACTTGATGTATGTTTTGGTGATCAACTTGCGGGTTTCGTGAAAATTGGGAACCTATGCATAGGGGTTGGCACACGTTCTTGACTCTCCGGTAGAGACTTTGGGGCACTCGTTGAAGTACTTTTATGTTGGTTGGATGAATCTGAGATTGTGTGATGCATATCGTATAATCATGCCCACGGATACTTGAGGTGACAATGGAGTATCTAGGTGACATTAGGGTTTTGGTTGATTTGTGTCTTAAGGTGTTATTCTAGTACAAACTCTTTTATAGATCGATCCGAAAGAATAACTTTGTGGTGGTTTCGTACCCGACCATAATCTCTACGTTTGTTCTCTGCTATTAGTGTCTTCGGGGTGACTCTTTGTTGCATGTTGAGGGCTTGTCATATGTTCTATCTATGTTATTATTGTTGAGAGAACTTGCACTAGTGAAAGTATGAACCCTAGGCCTTGTTTCCTATCATTGTAATACCGTTTACGCTCACTTTTACCGTTAGTTACCATGCTTTTTTTATTATTTCAAATTACAAAAACCTTTATCTACCATCCATATTGCACTTGTATCACCATCTCTTCGCCGAACTAGTGCACCTATACAATTTACCATTGTATTGGGTGTGTTGGGGACACAAGAGACTTTTTGTTATTTGGTTGCAGGGTTGTTTGAGAGAGACCATCTTCATCCTATGCCTCCCACGGATTGATAAACCTTAGGTCATCCACTTGAGGGAAATTTGCTACTGTCCTACAAACCTGTGCACTGCAGGCCCAACAACGTCTACAAGAAGAAGGTTGTGTAGTAGACATCAAGATCTTTTCTGGCGCCGTTGCCGGGGAGGCTAGGTAAGTGAAGGTATATCTTTAATCTTGCAATCGAATCTTTTTGTTTCTTGTTTTAGCACTAGTTAGTTTATAAAAGAAAATTACAAAGATGGAATTGAGTTTGTCTCATACGCTTCATCTTTTTAATATCTTTCGTGAGTATGATGGAAAGGAAAATTGTGCTCAAGTGCTAGAAGAAGAATGAATTAAAATATTTGGCACTAAATATGTGAATGATGAGCATGATTGCAATGTTGTTAGTATGAATTCCTTGAATATCCATGATGCTAATGATATGCAAAGCCACAAGCTTGGGGAAGCTATGTTTGATGAAGATGATATTTTTTGTCCCCCAAGCTTTGATGAGCAAATTTACTATGATGAAAGCATGCCGCCTATCTATGATGATTATTGTGATGACACGTATACTTTAAAGAATAATAATAACCATGAAACTTGTCATCTTGATCTTAATTTTCAATCACATGATAGTTATTTTGTTGAGTTTGCTCCCACTACCATTCCGAATGAGAAGAATTTTGCTTATGTGGAGAGTAGTAAATTTTATATGCTTGTAGACATGAAAAGAATGCTTTAGGTGCTGGTTATATTGTTGAATTCATTCATGATGCTACTGAAAATTATTATGAGGGAGTAATATATGCTTGTAGGAATTGCAATAATATCAAGTTTCCTCTCTATGTGCTTAAAGTTTTGAAGCTATGCTTGTTTTTCCTTCCTATGCAAGTTGATTCTTGTTCCCATAAGTTGTTTGCTCACAAAATCCCAATGCATAGGAAGTGGGTTAGACTTAAATGTGCTAGTCATATTCTTCATGATGCTCTCTTTATCAATTCTTATCCTTTATGTGAGCATCATTGAAATCATAGTGCCTAGCTAGGGGCGTTAAACGATAGCGCTTGTTGGGAGGCAACCCAATTTTATTTTATTTTCTTCCTTTTTGATTATGTTTAGGAACAAATAATCCATCTAGCTTCTGGTTAGATGTGTTTTTGTGTTTTAATTAGTGTTTGTGCCAAGTGGAACCTTTGGGAAGATTTGGGTGAAGTCTTTATGATCATGCTGTAAAAAACAGAAACTTTAGCACTCACGAGATTAGCTACAACTTTTTACTGGAGAGTGATATTTAGTTGATTCTTTTTGCATATGATTAATAGACAAATTCCTCAGATCCACCAATTCATTTTAGAATTTTTGGAGTTCCAGAAGTTTGCGTTAGTTACAGATTACTACAGATTGTTCTGTTTTTGACAGATTCTGTTTTCATTGTGTTGTTTGGTTATTTTGATGAATCTATGGCTAGTAAAATAGTTTATAAACCATAGAGAAGTTGTAATACAGTAGGTTTAACACCAATATAAATAAATAATTAATTCATTACAGTACCTTGAAGTTGTGTTTTGTTTTCTTTCGCTAACAGAGCTCACGAGTTTTCTGTTAAGTTTTGTGTTGTGAAGTTTTCAAGTTTTGGGTAAAGATTCGATGGACTATGGAATAAGGAGTGGCAAGAGCCTAAGCTTGGGGATTCCCAAGGCACTACAAGTTAATATTCAAGGACAACCAAGAGCCTAAGCTTGGGGATGCCCCGGAAGGCATCCCCTCTTTCGTCTTCGTCCATCGGTAACTTTACTTGGAGCTATATTTTTATTCACCACATGATATGTGTTTTGCTTGGAGGGTCATTTTCTTTTGTTAGTATTTGCTTGATTTAATTATATTAATGTTTTGCATCTTTAGTTTCAATAAAAAAGTCAAGGATAGCCTTTGCCATGCTTATTTTGCTACTATACATGTTGCTGTTTGAAAACAGAAATTTACCGCTGTTGCAAAAATTCCTCAGAAAATTCAGAGCATGATATAATGTTGAAACGTTTTTCATATTGAGCTCTGATAAATTTTTTACAGTGGTAATTTTAGTTCGTAATTTTTTGAGTCAGGGAAGTATTGATACTCTTGCATTCTTTACAGACTGTACTATTTTGGCAGATTGCTGTTATGTTTGCATTGTTTGCATATGTTTGCTTGTTTAATGATTCTATTTGAGGATAGGGCTATTAAATATGCAGAGGCATTTAGTATGCAATGTTGAATAATAATTTTAGTGAGCTGTTACAGTAGAAAATGATAAGGTTTTGCATTGGTTTATACTAACCTATCTCACGAGTTCTTGTTGAGTTTGGTGTGGATGAAGCTTTTTGAGAAAAAGAGAAACCATGATATGAGAAGAATTAAGGAGACACAAAAGCTCAAGCTTGGGGATGCCCAAGGCACCCAAGATAATATTTCAATAAGTCTCAAGCATCTAAGCTTGGGGATGCCCCGGTAGGCATCCCACCTTTCTTCTTCAACAACTATCGGTTAGTATCGGTTGAGCCTAAGTTTTTGCTTCTTCACATGAGTTGTGCTATCCTTGCAATGTAGTTTTATTTAGCTTTGCTTGCTCTTTGAATACAATACCAAGATCTGAAGTTATTAAATGGGAGAGTCTTCACATGGTTGCATAATTATTCGACTACTGATTGATCTTCACTTATATCTTTCGGAGTAGTTTGTCATTTGCTCTAGTACTTCACTTATATCTTTTAGAGCACGGTGGTGGATTTATTTTGAATAAATATATGAAATCTCATGCTTCACTTATATTATTTTGAGAGTCTTAAATAGCATGGTAATTTACTTAAAATCCTATTATGCTAAGCATACAAGATTTGTAAAAATTCTTGTGAGTGTGTTGAATACTATGAGAAGTTTGATACTTGATAATTGTTTTGAGATATGGAGGTGATAATATCAAAGTCATGCTAGTTGGGTGATTATGAATTTAAAGAATGCTTGTGTTGAAGTTAGCAAGTCCCGTAGCATGCACGTATGGTTAAAGTTATGTAACAAATTTGAAACATGAAGTGTACCTGGCTTGTGCATCCTTATGAGTGGCGGTCGGGGACGAGCGATGGTCTTTTCCTACCAATCTATCCCCCTAGGAGCATGCGCGTAGTACTTGATTTTTGATGACTTCTAAATTTTTTGCAATAAGTATATGAGTTGTTGAGTCCATGGATTATACACACTCTCACCTTTCCGCCTTTGCTAGCCTCTTCAGTACCGTGTATTGCCCTTTCTCAACTTGAGAGTTGGTGCAAACTTCGCCGGTGCATCCAAACCCTGTGATACGATACGCTCTATCACACATAAAACTCCTTATATCTTCCTCAAAAAAGCCACCATACCTACCTATCATGGCATTTCCATAGCCATTCCGAGATATATTGCCATGCAACTTCCATCATCATCATCATGACATACTTTACTTTTGTCATATTGCCATTGCATGATCATGTAGTTGACATCGTATTTGTGGCAAAGCCACCATGCATTGTTTTTCATACATGTCACTCTTGATTCATTGCACCATCCCGGTACACCGCCGGAGGCATTCATATAGAGTCATATCTTGTTCTAGTTTCGAGTTGTAATCCTTATGTTGTAATCAATAGAAGTGTGATGATCATCATTATTAGAGCATTGCCCAAAAAAAATCAAAAAAAAGAGAAAGGCCAAAAAGAAAAAAAAGGGCCCAAAAAAAAGAAAATAAATAAAAAGGGCAATGTTACTATCTCTTTTTCGACACTTGTGCTTCAAAGTAGCACCTTGTTCTTCATGTAGTGAGTCTCATATATTCTGCTTCAAAGTAGCACCATGTTTTTCATATAGAGAGTTTCATATGTTGTCACTTTCATATACTAGTGGGAATCTTTCATTATAGAACTTGGCTTGTATATTCCTACGATGGGCTTCCTCAAATGCCCTAGGTCTTCATGAGCAAGCAAGTTGGATGCACACCCACTAGTTTTCTTTTGTTGAGCATTCATAGCTCTAGTGCATCCGTTGCATGGCAATCCCTACTCCTTGCATTAACATCAATCGATGGGCATCTCCATAGCTCATTGATTAGCCCCGTTGATGTGAGACTTTCTCCCTTTTTGTCTTCTCCACACAATCCCAATCATCATATTCTATTCCACCCATAGTGCTATATCCATGGCTCACGCTCATGTATTGCGTGAAGGTTGAAAAAGTTTGAGATTATTTAAGTATGAAACAATTGCTTGGCTTGTCATCGGGGGTATAGAAGTTGGGAACATCTTTGTGTGACAAAAATGAAGCATAGCCTAACTATATGATTTTGTAGGGATGAACTTTCTTTTGCCATGTTATTTTGAGAAAACATGATTGCTTTGATTAGTATGCTTGAAGTATTATTATTTCTGTGTCAATATGAACTTTTGTCTTAAATCTTTCAGATCTGAATATTCATATCACAAGTAAGAAGATTTATATTGAAATTACGCCAAGTAGCACTCCGCATCAAAAAATATCTTTTTTATCATTTACCTACTCGAGGACGAGCAGGAATTAAGCTTAGATGCTTGATACGCTCCAACGTATCTATAATTTTTGATTGCTCCATGCTACTTTATCTACTGTTTTAGGCAATATTGGGCTTTATTATCCACTTTTATATTATTTTTGGGACTAACCTATTAACCGGAGGCCCAGCCCAGATTTGCTGTTTTATGCCTATTTCAGTGCTATATCCATGGCTCACGCTCATGTATTGCGTGAAGGTTGAAAAAGTTTGAGATTATTTAAGTATGAAACAATTGCTTGGCTTGTCATCGGGGGTATAGAAGTTGGGAACATCTTTGTGTGACGAAAATGAAGCATAGCCTAACTATATGATTTTGTAGGGATGAACTTTCTTTTGCCATGTTATTTTGAGAAAACATGATTGCTTTGATTAGTATGCTTGAATTATTATTATTTCTTTGTCAATATGAACTTTTGTCTTAAATCTTTCGGATCAGAATATTCATATCACAAGTAAGAAGATTTATATTGAAATTATGCCAAGTAGCACTCCGCATCAAAAATTATCTTTTTTTTATCATTTACCTACTCGAGGACGAGCAGGAATTAAGTTTGGGGATGCTTGATACATCTCCAACGTATCTATAATTTTTGATTGCTCCATGCTACTTTATCTACTGTTTTAGGCAATATTGGGCTTTATTATCCACTTTTATATTATTTTTGGGACTAACCTATTAACCGGAGGCCCAGCCCAGATTTGATGTTTTATGCCTATTTCAGTGTTTCGAGGAAAAGGAATATCAGACGGAGTCAAAACGGAACGAAATCAACTGGAGAAGTTATTTTTGGAAGGAAACCCACCTGATGGATTTGGACTCCACGTCAGAAGATACGGGAGGTGCTCACGCGGGTGGGGGCGCGCCCACCCCCCTGGGCACGCCCCTGCCTCGTGGGCCCCCCATAGCTCCACCGACGTACTCCTTTCACCCATATATACCTACGTACCCTAAAACTTCCAGAATAGAAGATAGATCAGGAGTTCCGCCGCCGCATGTCTCTAGAGCCACGAAAAACAAATCGGGAAACCTTTCCGGTACCCTGCCGGAGGGGGGATCCATCTCCGGTGGCCATCTTCATCATCCCGACGCTATCCATGACGAGGAGGGAGTAGTTCACCCTCGGGGCTGAGGGTTTGTACCAGTAGCTATGTGTTTGATCTCTCTCTCTCTCTCTCGTGTTCTCTCTCGTGTTCCCTCTATGGCTCGATCTTGATGTATCCCGAGCTTTGCTATTGTAGTTGGATCTTATGATGTTTCTCCCCCTCTACTCTCTTGTGATGAATTGAGTTTCCCTTTTGAAGTTATCTTATCGGATTGAGTCTTTATGAGAACACTTGATGTATGTCTTGCCGTGATTATCTGTGGTGACAATGGGATATCATGTGCCACTTGATGTATGTTTTGGTGATCAACTTGCGGGTTTCGTGAAAATTGGGAACCTATGCATTGGGGTTGGCACACGTTCTTGACTCTCCGGTAGAGACTTTGGGGCACTCTTTGAAGTACTTTTATGTTGGTTGGATGAATCTGAGATTGTGTGATGCATATCGTATAATCATGCCCACGGATACTTGAGGTGACAATGGAGTATCTAGGTGACATTAGGGGTTTGGTTGACTTGTGTCTTAAGGTGTTATTCTAGTACGAACTCTTTTATAGATCGATCCGAAAGAATAACTTTGTGGTGGTTTCATACCCGACCATAATCTCTACGTTTGTTCTCCGCTATTAGTGTCTTCGGTGTGACGCTTTATTGCATGTTGAGGGCTTGTCATATGTTCTATATATGTTATTATTGTTGAGAGAACTTGCACTAGCGAAAGTATGAACCCTAGGCCTTGTTTCCTATCATTGCAATACCGTTTACGCTCACTTTTACCATTAGTTACCTTGCTGTTTTTATTATTTCAGATTACAAAAACCTTTATCTACCATCCATATTGCACTTGTATCACCATCTCTTCGTCGAACTAGTGCACCTATACAATTTACCATTGTATTGGGTGTGTCTGGGACACAAGAGACTTTTTGTTATTTGGTTGCAGGGTTGTTTGAGAGAGACCATCTTCATCCTACGCCTCCCATGGATTGATAAACCTTAGGTCATCCACTTGAGGGAAATTTGCTACTGTCCTACAAACCTGTGCACTTGCAGGCCCAACAACGTCTACAAGAAGAAGGTTGTGTAGTAGACATCAGAATCCAATATAAGGGCGAAGCACATGATGCATAAGACGCACGAAAGTACCGGGAGCTTTCGATAAACCCATAGGCATTACTAACCACTCATATAAGACAAATTTGGTTTTGAAAGCAGTTTTCCATTCATCACCCTCTTGTATGTGGATTTGATAATAGCCACTTTTAAGATCAATTTTGGAGAAAAAGTTGGCTCCACTAAGTTCATCAAGCATATCATCTAAGCGAGGAATGGGATGCCTATAGCGAACGGTAATAGCATTTATAGGTCTGCAATCGGAACACAAGCGGAAACTTCCATCTGGCTTAGGCACAAGTATAACGGGAACGGCACAAGGGCTTAAGCTTTCACGTACGTGACCGTTGTCGATTAGTTGTTGTACTTGCCATTGAATCTCCTTAGTTTCTTCGGGGTTGACACGGTATGGAGCTTTGTTTGGAAGTGGCACTCCGGGGATGAGGTCGATTCTATGCTCAATGCCTCGAAGAGGAGGTAGACCCGGAGGTAGCTCATCGGGGAAAACATCTTGGAATTCCTGCAAAAGATATTGAAACACTAAAGGTAGCTCGTGAGAGGTGTTAGTTTTTGGTTCCCCATCCTTGCACACAAGGACAAAGTGTATCACACTCGATGGGTTCTCACACACTTCTCTCATCTCACTTTTTGTGGCAAATAGTATGAGGTTTTTCTCTCTAGGCAAAGAGGCGCTCAAGTTTGGCTTGTGGCTCTCACTCACTTTTTGGTGGATCACTTTCTCACTCTTCTCTCCATGATGGGTGGCTTGCTTGTTGGCTATCACTTGACTAGGAGACATAAGTCGTAGCACATATTCCTTCCCTTTAATCTTGAAACTATAGTGATTGGTACGCCCATTGTGTATGACACCACGGTCGAATTGCCATGGTCGACCAAGAAGGAGGTGGCAAACGGTCATTGGGACCACATCACACTCCAAAGTGTCCTCATATGCACCAATTTTGAAGGAGACTTGGACCGTATGCTCAACTCGTATAGTGCTAGAGTCACTTAGCCATTGAACCTTGTAGGGGTGCGGGTGCTTCCTCTTGACCAATTGAAGCTTGGAGCATAGTTCTTCACTTGCCAAGTTGTGGCAACTATCTCCATCGATGATGACCTTGACGGACCTTCCATTGATGCCGGCCTTTGTGTGGAAGATGTGGCATCGTTGGTCTTCTTCTTGTTGATGTTGAAGAGTCAAGACCTTGGAGACGACTAGAGCGGGGCTCGAATCCTCATCACAAAAGACTCGATCATCTTCATCCTCGTTCACTCGCCGGTGCATGGCCACTTGCTCAAGAGCTTCCATCTCCTCATCACTCATTGAGTCATAGGTGCCATCGTCGTTGAGGATCATGGTGCGCTTGTTTGTGCATCCATAGGACTTGTGGCCTCGGCCGCCGCAAGTGAAACACTTGAAAGAGCTTGTCTTGATGGTCTCATTAGTCGGAGTAGATGATGAAGCACGCGGCTTGAAGTTGCTTCTAGTAGGAGGATGACGACTGGAACTTGTCGAATTTTTCTTGTAACTTGACTTGTCGTCGTTGCTTTTAGAAGGTTTGGTTGACGTAGATGTTGGAGGAGTTGTTGAAGATTGGTTGTTGGAGAAGTCGTAGGTCTTGGACGAGTACTTGGCGTACTTGAAGTCATCTTGCACTTGACGTTCCGCCTTTGTAGCTTGATGCACGAGCTCAATGAGGTTGGAGTAGGGTTGGAAGTCGACGATCTTCTTGATGGGGTGATTGAGTCCATTCAAGAAATGTGCCATTGTTTGCTCATCATCTTCCTTCACATTGGCTCGAATCATGGCTATCTCTATTTCCTTGTACTATTCTTCAACACTCTTTGTTCCTTGCTTAAGGAGTTGGAGTTTCTTGAAGAGGTTGCGGTTGTAGTAGGTGGGCACAAAACGTGCTCGCATGACATCCTTCATTTGAGCCCAAGTGGTGATTGGAGGTTCACCTCTTGCTTGTCGGCGCTCAAGGATTTGTTCCCACCATATGAGCACATAGTCTTGGAACTCAAGTAATGCCATAGCGATCTTCTTCTCTTCCTCATAGTTGTGCAAACGAAAGATTTTGTCGACCTTTAATGCCCATGAAAGGTACTCTTCGGGGTCATTGCTTCCATTGAACTTGGGCATGGTGAATTTGAGCTTTCCATAGCGTTGCTCTTCATTGTGTTGTTGGTGATGGTTATGATGACGCCCTTGCCGTGGATGGAAATCATCTTCATGTTGCTCTTGGCGTGGAGGAAGTCCATGATCAACTTGCTCTTGTTGAACTTGTGGTTGAGGTGGAGCTTGACGAGCTTGTGGAGGAGCTTGAGGAACTTGATGTTGCACACGTGGTTGGTAGTTCCTCTCTTGGATTTCTTCTCGAAGGGCTTCCTCTTGATTGCGCTATTCGCGATTGCGGTTGGCGATGGCTCGACTTGATTCTTGAAGGGCACGTTGTGCCTCAAGAGCTTGCGCTTCTCGTCGTTGTTGTTAAAGACGTTGAGCCTCGGCGTCTTGTTCCTCTTGGTGTAGTGTGACGCCCGGGTAATCTTGCTACAGTAATCCTGCGCTAATCATGCCACGTCATCCCGTTTACTGTTACTAACCTCGCCATAATCCGAAACCGTTCAATTTCTAATTTCAATTAACAATAAAAGTTTTCAAAAATTAAAACAAAATTGTTCGGTGGTTGCTAATTATTACAAAGGTAATTGTGGTGAAGTAACCACATTTTTAGAAAATGCCAAAGCAATTTTAATTAATCCAAAACAGAAAAGGGAGTTAAGAAAAATAAAAACAGAAAGAGACCACCCCCTCCTCGCTGGGCCACGGCCCAGATGGCCTCGTGGCCAATCGGGCCGGCCCAGCCGATCACCCCCGATCGGCCCACTCCCCCTCGCTCCCCACCCCAAACCCTAGTCCACCCATTCCCCCACTCGCCCGATCGGATCGGATCGATCCCCCACCACTCGCCGCCTCCCCACTCCCCGATCCAGCCGGGATCGATCGGGGAACCACGCCCCCCCGCCGCCTCGCCAAGACCCGGCACCACCGCCCCGGGCCACCACGCCGACCCGCCTCCACCTCATGGCGGCCATCCCGTCGCCCGCATGAAAACCCCCGCTATCCCCACTCCTTCCCTGCTCCCACCCGTGCAGTTCGGCGAGGCCCCACCCCCGCCCCCTCCTTCCGCTCCCACACGCTGGCCTCCCGACGGCGCCCGAACCCCGCCCGGCGCTGGGCCCCGACGCCTCGTCCTCGCCACCCAGCGGCGCCGAAGCGCCGCCACCACCTCGCCTCGCCTCCTCGCCCCTCCCGCCATGAAGTCGCCGCCGAGGCCCTCGCCTCGCCGACGGCCTGCCTCGCCGGATTGCCCCCTCGACGCTGTTCGTCCCCGACGTCCTCCTCACCGATCCGCTGCCCGAGTCCCTACCCGCCCCTGAGGACCCCCCTCCTTCTCCTCTTCCCAAGGCCCGTGAGAGCACTCAAGACGCTTGCGCGTCGTCCGCGCCAACAGACGTCTGTTCGTTTCCCGCCACCACCGCTTTGGCTTGGCAACCGCCGCCGTCCATGCCCCCCCTCCCGACTCCTTCCTCTCCCCTCGTCGCGACGCTGAGCCGCCCGATCCGTCTGTCGCCCCACCTCACTGTTGCCACGGCCGGGCGCCAAGCCAGCGCATCGCCACTTGCCGCCTCACGCCCGACCCGGCCGGTCGCGAGCGGGCAACGCCAGACACCGCTCAAGCCCGCCTGCACTCATTAGGCCACGTGTGCCACTGACTAGGGGGCCCCACCCCCAAACTCGTTTAAAAGAAATGTTTTAGTTAAACAGAATCAAAAAATGTTTTAAAATGAATTAAAAAGTATTTAAACTAATTAACTAAATAATTAATTAATTAATTAATTGGATAATTAATTAATCTAATTAATTCTGGATTAGTTAAACCTAATCATTAGCTAATTAATTGGGTAATTAATTAAACTAATTAATTCTGCATTAATTAACACTAATTATTAATTAACTTAAATAACCTAATTAACTAAGGTTAATTAATCTGGTTAGGTTAATTAAGCTATTAGTGTATGACATGTGGGACCCACCTGGCAGGGTTGACTTAGTCAACCCTGTTGGCTGATGACGTCAGCATGACCTCATGCTGATGTCATAAATGCTTTTCGAAATTAATTAATTTAAAATTCCGAAAATTAATAAAACCTTTTATAATTCATAACTTTTAACCGTGGTCTTGATTAAAATATTTTCAACATGAAAGTTGCTCGTAACGACGAGACGATTCCGGATCGCAATCCGCTCGTCCACCGCACGCCTCTAACCTATCGAACCTGCAAACTTCTCCTCCGGTTCATCTGTTTGACAGACGTCCTAACCGGATAACTTCCCTGATGCTTCCCCCTAAACCAAGTACCCTTCTTACCACGTTAGGGCACGCCTAGCATCGCTTCTTGGCATGTCATGCATCGTTATGCATCCGTTATCGTATTCATTGTTTCTTCCCCTCTTCTCTTGGTAGACTACGAGACCGACAACAGAATGGCCGCCTCGACTACAAGGTTGACGATCACTCTCTCTTGCCGAGCAACCAGGCAAGCCCCCTTTGATCATCCCGATATCGCCCATTCCATTCTCTTATTGCTTGCACTAGATTTTGCTATCGTTATTGTTGCTCCTATTCATTGCATAGCCTGTTTATTGTAACCTCGCTTTGTTACCTACCGCTTATCCTAAACTGCTTAGTATAGGTTGGTTAGAGACCCATCGCTGACCCCCCACCTTGTCCTTGTTGCCCTCGCTTCATCATTGAAGACCCGATCAACGGGATCAAGACCAGCCCCGACACCGCACATCACTTCCCTTAGTTGCTCGACACTACTAGGTTACTATCGAGTACCGAGGGTGAAACCTCTACAAGACTTCCGATATTAACCTCAGTAGTATAGTTAACCGGTTGTGGTCATCGAGGTGATTTCCTCTTTAACCACTTCCGATCGACTGTCAGTGCAACCCTCAAGTGTGGACCTCGAGGGTGAATCCTCTAATGTTCACCTTGATGACTACATTGAGTGGAATTCACCGGGTGATTCCTCGTGTTTTCCCTTGAGGTTTGGACTCACGGTTACTTGGACTACCCTACCATCACATTTAGAAAGACGGGTCGACCACGAGGGTACCTGCGTGCTTAATTGCGAGTGATGTGGAGACGGGTTGACTGGAGGGTGCCCGCGAGATAATTACGAGGCGTGGCGGGCATTCCTAGCCCTTGCCGCAAGTCCTCGAGACGGGCAACGGGTCACATCTTTCGTGAGTCTCGCTTGTTACCGCTGCCCTAATCCACTCACGATTTGGATATTTGATCCGAGGGCCTCGCCCGATAGCACTAACCATCACGTGGGCTAAGTATGGGCGTTCTGCGTCAGATACATCAGCCGAAGCTTATTAGACGTCGGCGTCGGCGCGCGCGCGGATTGGGCTGGAACGCTGTGTTAGGCTAGGTCTGCTTCCGCCGCCCTCGCAACGTCAGGAGTTCCCGGAGATGGCCCATGACCCTGGGGGCATAGGTTTAGTCCGCGTCTGGCCTCTATTAAGCCTAGGTCGGGTTGCGGCGTATTGTTTGACCGAGGCCGGCATGACCTCGAAAGTGTGTCCGGCCGGAGTTAAGCGAGCGTGGTGGGTAAGTTGGTGCACCCCTGCAGGGAAGAAAACATCTATCGATAGCCTGTCCTACGGTAACGGACACTTGGAGTTGTATCCCGATCGATACAACTAGAACTGGAAACTTGAGATGAGACATGGATATGAGCAATGGATTGCGATGAGATTTGGATTGTGATGATAACTGGATAGTATGGCTCTGGGATTTCTTTCTCGCAGGGAGTCGAGAAAGGATCTCTGGCCGAGGTTGATAACACTACTGCTACTTTAAGTTATGTTACTCTACTCCCTCTTGTTGCTGCAAGATGGGGGTTTCCGGAAGATGCTAGTCTTCGTTAGGACTAGGCCTTCACTCTATTCTGGCATTCTGCAGTTCAGTCCACTGATATGGCCTTTACACATATATCCTTGCATATGTAGTGTAGCTCCTTGCTTAAGTAGTACTTTGGATGAGTACTCACGGTTGCTTTGTTCCCCTTTTCCCTATCTCTATTCGATTGCTGCAATCGACGATGGAGCCCAGATCCGCACGCCACCGCCCACGCATTTACTACTACTCCGGAGGCGCCTACTACTACGTGCAGCCCACCGACGACGACCAGGAGTGACCTAGGAGGATCCTGCAGAGGCCTGTCCTCTTCGATCTGATCCCGTTGTGCTAGTCATCTTATGGCACCTTGTTTAACTTATGTCCGTATCAGATATTGTTGCTTCCGCGACTCGCCTATGATCGAGCACTTGTATTCGAGCCCTCGAGGCCCCCGGCTTGTATTATGATGCTTGTATGACTTATTTTATTCAGAGAGTTGTGTTGTGATATCTTCCGTGAGTCCTTGATCTTGATCGTATACATTTGCGTGCATGATTAGTGTACGATTGAATCGAGGGCGTCACAAGTTGGTATCAGAGCCGACTGCCTGTAGGAATCCCCTTTCCAACTCCTTGGCCGAAGTCGAGTCTAGACATTGCAAAACTTTTACTAACATGGCTGTGCGTCTTATGGGCACACGTTGCCATTGGGTGGAATTAGGATCTTTTACTCCTCGATCTTTACTCTGGGATTCTGAACTCTCTTCTATTCGGGTTAAACGATTTTGTTAAAAACAACACTAACTTTAGGTTCTCGCAAGTACTTTCTCCCGGAGAGCCCCTCACTTCAGATGGTCGTCTGCTAATCAGAAGATTCCGAAGATACTATCTGATGTCCTCTCGAGGCCTTGTGCTCATCACTTATACTATTCCTGACCACCGATAAATCCGTATGGATTACTACTTACACTTGCCATTCATACGATCACCCCCCAGTGATCTTGTTATTACAAGATACCCCGAAGTTTTCTATTGATCCGAGAATACTTTGTGCCTACTGCCTAGCAGTTCTTTGCCACATGAATACCCCTTCAAGGAAATCCTCGCACTTGTCGAGTATCCGCTCATTCCCTGTTGTTCATGTGTTACACAAAATTCTTCAAAATACTATTCGATCTCCCGAGAATCCTCTGGAGCCTTTGGCTCTTGAAATTCTTGCTTGCTTGCATTATGGTTAATCCCATAAGTCTCGTAGCCATATTGACATTCCTTGTCATTATCATTTTGGGTCTGTTGACTCAATATGTTTGCGAATACCCGCAATCGTCTTTGATCCTTATAAATTACTTTTCCGGCTGAGCTGCCATTCGCTTATCTGGAATTGGTTCTCGACCAATCCAATTATCGTTGATTGTACCCTAAGGCTATTCAACTTATCCATCCCTAAATCAGAGCATTGCTTCTGACCCCCCCCCTTGATTTAGGAATCATAATTCCTTTGCTTTTGACAATTAAGTTAGTCAGTTGTTTCTATAGTTTGATCTCCTTACATTCTTCTTCCTCTAATTGAGTACTGATGCTCACGTCAGATCCCTTGTGGGTCGCCATATCCACTGTTGGATTATAATCTGACAGAGTCCTTCATAATTAATCACTTTGTGAGTTCCTTCTCCGATACATAATGCCTTTGGTAAATTGCATCCTTCCCTTTTGCCAACCATGCTCCGCTTTCGAGCTAGTGGTATTTACTATTGAAGCTTGTGGTATATGTTTCCGTGTTACCCTGCCGGGTTGAACCTATGCCTTCCTTTATATGTGTGAACTCGGAAGTTTACACGAGTCATACTCATCTGGTATTTCACCAGGTACAACTTTCAACACTAATGCCTTTATCGAGCGAGAAGTGAATGGAAGGGTATGCATTGGAAAAGTGGAGTCGACCTTGAACTTTGTGTTCATGCCCATGGACACGATGTAGATCTTATCATTAAAACTTCTCTTAAATTAATTATTCCTTTGGTATAAGTTCATCTTATATCCGGGATCCGCCTTTTGCAATCGTGGTTCCGACCATGATTGTTCTTCTTGATCTCATTTCTCGGACAAGTTAAAACAATTGTCTCCTATGGATCAATACACCAGTCCAACCTTTACTTTGATCTTGTGTCAAGTACTACCCCCCTGGTATCTCGAGATTGTCATGGAACTGCATAACTTTTTATGAGTTCTTCAAGTGCTACCTTCCCACTGATTCCAATTTTTCACGGGCTTTGAGTTTTAAACACTCAAAGACACCGATAAATGAACCGAGTCCGCACTACGGTTCAACAACTCTCCAGTGAGCTTCTATAAGTACGAGTTTGTACCCGATCACGCCATTCCTAGCCTGTTTGGCTATATCGTTGTCGTGATGATTTTATCTGTACTACCCGTTCCTTCTTCACGGAGCACAATTTTCGACGAGGAACTGACCTTACGTCGATCCTCATCGACTTATCATTTCGCCTTGAACAACAAGCTTGGTTTCGAGTTTGTGTCGTACCCTTGGTTCTAATAACCTTTCACTTCATCATTACTTTGACTTGATGTCGTCGCTGTTTGATTACATCTGCATGAAATCTCTCGACAATTGTGTCATGATCATCATCAACCTTATGAGCTCTTCCAGGAATTCAATTGAATTCATGATGGGTAATACCATCCTTGCCCTCGATGATTCCTGTTCTCATCGGCCACTTTATTGCCTTCCGTTCAACACAAGTTGTTCGTGTTTTGTGTAAACCTTGAGTTCCTTGCTATCCAGCATTTGTTCTTCTTTACCTTGGAGTGTTACCATCTGCTAATAACAAGGATGTTGTGAGGACTGCTCCACCTCTTAAGAAATTCTTGGTATTGAGATGCTTCTCACCATCACCATTCTTTCTTGGTCCCCGCGTTGCTTCCAACCGGTGTACCAACAAGTGAACGATGCTGTTTGAATTCTGCCCTTCTAGCAAGCCTCTTGCTTTGAAGTGAAATTCTCAGACTATCGATTATTAAATCACCATTCTGACATTGATCGTGCAACCCAACCCATCGGGCGCACCTTTCAACCAATGTTTACTTGTGTATGTTTTCCTCGAGCATACTCCCTTGTATCATTTGATCCGAAAAATGTTATCTCCTTGTTCATTTAAATGTGGGAGTCTATCTCTTGGGAGTCTCGGTGAATTGCCATTGAGTTCACCAGAAACCTCCTTATCCTCTCCTTGGGTTAATGATGGACTCTTGTTCACGGGAATCACATCATAGTTCATTTCCCCGAGAATCTTACAAGGTCATCTCGCCAACTTGCGTTGCACCTTTTCTTCTCAGGTATCCTAAGCCTGAGGTATCCTGACACCAATCGGATCTGAATCTCGGTCAGATATGATGGTTGGGACGACTTTCCAAGAGTTATGATGTTGTTACTTTGATGACCTGGTAGCATGATGTCATGCCTAGCACTTCCGGCCGGAGGACCTATCTTTATAGTTTCCTTTTCAAAGAGGTTATCCGCTCATCCATGAGTAAATTGTAAGACTTATTCTACCAGTTATTCCTGATGAATCCTTCGTGATTCCAAGTCTGATCTTCACATGAAGACCATGTCAATGCTATCTCGAAGCATGTCGGTGATACTCTGATTTTCAACAAGAACATTCTAAGCCCAATGCTAAATGTTCTTGCTCAATTATCCGAACACCGTTGTTTGGGTATTGTCATGAAATTTCTCTCCCTTACCTAAAGGGTTTTCTACATTATCTCCTATCGTGGATATCTTGCTCGCTTATCCTTGGAAAGGATATACCCCTGAATTATGTGTTTAAACACATTTTTCCTTTCCATTGTTCGGTTTAACCTAATGATCACATTTTCCTTTCCATGGGTCTGTTTGACCCTTCTTGTGACCTATATAATCTAAGCAGTGATAATCCCCTGCTTAGTTAAGCACCTCGTTGTACCACTCTGTAAGTAAGACCCTATTACTACTATTGATGACATTCCGGTAACCACCGACGGACGAGAACCTTGCCTATTGGTCCGCCTCGTTCAACGAGCAGAGAAATGGTTCTCTTCGTCTCTCGGCCTTGGTACCTATGTTGTTGCCGACATGACCCTCGAGTCTCCTCCGACATGCCTTGCTTACATGATCGCAAGATGTCACCACCTCCCTACCTTCAACCCACATGGTGGGCCCAAAACCCACAGTCCACCGGATTGAAACCCGACCGCCCCTGTACACCCCGATTCCAAAGTTATTCCTCGACGTGGCCTCGTATGTAATTCACGGGCCACCGCCATAGTGATCTATTCTCGTATCGACGCGATACTTACTCTCGCTACTCAACCCCTTCTCACTCGTTCGCACTTGAGCAACTACCTACCCGCTAGCCTATTATGGTACCTTCGTGCACTTACTCTCGAGGTATTTCATAAGTTCAACTCGAGAGTTAATCTTATACTAATTCATGGGTTACCCCCAGTTTGTTTCCCTTAGAAGCATTGTGTCGAAGTGAGCGGCCCCTTTTCTTTCGTAAGTACGATGGAGTTCCCGAAGAAATGATGCATCGGAATAAAGGATTGAAGACATCAACGAAAGGGATTAGCTCCTTCGAGAAGATCCGTTAGGTTTTCGTAACCAGACCTTTCCCCCTTGCTCCCCTCCTAAATCTCGGGACGAGATTTCTTGTAGTGGAGGAGAATTGTGACGCCTGTAATCTTGCTACAGAATCCTGCGCTAATCATGCCACGCCATCCCGCTTATCGTTACTAACCTCGCCATAATCCAAACCGCTCAATTTCTAATTTCAATTAACAATAAAAGTTTTCAAAAATTAAAACAAAATTGTTCGGTGGTTGCTAATTATTACAAAGGTAATTGTGGTGAAGTAACCACATTTTTAGAAAATGCCAAAGCAATTTTAATTAATCCAAAATGTAAAAGGAGTTAAGAAAATAAAACAGAAAGAGACCACCCCCCCTCCTCATTGGGCCACGGCCCAGATGGCCTCGTGTGTCATCGGGCTGGCCCAGCCGATCACCCCCGATCGGCCCACTCCCCCTCGCTCCCCACCCCAAACCCTAGTCCACCCATTCCCCACTCGCCCGATCGGATCGGATCGATCCCCCCTCACCACTCGCCGCCTCCCCCCTCCCCGATCCAGCTCGGGATCGATCGGGGAACCACGCCGCCCCTCCGCCTCGCCCTCGCCAAGACGGCACCGCCGCCGGGCCACCACGCCGACCCGCCCACCACCCATGGCGGCCATCCCCGTCGCCCGCATGAAACCCCCGCTATCCCCACTCCTTCCCTGCTCCCAGCCCGGTCTGTTCGGCGAGGCCTCACCCGCCGCCGCCCCCCCTCCTTCCGCTCCCACACGCTGGCCTCCCGACGGCGCCCAACCCCCGCCCGTGGCGCTGGGCCCCGACGCCTCGTCCTCGCCACCCAGCGGCGCCGAAGCGCCGCCACCACCTGTCGCCTCGCCTCCTCGCCTCTCCTCGCCATGAAGTCGCCGCCGAGGCCCTCGCCTCGCCGACGGCTCTGCCTCGCCGGACTGCCTCGACGCTGTTCGTCCCGACGCCCTCCTCACCCGATCCACGCCCGAGTCCCTACCCGCCTGTGAGGACCCCTCCTCCTTCTCTCTTCCCGCGCCCGTGAGCACCCAAGACGCCACTGCGTCGTCCGCGCCAACAGACGGCCGCCGTCTGTTCGTCCCCGCCACCGACCGCTTTGGCTTGCAACCGCGCCGTCCCCCCCCCCCCCGACTCCCCTTCCTCTCCCCCTCGTCGGCGACATTGAGCCGCCCGATCCGTCTGTCGCCCCCCCTCACGGCGTGCCGCTGGGCGGGCGCGCTGCGGCATCGCCCACTTGCCGCCCAGCGCCTCGACCCGGCCGGTCATACCTGAGCGGGCAACGCCTCACTCGCAGCGTCGGCCGCCTCAGACTTAGGCCACGTGTGCCATCGACTAGGGGCCCCACCCCAAACTCGCTTAAAAGAAATGTTTTAGTTAAATGTAATCAAAAATGTTTTAAAATGAATTAAAAAGTATTTAAACTAATTAACTAAATAATTAATTAATTAATTAATTGGATAATTAATTAATCTAATTAATTCTGGATTAGTTAAACCTAATCATTAGCTAATTAATTGGGTAATTAATTAAACTAATTAATTCTGCATTAATTAACACTAATTATTAATTAACTTAAATAACCTAATTAACTAAGGTTAATTAATCTGGTTAGGTTAATTAAGCTATTAGTGTATGACATGTGGGACCCACCTGGCAGGGTTGACTTAGTCAACCCTGTTGGCTGATGACGTCAGCATGACCTCATGCCGATGTCATAAATGCTTTTCAAATTAATTAATTAATTAATTTAAAATTCCGAAATTAATAAAACCTTTTATAATTATAACTTTTAACCGTGAGTCTGGATTAAAATATTTTCAACATGAAAGTTGCTCAGAACGACGAGACGATTCCGGATACGCAGTCCGTTCGTCCACCGCACGTCTCTAACCTATCGAACCTGCAAACTTCTCCTCCGGTTCATCTGTTTGACAGACGTCCGGAACCGGGATAACTTCCCGGATGCTTCCCCCCCTAAACCAGTACCCTTCTTACCACGTTAGGGCACGCCTAGCATCGCTTCTTGGCATGTCATGCATCGTTATGCATCTGTTATCGTGTATTCATTGTTTCTTCCCCTCTTCTTCTTGGTAGACTACGAGACCGACGCCGCAATGGCGGCTCGACTACAAGGTCGACGATCACTCTCTTTGCGAGCAACCAGCAAGCCCCTTTTGATCATCCCGATATCGCCCATTCCATTCTCTTATTGCTTGCACTAGATTTTGCTCATCGTTATTGTTGCTCCTATTCTGCTGTATAGCCTGTTTATTGTAACCTGCTTTGTTACCTACCGCTTATCCTAAACTGCTTAGTATAGGTTGGCTAGAGACCCATCGCTGACCCCCCACCTTGTCCTTGTTGCCCCGCTTCATCATTGAAGACCCGATCAACGGATCAAGACCAGGCCCCGACACCGCACATCACTTCCCTTAGTTGCTCGACACTACTAGGTTACTATCGAGTACCGAGGGTGAAACCTCTACAAGACTTCCGATATTAACCTCAGTAGTATAGTTAACCTGTTGTGGTCATCGAGGGTGATTTCCTTTAACCACTTCCGATACGACTCGTCAGGCAACCCTCAAGTGTGGACCTCGAGGGTGAATCCTCTAATGTTCACCTTGATGACTACATTGAGTGGAATTCACCGGGGGTGATTCCTCGTGTTTTCCCCTTGAGGTTTGGACTCACGGTTACTTGGACTGTTACCACTGTTACTTAGAAAGACGGGTCGACCCTGAGGGGTACCCGCGCGTGCTTAATTGCGAGTGATGTGGAGACGGGTTGACCGGAGGGTGCCCGCGAGATAATTACGAGGCGTGGCGGGCATTCCTAGCCCTTGCCGCAAGTCCTCGAGACGGGCAACGGGTCACATCTTCGTGAGTCTCGCTTGTTACCGCTGCCCTAATCCACTACGATTTGGATATTTGATCCGAGGGCCTCCGCCCGATAGCACTAACCATCACGTGGGCTAAGTATGGGCGTTCATGTCAGATACATCAGCCGAAGCTTATTAGACGTCACGGAGCGGCGCTACCGGATTACCGAACGCCTGTTAGGCTAGGTCTGCTTCCGCCGCCTCGCAACGTCAGGAGTTCCCGGAGATGGCCCATGACCCCGGGGCATAGGTTTAGTCCGCGTGCTGGCCTCTCTATTAAGCCTAGGTCGGGTTGCGGCGTATTGTTTGACCGAGGCCGGGCATGACCTCGAAAGTGTGTCCGCCGGAGTTAAGCGAAGCGTGGTGGGTAAGTTGGTGCACCCCAGGAAGAAAACATCTATCGATAGCCTGTCCTACGATAACGGACACTTGGAGTTGTATCCCGATCGATACAACTAGAACTGAAACTTGAGATGAGACATGGATATGAGCAATGGATTGCGATGAGATTTGGATTGTGATGATAATCGGATAGTATGGTTCGGGATTTCTTTCTCGCAGGAGTCGAGAAAGGATCTCTCGCCGAGGTTGATAACACTACTGCTACTTTAAGTTATGTTACTCTACTCCCTCTTGTTGCTGCAAGATGGGGTTTCCGAAGATGCTAGTCTTCGTTAGGACTAGGCCTTCACTCTATTCTCGCATTCTGCAGCTCACCCCTTGATATGGCCTTTACACATATATCCTTGCATATGTAGTGTAGCTCCTTGCTTGCGCAGTACTTTGGATGAGTACTCACGGTTGCTTTGTTCCCCTTTTTCCCTATCTCTATTCGATTGCTGCAATCGACGATGGAGCCTGTGATCCGACGCCACCGCCCACTTACGACTACTACTCCGGGGCGCCTACTACTACGCAGCAGCCCGACGATTTACCAGAGTGACCTAGGAGGATCCCAGCAGGAGGCCTGTCCTCTTCGATCAGATCCCAGCTTGTGCTAGTCATCTTATGGCACCTTGTTTAACTTATGTCCGTACTCAGATATTGTTGCTTCCGCTGACTCGTCTATGATCGAGCACTTGTATTCGAGCCCTCGAGGCCCCTGGCTTGTATTATGATGCTTGTATGACTTATTTTATTCGTAGAGTTGTGTTGTGATATCTTCCCGTGAGTCCTTGATCTTGATCGTACACATTTGCGTGCATGATTAGTGTACGATTGAATCGAGGGCGTCACATGTAGACGCGCTCGTTCTTCCTCTTGGCATCGTAGTCGTTGTCGTTTTTGAGCTTGATCAAAAGCGTCTAGGTTTGAGTGAGGACGAGGGACTTTCTCATCGACTTGCTCTTGTGAATGCTTGAAGTGTAGCGGATTGCGGGATGCACGACGGTCTTGTTGCACAATACTAGAGAGACGCTAGCACGATTGCACAATAGGCGGATACGGAACTTGTGCACAACCTACTAGGCAAAAATGCAACTATCTCTATCCCAAGTATGCTATAAGTATGGTGTTTCGGTGCTATGATCCAAGATGATCTTATATGACAATCTTAATGTAGTATGATGCTATGGTTCTTGCTCATAAGTTCTTTGTTTATCTTTCCTCTTTGCTTAAAAGCTTTGGTGGCTCTTTCACTTTTGAGCTCTTTTCTTATGCAAAAATTCACGAACCAAGATAGCAATTGTGTATGCGATGACAACTTTGTGACACACAATTTGATGCCAAGATATGCACCACTAAGGTATGGTATGTATGCTATGGAGAATGATCACTAATGTGCACAAGTCACGTTGCCGGCAATAATCAATGGCTAGTCTCGATGGGTAAGCAACGCAAAAGATGGGCTTTTGATGTTTATCAATGCAATGGCAAGGTTTGGACAAAGATGTCGTCGAGATTTCCGTCCTTGCTTACGATTGAAGGTTCCAAACGGATGCGAATGTTGATGATGATACGGGGCTAACCCAGTGTAGGCCGATCTTTCACGTTTGGAGTGGGATCCCTCGAGGAGCACGAAGAATACGGGGAAGAACGGGGAGAAATCACAAGGGGAAACACTCAAGAACAAGTCCAATCACACATCCACTAGACAATCAAACACACAAGATCCACAAGGTACATGAACAACAAAGGGAAAGATACAAGGTAAAGTTCATCTCCAAGAGGAGGTCTTGATGATATCCTAGATGGATCTTCCCACGAGGGGGGTCTTGATGATATCCCTAAGGATCTTCTCACATGGAGGTCTTGAACTCCATGGGAGTGGTAGTCTCTCTCTCTCAAGAGTAGAGGTAGGAGCAAAGCTCACCTAAGAATGAGCTATCATATTTGCTAACCCGAGAAAGGAGGTGGAGGTGGTCTATTTATAGTCTAAGCCACAAAGGGGTAAGTGGGAGAGGGATACAAGGCCAAAGGCCCACGGCAGCGCCTTACAGCGCGCTTGGACGTCCGAAGCTCGACGGTCCGGACGTCCGAAGTATTCGGACATCCAGAATTTCTGTTATGTCGCCAGAGCACCGGTCGTCCGGTCGGTGTCGGTCGTCTGTCGGCTGGGACTTGTCGGACGTCCGGCGCTCGACGGTCATCCGGCATTGGAGAGTGTCGGACGTCCGGTGGCCTCCGGTCGTCCGGCCGCTGGGACTCCGCAGCTCCGCTCTTTTTCCGTCTTCTCTTCCGTGCTTCCCTCGCGGATGGTGTAGGTGTTCTTGGCGCTTGACTCCTCCTCGTCGTCCATGAAGCTCCGCAATACCTATTCATGCACACGAGTGGAGTGTCAAGTAGTATACCATCCTCAAGGGGTCAAGTGAACACGTAAAGGAGAAGATTCACCTTATGTATGAGAAGTAGAGGTTGCACGTGTCACTTGCCAAACGGACTCTTGACATGGTGATGACCGTAGGATGCTCCGCATCATCCCCTCCCCCTTGGAAAAGATCCGACCTCGGATCGAAACCCAAATCACCATGGGAAAGAGATGGCGTTGCAGTGTCGAAGCGGTCGATCACCAAGCACTCCTCATCTTGAAGCTCGAAATGGGCACTCTCCAATGTCGCACCGTCTTGTGATTCCTTCAAAAGGAGCAAATAGAACAAACACTTGGAAAAACAAGTGTGGTTAGCATTAGTGCAAAACCAAGCATTCAATTGGTGATTCACCAAACAAGTGTTGTCATCAAGCATAGCATAGGGTGTGACCAAGGATTGTGACATGGCATGTAAGCATATGAGTTGAGCAAAATCAAGGTCATCATGGAAACAAGCATGTAAACGTGAGGTAGTGATGCAAATATGTGTGACAAGAGAATAAGCATCTACCTCAAGATCATAGCAAGCATTCACAAATTGCTCAATGAAAGGTCTATGGTAGGCATAGGAATCATTCACAACACCAAGTAAAATGAAGTGTCTAAACACATGGGTCAAGTGCAAGACAATCCAAACATAATGTGCATGGGGTGTAGTGAATATCATGTGGCACTCAACACAATGGAAAGAGCAATTGTTCATCATGTGTGAGGCAATCAAGTCAAGCATGTAGCAATCAATGGGACATGGCATATGTGAAGAAATGGCATTGGTGCAACCAAACATGTGAAAGGAGCAAGTATGAATCATGGTTGATGCAACACAAGCAAGCATATCAATCATGTCGTGCAAACTAGTGGAGCGAAGATGCAACACACTAGAGGAAATCATGGCAATCATGTCATATGAGCAAATAACGGGCATAGACAATGCACATGCCATATCACAAGCACGAACACAAAGCAAGATCATAGTATCATCATAGGGGTGGGTCACAAATGGAACATGGCAACAACAAGCAATATCTCCACCAAGCTTGCAAATACACATAAAAGTATGAGAGTCAATCATCATGTGTAAAGCATAGCATGGGTCACAAATGCATGGAAAAGGCATAGGATTGGGCATATCATGCAAAGTGAACATGGCAAGATGGGCATATACTATGTAATGGACAACAACCCATAGCCAAGTGAGGGCCATGTAGAAGAAATGCGCGAAGACTTCGCGTGAAGAGAGCGGTGGGAAAGTCAATCCATGGGATCCCAAATCATCGTTGCTCTCTAGAGCTCGTTTTGTCAACTCGTGGGATTGCGAGTTTGACAAGTATTCATGGGTACCTACACAAAAGAGACACAAACCAAAGAAATTGTGCGCGTGGTAAATGTACACATCATCCATCATGATGTGTATGTGCACGTGTGAGTTAGCACAAGATAAGCATCGCTCAAAGAAATTTGATGCATGGTATAATAACATGTCATCCATTATGAAAGAATAGTTATTATGTATGACACGATGGGGACACAAATTGACAATGCAAGTGTATGGCACATCAATAGCATGTTTGTTCATGGGGAGCATATGGTGCACACAAGTATTGGGATCATGCAATGAATGGGATGAATCAAAATCTCCTAAAATGTATGAGGAAACTATGGGGGTCTCCTCATGAACAACATTGGAAACATCACATGGAGAAAATGGACAACATCCAAAACAATGCATATCCGAAGCTAGGTGGGCATGGCATGGCATATGAGACAAATGATGCAAAGGGAGCATATCAATATCATCACAAGAAAAACAAATGCCAATAACCATGGGCTTGTCATGTATGCCATATGTGCAAATTGGGTTTATTTTAATGGCATATGCATAGTCAGTATGAAGAGATTGCAAATAAGACATATGGTTGATCTCATGCATAGCATATGACAAGTCAAGCGGATTAGCAAACATGATGTGACCTAAAGAATTGTCACAAGAAATCCTATGTAACATGGTATCACAACTAATAAACTCCACATGAGAATCATCGTACTCATCATAAATGGGCAAATCATCACATGGGGAAATCATACTAGAATGAAGCATGTCAATAGGGTGATCAACATCATGCAAGCAATCAATGTCAAAATAGTCCACTAGTGGGACGAGGGCATCACCGTCACCTTTGTTACCTTTGTCATTCCACTCAAGTGGTGTAGGTGAGGTGGGAAAGACCAAATGGTGGTCATCTTCATCTTGATGGAACCATGTGGGGGGTGCATCATAGTCCACCATGGCCATCGTCTTGTCCAAAGGGAGGACGAAGTCGTCGAGGATCGGCGCGTCATCATAGATGGGACCTAGCACCAAATAAGAAGACACAATAGAGGTAGAGGTCAAGTTGTTAGTGTTGAAAGTGGCCTCACATGACCTATCAACTATCTCACTCTCTCTATGTGGTGGTTCACTCACTCCCTCAAAATAGGTGCACTCAAACTCACGATGGTGGAGTCACCATCTCACTCAAGTGGTGGGGTTGTGGCTCTCCTCACATGGGAATTGGGGCAACACATCATATATGGGGCTAGTGGTGAAGTCACTCTCACTCTCAATATGGTGGCACAAGTCACTCAAGTCATCATACATCGCCGTGGTTGAAGGGAAAATCCCATGCTCAACCATCTCGTCGTGGTCGCCGTGGATGAAGGCCGAAGATAGCACATCATCACTCTCGCCTCCTAAGATGGAAGCATCATCCTTGCTCGCTACCTTGTCGCTTGCCTCCAAAGCTTGGTCCTTGAAGGTCTCCGTAGTCGTACTTGTTGCCGCACCATCTTGAAAAAGAGTCAAGGTAGACTCGGCATCATCAATGCCACAAAGAGGGATGGCGGTGAAGTCGCACTTGGGAGCATCGTCTTGGAGCTTGTCGGGCTTGGACATCATGGTGGTACTAGCCTCATGCTTGTCATAGAGCTTGGTCGCCGCGAAGTTTGCTTGGGGTGGAGAAGCCTTGGCCTTCATGAGTTCTTGTTCCGCCTTGAGAGCACCAATGTAGTAGTCGTCGATGGACTTGTAGTTCTCGAGGAAGATAGTCTTGGAGACGTCGTTGTTCAATCCCATCATGAAGTGGAACTTCATCGAAAGGGGGTTGTCCACGCCGCTCGTCAGAAGGCAATCTTCATCTCCTTGAAGTACGCGTCGATGGACTTGGATCCTGGATGGTGTTCTCCAATTGGCGCCGGTTGTTCCGTAGGTTGGAGGCACGAACTCTCGCCGCAAAGCTCTCTTCGTCTTGGTCCAACTCATGTCGTAGTACTCCGAAGGTGTGTGAAGCCACCAAGACGAGGCGTAGTTGTGGAAGTTTCTTGTGGCGCACTTCACTTGATCTTCGGGACGAACTTGATGTAGCTTGAGGTAGTCGTCCATCAAATGCTCCCACTCGAGGTACTCCTCGGGTTCTTGAGTCCCATAGAATGGAATCGTGTGGTCGATGTCGAGGTCGTAGTAGCTCGTGGATGTCGCGGACTTGAGCTTGGGGAGCTTCTCTTGAGCGTAGTCATGAGGTTCTTGTTGGCAAAGATGTCGTATGTCTGTAGGCGAAGATGCCTTGAAGTCGCTTGGCGAAGATTCCGAGGGAGATGGTGAAGTCTTTGAGCGGTCGTTGGTGTAGAGCTCGTGACCTTCACGTTCTTGTTGGTGATGGTGTCGATGCCGATGTGATCTTGCCGGAGATGGTAGCTCGGAAGCATGTGCTCTTGAGCGTCTTCTCGAAGATGATGAAGATCGCTTGTAGGACTTGATGAGGGCTTTGATCTCCTCCATTTGAGCTTGCATCTTGGCGTCAGAGTTGTTGTTCGTGGCATCGAACTCGTTGTTGTTGTTGTAGACCGAAGGTGAAAATGCCTTGCCTATCCATCACAAGACTCGAGTAGAGGTGAGTAGGAAAGGAGATAAACAATACCAAGTTACCTGTTCCCAAAGTTGAGGATGTATCCCGTTTCACTAAATGTGAGATGAAAGAATAGTAGAATTGGTACCGGACTTGTTCACTCACACCTATCAAGTAAAGCTTATGGTAGAGCTCGGTGAGGATAGTGGCACAAAAAATTGATGCAAAATGTTAGCAAGAGTCAATAATGTTGAAAGAGATTCACAAATTCGCAAGCGAAACAAGTAGACCAATAGCAATATGTGGCACACGGAAACACACACACGGATAGATAAATGGGGTCGTGCAACCAAGGAATGAGCACAAAATGTGGAATCCACGGAAAACGCTCGTGTTGCACAACTCAAGAGAGACGCTAGCACGATTGATCAATAGGCGGATACGACACTTGTGCATAACCTATAAGATGCAAAATGGATAAACTTTCTATCCCGAGTATGCTATGTATGTATGGTTCCCGGTGTTTCTCTAAAGATGATCCAAGATGATCGGATATGATTCCATATGATATATTTTGATGCTATGGCTATTGCTTACAAGCTTCTTTGCTCTCTTTCTCTTTTGCTTAAAAGCTTATTCTCTTTTTCTTTCTTTTTTTTTTTGATATGGCCACTTTGCACAATGCACAAACCAAGATAGCTATTGTGTATATGCGGGAACGATATTGTGACACAATGGATGATATGATGATACCAAGATGATATGGTATGTATGTTATGGGAAGTATGATCACTAATGTGCACAAGTAACGTTGCCGGGCAATACTCAAATGGCTAGTCTCGATAGGCAAGTGACGCAAAATGGGCTAGGGGTTATCAATGCAATTGCAAGGAATATACAATGGTGTCGCCGAGGTTACCGCCCTTGCGATGATGAGTGGCGGTGTTCTTGATGTAGATACCAAGATGATGCAAACTCGTCCCTAAGTAGTCAAACACCTTAGGAAACGGAAAACCGCGAACTCAAAATCTCAAATGACAAATGTCAAATGGTGGTAGCGGAATGCGGTGGTGGTTTGCACTTGGCAATGTGGAAGTGAAATGATGGGCTATACACGTGTCGGAGTTGAAGTTGCCGTCCCTAAGTAGCCAAACACCTTAGGAGACACAAGCCACAACTCAAAAAAGCTCAAAGAAAATTGGGTTAAGTTGGGGTGGAAGTGTATGGTGGGTAAGCCTATGCGGAAGTGGCGGTGGTGGTTGATGAAGAAGCAACCGGCCCTAAGTAGCCGAAACACCTTAGGAGACTCGAATCACAACTCAAACAACCATGAGGAACAAAATTGGTTAGGTTGCGGAAGTCGGTTGTGGAGTAGCGGAGGATGTGGTGGAAGCCCTAGGCAAAGGTGCCAAAAATCACAAAATTTGATGGAGTCAAATGATGTTGGTGGTATTTTTGTGGGAAGGGGGATGTCAATAGCTTCAAAACGAGCTAAAGAACGTCAAAATCGGAGTTCGGATGAATTAGTTATGGATAAAACAAAAATCAGTCAAAGTCTGAAACTACAGGTTACGGACGTCCGGAAAGGTCGGATGTCCGGGGCGTCGGACGTCCGGAAAGGTCGGAAATCCGTAAATTCGGTTCGGGTTAGGGGTTCCGGTCGTCCGGAAAAGGTCGGACGTCCGGTGCTTCGTGAGCGTCCCAAGTATGCCCGATTGCACAATAGGCGGATACGGAACTTGTGCACAACCTACTAGGCAAAAATGCAACTATCTCTATCCCAAGTATGCTATAAGTATGGTGTTTCGGTGCTATGATCCAAGATGATCCTATATGACAATCTTGATGTCGTATGATGCTATGGTTCTTTCTCATAAGCTCTTTGTTTATCTTTCCTCTTTGCTTAAAAGCTTTGGTGGCTCTTTCACTTTTGAGCTCTTTTCTTATGCAAAAAATCATGAACCAAGATAGCAATTGTGTATGCGATGACAACTTTGTGATACACAATTTGATGCCAAGATATGCACCACTAAGGTATGGTATGTATGCTATGGAGAATGATCACTAATGTGCACAAGTCACGTTGCCGGCAATAATCAATGGCTAATCTCGATGGGTAAGCAACGCAAAAGATGGGCTTTTGATGTTTATCAATGAAATGGCAAGGTTTGGACAAAGATGCCGTAGAGATTACCGTCCTTGCTTACGATTGAAGGTTCCAAACGGATGCGAATGTTGATGATGATACGGGGCTAACCCAGTGTAGGCCGATCTTTCACGTTTGGAGTGGGATCCCTCGAAGAGCATGAAGAATACGGGGAAGAACGGGGAGAAATCACAAGGGGAAACACTCAAGAACAAGTCCAATCACACATCCACTAGACAATCAAACACACAAGATCCACAAGGTACATGAACAACAAAGGGAAAGATACAAGGTAAAGTTCATCTCCAAGAGGAGGTCTTGATGATATCCTAGATGGATCTTCCCACGAGGGGGGTCTTGATGATATCCCTAAGGATCTTCTCACATGGAGGTCTTGAACTCCATGGGAGTGGTAGTCTCTCTCTCTCAAGAGTAGAGGTAGGAGCAAAGCTCACCTAAGAATGAGCTATCATATTTGCTAACCCGAGAAAGGAGGTGGAGGTGGTCTATTTATAGTCTAAGCCACGAAGGGGTAAGTGGGAGAGGGATACAAGGCCAAAGGCCCGCGGCAGCGCACACAGGCGTCGGACGTCCGGAAGCTCGGGACGGTCCGGACGTCCGGAAGTATTCGGACATCCGTGAATTCTGTTCTGTCACCATAGCACCGGTCGTCCGGTCGGTGTCGGTCTTCCGTGCGCTGGGACTTGTCGGACGTCCGGCGTTCGACGGTCGTCCGGCCGCTGGAGAGAGTCGGACGTCCTGCGGCCTCCGGTCGTCCGGCCGCTGGGGACTCCGCAACTCCGTCTTTTTCCGTCTTCTCTTCCAGGCTTCCCTCGTGGATGGTGTAGGTGTTCCTTGGCGCTTGCACTCCTCCTCGTCGTCCGTGAAGCTCCGGCAATACCTATGCATGCACACGAGTGGAGTGTCAAGTAGTATACCATCCTCGAAGGGGTCAAGTGAACACGTGTAAAGGAGAAGATTCACCTTTATGTATGAGAAGTGAGGTCGCACGTGTCACTTTCCAAACGGACTCTTGACATGGTGATGAACGTAGGATGCTCCGCATCAGATGATGATGTGATGCACGGTCTTCAGTACGTTGGCGAAGATGCCGCTGCACCGTGTCGGAGTTGCCGAAGTAGCGGGAGTCGTCGAAGATGCGCAACCTTTCTGTCTAGGCCGGAAGTTCCGGGCAAGACGGAAGGTCCGGGGTCTGGAGGTTCCGGGGAAGGACGGAAGGTCCGGGGGCCGGAAGGTCCGGGCTGGACCGGAAGTTCCGGTGGTCGTGATTCTGCCAAGAACAGAGACTTCGGGATCGTGGATTTGGGCGGAAAAACTTGGTGAAAAACCCAAATCCGAGGGGGGAAAAGAAGAAATTAGAGGGGAAGAAGGGTAGGGATGCTAGATCCACTCGAAGCAAAGCAAATCCATGGATCAAATCCAACAAAACTTCATCACACCAACAAATCACAAAAAATTTAGGGCTATTTTTGGTGGTGATTTTCGGGATTTAGGACGAAAACAACAAAATCAAGCTAGAAAACACGGGGTAGGGGCTCAAAAAACGTGATCAATGTGGCTCATGATAGTAGTGTGTCGAGCTCGATTGTAGGCATACTCGGAGATGGGTAAGCACTCCTCCCACTCCTTGATGTTCTTCTTGATCAACACGTGTAGGAGAGTAGACAACGTCCGGTTGGTGACTTGCGTTTGGCCATCAGTTTGGGGATGATAGGACGTTGAGAATAGAAGCTTGATGTCGAGCTTGGTGCAAATGGTCTTCCAAAAGTAGCTTAAGAACTTGACATCGCGGTCCGACACAATGGTCCTTGGTGCTTCATGCAACCTCAAGATTTCCCTACAAAAAGGATTAGCAACATGTGAAGCATCGTCTATCTTGTTGCATGGTAGGAAATGTGCCATTTTTGAGAATCGGTCCACAACAATAAAGACGGAATCCTTTCCATTGCGAGTTCTACGCAAGCCAAGCACGAAATCCATACTAATATCTTCCCATGGTTGATATCGAATTGGAAGTGTCATATGTAAACCATGAGATTGGGCTTTGGACTTAGCTTTGCGGCATGTAGAGAATTTGTTGGTGAAGCGTGCCAAGTTGCGGAACATCTTTGGCCAAAAGTACTTGAAGGAGAGTGTGGCGAAGGTCTTTTAGCGCCCGAAATGTCCCATGAGTCCACCTTCGTGAGCCTATTGCAAAAGCAACAAACGAGGAGAAGACTCAGGTATACAAAGTTTGTTAGCACACATAAGGTAGCCATCTTCGAGATAAAAGTTCTCCCAACAAGTGTGAGTAAGACATTTGGCATAAGGAAGTGTTAAAGAAGGATCGTTTGCATAAAGATCTTTAATATGCTCAAAGTCAATCACATTTAACTCAAGTGTAGTAACAAGCATGCATATGCGGGAAAGAGCATCCACCACAACATTTTGTTTGTCTTTGATGTACTTGATCACATAAGGGAAAGACTCAATAGATTCACTCCATTTAGCATGCCGTTTATTCAACTTAGTTTGAACTTTAAGCTACTTTAGAGTCTCATGATCAGTATGTATGAAAAATTCATGTGGGGGAAGATAATGTTCCCAAACATGCAATACTCGCTCTAAAGCATACAATTCTTTGTCATATATAGGATAGTTAAGTTGAGAACTGGAAAGTTTTGCACTAAAATATGCAATGGGTCGCTTTTCTTGCATCAAGACTCCACCAATTCCATGACCGCTAGCATCACAATGAACCTCAAAAGTTTTGGTGAAATCGGGTAATGCAAGAATTGGGGCATGTGTAAGCAAAGGTTTAAGCTCATCAAATGTGATAAATTGAGATGGTCCCCAAACAAAAGGTGCATTTTTCTTACTCAAAGCATGCAACTGTGCGGCAATAGTGCTAAAGTCTTACACAAAGCAACGATAAAAACCAGCTCGACCAAGGAAACCACACACTTGTTGCAAATTCGTGGGTTGGGGCCAAGTTTTAATTGCTTCAATTTTAGACTCATCTACATGAACTCCCTTGGAAGACAGAACAAAGCCAAAGAAAACTATCTTGTCAAAACCAAAAGTGCATTTCTCCATATTTGCATAGAGACGCTCTTTTCTAAGAGTTTGCAAAACGGCCCTAAGATGATTCACATGCTCTTTGAGGGATTTACTAAACACAAGAATGTTGTCAAAGTAGACTACAACAAACACACCAATGTAAGGACGAAGCACATAATGCATAAGACGCATGAAAGTACCGGGTGCTTCCGATAAGCCCATAGGCATAACTAACCACTCATACAAACCAAACTTTGTTTTGAAAGCGGTTTTCCATTCATCACCCTCTTGTATGCGGATTTGATAGTATCCACTTTTAAGATCAATTTTTGAGAAAATAGTGGCACCGCTAAGCTCATCTAACATATCATCGAGGCGTGGAATGGGATGCCTATAGCGAATAGTGATAGCATTGATAGGTCTACAATTGGAACACATGCAAAAGCTACCATCTCTTTTTGGCACAAGAATGACCGTTATGGCACAAGGACTCAAACTTTCATGCACATGTCCATGGTCTATGAGATGTTGGACTTGCCTTTGTATTTCTTTGGTTTCTTCGGGGTTGACGTGGTATGGTGCCTTGTTAGGAAGGGGTGTGCCGGGATGAGGTCGATCCGATTTTTGATGCCACGTAGAGGAGTAAGACCGGGAGGTAGCTCATCGGGAAAGACTCCGCGAATCCTGTAACAAGTTAGACAGCACTAGAGGTAGAGGCTTAGGAGTGTTAGTCTTTGCCACCTCATCTTTGCACACTAGGACATAGTGGATGACACTCGATGGGTTCTCACACACTTCTCTCATCTCTCTTTTTGTGGCAAGAAGGATTAAGTTTTTCTCTCGTGGCGAAGAATCACTCAATTTTGGCTTGTGGCACTCACTCTCTTTTTGGTGGTTCACTCTCTCACTAGTCTCTCCATGATGTGTGGATGCTTGCTTGTCGGCGATCACTTGGCTTGGAGACATAGGTCGTAGCACGTACTATGTTCCCTTCATCTTGAAGCTATAGTGGTTTGTTCTCCCGTTGTGGATGATGCCGCGGTCGAATTGCCAAGGTCTTTCCAAGAGAAGATGGCACACAGACATAGGAACCATGTCACACTCAATGGTGTCCTTGTAGGCGCCGATCTTGAAGGAAACGTGCACGGTGTGCTCCACTTGAATTGTGCCGGAGTTGCTTAGCCATTGAACCTTGTAGGGGCGAGGGCGCTTCTTATTGACCAATTGCAGCTTGCAACATAGCTCTTCACTTGCCAAGTTATGGCAACTCCCTCCATCGATGATGACATTCATGGAGCGCCCGTTGATGCCGACCTTGGTGTGGAAGATGTGACACCTTTGGTCTTCGTCTTGTTGGTGTTGAAGCGTCAAGACCTTGGTGACCATGAGAGCAGGACTTGAATCATTGTTATAATAGACTTGAACATCTTCTTCTCTGCTCACTTGAAGGTGCATGGCGACGTGCTTGATAGCTTCCATCTCATATTCACTCATGGAGTCGACGTGCCATCATCATTGGCGATCATGGTTTGCTTGTTGGTGCATTGGAAAGACTTGTGTCCACGGCAACAACATGTAAAGCACTTGATAGAACTTGTCTTGACGGGATCGTCCGGTGGTGTCGAAGAAGAGGTCTTGTTCTTGTAGTTGCTTGCCAGAGGACGAGTCGAGGAAGGCGTTGCTTGCTTGAAACTTGACTTGTTGCCGGTACTTGGTGATGCTCTAGTCGAGGTAGTGATGCGGAGCATCCTATGGACATCACCATGTCAAGAGTTCGTTTGGCAAGTGACACGTGCGACATCTACTTCACATACGCAAAGGTGAATCATCTCCTTTACACGTGCTCACTTGACCCCTTCGAGGATGGTATACTAATTGACACTCCACTCTTGTGCATGCATAGGTATTGTCAGAACACTACGGACGAGGAGGAGGAGTGCGAGCGCCAAGGAACAACTACACCATCCGCGAGGGAAGCCTAGAAGCGACGACGGAGCTGCTGAAGCTACAGCGGCCGGACATCCGGCGCCTGGGCAGCCGCGCAGGAGCTGCCCAACATACGGCCAAGAACATCAGCGGCCGGACATCCGGCGGCCAGCCCTGACATCCGGAGCCTCCTGATAGCCCGGACATCCGGCATCCCTCCCGGAAATCCGGCATCAACAACAGAAGCCAACAGAAGATCACCCCGCTCGGGCCGGACATCCGGCGTCTCGCGAGAGCCCGGACATCCGGCCCCCAGCCCGGACATCCGGCGCTTGCCTGCGCGCACAGTCGGGCCAGAGGCCCATGTATCCCTTTCCCACTTACCCTTTCGCGACTTAGACTATAAATAGACCACCCCTCCTCCATTCTAGGGTCAGCAAAATGATAGCTCATTTGTATGTGAGCTTTGCTCCTACCTTCCTCTACTCTTGAGAGAGAGAGACTACTACTCCATTGGAGGCCAAGACCTCCATCTAGGAGAAGATCCTGCGGGATATATCATCAAGACCCCCCTCACGGGCAGACCCCATTCAAGACCTCCTCATGGAGATGAACTATCTTTCCCTTTGTTGTTCATGTACCTTGTGGATCTTGTGTGTTTGATTGTCTAGTGGATGTGTGATTGAACTTGTTCTTGAGTGTTTCCCCTTGTGATTTCTCTCCGTTCTTCCCCGTGTTCATCGTGTTCTTTGAGGGAACCCACTCCAATCATGAAAGATTAACCTACACCGGGTTAGCCCCGTATCATATGGTGTCATGAGCCACGTTGATCACGTATTTGGAGTCCCTCCCACCGTTTTCTAGCCTTCTTTTGCTTGATTTTGTCCTAAATTCGAAAATCCCCACCAAAAATAGCCCCTAATTTTTTTTGTGATTTGTTAGTTTGATGATGTTTTGTTGATTTTGATCCGTGGATTTGCTTGGTTTCAAGTGGATCTAGCTTTCCCCCATCTTTCCCCCCCTTTCCATCCACAAAATCTCTCCAATTTTGCCCTTGGAATCATCCATTTCCGCCCCAGTTAGAAAATTTCCGCCCCAAACAAGATCTGGAATCGTTGGGCCGGACATCCGGGCCATGCCCCAAGCCAGACATCCGGCTCCTGGAGCACCAAATCTGCACGGTTCTGGACACTGACCCCTGGAAATCCGGACCCAACCCCGGATGTCCGACCCCTGTAGATTTCAGCCTCTCGTGTTTCACCGTTTTGTCCATAACTTTCACATCCGGAGTCCGATTTTCGCGTTCTTTAGCTCGTTGAGTAGCTATTGACATCCCCCATCCATATACATAGGTTTAATCACCATTTGACTCCATCTAAATTTTAGCATTTTGGCATCTTTGCCTAGGGCTTCCACCATAACTTCCGCAAAACCACCATAGCCTTCCGCAACCTAACCAATTTTGTTCCTTATAGCTTTAGTGGTTGTTTGAGTTGCGATTCGAGTCTCCTAAGGTGTTTAGGCTACATAGGCATGGTTGTTTCTTCATCAACCACCACCACCAACATAACTTCCGCATAGGCTTGCCCACCATACACTTCCGCCATCCCAAGTTAACCCAATTTTGTTTGTGTTGTGAGTTGTGTCTCCTAAGGTGTTTCGGCTACTTAGGGACCGTGCTTCCAACTCCGTCACCATGTATAATTCACCACCTTACCTTCGACTTCCGCATTGCGTACTCCTAAACCCATCATTGCATTTCCGCAATCCCATTGAGCTTCAGCAAAACCACCACCGCATTCCCGCTACCACCATTTGACTTTTGTCCTTGAGATTTTGAGTTGTGGTTTTTCCGTTTCCTAAGGTGTTTCGGCTAATTAGGAACATGTTCACATCGACAACACCGCCTCTCATCATCGATACGGACGGTAACCTCGACGACATCATTGTACATTCTCCCTTACCATTACATTGTTAACCCCTAGCCCATTTTGCGTCACTTGCCTATCGAGACTAGCCATTTGAGTATTGCTGCCAACGTTACTTGTGCACATTAGTGATCATTGGTCTACACCTTCCATTGCATACATACCATATCATATTGGTACCATCACATGATCCATTGTGTCACAAGATTGTTTCCGCATATACACAATTGCTATCTTGGTTTGTGCATTGTGCAAAAGTGGCCATATCAAATAAAAAAGAATAAGCTTTTAAGCAAAGAAAAAGAGTGACCAAATAGCTTGTAAGCAATAGCCATAGCATCACAATATATCATATGGTATCATACTTGATCATCTTGGATCATTGTGTGAGAAACACCGGGAACCATACATATATAGCATACTTGAGATAGAAAGTTTATCCATTTTGCATCTTATAGGTTGTGCACAAGTGTCGTATCCGCCTATTGAGCAATCGTGCTAGTGTCTCTCTTGAGTTGTGCAACACGAGCGTTTTCTGTGGATTCCACATTTTGTGCTCATTCCTTGGTTGCACGACCCCATTTATCTATCTATGTGTGTGTGTTTTCGAGTGCCATTCTTTGCTATTGGTCTACTTGTTTCACTTGCGAATTTGTGAATCTCTTTCAACATTATTGACTCTTGCTAACATTTTGCATTAAATTTTTGTGCCACTATCCTCACCGAGCTACTCCATAAGCTTTAGTTTGTAGGTGTGAGTGAACAAGTCCGGTACCAATTCCACTATTCTTTCATCTCACATTGAGTGAAACGGGATACATCCTCAACTTTGGGAAAAGGTAACTTGGTATTGTTTATCTCATTTCCTTCTCACCTCTACTCGAGGCTTGTGATGGATAGGCAAGGTATTTCACCCTCGGTCTACAACAACAACGAGTTCAATGCGACGAACAACTCCAACGACGCCAAGATGAATGCTCAAATGGAGGAGATCAAAGCCCTCATCAAGTCCTACAAGCGATCTTCCTCATCTTCGAGAAGACGCTCAAGAACACATGCCTCCGAGCTATCATCTCCAGCAAGGTCACATCAGCATCGACACCATCACCACCATGAACGTGTAGGTCAAGAGCTCAACACCAACAACCGCTCAACGACTTCACCATCTCCCTTGGCATCTTCGCCAAGCGACTTCAAGGCATCTTCGCCTATGGACATACGACATCTTCGCCAACAAGCACCTCAAGACTACGCTCAAGAGAATCTCCCCAAACTCAAGTCCGCGACTTCCAAGAGCTACTACGACCTCGACACCGACCACAAGATTCCTTTCTATGGGACTCAAGAACCCGATGAGTATCTCGAGTGGGAGCACCTAATAGACGACTACCTCAAGCTACATCAAGTTCCTCCCGAAGATCAAGTGAAGTGCGCCACAAGAAACTTCCACGACTACGCCCGACATGGTGGTTTCACACACCTTCGGAGACCTAAGACATGAGTTGGCCCAAGACGAAGAGAGCTTTGCGGCGAGAGTTCGTGCCTCCAACCTACACGGAACAACTTCTACGCCAATTGGAGAACACCACCCAAGGATCCAAGTCCATCGACGAGTACTTGAAGGAGATGAAGAAAGCCTTGTGACGAGCCGGCGTGGACGACCCCATGTCAATGAAGTTCCACTTCATGATGGGATTGAACAACGACATCTCCAAGACTATCTTCCTCGAGAACTACAAGTCCCTCGACGACAACTACATTGGTGCTCTAAAGGCGGAACAAGAACTCATGAAGGCCAAGGCTTTTCCACCCCAAGCACACTTCTCAAAGACCAAACTCAAAGACGACGAGCATGAGGCTAGTACCACCAAGATGTCCAAGCACGCTCCAAGACGATGCTCCCAAGTTCGACTTCACCGCCATCCCTCTTTGTGGCATTGATGATGTCGAGTCCTTCACGACACTTTTTCAAGATGGTGCGGCGACGAGTATGACTACGGAGACCTTCAAGGACCACGCTTTGGAGGCGAGCGGCATGGTGACGAGCAAGGATAATGCTTCCATCTTAGGAGGCGAGAGTGATGATGTGCCATCTTCGGCCTTCATCCACGGCGACGGTGACGAGATGATCGAGCATGGGATTTTCCCTTCGGCCATGGAGGAGAGTGATGATGTGCCATCTTCGGCCTTCATCAATGGTGACGGCGATGAGATGGTTGAGTATTTCTCCTCGACCACGGCGACGTATGATGACTTGAGTGACTTGTGCCACCATATTGAGAGTGAGAGTGACTTCACCACTAGCCCCATATATGACGAGTTGCCCCAACTCCCATGTGAGGAGAGCCACAACCCCCACCACTTGAGTGAGATGAGTGACTCCACCATATGTGACTTTGAGTGCACCTACCTTGAGTGAGTGAGTGAACCACCACATAGAGCGAGTGAAGCCACTTCGATTTCTAACGACTTAACCTCTACCTCTTTTGTGTCTTCTCATTTGGTGCTAGGTCCCATATATGATGACGCGCCGATTCGCGACGACTATGTCCTTCCTTTGGACAAGACGATGGCCATGGTGGAATATGATGCACCCCCCACATGGTTCCATCAAGTTGATGATGATGACCACCATTTGGTCTTTCCCACCTCACCTACACCACTTGAGTGTAATGAACAAGGTAACATAGGTGAAGGTGATGCTCTAGTCCCACTAGTGGACATTCTTGACATTGATTGGTTGCATGATGTTGATCAACCTATTACCATGCTTCATTCTAGTATGATTTCCCCATGCGATGATTTACCCATTTATGATGAGTATGATGATTGCCATGTGGAGTCTCTTAGTTGTGATGCCATGTTACATAGGATTTCTTGTGACAATTCTTCAGGTCACATCATGTTTGACAACCCGCTTGACTTGTCATATGCTATGCATGAGATCAACAATATGTCATATTTGCAATCTCTTCATAGTGACTATGCATATGCCATTAAAATAAACCCAATTTGCACTTATGGCATAGATGACAAGCCCATGGTTATTGGCATTTGTTTTTCTTGTGATGATATTGATATGCTTCCTTTGCATCATTTATCTTATATGCCATGCCATGACCACCTAGCTTCGGATATGCATTGTTTTGGATGTTGTCCATTTTCTCCATATGATGTTTCCAATATTGCTCATGAGGAGACCCCCATAGTTTCCTCATACATTTTAGGAGATTTTGATTCATCCTATCCATTGCATGATCCCAATACTTGTGTGCACAATATGCTTCCCATGAATAAACATGCTATTGATGTGCCATATACTTCTATGCTAAATTTGCATCCCCATCGTCTCATACACAATAACTATTCTTTCATGATGGATGACATGTTATTATACCATGCATCAAATTTCTTTGAGCGATGCTTAACTTGTGCTAACTCACACATGCACACACACATCATGATGGATGATGCGTACATTTACCACGCGCACAATTTCTTTGGTTTGTGTCTCTTTTGTGTAGGTACCCATGAATACATGTCAACCTCACAATCCCATGAGTTGACAAAACGAGCTCTAGAGAGCAATGATGACTTGGGATCCCATGGATTTCCTTTCCCACCGCTCACTTCGCGCAAACACTTCGCGCATTTCTTTTACATGGCCCTCACATGGTTATGGGTTGTTGTCCATTATATATCCTTTGCCCATCTTGCCATGTTCACTTTGCATGATATGCCCATTCCTATGCCTTTGCCATGCATTTGTGACCCATGCTTTGCATTACACATGATGATTGATTCTAGTACTTGTATGTGTATTTGCAAGCGTGGTGGAGATATTGTTTGTTATTGTCGTGATTGCTTTGTGCCCCATGCCTATGATGATACTATGATCTTGATTTGTGTTCGTGCTTGCGATATGTCATGTACATTGCCTATGTGTAAGTGCATCTAGTGCCCCTTAGTGATTTTGGTGTATTGAAGACTTATAGGTTAAGGAACTAATGCGTTTGTGAGTGTACACAGATCTATAAGTCTATGAGGAGTTTGATATTTACAGAGAAAGTCGACCCCTAAAAATGAAGTTCTTCAACTGAAGACTTTGATATTCTGAAGACTTTCTGAAGACTTTGATAGTGAAGAAATTGGTGTGACCTTGAAGACTTGGTATTCATTTGAGGAACATGAAGCGTGAAGACTTTTGTTTTCGTAGTTTCAATTTCTCTTTCTTGAGTCATAGGAAACACCGTACTGTTAAAGGGGGTCGAGGAAATACTAAGGAAAAATTTCCATGTGATGCTCAACTCAAAATCCTACATCTACCAATCCTTCGAGTGAAGCTTTTGAAATCTCATACAGTTCACCAATTTCTTCAAGATGGCGAGAGACGAAGTTCTTCCGTCGCCGAGGAATTTGTTCGATCGAGGAGTTAGGAATTCGCCAAAGCGAATTGCCTACACAAAGGAGGATCATGATAGCCCCGAGGAATTTGAGAGTCAAATTTCCGATCGTGCTTTGTCGCGCGCCACCTGTCCCAAAATATCTTATCCACCTAACGGTCATATCATTGAAGGGCATTTATGTCTTATCATGTCGGGCTGCTCCCTAGGCTATAAATAGCACTTCTCTACAACCACTAGCTGGTTGGCTGCTCCGAGAGAACTTGACACTTGTCATTTGAGAGTAACCCATCCTCTGAGGACTTTGAGCGAAAATCATCTAGTGAGGAAAATCCCAAAAACCAAACTCCTACAAACCCAAAGTGATTGAGCATCACTGAAGAAATTGATCCTGCATGGATCCGACGCTTGTTACCTTTGAAGACTGTGCTTCTTCCAGACGGTTAGGCGTCATGGTCTAGAGCATCCAAGAGGAATTGTGGATCGCCGAGTGACCAAGTCTGTGAAGGTTTGGAAGTCGCCTGAAGACTTACCACGAGTGATTGGACGAGGTTTGTGTGACCTTTGTTCAAGGAGAATACGGTGAGGACTTGGTGTCCTGAGCTACTTGCTCAGCGATCGGGTGTCCGGACTGTGTGTCCTCGAGTTTAAATACTCACCGCCCAACCAGACGTATAACCGAGACAGCAGTTGGAACTGGTCTACCAAATCATTGTCTTCACCAACCTAATCGGTTCTATTTCCTCAACCCTTTCATTTCATCATTACTGTGTTGAGTGTTTGTTCATATCTGTGTTTGAAGACTTTGATCAAGACTTTCTCAATTTCCTCGCCCAATTTCTTCACCGCTTGTCTTCATCTTGTGTTATCCTGTGATTACGCTTTCAGACTCTGTGATTGTCTTCATTTCATCATGATGACTATGCTTGTAATCTGTTATGCCTACTTCGAGTACTTATTCCGCTGCAAGTAGTTCTTCGCTAAGGAATTTCCTCACCGCAAATTCCTCGCTGAAGAATTCATAAAATCGCCTATTCACCCCCTCTAGTCGATATAACGACTTTCAATTGGTATCGAGCAAGGTACTCCTTGTTCTCGTGTGATTTTGGTTTAACCACCGGAGTTTTAGTTATGTCGACCGCAGTATGATCAAGGTCTCAGCAGGTGTCCTACCTTTGATGGGACGGACTACCCTCATCGAAGAACAAAATGCTAATGCATCTTGAAGCAATTGACAACGATCTCGGTATGTTGTGGAAAATGGTGTTCCTCACCACACCTTCTCTTAATGCTGCTGATGTGAAGAGATTCAAGCAAGTCGATTCTCGTTTAAGAATATCATATGTGGCCATCCGAGCAAAGGTCAATATGGAAGAGTGAGTGCTTTGGAATCGCCAAGCTCATCTGGGACAAAGGTCCAAAGTAAATGAAGGTGTCTCAACTCAGCGTGACTCTCGAGTTGATGTTCTTCGGAATCTCTTCAACCGCTTCAAAAGACTCGACAACGAAAATGTGCAACAAACCTTCGATCGCCTCACTGACATCTCGAATGACCTTCAAGCACTTGGCGCCACTGACATCACCGACCATGAGGTGGTGAAGAAATTGTTAAGATCGCTTGATTCCTCATTTGATACTCTGGCACTGATGATACAAGAACGAGCTGACTACAAGTCTCTTGATCCTGCCGATATCCTCGAAAGGCTAAATACTCACGAGTTCCAGCTTCTTTGAAAAGAGAGATCCCTATGGTTCGCTTATGGAAAAACACGTGCCACGAAAGCCAAGGCTGTGTCCGAATCTGAGTGTGAAGACTCGTAGTAGCCTTGGAGATCCTCAAGAATTAGGCCAGAGCTAGCACCGCCGTGAAGAAATTCCAGAAATTCTCAAGACATGGTCGCTGGAAAATCCTCAAGAAGCAGTGATTCCTCATCTAGTGACTATAAGAGAAGACTTTGTCACAAATGCAAGAAACCTGGTCACTACATCCAAGATTGTCCTCGGTGGGAAAAGGAATTAAAGAAGAAGAAACACAAGGATTACAGCCTCGATGACTCAAGAAGAAGAAGAAATCATCAAAATCTTCATCATCAAAATCCTCTAAGCCTTCTTCTCACAAGAAGAACAGCTCGAAAAGGCTCGGGCATTCATTGGCAAGGAAATGGACTCAAGCTGAATCGAGGAACATGAGGAAGAGGAGGAGTCTCAAGAATCCGAATCTGTGTGGCTAGTCCGCTCTTGCTATCGCTTTTGTTAGCAAGTCCATCTTCAACATCAAGAAACCGACTCACCGACAAGCCCGATGAGGAAAATGATGACTACGCCCCACCTATTGCTTCATGGCAAAAGGTGCCAAGGTACTAAATTTCACCTCCTCTGAATCTAGTGAAAATGAATCTGATGAGGATCTCAAGCCCAGCTACTCAAAACTTGCTAAGATAGCTATAAAACAACAAAGGGCTTTTGAGAAGGTTCAAAACATGCTAGATAAGAGTGATGATATGTTAGGTGAAGAATGGATCGACTCAAGCCCTCGATCGAAAATCTTCAGAGACTTCTACCAAGGCTTGATAGCCTTCAAGGTCATCATAACACTCTCCTATCTGATCTTGAGAAACTTTCTTATGAATTTCTTCAAAGAAAGCAAGATCTTGAGAAGCTAAGAGTGAGTTATGAAGATCTTCAGAAGGAGCGTGATTCATTACTTGCTCAACAAATCAACGCTTCTCAAGAAGAATTTGTTCCTCCATGCTTAAAGTGCATTGAACGTGAATCTGCTAATTCTTCACCTGAATGTTCAAATGCTTCAACTGTTACAAATTCTTCACCGCCTCTGCTATCACTAATTCCTCATTTGAGGACATTGCTAGTATCACCGACGATGCAGGGTTGAAGGAATTGTACATGACAGCATGTACAAAAGCCTCAAAGGGCATCGACTTTTGTGATGTGCTTAAAAGCAGATCCTCAATAGGAACCCTAGGAAAGAGGGTATTGCCTTTGAGAGGAAACTCAATGCTGATGGAACATATTGGAAGCCCGAGCGGATCCCAAAACCTCATGGGTTGCTGCAAAGGGACCTCCAGCTTGATCCATCTACCTTATCTGCTTTACGTGCGAATTTCCTCATTCTCGCGATGAGTCATTTGACTCAAACTATAAACTGTTCAAAAATCAGAATGGTGAAGTATTTGCTAGATATGTTGGCACTAATCTGCAGAACGGTTCCCCTATGAAGAAAATCTAGGTTCCCAAGAAGTTCCTTGAAAGTCTTCAGGTGAATGTCCTCATGACACCACCAGTGAAGAATAGGAACCCCAGATCAAATTCTTCATATGGACCAAATTCTTCATATGGATCCAAGTCCTCATAAGGACCAAATTCCTCACGTGGATCAAATTCCTCAAAAGGATCAAAGTCCTCATATGATTATCATCGTGCTAACAACTCTGTTTCGCAGGGTAGAGCTAAGGGGTCCTCGATTCATTATTCTTCAAACCAATATGTTCATATGTCCTCGAAGAATTTCTCTGCTTATTCATATGCTTACCCTAACCCCTCTTATGTGAACCGAAATGGTTTGGCCTCTATGCCACCATTCTCGTATGGTGCTCGCAGAGTGATGAACTCTTTGCCACCTCTTCAGATGTGGGTGGTGAAGAAAAAGAACTAATCTCTTCTGCGAGGTCAGGTCTCCAGACGTGCCTTAACGCCCCAAGAATTTGTCGGGGCCCGATAAATTGCTCGAAGGACGCAGTTAATCATGATGAAATGAACTTTCATTTCACATGTCCTCATACTGCTTATCTGAATACTGACTGATGAAATTCATCTGATGAACTTGATATCATATTCTTCACTGATGAAGTATATGAGATTGTAAGTTGTACTAATTCATCTGCAGGATAATCAACCCAAAGCCACTGAGTGGGTTCTCGATAGTGGATGTACAAATCACATGACTGGTGATAAGAATCTATTAATGGATGCTCCCTTATCATCGTCACATCTGAAGCATATCATCTTTGCTGACAAAGGCAAAAGTCAGGTATTGGGTCTTGGTAAGGTTGCTATTTCTAAGGACATGCACATGGACAAAGTCATGCTTGTTGAGTCCTTAGGATACAATCTCATGTCAGTCTCAATGCTTTGTGATCTTGATATGGTTGTTATCTTTGTCAAGTATCGTTGTGTTGTGATTATGGAAGCTGACAATTCCAAAGTCTTCGAAGGCTTTAGGAGAGGAGACTTGTACATTGTTGACTTTTCCACAGGACCACAACCAGCCATGTGCCTACTTGCAAAAGCTTCACAAGGCTGGCTATGGCATCGACGACTTGGTCACGCAGGCATGAGAAATTTGCACACGCTTGCGAAGAAGAAGCATGTCATTGGCATTGAGAATGTCAAATTCCTCAAGGATCACTTATGCGAGCCCGTGAAGCTGGAAAATGACCAAGGCCAAGCATCCAAATAAGACTATCATGACCACTACTCGTCCCTTCGAATTGCTTCACATGGACCTCTTTGGTCCCAATCATTACTCAGCTGTCACTAATGATGCATCTCTTTATGGCTTTGTTATTGTTGATGATTACTCTCGTTACACATGGGTACACATTGTTACTTACAAAAATCAAGTGCAGGAAGTCTTCAAACGATTTTCCTCGAGGGCTTCAACTAACTTTGGTGTGAAGATCAAGCACATCAGGAGTGACAATGGAACTGAGTTCAAGAACTCCGGTCTTTATGACTATCTTAATGAACTTGGTATTACTCGTGAGTTATCTGCTCCTTATACTCCTCAGCAAAATGGCGTAGTGGAGCGCAAGAACAGAACTCTGGTTGAGATGGCTCGCACTATGCTTGATGAATACAAAACGCCTAGTCGTTTCTGGATTGAAGCAATCGACACCGCGTGCCACATCATCAACAGAGTATATCTTCACAAATTCTTCAAGAAGACGCCTATGAACTCCTCACCGACAAGAAACCTAATGTAAGTTATTTCAAAGTCTTCGTGCTAAATGCTGGATTAGAGATCCTCACCACAACTCTAAATTTGCACCAAAGCACATGAAGGTTTTATGCTTGGTTACTGAAAGGACTCGCACACCTACAGTAGTCTTCAACATCGCTCTTCACAAGATTGTTGACATCAGAGATGTGCGGTTCGATGAAACTAATGGCTCGCAAAGAGAGCACCTACCTTCTGTGTTAGACGAACCAGCACCTGAGGATTCTATCAGGTTCAAGGCAACTGAGGATGTCATTCCTACTGAAGAAACTGCTGAAGAACTCGTCCCTGTACGCGAAGAACGTCGAGCTGATGCACCTGAAGATAATGAAGAAAAAGGTGCTGAGGAAAATGATCAAATTCCTCGACGACAACCAGCTCATCCTCGCGTTGCAAAAGAAGTGCAAGTGGAGAAGATCATCGATGACATTAAAGCGCCAGGTCCTCTCACACGCTCAAAAGCTTCACATTTATCTAACTTTTGTGGGCACTATGCTTTTGTCTCTATTACAGAGCCCACTAAGGTAGATGAAGCATTTCTGGAGCCGGAGTGTATTCAGGCCATGCAAGAAGAATTACATCAGTTCGAGCTCAACAATGTCTGGGAACTGGTCAAACGTCTAGATCCTCGCAAGCATAATATCATTGGCACAAAGTGGATCTACCGCAACAAGCAAGATGAAAATGGTCTTGTGGTGAGGAATAAGGCACGACTAGTAGCTCAAGGCTACACGCAGGTTGAAGGAATTGACTTCATGAAACTTTTGCACTGTCGCTAGACTTGAGTCTATTCGCATATTACTCGCCTATGCTAACCATCACAATATCACCTTATATCAAATGGATGTGAAAAGTGCATTCCTCAATGGTAAGCTTGAGGAAGAAGTATATGTTGCTCAACCCCTGTGTTTTGAAGATCCAAAGAATCTCGACAAAGTCTTCAGACTCAATAAGGCCCTCTATGGCCTCAAGCAAGCCCCTCGAGCGTGGTATGATACATTGAAGGAATTCTTTGTGAAGAATGGCTTCACACCCGGTTCACTCGACCCTACTCTCTTTACTAAATCTTATGATGGTGAACTTTTTGTGTGCCAAATATATGTTGATGATATTATCTTTGGCTGTACTGACCAACGTTATAGTGATGAATTTGCCTATATGATGTGTGAAGAATATCAAATGTCTATGATGGGAGAGTTGAAATTCTTCTTAGGTCTTCAAATTCGTCAACAACAAAATGGCATATTCATATCTCAGGAGAAATACCTCAAAGATGTCCTGAAGAAATTCGGCATGCAAGATTGCAAAGGTGTCAAAATTCCTATGCCCACAAATGGCCATCTATGCACTGATGAAAATGGTATTGACTTCGATCACAAGGTATACCGCTCCATGATTGGTTCTTTATTGTACTTATGTGCATCTAGGCCAGATATAATGCTTAGTGTTTGCATGTGTGCCCGATTTCAAGCTGCACCAAGGAATCACACCATAAGGTCAGAAGCATATTCTTCGATATCTCGCTCACACACCAACACTAGGATTATGGTACCCCAAGGGCTCTACTTTTGATCTCATTGATATTCGACTGACTATGCTGGTGATCGTGGACCGCAAGTCAACATCTGGTACTTGTCATTTCCTCGACGATCTTTGGTCCGTTGGTCCTCGAAGAAACAGAATCGCGTATCACCGCTCATCGGAAGCTGAATACATTGCTGCTGGCTCGTGTTGTGCTCAATTGCTATGGATAAAGCAAACCTCAAGGACTACGGCATCAACGTGAAGAATGTGCCTCTATTGTGACAATGAGAGTGCCATCAAGATTGCTCACAACCCAGTTCAGCACTCAAGACAAAGCACATTCAAATTCGCCATCATTTTCTTTGTGATCATGTGTTGAAGGGCGACATCTCCATCGAAAGCACGTGAAGATCAAGAACAGCTAGCTGATATCTTCACTAAGCCCTTGGATGAGAAGAGATTTAGCAAGTTGCGGTGTGAGCTAAATATCTTAGAATCTTCGAATGTTCTTTGAAAGGACACACATCCTAACACTTATGCAAAATTGATGACTTAGATGTGCAACACATGAAGAAACGTTTTTCTTCAATCAATGAAGAATAACACTCTAAATGTGAATAAATTAATGAAGAATTTGATTCTCGTAACCCTCGACAATTGTACGCGGTGTCTGAAATCATCATTATTATACGGTGGGTCACGCCACCACCAAAGTTGAAAATCTTCAATTTGAGTTTTTCCTCGTTTTGAAATTCTTCAGTTTTCAAATTCTTCAATTTTGCAAAATCTTCACTGTTTCCGCTGTCTTTCTTCATTGGCTATATATATATATAGGTTTATGTCCTCTACAAAGATTCACTTATGGCTATTTCTTCAAGTCGTTTTTTCGCTAAGTGAATGTGATCGGACCCTTCCCCCTCTATGCTATACTCAACCCAATCCATTCACAAATTCTTCATGTGCGTTCTATTTTGAAACTCGTTCAAAATCTTCACTGTGTCCTTGACAGCTGAAGAAATTGCGAACGGAACTTTACAACTGATCTTATCCAAACCTTCGGTTTTGCCGCTCAAACCATTCCGCATCCCACGATGCATTATTCTAATCACCCACGATCTCCACTACACAGTACGTGGGTGACACATGTCGTGAGAAGGGAAATGGTCAGGGGCATGTTCGTCCTAAATCTTCGGGCGATCCGTTTTTCACCGCGTCTATAAATACCCTCTCCCTTCCTCACTCTTTTACTCGCCGACCTCTCTCTCCCCGCCGAGCTCCTCAAACCCTAGCGCCGCCGCTACTCCATCGTCAGCGGTGAGGAAAAGCTTCATCGCTTTGACCTCGTCAGCCGACGTATTCGCGCCGACCATGAAATCTTCACTCCGCCGTCGCCGTAGCTGTCTTCCTCCGCCAAGTTAGGGCATGGAAGATCTGAACGACGAACTTCCCAACTGTTCTTCTCGGTCGTCGTGTTCTTCACTTGGGTAATTAAAAGTTACTTTTATTACTCACTTTGATTCTCAAATCTTCTTCAAATTCTTCAAAGGTGTTTATTCTTCAAATCTTCACACATATGAACACCTCAAATCTCTTGATTCGTTTCTCTAAGCAATGATTTTCTTCAAGATTCCTCAATTGTGTGGATCCTCGATCTATACAACTCTGGAACCTAAGACAAAGAACGCTTAGTGAAATTCTTCAAGGCTCATCTGGTCAAAATCCTCAAAATCTTTAAAAAAAAAACCTTCTGAGAACGCATATGACCTCTTCAAATTCCTCGCACCTATACTCTGTTCACAGGTACAAATGTCCGCTGCTAAATCCCTAGGTTCTCATCAACTTAACTCATTTGCAGCGTTCCTCGAAGAAAAACTGCATACTTCTTCAGAGAACTCAATTGTTCAATTTCTCAATCAAGAACATGGCGACGGTAAGAAGCCACGAAGGGAGGAAAGAAACCCGAGGTTATGACTGCGTTTGAAATCCCCGAGGAAATTTATGCCGACTATCGCACACCGGATGAAGAAAGCAAAAATCAACGCAAGGTGCGATTCGAAGATTGAACGGAGATGGGCATGGGAATGGAGGAATATAGATATGTAACTCCTAAGTACATGAAGAAATTCGCCTTAATCCTCCATGCCCAAGAGCTCCTTTGGCACTGCCAAGTAGCTGATCCCACAAGCATCAAACGAGGTGAGGACTTTCCGATGAATGGGCTAAACGTCAAGCAAAATTGGCAAAGCAAGCAAAGGAGGCAGTGAAGAAATTCAATGAGGATTCTGCGCTGCTCTCGCCATCGAGGTCTCGGTCAAACCGAGGAAATCCATGCAAAGAAGCCTGCTCATAAGCCAAGTGCTTCATCATCTGCGCCTCACGGCCAAGTTCCTCGGCAGCACCTCCAAGCAAATTCTCACACCGCTGCTGCTCCACCAAAGTCCTCAACAGCTCCGTAAAACCTTCAGCCTCGTGCACTGCTACATGCCAAAGGACTGCTGGCTTTTCAATTGCCTCAGGCATCTCTGCAAGTTCCTCAGCTGCTCCCATTTTTTCATCTGGCCCAACTCAGCTGAAGACCAAAGCAACAGCTGGACAAGGTCCTCGGCCTAGCCCAAGGAAGAAACAGGTTGCATTCCATGTGCCTTCTGATGATGAGGCATCTGATGATGAACTTGCTGAAATCATCAGAGACCGTCAAGTAAAGGCCGCTAGAGCCAAAGGTACATCTATGCCACTGCTATTGGACCCGAAGAAAGTCCTCGACTTTATTGATCTCTGGCACACGGATCCCAATACCCCTATGCCTGACCTTCATCTGACACCTGGACAAAGTCATATGTTGACTCACTTCATAGTGAAGAAAATGGAAGTTTGAGAAGGCCAGGAAATCAAAAGGCTCAATACAGAAGGAGAAGTTCCTCAAGAAAACGTTGTCAAGATGACACCGAGGAGCTTCTCCAGTCCAGACTGAAATTCAAGACCTCAAAGAAAAACTTCGATTCCTACTATGCTGATTGGCAAGGGCCAAGGTCGATTCACAACATGACGAAGAAATTCACAAATGTTGCTGCCCCAAAGGCAACATGAAATTCCTCAGCCGGAGCCTCACCAGCCCCATCAAGAACATGCCAAGACCACTAATGACGCTCAGCCTGCTGATGAAAATGTTGATTCCAGGGCTGATGATCCCATTCCACCACCGAAGAAATTGCCGTGGCACCCACTAGTGGTGCGCTCAAGAAACTACTCAAGACAGGCAACTGCATCGCCATACCAAGAAATCTGAACCAAATTCCTCGGCTCCTCCTGCGCCAACTCCAACTCCAATTCTTCCATCGCCTCGATGTGAAGAAAACCAAGGCTGCAGAATGAGCTGCTGTGAAGAAAAGGAAAGCATCACCGCGTCGATTCTTCGCTGCAAAGAAAATGAAGCCAATGACCAGCTCATTCAAAATCCAATTGATGCTGTTCCAATTTCCTCCATACCATCAAAGGAAGTTGTTCCTTTTGGAGAAGACTATGAGATCCCAATCGGATCCGATGAAGAACATCAGTCTGTTGCTTCGTCAGAGCAGGTTGATGAAGAAATTGAAGTGGATGCCATCCCTTCAACCCCAGTTATTTCCTCATCAGACTATGAAATTCCTCAGGCTGGTGATGAGGAAATTGAAGATGAAGATGTGGATATTGGATGCACCACACCAGTGATCAATGATGACTTTTGGGAAAGTCAGCATCCCAATACTCCTCTCTTCACCCCGCTCCAACAGATTCCTCAGTCCCCTGCACAAACAGTCCAAATGGACTCTAAAGAAAATCAACCCACTGGTTCTGTGCATGAAGAAATTCCAGCCACTAGTGCTGATGAAACTGCTGCTGCTGATCCTCAGACTGCATCTGTTGAGGAACAAGAAATTCCTCAGCCTGAAGAACCTGAACTTGCGATTCCTGAGGTGGTGATGCAACTCACTGACACCTCTCTGCCCAAGCAAAAGAATCTGTTTTCAAGCAAGCAAAAGTTCAAGGCTGAAGATTTCTTTGCCGAGCACGTGTTCTTCACTGACTATAATCCATATGATTCTGCTCGCATTAGGAAGAGACGCTTACGACTGCCAGCCAAGCCAACTTCTATTCCTCGCTCTTCAACAAGGATAAAATCTTTGATCATGCTCATATTCCTCATGTGGATATGGAGTCGCCGCCGAGCTTTGAGCCAGTCCTCGGTGTTCTTCACGATGCAGACTTCTAAATTTCTGCACCGATATCTCGTGGATCGGAATGAAGAGCTAATTCTTCAGTTTTATGCAACGCTGCACATCACGGAGACGATGAAGACGTGAACTCATGGGTCTTAGATTGATGACTGAAAATACTCACTACAAGGCACCAGCAACTGAATTGCTTCGTGCCCTACCACTCAGTCCTCCACTTGATGGTGCACGTCGTATCTACGATGAACCAGAACTTACATCACTATATGCAAGTGTTGATGAAGCCTTTGAAACCAAGGCAGGCCCCAAGAACCAAATTCCTCGTCAAGGAATTATTATATGTGCCTCGGACTGTCTATCGGATTCTGACGAAGACAATGAGTCCAATCAAAGGTCACGACTCGAACGATGAAGAAGTCGTTGGCATCATGAAGAATATGCTTTTCAACATCATCCATGGCGTTCCCGTCAACTTCCATGATTTCTTCATGAGGACTCTGGCTAACATTGCTATGTCACCTTTTGAGCTGAAGCCTTATGCGCCTTGGATTATGAGATTCATCAGGTCAAGGTCTTCACTCAATTACAAGGCTGATACTTTGAACCACTGCAGCTACTTGCCCCCGATTGAAGTCCTCAAACGGACCTTTACCTTAGCTGATGACAAGGGCAAGGCTACTGCTGTGATCGATGAAGGCATTCGTCCATTGGATGGACAGTTTCGCAAAGCAGCATCCTACTCCACCAATGATGACTCGCCACACATGACTCACCAAGAAATACCTCACCAAGCAAAGTCCTCAATCTATCGCACCTGTGGTGATGACTGATTGTGAGTTACTCCTCGCCTTCATCAAAGGTTGATCGTAATCATAAATGGGTCAAGCGCCGCTTGGTACTCTTCTTTACAACATGACCTCAACACACAATGCAGTGAAGAAAAACCACTACTACCTCCATGAAACCTTCAAGCGCACCTGGGTTGTCCTTTCACATGTCTACAGTGAAGAAGAACTGACTTCAATGGGTCTCAAGGAAGAATTTGACTGGTCTGCACCTCCTCCGAAGAAATTCAAGAAAGTCAAAGTTCCTTCCTTGGTGGCCAGCTCCTATTCTTCATCTCGCGACACTGATGAAAATGAAGATTTGGAAGACACTGCGGCTGGTCCAACTTCAACAACTGACCCCAACAATGCTGGCGCTCCGTCTTCAACTTGAGATTCTTCAGGAGCGTTAGTCCTCAGTTTCGATTCTTTTGGTCATTCGATGACAAAGGGGGAGAAATTTGAGTTAGTCTTCAAGCGGGTCTAGTTTTTTCTCTATATACAATATTTTATTAAGTTACAACTCTCGTTCTTTTGAAACCTTTTATGGGATCGAGTTGTAATCTTAAACCCGATGGTGCTTTGATACTTTTGATGCATTATGCTCTTGCTCTATGCTCTGATTCTCGTGAGCTCCTTGAAAATCTTCATAGCAAATCGATTTGGGCTCTGATACTCTTGATGCGTTATCTTGCATAACATCAAGCACCATATTTCATCATGCATTTCAAATTCTTCATATTATATGTTAAATGCGTGTATGAATTACAAGATATAGGGGGGATCTCCATGATTCAATTCTTCAAATGTGCATTGCCTCAAAAGCAAATTCCTCACTATGCACATCTTCAGGGGGAGTTCTCCTATATCTTGCAATCAAATTCCTCATTATCAGTATTTACACCTCATATGTTTATCCCGTTGAAAACTTAACCTATATTGTCATCAATCACCAAAAGGGGAGATTGTAAGTGCATCTAGTGCCCTTAGTGATTTTGGTGTATTGAAGACTTATAGGTTAAGGAACTAATGCGCTTGTGAGTGTACACAGATCTATAAGTCTATGAGGAGTTTGATATTTACAGAGAAAGTCGACCCCTAAAATGAAGTTCTTCAATCAAGACTTTGATATTCGAAGACTTTACAAGACTTTGATAGTGAAGAAATTGGTGTGACCTTGAAGACTTGGTATTCATTTGAGGAACATGAAGCGTGAAGACTTTTGTTTCGTAGTTTCATTTTCTCTTTCTTGAGTCATAGGAAACACCGTCTCGTTAAAGGGGTCGAGGAAATACTAAGGAAAAATTTCCATGTGATGCTCAACTCAAAATCCTACATCTACCAATCCTTCGAGTGAAGCTTTTGAAATCTCATACGCTTCACCAATTTCTTCAAAGGATGTAGACGAAGTTCTTCCGGTCACGAGGAATTTTTTCTGATCGAGGAGTTAGGAATTCGCCAGTCGAATTGCCTACACAAGAGGATCATGATAGCCCCGAGGAATTTGAGAGTCAAATTTCCGACCGTTCTTGTCTTCTTGCGCCACCTGTCCCAAAATATCTTATCCACCTAACGGTCATATCATTGAAGGGCATTTATGTCTTATCATGTCGGGCTGCTCCCTAGGCTATAAATAGCCGCCTCTACAACCACTAGCTGGTTGGCTGCTCCGATAGAACTTGACACTTGTCATTTGAGAGCAACCCATCCTCCGAGGACTTTGAGCGAAAATCATCTAGTGAGGAAAATCCCAAAACCAAACCCCTATAAACCCAAGTGATTGAGCATCATCAAGAAATTGATCCTGCGTGGATCCGACGCTTGTTACCTTTGAAGACTGTGCTTCTTCCAGACGGTTAGGCGCCATGGTCTAGAGCATCCAAGAGGAATTGTGGATCGCCGAGTGACCAAGTCTGTGAAGGTTTGGAAGTCGCTCAAGACTTACCACGAGTGATTGGACGAGGTCTGTGTGACCTTTGTTCAAGGAGAATACGGTGAGGACTTGGTGTCCTGAGCTGCGTGCTCGCCGATCGGATGTTCGGACTGTGTGTCCTCGAGTTTAAATACTCAGCCGCTCCAACCAGACGCATAACCGAGACAGCAGTTGGAACTGGTCTACCAAATCATTGTCTTCACCAACCTAATCGGTTCTATTTCCTCAACCCTTTCATTTCATCATTATTGTGTTGAGTGTTTGTTCATATCTGTTTGAAGACTTTGATCAAGACTTTCTCAATTTCCTCAGTTCAATTTCTTCATCTGCTTTGTCTTCATCTTGTGTTATCCTGTGATTACGCTTTTCAGACTCTGTGATTGTCTTCATTTCATCATGATGACTATGCTTGTAATCTGTTATGCCTACTTCTGAGTACTTATTCCGCTGCAAGTAGTTCTTCGCTAAGGAATTTCCTCACCGGCAAATTCCTCAGTGAAGAATTCATAAAAATCGCCTATTCACCCCCCCTCTAGTCGATATAACGCACTTTCACTATGCCTATTCTTTGCTCACATGACATGATTGTCATGATTTCCTCTAGTGTGTTGCATCTTCGCTCCACTAGTTTGCACGACTTGATTACTATTGCTTGCCTTGTTGCATCACCGATGATTCATACTTGCTCATTTCATGCGGTTAATGACAACCATTACCATGCTTTGCACATGTTTGTTATTGCTTCTTGTGATATCTCTCCATATGTTGCCTCCCTCATGCTAGATGATTTGACATGTATTGAGTGCAACAATGCCTTTAGTCTTGATAATGAGTTTGCCCCCATAGCATTCTCACATATAATTGGAGATTTTGACATATTCCTTGTGAAGCATGCTTGTCTTACCTCTTTGCACCATATACCTCGTGCCAGGAATATAGCCATTGTTGCATCATATTATTCATGCACTTGTGCTTCTAATGGTTATGTGCAAAAGAAGAGAACCATCATGATGGATGATGTGTTTATCTACCATGCGCATACGTTCTTTCTTTTGTTGTGTGCATGTGTAGGATACTTGGACTTTGTGTCTACTTCCGCTTCACGTGAGTTGACCATTCGAGCTCTTGAGAGCGAGCCTATTACATTCGACCACGACTCGCTTCTACACCACCTTTCCTACCACTTCGGCATTGTGAAGAATGCACAAGGACAGCCTTCAAGGTGATATCTTTCTTGAGCATGGATATTGCGGATCATACTACTTGTGTTGCTTGCACCATGAGACTTATTGATCATCTTGGACCATTTGATTGCGCACATGTTCAAGATTTTGCTTCGACTTGTCATTTTCACCGTTCCATGCATCATGATATATATGCCTTGTGTGTTGCATCCAATTCTTGGATTACTTGCTCCTCTCATATGTTTGGTTGCAACAATGTCATCACTTCACATATGCCATGTCCCATTGCTTGTCACATGATTGACTTGATTGCCTCACACATGATGAAAAATTGCTCTTTCTATTGTGTTGAGTGCCATACTATCTTCACTACACCCTATGCACATTATGCATGGATTGTCTTGCACTTGACCCATATGTTTAGACATCTCATCTTATTTGGTGTTGTGAATGTTTCTTATGCCTACCATCGACCATTTGTAGAGCGCTTTATGCATGATTGCTATGAACTTGTGATAGATGCTTCTTCTCTTGTCACACATATTTGCATCTCTACCTCCCATTTACATGCTTGTCCCCATGATATCTTTGCTTGTGATCAATTGATATGCTTACATGCCATGTCACAATCCTTTGTCAAACCATATGCTTTCCATGATGACGACACATGTTTGGTGAATCACCTCTTGAATGCTTGGTTTTGCACTAACGCTAACCACATTTGTTTTTCCAAGTGTTTGTTGTCCTGACTCCTTTTGAAGGAATCACAAGACGGTGGGACATTGGAGAGTGCCCATTTCGAGCTTCAAGATGACAAGTACTTGGTGAACGTCCACTTCTACACGGCGAAGCCATCTCTTTCCCATGGTGATTTGGTTTTTGATCCTAGGTCGGATCTTTCCCAAGGGAGGGGAGATGATGCAGAGCATCCTATGGACATTACCATGTCAAGAGTTCGTTTGGCAAGTGACACGTGCGACATCTACTTCACATACGCAAAGGTGAATCATCTCATTTACACGTGCTCACTTGACCCCTTCGAGGATGGTATACTACTTGACACTCCACTCATGTGCATGCATAGGTATTGTCGAAACACTACGGACAAGAGGAGGAGTGCGAGCGCAAAGGAACAACTACACCATCCGTGAGGGAAGCCTGGAAGCAACGACGGAAGAAGACGGAGCTGCTAAAGCTACAGCGGTCGGATATCCGGGCCAAAGGCCGGACATCCGGCGCTTGGGCAGCTGCACAGGAGCTGCCCAACAGACGGCCAAGAGCACAGCGGCCGGACATCCAGCGGCCAGCCCGGACATCCGGCATCCCTCCCGGAAATCCGGCATCAACATCATAAGCCAACAGAAGATCACCCCGCTCGAGCCGGACATCCGGTGTCTCACGAGAGCCCGGACATCCGGCCCCCTGCCCGGACATCCGGCGCCTGCCATGCGCACAGAGTCGGGCCAGAGGCCCATGTATCCCTTTCCCACTTACCCTTTCGTGACTTAGAATATAAATAGACCACCCCCTCCTCCATTCTATGGTCAGCAAAGTGATAGATCATTTGTATGTGAGCTTTGCTCCTACCTTCCTCTACTCTTGAGAGAGAGAGAGAGACTACTACTCCATTGGAGGCCAAGACCTCCATCTAGGAGAAGATCCTGCGGGATATATCATCAGGACCCCCCTCATGGGCCGACCCCATTCAAGACCTCCTCATGGAGATGAACTTTACCTTGTATCTTTCCCTTTGTTGTTCATGTACCTTGTGGATCTTGTGTGTTTGATTGTCTAGTGGATGTGTGATAACCCATAAGTATAGGGGATCACAACAGTTTTCGAGGGTAGAGTATTCAACCCAAATTTATTGATTCGACACAAGGGGAGCCACAGAATATTCTCAAGTGTTAGCAGTTGAGTTGTCAATTCAACCACACCTGGAAACTTAGTATCTGCAGCAAAGTGTTTAGTAGCAAAGTAATATGATAGTGGCGGTAACGGTAACAAAAGTAAAGGCAGCAAAAGTAATGTTTTTGGTATTTTTGTAGTGATTGTAAGAGTAGCAACGGAAAAGTAAATAAGCGTAAACCAGTATATGGAAAGCTCGTAGGCACCGGATCAGTGATTGATAATTATGCCGGATGTGGTTCGTCATGTAACAGTCATAACATAGGGTGACACGTAACTAGCTCCATTTCATCAATGTAATGTAGGCATGTATTCAATATAGTCATACGTGCTTATGGAAAAGAGCTTGCATGACATCTTTTGTCCTACCCTCCCGTGGCAGCGGGTCCTATTGGAAACTAAGGATATTAAGGCCTCCTTTTAATAGAGAACCAAACAAAGCATTAGCACATAGTGAATACATGAACTCCTCAAACTATGGTCATCACCGAGAAGTATCCCGATTATTGTCACTTCGGGGTTGTCGGATCATAACACATAATAGGTGACTATAGACTTGCAAGATAGGATCAAGAACACACATATATTCATGAAAACATAATAGGTTCAGATCTGAAATCATGGCACTCGGGCCCTAGTGACAAGCATTAAGCATAGCAAAGTCATAGCAACATCAATCTCAGAACATAGTGGATACTAGGGATCAAACCCTAACAAAACTAACTCGATTACATGATAAATCTCATCCAACCCATCACCGTCCAGCACGACGGTGAGCATCATGAAATTGGTGATGGAGGATGGTTGATGATGACGACGGCGACGAATCCCCCTCTCCGGAGCCCCGAACGGACTACAGATCAGCCCTCCCGAGAGAGATTAGGGCTTGGCGGCGGCTCCGTATAGTAAAACGCAATGAAACTTTCTCTTTGATTTTTTCTCCCCGAAAGCCAATATGGAGTTGGAGTTGGCATCGGAGGGTCTCCAGGGGGCCCACGAGGTAGGGGCGCTTGTGGGGCGCCCCACCTCGTGGATGTGTGTGGGCCCCCTGGTCTTCATCTTTGGCAAGGATTTATTATTATTTTTTATAAGACATCCCGTGGAGTTTCAGGTCCTTCCGAGAACTTTTGTTTTCTGCACATAAAACAACACCATGGCAATTCTGCTGAAAACAGCGTCAGTCCGGGTTAGTTCCATTCAAATCATACAAGTTAGAGCCCAATACAAGGGCAAAAGTGTTTGGAGAAGTAGATACGACGGAGACGTATCAATGTGTGATTGGACTTGTTCTTGAGTGTTTCCCCTTGTGATTTCTCTCCGTTCTTCCCCATGTTCGTCGTGTTCTTCGAGGGAACCCACTCCAATCGTGAAAGATCGGCCTACACCGGGTTAGCTTGAGTGTATGAGCTGCAGGTCTTGGATGAGTACTTGGCATACTTGAAGTCTTCTTGTACTTGTCGTTCCGCCTTGGTCGCTTGATGAACTAGCTCGAGAAGGTTGGAGTAAGGTTGGAAATCGGCAATCCTCCATATTGGGTGGTTGAGGCCGTTCAAGAAGCGTGCCATTGTTTGCTCATCATCTTCTTTGACATTGGCTCGTATCATGGCAATCTCCATTTCTTGATAGTATTCTTCCACCGTCTTTGTCCCTTGCTTGAGGAGTTGCAACTTCTTGAAGAGATCTCGTGTGTAGTATGTAGGCACGAAGCATGCTTGCATAACGTCCTTCATTATTGTCCAAGTCGTGATGGGTGGCTCGTCCTTCTCGCGATGCCACTCGATCACTTGTTCCCACCAAATGAGGATATAGTCTTGGAACTCGAGGGATGCGATGGAGATCTTGTTTTCCTCGTCGTAGTTGTGAAGACGGAATATCTTGTCGACTTTCAATGCCCATGATAGGTACTCCTCGGGGTCGTTACTTTCAGAGAACTTGGGCATGGTGAACTTGAGCTTGTCATAGCGGAGTTCGTCATCATAGTGACGATGTTGATGTCGCTCTTGTCAAGGTGGAGGATCTTCAAGTACTCGATCCACTTGGTGTCGCTCGAGACGTGGAAGGGGGTCTTGGATCACTCAATCTGGTTGTCGAGGAGGAGGTCAGGCCATGTGTTCATGGTTTCGCCTTTCTTGTTGTTCTTCATGTCGAGCGGCTTCTTCCTGTCGTTCTTGACGAAGAGCTTCTTCTTGCTCACATACTAGACGACTGCGTTGGGCAACGGCTCGAGTGGATTCTTTGAGTGCGTCTTGAGCCGCTTGAGCTTGAGCTTCATGGTTTTGTTGTGCCGAATAGAATCGTCGTCTTGAGATTCTGGGCATGGACAATGTGGTGGTAGTTGCTCTTGATCCATGTCTTCTCTCTCTTGGCGTCGTGCTTGCTCTCGCGCTCGAATTCGGTCTCGGAGGCCATTGCCATGGAATGGATTTTCTTGCGCCTGGTGAACTTGAGCGTAGTTACGTCGAGGAGGACTTTCATTGGAAGAAGAGTATGACGACGAGTGGCGACTCAAGTGGCGTTGGGAAGAGGTTGAGGAAGACGCGCGGCTCACGATCATGTTGCGAAATTCATCCATTTGTTTCGAGAGCTTGGCGTCCAAATAGTCCCGTTGTCATGCTTCCGATTGTCGTAAGTCGGTGGCGTGTTGCTCGATGTGATCACCCAAAGCTTCACTCTCTTGATGTAGAGCTCAATGTGCGATGAAGAAGTGGTTCTTGGTGACGTAGTCGCGTTCACGATCTTGCTCCTCGAAGAGTGGGTTTTCCAAAGAAGAAGGCCTATCCATCATGTGAAAGTGGTGGTGAGTAGGAAAATGAGAGAACAAAACCAAAGTTACCTTTTCCAAAGATTGTAGATGTAACAAGTACGATCCCACGTGATGCTATAATAGTAGAGTTGGTACCGGGTATTGTTTCTCACACTTACAAGTAAAAGGCTTATGGAGGAGCTTGGTTAGGAAGTGGCACAAATAATTCAAGCAAATGTTAGTCAATATATTGAAAAAGTTGAAAAGATGCACCAATGGCAAGTAAGACAAATAGATCAAACCCAAGGATATCACTAGGAACACAAACACGGAAGATAAATGGGATCTGCACAACCAAGGAGTGAGCTCTAAGATGTGGAACCACGGAAAATACTCTTGTTGTACGGATACTAGAGATACACTAGCTCGATTGATCTAATGGGCTACATATGCTAGTGCGCCAACCTAATAGAGAAACGGGTCATCTCACTATCCCAAGTATGCTTATGTATGTATGAACCAAGATGATGAACTAGCCAAAGTGGCTCAATGCTATTGCTTACAAGCTCTTGCTTCTATTCTCTTTTGCTTAAAAGCTTTTCTTCTTTTTGTTTGTTCTTATTTTTACTATGCCACAACGCTTGATATACGAGCCACAATGCGAGGTAACAAGTGGTATATGTACGTGAGAGATGTAACACTAATGGTGCACTAAAGGCGTGGCCTAGCAATACTCAACAAGCTAATCTCGATGGGTAGGCTCCGCAAAAGAGGCTCGAGGCTATCAAGGTAATGGCAAGGGTAAGATAATGGTGTCTTCGAGATTACCGTCCTTGCTTACGGTTGGTATGAAGATGGAGTGGTCGAAGACGATGTGGAGTCCTAGTCGATGATTGAGTGGCGGTGATGATGACGTCGAATTGTGCCTAAGTAGCCGAAACACCTTAGGACACGAGAGAAACCGCAATCCAAAACTCAAACAACCACAAGAAATATTGCGGAAGAACACAAGTGGTGGTGGGGTGCCAAAATGGTGGAAAACAAAAACTGGCCGAAGTGCTCTGGATGGTCCATGCGCACGGGGTAAGTGAGGCCCGTGTGCACGGGGTCCAGATGGCCCGTGTGCACGGGGTCCTCTGGAAGCGGACGAAAAGCTTCGGATCGATGGTGATTTCCAATTTGATGCCAAATTCGATGGATGGTAGGGTGGGGAAGATGGTAGGGGGGTAGATCCACTTGCCAAACACATTCGTGGATCAAATCAACCAAATCTCACAAGATCAACAAATTGCAAGAATTTTTTTGGGGCTATTTTTGTTGGGGATTTTCGAATTAGGACGAAAAACAACAAATTCAAGCTAGAAAATGGGGGGAGGGGGTAGGGACTCCAAGATGTGAATCATTGATAATCTAAACAAAACCCAAAGTCTAAACGACGCCCTAAGGGCTGTCTATATGGAGGAAGAGGGGGGAATTTCGTGGCCCTTGGAGGAGGGGTCCGAAACCAACCCTAGCACTTGTTTTCCCACACATACAGACTCTAAAAATAGCCTATACTCAAGTATTTCGAAATTACATGGGCCTGACCCAATAATAAGGTGACCAAGCACCTATAATAGCCTCTGTACGAAATTTATGAAGTGGCATCTTGTATATTTCGTCCAAGGCTTTACACACTCATTATGGTGGTTTCAAAGTCCTGAAATCATCACTTGTAACTCCGTTTGTTCCTCTATGCATGCCATCATCTCCATGCTTGATCTTGCTCCAATGATCATCCTTCTTGTCCAAGCTAGGCCCTTCATTTGTAAGCAAGACAATGTATCCAATTTAGGCAGCATCATATTCTCATGAACATTAGAATCATTACCAAGAAACAAAAGTACCTGGTAATTTAATTGGCATGCGCGAGCTCTAGTAATTGGTCCAGTATATGTATCAGTAGGTGTTGTGGTTGTAACTTTGTTAGTGATATCCTCATCATCTTGAAATCCACAAGTGGATCCTCTCCTAAGAGGCCTTGATCTCCAATGGAGGTGGCAGATGGAGCAAAGCTCACAAATATCTCATCTAATAGTTTGCTAACTAATACGCTCCAACGATCTATAATTTTGATTGTTCCATGTTGTTATATTATCAATCTTGGATGTTTTACAATCATGTATAGTCATTTTATATCATTTTTTGGTACTAACCTATTGACAAAGTGCCAAGTGCCAGTTGCTGTTTTTTCCATGCTTTTTTACATCGCAGAAAATCAATATCAGACGGAGTCCAAATGCCTCGAAAACTTTACGGAGAAATTTTATGGGCCGTAAGGAACACAACGGCCCCCTGGCTGCCTCGGGGTGCCCGAGGGGGCACAACCCATTGGCATGCCGCCAGAGGCCCAGCGCCTCGGTGGGTTGTGCCCACCTCGGTGCCCCTGCATCGCCTCCTGCTCTATAAATACCCCAATATTTCAGAAACCCTAAAGGATTCGACGAAATATTCATCGAGCCAGAGAGTCCGAACCACCAGATCCAATCTAGACACCATCTCGGATGGGGTTCACCACCGATTGTCGCCATCCGATGATGCGTGAGTAGTTATTTGTAGACCTTTGGGTCCGTAGTTAGTAGCTAGATGGCTTTCTCCTTCCTTCTCGGATTCTTAATAAAATGGTCTCTTGGAGATCCATATGATGTAACTCTTTTGCGTGTGTTTCTTGGGATCGATGAACATTGAGTTTATGATCGTTATATCTTTCTATATCCATGAAAGTTATTTGAGTTTCTTTGATCTCTTATATGAATGATTGCTTATAGCCTCGTATTTCTTGTCTGATATTTGGGTTTTGTTTGGCCAACTTGATCTATTTATCTTGAAGTGGGAAGAGCTGCTTTGTAGTGGGTTCGATCTTACGGTGCTTGATCCCAGTGACAGAAAGGAAACGACCCATATGAATAGTTGCTACTAAGGATAAACGATGGGGTCTATCTCTACATAGAAAGATCTTGTCTACATCATGTCAACGTTCTTATTACATTACTCCATTTCTCCATGAACTTAATACACTAGACGCATGCTGGATAGCGGTCGATGTGTGGAGTAATAGTAGTAGATGCAGGCAGAAGTCGGTCTACTAATCTTGGACGTGATGCCTATGTAATGATCATTGCATGGATATCGTCATAATTATTTGAAGTTCTATCAATTGCCAACAGTAATTTGTTCACCCACTGTTTGCTATTTTTCTCGAGAGAAGCCACTAGTGAAACCTACGGTCCCCGGGTCTTGTTTCTCATATATTTGCCTTTGCGATCTACTTTTTCCTTGCATTTATTTTCAGATCTATTAAACCAAAAATACAAAAGTACCTTGCTGCAATTTTTTTTATTTAGCGCTCGATCTATCAATTTACTACAAATTTATCTCACGTCTGCTTGCCACTTGAGGCGTCAGACTCGAAGGGATTGACAACCCTTTAACACGCCGGGTTGCAAGGATTTGTTATCTGTGTGTAGGGGCTGTTTACATTGTGTTGCTTGGTTCTCCTACTGGTTCGATAACCTTGGTTTCATATCTCGAGGGAAATACCTACCACCGCTTATGCTGCATCATCCCTTCCTCTTTGGGGAAAGACCGACGAGCTTCAAGTGACATCAAAAGGAATTTCTGTGCCGCTGTCGGGAGGATCTTCAACATATACCAGGTTACTAATCACAAATATCATCTCCTCACAATTTACATTATTTTCCATTTTCCTCCCATTTTCCATTCCCGCACTTCACAAAAATTTGTCGCTTTATTCGCTCTTTTCCGCTCGCTTCCTTGCGTCAATCTATTTTTGAGTGCAATCTTGTTGTGTATCCATCATGACTCAAGAGTACACCAAGTTATGCGATTTCTCAAATACCAACAACAATGATTTTATTGGCACTCGATTGCTCCTCCCGCCGCTTAGTGCAGAGTCTTGTGATATTAATACCGCTTTGTTGAATCTTGTTATGAAAGATCAATTTTCGCATTCAATGGGGATGCCGCATCCCATCTTAATACCTTCGTGAAATTATGCGATATGCAAAAGAAAAAAGATGTGGACAATGATATGGTGAAGATGAAATTATTTCTGTTTTCTTTGCGTGATTCTGCAAAAAATTGGTTCTCTTCTTTGCCTCGCAATACTATCGATTCTTGGAATAAGTGCAAAGATGCTTTTATCACTAAGTATTTTCCTCCCGAAAAATTATTTTTCTTAGAACCCAGATCATGAATTTTAAGCAACTTGAACATGAGCATGTTGCACAATCTTGGGAAGGGATGAAAATGATGCTAAGGAGTTGCCCAACTCATGGGTTAAATCTTTGGATGATCATACAAAAAATTTATGCGCGGTTGAATTTTGTTTCTCGTAATATTTTAGATTCCGCCACGGGTGGGACTTTTATGGAAATTACTTTGGGTGAATCCACCAAACTTCTTGATAATATTATGGCAAATTATTCACAATGGCATACCGAAAGGGCTCCTACTAGTAAAAAAGTTAATTCGGTTGAAGAAATTTCTTCTTTGAGTGAAAAAGTTGATGCTCTTATGAAATTGGTTACTAGTAGAAGTGCTCCTATTGAATTGATTGATATGCCTTTTTCTACTTTGATTGAGAAAAATAGTGATGCCATAGATGTGAATTTTATCTCTCAAAATAATTTCAATAACAATGCTTATAGAGGTAATTTTAATCCTAGGCCTTTTCCTAGTAATTCCTCTAATAATTATGCTAATTCCTATGGAAGTCAATCTTATAATAATAATAATAGGAACACCTCGGATCTTGAGAATAATATTAAAGAATTTATCAACACACAAAAGTTGTCAACACTTCCATAGAAGAAAAGTTTAGTAAGATTGATGATTTGTCTAGAAGTGTTGGTAGAATTGCTCATGATGCGGAAAATCTCAAGATGAAAATTTTGTGCCTAAAGTAGATGAATCAATTAAAGCTCTTTATGTTTCTATGGATGAAAGTAAGAAAAGAACCGCTATGCTTAGAGCTAAAGAGAATTTTTAGAAAAGCATTTTCTAGTGATTTCTTTTGCAAAAGTGATGAAGATCTTAAAATGATTGGTGTTTCTTTATTAATTCCTTGTTTAGTAGAGTTAAGATTGATGAAAAAGGGACCGGAGAAGAGTCAACTTTAGGTAGAAGGCGTCCCAATATTTTGGAGGGTGAAAATCTTGTTGAGAAAATTGATGAAAGTGGGTTTGAGAGGTCAAAACTTTAACTAGTGATGTGCCCACTCTTTTGGATTACAAAGACTTTAATTATGATAGTTTCTCTTGATTGATTGTATTTTTTTGCAATCCATGATAAGTTCACCCCATGCTTATGAACAAAATAAGGCTTTTACTAAACATATTGTTGATGCTATGATGAAAGCTCTTGAAGAAAAATTGAATTAGAAGTTTCAATTCCTAGAAAATTGCATGATGAATGGGAACCTAATATCAAAGTTAAGATTAAAAATTATGAGTGTTCTGCTTGTGTGACTTGGGCTAGTGTTTCTACAATTCTGAAATCTTTATGTGATGTGCTTGGTCTTACTAACCTTAAAGAATGTTCTTTGAATTTGCACTTGGTGGATTCTACTATTAAAAATCCTATGGGAAGAACTAATGATGTTCTTATTCTTGCAAATAGGAATTATGTGCCCATAGATGTTATTGTTCTTGATATTGATTGCAATCCGCCTTGTCCAATTATTCTTGTAGACCATTTTTATGCACTATCGGTGCCGTGATTGAGATGAAAGAAGGCAATATTAAGTTCCAATTTACTTTGAGGATGGGTATGGGACACTTTCCTAGAACTAGAATGAAGCCACCTTCTGAATCAATCATGAGGGCATCTTATGGATCTCGAACCAAAGATGACAAAACTTAGATACTTGCTTTATGCCTAGCTAAGGGCGTAAAACTATAGCGCTTGTTGGGAGGCAACCCAATGAATAAATTTTAATTTTGCTTTTTGCTTTCTGTTCTTGAGTGTTAGCACAATTATGCTACTGTTATGATTGTTTTTTTGTGTTTTAATTAGTGTTTGTGCCAAGTCGAACTGATAGGATCTTCTTGGGTGATAGTTGTTTGATCTTGCTGAAAAGACAGAAACTTTGCGCTCACGAAAATAATTTCTTTTTGTTAGAAAGTGATTTTGCCCTGATTCTTTTGCAGAAGATTAATATACAAATTTCTCAGGTTGTCCTAGTTTTTCAGAATTTTGGAGTTCCGAAGTTTTCGCCTAAGTCGATTACATACTGCTCTGCTTTTGACAGATTCTGTTTTCTTTTGTGTTGTGTGGTTATTTTGATGGCTCTATGGTTTTCTTTGATGAGTTTTTGCCATAGAAAAGTTGGAATACAGTAGATATAACACAAAAACAAAATATGAATTTGTTTGATACAGTACTTATAGTAGTGGTTTGCTTTCTTACACTAACGGATCTCACGAAGGTTTTGTTGAGTTTTGTGTGATTGAAGTTTTCAAGTTTTGGGTTATCTTACGATGGATGAAGGAAGGATAGAAGAGCCTAAGTTTAGGGATGCCCCGACATCCCAAGCTATTATCCAAAAATGAGCAACCAACTAAACTTGGGATGCCCCCGAGTAGCATCCCCTCTTTCTTGTAACAACAATCGGTATTTTACTCGAAACTATATTTTTATTCGTCACATGATATGTGTTTTGCTTGGAGCGTCTTGTATGATATGAGTCTTTGCTTGTTTTATTTTGTGTTTCAAGTCATCAATCCTTGCTGGACACACCTATTTGGGAGAGCCAAAATTATGTCATGACTTGATACAATTTCTCTCAATGCTTCACTTAAATTTTTATGAGCAATGGACTTGCTCTAGTGCTTCACTTATATCTTTGTAGCACGGTGTGCTTTAGTATTTTGAAGAAATGCTCTCTTGCTTCACTTAGATTTATTTGGGAGTTAGTAAAATTTTCAAGAAATTCTCTTGCTTCACTTAAATTAATTTGGGAGAAAGAAAACTTATGCTCATGATCTTCACTTATATTTATTTGAGCTTGTCAAAAGCAACACATGAAAATTAGGCCCAAAGTGATAGATATCCTAGAAGGATATAATAAAAACTTTCATGAAGATCAATGGACAAAATGAACTTTATTCTTAGTAATAGTTTTGAGATATGAGGATGTGATATGTGAGTTATGTTGGTGAGTAAGGTGTTAAGGTTTGTGATTCCCTATGCAAGTACGAAAGTCAATAGTCATGCAAGGAAATAATATCCTACTTGTGGTGCATAATTCAGTGTTATTTATGCTTAATGCTTGCTTATGAGATTATCTATTTCTTGGTTGGTCGCTTCTCAATCTTTTGCTAGCCTTCATTTTCCACTAAGTATGATCTCTACTTGTGCATCCAAAACCTTAAACTAGTTTTGCCACATGAGTCCACTATATCTACCTATATGCGGTATTCTTTTGCCGTTCTATGCAAATTTGTATGTGCCATCTTTAATTTTCAAAATTAACTTCTCTTTTGTGTGTTTGTTTCGCTCGTGGAGCGGTGTGGGGTGGCTAATATTTTTCCATGCTAGATGTGTTATTCTCACGATGAGTGTTTATTCACTTGTCATTGCACGAGAGTAAGGCAAAGGTATTAGGGATGCCCAAATTCCGAAATGAAAAAAATTGAATTTACTTTATGTTGTCAAACAATAAATTCCTTGAAAGTGTTATATGGATGGCAACCGTGGATACGGTTAGCCATGGAAAGTGAAAGTATGGTGGAAAAGGAATAAAGTTTATTTTCAGTTTGGGAACCGCCTATGATATATCTAGCATGGAAAGTGTTGGGAACTCTAAGTCGTTGCTGGTGGGATGGATACACCTCCCAAAATGTTTTTATCTCTAATTTTTTGCTTTGAGCTCGCACCTCTACAAATCCCTACTTCCCTCCTCATGAAGGGTCTTTCTTTTACTTTATGCAATTTTTATTTTGAGTCTCCATGTTCTCTTATAAAACACCAACTAGGAGGCAATATGATCGTATTTAAGTATTGGGTGTAGCTAATATTAGAATGTGTTTCATGAATGGATCAATGTTTAAGCATGATGGGCTAGGGATAACTTATTTTAGCGTTGATTTTTTGAAAGACATGGTTGGTTGTTGATATGCTTGAGTATCTAAATTATCATGTCAAAGCTAGACTATTGCTTTGAACAACTAAAAGTCCAAATTTCCATGCTATAAAGAAAAGAAATATGATATGACCTGTTAGGCAGATTCCACATCAAAATTCTGTTTTTATCACTTACCTACTGAGGATGAGTAGGAGGTAAGCTTGGGGATGCTGATATGTCTCCAACGTATCTATATTTTTTTATTGTTCCATGTTGTTATATTATCAATCTTGGATGTTTTACGGTCATTTATAGTCATTTTATATCATTTTTTGGTACTAACCTATTGACATAGTGCCAAGTGCCAGTTGCTGTTTTTTCCATGTTTTTTTACATCGCAGAAAATCAATATCAGACGGAGTCCGAATGCCCTGAAACATTACGGAGAATTTTTATGGGCCGAAGGAACATAACAGGCCCTCGGTTGCTGTCGGGGTGCCCCGAGGGGGCACAACCCACCGTGGCGTGCCAGAAGCCCAGCGCGCTCGGTGGGTTGTGCCCACCTCGGTGCCCCTGACCGCCTCTTTGCTCTATAAATACCCCAATATTCCAGAAATCCTAAAGGCATCGACGAAATATTCATCCAGCCGCCACAAAGGTGTCCGTAACCACCAGATCCAATCTAGACACCATCTCGTATGGGGTTCACCACCTCCATTGGTGCCTCCGATGATGCGTGAGTAGTTCTTTGCGTGCCTTCCGTCCGTAGTTAGTAGCTAGATGGATTTCTCTCTCGCTGGATTCTCAATACAATGGTCTCTTGGAGATCCATATGATGTAACTCTTTTTATGTGTGTGTTTGTTGGGATCTCATGAACTTTGAGTTTATGATCGCTATATCTTTCTATATCCATGAAAGTTATTTGAGTTTCTTTGATCTCTTATATGAATGATTGCTTATAGCCTCGTATTTCTTGTCCGATATTTGGGTTTTGTTTGGCCAACTTGATCTATTTATCTTGAAGTGGGAAGAGCTGCTTTGTAGTGGGTTCGATCTTACTTGCTTGATCCCAAAGGATGTAAAGGAAACGACCCATATGAATAGTTGCTACTAAGGATAAACGATGGGGTCTATCTCTACATAGAAAGATCTTGTCTACATCATGTCAACGCTCTTATTACATTACTCCATTTCTCCATGAACTTAATACACTAGACGATGCTGGATAGCGGTCGATGTGTGGAGTAATAGTAGTAGATGCAGTAAGTCGGTCTACTAATCTTGGACGTGATGCCTATGTAATGATCATTGCATGGATATCGCCATAATTATTTGAAGTTCTATCAATTGCCAACAGTAATTTGTTCACCCACTGCTTGTTATTTTTCTCGAGAGAAGCCACTAGTGAAACCCACGGGCCCCGGTCTTCTTTTCTCATATATTTGCCTTTGCGATCTACTTTTTCCTTGCATTTATTTTCAAATCTGTTAAACCAAAAATACAAAAATACCTTGCTGAAATTTTTCTTTATTTATTTTATTTAGCGCTCGATCTATCAATTTACTACAAATTTATCTCACGTCCGCTTGCCACTTGAGGCGCCTATACCCCGAATGGGATTGACAACCCTTTAACACGCCGGGTTGTGAGGATTTGTTATCTGTGGTGCATGCGCTATTTACGTTGTGTTGCTTGGTTCTCCGGCTGGTTCGATAACCTTGGTTTCATATCCGAGGGAAATACCTACCACCACCGTGCTGCATCATCCCTTCCTCTTTGGGGAAATACCAACGTAGCTGCCACTAACCCTAAACATATCCCTAGGTACGAATTATATAGGCTTGGGTAGGTAGGAGGTGAAGTGGATGCGGTGGAGGCCCAACAGCCCGCATCAGCCGCCATCCTGTAGGGCCCGCGTGCGCATGGGGTAAGTTGGGCCGGCTCAAGGGGTCCCTGGCGCACGGTACACGCCAGCGCGCACGGGTGCTACACCCGTAGCTCCCTCGTAGTTCAGGGCACGGGCTCGTGGGCCCGTGGCGCACGGGTCGCCTCGACCTTCTGCCCAGCATTCTTGGTGTCTGGGAACGACACCTATGGGATCACAAGAACTTTACTACGGTCGCGGGCGCTGGGTCGTGAGAAGAGCGGATCGAATGATAGCACACGGTTTCCTAATCCGTGTTCGGGCCACGAGGATTTGTAAAACCCTAGTCCTTCTTGGTGGTTTGTTTATCTGTGTTCTTGAACTAGCAATGGGGCGGAGGAGCTCCAAAGAGCCGAATCCTCCTCCCGGTCGCCTTGGGCCTCCTCTTATAGGGAAAGGGGTTGCCACAAGGCACACTGTGAGGTGGAAAGGGCAAGGATGCGAGTTTATCCTCGATTACATGAAAAGGCGCTTTTAATGCGCCTTGCTTAGGTGTCCTTGCTTTATCGTGGACGGGAGAGCCTCTGCTCGTCTGGTCCGCCGCCCCTTTCGTGGTCGACACGCTACCGCCAGCCTGTGCTCAGTGCCATGTGCCAGGCGTGCAGCAACCGAGGTGGTGAGTGGTGGGTCTCCACAAAGATCCGCTGTCGCAACGCAGTGCCTACCCAACTGGTTGGGTCGGTAGCTGCATGCGAACGGTGGTGGAGGTTTGATTACGCGGGCTGATGGTGTTCCCACGGGTGTTCTAGGCAAGGGCCTCGCCAGTAGCCTCCGGCAAGGGTCATGCCGGGCCTGTGCAAGGGTCTTGCCGTGGCGCTGGCTGTCATCCCCAAAGAAGGCTCTTGCCGGGCCTTGTGGTCCTCCTGGCTGGGATCCCGCCAAGGGTCGCCATCTTCTATAGTGTGTATCTGATCTTGAATGTCTTCACAAAGATCTGCATGCCACCATGGGGATGTCTCCTAATCCTGCCCCATGGGGGCAGTGGACGCAAGGGTGACTCGCCCGTAGGTGGGGCGAGCTGCCACGGCAAGGGTCTTGCCGGGTTTGCTAAACCGCCCCGCAAGGATCTTGCCGGGGAGTCCGCTTGGCCCCTTTGCTCTCTCTGTGGTCTTTGTCTTGGCGCCGCTCGCTTCCTTTCGAAGCTTCGCTTACTTTGGCTCACCTCCCTTGCCTTGCTTAGTGCGGTGGTGCCCATGCCTCGCATCGCCTGCACGCTTATAGGGTACAAAAGTGTGCCCCTGCTTTGTACACCGACAGAGCCCCGGCCTGGGCCACATGTAAGCGCATCATCGCTGCTGGGCTAGGCCCAAAACGGTGCGCTGGCAAAGGGGTGGTTTTACATGGTAGTCTCTTCACAAGACTGCGCTTCCCATGCCTCCCGCGCCTGCTCGGGCGTGGGGAGGCGCGGTGACGGGCGGCATGCGCCACGTCATAGCTTAATGTGAAAGGAGGCGGCCCGCTTTCCCCATAAGAAGGAATAACCGGTACGCTGCTCACTTTCTCCTCTTCTTGTACCTTTTCCAATCTCGAGCCGCTGCTTTCTCTCTTCTTCCTTCCTAAGTTGCCACACCGCCGCCGCTGCTTCGCCACCCCTCTTCCTCAATCCTCTAGATTCTCGGCCGCCATGGCGCCCAAATCCGCCAAGGGCAAGGGGTGGCTAAGGGCCTGGGACCGTGGAGCCGCCGGAGCGCCTATTGTCGGGGACCGGACGGTCCGCCTTCTTCTTCCCATCGCCGGTTGATGTTCATGAGCTCCGGCCTCCTTCAAGCCCTTATGGGGAGTGAAGACGGGGAGAGAATTGGGCACCCGCAACGACGTCATTCCCTGCGCTATGCCGATCCTGCTCCAAATCGCATCCTTTTGTCAATTACCTTTTTGGGTTATGCCCCTTTTTCCGATTTCTTCGCGACATGCACACCTTCGGCTTCGCTTCTTGGATTTGACTCAATGCGGTATGGTTCGCCTTCACAAGATCTTTAAGGCTTTGCCGAGTGCAGCCCAACACGCACTCTTTCGCCATTATTTCTCCCTCGAAACCATCCCGAGGCGCCGCCTCCGGACAAGCGCCGCTCGGATCGCAAGCTCCAAGGGGCGCATCTTAACGGTGCCATGAAGGAGAGGTGGAGGAATGTCATGGTCGGTGGTGCTGGATTGAAGACGAAGACCCGCCGGAATTTCGCAGGTTCACCGAAGCGCCGTCCGCGGCAACGATTGGAGTGATGTCGATGTTGCCGACGGAGGCTTATCGTCGCCACCACCAGATCCTCCGGCTGACCCGGCTGGGCTCACCCAGAGATGATCGGGCGACTTCATTCGCCACGGACGCCTGCTGTATAATAAGGGAGGCCGCCCGCTTTTTACGAACCCGACCGACATTATGCGGCTCCGCCGCCTCGACCACAACTTCACGGTGATGGCACATGCCCACTTCTGCCAGCGGCTTTTCCAGCTTGATGTGGGTCACGACGGCGAGGTCGAACGGACCGGCAAGGCCGCGAGGGCTGCCGCAAAGGTCGGCAAGGCCGCTAAGGGGCCGCTTCTTCGCTGCCGGGTGGTCCCACAGTAATAACTCACGCCGGTCCGAGATCATTGCTATGATGCCGGATCGCAACGCCGCACGCCCTGCCCCGAGCTGGAAGGAGCCGACGGACGCAGATGTGCAGCAATTCTTCGATTCCTTGATCGAGGTATACGTCAATGCTGACGTCGAGCGTTGCTTGTCATGGACACCACCCATGCGGAGCTGGACTACATCGCCACCATGGCGAGGGTGGCACAGCTTGCCATGGAGGCCGGCAGCGCCGGGGCGTAGGGACAAGGCCGCGACGGCCACGGAGGAGGAGCAGTTCACCTGTGGGCGGCGGCCACCGAGGAGGAGGTCAGCAGCGACGCTGGAAATCTGCTTCGAGGACGCCGCCGACGAAGTCGCCGCCGAGGAGGACGGGCGCAGGCTCGACGCCAGCCAGGGGAAGAGGGCGAGTCCCGCGCGGTCTGCCTCCGCGAAGTCGGTCCGCCCGCAGGGCTACACGGCTCAATTGACCCTCGAGGGGTCCGGCACCACACGAGGTCCACGGCAGCGGCGACGACGAAGGTCGCTGAGAAGAAGAAGGCGACAGCCCCTTCTCATCCGGGCGCCGACAAACCCCGCCACCTTCTTCGCTCCTCCAAAGGCCGACTCGATGACGATGTGGAGCTCCTTTGATCTCGGCCTCAGCCCGGAGAGGAAAAGGAAACCGGTGGAAGAGGAGGACGGATGACGAGTAAGTACTACGCTCATCGCATTTCCATTTCCAATCGGTCGCTTGTCTTGATCCATTTTTGCTTTTGCAGGAGGCGTAGACGCTGGCCCAGAGCGGAAGCGGGCGAGGACCTATGGCAGCAGTCAGTCCCCGGCTAGGGCTTCAAAGACACCACCGGTGGTGCCGAAAGCAGCCCTGACAGCAGCCCCCGGCGAGCCCCCCATTTAAGTTCACACCCTCTTCTTACTCGATGTGGCAAGCGCCGATGCTAAGGATGCCGACCTTGCCGGGTTTGTGAGGGAGCGCAGCAGGAGGAGGCACAGAGGGCTACTCCTAACACACCACCCCATCGACCACGCCGCCTGCGGCGCCCCTGCAAGGGCATCAGCACGGAGCCCACACCCATGGAGGAAGAGGGTAACTTGGCGCCGGTGACTCGCCACTGGCGCCAAGTGTCTGGAGAGGGGACTGCCACACCTGCACCGGTGAGTCTCTGCCCTTCGCTCTCTGTTTTTCCCTTATTCTTTTCTTGGCTTCATTGTTCTATTGCTGCCTGTGCCCTCCTTCAACAGACATGGAGGACGGGACACCGTTGTTGGAGACATTGCCGAGGAGGCCGCAGTGGAGGAGCCAGCAGGATTGCCGCCGAGGAGGCCGCCAAAGATGCTCGATGAGGCCGCCACGATTTAAGCCGCCAAGGGTGCTACCGAGGACGCCGCTGGGGGCCGCCAAGGCGATCGGGCGAGATTCTGCCGGGGGCGCCAGACCTGCCTGCCGTGAGGCGGCAAGGCCTCCGCCGAGGAAGAGGTGGCGGTGACCAGCCTCCTCCTCCTCAATCTCGCCCCCGCAGATATCTCAAGGTGGGCGACGATCTTTTCGCCCATCTTCGAGGGGCGCTGCCGAGCGCCGCCAAGGGGAAGCTTTTGACGGCGAGGTGCTTGCCGCCACCGGGCTTGAGGTGGTTGATGAGCCGGGCGCTACGGGCGACGGTTCTCCGTAAGAGCAGCTTTCGCGCCATGGGGCCTCCGCGCCATGGGGGCCGATTTCGAAGCTCCAGTGTTTCACTGCGCCCACCTGGACAAGGTCAAGTCCAAAGCATGGCAACGGTGGACAACGCGGAGGTGGACTTCAAGGCTGTCCGCTGAGACGCAGACCTGGTTCCACCTGTGACTCATGAGAGCAGAGGGCCTTTCAGGAGGAATTGGCCAAGCGCAATGTGGAGCTCACCATGAAAATGGCCGACATCGAGAAGGCTCAGAAAAGGCGGCGAACTTGGCTGCCCGGCCGAAGCCGCCGGAACCAGCATCAAGCCGCCTTGGATTCCTAGGAAGAGGACCTCTCCGCACGTGAAGTGAAGCTTATCGAACGCCCGCCGGGCAAGGATGAGGAGCTCGAGGCCTTGTCGCTACGACGGACTACGCGAGCTGGAGCAGGGGCACAAAGAGGCACTCGATGCCCAAGCCAAGGCCCATGCCGACAAGGTGAAGGAGCTGAAGCAGAAAGGACGAGCTGAAGGAGCAGGCCCTCAAGCTGTCCGGCGAGAAGATCACGCTCAACCGCGCTTTGGTAGAGGCGCAAGGAGCAGTCATCAACAGATCGGGAGCTCCGACGAAAGCAGAACTCCATCGAGACCTCAAGTTGAAGCCGGAGGATCTCGAGATGATGTCGAGAGCAGGCTCGGAGGAGACCTTGATCAGAGCCTCGAGGAGGAGAAGTAGCTGCGGGCAACGAGGCCTCCCCACCAGTGAATATGTGGTGGGTGAGAACAGGTGGATCAGCCATCTGGAGGTCGTTGTCGGCAGGTCACCTCGCAATTGGCCACCATGGGGATGCCATCGTGAGGTACGCCTCAAGCCGCAGCTGGACCGCTAACGCCAAGCTGACCCAGTTCTTCGAGGGCGCCCCTGAGCCTTGGCCTATCTTCATTCCAACAGACGGCCACGCTGTCCGAGGAGGCCCAAGCGACTTTTGCCGGAGGGTCGTGACCAAGGTCCTCACCAAGATGGCGACCGAATCCCGACCTTGACTTCAGCGGGCGATGAAGAGCTTGCCGAATGGTGTTGACTCACGGTGCTCAAGGAGCGATTGCTTCCATCACCGATCGCATCGACAAAATCAAGAGGGTGGAAGGCCAGCCGGATTAGGCATCCTCGTTTCGCCACAACTGGGTTCCCACCAAGACAAATTTTATCTTTAGTTAGAACCGCAGCTATGACGGATGTAATATAAGTTTGAAGTACTTTTAATTTTCATGCATGTTATTTCCCGCTCAATTCCTCTTCGTATGCGTCTCCACGATCGGGTAGGCTTGCCGGGTGCGGAATAACCTCAAATAAGAAGGGTAGAACAAATAAGGGTTCAGTGCAACTTAGTTTATGTTTGCGATCGCCGAGTGTCGATCTTCCGCCTCCTTTCTTCTTCAAGGGTCACAAAGATGAAGGAGTGTCGCTAATCGCTAAAGTCGATTTCACAATTTGCCTTCTACCGCGCGCTAAAGATGTCGGTGGAACGACACCTATGGGATCACAAGAATCCCTTACTACGGCTTGCGGGCCGGGTCGAGAAGAGCAGATCAAACAGATAGCACACGGTTACCTTTATCCAGGTTCGAGCCATGCGAGGATGCGTAAAACCCTACTCCTGCTGGTGGTTTGTTTATCTGTGTTCTTGAATTAGCAATGGGGCGGAGGAGCTCCAAAGAGCTGAATCTCCTCCCGGTCGCTTTGGGCCTCTTTTTATAGGGAAATGGAAAGGGTACAAGATGCGAGTTTATCCTCAGATTACATGACAAGGCGCTTTTAATGCGCTTTGCTTAGGTGTCCTTGCTTTATCGGGACTGAGAGTCTTCCCTGTCTGTCTGTCAGCCTTTTCGTGGTCGACATCGCCGCCTGCCGCATGCTCATGGGTGCTATGTAGGTGCAGCAGCCGAGGTGGCGCAGCTGGTGGGTCTCCACCAAGATCCGCTTGTCGCCACGCAGTGCCTCGCCCAATCAAGTTGGGTCGGCATGCATGCATGCGAACGGTGGTGGAGGTTTGATTGGCGTGGCCTGATGGTGTCCTTTATGGGTGTTCTGGCAAGGGGCTCAGCCAGAGCCTCTTAAGCGGTCTTGCCGTGGCGCCCGCACATCCCCTGCAAGGCTCTTGCGGGAGCCTTGTGGTCGGTCTACACTCAACCTGCCGATGGCGTTGATGGGACTCCACACCCGTTTGATTGTTTCCGCTGAGTATTACGAGGTATATATCATTTCGTTATTTATACATGTGATTGCACTTTGATATATACATTGATGTCTGTGTGTGCCGACATACTTGATCCGGGATGGCACAGATACACAGAGGCTTGACCGTCTGAGGTCGGGTCGCTACACCACCACATAGAGCGAGTGAGGCCACTTCGATTTCTAACGACTTAACCTCTACCTCTATTGTGTCTTATCATTTGGTGCTAGGTCCCATATATGATGACGCGCCGATTCGTGACGACTATGTCCTTCCTTTGGACAAGATGATGGCCATGGTGGAATATGATGCAGCCCCCACATGGTTCCATCAAGTTGATGATGATGACCACCATTTGGTCTTTCCCACCTCACCTACACCACTAGAGTGTAATGAACAAGGTAACATAGGTGAAGGTGATGCTCTAGTCCCACTAGTGGACATTCTTGACATTGATTGGTTGCATGATGTTGATCAACCTATTACCATGCTTCATTCTAGTATGATTTCCCCATGCGATGATTTACCCATTTATGATGAGTATGATGATTGCCATGTGGAGTCTCTTAGTTGTGATGCCATGTTACATAGGATTTCTTGTGACAATTCTTTAGGTCACATCATGTTTGACAACCCGCTTGACTTGTCATATGCTATGCATGAGATCAACAATATGTCATATTTGCAATCTCTTCATAGTGACTATGCATATGCCATTAAAATAAACCCAATTTGCACTTATGGCATAGATGACAAGCCCATGGTTATTGGCATTTGTTTTTCTTGTGATGATATTGATATGCTTCCTTTGCATCATTTATCTCATATGCCATGCCATGACCACCTAGCTTCGGATATGCATTGTTTTGGATGTTGTCCATTTTCTCCATATGATGTTTCCAATATTGCTCATGAGGAGACCCCCATAGTTTCCTCATACATTTTAGGAGATTTTGATTCATCCTATCCATTGCATGATCCCAATACTTGTGTGCACAATATGCTTCCCATGAATAAACATGCTATTGATGTGCCATATACTTCTATGCTAAATTTGCATCCCCATCGTGTCATACACAATAACTATTCTTTCATGATGGATGACATGTTATTATACCATGCATCAAATTTCTTTGAGCGATGCTTACCTTGTGCTAACTCACACATGCACATACACATCATGATGGATGATGTTTACATTTACCATGCGCACAATTTCTTTGGTTTGTGTCTCTTTTGTGTAGGTACCCATGAATACTTGTCAACCTCACAATCCCATGAGTTGACAAAACGAGCTCTAGAGAGCAATGATGACTTGGGATCCCATGGATTGCCTTTCCCACCGCTCACTTCGCGCAAACACTTCGCGCATTTCTTTTACATGGCCCTCACATGGTTATGGGTTGTTGTCCATTATATATCCTTTGCCCATCTTGCCATGTTCACTTTGCATGATATGCCCATTCCTATGCCTTTGCCATGCATTTGTGACCCATGCTTTGCATTACACATGATGATTGATTCTAGTACTTGTATGTGTATTTGCAAGTGTGGTGGAGATATTGTTTGTTATTGTAGTGATTGCTTTGTGCCCCATGCCTATGATGATACTATCATCTTGATTTGTGTTCGTGCTTGCGATATGTCATGTACATTGCCTATGCCTATTCTTTGCTCACATGACATGATTGTCATGATTTCCTCTGGTGTGTTGCATCTTCGCTCCACTAGTTTGCACGACTTGATTACTATTGCTTGCCTTGTTGCATCACCGATGATTCATACTTGCTCATTTCATGCGGTTGATGACAACCATTACCATGCTTTGCACATGATTGTTATTGCCTCCCTATGTTGCCTCCCTCATGCTAGATGATTTGACATGTATTGAGTGCAACAATGCCTTTAGTCTTGATAATGAGTTTGCCACCATAGCATTCTCACATATAATTGGAGATTTTGACATATTCCTTGTGAAGCATGCTTGTCTTACCTCTTTGCACCATATATCTCGTGCCATGAATATAGCCATTGTTGCATCATATTATTCATGCACTTGTGCTTATAATGGTTATGTGCAAAAGAAGAGAATCATCATGACGGATGATGTGTTTATCTACCATGCGCATACGTTCTTTCTTTTGTTGTGTGCATGTGTAGGATACTTGGACTTTGTGTCTACTTCTGCTTCACGTGAGTTGACCATTCAAGCTCTTGAGAGCGAGCCTATTACATTCGACCACGACTCGCTTCTACACCACCTTTCCTACCACTTCGGCATTGTGAAGAATGCACAAGGACACGCCTTCAAGGTGATATCTTTCTTGAGCATGGATATTGCGGATCATACTACTTGTGTTGCTTGCACCATGAGACTTATTGGTCATCTTGGACTTGATTGCGCACATGTTCAAGATTTTGCTTCGACTTGTCATTTTCACCGTTCCATGCATCATGATATATATGCCTTGTGTGTTGCATCCAATTCTTGGATCACTTGCTCCTCTCATATGTTTGGTTGCAACAATGTCATCACTTCACATATGCCATGTCCCATTGCTTGTCACATGATTGACTTGATTGCCTCACACATGATGAAAAATTGCTCTTTCTATTGTGTTGAGTGCCATACTATCTTCACTACACCCTATGCACGTTATGCATGGATTGTCTTGCACTTGACCCATATGTTTAGACATCTCATCTTATTTGGTGTTGTGAATGTTTCTTATGCCTACCATCGACCATTTGTAGAGCGCTTTATGCATGATTGCTATGAACTTGCGATAGATGCTTCTTCTCTTGTCACACATATTTGCATCCCTACCTCCCATTTACATGCTTGTCCCCATGATATCTTTGCTTGTGATCAATTGATATGCTTACATGCCATGTCACAATCCTTTGTCAAACCATATGCTTTCCATGATGACGACACTTGTTTGGTGACTTGAATGCTTGGTTTTGCACTAACGCTAACCACATTTGTTTTTCCAAGTGTTTGTTGTCCTGGCTCGTTTTGAAGGAATCACAAGACGGTGGGACATTGGAGAGTGCCCATTTCGAGCTTCAAGATGACAAGTACTTGGTGAACGTCCACTTCTACACGGCGAAGCCATCTCTTTCCCATGGTGATTTGGTTTTTGATCCTAGGTCGGATCTTTCCCAAGGGAGGGGAGATGATGCGGAGCATCCTATGGACATCACCATGTCAAGAGTTCGTTTGGCAAGTGACACGTGCGACATCTACTTCACATATGCAAAGGTGAATCATCTCATTTACACGTGCTCACTTGACCCCTTCGAGGATGGTATACTACTTGACACTCCACTCATGTGCATGCATAGGTATTGTCGAAACACTACGGACAACGAGGAGGAGTGCGAGCGCCAAGGAACAACTACACCATCCGCGAGGGAAGCCTGGAAGCAACGACGGAAGAAGACGGAGCTGCTGAAGCTACAGCGGCCGGACATCTGGGCCAAAGGCCGGACATCCGGCGCTTGGGCAGCTGCATAGGAGCTGCCCAACAGACGGCCAAGAGCATAGCGACCGGACATCCAGCGGCCAGCCCGGACATCCGGCGCCTCCTGATAGCCCGGACATCCAGCATCCCTCCCGGAAATCCGGCATCACATCATAAGCCAACAGAAGATCACCCTGCTCGGGCCGGACATCCGGCCAACCGCCCCGGACATCCGGTGTCTCACGAGAGCCCGGACATCCGGCGCCTGCCATGCGCACAGAGTCGGGCCAGAGGCCCATGTATCCCTTTCCCACTTACCCTTTCGTGACTTAGACTATAAATAGACTACCCCCTCCTCCATTCTATGGTCAGCACAGTGATAGCTCATTTGTATGTGAGCTTTGCTCCTACCTTCCTCTACTCTTGAGAGAGAGAGACTACTACTCCATTGGAGGCCAAGACCTCCATCTAGGAGAAGATCCTGCGGGATATATCATCAAGACCCCCCTCATGTGCCGACCCCATTCAAGACCTCCTCATGGAGATGAACTTTACCTTATATCTTTCCCTTTGTTGTTCATGTACCTTGTGGATCTTGTGTGTTTGATTGTCTAGTGGATGTGTGATAACCTACAAGTATAGGGGATCACAACAGTTTTCGAGGGTAGAGTATTCAACCCAAATTTATTGATTCGACACAAGGGGAGCCAAAGAATATTCTCATGTATTAGCAGATGAGTTGTCAATTCAACCACACCTGGAAACTTAGTATCTGCAGCAAAGTGTTTAGTAGCAAAGTAATATGATAGTGGCGGTAACGGTAACGAAAGTAAAGGCGGCAAAAGTAATGTTTTTGGTATTTTTGTAGTGATTGTAACAGTAGCAACGGAAAAGTAAATAAGCGTAAACCAGTATATGGAAAGCTCGCAGGCACCGGATCAGTGATTGATAATTATGTCGGATGTGGTTCATCATGTAACAGTCATAACATAGGGTGACATAGAACTAGCTCCAATTTATCAATGTAATGTAGGCATGTATTCCGAATATAATCATACGTGCTTATGGAAAAGAACTTGCATGACATCTTTTGTCCTACCCTCCCGTGGCAGCGGGGTCCTATTGGAAACTAAGGGATATTAAGGCCTCCTTTTAATAGAGAACCGGAACAAAGCATTAGCACATAGTGAATACATGAACTCCTCAAACTATGGTCATCACCGAGAAGTATCCCGATTATTGTCACTTCGGGGTTGTCGGATCATAACACATAATAGGTGACTATAGACTTGCAAGATAGGATCAAGAACACACATATATTCATGCAAACATAAATAGGTTCAGATCTGAAATCATGGCACTCGGGCCCTAGTGACAAGCATTAAGCATAGCAAAGTCATAGCAACATCAATCTCAGAACATAGTGGATACTAGGGATCAAACCCTAACAAAACTAACTCGATTACATGATAAATCTCATCCAACCCATCACTGTCCAGCAAGCCTACGATGGAATTACTCACGCACGGCGATGAGCATCATGAAATTGGTGATGGAGGATGGTTGATGATGACGACGGCGACGAATCCCCATCTCCGGAGCCCCGAACGGACTACAGATCAGCCCTCCCGAGAGAGATTAGGGCTTGGCGGCGGCTCCGTATCGTAAAACGCGATGAAACTTTCTCTCTCATTTTTTCTCCTCGAAAGCCAATATATGGAGTTGGAGTTGGCGTCGGAGGGTCTCCAGGGGGCCCACGAGGTAGGGGGCACACCCTAGGGGGGTGCCCCCCACCCTCGTGGATAGGGTGTGGGCACCCTGGTCTTCATCTTTGGCAAGGATTTTTTATTATTTTTTATAAGACATCCCGTGGAGTTTCAGGTCATTCCGAGAACTTTTGTTTTCTGCACATAAAACAACATCATGGCAATTCTGCTGAAAACAGCGTCAGTCCGGGTTAGTTCCATTCAAATCATACAAGTTAGAGTCCAAAACAAGGGCAAAAGTGTTTGGAAAAGTAGATATGACGGAGACGTATCAATGTGTGATTGGACTTGTTCTTGAGTGTTTCCCCTTGTGATTTCTCTCCGTTCTTCCCCGTGTTCATCGTGTTCTTCGAGGGAACCCACTCCAATCGTGAAAGATCGGCCTACTCCGGGTTAGCTTGAGTGTATGAGCTGTAGGTCTTGGATGAGTACTTGGCATGCTTGAAGTTTTCTTGTACTTGTCGTTCCGCCTTGGTCGCTTGATGAACTAGCTCGAGAAGGTTGGAGTAAGGTTGGAAATAGGCAATCTTCCATATTGGGTGGTTGAGGCCGTTCAAGAAGTGTTCCATTGTTTGCTCATCATCTTCTTTGACATTGGCTCGTATCATGGCAATCTCCATTTCTTGATAGTATTCTTCCACCGTCTTTGTCCCTTGCTTGAGGAGTTGCAACTTCTTGAAGAGATCTCGTGTGTAGTATGTAGGCACGAAGCATGCTGGCATAACGTCCTTCATTATTGTCCAAGTCGTGATGGGTGGCTCGTCCTTCTCGCGATGCCACTCGATCACTTGTTCCCACCAAATGAGGACATAGTCTTGGAACTCGAGGGATGCCATGGAGATCTTGTTTTCCTCGTCGTAGTTGTGAAGACGGAATATCTTGTCGACTTTCAATGCCCATGATAGGTACTCCTCGGGGTTGTTACTTTCAGAGAACTTCGGCATGGTGAAATTGAGCTTGTCGTGGCGGAGTTCGTCATCATAGTGACGATGTTGATGTCGCTCTTGTCAAGGTGGAGGATCTTCAAGTACTCGATCCACTTGGTGTCGCTCGAGACGTGGAGGGGGGTCTTGGATCACTCGATCCGGTTGTCGAGGAGGAGGTCAGGCCATGTGTTCACGGTTTCGCCTTTCTTGTTGTTCTTCATGTCGAGCGCCTTCTTCTTGTCATGCTTGACGAAGAGCTTCTTCTTGCTCACATACTAGACGACTGCGTTGGGCAACGGCTCGAGTGGATTCTTGGAGTGCGTCTTGAGCCGCTTGAGCTTGAGCTTCATGGTTTTGTTGTGCCGAATAGAATCGTAGTCTTGAGATTCTGGGCATGGACAATGTGGTGGTAGTTGCTCTTGATCCATGTCTTCTCTCTCTTGGCGTCGTGCTTGCTCTCGCGCTCGAATTCGGTCTCGGAGGCCATTGCCATGGAATGGATTTTCTTGCGCCTGGTGAACTTGAGCGTCGTTACGTCGAGGAGGACTTTCATTGGAAGAAGAATACGACAACGAGTGGCGACTCGAGTGGCGTCGGGAAGAGGTTGAGGAAGACGCGCGGCTCACGAGCATGTTGCGAAATTCATCCATTTTTTTTGGAGAGATTGGCGTCCAAATAGTCCCATTGTCATGCTTCCGATTGTCGTAGGTCGGTGGCGAGTTGCTCGATGTGATCACCCAAAGCTTAACTCTCTTGATGTAGAGCTCAATATGCGATGAAGAAGTGCTTCTTGGTGACGTAGTCGCGTTCACGATCTTGCTCCTCGAAGAGTGGGTTTGCCGAAGAAGAAGGCCTATCCATCATGTGAAAGTGGTGGTGATTAGGAAAATGAGAGAACAAAACCAAAGTTACCTTTTCCAAAGATTGTAGATGTAACAAGTACGATCCCACGTGATGCTATAATAGTAGAGTTGGTACCGGGTATTGTTTCTCACACCTACAAGTAAAAGGCTTATGGAGGAGCTTGGTTAGGAAGTGGCACAAATAATTCAAGCAAATGTTAGTCAATATATTGAAAAAGTTGAAAATATGCACAAATGGCAAGTAAGACAAATAGATCAAACCCAAGGATATCACTAGGAACACAGACACGGAAGATAAATGGGATCTGCACAACCAAGGAGTGAGCTCTAAGATGTGGAACCACGGAAAATACTCTTGTTGTACGGATACTAGAGATACACTAGCTCAATTGCTCTAATGGGCTACATACGCTAGTGCACCAACCTAATAGAGAAGGTTATCTCACTATCCCAAGTATGCTTATGTATGTATGAACCAAGATGATGAACTAGCCAAAGTGGCTCAATGCTATTGCTTACAAGCTCTTGCTTCTATTCTCTTTTGCTTAAAAGCTTTTCTTCTTTTTGTTTGTTCTTCTTTTTACTATGCCACAACGCTTGATATACGAGCCACAATGCGAGGTAACAAGTGGTATATGTACATGAGAGATGTAACACTAATGGTGCACTAAAGGCGTGGCCTAGCAATACTCAACAAGCTAATCTCGATGGGTAAGCTACGCAAAAGAGGCTCGAGGCTATCAAGGTAATGGCAAGGGTAAGAGAATGGTGTCGTCGAGATTACCGTCCTTCCTTACGGTTGGTATGAAGATGGAGTGGTCGAAGACGATGTGGAGTCCTAGTCGATGATTGAGTGGCAGTGATGATGACGTCGAATTGTGCCTAAGTAGCCGAAACACCTTAGGACACGAGAGAAACCGCAATCCAAAACTCAAAAAACCACGAGAAATATTGCGAAAGAACACAAGTGGTGGTGGGGTGCCAAAATGGTGGAAAACAAAAACTGGCCGAAGTGCTCTGGATGGTCCATGCGCAGGGGTAAGTGAGGCCCATGTGCACGGGGTCCAGATGGCCCGTGTGCACGGGATCCTATGGAAGCGGACGAAAAGCTTCGGATCCATGGTGATTTCCAATTTAATGCCAAATTCGATGGATGGTAGGGTGGGGAAGATGGTAGGGGGGTAGATCCACTTGCCAAACATCAAATTCGTGGATCAAATCAACCAAATCTCACAAGATCAACAAATTGCAAGAATTTTTTGGGGCTATTTTTGTTGGGGATTTTTGAATTAGGACGAAAAACAACAAATTCAAGCTAGAAAATGGGGGGTAGGGACTCCAAGATGTGAATCAACCTTGCTCATGATACCAAGATGTTGTAGGGTGAAACCCTTAGATGGATACTTTCACACTTGGAGGGGGAAAAGGGATGAACACCAAGAAACACAAAGAGGAATTCACTCCAACAATACCCAAGTACACATCCACTAGAGTAGCAACACAAGATCCACAAGTTCACAAACACAATCAAAGGAAAGATAAAATGGTAGACTTCTTCCCACTCCTTGGAGACGAGGTCTTGATGATGGTAGTCTTCTCCAAGATGGAGGTCTTGTGATAGAGGCAAAGGTGTCCCATGTTTTGATGAGATGATGGATATCGCTTTGGTGGAAGTCGACTTTGACGATCCGACTACGAACGTGTGAGGACGTCGCGCCTTAGCAATCTCCAAGAGGTTATTGACCACGTTGGAGCACGATCAACCTGACCATGAAGGTCTATTTCCTGCAAGCAAATGAAGAACAAGCAAGAAACTAAGATTGCAATCTGGATATTGCTAATATAAGATGAAAGCTTTATTGATCAAGGTGGGGTTCTGTGACGCCTTTGTCTGGTTGTTGAACACAAACGAAGTATGCGAAGTTGCAGCTATGTCAAACTTTAATCTAAACAAAACCCAAAGTCTAAACGACGCCCTAAGGGCTGTCTATATGGAGGAAGAGGGGGGAATTTCGTGGCCCTTGGAGGAGGGGTCCGAAACCAACCCTAACTCTTGTTTTCCCACACATACAGACTCTAAAAATAGCCTATACTCAAGTATTTCGAAATTACATGGGCCTGACCCAATAATAAGGTGACCAAGCACCTATAATAGCCTCTGTACGAAATTTATGAAGTGGCATCTTGTATATTTCGTCCAAGGCTTTACACACTCATTATGGTGGTTTCAAAGTCCTGAAATCATCACTTGTAACTCCGTTCTTGTTCCCCTTGCGCATGCCATCATCTCCATGCTTGATCTTGCTCCAATGATCATCCTTCTTGTCCAAGCTAGGCCCTTCATTTGTAAGCAAGACAATGTATCCAATTTAGGCAGCATCATATTCTCATGAACATTAGAATCATTACCAAGAAACGAAAGTACCTGGTAATTTAATTGGCGTGCGCGAGCTCTAGTAATTGGTCCAGTATATGTATCAGTAGATGTTGTGGGTGTAACTTTGTTAGTGATATCCTCATCATCTTGAAATCCACAAGTGGATCCTCTCCTAAGAGGCCTTGATCTCCAATGGAGGTGGTAGATGGAGCAAAGCTCACAAATATCTCATCTAATAGTTTGCTAACTAATACGTCTCCAACGTATCTATAATTTTTGATTGTTCCATGTTGTTATATTATCAATCTTGGATGTTTTACAATCATGTATAGTCATTTTATATCATTTTTTGGTACTAACCTATTGACAAAGTGCCAAGTGCCAGTTGCTGTTTTTTCCATGCTTTTTTACATCGCAGAAAATCAATATCAGACGGAGTCCAAATACCTCGAAAACTTTAAGGAGAAATTTTATGGGCCAGAAGGAACACAACGGGCCATGGCTGCGCCTGGGTTGTGCCCACCTCGGGTGCCCCCTGTACCGCCTCCTTGCTCTATAAATACCCCAATATTTCAGAAACCCTAAAGCCTTCGACGAAATATTCATCCAGCCGCCGTAGAGTCCAGAACCACCAGATCCAATCTAGACACCATCTCGGATGGGGTTCACCACCTCCATTGGTGCCTCTCCGATGATGCGTGAGTAGTTATTTGTAGACCTTTGGGTCCGTAGTTAGTAGCTAGATGGCTTTCTCCCTTCCTTCTGGATTCTTAATAAAATGGTCTCTTGGAGATCCATATGATGTAACTCTTTTTGCGGTGTGTTTCTTGGGATCTGATGAACATTGAGTTTATGATCAGTTATATCTTTCTATATCCATGAAAGTTATTTGAGTTTCTTTGATCTCTTATATGAATGATTGCTTATAGCCTCGTATTTCTTGTCCGATATTTGGGTTTTGTTTGGCCAACTTGATCTATTTATCTTGCAGTGGGAAGAGCTGCTTTGTAGTGGGTTCGATCTTACGGTGCTTGATCCTAGTGACAGAAAGGGAAACGACACGTATGAATAGTTGCTACTAAGGATAAACGATGGGGTTTATCTCTACATAGATAGATCTTGTCTACATCATGTCAACGTTCTTATTACATTACTCCATTTCTCCATGAACTTAATACACTAGATGCATCCTGGATAGCGGTCGATGTGTGGAGTAATAGTAGTAGATGCAGGCAGAAGTCGGTCTACTAATCTTGGACGTGATGCATATATAATGATCATTGCATGGATATCGTCATAATTATTTGAAGTTCTATCAATTGCCAATAGTAATTTGTTCACCCATCGTTTGTTATTTTTCTCGAGAGAAGCCACTAGTGAAACCTACGGTCCCCGGGTCTTCTTTCTCATATATTTGCCTTTGCGATCTACTTTTTCCTTGCATTTATTTTCAGATATATTAAACCAAAAATACAAAAGTACCTTGCTGCATTTTTTTTATTTAGCGTTCGATCTATCAATTTACTAAAAATTTATCTCACGTCTGTTTGCCACTTGAGGCGTCGTACCCCGAAAGGGATTGACAACCCCTTTAACACGTCGGGTTGCAAGGATTTGTTATCTGTGTGTAGGGGCTGTTTACATTGTGTTGCTTGGTTCTCCTACTGGTTCGATAACCTTGGTTTCATATCTGAGGGAAATACCTACCACCGCTATGCTGCATCATCCCTTCCTCTTTGGGGAAAGACCGACGTAGCTTCAAGTGACATCAAAAGGAATTTCTGGTGCCGTTGCCGGGGAGGATCTTCAACATATACCAGGTTACTAATCACAAATATCATCTCCTCACAATTTACATTATTTTCCATTTGCCTCCCATTTTCCATTCCCGCACTTCACAAAAATTTGCCGTTTTATTCGCCTCTCTTTTCCGTTCGCGTTTCCTTGCGGATCTATTTTTGAGTGCAATCTTGTTGTGTATCCATCATGACTCAAGAGTACACCAAGTTATGCGATTTCTCAAATACCAACAACAATGATTTTATTGGCACTCCGATTGCTCCTCCTGCCGCTAGTGCAGAGTCTTGTGATATTAATACTGCTTTGTTGAATCTTGTTATGAAAGATCAATTTTCCGGTACTCCGAATGGGGATGCCGCGTCCCATCTTAATACCTTGGTGAAATTATGCGATATGCAAAAGAAAAAAGATGTGGACAATGATATGGTGAAGATGAAATTATTTCTGTTTTCTTTGCGTGATTCTGCAAAAATTTGGTTCTCTTCTTTGCCTCGCAATAGTATCGATTCTTGGAATAAGTGCAAAGATGCTTTTATCACTAAGTATTTTCCTCCCGCAAAAATTATTTTTCTTAGAACCCAGATCATGAATTTTAAGCAACTTGAACATGAGCATGTTGCACAATCTTGGGAATGGATGAAAATGATGCTAAGGAATTGGCCAACTCATGGGTTAAATCTTTGGATGATCATACAAAAATTTTATGCGTGGTTGAATTTTGTTTCTCGTAATCTTTTAGATTCCGCCACGGATGGGACTTTTATGGAAATTACTTTGGGTGAATCCACCAAATTTCTTGATAATATTATGGCAAATTATTCACAATGGCATACCGAAAGGGCTCCTACTAGTAAAAAAGTTAATTCGGTTGAAGAAATTTCTTCTTTGAGTGAAAAAGTTGATGCTCTTATGAAATTGGTTACTAGTAGAAATGCTCCTATTGATTATATTGATATGCCTTTGTCTACTTTTATTGAGCAAAATAGTGATGCCATAGATGTGAATTTTATCTCTCAAAATAATTTCAATAACAATGCTTATAGAGGTAATTTTAATCCTAGGCCTTTTCCTAGTAATTCCTCTAATAATTATGCTAATTCCTATGGAAGTCAATCTTATAATAATAATAATAGGAACACCTCGGATCTTGAGAATAATATTAAAGAATTTATCAACACACAAAAAGTTGTCAACACTTCCATAGAAGAAAAGTTTAGTAAGATTGATGATTTGTCTAGAAGTGTTGGTAGAATTGCTCATGATGCGGAAAATCTCAAGATGAAAATTTTTGTGCCTAAAGTAGATGAATCAATTAAAGCTCTTTATGTTTCTATGGATGAAAGTAAGAAAAGAACCGCTATGCTTAGAGCTAAAAGAGAATTTTTAGAAAAAGCATTTTCTAGTGATTTCTTTTGCAAAAGTGATGAAGATCTTAAAATGATTGGTGTTTCTTTTATTAATTCCTTGTTTAGTAGAGTTAAGATTGATGAAAAAGGGACCGGAGAAGAGTCAACTTTAGGTAGAAGGCGTCCCAATATTTTGGAGGGTGAAAATCTTGTTGAGAAAATTGATGAAAGTGGGTTTGGAGAGGTCAAAACTTTAACTAGTGATGTGCCCACTCTTTTGGATTACAAAGACTTTAATTATGATAGTTTCTCTTTGATTGATTGTATTTCTTTTTTGCAATCCATGATAAGTTCACCCCATGCTTATGAACAAAATAAGGCTTTTACTAAACATATTGTTGATGCTATGATGAAAGCTCTTGAAGAAAAATTGGAATTAGAAGTTTCAATTCCTAGAAAATTGCATGATGAATGGGAACCTAATATCAAAGTTAAGATTAAAAATTATGAGTGTTTTGCTTTGTGTGACTTGGGCTAGTGTTTCTACAATTCTGAAATCTTTATGTGATGTGCTTGGTCTTACTAACCTTAAAGAATGTTCTTTGAATTTGCACTTGGTGGATTCTACTATTAAAAATCCTATGGGAAGAATTAATGATGTTCTTATTCTTGCAAATAGGAATTATGTGCCCATAGATGTTATTGTTCTTGATATTGATTGCAATCCGCCTTGTCCAATTATTCTTGGTACACCATTTTTATGCACTATCGATGCCGTGATTGAGATGAAAGAAGGCAATATTAAGTTCCAATTTACTTTGAGGATGGGTATGGAACACTTTCCTAGAACTAGAATTAAGCCACCTTCTGAATCAATCATGAGGGCATCTTATGGATTTCGAACCAAAGATGACAAAACTTAGATCCTTGCTTTATGCCTAGCTAAGGGCATAAAACTATAGCGCTTGTTGGGAGGCAACCCAATGAATAAATTTTATTTTTGCTTTTTGCTTTCTGTTCTTGAGTGTTAGCACAATTATGCTACTGTTATGATTGTTTTTTGTGTTTTAATTAGTGTTTGTGCCAAGTCGAACCGATAGGATCTTCTTGGGTGATAGTTGTTTGATCTTGCTGAAAAAGACAGAAACTTTGCGCTCACGAAAATAATTCTCATTTTTGTTAGAAAGTGATTTTGCCCTGATTCTTTTTGCAGAAGATTAATATACAAATTTCTCAGGTTGTCCTAGTTTTTCAGAATTTTTGGAGTTCCAGAAGTTTTCGTCTAAGTCAGATTACATACTGTTCTGTTTTGACAGATTCTGTTTTCTTTGTGTTGTGTGGTTATTTTGATGGCTCTATGGTTTTCTTTGATGAGTTTTTGCCATAGAAAAGTTGGAATACAGTAGATATAACACAAAAACAAAATATGAATTTGTTTGATACAGTACTTATAGTAGTGGTTTGCTTTCTTACACTAACGGATCTCACGAAGGTTTTGTTGAGTTTTGTGTGATTGAAGTTTTCAAGTTTTGGGTTATCTTACGATGGATGAAGGAAGGATAGAAGAGCCTAAGCTTGGGGATGCCCCGGCATCCCAAGCTATTATCCAAAAATGAGCAACCAACTAAGCTTGGGATGCCCCCGAGTAGCATCCCCTCTTTCTTGTAACAACAATCAGTATTTTACTCGAAACTATATTTTTATTCGTCACATGATATGTGTTTTGCTTGGAGCGTCTTGTATGATATGAGTCTTTGCTTGTTTTATTTTGTGTTTCAAGTCATCAATCCTTGCTGGACACACCTATTTGGGAGAGCCAAAATTATGTCATGACTTGATACAATTTCTCTCAATGCTTCACTTAAATTTTTATGAGCAATGGACTTGCTCTAGTGCTTCACTTATATCTTTTGTAGCACGGTGTGCTTTAGTATTTTTGAAGAAATGCTCTCTTGCTTCACTTAGATTTATTTGGGAGTTAGTAAAATTTTCAAGAAATTCTCTCTTGCTTCACTTAAATTAATTTGGGAGAAAGAAAAACTTATGCTCATGATCTTCACTTATATTTATTTGAGCTTGTCAAAAGCAACACATGAAAATTAGGCCCAAAGTGATAGATATCCTAGAAGGATATAATAAAAACTTTCATGAAGATCAATGGACAAAATGAAATTTATTCTTATTAATAGTTTTGAGATATGAGGATGTGATATGTGAGTTATGTTGGTGAGTAAGGTGTTAAGGTTTGTGATTCCCTATGCAAGTACGAAAGTCAATAGTCATGCAAGGAAATAATATCCTACTTGTGGTGCATAACTCAGTGTTATTTATGCTTAATGCTTGCTTATGAGATTATCTGTTTCTTGGTTGGTCGCTTCTCAATCTTTTGCTAGCCTTCATTTTGCACTAAGTATGATCTCTACTTGTGCATCCAAAACCCTTAAACTAGTTTTGCCACATGAGTCCACGATATCTACCTATATGCGGTATTCTTTTGCCGTTCTATGCAAATTTGTATGTGCCATCTTTAATTTTCAAAATTAACTTCTTTTTGTGTGTTTGTTTCGCTCGTGGAGCGGTGTGGGGTGGCTAATATTTTTCCATGCCAGATGTGTTATTCTCACGATGAGTGTTTATTCACTTGTCATTGCATGAGAGTAAGGCAAAGGTATTAGGGATGCCCAGTCCCGAAATGAAAAAAAATGAATTTACTTTATGTTGTCAAACAATAAATTCCTTGGAAAGTGTTGGTATGGATGGCAACCGTGGATACGGTTAGCCATGGAAAGTGAAAGTATGGTGGAAAAGGAATAAAGTTTATTTTCAGTTTGGGAACCGCCTATGATATATCTAGCATGGAAAGTGTTGGGAACTCTAAGTCGTTTTCGTTGGTGGGATGGATACACCTCCCAAAATGTTTTTATCTCTAATTTTTTTGCTTTGAGCTCTGGCACCTCTACAAATCCCTACTTCCCTCTGCGAAGGGTCTTTCTTTTACTTTATGCAATTTTTATTTTGAGTCTCCATGTTCTCTTATAAAAACACCAACTAGGAGGCAATATGATCGTACTTAAGTATTGGGTGTAGCTAATATTAGAATGTGTTTCATGAATGGATCAATGTTTAAGCATGATGGGCTAGGGATAACTTATTTTAGCGTTGATTTTTTGAAAGACATGGTTGCTTATTGATATGCTTGAGTATCTAAATTATCATGTCAAAGCTAGACTATTGCTTTGAACAACTAAAAGTCCAAATTTCCATGCTATAAAGAAAAGAAATATGATATGACCTGTTAGGCAGCATTCCACATCAAAAATTCTGTTTTTATCACTTACCTACTCGAGGATGAGTAGGAGGTAAGCTTGGGGATGCTGATATGTCTCCAATGTATCTATAATTTTTTATTGTTCCATGTTGTTATATTATCAATCTTGGATGTTTTACGGTCATTTATAGTCATTTTATATCATTTTTTGGTACTAACCTATTGACATAGTGCCAAGTGCCAGTTGCTGTTTTTTCCATGTTTTTTACATCGCAGAAAATCAATATCAGACGGAGTCCAAATGCCCTGAAACATTACGGAGAATTTTTATGGGCCAGAAGGAACACAACAGGCCCTGGCTGCGCCTGGGGGTGCCCCGAGGGGGCACAACCCACCAGGGCATGCCAGGAAGCCCAGGCGCGCCCTGGTGGGTTGTGCCCACCTCGGGTGCCCCCCGGACCGCCTCTTTGCTCTATAAATACCCCAATATTCCAGAAATCCTAAAGGCATCGACGAAATATTCATCCAGCCGCCACAGAGTCCAGAACCACCAGATCCAATCTAGACACCATCTCAGATGGGGTTCACCACCTCCATTGGTGCCTCTCCGATGATGCGTGAGTAGTTCTTTGCAGGCCTTCTGGTCCGTAGTTAGTAGCTAGATGGATTTCTCTCTCGCTGGATTCTCAATACAATGGTCTCTTGGAGATCCATATGATGTAACTCTTTTTGCGGTGTGTTTGTTGGGATCTGATGAACTTTGAGTTTATGATCAGTTATATCTTTCTATATCCATGAAAGTTATTTGAGTTTCTTTGATCTCTTATATGAATGATTGCTTATAGCCTCGTATTTCTTGTCTGATATTTGGGTTTTGTTTGGCCAACTTGATCTATTTATCTTGAAGTGGGAAGAGCTGCTTTGTAGTGGGTTCGATCTTACGGTGCTTGATCCCAGTGACAGAAAGGAAACGACCCATATGAATAGTTGCTACTAAGGATAAACGATGGGGTCTATCTCTACATAGAAAGATCTTGTCTACATCATGTCAACGTTCTTATTACATTACTCCATTTCTCCATGAACTTAATACACTAGATGCATGCTGGATAGCGGTCGATGTGTGGAGTAATAGTAGTAGATGCAGCGCGAGAGTCGGTCTACTACTCTTGGATGTGATGCCTATATAATGATCATTGCCTGGATATCGTCATAATTATTTGAAGTTCTATCAATTGACCAACAGTAATTTGTTCACCCACAATTTGCTATTTTTCTCGAGAGAAGCCACTAGTGAAACCTACGGGCCCCGGGTCTTCTTTCTCATATATTTGCCTTTGTGATCTACTTTTTCCTTGCATTTATTTTCAAATCTGTTAAACCAAAAATACAAAAATACCTTGCTGAAATTTTTCTTTATTTATTTTATTTAGCGTTCGATCTATCAATTTACTACAAATTTATCTCACGTCCGTTTGCCACTTGAGGCGCCATACCCCGAATGGGATTGACAACCCCTTTAACACGCCGGGTTGTGAGGATTTGTTATCTGTGTGCATGCGCTATTTACGTTGTGTTGCTTGGTTCTCCTGCTGGTTCGATAACCTTGGTTTCATATCTGAGGGAAATACCTACCACCACTGTGCTGCATCATCCCTTCCTCTTTGGGGAAATACCAACGTAGCTGCCACTAACCCTAAACATATCCCTAGGTATGAATTATATAGGCTTGGGTAGGTAGGAGGTGAAGTGGATGCGAAGTGGAGGCCCAACAGCCCGCATCAGCCGGCCATCCTGTAGGGCCCGTGCGCATGGGGTAAGTTGGGCCCGGGCTCAAGGGGGTCCCATGCGCACGGTACACGCCCGTGCGCACGGGGTGCTACACCCGTAGCTCCCTGTGTAGTCTGTGGGCACGGGGCCTCAGGGGCCCGTGCGCACGGGGTCGCCTGGGACCTTCTGTCCAGATTCTTGGTGTCGGTGGGAACGACACCTATGGGATCACAAGAATCCCTACTACGGTCGCGGGGCGCGGGGTCGTGAGAAGAGCGGATCGAACAGATAGCACACGGTTTCCTAATCCAGGTTCGGGCCGCGAGGATTTGTAAAACCCTAGTCCTTCTTTGGTGGTTTGTTTATCTGTGTTCTTGAACTAGCAATGGGGCGTGAGGAGCTCCAAAGAGCCGAATCCTCCTCCTGGTCGTCTTGGGCCTCCTCTTATAGGGAAAGGGGTTGCCACAGTGGCACACAGGAGGTGGAAAGGGTACAGTGATGCGAGTTTATCCCTCGCATTACATGAAAAGGCGCTTTTAATGCGTCTTGCTTAGGTGTCCTTGCTTTATCAGGGACGGGGGAGAGCCCTGTCTCGTCCGTCGCCGCTCCCTTTCGTGTCGACACGCATACAGCCAGCGGTGCTCAGCGGTGCCATGTAGGCGAGCATGCAAGCCGAGGTGGCGTGGTGGTGGGTCTCCACAAAGATCCGCTTGCCGCCACGCAGTGCCTACCCAACTGGTTGGGTCGGTAGCTGCATGCTGAACGGTGGTGGAGGTTTGATTGGCGTGGGCTCGATGGTGGCCCTCACGGGTGTTCTAGGCAAGGGCCTCGCCGTAGCCACAGCAAGGGTCATCTGGGGCCCGAGCAAGGGTCTTGCCGTGGCGCTGTTGTCATCCCAACAAGGCTCTTGCCGGGGCCTTGTGGTCCTCCTTGGCTGGGATCCCACCAAGGGTCGTCATCTTCTATAGTGTGTATCTGATCTTGAATGTCTTCACAAAGATCTGCATGCCACCATGGGGATGTCTCCCGAATCCTTGCCCCATGGGGGCAGTGGACGCAAGGGTGACTCGCTCCGTAGGTGTGGGGCGAGCTGCCACGGCAAGGGTCTTGCCGGGTTTGCTAAAACCGCCTCCCGGCAAGGATCTTGCCGGGGGAGTCCGCTTCGTCCCCTTTGCTCTCTGTGGTCTTTGTCTTGGCGTCGTTCTGCTCCTTTCGAGCTTCGGCCTTACCTTGGCTCACCTCCCTTGCCTTGCTTAGTGCGGTGGTGCCCGCGGCTCAGACTGCCCGTGCACAGTTATAGGGGTACAAAAAGTGTGCCCCTGTTTTTGTACACCGACAGGAGCCCCCGGGCCTGGGCCACATGTAAGCGCAATCGCGTCGTTGGGCTAGGCCCAAAAACGGTGCGCGGGCAGGCGGGGTGGTTTTTACCGCGGTAAGTCTCTTCGCGCGCTGCGCTTCCCATGCCTCCCGCGCGTGGCTCGGCGTGGGGAGGCGCGCGTGACGTGGGCGGCATGCGTCACGTCGCAGTTAATGTGAAAGGAGGCGGCCCGCGTTTTCCCCCATAAGAAGGAATAACCGTGGGTACGCTGCTCACTTTCTCCTCTTCTCTTGTACCTTTTCCAATCTCAGAGCCGCCGTTTCCTCTCTTCCTTCCTTCCTAAGCTTTCGCCGTCACCCGCCGTCGCTGCTTCGCCACCCCTCTTCCTCAATCCTCTAGACCTCTCGGCCGCCATGGCGCCCAAATCCGCCAAGGGCAAGGGGGTGGCTAAGGGCTCTGGGACCGTGGAGCCGCCGGAGGCCTTGTTGTCGGGGACGGACGAAGTCCGCCTTCTTCTTCCCATCGTCGGTTGATGTTCATGAGCTCCGGGCCTCCTTCAAGCCCTTATGGGGAGTGAAGACGGGGGGAGAGAATTCGGGGCACCCGGCAACGCACGTCATTCCTGCCGCTTGCGCCGATCCTGCTCCAAATCGGTATCCCTTTTTGTCAATTACCTTTTTTGCGGGTTATGCCCCCCTTTTTCCGATTTCTTCTGCGACATCATGCACACCTTCGGCTTTCGCCTCTTGGATTTGACTCGAATGCGGTGGCGTGCACAGCTCTCTTCAGCGCATCTTTGCGAAGGCTTTGCGAGTGCAGCCCAACACGACACTCTTCGCCATTATTTCTCCCTCGAAACCATCCGGGCGCCGTCTCCGGATCGTCGCTGGATCCCAAGCTCCAAGGGGCGTGCCGACAGTGCCATGAAGGAGAGGTGGGAGGAATGTCATGGCGGTGGTGCTGGATTGAAGACGAAGACCCGCCGAATTCTGCAAGGTCCGCGGCGCGCCGCCGGTCGCGGCAGCGATTGGAGTGATGTCGATGCTGCCGGCGGGAGGCTTCTGTCGCCACCACCAGATCCTCCGGCTGACCGGGCTGGGCTCACCGAGGAGATGATCGGGCGGACTTCATTCGCCGCGGATCGCCCGTTGCATAATAAGGGAGGCCGGCCTGGCTTTTACGAACCCGCTCACATTATGCGGCTCCGCCTGGCCTCGACCACAACTTCACGGTGATGGCACATGCCCACTTCGCCAGCGGCTTTCCAGCTTGATGTGGGTCACGACGGCGAGGTCGAGCGGACCGGCAAGGCGCGAGGGCTGCCGCAAAGGTCGGCAAAGCCGTCAAGGGCCGTTCTTCAAGTTGCCGGTGAGGTGGTCCCGTTGTGCAATAACTCACGCCGGTCTGAGATCATTGCTATGATGCCGGACTGCAACGCCGCACGCCCATCCCGAGCTGGAAGGAGCCGACGGACGCGGATGTGCAGCAATTCTTGATTCCTTGATCGAGGTATCGTCAATCTTGACGTCGAGCGTTGCTTGTCATGGACACCACCCATGCGGAGCTGGACTACATCGCCACCATGGCGAGGGTGGCACAGCTTGCCATGGAGGCCGGCAGCGCCGGGGGCGTGTAGGACAAGGCCGCGACGGCTACGGAGGAGGAGCAGTTCACCCTGTGGGCGGCGGCCACCGAGGAGGTCAGCAGCGTCGACGCTGGAAATCTGCTTCTCGAGGACGCGGCCGACGAGTCGTCGTCGGAGGAGGACGTGGCGGCAGGCTCGACGCCAGCCAGGGGAAGAGGGCGAGTCCTGCGGCGGTCTGGCTCCGGCGAGTCGGTCCGGCCCGGCAGGGCTACACGGCCTCAATTGACCCTGGAGGGGTCCGGGCACCACACGAGGTCCACGGCAGCGAAGGGGCTGACGAAGGCCGCTGAGAAGAAGAAGGCGACAGCCCCTTCCTCATCCGGGCGCGCACAAACCCCGCCACCTTCTTCGCCTCCTCCTCCAGGCGTCGACTCGGATGACGATGTGGAGCTCCCTTTTGATCTCGGGCCTCTCAGCCCGGAGAGGAAAAGGAAACTGGTGGAAGAGGAGGAGACGGATGACGAGTAAGTACTACGTTCCTTACTGTCATTTCCATTTCCCCGAATCGGGTCGCTTGTCTTGATCCATTTTGCTTTTGCGGGGAGGCGAGAGCGTTGGCCCAGGCGTGAAGCGGGCGAGGACCTCGGCGAGCAGTCAGTCCCGGCTGGGGCTTCAAAGACACCACTGGTGGTGGTCTTGAGCAGCCGGACAGCAGCCCAGCGCAGCCCCAGCTAAGTTCGTCACCCTCTTCTTACTCGACATGTGGCGCGCCGATGCTATGATCTTGACCTTGCGGGTTTGCGGGAGGGAGCGGCAGCAGGAGGAGCCACAAGAGGGCTACTCCTAACACACCACCCCCATCGACTCACGCCGCCCGGGGCGTCCCAGTAAGGGCATCGGCACGGAGCCCACACCCATGGAGGAAGAGGGTAACTTGGGCGCTGGTGACTCTGCCACGGCGCCAAGTCTTTGGCGGAGAGGGACTTCCTTCAGCACTGCACCGGTGAGTCTCCTGTCCTTCGTCTCTGTTTTCCCTTATTCTTTTCTTGGCTTCATTGCTCCCATTGCTGCCCAGGCCCTCCTTCAACAGACATGGAGGACGTGGACTCTGTTGTTGGAGACATTGCTTTGAGGAGGCCGCAGCGGAGGCCAGCAGGATTGCCGCCGAGGAGGCCGCCAAAGATCTTGATGAGGCCGCCACGACGGCCGCCAAGGGTGCTACCGAGGGCGCGCTGCTGGGGGGCGCCAAAGGCGACCGGCGAGGATTCTGCCGAGGCGCCAGTGATGGACCTGCCGGTGAGGCCGGCAAGGCCTCCGCCGAGGAAGAGGTGGCGGTGACCAGCCTCCTCCTCCTCAATCTCGGGCCCGCAGATATCTGAAGGTGGGCGGCGATCTTTTCGTCCATCTTCGAGGCGTCAAGCGGCGCTTCGCCGAAGGGAAGCCTTTGACGGCGAGTGCTTGCCGCCACCGGGCTTGAGGTGGTTGATGAGCCGGGCGTTGGCGGCGACGGTTCTCCAGAAGAGCAGCTTTTCCGTGCCATGGGGGCCTCCGCGCCATGGGGGCCGATTTCCGGAAGCTCCAAGTGCTCTACCGTGCCCACCTGGACAAGGTCAAGTCCAGCATGGCAACGGTGGACAACGCGGAGGTGGACTTCAAGGCGCGCGTCGCTGAGACGCAGACCTGGTTCCACCAGACTCGCGAGGAGCAGAGGGCCTTTCAGGAGGAATTGGCCAAGCGCAATGTGGAGCTCACCATGAAAATGGCCGACATCGAGAAGGCCCAGGAAAAGGCGGCGAACTTGGCTGCCGCGGCCGAAGCCGCCCGGAACCAGCATCAAGCCGCCTTGGATTCCCAGGAAGAGGACCTCTCCGCGCGTGAAGTGAAGCTTATCGCAACGCTCCGCGGCAAGGATGAGGAGCTCGAGGCCCTTGTCGCGCGACGGACTCGCGAGCTGGAGCAGAGGCACAAAGAGGCACTCGATGCCCAAGCCAAGGCCCATGCCGACAAGGTGAAGGAGCTGGAAGCAGAGCGGGACGAGCTGAAGGAGCAGGCCCTCAAGCTGTCCGGCGAGAAGATCACGCTCAACCGCGCCTTGGTAGAGGCGCAAGGAGCAGTCATCAGCAGGACTGGGGAGCTCTCCGATGAGCAGAACTCCATCAGAGACCTCAAGCTGAAGCTGGAGGATCTCGAGAAGATGTTGTCGGAGAGCAGGGCTCGGGAGGAGACCTTGATCAGGAGCCTCGAGGAGGAGAAGCAGCTGCGGGCAAACGAGGCCGCCTCCACCAGGAATATGTGGTGGGTGAGAACAGTGGATCAGCCATCCGGAGGTCGTTGCGGCAGGGTCACCTGCAATTGGCCACCATGGGGATGCCAATCGTGAGTCGCCCCCAAGCGCAGCCAGGACCGTCAACGCCAAGCTGACCCAGTTCTTGAGGCGTCCTCGGGCCTTGGCCTATCTTCATTCCAACGAGATGGCCACGCTGGCGAGGAGGCCAGCGACTTTGCGGAGGTCGTGACCAAGGTCCTCACCAAGATGGCGCACTGGAATCCCGACCTTGACTTCGCGGCCGCGATGAAGAGCTTGCCGAATGGTGTTGACCTCACGGTGCTCAAGGAGCGCATCAAGCCCATCACCGACTGCATCGACAAAATCAAGAGGGTGGAAGGCCAGCGCCGGGATTAGGCATCCCGTTCTTCTTCGCCGCTGCGGGTTCCCGACCAAGACAAATTTTATCTTTAGTTAGAACCGCAGCTATGACGTGATGTAATATAAGTTTGAAGTACTCTTAATTTTCATGCATGTTATTTCCCCGTTCAATTCCTCTTCGTATGCGTGCCCCACGTCGATCGGGTAGGCTTGCGGCGGGAAGCCTAAGCGGCGTTTGGGGATCGTGCCCCACGTCGATCGGGTAGGCTTGCCGGTGCGGAATAACCTCAAATAAGAAGGGTAGAACAAATAAGGGTTCAGTGCAACTTAGTTTATGTTTGCGATCGCTCGAGTGTCGATCTTCTGGCCTCCTTTCTTCTTCAAGGGTCACAAAGATGAAGGAGTGTCGGGCTAACTGCTAAAGCCGATTCTCACAATTGCGCCCCCTACCTGGCGCGCCAAAGATGTCGGTGGGAACGACACCTATGGGATCACAAGAATCCCTACTACGGTCGCGGGGCGCGGGGTCGTGAGAAGAGCAGATCAAACAGATAGCACACGGTTACCTTATCCAGGTTCGAGCCGCGAGGATGCGTAAAACCCTACTCCTGCTTTGGTGGTTTGTTTATCTGTGTTCTTGAATTAGCAATGGGGCGTGAGGAGCTCCAAAGAGCTGAATCCTCCTCCTGGTCGCCTTGGGCCTCCTTTTATAGGGAAATGTGGAAAGGGTACAGTGATGCGAGTTTATCCCCCGCATTACATGACAAGGCGCTTTTAATGCGTCTTGCTTAGGTGTCCTTGCTTTATCGGGGACGGAGGAGAGCCCTGTCTCGTCCGTCGTCGCTCCCTTTCGTGTCGACACGCATACAGCCAGCGATGCCAGCGGTGCCATGTAGGCAGCAGCAGCTGAGGTGGCGCAGTGGTGGGTCTCCACGAAGATCCGCTTGCCGCCACGCAGGTGCCTGCCCAACTGGTTGGGTCGGCAGCTGCATGCGAACGGTGGTGGAGGTTTGATTGGCGTGGGCCTGATGGTGTCCCTATGGGTGTTCTTGGCAAGGGCCTCGCCGTAGCCCCGGCAAGGGTCTTGCCGTGGCGCCTGCTGCCATCCCCGGCAAGGCTCTTGCCGGGAGCCTTGTGGTCCTCCTTGGCTGGGATCCCGCCAAGGGTCGTCATCTTCTATAGTGTGTATCTGATCTTGAAAGTCTTCACAAAGATCTGCATGCCACCATGGGGATGTCTCTCGAATCCTTGCCCCATGGGGGCAGTGGACTCAAGGGTGACTCGCTCCGTAGGTGTGGGGCGAGCTGCCACGGCAAGGGTCTTGCCGGGTTTGCTAAAACCGCCTCCCGGCAAGGATCTTGCCGGGGGAGTCCGCTTCGTCCCCTTCGCTCTTTGTGGTCTTGGTCTTGGCGTCGTTCTGCTCCTTTCGAGCTTCGGCCTTACCTTGGCTCACCTCCCTTGCCTTGCTCAGTGCGGTGGTGCCCGCGGCTCAGACTGCCCGTGCACAGTTATAGGGGTACAAAAAGTGCACCCCTCTTTTTGTACACCGACACTTGGGGACTCCTTCCTCCTTGGCGACTTGGGGTGCATCTCCTTGGACTTGGTTATTCTCCTTAGCCGCTTGGTGGTGTTCCTCTTCATACCTAATGAGGCATAGAGTATCTTGGTGAGGTCGCAACCAAGTTCCGTTTGTGTCCATAGCATATCAAGTAGGAAGGACTTCACCTCAGTTTCCATTGCACGTGCTCTAGCTCTTGTCATGGGTTGATACGGGGCTAACCCGGTGTAGGCCGATCTTTCACGTTTGGAGTGGGATCCCTCGAAGAGCTCGAAGAACACGGGGAAGAACGGGGAGAAATCACAAGGGGAAACACTCAAGAACAAGTCCAATCACACATCCTCTAGACAATCAAACACACAAGATCCACAAGGTACATGAACAACAAAGGGAAAGATACAAGGTAGCGTTCATCCCAAATCCAAGCGGAGATGAGGTCTTGATGATATCCTTGACGGATCTTCCCACGAGGGGGTCTTGATGATATCCCGCAGGATCTACTCCTAGATGGAGGTCTTGGCCTCCAATGGAGTAGTGGTCTCTCTCTCAAGAGTAGAGATAGGTAGGAGCAAAGCTCACATACAAATGAGCTATCATATTTGCTAACCCTAGAAAGGAGGTGGAGGTGGTCTATTTATAGTCTAAGCCACGAAGGGGTAAGTGGGAGAGGGATACAAGGCCAAAGGCCCGCGGCTGCGCACACAGGCGTCGGACGTCCGGTGGGGGTCGGACGTCCGGTGGGGGTCGGACGTCCGGAAGCTCGGGACGGTCCGGACGTCCGGAAGACTTCGGACTTCCATAAATATTGTTCTGTCGCCGTGGCACTGGTCGTCCGGAGGCGCTCGGTCGTCCGAGGTCTGGGAGGTCTCGGGCGCCCGGTCTTGGTCGGTCGTCCGGTCGCTGTAGATCTCGTCGGCTGGACTCTCGGATGCGTCAGGTAGCGGACGTCCCGTGGACGCCGGTCGTCCGGGCGCTATAGAGGGTCGGACGTCCGGAGGCTTCCGGACGTCCGGTCGCTATAGACTCCGCAACACCTTCTTCTTCTGTCTTCACTTCCATGCCTCCCTCGCGGATGGTGTAGTCGTTCCTTGGCGCTTGCACTCCTCCTTGACATCCGTGAAGCTCCGACAATACCGATGCATGCACACGGGAGAAGTGTCAAGTAGTATACCATCGTCGAAGGGGTCAAGTGAGCACGTGTAAAGGAGAAGATTCACCTTTATGTATGAGAAGTAGAGGTCGCACATGTCACTTGCCAAACGGGCTCTTGACATGGTGATGACCGTAGGATGCTCCGCATCATCCCCTTCCCCTTGGAAAAGATCCGACCATGGGAAAGAGATGGCGGTGCCGTGTCGAATTTGTCGATCACCAAGCACTCATCGTCTAGTATCTCGAAATGGGAACTCTCCAATGTCGCACCGTCTTGTGATTCCTTCAAAAGGAGAAAATAGAACAAACACTTGGAAAAACAAATGTGGTTAGCGTTAGTGCAAAACCAAGCATTGAAGAGGTGATTCACCAAACAAGTGTTGTCATCAAGCATAGCATATGGTTTGACAAAGGACTGTAACACGGCATGTAAGCATATCAATCGAGCACAATCAAAGATATCATGGGGACAAGTATGCAAATGTGAGGTAGAGATGCAAATATGTGTGACAAGAGAATAAGCATCTACCTCGAGGTCATAGCAAGCATTCACAAATTGCTCAATGAAAGGTCTATGGTAGGCATAGGAAGTATTCACAACACCAAATAAAATGAAGTATCTAAACACATGGGTCAAGTGCAAGACAATCCAAGCATAATGTGCATAGGGTGTAGTGAATATAGTGTGGCACTCAACACAAGAGAAAAAGCAATTGTTCATCATATGTGAGGCAATCAAGTCAAGCATGTGACAAACAAAGGGACATGGCATATGTGAAGAAATGATATTGGTGCAACCAACCATATGATAGTAGCAAGTAGTCCGAGAATTGGATGCAACACACAAGGTATATATGTCATGAAGCATGGAAATGTGGCAATCATGGTTGAAAGCAATATCTCAAACATGCGTGCAAATGGTGCAAGCAACACATGAAGTATGATCCACAATATCCAAGCTCAAGAAGGATGTCACCTTGAAAGTGTGTCCTTGTGCATTCTTCACAATGCCGAAGTGGAAGCAAATACGGTGTAGAAGCAAGTCGTGGTAGAATGCATGAGGCTCGCTCTCAAGAGCTCGAATGGCCAATTCACGTGAAGTGGAAGTCGACACAAAGTCCAAGTATCCTACACATGCACAAAACAAAACAAAGAACGTATGTGCATGGTAGATAAACACATCATCCATCATGATGGTTCTCATCTTTTGCACATAACCATTAGAAGCACAAGTGCATGAATATTATGATGCAACAATGGCAATATTCTTGGCACTAGGTATATGGTGCAAAGAAGTAAGACAAGCATGCTTCACAAGAATTATGTCAAAATCTCCAAATATATGCGAGAATGCTATGGGGGCAATCTCATGAGCAAGAAGAGAATCATTGTTGCACTCAATACATGGAAAATCATCTAGCATGAGAGAGGCAACACATAGAGATATATGACAAGAAGCAATAAGAATCATGTGCGAAGCATATAGATGTTTGTCATCAACCGCATGAAATGGTTATGCAACATAAGCAAGCATAGTAATCAAGTCGTGCAAACTAGTGGAGCGAAGATGCAACACACTAGTATAAATCATGGCAATCATGTCATGTGAGCAAATAATAGGCATAGACAATGCACATGACATATTGCAAGCACGAACACAAAGCAAGATCATAGTATCATCATAGGGGTGGGTCACAAATGGAACATGGCAACAACAAGCAATATCTCCACCAAGCTTGCAAATACACATAAAAGTATGAGTGTCAATCATCATGTGTAAAGCAAAGCATGGGTTACAAATGCATGGAAAAGGCATAGGAATGGGCATATCATGCAAAGTTAACATGGCAAGATGGGCATATAATATGTAATGGACAACAACCCATAGCCAAGTGAGGGCCATGTAGAAGAAATGCGCGAATACTTCGTGTGAAGAGAGCGGTGGGAAAAGCAATCCATGGGATCCCAAATCATCGTTGCTCTCTAGAGCTCGTTTTGTCAACTAGTGGGATTGCGAGGTCGACAAGTATTCATGGGTACCTACACAAAAGAGACACAAACGAAAGAAATTGTGCGCATGGTACATGTACACATCATCCATCATGATGTGTATGTGCACGTGTGAGTTAGCACAAGATAAGAAATGCTCAAAGAAATTTGATGCATGGTATAAGAACATGTCATCCATCATGAAAGAGTAGTTATTGTGTATGACACGATGGGGATGCAAATTTAGCATACAAGTATATGGCGCATCAATAGCATTTTCATTCATGGGAATCATATTGTGCACACAAGTATTGGGATCATGCAATGAATGGGATGAATCAAAATCTCCTAAAATGTATGAGGAAACTATGGGGGTCTCCTCATGAACAACATTGGAAACATCATATGGATAAAATGGACAACATCCAAAACAATGCATATCCGAAGCTAGGTGGTCATGGCATGGCATATGATATAAATGATGCAAAGGGAGCATATCAATATCATCACAAGAAAAACAAATGCCAATAACCATGGGCTTGTCATCTATGCCATATGTGCAAATTGGGTTTATTTTAATGGCATATGCATAGTCACTATGAAGAGATTGCAAATAAGACATATGGTTGATCTCATGCATAGCATATGACAAGTCAAGCGGATTAGCAAACATGATGTGACCTAAAGAATTGTCACAAGAAATCCTATGTAACATGGCATCACAACTAATAGACTCCACATGAGAATCATCATATTCATCATAAATGGGCAAATCATCACATGGGGAAATCATACTAGCATGAATCATGGTACTAGGTGGATCAACATCATGCAAGCAATCAATCTCAAGAATGTCCACTAGTGGGACTAGTGCATCACCGTCACCTTTGTTACCTTTGTCATTCCACTCAAGTGTTGTAGGTGAGGTGGGAAAGACCAAATGGTGGTCAATATCATCATCTTGATGGAACCATGTGGGGGGTGCATCATATTCCACCATGGCCATCGTCTTGTCCAAAGGGAGGACGAAGTCGTCGAGGATCGGCGCGTCATCATAAATGGGACCTAGCACCAAATGAGAAGACACAATAGAGGTAGAGGTCAAGTTGTCAGAAATGCAAATGGCCTCACTAGACCTATCAACTATCTCACTCTCTCTATGTGGTGGTTCACTCACTACTTCAAAGTAGGTGCACTCAAAGTCACATATGGTGGAGTCACTCATCTCACTCAAGTGGTGGGTGTTGTGGCTCTCCTCACATGGGATTTGTGGCAACTCGTCATATATGGGGCTAGTGGTGAAGTCACTCTCACTCTCAATATGGTGGCACAAGTCACTCAAGTCATCACACATCGTCGTGGTCAAGGTGAAATACTCAACCATCTCATCGCCGTCGCCATGGATGAAGGCCGAAGATGGCACATCATCACTCTCCTCCATGACCAAAGGGAAAATCCCATGCTCGATCATCTCGTCATCGTCGCGTGGATGAAGGCTGAAGATGGCACATCATCACTCTCACCTCCTAAGATAGAAGCATCGTCCTTGCTCGCCACCTTGTCGCTCGCCTCCAAAGCTTGGTCCTTGAGGGTCTCCGTAGTCGTACTCATCGCCGCACCGTCTTGAAAAAGAGTCGAGGTAGACTCGGCATCATCAATGCCACAAAGAGGGATGGCGGTGAAGTCGAACTTGGGAGCATCGTCTTGGAGCTTGTCGGGCTTGGACATCGTGGTTGTATTAGCCTCATGCTTGTCGTAGAGCTTGGTCACCGTGAAGTGTGCTTGGGGTGGAGAAGCCTTGGCCTTCATGAGTTCTTGTTCCGCCTTGAGAGCACCAATGTAGTAGTCATCAAGGGACTTGTAGTTCTCAAGGAGGATTGTCTTGGAGATGTCGTTGTTCAAACCTGTCATGAAGTGGAACTTCATCGAAATGGGGTCGTCCATGCCGGCTCGTCGCAAGGCAATCTTCATCTCCTTGAAGTACGCGTCGATGGACTTGGATCCTTGGATGGTGTTCTCCAATTGGTGAAGAAGTTGTTCCGTGTAGGTTGGAGGCACAAACTCTCGCCGCAAAGCTCTCTTCGTCTTGGGCCAACTCATGTCGTAGTACTCCGAAGGTGTGTGAAGCCACCAAGTTGAGGCGTAGTCGTGGAAGTTTCTTGTGGCGCACTTGACTTGATCTTCGGGAGGAACTTGATGTAGCTTGAGGTAGTCGTCCATTAAACGCTCCCACTCGAGGTACTCCTTGGGTTCATCAGTCCCATAGAAAGGAATCGCGTGGTTGATGTCGAGGTCGTAGTAGCTCGTGGAAGTCGCGGACTTGAGCTTGGGGAGCTTCTCTTGAGCGTAGCCTTGAGGTTCTTGTTGGCGAAGATGTCGTATGTCCGTGGGCGAAGATGCATTGAAGTCGCTTGGCGAAGATGCCAAGGGAGATGGTGAAGTCGTTGAGCGGTTGTTGGTGTTGAGCTCTTGACTTTCACGTTCTTGTTGGTGATGGTGTTGATGCTGATGTGATCTTGCTGGAGATGGTAGCTCGGAAGGATGTGCTGTTGAGCGTCTTCTCTAAGATGAGGAAGATCGCTTGTAGGACTTGATGCGGGCTTTGATCTCCTCCATTTGAGCTTGCATCTTGGCGTCGGAGTTGTTGTTCGTGGCATTGAACTCGTCGTTGTTGTAGTAGACCGAAGGTGAAATGCCTTGCCTATCCATCACAAGACTCGAGTAGATGTGAGTAGGAATTGAGATAAACAATACCAAGTTACCTTTTCCCAAAGTTGAGGATGTATCCCGTTTCACTCAATGTGAGATGAAAGAATAGTGGATATGGTACCAGACTTGTTCACTCACACCTATCAAGTAAAGCTTATGGTAGATCTCGGTGAGGATAGTGGCACAAAAATTGATGCAAAATGTTAGCAAGAGTCAATAATGTTGAAAGAGATTCACAAATTATGTTGAAATAGTAGGGCCGTGCGATAATAAATGCCGAAACAAGTAGCGGACCGAGGAAACACGATAGTCGTGTCCCGCCAGGATTTATCCTTCTTTGGTACCATCACCAGGTTTGCTAGCCAGTCCGGATGTTTTATTTCTCTAATGAATCCGGCCTCCAGTAACTTGGCTAGCTCCTCTCCCATGGCTTGTCGCTTAGGTTCAGAGAAACGCCGAAGAGCCTGCTTGACCGGCTTGAATCCTTTTAAAATGTTAAGGCTATTCTCGGCCAGCCTACGTGGGATTCCTGGCATATCTGAAGGATGCCAGGAGAATATGTCCCAATTCTCGCGCAGGAATTCCCGTAATGCGGCGTCTACAGCGGGGTTTAACTGTGCCCCGATGGATGCTGTTTTTGTAGGGTCCGTTGGGTGGACATGGAATTTGACTATTTCATCCGCTGGTTTAAAAGAGGTGGACTTGGATCTTTTGTCGAGTATCACGTCATCCCTGTCCACTATGGAGCGCAGCGCAGTTAATTCCTTAGCCCCGACGGCTTCGGATAACGCCTCGAGGGCCAGTGCGGCTGTTTTGTTTTCGACGCGGAGTGATGTGTCCGAATCACTAGCTAGAGTGATGATTCTATTGGGCCCGGGCATTTTGAGCTTCATGTACCCGTAACGGGGTATGACTTGGAAGATCGTGAATGCCTCCCGCCCTAGAAGGGCGTGGTATCTGCTACTGAACGGGGCCACTTGGAATGTAATTTCTTCGGACCTGTAATTCTCCAGAGTGCCGAATACCACATCTAGTGTGATTTTCCCAGCGCAACGTGCCTCCCGACTGGGGATGATTCCTCTGAAGGTCGTGCTGCTTTGCTCAATGCGGTTTCTGTCTATTTCCATTTTCTGAAGAGTCTCCTCATAAATGAGGTTTAATCCGCTGCCGCCGTCCATGAGTACTTTACTAAGCTGAAAGCCATCCACAATTGGACTGAGGACCAATGCGGCTGGTGCTCGGACTGTTCGGAATTTAGGTTCGTCACTGGCATTAAAGATGATAGCTGTGTCGCTCCATGGATTTATTGCTACCACGTGGCAGACTTTGGCAAGGCTGCGGAGTGCCCGCTTACGCCTGTTATTTGAGGCGAATGTCTTGAAGACTGTCAATACTGTATTGTTATCCACGGGATGGTGCTCTGCGGTGTTTTGAATGAGGAGATCCTCACCGCTCTTGGCCACCTTCCGGAGTACCCAACATGCTCTAAGGCTGTGTGTTGGTATGGTATCTGTTGTACTATGAATTTTGCAGGGCCTGTTAAGCCATCCCTCCAATACGGTTCCACGCCTTGTAGTGGGCTTTTGCTTCTTTGTAATTGAGTCGGGCGACTTATGAGAGTGCACCCTTTTAATTCAGACTGGGGGCTTTATCAGAGCCGGATCATCCCAAAATTTTGTTTGGGTTTTCCAGGTGCTTTCCATCGCATAGTACTTCCGTACTATGGCCGCCAAGTCTGTGAAGCGTGTTATGTCATGGCGACTTATGGCGTTGAGGATTCCCTTGTCCGTGCAATTATTGCAAAAGAATGAAATTGCGTCTTCCTCGCGACAGTCCTTAACATTGTTCATCACAAGGAGGAATCTGGCCCAATAGTGATGTACTGTCTCCTGGGGCTCTTGCCTAATGTGGGAAAGATCATTTATATCTGGGTGGGTGGGTGGATTTAAATCCGGACCTTGACCTGGTTTGAGACCCAGGGCGGAGGAGTTTCCGATCTCGGAAGTTCGGGCTCGGGTTTTCTGCCCAGTGGATCTGGCCTGTTGCCTGATTCTAGGTTCAGGGTTTGGGCGATGTCCTCCTGTGGACAGGTATCCGGCTCAGAGAGCTCGGGAATTCGGACATAGCTTGTCCTCAAGATAGAGGAAGAATCGCCGCATTGCTCCTCCACCACCGCTATCTGATGGGATCGGCGGAGAGTTAATCTCCCTTTGGTCGGGTTTAAGCCCAACCCGATCATAGTCCGTAGCGACACCCAAAGCGGCAATGCGATCCAAGAGCTCATTCAAAGAGGAGAGCTCCATTGGATTCATCAGCTCGGTAAGCTCTAAGCCGATGTGGAGGCTGTTTTCGATGACCCGAGAAGTCATTGTCGGCGCAGCGGCCGAACGGGCGGTCATGACGAAGCCGCCTAGTCGGAGAGTTTGGCCTACAGCAAGGGCTCCCCCAGAGGTGATGTTGTCCCTGACAACGAGACGACCCATCCTTCCTTATGATGACGGCACAGTGGAACTCTCAATGAAAGCACCAATGTCGGTGTCAAAACCGGCGGATCTCGGGTAGGGGGTCCCGAACTTTGCGTCTAAGGCGGATGGTAATATGAGGTGGGGTACATGATGTTTACCCAGGTTCGGGCCCTCTCGATGAAGGTAATACCCTACTTCCTGCTTGATTGATCTTGATGATATGAGTATTGCAATAGTTGATCTACCACGAGATCGTAGAGGCCAAACCCTAGAAGCTAGCCTATGGTATGATTGTCCTTGTCCTACGGACTAAACCCTCCTGTTTATATAGACACCGGAGGAGGCTAGGGTTACACAGAGTCGGTTACAAGGGAGGATATCTACATATCCGTATTGCCAAGCTTGCCTTCCATGCCAAGGAGAGTCCCATCCGGACACGGGACAAAGTCTTAAATCTTGTATCTTCATAATCCAACAGTCCGGCCAAAGGATATAGTCCGGCTGTCCGGAGACCCCCTAATCCAGGGCTCCCTCAATGGGGTTTGGATGAACCGGCGAAGTTTGCACCAACTCTCGAGGTGAGAAAGGGCAATGCACGGTACCGAAGAGGCTAGCAATGATGGAAGGGTGAGAGTGCGTATATTCCATGGACTCACCATTAGTCATAAAGAACTCACATACTTATTGCAAAAATCTACAAGTCATCAAAACCAAGCACTATGCGCATGCTCCTAGGGGGATAGATTGGGAGGAAAAGACCATCGCTCGTCCCCGACCGCCACTCATAAGGAGGACAATCAAAGAAACACCTCATGCTTCAAATTTGTTACACAACGGTTACCATACGTGCATGCTACGGGACTTGCAAACCTCAACACAAGTATTTCTCAAATTTACAATTACTTAACTAGCACGACTCTAATATCACCATCTACATATCTCAAAACAATCATCAAGTATCAAACTTCTCTTAGTATTCAATGCACTCTATATGGAAGTTTTTATTATAGCCATCTTGGATGCCTATCATATTAGGACTAATTTTATAGCCAAAGAAAATTACCATGTTGTTCTAAAATACTCTCAAAATAATATAAGTGAAACATGAGAGATCAAATGGTTTCTATAAAATAGAACCACCACCGTGCTCTAAAAGATATAAGTGAAGCACTTGAGCAAAATTATCTAGCTCAAAAGATATAAGTGAAGCACATAGAGTATTCTAATAAATTCCGATTCATGTGTGTCTCTCCCAAAAGGTGTGTACAACAAGGATGATTGTGGTAAACTAAAAAGCAAAGACTCGAATCATACAAGACGCTCCAAGCAAAACACATATCATGTGGTGAATAAAAATATAGCCTCAAGTAAAGTTACCGATAGATGAAGACGAAAGAGGGGTTGCCTTCCGGGGCATCCCCAAGCTTAGGCTTTTGGTTGTCCTTGAATTTTACCTTTGGGTGCCTTGGGCATCCCCAAGGGCTCTTTCCACTCCTTATTCCAAAATCCATCAAATCTTTACCCAAAAACTTGAAAACTTCACAACACAAAACTTAAACAGAAAATCTCATGAGCTCATGATTTATTTATATTGGTGTTAAACCTACTGTATTCCAACTTATCTATGGTTCATACCCCCCAACCCTCAATACTAGCCATAGATTTATCAAAATAAGCAAACAACACATGAAAAACAGAATCTGTCAAAAACAGAACAGTCTGTAGCAATCTGAATCAAACGTATACTTCTGTAACTCCAAAAATTCTGAAATAAATTGGTGGACTTGAGGAATTTGTCTATTAATCATCTGCAAAAAGAATCAACCTAAAAGCACTCTCCAGTAAATAATGGAATCTAATCTCGTGAGCGCTAAAGTTTCTGTTTTTTTACAGCAAGATCGCAAAGATTTCACCCAAGTCTTCCCAAAGGTTCATCTTGAAACAAACACTAATTAAAACATAACACCACATCTAAACAGAGGCTAGATGAATTATTTATTACTAAACAGGAACAAAAAGCAAGGAACAAAAATAAAATTGGGTTGTCTCCCAACAAGCGCTATCGTTTAACGCCCCTAGCTAGGCATAAAAACAAGAATAGATCTAGGTATTGTCATCTTTGGTATGCAATCGATAAGTGGCTCTCATAATAGATTCATAAGGTAGTTTAATTTTGTTCCTAGGAAAGTGTTCCATGCCTTTTCTTAATGGAAATTGGAATCTAATATTTCCTTCTTTCATATCAATAATTGCACCAATCGTTCTAAGGAAAGGCCTACCAAGAATAATAGGACATGTAGGATTGCAATCTATATCAAGAACAATGAAATCTACGGGCACATAATTCCTATGTGCAACAATAATAACATCATTAATCCTTCCCATATATTTCTTAATGGTGGAATCTGCAAGGTGCAAATTTAAAGAACAATCATTAAATTCACGGAAACCTAACACATCACACAAAGTAATTGGAATCGTGGAAACACTAGCACCCAAATCACATAAAGCATAGCATTCATGATGTTTAATCTTAATTTTAATAGTAGGTTCCCACTCATCATAAAGTTTTCTAGGGATAGAAACTTCTAATTCAAGCTTTTCTTCATAGGATTGCATTAAAGCATCAATGATGTGTTTGGTAAAAGCTTTATTTTGATCATAAGCATGAGGATAATTTAACACGGATTGCAACAAGGAAATACAATCTATCAAAGAACAATTATCATAATTAAATTCCTTGAAATCCAAAATAGTGGGTTCATTGCTATGTAAAGTTTTGACCTCTTCAATCCCACTTTTACCAATTTTTGCATCAAGACCTAAAAACTCCGAATCATTGGGATGCCTTTTAACTAAAGTTGACTCATCTCCAGTCCCATTTTTATGAAGATTCATCTTGTAAAAAAAGATTTAATAGGAGAAACATCAATCACTTTTAGATCTTCATCATTATTATCATGAAAACTAGAAGAATAGGCTTTCACAAAGCAATCTTTTTAGCACGCATCCTAGCGGTTCTTTCTTTGCACTCATCAATGTAAATTATCATGGCTTTGAGAGACTCATTGATATCATGCTTAGGTGGAATAGATCTAAGTTTCAAAGAATCAGCATCAAGAGAAACTATATCCACGTTCCTAGCCAACTCATCAATCTTAAGCAATTTTTCTTCAAGCAAGGCATTGAAATTCTTTTGTGAATTCATAAATTCTTTAACACTAGTCTCAAAATAAGAGGGCATCTTATTAAAATTTCCATAAGAGTTGTTGTAGGAATTACCATAATTATTAGAGGAATTACTAGGAAACGGCCTAGAATTAAAATTTCCTCTATATGCGTTGTTACCAAAATTGTTCCTACCAACAAAATTCACATCCATAGATTCATTATTATTCTCAATCAAAGTGGACAAAGGCATATCATTAGGATTAGAAGAAACACTCTTATTAGCAAACAATTTCATAAGTTCATCCATCTTTCCACTCAAAACATTAATCTCTTCAACAGCATGAACTTTTTTACTAGTGGATCTTTTGGTGTGCCATTGAGAATAATTAACCATAATATTATCTAGGAGTTTAGTAGCTTCTCCTAAAGTGATTTCCATAAAAGTGCCTCCCGCGGCCGAATCTAACAGATTTCTAGAAGCAAAATTCAATCCAGCATAAAAATTTTTGTATAATCATCCATGATTTCAAACCATGTGTAGGGCAATTACGTATCGTTAATTTCATATTCTCACAAGCTTGTGCAACATGCTCATGATCAAGTTGCTTAAAATTCATAATATCGTTTCTAAGAGAGATGATCTTAGCGGCAGGAAAATACTTAGAGATAAAAACATCTTTGCACTTATTCCATGAATCAATACTATTTTTAGGCAAAGAAGAGAACCAAGTTTTAGCATGATCTCTAAGCAAAAACGGAAATAGCTTCAATTTAACAATATCATTATCCACATCTTTCTTCTTTTGCATATCACACAGATCAACGAAGTTGTTTAGATGGGTAGCGGCATCTTCACTAGGAAGGCCAGAAAACTGATCTTTCATAACAAGATTCAACAAAGCAGTATTGATTTCACAAGATTCAACATCGGTAGTAGGAGCAATCGGAGTGCTAATAAAATATGTATTGTTGGTATTGGAAAAGTCACACAATTTAGTATTAGCTTGAGCCATTGTGACCAACAATCAATCCAACACACAAGCAAACAAGAAGCAAGCGAAAAGAGGCGAATGAAAGAGGGCGAATAAAACGGCAAAGGTGAAGTGGGAGGAGAGGAAAACGAGAGGCAAATGGCAAATAATGTCATGCGAGGGATAAGAGTTTGTGATGGGCACTTGGTATGTCTTGACTTGAGCGTAGATCTCCCCGGCAACGGTGCCAGAAATGGCTAGTTGACGGGAGATCAAATCTTGACTCGACTTGGCGCAAATCTCCCCGGCAACGGCGCCAGAAATCCTTCTTGCTACCTCTTGAGCGTGCGTTCGTTTTCCCTTGAAGAGGAAAGGGTGATGCAGCAAAGTAGCGTAAGTATTTCCCTCAATTTTTGAGAACCAAGGTATCAATCCAGTAGGAGACTACACGCAAGTCGCCTAGTACCTGCACAAACAATCAAGAACCTTGCAACCAACGCGATAAAGGGGTTGTCAATCCCTTCACGGCCACTTGCAAAAGTGAGATCTGATAAAGATAATAAGATAAATATTTTTGGTATTTTTGTTGTATAGATTGGAAAATAAAGATTGCAAGATAAATAGTAAACTAGAATTATAGATCGGAAACTTATATGATGTAAAGTAAACCCGGGGGCCATAGGTTTCACTAGTGGCTTCTCTCATGATAGCATATATTACGGTGGGTGAACAAATTACTGCCGAGCAATTGATAGAAAAGCGCATAGTTATTATGATATCTAAGGCAATGATCATGAATATAGGCATCACATCCGTGTCAAGTAGACCGAAACGATTCTGCATCTACTACTATTACTCCACACATCGACCGCTATACAGCATGCATCTAGAGTATCAAGTTCATAAGAACGGAGTAACGCATTAGGCAAAATGACATGATGTAGAGGGATAAACTCAAGCAATATGATAGAAACCCCATCTTTTTATCCTCGATGGCAACAATACAATATGTTTCGGTTCCCTTTCTATCACTAGGATAGAGCACCGCAAGATTGAACCCAAAGCTAAGAACTTCTCCCATTGTAAGAAAGATCAATCTAGTAGGCCAAACTAAACCGATAATTCAAAGAGACTTGCAAAGATATCAAATCATGCATATAAGAATTCAGAGAAAAACCAAATAATATTCATAGATAATCAAGTTCATAAACCCACAATTCACCGGATCTCGGCAAACACACCGCCAAAGAGTATTACATCGAATAAATCTCCAAGAACATCGAGGAAAACTTTGTATTGAGAACCAAAGAGAGAGAAGAAGCCATCTAGCTAATAACAATGGACCCGAAGATCTGTGGTAAACTACTCACACATCATCAGAGAGGCTATGGTGTTGATGTAGAAGCCCTCCGTGATCGAATCCCCCTCTCGCAGATTGCCGAAAAAGGCCCCAAGATGGGATCTCACGGGTACAGAAGGTTGCGGGGCGGTGGAAAAGTGGTTTCGTGGCTCCCCTGGATGTTTTCAGGGTATAAGAGTATATATAGGCGAAAGAAGTAGGTCGGTGGAGCTATGAGGGGCCCATGAGGGTGGGGGCACGCCTACCCCCCCTGGGCATGCCCTCCTGCCTCGTGGCCACCTCATTGCGTCTCTGACTTCCACTCCAGGTCTCCTGGACTGTGTTTGTTCCAAGGAAGATCCTCACGAAGGTTTCGTTCCGTTTGATATTCCTTTTCTGCGAAACACTGAAATAGGCAAAAAACAGCAACTGGCACTAGCCCTCCTGTTAATAGGTTAGTCACAAAAATAATATAAAAGAGCATATTAAAGCCCATTAAACATCCAAAACAGATAATATAATAGCATGGAACAATCAAAAATTATAGATACGTTGGAGACGTATCACCCGCTCGTCCCCGGGTAAACTAATTAGCATGCATTCAATAAGCAAAACTACATCATCTTTTGCGTTCGTACATCGTCGAATATTATCACTAATACATCTTGAATAGTATCATACATATAGCATCGCTAATACAGCTAGAACCATAGCGAACGACGGGTATCGGCACGAGCGGTGGACACCCAAAGAGAAGGAACCATCACAGGATCATAGCTGCAGTGAGATACCTGAAGAACCTGCCAGGTATTGTCGAACCTGCCTTTCAACGCAACCATGTAGCGACGGACTTGCTCGTCCTCCTCGCTGACACGATGACGTACCACCTCCGCGGTGTCCGAAAGCCTCGACACCGTCACTGGCCCACGCGACCGCCGCCAAACATGGTTCGGGTCAATGACGGGCTGGCTCCTCACCAAGCTGCGCCCCCAGAAAGTAGAACCTCCCAGTACCAACCCGGCGGAGCCCAGTCTCGGACATGGACCCTCTAATCAATTAGGCCTCCTCCGCCGAGTCGATGACGAGGATGCGGGATAGGCATCGTCAATGTTGATGTGGGAATAAATGCTTGAACTAAAAAAACAACAAATTTCACATGTTCAAAATAAACCAGAAACTTAACCTAAACTAAACTAAACCTAAACTAACTAAACTTAACTAACTAAACTAGACCTAAACTAAACCAGAAACTTAGCCTAAACTAAATTAAACTAAACCTAAAGTAAACTAACTAAACTAAACAAAACCTAAACTAAATTATACTGAACCTAATTAAACTAAATCTAAAAAACAAAAAAAGGGTCTCACCTTGGATCGGCCGGTGTCGGGGCTCAGGAACGACACCTTTGGGATCCCTCGGGGAGTCCCTTCTATAGTTGGCGGGGCGTGGAGCTGCGCAAAGAGCGGGTCCAGAAGATCAACGTGGGGGGGGGGGGTTTACCCAGTTTCGGCTGCAAACGACGCGTAAAACCCTAGTCCTGCTTTGTGTGTATTTAGTGCTCTTGAGCTCTTGAACTAGATGCAGTGCATGCCCAGTCCAAAAAAGTCTGAATCCTCTCTCAGTACGCCTCAGGCCTCCTTTTATATGTCAAAGGGGTTGCCACAGTGGCACACCGGAGGTGGAAAGTATATACAATGTACAAGTCTATCGCCTGGCACCGTAGGACAAACGCATTTAATGTGTCGCCGATGTGCCCTCTTGCTTTATCGGGGATGGCAAAGAAGCTCATACCGCCCGTTGCCGCCATGCCTCGCTCCGACGCGCGTCCAAGCTGACGAGGCATGCAACGCCACGCTGGCTGGCTGGCTGGTGAGCTGGTGCGGTGGCAGGAGCTTCACGAAGATCTGCATGCCACCATGCAGGTGCTTCGCTAGTTGGCCTAGAAGCTGCATGCTGCCACGCAGGCGCTCGCCTAGTTGGCGTGCTAGCCGCAACGTTGGAACGGCGCAGGGCGGCGAAACTCTTGCGGGTGCGGGGCCTGGCCTCTGCCCCGCAGACGCTCCCGGCAAGGCATTTGTCGGGATCTCGTGGGCATCCCTGGCAAGGGTCTTGCCGGGGGTCTATGGTCATCCCCGGCAAGATCTTGTCGGGGGTTTTCATCTTCTGGTTCTCATCTAGGCTTGCAGGCCTTTGGTTTTCACAAAGATCTGCAGGCCACTACGCAAGGCACCCCTGAGTTTTGGTCTTGACGCTTTCGATGGTGTCAGAGCTCTTAGGCTCAAGGTTGGTGGCTTTGCTGGTGTTGGGCAAGTTGCCCCGGCAAGGCTCTTGCCGGGGCCACATAGGTTGCCCCGGCAAGGGTCTTGCCGAGGAAAGTTCACCTTGTCACTTTGCTCTTCATGCTTCTGGTTCGTGCGCTGCCTTGGCAACCTTGTACCATTCCTTCCTCTGCCCCGCCAAGCTTGGCCGCAGGCGTGGCTACGACTACCCGTGCACAAGTAAAGGGGTACAGAAAAGGCCCCTACTTTTGTACACCGACACCGGGGCGGCGAGGCGGGGCGGCGGGTCCGTGGCGGCGTGGCTGGGCGGGCGATAGGGCGGCCGGGCGGGCGGTCCGGCGCGAGGGGTAGGGTGGCAGGGCGGGGCCGCGCAGCCTGGCAGGGCGGTGAGGAGGCCCGCCCTGCACGGACGGGGTGGGGCGGCAAGGCAGCACAAACGGGACGGCGCGACGGGGGTGGTGGATGGGCCGAGCGGCGGACAGGCCGGGCAGCCGGGCGGAGAGGCGGGCGGGCAGCCGGAGCGGCCGCACGGCGGGCGGCGGCAAGGCAGCGAACGGACGGCGCGGACGGGCGGGCGGATAGGCCGGGCGGCGAGGCGGGCGGGTATTCAGAGCGGCCCGACCTGCGGGCGGGCGGCGGGCGGGCGGCGAGGTAGGCCGTGGCGGTGAGGCGCGAGGCGGCGGCGTGGGGTTGGGATGAGGGGAGAGGGAGAGAGAGGGGTAGGGCGAGGGCATTTTGGTAGATAGGGCACAGCTCTTTGCCGTCCGCTAGCAGACGGCAAAGAGCCTAGCTAACGGACGTTAGTTTGCCACTTTTTTGTCGTCTGCTAGCTGACGGCAAAGATTATTTGCCATCAGCTAGCGGACGGGAAAGAAAGTGGCCGTTAGCTGCCCCTGGCTAGCAGCCCACCCTGCCTCTTTACCGTTAGCTAGTTGGCGGCAAAGATGGGGCTGACGGCAAACACTTTCTTTGCCGTCAGCTGCTTCTTTGCTATCAGTTTTCTTTAAGCTAATGGCAAAGACCCTCTTTGCCATCAGCTAGCTGACGACAAAGAAACGGCTGACGGCAAAGTTCCTGATTCCAGTAGTTTTGCGAACCATGCCTCATGGGCAAGATGACTAAAACTCCGTTCTCCGGAACAACGGAGCGAGCTAATGACTTATTGGAAATAATACATACCGATGTATGCGGTTCGATGAGTATTGAGGCAGGCGGCGGGTATCTTATTTTCTGACCTTCACAGATGATTTGAGGAGATGTGGGTATATCTACTTAATGAAACACAAGTCTAAAACATTTGAAAAGTTCAAAGAATTTCAGAGTGAAGTGGAGAATTATCGTAACAAGAAAATAAAGTTTCTACAATCTAATCGTGGAGGCGAATATTTGAGTTATGAGTTTGGCCTTCATTTAAAACAATCTAGAATTGTTTCACAACTCACGCCACCTAGAACACCACAATGTAATGGTGTGTCCGAACGTCGTAACCGTACTATTATTAGATATGGTGCGACCTATGATGTCTCTTACCGATTTACCCACTATCGTTTTGGGGTTATGCATTAGAGACAACCGCATTCACGTTAGACAGGGCGCCGTCTAAATCCGTTGAGACGACACCGTATGAAATTTGGTTTGGCAAGAAACCTAAGCAGTCGCTTCTTAAAGTTTGGGGTTGCGACACTTATGTCAAAAGGCTTCAGCCTGATAAGCTCTAACCCAAATCGTACAAGTGCGTCTTCATAGGATACCCTAAGGAAACATTTGGTTACACCTTCTACCGCATATCCGTAGGCTAGATCTTTGTTGCCAAGAATGGAACCTTTCTAGAGAAGGAGTTTCTCTCGAAAGAATGCAGCTTCTTCCAGCCGGCGTTCTCCTCCTTCAGCAGGTCGAGCTCGTGGCAGAGCTTCGCCTTGTCCTCCTAAAGTTGCAGGATTTCGCCGGTCGCCTTCTTCTCCGAGGCAATGCTCTTCTTCAGCAGCATCACCAAGCCGGCGGTCAACTCCCCCTGCTCATTGAGCTCAGCGGGCATGTCATCGAGGCTCTCCTTCAGCAGCTCCACCAAGCCGTGGATGAACTCCTTCTGCTTATTGAGCTGATCGGGCATGCTGTCGAGGGATAACGACTCCAGCGTCGCCAACTCGGCATGTTCGCCTCCGCGTCTTGGGCGCTCCTGGGAGCCATCGCCTGCCCGTGAGAGATCTTTCCAGGTCTCTGCGTGGCGGCGAGCCTTCTCTTTTTTTTTCCGCAGCCTTGGTTGCCGCTCCCTTGTTACGAGTAGTTCTCGACCTAGAGCTCTGCACACCGGCCATGGCAAGGACGGACGAAGAAGGAAGACTTATGAGGAGGAAGGTAGAGTAATTTTTGGTTAGGTAGTTCCCCTTTTTATAACCTAAGTACTAGCACTAGTACTAAAACCTGCATAGTGTGAACACGTTCAGGTTTGGTACGTACTGGGAGGTGTGAGCAGGCTTGCACTTAATTATAGCACTAGTACTTTCAAATGTGATGGGAACAATTGTAAAGATTAATTGATGGTTTTTGGTTTCGGGGCCCGAAACGGCTCCCGATAAGTTTAGTGGAACATAAATTTCAAATAGACTACACTTCTCAGATGCGTAAATATTATGTTACCGTCAAAAATTGGCACAAAATATGAAGGAGACCAATGGAAGTAATACTAGCAACCCATGATTTAACTACTCGCATGCGCATAGTGGAGTAGTAATGTCTTTCTTCCGCCCTCACGTCCACTCAATTTGCATGTGCTGTATTAATTGACCAATGAACTGAAGGACTTTACATGCGTCAAATTATCACATGGGTTTGATCTTGGTACAAAATTGCGTCCGCCCGTGTATGCCAGTGCGGCTCAGGGAGGACGAGTACATTCTTCTGGAACCAGCAGCACTTCACTGTGATCAATCGACACAAGGATATCGCGACAACGCCTCCACATGTGCCACGTGGCTTCATGAACTGTAAGAGAGACACTGTGTAGCGTGCCATTGTGTTTTGCACATACTCGAAGTACTAGTAAGGTACACGTGCATTGCACCCGTCAGATTTTGCAACCAAATTACAAATAAATACCACACTGTAGCATGTAAGCTCTGAGTCATATATGCCTGATGTAGACCTTCGTTTAATTCTTATAGTTCATCTCATTCAAAATAAATTAGTTTTTATAAAAAACCTAGGGCCTCTTTGATTCGTAGGATTTCCAAAACGCGGGAATAGGAAGAACATGGGATTAGAGTGGAATGTCGTCTTAAATCCTACGGGATGGTACGAGTGTTTGATTGTGCAAAGAAAAAAACGCAGAATTCTTTCAAAGAGGTTTGAGTAGATGGAATGTTTCCTATGAAATCTAGTGCAAATGAATCATATGCAAAAATTGCTATGGTTTACAATCCTACGAATCAAACAACCAAGACAGGAAAAATTCCTAAGGATTAGAATCCTCCTAAATTCCTTCGAGAATCCTTTGAATCAAAGAAGCCCTTAATCTATTTTATGATTCATGGAATTGTGCGTTGTAAAGCATAAAGTAAAAACAAATAATGGCAATTCAACTAGAAAAAAAGTTTGGGTTGTTATGATACGGAAGATTCTAGAACAAAGGAGAACCACTGTTGTTTTCAGATTTGTGCATTATGCTTAAGTTCAACCATGGAGTCTGCTAGATTGTACATGTGGCAAAATCCGGTGGGGGCTAGAAGATGGTGCGAGGGGCCGAGTGGAGGGAGACTATGAAGGAGTGCACAACTGCGAGATCGATATTTAGAGAGAGGGGGCGAGAACGTGCGCTCTTGCGCGCAGTGGTGGAGCCATGAAAAATGTCCCATGAGCTAGGGGGCCAAGCATTGCTAATCCTTTACGAGGAGGGCCAATTCATCAACTTAGACCATTTTTACCAGCAATTGTCTAATGATCACATCCATATTAGCCTCGATATATACTGATGTTAGGGGTGCAGGGCCCTTGCTGCCCCTGTCTTCGCCATTGTGCGCGCGTCTGAGAGATGAAGCGGAAGGCATGGATGATGAGAGGGGGGCGTTGGATATATAATTAATGTGGGTGTATTAGCTATATATGTAATCCTATATAGAGAGGTATATATTGATCGATGTGGACGTGGGAAAGAGGGTGAGACCTCACTAGATATATAGATTGATCGGTTTATGTGGAAAAATATGAAAGACCTAGCTATATACACACACTCACATAGAGGAACATCGATCGTTGCGCATGCACGTGAGAGATAAAGAATGCCCGATGTGATGGAGAGGGGGATGTGTGTGTGTGTGTGTGTGCCTTCATGGGAGACCGACCCGAAGAAAAAGATTGCATGTGTGCGATGGATAATGCCGACTGGTAGTGTGTGTGCATGCATGCACGAGAGAAAGTTAGTGGTACAATTATAAAGAGAAGACCAATGTGTGGGTGTAAAATACTAGGTGAGGTCATAATCAATGTAAGGTTGAATTCAAATATTTGAATAAGAGATCATGATGTTTGAAACCCATGCATGCATGAATATAATGAGATCTCATGCGGTGTGGTTTGGAACGAGCATGTTGCAATGTATACACATTGAACAAGGTCGATTGGTTTGAATTTGAGATACCGATGGCGTACATCGTTTGGCCACATTGCATCCGTGCATGGACACACTATTCTAATTGGAGATGATGGGTGGCTTTCGCATCACATATCTATATCTATACCCCTATATATATTATATTTTATATTTTTTATATAGTGTGCAGATAACTTTAACTTTGAAAGATGGTCGTTGGATGAGGCCAATCCGATGGTGCAGAGCTGGCAAATTTGAGCACTACTGGCCATTGGATATCATCTAGATTCCACCAAATTTTGCCACATGTACAATCTAGAAGACTCTATGGTTGAACTTAAGCATAATGCACAAACCTCAAAACACAAGCACTTCTTCTTTGTTCCAGAATCTTTCGTATCATAATTGCCCAAATGTTTTTCTACATGATTTGTTTTTACTTTATGCCTTACAACGCACAATTCCATGAATCTTAAAATAGATTAGCTTTCTTATAAAAACTAGATGATTTTGAATGAAATGAACTATAAGAATTAAACGAACATCTACATCATGCATATATGACTCAAAGCTTTCATGCTACAATGTGGTATTTATTCATAATTTGGTTGCCAAATCTCATGCGTGCAATGCATGTGTACCTTACTAGTCTAAATGGTGTCTGTGTGTGTGTTGTGCGTGTTAAACACATTGTACGTAGTATATCATACTGTGTGTGTGTTGTGTGTGTTAAACACATTGTACATAGTATATCATACTAGTCTAAATTGTCTTTTTTTTGTACACGTTAAGCTTGTTCTCCCGAAATTTCAAGCCGCACCTTGTTATGCCGAAATTTCAAGCTAGAGTCTCTCTCTATCGTGCTGCAAAAATCCCGCCTCTTCAACCCGCGCCTTGTTAGCCCGAAATATTTAAGATACATCTTTGTCTCGTTGTGCTCCGACAACTCCCTCCATCTCAACCCACGCCTTGATATTCCAAAATTACAACGCGCGTGAAAACTCCCACCTCCTGTGAAATCCCGACACGCGAAATGCCCGTGATACCCCTGAACTGAAAGAACCGCCTCAAAACGGTAGGGGTACTTTCGTAACTTACCCCACATTTCGGACAAGCGTGTCCCTAAGCCATGGTTCCCCACTCCCATCCCATCCGCCCACCCATTCATACACCGAGGCCGGCAAAACCCACGAAGCCCCACACCCTCCTCCGTCCGCCACCCAGCCGGAGCCACTTCCCCAACGACGTCATCCACAGCAACACCTCGACGTCGCTCATCCACCGTACCGGATGAGGATCCATCGTCGATCTGGTCATCCCGCCGGTTCAGCCTCCCCGTCCTCCACCTTCAAGGAGCTGCCCCAACGTTCCCCTCGTCTTTCGCGCCACCTCCATTCCCACACCGCTGTCTTCATCTGCACCAGCGGAAGAGCATCATCATCACCGTTTCCTTGGATGAAGCTACGCCCTAATCGGCGCCACCAAAGAGGTTGTACACTAATCGCTGCATTTTCTTCTTGATTCGATCTCACGGTGCTGCTGGCGCTCGGTCTCGAGCCGACACGGCGCGGCTCCATCCACGTCGGCATCGCCGGCCACTTCCTCCATGGCGTCGCTCCCTCGGTGGCGACGTCCACATCAGTAGGAGCTGCTACTGCTTTAGCTCTCGCTCACGCTGCTACTGTGCTCTTATAGATGTTGGAGACGTATCAGTTTCCCACACTTATATTCTGTCTAAGCTGCTTTGTCTTAAATAGATATGATTCGAACTGTATATATCTTGAGTTGGCAACATAAACTAGAATGATATAGACCATACAGTGACCATACTACATAGATATATGTTTGTTTCATGCTGTTATCCTGTCCACCTTACTACTGAACTGGTTTACCAAAATGAGTTTCATATACTACATTGTAAACCTGTGATGTGTTTGTTTGTTTCTCTTTTAGAATGCGGATAAAATATTGGAGAAGAGTACCCGTTATGCAATGGTACAGAAGTAATGCAGATAAGGTTCAAGATAGTGAGACATCCTGTTGGTCTCCAAGAAAGCTGATAAAACTATATTGAAGACATCGAGACAACCCCAAAGTCATGTCTTGATGTAGTGTTCGAAGTTCTCGGCTACTCTGCTGGCACCGACTCTTGAACTCGCTGCTGAATCAGTTCGCTTCTTGAGTCTCAACTTCAAGTTGAAAGACATCGATCGGATGTTATGCGACGGAAGTCAAGGATCGAGGAAGTCCCCGAAATCAGATGCATACTTTCCGTGCAACAACATGTCCGGAGGATTTAAGTACCAAACAAGAGAAAGTTAATAAGCTTGCTAAGCATCTTTCCAAAGATTATGGGTACCTGTGATATTGTTTCTTGAGCTCTTGAAGTGGTTTCAGTCCTGGACTTGTTTTGCTGCGACGTTTATATGCTGTTTTGTTCCCTATATTTGCACTGGTGGCGAACTTTGATGCCCAGTGGATGTCATATGTGTAATAGCCGTGATAGCCTAGCGTAAGTTGCTTGCCTATTTATTTCCTTATTGTCTTGTTTATTTGTTTTCTTGTAGTCAGTGCAGTTCTTTTTCCGCGGTTTGCTAGTGGCCGCAATAGCCTATTTTTAAAACTAGGACACATTAACCATTGGCTACATATTTACTGTAGTTAACATGGGCCTCCTATGGGCCGTAGAAACAATGGGCCTTCTAAGGGTCGTAGAAACAATGGGCCTTCTACGGGGCATAGAAACAATGGGCCTTCTACGGGTCGTAGACACAATGGGCCTTCTACGGGCCGTATCATCAATGGGCCTTCTACGGGTCGTATGATTGGTTGGCCAAACATGGGCCAATGACAGACCACATTATGGTCGTAAATGGGCTAGAGTTGAAATTGTTCGTTCATGGGCCAACCATAATGGGCCGACCATAACGGGTCGTCGTTAATCGGCCGTATTTGATGACACTATGAAAACAACCCAATGTATTAACGGGCCACAAACGGGCCGACTGTAACCACGGGCTAAATTTGGCCCACAAGCAGAAAATGACAGTAACGGGCTGAAAGTAAACGAATGCTGGAAATGAGCCCAAGAATAAATGGGCCCTGAGAAGGCCGAAAGAAAACATGGGCTGGAAACGGCCCAACGGTATAATGGGCCGTTAATGGGTATAAACTGATACACTTTTCATTACGGGCCAGTTTTACCACGGGCCGTTAATGGGCCGAGGGTTACTAAGGGCCTCATATGGGACGAAACACGTCATGGGCCATACATGGGCCGGAAGTTAAAACGGGCTGGAATTATATTGGACGGCCCAGCTGACGCTACTAGGCCTAATTCAGATAGGCTGTAAACGGGCCCTGGGTTAGCGGGCTGTAAATGGGCTATATGCGAACAGGCCATTAACAGGCTTGCCGTGGGCCGGCCCACCACCTTTTGACCAAGTCAAACGGGCCGGCCTTTTCACAGGAATGGGCCTCTGTTGGGTCGTGCCACATGTCGACGTACCATAGGCGCTTTGGGTCCAATGAGTGGATGACATCTGTCCCAACGGCGAGCCGACACGTGTTCCCTCCAGCCAATGATGATTTTACACGTGGAAAATCCCCATTAGTCGTGGCTGTTAACGGGTTATCGGATCCAAAACCGGACCCGATAGCTTAACGGCGTTCCGTTACGGTGGATGCCACGTGTAGGTCACCCTTGACGAAAGCACTTGTGTGACGTGTGATTTATCGTCATGGAAGTGGACACTTCCGTGATGATAATTTTGGTAATGTCATGGAACACTTCTACGACAGCACAAGTATTCTCTCATAAATTTGTCATGGATGTACATGCATGACAGAAAACGTGACCTACTGTGACCAACACGTATCATCACAGAAGTGTATTTTTTTGTAGTGCAGTAGCCATGTGTTTAGTCTCTCTCTCTCTCTCTCGTGTTCTTGAGTTGGCACGATCTTGATGTATCGCAAGCTTTGTTAATATAGTTGGATCATATGGTGTTTCCACCTCTCTATCTTGTTGTGATGAGTTGAATTTTCCCTTTGAGATTTCATTCTTATCGGATTGAATACTTTTGTGGATTTGAGAACACTTGATGTATGTCTTGCTGTGAATACTCGTGGTGACAATGGGGTATCATATTTATTCACTTGATGTGTGTTTTGGTACTCAACTCGCGGATTCCCGAGGTGACATTGGGGTAATCTATGCATGGGGGTTGATGCATGTTCTCGTCTTTGTTTCTCCGGTAGAAATCTTGGGGCACTCTTTGAGGTTCTTTGTGTTGGATTGAGTATTATGAATCTAAAATTGTTTGATGCATATCGTATAATCAACTCACGAATACTCGTTGTGACATTGGAGTATCTAGGTGACATTAGAGTTTGCTGATGTGTGTCATATGGTGTCATTTTAGTACGAACTCTTAGATAGATCGATCGAAAAGGATAACTTGTTGTAATTTTAGTACTAACTATTGGATAGATCGATCGAAAAGGATAACTTTGAGGTGGTTTCGTACCCTACAAACTATTTCTTCTTATGTTCTCCGCTAGATAGAAACTTTGGAGTGATTCTTCTTCACACGTTGAGGGATGGTTATGTGATCCAATTATATTAGCATTGTTGAGAGATTGCACTGGCGAAAGTACGAAGATTGCACTGGCAGAAGTACGGAACCTAGGCCTCATTTCCAAGCATTGCAATACCATTTGTGCTCACTTTTGTTACTTGCGACCTTGCTATTTTTTTATTGTTCCTATTAGAAAAATCAATATGTACTATCGTTGCTACACTTGTATCACCATCTCTTCGCTGAACTAGTGCACCTATACAATTCACCATTGTATTTGGTGTGTTGGCGACACAATAGACTCTTTGTTATTTGGTTGCAGGGTTATTTGAGAGAGACCATCTTCATCCTATGCCTCCTGCAGATTGATAAACCTTAGGTCATCCACTTGAGGGAAATTTTCTATTCTCGTACAAAACTCTGCGCTTGGAGTCCCAACACGAGTCTACAAGAACAAGTTGTGTAGTAGACATCACGTCGACCGTAAAACCACCACATATCCGCCGCCATCACGCCACTAGTCCGAGTTGCCACCATATACATCTCCTCCACCAGTCCGAGTTGCCACCATATACATCTCCGCCACCAGTCCGAGTTCCACCAGATTCATCTCCGCCACCAGTCTTAGTCCGATTCCAGTATTTGTTCCTTTGTTTTCTATTTCCATATCACGCCATACTACGAGTCATGACCAAGTCGGAATCCCCAACTTTTGTGCCACCCGCAGAAGAAAAATAGTTCCAGTTTCAAAACAAATCTGGATAGGCAACTTTTAGGCCATTTGTAGACTTTTTTTAAAACGGTTTGTTGCGGAGTAAAAAAGAGGGAAAAGTGCAAAAAAGGTGAAAAAAAGAAGAAAAAAGAGAGAGATTCAGAGTATGCTCCTCCCTTGTTTATGTGTAGCACCGTGATTTTGTTAGTGTTCAAGGCTCGCGTCTCTAGCACGGTGTAGCCTAGGACCAGCACAGTACTGTCATTGAGCGTTTATTCAACTTTGCATCTCTGAATTGATTATTGCTGGCCTTTATGCTACCATATTATAAGCCATCCCAGCTCCACATACATCTACATCGTGCATTTGAATCTCCCTGGTAATCGCTCTATCCAAGCTTTGAGAGTTTTGACTACAACATTGCTGATCACCACCTGCTGTTGGGTAAGAACCGGTAAGAATTTGAGATTTGCTTAAAGGATTTGTGACACCCCACCACCACCACTTTCTAGTAGTCTGTAGGATCATATTCTTGTGTGTTCCTATTGCTGCTAACCATGGCAGGACCACAAGCTAACGAGATGGACTGGGTGAACATGACGAAGAAAAGAGATTCTTGATAAATTGCAGCAAATGTTAGGTCAACAGGCGGAAGACGTGATGGACAACTTTGGTAAGGCACTTGAGAGGATTGATGACATTGAGAAGAAAATTGACACCAAGTTGGACGCCAAGTTTGATGAAGTTCTCGTGCGTCTACCACAACCACCACCCGCATCTGTTGCCCCATTGCAACAGCATCAACAACCACCACGTCATGATCCAGCAGGTCGAGCGCGGCGTGTTCCTCTTGAGCCAGGACAGACTTCTGGTGCTACTGCTACTACTGTTGAGCTTTTGTAGCTCCTGCTGCTACTACATAGGAGGAGGACTATTATGAGGATGAGGTTGATCAAATTCAGAACTATGTGCAACCACCAGCACGACCGCCACAAGGTCGTCCTCATGCATATAATCGCAATGGTAGGGATGCATCACCACCTCAGGTACGAGATCATGATCATCTTCCTAAACTAAAGTTGAATATTTCTACTTTTGAGGGTAGATATGTTCACGATGTATATCTTACTTGGGAGTTAGAAACAGAACAACGTTTTACATGTTTACAGTATCCCGAGGAGAGACGTGTTGCTGCTGTTGTTTGTGCTTTCACTAGTTTTGCTTGTGTGTGGTGGTCTGAACATTGTAGATTATATCCTATTCCAGCTACTTGGGCTGCTTTGAAAACTGCTTCTGCTATCCGTACTCATTGGGTTCCACCATATTAACAATGTGAATTACTTCAAAACTGCAGCGTTTAAGACAAGGAAAAAATTATGTAGAGGAACATTATCAGGAATTACAAACTGGCATGATTAGATGTGGTATTGTTGAGGCTAATGAGGCTATGCTTGTACATTTTATGGGTGGGTTAAATAGAGAGATTTAGACTATTTTAGAGTATAAGGAGTATAATATCACTCATTTATTCCATCTTGCTTGCAAAGCTGAACATGAAGTGCAGGATCGATAGGCATTGGCGCGAACTAACTTTTCTGCAGGTCGATCTTCATCATGGACACTGATACGTCTCCATCGACATGCATTAGCACTCCACCTTTTCCAAGCATGCCAACCCACCAAAGCGCCGCCTCTGCCATCAACCTTGTCAACGAGGAAAATGGGCAGGCGCAACGGCCCGTCGAGGCCGAGGCGCTCCCTAGCAACGCGATGGACGACGTCGTGATGCGCGTCATCGCCAGGGTTGAGCAGACCGTTGACGCATGGCGCTTGAGCGCCGCGGATCAAGATAGGCATGCCAGCGCCGACAGGCTGCAGCTTGCCACACAACATGATCGATAGTGCGCCGCAGAGCAAGCTAGGCGCGTCTGCGTCGTTAGCCTGCGGCTCGCCGCACGGCAAGATCGTTGGAGTGCCGCAGAGCGCGAGGGGCGGCGCGCTGCACAGCAAGAGAGGATCCACCGGCGCTTGCCTGCTGTCGACACGGCATCGCAGCTGGGTACATGTCCCGTTAGTACCCCCATTCCTCGCCAGGAGTGGGCAGAGGCCCTCTACGCCGTACTTGCACCAGAGGTCGGCCGCGCCGTACTTGCACTGGACGCCTGCCGCGCCGTTCGCATGGGTCGCGCCATTCGCTTGTCCGCGGCCCGCTCGATGCCAATGTGCTGGTCGGTAGGCTCGACCGCCTGCTTGGCCCAGGTGTCCACCTGGGCGTAGTAGAGGAACATGGCCGTCGCATCCTCGCGCTGGTTATCTCCCGATGAAATAGCCAACTTGGAGCTCGAGATAGCGCTCTAGATGTACCGCAAGCGTGTCGACCGCTTGGACGAACGCATCCACGAGTTCAGGCAGAGCCAAGAGCTACCTTAGGCAAGGGCTGCTGGTCAAGGTCTCATGGACACATTTTATTTTGTTGAGTCGTTCCGACGTGGATAGCTATGTATTCAAACTAATCATAGTATTGCTATGTTTATTCCTCTATTTCAATGTGTGTACTCTATTTTCCGTTCTTATATGTTCTGTTTCAATGTGTGCATATACGATTTCCATTCCGTATATGTGGATGATAACAGCTAGATTCAAATTAGTATACAAAAACAGATAGAAAATGGAATTCATAATATATATATATATATATATATATATATATATATATATATATTAATTGTTCATTAGTTCATCACAGAATATATATATATATAATATCATCACATATACGTCACTACTGCAGGATGCTGCTAACGCGACACTACGATGAGAGACCCTTCGAGAAACTGTGTGCGATGCAATAATCGCAAACGGTGCTGTATGAAAACCGTCAGAAATGATGCAAAACTTTTGCGATGAATGATACATCAAACACAGTTCAGATTATAGTTGTGTGTGCGATGAGGGGCATACGGTTGATCTGTACGAACTATTTGCGATGAGACAGAACAACAGAAACGGGCAGCCAGATCAAGGTGTCTGTGATATACGGCATACAGTTCACTCCGATGAACCGTTTGCGATGAGTGAGGTGAACACAAACGATTCGGTGTAACAAGATTTGTGCGATACCCGGCAAACAGGTTGGTAATCAAAATTGTGTGCGATCATTATAGACAGCCCATTTTGTGAATTGTGTGCTCGTCAGGGCACACAGTTCAACAAACCAACCTGTTGGCGATAATGTAGAAGATCTCTGTCGAATGCATATTACTAACCGTCTGCGATGAGATTGACAGGATAAACAGAGATATATATATATAGTCTGCTTAATTTAGTCCTTCTTCTTGTTGTTCTTGTTGGATGGCCCCGCGACATCGTCTTGGCGAGGACGCTTCTTGCCGCTGACCATTGGCTTTTCATCGCTACCGCCATCGTCATCGTCGTTGCTGTCGTCGTCCTCCTCCTCCTCGTTCGACCATTCCTCCTCATTATCATCGTCGTCCTCTTCTTCATCCTCCGACAGCTCCTCGTCCGTCTGGTTGTCGTCTGACGACTCCGGAGGCAGCATCCCTTCCATGAACCGGATATAATCGAGGTCTGAGCTCGACGCCAACTCATGGAAGACAAGCGGGATGATTCTGATGTTGACCTATCATCGGGCGCCAGACTGCTGGCCGAACTGTCGTCCTTGCTATCGCTCGACATGGCTGCAGAGTGTGTGGTAGTGTGTAGCATGGCCTGCCGGGGACGATGAAGATGGTGGACACTTAAGCGGGGTATGCAGAGAAGAGGAACTACCAATTGAAGCGGGGATTGAAGCGGGGGTTGACGTATTATCTAACCGCTGATATAATCAACCGTAATTATTTGTACCCAGTCGCTCCAAATTCTCGGGGTTGCGCAGGACTCCTATTGGCTATTTGGTTGGTTTCCTTTTTCAGGACAAAAACAAGGAACGAGTTTGGGGATTATGCATCAGTACCGGTACGAACGGAGTAGGACAGTTGGCAAGCAATACATTGAGCTCTTCTTATTGATAAAGCCAGTAATATTCAAACTAAGGAAAAGAAAAAAGACAAAGAAAAATATCTGCATGAATCTTCGCGTAACATCAATGGCATATATAGGACCTAGATGTGCATTACTTAGAGCAAATCTAGATGTGCTTTAGCAATACTGTCAAACAAAACCCCTAATCATCATTGCAAACAGCGCATAGAACATGGCTAATGCGACAACAACTACTACACATGCTAGTTCCTTCTTGTCTCTTGCTTTCATCTGTTGCCTGTGATTGATTCTTTCCTGCTTCATCGTACTGATTGTACATTCCAGATCAGCCAGTTTCTTCTTCAGCTTTACGTTATCTTCTGCAAGCTTTGTGATAGCACTCCGAGCCTTGCCATGCCATTCTTCATCCAGCCAGTTAATAAAGGCACAAGCCTCATATCCCAGCCAATGTTAAATAGTATTATGGATGAGCGATGGCATTAACAGAAGTAAAATGATGAACTTAATTAGCACTAACCTCTAAGGGGCAACTGAGAAACCACCTGCCAATGTCGAATCCCTTCGTGCATACACGTCTAGCAGGAGTGTGCCCGTGCACACAAATCAGCTTTTTGTACTTCTCGGTGGCACAAAACTCGGAGTCGAACTCGTGTTGCGGGAGTCTGGAGTCAAGCTCCGGATCCGGCGGCATATCGTTTTCCTTGGGGGGTCATTCAGGACGGATTCAGCAAGGAGCCATACTTTGGACATGCTAAAAAAGATCGGGATATATTGGAACCTGACAAGACGATTCGGATCCGTAGTACACCTGCCTTCTGATGACCTTAGGCAAGTGCTCGGCGGCGACCGTCGTCGTGGCGGCGATACGAGCAGGAGCAGTCGCACCGAAATCATCAGCACCACTCATCTGCATTTCCGCAATGTCAGCGCCACGCGAGGGAATTTGGAGGCTATGTAGGGATTCGGGGGAAATGGGGAAACTGTGGAGATAAGCTAACGGTCGGGAACTACTAATGGCACTATATATATGTTGTATACGGCACACTGTTTGTACATGTCGTTTGTGTTAGGTATTACAATGTCACACACGATTTCCGCACCAAACCGTGTGAGAAGACAACGTAGGTTAGACACGGTTGCCGTTACATAACCGTATGTGATGTACTGCCCTGTCCATATAATTGAGTTACGGTGAGATACCCTGTAAACAGCCGCTCTGCGGATATCTGTAAAAAAAGAGCCGCTCTGCATATAGAGATGGCGGCGGTGGCCTAGGCAGCGGCTGCCGGAGAAGAGGTCAATCCTCGGTCAGTGGGCGGTGGCGGCGTCATAGGAGGTCAATCCTCGTTCCGCGGTGGGAGATAGGAGGAGCTCAACCATCGAGGTCGGCGGCGGTGTGATTCGAGCACATCCATCGCGGTCGATGGCGGGATAGTGGAGGTCGAACTTCAGGCGGCAGCCGCACTAAGCTTTGCCCTCGACCCTGCTGTCTCGGCAGCCGCCGCATCGCGCTTGTCTGCCTGCTGGGTGGAGGTCGCCGCGCAGCTAATTAATTAAGGTATTCTTTTCGTGAGTGGCTAAATCTAGGTATTCAATTCCTAAGCATAGTGTTGTACTAGTACTCTGCGTGTAAATTGAATGGCCATTAATTTTTTTCATAGCACGTCTGGATAACAACATGGAGCGCCCTTAGTAATTATTAAAATAAAACCATGTGATTTATGCACGCATCTTTGGACAGCAGTTAATCCGTGTATTAATGTTTTTTTAATTACCATTTGTGTGGTACAGATGGAACGATCTCAATGGATGAAGAATCTGAAAACCGCAGATTTTATCAGTGGCATGACAGAGTTCATGAATTTGGCTGAAAGTACAAAGAGGATAATTGGTGATGTAGATTACATCTTGTGTCCATGTACCAATTGTGCCAATACAGAGTCACATGAAATTGCAGATGTCCAGATGCACTTAGTCTCTAGGGGATTCATGGATGGATATACACGTTGGACCAGACACAGTGAAGAGGAGGTCATGGATGAAGATACCCAGGGCAGCGAGATGCCAAACCCGATCGAGTCACATGGATGTTGAATCTAACATCGGGCATAGGCGTCAAGCTACCAATGGAACACCGGAAAGCCGAAACGCCCACTGGAAAACCAAGACGTCGACGCAGATGACGACGATCTTGATATGCCAGATTTTGCTGCTATGATTGTAGATTTCGAGGGCCCAGATAAGCATATGATTGGGTACAAGGATCTGCCAACCATTGATGCGGACTCCAAGAAAGAATTGTATCCAAGTTGCAAAAAGAAATATTCCAGGTTGAGTGCCACCCTGGTGCTTCTCAGATTTAAAGCAGCAAACAGTCTATCAAACAAGGGCTTCATGGAGATGTTAGGTATTTTGAAATAAATTCTTCCGGAAGATAATGTGCTCCCCAAAAGCACGAATGAAGCAAAAAAAATTGTTTGCCCGTTGGAACTTGAAGTACAGAAGATACACGCTTGTGTGAATGATTGTATATTGTACCGTGGTGAGTACAAAGATTTCCGTGCATGTCCCACATGCAAGCATGCACGATACAAGCGCAGGAGAGCAAAGGACAAGTACAAATTGGACGACGAGATCAAGACATGGGTCCCGTTCAAGGTTGTTTGGTACTTGCCTTTAATTCCAAGGTTGAGGTGTTTGTTTGCAAACCCTAGAGAGGCAAAGAGGTTGTGGTGGCATCAATGTGAGCGAACTGCGGATAGGTATATGAGGCACCCGAACGATGGGGCTTAGTGGGAATTAATCGACAAAAAGTTTGAAAATTTTGCCAAGGATCCTAGAAGTATAAGGCTCGGGGAGTGTACTGACGGGATGAATCCTTTTGGCGATATGAGCACCAATCACAACACATGGCCGGTGCTTCTATGCATATATAACCTAGCTCCTTGGTTGTGTATGAAGAAAAAATACATTATGATGTCAATGATTATCCATGGCCCGAAGCAACCTGGAAATGACATCGACATTTACTTTCAGCTACTGGTAGAAGAACTGCTGACGGTGTGGATAGATGCGCCTACTGTAAAATGTTATGATGCTTACAGAAAGGAGAGTTTCGATCTACATGCGATGCTGGTGCATACCATTCAAGATATGCCGGCAATAGGCAACACATCGGGGTAGAAAACAAGGGGGGGAGTAGGGTGTGTCACATGCATGGATAGGACAGCTAGCAAAAGACTTCCCAACTCGCACAAAATAGTGTATTTGCATCATCGTAGGTTCTTACGGAAATATCACCCATACCGAAAGATGAAAGCTGAATTTGATGGTACGGCAGAGGCAGCTGCAGCCCCAAGACCCTATGAAGGGAGGTGGTCCACAACATGGCTAAAAAAATTAATGTTGTGCTTGGCAAGAACCACCCTTTGACGGTGAAACTAACACCCAAGAATCAAGTGTTTAAGAAGAAATCTATGTTCTGGAAATTACCTTACTGGGAGATTCTACGTGTACGTCACTGCATCGATGTCATGCACGTAGAGAAGAATGTATGTGAAAGCATCCTTGGTACTCTGCTCAAGATTAAAGGTAAAAGAAAGGATGGTGATGGTTCACGACTCAATATGCTTGCTGATAAATCACAACGCAAGAGTGAAGCAGAAGATGATGACAAATTCATCAGAGCTCGCCAGAGTTACAATTTCAGTACAAAAGAAGCAATACAGTTCTTCACCCATTTGTTGTCATTTAAGGCACCCTCTACCTACTACGCAAACATCAGAAGTCCCGTGGAGATGAGCTCAGGTAAAATGAAGTTGGGACACATGAAGTCACATGATTGCCACGTAATGTTGACACAAATCCTCCTGGTGGCCATCAGGAATCTGATGGACAAAGATATAAGAAACACACTCATTGACCTCTGTGATTTCTTCAACCAACTATGGCAGAAAGGTGTAGATCCTGAAGAATTGGATCATATGCAAGATGATATTGCAAGAATATTGTCCAACCTAGAGATGTTTTTCCCACCGTCATTCTTTGATATCATGGTCCATCTCACTGTGCACCTTGTCGACGAGATAAAGTATTGTGGTCCTGTGTTTCTCCGCAACATGTATCCCTTCGAGCGGTTCATGGGAATCCTGAAGCGCTTTTGTCGGAACCAAAACCATCCAGAGGCAAGCATCCTACAAGGTTATACCGCGGAGGAGGTGGTTGAGTTTTGCACTGAATACATGAAACAAAGACCTATAGGTTTGCCCCTCTCTAGCCATGAGGGAAGGCTGAAAGGTAAGCCAGTCCTTGCTGGCACGCAAATGGCTGCACCCGGAGAATTGGCAGAGAAATCCCATTTGATGGTACTGCTTAACAGCCCAGTTATCATTGCTTATGCCGAAGAACACTTGGCGGAGATACGCCAAAGATTCTTACCAATGGTGCCTTCATCAAATGTGGAGATGAAGGAGCACACTAAGAACTACGCCAAATGGATGAAGAATCGTTTGGCACAAGGATCCATCGATGACATTGCTACGTGGTTGGCACAAAAGCCATCACCTACGGTGCTGACATACCAAGCATATGACATAAATGGATACACATTCTACACTGAGGAACGTGATAAGAAGACCTCGTATCAGAACAGCTTTGTTTGAATTCAATGCATGACTGTAAATGAAGCTGATAAAAGGGTATACTATGGAACCATCAAAGAGATTTGGGAGCTTGACTATGTGAAAGTTAAGGTGGCATTATTCAGGTGCGCATGGATCCCTCTTGGTCAGGTAAGGATTGATGAGTATAGGAAGACTTGTGTTAACAGGACAACGATGGCATATCACGCGGACCCGTTCATTCTTGCCAGCGATGCTACCCAGATTTCTTTGCGGAAGACCCCTTGCATAAGAACAACCATTTAGCGATGCATGGGAAGAGAAGGGTACTGGGTGTCGACGATGTTGCCGATCAGGACGAGTACGATGAATTTGATGAGTTGCCAGCCAAGGGATCACGCACCAATGCAACAGAGAAGAAGCGTAAAATCATCAAAAACCCCAAGTTCATTCGGGGTCAACTTAATGATCCCAGTTCCCCCATGTAAATGGGAATTAAGCTGTAAGACTAGTCTTTATGCGTACCCTGCAACTTAATTCGTTCAATTTAGAACTGTCGCGTGTACTGAATTTGTGAGTTATGCCCGGTTTTCTGTTGATGTAAGAGCCGTTAATATGTTGACCTTGATATGATGTCAGCTCAGGCAATGAATATGAACTTTTGTTATTATTATTATTATTATTATTATTATTATTATTATTATTATTATTATTATTATTATTATTATTATTATTATTATTATTATTATTATTATTATTATTATTATTATTATTATTATTGTTATTATATCATAGAGGTAGCACACTCAATCGATCTCACTACAGTATGTGTGAACAAAAATATGCAATCTGGTTTGCGAATAGCACACTATTCGTTCATGAAAGCCGTGTGCTGACCAAACCCCGCCACCCCGCCCACGATCTGAGTCGTGCTTTCTGATTGGCCAGAACCCAAACCCCACGGATCGTACGTCTGCATCATTGGATGCTCCCAGATCAAACAACGATCTTCATCCCTTTCGACAGCACATGCAGTTTCGGTTGTAATTTTATTTTTATGCACAAAATGCACGTTAATCTCAAAAAATGTCTTAAATATAGCTAACGATACCTGAAATGCGCCAGAAAATCAAACCCGTGGTATAATAGTGATTGCGTACCGTGGAAATTTTTATGAGGCCAAACGATGAATTCACCGGCCACGGGAGTTTGAATTGACACATCTCCTTTTGGAAAACCATGATCCTTCATGTGAGATGCTCCGATTTGGAAGGAGCGGTCATCAAAACTTGTGCCAAACTTTACAAAAAAAATTCCACGGGGTCGTGAGAGCACGCCACAGGCACACATCGATTTTGATGATGTCTGAACTCCATCTGAATTTTCTGTAATTAAAATACCAACTAGGCGTACGCTAGTGGCCGCACCTCGCGGCCGAAATGTTTGAAACTTCTCCCTGCTTCTCGAACAAACAGATGAAAACTCACAAAGTGACGCACAAATGATTTGTACACCTTTGCTAGGCTGATAGTAAGGGGGCATCATAGCTAGTATCATGCATGCCAACTAGGCAATTTTGATGAGTTGTCATAGAATTAATTAAATGAAGAAAGAGAGGGTTAAGTATCATATCATGAAACCATATCATAATAAATGTTATGCTACTATGTGTCATGCATGACAATATAAATAAAGTACTACATATGATACTAGCTACTCTATGATACTATGCATTATTAGAGCAAGTAAGTACACAATAGAGTGACATAAGACTAGCCACAATGGGTAGTAACATAGAATGTTACTAGTCTATGTTACTACCTCTATAGGTGGGAGTAACGTATGTGTAGTAACATGCAACACTCATTTATTAGGCTATAGACTCATCTTGCCTTGATATGTGTGATGTTACTCAGACTAGCCACAATGGGTAGTAACATAGACTAGTAACATGCCCATGTGTTACTAGTCTATGTTACTACCTCTATAGTGGGGAGTAACATATGTGTGTGGTAACATGCAACACTTCATTTATTAGGCTATAGACACATCTTGCCTTGATATGTACATGTGATGTTACTCATACTACTAGTAACTAGCTATGTTACTACTTTCCTCTCTTTCTTCATTTATTGCTTGCCACATCATCTACTTTATCTAGATATGTGTGATGTTACTACCTATGTTACTCCCATTGTGGGTAGTCTCATACTATAGTAAGACTATACCCACAAAGGGGAGTAACATAGGTAGTAACATCACACATATCCACTTTCCTCCATTTCTTCATTTATTGCTTCACATCATCTATTTTATCTAGATATGTGTGATGTTGCTACCTATGTTACTCCCACTAGGGTAATATAGCTATAAGGAATAGAATAATATATATGTGCTTATTAGTTCGAGGAAAGAGAAGAGAAGTGGGCTCTGGGTTAGTAGAGTCAGATGCAACACGAGACCCAAGACACTTTGTAAGGATATAAGGTGGGCCAACTATTGATAAACTAGTACGTATATAAAACTTATTATTGTACATACCCGCTAAGAGGTTGGCTGTATATGACATGGCAACTTCTTATAGCCGACCCTGGTTGTATTATTATGTAGCGATCCGACCTCAAACGGTCAAATCTCTGTGCATAAGTGTTATCCCTGGATCGGTAATGTTGACACACACAGTAGTCGAGGATTTATAACAGAGTTCAATCACACACTTATTACATCGAATGTCTCAAAAGAGAACTTATTACAATAATATGGCTGAAGGCCATTTAAATAAGATAACAGCGGAAGCTTCGAAGGTAAATGAGTCCATCAACTCCAACAGCAAAGCTGAGTGCATGACAACGACCTAACGCACCTTACTCTTCGTCTGAAAACTCTGCAACATAATGCGTTGCAGCCTATGTAGGTCAGCACATGGAATATGCTGGCAAAATAACACTGTAGAGCAATGAACAAGTAACAGCTATAACTATATGCATATTTGGCTGGTGGAGGCTCTATGGTTATCATTTTGCGAAAAGCTAGTTTTTCCCTACATCAAAGGAATATGTTTTATTTAACTATAAAGTTTGTTGAAAAACATTGGAAATGGTAACCCCATCTCAATCCCAAATTAATAATCATTAACCCAACAAGTTAGTTAAGTAAAGTGATGAGATCAACATAGTAATTCAAGTACCAGATACTCAAGACGTCCATAACCGGGGACACGGCTAATCATGATTAGTTTGTACACTCTGCAGAGGTTTGCGCACATTTCCCCACAAGACTCGATCTCCACCATTGAATTTCTCGCACTGCATGATGTTTGAGAAACGGATGACCAAGACAAAGTCTTTCCGAAGAGGCCCCCTTAATCAATAGATAGGTTGGTACACCTACAATCCCCTACATCTGCTAGCCCATCATGGAAAGGATTCCCACAACTTACTCAACTATGCCAAAGCCCATAATGGCTTGTGGCTGCACACGGAAGTTTCCAGCATGAAAAACATAATGATCCCTTTGAGCCTGGGTGGCGAACCATAGGAAAAATCACATGGATACCCCGGGATTCTCCTTTGGACAGCACTGGATTTCCCCAGGTGCCCACAAACCAATCCACCCAGATGTGTGTTAAAGTAGCCACCTTAAGTAAACCCTTAGTGTATAATAATTCTCACAACAGTCATGAATCACTCAAACCAAACCACGTCTACGAGCATATCATAGCAAGGTAATAAGCGTAATGTAGTAACTCCCAAGGTTTGAACGAAAGGGCAATAGGTACTACCTCAACAACTACTTCCCAAAACCCACATGTTAACAGATCCTACCCATGCAATGTTTTTGAGGATTAAAACTAGTGCATAAAAACTGGGTAATCAGGGATACGATCAAAGTGTTCCTTGCCTTGCTGACAATCTGAAAACCCTAGTGACTCGTAGTAGCATGCTTCGCACTCCGGAAACACTATCGTAAACAAACAATAGCATACATAAGCACTCAAGCAATAGATGAAAGGGTAAAATCTCAAGAGAAAAGATCCAAACTGAAAGTACAAGAGAAGAACTTCGATTTGCAAAAAGAATCAATAGAATCGGAGCTACAAAACTCAAACTACGGTCAAAAGAAGTTCGAATTCAAATCTACTTGCAACCAAATTTTAATTGTCAAAACCATGTTCAAGTTGATTATCTAGAAAGAGGGGAACAAGACGAAGATTTTGGCGTTGGTTCCTGTAAGTGCATCTAGTGCCCCTTAGTGATTATGGTGTATTGAAGACTTATAGGTTAAGGGACTAATGTGTTTATGAGTGTACACAGGTCTATAAGTCTATGAGGAGTTTGATATTTACAAAGAAAGTCGACCCCTAAAAATGAAGTTCTTCGGCTGAAGACTTTGGTATTCTGAAGATTTTCTGAAGACTTTGAAAGTGAAGAAATTGGTGTGACCTTGAAGACTTGGTATTCATTTGAGGAACATGAAGCATGAAGACTTTTGTTTTCGTTGTTTCGTTTTCTCTTTCTTGAGTCATAGGAAACACCGTACTGTTAAAGGGGGTCGAGGAAATACTAAGGAAAAATTTCCATGTGATGCTCAACTCAAAATCCTACACCTACCAATCCCTTCGAGTGAAGCCTTTGGAAATCTCATACAGTTCACCAATTTCTTCTGTGATGAGACGAAGTTCTTCCGGTCACGAGGAATTTGTTCTGACTGAGGAGTTAGGAATTCGCCAGTGCGAATTGCCTACACAGTGAGGAACATGATAGCCCTGAGGAATTTGAGAGTCAAATTTCCGACCGTTGTTGTGCTACGCGCCAGCTGTCCCAAAATATCTTATCCACATAACGGTCATATCATTGAAGGGCATTTATGTCTTATCATGTCGGGCTGCTCCCTAGGCTATAAATAGCCGCCCCCTACAACCACTAGCTGGTTGGATGCTCCGAGAGAACTTGACACTTGTCATTTGAGAGCAACCCATCCTCCGAGGACTTTGAGAGAAAATCATCGAGTGAGGAAAAACCCAAAAACCAAACCCCTAAAAACCCAAAGTGATTGAGCATCACTGAAGAGATTGATCCTGCATGGATCCGACGCTTGTTACCTTTGAAGACTGTGCTTCTTCCAGACGGTTAGGCTTTATGGTCTAGAGCATCCAAGAGGAATTGTGGATCGCCGAGTGACCAAGTCTGTGAAGGTTTGGAAGTCGCCTGAAGACTTACCACGAGTGATTGGATGAGGTCTGTGACCTTAGTTCAAGGAGAATACGGTGAGGACTTGGTGTCCCGAGCTGCGTGCTCAGCGATGGGTGTCCGGACTGTGTGTCCTCGAGTTTAAATACTCAGCCGCTCCAACCAGACGCATAACCGAGACAGCAGTTGGAACTGGTCTACCAAATCATTGTCTTCACCAACCTTATCGGTTCTATTTCCTCAACTCATTCATTTCCTCATTCTCGTGTTGAGTGTTTGTTCATATCTGTGTTTGAAGACTTTGATGAAGACTTTCTCAATTTCCTCGCCCAATTTCTTCACCGCTTTGTCTTCATCTTGTGTTATCCTGTGTTTACGCTTTACGTACTCTGTGATTGTCTTCATTTCATCATGATGACCATGCACGATTCTGTTATGCTTACTTCGAGTACTTATTCCGATGCAAGTAGTTCTTCGCTTAGGAATTTCCTCACCACAAATTCCTCGATGAAGAATTCATAAAATCGCCTATTCACCCCCCTCTAGTCGATATAACGACTTTCAATTGGTATCGAGCAAGGTACTCCTTGTTCGTGTGATTTTGGTTTAACCACCTGGACTTTTAGTTATGTCAACCGCAGGTATGAAGAAAGTGACATGCCCTATCTTTGATGGTCATGATTATCCCAAGTGGAAGGCTATGATGAGGAAGCGCCTCATGGCAATGGACAGCGAGTTGTGGACCGTCACTGAGATTGGTCTTACTGATCTATGCAAAACGGCGAACGCGGATGATATTCGCAAGTACACTCGACTTGACATCATGGCGAAGGATATCATCGGTTCCTGCCTATCCAGAGATGAATTCAAGCGCATTATGCATCTTTGCAATGCGAAGCTTATCTGGGACCGAATCTCTGACGTCTATGAAGGTCATCGAACCCGTCATGATCCTTGGTTTGAGGACTTCAAGGAATCCTCAATACGATGACTTTCGAACCAGAACCATCATCTTCTGCATCATGTCTCATGGCAAAGGGTGACAAGGTAACCGAATGTTCCTCATCCGAGTTTAGTGACGATGAATCTGATGATGATGGATCTGATGATGATATTGAACCTAGCTATACCAAACTAGTCTGCATTGCCACTAAACAACAAATGGCCTTGGAAAAGGTTCAAAACATGTTAGGCAAAAGTGATGATATATGTTGGGTGAAGAAATGGATCGCACTAAAGCCCTGACTGAAAATCTTTGAAGACTTCAGTCTAGGTTTGACAGCCTTCAAGGTCATCATAACACTCTCTTGTCAGATCATGAGAAGCTTTCTTGTGAATTTCTTCAAAGAAAGCAAGATCTTGAGAAGCTAAGAGTGAGTTATGAAGATCTTCAGAAGGAGCGTGATTCATTACTTGCTCAACAAATCAGCGCTTCTCAGGAAGAATTTGTTCCTCCATGCTTAAAGTGCATTGAACGTGAATCTGCTAATTCTTCACCTGAATGTTCAAATGCTTCAACTGTTACAAATTCTTCACCTGCCTCTGCTATTACTAATTCCTCATCTGAGGACATTGCTAGTATCACTGACGATGCAGGGCTGAAGGAATTGTACATGACAGGCATGTACAAAAGCCTCAAAGGGCATCAGACTCTTTGTGATGTGCTTAAAAAGCAGATCCTCAACAGAAACCCTAGGAAAGAGGGTATTGCCTTTGAGAGGAAACTCAATGCTGATGGAACATATTGAAGCCCGAGCAAGACTCAAACCTCATGGGTTGCTGCAAAGGGACCTCCAGTTGATCCATCTAACTTATCTGGCTTTACATGTGAATCTCCTCATTCTTCTGATGAGTCATTTGACTCCAACTATAAATTGTTCAAAAATCAGAATGGTGAAGTATTTGCTAGATATGTTGGCACTAACTGCAGGAACGGTTCCCCTATGAAGAAAATCTGGGTTCCCAAGAAGTGCCTTGAGAGTCTTCAGGTGAATGTCCTCATGACACCACCTGTGAAGAATAGGAACCCCGGATCAAACTCTTCATATGGACCAAATTCTTCATATGGATCCAAGTCCTCATACGGACCAAATTCCTCACATGGATCAAATTCCTCAAAAGGATCAAAGTCCTCATATGATTATCATCGTGCTAACAACTCTGTTTCGCAGGGTAGAGCTAAGGGCTATGAATATGTGCATTATTCTTCAAACCAATATGTTCATAAGTCCTCGAAGAATTTCTCTGCTTATTCATATGCTTACCCTAACCCCTCTTATGTGAAACGAAATGGATTGGCTTCTATGCCACCATTCTCAGATGGAGCTCGCAGAGTGATGAACTCTTTGCCACCCCTTCAGATGTGGGTGGTGAAGAAAAAGAACTAATTTCCTCTGCAGGATCAGGTCTCCGACATACTTTAACGTCTCAAGAATTTGCTTGGGACTCGACAACACTGCTCGAAAGGACGCAGAGCTAATCATGAAGAAATGAACTTTCATTTCACACGCCCTCATCTTGCTATATCTGTGTTCTTGCTTGATGAAATTCATCGATGAAATTGATATCATATTCTTCACTGATGAAGTATATGAGATCATAAGTTGCACTAATTCATCTGCAGGATGATCAACCCAAAGCCAATGAGTGGATCCTCGATAGTGGATGTGCAAATCACATGACCGGTGACAAGAACCTATTGATGGATGCTCCTTATCACCGCCACATCTGAAGCATATCATCTTTGCCGACAAAGGCAAAAGTCGTATTGGGTCTTGGTAAGGTTGCAATCTCTAAGGACATACACATGAACAAAGTCATGCTTGTTGAGTCCTTAGGATACAACCTCATGTCAGTCTCAATGCTTTGTGATCTTGATATGGTTGTTGTCTTTGGCAAGTATCGTTGTGTTGTGATCATGGAAGCTGACAATTCCAAAGTCTTCGAAGGCTTTAGGAGAGGAGACTTGTATATTGTTGATTTCTCTACAGGACCACAACCAGCCGTGTGTCTACTTGCAAAAGCTTCAGAAGGCTGGCTATGGCATCGACGACTTGGTCACGCAGGCATGAGGAATTTGCACACGCTTGCAAAGAAGAAGCATGTCATTGGCATTGAGAATGTCAAATTCCTCAAGGATCACTTGTGTGGAGCCTGTGAAGCTGGAAAAATGACCAAGGCCAAGCATCCAATAAGACTATCATGACCACTACTCGTCCATTCAATTGCTTCACATGGACCTCTTTGGTCCTAATCATTACTCAGCAATCACTAATGATGCATCTCTATATGGCTTTGTTATTGGTGATGATTACTCTCGTTACACATGGGTACACATTGTCACTTACAAACATGAAGTGCAGGAAGTCTTCAAACGATTTTCCTCGAGGGCTTCAACCAACTTTGGTGTGAAGATCAGGCACATCAGGAGTGACAATGGAACTGAGTTCAAGAATTCCGGTCTTGATGACTATCTTGATGAACTTGGTATTACTCATGAGTTATCTGCTCCTTATACTCCTCAGCAAAATGGCGTCGTGGAGCGCAAGAACAGAACTCTTGTTGAGATGGATCGCACTATGCTTGATGAATACAAAACGCCTCATCGTTTTTGGATTGATGCAATTGATACCGCTGCCACATCATCAACAGAGTATATCTTCACAAATTCTTCAAGAAGACTGCCTATGAACTCCTCACTGACAAGAAACCCAATGTGAGTTATTTCAAAGTCTTCGGTGCTAAATGTTGGATTAGAGATCCTCATCACAATGCTAAATTTGCACCGAAAGCACATGAAGGTTTTATGCTTGGTTACGGAAAGGACTCGCACACCTACAGAGTCTTCAACAATGTTCTTTACAAGATTGTTGAAACTGTAGATGTGCTGTTTGATGAAACTAATGGCTCGCAAAGAGAGCACCTACCTTCTGTGATAGATGAACCAGCACCTGAGGAATCTATCAAGTTCAAGGCTACTGAGGATGTAATTCCTACTGAAGAATCTACTGAAGAATTCATTCCAGAACGCGAAGAACGTCGAGCTAATGCACCTGAAGACAATGCTGAAGAAAATGGTGTTGAAGAAAATGCTGATCAAGTTCCTCGACGACAACCAGCTCATCCTCGCATTGCAAAAGAAGTGCAAGTTGACAAGATCATTGATGACATTGAAGCACCAGGTCCTCTCACATGCTCAAAAGCTTCACATTTATCTAACTTTTGTGGGCACTATGCTTTTGTCTCTATCACAGAGCCCACTAAGGTAGATGAAGCATTTCTGGAGCCTGAGTGGATTCAGACCATGCAAGAAGAATTACATCAGTTCGAGCTCAACAACGTCTGGGAACTGGTCAAACGTCCAAATCCTCGAAAGCATAATATCATTGGCACAAAGTGGATCTACCGCAACAAGCAAGATGAAAATGGCCTTGTGGTGAGGAATAAGGCACGACTTGTAGCTCAAGGCTACACACAGGTTGAAGGAATTGATTTCGATGAAACTTTTGCACCTGTTGCTAGACTTGAGGCTATTCGCATATTGCTTGCTTATGCTAACCATCATATTATCACTTTATATCAAATGGATGTGAAAAGTGCATTCCTCAATGGTAAGCTTGAGGAAGAAGTATATGTTGCTCAACCCCTAGTTTTTGAAGATCCAAAGAATCCCGACAAAGTCTTCAGACTCAACAAGGCCCTCTATGGCCTCAAACAGGCCCCACGGGCGTGGTATGATACATTGAAGGAATTCTTCATGAAGAATGGCTTCACACCCGGTTCACTCGACCCTACTCTCTTTACTAAATCTTATGATGGTGAACTGTTTGTGTGCCAAATATATGTTGATGATATTATCTTTGGCTGTACTGACCAACGTTATAGTGATGAATTTGCCTATATGATGAGTGAAGAATATCAAATGTCTATGATGGGAGAGTTGAAATTCTTTTGAGGTCTTCAAATTCGTCAACAACACAATGGCATATTCATATCTCAGGAGAAATACCTCAAGGATGTTCTGAGGAAATTCGACATGCAAGATTGCAAAGGCGTCAAAATTCCTATGCCCACAAATGGCCACCTATGCACTGATGAAAATGGTATTGACTTCGATCACAAGGTATACCGCTCCATGATTGGTTCTTTATTGTACTTATGTGCATCTAGGCCAGATATAATGCTTAGTGTTTGCATGTGTGCCCGATTTCAAGCTACACCGAAGGAATCACACCATAAGGCTGTGAAGCATATTCTTTGGTATCTAGCTCACACACCAACACTAGGATTATGGTACCCCAAGGGCTCTACTTTTGATCTCATTGGATATTCTGACTCTGACTATGCTGGTGATCGTGTGGACCGCAAGTCAACATCTGGTACTTGTCATTTCCTCGGACGATCTTTGGTCTGTTGGTCCTCGAAGAAATAGAACTGCATATCACTGTCCACTGCAGAAGCTGAGTACATTGCTGCTAGTTCTTGCTGTGCTCAATTGCTGTGGATGAAGCAAACTCTCAAGGACTATGGCATCAACGTGAAGAATGTGCCTCTCTACTGTGACAATGAGAGTGCCATCAAGATTGCTCACAACCCAGTTCAGCACTCGAAGACAAAGCACATTCAGATTTGTCATCATTTTCTTCGTGATCATGTGTTGAAAGGCGACATCTCCATCGAGCATGTGAAGACTGAAGAACAGCTAGCCGATATCTTCACAAAGCCCTTGGATGAGAAGAGATTTAGCAAGTTGCGGTGTGAGCTAAATATCTTAGAATCTTGAATGTTCTTTGAAAAGGACACACATCCGACACTTATGCAAAATTGATGACTTAGATGTGCAACACATGAAGAAACGTTTTCTTCAATCAATGAAGAATAACACTCTAAGTGTGAAGAAATTAATGAAGAATTTGATTCTCGTAACCCTCGACAATTGTACGCGGTGTCTGAAATCAACATTCTTATACGGTGGACACGCCACCACCAAAGTTGAAAATCTTCAATTTGAGTTTTTCCTCGCTTTTGAAATTCTTCAGTTTTTCAAATTCTTCAACTTTGCAAAATCTTCACTGCTTCCGTTGTCTTTCTTCATTGGCTATATATATATATATATATATATATATATATATATATATATATATATATATATATATATATATATATATATATATATATATATATATATATCCTCTACAACATTCACTTATGGCTATTTCTTCAAGTTTTTTTTCTCGCTAAGTGAATGTGATCGACCCTTCCCCTCTATGCTATACTCAACCCAATCTATTCACAAATTCTTCATGTATGCTCTATTTGAAACTCGTTCAAAATCTTCACTGTGTCCTTGTCAGCTGAAGAAATTGCGAATGGAACTTTTAACTTATCTTATCCAGATTTTCGGCTTTGACGCTCAATCCGCTCCGCTTCCCACGTTAGACTTATCTATTCACCCACGATCTAACAGATCTCCACTTTTCAAGACGTGGGTGACACATGTCAGCGAATGAGAAGGGTCAGGCACGTTCAGTCCAAAATCTTGGGCGAACAGTTTTTCACCGTGGCTATATACCCCTCTCCCTTCCTCACTTCCTTTACTCCGCCGACCGCTCTCTCTCGCCGAGCTTCTCAAACCCTAGCGCCGCCGCTACTCCATCGTCGCTGGTGAGGAAGAGCTTCACCGCCTCGACCTCGTCGCGGTCGTACTCGTCTTGATCATGAAATCTTCACTCCGCCGCCCGTAGCTGTCTTCCTCCGCCGAGTTAGGGCGTGGGAGATCTGAACGATTTAACTTCTAACCTACACTTCTCGGTTCGTCGTGTTCTTCAGTTCGGGTAATTAAAAGTTACTTTTATTACTCGCTTTGATTCTCAAACCTTCCTGAAAATCTTCAAAGGTGTTTATTCTTCAAATCTTCACACATATGAACACCTCAAACGAAATACGCTCTTGATTCGTTTCTCTAAGCAATGAGTTTTCTTCAAGATTCCTCAATTGTGTGGATCCTAGATCTGTACAACTCTGGAACCTAAGACAAAGATCGCTTAGTGAAATTCTTCAAGGCTCATCTGGTCAAATTCCTCAAACTAGTTCTTTTTGAAAAACCTTCTGAGAACGCATATGACCTCTCCAAATTCCTCGCAACTATGCTCTGTTCACAGGTACTCATGTCCGCTGCTGAATCACTAGGTTCTCATCAACTTAACTCATTTGCAGCGTTCCTCGAAGAAAAGTTGCATACTTCTTGAGAGAATTCAATTGTTCAAATTCCTCACCAAGAATATGGCGAAGGAAAGAAGCCACGTAAAGGAGGAAAGAGGCTGAGGTCATGACTGCTTTGAGATACTGAGGACATATACTGCTGACTATTGCACACTGATGAAGCCAAGTTTGGCAAGGAAAACAAAATCAGCGCAAGGTGCGATTCAGAGGGTTGAAAGGAGATGGGCAAGGGAATGGAGGAGTACAGGTATGTTACTCCAAAGTACATGAAGAAATTCGACTTGAATCCTCCATGCCCAAGAGCTCCATTGGCACTGCCAAGAAGTCGACCCCACCAAAGATCAAGCGTGGTGAGGACTTTCCTGAAGAATGGGCCAAGCGCCAAGCCAAGTTGGTGAGACAAGCCAAAGAAGCAGTGAGGAAATTCAATGAAGACTCTGCTACTGCTGCTACCACTGAGGCCCCTGTCAAGCCTAGAAAATCAATGGCAAAGAAGCCAGCGCGCAAGCCAAGTGCTTCACCAACAGTGCCCTCACGGCCAAAATCCTCAGCAATGTCGTCACGGCCAGAATCTTCAATGCCCTCACGGCCAGTTACTCATGCTGCTCCTGCTCCTCTCAAATCCTCAACAGCTCCTCCAAAGTCCTCAGCAACTCCTCCAAAGTCCTCGGCACCTGTGCATCTGGCCACGTGCCAAAGGACTGCACGCATCTCTATTGCCTCTGGTGTCTCAGCAAGTTTCTCAGCTGCACCAAATTCTTCATCAGGCCCCACTCTGCTGAAGAAAAAGGCAACTGCTGGACGAGGTCCTCGGCCAAGTCCGAAGAAGAAACAGGTAGCCTTCCAAGTGCCATCTGATGATGAAGTTGATGATGATGAACTTGCAGAAATCATCAGAGACCGGCAAGTTAGGGCCGCTAGAGCCAAAGGCACACCTATGTCACTGCTTTTGGATCTAAGGGCGATCCTTGAATACATTGATCTATGGCACAAGGATCCAGAGACACCTATGCCTGATTTTCATTTGACTCTGGACAAAGTCACATGTCGACCCATTTCATCTCTCAAGAGAAATGGAAATTTGAGAAGGCAAGGCAGATCAAGAAGGCTCAATTCAGAAAGAGAAGTTCACGAGGAAAACGTTGTCGTAATGACAACCGAGGAACTCCTCAAGATCCATCTGAAATCAAAGCCCTCGGTGATGACTTTGGCGCCTATTATGCTGATTGGCAGGAGCCAAAGTCAGATTTGTCAATCGACAAAGAAGTTCACAAATGTTGCAGCCCCATCGCAACAAGAAATTCCTCAGTGGAGCCTCTGCTCAGCCTCATTGAAGAACATGTCAAGATCGCTGATGATTTTCAACCTCTTGAAGACAATGCTAGTTCCAGGCTGATGACTCCATTCCAGCCACCGAAGAAATTGCCGGGCATCCACTAGTGATGCGCTGAAGAAATCGAAGAAGTCGTGAACAATCGCATCGATTCGCGAGGAAATTCAACCAGATTCCTCGGCTCCTCCAGCGCCTACACCAACTCCAATCCTTCCATCTGCATCAGATGTGAAGAAGACCAAGGCTGCAGAGCGAGCTGCAGTGAAGAAAAGGAAAGCATCAGCTGCGTCAAATTCTTCGGCCCCGAAGAAGATGAAGCCAATGACCTGCTCATTTGAAAATCCCATTGATGTTGTTCCGATTTCCTCCATGCCATCAAAGGACCTTGTTCCTTTTGGTGAAGAATATGAGATCCCAAGCGGATCTGATGAAGAAAATCATTCTGCTGCTTCGTCAGAGCAGATTGATGAAGAAATTGAAGTGGATGCAATCCCTTCAACACCAATCATTTCCTCGCCTATGCCTCAGTTCACAGCTGAAGAGGCTGGTGTTGAGGAAATTGAATACGAAGACATGGATATTGGATGCACCACTCCTGTGATGAATGATGACTTTTGGGAAAGTCAGCATCCCAATTCTCCACTCTTCACCCCAATCCAACAAATTCCTCAGTCCCCTGCACCAACAGTTCAAATGGGCTCTGAAGAAACTCATCCCACCTCATCCGTGCATGAAAAAATTCCAGCCACTAGTGCTGAAGAACCTGCTGTTGCTGATCCTATGAACACGCAGACTGCACATGAAGAGGAACCAGAAAATCCTCAGCCTGAAGAACCTGAGATTGCGATTCCTGAGGTAGTGATGCAACTCACTAACACTCCACTGCCAAAGCCAAAGAATCCATTCTCAACGAAGCAAAAGTTCAAGGCTGAATATTTTTCGGCGAGCATGTATTCTTCACTGACTACAACCCATATGACTCTGCTCGCATAAGGAAGAGGCGTTTTTGGACTGCTAGTCAAGCCAACTTCTATTCCTCTATGCTATTCAACAAAGACAAAGTCTTCGATCATGCACATATGATGTGGAGCATCCCACGTTCATCCCCATGTACACTCCCACTACCCTCCAAGCCCCAAGTGGACATATGACAAGACCTCGAACAAACGCCATTGGACACAAGGTGAACTCGCTCCTCTCCGAACCTTCACTTCCCACATGTGAGACATGGTTACTACCTCAAATATATGTGCTATGCATGACCAGGAACAAGGAGGAAGACCATGGACAAGACGGCGAGGACACCAAGTACAAGGACCAAGAGAAGAAGCTGCCCGAAGCTACAGCGGCCAGACGTCCGACCAGGACTGGACGTCCGACGAACTCCAGGCACCGGACGACCAGCCCCCTCCGGACGTCCGACCGAAGCGCACCCGAGTCGAATCTACGGAAGTCCGAAGAGCACCGGACGTCCGGACCTTCCCGAGCCTCCGGACGACCGGCCCCCTCCGGACGTCCGACCAAAGCGCACCCGAGACGAATCTACGGAAGTCCGAAGAGCACCGGACGTCCGAACCTTCCCGAGCCTCCGGACGTCCGGCGCCTGTGCGCTGCCATGTGTTGGGCCGCAGCCCATGTACCCCTTCACTTACCCCTTCGTGGCCCTAGACTATATATACTCCTCCACCTCCTCCTAGTTAGGGTTAGCGTTGATTTAGCTCATTGTTAGATAGAGCTTCGCTCATCCATATCGGATCTACTCCACGAGAGAGACCGCGGCCCCTCTTCGGAGAAGATCCACCTTGGATTCAAGACCCCCATTTGGGTGGCCCCCATCAAGACCTCCTCACGGAGAAGAACGGCTACCGTTTGTATCGTCCTTTGTTGACCTTGAATCATGTATCTCCCTTTGTGTTCATCGATCTAGCACATGTGTGATTGATCTTGTTGGTTTGAGTGATTCTCTTGTGTTTTCCCCGTGATTTCCCTCGTGTTCTTCCGCTCGTTCTTCGTGTTCCTCGTAGGGAGCCTCTCCAAACGTGAAAGATCGTCCACATAGTGTTCCGCCCTACATCATCTATGGTATCATGAGCCACGTTGATCACATTTTGGAGCCCCTACCCCTCTTTTTCTAGCTTGATTTTGTTGTGTTCTTCCTAAATTCGAAAATTCCCCACCAAAAATAGCCCCAAATTTTTTTGTGATTTGTTGCTATGATGAGGTTTTGTTGATTTTGATCCATGGATTTGCTTGGTTTCGAGTGGATCTAGCATTTCCCCAAGTTTCCCCATCTTTCATCCACGAAATCTCGTCAATTTTGACCCAAAATCTCCATTTTCCGCTCAAAATCGCGTCCCGAAACTCGCATCTCGCGTTGACCCCGACCCACCGGACGACCGACGTTTTACGGACGTCCGGGGCCCCAGGAACGACCGGACGTCCGACCTTTCCCGGACGACCGGAACCCCTAACCCGATACGAATTTACGGATTTCCGACTTTTCCGGACGTCCGACGCCCCGGACATCCGACCTTTTCCGGACGTCCGTAACCTGTAGATTCCCACTTCGGCTGATTTTTGTTTTGTCCATAACTAATTCATCCGAACTCCGATTTTGACGTTCTTTAGCTCATTTTGAAGCTATTGACATCCCCCTTCCAACAAAAATACCACCAAAATCATTTGACTCCATAAAATGTTTGGAAATTTGGCATCTTTGCCTAGGGCTTCCACCACATCCTCTGCTACTCCACCACCGACTTCCGCAACCTAACCAATTTTGTTTCCCATGGTTGTTTGAGTTGTAATTCGAGTCTCCTAAGGTGTTTTGGCTACTTAGGGATGGTTGCTTCTTCATTAACCACCACCGCCACTTCCGCATAGGCTTGACCACCATACACTTCCGCCATCCCAACTTAACCCAATTTTGTTTGTGTTGTGAGTTGTGTCTCCTAAGGTGTTTAGGCTACTTAGGGACCGTGCTTGCAACTCCGACACCGTGTATAGTCCACCATCTTACCCTCCACTTCCGCATTGCGTACACCATAACCCATAATTGCATTTCCGCAATCCCATTGAGCTTCCGCAACCACCACCGCTTTCCGCTACCACCATTTGACTTTTGTCTTTGAGATTTTGAGTTCGCGGTTTTTCCATTTCCTAAGGTGTTTCGGCTACTTAGGGACGAGTCTCCATCATCTTGGTATCTACATCAAGAACACCGCCACTCATCATCGCCAAGGACGGTAACCTCGACAACACCATTGTATATTCCCCTTGCAAATTGCATTGATAACCCCTAGCCCATTTTGCGTTACTTGCCTATCGAGACTAACCATTTGAGTATTGCCGGGCCACGTTACTTGTGCACATTAGTGATCTACACCATCCATTGCATACATACCATATCATATTGGTATCATATCTTGTGTCACAAGTTTGTTCCCGCATATACACAATTGCTATCTTGGTTTGTGCATTGTGCAAAAGTGGCCATAGAGAAAAAAAAGAAAGAAATAAAGCTTTTAAGCAAAAAGAGAAAGAGCAAAGAAGCTTGTAAGCAAGTGCCATAGCATCATACCACATTGCATATAAGACTGTCATATCCGATCATCTTGGATCATCTTGAGAAACACCGGGAACCATACATACATAGCATACTTCGGATAGAAAGTTTATCCATTTCGCATCTTATAGGTTGTGCACAAGTGTCGTATCCGCCTATTGAGCGGTCGTGCTAGCGTCTCTCTTGAGTTGTGCAACACGAGCATTTTGGTGGATTCCACATTTTGAGCTCATTCCTTGGTTGCACGACCCCATTTATCTATCTGTGTGTGTGTTTCCGTGTGCCTTTCATTGCTATTGGTCTACTTGTTTCGCTTGCAAATTTGTGAATCTCTTTCAACATTATTGACTCTTGCTAACATTTTGCATCAAATTTTTGTGCCACTATCCTCACCGAGCTCCACCATAAGCTTTACTTGTGTAGGTGTGAGAAACCGACAAGAATTGGTACCAATTGTGTTATTTCCTTGTTTCACATTGAGTGATCATTGATCCATTTTCAACTTTGGTCAAGGTACATTTGGTATAAGTTCTTCTCTTTCTCCCACTCATATTTGCTCGAGTTTTGTGATGGATAGGCAAGGCATTTCCTCTCCGGTCCTCGACAACAACGATGGCGTGAACAACTACATCACCAAAGCGTCTATCTTCGATCTACAACGACAAATGCAAGGCGCACAATCAAGATTGCGAGAGCGCACCGAGAACATCTCCATCGACATTCGTCACTCCGAAGGAAGGAGAAGGGACTACATCGACAAGAAGCTTGCCGCACATAAAGAGGAGCAAGATGCAAGGATGGAGGAGATTCGGACCTTGCTCAAGTCTTCTTCCCCTTCATCATCTTCAAGACGGCGACATTCAAGACACAAGTCTTCGGAGAGCCCAAACGATGCAAGCGCAAGTCGTCCACATCTCCATGGCGACCATCATCACGTTCGTGATCCACATCGTCATGAAGGGCAAGTCACCTCCAAGCATCATGTGCACGACAACGACGAACGACATCTACTACGAGCTCAAGCACGACAACGACATCATCATCATGAATATGCTCCACAAGCGCAAGTGCACAAGTCCCAACAAGCGCTACTTCACGCCAAGTCGACGCTTCATGAGCACAAAAGAAGACCGCGAGACGACCACCACCAAGACGGTGCTACGACTACAAAAACCACTTCGGCATCTTCGCCAAGTGCTATCAAGGCATCTTCGCCTTTGGACGTACGGCATCTTCGCCTACTTCCCACGAGTACGCCTACAACGACTTCATCAAGTCCAAGGCGGCTACCTACGAGCGAGGGTGACACTTCCATCTTCGGAAGCCCCTCAAGGAAGATGCCCGAGCATGGGAAACTCCCTTCGGTCATGGAGACGAGCTACGAGGTGCCACATCATATGGGCCTCCAACACAAAGACGGCGACCAGAAGGTCGAGCAAGGGCCATCCCCTTCGACCGCGGCGATGAGCGCGAATCTCTTCTACAACATGAAGACGGCGCCCATATTGGACTCATACTCCGAGTCAAGCTACTCGACCGCGCATGGAGACATTTGCATCTACACCTCTCTGACACCCACATATGTTGAGCTACCCCATTTGCCATGTGAGGAGAGCCACCACCCCATGAGAGAGATGAGTGACTCCACCATACGTGACATTGAGAGCATTTCCTATGAGAGGATGAGTGTGAGCACCACTAGCCCCACACATGAGAGCATGCCACACATCCTATGTGAGATTAAGTGCCATTTGAGTGACTCCACCAACCATACGAGTGAGAGCATCATATTAGGAGTGAGTGAGCCACAACACTTAGTGAGTGAGGTAGTTGACACGGCATGTGAGGCCACCATGATTTCTAACGACTTAACCTCTACTCCTAGTGTATTTTCTTCTTTGGTGCTAGGTCTCCTACATGACGACACGCCTATCATCGACGAGTCCATCCCTCCAAAGGGAAAACCGATGGACATGGTGGACGATAATGCACCCCCCACATGGTTCCATCAAGATGAGGATGACAACGAGTGGATCTTCAACACCTCACCTACAACACATGAGCGATGCTCCAAAGGTAACATAGGTGATGGTGCTTCTCTTGTCCCACTAGTGGACTCTCTTGACATCGATTGCTCCCATGATGTTGACCCACCTATTACCATGCTTCATGCTAGTGAAACTTCTTCATGCCTTGACTTACCTATTTATGATGAATATGATGATGAGCATGTTGAGTTGCCTAGTTGTGATGCTATGCTCCATAGGATATCTTGTGAAAATTCTTTTGGTCACATCATGTTTGACAATCCATTGAACTTGTCATATGCTATGAGTGAGATCTCCTATATTGCATCATTTCAATCTCAACATAGTAACTATGCATGCCCCATTAAAATAACTCCTATTTGGACTTATGGCATAGATGACGAGACGATGGTCATCGGCTTTTGTTTTTCATGTGATGATATTTCCATGCTTCCTTTACATGATTTGCGCAATTCATCTACTATGTCATGTCATGATCACATTGAACCAAATATGCATTGTTTTGGATGTTGTCAATATTCTCCACGTGATGTTTCTACTCTTGCTCATGAGGAGACCCCCATAGTTTCCTCATACATATTACGAGATCTTGATGCATTTCATACTTTGCATGATTCCCATGATAGTGTACACCATATGCATTCCATGAATAACAATGCTCTAGATATCTCTCATGATGCATTACATCCTTTGAGTCTCCATTATGACATACATCATAACAAACCTCTCATGATGGATGACATGTTTCTATATCACGCATCACATTTATTTGAGCATTGGCTATTTTGTGCTAACCGACACATGCATGTGCGCATCATGATGGATGATGTGTACATCTACCACGCACACACAATTTTCCCTTTATCTTTGTTTTGTGTAGGTACTCACGTATACTCGTCAACTTCTCAATCCCATGAGTTGACGAAACGAGCTCTTGAGAGCAACGATGACTTGGGATCCCGTGGACTTTCATTCCAACCATTCCTTTTGCGCAAGGACTATGCGCATCTCTTTTACATGTCTCTCACACGGCTATGGGCTATATATCACTTGTCGATTTATGCTCATTTTACCGTGTTTACTTTGCATGATATGCTTGCTTCTATACCTTTGCCATGCAATTGTGACCCTTGCTTGCATCTACCCATGATTCACCATTATGCTACTCCTATGTGTATTTGCATGCTTGGTGGAGATCCTTGTTGCTTTTGCCATGTTTATCATGTGCCCCATGCTATTGATGCTATTTTGCTCATATCTTGCCGTTATGCTTGTGAAATGTCATGTGCATTTTATATGCCCACTATTTGCACCAATGACATGCTTGCCATGATTACATCTAGTATGTTGCATCTTCGCACTACTAGCTTGCTTGACTTGATCTCTATGATTGCTTGCTATGTTGCATCACCCATGTTCCACTATTACTCGCTTTCTTGGGTTGATGACATATATGTTCATGCCTCTCACATGATATATCTTGTTCATTGTCGATTGCCTCCAATTGTTGCATATATGCTTAGTGATCTTGGAGACTTTGACACTTTACTTGTGATGCATGCTTGCTTACTTGAGCCTATTGTCTTTGGTTGTAGTTGCATCATATGCTTTCATACCATACCACACCTTGTCATTTCGTATGATAAGAATAATGAAAACACTTGTTGGGTATCTTACCACACGAATGATAGGTTTTGCGCTTCCGCTAACCTCATTTTTCTTCCGAGTGTTTGTCATGTTCTTTCATTTTGAAGGATTCACAAGGCGGTAACATCACGAGACAACTTAGTTATGTGAAGGCATACAAGATGCGCAACTCCATCATCCTTGAGAACCTCCTAAAGGTGACCTCCTTCCCTTTGAGCCATCCTCAATTCCACATATTGGACGGGTCACTCTTTCATTGTTGTTTCCTTCTTGTTGTCTACATGATACATCTCGCGAATGGAGGAGCGACATTGGAGATGGACCCTATGGACCTTCAAGTTGATTAGTGCCACGACATCAAGCTATGGTACAACACCACCCATGACAAATTTGCATCTTATACATGGATTGACCCACATTATGATTGCCTTGTTGCATCTTCAATTTCAATGTCATCCATGATATTTGAGCTTGTTCACTTCCTTAGCAAATTTGTTGTGATCTTCCTTGATGGCATTTTCATACATCATGATCATATGGTCCTCCATCAATTGCATGATGACATTCACATATTGAGCATCCATTGCATTGTTCGTGCTTTTGATGCACCATCCCATTATGACATCATTTTGCACCGTGGTTGCATTGCTCTTATTCATAACACATTTGTGTGCACAATGATTGCATTTCCTCCCATGAATGCTTTGCATCTCATTCTAGATCATCTTGATAAGCTTCATGCGCTTTATCGCGACCAATCTTGCCGCACGGACTCATTCTTACATGATGGACACTTTGTGTGCGCTAACCATTGTATTTCCGAGTGTTGCTTGTGTTTGCTCTTTTTGCATGTCTCTCACTCCGGCGACACCTTGGACTACTTGGATTGCGCCATGTCTTCAACTTCGTCCAACTACAAGTCCGTCCACGACAACTGTTTCCATGGTGATGAGGATCACGATCCGAGGTCGGATCTTTCCCAAGGGGGGGGGGAGATGATGCGGAGCATCCCACGTTCATCCCCATTTACACTCCCACTACCCTCCAAGCCCCAAGTGGACATATGACAAGACCTCGAACAAACGCCATTGGACACAAGGTGAACTCGCTCCTCTCCGAACCTTCACTTCCCACATGTGAGACATAGTTACTACCTCAAATATATGTGCTATGCATGACCAGGAACAAGGAGGAAGACCATGGACAAGACGGCGAGGACGCCAAGTACAAGGACCAAGAGAAGAAGCTGCCCGAAGCTACAGCGGCCGGACGTCCGACCAGGACTGGACGTCCGACGAACTCCAGGCACCGGACGACCGGCCCCCTCCGGACGTCCGACCGAAGCGCACCCGAGCTGGATCTACGGAAGTCCGAAGAGCACCGGACGTCCGGAACTTCCCGAGCCTCCGGACGACCGGCCCCCTCCGGACGTCCGACCGAAACGCACCCGAGCCGAATCTACGGAAGTCCGAAGAGCACCAGATGTCCGGACCTTCCCGAGCCTCCGGACGACCGGAACCCTCCGGACGTCCGACGCCTGTGCGCTGCCATGTGTTGGGCCGCAGCCCATGTACCCCTTCACTTACCCCTTCGTGGCCCTAGACTATATATACTCCTCCACCTCCTCCTAGTTAGGGTTAGCGTTGATTTAGCTCATTGTTAGATAGAGCTTCGCTCATCCATATCGGATCTACTCCACGAGAGAGACCGCGGCCCCTCTTCGGAGAAGATCCACCTTGGATTCAAGACCCCCATTTGGGTGGCCCCCATAAATACCTCCTCACGGAGAAGAACAGCTACTGTTTGTATCATCCTTTGTTGACCTTGAATCATGTATCTCCCTTTGTGTTCATCGATCTAGCACATGTGTGATTGATCTTGTTGGTTTGAGTGATTCTCTTGTGTTTTCCCCGTGATTTCCCTCGTGTTCTTCCGCTCGTTCTTCGTGTTCCTCGTAGGGAGCCTCTCCAAACGTGAAAGATCGTCCACATAGGGTTCCGCCCTACATCAACATATTCCTCACATGGACATGGAATCTCTGCCAGGCTTCGAGCCAGTCCTCAGTGTTCTTCACGATGCAGGATTGTTGAATTTCTGCACTGACATCTGTGATTGGAATGAAGAACTCATTCTTCAATTCTATGCGACGCTGCACATCACCGGAGATTCTGAAGATGTGAACTCATGGGTACTGGACTGGATGACGGAAAATACTCACTACAAGGCACCAGCAACTGAATTGCTTCGTGCCCTCCCACTCAGTCCTCCCCTTGAAGGAGCTCGTTGCATCTACAACGAACCTGAGCTTACAAATCATTACATGCAAGTGCTAATGAAGCCTTTGAAGCTAGGGCAGGCACCTCGAACCAAATTCTTCGTCAAGGAATTACTGTATGAGCCTCGGACTGTCTATCGCATTCTGACGAAGACAATGAGTCCTATCAAAGGCCACGACTCAAATGATGAAGAAGTCGTTGGCATCATGAAGAATATGCTTTTCAATATCATTCATGGCGTTCCGTCAACTTCCATGATTTCTTCATGAGGACTCGCAAACATTGCTATGTCACCTTTTGAGTCAAGCCTTATGCACCATGGATTATGAGGTTCATCGGGACAAGGTCCTCACTCAATTATAAGGCTGATACTCTGAACCACTGCAGCTACTTGCCTCCAATTGAAGTCCTCAAACGGACATTTTCCTCAGCTGATGACAAAGGCAAGGCAACTGCTGTGATATATGAAGGCATTCGTCCATTGGATGGTCAATTTTGCAAGGCTGCATCCTACTCCACCAATGATGACTCTGCCACACATGACTCTACCGCCAACACCTCTGCCAAGCAAAATCCTAAAGCCACAGCACCCAGGGTGATGACTGATCGTGAGTTACTCCTCAGTCTTCATCAGAAGGTTGATCGCAATCATAAATGGGTCAAGCGTCAGTTTGGTTCAATTCTTCACAACATGACCTCAACACACAATGCAAAGAAGAAAACCAATACTACCTCCATGAAACCTTCAACCACACTGGTTGTTCTATCTCATGTCTACAATACCAAGAACTCAAGACAATGGGTCTCAAGGAAGAATTTGACTGGTCTGCACCTCCACCAAGAAATTCAAGAAGGTCAAGGTTCCTTCCTTGGTGGCCAGCTCCTATTCTTCATCGCGCGACATTGATGAAAATGAAGACTTGGACGACACTGCGGCAGGCCCTACTACGACAACCGACCCCGACAACGCTGGCACTCCTCCATCAACTTGAAATTCTTCAGGGGAGTTAGTCCTCAGTTTCGATCCTTTTGGTCATTTGATGACAAAGGGGGAGAAATTTGAGTTAGTCTTCAAGCGGGTCTATTATATGGGCGTTTTTTTGCTAAGTTACAACTCTCGTTCTTCTGAAACTTTTATTGGATCGAGTTGTAATCTTAAACCCGATGGTGCTCTGATACTTTTGATGTGTTCCTCTGCATGCATATTCTTCGTTATATGTTAATACACGCATGCTGAATTACATCAGTCACCATATTTCATCATGCATTTCAAATTCTTCATACTATATGTCAAATGCGTGTGTGAATTACAAGATATAGGGGGAGATCTCCATGATTCAACACTTCAAATGTGCAATGCCTCAAAAGCAAATTCCTCACTATGCACATCTTCAGGGGGAGTTCTTCTATATCTTGCAATCAAATTCCTCAATATCAGTATTTACACTTCATATGTTTATCCCCGTTGAAAATTAACCTATATTGTCATCAATCACCAAAAAGGGGGAGATTGTAAGTGCATCTAGTGCCCCATAGTGATTTTGGTGTATTGAAGACTTATAGGTTAAGGGACTAATGTGTTTATGAGTGTACACAGGTCTATAGGTCTATGAGGAGTTTGATATTTACAGAGAAATTCGACCCCTAAAAATGAAGTTCTTTGACTGAAGACTTTGGTATTCTGAAGACTATCTGAAGACTTTGAAAGTGAAGAAATTGGTGTGACCTTGAAGACTTGGTATTCATTTGAGGAACATGAAGCGTGAAGACTTTTGTTTTCGTTGTTTCGTTTTCTCTTTCCTGAGTCATAGGAAACACCGTACTGTTAAAGGGGGTCGAGGAAATACTAAGGAAAAATTTCCATGTGATGCTCAACTCAAAATCCTACACCTACCAATCCCTTCGAGTGAAGCCTTTGGAAATCTCATACAGCCACCAATTTCTTCGTGATGAGATGAAGTTCTTCCGTCACGAGGAATTTGTTCGACCGAGGAGTTAGGAATTCACCAGTCGAATTGCCTACACAAAGGAGGAACATGATAGCCCCGAGGAATTTGAGAGTCAAATTTCGACCATTGCCGTACTGCGCCACCTGTCCCAAAATATCTTATCCACATAACGGTCATATCATTGAAGGGCACTTATGTCTTATCATGTCGGGCTGCTCCTAGGCTATAAATAGCCGCCCCTACAACCACTAGCTGGTTGGCTGCTCCGAGAGAACTTGACACTTGTCATTTGAGAGCAACCCATCCTCCGAGGACTTTGAGCGAAAATCATCGAGTGAGGAAAACCCAAATACCAAACCCTACAAACCCAAAGTGATTGAGCGCCATCAAGAGATTGATCCTGCGTGGATCCGATGCTTGTTACCTTTGAAGATCATGCTTCTTCCAGACGGTTAGGCGTCATGGTCTAGAGCATCCAAGAGGAATTGTGGATCGCCGAGTGACCAAGTCTGTGAAGGTTTGGAAGTCGCTGAAGACTTGCCACGAGTGATTGGACGAGGTCTGTGTGACCTTAGTTCAAGGAGAATACGGTGAGGACTTGGTGTCCCGAGCTGCGTGCTCGGAAAGCGGGTGTCCGGACTATGTGTCCTCGAGTTTAAATACTCACCGCTCCAACCAGACGCATAACCGAGACAACAGTTGGAACTGGTCTACCAAATCATTGTCTTCACCAACCTTATCGGTTCTATTTCCTCAACTCATTCATTTCCTCATTCTTGTGTTGAGTGTTTGTTCATATCTGTGTTTGAAGACTTTGATCAAGACTTTCTCAATTTCCTCAGTTCAATTTCTTCAGTCTGTTTGTCTTCATCTTGTGTTATCCTGTGTTTACGCTTTTTGTACTCTGTGATTTTCTTCATTTCATCATGATGACCATGCACGCATTCTGTTATGCTTACTTCTGAGTACTTATTCTGCTGCAAGTAGTTCTTCGCTTAGGAATTTCCTCACCAGCAAATTCCTCAGTGAAGAATTCATAAAAATCGCCTATTCACCCCCCCCCTCTAGTCGATATAACGCACTTTCAGTTCCACAGGATTTGGATGGACGAGCGAACGTTCACTAATTAGCAGATAGGTCCCTAGCCGAAAATAAAAAGAAAAGAAAAAAAATCTAACGAACGAATGTTCGCTATCAGGGACAAATGAACGAATGCGTTCACTAACAGAGACGTTCGAGCGAACGTTCACTAATTAGCGAACCCTAAAAACCGATCTAACAAAAAAACTAGAAAAAAACCGGGGCGATGATTCGGCGGTCTTTACCGGTTCTTTAAAAAACTGGCGGGTCGGCAAGGATCAAAGTAGGCGGGGCTATGGCGAGGCGGTGGCGCTGGGTGGCGGTGGCCTTGGCAAGAAGCAGGGGCGGCGAGCGGCAACGGCGGCGATGGTCTTGGCGCAGCTCGGGGTGAGGAGAGGAGGCGGCCGTGGCGCCCTTAAAAAGGACGGGGGGGCAAGGCGGCTTGGGGGAGGGGTCAAGGTGGCGGGGAGGCGGAGTCCGGCTCGGACTTGAGCTCCGGCGGCGGCGTGGACTCCTCGCGCGGGAGGAAGGCGGCGCGCAGGTGGGCCGGCCTGCTCGGCTGGGCCTTCGGCCCAGTCGGGCGGGAAGAAGACTTTTTTTAAATAAACTTTCACCCAAAGAAAAATCCTAATAGAATATTTAAAAAATCCTAAAAATACCAGAAACAATTTTCACCGTCTAAACCTAATATTTAGAACAAAGTGAACATTTTTCTGGCCTAAATATGCAATGTTCAAAAATGCATATTTTCCTAATTCAAGTAAAATAGCAAGTAAAATACTTAATAAAATATATAATTTGATTTTAAAATTTCTTCTCCAATATTCCTCTCTTTTGAAGAAGTCATATTATCCTCTCGCATTTATTTTTATTATTGGAAATAATTGGAGAGAAAAATATTAAAACCAAATTGATCCTCTTTTCGAATTTGAGAAAAATTCAAATATGAAAATATATGAAACCTCCAACTCTCTCCTTGGGTCCTTGAGTTGCTTAAGATTTCTAGGATCACAACCAAAATGCAAATGAAATATGATATGCATATGATGACCTATGTATAACATCCAAATTGAAAATTGGGATGTCACAAACCTACCCCCCTTAAGATGAATCTTGCCCTCGAGATTCGGGTTGGCTAGAAAATAGGTGTGGGTGGTCTTTCCGTAGGTCTTCTTCTCTTTCCCAGGTGGCTTCATCCTCGGTATGGTGGCTCCACTGAACTTTGCAAAACTTGATAACTTTGATGCGGGTAACTCGGCTGGCAAACTCGAGGATCTTGACTGGTTTCTCCTCGTAGGTCAGATCACTCTCCAACTAAATTGCTTCCAGGGGCATCATATCTCTTAGAGCAATATCGGCCATCTCAGCATGGTACTTCTTCAACTGGGAAACGTGAATCACATCGTGAACTCCTGACAATCCTTCGGGTAACTCCAACTTATAGGCAACTTCTCCCACTTCCAAAACTCGATATGGTCCTACAAATCTCGGGGCTAACTTTCCCTTGGCTCCAAATCGTTTAACTCCTCGGAGTGGTGACACACGAAGATATGCTCGGTCTCCAATTTCATAGACTACCTCCTTGCGTTTGGTATCGGCGTAACTCTTCTACCTGGACTGAGCTACCTTCAGTCTTTCTCAAATCAACTTAACCTTCTCTTCAGACTCCTTGATTAAATCTGGTCCAAACAACTGACGGTCTCCAACTTCATCCCACATCAATGGTGTCCTGCACCTCCTTCCATACAAAGCTTCGAAAGGTGCCATCTTCAAACTAGCCTGATAACTGTTGTTGTAAGAGAACTCTGCGTAAGGCAAATTATCATCCCAACTAGATCCATAATCTAGCGCACAAGCTCTCAACATGTCCTCCAGAATTTGATTGACTCTCTCGGTTTGTCCATCTGTCTGCGGATGAAAGGTTGTACTGATTTCTAGCCTAGTACCCAAAGTTTGGTGCAACTGATTCCAAAACTTCAAGGTAAATTGTGTCCCTCTATCTGATATTGTGGTCCTCGGAACTCCATGCAGACATACGATCCTGGTCATATATCTTGGCCAACTTCGCGCTTGTATATGTGGTTTTCACTGGGATAAAGTGAGCCACTTTGGTCAAGCGATCAACTACTACCCAGATAGAATCATATCCCGATCGGGTCCTAGGTAATCCGGTGATGAAAATCCATGCCAAGCTTGTCCCACTTCCATTCGAGAATCGGCAGAGGTTGAAGCAATCCTGCTGGCTTCTGATGTTCTACCTTCACTCTCTGACATACATCACATACTGCTACATACTCGGCAATATCCTTCTTCATACATGTCCACCAGAAATGCTCCTTGGTGTTTCCGGGGTGTATCGACTATGGAAAGTCATGAGCTTCCTGAAGTATTAACTTTCTGATCTCCGCATTATTGGGCACATAAATATGATCTTCAAACCATAAAGTTTCGTGCTCATCCTCACGAAAACCCTGGGCTTTTCCTTTGCTCATCTTCTCTCTTATCTCAGCAATTTCCTTATCATCCTTCTGAGCTTCTTGAATCTTTCCCAATAACATAGACTGAATCTCCATTGCTGCAACAAAACCTCTTGGAACTATCTCTAAACGAAGTTCCTTGACATCTTCAACTAACTCCTGCGGTAATCCTCCGCTTACGAGGGTATTGACATAACTCTTGCGGCTCAAAGTGTCTGCTACGACATTGGCGTTCCCTGGGTGATAATGCAACTTCATATCATAATCTTTTATGAGTTCCAACCATCTCCTCTGCCTGAGATTCAGCTCCTTCTTCGTGAAAATGTACACATCATATCGGTTTCCAATCAGAAAATGTCTCCACATCTTGAGCGCATGCACTACGGCTGCTAACTCCAAATCATGCGTGGCATAATTCAACTCATGAGGTCAAAGCTGTCGTGAGGCATATGAAACAACTCTTCCGTCTTGCATAAGTACACCTCCATGTCCTAGGCGAGAAGCATCACAATACACTTGGAAGTACTTGCGTATGTCCGGAAGAATCAGCACAGGGGCTGTGACCAAACGTTTCTTTAACTCCTGAAAACTGGCCTCACATTCTTCGGTCCACTTAAACTTGGTCTCCTTCTTCAATAACTCTGTCATGGGCTTCGCAATTTTTTAAAAATTCTCAATGAATCTCCTGTAATATCCTGCGAGTCCAAGAAAATTGCGGATCTCTCCTACTGAGGTGGGTGCCAACCACTCAGTGACAGATTGAACCTTGGTAGGGTCTACTGCTATACCTTCTCCTGATATAACATGCCCAAGAAATCCAACTTCTTTCAACCAAAACTCGCTTTTGCTGAACTTGGCATATAGTTGATGCTCTCTGAGCTTCTCGAGAACTAAACGCAAATGCTCCTTATGCTCCTCTTCATTCTTCGAGTATACCAAAATATCATCAATGAACACCACAACAAACTTGTCCAAAAACTCCATGAACACCTTGTTCATCATACTCATAAAATAGGCAGGGGCATTAGTCAATCCAAAAGACATGACCGTGCACTCATATAGCCCGTACCTTGTGGTAAAACAGTCTTATGTATATCATGTTCTCGGATCTTCAACTGGTGGTATCCTAATCGAAGATTGATCTTGGAGAATACTTTAGCTCCTTGCAGCTGGTCAAACAAATCATTGATCATCGGTAGTGGGTACTTGTTCTTGATTGTTACTTCATTCAATGCACGATAATCAACAACCATTCTTAAAGATCCATCCTTCTTCTCAATTAAGAGCACTGGGGCTCTCCAAGGTGATGAACTTGATCGGATATAACCTTTCTCCAGTAAGTCCTTAATCTGCTTCTTAATTTCCTCCAGATCATTTGCGGACATCCGATACAGTCTCTTTGATATAGGCCCGGTGCCTGGCAATAGCTCTATCAAAAACTCTATATCTCGATCTGGCGGCATGCCTGGTAATTCCTCTGGAAATACATCAGGGTAGTCCTTCACTACAGGCACTTCTTCCTGAACAACTCCCGTGAGGGAATTTACTTGGGTCCTCCTTGGCGCATGCCTGGATACATACTTGATCCGTTTACCCTCTGGGGTGGTGAGAAAAATTGACTTACTGGTGCAGTCAATGTTTCCTCCATACATCGATAGCCAATCCATGCCTAGTATCACATCCAATCCTTGTGACTCCAAAATTATTAGGTCTGAGGGGAAAACATGCCTACCTATGGTCAATGGCATCTGAAAACATCCTCTTCTTGCGATATACTTCGTGCCTTGCGAGCTTACTAACATAGGTGTCTTAAGAACTTTGGTGGGCAATTTATACTTATCCACAAATCCCCTTGATATATATGAATGCGATGCACCAGTATCAAAAAGAACAATTGCAGTAAATGACTTAATCAAAAACTTACCTATAACTGCATCTGGCTGTTCTTCAACCTCCTCCACGTTAACGTGGTTCACTTGACCTCTCGTGAAAGGGTTGGGCTTCTTCCGAGAGCTTCCATTGTCGTTTCCATTCTTCAACTCAGAGCAGTCATTGGCGTAGTGTCCAGTCTTCCCGCACTTGTAACAGGTGACATGACTCAGGTCCTTCTTAGCGGGTGTTGCTGGATTGGAACGGTTCTGGTTGCTACTTGCTCCATTCCCATTCCGATTCTTATGTCCACTGTGGTTATGTCTGCCTCCTCCATTATGAGTATGGCCTCCATGGTTATGGGTGTATGCTCCTGAGTTAGGGGTAAAGCGAGGCTTCTGCTGAGCTACAGAATTATACTTCCCCTATCCATACTTCCTTTGCGGCTCTCTATCTGCTGCTGCTTGCCTTCGATCATAAGAGCCCTATCTACCAACTCCTGGTAGTTAGTGAATGTAGCCACCATCAACTGCATACTCAACTCATCATTCAGTCCTTCCATAAACTTCTCCTACTTCGCGGCATCTGTGGCCACATCATCTGGGGCATAGCAAGCTAACTTACTATACTCATCCACGTACTGCCCCACAGTATGATTTCCTTGGCGTAAGTTGTGAAACTCACGCTTCTTCATACTCATTGCTCCAGTTGAAACATGGGTTGTACGGAAAGCTTGCTGAAACTGATCCCATGTGACATTAGCTATAGGAGAAGTGGCTATTTAATTCTCCCACCATGAGGCTGCTGGTCCATCCAATTGATGTGCGGCAAAGCGCACCTTCTCAGCATCTGTGCAACCTGTGATGGTCAGCTCCCTTCCAGTCCTATGGAGCCAGTCATCAGCAACAATCGGCTCGGTGCTACTGGAAAACACCGGCGGATTCAACCTCGGAAAATAGGCTAAGTTGTCAACTGGAGGTGGTGGTGGTGGGTTGTTGTTATTGTTGTTGTTGTTGTTGCCTTGGTTCTGGACTAGTAGTTGCATCAAGGCATTCTGCTGTTGAATCAGCTGAGTGAGCTCCTGTGGGAAGACAAATCCAGGGTCATGTCTCGGAGGCATCTGATGGGTTTTAGAGGGGAGAAATTAGAATAGAGTGAGGTCTAGAGAGAAAACCACTACCCATATGCACATGAAACAAATACATTCATAACACACCACTCAATTCAAACAAGGGCATACAATCGATCTAGCTACAGTTACAAAATACTAGGACTACTACTATATACATGGGGGAATACTATTGATAATATGGTGGTCGACTAAAAATTTTGATCGGAAGAAGACTCCATGATATCTGCTCCAGCTTCGTATTCATAATCATCATCACTTTCGGGTCAGAGTCGGTGTCGTCGATGATGATGTAGTCTTCAGGTTGGTTGTCCTCTCCAGGTGCGGGATCTCCCATGAATATTCCTAGCTTCTTCTTCACGTCTTCATTCTTCTCCAGTAGTACTGCAATTTCCTCTTCATATACATCACGTGTAGACTTCAGTTCCTCTTCTAGCTCCATGTTCTTGGTCATCACCTTCTTCAGGTCTATCATGTTGGCGCACATCTTGTTCTCCTAACGACGAATATGTTGGTTTAACTCCTGGATGTAGGCTGCAATGGACTTGTCCCTCCTGGTGCTTATCATTTCCCATTGCTCATCTCAGCGCCCACATATCTGGTAGATGGTGTCCTTGAGATCCTTGTGGTAAACTTCATCGATGCGTCCCATGGCGATGTGAGCTGCCATGCTCTTTCCTAGACTCCAGGTTGGTGCATCAAAGGAAAACTCTATGGGCTCAGTAACTGGTGTGAAAGTCCTTCCTGGAACATGTACTCGAATGGTCCAGCGCTCTTCTTCCGGTAGGGTGGCGGTTGTAGCGACCAGACCTGAATGGATCAAGTCTCTGTGCTCAGTGTCATCCTGGATCGAATGCCGACACCACACAAGATTTGAAGGATTTATAGCGAGTAGCAATCACACACTTATTACATCATTGTCCACAAAGGAACTTATTACAATAATATGGCTTAAGGCCATCTAATAATAACAGCGGAAGGCTTGGAAGATAAGTGAGTCCATCAACTCCATCGGCATCACCGAGTATAGAACCACGCCCTAACACCTTACTGTCGTTCGAAAAGTCTCGCAACGTGAAAGTTGCAGCCAAAACAGGTCAAGACATGGAATATGCTTGGCAATGTAACACCTAAAGAGCAATGAAGGAATAAGCCTATACTACATGCATATATGGCTGGTGGTAAGGCTCTCTGGTTACATTTTGCATAAAGCTAGTTTTTCCTACAACAAAGGAATAATTTTATTTAACTATCATGGTGGTTGTTAAACATTGAGAATGGTTGACAGATCCTCAATCCCAATTAAAAGTACTCATCAAATCCTAATAACATTTATTAGAAGTAACATGTTGAGATTCACATGATATTCAATTACGGATACTCAAAACGTCCATAACCGGGGACACGGCTAATCATGATTAGTTTATACACTCTGCAGAGGTTTATGACTTTTCCCCACAAGACTCGATCGCCTCCGCTTGGTTCTCGCCTGACCGCATGGTGTTTGAGAAGCGGATGACCGAGACATAGTCTTTCGAAGTGCTAGCACCTTACATGTGGGTAGACCGTACCAACCTACATCCCTACATCAGCTAGCCTACCCGTAAGAGTTCGCACAACTTAGTCAACTACGCCAGAGCCCATAATTGGCTTGTGGCTGCACACGGAAGTTTCAGCTTTGAATAATCTTATGATCCCTTAGAGCACAGGTGGCGGTCCAAGAAATACAGCAAGTCTGATAGAAACCAGTGCCTCAATCCACCCGGATGTGTGTTTAGGTTGCCACCTTATATAAACCATTAATTAACAATCTCACATCATCATGGATATTCACTCACCCAATCCACGTCTCTAGGCATAGCATGACATAAAAGCAAACGTGAAGTAACTCCCAAGGTTTCATAAGTAACAGTAATAGGTACTACCTCAATCTACTTCCCAATCCCAAATTTAATTAGATCCTAAACATGCAAGTGTTGAGGTTGATCTAATGCATAAAAACTGGGTAGTAGAAAAGGTATGATCAAGTGTTACTTGCCTTGCTGATGATCCGTGAGACCTAGAGATTCGAAGTAACAAGCGGCGCACTCCGGGTGATCTAACGCAGACAAACAACAAGCATACAATAAGTACTCATCTAATGCACGAGGAAATCTTGAATAAAAGATCTAACCAGAGAGTTCAACTTAAGAACCCTGGTTGCAAAAGAATCGAATCAAATAAAACATCGAAAGTCGAAACTCGAGAGAGAACGACTCGGTTTAGCAATCTGAAACTAGGTTAAAATTTCACAGTAGCAAAACTTTGTGTAAGTAGGTTAGTCGGAACGGCGGTTTTGTAACGAAACTACAGGCGCTTGAATCACCTGATTCCGATAAACGAGCGAGAAAATAAACAGATTTGAAAATCGAATCGGAAATCGAATTCAGAAAAATAACGGATTAAATCCGATTAAAAGAAAATGACGAACGGATTAAACAGCGGACGTTCGTTATCAGAACTAATCCAACGAACACGTTCATTGAAACGAGCAGTTCGGTGAGCGCTTACTAAATAAGAAAACCAAAAAAACCATCTAGGTTTTTTTAAAAAAACCAACATCTCAAAAAAAAAGCGGATCGGGTTTTCTAAAGAAACCGGACCGGGGCGGCGAGGTGCTACCTCCGCGGGCTCGGCGGGGCTCGGGGCGGTGGGGTCGGCGGGGTCGGGAGGGTCGTCATGGGGCTCGGCGGCTCGGGCGGTGGAGGGCTGCGGTCGGCGAGGGGCTCGGCGGCGGGAGGCGGCGGCGGCCTCGGGCGGTGGAGGCCAGGGTCGGCGAGGGGCTCATGAGGCGGGAGGCGGCGGCGGCGGCTCAAGCGGTGGAGGGCGGCGGCTCGGGGGCTGGAGGGCGGCGGCAAGGGATGAGGAGAGAGGGGGGCGGGTATAAAGGGGGGAGTGCCTTGGGGAGGGGCAAGCCAGGCGGCGGCGCGTGTCCGAGCCGACACGGCGGCGGGGTGGCGGCTTGCGGCGGAGTCCGCAGCTGGGAGAGGAGATGGGCAGGCGGGCTGGGTCAGTGGGCCTGGGCTTGCCAGGCGGGTGCGCGCGTATTTTTTTATTTTAAAACAAACTTAAACGAAATAAAAATAAAACCAAACGGACTCAAAATTTATAAAATTAATTTTCCCGACTCCTAAAATGAGTCGAACAAAATGAACTTTAAAACGGGCAGATATGCATATTTTTTAAAATGCTCATTTTGCCTAAAGCAAATAAATCCTCAAAACCAAAATTTGATTTATTTATAATATCTTCATTTTTCCTAAATGTTGGGAAAGTCATATTATTCCCTCTCTTAAATTTTTATATCGGAAAACTTTTGAAGATAAATAAATAAATCCAAATGATCCTATTTTCAAAATTTGAGAAATCCCAAATCTGAAAATAGTGAAACTTCCAACTCTCTCCGAGGGTCCTTGAGCTGCGTGAAATTTTCTAGGATCGGAAAATGCGAGAAAATATGATATGCATGATGACCTAATGTATAACATTCCAAATTGAAAATTTGGGATGTTACAAACCTATTAAGATGAATCTCGCCCTCGAGATTCGGGTTAACTAGAAAATAGGTGAGGTGGTCCTTAAGCAAAACTTCCTCTCTTTCCCGGTGGCTTCATCTTGATGTGGTGGCTCCAATGAACTTTGCAAAACTTGATAACCTTGCTGCGGGTAACTCTGCTGGCATAATCGAGAATCTTAACCGTTTTTCCTCATATGTTAAGTCATCCTTCAATGAATTGCTTCCAGTGCACTGTGTCTCTTAACAGTACCTCTGCTATCTCGGGTGACATTTCTTCAACTGAGAAACATGGAATACATCATGAACTCCTGACAGTCCTTCTGGCAATTCCAACTTATAAGCAACTTCTCCCATGCGTTGCAAAATCTTATATGGTCCAACGAAGCATGGGGCTAACTTACCTTTAACTCCAAAACGCTTAACTCCTCAAGCGGGATACTCTAAGATATACTGCTCCAACTTCATACTCAATCGCTTTGCGCTTTGAATCTGCATAGCTCTTACATGCAGATGGGCTACCTTGAGCCTGTCTCGAATCAACTTAACCTTCATTTCCGACTCCTTAATCAAATCTGGTCCAAACAATGGACGATCTCGGTTTAGTCCCATGACAACGGTGTCCTGCACCTTCTTCCATCTGAGCCTCAAAAGGTGCCATCTTCAAGCTGGTTTGGTAATCGTTGTTGTAGGAAAATTCTGCATACGACAAATTATCATCCCAACTAGATCCATAATCTAGTGCACAAGCTCTCCGCATATATTCCAAAATCTGATTAACTCTCTCGGTCATCCATCGGTCGTGGGTGGAAAGTGTCTTCAATTCCAATCTAGTTCCCAATGTTTCGTGTAACCGGTTCCAAAATTTCGAGGTAAATTGGGTTCCTCTATCGATCGATGCTCCTCGGAACTCCGTGTAAGCACACAATTCTGGTCATGTATATCTTTGCCAACTTAGCACTGCTATAGGTAGTCTTGATTGGAATGAAATGAGCTACCTTAGTCAAGCGATCGACTATGACCCAAATCGAGTCATATCCTGAACGGGTCTTTGGCAAACCTGTGATGAAATCCATGCCTAGTTTATCCCACTTCCATTCGGTATAGGCAATGGTTGCAACAATCCTGCTGAACTTCGATGCTCTGCTTTTACTTTCGACATACGTCGCAAACTGCTACATACTCCGCAATATCCTTATTCATTCCGGTCCACCAGAAAATATTCTTTAAATCCAAATACATCTTGGTATTTCCTGGGTGAATCGAATAGGGTGAATCATGAGCTTCTTGTAAAATCAACTTCCTGATCTCCGGGTTGTTGGGCACATAAACACGGTCTTCAAACCATAGGGTATCGTGCTCATCCTCACGAAATCCTTTAGCTTTTCCTTTGCTCATTTTCTCCTTTATAGAGGCAACTTCCTTATCTCCTTTTGGGCTTCTCGATTTTGTCCATCGGTGTTGATGAATCTCCAATGCTGCTACATAGCCTCTCGGAACTATTTCCAAACATAGCTCCCAAGGTCCTCGGCTAACTCATTGGGTATCCCTCCCATCATTAGGGTATTGACGTGGCTCTTACGGCTCAATGCGCCTGCTCTTACATTAGCCTTTCCGGGTGATAATGCAATCTCATATCATAATCCTTGATAAGCTCTAACCATCTCCTTTGTCCGAGATTCAATTCTTACGTGTGAAGATGTACTTCAAACTCTTGTGATCCGTATATACTTCACAATGATTTCCAATGAGAAAATGTCTCCATGTCTTCAAGGCATGCACAACGGCTGCTAACTCCAAATCATGTGTGGCATAATTCAACTCATGGGGCTTAAGTTGTCGTGAAGCATACTGAAACAACTCTTCCTTCCTGCATAAGCACTGCTCCAAGTCCTCGGCGTGAAGCGTCGCAATACACCTCATAATCCTTAGTCCGATCCGCAATATCAAACTGGTGAGGTAACCAATCTTTTCTTCAACTCCTGAAAACTTGCCTCACAGTCCTCGGTCCATATGAATTTGTTTTCCTTCTTCAACAATTCAGTCATAGGCTTAGCAATCCTTGAGAAATTCTCAATGAATCTTGGTAGTATCCTGCGAGTCCAAGGAAACTCGAATCTCTCAACTGTCGTTGGTGCTTCCCATTTGGTTACGGTCTCAACCTTTGTGGGGTCAACTGCTATTCCTTCTCCGGATATAACATGTCCGAGAAATCCAACTTCCTTTAGCCAAAACTCACACTTGCTCAACTTGGCATACAACCTGGTGTTCCTCGGTTTCTCCAAAACCAATCGCAAATGTTCCTTGTGTTCCTCTTCATTCTTGAGAAAATCAAAATGTCATCAATGAACACCACGACGAACTTATCCAAAAACTCCATAAACACTTTGTTCATCGTGTTCATGAAATAGGCTGGTGCGTTAGTCGATCCAAATGACATAACGGTATACTCATACAGATCCATATCTCATGGTAAACGCTGTCTTGGGTATGTCTTGCTCCCGAATCTTCAACTGATGGTACCCTGATCGTAAATCGATCTTGGAAAACACTTTAGCTCCTTGCAAACGATCAAACAGATCATTTATCATAGGTAGTGGGTACTTGTTCTTGATTGTTACTTCATTCAATCCACGATAATCAACAACCATTCTCAAAGATCCATCCTTCTTCTCCACTAACAAAACGGGTGATCCCCAAGGTGAAGAACTTGGGCGTATAAAACCTTTATCCAATAGTTCCTTAATCGCTTCTTGATTTCCGCCAAATCACATGCGGGCATCCATGACGGTCGCCTCGATATCGGGCCTGTTCACAAAACAGCTCGATCAAAAACTCAATGTCTCTATCCGGTGGCATTCCTGGCAACTCTTCCGGAAATACATCAGGAAAATCCTTCACCATTGGTACTTCTTCCTGCACCACTCCTGATAAGCAATTAACTTGTGCTCTCCTCGGCTCGTGCCGTGATACATACTTGATCCTTCTTCCTTCTGGTGTGGTGAGCAAAATTGACTTAGTGGAGCAATCTATGTTTCCTCCATACCTTGATAGCCAATCCATTCCTAATATCACATCCAATCCTTGGGATTCCAGAACTATTAGGTCCGAGGGGAAAACATAGTGTCCAATCCTTAATGGCGATCGATCACACCATTTACTAGCCATGTACTCTCTCGGGTGAGGTTACTAGCATGGGTGACCTAAGGGCTTGGGTTGGTAATTTGTACTTATCCACAAATCCCTTGATATGTATGAATGCGATGCACCAAGATGTCGAAAAGAACAACTGCAGTAAATGACTTAACCAAAAACTTACCGACATCTTGATCGGGCTGATCTTCAACCTCCTCCACATCAATGTGGTTCACATCCCCTGTTGAAAGGGTTGGGCTTCTTTCCGAGCTACCATTGCCATTTCCGTTCGCCTTCGGACAGTCATTTGCATAATGTCCATCTTGCGGCACTTAAAACAAGTGATGTGACTCAGGTCTACCTTGGATGGTGTTGACGGGTTGGTGCGGTTCTGTCCATTGCTTCCTCCATTCCGTTCCCATTCTTAGTTCCGTTATGGTTATGCTAATTTCCTCCTCCATGGGTATGCTGAACTGAATTCGGATTTAGGGGTATAACGAGGCTTCATTGGGCTCCGAGTTATACTTCCCTGTCCATACTTCCTCTTGCGGTTCTCAATTTGTCTTTGCTTTCCTTCAATCATGAGGGCTCGGTCTACCAACTCCCGGTAGTTGTTGAAACTTGCTACCATCAACGGCATGCTGAACTCATCATTCAGTCCTTCTAGAAACTTCTCCTGTTTAGCAAAGATCTGTAGTAACGTCATCCGGGGCATAACGTGCTAATTTACTAAAGTCATCCACGATCGCCAACAGTCCTTCCTCCTTGGCGTAAGTTGCGAAACTCACGCTTCTTCATGGCCATAGCTCCTGCTTTGAAACATGGGCAAGGTCGGAAAGCTTGTCAAACCGTCCCATGTGGCGGTGTCTCTGAGGTAAGTGGCTGTGAAATTCTCCCACCATGCTTCTGCTGGGTCCTTCAAGTGATGTGCTGCAAACTTCACTCTTTCTCCATCTATGCATCCTGCAGTGGTCAACTCCCTTCCTATCTTGCGGAGCCAATCATCTACCACAATCGGCTCGGTGCTACTGGAATACACCGGCGGATTTAGTCTAAGGAAACGAGTCGTGATCCGCAGTGGTGGTGGTGGCGGTGGGTTGTTGTTGTTGTTGTTGCCTGGTTCGCACCAATGTTTGAATCAGGTATTCTGCTCTGAATCAATTGGGTGATCTCTGGCGGAAAACGAATCCGGGTCGCGTCTCGGAGGCATCGATGGGTTTAGAAGAGACGAAATTTAGAATAGATTGAGGTCTAAGGGGAAATCACCACCCAAATGTACATGAGCAAATGCACAAAATCACTTCATTCAATCAAACAAAGAGCTTACAACGATCTAACTATCGCAAAAGTGCGTGTACTATAATGTTTACATGGAGGGAATGCTACTAATATGTGGGGGACTTCTACTAATTTGAACCGGTGGAAGACTCCATGATGTCTGCTCCACCGTCTTCAAAGTCGGGTTCACTTGGATCCGAATCGGTGTCGCCGATGTTGATGTAGTCGCTGAGCAACCGACATACTGGTCTTCATTCCTGAGCGCCAATTTCTTCTTGAGTTCTTCGATCTCGTACTTAAGATCGTTATTGTGTCTTGCTAGAGCTACGATCTCGTCCATGTAGTCCTTGCGCGTAGTCTTTAGTTCTCCTTCCAATTCGATGATCCTTCCCTTTGCATTCTGCAACTCCAACATATCATTGCACATTTGGTTTTCCCGGCGTCGAATGTGCTGATTTAACTCCTGGATGAAAGCTGCAATGGACCTATCCTTCTTGGTGCTGACTATGTCCCATTTGTCATCTCGGCGTCCGCAAATCTGGTAGATAGTGTCCTTGAGGTCTTCTTGATAAACTTCTCCAATCGTCCCATGGTGATGTGAGCTGCCATGCTCTTTCCTGCACTCCAAGTTGGTGCAATCGAAAACACTATCTATAGGCTTGGTGATTGGGGCGAATGTCCTTCCCGAACGTGAGCTTGAATCTTCCAAAGACTCCTCTTGAGCAGAGGCGTTGAAAGTCCGGTGAAGCTGGGTAGTCCAATGTTCAAGTACTTGGTAACTTCCTTCAAGTGAAATCCAAAAGGTGTGCCTTCATCTGGTTGGGTGTACTTGATCTTCTTGTCCGTCATCCTAAGAGAGTAGAAAAGATGAGGAGTTAGAAAATGAGAAGAGAGTAGTGATCTATGGCTTTATCTTAGTGGTCGTGTCCTACGAACAGGCGTGTGCTCGATACCATTCTCTCAGAGCGACCAGACCCGAATGGATCAAGTCTCTGTGCTCGATGTCATCCTGGATCAAGAATGCCGACACCACACAAGATTGAAGGATTTATAGCAGAGTAGCAATCACACACTTATTACATCGTTGTCCACAAAGGAACTTATTACAATAATATGGCTTAAGGCCATCTAATAATAACAGCGAAGGCTTGGAAGATAAGTGAGTCCATCAACTCCATCGGCATCATCGAGTATAGAACCACGACCTAACACCTTACTAAATGCGTTCGAAAAGTCTCATAACGTGAAAGTTGCAGCCAAAACGGGTCAAGACATGGAATATGCCGCAATGTAACACATAAAGAGCAATGAAGGAATAAGCCTATACTACATGCATATATGGCTGGTGGTAAGGCTCTCGGTTACATTTTGCATAAAGCTAGTTTTCCCTACAACAAAGGAATAATTTTATTTAACTATCATGGTGGTTGTTAAACATTGAGAATGGTTGACAAGATCCTCAATCCCAATTAAAAAGTACTCATCAAATCCCAATAACATTTATTAGAAGTAACATGTTGAGATTCACATGATATTCAATTACCAGATACTCAAAACGTCCATAACCGGGGACACGGCTAATCATGATTAGTTTATACACTCTGCGAGGTTTGCGACTTTTCCCCATTAAGACTCGATCGCCTCCGCTTGGTTCTCGCCTTTGCATGGTGTTTGAGAAACGGATGACCGAGACATAGTCTTTCAGAAGTGCTAGCACCTTACATGTGGGTAGACCGTACCAACCTACATCCCCTACATCAGCTAGCCTACCCGTAAGAGTTCGCACAACTTAGTCAACTACGCCAGAGCCCATAATTGGCTTGTGGCTGCACACGGAAGTTTCCAGTTTGAATAATCTTATGATCCCTTAGAGCACGGGTGGCGGTCCAAGAAATACAGCAAGTCTGATAGAAACCAGTGCCTCAATCCACCCAGATGTGTGTTTAGGTTGCCACCTTAGATAAACCATTAATTAACAATCTCACATCTGTCATGGATATTCACTCACCCAATCCACGCTCATCGGCATAGCATGACATAAAAGCAAACGTAGAAGTAACTCCCAAGGTTTCATAAGTAACAGGTAATAGGTACTACCTCAATCTACTTCCCAATCCCACAATTTAATTAGATCCTAAACATGCAAGTGTTGAGGGTTGATCTAATGCATAAAAACTGGGTAGTAGAAAAGGTATGATCAAGTGTTACTTGCCTTGCTGATGATCCGCGAGACCTAGAGATTCGAAGTAACAAGCGGCGCACTCCGGGTGATCTAACACAGACAAACAACAAGCATACAATAAGTACTCATCTAATGCACGGGGAAATCTCGAATAAAAGATCTAACCAGAGAGTTCAACTTAAGAACCCTGGTTGCAAAAGAATCGAATCAAATAAAACATCGAAAGTCGAAACTCGAGAGAGAACGACTCGGTTTAGCAATCTGAAACTAGGTCAAAATTTCACAGTAGAAAAACTTTGTGTAAGTAGGTTAGTCGGAACGGCGGTTTCGTAACGAAACTCCAGGCGCTTGAATCACCTGATTCCGATAAACGAGCGAGAAAATAAACAGATTTGAAAATCGAATCGGAAATCGAATTCAGAAAAATAACGGATTAAATCCGATTAAAAGAAAATGACGAACGGATTAAACAGCGGACGTTCGTTAATAAAACTAATCCAACGAACACGTTCATTGAAACGAACGGTTCGGTGAACGTTTACTAAATAAGAAAACCAAAAAAAAAACCATCTAGGTTTTTTAAAAACCGAACATCTAAAAAAACCGGATCGGGTTTTCTAAAGAAAACCGGACCGGGGGGGGCGGCGAGGTGCTACCTCCGTCGGGGCTCCAGCGGGGCTCCGGGGGGGGTCGGCGGGGTCGGGAGGGGTCGGCGGGCGGCGAGGGGCTCCGGCGACGGCGGAGGCGGCGGCGGCCTCAAGGCGGGTGGAGGGCGGCGGCGGCGGCTCGGGTTGGAGGGCGGCGGCAAGGGATGAGGAGAGAGGGGGGCGGCCGGGTATAAAAGGGGGAGTGCCTTGGGGAGGGGGCAAGCTGGGCGGCGGGCGCGGTCCGAGCCGGACACGGCAAGGGCGGCGGCGTCTTGGCGGAGTCAGTCAGCGCGGGGGAGAGGGAGATGGGCCAAGCGGGGTTGGCCGGCCGGGCCTTGGCCCAGACGGGCGGCGCGCGTATTTTTTTTCTTAAAACAAACTTAAACGAAATAAAAAAAACCAAACGGACTCCAAAATTTATAAAATTAATTTTCCCGACTCCTAAAATGAGTCTAACAAAATGAACTTTAAAAGCGGGCAGATATGCATATTTTTTTAAAATGCTCATTTTTGCCTAAAGCAAATAAATCCTCAAAACCAAAATTTGATTTATTTATAATATCTTCATTTTTCCTAAATGTTGGGAAAGTCATATTATTCCCTCTCTTAAATTTTTATATCGGAAAACTTTTGAAGATAAATAAATAAATCCAAATGATCCTATTTTCAAAATTTGAGAAATTCCAAATCTGAAAATAGTGAAACTTCCAACTCTCTCCGAGGGTCCTTGAGCTGCGTGAATTTTCTAGGATCGGAAAATGCGAGAAAATATGATATGCATGATGACCTAATGTATAACATTCCAAATTGAAAATTTGGGATGTTACAGCGGTGTAGGTTTCGGTGATGCTTGGTATTCCGATGTTCAGGCACCTAGTAGCTTCCTTCAAGTGTCGTCCAAAAGGTGTGTCTTCATCCGCTTGAGCAAACTTGTTCCTTGGGTCCGCCATCCGTAGAGTAGAAAATGGAGAAAAGTCCGAAATGAGTACACAATAGTGTCCTATGGCTCATCTTAGTGGTCGCGTCCTACAGTCAGCGTGTGCTCTGATACCATCTTGTAACGATCCCACCTCAAACGGTCAAATCTCTGTGCATAAGTGCCATCCCTGGATCGGTAATGCTGACACACATAGTACTCGAGGATTTATAACAGAGTTCAATCACACACTTATTACATCGAATGTCTCAAAAGAGAACTTATTACAATAATATGGCTGAAGGCCATCTAAATAAGATAACAGCGGAAGCTTCGAAGGTAAATGAGTCCATCAACTCCAACGGCGTAGCTGAGTGCATGACAACGACCTAGCGCACCTTACTCTTCGTTTGAAAACTCTGCAACATAATACGTTGCAGCCTGTGTAGGTCAGCACATGGAATATGCTGGCAAAATAACACTGTAGAGCAATGAACAAGTAACAACTATAACTATATGCATATCTGGCTAGTGGAGGCTCTACGGTTATCATTTTGTGAAAAGCTAGTTTTTTCCTACATCAAAGGAATATGTTTTATTTAACTACAAAGTTTGTTGAAAAACATTGAGAATGGTAACCCCATCTCAATCCCAAATTAATAATCATTAACCCAACAAGTTAATTAAGTAAAGTGATGAGATCAACATAGTAATTCAAGCACCAGATACTCAAGACGTCCATAACCGGGGACACGGCTAATCACGATTAGTTTGTACACTCTGCAGAGGTTTGCGCACTTTTCCCCACAAGACTCGATCTCCTCCGTTGAAATTTCTCGCACTGCATGATGTTTGAGAAACGGATGACCGAGACACAGTCTTTTCGAAGAGGCCCCCTTAACCGATAGATAGGCCGGTACACCTATAATCCCCTACATCTGCTAGCCCATCATGGAAAGGATTCCCACAACTTACTCAACTATGCCAGAGCCCATAATGGCTTGTGGCTGCACACGGAAGTTTCCATCATGAAAAACATAATGATCCCTTTCAGCCTGGGTGGCGAACCATAGGAAAAATCATGCGGATACCCCGGGATTCTCCTTTGGACAGCACTGGATTTCCCCAGGTGCCCACAAACCAATCCACCCAAATGTGTGTTAAAGTAGCCACCTTAAGTAAACCCTTAGTTTATAATAATTCTCACAACTATCATGAATCACTCAAACCAAACCACGTCTACGAGCATAGCATAGCAAGGTAATAAGTGCAACGTAGTAACTCCCAAGGTTTGAATGAAAGGGCAATAGGTACTACCTCAACAACTACTTCCCAAAACCCACATGTTAACAGATCCTACTCATGCAATGTTTTAGGATTGAAACTAATGCATAAAAACATGGTAATAAGGGATATGATCAAAGTGTTACTTGCCTTGCTGACGATCTGAAAACCATAGTGACTCGTAGCAGCACGCTTCGCACTCCGGAAACTCTATCATAAATAGACAATAGCATACATAAGCACTCAAGCAATAGATGCAAGGCTAAAATCTCAAGAGAAAAGAACCGAACTGAAAGTACAAGAGAAGAACTTCGATTTGCAAAAAGAATCAATCGAATCAGAGCTACGAAACTCAAACTACGGTCAAAAGAAGTTCGAATTCAAATCTGCCTGCAACCAAATTTTAATTTTTCAAAACCATGTTCAAGTTGATTATTTGGAAAGAGGGGAACAAGACGAAGATTTTGGCATTAGTTTCACTAGATTTGGATGAACGAGCGAAAAGTTGCGAGGGTTTTAAGATTAGGAACTAATCTATGAATAAAGTAATCGCGTATAGGTCACTGGCAGAAAATAAAAAGAAAATAAAAAATGTAACGAACGAACGTTCGCTATCAGGGACAAACGAACGAATGCGTTCGCTCACAGAGACGTTCAAGCGAACGTTCACTAATTAGCGAACCCTAAAAAAACAAAACCGATCTAACGAAAAAAAACTAGAAAAGAAAATCGGGGCGACGGTTCGGCGGTCTTTACCGGTTCTTAAAAAACCGGCGGGTCGGCGGCGGCGGGATCTGGCGAGGCGGGGCTACGGTGAGGCGGCGGTGGCGGGATCCAGCTGCGGCTTACTTGCAAGCAACGGCGGCGCAAGGCGGCGGCGCTGGGTGGCGGCGGCGGCGGGCGGCGAGCGGCTGCGGGCGGCAGCAGGTCGGCGGGCGGCTCGGGGTGAGGAGAGGAGGCGGCGGCGGCGCTCCATAAAAAGGCCCGAGGGGGGTCAAGGCGGCTTGGGGAGGGGTCAAGGCGGCGGGGAGGCGGAGTCCGGCTCGGACTCGAGCTCCGGCGGCGGCGCGAACTCCTCGCACGGGAGGAGGGCGGCGCGCAGGCGGGCCTGCTACCTCTTGAGCACTGCGTTAGTTTTCCCTTGAAGAGGAAAGGGTGATGCAACAAAGTAGCGTAAGTATTTCCCTCAGTTTTTGAGAACCAAGGTATCAATCCAGTAGGAGCTACGCGCGAGTCCCTCGCACCTACACAAAACAAATAAATCCTCGCAACCAACGCGATAAGGGGTTGTCAATCCCTTCACAGTCACTTACGAGAGTGAGATCTGATAGATATGATAGGATAAGTTTTTTGGTATTTTTGTGATAAAGGTGCAAAGTAAAATAAAAGCAAAGTAAAAAAAGCAAAGGAAATAACTAAGTGTTGGAAGATTAATATTGATCATAAACCCACAATTCATCGGTCTCAACAAACACACCGCAAAAAGAAGATTACATCCAATAGATCTCCACGAGAGGGGGAGAACATTGTATTGAGATCCAAAAAGAGAGAAGAAGCCATCTAGCTACTAACTATGGACCCAAAGGTCTGAGGTAAACTACTCACACTTCATCGGAGAGGCTATGGTGTTGATGTAGAAGCCCTTCGTGATGGATGCCCCCTCCGGCGGAGCTCCGGAACAGGCCCCAGGATGGGATCTCGTGGGTACAGAAGGTTGCGGAAGTGGAATTAGGTTTTTGGCTCCGTATCTGATCGTTTGGGGGTACGTAGGTATATATAGGAGGAAGGAGTACGTCGGTGGAGCAACAGGGGGCCCACGAGGGTGGAGGGCGCACCCTGGGGGATGGGCGCGCCCCCCTAACTCATGGCCTCCTCTTTTTTTCTTGACGTAGGGTCCAAGTCTCCTGGATCATATTCTTCCTAAAAATCATGTTCCCGAAGGTTTCCTTCCGTTTGGACTCCGTTTGATATTCCTTTTCTGCGAAACTCTGAAATAGGCAAAAAACAACAATTCTGGGCTGGGCCTCCGGTTAATAGGTTAGTCCCAAAAATAATATAAAAGTTAATAATAAATCCCAATAATGTCCAAAACAGTAGATAATATAGCATGGAGCAATCAAAAATTATAGATACGTTGGAGACGTATCAGGCATCCCCAAGCTTAATTCCTTCTCGTCCTCGAGTAGGTAAATGATAAAAAATAGATTTTTTGATGCGGAGTGCTATTTGGCATAATTTCAATGTAATTCTTCTTAATTGTGGTATGAATATTCAGATCCGAAAGATTCAAGACAAGAGTTTAATATTGACATAAAAATAATAATACTTTAAACATACTAACAAAGCAATCATGTCTTCTCAAAATATCATGGCCAAAGAAAGTTATCCCTACAAAATCATATAGTCTGGCTATGCTCTATCTTCACCACACAAAGTATTTAAATCATGCACAACCCCGATGACAAGCCAAGCAATTGTCTCATACTTTTTACGTTCTCAAACTTTTTCAATCTTCACGCAATACATGAGCGTGAGCCATGGATATAGCACTATATGTGGAATAGAATGGTGGTTGTCGAGAAGACAAAAAGGGAGAAGATAGTCTCACATCAACTAGGCGTATCAATGGGCTATGGAGATGCCCATCAATAGATATCAATGTGAGTGAGTAGGGATTGCCATGCAGCGGATGCACTAGAGCTATAAGTATATGAAAGCTCAACAAAAGAAACTAAGTGGGTGTGCATCCAACTCGCTTGCTCACGAAGACCTAGGGCATTTTGAGGAAGCCCATCATTGGAATATACAAGCCAAGTTCTATAATGAAAATTTCCCACTAGTATATGAAAGTGACAAAATGAGAGACTCTCTATCATGAAGATCATGGTGCTACTTTGAAGCACAAGTGTGGTAAAAGGATAGTAACATTGTCCCTTCTCTCTTTTTCTCTCATTTTTTTTATTTAGGCCTTTTCTCCTTTTTTTAGGCCTCTTTTCTTTTTTCTTTTTTTTCGTCCGGAGTCTCATCCCGACTTGTGGGGAAATCATAGTCTCCATCATCCTTTTCCTCACTTGGGACAATGCTCTAAAAATGAAGATCATCATACTTTAATTTTCTTACAACTCAACAATTACAACTCAATACTTAGAAGAAAATATGACTCTATATGAATGCCTCTGGCGGTGTACCGGGATATGCAATGAATCAAGAGTGACATGTATGAAAGAATTATGAACGGTGGCTTTGCCACAAATATGATGTCAACTACATGATCATGCAAAGCAATATGACAATGATGGAGCGTGTCATAATAAACGGAACGGTGGAAAGTTGCATGGCAATATATCTCGGAATGGCTATGGAAATGCCATGATAGGTAGGTATGGTGGCTGTTTTGAGGAAGGTATATGGTGGGTGTATGATACCGTGAAAAGTGCTTGTATTAGAGAGGCTAGCAATGGTGGAAGGAAGAAAGTGCGTATAATCCATGGACTCAACATTAGTCATAAAGAACTCATATACTTATTGCAAAAATCTACAAGTTATCAAAGCAAAGCATTACGCGCATGCTCATAGGGGGATAGATTGGAAGGAAAAGGCCATCGCTCGTCCCCGACCGCCACTCATAAGGAAGACAATCAATAAATAAATCATGCTCCGACTTCATCACATAACGGTTCACCATACGTGCATGCTACGGGAATCACAAACTTTAACACAAGTATTTCTCAAATTCACAACTACTCAACTAGCATGACTCTAATATCACCATCTTTATATCTCAAAACAATTATCAAGCATCAAACTTTTCTTAGTATTCAACACACATAAGAAAGTTTTTACAAATCTCGAATACCAAGCATATTAGGATTATTTAAGCAAATTACCATGCTATTTAAGACTCTCAAAATAATCTAAGTGAAGCATGAGAGAACAATAGTTTCTATAAAACAAATCCACCACCGTGCTCTAAAAGATATAAGTGAAGTACTAGAGCAAAACTATATAACTCAAAAGATATAAGCGAAGCACATAGAGTATTCTAAAAAATTCCAAATCATGTATGACTCTCTCAAAAGGTGTGTGATGTCTACTACACAACCTTCTTCTTATAGACGTTGTTGGGCCTGCAAGTGCATAGGTTTGTAGGACATTAGCAAATTTCCCTCAAGTGGATGACCTAAGGTTTATCAATCCGTGGGAGGCATAGGATGAAGATGGTCTCCCTCAAACAACCCTGCAACCAAATAACAAAGAGTCTCTTGTGTCCCCAACACACCCAATACAATGGTAAATTGTACAGGTGCACTAGTTCGGCGAAGAGATGGTGATAGTAGATAAAAGTATTTGTAATCTGAAAATATAAAAACAGCAAGGTAACTAATGATAAAAGTGAGCATAAACGGTATTTCAATGATAGGAAACAAGGCCTAGGGTTCATACTTTCACTAGTGCAAGTTCTCTCAACAATAATAACATAGATAGACCGTATAACAATCCCTCAACATGAAACAAAGAGTCACTCCAAAGCCACTAATAGCGGAGAACAAAAGTAGAGATTATGGTAGGGTACGAAACCACCTCAAAGTTATTCTTTCCAATCAATCCGTTGGGCTATTCCTATAAGTGTCACAAACAGCCCTAGAGTTCATACTAGAATAACACCTTAAGACACAAATCAACCAAAACCCTAATGTCACCTAGATACTCCATTGTCACCTCAAGTATCCGTGGGCATGATTATACAATATGCATAACACAATCTCAGATTCATCCAACCAACATAAAAGCACTTCAAAGAGTGCCCCAAAGTTTCTACCGGAGAGTCAAGAATGTGTGCCAGCCCCTATGCATACGTTCATGGGCGAAACCCGCAAGTTGGTCACCAAAACATACATCAAGTGGCACATGATATCCCATTGTCACCATAGATAAACACGGCAAGACATACATCAAGTGTTCTCATAAAAGACTCAATCTGATAAGATAACTTCAAAGGGGAAACTCAATCCATTGCAAGAGAGTAGAGGGGGAGAAGAAACATAAGATCCAACTACAATAGCAAAGCTCGGGATACATCAAGATCGTGCCATAGAGGGAACACGAGAGAACACGAGAGAGAGAGAGAGAGATCAAACACATAGCTCTTGGTACATACCCTCAGCCCCGAGGGTGAACTACTCCTCCTCGTCATGGATAGCGCCGAGGTGATGAAGATGGCCACGGTGATGGGTTCCCCCTCCGCAGGTGCCGAACAGGCTCCCGAGAGGTTTTGGTGGCTACAGAGGCTTGCGGCGGAACTCTTGATCTAATCTCTGTTCGGAAGTTTTCCGATCGTAGGGTATATATGGGTGCAGAAGTGCGTCGGTGGACCGAAGGGGGCCACGAGGCGGGCGCGCCCTAGGGGGTGGGCGCGCCCCCTCCTCATGAGAACCTCCTTCTTTCCCGACGTGCACTCCAAGTCCATCGGGTGGCTTTCCTTCCAAAAATAACTTCTCCAGTTGATTTTGTTCCGTTTTGACTCGTTTGATATTCCTTTTCCTCGAAACACCGAAATAGGCATAAAACAAAGAAATCTGGGCTGGGCCTCCGGTTAATAGGTTAGTCCCAAAATAATATAAAAGTGGATAATAAAGCCCAATATTGCCTAAAATAGTAGGTAATATAGCATGGATCAATCAAAATTATAGATACGTTGGAGACGTATCAAGCATCTAAGCTTAATTCCTGCTCGTCCTCGGTAGGTAAATGATAAAAAGATAATTTTGATGCGGAGTGCTACATGGCATAATTTCAATGTAATTATTCTTAATTGTGATATGAATATTAAGATCCGAATGAATACAAAATAAAAGTTCATATTGATAAAAGAAATAGTAATACTTCAAGCATACTAATCAAAGTAATCATGTCTTCTCAAAATAGCATGGCAAAAGAAAGTTCATCCCTACAAAATCATATAGTTAGGCTATGCTTCATTTTTGTCACACAAAGATGTTCCCAACTTCTATACCCCCGATGACAAGCCAAGCAATTGTTTCATACTTAAATAATCTCAAACTTTTTCAACCTTCACACAATACATGAGCGTGAGCCATGGATATAGCACTATGGGTGGAATAGAATATGATGATGGGGATTGTGTGGAGAAGACAAAAAAAGAGAAAGTCTCACATTGACGAGGATAATCAACGGGCTATGGAGATGCCTATCAATTGATGTCAACATGAGGAGTAGGGATTACCATGCAACGGATGCACTAGATCTATAAATGAATGCTCAACAAAATAAAACTAGTGGGTGTGCATCCAACTTGCTTGCTCACGAAGACCTAGGGCATTTGAGGAAGCCCATCGTAGGAATATACAAGCCAAGTTCTATAATGAAAAATTCCCACTAGTATGAAAAAGACAACTTATGAGACTCACTATATGAAAAACATGGTGCTACTTTGAAGCACAATATATGAGACTCACTACATGAAGAACAAGGTGCTACTTTGAAGCACTAGTGTGGAAAAAGAGATAGTAGCATTGCCCTTTTTATTTATTTTCTTTTTTTTGGGCCTTTCTTTTTTTTCTTTTTGGCCTTTTTCTTTTTTTGGGGCAATGCTCTAATAATGATGATCATCACACTTCTATTGATTACAACATAAGCATTACAACTCGAAACTAGAACAAGATATGACTCTATATGAATGCCTCCGGCGGTGTACCTGGATGGTGCAATGAATCAAGAGTGACATGTATGAAAAATAATGCATGGTGGCTTTGCCACAAATACGATGTCAACTACATGATCATGCAATGGCAATATGACAAAAGTAAAGTATGTCATGATGATGATGAACGGAACGGTGGAAAGTTGCATGGCAATATATCTCGGAATGGCTATGGAAATGCCATAATAGGTAGGTATGGTGGCTGTTTTGAGGAAGATATAAGGAGGTTTATGTGTGATAGAGCGTATCATATCATGGGGTTTGGATGCACCGACGAAGTTTGCACCAATTCTCAAGGTGAGAAAGGGCAATGCAGGTACCGAAGAGGCTAGCAAAGGCGGAAAGGTAAAAGTGCGTATAATCCATGGACTCAACATTAGTCAAAAGAACTCATATACTTATTGCAAAAATTTAGAAGTCATCAAAAATCAAGTACTACGCGCATGCTCCTAGGGGGATAGATTGGTAGGAAAAGACCATCGCTCGTCCCCGACCGCCACTCATAAGGATGCACAAGCCAGGTACACTTTATGTTTCAAATTTGTTACACAACTTTAACCATACGTGCATGCTACGGGATTTGCAAACTTCAACACAAGCATTTCTCAAATTCACAACTACTCAACTAGCACGACTTTAATATTATCACCTCCATATCTCAAAACAATTATCAAGCATCAAACTTATCTTAGTATTCAACGCACTCAAAAGAAAGTTTCACATATCTTGAATACCAAGTATATTAATATTAAGCAAATTACCATGCTATTAACGACTCTCAAAATAATCTAAGTGAAGCATAAGAGATCAATAGTTTCTTTAAAACAAATACACCACCATGCTCTAAAAGATCTAAGTGAAGTACTAGAGCAAAAATTATCACGCTCAAAAGATATAAGTGAAGCACATAGAGTATTCTATCAAATTCCAATTCATGTATGGCTCTCTCAAAAGGTGTGTACAGCAAGGATGGTTGTGGTAAACTAACAAGCAAAGACACAAATAATACAAGAAGCTCCAAGCAAAACACTTATCATGTGGTGAATAAAAATATAGCTCCAAGTAAATTACCGATGGAAGTAGACGAAAGAGGGGATGCCTTCCGGGGCATCCCCAAGCTTTGAATTTTTGGTGTCCTTGGATTATCTTGGGGGTGCCATGGGAATCCCCAAGCTTAGGCTCTTGCCAGTCCTTGTTCCATAATCCATCAAAAGAATTCACCCAAAACTTGAAAACTTCACAACACAAAACTCAATAGAAATCTCGTGAGCTCCGTTAGAGAAAGAAAACCAAAGACTACTTTAAGGTACTGTAATGAAATCATTCTTTATTTATATTGGTGTTAAACCTACTGTATTCCAACTTCTCTATGGATTATAAATTATTTTACTAGCCATAGATTCATCAAAATAAGCAAACAACACACGCAAAACAGAATCTGTCAAAAGCAGAACAGTCTGTAGTAATCTGTAACTAACGCAAACTTCTGGAACTCAAACAATTCTACCAAAATTAGAAGACCTAGACAATTTTTTTATTGATCAGCAGCAATTGGAATCAGTATTTTATCACGTTCTGGTAATTTTTAACAATTCGGGCACTGAGCGCAAAGTTTCTGGAAATTACAGCAAGATCAAATAACTATCATCCAAGAAGATCCAATAGGTTTAACTTGGCACAAACACTAATTAAAACATGAAAACACATCTAAACAGAAGCTAGATGAATTATTTATTCCTAAACAGAACCAAAAAGCAAGAAACTAAAATAAAATCGGCTTGCCTCCCAACAAGCGCTATCGTTTAACGCCCCTAGCTAGGCATGATGATTACAATGATGCTCACATAAAATATAAGAATTGAAACATATCATGAAGAATATAACTAGCACATTTAAGTCTAACCCACTTCCTATGCATAGGGATTTTGTGAGCAAACAACTTATGGGAACAATAATCAACTTGCATAGGAAGGTAAAACAAGCATAACTTCAAAACTTTAAGCACATAGAGAGGAAACTTGATATTATTGCAATTCCTACAAGCATATATTCCTCCCTCATAATAATTTTCAGTAGCATCATGAATGAATTCAACAATATAACCATCACCTAAAGCATTCTTTTCATGATCTACTAGCATAGAAAATTTATTACTCTCCACATAAGCAAAATTCTTCTCATTCGGAATAGTGGGAGTATCACAAGAGACTTGAACACTAAAAATTGTTTCCACATTAAAAGAGTAATGTTCAGAAAAAGGATAATCATAATCATGACAAGTTTTATACATATAATCATCACTACTTTTTATAGCATAAGTTTCATCACAATAATCATCATAAGTAGCAACTTTGTTCTCATCATAATCGATTGAAACCTCTCCCAAGATAGTGGAATCACTAAATAAAGTTGACACTCTTCCAAGTCCACTTTCATATTCATCACAATAAAATTCAACATCCTCCAAAATAGTGGGATCACTACTTCCTAAAGTTGACACTCTTCCGAACCCACTTTCATCAATATAATCATCATAGGTAGGAGGCATGCTATCATCATAACAACTTTGCATATCAAAACTTGAGAGGCTACTCATCTTCATTAAACATAGCCTCCCCAAGATTGGGACAAACATTAATTGCAGCAAATATATTCTCAAATATGTCATTCTCATCAAACATAGCTTCCCCAAGCTTGGGCCTTTTCATATCATAAGCACTATCACTCTCATCATTAATAGTATGGATAGCACCAATAGTATAGCAATTATCATTATCACAAGTAGTAGGAGCAACATCATTTGGAAGGGATACCTTTTTACCTTTGCTGCCCATTCTTTTCCTTTTCTTCTTCACATTATGTGTGGGCTCAACCTTCCTCTTTGAGCTCCTTATTGATGAGATTGGTTGAATAGAAAGCTCCTCCTCGTTACCTGATTCATCATAAGAAATAATAGGAGGGTATTGGGAAGTCTCTTCCCTTTCATTAGTATTCTCTTAATTCTCTATTTCTTTTCTTTTCTTTATGTACTTGGCAATATAAGGATTTTCAATGCAATTCACCGCACAATACATATAAATCTTTTCTAGATCAAAATCAAGAATTTTATCAAGACTAATTTTGGAATACCCTCAGTTATACGTTTCATTTCTTCATACCCCAAAAGAAGGCTAACTTCTTTATGATGCTCAAGGGTAATCAAATTATCACAATATTTGGACACGACTTGATCATGAAACAAATAGCATTGGAGCTTTAAATGACCATGTTCATTGCAAAGTTCACAAGGGGCATGAAAAATATTGAATCTTTCAGCACATTCATCTAGCTCTTCTTGCAACAATTTGGTTTCTAAGTACTTATGCCACTTGCAATATCTATCTTGTTTATTTGGTGTGTTAATGCAAACATGCACTCCACAAAAAGTTGACATGCTTATGATAGATATTTTCATTATGACTAGAGCAATCATCATTAGTACTATGGATATTCAAGGAGTTTATACTAACAACATTGCAATCATGCTCATCATTCAAAGATTTAGTGCCAAACATTTTAATGCATTCTTCTTCTAGCACTTGAGCACAATTTTCCTTTCCATCAAACTCACGAAAGATATTAAAAAGACGAAGCATATGAGACAAACTCAATTCCATTTTTTTTGTAGTTTTCTTTTATAAACTAAACTAGTGCTAAAACAAGAAACAAAAAGATTTGATTGCAAAATCTAAAGATATACCTTCACTTACCTAGCCTCCCCGGCAACGGCGCCAGAAAAGAGCTTGATGTCTACTACACAACCTTCTTCTTGTAGACGTTGTTGGGCCTGCAAGTGCACAGGTTTGTAGGACAGTAGAAAATTTCCCTCAAGAGGATGACCTAAGGTTTATCAATCCGTGGGAGGCGTAGGATGAAGATGGTCTCTCTCAAACAACCCTGCAACCAAATAACAAAGAGTCTCTTGTGTCCCCAACACACCCAATACAATGGTAAATTGTATAGGTGCACTAGTTCGGCGAAGAGATGGTGATAGTAGATAAAAGTATTTGTAATCTGAAAATATAAAAACAGCAAGGTAACTAATGATAAAAGTGAGCATAAACGGTATTTCAATGATAGGAAACAAGGCCTAGGGTTCATACTTTCACTAGTGCAAGTTCTCTCAACAATAATAACATAGATAGATCGTATAACAATCCCTCAACATGCAACAAAGAGTCACTCCAAAGCCACTAATAGCGGAGACCAAAAGTAGAGATTATGGTAGGGTACGAAACCACCTCAAAGTTATTCTTTCCAATCAATCCGTTGGGCTATTCCTATAAGTGTCACAAACAGCCCTAGAGTTCATACTAGAATAACACCTTAAGACACAAATCAACCAAAACCCTAATGTCACCTAGATACTCCATTGTCACCTCAAGTATCGGTGAGCATGATTATACGATATGCATCACACAATCTCAGATTCATCCAACCAACATAAAAGTACTTCAAAGAGTGCCCCAAAGTTTCTACCGGAGAGTCAAGAACGTGTGCCAGCCCCTATGCATAGGTTCATGGGCGGAACCCGCAAGTTGGTCACCAAAACATACATCAAGTGGCACATGATATCCCATTGTCACCACAGATAAACACGGCAAGACATACATCAAGTGTTCTCATAAAAGACTCAATCTGATAAGATAACTTCAAAGGGGAAACTCAATCCATTGCAAGAGAGTAGAGGGGGAGAAGAAACATAAGATCCAACTACAATAGTAAAGCTCGGGATACATCAAGATCATGCCATAGAGGGAACACGAGAGAGAACACGAGAGAGAGAGATCAAACACATAGCTACTAGTACATACCCTCAGCCCCGAGGGTGAACTACCCCCTCCTCGTCATGGATAGCGCCGGGATGATGAAGATGGCCACCGGTGATGGGTTCCCCCTCCGGCAGGGTGCCGGAACGGGCTCCCGAGAGGTTTTTGGTGGCTACAGAGGCTTGCGGCGGCGGAACTCCCGATCTAATCTCTGTTCTGGAAGTTTTACGATACGTAGGTATATATGGGTGAAGAAGTGCGTTGGTGGACGAAGGGGGCCCACGGGGGCGCCCCCACCCTCGTGAGCACCTCCCTTCTTTCCTGACGTGCACTCCAAGTCCATCGGGTGGCTTTCCTTCCAAAAATAACTTCTCCAGTTGATTTCGTTCCGTTTTGACTCTGTTTGATATTCCTTTTCCTCGAAACACTGAAATAGGTATAAAACAGCAAATCTGGGCTGGGCCTCCGGTTAATAGGTTAGTCCCAAAAATAATATAAAAGTGGATAATAAAGCCCAGTATTGCGTAAAACAGTATATAATATAGCATGGAGCAATAAAAAAATTACAGATACGTTGGAGACGTATCAGTGTGTACAGCAAGTATGATTGTGGTAAACTAAAAAGCAAAGACTCAAATCATACAAGACACTCCAAGCAAAACACATATCATGTGGTGAATAAAAATATAGCTCCAAGTAAAGTTACCGATGGAAGTAGACGAAAGAGGTGATGCCTTCCGGGGCATCCCCAAGCTTTGGCTTTATGGTGTCCTTAGATTATCTTGGGGGTGCCATGGGCATCCCCAAGCTTAGGGTCTTGCCACTCCTTGTTCCATAATCCATCAAACTCTTTCAACCAAAACTTGAAAACTTCACAACACAAAACTCAACAGAAAATCTCGTGAGCTCCGTTAGCGAAAGAAAACTAAAGACCACTTCAAGGTACTGTAATGAACTCATTCTTTATTTATATTGGTGTTAAACCTACTGTATTCCAACTTATCTATGGTTTATAAACTATTTTACTAGCCATAGATTCATCAAAATAAGCTAACAACACACGAAAAACAGAATCTGTCAAAAACAGAACAGTGTGTAGTAATCTGTAACTAACGCAAACTTCTGGAACTCCAAAAACTCAGCCAAAATAGGACGACCTAGAAAATTTGTTTATTGATCCCCAGCAATTGGAATCACTATTTTATCATGTTCTAGTGTTTTTTAACAATTATTTTCGTGAACAGAAAGTTTCTGGAAATTACAGCAAGATCAAATAACTATCATCCAAGAAGATCCTATAGGTTTAACTTGGCACAAATACTAATTAAAACATAAAAACACGTCTAACCAGAGGCTATATCAAATATTTATTCCTAAACAGAAGCAAAAGGCAAAAAACTAAAAATAAAATTGGGTTGCCTCCCAACAAGCGCTATCGTTTAACGCCCCTAGCTAGGCATAAAAGCAAGGATAGATCTAGGTATTGCCATCTTTGGTAGGCAATCCATAAGTGGCTCTCATGATAGATTCATATGTTAATTTTATTTTCTTCCTAGGGAAGTGTTCCATGCCTTTCTTTAGTGGAAATTGGAATCTAATATTCCCTTCCTTCATATCAATAATTGCACCAATCGTTCTAAGGAAAGGTCTACCAAGAATAATAGGACATGAAGGATTGCAATCTATATCAAGAACGATAAAATCTACGGGCACATAATTCCTGTTTGCAACAATAAGAACATCATTAATTATTCCCATAGGTTTCTTAATAGTGGAATCCGCAAGGTGCAAGTTTAGAGAGCAATCATCAAAATCACGGAAATCTAGCAAATCACACAAAGTTTTGGGAATAGTGGAAACACTAGCACCCAAATCACATAAAGCATAGAACTCATGCTCCTTAAACTTAATTTTAATAGTAGGTTCCCACGCATCATGAAGTTTTCTAGGAATAGAAACTTCCAACTCAAGCTTTTCTTCATAAGATTGCATTAAAGCATCAACGATATGTTTAGTAAACGCTTTATTTTGACTATAAGCATGAGGAGAATTTAGCACGGATTGCAAAAAGGAAATACAATCTATCAAAGAGCACTTTTCATAATTAAATTCCTTGAAATCAAAAATAGTGGGTTTATTAGCATCTAGGGTTTTGATTTCTTCAATCCCACTTTTATCAATTTTAGCATCAAGATCTAAAAACTCCGGATTTTTGGAACGCCTTCTAGGTAAAGGTGGTCATATTCAGTCCCATCATTATCAAGATTCATATTGCAAAACAAAGATTACATAGGGGACACATCAATTACTTTCAGATCTTCATCTTTATTTTCATAGAAATTCGGTTTAGCGGCCATCTTATTAACTAAGGTAGCCTGCTTATCCGCTATTTCAGCTATCAACTTTTCAAGACGAGCAATTTGGGATCTCAAACCATCAAATTCTTTAGACATATCATCGAGCTCTTTATTCATATAACTCGTAAAGCTTTTTTGTTCCTTAAGCTCGTTTCTGAAGAAATTATTATGCTCAAATTGCAAAACCATAAAACTCCTGACGTTGCTTTCGATCTCTTCTAAATTTTTAAGGTGAAGATCACCGAATCTAGGTAGAGCCATTGCGACAAACAAGCAATCCAACACACGAGCAAACAAAAAGCAAGAGAAAAAAAGGCAAACGGAAAAGTGAGGGCGAATAAAACAGCAAGGGTGAAGTGGGGGAGAGGAAAACGAGAGGCAAATGGAAAATAATGTAATGCAGGAGATAAGGGATTGTGATGGGTACTTGGTATGTTGACTTTTGCGTAGACCTCCCCGGCAACCGCGCCAGAAATCCTTCTTGCTACCTCTTGAGCACTGCGTTGGTTTTCCTTTGAAGAGGAAAGGGTGATGCAACAAAGTAGCGTAAGTATTTCCCTCAGTTTTTGAGAACCAAGGTATCAATCCAGTAGGAGGCTACGCGCGAGTCCCTCGCACCTACACAAAACAAATAAATCCTCGCAACCAACGCGATAAGGGATTGTCAATCCCTTCACGGTCACTTACGAGAGTGAGATCTGATAGATATGGTAGGATAATATTTTTGGTATTTTTGCGATAAAGATGCAAAGTAAAATAAAAGTAAAGGAAATAACTAAGTGTTGGAAGATTAATATGATGAAGATAGACCCGGGGGCCATAGGTTTCACTAGTGGCTTCTATCAAGAGCATAAGTATTTTACGGTGGGTGAGCAATTCTTGTTGAGCAATTGATGAATTGAGCATAGTTATGAGAATATCTAGGTATGATCATGTATATAGGCATCACGTCCGAGACAAGTAGACCGACTCTGCCGCATCTACTACTATTACTCCACTCATCGACCGCTATCCAAAGATGCATCTAGAGTATTAAGTTCATGGAAGCAGAGTAACGCCTAAGCAAGATGACATGATGTAGAGGATAAATTCATGCAATATGATAAAACCCCATCTTGTTATCCTCGACAACAACAATACAATACGTGCCTTGTTGTCCCTCATCACACCGGGAAAGGACACCGCAAGATTGAACCCAAAGCTAAGCACTTCTCCCATTGCAAGAAAGATCAATCTAGTAGGCCAAACCAAACTGATAATTCGAAGAGACTTGCAAAGATAACCAATCATACATAAAAGAATTTAGAAGATTCAAATATTGTTCATAGATACTCTTGATCATAAACCCACAATTCATTGCTCTCAACAAACACACCGCAAAAACAAGATTACATCGAATAGATCTCCACGAGAGGGGGAGAACATTGTATTGAGATCCAAAAAGAGAGAAGAAGCCATCTAGCTACTAACTATGGACCCGAAGGTCTGAGGTAAACTACTCACACTTCACCGGAGAGGCTATGGTGTTGATGTAGAAGCCCTCCATGATGAATGCCCCCTCCAGCGGAGCTCCGGAACAGGCCCCAAGATGGGGTCTCGTGGGTACAGAAGGTTGTGGCGGTGGAATTAGGTTTTTGGCTCCGTGTCGATCGTTTGGGGTGCGTGAGGTATATATAGGAGGAAGGAGTACTTGATTGGAGCAATAGGGGCCCACGAGGGTGGAGGGCGCTACAGGGGTGGGCTAGCCCCCTACCTCATGGCCTCCTCTTTTGTTTCTTGACGAGGGTCCAAGTCTCTGGATCATATTCTTCCTAAAAATCACGTTCCCGAAGGTTTCATTCCGTTTGGACCCCGTTTGATATTCCTTTTCTGCGAAACTCTGAAATAGGCAAAAAAACAATTCTGGGTTGGGCCTCCAGTTAATAGGTTAGTCCCAAAAATAATATAAAAGTGAAATAATAAAGCCCAATAATGTCCAAAACAGTAGATAATATAGCATGGAGCAATCAAAAATTATAGATATGTTGGAGACGTATCAGGGCCGGTCTGCTCGGCTAGGCCTTCGGCCCAGTCGAGCGGGAAGAAGATTTTTTAAAAAATAAACTTTCGCCCGAAGAAAAATCCTAATAAAATATAAAAACAATCCTAAAAATACCAGAAACAATTTTCACCGTCTAAACCTAATATTTAGAACAAAGTGAACATTTTTCTGGCCTAAAAATGCAATTTTCAAAAATGCATATTTTTCTAATTCAAGTAAAATAGCAAATAAAATATGAATAAAAAATATAATTTGATTTTAAAATTTCTTCTCCAATATTCCTCTCTTTGAAGAAGTCATATTATCTTCTCTTGTTTATTTTTGTTATTGGAAATAATTAGAGAGAAAAATATTAAAACCAAGTTGGTCCTCTTTTCAAATTTGAGAAAAATTCAAATATGAAAATATATGAAACCTCCAACTCTCTCCTTGGGTCCTTGAGTTGCTTAAGATTTCTAGGATCACAACCAAAATGCAAATAAAATATGATATGCATATGATGACCTATGTATAACATCCAAATTGAAAATTGGGATGTTACATATTAACCATGCTCTTAGTGAGGTAGCTAGTATATCATAGACGACTAGCTAGTATCAGACTAGCCACAGTGGGAGTAACTTCAGCAGTAACACCGACTCCAACTCAACAAACTTGCTTATGTGGCAATATGTTAATGAGAAGAGAGATAGTTTCAGTAACTTAGATAGGTACTGTAGCATCACATGTCCCAATGCAACGAGTCTGTAACCTAAGAAATGAAGCTTTGCATGACACTACACTTATGTTACTACCCACTATGAAGGTAGTAACATATATAGTCTAGGGATATGTGTATGTTACTAGTGTACTACTCTCCATTGTGGCTAGTCTCATACTCCCTCCTTTCTGGTTTAGGCTGGTTGTAATGGTATTATCATAAGCGGTATCATGCATGCCAACTAGACTTTCTGGATGATGTGGCACACAAGAGAGGATGTGGTATCATATCATGATACTGTGTCATATTAAATGTTGTACTACTACTTTTTGTGATTAGTAAGGCAACCTAATATGTTAACTTATGATACTATGCATTACGGAAGTAGCTAGTATCCTAGCTACACTATCATATATATGCATGATACTACTAGTATATATGATACTCCCCATTACAACCAGCCTTATAGGGCTCAATTCAAAAATCTCACCAACCAAGGTAGATGGTGAGTGGTGGAATACCTTTTGTAGTTTGCAAAAGCAACCAATTAATGCTTTTGTTTTCCTCAAATATTTAAGTTTTCCAATGTATTAATTGCAATACATGCATGCATATATAAAGTACATGCATTGGTCAACTTTCTCTTAATACTTGCATGCAATGATTTAATGCACCTTGGAATCTGGACATGTGATGGGGAACAACCAAGTTGAGCCTTATAAAATGGAAAAACTAAAATTTTGAGATAAGCCTATAAACCGGAAAGGAGGGAGTATATATGCATGATACTAGTATATGATCGGCAATACCTCTGTAATGCGCGCATGCATAGTATCATGAGTTAGTATCTTAGGTTCCTTATTAATTACCATGCATGACACAAAGTAGTACAACATTTAATATGATACAGTATCATGATATGATACCACACACCCTCTCTTTCATCATTTAACTGTGTGCCATATCATCCAAAAAGTCTAGTTGGCATGCATCATACCGCTTGATACTCCCATATTACGACCTGTCGTGGAATTGTCACGGCAGATGTCCTCTTGCAAGGACTTAGTCGTGGAGCCATCGCAACTAGGAAGCTTAAAGGGGTTATCGGGACAAAGGACACGAGAGGTTTTATACTAGTTCAACCCCTTACGGTGAAGGTAAAGCCTACGTCTAGTTGGGTTGGTATTGCTTGAGGTTTCGATAACCAGGGAGCGAGATACGCTATGCCGGGTTCTCGATTGGTTGTTTCTTGCCCTAAGCCGCCAACAGGTCGTCCCCTTATATACACGGGTTGACGCCCTGTGGCCTACAGAGTCCCGGCCGGCTTATAAACAATGTTCGGCTCGGTGACTAGTTAAGTCTACCTTATGATACAAGTCATGCCATTATGGCGGTTTACTACAACGGGCCTTAAGTCGCCTGTGGGCCTTAGGCCCTTTGTTGAGACGCCATCTTCATGCTTGGACTTGGGCTTCTGTCTGGTGAATCTCTTTACGTAACCCAGCCTCTCCTTGGCAGCTTACACAAATAGTTATATCCCCAACATTAGGTCCCAGATTGATTTGAACCTGTTCATGTCAATCTTAAAATACCTTAAAACATAAATCTTGATCTTACGATCACGTAAAAGACTTTCTTTAACCCGCCGTGACGTCATTCTCTGGATCCGTGTTTACCCGTCATGACATCATCTTTCCTTTTTATTCCGCCGTATCGCCCAACGGATCTCTGTCTTTTTTGACCGTTCCGGAAATCGAGGCATCGGGGCCGCTGGATAATAATTCTTATCTCCTCGTTTCTCGCGCCGTCTCAGTTATGCTCTACTTATAAATAGGCCCGACCTAGGTTTCATTTTCACCCTTCCAGTCGTCTTCTTCCTCTTGCCTCCTCTCGAGCTCCGCCGCCGCCCCTGTCAAGCTTCTTGTCTTCACCGACCCAGGCCGCCGCATCAACCTGAATCGGATCAGAAAACGTCGGCGAACCTCCGCAGCTCCTCCAGATCCGTAAGTTCCCTTCCCTTCTTTGCTTAGATCTGCATTAGAGCTTCCTCGAGTTCATCGGAGTTCATCACTATTGGAGCCATCTCCTTGTTAGTTTTTCTCCTAGATACCTCCCCCGATCTGAGAATGATATAAAACAGTCGCGGTAGTTGTTTTTGCACTTGTCTTGGATACAAAACAGATCCCTTTCTCTATATGAAAGCCTTATTCGAGCCTATGAACACATCTGCGTCGGTTTTTAGGTCTAGAAAACTTTCTTATCAGCACGGACCTTTGATCTCAAATCATAGTAGAAGATTATGAAACCTGTTTTTATCACCCGGAAAACTTCTTCTGTTAAATGCTTTTAACATAACTGTCCAGGTATCCGGTATAAACGCATACCACTGATCTGTGAACCTTGGCGCCTTCTCAGGTCTTTAAAACCTTTGAGCTGTTGTTAATGCTTGTAGCGGCTTAAATAGTGTTGCCCAGTTATCCTTATGTCATTAGGCCCCTTCATAAGCCGCTACCTTCGGTAATTTGGATATTTTTCTCCCGGGTTAAAATTTAAACTGGAACTTCTTATTTTGTAATAGGCCAACTGTTGTCATGGCGCCTAAGTCGACCAAAGCTCCTGTAACTTGCAACTGGGTCCCATCCACAGTTACTAAGAGCAAAATGGCTGAGTTTGTGAAGTCTGGCCATTTGGCAAAAAAGGAGGTCATGTCTTATCGCGTTCCTGACCCATCTGAAGAGAAGCCTCAACCCAAAGGGGAGGTGATAGTTTTCACGGATCACATGAGCCGGGGATTTGCCCCTCCCGGCTCAAAGTTCTTCAGAGAAGTTTTGAATTTCTTTGACCTTAGACCTCAAGACATTGGACCCAATTCCGTGTCAAATCTTTGCAATTTCCAAGTCTTACGTGAGGTGTACACGGAGAGGAGCCAAGCCTGCTTTTGTTCGAGAACTTTTTACTTGAACCGCAGAATGAATGCGTGCCAACGGGCCGAGTCTTGAACTTGGCGGTATCTCGATCCAGCGACGGAGAGACTGCATGTTTCCTTATGCTGAGCTACCGAGTCACCCCAAATATTGGAACCAGACATGGTTCTATTGTCAGAATACTTCTCCGGCTGATGAGAAGCCTCTGCCCGGCTTTCGCGCCCTGCGCCTTGAGTCAAACCATCCGCTGGCGGATTGATAGAGGCGAGGGTGTCCCGATATTTCGATGAGATGATAACTATCGATTTGGTGGAGACGACTTTGACGATCCGACTACAAACGTGCACGAGGTTGCGCCTTAGCAATCGCTAAACCAACTCCGAGAGGTTATTGACCACGCTGGAGCACGATCAACCTGACCATGAAGGTCTATTCCTGCAAGCAATCGAAGAACAAGCAAGAATATGATAAAGCAATCTGAATATTGCGAATATATATGAAGTATTGATAATGGTGGGGATCCGTAAGCGGTCTTGGTCTGGTCGTTGGACACAAACGAAGTACACAAAGTTGCAATGGCTAACTTTTAACTAAACAAATCCCAAGGGAAAAGCTACTAGATGGATCTACTTATATAGGAGCAAGGGGTGGCGGCCAAGGAGGTGGGAGGACGTCCCACGGCAGCCTAAAACTAACCCTAGGTCGTACAAGGCCAATGGGCCCAAGTGAAGGTGACGTAACACCTTTGGACTTGTAGTTTGACTCAGATTCTAGTGTAGCGTCAAATTGTTTCGTCCATAACTCAACGCTCCAGACGGATTTTAAGGTGATTCCAATTGGGTTGGAAAGAGCATGAAATCTACTTTCCAACAAAAAAAGAATAACCCAATTCGGAGTCCGTATGAAAAAGTTGTTGGCGTTTTGAGTCAGGTATGTCTGTGGAGTCCGAATCTGAATCCAGAACATGAGAGACTTGGACTCTATCTTCTCTTGGCCCAAAAGTGACGTGAGAGGACTTTTTGAACAGCACCTAAACTTCTCCTTTTCCCTTATCTTCATATGTGTATTGTACAAATGTCCCATACACCTGCAATTAGACAAAACACAAAAGTATGTGAAGTATTTTTGTTCTGGATAACATAAATAGATTATTGAATAGTTTGCACTAGAAATCACCTGACAAATATGCATGTATGCAATATTTTTGGTCTTATCCAAGGTAGTCATGTCCTCATCATCCTCCACTTCTTGAAAACAAAGCCGTCCTCGGCGTTGCTTAGTCTGAAATGTGGCTAACAAAAGAGACAAGGTGTACATGTTGTATATGTATATGTCATCCATTTTTACTTCCCTTGATTTTTGCACATATGACACATGAATAGATGAGTAACTTGCATAGTTCATAAAATCTAAAGCCAAAACATTATCACAAGAAGTAGAAGGCATGAAAATATTGCAACTCAGTTTGCACATATAAGTGAAGCTCTTATTCATTTCAAAAGATTGACAATGTTCATCATTAAACCATCCCAACATTGGTGAATAAACCTTACTTGCATCAAATTTACATGCTACAACATGCTTAAATAAGCAAACATGCAATAAGTCATTCGACACAGAATCATCACCAAGATTAGAGGTCATATCAAAATGATTAAACATTGATTCTTTTGCATCAACAGTTGATTCAATGGGTGCACTCAAAATTGTTGGTATTTCAGTTGTTTGATCACATGGCGCATTCATGACAGTATCAAGATTCTATAAAATAGGTGATATGCTCAAATCACCAGGTAACTCAACACATGATGCACTCAAGTTAACTAGGGATGCATCATTCTCATGTGAAGTTATATCATTAATACCTTTACTTTTACCTTGTCGCAAAGACGTAGCTGATGTAGGTACAGGCGTTGACAATGCACCATACACTTGAGATGATGTCGCGCTCACAATCTGAGGTGGGGCTGCTCTAGTAGGTGCAACGGTGGAGGAACCAACCGGCGGTGGTGAGCATGAACTGGAATAGTAGTTGTTGTAGTCAACCAATGTATCCTCCTGTATCTGTTTCTCAAAGGTACAAGCGCGAACATACATACCAGTAATGCAACGAGGAATATAGTAAAATCTTGCACGGATATCATGGTTCAAACCACCAAAAAATCTATTCATTTTATCATCCTCAGATTCTTCTATGTCACAATGATGCATATAAGATTTGAACTCTTGGTAGTAAGCATGAACAGTGTTACTGCCTTGTTTTAATTGTTCCAATTTGCGAACAATTCACGATGATAGTAAGGAGGGAATTTTTTTTGTCTCATTACATCTTTCAAATCTTTCCAAGTTGTGGGTTGGTTATCATTGTTTTTCTTACAATGCACACTCCACCAAACAGAAGCAAAACCAGTAAATGCTCTAGTGGTAGCTCGTACTCGCTCAAGTTCAGAAAAGTCATGGTGACTAAAAACTTGTTCAACTTCAAGCTCCCAAGCAATATAAATAGCAGGATTAAATCTACCCTCAAATGACGGTAAAGAGATAACCTGACCATGTGCTTGTGTGTGTTGTCCCAACTCTCGTGATGGTGGAGATGTGTCCGTCATCCAAGAACTTCTATCTCCGGAACCTGTCATGATTAGTAGAAACAAGAAACAAAATTCGAGAATAATGTTCCTATGAACTACTAGGATGTGGTGGTAAAACCCTCACAGTATAGCAAATATCAATATCTTACAAGTTCTTACCATGCAGCAGGTGGTGACAGGCAACCAGCGGTGTCAAGTAACTCAAGATTATGTAAAGCGATTGCCGGGGAACGTCGATATACGGTGTAGAAATATGTGGAGCTGGGTTGGCTATATATGGTAGCAAATTTTTTTAGCAATAATCAATTCAAAGATGCAATGTTGAATAAACGCTCAACGACGGTACTGTGCTGGTCCTAGGCTAGACCGGACTAGAGACGCGATCCTAGAACACTAATGAGGTCACGGCGAAGCACAACTTGCATCAATAAAGGATACTAAGTAGCTCTGGACAACAAGATATAAGTGAAGATCACAACGGCAGTGAAGATAATGATGAAAAACAACATCAACTCTCTCTCCAATTTTCCTCTTGAAAAGTTTGAGCCAATTTTTTGATAACTTTTTTCAAAGAATGCTACTAACTCAAGATTTTCAATGCAAAAAGAATCACTCAATTCCGAGTTGATATGAGGAGTCAAAAAATTCTAAAACTGGTTTGAAAAACTGGAATAAGCTGTGTTCACGAACTTCGGAGGGCAAAAAGACCTATTTAGAAGCCGATTTTGAGGTGCCAAATATTGAACTAGCTTCTGCAACTATTTAGATGCGGCTCGTCTCTAGCTTTAATTTGAGTACTCGCGGAGCCAAAACGGACTTTGTATGAGGAAGTTATGCCTGTTTTACTGAACAGTGCACAAAACAGATTCCAATCCGAATTCAGCTACGAGATTGAGTCTAGATAGATCCGAACTTTGTTTTTTTCTTCTTCTTTTTTTTCTCACATTTTTTTCCTTTTTCTTTCTTTCTTTTTTTTCTCTGACTTTTTTTTACTTTTTTTCTCTCTTTTTTTCTCTCTCCCTCTTTCCAAACAAACTAGATAAGATGCAGATTGGATCAAGTGAAGACGTGAACGATCTCAACTATGATTATGACAATGAACGGTGGGTAGCATGTGGTGGAAATTGATGGATGGATGGTGGTCAACGGAAGGGATAACGATGCAGCCGCAGCGTGACTAATGTGAACAGAACTCGAAACTCTAAACGAACTAGACACTAAGAAACTAGCAACTCGACACACGATGCAACCGAAAATTCAACAAGCAAAAATTAAGTGGCAATGGCGAAAAGGCTCAGACTGTCTTGGACATGGATGAACTAATCTAACTTTTTTTTGTGGCTTTTTCTTGGACTCTAGGTATGAAGAACAAATTTAATCAAAACTATGAAAAATTGGAAAATCTCACCGAGCAACCTGGAAATCTGATACCACTTGATAGAGGCGAGGGTGTCCCGATCTTTCGATGAGATGATAACTATCGATTTGGTGGAGACGACTTTGACGATCCGACTACAAACGTGCACGACGTTGCGCCTTAGCAATCGCTAAACCAACTCCGAGAGGTTATTGACCACGCTGGAGCACGATCAACCTGACCACGAAGGTCTATTCCTGCAAGCAATCGAAGAACAAGCAAGAATATGATAAAGCAATCTGAATATTGCGAATATATATGAAGTATTGATAATGGTGGGGATCCGTACGCGGTCTTGGTCTGGTCGTTGGACACAAACGAAGTACACGAAGTTGCAATGGCTAACTTTTAACTAAACAAATCCCAAGGGAAAAGCTACTAGATGGATCTACTTATATAGGAGCAAGGGGTGGCGGCCAAGGAGGTGGGAGGACGTCCCAAGGCAGCCTAAAACTAACCCTAGGTCGTACAAGGCCAATGGGCCCAAGTGAAGGTGACGTAACACCTTTGAACTTGTAGTTTGACTCAGATTCTGGTGTAGGTTCAGATTATTTCGTCCATAACTCAACGCTCTGGACGGATTTTAAGGTGATTCCAATTGGGTTGGAAAGAGCATGAAATCTAATTTCCAACAAAAAAAGAATCACCCAATTCGGAGTCCGTATGAAAAAGTTGTTGGCGTTTTGAGTCAGGTATGTCTGTGCAGTCCGAATCTGAATCCAGAACATGAGAGACTTGGACTCTATCTTCTCTTGGCCCAAAAGTGATGTGAGAGGACTTTTTGAACAGCACCTAAACTTCTCCTTTTCCCTTATCTTCATATGTGTATTGTACAAATGTCCCATACACCTACAATTAGACAAAACACAAAAGTATGTGAAGTATTTTTGTTCTGGATAACATAAATAGATTATTGAATAGTTTGCACTAGAAATCACCTGACAAATATGCATGTATGCAATATTTTTGGTATTATCCAAGGTAGTCATGTCCTCATCACGGATAAACTGACCGCTGTTGAACGTCTACCGCTTAACCCCACCATCAAGAAGATTAAAGCTCTTCTGGGAAATGGTTTAAATGGCATCGACCTGGTCTGGGTCTAGATTACTTGGCGAATATTCCCATTAAGCCGTCGCTCCGGCTTAATGTGTACCAATACAGGCGAAACGAACGACCCAATGTGCCACAGTTCTGACGACTTACCAGATGATGTGGCAGATGCTACTACCCAGTCACTACTGAAGGAGGGTACTGTTATCAGCAATGCCTTCGGGTTACTTCCCTTCTGCAAAAAGAACCCGGCCCCTGCAGTAAGTTACCAATCTTAATAAATACTCTTTAACATGTTTACCTCTTTTGTACTTATAATTCCTTGTCTTTTTCACAGGTCGGTGATGATTTCTGGAAGGCCAGATATGACCACGAGGCCGCCCAATAGGCCAGAGCAGCCAAGAAAAATGAAAGGAAAAACGCCAAGACGGGAACTTCAAAAAAGAAGAAACCCAACGCCTCCGAATTGCTCAAATTGGACGACTCTTCTTCAGATGAGGAAGAGGTAATCCCTTATTCTCTTAACTCCTTTGTTACTATTTTATTGATATTTTTGCCTTTCAGGAGGATACTGGGAACAGCCAAGCTCCTGGCGAAGAGGTAACTATAATCTCCTCCGACTCAAAGCCTTTGCCAAAGCACAAAACCCAGCGGGTGACCCGGAAAGTAAGATTTTCACATCCTCTAGCTTATCAAGATCCTCAATTTCTTTTGAAGCAACAACAGCTTGAGAGCCGGAGGCAAACCCGGACAAGTAAGGATGTAGATCTCTCTTCCGGCTTGCCCGACGTGAGCAGGAAGCGTCGAACTGAGGTCATCTCCGCTTTGCATTTTGTTTATCCTTTGGAGGGTTTAATTCGTCAGCCTCTCAATTCATCTGACTCCAATTATCAGGATACCTCTCCTTCCTCTGGCGAGTCTATGCAATCCAACATGCCGGCCTTCAAGACTGCCCCGGGGTAATGTACCTTTGTTATCCTCATGCTTTGCCTTACTCATATTTTGTACTCATCCCTTTGTTTTGTCCACAGTGTGCAGGTGAAGCCCAGTAAGAGGGCAAAAAAGAATAAGCTGATCGAAGACCCGTTAGCAACGGAGCCGGAACCCGGAACCGCTGCCCCTGATGCTTCTACTCATCAACCTCCTCCTGAGCCGGCTTATGAAATTCCGACGCCATCTTCCGACCCGCCTGCCGAAGAAACTCTTAACAGCTCCGATAAACCGGAAATTCCTAGCCCGGTCAGGACGGCAGAGCCGGAAGTTGAAATCTTGAAAAGCCAGTATGTTGAACCGGGGCGGCCTACTGTCCTTGCCAGATGTACTGCCAAGGAAGAACTTGTCAAACACCGGAAGACCAAACAAGACATCACTGATTATGCTCACTTAAGTATTGGCGATATAGTCTCAGGCTATCTGAATCAAGTGCATAACAGCCGCGACCTGGAAATTGACATGGTGAAACAGATCTGACATAAATCGAGGTATAACTTATATTATTTCTCCTGAATCTTGCTTCTCAGACCAGCCCCAAGTCTCATCGCTTATAAGTAAATATGCCGTGACTTAGATACCGCTGTCGTTAGTTCATCCGGTTTACAAGAAATGGATATTTAACCCGGCCATAATATAGCAACTTAAAACAAGCGATACACATTAGCCCCCAAGTGTCAAGTATCTTTACTTGTAAAGTGCTTGAGACTTTAATATGCATAATCTGGCATTATAAAGTAAAATTTTCTTCAGCATACATTAGCCCCCAAGTGTCAAGTGTCTTTACTCGTAAAATGCTTGAGACTTTAATGACATCTTAGTTATAACCCGGCGTCAATGCAGGTCTCCACCAGTCAATTTGAATTGGAGATTGCTGACCTGAAGACCCGGCTGGCGGCCCAAGAACTTGAGATTCAAAAAGCCAACTCCAAATTCGCATTCAGCGTCTCTGAGCAAGAAAAGTTGAAGAAGGATTTTGACGCGGAGAAGAAGACCTGGGTAGATGAAAAAACTTCACTTGTGACCCGGGCCGAGATAGCAGAAGCAGCTCTTGCCAAAGCAACTGCCGAGCTATCCGGCTTAAAGCACCAGATATCTCAAATGGTCTCAGCAATTTTCGGTAGTTACTATGTGTAACCGTGAATATGACCATGGTTTCCTTGATGACTATTTCAGATATTATCTCCGGCTTAATCTTATATGTATAAACGCAGGCCCTGTGAGCACCAACACAAGCGAATATCTTGATCAAGCTTAAGGCGGTGTACACTCTAGTGGAACAACTATCTGCGGGTCTGGCGTGCTTTGGCCGTTGTAGCTTTATCAAATAATACTCCTTATCTCCTGCAGATGTGCTCAAACGGCTTGCCGTGTTACCTCAACAATTCAGGAGCTAAGGCGGGCATCTGGTAGAGCAGGCCATAGCCGCTTTAAGCCGGGCCAAAGCGTTGGTTCGAGCTAGACCTAGCCGATGTTGCTCTTGGATATCCTAGCTTGAAGGAGGACGGCTCAGTATTCAATGAATCGAGACTTCACCGCTTTGTGTGAGAGTCGTGCGTCCTGTTGCCACCATCATCGGCAATGATATTGATCTTCTGAAGTATCAGCCGGGTTATGACAACGAGAACCGGAGGATTCCAACTCCGCATTATGATGACGTCAGCCTGATCCCTCCAACTCGTAAGCATACCTTTGCTCCTGAAGTTGACCCGGCCAGTTTAATAGATGATGAAGCTGAATTTGAAGCCTTAAGCGGCATTGACTGGACCTCGTCAACCTTCCAGGACAAAATAGCAGACGAAGAGGCGGAGAAGGATAACCCGGAGTCTTCAAGTCCACCAAAGGAGTAACCCGCGTGGCACTAAGTCTTTGAAAAAAAATGATGCTTCATTATTCAGACTCGGGGAGTCTTGTAATAGGGTAGAAAAAACTCCTTAACTCTGTCATGCCTTCGCGCATGTTTGTGGTGCTTAACAATGTCACAAGCCGCTATCATTGTATACTGCTGGCTATATGAATTGCTCCTTGACATCCAAAAGCTTTTTGCTTTACCCTGTGTATAAAAAACAAAAAATTCCTTTGGCGTCTTACCACATCCGGGATCATATAGAATAATGTTAACCCGGAGTATGAACCAAAACATCATAATAATGCACTTGCTATCTTATTGAAGCGTACATTACCGGCTTATGTGAACCCAAAAAGCAGAGAGTTAAACTTAACTTCTGACTATTGGCACATATAATGTTTACCTGGCCCTTAATATTATTTACTTTTATACAACAAAGTAAACCTAATTTTCAAAGGTCTCTGATTCGAATACGATCAGTAGAACCGTTCCAAAGGGGTTAAGCTAAGATTCGGATGCGGTCATATAGCCCCCAATGGCTTTGGCGATGCCGATCAAGTGGGTATCGACAGCTGTGTTCTCTTTGGTTCGAATATGACCTATGTTTGAACAGGAAGCCCCCAAGTGACCATTAGAGTTGTTTAATGACGCTGATTCAAATACGATCCACGTCAGACCCAAAGGGGTTAAGCTATGATTCAAATATGATCAAGAAGCCCCCAAGTGGGTTTGGCAGTATGCCGATCAATTGGGTATCGACAGCTATGTTCTCTTTGGTTCGAATACGACCTATGTTTGAACAGGAAGCCCCCAAGTGACCATGGCTAGATTCAGATATGATCATAAGCCGGACCAAAGGGAAAACAGGATTCAGATATGATTCGCCCCTGTTGGTTGTTTCCACCACCTGGTAAAGAAGATACATAAACCTTGTAGGATGGAAAGAAAAGAGGTCCTGCTTTATTGCTTTATATAATATATACATTGCTAAAGAAGAAAAACAAATATACTCTGAGAGCTGGTGGCTTAAGTATAGTAGGGCCGGAGATGCGCTATGTTCCACGGCCGGCGGGTCTCTTCCTCCGACTTACGTGAGTCTTTGTGCTCACAAACATCGATGAGGTAATATGACCCGTTGTTGAGATTCTTGCTGACCACGAAAGGTCCTTCCCAAGGAGGGGACAGCTTGTGCATATCAGATTGATCCTGGATGAGCCGGAGCACTAAATCGCCTCCTGAAAAGTTCTGCTTCTAACCCGGCGGCTGTGATAACGGCGCAGGTCTTGCTGGTAAATCGCCGAGCAGGCTATTGCCAAGTCTCGCTCCTCATCCAACAAGTCACGTGCATCCTGATGAGCTTTTTCATTATCAGCCTCAACGTAAGCCGCCACCCAGGGTGAATCATGCCGGATATCACTTGGCAGAACCGCCTCTGCTCCGTACACCATGAAGAAAGGTGTATAACCAGTAGACCTGTTAGGCGTTGTGTTGATGCTCCATAGCACAGAGGGTAACTCCTCCACCCAACAACCAGGAGTTTGCTGTAAGGGAACTAAGAGCCGGGTTTGATACCTTTCAAGATCTCTTGATTAGCTCTTTACGCTTGCCCATAAGGCGGGTGAGCAACAGCAAACATCAAGCGGATGTGCTCTTGTTGATGAACTCTTCCATGGCACCCTTGGAGAGATTAGTACCATTATCGCTTATAATCTTTGTGTGGAAAGCCAAAGCGATAGATCACCTTTTGATGAACTGAACCGCCGTGGCTGCATCCCACTTCTTGACCGCTCGCTTCAACCCACTTGGTGAATTTATCCACCGCCACCCACAGTGTGTCTTCTTATCCTTAGACCTTTTGAAAGGTCCAACCATATCAAGCCCCTGATCGCAAGCGGCCAAGTAATTGGAATCATCCTCAATTCTTGAGCCGGCACATGAGCTCGTCGTGAGAATTTTTGACATGCGTCACATTTGCTGACCAAATCCTCCGCATCAGCATGAGCCGTTAGCCAATAAAAACCATGACGAAAAGCCTTGGCTACCAGAGACTTTGAACCGGCATGATGACCGCAATTTCCTTCATGAATCTCACGAAGTATCTCCTGACCCTCCGTAGGTGATACACAACGTTGAAACGCCCGATGATCTTTGCGGTGATGCAACTCGCCATGAACAATTGTCATGGATTTGGACCGCCTGATGATTTGTCTTGCCAAGGTCTCGTCCTCAGGCAACTCTCCCCGGGTCATATAGGCCAAATATGGGACCGTCCAATCTGGGATGGCATGGAGAGACGCCACCAGCTGCGCCTCCGGGTCTGGCACTGCAAGCTCTTCCTCTGTAGGCACTCTGATAGAAGGGTTATGCAAAACGTCAAGAAAGGTATTAGGCGGCATTGGCTTACGCTGAGACCCTAGCCGGCTTAAAGCATCAGCCGCCTCATTCTTCCTTCGATCAATGTGCTCTAATTGATAACCTTTGAAGTGCCCAGCCACCGCATCAACTTCACGATGATAAGCCGCCATAAGGGGATCCTTGGAGTCCCACGTGCCTGACACCTGTTGAGTGACGAGGTCTGAATCGCCCAAGCATCTTACCCGGCTCAAATTCATCTCTTTGGCCATCCGGAGGCCATGGAGTAAAGCCTCGTATTCAGCTGCATTGTTAGTACAGGGAAACATAAGCCGGAGCACATAACAAAATTTTTCACCTCGGGGAAGTTAAACGACTCGACCCCGAGCCTTCCAACCGCTGGACCCATCAAGTGAATAGTCCAATATGTGTTATCCGGCTTCTCCTCTGGTGCCTGCAACTCCGTCCAATCATTCATAAAGTCCACTAGGGCTTGAGACTTGATAGTTGTACGCGGCATATACTTCAAACCGTGAGGCCCAAGCTCGATGGCCCACTTGGCAACTCGCCTGTGGCTTCCCTTACGGATGATGTCTCCCAAGGGGCTGAACTTACCACCGTTATAGGATGACCGGAAGTCTCGCTTTAGCTTCCGGCTCACCATGAACACCCCATAAACAAGTTTCTGCCAATGCGGATACCTTTTCTTGGATTCTATGAGCACCTCACTGATGTAATAAACCGGCCGTTGAACTGGATGCTCCTTGCCAGTCTTCTTACGCTCCACCACAATGGCCACACTAACAAAGACGTGAGTTAGCAACAACATACAACAACAACGACTCTTTATCAATTGGAGCCGCGAGAACCAGCGGCTCGGACAACCGCTCTTTAAATCTTCAAAGGCAGCATCAAGAGCCTCACTCCATAAAAGTGTCTGCTTTTCTTCATCATCGATCTGCGGTAGATCCTTCTCACCTAGCCGGCTTATGAATCGGCTTAAAGTAGCAACGCGACCATGATCGTTGAACATCATTGATGCACACCGTTTAGCCGAGAGGTAATCGCCTTGATCTTCTCGGGTTAGCTTCAATGCCCCTGTTTGAGACCAGGAATCCCAAAAGTTTACTGCAGGTACACAAATACACACTTGTCCGGTTAAGCATCATCTTGTAGACCGGAGATTATCAAAGGTTTCCTTTAAGTCGGATATCAAGGTTTCCTTCTCTCTGAATTCACCACAATGTCATCCACATAAGCATGAACATTGCGCCCAATCTGATTGTGGAGGCAATTCTGTACACACTGCTGATAAGTCGCCTGGGCACTCTTGAGCCCAAACGGCATAGATACATAGCAGAAGGCTCCAAACAGAGTAATGAAAGCCGTCTTCTCCTGGTCCTTAACTGCCATCTTGATCTGATGATAACCAGAGTAAGCATCCAAAAAACTCAAACGCTCGCAACCCGCTGTAGCATCGATGATTTGATCAATGCGGGGCAGAGCAAAGGGATCAGCCAGACAAGCTTTATTCAAGTCTGTGTAGTCCACACACATCCGCCAGGTGCCGTTCTTCTTGAGCACAAGCACCGGGTTAGCCAACCACTCCGGGTGAAAGACTTCCACGATGAACCCGGCCGCTAAGAGCCGAGCGACCTCCTCCCCTATAGCTTTTCGCCTTTCCTCATTGAATCGCCGGAGAAACTGCCTGACCGGCTTATACTTTGGATCAATATTAAGAGTGTGCTCAGCGAGTTCTCTCGGGACACCCGGCATGTCGAAGGTTTCCATGCAAAGATGTCCGGTTCTCACGGATGAACTTCGATGAGCACGCTTTCCTATTTGGGATCCAAATTGGTGCGATCTTGAATCTGCTTGGAAGAGTCGCTTTGGGTGAAGTCGACCAGTTTTGTCTCGGCGTCGACTTAAATTTCAACGCCGAGTCTTGCTCGTGGTTGGCTTCTTCAAAGAGGTCATATCCGCCGGGTCAACATTAGTTTGATAAAACTTCAGCTCCTCTTGAAAGACAAACAGATTCAGCATAAGCCGATCGCCTTCCTCGCACTCCAAGGCTACCTTTCGACTCCCATGCACAGTGATGGTGCCCTTGTAACCCGGCATCTTGAGTTGTAGATAAACATAACACGGCCGTGCCATAAACTTGGCATAAGCCGGCCGTACAAACAGAGCGTGATATGGGCTCCTGATTTTGACTACCTCAAACGTCAGCTTCTCAGCCCTGGAATCATATTCATCTCCAAAATCTACTTCCAGCTCGATCTTTCCCACTGGATATGCCGACTTACCAGGTACCACCCTATGAAAAACTAGACGTCCTCAAGTCCTTATAAGTCAAACCCATGCGGCGAAAGGTCTCATAATAGAGAATATTGATGTTGCTTCCTCCGTCCATGAGCACCTTAGTGAATTTATATCCACCAACCTGAGGGGCCACCACCAAGGCCAACTGACCCGGGTTATCAACCCGGAGGGGGTGATCTTCTCTACTCCAAATGATAGGCTGCTCTGACCACCTCAAATAACGAGGAACCGCCGGCTCAACCAAATTCACAGCCCTTGATGAGGACATCAATACCATTGTTACACCCATAGCTCCTACTATTACATATAATGGACCAATTACTAGAGCTCGCGCACGCCAATTAAATTACCAGGTACTTCCGTTTCTTGGTAATAATTCTTATGTTCATGAGAATATGATGCTGCCTAAATTGGATACATTTGTTTTGCTTACAAATGAAGGGCCTAGCTTGTACAAGGATGAACATTGGAGCAAGAACAAGCATGGAGTTGATGGCATGCGCAAGGGGAACAAGAACGGAGTTACAAGTGATGATTTCAGGACTTTGAAGCCACCATAAGGAGTGAATGAAGCCTTGGACGAAATATACAAGATGCCACTTCATAAATTTCGTCCAGAGGCTATTCTAGGTGTCACGTCACCTTATTATTGGGCCAGACCCATGTAATTTCGAAATACATAAGTATAGGCTATTTTAGAGTCCGTATGTGTGGGAAACAAGAGATAGGGTTGGTTTGGACCCCTTCCCCAAGGGCCATGAAATTCCCCCCCCCCCCTCTTCCTCCATATATACAACCCTTAGGGCACCGTTTAGACTTGGGGTTTTGTTTAGATTAAAAGTTCGCCATAGCTGCAACTTCGCGTACTTCGTTTGTGTTCAACGACCAAACAAAGGCGTCCAGAACCCCACCTTGATCAATAAAGCTTTCATCTTATATTCGCAATATCTAGATTGCAATCTCAGTTTCTTGCTTGTTCTTCGTTTGCTCGCAGGAAATAGACCCTCGTGGTCAAGTTGATCGTGCTCCGGCGTGGTCGATAACCTCTCGGAATTGGTTTAGCGATTGCTAAGGCGCGACGTCCTCGCACGTTCGTAGTCGGATCGTCAAAGTCGATTTCCACCAGAGCGATATCCATCATCTCATCGAAAGACGGGACACCTTTGCCTCTATCAAGTGGTATCAGATTTCCAGGTTGCTCGATGAGATTTTACAGTTTTTCATAGTTTAGATCGAGTCTGTTCTTCATACCTATAGTCCACGAAAAAGCCAAAAAAAATTAGGGTTAGTTCATCCCATCCGAACCAATCTAAGCCTTTGCATAATCTTTTCTGTATTTGCTTTGTTGAATTTGCGGTTGCATCATCATGTCAAGTTGCTGGTCTTAGCATCTAGTCCTTTAGAGTTTCGAGTTCTGTTCACAGGTTGTCACGTCGCCGCTGCCATATATCACCACCGCATCATCATCGTCGCTGCTGCCATATACCACCACCGCGCCAACTTCGTCACCGCTGCCATATACCACCACCACATATTCACCGCCAATCCGAGTCCATATCCGCCACCAGTCCGAGTTCCACCAAATTCATCTCCGCCACCAGTCCGAGTTCCACCAGTTTCATCTCCGCCACAAGTCCTATTACGAGTCCAGTATTTTGTTACTCTGTTTTGGATTTCCAGATCACGCCATACTCCGAGTCGTGACAGAGAAGGACTCCCCAACTTCCGTGCTACCCGCAGATGAAAAATAGTTCGGTTTAAAAAAAGCGAAAGTCGGAAAATTACGGCTAGGCAGTTTTAGGCCATTTGTAGACTTTTTCGGAAAAAATTTGTTGCGGAGCAAAAAAAAAGAGGAAAAAAGTGCAAAAAAAAAGTGAAAAAAAAGAAAAAAATTCAGATTGTGCTCCTCCCTTGTTTACATGCAGCGTCGTGATTTGTTGGTGTTCTAGGCTCGCGTCTCTAGTACGGTCTAGCCTAGGACCAGCACAGTACCGTCGTTGAGTGTTTATTCAACTTTGCATCTCTGAACTGATCATTGCTGACCCTTTTTGCTACCATATTATAAGCCTTCCCAGCTCCACATACATCTATGCCGTGCGTTTGACTCTCCCTGGTAATCGCTCTATCCAAGCTTTGAGAGTTTTGACTACAACGGTTGCCAATCACCGCCTGCTGCTGGGTAAGAACTGGTAAGAATTTGAGATTTGCTTGACGGTTTTGTGACACCCACCACCACCTCTTGTTAGTAGTCTGTAGGATCATATTCTTGTGTGTTTCTATTGCTGCTAACCATGCCAGGATCACAAGCCGATTTAGACCGACCGGGAGAACATGACGAATAAGGAGTTGCATGATAAATTTCAGCAAATGATGAGTGGACAGGTGCAAGATGTGCTAAACATATTTGAAGAGGCCATGGAGAAGATAGATGGCATGGAGACGACGTTCGAAACAAAGCTCGATAACAAGTTTAATGAATTGCTCGCTCGTCTTCCACCACCACCACCGGCTGCACCTAACGCACCTCTACAACAACAACAACTACTACTACCTCCACGTCGCGAAATAGTCCTCCGCAGAGCGAGCCGTGTCCCTCTTGCGCTTGGACAAACTGTTGGTGCTGCTGTTGATACTTCTGTGGCTCCTGCTGCTGATGCGGAGGAGGATGATTATGTGGGAGATTACGAGGATGAAGTTGATCAAAATCAGAACTACGTGCAACCACCAAAGACCACAACCACCGTGTCGTCCACATGCAAATAATGGCAATGTTAGGGCTCCCCTCAGTGCGAGATCATGACCATCTCCCTAAACTGAAATTGAATATTCCACCATTTAAGGGTAGATATGTTCCTGATATATATCTTACTCGGGAGTTAGAAACTGAACAACGATTTACATGTTTACAATATCCCGAGGAGAGACGTGTTCTGCCCATTGTTTGTGCTTTCACTAGCTTTGCGTGTGTTTGGTGGTCTGAACATTGTAGATTATATCATGTTCCAGCTACTTGGGCTGCTTTGAAAACTGCTATGCGTACTCGTTGGGTTCCACCATATTATCAATGTGAATTACTTCAAAATTGCAGCGCTTAAAACAAGGAAAAATTCGGTGAAGAATATTATCGGGAATTACAAACTGGCTTGATTAGATGTGGTATTGTTGAGGAGAATGAAGCTACACTTGCACGTTTTCTGGGTGGATTAAATAGAGAGATTCAGACCATTCTAGACTATAAGGATTATAATAATATCACTCGTTTATTCCATCTTGCTTGTAAAGCTGAGCGTGAAGTGCAGGATCGATGAGCATTGGCGCGAACTAACTTTTCTGCAGTCGACCTTCATCATGGACACCACGTGCATCATCTACTTCCTTTGCACCATCACCTCCTTGGTGCCACCTCCAACATGATACAAGAAAGCGAGACACAACCACCACTATCTGCCAAGAGCACACTGCCGGGCCTGCACAGAGCTCTTCTTCTTCCATGGCGTCAACAGGGCACACAAGTGATATTATTTGTCGTCGTTGTAAGGGAAGAGGACATTTTATGAGAGAATGCAAATCTCAGCGTGTGATGATTGCTACCGAGGATGGTGGGTATGATTCCGCTAGTGACTATGATGAGGAGACTTTGGCTCTTATTACACATGAAGAACACAAAGGAGATGATTACGATCATGAGGCGCAATACATGGCTCTTTGAAGATCTTGACAGGTATGAATGTTTAGTTGCTCAACGTGTTTTGAGTGTGCAGGTTACACAAGCTGAGCAAAATCAGAGGCATAATTTGTTCCATACAAAGGGAGTTGTGAAGGAACGTTCTATTCAGCGTCATCATAGATGGAGGAGCTGCAACAACTTGGCTAGCATGGAGATGGTGGAGAAGCTATCTCTCACCACAAGACCACATCCACATCCTTACTACATCCAATGGTTCAACAACAGCGGCAAGGTTAAGGTAACACGTCTTCGTTAGTGTGCACTTTAGTATCTCTACATATGTTGATTATGTTGATTGTGATGTGGTACCTATGCAAGCATGTTCCTTATTACTTGGTAGACCATGGCAATTTGATAAAAATTCTGTACACCATGGTAGAAACAATCAGTATACTCTTGTTCATAAGGATAAAAAATATTACTTTGCTTCCTATGACTCCTGATTCCATTTTGGAAGATGATATTAATAGAGCTAATAAAGCAAAACAGGAGAAAAATAAGAGTGAAAATCAGATTGTGGCAAAAGAATTTGAGCAACAAATGAAGCCTAATAAACCATCTACTGTTGCTTCTGAAATTAAATAGAAAAGTGCATGTTTACTTGCCACCAAATCTGATATTGATGTGCTAGATTTTAGCAAATCTGTTTGCTATGCTTTTGTGTGCAAAGAGGCATTATTTTCATTCGAGGACGTGCCTTCCTCTTTGCCCCTGCTGTCACTAACATTTTGCGGGGAGTTCGCCGACGTCTTCCCACAAGGCGTGCCACCGGATTACCACCTATTCGAGGGATTGAGCATCGAATTGACTTAATTCCCGGTGCATCGCTACCCAACCGTGCACCATACCGTACCAATCTAGAGGAGACGAAGGAGATTATGCGTCAAGTACAAGAGCTTCTCGACAAAGGTTATATACGCGAATCCCTTAGTCCTTGTGTTGTTCCTATTATTCTAGTGCCGAAAAAGGATGGTACATCGCGTATGTGTGTTGATTGTAGAGGCATTAATAATATTACTATTTGTTATCGTCATCCTATTCCTAGGCTAGATGATATGCTTGATGAATTGAGTGGCTCTACAATTTTCTCCAAAGTTGATTTGCATAGTGGATACCATCAAATTCGTATGAAATTGGGGGATGAATGGAAAACAGCATTTAAAACTAATATTGGATTATATGAGTGGTTAGTCATGCCTTTTGGGTTAACTAATGCACCTAGTACTTTCATGAGATTAATAAACGAAGTTTTACGTGCTTTCATTGGACGATTTGTGGTAGTTTACTTTGATGACATATTGATTTATAGCAGATCTTTGGAGGAACATTTGGAATATTTGCGTGCTGTTTTTATTGCTCTACGTGATGCACGTTTGTTTGGTAACCTTGGGAAGTGCACCTTTTGCACCGGCCGAGTGTCTTTTCTTGGCTATGTTGTCACTCCACAGGGAATTGAAGTTGATAAGGCCAAGATTGAAGCTATTGAGAGTTGGCCGCAGCCCAAAACGGTCACACAAGTGAGGAGTTTTCTTGGCCTTGCTGGATTCTATAGGCGTTTTGTGAGAGATTTCAGCACCATTGCTGCACCTCTCAATGAGCTTACAAAGAAGGATGTGCCTTTTGTTTGGGGTACCACACAGGAAGAAGCCTTCACGGTATTGAAAGATAAGTTGACACATGCTCCTTTACTCCAACTTCCTGATTTTAATAAGACTTTTGAGCTTGAATGTGATGCTAGTGGAATTGGATTAGGAGGTGTGTTATTACAAGATGGCAAACCTGTTGCATACTTCTCTGAAAAATTGAGTGGGCCTAGTCTGAATTATTCTACTTATGATAAAGAATTATATGCTCTTGTTCGGACTTTAGAGACATGGCAACATTATTTATGGCCCAAAGAATTTGTTATACATTCTGATCATGAATCTTTGAAACATATTAAAAGTCAAGATAAACTGAATCGTAGACATGCTAAATGGGTTGAATTCATTGAGACTTTCCCTTATGTTATTAAACACAAGAAGGGTAAAGAAAATGTTATTGCTGATGAATTGTCTCGTCGCTATACTATGCTTTCACATCTTGACTTCAAAATATTTGGCTTGGAGACCATCAAAGATCAATATGTGCATGATGCTGATTTTAATGGTGTATTGCAGAATTGTAAAGAAGGAGAACATGGAACAAGTTAAATGCGTTAATGATGGATTTGTGTTTCGTGCTAACAAGCTATGCATTCCAGCTAGCTCTATTCGCCTTTTGTTGTTGCAGGAGGCGATGGAGGGGATTAATGGGACACTTTGGCGTGAAGAAGACGGAGGACGACTTGCTACACATTTCTTTTGGCCAAAGATGAGGCGGATGTTGAGCGTTTTATTGCTCATTGCACTACATGTCAAAAAGCTAAGTCACGACTCAATCCTCATGGTTTATATATGCCTTTGCCTGTACCTAGTGTTCCTTGGGAGGATATATCTATGGACTTTGTTTTAGGTTTACCTCGAACAAAGAAGGGGAGGGATAGCATATTTGTTATCGTGGATAGGTTCTAAAAAATGGCACACTTTATACCATGTCATAAAAGCGATGATGCCGTTAATGTTGCTGATTTGTTCTTTCGTGAAATTATTCGCTTGCATGGTGTGCCCAATACTATTGTTTCAGATCGTGATACTAAATTTCTTAGCCACTTTTGGAGATGTTTATGGGCTAAGTTGGGGACCGAACTGCTTTTAGTACTACTTGTCACCCCAAACCGATGGACAAACTGAAGTAGTCAATAGAACATTGTCTACTATGCTTAGGGTTGTTTTGAAGAATAATAAGAAAATGTGGGAAGAATGCTTGCCTCATATTGAATTTGCTTATAATCGTTCATTGCATTCTACTACTAAGATGTGCCCTTTTGAAATTGTGTATGGTTTCCTCCCTCGTGCACCTATTGATTTGTTGCCTCTTCCATCTTCGGAGAAGGTTAATTTTGATGCTAAAGAACGTGCTGAATTGATTTTAAAAATGCATGAGTTAACTAAGGAAAACATTGAGCGTATGAATGCTAAATATAAGCTTGCTGGAGATAAGGGTAGAAAACATGTTGTGTTTGCACCTGGAGATCTTGTTTGGTTACATTTGCGTAAGGATAGGTTTCCTAATTTGCGCAAATCAAAGCTAATGCCACGTGCTGATGGTCCATTTAAGGTGTTAGATAAAATAAATGATAATGCATATAAACTTGAGCTGCCTGCAGATTTTGGGGTTAGTCCCACTTTTAACATTCCAGATTTGAAGCCTTATTTGGGTGAGGAAGATGAGCTTCCGTCGAGGACGACTTCATTTCAAGAAGGGGAGGATGATGAGGACATCAATACCATTGTTACACCCATAGCTCCTACTATTACATATAATGGACCAATTACTAGAGCTCGCACACGCCAATTAAATTACCAGGTACTTTCGTTTCTTGGTAATAATTCTAATGTTCATGAGAATATGATGCTGCCTAAATTGGGTACATTTGTTTTGCTTACAAATGAAGGGCCTAGCTTGGAGAAGGATGAACATTGGAGCAAGAACAAGCATGGAGTTGATGGCATGCGCAAGGGGAACAAGAACGGAGTTACAAGTGATGATTTCAGGACTTTGAAGCCACCATAAGGAGTGAATGAAGCCTTGGACGAAATATACAAGATGCCACTTCATAAATTTCGTCCAGAGGCTATTCTAGGTGTTGCGTCACCTTATTATTGGGCCAGGCCCATGTAATTTCGAAATACATAAGTATAGGCTGTTTTTAGAGTCCGTATGTGTGGGGAAACAAGAGATAGGGTTGGTTTCGGACCCCTTCCCCAAGGGCCACGAAATCCCCCCCCCCCTCTTCCTCCATATATACAGCCCTTAGGGTACCGTTTAGACTTGGGGTTTTGTTTAGATTAAAAGTTCGCCATAGCTGCAACTTCGCGTACTTCGTTTGTGTTCAACGACCAGACAAAGGCGTCACAGAACCCCACCTTGATCAATAAAGCTTTCATCTTATATTCGCAATATCCAGATTGCAATCTCAGTTTCTTGCTTGTTCTTCGTTTGCTCGCAGAAAATGCCTCGTGGTCAGGTTGATCGTGCTCGGCGTGGTCGATAACCTCTCGGAATTGGTTTAGCGATTGCTAAGGCGCGACATCCTCGCACGTTCGTAGTCGGATCGTCAAAGTCGATTTCCACCAAAGCGATATCCATCATCTCATTGAAAGACGGTACTCCTTTGCCTCTATCAGCCCTTCTATGAACCTTCTGATCACGTTTGCACGAGTTAGTGGTAAACACATGGTATTGCCCACCGTTCAACTGTTTTGGATGGCTGTGATAACCTGACTGCTGCTGCTGCTGTCCTCCTTGACCAGACTGCTGCTGATTATAGTCACCTTGACCGCCCTAAAAGCCGGAACTTGAGCCGCCACCCGGGCCATGGAAACCACCTGCTCCTGAACCGCCGCCTTATCCGTGATTGCCATCAAACATGTTTGAATTCTTGAAAGCCTTCATGATCGCGCAGTCCTTCCATAAGTGGGTGGCAGGATTTTCCCGAGTATCGTGTCTTGGACAAGGCTCATTCAGAAGCTGCTCAAGTGATGGACCTGAGCCACCAGATCGAGGGGGTGCTCTCCCCTTACGCTTCTTGTTATTACCTTGGGCATTAGCATTGGCCACAAACTCCGGGTTACCCTCCGGCTTACGCTTGTTGCCTCCTTGACTTACCGGGTGATGCTGCTGACCCTTTCCATTGCCGTTCTTCTTTCCTTTCCCTGTCATTTCCTCCTCAGACGCGGGATCATTGGTAGTATCAGAATCGGCATATTTAACCAAAGCCGCCATCAGCTTACCCATGTCATTGCAATCACGCTTAAGGTGCCTCAGCTTCTGCTTCTGCGGCTCAAAACGACAATTCTGATGGAGCATAAGTACCGCAGAGCCGGCATCCATCTTATCAGATGAGTGTATTATTTCCTTGACCCGGCGCACCCAATGAGTTGTGGACTCACCCTCCTCCTGCTTACAATTGGTCAAGTTCACAATTGACATAGATTGCTTGCAAGTGTCCTTGAAGTTCTGGATAAATCGGGCCTTTAACTCTGCCCATGAACGGATGGAATTGGGAGGCAAACTTTTCAACCAAGATCGGGCCGTTCCATCTAACATCATGGTGAAATACTTAGCCATTGCCGCGTCGCTGACCTCCAATAACTCCATGGCCATCTCGTAACTTTCAATCCATTCCCCTGGCTGTAAGTCGGCCGTGTAATTCGGCACCTTTCGAGGTCCCTTGAAATCCTTGGGCAGACGCACATCCCGCAGAGCCGGCACCAGACAAGGGACACCACCGGTTCTAGTGGCCACTCCTGCTCCAACAGAAATCGTTGGATACTCTGGGAGACCTTCATACGTCGTCTGCTGAGCCGCTAATTGAGCAGCCCGTTCATCCTCCTGACGCAATCGATCCTGTACCGGGTTATAACCACCGGGTTGGTTACGACGCTGGGCATTGCTTGATAAAGCTTCTGACTCCATGTGCCTGCTGTAACTCGGACTCTGGTTTGGACGAGGTGCTAACCAAGGCTGAGGAGTGGAATGAATCTTGTCCCTGTTGTAAGAATAGGTCTCTTGTTGTGCCAAGGCCGTCTGAAGAAGATCCCTGACCCTCCGGGTTTCCACCGCTGTCGGGTCATCACCGTCCACTGGAAGAGCCGCCAGACGCGCCGATGCTGCTATCAAGTTCTCCATGGGGTTGGAGAAGTGGCCCGGCGGTGTCGGTATGTATCGGGCGGGCCATACTCCCGTGAGGAGGTGCCATCTCTCGAGGCTGAACCGGCCCTCCAGCTCCGGGTGTCATAAACTGATTGGCTTCGGGCGGGTTGCTAGGACCAGCTCCGGGTGTCGTGAAAAGATTCCGAGGATCGTAAACCGGAGGCAGACGGGACTGGGTCTTCTGATGTCTCCTTCTCATCACCTCATTGGACGCATTCAGACTCATATTAAGCTGGAAAGCCTCTGACTGGAGTCGCTGCGCCCGTGCATCCAAAGCCGCCCGCTCCGCAGCTAGCCTGGTGTCCTCAGCCGCCAAGGCCTCCTTGGCCAGGGCTATCTCCTCACGCACCTTTGCCACCTCCGCGTTATGCTCATCTGGATTTGCAGGAATAACCGTGGTGGTTAACAGGGCCGTCAACTTGTCCATAAGATCTATCAACACCTGAGCCGGCGGGCGCGCGGGGCCTCCTGCCCCGGCCGCTCCTGACCCGGACATTATTGCTGTCGCAGCCGTCGAGTTTTGGCCGGGTTGAGTACCAGCCATGAAGACTCCTGCCCAGCTTGGCGCCTCATAGAAGTCTGGAATGCTAGAGTCGTCAGAACAGCCCCCAAGCATGCCCTCTTGGACCTGATACAGAGAATCTGTTGAACCGGAGGACGAATCGTCATCCGATGGGACGGCCGTCTCTTCGCCATCTTTAGATCCTTCAGAAAGTGCCTCTCCGTGAACACAGCCCACAAAGGCACGCTTCATGGCAGGTTGAACCCGGGCGGGTTTCACACGCTGAGCCGTCTCAATGAGGTCGGTGCAGCTGTCCGGCTCCGGGCCCGGCTCACCAATCCGGCCGATGAAGACGTGGATTCCGCCAAAGGGACCCGTACCAGACTCAATTGAGTCGGCCTCGGGCCCCAGCCTTCGTTGTCGATGTAGATCTTTGCGCGACGACTCTTGGTCATCCGGCCCACTGCGTATCCCTTGAGCCCTTCGAAGCTGCCCTTCAAGAACTCGAATCCACCGTGCGCTCGCCCCACGGTGGGCGCCAACTATCGTGGAATTGTCACAGCAGATGTCCTCTTGCAAGGACTTAGTCGTGGAGCCATCGCAACTAGGAAGCTTAAAGGGGTTATCGGGACAAAGGACATGAGAGGTTTTATACTAGTTCGGCCCCTTACGGTGAAGGTAAAGCCTACGTCTAGTTGGGTTGGTATTGCTTGAGGTTTCGATGACCAGGGAGCGAGATACGCTATGCCCGGTTCTCGATTGGTTGTTTCTTGCCCTAAGCTGCCAACAGGTCGTCTCCTTATATACACGGGTTGACGCCTTGTGGCCTACAGAGTCCCGGCCAGCTTATAAACAATGTCCGGCTCGGTGACTAGTTAAGTCTACCTTATGATACAAGTCATGCCATTATGGCGGTTTACTACAACGGGCCTTAAGTCGCATGTGGGCCTTAGGCCCTTTGTTGAGACGCCATCTTCATGCTTGGACTTGGGCTTCTGTCTGGTGAATCTCTTTACGTAACCCGGCCTCTCCTGGGCGTCTTACACAAATAGTTATATCCCCAACACGACCAGCCTTATTAGGGTGGCCATAGTGGGGGTATCATAGCCAGTATCATGTACCCGGGAATAGAAAATATGATAATATGGCAAAGAAGCAGTAACATAGGTAGATACCGTAACACACACACACACACACACACACACACACACACACACACACACACACACACACACACACACATATATATATATATATATATATAATAAATGCTATACTACTTTGTGTCATGCATGGCCATAAATACGGTCATCTATGATATATACTCCCTTCGTAAACTAATATAAGAGCGTTTAGGTCACTATTTAGTAATCTAAACGCTCTTATATTAGTTTACAGAGGGAGCTAGTACTACTCTATGATACTATATATGCACTATGAAGGTACATATGTAGTATCACACACTAGTATCATATGCATGATACTATATATATATATATATATAGTATATGATACTCCCCACTATATCAGGCTGGCCATAGTGGTGGTACCATAGCCGACGATGACATGCACTCGGAAATAGCAATGCTGAAGTGGCAAAGAATTAAATATATATAAAGAGGGTTAGAGTAACATATAGTAGATAGATACCGTATCATGTTAAATGCGATGCTAATTTGTGTCATGCATGGCAATAAATATGATCTATATATGATACTATACTCTATGTATTATAATATGCACTATAATTAACTAAAGGTAGTATCATATGTACTGATATTCATGATACTAGTATATGACATTCTACACTATACTCATGATTTCTTGCCCTGGAAAAAAATTGGATGCGAAATGATGAACTCATGTTTTCATTCGAACAAAAATATGATGTTAGGTAATGTAAATGTTTTCAAAGAGCACACGATTCACTCACGAAAGCTGTGTGTCCACTAAACCGTGGCCGATGCACCCCCCACACCCCTCTGCCACGCGCGTGATATAAGTCATGCGTTCTGGTTGGCCAGAACCCAAACCCCACGGATCGTACGTCTGCATCATTGGATTCTCCTTGATCGAACAGCGATCCTCATCCCTTTCGACAACACATGTACATGTTTTCAAATAGCCCCTCCAAAAAAATGTTTTCAAATAGCACATGGTTCACACGCGAAAGTCGTGTGCCTACCAAACCATGGCCGATCCCCCCCTTGCTGCGCGCGCGATCTGAGTCATGCGTTCTGATTGGCTAGAACCCAAATCCCACAGATTGTACATCTGCACTGTTGGATGCTCCCAGATCGAACGACAATCCTCATCCCTTTCGACAGGAAATGCAGTTCGGCTAGGAACTGATTTATATGCCAACATGCACGATAAATGCCAAAAAATGTCTTACATATAGCACACGACACCTGAAATGCGCCAGCAAATCAAACCCGTGGTAAAATTGTGATTGGTTGACGTGCGAAAAATTTAGATGAGAAACGATGAACTCACGTCTTCATTTCAAAATTAGTACGTCTTCATTTCAAACGAAATTATTCTGTTTGTGCACACGAGCGCTTAGAGGCAACCGTTTGCATAGGCCTTTCCGCGCGCGCGGCGACCGGGGATATTTTTCACCCTTTTCACCTAGGCCGCCAACACCCCCCACCGTCCGCCCGCATTTCACTCAACTAGTCCACCCAATCTCCTTCGCCAGCTCCCCCCTCCCCTAGATCCACAACAAAACCCTCTCCGGTGCCACCGTGCTCACCCCGGCCGTGTGCCCGCTCTTCGGCGTCAAGCCTACCTCCACTGCCGTTCCCAACACACGACGGCCTGTGCCTCGTCGTCTTCGTTTGCTCGCCAGCCACCCTCGAGCATATCGATGCAGTAACCCTCGCCTCTCTTGTGGTCCGGCCGGGTTTGCATTAAGAAGCCTGTTAGTTATGGCTCTCCATCGCGGTGAGGCATATTTCCTTGCAATCCCTCTTCCAATTTTGTTCCATATGTTCCCAAATTGGCTATAAAATAACGGAGAGCGTATATATGTTCATTATCTTCCTTCCTTACTACATATAAGATGTATTTGTTCCAATAAGTTACTACCTATTTACAGATCGTGGGCACCCGAGTCACACAAACTTAACAAATTAGCTGTACATTTTCTAAATTATTGCATGGCATGTTTAGAAAGCTTGATACCAAGTTGTTAGTTTTATGCTTATCCTCCTTTCCTGAGTTTCGCATGTGTTCTCTGTAGATGCCGAGTAGCATCGACAACACTCATTCAGGCCATGTATCTTCATCTGATTCGGACAACCCTAGGTCTTCAGCAGATTGTGAGGGATCAAGTAGTCTTGAACGGGATAGAGCTGCAGCAATTACCCTTCCGGTCAGGACACGAAGGAACGCTCCAAGGAAGCCCACACACCAGCCTAAAGGTGTGTATGAAGTAACCGGGATTAATTTAAAGTCCTGGGCTCCAACTAAACGAGATAAAGCATGCATGAGGTTCAGGAGTGTGTGTGGATTTGTTGGCAGGGCAAGGCTCAACATTAATCTGCCAGGGTTTCGGAAGGCTGACACATAAACACGGAGAAGGATAGTCCGGGAGATCATGGATCACTTCAACGTTCCAGAGCAGTGGAGAATGCAGGTGGAACACGCTGCACTGAATAAGGCTAGGGATGCTTGGAGAAACTCGAAGCACGTGCTGTACAAGAAGTACTTGAGTGAAGGCAAGGACCCAATCCCCGCATACCCCCAAATTACAAAGGCGGATGGGCAGAATTGAAGGGTCGTGGCAACTCCGAGTTTGTCGAAGAGTTTCAAGCAATCGGAACTTCAGAAGAAGAACATACACCCCCACCATATGGGTGTGGCAGGATACTACATCATGAAACTGATATGGGAACACGAGGACAAAGAAGCAGTAGCGGCGGGTGGGACCCGACCTTTAGTGAAATCAGGTGCGAAGGCGCCAAAGACTACTTGCGGGCACGTGCAAAGAGGCATGATGACGGAACTTATTACTTTGAAAACGCATGTGACGTCGGACTGTATGAAGTGATGGTAGAGGCTTCCAAGATCCCTGGAAGGTTCTACAGGAACTCAGGGCCATGTGACATTCTGTCCATTGCTCTGGACACAAAAGAGCCCCCTGGCCATGCAATGGGTATAGGTTTTAATGTCCCGCACAAGAGGGCTTTCACACTCAGCAAAGAAGAGAGGATCGGCATGAAAAAAGCGAGGAGTGCAATGAGGCAGAATGCATTGTTTGAAAAGTTGAAGAAGGAGATTTATCCGGCTGTTCGAAAGGATGTTGAGGAGTCAATGATGATGCAGAAGACTCTAACACTAACAGATAGCCAGCAGATTGGAGGGGAGGCGGGCATGGATGATGTTGCTTATTGCGCGACAACACTTCACAAGAGTACATGTGCATCAGCTAACCCCAGCGACATTGAGACTGCAACTGCTCGTGATGATGCTATATCTGATCTATCTGGAATGGAAGACAGACTGAAGGGCGTGCTTACACATTATGAAGGTACATTAAAATGTGCAATAACCTGGGTTTGCCAACCCTTCTTGGAAGATGGCCTCTTCTTGGACAATGTGCCATTGAAGCCGGGTTGTGTGAAGTGCTACGTGGCTGAAGTAAAGCCTGGATTCAATGAATTTGCCGTGAAGAATGTCCTAGGGGACTTCGATGAGCAAAGGACCTTAGGAGAAACACTGTTACATCACATCCAGTGCCCACGAAAGGAAATAGAGTTCATCGATGAAATTACTGAAGCCCCGCCAAGAGCAACCACTGTCGCCCCTCAACCGGTGACGCTCTCCTTGCCAGAGCAGCTCTCGCAGGCTGATGCATCAACCTGTGATCAGTCGGACCGACTTTGTGGCGTACAAGCCATGTCATCCTCCACCCAAAGCAGCCAGTGGCAAGGCCTACAACTGTTGACGACGCACCACCAGTTCAGATGCGGCGGCGGCCAAGCGGCGGGGAGACCAACTGCAAAGACATGCTCAACAGACCAACCTGGTGGAACAAACTGCTAAGCAGTCTAATGCTTCAGAACCGCCTGCTAAGCAGTCTGTAGGTCCAGAACCGACTGCTCATTAGTCCGTCGGTCCGCAGGCACGTGATCAACATACCAATGCGTCGGCACTTCCCGCCGGAAACCAACGCGTTGGCACGGCTTCTCAAAGACACCGATAAGTTGGCACCACTGCGCGAAACCCTCGTAGCTTCAACGCATGGTCGCAGTCCGATGCCTCTGCTCCTACAGCCCAAAGAGTCCGTCATCGCAGCAGACCGCCAGCTCAGCGGTCCGGCATAGATAAACGATCACTAAGAAGTCATCCAAGCTTCACCGTCGCTCGGCGGTCTACCGTGCGAGCAACCAGATGTTTTGCCAGAAATGCTTCAAGTACCAAAAAGGAAGTGGCCAAAAAGGCTACACCCACGACCACGAGGAAGCGCAGCGGGAAAGTGAAGAGGAAAGAGAACGATTGCCTCTTACTTAAAGCACTCATCGCCCAGAACCAAATTAACATCAGCTTGTTCGAATCGGGGAGTAATATTATTTCTGACGCCATGGATGATGAACAAGTAGAATTGTTGCTTGCAAAAAGAAAAGCAGACGTACTTGAAGCACGCAATTATGTCAATGGCCAGCCATTTCTTGTTGGCGAATACTTTGATGAGTGCAGCTCCAGTTGTTGCGAGTTACATGAATATTGCATGGATCAAATGTTAGAAGGTCATCACCATTTGCTAGTCCACTACAACAGAGATCATTTCCGACACGATGCTGGTTCCATCATTGTGAGTTTCGAGGACTTACATCTCTTCTTCAACTTCAACGTGCTCGATGCCACTCTTGTTAGATGCGTGATTTTGTAAGTACTTAACAAACTCTGATCAACTTCTCCATACAAGGCTGTAAATGATAAACAGCTAACTGCATTTTATTCCTCTCAGGGGATTGAATGCGCAAAGAAGACAAAGTGAGAGTGTGTATTTCATAGATCCTGCATTAGCAAATGGCACAACATTGCATGAAAAGGACCAACGGGACTGGGCCGTTAACACGGTCGTCCGTATCTTCGAAAACACGTCCCATGCAGACTCATTTCTCTGGCCATATCATGAAGGGTAAGTCAAGTAAACAACCATGCATACACTGATTGTCTTCCAGATTTTGACATCATTCGTAAGTTCATGGCTTTCTTAATATGTAGCAATCACTGGATATTGGTATTCATTGTTCCAAACAAGAACACAGTTTACTACATCGATTCTCTTAGAGACTCAACGAACACTTAGGATCTGACGCATCTTCAGCAATTCTTGGATAGGTATTGCATTCTATGATGTTGAAATTAATTTGCATTCATATCTGGTTCAATAATTGAGGTTGTCAAAATTCATCATTATTTACAGTGTGCTCGCATTGTGGGAAACTAAAACAGGGAACCTGTTCAAGAGGAAACTACCTTCGCAGCATGAGATCATTTCTCCGGTAACACACCAAAATCCATTATTTTTGGAAAATTTATCCAACAGTCTGCAAATACCTTTCCTTATGCTAGTCAAATGTTCAAGCTTATAAATAAACCTCTTTCTATTTTATCCAAAGAAAAAATAATACATCTAACACTGGTTAGGTTGTTCCTAACAGGACAAAAACATGACTAATTTTGTACAAAAAAATTCAGTGTCCTCAGCAAGAAGAAGGGACCAGCCTTTGTGGATACTATGTTTGCAGACACATGATCTCCATCTGCAAATCTGCTGATAGTTGTGATGATCCTAGTGAATTAGTACCAGTAAGTCTATCTTAATTAATATCTTCTACTCCACTCATATGGCACATTCTGATCTTAAAAATATTGTAGCTCATCTTAAAACTGAGGACCCCTGAACCGCTCCCGGCTGGTGAATTGCTGATGGTCCGGAGATTTATCAGCGACTTCTTCCTGGATCACTACATCAATCCCACTGGTGATAATGAAGATTTCAGCATGCGTTCTCCTGAAACATTGAGTAAGAATTAGCCGCTAAACATACAACGCATGGATCCATTGTTTTCCATCTGATGAGGTCTTCGTATTTCGTACACTATGATTAATTATGTAATGCATATATGTGTGGATAAATCATTGGAATCTAGCTACCATATGTTCAATTGAAATTGTTGCGAAATCTGATGAATGTTCTTCCTGTGGACACTATTTGTTCAATTGAATATTGTGGCGAATTTGCTTTTTGCGTGCCGATTCAAAATGGGGTATTTTTGTTTATTTTTTCAATTGAATATTATGGTGAATTTGCTTTTTGCGTGCCGATTCAAAATGGGATATGTTTGTTTTAACCTGGCAATTGCTCCGCACACGGTTCAACTAAATGAGTGTGTGCGATCCACATTAGAAAGCATATGTCAGACGTATTGGAACCATCGGTGATACACAGCAGATCGCAAATGATTCACAGCGCTACTACGTGTGCGTAGGTTCTCCAGAACCATTTGTGATATCGCGTTATCGCACACGAGAACTGGGAGTAAACCGTGCCCAATGCAAAATACAATCCCAGTCATATTTTTTCAGGAAACGTGTGGGATCCCAAACGAAAAGCACACGTCACTCTTGCGGCAACCGTCGGTGATACGTAACAAATCACAAACGGTCTGCAGCACTTGTATGTGTGCGAAGGGGCTCCTGAACCATTTGTGATAGAACATTATCACAGACGATAATTGTTGCAAAACGTGTGTGATGGAGTCTAGCATGGCAGACGGGTTACGCAGAAAACTCGTGTGCGATAGGGCACAAATCACACAGAGTTCATATGTTGGCCCGTGTGCCTTACATACTGTTTCCCAAACGGTTCGTTATGACAGACCGTATGGTTTCACTGCGTCATTAGAAACGCTTAATCACCGATACAACACGTGCAAAAGAATTTAGTGTGTGCTGCATCGCACACGGTTACATTTTGGAAGGCCTCTCGATCACAGTTCCATATCCCCGACGGTTTCTGGGTCATGTGGGAAGGACCCCCTATCGCACACACTCACTTGGTGACGGTTCCGAAGGCCGTCGCGGAAAGGGGTTAAAACTGTTTGTTTAGAACCGACGCGCACCAGTGCGTGATGATACTTAACTACTAGGTACAATGCATAAAATTGAAAACGAACAATACTAAAACTAATAATACTTCCTAGGGCCACTATTCCGGCAGCCTCTCGCCAGCAGTTCCCTGGTGCGCGGCATCTTCCCAGTGCGGAGGCAGTACTCCGCCTCGCAGTGCTTGACGTATCACTCCACCTCTTGCTAGAGGACGAGCGTGAACGATCTTGCCATTTCTTTCGGCGCCCACCGGAGCTCCTCGTCGGTGGCACGCTGGAGCTTATCGGCCCACCTCCATGCATCGACGAGGCACCCAACGCCTTTGACCTTCCTCCCGAAGTACCCATCTTCGTAAACCTCCTCCGCACGACGACGCGCCCGCCCCCAAAGCTCCGCCGCCTCCTTTTTCCAGGCAGCATCACGAGCTTCACAGGCCGCCTGGTACCTGGCTTCCTCCTCCGCCATCTCCCTCTTGAACGCCACTTGTCTGGCTTTCTAAGCCGGCGACAGGGACTTCCACAGACAAAGGTTGTACTGGCCCCAAACCAATCCAAAGTTGGGTGGTCCGGCGCAACCTCGTCCAGTGGCGCGTAGGGGTCCTCATCGCAGCTATTCGAGTGAGCGTCCTCGCGGGACGGCGACTCCTCGTCGGCGCGTGGGCAGACCGGTGGCGCCATGGCAGAGATTTGAGAGAGAGAGAGAGAGAGAGAGAGAGAGAGAGAGGGCGAGCGAGGGGGGATGTAGATGAGAATGCAGGTGGGACGACGTGAGCAAGGTAGTATTTATTGGCGGCTGGAATCTAGATGGACAGGAACAGTACACACGCCGGTCGCCAGAATTTATGAGTACTGTAGTTTGAATTACACACGATTCCCGCAGCAAAATCCATGTGTGAATATAATAGCTGACGGTTTCCAATACAGAACCGTGTCTGATTATTGATCCCCGCCACTCACCTACCAAACCTCGAGCCGCGAGATAGAGTGCCAATCGTGTGGGGGCCGGTTGCCTTGCCAGATCTTTACGGTTTCTTTTTTGAACACCAGATATTTTCGTCATCTGATGATTTTTTAACTTGCACACAAGTACACAAAAATATGATTTTTCAAACCGGTATGGTTAGCCGTTGCATGTAGATGTAGTTCAAATTTGAATTACGGTCATTAAAAGGCTAGAAAATCACTTATATGTCTTTAAAAGGTCAAATGACCCCTGAAATTTTCCAAATTTTCACATGAAAGTTGTATTAGTGCACGTTAAATGTAGAAAAAATTTGAAGGCCGTAAGAGGAAGCTATCTCCCGTTCGTCATCAAACATGCATTGTTCCCTCTCGGAACCATGAACCTTCTAGTGGGTTGCTCCGGTTTGTGAGGGGGGTGTCCAAACTTTCATCAAACAGGCCAATTTTTTTACCACATCATCTTCGTGGCACGACATTACATTAAGCAAGGTTTCATGTTTTTCTGATCATTTTTTAATTTTTTGGAATTAAAATGCCATGGCACTCCATTCATGTGCCCATGCCGTGAGACCAATATGTTTGAAAATTCCTTCTATTTTACTGCACATCGAATTAACTCACACACAAGTACACAAATATGATTTTTCAAACCATTATGGTTAGCCGTTTCATGTAGATGTAGTTCAAATTTGAATTATGGTCATTAAATGGCTAGAAAATCACTTAAATGTCTTTAAAAGGTCAAATGACCGCTAGAATTTTCCAAATTTTCACAGTACAGTTGTATTAGTGCATGTTAAACATAGAAAAAAATTGAAGGCCATAAGAGGAAGCTATCTCCTGTTCGTCATCAAACATGCATTGTTCCCTCTCGAAACCACGAGCCTTCTAGTGAGTTGCTCCGATTAGTGCAGGGTGTGTGTCCAAACTTTCGTCAAACATGCCAATTTTTCACCACATCTTGGTGGCATGACATTACATCAAGCAAGGTTTCATGTTTTTCTGATCATTTTTTAATTTTTTGGAATTAAAATGCCATGGCACTCCATGCATACATATGAATGTGTCCATGTCGTGAGACGAATATGTTTGAAAATTCCTTCTAATTTACTGTACATGGAATTAACTCGCACACAAGTACACAAATATGATTTTTCAAACCGTTATGGTTAGGCGTTGCATGTTGATGTAGTTCAAATTTGAATTACGGTCATTAAATGGCTAGAAAATTACTTAAATGTCTTTAAAAGGTCAAATGACCCATAGAATTTCCCTAATTTTCACATTACAGTTATAGTAGTGCATGTTAAACGTAGAAAAAAATTGAAGGTCGTAAGAGGAAGTTATCTCCTGTTCGTCATCAAACATGCATTGTTCCCTCTCGGAACCACGAGCCTTCTAGTGAGTTGCTCCGGTTTTTGAGGGGTGTGTGTCCAAACTTTCGGCAAACATGCCAATTTTGTTAAGACATTATCTTGGTGGCATGACATTACATCAAGCAAGGTTTCATGTGTTCCTGATATTTTTTTAATTTTTTGAAATTAAAATGCCATGTCACTCCATGCATACATATGCATGTGCCCATGCCGTGAGACCAATATGTTTGAAAATTCCTTCTATTTTACTACACATGGAATTAACTCGCACACAAGTACACAAATATGATTTTTCAAACCGTTATGGTTAGCCGTTGCATGTAGATGTAGTTCAAATTTCAATTACGGTCATTAAATGGCTAGAAAATCACTTAAATGTCTTTAAAATGTCAAATGACTGCTAGAATTTTCCAAATTTTCACAATACAGTTGTATTAGTGCGGGTTAAACATAGAAAAAATTTGAAGGCCGTAAGAGGAAGCTATCTCCTGTTCGTCATCAAACATGCATTGTTCGCTCTTGAAACCACGAGCCTTCGAGTGAGTTGCTCCGATTTGTGAGGCGTGTGTGTGTCCAAACTTTCGTCAAACATGCCAATTTTTTTACCACATCATCTTAGTGGCATGACATTACATCAAGCAAGGTTTCATGTGTTTCTGATATTTTTTAATTTTTTGGAATTAAAATGCCATGTCACTCCATGCATACATATGCATGTGTCCATGTCGTGAGACCAATATGTTTGAAAATTCCTTCTAATTTACTGCACATGGAATTAACTTGCACACAAGTACATCAATATGATTTTTCAAACCGTTATGGTTAGCCATTGCATGTAGATGCAGTTCAAATTTGAATTACGGTCATTAAATGGCTAGAAAATCACTTAAATGTCTTTAAAAGGTCAAATGACCCATAGAATTTCCCTAATTTTCACATTACAGTTATAGTAGTGCATATTAAATGTAGAAACAATTTGAAGGCCGTAAGAGGAAGCTATTTCCCGTCGTCATCAAACATGCATTGTTCCCTCTCGGAACCACGAGCCTTCTAGTGAGTTTCTCCGGTTTGTGAGTGGTGTGTGTCCAAACTTTTCTCACACATGCCAAATTTTTTACCACATCATCTTGGTGGCATGACATTACATCAATCAAGGTTTCATGTATTTCTGATATTTTTTTATTTTTTTGGAATTTAAATGCCATGGCACTCCATGCATACATATGCATGTGTCCATATCGTGAGACAAATATGTTTGAAAATTCCTTCTAATTTACTGCACATGGAATTAACGCGCACACAAGTACACAAATATGATTTTTCGAACCGTTATGGTTAGGCGTTGCATGTAGATGTAGTTCAAATTTGAATTACGGTCATTAAATGGCTAGAAAATCACTTAAATGTCTTTAAAAGGTCAAATGACCCATAGAATTTTCCAAATTTTCACATTACAGTTGTAGTAGTGCACGTTAAACATAGAAAAAATTGAAGGTCATAAGAGGAAGCTATCTCCCGTTCGTCATCAAACATGCATTGTTCCCTCTCGGAACCATGAGCCTTCTAGTGAGTTGCTCCGGTTTGTGAGGGGTGTGTGTACAAACTTTCGTTAACATGCCAAATTTTTTACCACATCATCTTGGTGGCATGACATTATATCAACCAAGGTTACATGTGTTTCTGATATTTTTTTAATTATTTGGAATTTAAATGCCATGGCACTCCATGCATACATATGCATGTGTCCATGTCGTAAGACAAATATGTTTGAAAATTCCTTCTAATTTACTGCACATGGAATTAACTCGCACACAAGTACACAAATATGATTTTTCAAACCGTTATGGTTAGCCGTTGCATGTAGATGTATTTCAAATTTGAATTACGGTCATTAAATGGCTAAAAATCACTTAAATGTCTTTAAAGGGTCAAATGACCCCTGAAATTTTCCAAATTTTCACATGACACTTGTACCAGTGCATTTTACACGTAGAAATTTTTTTAAGGCTGTAAGAGGAAGCTATCTCCCGTTCGTCATCAAACATGCATTGTTCCCTCTCGGAACCACGAGCCTTCTAGTGAGTTGCTCCGGTTTGTGAGGGGTGTGTGTCCAAACTTTCATCACACATGCCAAATTTTTTACCACATCATCTTGGTGGCATGACATACATCAACCAAGGTTTCATGTGTTTCTGATATATTTTTAACTTTTTGGAATTTAAATTCCATGGCACTCCATGCTTAATTGTGTCATAGCATTAGACCAATATGTTTGAAAAGTACTTCCAATTTATTGCACATGGAATTAAATCACACACAAGTACACAAAATATGACTTTTCAAACCGTTATGGTTAGCTGTTGCATGTACATACATGCAGTTCAAATTTCAATTACGGTCATTAAATGGCTAGAAAATCACTTAAATGTCTTAAAAGTTCAAATGACCCCTAAAATTTTCCAAAATCTGACATGACAGTTGTATTAGTACTACAAAATTTCTCCTTCATTTAAAACACCATCCGTTGCCACTTTACTCCAAATTCTTCTTCCACAACTAATAAAAAATATCTACAACATCACACAGAGTTGTTTTCTAGGAACCGCTTGCGATGAAAATATCTGGGTCTATTTAAGTCTCCCTGCTTAAGCTTCGCCAGCTCGTCTGCTCCACAGTCGGCAACCCCCAAATCCACGAATCCCGATCCCCATTCCCGCACCCCCTTCTTGCAAAGATGACGTCATGGAAACGCTTCATGAAGGCCCGTTTGTTGGCCGCGTCCTCCCCCTCCCAGCGCTGCCGCCTGCGCTGAGTGCGCGGCCGCCTACGCCGAGAGTGCTGCCGCATCCACATTGAGTGCGGCCGCTTCCGCTAAGAGGGCGTCTGTGACAACTGACAAGGTAGCTACAGCAGTAGACAACTGCAGTTGCTGCTGCGACGGCGGCTGCAAACGCCAAGAGCGCTCGAGCTGCCATCCGTGCCGCTGATGTCGCCTTGCCCCGGTTCGAGGCCATCCATGCCAAGATCGAGGATGCACACACCAAGATATTCCAGGCCACCTCGGACTCCAGCATGCAACCCACGTCCGAAAAGGCGGCGGTGACCATGGAGCACCTACTTCCTCATGAGGTCGCCGAGCGGGAGCTGGATATGCAGGAGGCGGGGGAGATCGAGGAGCGCCGGGAGGAGGAGTTGCGTGTGGCCGAGGTAGAGAAGAGTCTGTCCGTCGAGGAATCGGTAGTGGAGTACCAATGCGAGCTCTGGCGCAGCCACTACTACGAGTACTACAAACTTGAGGGCGGCGCCGAGGACGAGGACGTGGTTGACTTCAGCTGGGGGGACGCGGAGTCCACCAACGGCGGCATGTCGCTAGGACAAGTCATCGACGTCTCGTCTCACACCGGCGATGCATAGGCCGGCGCGGCGGCGGATTTGTTAAAATTATGCGTACTTAGGCTTTGTTTTTAATGCTGGTCTTTTGTTAGAGCAATGCTTAGGTCAACTGGCTCTATTTAATTACTAAAATTGCTCGATTCATTAAGTGTGGTATGTCTGTTGTATGCTCTTTTGTGTGCCCAAATTAGCAAGCGATGTGCCTAGCGAAGCTCTAGAGCATGTATGAGGAAGAGAATAGAGAAAATGTTGTCAACGCTGAAGAATATTTGAAGATGCGGGATAAAAAGAGGAAGGTGGAGAATGAGCTCAGATTTTTTAAAATCAGACTTTGCTAAGATGGTGTTGGCGAAGGAGGAGGCACTTTCCCAGTTGGCCAGTGCAAAAGAGGTTCTTACTAAACTGAAAGCAGAGGTGGATAAGACGAGCCTGGATGATCCCGATTAGGGAAATGAATATATTGTTCTTATGAAGTGGAATAGCTATATGATGTACTGTGTTGTTTTCATGTAGCTATCGTACTGTGATGTTATAACATATTTATGTGCCTGATATGAAATTGGCAAACAACTGTTCGATATGAAATGTGAATTTGCGTAATACTGGAATTATTAATTGTAAACTAATAAACCTGCTAAATGTGTCATTGAACTTTGCAAACTGTTCTAGCAGTAAAAGCGCTTGTGATGGATAGCCCAATGCCACCTAGTTTTCTTCATCAAATCGTGTGTGATGTAGTTGATAAAAGCAAACAGTTAACCAAGGCAGAGCGTGTGTCATAGTTACACCTTTCACACACGAGCCTACACATAAAACTGTGTGGGATGTACATACGAATGGAAACGTTTTCCCTGGATTGACTGTGTGGGATGTACATACGTACGGAAATGTTTTCCCTGGACTGACTATGTAGGATGTACATACGAACGGAAAAGTTTTCCCTGGATTGACTGTGTGGGATGTACATAAGAACGGAAACGTATTACTTGGATTGACCGTGTGCGATATACATACCTACGGAAATGTTTTTCTGGGATTCACCGCGTGGGATGTACAGACCTACGGAAATGATTGGGTTCCGATGCCTCGCCCGATCGCACACGAGCTCATTTGGTGTCTCGGGAGGGCCTATCCCGGACGATTTCTGGGTCGTGTGGGAAGGACCCCCCTATCGCCCACACTCACTTGGCGACGGTTCCAAATGTCGTCGTAGAAAGGGGTTAAAAACTGTTTGTATAGAACCGACGCGTGCCAGTGGCCCCTCGTGACTCCACCGACCTATTTCTTCCACCTATATATTCTCAAATATTCCAAACCAATGAAGAGAGCCACGAAAACACTTTTCCACCGCCGCAACCTTCTGTACCCGTGAGATCCCATCTAGGGGCCTTTTCCAGTGTCCTGCCGCAGGGGATTCAATCACAGAGGGCTTCTACATCAACACCATTGCCCTTCCAATGAAGCATGAGTAGTTTACCACAGACCTACGGGTCCATAGCTAGTAGCTAGATGGCTTCTTCTCTCTCTTTGATTCTCAATACCATGTTCTCCTCGTTGTTCTTGGAGATCTATTCGATGTAATACTATTTTGCGGTGTGTTTGCAGAGATCCGATGAATTGTGGATTCATGATCAACTTATCTATGAATATTATTTGAATCTCCTCTGAATTCTTATATACATGATTTGATATCTTTGCAAGTCTCTTCGAACTATCGATTTGGTTTGGCCAACTAGATTGGTTTTTCTTGCAATCGGAGAAGTGTTTAGCTTTGGGTTCAATCTTGCGGTGTTCTTTCCTAAGGGCAGCAAGGCACGTATTGTATTGTTGCCGTCGAGGATAAAAAGATGGGGTTTACATCATATTGCTTGAGTTTATTCCTCCACATCATGTCATCTTACTTAATGCGTTACTCAATTCTTCATGAACTTAATACTCTAGATGTAGGCAGGAGTCGGTCGATGTGTGGAGTAATAGTAGTAGATGCAGGCAGGAGTCGGTCTACTTGATAGATGCCTATATTAATGATCGTTGCCTTAGATATAATCATAACTTTGTGCTTTTCTATCAATTGCTCGGCAGTAATTTGTTCACCCACCATAATATTTTCTATCTTGAGAGAAGCCTCTAGTGAAACCTATGGCCCCCGGGTCTATTTTCGATCATATTAGTTTCCTATTTACTTCCTTTGCAATCTTTTACCTTCGATCTATAAACCAAAAATACCAAAAATATTTACTTTACCATTTATCTATCTCTGTCAGATATCACTTTTGCAATTAACCGTGAAGGGATTGACAAGCCCTTTATCGCGTTGGGCGCAAGTTGTTGATTGTTTGTGCAGGTATTCGGTGACTTCTTCGTTGTCTCCTACTGGATTGATACCTTGGTTCTCAAAACTGAGGGAAATACTTACTCTACTTTGCTACATCACCCTTTCCTCTTCAAGGGAAAAACCTATGCAAGCTCAAGAGGTAGCAGGAAGAATTTCGGGCGCCCTTGCCGGGGAGATCTATGCCAAGTCAAGACATACCAAGTACCCATCATAAACTCTCATCTCTTGCATTGCATTATTCGCCATTCACCTCTCGTTTTCCTCTCCCCCACTTCTAAAACAATTTTCGAAAAGATTTGCCCTTTTCTTTCGCCCTTCTTCCGTTCGATCTTGTGTTACCATGTGCCTTTTTTTTTGCTTGCATCTTCGCTTGCTAAAATTTTATGGGGCCCCATCCACTTGCTAATCTTTTTAAAGGATCCAATTATGATGAACCAACTACTAGTGGGTTGAGTGCACTAGATTATCTTTATGGAGTTTTGCTTGAAATCCGTGAATTCGAAAATTGTGATGAAGTGCTTTATAGAGTGATTCACGATAGATATTTGAATAAAAAGCATGATTGCAATGATGTTATTATAAATTCTATTAATCTCAATTGTGCTAATAATATGCAAAACCCTAAGCTCGGGGATGCTAATTTTGCTATGTCGACTACTTGTTGCAATGATCATGATTGGGGTGATTCTTCTTATGATCTTGAAAATTTATTTAAGCCCCATGATGAATATGAGATTGATAATAATGTTTGCAATGATATTGAAAGTGGGTTTGGAATATTGTAGACTTTAGATCCCACATATTTGGAGAATATTCAGTCTTATGAAATTTTTGATAAAAGTGGGTTCGAAGAGGTCATGACTTTATTTTATGATAATCCCACTATTTCGGAAGAGTGTCAACTTTGCATGCATGTGGATCATGAAGAGAAAATTTTATGTGATAGTTATATTGTTGAATTTGATTATGATCCTACATGTAATTATTATGAGAGAGGAAAATATGGTTGTAGAAATTTTCATGTTACAAAATCACCTCTCGTTATGTTGAGATTGCTATTGTTTCTTTCTTCTTCCTTGCATATGGTGGTTTTTTGCTTGTCTTGACAATTTGCTTGCTTATAAAATCCCTATGCATAGGAAGCATGTTAGACTTAAACTTGTTTGTCACATGTCTTTGATGCTCTCTTTGTGTTTCAATTGCTATCATTCATGTGAGCATAATTAAAAATATCATTCCTAGCTAAGGGCGTTAAACAATATCGCTTGTTGGGAGGCAACCCTATTTTATTTTTATTTTCGCTTTTTAGGTTCTGTTTTGCAATAAATATTTCATGTAGCCTCTGGTTAGATGTGGTTTTGTGTTTTAATTAGTGTTTGTGCCAAGTAAGACCTTTGGAATAGCTTACTGTGATAGTTGACTTGATCTTGCCGAAAAACAGAAACTTTTGCGCTCAGGAAAACAATTCTCATTTTTAGCAGAAGCGAGATAAAAATACTGATTGTTTTTCCAGAAGATTAATAAACAAATTGCTTGGGTTGTCCTAATTTTTCAAAAAATATGGAGTTACAGAAGTATTCAAAATATCCAGATTGCTACAGATTGTTCTGTTTTTGACAGATTTTGTTTTCTATGTGTTGTTTGCTTATTTTGATGAATCTATGGCTAGTATCGGGGGGTATGAACCATGGAAAAGTTGGAATACTGTAGATATTAGACCAATATAAATAAAGAATGAGTTCACAACAGTACCAAAAGTGGTGATTTATTTTCTTATACTAACGGAGCTTATGAGATTTTTTGTTGAGTTCTGTGTTGTGAAGTTTACAAGTTTTGGGTAAGGATTTGATGGACTATGGAATAAGGAGTGGCAAGAGTCTAAGCTTGGGGATGCTCAAGGCACCCCAAGGTAATATTCAAAGACAACCAAGAGTCTAAGCTTGGGGATGCCCTTAAGGCATCCCTCTTCGCCTTCGCTATTTGTAACTTTACTTGAGGCTATATTTTTATTCACCACATGATATGTGTTTTGCTTGGAGCATCTTGTATTATTTGAGTCTTTGCTTTTTATTTTTCCACAATAATCCTTGCTATACACACCTTTTGAGAGAGAGACGCATGAATCGTGATTTATTAGAATACTCTTTGTGCTTCACTTATATCTTTTGAGCTAGGCAATATTGCTCTAGTACTTCACTTATATCTTTTTAGAGCACGGCGGTGGTTTTATTTTATAGAAATTGATGAACTCTCATACTTTACTTATATTATTTTGAGAGTCTCTAAACATCATGGTAATTTGCTTTGGTTATAAAATTAGTCCTAATATGATAGGCATCCAAGAGGGATATAATAAAAACTTTCATATAAAGTGCATTGAATACTATGAGAAGTTTGATTCCTTATGATTGTTTTGAGATATGAAGATGGCGATATTAGAGTCATGCTAGTGAGTAGTTGTGAATTTGAGAAATACTTGTGTTGGGGTTTGTCAGTCCCATAGCATGCACGTATGGTGAACCGTTATGTAACGAAGTTGGAGCATGAGATATTTTTTGATTGTCTTCCTTATGAGTGGAGGTCGGGGACGAGCAATGGTCTTTTCCTACCAATCTATCCCCCTAGGAGCAAGCGCGTAGTACTTTGTTTCAATGACTAATATATTTTCACAATAAGTATGTGAGTTCTTTATGACTAATGTTGAGTCTATGGATTATACGCACTCTTACCCTTCCACCATTGCTAGCCTCTCTATTGCCATGCAACTTTCGCCGGTACCATAAGCCCACCATATACCTTCCTCAAAACAGCCACCATACGTACCTATCATGGCATTTCCATAGCCATTCCGAGATATATTGCCATGCAACTTTCCACCGTTCCGTTTATTATGACACGCATCATCATTGTCATATTTCTTTGCATGATCATGTAGTTGACATTGTATTTGTGGCAAAGCCACCATTCATCATTTTTTTAAACATGTTGGTCTTGATTCATTGCACATCTCGGTACACCTCATATTTCTTTGCATGATCATGTAGTTGACATCGTATTTGTGGCCAAGCCACCATTCATCATTTTTTATACATGTCACTCTTGATTCATTGCACATCTCGGTACACCACCGGAGGCATTCACATAGAGTCATATTTTATTCTAGTATTGATTTTTAATTTTTGAGTTGTAAGTAAATACAAGTGTGATGATCTTCATTATTAGAGCATTGTCCCATGTGAGGAAAAAAAAAGAAAAGGCCAAATATAAAAAGAGAAGGCCCAAAAAAAGAAGAAGAAAAAATGAAAAAAGAGAGAAAATAAAAAAAGATAAAAAGAGAGAAGGGACAATGTTACTATCCTTTTGCCACACTTGTGCTTCAAAGTAGCACGATGATCTTCATGATAGAGAGTCTCCTATATTGTCACCTTCATATACTAGTGGGAATTTTTCATTATAGAACTTGGCTTGTATATTCCAACGATGGGCTTCCTCAAATTGCCCCAGGTGTTCATGAGCAAGCAAGTTGGATGCACACCCACTAAGTTTTTCTTTTGAGCTTTCATAAACTTGTAGCTCTAGTGCATCCGTTGCATGGCAATCCCTACTCACTCACATTGATATCTATTGATGGGCATCTCCATAGCCCGTTGATACGCCTAGTTGATGTGTTCCTTCTTTTTGTCTTCTCCACAACCACCTTCTATTCCACATATAGTGCTATGTCCATGGCTCACGTTCATGTATTGCGTGAAAGTTGAAAATGTTTGAGAACATCAAAAGTATGAAACAATTGCTTGGCTTGTCATCGGGGTTGTGCATGATTTGAATATTTTATGTGATGAAAATGGAGCATAGGTAGACTATATGATGTTGTAGGGATAAGCTTTCTTTGGCCATGTTATTTTGAGAAGACATAATTGCCTTGTTAGTATGCTTGAAGTGTTATTGTTCTTATGTCAATATTAAACTTTTGTTTTGAATCATATGGATCTGAACATTCATGCCACAATAAAGAAAATTACATGGATAAGTATGTTAGGTAGCATTCCACATAAAAAAATTTGTTTTTATCATTACCTACTCGAGGACGAGCAGGAATTAAGCTTGGGGATGCTTGATACGTGTCCAAGGTATCTTTAATTTTTTATTGTTCCATGCTATTATATTATCTATTTTTGATGTTTTATATGCATTAATATGCTATTTTATATTATTTTTGGGACTAACCTATTAACCTAGAGCCCAGTGCTAGTTTCTGTTTTTTCCTTGTTTTAGAGTTTCGCAGAAAAGGAATACCAAACGGAGTCCAAACGGAATAAAACTTCCACGATGATTTTTCTTGGACGAGAAGACATCCAGAGGACTTGGAGTGCAAGTCAGGGAAGCCACAAGGAGGCCACAAGGACGGAGGGTGTGCCCATTAGGGTAGGGCGCACCCCCCACCCTTGTGGGCCCCTCGTGACTCCACCGACCTATTTCTTCCGCCTATATATTCTCATATATTCCAAAATCAATGAAGAGAGCCACGAAAACACTTTTCCACCACCGCAACCTTCTGTTCCCGTGAGATCGCATCTAGGGGCCTTTTCCGGTGTCTTGCCAGAGGGGGATTCGATCACGGAGGGCTTCTACATCAACACCATTGGCCTTCCGATGAAGCGTGAGTAGTTTACCACAGACCTACGGGTCCATAGCTAGTAGCTAGATGGCTTCTTCTCTCTCTTTGATTCTCAATACCATGTTCTCCTCGATGTTCTTGGAGATCTATTCGATGTAATACTTTTTTGCAATGTTTGCCGAGATCCAATGAATTGTGGATTTATGATCAGCTTATCTATGAATATTATTTGAATCTCCTCTGAATTCTTATATGCATAATTTGATATCTTTGCAAGTCTCTTCGAACTATCGATTTGGTTTGGCCAACTAGATTGTTTTTCTTGCAATGGGGGAAGTGCCTAGCTTTGGGTTCAATCTTGTGGTGTCCTTTCCCAGTGACAGTAGGGGGCAGCAAGGCACGTATTGTATTATTGCCATTGAGGATAAAAAATATGGGGTTTACATCATATTGCTTGAGTTTATTCCTCTACATCATGTCATCTTACTTAATGCGTTACTCTGTTCTTCATGAACTTAATACTATAGATGCAGGCATGAGTCGGTCGATGTGTGGAGTAATAGTAGTAGATGCAGGCAGGAGTTGGTCTACTTGATATGGACGTGATGCCTATATTCATGATCATTGCCATAGATATCGTCATAACTTTGCGCTTTTCTGTCAATTGCTCGATAGTAATTTGTTCACCCACCGTAATAATTTTCTATCTTGAGAGAAGCCTCTAGTGAAACCTATGCCCCCCGGGTCTATTTTCCATCATATTAGTTTCCTATTTACTTCCTTTGCAATCTTTTACTTTCCGATCTATAAACCAAAAATACCAAAAATATTTACTTTACCATTTATCTATCTCTATCAGATCTCACTTATGCAATTAACCGTGAAGGGATTGACAAGCCCTTTATCGCGTTGGGTGCAAGTTGTTGATTATTTGTGTAGGTATTCCGTGACTTGTTCGTCGTCTCCTACTGGATTGATACCTTGATTCTCAAAACTAAGGGAAATACTTACTCTACTTTGCTGCATCACCCTTTCCTCTTCAATGGAAGAACCAACGCAAGCTCAAGAGGTAGCAGACACCGCGTGCATCCTCTCTTCCACATGTTCTGCTGCATCGGCACCTCCGTCAGCTGCCACCTCCAACGATGATACAAGGAAGCAGGCACAAGCACCACTATCTGCTAAGAGAACAACTTTCGGGCTTGCACAGAGCTCTTCTTCATCCATGGCATCAACAGGGCAAACATATGATATTATTTGTCGTTGTTGCAAGAGCGGAGGTCATTATGCGAAAGAATGCCCATCTAAGCCTGTGATGATTGCTACTGAGGATGGTGGGTATTGTTGGGGAACATAGTAATTCAAAAAAATCCTATGATCACGCAAGATCTATCTAGGAGAAGCATAGCAACGAGACGGGAGAGTGTGTCCACGTACCCACCTAGACCGAAAGCAGAAGCGTTTGTTGATGTAGTCTAACGTCTTCACGATCCAACCGACCCAAGTACCAAACTTACGGCACCTCCGTGTTCAGCACACGTTCAGCGCGATGACGTCCCTCGAGCTCTTGATCCTGTAGAGGGACGAGGGAGAGAGATTTTCATCAGCACGACGGCGTGGCGACAGTGATGATGAAGTTACCGGCACAGGGCTTCACCTAAGCACTACGACAACATGACCAAGGTGTTAAACTGTGGAGGGGGGCACCACACACGGCTAAGAGATTGTCTGTTGTGCATTGGGGTGCCCCCTTGCCCACGTATATAAAGGAGGGGGGAGGAGTCCGGCCAAGGGGGAGGCGCGCCAAGGGGGGGAGTCCTACTAGGACTCCAAACCTAATAGGATTCGCCCCCCCCCCCCTTTCCTTCCAACGGAGAGGGGGAACGGGGAAAGGAGGGAGAGGGAGAAGGAAAGAAGGGGGCCACGCCCCCTCCCCTTATCCAATTCGAATTGGGGCAAGGGGGCGCGCCCCACCTCCTGTGGCCTGCATCCTCTCCTCCATTATGGCCCATTAGGCCCAATAACTTTCCCAGGGGGTTCCGATAACCTCTCGGTACTCCATAAATCCCCGAACCTTATCGGAACCATTCTGATGTTCGTATATAACCTTCCAATATATCAATCTTTACCTCTCGGCCATTTCGAGACTCCTCGTCATGTCCGTGATCTCATCCGGGACTCCAAACAAACTTCGGTCATCAAATAAAATAACTCATAATACAAATCGTCATCAAACGTTAAGTGTACGGACCCTACGGGTTCGAGAACTATGTAGACATGACTGAGACACATCTCCGCTTAATAACCAATAGAGTAACCTGGATGCTCATATTGGCTCCTACATATTATATGAAGATCTTTATCAGTCAAACCGCATAACAACATACGCCATTCCCTTTGTCATCGGTATGTTACTTTCCCAAGATTCGATTGTCGGTATCATCATACCTAGTTCAATCTCGTTACCGCAAGTCTCTTTACTCGTTCTGTAATGCATCATTCCGCAACTAACTCATTAATCACATTGCTTGCAAGGCTTATAGTGATGAGCATTACCGAGAGGGCCCCGAGATACCTCTCCGATACACGGAGTGAAAAATCCTAATCTTGATCTATGCCAACTCAACAAACACCTTCAGAGACATGTGTAGAGCATCTTTATAATCACCCAGTTATGTTGTGACATTTGATAGCACACAAAGTGTTCCTCTGATATTCGGGAGTTGCATAATCTCATAGTCAGAGGAATATGTATAAGTCATGAAGAAAGCAATAGCAATAAAACTAAACGATCATAATGCTAAGCTAACGGATGAGTCTTGTCCATCACATCATTCTCTAATGATGTGATCCCGTTCATCAAATGACAACACATGTCTATGGTCAGGAAACTTAACCATCTTTGATTAACGAGCTAGTCAAGTAGAGGCATACTAGGGACACTTTGTTTGTCTATGTATTCACACATGTACTAAGTTTCCGGTTAATACAATTCTAGCATGAATAATGACCATTTATCATGATATAAGGAAATATAAATAATAACTTTATTATTGCCTCTAGGGCATATTTCCTTCAGTCTCCCACTTGCACTAGAGTCAATAATCTAGATTACATAGTAATGACTCTAACACCCATGGAGTCTTGGTGCTGATCATGTTTTGCTCGTGGAAGAGGCTTAGTCAATGGGTCAGCAACATTCAGATCCATATGTATTTTGCAAATATCTATGTCTCCCTTCTTGACTTGATCGCGGATGGAATTGAAGCGTCTCTTGATGTGTTTGGTTCTCTTGTGAAATCTGGATTCCTTCGCCAAGGCAATTGCTCCAGTATTGTCCCAAAAGATTTTCATTGGACCCAATGCACTAGGTATTACACCTAGATCGGATATGAACTCCTTCCTCCAGACTCCTTCATTTGTTGCTTCCGAAGCAGCTATGTACTCCGCTTCACACGTAGATCCCACCACGACGCTCTACTTGGAACTGCACCAACTGACAGCTCCACCATTCAATATAAATACGTATCCGGTTTGTGACTTAGAGTCATCCAGATCAGTTTCAAAGCTTGCATCAACGTAACCATTTACGACAAGCTCTTTGTCACCTTGTAAACGAGAAACATATCCTTAGTCCTTTTCAGGTATTTCAGGATGTTCTTGACCACTGTCCAGTGATCCACTCGTGGATTACTTTGGTACCTCCCTGCTAAACTTATATCAAGGCACACATCAGGTCTAGTACACAACATTGCATACATGATAGAACCTATGGCTGAGGCATAGGGAATGACTTTCATTTTCTCTCTATCTTCTACAGTGGTCGGGCATTGAGTCTGACTCAACTTCACACCTTGTAACACAGGCAAGAATCCTTTCTTTGACTGATCCATTTTGAACTTCTTCAAAACTTTATCAAGGTATGTGCTTTGTGAAAGTCCAATTAAGCGTCTTGATCTATCTCTATAAATCTTGGTGCCCAACATATAAGCAGCTTCACCGAGGTCTTTCATTGAAAAATTCTTATTCAAATATCCTTTTATGCTATCCAGAAATTCTGTATTATTTCCAATCAACAATATGTCATCCACATATAATATTAGAAATGCTACAGAGCTCCCACTCACTTACTTGTAAATACAGGCTTCTCTAAAAGTCTGTATAAAACCATATGCTTTGATCACACTATCAAAGCGTATATTCCAACTCCGAGAGGCTTGCACCAGTCCATAAATGGATCGCTGGAGCTTGCACACTTTGTTAGCACCTTTAGGATCGACAAAACCTTCTGGTTGCATCATATACAACTCTTCTTTAAGATATCCATTTAGGAATGCAGTTTTGACATCCATTTGCCAAATTTCATAATCATAAATTGCGGCAATTGCTAACATGATTCGGACAGACTTAATCATCGCTACGGGTGAGAAGGTCTCATCGTAGTCAACTCCTTGAACTTGTCGAAAACCTTTCGCAACAAGTCGAGCTTTGTAGACAGTAACATTACCATCAGCGTCAGTCTTCTTCTTGAAGATCCATTTATTCTCTATGGCTTGCCGATCATCTAGCAAGTCAACCAAAGTCCACACTTTGTTCTCATACATGGATCCCATCTCAGATTCATGGCCTCAAGCCATTTCGTGGAATCTGGGCTCATCATCGCTTCCTCATAGTTTGTAGGTTCGTCATGGTAAAGTAACATGACCTCCAGAACAGGATTACCGTACCACTCTGGTGTGTACCGTACTCTGGTTGACCTACGAGGTTCAGTAGTAACTTGATCTGAAGTTTCATGATCATCATCATTAGCTTCCTCACTAATTGGTGTAGGAATCACTGGAACTGATTTCTGTGATGAACTAATTTCCAATTCGGGAGAAGGTACAATTACCTCATCAAGTTCTACTTTCCCCCCCACTCACTTCTTTCGAGAGCAACTCCTTCTCTAGAAAGGATTCATTCTTAGCAACGAATATCTTGCCTTCAGATCTGTGATAGAAGGTGTACCCAACAGTCTCCTTTGGATATCCTATGAAGACACATTTCTCCGAATCGGGTTCGAGCTTATCAGGTTGAAGCTTTTTCACATAAGCATCGCAGCCCCAAACTTTAAGAAACGACAGTTTAGGTTTCTTGCCAAACCACGGTTCATATGGTGTCGTCTCAATGGATTTAGATGGTGCCCTATTTAATGTGAATGCAGCCGTCTCTAAAGCATAACCCCAAAACGATAGTGGTAAATCAGTAAGAGACATCATAGATCACACCATATCTAATAAAGTACGGTTACGACGTTCGGACACACCATTACGCTGTGGTGTTCCAGGTGGCGTGAGTTGCGAAACTATTCCACATTGTTTCAAATGAAGACCAAACTCATAAATCAAATATTCACCTCCACGATCAGATCGTAGAAACTTTATTTTCTTGTTACGATGATTTTCCACTTCACTCTGAAATTCTTTGAACTTTTCAAATGTTTCGACTTATGTTTCATTAAGTAGATATACCCATATCTGCTCAAATCATCTGTGAAGGTCGAAAATAACGATACCCATCATGAGCCTCAACACTCATCGGACCGCATACATCAAGATGTATTATTTCCAATAAGTCGCTTGCTCGCCCATTGTTTCGAGAACGGAGTCTTAGTCATCTTGCCCATGAGGCATGGTTCGCAAGCATCAAGTGATTCATAATCAAGTGATTCCAAAAGCCCATCAGCATGGAGTTTGTTCATGCACTTTACACCGTTATGACCTAAACGGCAATGCCACAAATAAGTTGCACTATCATTATTAACCTTGCATCTTTTGGCTTCAATATTATGAATATGTGTATCACTACGATCGGGATTCAACAAAAATAGACCAGTCACCAAGGGTGCATGACCATAAAAGATATTACCCATATAAATAGAACAACCATTATTCTCTGATTTAAATGAATAACTGTCTCACATCAAACAAGATCCAGATATAATGTTCATGCTCAACGCTGGCACCAAATAACAATTATTCAGGTCTAAAACTAATTCCGACGGTAGATGTAGAGGTAGCGTGCCCACGGCGATCACATCGACATTGGAACCATTTCCCACGCGCATCATCACCTCGTCCTTAGCCAATCTTCCTATAATCCGTAGCCCCTGTTTCGAGTTACAAATATGAGCAACAGAATCAGTATCAAATACCGAGGCGCTACAATGTAACATCCCAAATTTTCAATTTGGAATGTTATACATTAGGTCATCATGCATATCATATTTCTCTCGCATTTTTCCGATCCTAGAAATTTCACGCAACTCAAGGACCCTCGGAGAGAGTTGGAAGTTTCATTATTTTCATATTTGGGATTTCTCAAAAATTGAAAATAGGATCATTTGGATTTATTTAATTATCTTCATAAAGTTTTCCTATAAAAATAATTGGAGAGGGAATAATATGACTTTCCCAACATTTAGGAAAAAATGAAGGTTTTATAAATAAATCAAATTTGGTTTTGGAAGATTTATTTTTGCTTAGGCAAAATGAGCATTTTAAAAAAATATGCATGTTTGCCGCTTTTAAAGTTCATTTTGTTCGACTCATTTTAGGAGTCGGGAAAATTTGTTTTATTTAATTTGAGTTCATTTGGTATTTTTTAATTCATTTAGTTTAAATTTTATTTTAAAAAAATACGCTACCTGGGCCAAGGCCCAAGGCCCACTGCCAGCCCCCCAGCCCAGCCCCAGCCCCTGCCCACCTCCTCCCTCTCCTCACACACACACATGGTGCCCCACACAGACGGCCGCCTCGCCTGAGTCCCACCCCGACCCGGCCTTGCCCCCCCCCCCAAGGCGCCACCTCCCCCTCCCATAAATACCGCCCCCCTCTCTCTCACCTCACCACGAGCCGCCTAACCCGCCTCCCGACCCCGCCGGCCGGGAACGCCGCTGTCTCACGACGCTGAACCCCGCCGCCCTCGCCCCGAGCCCCGCGACCCCGGACCCATCGGACGACTCGCCAAGAGAGCCACCGAGGTAGCCGCCGCCCAGCGCCCGATCCGGTTTTCCCTAATAAACCGATCCGGTTTTTTATATAAAAAATGTGTTCGGTTTTTAAAAAACCTAGATTGGTTTTATTTTTTCGGTTTTCTTATTTAATGAACGCTCACCAACCGCTCGTTTCAATGAACGCGTTCGTTGGATTCGTTTCGTTAACGAACGTCCGTTATTTAAACCGCTCGTCGTTTTCTTTTAATCGGATTTAATCCGTTATTTTTCGATTCGATTTCGATCCGATTTTCAAATCTGTTTTATTTCTCGCTCGCTTATCGGAATCGGTGATTCAAGCGCTGGAGTTTCAGAACGAAACCGCCGTTCGACTAACCTACTTTCACAGAGTTTTTCTACTGTGAAATTTTGACCTAGCTTCAGATTGCAAAACCGAGTCGTTCTCTCTCGAGTTTCGACTTTGAGTTTATTTTGATTCGATTCTTTTGCAACCAGGGTTCTTAAGTTGAACTTTCTGGTTAGATCTTTATTCGAGATTTCCCGCATTAGATGAGTACTTATTGTATGCTTGTTGTTTGTCTGCGTTAGATCACCCGGAGTCGCCGCTTGTTACTTGAATCTCTAGGTCTCATGGATCATCGCAAGGCAAGTAACACTTTGATCATACTCTTCTCATACCCAGTTTTTATGCATTAGATCTATTCCTCAAACACTTGCATGATTAGGATCTAATTAAATTGTGGGTTTGGGAAGTAGATTGAGGTAGTACCTATTACCTGTTTTACTTATGAAACCTTGGGAGTTACTTCTACGTTTGCTTATTGTGTCATGGTATGCTAGTAGACGTTGATTGGGTGAGTGAATATCCATGACAGATGTGAGATTGTTAATTAATGGTTTATCTATGGTGGCAACCTAAACACACATCTGGGTGGATTGAGGCACCTGGTTTCCATCAGGACTTGCCTGTATTTCTTCGGACCGCCACCCAGGCTCTAAGGGATCATAAGATTATTTCAAACTGGAAACTTCCGTGTGCAGCCACAAGCCAATTATGGGCTCTGGCGTAGTTGACTAAGTCGTCATGAACTCTTACGGGTAGGCTAGCTGATGTAGGGATGTAGGTTGGTACGGTCTACCCACATGTAAGGTGCTAGCGCTTCGAAAGACTATGTCTCGGCCATCCGCTCTCAAACACCATGCAAAGTCGAGAACCAAGCGGAGGCGATCGAGTCTTGTGGGGAAAAGTCATAAACCTCTGCAGAGTGTATAAACTAATCATGATTAGTCGTGTCCCGGTTATGGACAATTTGAGTATCCGTAATTGAATATCATGTGAATCTCAACATGTTACTTCTAAATAAAAGTAATTGGGTTTTAATGAGTACTTTTTAATTGGGATTGAGGATGTCAAACCATTCTCAATGTTTAACAACCACCATGATAGTTAAATAAAACTATTCCTTTGATGTAGGGAAAATCAGCTTTATGCAAATGTAACCGTGAGAGCCTTACCACCAGCCATATATGCATGTAGTGTAGGCTTATTCATTCATTGCTCTTATGTGTTACATTGCCAAGATATTCCATGTGTCAATTGACTGGCTTTGAACTACAACTTTTCACGCTGCGCACTTTTCGCACGACGAGTAAGATGTTAGGTCGTGGTTCTATACTCGATGATGCCGTTGGAGTTGATGGACTCGCTTATCTTCCAAGCCTTCATTGTTATTATTAGATGGCCTTAAGCCATATTATTGTAATAAGTTCCCTTGTGGACAACGTTGTAATGAGTGTGTGATTGCTACTCGCAATAAATCCTTCAAGCTTCGTGGTGTCAAGATTATCGATCCAGGGATGACACCGAGCACGAGATCGGATCCATTCGGTCTGGTCGCTCAGAGAGAATGGTATGAGAGCACACGCCGACCGTAGGACACGACCACTAAGTTAAAGCCATAGATCACTACTCTCTTCCCATTTTCTAACTGCTCATCCTTTCTACTCTCTTAGGATGACGGACGCGAAGATCAAGTACACCCAACCGGATGAAGGCACACCTTTGGATTTCACTTGAAGGAAGTTACTAAGTACCGAACATTGGATTACCAAGCTTCACCGGACTTTCAACGCCACTCTGCTCAAGAGGAGCGCTGAAGATTCATGCTCACGCTCCAGAAGGACATTCGCCCCAATCACCAAGCCTATAGATAGTGTTTTCAAGGCACCCACTTGAGTCCGGGAAAGAGCATGGCAGCTCACATCACCATGGGACGATTGGAGAAGTTTATCAAGAAGACCTCAAGGACACCATCTACCAGATTTATGGACGCCGAGATGACAACTCGACGTCGTCAAGACCAAGAAGGATAGATCCATTGCAGCTTTCATCCAGAGTTAAACCAGCACATTCGACGTCGGAGAACCAAATGTGCAATGATATGTTGGAGTTGCGAAAGACAAATGGAAGGATCATCGAACCGAAGGAGAACTAAAGACTACACGCAAGGACTACATGGACGAGATCGTAGCTCGGCAAGACACAATAACGATCTTAAGTACGAGATCAAGAACTCAAGAAGAAGTTGGCGCCAGGAATGAAGACCAAGATGTCGAATACCCAAGCGACTACATTAACATCGACGACACCGATTGGGATCCAAGTGAACCCGACTTTGAAGACGAAGCTGGAGCAGACATCATGGAGTCTTCCACCGGTTCAAATTAATAGAAGTCCCCCACATATTAGTAGTATTTCCCTCCATGTAAACCTTATAGTACACGCACTTTTGCGATAGTTAGATCATTGTAAGCCCTTGTTTGATTGAATGAAGTGATTTTGTGTGCATTTGCTCATGTGCATTTGGGTAGTGATTCCCCTTAGACCTTATTCTATTCTACATTTCTTTTCTCTTCTAAACCCATCAGATGCCTCCGAGACGCGACCCGGATTCGCTTTTCCCGCCAGAGATCACCCAATTGATCCAAAGAGCGTATACCTGATTCAAACATTGGTGCGTAACAACAACAACAACAACCCGCCACCACCACCACTGCGGATCATCGACTCGCTTCTTAGATCGAACCCGCCGGTGTATTCCAAAGAGCACCGAGCCGATTGTAGCAGTATGACCTGGCTCCGCAAGATAGGAAGGAGCTGACCACTGCAGGATGCACAGATGGTGAAAGAGTGAAGTTTGCAGACATCAGCTTGAAGGACCCGCCGCAGCATGGTGGGAGAATTTCACAGCCACTTACCCGTGAGACACCGCCACATGGGACCAGTTTGACAAGCTTTTCAGACCGCTCATGTTTCAGCGAGGAGCCATGGCTATGAAGAAGCGTGAGTTTCGCAACCTACGCCAAGGAGGAAGGACTGTTGGCAAGACGTGGATGACTTTAGCAAATTAGCACGTTATGCCCCGGATGACGTTACTACGGATGCAGCTAAACAGAGAAGTTTCTAGAAGGACTGAATGATGAGTTCAAAGATGCCGTTGATAGTAGCAAGTTTCAACAACTACCAGGAGTTAGTAGACCGAGCTCTCATGATCGAAGGAAAGCAAAGAAGAATTGAGAACTGCAAGCGGAAATATGGACAAGGGAAGTATAACTCGATCCCAAGCAGGCCTCGTTATACCCCTAAATCAGAATTCAGTTTGAGATACCCATGGAGGAAGTAATTCAGACAACCATAATGGCACCAAGAATGGGAACGGGAATGGAGGAAGCAACGGACAGAATCGCACCAACCCGTCAACACCATCCAAGGTAGACTGAGTCACATTATTTGCTTTAAGTGCCGCAAGACTGGGCACTATGCAAATGATCGTCCGTAGGCCGAATGGAAATGGCAATGGAAGCTCGAAAGAAGCCCAACCCTTTCAACAGGGGACAAGTGAACCACATTGATGTGGAGGAGGTTGAAGATCAGCCCGATGCAAGAATCGGTAAGTTTTGGTTAAGTCATTTATCGCAGTTGTTCTTTTCGATCATGGTGCATCGCATTCATACAGATCAAGGGATTTGTGGATAAGTACAAGTTACCAACCCAAGCCCTTAGGTCACCCATGCTAGTAACCTCACCCGAGCAGCGAGTACATGGCTAGTAAATGGTGTGACCGATCGCCACTAAGGATTGGACACTATGTTTTCCCTCGCACCTAATAGTTCGGAATCCCAAGGATTGGATGTGATATTAGGTATGGATTGGTTATCAAAGTATGGAGGAAACATAGATTGTACCACAAGGTCAATTTTGCTCACCACCCGGAGGGAAGAAGGATTATATGTATCACGGCACGAGCCGAGGAGAGCACAAGTTAATTGCTTATCGTGAGTGGTACAGAAGAAGTACCAAGTGGTAAAGGATTATCCTGATGTATTTCCTAAGAGTTGCCGTGAATGCCGCGGATAGAGACATTGAGTTTTGATCGAGCTGTTGCCGTGAACAGGCCCGATATCGAAACGATCAGACAGATGCCCGCAAAGGATTTGGCGGAAATCAAGAAGCGATTAAGGAACTATTGGATAAAGGTTTTATTCGCCCAAGTTCTTCACCTTGGGGATCACCCGCTTTATTGGTGGAGAAGAAGGATGGATCGTTGAGAATGGTTGTTGATTACCGTGGATTGAATGAAGTAACAATCAAGAACAAGTACCCACTACCGATGATTAATGATCTGCTTGATCGCTTGCAAGGAGCCAAAGTGTTTTCTAAGATCGACTTGCGATCGTGGTACCATCGATTGAAGATTCGGGAGCAAGACATACCCAAGACAGCGTTTACTACTTAGATATGGATCAGATGAGTATACCGTTATGTCATTTGGATCGACTAACGCACCAGCCTATTTCATGAACCCGATGAACAAAGTGTTTATGGAATTTTTGGACAAGTTCGTCGTGGTGTTCATTGATGATATTTTGATTTTCTCAAGAATGAAGAGGAACACAAGGAACATTTGCGATTGGTTTTGGAGAAACCGAGGAACACCAGTTGTATGCCAAGTTCAAGAAGTGTGAGTTTTGGCTAAAGGAAGTTGGATTTCTGGACATGTTATATCCGGAGAAGGAATAGCAGTTGACCCCACAAAAGTTGAGACCGTAACCAAATGGGAAGCACCAACGACAGTTGAGAGATTCGAGTTTCCTTGGACTCGCAGGATACTACCAAGATTCATTGAGAATTTCTCAAGGATTGCAAAGCCTATGACTGAATTGTTGAAGAAGGAAAACAAATTCATATGGACCGAGGACTGCGAGGCAAGTTTTCGTGAGTTGAAGAAAAGATTGGTTACCTCACCAGTTTTGATATTGCCGATCAAACTAAGGATTATGAGGTGTATTACGGCGCTCACGCCGAGGACTTGGAGCAAGGCTTATGCAGGAAGGAAGAGTTGTTTCAGATGCTTCACGACAACTTAAGCCGCATGAGTTGAATTATGCCACTCATGATTTGGAGTTAGCAGCCGTTGTGCATGCCTTGAAGACATGGAGACATTTTCTCATTGGAAATCATTGTGAAGTATATACGGATCACAAGAGTTTGAAGTACATCTTCACACGTATGAGTTGAGTCTCGCACAAAGGAGATGGTTGGAGCTAATCAAAGATTATGATATGAGATTGCATTATCACCCGGAAAGGCTAATGTTGTAGCCGACGATTGAGCCGTAAGAGCCACGTCAATACCCTAATGATGGGAGGAATACCCAATGAGTTAGCCGAGGACCTTCGAGAGCTATGTTTGGAAATAGTTCCAGAGGCTATGTAGCAGCATTGGAGATTCAATCGACACCGATGGACAAAATCGAGAAAGCCCAAAAGGCGATAAGGAAGTTGCCTCTATAAAGGAGAAAATGAGCAAAGGAAAAGCTAAAGGATTTCGTGAGGATGAGCATGATACCCTATGGTTTGAAGACCGTGTTTATGTGCCCAATGACCCGTAGATCGGGAAGTTGATTTTACAAGAAGCCCATGATTCACCCTATTCGATTCACCCAGAAATACCAAGATGTATTTGGATTTGAAAAATATTTTCGGTGGACCGGAATGAAGAAGGATATTGCGGAGTATGTAGCAATTTGCGACGTATGTCGAAAGTAAAGGCGAAACATCGAAGCCAGCAGGATTGTTACAACCGCTGCCGATACCGAATGGAATTGGGATAAACTAGGCATGGATTTCATCACAGTTTTGCCAAAGACCCGCTCAGATATGACTCGATTTGGGTCATAGTCGACCGTTTGACCAAGGTAGCTCATTTCATTCCACAAGACTACCTATAGCAGTGCTAAGTTGGCAAAGATATACATGACCAGAATTGTGTGCTTACACGGAGTTCCGAGGAGCATCGTATCGATAGAGGAACCCAGTTTACCTCGAAATTTTGGAACCAGCTTGCACGAAACATTGGGAACCAGACTGGAATTCAAGACAGCTTTCCACCCACGACCGATGGATGGATGAGAGAGAGTCAATCAGATTTTGGAGGACATGTTTGAGAGCTTGTGCACTAGATTATGGATCTAGTTGGGATGATAATTTGCCGTATGCAGAATTTTCCTACAATAACAATTACCAAACCAGCTTGAAGATGGCACCTTCGAGGCTTTGTATGGAAGAAGGTGCAGGACACCGTTGTCATGGGACTAAACCGAGATCGCCGCTTGTTTGGACCAGATTTGATTAAGGAGTCCTAATGAAGGTTGTTGATTCGAGATAGGCTCAAGGTAGCCCAGTCCTGCATGTAAGAGCTATGCCGATTCAAAGCGCAGCGATTGAGTATGCGCTGGAGACAGAGTATATCTCGAGTATCCCCGCTTGAGGAGTTAAGCGTTTGGAGTGAAAGGAAAGTTAGCACCCGCTTCGTTGGACCATATAAGATTATGCAACGATGGGAGAAGTTATGATAAGTTGGAATTGCGGAAGGACTGTCAGAGTTCATGATGTATTCCATGTTTCTCGATTGAAGAAATGTCACCCGAGATAGCAGAGGTACCGTTAAGGGACACAAGTGCCACTTTGAAGCAATTCAGTTGAAGGATGACTTGACATATGAGGAAAAACCGTTAAGATTCTCGATTATGCCAAAGTGAGTTACCCGCAGCAAGGTTATCAAGTTTTGCAAAGTTCAAGGAGCCACCACACCGAGGATGAAGCCACCGGAAAGAGAGGAAGTTTTGCTTAAGGACCACCCACACCTATTTTCTAGTTAACCCGAATCTCGAGGGCTTAGATTCATCTTAAGGGGTAGGTTTGTAACATCCCAAATTTTCAATTTGGAATGTTATACATTAGGTCATCATGCATATCATATTTCTCTCGTGATTTTTCCGATCCTAGAAATTTCACGCAACTCAAGGACCCTCGGAGAGAGTTGGAAGTTTCATTATTTTCATATTTGGGATTTCTCAAAAATTGAAAATAGGATCATTTGGATTTATTTAATTATCTTCATAAAGTTTTCCTATAAAAATAATTGGAGAGGGAATAATATGACTTTCCCAACATTTAGGAAAAAAATGAAGGTTTTATAAATAAATCAAATTTGGTTTTGGAAGATTTATTTTTGCTTAGGCAAAAATGAGCATTTAAAAAAAAATGCATGTTTGCCGTTTTTAAAGTTCATTTTGTTCGACTCATTTTTAGGAGTCGGGGAAATTTTGTTTTATTTAATTTGGAGTTCATTTGGTATTTTTTTAAATTCATTTAGTTTAAATTTTATTTAAAAAAAAATCTGTACCTGGGCCGAGGCCCACTGCCAGCCACCAGCCCCAGGCCCAGCCTGCCCACCCACCTCCTCTCCTCATCACACATACCACCACACAGTGCCCACAAGACGCCTCCCCGCCGCCAGTCCCACCTGACCCGCGCCTTGCCCCCTCCCCCAAGGCGCCCTCCCATAAATACCACCCCCTCTCTCTCACCTCACCCACGAGCCGCCTAACCCGCCCCTCCCGACCACTTGCCGGCCGAACGCCGCCGTCCCCGTCCGCCGACGCTGAACCCGCCGCCCTCGCCCCGAGCCTCACGGACCCCGGACCTCGGACCACCTCGCCGAGAGCCACTGAGGTAGCTGCCGCCCAGCGCCCGATCCGTTTTCCCTAATAAACCGATCCGGTTTTTTTTATAAAAAAATGTGTTCGGTTTTTTTAAAAAAAAACCTAGATTGGTTTTATTTTTTCGGTTTTCTTATTTAATGAACGTTCACCGAACCGTTCGTTTCAATGAACGCGTTCGTTGGATTCGTTCTGTTAACGAACGTCCGTTATTTAAACCGTTCGTCGTTTTCTTTTAATCGGATTTAATCCGTTATTTTTCTGATTCGATTTCAGATCCGATTTTCAAATCTGTTTTATTTCTCGCTCGTTTATCGGAATCAGGTGATTCAAGCGCCTGGAGTTTCGTAACGAAACCGCCATTCCGACAAACCTACTTTCACAGAGTTTTGCTACTGTGAAATTTTTGACCTAGCTTCAGATTGCAAAACCGAGTCGTTCTCTCTCGAGTTTCGACTTTCGGAGTTTATTTTGATTCGATTCTTTTGCAACCAGGGTTCTTAAGTTGAACTTTCTGGTTAGATCTTTTATTCGAGATTTCCCCGTGCATTAGATGAGTACTTATTGTATGCTTGTTGTTTGTCTGCGTTAGATCACCCGGAGTGCGCCGCTTGTTACTTCGAATCTCTAGGTCTCGCGGATCATCAGCAAGGCAAGTAACACTTTGATCATACTCTTCTCATACCCAGTTTTTATGCATTAGATCTATTCCTCAAACACTTGCATGAATAGGATCTAATTAAATTGTGGGTTTGGGAAGTAGATTGAGGTAGTACCTATTACCTGTTTTACTTATGAAACCTTGGGAGTTACTTCTATGTTTGCTTATTGTGTCATGCTATGCTAGTAGACGTGGATTGGGTGAGTGAATATCCATGACAGATGTGAGATTGTTAATTAATGGTTTATCTAAGGTGGCAACCTAAAACACATCTGGGTGGATTGAGGCACTGGTTTCCATCAGACTTGCTGTATTTCTTCTGACCGCCACCTGTGCTCTAAGGGATCATAAGATTATTTCAAACTGAAACTTCCGTGTGCAGCCACAAGCCAATTATGGGCTCTGGCGTAGTTGACTAAGTCGTCTGAACTCTTACGGGTAGGCTAGCTGATGTAGGGATGTAGGTTGGTACGGTCTACCCACATGTAAGGTGCTAAGCGCTTACGAAAGACTATGTCTCGGTCATCCGTCTCTCAAACACCATGCGGTCACGAGAACCAAGCGGAGGCGATCGAGTCTTAATGGGGAAAAGTCGCAAACCTCTGCAGAGTGTATAAACTAATCATGATTAGCCGTGTCCCGGTTATGGACAATTTGAGTATCCGTAATTGAATATCATGTGAATCTCAACATGTTACTTCTAAATAAAAGTAATTGGGTTTTAATGAGTACTTTTAATTGGGATTGAGGATCTTGTCAACCATTCTCAATGTTTAACAACCACCATGATAGTTAAATAAAACTATTCCTTTGATGTAGGGAAAAATCAGCTTTATGCAAATGTAACCGTGAGAGCCTTACCACCAGCCATATATGCATGTAGTGTAGGCTTATTCATTCATTGCTCTTATGTGTTACATTGCCAAGATATTCCATGTGCTTACCTGCTTTGGCTGCAACTTTTCACGTTGCGGACTTTTCGAACGACGAGTAAGATGTTAGGTCGTGGTTCTATACTCAGTGATGCCGTTGGAGTTGATGGACTCGCTTATCTTCCAAGCCTTCCGCTGTTATTATTAGATGGCCTTAAGCCATATTATTGTAATAAGTTCCCTTGTGGACAACGTTGTAATGAGTGTGTGATTGCTACTCTGCAATAAATCCTTCAAGCTTGTGTGGTGTCAAGATTCTCGATCCAGGGATGACACTGAGCACAGAGACTGGATCCATTCGGGTCTGGTCGCTACATACTACAAGCACTAGTAAGGTACACATCAATAACATGTATATCAAATATACCTTTCACTTTGCCATCCTTCTTATCCGCCAAATACTTGGGGTAGTTCCGCTTCCAGTGAACAGTCCCTTTGCAATAGAAGCACTCAGTCTCAGGCTTAGGTCCAGACTTGGGCTTCTTCCCTTGACCAGCAACTTGCTTGTTGTTCTTCTTGAAGTTCCCTTCTTCCCTTTTCCCTTTTTCTTGAAACTAGTGGTCTTGTTAACCGTCAACACTTGATGCTCCTTCTTGATTTCACCTCCGCAGCCTTTAGCATCGCGAAGAGCTCGGGAATTGTGATGCGGAGCATCCCACGATCATCCCCATGGACGCATCTACACCTCCAACGACACCACTTGGACCAATGACAAGAGCCCAAGCAAAGGCTGTCGAAGATAAGGTGAACTCGCTCCTTTCCGAACTACCACTTTCGACACATGGGACATGGCTATGTGTGATCAGGTACTTGGAGGAAAGCCATGGAACATCCACATACAATGGATAAGACGGCGAGGACACCAAGTGCGAGGGACAAGAAGAAGAGTCGTCTCGGAAGCTAGAGGCTCCGGACGACCGGCCTAGCCCGGACGTCCGACCCCTGGAGGTCACAAGAGCCCAAGGAACCCAGGCCTACAAACGCTACAGCGGCCGGACGACTGACCAGGACCGGACGTCCGACGACCCCCAGGCTCCGGACGACCGACACTACGACGACAGAACTTAAACTACGGAAATCCGAGGAAGACTGGACGACCGGGCCCCTACGGACGTCTGATGTCGTGGCAACAGAACATAATTCGCGGACATACGAAGATCTACGGACGTCCGGACCCCCACGAGCCTCCGGACGACCGGCGTCTCACGGACGTCCGGACCCTGGCTGCGTCCAGTTTCGGGCCGAAGCCCATGTACCCTTTCATTTCGCCCCTCTTTGCACTAAGACTATAAATAGACCTCTCCCTCCTCCTAGTTAGGGTCAGCAAAGGATTAGCTCATGTTTGTGTGAGAGCTTTGCTCATCCACTTGGTTACCTTCTCCTCAGAGATCGCGCCTCCACCGGAGAAGATCCTTCCAAGCGGATTCAAGACACCCTCTTGGGTGGCCCCATCAAGACCTCCTCATGGAGAAGAACCGGTTACCCTTTGTATCGTCCGTTGTTGACTTTGGATCGTGTATCCCCCTTTGTGTTTCGAGGATCTAGCATATGTGTGACTATATCTTGTTGGTTTTGAGAGTTCTCTTGTGTTTTCCCTCGTTTTCCCCTCGTGTTCTTCGTGTTCTTAGTTGGGGTCCACTCCTTTCGTGAAAGATCGGCCGTTTAGGGTCTCACCCTACATCATATTGGTATCATGAGCCACGTTTATCAGGATTTCGGAGCCTCCCCTCATCGTTTTCTAGCTTGATTTTGTTGTGTTCTTTCCTAATTCGAAAATTCCCCACAAAAATAGCCCCAAAATGTTTTTGTGATTTGTTGGTGTGATGAAGTTTTGTTGGATTTGATCCATGGATTTGCTTTGCCTTGAGTTGATCTAGCTTTCCCCCATCATCTCCACCATTTCCATCCACAAAATCGCCCGGATTTGACCAATTTCACCATTTCCACCACGAACCCTAGTAGTTCATCGTGTGCCCGTAATTGCCCAGGCACCGGATGTCCGACAGCCTCCGGACGGCCGTAAATGTAGCGACCCGACCTCAGACGGTCAAGCCTCGTATTCTTGTGCCATCCTCGGATCAAGTATCTTTGCACACACAAGACATCAATGTATATATCAAAGTGCAATCACATGTATAAATAACGTAAAATGATATATACCTCATAATACTCAGCGGAAACAATCAAGCGGGTGTGGAGTCCCATCAACGCCATCGGCAGGTTGAGTGTAGACCGTAACCACAGTATCATAATTCTTACTGTCGAGGAAATATCTGCAACATGATACGTTGCAGCCGTGTAGGTCAAGACATTGAATGTACCGCAAGATCACAATAAAAAGAATGATGATAAAACTATACTATATGCAATATGGCTTTGTGGCTCAGATCTGAATTTTGTTTGCGTAAAAGCTGGTTTTATTTTACCTACATCAAAGGAATAAAATGAAGCCTGTACTATGGAGTTTTCTATCATGACATGGTTCCGCCAACCGATGTCTCATAGCCCACAATCATCATAAGTTGCCCACAATTAAGTTATCAATCCGTGTTGAGAGTTCCGAGCTAGATCCAGTCCAGAGGCTCAAATTGTCCGTAATCGGGACACGGCTAATCGATTAGGTTATAACCCTCTGCAGAGGTTTGTACACTTTACCCGCAAGATTCGATCCCTCTCTTTACGCTCTCGCACTTCAGAGTGTTTGAGAACAAGATGACCAAACATGGTCTTCCAAAGAGTTCCTTTGACCACCGTCCGGTACTCAACCCATCCTACCGTAGTTCTACATCTGCTAGTACCGTCCCAGCCAGAGTCACAACTAAGGTCAACCAAGCCGAGCCCATAATGACTTGCGGTTGCACGTAAGCTTCCGGCGTGAAGTATTCTTCCGTCTCTTTGAGTCCGGGTGAAGCTTTCGCAAGATGTCATGGCGCTTCTCCATGCATCCCGCCAACCACTGGTTTCTCCAGGTGCCCGTCAACCATCCTTCACCCAGTGTGTGTGTATTGAATTCTTGTCTCGAGTCTTGAAGTCTTGAGGCCTTGAAGATGCAGTCCTTGCAGGTGCCATCATGGAGTTGTCGTCATTGGCGAAATCCTTCATTCTCACACCACTCCTGAAAGACTCATACCAAACCCCGTCTACTATAGCGTAGCAATAAATAACGTCCGGGCTTGGTAACAGGGTGATGGGTTCCTACCTCATGCATACTACTCAACTACAAGGATTCAATAACACTATCGAGGGGTGGTTGCAAGGATGCCACTAAATGCAATAAAAACATAGGTATGAAAGCAATGATCAAAGTGAACTTGCTCGGTGATGTTGACGAAGAAGAATTATCGTTCTCAAGAAATAACTTGATAGACTACTCGTCACTCTCGATGAAATCTATATAACAAACATATCGTTCATATAATCACTCACACTAACAATCAAAACAAAAGAGAGAGCGAATAAGAATCAAGGAACTTCAAATAAAACTAGGAGTCTTCTTCTACAACATTCACAAAAATAGTTTTGTCTAACGGAAAATAAAACACTAAAATAACAGAGAATAAAATATAAATTTAGTTAAGACAAAAAAATAAAGTATTTTTTCATAAAGCTATTTTGAAAGTATTTTCAATTGGGAGTTAAAACAGTAGAGAAATCCATTGCAAGTTATTAGCGAACTTGAATTGATTTCACGATAACAAAATAAAAATAAATATAAAACTTGTTGAACACCTACTGTTTAACTAATAGAAACCAAACATAAACTTTCTGAAATATAAAATAAAATAATTTAAAAACAACTATAGAAAAAAGTAGCTATAATTGAATAGAACTAAAATAGAATTTGTTTTACATGAAACAATAAGCTAAAATACTCAAACAATTTTGAAGTTTTTACCACTGGTAAATATGATCACTAGTGATCAGTAGAAAAAAGAATCAAATAAAAATCTATTTTTAAACTCCCGGAATAAGCAAAACAAGCTTTAATTCAAATCTGATCTAACTCAATTTTTATAAATCCAAACATAGACAAATTATATATTTTGGAAACTACAAGAAAATTGTGATCTGACGCAAAAAGAATCAGCATCATTGGACTTCTAGATCAAAAGTTATAAGCTAAACAAGAACGGAACTAAATCTGTTACGGAAATAAATCTGAAAACGAGCGGAGTTACCTGACGTGAGGCAGAGATGGCAGGAAGGAGACGGCGATGTGGAGGGCTGCTCGGCGGGGGCGAGGTCGCCGAGGTGGGGGTGGCGGAGGAGGGGTCGGCGCTTGGGGAGGTGGCGCTGGGCGATGGGGAGGTTCCAGAGAGTTCTGGTGAGCGTTCTAGGCAGGAAAAGGAGGACGGTGGCGAGAAGGCTACGGCCAGGGAGGCGTGGTGATGGGAAAAATGGAGCGAGGAGAGGGAGGGGTTTTATAGGCGGTCTCGGGGCGCTGGGATGGAAAGACGAGGGAGATCGGGAAGGTGGAGATTTCTGTCTCCATGGACATGGAAAGCTTCTGTAAGTGAGAGGAAACAGAGGAAGGAGATGATCTCTTGTTGGGCTAGAATAGGAAAGTGCTTAATGGGCCAGGTTTTTCCTAATAAAACGATTCCATTCCTATTTTTAAAATTAGGAAACTAAAACACTAAAAAGGAAATCAAATCAATTCGAATAAAGAGTTTTATATACTAAAATTATCAGAAAAATAAAATGTAGATGATGAGCATTATTCCACGGCCAAAATAAAACTTAAAAAATGTTTTCCAGAAAAATCCTAAAGGCTTTATTTCTTTTGCAAATAATTTTAAATAAAAACTTTGGTTTTCTTGGCTCAAATATTTTCAAAATGCCCCTGATTTTGGAGGGTCATTTTCCTCCGCTCTTTCTTGCTTGCAAGAATTTATTTTCGGGTATTTCTCGGGAAGAAAAATAGAGAAGCAAGTGCAAATATTTGAAAGAATTAAATTGCAAAACTCCGTTCAAATTCTTTATAGTTGAAGAAGTCATGTCATCTTCTCTCATTGATTTTAATAGGATGAATTTGAATTTACCGGAGAAGGGGAAAGTCATTTTATTCCCTCTCTTTCAAAAGTTTTTGAAAAGGTTCAAATTTCACTCAAGTTTAATTCACTCAAGCAAACAAACAAACAATTCAATTAATTATATTAACATTCCAAAATTTGGGATGTTACAGTAAAACCCCGGGCGTTCGTACTTCTCTGACGAAACTGATTTTTTCCCAAAAAAAATCAGCCACATCCACCACTTCCGCATACACCTTCCTATACCACCACCTAACTTCCACAAACCCTTTCGATACACCAAACCCTACCACCACTTGACCGCTACCAACTCCGACACATTTGGCCGCATTTGGTTTTGAGATTTTGAGTTGTGGTTCATCGTTTCCTACGGTGTTTTGGTTAACTAGGAACGATTCGACATCGACATCACCACCACTCATCTTCGCCAAGGACTACTACGAACGGCTACATCATTTTGGTAACATCATCTTTGAATTGTGATATCATCATAGTCTCTTGCATTTGCAATGATAACCCCATAGCCTTACTTTTGCGTCACTTACCCATCGAGACTAGCCTTTGAGTATTGCTGGCAACGTGACTTGTGCACATTACTGATCATATACCCATAGCATACATACCATATCTTCGTGGTGCATATCTTGGTATCATCTCTTGTGTCACAAAGTTGTCATCGCATACACAATTGCTATCTTGGTTCGTGAAGCATTGCATGAGAAAAGAGCTCAAACAACAAAGAGCCAAACAAGCTTTTAAGCACAAAGGAAAGATAAGCAAAGAGCTTCTAAGCAAGAACCATAGCATCATACAACATTAAGATTGTCATACTCGATCATCTTGGATCATATCATCGGAACATCATACATATAGCATACTTGGGATAGTAGTCGTTGCATTTTTGCTTAGTAGGTTGTGCACAAGTTCGTATCCGCCTATTGTGCAATCGTGCTAGCGTCTCCCTAGTGTTGTGCAACAAGAGCATTTTCGTGGACTCCACATTTTGGCTCATTCCTTGGTTACACGACCCCACATTATCTATTTGCGTGTGTGTTTCCGTGTACCATATCTTGCTATTGGTCTACTTGTTGCATTTGCAAATTTGTGAATCTTTTCCAACATTATTGAAGCTCACTAACAATTGCATCAAATTTTGTGCCACCATCCTAACCAAGCCCCACCATAAGCTTTTAATTGTGTAGGTGTGAGAAACCGACAAGAATTGGTACCAATTGTGCTATTTCCTTGTTACACATTGGAGTGATCTTTGATCCATCTTCAATATTGGTCAAGGTACATTTGGTATTGGTTCTTCTCTTTCTCCCACTCACATATCTTTGTTTGGAATGATGGATAGGCCAAGTACTTCGACCAACCCACTCTTCCTTGAGCAAGACGACGACCCGAACAACTACATCACCAAGCTACACCTCTTTGGTACACAACGAGCCTTGCATGACGAGCAACTAGCAATGAGCGACCACATCGACAACCTCGCCACCGACTTGCGACTCTCCGAGCAACGTACAAGAGACTACTTCGACAATAAGCTCGACGAACACAAGCACGAGAATGACGCAAGAATGGACGAGATTCGTGCCTTGTTGGTCAACCGCTCTTCTACCACTTCGTCCTACTCAAGAAGGAGCCGCTCAAGTCGACATGCTGACGACACTATCTCCGGCTCAAGTACCCCGACATCGAATACTCTTCGTCGTGCCGAGCGTCAAGATCATCAAGCAAACCGCAATCCTCTACACGACACCGACTCTCAAGAGCATCAACATCGTCAAAACCAAGCTACATTCTCTCAAGCACAAGAACGGCAACACCAACGACAACAAGAACAAGCGGAACGAGCACGAAAACATCAAGATGCATAAGACGCCGAGGCAAAACGCCAAGGACAACAACTTCGTGAAGCTCAAGAACTTGAGGCGCAACGTGCCCTTCGAGATTCAAGTCGAGCCGTAGCCAACCCAGGTCGATAAGCTCGCCTACAACAAGAAGCGCTTTGCGATGAAGTCCAAGAGAGGATTTTCCAAGCACGTGTGCATCGACAAGCTCCTCCACAAGCTCGCTAAGAACATCAAGTTCAACACGAGCAAGACGACAATGGAAATCCTCCAAGACAACAGCAACATGAGGTCGACAACCCTCCTTGCCAAGAGCAACATGAGTTTGTCAATCCTCAACGACATGGGCGTCATCATCCTCGACCCCAACACAACGAAGAGCAACTATACGGCAAGCTAAAGTTCACCAGAAGCAATGACCCCGAAGAGTACATATCATGCGCATTGAAAGTTGACAAAATCTTCCGCTTGCACAACTACGAAGAAGAGAAGAAAATCGCGATGGCATCCCTCGAATTCCAATACTACGTCCTCATTTGGTGGGAACAAGTCATTGAGCACCGAGAGGCAAGAGGTGAACCACCCATCACTACTTGGGCGCAAATGAAGGGTGTCATGAGAGAATGATTCGTGCCAAACTACTACAACCGCGACCTCTTCAAGAAACTCCAGCTACTCAAGCAAGGAACCAAGAGTGTTGAAGAGTACTACAAAGAAATGGAGATTGCCATGATCAAAGCCAATGTCACGGAAGATGATGAGCAAACTATGGCACGTTTCTTGAATGGACTCAACTATCCTATCAAGAAGATCGCCGACTTCCAACCATACTCAAACCTCATCGAGCTAGTGCATCAAGCTACAAAAGCGGAACGCCAAGTGCAAGATGACCTCAAGTACGCCAAGTTTTCATCCAAGTCCTATGGCTTCTCCAACAATCAAGCTTCAACGACTCCAACACCTTCTACCTCAACAAAGCCATCTACGAGCAACGGCGAAAAGTCAAGTTAGAAGAAAACTTCGACAAGCTCAAGTCGTCCTCCTACTACAAGCAACTTCAAGCCGAAAGCTTCTTCATCATCTACCCCAACCGATGAGACCATCAAGACAAGTTCCTTCAAATGCTTCACATGCGGAGGCTGAGGCCACAAGTCCTTCGAGTGCACAAACAAGCGCACCATGATCCTCAATGACGACGGAACCTATGACTCAATGAGTGAAGGAGAAATGGAAGACCTTGAGCAAGTGGCCATGCACCGACAAGTGAACAACGACGATGAAGATGATCAAATCTTTTGCGACGAAGATTCAAGTCCCGCTCTTGTTGTCTCCAAGGTCTTGACTCTTCAACATCAACAAGATGAAGATCAAAGATGCCATATCTTCCACACCAAGGCCGGCATAAATGGAAGGTCCGTCAAGGTCATCATCGATGGAGGGAGTTGCCATAACCTCGCAAGTGAAGAACTTTGCTCCAAACTCCAATTGGCCAAGAAGAAGCACCCGCACACTTACAAAGTTCAATGGCTAAGCAACATCGGCATCAACCAAGTCGAGCATAGGGTACAAGTCTCCTTCAAGATCAGAGCTTACGAAGACATTTTGGAGTGTGATGTCCTTCCAATGACCGTTTGCCACCTCCTTCTTGGACGGCCATGGCAATTTGACCGAGGTGTCATCCACAACGGGCGTACAAACCACTATAGCTTCAAGATGAAAGGAAAGGAATATGTGCTATGCCCTATGTCTCAAAGCCAAGTGATCGCGGACAAGCAAGCCACCCATCGTGGAGAGAATAGCGAGAGAGCGAACCACCAAAAAGAGAGTGAGCGCCACAAGCCCAAATTGAGTGCCTCCACGATGAGTGACAAGAAAAACTTAGTCCTATTTGCCACCAAACATGAGATGAGAGAAGTGTGTGAGAACCCATCAAGTGTCATGCACTATGTCCTTTTGTGCAAGGACGAGGCACCAAAAACTAACACCTCTCACAATCTACCTTTGGTGCTATCTTATTTATTACAGGAATTCCAAGATGTTTTCCCCGACGAGCTACCTGCGGGTCTACCTCCACTACGAGGCATCGAGCACCGCATCGACCTCATCCCCGGAGCGCCACTTCCAAACAAGGCCCCCTACCGAGTCAATCCCGAAGAAACCAAAGAAATACAAAGGCAAGTAAAGCATCTCATAGACCATGGACATGTGCGCGAAAGTTTGAGTCCTTGTGCCGTACCGGTCGTTCTTGTGCCAAAAAGAGATGGTAGCTTTTGCATGTGTTCCGATTGTAGACCCATCAATGCTATCACCGTTAGATATAGGTACCCCAATCCACGCCTTGACGATATGCTAGATGAACTTAGCGGTGCCACTATCTTTTCCAAAATTGATCTTAAAAGTGGTTACTATCAAATACGCATACAAGAGGGTGATGAATGAAAACCGCTTTCAAAACAAAGTTTGGTTTGTATGAGTGGTTAGTCATGCCTATGGGTTTATCGGAAGCACCCGGTACTTTCATGCGTCTTATGCATTATGTGTTTCGACCTCATATTGGTGAATTTGTTGTTGTCTACTTTGACGATATCGTTGTTTTTAGCAAATCTCTCAAAGAGCATGTCACCCACCTTCGAACCGTGCTACAAACTCTTCGAAAAGAGCAACTTTATGCTAATATGAAAAAATGCCTCTTTGGTGTTGATAAGCTTGTTTTCTTGGGTTTTGTAGTATCTTCTAAGGGTGTTCATGTTGATGAATCTAAGATCAATGGTATTAAAACTTGGCCCCAACCAACCAATTTGCAACAAGTGCGTAGTTTTCTTGGTTTAGCCGGTTACTACCGTCGCTTTGTGAAGGATTTTAGCACCATTGCATCTCCTTTGCATGCTTTGAGTAAGAAAAATGCACCATTTGTTTGGGGATCATCCCAAGACACCGCATTCAATGAGCTTAAGAATTTGCTTACTCATGCTCCCGTGCTTGCATTACCCAACTTTGACAAACCTTTTGAAATTCATTGTGATGCTAGTGGTAATGGCATAGGAGGTGTGTTAACACGAGAGAAGCGCCCAATTGCTTATTCTAGTGCGAAACTTTCCAGAGCGCAACTCAATTATCCCATCTATGACAAAGAGCTATATGCTTTAGTGCGAGTTTTGCGTGAATGGGAACATTACCTATGCCCTCATGAATTCATCATCCAAACCGATCATGAAACGCTTAAATACCTTAAGGGTCAAACTATGTTGAACAAGCGTCATGCTAAGTGGAGTGAATTTATAGAGTCTTTTCCTTATGTCATCAAGTATATTAAAGGTAAGGAAAATGTTGTGGCGGATGCGCTTTCCCGTATATGCATGCTTGTTACTCAAATTGAATTGAATGTCATTGGCTTTGAGCACATAAAAGACTTGTATGAGCATGATCCTACTTTTTCCATTCCTTATGCCAAATGTTTGACTCATGCATCTTGGGACGCTATTACATCAAAGATGGTTATCTTATGAGAGCTAACAAACTTTGCATCCCCGAGTCTTCTCTTCATTTGTTGCTTTTGCAAGAATCTCATGGAGGAGGACTAATGGGACATTTTGGACGCGACAAGACATTTGTTACGCTCTCCAAGAACTACTTTTGGCCTAAGATGTTTCGCAACGTCAACCGCTTCACCAACCGATGCTCTACATGTCGCAAAGCTAAGTCTAAAGCTCAATCTCATGGCCTTTACATGCCACTTCCAATTCCATATCAACCATGGGAAGATATTAGCATGGATTTTGTGCTTGGTTTGCCTCGAACTAGAAATGGCAAGGATTCCGTTTTTGTTGTTGTGGACCGATTCTCCAAAATGGCTCATTTCATTCCTTGCAACAAGATAGACGATGCTTCACATGTTGCCAATCTCTTTTGTAGGGAAATCATGCGACTTCATGGAGTGCCAAAGACGATTGTCTTGGACCACGACGTCAAGTTCTTGAGTTACTTTTGGAAGACCTTATGCGCCAAGCTTGGAATCAAGCTACTATTCTCCACGGCATACCATCCACAAACCGACGGCCAAACGGAGGTGACGAACCACACGCTCTCCACTCTTCTCCGCGTGCTAATCAAGAAGAACATCAAGGAGTGGGAGGAGTGCCTACCGATCGCCGAGTACGCCTACAACCGCGCAAGACACTCAACAACCGGCAAGTCCCCTTTCGAGGTCGTCTATGGATTCAACCCGTTGTCCCCTTTGGACATCCTTCCTCTACCACTACAAGAGCGCATCAACATGGACATGAGCACCCGAGTGAACTACCTCAATAAGATGCATGAAGATACAAGGCACACCATCGAGCGTCAAATACAACGACTCGCGACCAAGCTCAACATCAACAAGCAACCCATGATATTCAACATTGGAGATCTTGTGTGGCTACACCTTCGAAAGGACCGCTTCCCCATCGAACGCAAGTCCAAACTTCTACCACGAGCCGATGGACCCTTCAAAGTGCTAGCTCGCTACAACAACAATGCTTACAAGATTGACCTCCCGCGCGACAAGTACAACGTGAGCGGCGTCTTCAACATCAAGGATCTTTCGCCCTACCATGGTGATGAAGATTTCGATCTGAGGTCGGGTCTTTCCCAAGGGAGGGGACATGATGCGGAGCATCCCACAATCATCCCCATGGACGCATCTACACCTCCAACGACACCACTTGGACCAATGACAAGAGCCCGAGCAAAGGCTATCGAAGATAAGGTGAACTCGCTCCTTTCCGAACTACCACTTTCGACAAATGGGACATGGCTACTACCTCAAATGGAAACACTATGTGTGATCAGGTACTTGGAGGAAAGCCATGGAACATCCACATCCAATGGACAAGATGGCAAGGACACCAAGTGCGAGGGACAAGAAGAAGAGCCATCTCGGAAGCTACAGGCTCCGAACGATCGGCCTAGCCCAGACGTCTGACCCCTGGAGGTCACAACAGCCCAAGGAACCCAGGCCTGCAAACGCTACAGCGGCCGGACGACCGACCAGGACCGGACGTCCGATGACCCCCAAGCTCCGGACGACCGACACTACGACAGCAGAACTGAAACTACGGAAATCCGAGGAAGACCGGACGACCGGACGACCGGGCCCCTATGGACGTCCGACACCGTGGCAACAGAACATAATTCACAGACATCCGAAGATCTACGGACGTCCGGACCCCCGCGAGCCTCCGGACGACCGGCGTCTCACGGACGTTCTGACCCTGGCTGCGTCCAGTTTCGGGCCGAAGCCCATGTACCCTTTCATTTCGCCCCTCTTTGCACTAAGACTATAAATAGACCTATCCCTCCTCCTAGTTAGGGTCAGCAAAGGATTAGCTCATGTTTGTGTGAGAGCTTTGCTCATCCACTTGGTTACCTTCTCCACGGAGATCACGCCTCCACCGGAGAAGATCCTTCCAAGCAGATTCAAGACCCCCTCTTGGGTGGCCCCATCAAGACCTCCTCACGGAGAAGAACCGGTTACCCTTTGTATCGTCCATTGTTGACTTTGGATCGTGTATCCCCCTTTGTGTTTCGAGGATCTAGCATATGTGTGACTATATCTTGTTGGTTTTGAGAGTTTCTCTTGTGTTTTCCCTCGTTTTCCCCTCGTGTTCTTCGTGTTCTTAGTTGGGATCCGCTCCTTTCGTGAAAGATCGGCTGTTTAGGGTCTCACCCTACATCAAATTGTCTTTTCCATCCCTTGCATATTATAGTTCATCACGAAGCCTTTATAGCTTGGTGGCAGTGATTGAAGAACTCTGTCAGTGACACTATCGTCAGGAAGATTAACTCCTAGCTGAGTCAAGTGGTTGTGGTACCCAGACATTCTGAGTATGTGTTCACTGACAGAACTATTCTCCTCCATTTTGTAGCTATGGAACTTGTTGGAGACTTCATATCTCTCAACTCGGGCATTTGCTTGAAATATTAACTTCAACTCTTGGAACATCTTATATGCTCCATGACGTTGAAAATGTCTTTGAAGTCCCGATTCTAAGCCATAAAGCATGGCACACTGAACTATCGAGTAGTCATCAGCTTTGCTCTGCCAGGCGTTCATAACGTCCGGAGTTGCTCCTGCAGCGGGTCTTGCACCTAGCGGTGCTTCCAAGACGTAATTCTTCTGTGCAGCAATGAGGATAATCCTCAAGTTACGGACCCAGCCCGTGTAGTTGCTACCATCATCTTTCAACTTAGCTTTCTCTAGGAACGCATTAAAATTCAAGGGAACGGTAGCACGGGCCATTGATCTCCAACAACATAGACATGCAAAAACTATCACTTACTAAGTTCATGATAAATTAAAGTTCAATTAATCATATTACTTAAGAACTCCCACTTAGATAGACATCCCTCTAGTCATCTAAATGATCACGTGATCCATATCAACTAAACCATGTACGGTCATCACATGAGATGGAGTAGTTTTCAATGGTGAACATCTCTATGTTGATCATATCTACTATATGATTCACGTTCGACCTTTCGGTCTCAGTGTTCCGAGGCCATATCTGCATATGCTAGGCTCGTCAAGTTTAACATGAGTATTCTGCATGTGCAAAACTGGCTTGCACCCGTCGTATGTGAACGTAGAGCTTATCACACCCGATCATCACGTGGTGTCTCGGCACGACGAACTATAGCAACGGTACATACTCAGGGAGAACACTTATACCTTGAAATTTAGTGAGGGATCATCTTATAATACTACCGTCGTACTAAGCAAAATAAGATGCATAAAAGGATAAACATCACATGCAATCAAAATATGTGACATGATATGGCCATCATCATCTTGTGCCTTTGATCTCCATCTCCAAAGCACCGTCATGATCTCCATCGTCACCGGCTTGACACCTTGATCTCCATCGTAGCATCGTTGTCGTCTCACCAACTATTGCTTCCATGACTATCGCTACCGCTTAGTGATAAAGCAAAGCAATTACATGGTGATTGCATTTCATACAATAAAGCGACAACCATAAGGCTCCTGCCAGTTGCCGATAACTTATACAAAACATGATCATCTCATACAACAATTTGTATCTCATCATGTCTTGACCATATCACATCACAACATGCCCTGCAAAAACAAGTTAGACATGCTCTACTTTGTTGTTGCAAGTTTTATGTGGCTGCTACGGGCTTCTAGCAAGAACCGTTCTTACCTACGCATCAAAACCACAATGATTTTTCGTCAAGTGTGCTGTTTTAACCTTCAACAAGAACCGACAATAGTCAACATCGATTCAACTAAAGTTGGAGAAACAGACACCCGCCGGGCACCTGTGTGCGAAGCACGTCGGTAGAACCAGTCTCATGAACGCGGTCATGTAATGTCGGTCTGGGCCGCTTCATCCAACAATACCGCCGAATCAAAGTAAGACGTTGGTGGTAAGCAGTATGACTATTATCTCCCGCAGCTCTTTGTGTTCTACTCGTGCATATAACATCTACGCATAGACCTGGCTCTAATACCACTGTTGGGGAATGTAGTAATTCAAAAAAATTCCTACGATCAGGCAAGATCTATCTAGGAGAAGCATAGTAATAAGACGGGAGAGTGTGTCCACGTACCCTCGTAGACCGAAAGCGGAAGCATTTAGTAACGTGGTTGATGTAGTCGAATGTCTTCACGATCCAACCGATCCAAGTACCGAACGTACGGCACCTCCGTGTCTAGCACACGTTCAGCACGATGACGTCCCTCGAGCTCTTGATCCAGTAGAGGGATGAGGGAGAGTTCCGTCGGCACGATGGTGTGGCGACGGTGATGATGAAGCTATCGGCGCAGGGCTTCACCTAAGCACTACGACGATATGACCGAGGTGTTAAACTGTGGAGGGGGCACCGCACACGAATAAGAGATTGTCTGTTGTGCTTTGGGGTGCCCCCTTGCCCACGTATATAAAGGAGGGGGGAGGAGGAGGCCGGCCAAGGGGGAGGCACGCCAAGGGGGGAGTCCTACTAGGACTGCAAACCTAGTAGGCTTCCCCCCTTTCCTTCCAACGGAGAGGGGGAAAGGGGAAAGGAGGGAGAGGGAGAAGGAAAGAGGGGGGGGGGCTCCCCTTGTCCAATTCAGATTGGGGCAAGGGGGGCGCGCTCCACCTCCTGTGGCCTGCCTCCTCTCCTACACTATGGCCCATTAGGCCCAATAACTTTCTCGGGGGGTTCCGATAACCTCCCGGTACTCCGATAAATCCCCGAACCTTATCGGAACCATTTCGATGTCCGTATATAACTTTCCAATATATCAATCTTTACCTCTCGACCATTTCGAGACTCCTCGTCATGTCTGTGATCTCATCCGGGACTCCGGACAAACTTCGGTCATCAAATCATATAACTCATAATACAAATCGTCATCGAACATTAAGCGCGCGGACCCTACGGGTTCGAGAACTATGTAGACATGACTGAGACACATCTCTGGTCAATAACCAATAGCGGAACCTGGATGCTCATATTGGTTCCTACATATTCTACGAAGATCTTTATCGGTTAAATCGCATAACAACATACGTCATTCCCTTTGTCATCGTATGTTACTTGCCCAAGATTCGATCGTCGGTATCATCATACCTAGTTCAATCTCATTACCGGCAAGTCTCTTTACTTGTTCCGTAATGCATCATTCCGCAACTAACTCATTAGTCACATTGCTTGCAAGGCTTATAGTGATGAGCATTACCGAGAGGGCCTAGAGATACCTCTCTGATACACGGGGTGACAAATCCTAATCTTGATCTATGCCAACTCAACAAACACCTTCGGAGACACCTGTAGAGCATCTTTATAACCACCCATTTATGTTGTGACGTTTGATAGCACACAAAGTGTTCCTCCGGTATTCGGGAGATGCATAATCTCATAGTCAGAGGAATATGTATAAGTCATGAAGAAAGCAATAGCAATAAAACTAAACGATCATAATGCTAATCTAACGGATGGGTCTTGTCCATCACATCATTCTCTAATGACGTGATCCCATTCATCAAATGACAACACATGTCTATGGTCAGGAAACTTAACCATCTTTGATTAACGAGCTAGACAAGTAGAGGCATATTAGGGACACTCTGTTTGTCTATGTATTCACACATGTACTAAGTTACCGGTTAATACAATTCTAGCATGAATAATAAACATTTATTATGATATAAGGAAATATAAATAACAACTTTATTATTGCCTCTAGGGCATATTTCCTTCAGGTATGAGTCCGCTGGTGACTATGATGAGGAGACTTGGGCTCTTATTGCAAGTGAAGAACATGGTGGAGATGATTCTGGACATGAGACGCAATACATGGCTGTTGAAGACGCTGATAGGTATGAAAGTTTAGTTGCTCAACGTGTTTTGAGTGTGCAGGTCACACAAGCTGAGCAAAATCAGAGGCATAATTTGTTCCCTACAAAGGGAGTTGTGAAGGAACATTTTGTTCGCGTCATCATAGATTGAGGGAGTTGCAACAACTTGGCCATCATGGAGATGGTGGAGAAGCCATCTCTCACCACAAAACCACATCTGCATCCTTACTACATCCAATGGTTCAACAACAGCGGCAAGGTTAAGGTAACACGTACTATTCGTGTGCATTTTAGTATAACTACATATGTTGATTATGTTGATTGTGATGTGGTACCCATGCAAGCATGTTCCTTATTACTTGGTGATCCATCAGCCGAGTGACGTGTGGTCGTCCGAGTGCCGTCGAGTTGTCCGAGTGAACTTCCTGATGTATTCACCGAATGTTGGCATGGTCTGTTGGAAATATGCCCTAGAGGCAATAATAAAAGCATTATTATTATATTTCCTTCTTCATGATAATTGTCTTTTATTCATGCTATAACTGTATTATCCGGAAATCGTAATACACGTGTGAATACATAGACTACAATACGTCCCTAGTAAGCCTCTAGTTGACTAGCTCGTTGGTCAACATATAGTCATGGTTTCGACTATGGACATCGAATGTCATTGACAACGGGATCACGTCATTAGGAGAATGGCGTGATGGACAAGACAATCCTAAGCATAGCACAAAGATTGTGTAGTTCGTTTTGCTAGAGCTTTTCCAATGTCAAGTATCTCTTCCTTAGACCGTGAGATCGTGTAACTCCCGGATACCGTAAGAGTGCTTTGGGTGTACCAAACGTCACAACATAAGCGGGTGACTATAAAGGTGCACTACGGTATCTCCGAAAGTGTCATTGGGTCGACACGGCTCGAGGCGAGGATTTGTCACTCCGTATGACGGAGAGGTATCACTTGGGCCCACTTTCGGTAGTGCATCATCATAATGAGATCAAAGTGATCAAGTGTGCGGTCACGGGATCATGCATTCTGATGCGAGTAAAGTGACTTGCCGTAGAATTGAGACTGAGCGAGGTATTGGGATACCGACGATCGAGTCTCGGGCAAGTAACATACCGTCGACAAAGGGAATAGTATCTGGGGTTGCTTGAATCCTCGACATCGTGGTTCATCCGATGACATCATCGAGGAGCATGTAGGGAGCCAACATGGGTATCCAGATCCGCTGTTGGTTATTGACTGAGAGCGTCTCGGTCATGTATGCGCATGTCTCCGAACCGTGAGGGTCTACACATAAGGTTCGGTGGCGCTAGGGTTATTAGGAAGACTTGTATGTGATTACGAATGTTGTTGAGTCCCGAATAATATCCCGGACGTCACGAGGAGTTCGGAATGGTCCGGAGGTAAAGATTTATATATGGGAAGTTGTCAAGCGGACAGGAAAAGTTTGGTCATATCGGTATTGTCTGGGGCCACCGGAAGGTTCCGGAGGACCACGGGAGGGGCCACCCCTCCGGGGGCCACTGGGCTGCGTGGGAGGCAGCCAGCCCCGGTGGGCTGGGCGCAACCCCCCCTTGGGCCCATGCGCCTAGGGTTGAGGGGAACCCTAAGGGGCGCCCCCTTGGGGGCAAGCCCCCTCCCTTGGTGCCCCCCCCTCTAGATGCATCTAGAGGGGCAGCCCCTCCTCCCTTCCCTATAAATAGAGGGGTGAGGGGAGGGCTGCATACACAACTTGAAGGCACAGCCCCTCCCCTCCCCAACACCTCTCCTCCTCCGCGTGCGCTTGGCGAAGCCCTGCCGGAGAACTGTCACTCCGTCATCATCACGCCGTCGTGCTGCTGTTGGAGCCATCTTCCTCAACCTCTCCTTCCTCCTTGCTGGATCAAGGCGGAGGAGACGTTGCCCGTACCGTACGTGTGTTGAACGCGGAAGTGCTGTCCGTTCAGCACTTGGTCATCGGTGGTCCGAGTACGACTCCATCATCACCATCCCCTCGAAAGCTTCCGCACGCGATCTACTAGTGGTATGTAGATGCAAACTCACTTCCTTGACTCGTTTCTTAGATGAACTCATAGATGGATCTTGGTGAAACCGTAGGAAAAATTTTAATTTTCTGCAACGTTCCCCAACAGTGGCATCATGAGCTAGGTCTATGCGTAGTTCTCTATTGCACGAGTAGAACACAATTTAGTTTTGGGCGTGGATCTTGTCAACTTACTTGCCGCTACTAGTCTTATCTTGCTTCCACGGTATTGTGGGATGAAGCGGCCCGGACCAACCTTACACGTACGCTTACGTGAGACCGGTTCCACTGACTAACATGCACTAGTTGCATAAGGTGGCTAGCGGGTGTCTGTCTCTCCCATTTTAGTTGGAGCGTATTCGATGAAAAGGGTCCTTATGAAGGGTAATTAGAAGTTGACAAAATCACGTTGTGGTTATTCGTAGGTAAGAAAACGTTCTTGCTAGAACCCAATTGCAGCCACGTAAAAGATGCAACAACAATTAGAGGACGTCTAACTTGTTTTTGCAGCAATTGTCATGTGATGTGATATGGCCAAGTTGTGATGAATGATGAATGACATATTGTGATGTATGAGATCATGTTCTTGTAATAGGAATCACGACTTGCATGTCGATGAGTATGACAACGGCAGGAGCCATAGGAGTTGTCTTTATTTTGTATGACCTGCGTGTCATTGAAGAGCGCCATGTAAATTACTTTACTTTATTGCTAAACGCGTTAGCCATAGAAGTAGAAGTAGTCGTTGGCGTGACAACTTCATGGAGGCACAATGATGGAGATCATGATGATGGAGATCATGGTGTCATGCCGGTGACAAGATGATCATGGAGCCCCGAAGATGGAGATCAATGGAGCTATATGATATTGGCCATATCATGTCACTACTATATAATTGCATGTGATGTTTATTATATTTATGCATCTTGTTTACTTAGAACGACGGTAGTAAATAAGATGATCCTTACAACAATTTCAAGAAGTGTTCTCCCTAACGTGCTTCGATAGAGGCAAAGGTGTCCCGATGTTTCGATGAGATGGTGGCTATCGTTTACGTGGGAGTCGACCTTGACGATCCGACTACTGACGTCGCGAGACGTCGCGCCTTAGCAATCGCTAAACCAACTTCCGAGGGTTATTGACCACGCGAGCACGATCAACGACCACGAGGGCTGTTTCCTGCGAGCAAGCGAAGAACAAGCAAGAAACTGAGATTGCAATCTGGATATTGCGAATATAAGATGAAAGCTTTATTGATCAAGGTGGGGTCTGTGGCGCTTTATGCAGTCGTTGAACACAAGCGAAATGCAGCGAAGTTGCAGCTATGGCGAACTTTTAATCTAAACAAAACCCAAAGTCTAAACGGTGCCCTAAGGGCTGTATATATGGAGGAAGAGGGGGAATTTCGTGGCCCTTGGGGAAGGGGTCCGAAACCAACCCTATCTCTTGTTTCCCCACACATACGGACTCTAAAAATAGCCTATACTTATGTATTTCGAAATTACATGGGCCTGGCCCAATAATAAGGTGACACAGCACCTAGAATAGCCTTTGGACGAAATTTATGAAGTGGCATCTTGTATATTTCGTCCAAGGCTTCATTCACTCCTTATGGTGGCTTCAAAGTCCTGAAATCATCACTTGTAACTCCATTCTTGTTTCCCTTGCGCATGCCATCAACTCCATGCTTGTTCTTGCTCCAATGTTCATCCTTCTCCAAGCTAGGCCCTTCATTTGTAAGCAAAACAAATGTATCCATTTTAGGCAGCATCATATTCTCATGAACATTAGAATCATTACCAAGAAACAAAAGTACCTGGTAATTTAATTGGCGTGCGCGAGCTGTAGTAATTGGTCCATTATATGTAATAGTAGGGGCTATGGGTGTAACAATGGTATTGATGTCCTCATCATCCTCCCCTTCTTGAAATGAAGTCGTCCTCGACGGAAGCTCATCATCCTCACCCAAATAAGGCTTCAAATCTGCAATGTTAAAAGTGGGACTAACCCCAAAATCTGTAGGCAGCTCAAGTTTATATGCATTATCATTTATTTTCTCTGACACCTTAAATGGACCATCAACCGTGGCATTAGCTTTGATTTAGCAAATTAGGAAACCTATCCTTCCGCAAATGTAACCAAACAAGATCTCCGGTGCAAAGACAACATGTTTTCTACCCTTATCTCCAACAAGTTTATATTTAGCATTCATCGCTCAATGTTTTCCTTAGTTATCTCATGCATTTTAAAATCAATTCAGCACGTTCTTTAGCATCAAAATTAACCTTCTCCGAAGATGGAAGAGGCAACAAATCAATAGGTGCACGAGGTAGGAAGCCATACACAATTTCAAAGGGCACATCTTAGTAGTAGAATGCAATGAGCGATTATAAGCAAATTCAATATGAGGCAAGCATTCTTCCCACATTTTCTTATTATTCTTCAAAACAGCCCTAAGCATAGTAGACAATGTTCTATTGACTACTTCAGTTTATCCATCGGTTTGGGGGTGACAAGTAGTACTAAAAGCAGTTTAGTCCCCAACTTAGCCCATAAACATCTCCAAAAGTGGCTAAGAAATTTAGTATCACGATCTGAAACAATAGTATTTGGCACACCATGCAAGCGAATAATTTCACGAAAGAACAAATCAGCAACATTAACAACATCATCGCTTTTATGACATGGTATAAAGTGTGCCATTTTAGAGAATCTATCCACGACAACAAATATGCTATCCTCCCTTCTTTGTTCGAGGTAAACCTAAAACAAAGTCCATAGATATATCCTCCCAAGGAACACTAGGCACGAGCAAAGGCATATATAAACCATGAGGATTGAGTCGTGACTTAGCTTTTTGACATGTAGTGCAGCGAGCAACAAAACGCTCAACATCCCGTCTCATCTTTGGCCAAAAGAAATGTGTAGCAAGTATATCCTCCGTCTTCTTGGCGCCAAAGTGTCCCATTAATCCTCCTCCATCGCCTCCTGCAACAACAAAAGACGAACAGAGCTAGCAGGAATGCATAGCTTGTTAGCACGGAATACAAAACCATCATTAATAACGAACTTGTTCCATGTTCTTCCTTCTTTACAATTCTGCATTACATCTTTAAAATCAGCATCATGCACATATTGATCTTTGATGGTCTCCAAACCAAATATTTTGAAGTCAAGTTGTGAAAGCATAGTATATCGACGAGACAAAGCATCAAGCAATAACATTTTCTTTACCCTTCTTGTGTTTAATGACATAAGGGAAAGTCTCAATGAATTCAACCCATTTAGCATGTCTACGATTCAGTTTAGCTTGACTTTTAATATGTTTCAAAGATTCATGATCGAATGTATAACAAATTCTTTGGGCCATAAATAATGTTGCCATGTCTCTAAAGTCCGAACAAGAGCATATAATTCTTTGTCATAAGTAGAATAGTTCAGACTAGGCCCACTCAATTTTTCGAAAAGTATGCAACAGGTTTGCCATCTTGTAATAACACACCTCCTAATCCAATTCCACTAGCATCACATTCAAGCTCAAAAGTCTTATTAAAGTCGGGAAGTTGGAGTAAAGGAACATGTGTCAACTTATCTTTCAATACCGTGAAGGCTTCTTCCCATGCGGTACCCCAAACAAAAGGCACATCCTTCTTTGTAAGCTCATTGAGAGGTGCAGCAATGGTGCTAAAGTCTCTCACAAAACGCCTATAGAAACCAGCGAGTCCAAGAAAACGCCTCACTTGTGTGACCGTTTTGGGCTGCGGCCAACTCTCAATAGCTTCAATCTTGGCTTTATCAACTTCAATTCCACGTGGAGTAACAACATAGCCAAGAAAAGATACTCGGTCGGTGCAAAGGTGCACTTCCCAAGGTTACCAAACAAGCGTGCATCACGTAGAGCATTAAAAACAACACGTAAATGTTCCATATGTTCTTCCAAAGATTTGCTATAAATCAGTATATCATCAAAGTAAACTACCACAAATCGTCCAATGAAAGCACGTAAAACTTCGTTCATTAATCTCATGAAAGTACTAGGTGCATTAGTTAACCCAAAAGGCATGACTAACCACTCATATAATCCAAACTTAGTTTTAAATGTTGTTTTCCATTCATCTCCCAATTTCATACGAATTTGATGGTATCCACTACATAAATCAACTTTGGAGGATATTGTAGAGCCACTCAAATCATCAAGCATATCATCTAGCCTAGGAATAGGATGGCGATAACGAATAGTAATATTATTAATGCCTCTACAATCAATACACATACGCCGACGTACCATCCTTTTTAGGCACTAGTATAATAGGAACAGCACAAGGACTAAGAGATTCGCGTATATAACCTTTGTCGAGCGGTTCACATACTTGACGATAATCTCCTTCGTCTCCTCTGGATTGGTGCGGTATGGTGCACGGTTGGGTAGCGATGCACCAGGAATTAAGTCAATTTGATGCTCAATCCCTCGAATAGGTGGTAATCCGGTGGCACGTCTTGTGGGAAGGCGTCGTGAACTCTGCAAAATGTTAGTGACAGAGGGGCAAAGAGGAAGGCACGTCCTCGAATGAAAATAATGCCTCTTTGCACACAAAAGCATAGCAAACAGATTTGCTAGAATCTAGCTCATCAATATCAGATTTGGTGGCAAATAAACATGCACTTTTAGGTTTAATTTCGAAGCAACATTAGATGGTTTATTATTAGGCTTCATTTGTTGCTCAAATTCTTTTGCCACAATCTGATTTTCACTCTTATTTTCTCTGTTTTGCTTTATTAGCTCTATTAATATCATCTTTCAAAATGGAATCAGAGTCATAGGAAGCAAAGTAATATTTTATCCTTGTGAACAAGAGTATACTGATTGTTTCTACCATGGTGTACAAATTTTTATCAAATTGCCATGGTCTACCAAGTAATAAGGAACATGCTTGCATAGGTACCACATCACAATCAACATAATCAGCATATGTAGAGATACTAAAATACACACGAGCAATGCGTGTTACCTTAACCTTGCCGCTGTTGTTGAACCATTGGATGTAGTAAGGATGTGGATGTGGTCTTGTGGTGAGAGAAAGCTTCTCCACCATATCCATGCTAGCCAAGTTGTTGCAGCTCCTCCATCTATGATGGCGCTGAATAGAACGTTCCTTCACAACTCCTTTGTATGGAACAAGTTATGCCTCTGATTTTGCTCACTTTGTGTAACCTGCACACTCAAAACACGTTGAGCAACTAAACATTCATACCATCGGCATCTTGACAGACCATGTATTGCGTCTCATGATCGAAATCATCTCCACCGTGTTCTTCATGTGTAATAAGAGCCAAAGTCTCTTCATCATAGTCACTAGCGGACTCATACCCACCATCCTCGGTAGCAATCATCACACGCTGAGATTGGCATTCTCTATAAAATGTCCTCTTCCCTTACAACGATGACAAATAATATCACTTGTGTGCCTGTTGACGCCATGGAAGAAGAAGAGCTCTGTGTAGGCCCAGCAGGTGCTCTTGGCGAGATAGTGGTGGTTGTTCCCTTTCTTGTATCACGGTTGGAGGTGGCAGCCGACGGAGGTGCGGTGTAGTAGAACGCGTGTGGAAGTAGATGGCGTGAAGGAAATATGCCCTAGAGGCAATAATAAAAGTTATTATTTATTTCCTTATATCATGATAAATGTTTATTATTCATGCTAGAATTGTATTAACGGAAACATAATACATGTGTGAATATATAGACAAACAGTATGTCACTAGTATGCCTCTACTTGACTAGCTCGTTAATCAAAGATGGTTATGTTTCCTAACCATGAACAAGGAGTTGTTATTTGATTAACGGGATCACATCATTGGTTGAATGATCGATTGACATGACCCATTCCATTAGCATAGCACCTGATCGTATAGTTTGTTGCTAGTGCTTTTCTTCATGACTTATACATGTTCCTATGACTATGAGATTATGCAACTCCGTTTGCCGAGGAACACTTTGGGTGCTACCAAGCGTCCTGGCAACGTGAATCGGGTGATTATAAAGGTACATTACAGGTGTCTCGAAGGTACATGTTGGGTTGGCATATTTGAGATTAGGATTTGTCACTCCGATTGCTCGGAGAGGTATCTCTGGGCCCTCTCGGTAATGCACATCACATAAGCCTTGCAAGCATTGCAACTAAATGTGTTAGTTGTGAGATGATGTATTACGGAACGAGAAAAGAGACTTGCCGATGCGAGATTGAACTAGGTATTGGATACCGACGATCGAATCTCGGGCAAGTAACATACCGATGACAAAGGGAACAACGTATGTTGTTATGCGGTCTCGACCGATAAAGATCTTCGTAGAATATGTAGGAGCCAATATGGGCATCCAGGTCCGCTATTGGTTATTGACCAGAGAGGTGTCTCGGTCATGTCTACATAGTTCTCGAACCCGTAGGGTCCGCACGCTTAACGTTTCGATGGCGCTTATTATGAGTTTATATGATATTGATGTACGAAGGTTGTTGAGTCCGGATGAGATCACGGACATGACGAGGAGTCTCGAAATGGTCGAGACATAAAGATTGATATATTGGAAGCCTATGTTTGGACTCGGAATCACTCCGGGTGAAATTGGGAATTTTACAGAGATACAGGAGGTTACCGGAACCTCCCGGGGGTCAATGGGCCTTGATGGGCCTTAGTGGGAAAGAGAAAGGGGCCATAGTGCTGGCGCACCTTCCCCCTTCCCTAGTCCTATTAGGACTAGGAGAAGGCGCCCTCTCTCTCTCTCTTCCCACTTGGGGAAACCTAGTTGGACTAGGATTTGGGGGAATCCTACTCCTAGTAGGAGTAGGACACCTGGCGCACCTCTCCTTGGCGGCCAGCCCCTCCCTTCCCTCCTTTATATCTGAGGGCAGGGGCACCCCATGACACACAAGTTGATCATTGAGATCGTTCTTTAGCCGTGTGCGGTGCCCCTTCCACCAAACTACACCTCGAATATACCGTTGCGGAGCTTAAGCGAAGCCTGCGCCGGTGGAACATCATCATCGTCACCACGCCGTCGTCTTGTGAAACTCTCCCTCAACACTCGGCTGGATCGGAGTTCGAGGGACGTCATCGAGCTGAGCGTGTGCAGAACTTCGGAGGTGCCGTCGTTCGGTACTTGGATCGGTTGGATCGGGAAGAAGTACGACTACTTCCTCTACGTTGCGTCAACGCTTCCGTTCTTGGTCTCGAGGGTGCGTGACAACACTCTCATCTCGTTGCTATGCATCACCATGATCTTGCGTGATCGTGGGAAATTTTTGAAATTACTCGTTACCCAACAAAGGCATCCGAGCCTGGTTTTATGCGTTGATGTCATGTGCACGAGTAGAACACAAGTGAGTTGTGGACGATACAAGTCATACTGCCTACCAAAGATGTCATACTTTGGTTCAGCGGTATTGTGAGATGAAGCGGCCGGACCGACATTACGCGTGCGCTTACGCGAGACTGGTTTCACCGCTCCGAGCACTCGTTGCTTAAAGGTGACCGGCGGGTGTCTCTCTCTCACTTTAGTTGAATCGAGTGTGGCTCGCCCGGTCCTTGAGAAGGTTAAAACGGAGTCTATTTGACGAAATATCGTTGTGGTTTTGATGCGTGGTAAAACGGTTCTTGCTCAGCCCGTAGCAGCCACGTAAAATTTGCAACAACAAAGTAGAGGACGTCTAACTTGTTTTTGCAGGGCATGTTGTGATGTGATATGGTCAAGACATGATGCTGAATTTTATTGTATGAGATGATCATGTTTTGTAACGAAGTTATCGGCAATGGCGGAGCCATATGGTTGTCGCTTTATTGTATGAAATGCAATGCCTGTAATGCTTTACTTTATCACTAAGCGGTAGCGATAGTCGTAGAAGCATAAGATTGGCGAGACGACAACGATGCTACGATGGAGATCAAGGTGTCGCGCCGGTGGCGATGGTGATCATGGCGGTGCTTGAGATGGAGATCACAAGCACAAGATGATGATGGCCATATCATATCACTTATATTGATTGCATGTGATGTTAATCCTTTATGCATCTTATTTTGCTTTGATTGACGGTAGCATTATAAGATGATCCCTACTAAATTATCAAGAAGTGTTCTCCCGAGTATGCACCGTTATGAAAGTTCTTCGTCTTTGAGACACCACGTGATGATCGGGTGTGATAGGCTCACGTTCAAATACAACGGGTGCAAAACAGTTGCACACGCAGAATACTCAGTTATACTTGACGAGCTATGCATATAAGATATGACCTCGGAACACGGAGACCGAAAGGTCGGCGTGAATCATATAGTAGATATGATCAACATATTGATGTTCACCATTGAAACTACTCCATCACACGTGATGATCGGTCATGGTGTAGTTGATATGGATCACGCAATCACTTAGAGAATTGGAGGATATTTTTCTAAGTGGGAGTTCTTAAGTAATATGATTAATTGAACTTTAATTTATCATGAACTTAGTCCCGTAGTATTTTGCAAATTATGTTGTAGATCAATAGCTCGCGTTGTTGCTTCCCTATGTTTTCATATGTGTTCCTAGAAAAATTGTATTGAAAGATGTTAGTAGCAATGATGCGGATTGGATCCGTGATCTGAGGTTTATCCTCATTGCTGCGCAGAAGAATTATGTCCTTAATGCACCGCTAGGTGACGGACCTATTGCAGGAGCAGATGCGGGCGTTATGAGCGTTTGGCTAGCTCAATATGAGCGATCTGAGGCGTTATGAGCGTTTGGCCAGCTCAATATGATGACTACTTGATAGTTTAGTGCACCATGCTTAACGGCTTAGAATCGGGACTTCAAAGACATTTTGAGCGTCATGGACCATATGAGATGTTCCAGAATTGAAGTTAATATTTCAAGCAAATACCGAGTTGAGAGATATGAAGTCTCCAACAAGTTCTATAGCTAAAAGATGGAGGAGAATCGCTCAACTAGTGAGCATGTGCTCAGATTGTGCGAGTACTTCAATCGCTTGAATCAAGTGGGAGTTAATCTTCCGGATAAGATAGTGATTGACAGAATTCTCTAGTCACCATCACTAAGTTAGTAGAACTTCGTGATGAACTATAGTATGCAAGGGATGACGAAAAAGATTCTCGAGCTCTTGGCGATGCTAAAATCGTGAAGGTAGAAATCAAGAAAAACATCAAGTGTTGATGGTTGACAAGACCACTAGTCTCAAGGAAAATGGCAAAGGGAAGAAGGGAACTTCAAAAGGAACGGCAAGCAAGTTGCTGCTCGAGTGAAGAAGCCCAAGTCTAGACCTAAGCACGAGGCCGAGTACTTTTGCTGCAATGGAACTAGTCCTTTGGGCGAACTACCCCTGAATATTTGGTGGATAAGAAGGATGGCAAAGTGAACAAGGTTATATTTGATATACAGGTTATTGATGTGTGCCTTACTAGTGTTTATAGTGGCCCCAGAGTATTTGATACTCGTTCGGTTGCTAAGATTAGTAACTCGAAGCAGGAGTTCTGAGAATAAGCAGAGACTAGTTGAAGGGAAGTGACGATGAGTGTTGGAAGTAGTTCCAAGATTGATATGATCATCATCGCACACTCCCTATACTTTCGGGATTAGTGTGGAACCTAAATAAGTGTTATTTGGTGTTGAGCATAAATATGATTTGATCATGTTTATTGCAATACTGTTATTCATTTAAGTAAGAGAATAAATTGTTGTTACATTTACATGAATAAAACCTTATATGGTTACACACCCAATGAAAATGGTTCATTGGATCTCGATCATAGTGATACACATATTCATAATATTGAAACCAAAAGATGCAAAGTTAATAATGATAGTGCAACTTATTTGTGGCAATTTGCCGTTTAGGTCATATTGGTGTAAAGTGCATGAAGAAAACTCCATCTTGATGGACTTTTGGAATCACTTGATTATGAATCATTTGATGCTTGCGAACCGTGCCTTTTGGGCAAGATGACTAAAACTCCGTTCTCGGAACAATGGAACAAACTCTTGACTTATTGGGAATAATACATACCGATGTATGCGATCCAATGAGTGTTGATGCTCGTGGCAAGTATCGTTATTTTCGACCTTCACAAGATGATTTGAGCAGATATGGGTATATCTACTTGATGAAACATAAGTCTGAAATAGTTGAAAGGTTCAAAGAATTTCAGAGTGAAGTGGAAAATCATCGTAACAAGAAAATAAAGTTTCTGCGATCGATCGTGGAGATGAATATTTGATTCTGAGTTTGGTCTTCAATGAAAACAATGTGGAATAGTTTCACAGCTCACGCCACCGGAACACCACAACGTTATGGTGTGTCCGAACGTCAGAACCGTACTTTATTATGATATGGTGCGATCTATGATGTATCTTACCGATTTACCACTATCGTTTTGGGGTCATGCATTAGAGACAGCTGCATTCACGTATAATAGGGCACCATCTAAATCCGTTGAGATGACACCGTATGAACTATGGTTTAAACAATAAACCTAAGTCTGTCGTTTCTTAAAGTTTGGAGTTGTGATGCTTATGTGAAAAGTTTTCACCGATAAGCTCGAACCCAAATCGAATGCGTCTTCATAGAATACCCAAAGGTAACTATTGGGTACACCTTCTATCACAGATCCGAAGGCAAGTTTTTCGTTGCTAAGATGGATCCTTTCTAGAGAATAAGTTTCTCTCGAAAGAAGTGAGTGGGAGGAAAGTAGAACTTGATGAGGTAATTGTACCTTCTCCCTTATTGGAAAGTAGTTCATCACAGAAATCAGTTCGGTGATTCCTACACCAATTAGTAAGGAAGTTAATGATGATGATCATGAAACTTCAGATCAAGTTGCTACCAAACCTCGTGGGTCTTCGAGTGAGATCCGCACTGAGTGATACGGTAATCATGTTCTGGAAGTCATGTTACTAGACCATGATGAACCTACGAACTATGAGGAAGCGATGATGAGCCCAGATTCCGCGAAATGGCTTTAGGCCATAAAATCTGAGATAGGATCCATGTATGAGAACAAAGTATGGACTTTGATTGACTTGCTCGATGATCGGCAAGCCATGTAGATAAATGGATCTTCAAGAGGAAGGCGGACAACGATAGTGGTGTTACTATCTACAAAGCTCGACTTGTCACAAAAGGTTTTCGACAAGTTCAAGGTGTTGACTACAATGAGATTTTCTCAATCAGGCGATGCTTAAGTCTGTCCGAATCATGTTAGCAATTGCCACATTTTATGAAATCGGCAAATGGATGTCAAAACTACATTCTTTAATGGATTTATTAAAGAAGAGTTGTATATGATGCAAACAGAAGGTTTTGTCGATCCAAAGGGTGCTAACAAAATGTGCAAGCTCCAACGATCCATTTATGGTGCGTGCAAGCCTCTCGGAGTTGGAATAAGCGCTTTGATAGTGTGATCAAAGCATATGGGTTTGTACAGACTTTTGGAGAAGCTTTGTATTTACAAGAAAGTGAGTGGGAGCACTACAGCCTTTCGATAAGTATATGTGATTGACATATTGTTGATCGGAAATAATGTAGAATTATTCTGCAAAGCATAAAGGAGTGTTTGAAAGGAGTTTTTCAAAGAAAGACCTCGTTGAAGCTGCTTACATATTGAGCATCAAGATCTATAGAGATAGATCAAGGCGCTTGATAAGTTTTTCAATAAATATATACCTTGTCAAGATTTTGAAGTAGTTCAAAATGGAACAGTCAAAGAAAAGTTCTTGCCTGTGTTGCAAAGGTGTGAAATTGAGTAAGACTCAAATCCCGACCACGGCGGAAAATAGAAAAGAGAATGAAAGTCATTCCCTATGCCTCAGTCATAGGTTCTATAAAGTATGCTATGCTATGTACTGACCTATTGTATACCTTGCTCAATTTGGCAAGGGAGTACAATGGTGATCTAGGAGTAGATCACTGGACATTGGTCAAGAACATCCTTAGTGAGGACTAAGGAAATATTTCTCGATTATGGAGGTGTAAAAAAGCCCGTCGTAAAGAGTTACATCGATGCAAGCATTTTACACTGATCCAGATGACTCTAAGTCTCAATCTGGATACATATTGAAAGTGGGAGCAATTAGCTAGAGTAGCTCCGTGCGAGCATTGTAGACATAGAATATTTGCAAAATAGATACGGCTCAATGTGATGAGACCGTTGACTAAGCTTCTCTCACGAGCAAAACATGATCATACCTTAGTACTCTTTGGGTGTTAATCACATAGCGATGTGAACTAGATTATTGACTCTAGTAAACCCTTTGGGTGTTGGTCACATGACGATGTGAACTATGGGTATTAATCACATACAGATGTGAATATTGGTGTTGAATCACATGATGATGTGAACTAGATTATTGACTCTAGTGCAAGTGGGAGATCAAGGAAATATGCCCTAGAGGCAATAATAAAAGTTATTATTTATTTCCTTATATCATGATAAATGTTTATTATTCATGCTAGAATTGTATTAACCGGAAACATAATACATGTGTGAATATATAGACAAACAGTATGTCACTAGTATGCCTCTACTTGACTAGCTCGTTAATCAAAGATGGTTATGTTTCCTAACCATGAACAAGGAGTTGTTATTTGATTAACGGGATCACATCATTGGTTGAATGATCGATTGACATGACCCATTCCATTAGCATAGCACCTGATCGTATAGTTTGTTGCTAGTGCTTTTCTTCATGACTTATACATGTTCCTATGACTATGAGATTATGCAACTCCGTTTGCCGAGGAACACTTTGGGTGCTACCAAGCGTCACAACGTAATCGGGTGATTATAAAGGTACATTACAGGTGTCTCCGAAGGTACATGTTGGGTTGGCATATTTGAGATTAGGATTTGTCACTCCGATTGTCGGAGAGGTATCTCTGGCCCTCTCGGTAATGCACATCACATAAGCCTTGCAAGCATTGCAACTAAATGTGTTAGTTGTGAGATGATGTATTACGGAACGAGAAAAGAGACTTGCCATGAACGAGATTGAACTAGGTATTGGATACCGACGATCGAATCTCGGGCAAGTAACATACCGATGACAAAGGGAACAACGTATGTTGTTATGCGGTCGACCGATAAAGATCTTCGTAGAATATGTAGGAGCCAATATGGGCATCCAGGTCCCGCTATTGGTTATTGACCGAGAGAGGTGTCTCGGTCATGTCTACATAGTTCTCGAACCCGTAGGGTCCGCACGCTTAACGTTTCGATGGCGGTTATTATGAGTTTATATGATATTGATGTACGAAGGTTGTTGAGTCCGGATGAGATCACGGACATGACGAGGAGTCTCGAAATGGTCGAGACATAAAGATTGATATATTGGAAGCCTATGTTTGGACTCGGAATCACTCCGGTGAAATTGGGAATTTTATCGAGTACCGGAGGTTACCGGAACCTCCGGGGGTCAATGGGCCTTGATGGGCCTTAGTGGGAAAGAGAAAGGGGCCATAGTGCTGGCGCACCTTCCCCTTCCCTAGTCCTATTAGGACTAGGAGAAGGCGCCTCTCTCTCTCTCTCTTCCCACTTGGGAAACCTAGTTGGACTAGGATTTGGGGGAATCCTACTCCTAGTAGGAGTAGGACACCCTGGCGCACCTCTCCTTGGCCGGCCAGCCCCTCCCTTCCTCCTTTATATACAGGGCAGGGGGCACCCCATGACACACAAGTTGATCATTGAGATCGTTCTTTAGCCGTGTGCGGTGCCCCTTCCACCAAACTACACCTCGAATATACCGTTGCGGAGCTTAAGCGAAGCCTGCGCCGGTGGAACATCATCATCGTCACCACGCCGTCGTCTTGACGAAACTCTCCCTCAACACTCGGCTGGATCGGAGTTCGAGGGGCGTCATCGAGCTGAGCGTGTGCAGAACTTCGGAGGTGCCGTGACGTTCGGTACTTGGATCGGTTGGATCGGGAAGAAATGCGACTACTTCCTCTACGTTGCGTCAACGCTTCCGTTCTTTGGTCTCACGAGGGTGCGTAGACAACACTCTCATCTCGTTGCTATGCATCACCATGATCTTGCGTGATCGTAGGAAATTTTTGAAATTACTCGTTACCCAACATGACGCACGTGGTGTCCATGAGGAAGGTCGACCTGCGAAAAAGTTAGTCGCGCCAAGGCACATCGATCCTGCACTTCACGTTCAACTTTACAAGCAAGATGGAATAATCGAGTGATATTATTATAATCCTTGTAGTCTAGAATGGTCTGAATCTCTCTATTTAATCCACCCGTAAAACGTGCAAGCATAGCTTCATTCTCCTCAACAATACCACATCTAATCAAGCCGGTTTGTAATTCCCGATAATATTCTTCTACCGAATTTTTCCTTGTCTTAAGCGCTGCAATTTTGAAATAATTCACGTTGATAATATGGTGGAACCCAACGAGTACGCATAGCAGTTTTCAAAGCAGCCCAAGTAGGCTGGAGCAGGATATAATCTACAATGTTCGCACCACCAAACACATGCAAAGCTAGTGAAAGCACAAACAGCAATGCAGGAACACGTCTCTCCTCGGGATATTGTAAACATGTAAATCGTTGTTCAGTTTCTAACTCCCAAGTAAGATATATATCGGGAACATATCTACCCTCAAATGGTGGAATATTCAATTTCAGTTTAGGGAGATGGTCATGATCTCGTACTGAAGAGGAGCCCAACATTGCCATTATTTGCATGTGGGCGACACGGTGGTTGTGGTCTTTGGTGGTTGCACGTAGTTCGATGTTGATCAACCTCATCCTCGTAATCTCTCACATAATCATCCTCCCCACCGCAGCAGCAGGAGCCACGAAGTATCAACAGCAGACACCAAAGAGCTTGGCGGTGAAGAGGGACACGGAAGCTTCGGCGGAGGGCTGTTTCGCGATGTGGAGGTAGTCCTTGTTGTTGTAGTAGAGGTGCATTAGGTGCCGCCGGTGGTGGTGGTGGTAGACGCGCGAGCAATTCATTAAACTTGTTATCGAGCTTTGTTTCGAACGCCTTCTCAATGCCATCTATCTTCTCCATGGCCTCTTCAAATCTATTTAGCACATCTTCCACCTGCCCACTCATCATTTGTTGAAACTTATCATGTAGCGCTTTGTTTGTCATGTTCTCCCGATCGATCCGTCGGCTTGTGATCCTGCCATGGTTAGCAACAATAGAAACACACAAGAATATGATTGACGGACTACCGAGAAGTGGTGGTGGTGGTGTGGTGGACGATCACAAATCCGTCAAGCAAATCTCAAATTCTTACCAGTTCTTACCCAGAAGAAAGGTGATCGGCAACCGATGTAGTCGAACTCTCAAAGCTTGGATAGAGCGATTACGAGGGAGAGTCAAGCGCACGATGTAGATGTATGTGGAGCTGGGAAGGCTTATAATATGGTAGCAAAAAGGGTCAAATAATCAATTCAGAGATGCAAAGTTGAATAAGCGCTCAACGACAGTCTCGCTCTTTGGTCCTAGGCTAGACCGTGCTAGAGACGCGAGCCTAGAACACTAAAAAATCACGGCGCTACACGTAAACAAGGAAAAAGCACACTGGAAATTTTTTTTTCGCTTTTTTTTTTCTTGCCTTTTTTTTTATGCTGCTCTTTTTTTTGCGAAAAATCACTATAATGGCGAGTGTCTCAAAACTCTTCCAAGGTCAAACCGACGGGATGGGCACGAAATTTTTTCGACCAATTTTTTTTTTTGCCGGACCCAAAAAGCTGGAAGCGGGTCAAAAAACTTTCTATAACGGCGATTGTCTCAATACACTTAGAAACACCTAAAATAGGATAGCCAGAAATTTTTTTCGACAAGTGCGTTTCGGAAAATTTTGGGCCTAAGCGGAGGGTGGTTTCAGACTCTTTTTTTGAAACCTACTCCGGCAAGGAAAACACAAATCGAAACTAGATGGATCTCGAAAACAAACCTAATATGAGAAGAACTTCGGATTGGTGGTGGATATATGGTGGTGATATATGGCAGCGGTGGTGGTATATGGTAGCGGTGGTGGTATATGGATATGGATTGAGGCGGTGGCGGATAAGCAATGGTGGTAGATGGCAAGGCGATGATGATGGTGCGGCGGCGGCGTGACAACTTATGATCAGAACTCGAAACTCTAACAGACTAGACTCTAAGACCAACAACTTGACACGACGATGCAACCGCAAATTCAACAAAGCAAAAACCCTAAAAAGATTATGCAAAGGCTCGAGATTGGTTCGGATATGATGAACTAACCCTATTTTTTGTGGCTTTTTCGTGGACTTTAGGTATGAAGAACAGACTCGATCTAATCTCGAAAAACTGTAAAATCTCACCGAGCAACCCGAAAATCTGATACCACTTGATAGAGGCAAAGGTGTCCGATGTTTCGATGAGAGGGTGGCTATCGTTTACGTGGGAGTCGACCTTGACGATCCGACTACGAACGTCGCGAGCGTCGCGCCTTAGCAATCGCTAAACCAACTTCCGAGGGTTATTGACCACGCCGAGCACGATCAACGACCACGAGAGCCTGCTTCCTGCGAGCAAGCGAAGAACAAGCAAGAAACCGAGATTGCAATCTGGATATTGCGAATATAAGATGAAAGCTTTATTGATCAAGGTGGGGTTACTGTGGCGCCTTTATGCAGTCGTTGAACACAAACGAAATGCACGCGAAGTTGCAGCTATGGCGAACTTTTAATCTAAACAAAACCCAAAGTCTAAACGGTGCCCTAAGGGCTGTATATATGGAGGAAGAGGGGGGAATTTCGTGGCCCTTGGGGAAGGGGTCCGAAACCAACCCTATCTCTTGTTTCCCCACACATATGGACTCTAAAAACGGCCTATACTTATGTATTTCGAAATTACATTGGCCTGGCCCAATAATAAGGTGACGTGACACCTAGAATAGCCTCTGGACGAAATTTATGAAGTGGCATCTTGTATATTTCGTCCAAGGCTTCATTCACTCCTTATGGTGGCTTCAAAGTCCTGAAATCATCACTTGTAACTCCGTTCTTGTTTCCCTTGCGCATGCCATCAACTCCATGCTTGTTCTTGCTCCAATGTTCATCCTTCTCCAAGCTAGGCCCTTCATTTGTAAGCAAAACAAATGTATCCATTTTAGGCAGCATCATATTCTCATGAACATTAGAATCATTACCAAGAAACGAAAGTACCTGGTAATTTAATTGGCGTGCGCGAGCTCTAGTAATTGGTCCATTATATGTAATAGTAGGGGCTATGGGTGTAACAATGGTATTGATGTCCTCATCATGCACCGTTGCTAAAGTTCGTCGCTTATAAGCACCACGTGATGATCGGGTGTGATGGATTCTTACGTTCACATACAACGGGTGTAAGACAGATTTACACACGCAAAACACTTAGGGTTAACTTGACGAGCCTAGCATGTACAGACATGGCCTCGGAACACGGAGACCGAAAGGTCAAAGACGAGTCGTATGGAAGATACGATCAACATGAGAATGTTCACCGACGATGACTAGTCCGTCTCACGTGATGATCGGACACGGCCTAGTCGACTCGGATCGTGTAACACTTAGATGACTAGAGGGATGTCTAATCTGAGTGGGAGTTCATTTAAATAATTTGATTATATGAACTTAATTATCATGAACTTAGTCTAAAACTTTTGCATAATATGTCTTGTAGATCAAATGGCCAACGCTCATGTCAACTTGAACTTCAACGCGTTCCTAGAAAACCAAGCTGAAAGATGACGGCAGCAACTATACGGATGGGTCCGAACTTGAGATCATCCTCATAGCTGCCAGAAACAATATGTCCTAGAAGGACCGCTAGGTGACGCTCCGTCCCAAAGAACCAAGACATTATGAATGCTTGGCAGTCTCGTCTTGATGATTACTCCCTCGTTCAAGGCGGCATGCTTTATAGCTTAGAACCGGGGCTCCAAAAGCGTTTTGAGCATCACGGAGCATATGAGATGTTCGAGGAGCTGAAACTAGTTTTCCAAGCTCACACTCGGGTCGAGAGATATGATATCTCCGACAAGTTCTATAGCTGTAAGATGGAGGAAAATAGTTCTGTCAGTGAGCACATACTCAAGATGTCTGGGTTGCACAACCGTATGACCCAGCTGAATATTAACCTCCCTGATGAGGCGGTCATTGAAAGAATCCTTCAGTCGCTCCCACCAAGCTATAAGAGCTTTGTGATGAACTACAATATGCAGGGGATGGTAAAGACCATTCTGAAGTATTCTCAATCTTTGAAGTCGTGAGAGGTTGAAATCAAGAAAGAACATCAAGTGTTGATGGTCAATAAGACCACTAAGTTCAAGAAGGGCAAGGGCAAGAAGAACTTCAAGAAGGACAGCAAGGAGGTTGCAGCGCCCGGTAAGCAAGTTGCCGGAAGAAGTTAAAGAATGGACCCAAGCACGAGGCCGAGTGCTTTTATTGCAAGGGAAGGGTCCTTTGGCGGAACTGCCCCAAATACTTAGCGGATAAGAAGGCCGGCAACACCAAAGGTATATTTGATATACATGTAATTGATGTGTACCTTACCAAAGACTCGTAGTAACTCCCGGGTATTTGATACCCGTGCCGTTGCTCATATTTGTAACTCACGGCAGAGCTGCGGAATAAGCGGAGATCGGCGAAGGGCGAGGTGACGATGCGCGCGTCGGGAATGGTTCCAGAGTCGATGTGATCGCCGTCGGCACGCTACCTCTTCATTTACCTACGGGATTAGTTTTGAACCTTAATAATTGTTATTTGGTGCCAAGTTTGAGCATGAACATTGTATCTGGATCTCATTTAATGCGAGATGGCTACTCATTTAAATCCGAGAATAATGGTTGTTCTATTTATATGAGAGATATGTTTTATGGTCATGCTCCGATGGTCAATGGTTTATTCTTAATGAATCTCGAGCGTAGTGTTACACATATTCATAGCGTGAATACCAAAAGATGTAAAGTTGATAACGATAGTCCCACATACTTGTGGCACTGCCGCCTTGGTCACATTGGTGTCAAGCGCATGAAGAAGCTCCATGTTGATGGACTTTTGGAGTCTCTAGATTATGAATCATTTGACACATGCGAACCATGCCTCATGGGCAAGATGACCAAGACTCCGTTCTCCGGAACGATGGAGCGAGCAACCAACTTGTTGGAAATCATACATACCGATGTGTGCGGTCCAATGAGTGTTGAGGCTCGCGGAGGATATTGTTATGTTCTCACTCTCACAGATGACTTGAGTAGATATGGGTATGTCTACTTGATGAAACACAAGTCTGAGACCTTTGAAAGGTTCAAGGAATTTCAGAATGAAGTAGAGAATCAACGTGACCGAAAGATAAAATTCTTACGATCGGATCGTGGAGGAGAATATTTAAGTCACGAATTTGGTACACACTTAAGAAAATGTGGAATCGTTTCACAACTCACGCCGCTGGAACACCTCAACAGAACGGTGTGTCCGAACGTCGTGTCGCACTCTATTGGATATGGTGCGGTCTATGATGTCTCTTACCGATTTACCGCTATCATTTTGGGGATACGCTCTAGAGACAGCTACATTCACTTTAAATAGGGCACCGTCTAAATCCGTTGAGACGACACCGTATGAATTATGGTTTGGGAAGAAACCTAAGTATCGTTTCTAAAAGTTTGGGGATGCGATGCTTATGTCAAGAAACTTCAACCTGAAAAGCTCGAATCCAAGTCGGAAAAATGCGTCTTCATAGGATACCCTAAGGAAACCATAGGGTATACCTTCTACTTAAGATCCGAGGGCAAGATCTTTGTTGCCAAGAACGGATCCTTTACGAAAAAAGTTTCTCTCGAAAGAAGTAAGTGGGAGGAAAGTAGAACTCGATGAAGTACTACCTCTTGAGCGGGATAATAGTGCAGCTCGGAAAATGTTCTGTGATGCCTACACCAATCAAGAGGAAAATAATGATGATGATCAAGGTACTTGGATCAAGTTGCTCTTGAACTTCGTGGGGTCCACAAGGACACGTTCCGCACTGTGTGGTACGGCAACCCTGTCCCGGAAATCATGTTGTTAGACAACGGTGAACCTTGAACTATGAAGAAGCGATGGCGGGCCCAGATTCCAACAAATGGCTAGAAGCCATGAAATCCGAGATAGAATCCATGTATGAAAACAAAGTATGGACTTTGGTGACTTGCCGATGATCGTGAGCGATAGAAAATAAATGGATCTTCAAGAAGAAGACGGACGCGGATGGTAATGTCACCATCTATAAAGCTCGACTTGTCGCTAAGGGTTATCGGCAAGTTCAAGGGATTGACTACGATGAGACTTTCTCTCCGTGGCGAAGCTTAAGTCCGTCCGAATCATGTTAGCAATTGCTGCATACTATGATTATGAGATATGGCGGATGGACGTCAAAACAGCATTCCTTAACGGTTATCTTAAGGAAGAGCTGTATATGATGCAGCCGGAAGGTTTTGTCGATCCTAAGAACGCTAACAAAGTATGCAAGCTCCAATGATCCATTTATGGACTGGTGCAAGCATCTCGGAGTTGGAACATTCGCTTTGATGAGATGATCAAAGCGTTTGGGTTATCTTGAGACTTATGGAGAAGCTGCGTTTACAAGAAAGTGAGTGGGAGCTCAGTAGCATTTCTCATATTATATGTAGATGACATACTTTTGATGGGAAATGATATAGAATTCTTGGACAGCATTAAGGCCTACTTGAATAAATGTTTTCAATGAAGGACCTTGGAGAAGCTGCTTATATATTAGGCATCAAGATCTATAGAGATAGATCGAGGGCGCCTCATAGGTCTTTCACAAAGCACATACCTTGATAAGATTTTGAAGAAGTTCAAAATGGATCAGTCCAAGAAGGGTTCTTGCACAGTATTGCAAGGTGTGAGATTGAGCTCACTCAATGCCCGACCACGACAAAAGATAAAGAAGAGATGAGTGTCATCCCTATGCTTCAGCCATAGGATCTATTATGTATGCCATCTTGTGTACTGGACTGATGTAAACCTTGCCGTAAGTTTGGTAGGAAGGTACCAAAGTAATCCCGCAAGGAACACTTGACAGCGGTCAAGAATATCCTGAAGTACCGAAAAGGACAAAGGACATGTTTCGTTTATGGAGGTGACGAAGAGCTCGTCGTAAGGGTTACGTCGGCGCTAGCTTCGACACGATCTGATGACTCTAAGTCACAAACCGGATCGTGTATATGTTGAATGGTGGAGCGATGGCTGGTGCGGTACAAGCGAGCATCGTGGCGGGATCTACATGTGAAGCGGAGTACATGGCAGCCTCGGAGGCAGCGCATGAAGCAATATGGGTGAAGGAGTTTATCACCGACCTAGGAGTCATACCCAATGCGTCGGGGCCGATCAAACTCTTCCGTGACAACACCGAGCTATTGCACTTGCCAAGGAGCCCAGGTTTCACAAGAAGACCGAGCACATCAAGCGTCGCTTCAACTCCATCCGTGAAAATGTTCAAGATGGAGACATAGAAATTTGTAAAGTGCATACGGATCTGAATGTCGCAGATCCGCTGACTAAACCTCTTCCACGGGCAAAACATGATCAACACGAGAACTCTATGGGTGTTCGATTCATCACAATGTAACTAGATTATTGACTCTAGTGCAAGTGGGAGACTGTTGGAAATATGCCCTAGAGGCAATAATAAAAGCATTATTATTATATTTCCTTGTTCATGATAATTGTCTTTTATTCATGCTATAAGCGTATTATCCGAAAATCGTAATACACGTGTGAATACATAGACTACAATCGTCCTAGTAAGCCTCTAGTTGACTAGCTCGTTGGTCAACAGATAGTCATGGTTTCGACTATGGACATCGATGTCATTGACAACGGGATCACGTCATTAGGAGAATGGCGTGATGGACAAGACCCAATCCTAAGCATAGCACAAAGATCGTGTAGTTCGTTTTGCTAGAGCTTTTCCAATGTCAAGTATCTCTTCCTTAGACCGTGAGATCGTGTAACTCCGGATACCGTAAGAGTGCTTTGGGTGTACCAAACGCGTCAACGCGTGGCGGGTGACTATAAAGGTGCACTACAGGTATCTCCGAAAGTGTCATTGGGTTGACACGGATCGAGACAGGATTTGTCACTCCGTATGACGGAGAGGTATCACTGGGCTCACTCGGTAGTGCATCATCATAATGAGCTCAAAGTGATCAAGTGTCCGGTCACGGGATCATGCATTACGGTGCGAGTAAAGTGACTTGCCGGTAACGAGACTGAGCGAGGTATTGGGATACCGACGATCGAGTCTCGGGCAAGTAACATACCGTCGACAAAGGGAATAGTATACGGGTTGCTTGAATCCTCGACATCGTGGTTCATCCGATGACATCATCGAGGAGCATGTGGGAGCCAACATGGGTATCCAGATCCGCTGTTGGTTATTGACCGAGAGCGCCTCGGTCATGTTCGCATGTCTCCGAACCCGTAGGGTCTACACATAAGGTTCGGTGGCGCTAGGGTTATTAGGAAGACTTGTATGTGATTACGAATGTTGTTCGAGTCCGGATGAGATCCGGACGTCACGAGGAGTTCCGGAATGGTCTGGAGGTAAAGATTTATATATGGGAAGTTGTCAAGCGGACACGAAAAAGTTTGGTCATATCGGTATTGTACTGGGCCACCGGAAGGTTCCGAGGACCACGGGAGGGGCCACCCCTCCGGGGCCACTGGGCTGCGTGGGAGGCAGACAGCCCCGTGGGCTGGGCGCAACCTCCCTTGGGCCCATGCGCCTAGGGTTGAGGGGGAACCCTAAGGCGCGCCCTTGCTTGGGGGCAAGCCCCCCCCTTAACGCCGCCCCCCTCTAGATGCATCTAGAGGGGCCGCCCCTCCTCCCTTCCCTATAAGTAGAGGGGTGAGGGAGGCTGCATACACAACTTGAAGGCGCAGCCCTCCCTCCCAACACCTCTCCTCCTCGCGTGCGCTTGGCGAAGCCCTCTTGGGAATGTCACTCCGTCATCATCCTGTTGTCGTGCTGCTGTTGGAGCCATCTTCCTCAACCTCTCCTTCCTCCTTGCTGGATCAAGGCGGAGGAGACGTTGCTCATACCGTACGTGTGTTGAACGCGGAGGTGCTGTCCGTTCAGCACTTGGTCATCGGTGGTCCGAGTACGACTCCATCATCACCATCCCCTAGAAAGCTTCCGCACGCGATCTACTAGTGGTATGTAGATGCAAACTCACTTCCTTGACTCGTTGCTTAGATGAACTCATAGATGGATCTTGGTGAAACCGTAGGAAAATTTTTAATTTTCTGCAACGTTCCCCAACATGGTCCAGGGATCTACCTGTGATAGTGATGGGCCCCATGTGGGTCCCAAATGATGGGTCCTTGAACCTACCTGTAATAGGTGACCACATCACCAGGGGCCTTTGGCACCCTGGTGGGTAATGGGGCTCACAAGCCTCCGTTTGACCTACCTCTGCCTCTATAAATACCCTAAAATCACAAAACCTACCAGGCAGTCCACAAAACACTTCTTCCGCTGCTGCAAGTTCCAGAACCATGAGATCCCATCCAGAGGCCTTTTCCGGCACTCTGCCGGAGGGGGAACAATCACGGAGGGGTTCTTCATCATCCTTGTTGCCCCTCCGATGATGCATGAGTAGTTTACCACGGACCTATGGGTCCATAGTTTGTAGCCAGATGGCTTCTTCTCTCTTTTTGACCTTCAATACAATGTTCTCCTCGGTGTTCTTGGAGATCTATTTGATGTAATGAGTTTTTGTGGTGTGTTTATCTGGATCCGATGAATTATGAGTTTATGATCAGATCTATCCATGAATATTATTTGAGTTTTCTCTGAACTCTTTTATGCATGATTATGATAACTTCATATTTCTTCTTCGGTTTATTGGTTTGGTTTGGCCAACTAGATCGATTTATCCTGCCATGGGAAGGGGTGCTTTGTGGGTTCGATGTTGCGGTGCTCAATCTCAGTGACGGAAAGGGACATGACACGCATCTATCGTTGCTATTAAGGGTAACAAGATGGGATTTATTTCATCTGTGAGTTTATCTTGTGTATGTCATGCTATCTTGCTTAAGGCGTTACTCCGTTCTTTCATGAACTTAGTACACTAGATGCTTGCTGGATAGCGGGCGATGTGTGGAGTAATAGTAGGAGATGCATAGTCGTTTTGGTCTACTTGTCTCGGACGTGATGCCTATATACATGATCATTGCCTGGGATATCGTCATAATTATTTGCTTTTCTGTTAATTGCCCAACAGTAATTTGTCTACCCACTGTATTTTGTTTTCTTGAGAAAATCCTCTAGTGAAAACTATGGCCACAGGTCTATTTTCTATCATATATTAAAACTAAAAATACCTTGATGCAATTTTCTTTCACTTATTTTATTTTGTATTTTTGTCAAATCTATCTATCAAAATTCTATCTTTTAATCTTCCTCATAACCGTAGAGGGATTGACAATCCCTCTACGTGTTGGGTTGCAACTATTTGTTGTTTGTGTGCAGGTGCTGTTTACATAGTGTTGCTTGGTTATCCTACTGGATTGATAACCTTGGTTTCATAACTGAGGGAAATACTTATCTCTATTGTATTGCATCATCCTTTCCTCTTCGAGGAAATCCCAACGCAGCTCACAAGTAGCAACTCTCGTCTTTTGCACTTGATATACTTAGAGTAGATGTAGTAGTAGTATAAGACAAAGGTTTTGTTCTAGTAGCTGAAATAATTTTGTAGCCTTTGTTCTGTTTAGTCTAGATAACCAAGACTTGTCGTGGGACTGTTTTAAATGAATTGATCTTAACTAAGGATAACCATGCACAAGAGAGAGTATTCAAAGACTTGGGCGTTGAGAAAAATTGTAGAGAAGATGATGTTTGAAATGCTCAACCCCATGTTGTTACTTTTAATAGACTTGATAGATCTTGTGGATTAAATTGTGTAGAGGAACTTAGTTGAAGGGTGAATGAGATTATGCCAAAAATCTGTGTTGTATCTCTTACATTATGCTTCATCTTCTCGCTGGTGCCATGACCCTGCTACTATATGCACATGTACGTGTGTAAATGTGACTTCGTGACATTTATTGATGCTATACCAAGGTCTCCCCTGACCAATGAACGATCCACCAGAGCTATGGCTCGGATTTTGGTTATGTGTTTGCTACCGTACGTAGTTGCCACACTACAAATGAATATTATTCGACTTTCTCCTGAATTGTTGTGTATGTGTTAAATAAAGGATACTGATCAAAAGATCTCAAAACAGACATACATCAAAGGTCCATAGTTCCCAAAAATTAAGCCACATCAAAACTATATGGATGATCACTTATTTGGTATAATCCCTTCACGTGACAAGCAAAGTTTCAACAAAAAGTGATTGAAATAAAGTGCTTGAGAGCCTTGAGGACGAGATAATTGTGGGTATGTTTATGAGAACTCTAGCATCATATTTTTCTACATGCCTTTCACTCCCTAACTTATGTTTTTATGGCTTCATTAAAGAAAAACTCTTTCGTGCATTCCCTGCAAGCAAGTGTTGTCTAGGAAAAACATAATTGAGTGTTGCAAAGTTGTTTTATCTAGTAGATCAAAAACTTTGGGTTGATTATCTTTGCTTCACTAACACTTGCACAGTAATCATGCCACCGCTACACCTACACTAAGTTTTCAGGTCAAGAAGCGGAGGGCTATCTAGGCATACCGATCGTAAGTGAACCAAAACATTCTCGTTATTTCGGTTTAAACAAATGAGGTCCTTATGATTCAGATTTTTCTCTATGTTGCTTGAGGACGATTGATGAGTCCAAATTATGTGATCATTTTGTTAGTATTTTTGTGCCTACACTGTAGGCTTAGTGGGATTTTACCATGTTCGCGCACTTCTATTTGTCGTTTCCTCAGATAAAGCTTTTTGGACCAAATATTATTATATGGAAGAAATCTCAGGAAATGGTAGTGGAATCAAAAAATTAAAGTGATAATCACCTACCGTAAGAGAAAGAAGCAAAATGGGCAAAGAAGCCGTCGCCACGGGATCTCTAGAGCAAAAGACGGTGTTCCATACAACTGCATCGTCCCTATGAGCGGTCATATGGAGTGCCATCGCCACCGCTGGATCAACTATACTCACCCCGTCAAGACGGATCGTAAGTCAGACGCCCAGAGACACCAGAAACTCGTCAGAAGCAGGAACCCTAGCCTCCAGAGTGATCCGGAGGGAGGAACCGGCAAGGAGGAGGCCGTCGCCTCCACCATCTTCATCAAGAAGGCTCCACCATCATCCCCGCTGTCATCATCATAACCATCTATCTTTCCCCTATTGTAATATCAAGAACCCTAAAGGAAGAACTTGTGTATTACATGTGTGATTCGTTCATGTTTCCCATCTTTGGTGGTATGATGTTTGTTACCCTCATGTGTGAGTAGTTCCCTTAGTTCTCGGGGACATGGATAAACCCTAGTGTGCAATAGATTGATTGATATTAGGATTTGACATCCTCTTTGCATGTTTATGTCAATGATCTTCTTGACATTGTGTGAAGTCGACCATCCAATGTATGCCAACTTTAGACAGAAGGTTATTACTGTTGGAGAACTATGTGGTTGTGGAGGTGGATGACGTGACATGCCCCATTCTGACACCCAATTTTTTTTTTGCCTTGTTTTGTTAATTAAAATCTTGCCAGGAGATTTAACTTTCCTTTTTCTGGGTTTTTCTGGTTTTCAGAACTTTTCCTTTCTTGATTATTGTGGAGTTTTTACCCCAAGTGAGAACTTCCCAATTTTATTGGACTCATTTACTCTCTCTATTAAAACAATTCTTTTATCAGTAGGATTATTTAAATAATTATTTGTCCCCCTGAGCTTTGTTTCCCTAAAATTGGTTTTTATAAGTTTAGGGTCCATTTGAACTGCAACCCTTTTATAAATTCATTCAAAAATCTCACAAAAATTTGGAGATGTCATGTGATGTATTTAAACCACTTTTATGCAAAAATATCTTCTGTCCTTTGGATATTTTGAGCCCTACACCTTTCTTTCAAATCTGGTCCAGTGAGCAGTTTTGCACTACAACCTATTTAAATAATTCTTCCTAGCTTCGACCAAAATTATGGGGTGTCAGTAATAGTATGCAACTCAACTTTATGCAAAAACCTAGTGATGTTCTTTGGAAAGATTGAGTGAACCAACCTCTTTTCTATTCTGGTCCAACTTGGTGATTTGTACTGCAACCATCTCCTAACTTGCTCCTTTACCCATGAGCTTTCTCCTGCTTGTAGTCCTCCTTGCTAAACCCCTACGTCCAGGAGCATGCACCCATTGGATCATTTTTGGTTCAAGAAGTGAGGCCATTTACCTTCTGTCCAAATCTGAAGTTTTGCAAAACTTGCACTAGCAAGTATGAGCTTTGGGCAAACTAACCTCACCACCCTCTCTTTAATCTAAAGAGACCCCTCTGGAAGTTTTGGTCACTCCAAGAAATGCCTAAGTGCCTCGGCATTTTGTCAAACACCACAATGGGCATGAACAATTTTGGCATGATTGTAAGTTTGTGTTGTGAACTTTCCCATCTGTCCAAACCAAGTTGTCTAGTAGCCTCCTAATGGTCTCTAACCCAGACACAATGGATTTGCATTTGATCTCTAGCAGTTTTGGCCATCCACGGCATTTAAATCGAGAAGACGCGATTACGCCAGTCTGCGAGCGAGCACGCGTTTTGCGATGCCAGCGCTTGAAACAGCGCGCCCTGGATAAGCTTCCCCGAGCTCATCCTGATCCTTTCCCTCTCGCCGCATCGCGCCAAGAGCCCCGACCGCCTCCTCGCCCCCTGCAGCATTGCCAGCAAGCCGCTTGGCGGCACGCCCGCGGCCGCATCCGCCACCGGCATGAGCAGCACCGCCCAAGCCACCACAGCATGCCAGCTCGCCTCCTTCGACAGTAGAGTGGACGTCGTTTGCCCCTGGAGCTAGCCAGCCACCGCCACGTCGCCCTGCCGCACAGTAGGGCGGTCCACCGACGAGCTCATCCACGGCCGCCGCGAACCGACTTGGAGGTGCTATATAAGGGAGTCCCCAGACTCCTCCGAGCCCTCAGGCAACCCCACACCGTCCCACTAGTGCCCCCATCGCCATCAATTGAAGAGGAGAAGGTCATCTTCAACCTCTCCGGTCAGCTCGGCCGCCGCCTCGTCCCAGCCGGTTCTGACGCACCTAGACCTCCCCTGCCCTCCCAAACGCCACCGTCCGACTCCACTTGAACCCGCGGAGCTGCCCAGCCTCCCAGTCACAGCTAGGAACCACCGTGGCCGGAATCCCCAAATCCACCGAAGCCTTCCTCCGCCGCAGAGCTCGCCGCCGGCGATTTCCTCCACCTCCGACGACCCTACGACCACCAGGAGGACCGCCTAGGAGTGGCGGATCCATCCCTGCACTTGGATGCCCGCGAAGGACCACCGTTACGGCGGCGATCGCCGAACCCGCCCGCTCGGGCGAAGAGAGGGAGAAGACGCGGCGAATGGTCAACCCGATGGGCGAAAGGGCCCACCGTCAATGACCCAGCGCCGGTCCACGTGGGTTAAGTGAAAGCGTAAAAACCCGAGTACGTAACCCTACTTAGAAAGCGTATTCGTGACTGAAACGTTTTCTTTTTGTTTTATTTTAAAAACAGTTTTTGACCAAATGTTTGACTGGCTATAACTTTTTAAATATAAGTCCAAATGAACTGAATCTTTTTCCTACCACTCTCAAATATTGTCTAGTTTATTTTAAGATTTATTTAAAAAACATTCAAACAACTTTTTTGTACTGTTTTGTAAATGTGTGTTAATTCAAATTTATTTAAAATAGGATTTTTGGAGAAGAAGAAAACTTGCAAAAGTTTTTAGGATGCACCCTGCCTCTACGCAACTTGAAGGCAAGCATTCTGAGCCCTGGCATAATATTTTGCATGCATTATTTGACACGATTATGACATTACCTCAAAACATGGAACTCGTTATTTCATGTGATGATGTGACCGTTTGCATAAATGCTTATTTGAAATTTCCTTGCTGTTGGAAATGGACATGTTTGTGACAATGATCATCCTCACATGCCGTTCGTGCCTACCGGAAGGAAAACGGGAAAGTCTCTGTCTTGGGTAGACCCGAGCTTGTCCCTAGTTCCTCGTCGAGACGAGTGTGTCCGGCATGGCATGAAGGGTACGATGAGTGGTGAGTCTGTCTGTTTGATGAAATATATTCGTTATGCTAATCATGCAGGGAATACTTGAAACCTCCTGAGTCGACCATAAATCGAGTCTTGTTCCGGTAACCCCCATACCTGTTTCGTACTACCACTTGTCCCTGCCATGCGTAGGGTACGGTTCAGTAAGTTGTCAACCCCTTTCCTAGCACACAACGTACAGAGAGGCCATGGTGGAAGATACTGGAGGCATCCGGTAGGCATGCCACGACCGAGGCATGGGTGTTTGGTTGTAGCCGAAGGGTAGCTCCCCGATTCTTGTGCGGTATAATTTTGTGATCCCATGCTACGTCGAGGTTGTAGCCTCCCCACTTAGAGTTTTGCTTAACGGGTGTCGTGGGTGATTTCGGACACCGTAAGTTAGGCCGGTGTGTGGGATTAGTGTGTTTTCAATCAAAAGATCAGTAACGAATTAGTCCTGATGGACTAAAGGAATCCGTTATTCATGGGTAAAGAGTACACCCTCTGCAGAGATTAAATCTATTCGAATAGCCGTGTCCATGGTTAAGGATTACAGTCTGGGATGGGTCAAGTGTCGGTCTTAGTGTCGGTCTTCGGAGGAGAAACTAGTAAACTAGAACTTGGACCATGATTGGTGACTTGTGATTATTATGATGATTATTATGGACTAACCCCTTTTAATTATTTGAAGTATTGAGTATCCCTGGGACGGTTCTACCTCCTGGATATTCATTGTGATTATTTTTCTTATAAGCCCTTTATGTGGCGTCACTCAGACGCCCGACTGTGGCATTGCTTGTTATTTATTTCCCTTATGAGCCCTTTATGTGGCGTCGCTCAGACGCCCGACTGTGGCATTGCTTGTTATTTATTTCCCTTATGAGCCCTTTATGTGGCGTCGCTCAGACGCCCGACTGTGGCATTGCTTGTTATTTATTTCCCTTATGAGCCCTTTATGTGGCGTCATTTGAGACCTTGGTCGTGGCATTGCTTGTTATTTATTTCCCTTATGAGCCGTTTATGTGGCGTCGCTGAGACGCCTTGATCGTAACATTGCTTGTTATTTATTTCCTTATGAGCCCTTTATGTGGCCTCGCTCAGACCTTGATTGTGGCATTGCTTGTTATTTATTTCCTTATGAGCCCTTTATGTGGCGTCGCTCGACGCCTTGATCGTGGCATTGCTTGTTATTTATTTCCTTATGAGCCCTTTATGTGGCGTCGCTAAGACGCCTTGATTGTGGCATTGCTTGTTATTTATTTCCTTATGAGCCCTTTATGTGGCCTCGCTCGACGCCTTGCCGTGGCATTGCTTGTTATTTATTTCCTTATGAGCCCTTTATGTGGCGTCGCTCGACGCCTGGTGTGGCATTGCTTGTTATTTATTTCCTTATGAGCCCTTTATGTGGCGTCATTGAGACGCCTTGATCGTGGCATTGCTTGTTATTTATTTCCTTATGAGCCCTTTATGTGGCGTCGCTCGAGACCTTGGTATTGCTTGTTATTTATTTCCCTTATGAGCCCTTTATGTGGCGTCGCTGAGACGCCCGACTGTGGCATTGCTTGTTATTTATTTCCCTTATAAGCCCTTTATGTGGCGTCGCTCAGACGCCCGACTATGGCATGCTTATTACTTTCCTTATAAGCCCTTTATGTGGTGTCGCTGAGACGCCCGACTGTGGCACTGCTTGTTATTTATTTCCCTTATAATGCCCTTTATGTGGTGTCGCACAGACGCCCGACCGTGGCACTTTACTTCTACTACATTGTTGCATATCCTTATAAATAACCTGCTTGCATGCATCAGAGATTTTATTTTTACGACTGACGATGTGAACATGGATTATTTCAGTGCATGGCTATCATTTATATTATACCCATGTTCATAATGGTTGCGAGTACATTCAAAGTACTCACTGGCTTGTCCCTGGCTATTGTCTTGGCCAGATTTCTTGCTTAGAGAGGGGCGTTGCAATGTCGGCGGGACCTAAGCAACGGTGATAGCAGCCTCGCCAAGATAGGAGTTAACACAGTCACCGTTCTTCACATGGGAAATGGAGTTCCATGGATCTTGATGATCCGCAAACCGCTTCCGCCATCAACCACTAGAAACCATTTGTTGTACTCACAGGCCAAAATGGTCTTGTACTACATAATTCGTATTTTGCTTGGAATTTCTGTACCAAATTGATGCCTCATCAGCTAACAGTAATCCTGGGGCTGATGATCATGACGGCCATTTTCTGGAAATTAATATTCGGAAAACCGGTCGCGACAGACTTGGTATCAGAGCCAGGCTGACCATTGGCTAATCCTATCTTAGCCAGGTCAATAAACTTAGGCAAACCAACCCACCAAGCCTTAACCGAACCCCAGCCAAGCTTCCCATGCAAGATAGCCACACAGTGACCCGACACCTTTTGGCGGTCGGTGCCCAACCTATCAACCTAGCCTGTCGATCACGCGCCAGTGACCGACACCTAAAATTGTCTCATTCGAAGCGTGCGAAGGAAGACTATGTTTCCTTTTTCCTAAAAAAGGGCACGCTAGCCCCAACCCAGCACAGCACAGCCTCTACCCCAAACCAAGCCACAATGCCTGGCCCCGTCGTGCACAATGAGACCACAGCAACCAAGCTTGGAGGCTTTGTGACCATACTCGCAAACCTCACCCGTCGTGCCTATGCATTAGAAGAGCCCCGAGAATATGTTGTGTACCAAGGACCCATGGCGGTGAGGACCGTCAATTACAGGCCCTTTGTGCACATCTACGGTAGGGTCTAGCGCCCAACGCCTCTGAGTTCACCGGAAGGACAACTTCCTTTGAGCCACAAGCCATCCAACTAGCGGCTCATGAGGCTATAGTTCATCTCCGCACTTGTCGCCTGAGTTAGCGTCGCTTCGTTCCACTACTACCCCAATCGTGAAGGGTATGGAAGACCACCCCAAGTTGCCAACGGAGATCACGAGACAGATCCTGCATTGTTGCACCTAGTGCGCTATATAGGTGCACTAGAGGAACTCTTTGATCAAATCACCATTGATCTGATCGCAGCTCGTGGAGAGCTGGTTCGTCGAGCCCCGGCGAGAGAAGAGAACGAGCCCGACGCCGACAACCCAGTCGTGCTGTTCGGACACCCGATCGAGTCCCTGAGGTCTGCCCCAGCCGTCGGCCAAGACGCTTTGATGACCCCAGAAGTGCTTCGTCGCCTCCTGGGAGCACACTCCAACGGGATTGTGGCCAACAATCCCCGAGATGGTCATCATCGCTACCCTGAGCCTGCAGCCCCTCAACCCTCTCCAACTAATTCCGACGGCGAGACTCGTGGAGAAGCCTCGACATCCACAAGGCACGCCCGCTTAGATGTAAACGAGGTAGACTAAGTCACTCGAGTAGTGTCGAGTCTCAGTGTATTCCCCGCTTTGTAATCGTGTGACCTTGAGGATAAACGCAGCCTATCGTTGTGCCTCTGTTTTAAATAGTAGCCTTGCATGGATATATCAGCATGCGGTATAAATTTCTATCCCAGGCACAGTTACCAAAACCACCCCGACAAACCCCACAGTGATACATCACTTTGGTGAGATATGTATCTGTGGCTTTGACCCCGGCCTTTGGAGCTGAGCTGGCAAATTCATTACCTTTCACCACGGTAAAATGACCCAGCTCCGGTGCTATAAAAGGGCCACCGTGTAACCCTGTCAAGCACTCCTCACCTTGTGCACCATCCTCACAACCATTTCTTGCCATGCCGAGCCCTAGTATTTATCTGAGGACTCCAGATGCAATCCCAGGTAGTTTTGTCAAGATATTGTGGGATTTTACCTGCAGATACCATGGCGCTACCCACCACCCCATCTGACGAGCTGTTCAAATCAAGGATCACCCTTCCACCTCAAGATCTTTGGGCAGCGACACATCCCTCGATAAAACCCAAACCAAGATCAATGGAGGTCTCCTTCATGGGAAATCTATACCAACCCACATATGGCCGTAGAAGCTGCTGCATATGAAGCGCTTGCTCGCCTTGATTAAGTGGTGCCCTATGCCGTGACGAGGGTATTATTACTTCGAACCGTGCGGCACCGGAGGAGTAACTTCTTTTCGGTGGGCGAATTGAGAGAGACCAGTCTGGCCAACCTTGTCGATGCGTCATCGCTCAAGAGCGTTTAACCCAACGTGTAATGGGTTATCTCTAGAGCCTCATGATTTAAATCCTCGATTGCCATCGGCGAATCTTTGAGCCCGACCGGAGAGACACATTCATCGCTGGTCAATCCACTTTCCCGATAGAAGAGGAGTATCGATGCAGAGACATTTTCTCGGGACCCCGTCCAGTTACCGTTTTCAATTTAGACGTCGCTGCTGTGTTTATTCCTGCAACTGTGCTTATGTGTTGTAACTTATGCGCGATATCCCGATTTTGCGCGGCAAGTAAATCTTTTAGTTTCTATTAAAGTGAGTAGCTCTGTTGCGGTTTGACTCTATTATATTTCTGTTTTCTCTCGCGAAAAATCCTGGAGTGGGATTTCTTTTCCTGAGTTGCTGCATCTGCACCTTCTCACGACGTAGATTATTTTATTTCATGCAGCACCACGACAGCAGACTCACAACCACAATTACTCGAACACATACACTGCTTGCAAAATTTTGCAACTGTGTTGCATCTAGCTAAGCATTTCCCGGCAACAGTTAAATGCCCGACACACCCCACCTACTCCTCGTGGTCACCGCCACCGCGGAGAGCCAACACCCGAGCAGCAACATCACGACGATCATCGATGATCATCCAGCGCCGCGAGCACGGAGAGCCCGGACACGCCGCCACCCTCCGCATAGTAGGATCACGTGCGATCCGGCACCACCTCCGCCATTAGAGCCTCGTCTCGAGCTCCGGCCAACGGAAACAGAGGAGAAGGAGGGAGACGGAGGAGCGAGGCCAGGTGCGAGGAAAAGGAGGAGAACACCTCGGCCGTTTTATAGCTCGACCTCGGTGTACGGTGGGCGAGGTCCACCAGCGCCGCTCGTTGCCCGACCGCCCGGTGTTGGAGGCGAATCCATGGCGATGCCGACAACAAGACTGCCCGCGAGGTGAGTGCTGCTGCTGCCGGCAGCTAACGCCGCCAGACTACCGCGATCGGCCTAGATGCCCTCTGGCGCTAGGCGTCGCCGATGGAGAAAGGGGAAGCGCGTGAGAGAGAGAAGAAGAAGGAGCGGAGGAAGAAGAAGAGGCCGACGGTGGGCCCGGGTCCACTGTCGACCAGAGAGAGCACTGTGCTCTCGGGTACGACCAGCGTATTAATAAATTTAGAATTTATTCTAAATTTATATCCAGCGTAGAAATCTTTCGTTTTTCCCCAAAACAGTGGATTTTTCCACGCCGCGCCAGTAATCCACACTGTATTTTTTGCACCACTTATTGCCCTCTCACTGTAGCCACTTTTGTTTTAATGAGTATTTTTTTATTAAAGGAGCCCTTAGCAAATCTCAAGGACGAGATTTTTCTTAAGGGGGGTAGTGTTGTGACACCCAAATTTTTTTTTGCCTTGTTTTGTTAATTAAAATCTTGCCAGGAGATTTAACTTTCCTTTTTCTGGGTTTTTCTGGTTTTCAGAACTTTTCCTTTCTTGATTATTGTGGAGTTTTTACCCCAAGTGAGAACTTCCCAATTTTATTGGACTCATTTACTCTCTCTATTAAAACAATTCTTTTATCAGTAGGATTATTTAAATAATTATTTGTCCCCCTGAGCTTTGTTTCCCTAAAATTGGTTTTTATAAGTTTAGGGTCCCATTTGAACTGCAACCCTTTTATAAATTCATTCAAAAATCTCACAAAAATTTGGAGATGTCATGTGATGTATTTAAACCACTTTTATGCAAAAATATCTTCTGTCCTTTGGATATTTTGAGCCCTACACCTTTCTTTCAAATCTGGTCCAGTGAGCAGTTTTGCACTACAACCTATTTAAATAATTCTTCCTAGATTCCACCAAAATTATGGGGTGTCAGTAATAGTATGCAATTCAACTTTATGCAAAAACCTAGTGATGTTCTTTGGAAAGATTGAGTGAACCAACCTCTTTTCTATTCTGGTCCAACTTGGTGATTTGTACTGCAACCATCTCCTAACTTGCTCCTTTACCCATGAGCTTTCTCCTGCTTGTAGTCCTCCTTGCTAAACCCCTACGTCCAGGAGCATGAACCCATTGGATCATTTTTGGTTCAAGAAGTGAGGCCATTTACCTTCTGTCCAAATCTGAAGTTTTGCAAAACTTGCACTAGCAAGTATGAGCTTTGGGCAAACTAACCTCACCACCCTCTCTTTAATCTAAAGAGACCCCACTCTGGAAGTTTTGGTCACTCCAAGAAATTCCTAAGTGCCTCTGGCATTTTGTCAAACACCACATGGGCATGAGCAGTTTGGCATGATTGTAAGTTTGTGTTGTGAACTTTCCCATCTGTCCAAACCAAGTTGTCTAGTAGCCTGCTAATGGTCTCTAACCCAGACCTGTGGATTTGCATTTGATCTCTAGCAGTTTTGGCCATCCTGACATTTCATCGAGCAGACGTCGTGCACGCCCGGAGCACGAGCAGAGCACGCGTTTTGCACGTGCTCGCGCCCGAGCAAGCGCGCCCCTGGATAAGCTTCCCCGAGTTCATCCTGATCCTTTCCCTCTCACTGCGTCGCGCCAAGAGCCCCGACCGCCTCCTCGCCCCCTGCAGCGTTGCCAGCAAGCCGCTTGGCAGCACGCCCGCGGCCGCATCCGCCACCGCCATGAGCAGCATCGCCCAAGCCACCACAGCACGCCAGCTCGCCTCCTTCGACAGTGGAGTGGTCGTCATTTGCCCCTGGAGCTAGCCAGCCACCGCCACGTCGCCCTGCCGCACAATAGGGCGGTCCACCGACGAGCTCATCCACGGCCGCCGCGAACCGACTTGGAGGTGCTATATAAGGGAGTCCCCGGACTCCTCCGAGCCCTCAGGCAACCCCACACCGTCCCACTATTGCCCCCATCGCCATCAATTGAAGAGGAGAAGGTCATCTTCAACCTCTCCGGTCAGCTCGACCGCCGCCTCGTCCCAGCCGGCTCCGATGCACCTAGACCTCCCCTGCCCTCCCAAACGCCACCGTCCAACTCCACTTGAACCCGCGGAGCTGCCCAGCCTCCCAGTCACAGCTAGGAACCACCGTGGCCGGAATCCCCAAATCCACCTAAGCCTTCCTCCGCCGCAGAGCTCGCCGCCGGCGATTTCCTCCACCTCCGACGACCCTACGACCACCGGGAGGACCGCCTAGGAGTGGCGGATCCATCCCTGCACTCGGATGCCCGCGAAGGACCACCGTTCGCCGGCGACGATCGCCGGAACCCGCCCGCTCGAGGCGAAGAGAGAGAGACGCAGGCGATCGGTCAAACGACGACTGGGCGAGCGGGGCCACCGTCATGACCAGCGCCGGTCCACGTGGGTTAAGTGAAAGCATAAAACCCGACTCGTAACCCTACTTAGAAAGCGTATTAAGTGGTCAAACGTTTTCTTTTGTTTTATTTTAAAAAGTTTTGACCAAATGTTTGGTGGCTATAACTTTTTAAATATAAGTCCAAATGAACTGAATCTTTTTCCTACCACTCTCAAATATTGTCTAGTTTATTTTAAGATTTATTTCAAAAAAATTCAAACAACTTTTTTTTACTGTTTTGTAAATGTGTGTTAATTCAAATTTATTTAAAATAGGATTTTTGGAGAAGAAGAAAACTTGCAAAAGTTTTTAGGATGCACCCTGCCTCTACACAACTTGAAGGCAAGCATTCTGAGCCCTGGCATAATATTTTGCATGCATTATTTGACACGATTATGACATTACCTCAAAACATGGAACTCGTTATTTCATGTGATGATGTGACCGTTTGCATAAATGCTTATTTGAAATTTCCTTTCTGTTGGAAATGGACATGTTTGTGACAATGATCATCCTCACATGCCGTTCGTGCCTACCGGAAGGAAAATGGGAAAGTCTCTGTCTTGGGTAGACCCGAGCTTGTCCCTAGTTCCTCGTCGAGGCAGTGTGTCCTGATGGCATGAAGGGTGCGATGAGTGGTGAGTCCGTCTGCTTGATGAAATATATTCGTTATGCTAATCATGCAGGAATACTTGAAACCTCTGAGTCGACCATAAATCGAGTCTTGTTCCAGTAACCCCATACCATTTCAGTACTACCACTTGTCCCGCCATGCGTAAGTGCAGTTCGATAAGTTGTCAACCCTTTCCTAGCACACACCGTCTGAGAGAGGCCATGGTGGAAGATCTGGGAGGCATCCGTGAGGCATGCCACCGCCCGGGGCATGGGTGTTTCGGTTGTAGCCAAGGGTAGCTCCCCAGTTCTGCTGCGGTATAAATTTTGTGATCCCATGCTATGTCGAGGTTGTAGCCTCCCACTTAGAGTTTTGCTTAACAGGTGTCGTGGGTGATTTCGGACACCGTAAGTTGAGGCTGTGTGCGGATTGGTGTGTTTTCAATCAAAATACCGTAGACGGAATTAGTCCTGATGGACTAAAGGAATCCGTTATTCGTGGGTAAAGAGTACACCCTCTGCAGAGATTAAATCTATTCGAATAGCCGTGTCCATGGTTAAGGATTACAGTCTGGGATGGGTCAAGTGTCGGTCTTAGTGTCGGTCTTCGGAGGAGAAACTACTAAACTAGAACTTGGACCATGATTTGTGACTTGTGATGATTATGAGGATTATTATGGACTAACCCCTTTTAATTATTTGAAGTATTGAGTATCCCTGGGACGGTTCTACCTCCTGGATATTCATTGTGATTATTTTTCTTATAAGCCCTTTATGTGGCGTCGCTCAGACGTCTGACTGTGGCATTGCTTGTTATTTATTTCCCTTATGAGCCCTTTATGTGGCGTCATTTGACGCCTTGATCGTGGCATTGCTTGTTATTTATTTCCTTATGAGCCCTTTATGTGGCGTCGCTCGACGCCTTGATCGTGGCATTGCTTGTTATTTATTTCCCTTATGAGCCCTTTATGTGGCGTCGCTGAGACGCCCGACTGTGGCATTGCTTGTTATTTATTTCCCTTATGAGCCCTTTATGTGGCGTCGCTCAGACGCCCGACTGTGGCATTGCTTGTTATTTATTTCCCTTATGAGCCCTTTATATGGCGTGTTGAGACGCCTTGATTGTCAACATTGCTTGTTATTTATTTCCTTATGAGCCCTTTATGTGGCGTCGCTCGGACCTGATTGTGGCATTGCTTGTTATTTATTTCCTTTATGAGCCCTTTATGTGGCGTCATTTGAGACGCCTTGATCGTGGCATTGCTTGTTATTTATTTCCCTTATAAGCCCTTTATGTGGCGTCGCTCGACGCTTGACTATAACATGCTTATTACTTTCCTTATAAGCCCTTTATGTGGTGTCATTGAGGCCTGATCGGTGGCAATCTTGTTATTTATTTCCTTATAATGCCCTTTATGTGGTGTCGGACGGGCCTTGAGGCGTAACACTTTACTTCTACTACATTGTTGCATATCCATATAAATAACCTGCTTGCATGCATCGTAGATTTTATTTTCTGACCGACGATGTGAACATGGATTATTTCAGTGCATGGCTATCATTTATATTATACCCGTGTTCATAATGGTTGCGAGTACATTCAAAGTACTCACTGGCTTGTCCCTGGCTATTGTCTTGGCTAGATTTCTTGCTTGGAGAGGGGCGTTGCGATGTCGGCCGAGACCCAAGCAACGGTGATAGCAGCCTCGCGAAGATAGGAGTTAACCTGGTCAGCTGTTCCTGTGGGAAATGGAGTTCCATGGATACTGATGATCCGCAAACCGCTTCCGCCATCAACCACTAGAAACCATTTGTTGTACTCACATGCCAAAATGGTCTTGTACTACATAATCCGTATTTTGCTTGGAATTTCTATACCAAATTGATGCCTCGTCAGCTAACAGTAATCCTGGGGCTGATGAGCACGACGACCATTTTCTGGAAATTAATATCCGGAAAACCGGTCGCGACACCCATCTCCCTTCGTAGCGGATCGTTGCAGCAGGCGGTAAAATGGAGACCACTTTGGCTACGTCCACGGGGACATCTTTCCCCTTAATTACTGTTTGATAACCGGAGTGGGGAAGAACGGTGGTGGCGTATGTGACACGGAGGTGTCGCGGGTATGCACATATCTGTACCGGCTATGCCCACAAAGAGAAACATGTAAAGTGGCTTAGAAATCTGAAGTAGCATTGTGTTTAGGCACCGCTATAGATGCACACTAGAGGGGATTCAGGACTCCCTATGAACGCTTTAATCCCACTTATCTCAAGTCTCTCATTTACAATTCTAGCTATTTACATTTGTTGAATTATTTATCTCTACACTCGCAACATCATTTCCATCACTTTACCATTGCTTTGGATCTCTAAAAATTTACAGGCATTCTACTCGAACCATTCAAGAGACAAAAGATTGATTCCTATGCTCCTTGTGGGGTCAATACTCTTACTTTGAAAAAGTTACAACTAAACCCTGTGCACTTGTAGGACATTAATGATCAAGTTTAAGCTTGGGGAGTTTATAAGTGATATCTTTACACTCATTCACCCTTTGTTTAAATCTAGATATTGCATTAAAACCGAGAAATTCACCCTGATATTGCTACTAGTGACTAATGAATGCAAAGGATTCCACAAATCCTCTCTTTGATGTGTTTCCACAGGAAATGGGCTAAAAAGGGAAGAAATCACGTGTGAACATGGAAAGGAGTGGAAAAGTAGATAGAAGAAATTAGGAGGAAGTGCACTAGATAAAACAACACAAAAGACGACGTTCCATACGACCGCGAGCGCTCGTATGAGCAGCCATATGGCATGGATTCCGAGGCTCCTTGTCCACCTGAACAACTTTTATAAAGAGGACCATGCCAAAATGCCAACATAACATCCGCGAGCGAAGCCGTAACATACCCATCTTCACCCCCTCCCATCAGCCCTAGTCGCCGCCATTTCCATCTCCGTAGCCACCATCACTAGCATAGTTCATCTTCCTCTGGTTCATACTTGTAATCGTGCATCGCACAACGCATCATTGTAAGACATATTATCAATCAATCAATCTTCAAGATGTGTTCTTCAATATGTTCTTGATCGATCTGATCTCCATGTGTGAGTAGTTTGGTAAGGTATGGGTTGAGGCATAGGCCTTGCAACCCGCTGTATTTGTTGTGGGGGTCAATGGAAGTACTTTAAATTAACGCCCTGTAGGTGTGAAATAAAATTGTTCCGCAGATGTCTCTTGTCTCGTCCGTGTTCTTCATCCCTGCAGGTACCCAAGATCATGGAGAGCGAGCAACGGGGAGGCTAAGGGCAGGGAGAACGTGAATTGTTATTCTGAACACCAGTGATAGAAGGTTTAGGATGGTAACACGGATCCAATCCTTGGGGATTCATGAGGTGTAGTCATTAAACGCCCAAAGCTCTTGTCTGATTTTTGTAAACTTAATTATCGAGGCTACCCAGCGCGACGGATAGGGCCTTCCGTTGGACAATTGATTCTTGATGCAGGACTCACGCCTGTCAAGATGTTATTTGGATACATCCCCCACTTCGGTTCGTAACAAGCACATCTCAATGGGTGACTTCCGACGCATAAATTAATATCATATTTGGTCCCAGCGCAAATACATGGTTGTAAGCGTTAAGACCTCATACCCGTACCTTTTTTATTACAAGTGTTTTATCACAATTAGCTTGATTGATCCGGTCAAAAGATGGAATTATTTCTTTGACAAAAGTTTGCTAGAGACTATCGCTTCAAGGGAGTTTTCCTCTCGCATGTTCGAAAACCCAAGGTCATCTCTTTGGGGAAATAGGTGTGGGGGTACTTTCTGCTTTGTTACTGGGTCACTAAAAAGGAAGTATCACTTTCAAGTATCTTGATGAATGCTTATGGAATAAAGTTTAGGGTTGGATTGAGAAAACCATGTTCACTGCGCAAGGCGGTTATGGTTAAATCTGTTTCTCACGCTGTTCTGATGTATCCGATGTCTTGTTTTAAGATATCATGGGGGCTATGTGAGCACCTTAATATGTTGATCATGAAATTTTGGTGGGGCAGTAAAGATGGACAAAGCAAGCCAAGTTGGGTATCATGGGAGGGGATGACACAACCGAAAGGGTGGGGGCCTTGGTTTTAATGATTTTGAGCTCTTTAATTTGGCTTTGCTGGCGAGACAGGCCTCGCGCATCCTGCAAAACCCTGTAACCCTGATTGCGAGAATTCTGAAGTCTGTTTATTTTCGTTCATCGTCTATATTGCAGACAGTAGTAGGAAACCACCCATCTCAGGTTTGGAGAGCTATACTAGAAGGGTGGGACATCCTAGTCCAAGGATTGATTCGACGGATAGGCGGTGGGGAAACGACAGAGATCTAGAGCCACAATTGGTTACCTAGAGCTAGGATGATGATTCCCTATGGATGTGTTCTTGCCGACTCGCCTCATTGTGTATCAGAGTTGATTGATCCTACAACTGCCACGTGGAACAGAGCATGGGTCGAGGAGGTATTTATTCCAATAGATGTCCTGGTTATATTGAATATTTCTTTGTGTACAAGAAATATTAGCGACTTTTGGGCATGGAATCATGACAAGAATGGGGCATTTTCAGTTTGGTCGGCATATAGAGTGATGATTGCCACTAAATACCGTATAGAAGCTTGGCTTGAGGAGAGAGTTGGGTCATCTAACTTGGGATAGGAGGAGGCGTCATGGAAATCATTGTGGAAAACACAAGTCCGAGGAAAGATAAGGATGTTTTTATGGAGATTGGCCAAGCATACCCACAGAGGATGTATGGTGTCATCATAATATGTCTACAACACCCGCATGTGGCCTGTGTGGGATGGAGGACTCATGCCGTCATTCTTTGTTAGAGTGTTCGATATCGAGGTACATTTGGGCATTAGTGGACGATGATTTGGCGGAACATATGATGGAAACCAATGAACCAAGTGTGAAACAATGGCTTTTTGCAATGATGGATTCACTATCCCATGAAGTGTTCGTTAAACTAGCTGTAACCCTATGGGCTACATGGTGGGCAAGAAGGAAGGCCATGCATGGAGCATTTCAAAGCCCACCATCTACGGACATGTTCGTCTCCAATTCTTGGAGTTATTTATCCGAAAACCTCGAAACAACGACATCACGGGACAGAGGTGCGACATGGTCCAACACGTATGGCGGCGCCACCGGCAGGTTTTGCCAAAATCCACATAGATGCGGGTCTTGCTAGATCGGGTATACGGGTTTTTGCGGCAGCTGTTCGCAGGGATTCAAATGAAACTTATCTAGGCTCATCTACACTGGTGATCCATGGCGTTCGAGATGTGATTACTCTCGAAACAATTGCTTGCAGGGCAGCACTATCTTTGACCAAGAATCTTTGATTGCCACAGATTCAAAGCAAGTAGCAAGGGACATCCAGAAGGGAAGTAGAGGGTTGCATGGTCAAATTATTGCTAAAATCAAATTGAGAGCTTTGAATTTTATTTGTAATTTTCTTTTGAGGGGCAAGCATCGAATAGCAAAGCCCATTCGCTGGCCAAATTTTCTCATTCGTTAGGTTGCGGGCGTCACATTTGGTTAGGTCAATCCCATGATCTTTTTTATCCCAAACATTGTGAACTTTGAGGAGTAAAGCTTTGGGATTCTTTTAAAGTCAAAGTCTGTAACATGGTTTTAGAAAAAAAAGTCTACAAATACTGCGGTGCCAAACTTAGCCTAAGGCTATGTTTGATAGTAAAGTTTTGTAAAACCGTCCCCAAGTATTGAAAAGTACAGTATATTAACCTATTGGTGCAAGATACTGTAGTTTTTATATATCAAAGTATTTTAAAGTATCAACAATACAGAAGACCTATTTAGCTAGCGCCGCGAGTAACAACGTAAAAAATGCTGGCTTTTTTTTTTGGAAATGAATGCGTACCCCGGCCTCTGCATCATGATGATGCATGCGGCCATCTTATTAACAATCTAAAATCGTCATAAGAGTCTTACAGCTCACAAAACGGAGCAGAATAGAGTATAAAAAAAAGGAAAAGTACATGCGAACCATGTCAACCGGCACAATGAAGATAAAAGGATAAGCTCTCTAGACTCCTATCACATTATCGGCGCTATCCGAACCGGTTGAAGATAACCCGAGCTACCATCTCCCATTGGTTGCACCCGAGAACCAAAGGCTCCACAGGTCCATAGGAGTGAGTAAGGACCACGTCGGATCCAAGCCGTAGCTCAAGATAACCTGCAAAAAGTTAAAGTCGTTGTCTGTTAAAAATCATATCATTCCTGCAGTTCCATATAGCCCATAATAGCGCACATATTCCAATCCGAATACGAGCCGCAGTAATCTGCTCCACTCCAGCTAACCACGTCCCAAACAAAGACGCAATATCAACTAGAGGATTAATATTAAAAGCTATATGAATCGTTCTCCAAAGTAACTTGGCAAGTGGGCATTCAATAAACAAGTGTTGTATTGTTTCGTCATGATCACAAAAACAGCACCGCGAAGAACCTACCCATCGCCTCTTAATTAAGTTGTCCTTGATGAGTATCACTTGCTTGTGAACAAACCACATGAAAATTTTAATACGCAAAGGGATCTTAACTTTCCAAATGTGCAGCGACCGTGATAAGGGGCCTGAGTTAATGAGATCCACATAAAAAGATTTCACCGTAAATATCCCGTTCGTAATTAATTTCCATTGTATTGAATCCGGCTGATCGGAGAGTTGAACTTCTATCAATCTCCGAACCAGGTGCATCCAGGCGGTCCATCTCTCACCAACTAACACTCATCTGAATTGGATGTTCAAGGGAATTGTTTGAAGGACGGTACCCACGTAATCCTCCTTACGTTGTACAATATTATAGAGTGTAGGATATTGGATAGCCAAGGGCGTCTCTCCTAGCCATGTGTCTTCCCAAAATCTTGTTGACATGCCATTGCCAACCAAGAATTTGGCCCTACGAAAGAATATGTCCTTCGTGCGCATGAGTCCCTTCCAGAACGGCGAATCAGTTGGTCTCATGGTAACCCGGGCTAGCGTTTTGAATCTGAGATACTTATTACATAGCTTTGAGGCCACATACCCTCCGGCTCGATCTCGGTCTGTAGAGCCATTTGCTCATAAGACATTTGTTCTTGATTTCTAAGTTTTCAATGCCGAGACCCCCTTGGTCTTTAGGTCGGCAAATGATATCCCATCGCGCGAGACGGTATTTCCGCTTGGCCTCATCAGACTGCCAAAAGAATCGTGATCTAAAGAAATCAAGACGCTTGCGAACTCCTTTCGGAACTTCGAAGAACGACAGAAGGAACATTGGCATACTAGTCAGTAAAAAATGCTGGCTAGACGTTGAAAACATGAGTGTTCTTAAAGCTAGCTAGCGGGGCGCATGCAAACTGTTAGCTAGCCAGTCAGGCGCATGCAAACAATAGTACTAGCTCATATGCATAAACTGAACCGGCATGCACAAGGCCTGTAGATTTCCTATTAGAACGCTCAGCAACACAATGTATGCGTCTTGATCATCATGGGTGGAGCTGCGCATGAACGGCTTGGCCTTCTTCCACGACATGGCCACTTCCTTTCAATAATCCATAGTTTGCTTCTTCTTAGAGTAGCTTCCGCCGCCATCGTGGCCAGGCAAGAGTACGGATTGATGCGGCCACAGAAGTCAAGGCCGACCGGTGCAAGAGGTGGGAGAAGAAGAAGAAGAAGAGGGAGACCCCTTTGTTCTCGCTGTTGTCATCCACCAACGGAGACATCTCCGAAAGTAATACGGTGGTGCAACGTGAGTTGTTGCAAACAGCCATCGAAGAATAAAATGATCAAAGTATGATGGCCTCGTTTTTTCACCTGCTCTATTTTGAAAAAAGAGGTTCGGTTCTTTTTAGACAGAGAAAATACTTTGGTTTTGGGAATACTCTACTTTTAATATCTCAGTTTTTATTGGTGGCTAAATAGGTCACAGTAATTAAAACTACAGTAACTAGAAAACTGTCTGATATTATCAGAATACTTTGAAAATACTTTGCTATCAAACAGGGCCTAAAGCAGTAAAGCTCCTTTTCGCTTTCCCCTTTCTTTCTCCCTGCTTTCTAACCCGAAGTTCACCAGAAGCGGCAGCGCCACCAAAAATTCTCGCCATGAGGTTGGGATCCATGCCGGTGCTCTCCCTCTTCGTCAACGCGCTCCTCTTCGTCGTCCTCCGGTCCGACGCGAATGCGTTCGCCACCCCCACAGGTCAATCCATCCAGCATTTATTGCTCATTTCTTCAAAATGCAGGATTCGATCTTGCTTTCTCCTCTCCGCTTTACTTACTTCATTTTTCTTTGCGGGGGGCTTTACTCAGTTCGTAGCGGCATTGATTGCAGATAACATCGTGAGGCAGCTATCGTCGGTGGTGAAGTGGCCACGCGGTTCTCCCCCCAACTCGCCCAAGCAGTCCTCACACCCCCAGTATGGTGAGTGGGCGCCAGCTAGTTGCTGATCCTGCCCCGTTTCGAGGGTTTGCTTAGTTTGTTTGTTGAAGATTAGCGAGCATTGCGAATTCGGGAGAGCGGGAGAGAGATGCGATTCTATTTGGCTCCGAAGTTTGTTGTGCTTCTTATCTTGGTGTAAGATGCGCAGCTGCAATTTAGTGACCGATTTCCATCTAACCTTCTAATTACTAATAGTACACTGAATGGAAGTACGAAATAACTGTGGTAGAAGAAGTGGGGGGAGGCTCGACGGAAGCTAATTATTTCTCTAGATCTCATCTCCTTTTTTCCAGGCCTTTGCATAAATATTGTCAGGTTGTCCTTGTAAAGTTCATAGCTCTTTAGCAAATAGCATGTTTTAGTCTTGTCATTTTAATCCCATCTCTGGCATGGCTCGGTTTTTTCAACAAACCAGTACGGCGACCTAATATTTCCTCTTTGATTGTAGGGTCACTCAGTTTGAAAGCTGTGCAAAGTGAATTTGTTTGTATCTTTGTGATGTACGTAGTAAACATCTTTTCATTCTTGGCACACATATATTGAATTTTTCTCATCAATAAATGAAAGATAGGAATAAAACAGGAGCAGCTGTACTAACCATAATATTCTCATATGGGTCAAACATTTTGAACATTTCCTAATATTTGTTTGTCTCGATAACATGTGAAACTCTTAAGCCCAGATTTATGCTGATGTTTAGTCCTCATTCTAGGCCTGACCTGAATTATCTGGCAAGAGTTAAACTGATTCAGGTTTAACTCGTTTGCAGTCACAACTGGTGAATGTGGGTTATAGTGGCGGATAATATTTTTTGTTCTTGCTTGAGCTTAATCTCATGGTTATGGTATTTATCTGATTTGGCAGATGGGAATGTAGCAGTGGAATTTGAGAGTGGCTACTTTGTTGAGACGCTTGTTGAAGGAGACAAGCTCGGTGTCACGCCCCACACCATTAGGGTGTCCCCAGTTGAGGGTGGAGAGCTTCTTGCAGTAGACTCAGCACATAGCAACATTGTGCGAATAACCCCACCATTATCTGAATGTATGTTTTTCTCTTGCTGCCCACAGTTCAATGCTTATATGGTTCTCTTTAAGTACTTCTGTGCACATTTTGTGGGGCTTCTGTATGGTATGAAATCAGTTGGTCTTTCTGAAGAATGGCCATGATTATCCTCATAGTGGACCATGGCATCTTTTTAAAGAAAAACACAAACTACCAGATGCAACTTTTGGACCAATTTCTTGAACATATCAGTGGATTATCCAAAGTAACCAAGAAGTATGCAAATTGTGATGATGTCAAGGATCTGTGGAAACGTATCTAACCGTGCGGGGCCACATTTTATTTATATTGCTTACAAACTTTAGTTACAAGGACATATGTTTAAACTCCTGACCTTTATAGATTTGTCCGGTAGCTAACAAACGTGAGATCCTATAACTAGCACAATTTTTTTCTAATATTTCCTCTTAAGTGGCGATGCTTGACTTCCTGTCACCAAAGAGTACCTTATTGCAACTGGATTTAGGGCATCCTTGAAGAAATTGGTCTCGTCTGTTCAAGTAGTATGAAACGCACTTTGATGTGCAAATTAACTAAGAGCATGCACATGTGCCTAAATGAATATAATTTATATGTTGCACGCATAGTTCCAATAGTTTGGCTAATGGGAATGATATTACAATCTCTGCAGATAGCAGGGGAAGGCTAGTTGCTGGTTCATTTCAGGGGCATGCAGGTCATATCGATGGTAAACCTATTGATGCAAGATTCAAACGCCCCACTGGTGTTGCTGTGGATGATACAGGAAATGTTTACATTGCTGATACAGCAAATTTGGCAATTCGAAAGATTGGCGAGTCAGGTAAGCTAATAGTTTGATAGCACAAGGTCATCCATTTGTTTTGCTTTAACAGTTGGTGGTTGAAATTTCTGTGTAGGGGTGACCACTATTGCTGGTGGAAAATCCAATATCCCAGGGTATAGGGATGGTCCCAGTGAAGATGCAAAGTTCTCTACTGATTTTGATGTTGTATATGTGAAGAAAATGTGCTCTCTGTTGGTCATTGACCGTGGGAATGCTGCCCTTCGGAAAATCGTCCTTCCGCAAGAGGACTGTACTTACCAGGATGCCGCATTCCTATCTTCAGGTTCGTTATCTTGTTTACTCGTTTCTGTTTGTTATTCTAGTGTACACAGATGTTTTTCCTAGGAGAAGTTTTAATCCCATTTATTATTGAGATTCTTCAAACCCTTTGTTGGAAAGATGGTTTCCTGGACTGGGACTGGACATGTGAAAATAACTGAAACATTTTTAATAGGAAAGGGATGCACCTTGTTTGAAGGACATGATTTGATCATGTGAGTCTTTTGTTATGTTGAGTGTTGCATTGATACTGTTTGGAAAGCCTGTGCTAGAATTTGGTTTGGTCTTGTAGTCCCGAAGTATCAATACAGGAGAACAACAGAGATTGACGCTGGAATGGAGAATTGAGTTAGGAGGATTAGAAGAACAGAGAGGGTACTGTACATAGTGAGCTTGGGGAGGAGAAAGCCAAGGCCATTCTGTGCTGCTTGCTGCCTTCCTGTGCTGCTACTTCCCCCTTTTGCAATCATCAGTTTAGGCCACAAGCCTATGATTGTCTAGCCCACAGTTTAAGTCTACCAAGCCCGATTCTTCTCTAGGATGCATAATTGACGTTCCCTCCCTTGAAATGTGGCACTAATCTGCATTGGGAGATGAAACCAGCCGACCTGGAAAAGCCGGATCACCCCCGCATCCTCCCATGGCAACGCTAGCAGTGCTCTCGTGCCCCCACCTCCCGGGCCGCTAGCAGTGACTCAGTACTGTCTTGCAGTTGGATCTCCCCTTTCTACAATGGTGGTTTCACCGGTGGCGCGCCACACTGAAAGGGCAAGTGCTTGCGAGTCAACAGGGCTTTGCACGAGGGAGGAGGGGTGTGGTGGCGTGGGAAGTCGTCCGGCAAGGGCCGGTTCTCTTGGCTGTCAGGCCACCTTTAAGGGGGAGTTCTGCGATGGCCGGATTCAGGGGTTGGGTGTCTTTGTTGGGCCTAGCACACCACCTACCACAGCACCTGGGCGGACGAGTGGCGCCATGGGGTGGGACCAAGAGCTATGCTAATGGCGACTACTACGGGGGACAGTGGCATTGTAACCTGCAGGATTGCCGCGACCGCTATGTTTGTGATGCCGGAACCGGTATGTCAAGGAGTAGCAAGGCGGGCTAATCTCAGGGCATGGCACTGCCTTTGCGAGCTTGCTGGAGGCGCGCATGGAGCCACCGCCCAACATCGTCCTCAAGGGCTTGATGGTGCTCCAGGCATGCGAATGGATTCAATAACAACAATGTGTGTACTTCGGATGAAAACCCACAATCTGACGAAAAAGGGTTACCCCCGCTTTATATTATAAAGCAACGACCACAACACAAAGTAACAGTAGCAAGGATCCAGAGACCGGTCCGAACACACACACACACACACAAGTACGAGATACATAAGTCTTGCTAGGGGAGCAGCACAACAATCCCCAAAATCGAGCATCAAGCATCATAAGCTAATTCGGCTTCGGAGGAGGGGGGAGCGACGGGGGTAGTGGTGGTGCAAGTCTGGAAGTCGTGGAGCGGAGCTCGACGATCATCCTGTCGATGGAGACACGGTCTTGATGCTTGCTAAGCGGCCTTCAGAGCTGTAGAAAGCCACACATTTTGTATATGGCGTCAGCCACTCGCAGAGGAATGATTCCATAATGTCCACATCAGCGTCCCAACCAACACCCAGAGGGAGGGATGCCCTGTATCAGGAAATGCGAGAACCTCCGCAAACATGTCCGGCGGGTTAGCATGGCACCAACTGCCACCCACCACCTCACGAAGGCAGCTCCATAAAAATCTCGCAGAGGGGCATGCAAAGAAAATGTGGTTCGAGTTGGATGGTTGTACCGTCTCCGATCAAAATAGAAAAACCGAGGCGAAGGGCTGGCATGAGTTGGATGCTCGTCTGCCAGAACTGGGAGCCACCCAATCTCTGTGCAAACGCCAAGCCCTGACCACACAAATATTTAGCGCGGACAATATCCAGCCAAGCCCACCCTCCCCTGAGGTGATCCGCCATAGCTATTTGGATAAAAGGGCTATGTTCATTCGTTTGGACGAGATAATGCCAAGGCCCTCTTGGTCCTTGGGTTTGCAAATCTTTGACCATTTCACTATATGGTACTTCTGCTTATCACCCTTCCCCGCCCAGAAGAACCAGGACTGGTACTTGGCGATATCGTGATGGAGGGATTTATTTAGACTGTAGAATCCCATGAGATACATGGTAAGCTGGTCATTGAGGAGTTAATGAGGATAACCTGAGCCGCCTTGGAGAGCCACCTCCCTTGCCATGGCTCGACCAGATACTGGACCTTGGACACAGTCGGCCGAAGGTCCTTTTCCAGTATGCGGGTGCCACTAATGGGCATGCCCAATTAAGACGTCGGAAATGATCCTAGTCGGCAGTTAAGCCGGTTTGCGATCCGACGCTTCTCCTCATCGGAGTATCCCAACACCATCACCTCGCTCTTGGTGAAGTTAATCTTAAGGCCGGACATCTCCGGGAAGCGTAGTAGAAGGAACTTGAGGTGTCGGATGTCCTCGTCGGGCCCCTCAACCATCAAAATCGTGTCATGCATATTGGAGGTGGGTAATCCGACCGCCATCAAGGGGATGCGGGCAAATACCCCTGATATGTCCAGCCTGCTTGGCCAAGTCTAATATGGCTGTGAGGCCATCGACTACAAGGTTAAATAAGAAGGGGGAGAGAGGGTCCCCTTGACGCACACCCTGTGCTGTTTGGAAGTAAGGGCCTACTTCTCCATTGATGTTAACTGCCGACCGGCCGCTCATCACCAATTGCATCACCCTAGCAATCCATTGAGGATCAAAACCCTTCCTAATTAACACCTCCCGAAGGAAGGACCAATGCACAGTATCATATGCTTTGTGAAAGTCGATCTTGAAGAAGACCGCCTTGAGATGCTTCTTCTTGACTTCAAGAATAACGTCGTGGAGAACCAGGATCCCATCCAAGATATATCGACCCTTAATGAAAGCGGTCTGGTTCGGATGGGTAATCTAGGGGGCGAGAAAGGCCGCCCTATTGGCGTACCATTTGGCGAGAATCTGAAATATCACATTGATAACCGCGATAGGCCGGAATTGCCGGATATCCGAAGCCCCCGGTACCTTTGGGATCAGCGAGATGATTCCGTAGTTTAACCGGGAGAGATCGAGTACACCTTGAGCGAATTCCCGAAACAACGCGAGGATTTCGCTTTTGATGGATAGCCAGAACAGCTGGAAGAAACAGACATGTAAACCGTCCGGACCCTGGGCTGACGAGGGATTCATCCCTTTTATTATGTTCACCACTTCCTCCTCAAACTCGGCCAGAAGCATGCTATTCTGCCCCCCGCGAGATCCGCTGGGCCCCTTCCCAGATTGAGTTCGCTGACACCGTACCGCCGCGTTCTTGCATGGCAAACATTGATTTATAGAAGCCGTCGACATGAGCCCGCACCTTGTTCGGGTCATGGACCAACTGATTCCCTTCCCATAAAAGGGGAATGATGCATCGACGCCGACGGTCGTTAGCAATGGCCTAGAAATAAGCTGTGTTGGCGTCACTGAAGAGGACCCAATTGAAGGTCCCCCGTTGGCGCCAATATTCCTCTTTCTTGCGGTAGATCTCGAGCAAGTCATCTTCTAGGCTATAGTGTAGCGCCCATTCGTCAGAAGAGAGGCCCGCGGCATCGGCCTTCAAGTCCAAGACTTGAATCTCTGCAAGCAAGGCTCCCTTCCTAATCTTTAGATCACGGCCTACATTAGCACCCCAAACCCTCATGAATTGTCTAGGTCGTTTCGCCAAGAAGTGCCACTCATCAACCGCCGACATCTGTCGGTGTGGCTCTAGCCGCGCTGCCACCTAGTGGTCCTTAACCGCCTCGATGAAACCAGGTTGCCGCAACCAGAAGGACTCGAAGCAGAACCGTGGGGGTGGGCGAGGCCTCTCATCACTAGATGATAACAGCAGGGGCACATGATCTGACCCGATCCGGGTGATAGCCTGCAAGCAAGCTAGGAGGAACCACAGTTCCCAATCTGGGGACATGAACACCGTGTCTAAGACACTCCGGGTTGGGGCCAACTACCGATTGGTGCAAGTAAACCTTGCCCCAACCCTGTCTAACTCTCGGATACCGAGATCAGTGATCCAATCGTTGAATCGCTGCATGCCCGGAAAGTTGATCCGGTCATTATTTTTATTTGCTGGAGCTCCAATGAGGTTGAAGTCACCACCAATTATGACCGGTAATGACGCTGATGAGACTTTTGTGTGGATTTCATCTAGAAAAGATTGGGACCGACTATGATCAGCCGACCCATATACTACAATCACTTCCCACTTGAAGTTAATCGCTCTTCCCCACACCTCCATGCTGACAAAAAACTCACCCCGGTCCATGGACCCAACCTCAAAGGTGGCATCCTTCACTCCCAGAAGGATGCCCTCGGAGTGATCGGCCACTCCACTAGATGGCAATCAGTGCCAACCAAACAGGTGCCTACTGAGACCTTCTAGCTGTGCTAATGAGAACTCCAATCGCATTGTTTCTTGGACTGCTATAATGTCGATGTTCTCCTCACGCATGTATTCCTCTAGTTGCTGCCTGCGGCGGCCCTCATTCCCAAAGCCACACAGGCTCCAAAAGAGAGCACGCATCTAGTCGACTAGGGAGTACTCCCTGGACCCCACAGTGGAGGTGGTGCTAAGCGCGTGACGGAGTGGAGCTGTACGAGACCGAGTACGGCCACGAACCTCCTCCGGAGGAAGAGGGTCAGGCATCCCACGAACCGAAGGCCTCGGGGTATTTGGAGCCTCCTCCATCGAGGCCGCGACGGCCCTAGCCCTGGCCATCGCGAGGCACCCCTCTAGTACTTCCTTGGCCTGAATGGCCGCAATCTGCTCAAGAGTGGGGCCTTTCTCGCCCCAGAAAACAATGGCGGAATCGGCCGCAATCTTGGCCAGCTGACCAAGAGGCACACCCGCAAGGGCCGAAAAGGAGGATACATTCTTGCCTACTTAATCAGAAACTAAAGACAGCGTGTGAGACTTGTTAGTAGTAATCTTGACAAGCAAGGTTGTTAGCTGGATTAGATTAGCTAGCCGGCATTGTGTGTGTGGCTAAGTCTATAGTTGAGTGAAAACCGGATCAAGTAGCTATGTTGCTTGGCCGGTGTGTTGCATGCATAAAGCCGTTGGTGCATGGCGTGCATGTACTTAGCTGGTTAGTGGCCGATGTGGTGCGTGCGTGCGTGCCTGAGTTAGTGGGGTGTGTGGCCACTGACTGTATGCGTTGGTTAGCCTATTTAAGCAGAGCCGAGGGCCGTGAGGACGGCCAGGGGGGCTAGAGATGTAGTCATGTGTGTGCGCGTGTGTTCTCAGCCATGGTGTGTCGCCGAGCCTCAGTTTGTGCTGAAGAAAAGAAATCGCCGTTCGTGCGGCGAGGCGTTTGTGCGCCGGGAAAAAAAGTGTGCTCCTTCCACCTCCGTCCGGCGTGAGAGAGAGCAGCAACAACAATTGGTATTCAGAGCCAAGTTCGAGGGGCAGTCGTGGCACGCGACGGCGTTCATGAGCGCCGCAATGCGAGCGTGGAGGCTGCGGCGCGCGAGCGCCTTGATGGCGAGCATGGAGACAGCGGCATGGCGGCGCATGAGCTACTGAGTTTCGGCGGCGGCGGGGAGGTAGCGCGTTACCGCGGCATCTGCGGCGGCTCGTCTTTGAAGCACACAGTGGCGTCGGCGGCAACAATCATGGCGGCGAGCTTGTCGCGTCGGGCGCGTGTATGGCGCTTGCCGGCGCTACCGGCGCATGCGTTCATGGCGGGTCGTGCGTGTGGTGTGCACGGGCGTGTCCGTGCACGAGTGCAGCTTGCGTGCGTTCTGTTGGCGAGATCGGGGGGAGCGGAGTTGGTCCTAAGCGAGCTCACCACCCGGACGTGTGTGTGCATGTCGCGGGAGTAAGCGACGCGGGCGGACCAGCGCTTCGGCGTGGGTGGGCGTAAGTGCGTGCTGGCGCGCCTCAGTATAAGAACCCCGTATGCGTTGTAACAGGTGTGGCTCGAGTTCGTGCTTGAGGAAATCGGCCGTAGTTGCGGCCGGCTGCGTCAATGCGCTGGGAAGAGAAGTTGCGGCTGCCATGGCGGGCGCGGAGGCGCGTGATGATGTCAAGCAAAGGCGTTCAAGATGACGGTCGACGGCAAGGCATGTCAAGATTAAAGGGGAAAATGTTAGTAGTAATCTTGACAAGCAAGGTTGTTAGCTGGATTAGATTAGCTAGCCAGCGTTGTGTGTGTGGCTAAGTCTATAGTTGAGTGAAAACCGGATCAAGTAGCTATGTTGCTTGGCCGGTGCGTTGCATGCATAAAGCCGTTGGTGCATGGCGTGCATGTAGTTAGCTGGTTAGTGGCCGATGTGGTGTGTGTGTGTGCGTGCCTGAGTTAGCGGGGTGTGTGTACTTTGGCTGTATGTCGTTAGTCACCCTATTTAAGCGGTGAGGGCGTGAGGACGGCGAGGGGGCTAGAGATGTAGTCGTGTGTGTGCGCGTGTGTTCTCAGCCACGGTGTGTCGCCGAGCCTCAGTTTGTGCTGAAGAAAAGAAATCGCCGTTCGTGCGCCGGGAAAAAAAGTGTGCTCCTTCTTCCACCTCCGTCCGGCGTGAGAAAGAGCGGCAACAACAAGACTGACCTGGGTTGAGGTTGCGTGTCGCGGCACGGCGAAGGGCCTTCTCCACGGCGTTGGGTGACTCCCCCACCGTCCCGACCACCGAACCCAGGCGGGCACTCTTCCGAGCAATCGTGGCCGGCGATGAAGGCGAGCGCGGACGCCCCTTGCCACACGGAAGAAGGCGAGGCTGCACGACGACTGTGGGCGGAGTAGTAGCACGCATGCCCAGGCGTAACCTCAATGAGGAAGGCAGGGTAGCTGGCATGGCAATGGTCGAAGCGAGACACGGCAAAGAGGGGGGCGTCTAAGCCGACGCTGTTGGTATCGCTCTTGCCGTCGACCACGCCGAACGGCTCAGGAGAGGCAAGGAGCTGCACGACAGAGGCGTCAGAGGGGAGGATTGATTCCTCAAGCAGCGCGCGCCGCCAGATCCTCCACCCCTTGGTCCTTCGTAGACTCCTTCCGCACCGAACCACCCTTAGAGCCATTGAGGTGCCCGTCCGACCCGAGGACTCGCCGTCGTCCATCGAGCTCGGTGACAGGGACCGGCTATGGTTGCCACCGTCCCTGCCGTCACCATCGATACCCGCGGCACCGTCCCGAGACTTGCCCGGACTGACCTTTGGACTAGTGCCGTCCTCCCTCGCCGCGTCCTCCACCGAGATGTGAAGTTCGTAGCCGACGTCGTTGAAGAACACTTGCACCGTAGTCTGAAGCTTGGACGGGTCTGGTGTCTTGACCTTGGCGCGTACGGCCTCCCCCTTGTACAACGAGGGTTTGTCCACCCCACGATCTTGCCCAACAGCCGCGACATCTTGCGGATGACATGGGCCTGCTTCGCTATCGAGGGGAGGCCACGAATCTGAACCCACATGGTCTCAAGCACGGCCACCGTGAGAGGGTCGACCCTAGGTACCGGGATGTTGACGTTGAGCTTGTTGAAGGCCAAGGTCAGCTCGGCACTATGGGTGCCATACTGGAGGCTCACCGGGTCGGGGAAGACCGCCGTGAACTCGTGGTCCGAGATCAGGGCCACCGCCCAATCCCAGTCCGACCGGAAGAGGTGCTGCAGCTCCTCCGTGATGATCGGGGGTGACGCTGACTTGCCACCCTTCATAGAGATGAGGGCCGTGAGGGAGGGTGGGTGGGGGGGGGGGTGCCTCTGGGACGGAGATCTCCATCTGGTAGAAGCTGAAGTCGTCCAGGGCGTGCCCGTAGAGCCGCAGCTCCCCCTCCGCGTGATCCCTCGGACAGGGAAGGGCTAGGTGATCTGAACTCCACGCCGGGGGTTGTTTGTAGTCGACCTGGTAGTGGCCCTCCAAGCCACACTTGAAGCAAACCGTGTTTGACGCACGGGGAGCCCGTGCGTCCGGGGCAGCCGCCGGCGGAGGGGGGATGGTCACCGAGGAGTGGGAGCGGTCCCGGGCACGAGGCTCGCGTCTGTGGGAAGCCCCCTCCATGGCGGCTGCCTTGCCCTTGAGAGCAGCCGCGCGCAGCTCGGCCTCCCGCTGGCTAGCCGCAGGAGAGGGGTGGCGGCCTTTAGAGCCGCAAGGGTCATCCCTTTCTGCCGCCCGCCGCTTGGGCCGCGGCCCTCCATCATCGGCTTCATGAGCCATGAGACCGGGCGGGGGCGGGGAGGAGTAGGGAAGGAGAGGGGGATCTGCAGGTGGAGGCGGTACACGAGAGGTGAATGAAGCAGAGGAGGGACGCGCGTCCGGTCGGAACCCTAGTAGAGGGGCGGCCTCCATAGGCCCCAGCCTAGCCAGTGGACGCGCCGGCCCAACTGGCAAGGCCACCGACGGTCCAACCTGTCCCGCCAGCGAGCCCACTGAGTTCCCCCTAGCCGGGCTCGCAGCCAGACCCACCATGCACGACAGGCCCCCCGACGCCTGCGGCCCAAGCGGCAAGCAACGGCCTAGCCCATCTCGCACCACCGCGAGAGGGGAGGGTAGGGTTTCCCCTTGTACGGAAGGGAAAAGGTGGCGCGGCGGCGCCGGCTGGTCAACCTCGAGCACGGCGGCCGAGATGGCGTCCGGATCGGCATGGAATGCCCGGAACCGACCCCCGCGGGGCACCGGAAACGTCCCCAACCGCAGAGGGGATCGCCGGAGCTGCACCACGGACATTCGACGCGACGACAGCGAGGGCATCGGGCGCCACCGCCCCGATGTCCGCCCGACGCGCCACACCCCACGCGCGAGCACGGGTACGCCGCCCACAATGCCTAGCATCGGGCCCCCGAACCAGAATCAAGGAAGGCAGGGTGGGGAAGAACGTACCTGAGCCACCGCCACCGGTGCAGGGAGGCCGAGCTCCGGAGCGACTGTAGCCGCGAGCTGGACCCCATATCGCCGCGCACCAGGGCGAAGACCAGCCGCCGTCGCACCGGCATCCTTGCGGTTCTCCTCCTCCGCCCAATCAGCCCAGCGATGGCCCGTCCGCGAGAGGGAACAAGGGAGGGCAAGGACGAGCGGCGGAGCAGGGGGGATGACGCCATGGCGGTGGAGGCGCGCAGGAAGGGAACACCGGGAGGCACCGGCGAGGGGGGACGCGGGGAGGCGACCGGCCGGGGTGCGACTCCTCGCCAGAGCACTCCATCGGGGGTCGAGTCTCGAAACTATTCAAAACCCACAATCTTCCCTTTCAAGCTGGATCAGGCAATGTCAGTATGCGGGCGTTGTGTCCTTGACTCCTTGTTGAAGGTGTTGGCTTGAAGCTTGTCTTCGGGAAGAAAATCCCATGTTCGACCTTTGGTAGGACTGGTCAACTTTGGCGCATGTACGGCAATACTTTCTTCAAGGCTTTGTCTAGGAGTAGCACTTTTCCATTTAATTTGGTCACAAACATAGGTTTTGTGGTAGGTTTGTGGAGATCCTGTAGCAAGTCAGATCCATTTTGGTTGGGCTCGTCTTTTTTTTTAAAGCCGATTCGTTCGGCATTGATTGAAGGCTTCGGACCTTTGGTTGGCATCCTTATAAATAATAAATAATATATGACTGTGTATCAATCAACACAGAGGCTAAGGGTGCTACCATCCTTTTCGAAGAAAAAAAACTTATCCCAATCAGCTTGAGCTTTTGGGTGAGCTGGCCGGTGCATGCAATTCTACATGGTATTAGAGCCAAGAGGTCTGAGTTCAAGCCCCGGCTGGCGCAATTTAAATAAAAAGATTGCAACCCACGTTTAGTCTGTAGGCCCGAGGAAGCCACATGTGAGGGGGAGTGTTGAAGTATTGCACACTTCTCCCCGTCAGCTGCAGGTCCTTGCTGTCCAATGTGAACCAATCACCAGTCGATAGCATTTGGTGCACATCCTTGGCAATGAGGCCGAAAACCAGATTATTATGCCTACCCAGTGTACTTCTCCAAAATAGCTTAGCCCGAGCCCTGAAATGCTCCAGGTCTGAACTGAATTAGGACCGCCTCCAGTCCTCAGTTGAATTCATTCTAGCAAGAGCATGTACGGTATCCAACTTTCTGTGTGCTTGCTGCTCGGGGTAGGAAATTCGTTCAATCTTAGACAACTTTCATGCTGCCACTGCACATATTGTGCTAACACCATGCCTTGGCATCAAAATTCCAAGGATGACCTAACAGTCTAGCACGTGTTTGACTGATCAGCAGCAAGACCCGACCCCAAATAGGCACTCTTTAGGGAGCAGTGTTCTTGGAGGCTCTGGCTGTACATGTCCTCAAAGGGCCTTATGCTGAAAAGTGATGCACAATAATGACACCCCATCTCAGCAATAGTCTGTAAATATTTTTCAGCGCAATTAGTCATATCAATTTCAAATCTTATAACAGTAGCATAACAGCAATTTATTAACTGATGGGTCATATGGTCGATGGAATCGTTGACCTTTTATCCTACCTTAACTATGATAAATTGACAATAAGAATGGTCGGATTTATGGTTAGTTTCATGCTGATTGTCCCTGACAAAACTGCCGATGCTGATCATTATTTCAGGTCATGTGGTACTTAATGCAACTGTGTCGAAATTAGCACTTGAATATATTTTATCATTGATATCACATTTTTTTTCACAGATATCATACTGGTTATTGGTGCCGTTGTGGCTGGATATCTCTTTTCTGTGGTACAGCACGGATTTGGTTCATCAACTTCTGAAAAGGTATCTTATCTAGTATATTGGGTTTCAGTTGTCCATGAAGTAGAATTTTTCACAGGGAATATGTAGTTTGGTTTTCTTGGATTTTTCTTTGATGTGCTTCTTTTAATTGTTAAATAGCAGAGCAGACTGAAACAGCAAATCTCTTAATTCATTTTCTCAAATGAAACCACTGCTTACTAAAGTAAAATTCAATGACAATTCAGATAGAAGCATCTGAAGATGGTAAACAAGAGAGCAGCACTGCAGGAAAGCCACCTTTGGTTGTGGAGAGCCTTAAAGAGGAACCAAGTGCGGGATGGCCGTCTTTGGGGACACTTGTTGCTGATCTACTGAAGCTTGCTGTTGAAGGTGTGGGGAATCTTGTCCTCAACATTGCCCCGCTGCACATGCAACGTGTGAAGAGAAAAACAGGCCTCACTCCTCTCAAAGATAGGCTTGTGATGCCCGAGGACAGGGAGGAGAACCCAGTAGCCCAGAAGCTTAGTAGCACCCCAATGATAACCGAGACGCTCCATGCTCCTAGTGCTGCTAACGAGACCGTGACAAAGGCTCAGAAGAGCATCAAATCATCGAAATTCAGGGATTCTACTCTCTCAAGCAAGCACAGGTCCACCAAGAGACAGGAGTACGCTGAGTTCTACGGTTCAACCGAGACACCTCAAGCAAGCGCAAAGGTCCCAAAAGACCGGCTCCGCCACCGTCATCGGGAGAAGAGTGGGGAGGTTACCTATGGGACTGGGCATCCAGAGCCTAAGCCCTCAGAGATGAAAGCGGCAGACTACAGCGATCCGAAGTATGATCACTACAACATGAGAAGCAAATATGGTGCTGACAGCGGCTTCAGGTACTGACTGATGGAAGGGCTCTCGTCATTGTGCCTACAGCCTTCTTACCGTCATGCCTAGGGTGTCTTTCGACGTCCCCAGTGTACTAAAAGCACAAGGATGCTGCTTATGGGTCACTGTCTCGCCCTACTCTCCGCCCGCAAGATGTGGCAGGTAAAGTCAGTCTAGCAATTTAGGTGGGAGTAGACGTACGTCGTAAGTGGCAGCATGTATCTCCTATGCGATTTCGGCAAGCCGGATGTAATTTTCGCAGATAGCAACTTGTTGTAGCCAGTAAGAGCAACTCCAACCAGGCCACGCCCGACTATGTACGTTTGTGTCTGCGCCGACAAAAACGATGGCACAACAGGAAGACCCATTTTTATTTTGTGTCCGCTTTGTGCTTTGTGTTCGTGCGGACCCATTTCCACCCCAAATTTGAGACACATCTGGGTCCGAAACGGACACAAAGCGGACGTTTCCTATGTTCCTCTCGTCCGCCTCTGTCTGTTGCGGGTCCCGTGTGGCCCACCTGCCATCCACTCACATAATTTTTTTTCTCTCTCCCCTCTCTCTCGCACCCAGCCATGGCGCAGGAGCCGCCGCGCTTGCCCTGCTCGGACGCCGCCGTGCTGCCGCACTTGCCCTGCCGCCGTGCTGCATGGGTGTCGGCCGTGCATGGCGTCCCACGCGAGCTAGCCAGCTAGCTTCGATGCATGGTGGGCGCCGGCTCGTGGCCGCGCTCGAACCACTTGCATCGCATGCCCTTCTTCACTTCCGCCATGGTTCGGGAGCTCGCGTGCATACCTTGGCCACGTCGCCGCTCACATCTGACCCGCCCTCGCCCTATCATGCAGCCGCACGAGCTCACCATGGCCTCGTCCCGCCATGCAGAGCAGCCGCCCCGCACGCAGCATGATGTAGGGCCGAACCCTCGGGGTCGATCTTTCACGTTTGGAGTGGATCCTATGGGGGAGGACACGAGGAACGCGCGGAAAACACAAGACAAAACACGAGGAGAAACGAGAGAATCACTCAACCGACAAGTATTGATCACACAAGGGCTAGATCACCGAACACATAAGGTAGCACAAGATTCAAAATCAACAAAGGAAAGATACACGAGTAGCCGTTCTTCTCCGGGAGGAGGTCTTGATTGTCTTCCCTTGAAGGGGTCTTGAATCCGCTTGGGGGATCTTCTCCGAAGAGGTCCTGAGCTCCGAGGAGAAGTAACCAAGTGGATGAGCAAGGCTCTCACACAAAATATGAGCTAAACCAATGCTAACCCTAACTAGGAGGAGGAGGAGGTCTATTTATAGTCTTAGTGCAAATGGGGGCGAAGTGAAGGGGTACAAGGACGTTCGGAAGACGTCGGACGTCCGGAGGCTCGGGACGGCCCGGACATCCGGCAGGGCTCGGACGTCCGTAGATTTGGCTCTGTCGTAGACGCGTGTGGACGTCCGGAGGGAGCCGATCGTCCGTGGATTCGGCTCGGATGCTTGTCGCCCGGCGTCCGGTCCGCCTCAGACGTCCGTAGATTTAGCTCGGGTGGTCAGTCACGGACGTCCGGAGAGCTTCGATCGTCCGTGTCACAGGACTCACCGGACGTCCGGACGGGTCGGTCGTCGATGCTGTAGCTTCAAATCAGCTCTTTTCTTCTCCATCACGCTTGGGGTCCTCGCCGTCTTGGCTCTTGGATGTAGCTGTCTTGTGGCTCTCCTCCATGCACCTGATCACACACAGAGTTTACGAATGAGGTAGTAGCCATGTCTCGTGAGTAGGAAGAGGGAGTTCGGAGAGGAGCGAGTTCACCTTATATTCAATAGCCTTAGCTCGAGCTCGAGTCATGGGTCCACGTGGTGTTGAGCAAGATGTAGGTACGTCGATGGGGATGAGTGAGGGATGCTCCGCATCATCTCCCCCCCTTGAGAGAGATCCGACCTCGGATCAAAAGCTTCATCTCCATGGTATGGCGCGAGGTCTTTGGCGTTGAAGATGTCGCTCACATTGTACTTGTCTCGTGGTAGGTCGATCTTGTAGGCGTTGTGGTTGTAGCGTGCTAGCACCTTGAAAGGTCCATCGGCTCGAGGGAGAAGCTTGGACTTGCGTTCGTTAGGGAAGCGGTCCTTGAGAAGGTGTAGCCACACTAGATCACCAATGTTGAAGACCATGGGTTGCTTGTTGACGTTGAGCTTGGTCGCTAGTCATTGTACTTGGCGCTCGATGGTATGCCTTGTATCCTCATGCATCTTCTTGATGTAGCTTGCCCGTGCACTCGCATCCATGTTGGTGCGCTCTTGTAGAGGAAGAGGTAGAATGTCCAATAGTGACAACGGGTTGAAGCCGTAGACGACCTCGAAGGGGACTTGCGGTAGTCAAGTGTCTTCTTGCGATTGTAGGCGTGCTCGGCGATGGGTAGACATGCCTCCCACTCCTTGATGTTCTTCTTGATCAATACGCGAAGTAGAGTGGAGAGAGTCCGGTTTGTCACCTCCGTTTGGCCGTCGGTTTGAGGATGGTATGCGGATGAGAACAAGAGCTTGATTCGAGCTTGGCGATAGGGTCTTCAAAAGTAACTCAAGAACTTGGCGTCACGATCGGATCGATTGTCTTTGGTACTCCATGGAGTCGCAAGATTTTCCTACAAAAGAGATTTGCAATGTGTGAAGCATCGTCTATCTTGTTGCAAGGAATGAAATGTGCCATCTTAGAAAATCTATCCACAACAACAAACACGGAATCCTTTCCATTTTGAGTTCTAGGCAAACCAAGTACAAAATCCATGCTAATGTCTTCCCAAGGTTGATAAGGAATAGGAAGAGGCATGTAAAGACCATGAGATTGAGCTTTAGACTTAGCTTTGCGACATGTAGAGCATCGGTTGGTAAAGCGTGAGACGTCTCGAAACATCTTGGGCCAAAAGTAGTTCTTGGAGAGCGTGGCGAATGTCTTATCTCGACCAAAATGTCCCATGAGCCTCCATGAGCCTCTTGCAAAAGTAGCAAGCGAAGAGAAGAATGACCATTGTCGATGAGTTGTTGTACTTGCCGTTGAATCTCCTTGGTTTCTTTGGGATTGACTCGGTATGGAGATTTGTTTGGGAGAGGCACTCCGGGGATGAGGTCGATTCGATGCTCAATGCCTCGAAGAGGAGGTAGACCCGGGGGTAGCTCATCGGGGAAAACATCTTGGAATTCCTGCAAAAGAGATTGAAACACTAAAGGTAGCTCGTGAGAGGTGTTAGTTGTTGGCTCTCCATCCTTGCACACAAGGACAAAGTGCATTACACTAGATGGGTTCTCACACACTTCTCTCATCTCACTTTTGGTGGCAAATAGGATGAGGTTTTTCTCTCTAGGCGAAGAGGCGCTCAAGTTTGGCTTGTGGCTCTCACTCACTTTTTGGTGGATCACTTTCTCACTTTTGTCTCTATGATGGGTGGCTTGCTTGTCGGCTATCACTTGACTAGGAGACATAGGTCGTAGCACATATTCCTTCCCTTTCATCTTGAAGCTATAGTGATTGGTGCGCCCATTGTGGATGACGCCATGGTCGAATTGCCATGGTCGACCTAGAAGTAGGTGGCAAACGGTCATTGGGACCACATCACACTCCAACGTGTCTTCATAAGCACCAATTTTGAAGGAGACTTGGACCGTATGCTCGACTCGTATAGTGCCGGAGTCACTTAGCCATTGAACCTTATAGGGGTGCGGGTGCTTCCTCTTGACCAAATGAAGTTTGGAACATAGTTCTTCACTTGCCAAGTTGTGGCAACTTCCTCCATCAATGATGACCTTGACGGACCTTTCGTTGATGCGGGCTTTCGTGTGGAAGATGTAGCATCTTTGGCCGTCTTCTTGTTGATGTTGAAGAGTCAAGATCTTGGAGACAACGAGAGCGGGGCTCGAATCCTCATCGCAAAAGACTTGATCATCTTCATCTTCGTTCACTCGCCGGTGCATGGCCACTTGCTCAAGGGCTTCCATCTCCTCATCACTCATTGAGTCATATGTGCCGTCATCGTTGAGGATCATGGTTCGCTTGTTGGTGCATTCGTAGGACTTGTGGCCTCGGCCGCCGCAAATGAAACACTTGAAGGAGCTTGTTTTGATTGTCTCATTGGTCGGAGTAGATGATGAAGCACGCGGCTTGAGGTTGCTTGTAGTAGGAGGAGGACGACTTGAACTTGTCGAATTGCTCTTGTAACTCGACTTGTCGTCGTTGTTTGTAGAAGGTTTGGTTGATGTAGATGTTGGAGGAGGTGTTGAAGCTTGGTTGTTGGAGAAGTCGTAGGTCTTGGATGAGTACTTGGCGTACTTGAAGTCATCTTGCACTTGACGTTCCGCCTTTGTAGCTTGATGTACGAGCTCAATGAGGGTGGAGTATGGTTGGAAGTCGACGATCTTCTTGATGGGATGATTGAGTCCATTCAAGAAACGTGCCATAGTTTGCTCATCATCTTCCTTCACATTGTCTCGAATCATGGCTATCTCCATTTCCTTGTAGTATTCTTCAACACTCTTTGTTCCTTGCTTGAGAAGTTGGAGTTTCTTGAAGTGGTTGCGGTCGTAGTAGGTTGGCATAAAACGTGCTCGCATGACATCCTTCATTTGAGCCCAAGTGGTGATTGGAGGTTCACCTCTTGCTTGTCGTTGCTCAATGATTTGTTCCCACCATATGAGTACATAGTCTTGGAACTCAAGTGATGCCATAGTGATCTTCTTCTCTTCCTCATAGTTGTGCAAACGAAAGATTTTGTCGACCTTCAATGCCCATGAAAGGTACTCTTCGGGGTGATTGCTTCCATTGAACTTGGGCATGGTGAATTTGAGCTTTCCATAGCGTTGCTCTTCATTGTGTTGTTGGCGATGGTGATGATGACGCCCTTGACGTGGATTGCAATCGTCTTCATGTTGCTCTTGTTGAACCTGAGGTTGAGGTGGAGCTTGACGAGCTTGTGGAGGAGCTTGAGGAACTTGACGTTGCACATGTGGTTGGTAGTTCCTCTCGTGGATTTCTTCTCGAAGGGCTTCCTCTTGATTGCGCCGTTCGCGGTTGCGGTTGGCGATAACTCGACTTGATTCTTGAAGGGCACGTTGCGCCTCAAGAGCTTGCGCTTCTCGTTGTTGTTGTTGAAGACGTTGAGCCTCGACGTCTTGTTCCTCTTGGTGTAGATGGGCTCGTTCTTCCTCTTGGTGCCGTAGTCGTTGTCGTTCTTGAGCTTGGGCAAAAGCGACTTGGTTTGGTTGAGGACGAGGGACTTGCTCATCGACTTGCTCTTGTGAATGCTTCTCATGTAGCGGGTTGCGAGATGCATGACGGTCTTGACGCGCGGCTCGTCGAAGAGTGTTTGATGACGGTGTACTTGAGTCGTAGAAGGTGTCGTCGGAGTGTCGACTCGAGCGGCTCCGTCTTGAGGACGAAGAAGTGGAATGATGCCGGTTCCTCATCAAGGCGCGGATCTCGTCCATTCTTGCATCATTCTCTTGCTTGTGAGCGTCGAACTTGTTATCGAAGTAGTCTCTTGTACGTTGCTCGGAGAGTCGCAAGTCGGTGGCGAGGTTGTCCATGCGGTCGCTCATTGCTTGTTGCTCTTGCTGCATTCCCTTTGTGCACCAAAGAGGTGGCTCTTGGTGACGTATGATGACATGTCGTCGTCTTGCTCGAGGAAGAGTGGGTTGGTAGAAGTACTCGGCCTATCCATCATTCCAAGCAAAAATGTGAGTGGTAGAAGGAGAAGAACTTATACCAATGTACCTTTGACCGATGTTGATGATGAATCAAGTTCACTCAAATGCGGACAATGAAATAGCACTATTGGTACCAATCCTTGTTGGTTCTCACACCTACACAAATAAAAGCTTATGGTGGAACTTGGTGAGGATGGTGGCACAAAATTTGATGCAATTGTAAGTGAGCTTCAATAATGTTGGAAAAGGTTCCCAAATTTGCAAATGCAACAAGTAGACCAAGCAAATAATGGTACACGGAAATACACACGCAAAGAGATAGGTGGGATTGTGCAAACCAAAATGATCCAAAATGTGGAATCCACGAAAATGCTCTTGTTGCACAATACTAGAGAGACGCTAGCACGATTGCACAATAGGCGGATACGGTACTTGTGCACAACCTACTAGGCAAAAATGCAACTATCTCTATCCCACGTATGCTATATGTATGGTATTTCGGTGCTATGATCCAAGATGATCCAATATGACAATCTTAATGTGGTAAGATGCTATGGTTCTTGCTCATAAGCTCTTTGCTTATCTTTCCTCTTTGCTTAAAAGCTTTGGTGGCTCTTTCACTTTTGAGCTCTTTTCTCATGCAAAACTTCGCGAACCAAGATAACAATTGTGTATGCTATGACAACTTTGTGACACACAAGTGGATCCCAAGATGTGCACCACGGTGGTATGGTATGTATGCTATGGAGTATGATCACTAATGTGCACAAGTCACGTTGCCTGCAATACTCAATGGCTAGTCTCGATGGGTAGGCTACGCAAAAGTAAGGCCATGTGGTTATCAATGCAACTGCAAGGAATGACAAAGATGTCGTCGATGTTACCGTCCTTGGCGGTGATGAGACCCTTGCGAAGATGAGCGCGGTGATGATGATGTCGAACCGTACCTAGATAGCCGAAACACAATAGGACACGGGAACCACAACTAAAAATCTCAAGGACCAAAATGTGTCAAAATCGTCATAGGAGGTATTGGGGAGGATGGTGGTGTATGTGGGTTTGGAAGATGTGGTGGAAGGTGGGGTTGTGGTGGTGGCTGAACTGAAAAAATTCAGTTTCGTCAGAGTTTCACAGACGTCCGGTCGTCGGACGTCCGGCAGGGTCCGGTCGTCCGTAATTTCGAATCTGGTCTGGGGTTCCGGTCGTCCGGGAAAGGCCGGACGTCCGGTGGTTGGGGTCAACGCGGGATGAACAACAAGATTTCGGGGATGAAAGAAGATGGTGAGGTCGAAATCGAGCGGATTGATGGATGGAAAAGGGTGGGGAGGGTGGGTGAGGGAGTCCAGGATTAGGGGGTGTCCGGATAGCCGGACTATAGCCTTTGGCCGGACTCCTGGACTTTGAAGTTACAAGATTGAAGACTTCGTCCCATGTCCGGATGGAACTTTCCTTGGCATGGAAGGCAAGCTTGGCGATACGGATATGTAGATCTCCTACCATTGTAACCGACTCTGTGTAACCCTAACCCTATTCGGTGTCTATATAAACCGGAGGGTTTTAGTCCGTAGGACGAACAACAATCATACCATAGGCTAGCTTCTAGGGTTTAGCCTCTCTGATCTTGTGGTAGATCTACTCATGTACTACCCATATCATCAATATTAATCAAGCGGGAGTAGGGTTTTACCTCCATCGAGGGCCCGAACCTGGGTAAAACATCGTGTCCCTTGTCTCCTGTTACCATCCGCCTAGGCGCACAGCTCGGGACCCCCTACCGAGATCCGCCGGTTTTGACACCGACATTGGTGCTTTCATTGAGAGTTCCTCTGTGCCGTCATCTTTAGGCCCGATGGATCCTCCGATCATCAACAATGATGCGCTCCAGGGTGAGACTTTTCTCCCGGACAGATCTTCAGATTCGGCGGCTTTGCATGCGGGCCAATTCGCAGCCATCTGGAGCAGATTGAAAGCTACGCCCGCCATCAGTCAAATTTGGAAGTTTGAATTACACGGCTGACGTCCGCGGAGACTTGATCTTCGACGGGTTCGAGCCACAGCCAAGCGCGCCGCACTGTCACGAGGGGCACGATCTAGCTCTGCCGCCGAACAATGTCCTGGAGGCTGCACCAGTGTCCGCTCCGACCTTTAGCTCGGAGCCGACTGCGCCGATTGAGGACGGGTGGCTGGACACCGCCTCAGGGGCTGCGATCTCTACGGCGATTGAGCCATACACCTACCCCGTCCTTTGCGAAGCTTGTGACTCCAAGGTGCTGGACTCCTCTCCGGACTCCGAGCCTTCCGCGCCCCCACTAATCGAATCCGATTGGGCGCCGATCATGTAATTCATCGTCATGGACATCTTTATTTTCGCCTCTTTGGCGACATCCTGAATTCAATAAAGTCTCTCTCTCTCTTTATCAGGAGAGCCCTGGCCGGATTATGGTCAGGAAGGTTGGGATGCAGACGACGAAGAAATTCAAAGCCCACCCACCACCCACTTCATAGCCATTGTCGATGATTTAACCGACATGCTCGACTTCGATTCCAAAGACATCGACGGTATGGACGACGATGTACGGAAGGAGCATGAACCAGTGCCTATAGGGCACTGGAGAACCACCTCATCTCATGATGTATACATGGTGGACACACCTAAAGGAAGCGACGACGAGGAACAATGGGACACTACGAAGGATCGCTCCATCGAAAAGCAGTCAAAACGGCGACGTATGCGCCGCTCAAAGTCCCGCCTCGACAAAGACAACAGCCATACAGACCCAACTATAGAGCAGGGTGCACCGGTGGACGACGAACATGCTATCGAGCAACCGTCTGAACAGGACAATCTGGATAAACAACCCGTCCCTGGCGAAGATAACAGTCCGGACGATCTCACGCCGGACAAGTTGCTGGAGCAGAAGAACCTCCACTCTCACGCCGGACAAGTTGCTGGAGCAGAAGAACCTCCACAAAAGGCTTGTCGCCACAGCACGTAGACTGAAAAAGCAGAAGCGGAAGCTCAAAACAGCGGAAGATGCACTCAGAATCAGATGGAGCAAAGTACTCAACACTGCAGACAAATACGGCGACAATCGCCGAACAAAGAGCTACCCAAAGCGAAAACTACTGCCCGAATTTGATGAGGAGGCCGTAGAGCCCCCACAATCAAAAAACAAGGAGGCCACCCGGTCGGATGGATGACCCCATGGCAAGCAGAGAGCGCGAACGACGCCAAGCGCACACAAGCCGCACGCCGATCCGCATAAGGATTCGTGATCAAAAGATGGCCCGATTAGATCTATCTACGGGCCAAGAAAGCAAGCTCTAGTAAGCAAGGCAACACATCAAGTATCTTCCCACCGCCCGATAAAACTCGCTTATCTCGCAAGCGCCAGTAATCAATGGCGCGTTGGGTTACCCACGCCCGTATTGATGAGAATCCCGAATAAGGGACACAATCTACTTTGACAAGACGTGCCAAAGGAAACTGCCTCGCTAAACGCTACCGAGGTTGGACAAGAAAACGATTCAATAAAGGCTTGGCTGTGGTGTGATGTCACGCTGCGGAATACGTCGGCCAGATTGAACTTGTGTAAATATTATTCTCTCTACGGTGGTATGTGGAACTTATTTTGCGAGCGGACACTATCCTTGTGTTCAAAATCTTCTATGAAGTATTCGAGGAGGAACCCGCCTTGCAATGCCGAAGACAATATGCGCGCGGACTCGTCGTCATTGAAGCCTGGTTCAGGGCTCTTGAGGAGTCCTGGATTAGGGGGTGTCCGGATAGCCGGACTATAGCCTTTGGCCGGACTCCTGGACTTTGAAGATACAAGATTGAAGACTTCGTCCCGTGTCCGGATGGAACTTGGCGTGGAAGGCAAGCTTGGCGATACGGATATGTAGATCTCCTACCATTGTAACCGACTTTGTGTAACCCTAACCCTATTCGGTGTCTATATAAACCGGAGGGTTTTAGTCCGAGGGGCTAACAACAATCATACCATAGGCTAGCTTCTAGGGTTTAGCCTCTACGATCTCGTGGTAGATCTACTCTTGTACTACCCATATCATCAATATTAATCAAGCAGGGAGTAGGGTTTTACCTCCATCGAGAGGGCCCAACCTGGTAAAAACATCGTGTCCCTTGTCTCCTGTTACCATCCGCCTAGACGCACGCGGGGACCCCCTACCCGAGATCCGCCGGTTTTGACACCGACAGTGGGGAAAGCTAGATCCACACGTAGCAACTCAAATCCATGGACCAAATCCAACAAATCTCAACTCACCAACAAATCACAAAAAAAAAAAATTTGGGGCTATTTTTGGTGGGGAATTTTCGGATTTAGGACAAAAACAACAAAATTAAGCTAGAAAACCCGGGGTAGGGGCTCCAAAAACGTGATCAACGTGGCTCATGATACCAACATGATGTAGGGCGGAACCCTCGGGGTCGATCTTTCACGTTTGGAGTGGATCCTACGGGGGAGGACACGAGGAACGCGCGGAAAACACAAGGCAAAACACGAGGAGAAACAAGAGAATCACTCAACCGACAAGTATCGATCGCACAAGGGCTAGATCACCGAACACATAAGGTAGCACAAGATTCAAAATCAACAAAGGAAAGATACACAAGTAGCCGTTCTTCTCCAGGAGGAGGTCTTGATTGTCTTCCCTTGAAGGGGTCTTGAATCCGCTTGGGGGATCTTCTTCGAAGAGGTCCTGAGCTCCGAGGAGAAGTAACCAAGTGGGTGAGCAAGGCTCTCACACAAAATATGAGCTAAACCAATGCTAACCCTAACTAGGAGGAGGAGGAGGTCTATTTATAGTCTTAGTGCAAATGGGGGCGAAGTGAAGGGGTACAAGGGCTCCATCCCGCGGGCGCGGTCACTCAGGTGCCGGACGTCCGGAAAACATCGGACGTCCGGAGGCTCGGGACGGCCCGGACATCCGGCAGGGCTCGGACGTCCGTAGATTTGGCTCTGTCGTAGACGTGTCGGACGTCCGGAGGTAGCCGGTCGTCCGTAGATTCGGCTCGGATGCTTGTCGCCCGGTCGTCGGGTCCGCCTCGGACGTCCGTAGATTTGGCTCGGGTGGTCAGGTACCGGACGTCCGGGGAGCTCGGTCGTCCGTGTCCTGGGACTCGCCGGACGTCTGGACGGGGTCGGTCGTCCGACGCCTGTAGCTTCCAAATCAGCTCTTCTTCTTCTCCATCACGCTTGGGGTCCTCGCCGTCTTGGCTCTTGGATGTAGCTGTACCGTGGCTCTCCTCCATGCACCTGATCACACACAGAGTTTCCGAATGAGGTAGTAGCCATGTCTCGTGAGTAGGAAGAGGGAGTTCGGAGAGGAGCGAGTTCACCTTATCTTCAATAGCCTTAGCTCGAGCTCGAGTCATGGGTCCACGTGGTGTTGAGCAAGATGTAGGTACGTTGATGGGGATGAGTGAGGGATGCTCCGCATCACAGCAGGATGAGCTCGCGTGCCCGGCCTCGCCCCGCCCTGCAGCAGGAGCTCGCCATGGCTCGGGAGCTCACGCGCCCGGCACGGCCTCGCCCTACGCGGCAGCATGAGGAGCTTGCGCTCCCGGCCCGGCCTCGCCCGCGCCCAGGCCGGTGCTGCTGCAGCGCCATGCTCGCCATGCCACGCCTTGTTCGCCGTGCCTCGCCTTGCGCCGCGCTCGGCCGGTGCTGATACAGCCGTCGGCCTCACGTCGCGCCCGTGCCCGTGCCCGGCCTCGCCTCCCCGCACCCCAGCGTTGCACGTCCTTGCCCCGCGCCCGCCCTCAAGAAATGCGGACGCAGACATTCACAAAATGCATCTGTCTTTCGTTGGGCACACCGGCCGACCCAAACAAAAAAGCGGACGTGAACGGATGGACGGGCGACCCAAACAGATGAAAAGTGGACAAAATCGATGTCCGTTTGGGTCAGCCCGTCGGAGTTGCTCTAAGTTTGATATGTTATTTCTTAGCATACATGTAGGTTGGTTGCTAGTCGACCACTTCCATTTCACAACAGGTGAGGATATGATGAGATATCAATCCTCGGCTGGAGAACACAAACTTCCCCTTTTTTCTGTTCCTGTTGGATCTCAGGAACCGTTCATCCGGCGTGATTGGGGGAAATCATCAATCCTCCGTCATCGTTGGGGCTTAAGCACATGATCAAATCGAGTGCAGCTGCTCTTGGTTCTCATCGAGCTGCCATGGTTGGTCCTGGTCCAGCACTGCATAAGAAGTGGTCCATTCTCGAAAAAGTTGTCATTTTGTGTTGGATCTATCCTGGACCCTTTCCCCCCATTGCCTAACTTTTTTTTGAAAGGGGCCTGGGTCTAATTAACCCCAAAACTACCAAGCATGCCAAACATAATGAAATCATGGTCCCTTCGCAAACATAATAAATGTCGCATCGATGTCCATGAACCACTAAACGATCACTACCGATCAGAACGAGCCATCGACGTGGTGCTGTCGCTGCTCTTTTATCGGAGACGTGCCTGCGCTGAACCCTTGAATTGATATGAAGCACCTAAAACCAAATTTGGCTATCATGCATTGACGACGAGAAAACCTTACCTCGTCGCCTCCAAGAAGACGCAATGAATTTACACTGGTGCTCTGTCGACTTTGTCATAAACTCAAGAAGAATCAGATCCCGAAAGACCAACTCAAAGAACAAATGACACCATCTGTCGATTTTAAAACCGGAGGACCTCAGGTAGGGGGTCCCGATCTGTAGTTCTAGGAACAATGGTAAGAGAGGACGAAGGGAGATAGTGTTTAACCAGGTTCGGGCCCTCTCGAAGAGGTAAAACCCCAAGTCCTACTTTGATTATAGGGTTTCTATCATTTATGCCACTAGTTGTGTCTCACTGCTCATTTTTGCCATTAGAAATTACAACTACTCAAAAATGCCATGGATTTGTGAGATGCTTGCTCAAAAATGCCATTAGATATCTAAAAAATGCCATCACTCCATTAGATGTTTGTTCAAAAGTGCCATTAGACATTGTTATTTTCACGTCAGACCCGTTGACCATGTTATATGACAAAAATAAGCCTAAACCCACATGTCAGTTCTCTCTATCTCACAATGATAAGTGTGGCCCTACTTGTCAGGAGTAACCAAAAGAATAATTTTACATGAAAATAGGAACGCTGTTGGGATCAAGTAGGCCCCACACTTTATTGTAGTGAGATAGAGGGAGAGCTGGCATGTTGGTCCATAGGTATTTATGTCATTATAACATGGAAAAATAGATTTGAGATCACAATAATGGTGTCAAGTGGCATTTTTGAGCATGTGTCTAACGAAGCAATGGGTTTTTTGAGCGGTTGAAATTTCTATTGGCAAAACTGAGTAGTGGGACACAACTGGTGGCATAAATGATAAAAACCCTTGATTATATTGATGTGATGAGTACAAAGTACAAGATGATCTATCTCGAGATCGTATGATTGTGTTCTAAACCCTAAGGTTGGGAATCATGCCTTTAAAGACTAAACCCCTTGGCTTGTAAATGCACCGGGGGTACCTAGGTTACACACATGGTCGGTTGTCGACGCGCCGACTATAGAGCAACCCTTGAAGTACATGCCAAGTCTTCGGAGGTTTCCATCTTGATTACGCCGAGGTTCATAGCTTCGACAATCCTTCCTTTTAGTGATTGGTGGGCCATGAGCCCGGCCCATGGACTGCAGGTAGTACAGGTTAGCACCCTTTAGTCCAGGACCCCGTCAGTAGCCCCTGAGCTGGTCTTCGAAGCCGAAGACCGCAACTTCCTCCTCGGAATGGTTCCTTCGGTTGATGTCTTTGGCTTGGCAGGCGAGTTCCCCCTTTGTCAATGTGTGTTCGGATCCGAGGTCATTCAAAGCATCCTCGGCTCCCTCGATAAGAGTCCGAGCATCTGCGTTCCTCGGAACAAGAAACCTTCTCCCTCAGCAATCCAAAGACTTGCAGTTGGGATCTATTTACGAGACCCACTGAACGTGGCCCCAATTATTGCTTATAATTTTCTCGACTATCGTGCAACTGGGGCACAAGCGTATTGATGGCTGGATATCAAAACGTCCCCCATCGCCTGATCTACCAGGGTATTTAACCATCTAGGGTTACAACAAATGTTTTACACCAACATTAACTCATCTTGCTTCAATACGAAATCCTTCCCTCAGGCTAGCTCAAGAGCTTCCGTGATGGTAGGCGCCTCAGGTTCGTCGACGCATCCCCATGGGCCTCTCTTGGGTGAGTGGGTGTAAGTGCATCTAGTGCCACCCGTAGTTGGTTTTGGAGTATTGACGACAAACTTGGTTGAGGGACTAATGTGTTTGTGAGAATTGCAGGATAACATAGGTAGTAGTCCCTTATTGATTTGGTTTACCTACCAGAGATGACCCCTAAAAATGTGTAAAGACATTGAAGACAATGGTGGTTCTAAAGATATTCACCCTGAAGATTATGACATGAGAAGACATTCACGTGAAGACTATGGAGTGCGAAGACATAGTAGTTTTGTAGTTCCTTTTCTTCTTTGTTGAGTCATAGGAACCACCGTACTATTAAGTGGGGTCAAAGTGAACAAAGTCAGAGTGACTGATGTGATGCTCAACCAAATCCTATGTCTTCGAGCGAAGACAATGAGATCAAATCTAATCCAGAGTTGGATGGGTCAGCTTTACTTGTAGCCAAAGTCAAGCTGTCGCGTGTGTTTGAAATTCGATCGTTGGACACGTGTCGGTTCCTGAGTGACCCAGGGTCACTTCGGACAAATCAGGTCGGGTTGCCTCCTGGCTATAAATAGCCCACCCCCTACACCATAAATTGGTGGCTGCTCAGAGTTAGTGCACGACTTTTGTCGTTTGAGAGCAACCCACCTCCGAAGCATTTGAGAGAGAGATCCTTGCGAGGACAAAGCCCAAAACATCCAGAGCCAAAGAGTGTTAGGCATCACTGAAGTCTTTCTCTCCGCGTGATCTGAAGACTTGTTACACTTGAGGACTGTGAATCCTCCAGCCAGTTAGGTGTCGCGTTCTGAGTATCCAAGAGCCATTGTCGATTGCTAGTGAACGAAGTCTGTGAAGGTTTGGAAGTCTATCTTCAAGACTTACCAGAGTGATTGGGCGAGGACTAAGTGTTCTTAGCTCAAGGGGAATAAGGTGAAGACACGGTCTTCTAAGTTAAATCTCAGCCTCCCTAACCAGACGTACAGTTGTCACAACAACTGGAAGTGGTCTACCAAATCCTTGTCTTCACCAAGCTACTGGTTCTATCCTTCACTTCCCTTTACTTTCAGTGTGTCTTCGTGAAGTCATTGCCTGCTTGCATGATCTGATTGTCTTCACTGTGTGAAGACTGTTTACTGTTTGGCTTCATACTATCTTCCATCCTGATCTATACTACCTAGTTGCTGATAGTCTTCGTGCTTTCACTTCATTGCTTACTTGACTATGGCTTCTCTAGTGTAGTCTACCTTCCGTTGCATATCAATATGTTCAATTCTACTGTTTGTCTTCAAAGCCCCAGTGTTTTGAAGACTTTCATAAAAATCGCCTATTCACCCACCCTCTAGTCGATAACTAACACTTTCAATTGGTATCAGAGCAAGGTGCTCCCTTGTTTTGTGTGATTCAGTTTAACCACCTGGAGTTTTAGCTATGTCGACTGTAGGGATAATCAAGGTCTCCGCTGCGTGCCCTGTCTTTGATGGCACTGATTACCCCTACTGGAAGAATAAGATGCGTATGCATCTTGAAGCCATTGACATCGACCTCTGGTACGTCGTCAAGAATTGCATTCCCAAGGTCGGTGAAGGTGTCACCGCTGCTGATGTCAAGAGGTTCATTCAACTAGATTCAATTGCCAAGAACATCATCTGTGGTCATCTGACCAAAGGACAGTACATCCGTTTGAGTGCACTGGAAACTGTGAAGCTAGTCTGGGACTGGCTCTCCAATGTCAACGAAGGCGTCTCAACTCAGAGAGACTCAAGGATTGATGTTCTTAGCAACCTCTTCAACCGTTTCAAGAGAAATGACAATGAGAATGTGCAGCTCACATTTGATCGCCTCACTGATATCACAAATGAGCTTCGAGCACTTGGCGCCACTAAGATCACCAAGCACGAAATCATCAAGAAGCTTCTGAGGTCACTTGATAGCTCATTCGATACCCTGGCCCTGATGATTCAAGAACGTCCTGACTTCAAGACTCTCGACCCGTCTGACATACTTGAGAGGCTCAACACGCATGAGTTCCAGTTATCTGAGAAGAGAGACATCTATGGCCCCAACTATGGCCAACTCGCGCTTTGAAGGCAAAGGTTGTTTCCTCATCTAAAGAAGAATCTGGCTGCAGTTCTAGGGATCCCGAAGACATTGGAAAGGAGCCAGCTATGCTCGTGAAGAAGTTCCAGAAGTTCTCCAAGAAGAAAGGTTTCAGAAAGTCTTCAATATCCAGCTCAAGAAATGATGAAGCTTCTACTCGTGACCACAAGAAGAGAAGATGCCACAAGTGCAAGAAACCTGGTCACTACATCTCTGAGTGTCCTCAATGGGACAATGAGACCAAGGAGAAGAAGAAGAGCAAAGAATATGATTCTGATGACAAGAAGAAGAAGAAATCCTCAAAGTCTTCTTCAAAGTCTTCATCTCACAAGAAGAGCTCATCGAGCAAGGCTCGTGCATTTGTTGGCAAGGAGATGGATTCAGAGGAGGAGTCTGCTTCTGAGAAGGCGGAGGTGGAGTCTAAGGAGGAGTCCGATTCAGGCGTAGCCAGCCAGGCTCTGGCTTTAGCGTATGTCGCCAAGTCCATCTTCAACACCGAAGACAATGGCCTCGTCCCCAACGCTGATGCTGATGATGAGGATGACTCTACTCCTACCTACTGCTTCATGGCACGTGGTGCCAAGGTAAACTCACGCGATGCTTACTTTCAAACATCCAGTGAAGATGACTCTGAATGTGAATATAAACCTAGCTACAAAACACTTGCTAAAATTGCAATAGAACAACAAAATGCTATGGAACATATCCAAAAGTTGCTAGACAAAAGCGATGACCTGTTGGATGCGGAAATGACTCGAACTCAGTCCTTAATTGAAGACATTAAAAATCTTCAGGTTAAGTACGAGGAACTTGAAAGTCGTCATGAAACGCTCTCAACTACTCATGAAAAGCTTTCCTATGATTATCTTCAAAGGAAGCAAGAACTTGAGAACTTGACAGCGACTCATGAAGTTCTTCAAAAGGAGAATGAGTCACTTCACGCTCAACAGATCAGTTCTGCTCAGGAAGGCTTTGAACCACCATGTCTGAAATGTCTTGAGCGTGATAATGATGTCTCTATTGCTGAATGCTCTAATACTGCTACTGGTGCAATATCTTCAACTGCTGATGTGGTAACTAACCCCTCTACTGAGGATACCACTACTATTGTTGATGAGAACGCCAGGTTGAAGACATTGCTTGAAACATGAATGTACAAAAGTCTCAAAGGGCATCAGACATTATGTGATGTCCTCAAGAAACAGATTCTGAACCGAAACCATAGGTGTTGGGATCGAGAGGAAAATGAATGTTGATGGTTCATACTGGAAGCCTGAGCAGTACCCCAAAACTACATGTGTTGCTGCAAAGGAACCTTCAGTGGATCCATCTACCTTATGTGGCTTCACTTGTGCTAACCCGATTATCATTGATAAATCCTTTGATGCAAACTATAAACTATTTAAGAATCAGAATGGTGAAGTGTTTGCGCGGTATATTCTACAGGAATGGACCACCTTTGAAAAAGATCTGGGTGCCCAAAAGTTGTCTTGAGAAGCTTCCTATGAATGTCATCATGACACCACCTGGGAAGAAGACAAACCCCAGACCAAAGGCTTCATATGGTCCAAAGGCTTCATACAGACAGAGGACTCACCAGAGTCACCCTAACGCCAATGTTTTACAGGGAAACCATACTCATACTTATGAATATGAGCGTGTTTCATCAAACCAATATGTTCATAAGACCAAGAACTTTTCTGCTTATTCTCATGAGTATTATTCACCTCCTGCAAGGCTATTTTCTAGGGTCCAAAGCCGAAGTTCTTAGATGCTGCACTTAGACTCATTGCTTCTAAGCGACCCCTGAAGATGTGGGTGGTTAAGAAAAATTAACTCTGTTTTGCAGGGAAAGGTCCCCAGCCGGAAATCAAAGGCTTCTAATGCTTATTCTGGGGACCCTAAAACATCTTGTGGGATGCAAGATAAAATGCCAAAATGGTCTTACTATGTATTTCGTCCCGGGGTTTCTTGACAAACATCCTATCTACCCTAACCAGGATCTGAACTTTGATAATATGCTTGTTCGTCAAATGTTTATGCTTCACATTTCCCTCGGCGAAGCCTATCCCCCTAACTGCACTGTAGGGTACGGCACCAAAGGCTTCTGAGTGGATTATGGACAGTGGATGCGCTAACCACATGACTGGTGATCGAAGTCTTCTCATGGATTCAACCCTACGTCCGTTTGACAAGGGTCACATCACATTTGCTGACACTAGTAAAAGCAAGGTATTGGGTCTAGGTAGAGTTGCAATCTCAAAGGATCAGTACATGGATAAAGTGATGCTTGTTAAATCCCTTGGTTTTAACTTAATGTCTGTCTCAATGCTTTGTGATCTGAATATGATTGTGATATTTGGAAAATATCGTTGCCTTGTGCTTATGGAATCTGACAAATCTCTAGTCTTTAAAGGGTACAAAAAAGATGATCTGTACATGGTAGATTTCTCAGCAGGACCACAGCTGGCCGTATGTCTTCTAGCAAAAGCTTCAGAATGTTGGCTCTGGCATCAGAGGCTAGGGCATGCTGACATGAGGAACTTGTACACTCCCGCAAAGAAGAAGCATGTCGTAAGGATCGAGGGTGTCAAGTTCAAGAAGAATCATCTATGTGGTGCCTGCGAAGCTAAGATGACTAGAGCCAAGCATCCCTCGAAGACAATCATGACAATGACACGTCCCTTCGAGCAGCTTCACATGGACTTATTCGGCCCTACTCACTACTCTACCCTTACTACCACTGCTTGCCTCTATGGCTTCGTCATTGTTGATGATTACTCAAGATATACATGGGTGCACATAATCCTCTACAAGAATGAAGTGCAGGATGTCTTCAGACGATTCGCCAATTGCGCCATGACCAACTATGGCATCAAGATCAAGCACATCCGAAGTGACAACGGCACAGAATTCAAGAACACCGGCCTCGACACTTATCTTGATACATTGGCCATCACACACGAGTTCTCATCTCCATGCACACCCCGGCAGAATGACATCGTAGAGCGCAAGAACAGAACCCTCATTGAGATGGCACGAACGATGCTTGATGAGTACAAGACACCAAGGAAATTCTGGCCTGAAGCCATTGATACTGCATGCCACATCATCAACCGTTTTTATCTTCACAAGCTTCTAAAGAAGACATCATATGAGCTCCTGACTGGTAAGAAGCCAAACGTCAGCTACTTCAGAGTATTTGGTGCTAGGTGTTGGATCAAGGATCCACATCACACATCAAAATTTGCACCGAAAGCACATGAAAGTTTTATACTTGGCTACGGAAAGGATTCGCATTCCTACAGAGTCTTCAACCTCTTTCACTATAAAGTGGTTGAAACTGTGGATGTGCGGTTCGATGAGACTAACGGCTCGCAAAGAGAGCACCTGCCAAATGTGCTAGATGAAGCCTCACCAAGTGAATCTATCAAGCTTATGGGTACTGGAGAAATCATACCTTCAGAGGCACAGGCTGAAGAGGAAATCATCATTTCTGCACCTAATCAACCCGAAGACACTGCTCAGCGTGAAGCCAATGCTGAAGATGAAGACAATGATCAGCAAGGGCAAAATCTTCGTCCGGTTCATCCTCGTGTTGCAAATGAAGTACAGAATGAGAAGATAATTGATAGCATCAATGCACCTGGTCCACTCACTCGTTCAAGAGCAACATATCTAGCAAATTTCTGTGGGAACTTTGCATTTGTCTCTATATCTGAACCCAAGAAAGTTGATGAAGCCTTCATGGAACCTGAATGGATTCAAGCTATGCAAGAAGAGCTTCAATAGTTCGAGCTGAACAATGTTTGGGAGCTAGTTAAGCATCCTGATCCTCGCAAGCACAATATCATAGGCACCAAATGGATATATCGCAACAAACAAGATGAGCATGGTCAAGTCGTCAGAAACAAGGCTCGTCTCATTGCTCAAGGTTACACTCAAGTTGAAGGGATTGACTTCGATGAAACATTTGCTCCTGTGGCTAGGCTTGAAGCTATTCACATTCTGCTAGCCTATGCCAATCACAACAACATTCTTCTGTACCAAATCGATGTGAAGAGTGCCTTTCTCAATGGCAAAAATGAAGAAGAAGTGTATGTTGCACAACCACCTGGTTTTGAAGACCCAAAGCGTCCTGGCATGGTATACAAGATCAATAAGGTACTGTATGGCCTCAAACAAGCACCTCGAGCCTGGTATGACACACTCAAAGACTTCCTGAAGAGCAAAGGTGATGCAGAGCATCCTACGATCATCCCCATGGACCTACCATCGTCTCATCAAGAGCCAAGAGGACCCATGACACGAGCACGAGCTAGAGCTCTCGAGAACGAGGTGACTTCCTTCCTTAGTGATATCACATATGATCCACTCGAGACATGGCTACTACCTAAGTCCGATATGCTATGCATGATCAGGTGTCAAGAGGACTCTCCCGAAGATGCACGTGAAGAAGGACAAGCCGCCAAGTCCATGGATGAAGAGAACCAACGAAAGAAGGCAAGATCACTTTCCAGGCCCCGGACATCCGGCCCCTGGAGCGTCCACACCCGCAGCAGACCAGCCGCCCTGCAGCTCCAGGCCCCGGACATCCGGCCCCAGCCCAGACATCCGGCCAGAAGCCCGGAAATCCGGTGCCACGCACCAGAACTTATAGAAGCTATCACCGTTAGCCCGGACATCCGGCCCCCTCACCCGGACATCCGACCCCTCCCGAAGCCCCGGACATCCGGCCCGACGCCCGGACATCCGGTTCCGCCTGTCTGCGCACAGTAAAGGGCCGAGGCCCATGTACCTCTTCGCCCCCCTAGACTATATATACTCCATCCCCTTCCTCTTTCTAGGGTTAGCATTGGTTTAGCTCATATGTGAGATAGAGCATTGCTCATCCATTACGGATCTGCTCCACGAGAGAGACCGCGGACCCTCTACTTTTGGCCCAAGATGTTTCGCGACGTCAAACGCTTCACCAACCGATGCTCTACATGTCGCAAGGCTAAGTCTAAAGCCCAATCTCATGGCCTTTACATGCCACTTCCAATACCATATCAACCATGCGAAGATATTAGCATGGATGTTGTGCTTGGTTTGCCTAGAACTCGAAATGGCAAGGATTCCGTTTTTGTTGTTGTGGACCGATTCTCCAAAATGGCTCATTTCATTCCTTGCAACAAGATAGACGATGCTTCACATGTTGCAAATTTTGTTTTGTAGGGAAATATTGCGCCTTCATGGAGTGCCAAAGAAGATTGTCTCGGACCGCGACGTCAAGTTCTTGAGTTACTTTTGGAAGACCTTGTGCACCAAGCTAGGAATCAAGCTTTTGTTCTCTTCGGCATACCATCCACAAACCGACGGCCAAACGGAGGTGACGAACCGCACACTCTCCACTCTACTATGCGTGTTGATAAAGAAGAACATCAAGGAGTGGGAGGAGTGCCTACCTATCGCCAAGTATGCCTACAATCGTGCAAGACATTCGACTACCGGCAAGTCCCCCTTCGAGGTCGTCTATGGCTTCAACCCATTGTCACCATTGGACATTCTACCTCTACCGCTACAAGGGCGCACAAACATGGACGCGAGTGCCCGAGTCAACTTCCTCAAGAAGATGCATGAAGATACAAGGCACACCATCGAGCGCCAAGTACCGTAGAGGGGCCGCGGTCTCTCTCGTGGAGTAGATCCGTAATGGATGAGCAAAGCTCTATCTCTAAATGAGCTAATCCTTTGCTGACCCTAGAAACAGGAAGGGGATGGAGTATATATAGTCTAGGGGGGCGAAGAGGTACATGGGCCTCGGCCCTTTCTTGTCTTGTGACAGGCGGAGCTGGATGTCCGGGCATCGGGCGGATGTCAGGGAGCTCTGAGGAGGGCGGATGTCGGGCTAGGGGCGGATGTCGGTGATAGCTTCAGAGGTTCCAGTGCGTGGCACCGATTTCTAGGCTTCGCCGGATGTCCGGCTAGAGCCCCAGCCGGACATCCGCCCCAGCCGGACATCCGCCGAAGCTCGAAATCCGGTGCCACGCACTGAACCTCTGTAAACTATCACCGTCAGCCCGGACACCCGCCCCCTAGCCCGGACATCCGGCCCCTCTAGAAGCCCTGGACATCCGGCCCGACGCCCGGACATCCGGCTCCGCCTGTCTGCGCACAGTAAAGGGCCGAGGCCCATGTACCTCTTCGCCCCCCTAGACTATATATACTCCATCCCCTTCCTCTTTATAGGGTCAGCAAAGGATTAGCTCATTTAGAGATAGAGCTTTGCTCATCCATATCGGATCTACTCCACGAGAGAGACCGCGGCCCCTCTACGGAGAAGATCCCCTTGGATTCAAGACCTCCTCACGGAGAAGACCCCCTATCGGTGTCAAAACTGGCGGATCTCGGGTAGGGGGTCCCGAACTGTGCGTCTAAGGCGGATGGTAACAGGAGGCAGGGGACACGATGTTTACCCAGGTTCGGGCCCTCTCGATGGAGGTAATACCCTACTTCCCGCTTGATTGATCTTGATGATATGAGTAGTACAAGAGTTGATCTACCACGAGATCGTAGAGGCTAAACCCTAGAAGCTAGCCTGTGGTATGATTGTTGTTGGTCCTACGGACTAAACCCTCCGTTTTATATAGACACCGGAGGGGGCTAGGGTTATACAGAGTCGGTTACAATGGGAGATCTATATATACGTATCGCCAAGCTTGCCTTGCACGCCAAGGAGAGTCCCATCCGGACACGAGACAAAGTCTTCAATCTTGTATCTTCATAGTCCAACAGTCCAGCCAAAGGATATAGTCCGGCTGTCCGGATACCCCCTAATCCAGGACTCCCTCAGTAGCCCCTGAACCAGGCTTCAATGACGATGAGTCCGGCGTGCAGATTGTCTTCGACATTGCAAGGCGGGTTCCTTCCTCCGAATACTCTGTAGAAGATTTTGAACACAAGGATAGTGTTCGGCTCTGCAAAACAAGTTCCACATGCCACCGTAGAGAGTACAATATTTCCACAAATCTATTCTGCTGACACACTCGATATCATGACAACATACCATGACCCAGTCTTTATTCGAACTGTTATTCTCGACCAGCCTTGGCGCATATTGCGAGGCGGTTTCCTTGCACGTCTTGTCGAAGCAGAGATTGTGTCTCCTTATCGCGGGGTTCTCATCAATACAGACGTGGGTAACCCAGCCGTGCCCGTTGGTATGACTCCTCGATTGTAGGCAAGTCCCAAACGGTCATGAGGAGGACGCTTGGTATTTGCCCTCTTTATAAAGAGACCAAGGCCTATCCTTTTTTACTCCTCGAACTCAATTGATTCCTTCCCCCGCCTCGAGTTCCAACACCCGAAGCTCAGGTCAGGCGCTTCGGACCTTCAACCATGTCCGGATCCGACCTTCAAGGTCGATGGATGCCTTCCTCCATCACGGAGGAGGACGTAAAAAAGTTAAGAGAGGCCAGGTTTCTGGCCGGCGAGATCCCGCACCGGCTGCCTGCTCGAGGGCAGGTCATTCCCACTCCCGAACCCGGCGAGAGCGTTGTGTTCATATCTCACTTCCTCCGAGGGCTAGGCCTTGCCCTAGATCCCTTCGTAAGGGGGCTCATGTTTTACTATGGGCTGGATTTCCATGATCTGGCTCCGGATTCTGTCCTCCATATCTCGTCGTTCATCATCGTGTGTGAAGCTTTCCTCCGTATTACCCCTCACTTTGGCACGTGGCTCAAGACCTTCACGGTGGAGCGAAGATGATCGGGGCGGCACGCAGAGTGCGGAGGCGCAGTAGTAAGCAAAGTGCGGCGCCCCATGGCGGAGGGTTCTTTCGAGAGGTGTCCGGCTTATGGCAAGGAGAATGGTTTTTATTACAGCTCGGGGGTACCAAGTGGGTGGCTCCCCACTTTTAGCTCGGGCCCCCATACAACTAGCGTCATGGGTCAACAAGGGGCTGGGTAGGGGCGATAAAGGATGTGCCAATATTGCGAGCCGCATCTAGGATCTCCTGGAGAGAGACATCAGTCTAATCACGGTAATGCAAGTCATGTTAATTCGTCGAGTCCTGCCTTGCAAACGTCGTCCCCTCCGCATGTGGGAGTTCAACCCGGAGGGACCGCGAGCTGTCCATCATTTCCTTGGCATGACGCCTGAGGAGATGTATAAATTGTTCTTCGGACCACAAATAATGTGTCCGGACACCACCGAGGATGCGGGTTTGAACTGCAATCATCCAGATACCCAAGTAAGTGGTCCTGTAACTGAACACACTATATCTTTATTTATCACAACATCATTATGAAAAGTTGCTCTTTGACCAGGACTGGGTAACAAAGGCGAAGATGATCAGGTGTCCGACCCCCTCCCTGAGGTCTCACCGGATCCTGTACTAGCCAGGATGCTGGAGCTCGCGCCTTACCAAGCGCCCTTAGGGGAAGACAAAGGAGGGAAGAAATAGGCTAGCACCTCTGCGAAGGAGGATAATCGGGGGGAAGAAACTTAAATCCCCCCTTCCCAAGGAAGGAAGAGGATCGCCTCTGAAGACTCGGAGACAATGGTCTCTAAACGGGGGAAGAAATCTTCGCCAGAGGGTCCTGCCCCGGGGGTACCCCAGCCGCACAATGCCCGCAAGGGGGTCAGCCCCCAGCTGAGCTGTAAGTAGAAAGGGGACTTAATAGTAAAAAAATGTCCTGCTTTGCTTCTGAGGAAAATAACCGAAACACTTATCTTGTAGTCCGGATCATAGCCATTCTCGGCAGAGTTCGTCTTCAGGGGATCTTCTTCTGGAGATGATGGAGAGCGAAACGCCTCCCCATGCCCTCCCGCCTTACGAGGCGGGCGACCCCGAGGTGTCGTCGCGGAGGGCTTCTCCTGATCCGGCAAGGCCAGAGGGTAATCCTTTGGCCACCCAAAGTCCTCAGTATCTGGCTCTTGAAGAGAGCAACCGGAAGGGTTCGACACCATTTGTTATGCGGCCGGACGTACTGAAGGATCTGCTAGAGCAGGCGGCTATCTCAGAAGCGCATCGTACGCTAATGGGTACAGTGGTTGAGAGGATTTCATCCGCCGAAAGTGGGTTGCATGAAGCCTTTATGAGTCTGCTGAAAGGTTTTGAGGTACGTGACATAGTGTGTATCTTTGATGATGCCGCTGCGTTAAGGTGTGTCTGTGCGATAGTAGCCCACGAGACTCGGGTTCTTTGTCGAAACGGGCGGCAAACAGAGGATCATAGTCCCAGGTAACAATCCGGCCGTCCCGCGGAAGGTCCGGTGGCTAGCCGGACTGGTGAGTTTGCCGAGCTGAAGCGGCAACTTGATGCGGCGGATGCCGACATCGTGCTTGTCAACAAGCGGCTTGACGAGGCACAGGGTATGTGATTTCTCCAGTGATCGGTACGTAGTAAGAGGAGCATGATGCCAATATCTTTAATATGTTGCGACTGCATATGAAGCTACAACCGTGGAGACCCTTCGAGCAGAACTTTCCCAGGCCAAAGAACAAGCCAGGAAAAGTGATGCGGCCGCCCTAAAGGCGGTCGAGGAGCTGAGAGCCGAAAAGGCTGCTCATTGCCGAAGCAAGGAGGAAATAGCCAAGATGGCTGTGGAATTGAAGGATGCCGCTGGCCGTTACGATCTTCTCAAAAAGGAAGATCGAGCGAAGATGACGGACCTGGAGAAGGCCACGGTGACGGCCAAGGACGCCCGCTCTACAATTAGAGCGATGAAGGAGGAGCTGCGTCACGCCGGGGATATCGCGGCTGGGAAGCCCTTTTTGCTACGGATGAAGTTCGTAGATCCTCAGTACGCTCCGCTGGATCGGCTGTGGAGTTCCGCGGACGCTTATCTGGATTTGGCCGCAAGTGCCGCTCATGCGGCCGAATACTTCAAGGATCAAAAAGAACGCGAAGTGGAGAAGCTGTTCTGGTCACAATTTAACGTTCCAGTAGCGTCGCTTCCTTTGAATGAGCGGATGGCGAATGGGCCGAGCTCCATAGGTTGTCCGGGCTCGCCATGAGGTCATTGTGGATTATCTATGGCCGAAAAGGCCAACGCCGAACAGTTATTTTAGTTTGGTGCAGCAATTCCTTGGTATCTTGTGTCGCGCGATCGGCGCTATGAAGAGGTCGGCGTGCATCGAGGGTGCGCGGATGGCGCTGCCGTGTCAAGACATCTTTGGCGGAGATGGAAGCCACCGCATTGTAACCCCGAGTTCGCCGTTAGTCGAGTAGCTGCCGAGCACTACTTTGACGAAGTCCTTGAAGGTGCTCGTTCAATAGAAGCTCGGTGCTCGAAGAATATTATGTTCTAGTGACATGTATTCCCATTGAAAAACAATGTTCTACTGAATTGTAAAGGCTATTTTTATACTTTTGCCTAAAAGTATGATGATGCCTCCTGTGCGGCCGTTTATGTATATATGTATATAACTGAAAGTTTGCGATCGTCGGCTTTCATTTACCACGCGTATAATGCGGGGGTGTTCGCAAAACACGCGTGTTCACACTTGATCCAACGTCTTGGTCCATTAAGGAGGTGATAGCGCAGCAAACGAGGCAATCCGGACTATATTGCGTTAACACTTCCACTTAGCCATAGGAGTTTGACAGTGGGGCTACTATATAGCCCTTGGTGGCTCCGCGCTCATCCGAATACGGGGCGCATACATGCCTGGCCGGGAAACGGCCCTTTGTTAATGCGGAGGAATCCCAAAGATTCCGTTAGGTCATCGAGTGGTTGACCAGTCTCGCGCTTTATCATGACAGTCAGTTTTCGGCTTTCTCTCGAGGTGCTCGTCGTCCGGCGACCGGGCACAATCGCAGATAGTTCTCCGGTGCCGCCTTAGCCGATAGAGCGGAACGTAAGGTAGCAAAACACAGGAGTCGGGCAAACCAAACATTTGACCAAAGACATGATTCGGAGCTGATGCATATAAGGCCAAACTCGCAACGCCGAACACTCCCTAAGGTATTCGGTCTTTGAGATATATACCGGGCTAAATGATGCCCTTAGATAATGAGCCCCTAGTGTCCAGGTACGAGCAATATTCTGACGTGGCCACATGCCAAGAACGTTAGCATCCTTCTCGGTTGTATTGAGAATCCGGAGGATGTGAACAACAAAAGACAATAAAAAGGTTTACGCAGGTCTTAATCTAAAGAGAAACCTTTGAGCGGGTCCTGCTGCACGCGTCTGCGCTGTGTCTCCGTTGTCAGCCGTATCACGGGCGGATGTAGTACGATTGTCATCTGTAAAAGAGAGGAACTTAGTTGAAAGTTGTCATGCAAAAAATTGGCTATTATCGATAAACCATTTAAAAGTTAAGATGGGTAAAGTTGAGCCGAACTATCGCTGAGAAGCCCCTGGTACCGTATACAAGGGTATAACCATCAAACCAATCTCTATCCAATGATTAGCCGGACTCGTCTAAACGTGTCCGTGGTCTTAACGACCGGTCATCTGTTCTAGTGGTGGGGCCGTCTAGTGTTCGGCTGTTAAAGCAGCTGTACGTTCTTCTGCTCGTAAGGTGCGCTCAACATTTCCATGTACTGTGATGATGCCACGCGGACCGGGCATTTTAAGCTTAAGAAAAGCGTAATGTGGTATTGCATTAAAACGAGCGAAAGCCGCTCGTCAGAGTAGTGCTTGATAGCCACTTCGGAATGGAGCAATGTTGAAGGTTAACTTTTCGCTTCGGAAGTTGTCGGGCGAGCCGAACACAACCTCTAGTATTAGAGAGCCCGTGCAGCGAGCCTCTGTGCCTGGTATTACTCCCTTGAAGGTAGTATTACCGTGGCTGATTTTTATTGGGTTTATCCCCATTTTGCGGATGGTGTCCTGATATATCAGATTTAGACTACTGCCGCCGTCCGTAAGGACTCGTGTGAGATGGTATCCGTTTATTATTGGGTCCAGCAACAAGGCGGCTGATCCTTCATGCCGGATGCTTATTAGGTGATCCCTGCAATCAAAAGTGACCGGGCAGGCCGACCAGGGGTAGAACTCAGGGGTGACGGGCTCTACGGCTTGTGTATTCGGAGTACATATTTGTTTCTCCTCTTTGTCACGTGGATCACATTTACTGTCTTGACTTCTGGTGGGAATTTTTCTGTCCCCCAGTGCCTTGCTGGCGAGGCTCATCCTCGTCTTCGCTCGGTCTGTCCTCCCCCTTGTGTTCGGCATTTAGCTTGCCGGCCTGCTTGAAGACCCAGCATTCTCTATGGGTATGATTTGCATGTTTGTCGGGGGTGCCGTGGATCTGACATAGTTTTTCTAGAATCTTGTTTAGGCTGGTCGGTCCATCTCTGTTGCCTTTAAAGGGCTTTTTTCCACGACCGGTCGAGAGCCCCTGAATCCGGCGTTTACCGCCATGTTATCTGGGCTGTCTTCTTTGTTCGGCGTTTGTTTTTTTGCGTCGTGGTTTTCCATTGCCATCCTCGACTTGGATGTGCTTGGGTCGCTGGTGCTGCTTGGGCTAACCAGCTGTCCTCGCCCGCGCAAAAGCGGGTCATAAGGCTTGTTAGGGCTGCCATTGTTCTTGGTTTTTCTTGGCTGAGGTATCTGGCAAGTCATTCGTCTCGGAAGCTGTGCTTGAAAGCTGCTAAGGCTTCGGCGTCCGGACAGTCGACAATCTGGTTCTTCTTAGTGAGAAACCTGTTCCAAAGCTTTCGGGCTGACTCTCCGGCTGTTGAATTATATGACTCAAATCGTCTGCGTCCGGAGGTCGGACATAAGTCCCTTGGAAATTAGCTCGAAAAGCATCCTCGAGCTCCTCCCAACTTCCGATGGAGTTTTCGGGGAGGCTTTTTAGCCAGTGCCGAGCTGGTCCTTTGAGCTTGAGGGGCAAGTATTTGATGGCATGGAGATCGTCTCCATGAGCCATATGAATATGGAGGATGAAGTCCTCAATCCAGACCCCCGGGTCTGTTGTCCCGTCGTACGCCTCTATGTTCACTGCTTTGAATCCTTCTGGAAATTCATGGTCTAATACCTCGTTGGTGAAACATAGGGGGTGTGCGGCACCCCTGTATTTAGCTGCACCATGGCATTCGGACGGTTGTGATATTTGGTTTTGGTTGATTGCTAGAGCGCGTTTCCTTGATCCGTAGATGGATCTGGTTGCGCCGGTCCTTTGATGCGAGTCCTCGCGTGGGTCATGTACTAACTTATGTGCGGCCTCGTTGGCCGCTCTATCGCGGCCACGAGGTCGTCGATCCGACCGGTCGGCAGTTTTATTTTTTGGCTGTGGGGGCTTTAAGGCCTCATCGTCGAATTCAGGCAGCAGCTTTCGCTTTGGGTAGCTCTTCGTGTGGCGACTGCCACCATACTTTTCTGCCGTATCGAGTACCTTATTCCATCTACTGTTGAGTGTGTTTTGTGCGGCCTTGAGCCTTTGCTTCTGCTTCTTCAGACTCCTCGCAGTGGCGATAAGCCTTATATGGAGGTTCTCTTGCTCCAGCTGCCTTTCCGGGATGATGTGTTCATCGTCATCCGGACTGTTCTCTTCTCCGGAGACGTGTTGATTAGCTTGATGCTCGGCGTTGCCGTGTTTGATCAGCGGCTCCGTACTTTGTTTGTTGTCCGCTGGCTCACCCTGCTCTATCGCTGGGTCTATTTGGTCGTCGTTTCCTCCGGAGTCGACCGTGGTATTGTTTTTTCTTGCGCTGTTATCGCTATTTTTGCCGAGGCGGGATTTGGAGCGGCGCCTACGGCGCCGCTTTGATTGCTTCTCGAGGGAGCTATCTTTTGCTGCATCTTTCCGTTCCTCGTCATCATTTTCTTTGGGTGTATCCACCATGTATATGTCATGTGATGAAGTGGCGGTCCAGTGCCCTGTTAGCGGTGGTTCCTGTTCGTCTCCTGCATCGTTGTCCATACCATCGATGTCTTGGTCGAAGTCGAGCATGTCGGTTAAATCATCGGCGATGGCTACTAAGTGGGTGGTGGGTGGGGAGTGAATTTCTTCGTCATCCGCATCCCATTCTAGCCGGACATAGTTCGGCCAAGGTTCTCCTGACGAGGAGAGAGACCTTAACGAGTTTAGTACATCGCCAAGGGCGAGTCTTTGAATATCGGCGGAGGTGAACTCCATGATCGGCGCCCAATCGGATTCAATAGGCATGGCCGCAGGCGCTTCGTAGTCCGTGGCCGGAGACGAGTCCAGTGGTTCGGCGTCATGGTTCTCGTGGGGGGTAAGGTCAGTATTCGGCTCTATCGCCACTGAGGGTGCAGCCTCCAAGGCGGGGTCTATCCGCCCGTCCTCGGATGGCGCAGTCCGTTCCAGATTGAAGGCCGGAGTGGTTGCTGGCGTGATGTCCTGAACACTGTCCGATGACAGAGCTACATCATGCTCGTCGTGATCGTGCGGCACACCTGGCATGGGCTCGAATCCGTCGAAGATTAAGTCTCCGCCGACATTGGCAGTGTAATTCAAGTTTCCAAACCTGACCTAGTGGCTAGAGGCGTAGCTCTCGATCTGCTCCAGAGGGCCAAGCAAGTTGGCCCACAGTGCGAAGCCGCCGAATACGAAGATCTGTCTGGGGAGGAAAACCTCACCCTGGACCGCATCGTTATCGATGATCGGAGGAGCCATCCAGCTTTACGGTGACGACACAGTGGAACTCTCAATGAAAGCACCAATGTCGGTGTCAAAACCGTCGGATCTCGGGTAGGGGGTCCCGAACTGTGCGTCTAAGGCGATGGAAACAGGAGGCAGGGGACACGATGTTTACCCAGGTTCGGGCCCTCTCGATGGAGGTAATACCCTACTTCCTGCTTGATTGATCTTGATGATATGAGTAGTACAAGAGTTGATCTACCACGAGATCGTAGAGGCTAAACCCTAGAAGCTAGCCTATGGTATGATTGTTGTTGGTCCTATGGACTAAACCCTCCAGTTTATATAGACACCGAAGGGGGCCAGGGTTATACAGAGTTGGTTACAATGGGAGGAGATCTATATATCCGTATCGCCAAGCTTGCCTTCCATGCCAAGGAGAGTCCCATCCGGACACGAGACGAAGTCTTCAATCTTGTATCTTCATAGTCCAACAGTCCGGCCAAAGGATATAGTCCGGCTGTCCGGATACCCCCTAATCCAGGACTCCCTCACCCCCATCAAGACCTCGTCACGGAGAAGAACCGGTTACCTTTGTATCGTCCTTTGTTGGACTTGGATTTGTATCTTACCTTTGTGTTCATCGATCTAGCGCATGTGTGATCTATTCTTGTTTGTTGAGTGATTCTCTCGTGTTTTTCCTCGTGTTCTTCGTATTCCTCTTTGGGATCCGCTCCTTTCGTGAAAGATCGGTCATCTAGGGTTCCACCCTACATCATCTTGGTATCATGAGCCACGCTGATCACGATTTCGGAGCCCCCTCTCTTTGTTTTCTAGCTTGATTTTGTTGTTCTTTTGTCCTAATCCGAAAATTGCCTCACAAAAATAGCCCCAATTTCTTTTGTGATTTGTTGGTGTGATGAAGTTTTGTTGGATATGGTCCGTGGATTTCGTGTGTTGCAGGTAGATCTAGGTTTTCCCCCATCAAGACCTCCTCACGGAGAAGAACCGGTTACCTTTGTATCGTCCTTTGTTGGACTTGGATCTTGTATCTTACCTTTGTGTTCATCGATCTAGCACATGTGTGATCTATTCTTGTTGGTTGATGTAGGGTTTAACCCTAGATGGACGATCTTTCACGAAAGGAGCGGATCCCAAAGAGGAACACGAAGAACACGAGGGGAAACACGAGGAAAAACAAGAGAGAATCACTCAACCAACAAGAATAGATCACACATGCGCTAGATCGATGAACACAAAGGTAAGATACAAGATCCAAGTCCAACAAAGGACGATACAAAGGTGACCGGTTCTTCTCCATGAGGAGGTCTTGTTGGGGGTCTTCTCCGTGAGGAGGTCTTGAAACCAAGGGGATCTTCTCCGTAGAGGGGCCACGGTCTCTCTCATGGAGTAGATCCGATATGGATGAGCAAAGATCTATCTCTAAATGAGCTAATCCTTTGCTGACCCTAGAAAGAGGAAGGGGATGGAGTATATATAGTCTAGGGGGGCGAAGAGGTACATGGGCCTCGGCCCTTTATCAGGCTTGCAGACAAAGCGGAGCAGATGTCCGGCGTCGGGCGGATGTCCGGCTTTGAAGGGCGGATGTCCGGGCTAGGGGGCCGGATGTCCGGGCTGACGGTGTTAGCTTTTGTAGGTTCTGGTGCATGGCACCGGATTTCCGGGCGTCTGGCCGGATGTCCGGGCTGGGGCCGGATGTACGGGCTGGAGCCGGATGTCCGGGGCCTGGAGCTGTAGGGCGGCTGGTCTGTTGCGGGTGTGGACGCTCCAGGGGCCGGATGTCCGGGGCCTTGGCCGGATGTCCGGGGCCTGGAAAGTGAACTTGCCTTCTTCCGTTGGTTCTCTTCATCCATGGACTTGGCGGCTTGTCCTTCTTCATGTGCATCTTCGGGAGAGTCCTCTTGACACCTGATCATGCATAGCATATCGGACTTAGGTAGTAGCCATGTCTCGAGTGGATCATATGTGATATCACTAAGGAAGGAAGTCACCTCGTTCTCGAGAGCTCTAGCTCGTGCTCGTGTCATGGGTCCTCTTGGCTCTTGATGAGACGATGGTAGGTCCATGGGGATGATCGTAGGATGCTCCGCATCATCCGAATCTTCCCTTTCCGCATGTAAGACATGGATGCGCTAGATCCAGGCTATTCTGTTTTGAGTAACAGAATATTATTCTGCGTAACAGAATATTATTCTGTTTCGCTACTTGAACTGACGGTTTCAGGTGGCTGTACTGATGAAAATTGAGGCGTCGAAGTTGTCCTCCTCGATTTTTTTATCAGAACAGGGCATGTAATATATCATTGGAAAACTCTTGACATCTAGATTACAATAATATAGAACTTTTTTGCAAAATCATCATGGTTTAAGAGCAGTTTTGAAAAAACCGTTTTCTTCAAAACCATTTTGAAAAAATAGCTCTTTCAAAACTGATCTTAAACCATGATGATTTTGCAAAACAATTCTATATTATTGCAATCTAGATGTTAAGAGCTTTCCAACGATATATTACACGCCCCATTCCGACGAAAAAAATCGAGGAGGATCAGTTCGACGTGATGAAAATCGTCAGTACAGTCGCCTGAAACCATCAGTTCAAGTAGCAAAACAGAATAATATTCTGTTACGCGAAACAGAATAGCTCAGTCCTATATAGTTCTGTCATCTACAACATTCACTTATAGCTATGTCTCCGAACTTGCCTTTTTTTCTGAACTATGTGAATGTGATCGGACCTTAACCCCTTCTGTGCTTCTTCCTCAAACTCTATCTAAGTCATATGTGTTATGTTGAAACTTGTCGAATGTCTTCACTGCATCCTTGTCAACTAAAGATACCAAGACACACATTTAAAAATGCTTTCAACGATATATCTCTTTTGCCTCAATCCCGGAGAAGCCGGAACGACCACCCGACAAACTAGGCGTGCGTGGGAACATGGAACAACTTTCAATGAGTTGCATGCACGCCACGTGTCCATCAGATGTGAACCGCCAGGGGCACCTGCGTAATTATGCTGTGCAGCCCTCTACCTTATAAATATCCACACCACGCGGTCATTATCTTTTCTTCCACCTCGCCACCTCGCTCAAACCCTAGCGCCTCCGCTAGCATGCGTCGACGCCGGAGATGAAGCACTTAGCTGCCGCGACTTCTTCGACGCCGTCCTCACGCCAGCCGCAGACCTCGTCCTCTCCGCCGCCGCCGTAGGTGTCTTCCGCCGCCAATTTAGGGCGCGTGAGATTGAACTGCTCGGCTTATTTCTTTGCCTTGTCTAACAGTTCGTCAGCGGTAATTAAATCTCACTTTTTTACTGTCTTTTTGATCCGTCAAATCCATCCACTTCAACCAAAAGTGGTTTCTATACTTCCAAATCTGGATCTATTCATGTCTGCATCTCATATCATGCAAAAGATATTCACTTATGCTTCACAACTAGTTTGATTCCTCACTTGTACTTATTCATGGATTCGCACATATTTGGAACCAACTCTCTTCAAATAAGTGAATGTCTTCGCTCTATGAGGTCAATGTCTTCAGATTGATTTATCTTCAAAATCTTCTGAGAATGCATATGACCTCTTCCCCTTCCCTCGCACCTCTAATGCTGTCACAGGTACATGTCCGTGGGAGAATCCCTTGGTTCTCATAGTCTGCATTCATTTGCAGAGTTCTTACAACATCATATTCACTCTCCTGAAGCCAGTTCTTGTCTGACCAGTAGACGGAAGCCTTCCACTGTTCTGAAGCCTATCAGTCTGAATATCATGGCCATTGATAAGTCTGCTAGGAAAGGTGGCAGGCAGCGCCGAGGCAATACTGCTCTCGATCTGCCTCCAGATCTGTATGAGATGTACAAAACAGATCCTGAGGAAAACTATAATCAGCAGAAGACCCGAACCCAATGGATTCGAAGATATTGGGCAGAACAGTGGTTCAAGTACAACTTCGTCACTACCGAATATGCTGAGAAGAATGCCATCAAGCGCCTATGGGGCGATATTCTGTACAGGAATCTGCAGCCAAAGTCGAAGCCTGAAGCTATTGCTCAAGGTTTCTATCCATGCATGGTCCGAGGACCGAAGCCTGAGAATGCCGACCCATCATCCTTATTATGGTGTCATGACGAAAATCTGTTCAAACACAACTACCAATTCGCAAAGGAGTCAGCTGCGAAGAACAAGAAAGATCTTGGACTCAACTTCAACCCTGGTCCATCTACTCCAAGACATGATGGCACTCGCGATGCAAATCCTAATGTCATCGGCCCCTTCACAAGCTTCGCTGGGCTCCTCTCCCACATTGCTTCTCAAAGGGCCACGGTGGATCAATCTGCAGATGAGGCTGACTCTGAAGAAGCGCCAGCACCATCGAAGCAGAAGAAGAAGACAAATGCTTCAAAGCCCTCTACTGTACCAACCGCTTCGACTGTGAAGCCATTGAAGACTGCACCTCCTGAACCCAGTGTGCAGTCTGAAGATTTGTCTCGTGTCTCCAAGAAGACCAAGAAGCCCAAGAAGATTTCTGGGCATGAACTAACTCCTGCTGATGTTCTACGCAACAAGGAAGACACCATTAATCTGTCTAGCGATGAAGATCTTGGTGCTGAAGCACTTGAGATGCTAATCAAGAGCAAGCAAGAGGCGGAGATCTTCAATGATCTGCCCCTCTTTGACTTTGATATTTGAACAACTTCATTAATGAGTGGTTTGATGACCAGAGCATCAACATTGATGACCTTCAGCTGCCCGTGGACATCAGCGTCACATCCCACGGAGCCATTGCCAACGAATTGGCCTTGGCTGAGAAAATCGTCGAGCTCAAGAACAAGATTGATCAAGAGAAGGCGCATTTCAAGAAGCATATGGCCAAGCTCAGCATGGCAGATGTGCAAATCTTCAAGAAGATGCTGCATGATCTTAAGGAAGAGTTCCACAAGAAGAGGGAAGAAGCCAAAGGCTCTCGCAAGCGCATGAAGTATTATGCGAAGAAGTGTGTTCTTGCCCACAATGAAGCTGAAAAGCGAAAGGCTCTTGGCCATCCTGGCATCGACCCCAGGATGGCTGCCAAACAAAAGAATTAGTGTGCTGCGGCCCAAACTGAAGCACCAAGGTAGGAAGAACCTCACATTGTCTTCCCTGCCAGTATGACTGGCTCGAAGCCTAAGGTCACCTCAGCAGCCTCTGAGCTGAAGAAAACAAGGGCAGCAGAAGCCGAAGCCAGGAAGCGTAAGCACAAAGACACTTCAGATAGTGCTCCATCCAAAAAGAAATTGAAGACAAAGTCTTCGAAGAAAGAGCGTGCTACTGCCCCAGAGCCCCTCATCATTGAACCTATCTCCGCCGCTCTTCCTGCCTCGACCAACCAAGAGCATCATCTTGTGATTCATGAGCCTGCTTCCACAGAGGCTCATGCAAGTGAAGAAGTTCCAGCTGCAGACCCCAACACAGCTGAAGACATTGGTCACGAAGAAATGTTGATGATGATGTAGTCCTTCCTCAGCTCCAGTCCCAGTCGGTATCATCGCCTGCTCTAACGAGCAGCGAACTCATAAGCATTGGTCGTCCATTGACGCCAATCACTCAAGATGACTCATGGGCGGAGCGCCAACACCAAGACACCCCAGTACATGATGAGACACCAAGAACACCACCACCTCAAGTCACCACTGCGGTGCTTGATGACGACAACTACATGGTACAGACCACTCCCTCTCCAAAGGCGTCGCCAGTGTTTCGCAGGCTTTGCAAAGGCCCCAGGCCACAGGTCACCATGTCGAGCATTCCAGAAGGGGAAGTGCAACAAAGCTCAGTCGCACGTCAAGTGTTTCCTGAAGCCACCCCTACTGTGAACGCCTCTGAGTCCGAAGCCAAAGTGGCTGAAGACATTCCGGCTGCAACAGCCGATGAAGACAAAGAAGAAGAAAGAGTTGCCACACCCCCAGCTAGAGATCAAGTCATTCTCGAGGAGAATGTGACTGTGCCCGACTCTCCAGTCCTCGTACAGATGGAGGTTGAAAATCCTGAGGCTGCCACCAACAACGCTACTGAAGCCAGTGACTCAATCATGGCTGAAGATAATGTGGAGCCTGAAGCTAATGTGAATACTGAAGCCACTGTGACGCATATCATCTCGGATGGCACCGTTCCTCCTCCAAGGCCTCATACCATGGAACAAGCCTTCAATCAAGGTCAGCTTGTCACAGTCAGATGGCCTGTTATGGTTCCACCCACTACTCCCAGGCCACAATATGATTACCATGTGGAGAAGAGGCCTCAAGTTTAGAAGCCCCAGCCTAGGCTGCCAAGGCTTCCAAGTGCTGCAACTACACACGGTTCTTTCAGCGTGCATAGCTTCAGACAGCACAATACCTTCTTTGACAGCGCCAAGCATCCTTATTCAAAGCCAAAGATCTCCTCCGATAGATTCTGGAGTTATCAGCAGCGAAGCTATTACTCATGCATCCTCTACAACCAAGAGCGGATCTTTCCACACATGTGTCTGGATTGTGAAGCTATAGCTCGGCTGCCATGTCTTGAAGAAGCTCTTGGCTGCTTTAGGGATGTTGGTATTTGTCCTTTCATGACTGACAAAGAACACTGGAATGAAGAGCTTCTGCTGCAGTTCTATGCCACCCTCCATATTCGTGGCTGCAATAGGGATCCGAAGACTTGGATCCTTGAGTGGATGTCAGGTGATGTACATCACGAAGCCAAAGCTCAAGACATCATCAAGCTTACTTCCCTGCCCACTCCAGGTGAATTATATGAACCTGGTTGTCTGCTTCATAGAGATGAGCTGCAAAGCATTTTTCAGAGGCCTGAACCAAACATGAGCCAGTTGCTCAGCATGATGAAGCCATTGCCTCAAGACGCTTAATACCCAAAGGAGTTCTTTGTGAAGGACCTCAAGTACTTGCCACACACAATATATCATATTTTGAGGCGTACTCTATGGCCGATCAAGGGACACTCTTCTGAAGCTAAACATGAAGGAGCCATGAAGACTTTGGTATTCTATATCATCAATGACATCAGATTCAACACCCAGGATTTCTTCATCAGACAACTTGCTGCTTCTTGGATTGATCTGTTTGGCCTAAAGTTCTATGCTCCATGGTGATGCGCTTGATTAAGCTTCATTCCACTATAGACTATCAGCCCTCAGCGCGCAACCACATTGTTTTTCTTCCTGAGGTTGATCTGTCTATTGAAGCCATCTACCCCGAGCCTGCCAAGAAGCCCCTACATCTTCAGAATACTGAACACCAAAGCTTCTCGCAGCCAATTGAAAGAATTCTTGTCCCCAATGCTTCCGACCCCGCTTATCCTTTGGCTGGAAACATGAGAGTGCCACACCATGCTAACACTGAAGCCACTGCAAGTACTATTGCCCAAAGTCCTCGGAAGCGATCTCGTGTACTCAATGATCGAGAGCTTCTTGTGGCTTTGCATCAGAAGCAAGATAAGCATCTAGACTGGCTGAAGCGCCAAATGCAGAGCCTCTTGGTGGATGTCAATCGCATCCATAACTTGGCCACCAAGAACTCATTTGTTGCACATGAAGCCTGTCGGCAGTCCTGGAAGAGCCTCACAATGCTTTGTCCTGAAGACGATCTTCGCGAAGATGGCTTCATAGAGAACTTCAAGTTTGACTCCAGGCCTCCACCAAATGCAAGCTGGCGTCACACTCCCTCCATTGAAGATTCTGAGCATTCATCTTCGGCTACAACTGTTGTTGCGAGAGTCGCCGATGAAGAAGACGATGCCACTTCTAAAAACCACACTGCACCACGACACTGCATCAGGCCCGTCTGCACCACCAAACTCCAACGTCGACCCTGCTCCATCGCCTACTCCTTCTGGGAACGAGTAGATACTCTATGTCTTCAAACCTTTTTGGTCATTACTGACAAAAGGGGGAGAAGCATATGAGTTGATAGTCTTCAAGCGGGTCCTTATGGGTGGTTGCATTAATTTTTGCTAAGTCTTTACAACTCTTGTTTTTTTGAAACAATTTGGTTCTTTGAGTTGTAACACTTAAACTCGATGGTCGTCTGCTACTTTTTTCTGCCACTTTGTGATGCGATGATAAATCCCACATGAAGCCATTCTGCAGACGTCCATTTTTCATTATGCATTTCATTATCTTTGTTATCTCTTTATATGCATGATGAATTGTCTTCATAAGTTGAAGAGGATCTCCACAAAGTAAAACCTGCCATGTGAATTTGCATTCAAAAGCAAACTACTTATATGCACATCCTCAGGGTGAGCCTTTTGCTACTTATGAAGACAATGTATTAATCCTTAACTTTCACATACTTTTATCCCCGTTGAAAACTTCAACCAGTTTGTCACCAATCACCAAAAAGGGGGAGATTGTAAGTGCTTCTAGTGCCACCCCTAGTTGGTTTTGGAGTATTGACAACAAACTTAGTTGAGGGACTAATGTGTTTGTGAGAATTGCATGATAACATAGGTAGTAGTCCCTTATTGATTCAGTTTACCTACCAGAGATGACCCCTAAAAATGTGTGAAGACATTGAAGACAATGGTGGTTCGTGAAGATATTCACAGTGAAGATTATGACATGAGAAGACATTCACGTGAAGACTATGGAGTGCAAAGACATAGTAGTTTCGTAGTTCCTTTTCTTCTTTGTTGAGTCATAGGAACCACCGTACTATTAAGTGGGGTCCAAGTGAACAAAGTCAGAGTGACTGATGTGATGCTCAACCAAATCCTATGTCTTCGAGCGAAGACAATGAGAGCAAATCTTATCCAGAGCTGGATGAGTCAGCTTTACTTGTAGCCTAAGTCAAGCTGCCGCGTGTGTTTGAAATCCGACCGTTGGACACGTGTCGGTTCCTGAGTGAACCAGGGTCATTTTGGACAAATCAGGTCGGGTTGCCTCCTGGCTATAAATAGCCCACCCCTACATCATAAATTGGTGGTTGCTTAGACTTAGTGCACATATTTTGTCCTCTGAGAGCAACCCACCTCCGAAGCATTTGAGAGAGAGATCCTTGCAAGGACAAAGCCCAAAACACCCAGAGCCAAAGAGTGTTAGGCATCACTCAAGTCTTTCTCGTCGCGTGATCTGAAGACTTGTTACACTTGAGGACTGTGAATCCTCCAGCCGGCTAGGCGTCGCGTTCTGAGCATCCAAGAGCCATTGTGGATTGCTAGTGAACGAAGTCTGTGAAGGTTTCGAAGTCTACCTTGAAGACTTACCAGAGTGATTGGGCGAGGACTAAGTGTTCTTAGCTCAAGGGGAATAAGGTGAAGACACGGTCTTCTGAGTTAAATCTTAGCCTCCCGAACCAGACGTACAGTTGTCACAGCAACTGGAACTGGTCTACCAAATCCTTGTCTTCAACAAGCTACTGGTTCTATCCTTCACTTCCCTTTATTTTCAGTGTGTCTTTGTGTAGTCATTGCCTGCTTGCATGATCTGATTGTCTTCACTGTGTGAAGACTGTTTACTGTTTGGCTTCATACTATCTTCCATCCCGATCTATACTACCTAGTTGCTGATAGTCTTCGTGCTTTCACTTATTGCTTACTTGACTATGGCTTGTCTAGTGTAGTCTACCTTCCGCTGCATATCAATAGGTTCAATTCTGCTGTCTGTCTTCAAAGACCCCGTGTTTTGAAGACTTACATAAAAATCGCCTAGTCACCCCCTCTAGTCGATAACTAGCACTTTCAGTGGGGAAGTAGCTCCATCACTCGTCTCCAATGAAATCAACTCGCCACTTAGGGCTATTTGCCAGATTCCGATCTTGCGCTTACGCGCCCTGGTTTGACGTCCATAGATGGCCCGGTGCTCACAGATAATCACCCCACACCACACGGGGGGACGAGTTTGTTTCGTCCCCTTCCTCCAGCGAGGTCTTGGATTCCCTATTCATCTGTTCCTTAGGGGTTTGTTAGAGTTCTACGGGATCCAACCCCACCATCTTACTCACAACTCAGTCTTGCATATCGTGGGATTCGTCACCCTTTGTGAAATGTAACTTGGATGCGAGGCTCCCTTTGGGTTATGGCGGAAATATTCCTGCTTAATGCCCTGTTCTCGAGATGGGAAAATTCATGAGGTCGGAGAGGCCGAGGTATGCCGAATTGCTGGGGCCGGCTATCTCCTAGGCACCCCCAAGGAGGATGTCAAGATGTGGAGTACCGAATGGTTCTACATGACTGACGTCCCGCTTTATAACCCCGTCCTAGGCTTCATGTCACCTCCCAAGAAGCATTTCAATTAGCAGCCAAGGAATCCCTCTCAAGAAGACGACACTGCTACTTGTGAGCTGCGTTGGGATTTTCTTCAAAGAGGAAGGGTGAAGCAATACAGTAGCAGATAAGTATCTCCCTCAATGAGAGCCAAGGTTATTGAACCAGTAGGAGAATCACACAAAGCCTAGTGAACAACACCTGCACACGCAAGAGCAAATACTTGCACCCAACGCGAGCAAGAGGGTTGTCAATCCCCTTGAACTCGTTACTTGCAAAGATAAATCTGGTAGTTATAGATATGTAAATTGAAAACTCTGTTGAAAATATGTAAATTAAAAAGTAAAATAACAAGAGTAAAATTGCAGCAAGGTTATTTTGGTTTTAGTAATATGATAAAAGTAGACCCGAGGGCCATAGTTTTCACTAGAGGCTTCTCTCTTGAAAAATAGCATACGGTGGGTAGACAAATTACTGTTGGGAAATTGATAGAAAGCGCATAATTATGATGATATTCATGGTTATGATCATGTATATAGGTATTGCGTCCGTGATAAGTAGACCAGAATGATTCTGCATCTACTACTATTGCTCCACCAATCGACCACTATCCAACATGCATCTATGGCATTAAGTTCATGACGAACAGAGTAACGCTTTAAGCAAGATGACATAATGTAGACAAAATAAACTCAAGCTATATGATTAGACCCCGCCATTTTACCCTTAATGACAACAATACAATACGTCCCTTCTTACCCCTACCAACACTGGGCGAGGACACCGCAAGATTGAACCCATCACAAAGCACCTCTCCCACTAAAGATAAATCAATCTGGTTGGCCAAATCAAATGGATAGATCGAATAGAAATACAAACCTATAAAAATCACGCATAATAAAGTTCAGGAAATACTCAATTACTTTAAATGAATATTCAAATCATAAACCTACAATTCATCAGATCCCAACAAAGACAACGCAAAAGAAGATTACATCGAATCGATCTCCATGAAGATCATGGAGAACTTTGTATTGAAGATCAAAGAGAGAGAAGAAGCCACCTAGCTACTAGCTATGGACCCGTAAGTCTATGGTAAACTACCCACACATCATCGAAAGGCAGCAAGGTTGATGTAGAAGCCCTCCATGATTGATCCCCCCTCCGGCAGAGTACCGAAAAAGGCCTCCAGATGGGATCACCGAAGAACATAAGCTTGCGACGACACAGAAGTTGTTTCAGGTGGCTCTCTGTTGGTTTCAGGATTTATGAGAACTTATAGAGTTGGAATTACTTCAAATGGAGCTGCGTGGGTCCCACAAGCTCAGGTGGCGTGCCCCCTGGGGGCCCGCTGTGTGAGCTTGTGGTGCTCTCGTATCTCTTCTCGCCTCTTCCCCAAGCTCCTAGTGTTCGAGGAAATCACCATAAAGTTTTATCATGTTTGGACTTTGTTTGGTATTGATTTCCTGAAAAACAAAAAACATGCAAAGAAACAACAACTAGCACTGGGCACTGGGTTAATAGGTTAGTTTCCAAAAATGATATAAAATTACACATAAAGCATCTGAGATTGATAATATAATAGCATGAAACAATTAAAAATTGTAGATACATTGGAGACGCATCAACATCTCCAAGCTTTAATACCTGGTCGTCCTCGAGTAGGTAAATGATAAAAATATAATTTTTGATGTTGAATGCGAGCAAATGGATTGATCCTTAGTGGCATTAAGCCAAGGTTGGTGCGCTCCCTAAAAGAGGCAGATTGTAAGTGGGTAGAGGAACTCAATTCCACCCTGTGAGGACTGCGCACCAACACACCTTTCTTCATGGTGTACGACACCGAGGCTGTACTCCCTTGTGATATCATTCATTTCGCACACCGGGTGCGCATGTATGAGGAACGGGAGGCCGAGCTTGATCAGCGGGCACTTTGGAGCCCTGGAAGAAGAGCGCAATGTAGCCCGGGCACAATCCACGATCTATCAGTTGCAGGCACGACGCTATCAAAGCAGGGAAGTCCGGTCGAAGGAGTTCAATGTAGGAGACCTGGTCATGAGGTTCCACCCGGAAAAACAGAAGCATAAATGATGTAGGGTGGAATCCCTAGGGCCTATCTTTCGCGATTGGACCGGATCCTACAAAGAAAATGAGGGGAAAAACGAATGGGAAACGAGAGGAAACACTCAAATCAATGAGATACGATCACACATGTGCTAGATCCATGAACATAAAGAGTGATACAAGATCCAAACGTAACAAGGGACGATACAAGAGGTGGTAGTTCTTCTCTGTGAGGAGGTCTTGAGGGGTCTTCCCGTTAGGTGTCTTGAATCCACTTGGGGAATCAACTTGGGGGATCTTCTCCGTGAATCCACTCGTGAACTCCGATGGATAAGATATCAAGTGGGCGAGCAAAGCTCTATCTCTCAAATGAGCTAATCCTTTGCTAACCCTAGAAAGAGGGAGGACGAGGAGTATATATACTCTAAGGGGGCGGCAGGGTACATGGGCCTCGGCCCAACACGCTGTCAACGCACAAGAGCGTCGGTTGATGAAACGTGAGACGTCGCGGAACATCTTGGGCCAAAAGTAGTTCTTGGAGGTGGCAGGGTACATGGGCCTCGGCCTATGCCAATCACAACAACATTCTTCTATACCAAATGGATGCGAAGAGTGCCTTTCTAATGGCAAAATTGAAGAAGAAGTGTACACAACCACCTGGTTTTGAAGACCCAAAGCGTCCTGACATGGTATACAAGCTCAACAAGGCACTATATGGCCTCAAACAAGCACCTCGAGCCTGGCATGACACACTCAAAGACTTCCTGAAGAGCAAAGGCTTCAAACCTGGCTCACTAGATCCCACTCTCTTCACGAAGACATATGACGGGGAATTGTTTGTATGCCAAATCTACGTGGATGACATTATCTTCGGCTGCACTGACAAGAGATACAGTGATGAGTTTGGGCATATGATGCAAGAGCAATATCAGTGCTGAAATTCTTCCTCGGTCTTCAAATCCTTCAGCAGAGCAATGTCATCTTCATTTCACAAGAAAAATATCTCAAAGATTGCCTGAAGAAGTTTGGAATGCAAGACTGCAAAGGGTACACGACGCCAATGCCAACCAAAGGTCAATTGGGTCCCTACGACAACGGTAAAGAGTTCGATCAAAAGGTATACCGCTCCATGATTGGTTCTTTACTCTATTTATGTGCATCTAGGCCAGATATGATGCTTAGCGTTTGCATGTGTGCCCGATTTCAAGCGGCACTTAAGGAATCGCATCACTTAGCTGTGAAGCGAATTCATCGATATTTGGCTTACACCCCAACACTAGGATTATGGTATCCAAAGGGCTCAGAGTTTGATCTAGTTAGATTCTCAGATGCTGATTATGCTGGTGACAAGGTTGATCGCAAGTCAGGAACATGTCACTTTCTTGGACGATCTCTTGTCTGTTGTTCTTCAAAGAAGCGTAACTGTATCCTCTCTCTCGCTGAATCTGAATACATTGTCTTCTGGATCTTGCTGCGCTCAGATTCTATGGATGAAGCAAACTCTCAAGGACTATGGCATCCACCTGAAGCATGTTCCACTCTACTACAACAGTGAAAGTGCCATCAAGATTGCCAACAACCCAGTTCAACACTCGAAGACAAATCACATTCAGATCAATCATCACTTTCTCAGAGATCATGTCATGAAGGAAGATATTGATATCATTCACGTCAACACTGAAGAGCAATTGGCAGATATCTTCACAAAGCCCTTGGATGAGAAAAGGTTTTGCAAGTTGCGGCGTGAGCTAAATATCTTAGAATCCTTAAATGTCCTGTGATTGGACACACATCCCGACGCTTATGCATGTTGACGACTTAGATGTGCAACACACGTAGTAACGTATATCTTCAATCAATGAAGACATACAATCTAAGTGTGAATACATTAACGAGGAATTTGACTTTGGAGCGCCACGATAATCGTGCGCCGTGTCTGGGTCTAATACTTCCTATACGGTGGGTAACGCCACCACCAAACTTTCTCGAAGATTTTCTTTTGGCGTCATGATTGCATTAACTTCGCATTTGGTTTGTCTTCAACATTGATTTATCTTCATAGTTTATCTTCGCTAGTCTTCTGATATATACATACATATATATATATATATATTATATTATATTATATAGGGTGGGTCTATTCTAATAACACCCCTTAAGACCTTATTCTAATAACACTTCCGCTTATTCTGATAACACTTCTTGAGTGCAAAAAATCCCGAACCGAACTGCATTGAAAAGTAAAAAAAAGAGCAGCCCAACCCACCCCACCTCCTTCCCCACTCCACCCCAACTTCCCCACGCATCGACCCAGTCCCGAACCACCTCCAGCCCCCGCTCTACCCCCAAGCACGCCTCCCAGCGGTGGATCTGGGCACAGAAGTGCCACCAGTGCGCCTCCCGGCGACGAATCCAGGCCGGCAACCGCCCCCAGCACGCCTCCCGTTGCGGATCGGGGCCGACAACCACCACCAGCGCGCCTCCCATGGTGGATCATGGCCTGAAACCTCCACCAGCGAGCCTCCCATGGCAAATCTGGGCCAGCAACCGCCGTCGTCCTCATGTGCCTCTCGCCAAAGCACCCCGCCACCACCGCCTCCTCTCCTGCCGGCACCACCGAGTCTCCCATGCCGCACAAGCCCACCCCCACGCGACACATCGCCTCGACTCCCTCTACTCTGACCTGCTGCGTCGCCATCCCGATCCGGGTCACCGGCCCCTCCCCAGGCTGCCGCCACACCGGCCATCCCCAGCCCTCGCAACGAGCAGCCACAACGGTGCGGGATCCGGCCACCACGGGCACCCAGCGAGGCCGCCGACAGTGGACCCGGCCACCGCGGGCGGCGTTGCTACTGGTCTGCATCGACTCCTGCAACCACTAGTCTTCTCCACCTTCTCTCCCGATCTGTTCTCCTCGACGACCACGGAGGCGCACCTGCCATACCTCGTCGGCGGACCACACCACCCACACGCCGACAACTCCCTTAGGCGTCTAGTTCATCGGAGGTTCGTTTGTGCTCGGCGTGCAGTGCTTCCAGATCCCTCGAGCAGTTCGGCGATGCTGAGGTGCAGTTCGGCATTGTGGGATGCGATTCTGTGCACATCTCCATGCAGTATGGGGCAATGGCTTGGTCTCCAGCAAACTCCCACCTCGCATCTCTATATTCGAGCAGGCATCACACTTTGCATTCCCAGGTTCTGCTAGAGAGGTTCAGTTGTGTTTATTGTGTTATGGATTTTCACTGACTTTGTTTTGTTGTGCAGTTCGCAGATTCTGCTAGAGAGGTTCACTGTCTTCTGTGCATTCCCAATACGGTGGTTTTCGTTCCATGCGAGAATGGTCATGAGACTATCGTGCAGTACGCCGAACCATAGTGTGAGGTTCACCGGGTGCATGACTGCAGTGCAGTTTCTCTAGTGCAAAAAATTGCTAAATTTGGAATAGTGGACGACAGTGTGTGTGTGTGTGTGTGTGTGTGTGTGTGTCAGTGCAGTTTGGCTCTAGTTTTGGGTGCTCCTTTGGTGCGGCATCGGCCAGTTCGGGAGGCCACGAAAAAAAAACTCGGGTGTGCTGTGTAGTTCGGGTCTCCCATCTGCAGTACCCATGTCTTCAGTAAATTTGTTTGAAGACAGACAAAAAAAATGTAGTCCACTCTATTTGTGTAGCAGCTCGTTACCTCTCTATATGAAGTGCAATTTGTTTCATGCGTCTCAAAATTTAGTCGAATACGTCAACCCTTGCAGTGCGTTTGGTCCTCGGATGTGGTTTACTTTTAAGAGTGATGCTGTACACTTGCACCCAACATGAAAGTGTGATTTTTTAAACTAAACAACAAGATAGCAATGAGGTTCACTTCGACATATGTCGCGGTTCATTTGCCCTTGTCTCTGCGGTCCACTCTCGTTCACAAAAAATGTTGAAAAAGTTACAACAAAAACTCACAAATAACTCGTGTGAGATAGTTTACGTCCGACAAAAGAAATCTTGAAGTTCACTTGACTGTCTGATGCAGTGCGGTTTTCAGTCTAAAAATAGTGCAGTTTTCTTCCTCGTCTTCAAAAATTTACGTACCACAAAGAAGAAATCATGCAGTCCGCTAGTCCGTTTGATGTAGTGCGGTTTTCAGTATAAAAGCAGTGCGGTTTTCTTCCTCGTCTTCAAAAATTTACGTCCCACAAAAAAGAAATCATGCAGTCCGCTAGTCCGTCTGATGTAGTGCGTTTTTCAGTCTAAAAGCAGTGCGGTTTTCTTCCTCGTCTTCAAAAATTTACGTCCCACAAAAAAGAAATCATGCAGTCCGCTAGTCCGTCTGATGCAGTGCAGTTTTCAGTCTAAAAGCAGTGCAATTTTCTTCCTCGTGCTCAAAAATTTACGTCCCATAAAAAAGAAATCATGCAGTCTGCTAGTTGGTCTGATGCAGTGCGGTTTTCAGTCTAAAAGCAATGCGTTTTTCTGTCTGATGCGGTACATACGAGGATTTGGTGTCGCGAAAAAACAGTCTCCGCATTTCGTTGAAATCAAAATTGCTCTTAAACCGCAAGGAATCGGAGAGAGTGTTCTACATGAAAAATTTGCATCTCATCGATATGTTTCCAACGGCGTATAATTTGAATTATTTTGACAAGCAGTTTGTAAAAATTTCGTGAAAAACGGCCGCTGCCTCTCGTCGTCAGCCACACGATTTTAAAAATTAACTAAAAACCGTAAGGAATCTCAAAACCATTTCAACATATGAAAGTTGCACCTCGTCCGTAGCTTTCCAACGGCGTATCACACGCCTCATTTTGACAAACAGTTCAAAGACTGGAGCGAAAACAGTTAGAAAATTGCAAAAAATTCGAAAAAACAGAATTCCACGATTTACTAAATTTGAAACTGCTCTTAAACCGTAACGAATTAGAGAAAATAATAGATATGAAAAAGATGCGCCTCGGCGATATCTTTCGAACGGTGTATCATTTGCTTCATTCCGACAAGGGGTTCTAAAAAATCGTGAAAATACGCTTGTTGCCACTATTCATGGGTCGCACCATTTTCAAAACTGCTTTTAGACCGTGAGGAATCTCGAAAAGTGTTCCACATGGAGAAGGAGCGCCTAATCCATAGCTTTTCAACAGTATATTAAACGCCTCGTTCTGACATACGGTTTAAAAACTGGAGCAAAAACAGTATCGAAAAAACCGCGTGCAGCTTTTTTGCGACGGGAAGCTCAGTCGCCTGAGTACTGCAGCACACTTGGTTCAAACAATAACGTGCACTTGCGTTAAGCGTGCAGTGCGGAAGTGTTATCAGAATAGTTATTCTACTAATATTAGTGTTCTGTCCTCTACAATACTCACTTATAGCTATGTCTTCGAACTTGCCTTTTTTTCTGAACTAAGTGAATGTGATAAGACCCTAACCCCTTCTGTGCTTCTTCCTCAGACTCTATCTATCTAAGTCATATGCGTTCTGTTGAAACTTGTCGAATGTCTTCACTGCATTCTTGTCAGCTAAAGATACAGAGACACACATTTAAAAATGCTTTCAATGATATATCTCTTTTGCCTGAATCCCGGAGAAGCCGGAACGACCACCCGACAAACCAGGCGTGCGTGGGAACATGGAACAACTTTCAATGAGTTGCATGCATGCCACGTGTCCATCAGATGTGAACCGCCAGGGGCACCTGCGTAATTATGCTGTGCAGCCCTCTACCTTATAAATATCCACACCGCGCGGTCATTATCTTTTCTTCCACCTCGCCACCTCGCTCAAACCCTAGCGCCTCCGCTAGCATGCATCAACGCCGGAGACGAAGCACTTAGTTGCCGCGACTTCTTCGACGTCGTCTTCATGCCGGCCGTGGACCTCGTCCTCTCCGCCGCCGCCGTAGGTGTCTTCCGCCACCAAATTAGGGTGTGGGAGACTGAACTGCTGGGCTTCTTTCTTTGCCTCGTCTAGCAGTTCATTAGCGGTAATTAAATCTCACTTTTTTATTGTCTTTTTGATCCGTCAAATCCATCCACTTCAACCAAAAGTGGTTTCTATACTTCCAAATCTGGATCTATTCATGTCTGCATCTCATATCATGCAAAAGATATTCACTTATGCTTCAGAAATAGTTAGATTCCTCACTTGTACTTATTCATGGATTCGTATAAATCTGGAACCAACTATCTTCAAATAAGTGAATGTCTTCGCCTCTATGAGGTCAATGTCTTCAAACTGATTTATCTTCAAAATCTTCTGAGAATGCATATGACCTCTTCCCCTTCCCTCGCACCTCTAATGCTGTCACAGGTACATGTCCGTGGAGAATCCCTTGGTTCTCATAGTCGCATTCATTTGCGAGTTCTTACAAACATCATATTCACTCTCCGGCCGCTTCTTGTCGACCAATGAGACGTAAATCTTTCATCGCTCGAAGCCTATCAGTCTAAATATCATGGCCACTGATAAGTCTGCTAGGAAAGGTGGCAGGCAGCGCCGAGGCAATACTGCTCTCGATCTGCCTCCGGATCTGTATGAGATGTGCAAAACTGATCCTGAGGAAAACTACAATCAGCGAAAGACCCAAATCCAATGGATTCGAGGATATTGGGCAGAACAGTGGTTCAAGTACAACTTTGTCACTGTCGAATATGCTGAGAAGAATGCCATCAAGCGCCCATGGGGCGATATTCTGTACAGGAATCTGCAGCCAAAATCGAAGCCTGAAGCTATTGCTCAAGGTTTCTATCCGTGCATGGTCCGAGGACCGAAGCTTGAGAATGCCAACCCATTATCCTTATTATGGTGTAGTGATGACAATCTGCATCTCCTTAACCCAGTGTGTAGTCTGAAGATTTTTCTCGTGTCTCCAAGAAGACCAAGAAGCCTAGGAAGATTTCTGGGCATGAACTGACTCCTGCTGCTGTTCCACGCAATGAGGAAGACACCATTGTTCTGTCTAGCGATGAAGATCTTGGTGATGCAGCACTTGAGATGCTAATCAAGAGCAAGCAAGAGGCGGAGATCTTCAATGATCTGCCCTTCTTTGACGTTGGTATTTTGAACAACTTCATTGATGAGTGGTTTGATGACCAGAGCATCAACATTGACGACCAGAGCATTAGCATTGATGACCTTCAGCTGCCCGTGGACATCAGCGTCACATTCCACGGAGCCATTGCCAACGAATTGGCCTTGGCTCAGAAAATTGTCTAGCTCAAGAACAAGATTGATCATGAGAAGGCGCATTTCAAGAAGCATATGGCCAAGCTCAGCGTGGCAGATGTGCAAATCTTCAAGAAGATGCTGCATGATCTTAAGGAAGAGTTCCACAAGAAGAGGGAAGTAGCCAAAGGCTCTCGAAAGCGCATGAAGTATTATGCGCAGAAGTGTGTTCAAGCCCACAATGAAGTTGAAAAGCGAAAGGCTCTTGGCCGTCCTGGCATCGACCCCAGGATGGCTGCCAAACAAAAGAAGAAGTGTGCCGCGGCCCAAACTGAAGCACCAAGGCAAGAAGAACCTCGCATTGTCTTCCCTGCCAGTATGACTGGCTCGAAGCCTAAGGTCACCTCAGCAGCCTATGAGCTAAAGAAAACAAGGGTAGTAGAAGCCGAAGCGAGGAAGCGTAAGCACAAAGATACTTCTGATAGTGCTCCATCCAAAAATAAATTGAAGACAAAGTCTTCAAAGAAAGAGCGTGCTGCTGCCCCAGAGCCCCTCATCGTTGAACCTATCTCCGTCGCTCTTCCTGCCTCGACCAACCAAGAGCGTCATCTTGTGATTCATGAGCCTGCTTCCACAGAGGCTCATGCAAGTGAAGAAGTTCCAGCTGCAGACCCCAACACAGCTGAAGACATTGGTCACGAAGACAATGTTGATGATGATGTAGTCCTTCCTCAGCTCCAGTCCCAGTCAGTATCATCGTATGCTCTAACGAGCAGTGAACTCATAAGCATTGGTCGTCCATTGACGCCAATATCTCAAGATGACTCATGGGCGGAGCGCCAACACCAAGACACCCCAGTACATGATGAGATACCAAGAGCACCACCACCTCAAGTCACCACTGCGGTGCTTGACGACGACAACTACATGGTACAGACCACTACCTCTCTAAAGGCGTCGCCAGCATTTTGCAGGCTTCGCAAAGGCCCTAGGCCACAGGTCACCATGTCGAGCATTCCAGAAGGGGAAGTGCAACAAAGCTCAGTCGCACGTCAAGTGTTTCCTGAAGCCAACCCTACCGCGAATGCCTCTGAGTCCGAAGCCAAAGTGGCTGAAGACATTGCGGCTACAACAGCCGATGAAGACAAAGAAGAAGAAAGAGTTGCCACACCCCCAGCAAGAGATCAAGTCATTCTCGAGGAGAATGTGGTTGTGCCCGACCCTCCAGTCCTTGTACAGATGGAGGTTGAAAATCCTGAGGCTGCCACCAACAACGCCACTGAAGCCAGTGACTCAGTCATGGCTAAAGATAATGTGGAGCCTGAAGCTAATGTGAACACTGAAGCCACCGTGACGCATATCATCTCAGATGGCACCATTCCTCCTCCAAGGCCTCACACCATGGAACAAGCCTTCAATCGAGGTCAGCTTGTCACAGTCAGATGGCCTGTTATGGTTCCACCCACTACTCCTGGGCCACAATATGATTACCATGTGGAGCAGAGGCCTCAAGTTTAGAAGCCCCAGCCTAGGCTGCCAAGGCTTCCAAGTGCTGCAACTACACATGGTTCTTTCAGCGTGCATAGCTTCAGACAGCACAATACCTTCTTTGACAGCGCCAAGAATCCTTATTCGAAGCCAAAGATCTCCTCCGATAGATTCTGGAGTTATCAGCAGCGAAGCTATTACTCATGCATCCTCTACAACCAAGAGCTGATCTTTCCAAACATGCGTCTGGATGTGAAGCTATAGCTGGGCTGCCATGTCTTGAAGAAGCTATTAACTGCTTTAGGGATGTTGGTCTTCTGCCTTTCGTGACTGAGAAAGAACACTGGAATGAAGAGCTTCTGCTGCAGTTCTATGCCACCCTCCATATTCGCAGCTACAACATGGATCCGAAGACTTGGATCCTTGAGGGGATGTCAGGTGATGTACATCATTGTCGGTGTCAAAACCGGCGGATCTCGGGTAGGGGGTCCCGAACTATGAGTCTAAGGCAGATGGTAACAGGAGGCGGGGGACACGATGTTTACCTGTGTTCGTGCCCTCTCGATGGAGGTAATACCCTACTTCTCGCTTTATTGATCTTGATGATATGAGTATTACAAGAGTTGATCTACCACGAGATCATAGAGGCTAAACCCTAGAAGCTAGCCTATGGTATGATTGTTGTTGTCCTATGGACTAAACCCTCCGGTTTATATAGACATCGGAGGGGCTAGGGTTACACAGTCGGTTACAAGGAGGAGATCTACATATCCGTATTGCCAAGCTTGCCTTCCACGCCAAGGAGAGTCCCATCCGGACACGGGACGAAGTCTTCATTATTGTATCTTCGTAGTCCAATAGTCCGGCTAAAGTATATAGTCCGGCTGTCCGAGGACCCCTAATCCAGACTCCTCGGTAGCCCTCTAACCAGGCTTCAATGACGATGAGTCCGCGCAGCAGATTGTCTTCGCATTGCAAGGCAGGTTCCTCCTCCGAATATTCCGTAGAAGACTTTGAACACAAGGATAGTGTCCGGCTCTGCAAAACAAATTCCACATACCACCGTAGAGAGAATAATATTTCCACAAATCTAATCTATTTGACAACTTTTCATAACGTGACATCACACCACGGTCTGATCATTATCCGAACCGTTTCTCCCAGCCTGCCACTTCAACGTTTCGCGAGGCGGTTTTATTGGCACGTCTTGTCGAAGCAGAGATCGTGCCCCCCTTATCACATGATTCTCATCAATACGGGTATGGGTAACCCAATCGTGCCTTTTGGTATGACTCCTCGATTTTAGGCAAGTTCCAAACGGCCATGTGGAGGACGCTTGATATTCACCCTCTTTATAAAGAGGCCAAGGCCTGCCCTCTTCTTCTCGCACTCAATCGAATCCTTCCCCCACCTTGAGCTCCAACACCCAAGGCTCGGGCTAGGCCCTTTCGTTACAGAGGAGGACATCAAGAAGCTAAGAGAAGCCAGGTATCTGACCGCCGAAATCTCACACAGGTTGCCTGCTCGAGGGCAGGTCGTCCCCACTCCCGAGCCCAACGAGAGTGTCGTATTCGTCTCCCACTTCCTCCGAGGGCTAGGCTTTAGTCTAGATCCCTTTGTTAGAGGGCTCATGTTCTATTACGGGCTTGATTTCCATGATCTGGCCCCGGATTCCATCCTTCACATCTCGTCGTTCATTGTCGTGTGTGAGGCCTTCCTCCACGTCACCCCACACTTCGGCTTATGGCTCAAGACCTTTAATGTGAAGCCGAAGATGATTAATGGGCGACACGCAGAGTGCGGAGGTGCCATAATAAGCAAAGGTGCCTATGTTCCATGGCCAAAGGGTTCCTTCCCGGAGGTGTCCAGCTTATGGCAACGGGAGTGGTTTTACATCACAGCTCCCCGAGGTACTAAGTGGGTAGCCGCCCATGCCTTCCGCTCGGCCCCCCCGCCACAACTGGCGTCATGGGTCAACAAGGGGCTGGACTGGGGGCTAGTAAATGATGTGCCGACATTGCAAAGTCGCATCCGAGATCTCCTCTAGAGAGATGTCAGCCTTGTCAAGGTAATGCAAGTCATGCTAGTTCTTCGAGTCCTGCCCTGCAAACGTCGAACTCTCCGTATGTGGGAGTTCAACCCGGAAGGACCGGGAACTATTCAGCAATTCTTCGGCATGACGCATGAAGAGATGTACGGATTGTACTTCGGATCACGAATAAAGTGTCCGGACATCACCGAGGATGCGGGTCTGAGCTGCAACCGTCCAGATACCCAAGTAAGTGGTCCTTCGGCCGAACAGGCTGTCTCTTTATTTATCACAACATCATTCTGAAAAGTCGCTCTTTGACCAGGACTGGGTAAAAAAGGCAAAGATGATCAGGTGTTCGGCCCCCATTATCGAAGGCTCAACAAATCCAGTACTGGCCAGAATGCTTGAGCTCGCGCCTTATCAAGCGCCCTCAGGGAAGATAAAGGGGGAATAAAGAAGCCGAAAGCGGGCCTCACTCATTACTCATCCAGACCGGGGGAATTAGTGCCTCCGCGAAGGAGGATAACCGGGGAGAAGAATCTAAAATTCCCTCTCCCCAGGGAAGGAAGAGGACCGCCTCTGAAGACTTGGAAACAATGGTTTCCAAACGAGGGAAGAAATCTCCGCCAGAGGTTCCTACCCCAGAGGGTATCCTTAGCGCACAGTGCCCGCAAGGGGATCAGCCCCCCACTGGGCTGCAAGTAGACAAAAGTACTTTATAGTAAACATATCGTACTTTATTTCCGAGGACAATAACCGAGACGTATGTCCTGTAGTTCGGATCATAGCCCTTCTCGACAGAGTTTGTCATCGAGGGATCTTCTTCCAGAGATGATGGAGAGCGAAACACCTCCCTATGTGATGTAGGGCGGAACCCTATGTGGACGATCTTTCACGTTTGGAGTGGATCCTACGGGGAATCACGAAGAACACGCGGAAGAACAAAGGGAAACACGGAGGAAACGAGAAAGAAATCACTTAACCAACAAGGAATCAATCACACAAGTGCTAGATCAGCGAACACAAAGAGATACATATGATCCACAATCAACAAAGGTAAGGATACACGAGTAGCCGTTCTTCTCCGAGAGGAGGTCTTGATGGGGTCCACCCTAGAAGGGGGTCTTGAATCCGCTTGGGGGATCTTCTCCGTAGAGGTCCTGAGCTCCGAGGAGAAGTAACCAAGTGGATGAGCAAGGCTCTCACACAAACATGAGCTAAACCAAAGCTAACCCTAGAAAGTTGGGGAAGGAGTATATATAGTCTAGGGGGCGAAGGGGTACAAGGGCTGCGGCCCAAACGAAGTCAACACACAAGCGTCGGATGTCCGGAAGGCGTCGGACGTCCGGAGGCTCGGGACGGTCCGGACGTCCGGACGGGCTCGGACGTCCGTAGAATCAGTTCTGTCATGGGTGCGTTGGACGTCCGGAGAGGGTCGGTCGTCCGGGGCTTCGTGACGGTCCGGACGTCCGGAAGTTGTTGGTCGTCCATAGATTCGGTTCGGGCGTGCGTCGGTTAGACGTCCGGAGGCTTCGGTCGTCCGTAGTTTTGGTTCGGGTGGCAAAGTGTCAGACGTCCGGAGTGTCCGGTCGTCCGGGTCCTGGGACTCGTCGGACGTCCGGAAGGCGTCGGACGTCCGGTGCCTGTGCCTTCAGCAGCATCTCTTCTTCTTCTTCAATATGCTTGGAGTCCTCGCCGTCTTGGCTCTCGCAAGTGGTTGATCCTTGGCTCACCTCCATGTACCTGATTACACATAGTCTCCGAATGAGGTAGTAGCCATGTCTCGTGAGTAGGAAGAGGGAGTTCGGAGAGGAGCGAATTCACCTTATCTTCGATAGCCTTAGCTCGGGCTCTTGTCATGGGTCCTAGTGGCGTTGAGGGAGATGTAGGCACGTCCATGGGGATGAGCGAGGGATGCTCCGCATCATCTCCCCCCCCCCTTGGGAGAGGTCCGACCTCGGATCAAAAGATTCATCTCCATGGTAAGGTGCGAGGTCCTTGACGTTGAAGATGTCGCTCACATTGTACTTGTCTCGAGGTAGGTCAATCTTGTAGGCGTTGTCGTTGTAGCTTGCTAGCACCTTGAAAGGTCCATCGGCTCTAGGAAGAAGCTTGGACTTGCGTTCTTTGGGGAAGCGTTCCTTGCGAAGGTGTAGCCACACTAGATCACCAATGTTGAAGACCATGGGTTGCTTGTTGACGTTGAGCTTGGACGCTAGTCGTTGTACTTGGCGCTCGATGGTTTGTCTTGTATCCTCATGCATCTTCTTGATGTAGCTTGCCCGTGCACTCGCATCCATGTTGGTGCGCTCTTGTAGAGGAAGAGGTAGAATGTCCAATGGGGACAATGGGTTGAAGCCGTAGACGACCTCTAAGGGGGACTTGCCGGTAGTCGAATGTCTTGCACGGTTGTAGGCGTACTCTGCGATGGGTAGACATGCTTCCCACTCCTTGATGTTCTTCTTGATCAAGACACAAAGTAGAGTGGATAGTGTGCGGTTCGTCACCTCCGTTTGGCCGTCGGTTTGAGGATGGTATGCCGATGAGAACAAGAGCTTGATTCCGAGCTTGGCGCATAGGGTCTTCCAAAAGTAACTCAAGAACTTGACGTCATGATCGGAGACGATTGTCTTTGGTACTCCATGGAGTCGCAAGATTTCCCTACAAAAGAGATTTGCAACATGTGAAGCATCGTCTATCTTGTTGCAAGGAATGAAATGTGCCATCTTAGAAAATCTATCCACAACAACAAACACGGAGTCCTTTCCATTTTGAGTTCTAGGAAAATTAAGTACAAAGTCCATGCTAATGTCTTCCCAAGGTTGATAAGGAATAGGAAGGGCATGTAAAGACCGTGGGATTGAGCTTTAGACTTAGCTTTGCGACATGTAGAAACAGCGGTTGGTGAAGCGTGAGGCGTCATGGAACATCTTGGGCAAAAGTAGTTGTTGGAGGCGTGGCGAATGTCTTGTCACGTCCAAAGTGTCCCATGAGTCCGCCTCCATGAGCCTCTTGCAAAAGGAGCAAACGAAGAGAAGACTCGGAATGCATAGCTTGTTAGCTCTCATAAGATAATCATCCTTGATGTAATATTGTTCCCAAGAAGTATGCGTCAAACACTTATCATAAGGGATAGCAAAAGATGGATCATTAGCATACAAGTCTTTGATGTACTCAAACCCAATAATATTCAACTCAAGTTGAGTGACAAGCATGCATATGCGTGAAAGCGCGTCGGCAACTACATTTTCTTTACCCTTAATGTACTTGATCACATAAGGAAAAGATTCAATAAATTCACTCCATTTGGCAAGACGCTTGTTCAACTTAGTTTGACCTTTGAGGTACTTAAGCGTTTCATGATCGGTATGGATGACAAACTCATGAGGTCTAAGGTAATGTTCCCAAACATGTAGCACACGCACTAAAGCATACAATTCTTTGTCATAGATGGGATAATTAAGTTGAGCACCGGAGAGTTTTTCACTAAAATAAGCAATGGCTCGTTTTTCTTGCATCAAAACTCCGGCAATTCCGGTACCACTTGCATCACAATGAACCTCAAAAGTCTTGTCAAAATTGGGCAAAGCAAGAATCGGAGCATGAGTAAGCAAAGACTTGAGCTCATCAAAAGCGGTTGATTGCAAAGTTCCCCAAACAAAGGGAGTATTCTTCTTACTCAAGGCATGCAAAGGAGCGGCAATTGTGCTAAAATCTTTCACAAAGCAACGATAAAAACCCGCAAGACCAAGAAAGCTACACACTTGTTGCAAATTGGTGGGTTGGGGCCAAGTTTTAATTGCTTCAATTTTAGATTCATCAACATGGACACCCTTTGAGGATACTACAAAACCCAAGAAAACCACTTTGTCAACACCAAATGTGCATTTTTTCATGTTTGCGTAAAGACTTTCCTTGCGAAGGGTTTGCAAAACAGTCCTAACATGATTAAGATGTTCTTTCATGGTTTTGCTAAACACAAGAATATCGTCGAAGTAAACCACAACAAAGGCTCCAATGTAAGGACGAAGCACATGATGCATAAGACGCACGAAAGTACCGGGAGCCTCCGAAAGACCCATAGGCATCACTAATCACTCATATAAACCAAATTTGGTTTTGAAAGCAGTTTTCCATTCATCTCCCTCTTGTATGCGGATTTGATAATAGCCACTTTTAAGGTCAATTTTTGAGAAAAAGTTGGCTCCACTTAGTTCATCAAGCATATCATCTAAGCGAGGAATGGGATGCCTATAGCGAACGGTAATGGCATTTATAGGTCTATAATCGGAACACAAGCAGAAACTTCCATCGGGCTTAGGCACAAGTATAACGGGAACGACACAAGGGCTTAGGCTTTCACGTACATGACCGTTGTCGATGAGTTGTTGTACTTGCCGTTGAATCTCCTTGGTTTCTTCGGGATTGACTCAGTATGGAGCTTTGTTTGGTAGAGGCGCTCCGGGGATGAGGTCGATTCGATGCTCAATGCCTCGAAGAGGAGGTAGGCCCGGAGGTAGCTCATCAGGGAAAATATCTTGGAATTCCTGCAAAAGAGATTTAAACACTAAAGGTAGCTCATGAGAGGTGTTAGTTGTTGGGTCTCCATCCTTGCACACAAGGACAAAGTGCATCACACTAGATGGGTTCTCACACACTTCTCTCATCTCACTTTTGGTGGCAAATAGGATGAGGTTTTTCTCTCTAGGCGAAGAGGCGCTCAAGTTTGGCTTGTGTCTCTCACTCACTTTTTGGTGGATCACTTTCTCACTTTTGTCTCTATGATGGGTGGCTTGCTTGTCGGCTATCACTTGATAGGAGATATAGGTCGTAGCACATATTCCTTTCCTTTAATCTTGAAGCTATAGTGATTGGTGCGCCCATTGTGGATGACGCCATGGTCGAATTGCCATGGTCGACCTAGAAGGAGGTGGCAAACCGTCATTGGGACCACATCACATTCCAAAGTGTCTTCATAAGCACCAATTTTGAAGGAGACTTGGACCGTATGCTCGACTCGTATAGTGCCGGAGTCACTTAGCCATTGAACCTTGTAGGGGTGCGGGTGCTTCCTCTTGAACAATGAAGTTTGGAACATAGTTCTTCACTTGCCAAGTTGTGGCAACTTCCTCCATCAATGATGACCTTGACGGACCTTTCGTTGATGTCGGCTTTTGTGTGGAAGATGTGGCATCTTTGGTCGTCTTCTTGTTGATGTTGAAGAGTCAAGACCTTGGAGACAACGAGAGCGGGGCTCTAATCCTCATCGCAAAAGACTTGATCATCTTCATCTTCATTCACTCGTCGGTGCATGGCCACTTGCTCAAGGGCTTCCATCTCCTCATCACTCATTGAGTCATATGTGCCGTCGTCATTGAGGATCATGGTGCGCTTGTTGGTGCATTCGTAGGACTTGTGGCCTCGGCCGCCGCAAGTGAAACACTTGAAGGAGCTTGTTTTGATTGTCTCATCGGTCGGAGTAGATGATGAAGCACGCGGCTTGAGGTTGCTTGTAGTAGGAGGAGGACGACTTGAACTTGTCGAATTTCTCTTGTAACTCGACTTGTCGTCGTTGTTTGTAGAAGGTTTGGTTGATGTAGATGTTGGAGGAGGTGTTGAAGCTTGGTTGTTGGAGAAGCCGTAGTTCTTGGATGAGTACTTGGCGTACTTGAAGTCATCTTGCACTTGACATTCCGCCTTTGTAGCTTGATGTACGAGCTCAATGAGGGTGGAGTATGGTTGGAAGTCGGCGATCTTCTTGATGGGATGATTGAGTCCATTCAAGAAACGTGCCATAGTTTGCTCATCATCTTCCTTGACATTGGCTCGAATCATGGCTATCTCCATTTCCTTGTAGTATTCTTCAACACTCTTTGTTCCTTGCTTGAGAAGTTGGAGTTTCTTGAAGAGGTCGCGGTTGTAGTAGGTTGGCACCAAACGTGCTCGCATGACATCCTTCATTTGAGCCCAAGTGGTGATTGGAGGTTCACCTCTTGCTTGTCGTCGCTCAATGATTTGTTCCCACCATATGAGCACATAGTCTTGGAACTGAAGTGATGCCATAGCGATTTTCTTCGCTTCATCGTAGTTGTGCAACCGGAAGATTTTGTCAACCTTCAATGCCCATGAGAGGTAGTCTTCGGGGTCATTGCTTCCATTGAACTTGGGCATGGTGAATTTTAGCTTGCCGTAGAGTTGCTCTTCATTGTGTTGTTGGCGATGTTGATGATGACGCCCTTGACGTGGATTGCACTCGTCTTCATGTTGCTCTTGGCGTGGAGGAAGACCATGATCAACTTGCTCTTGTTGAACTTGAGGTTGAAGTGGAGCTTGACGAGCTTGTGGAGGAGCTTGTGGAACTTGACGTTGTCCATGAGGTTGGTAGTTCCTCTCTTGGATTTCTTTTCGAAGGGCTTCCTCTTGATTGCGCCGTTCGCGATTGCGGTTGGCGAAGGCTCGACTTGATTCTTGAAAGGCACGATGCGCCTCAAGAGCTTGCGCTTCACGTTGTTGTTGTTGAAGACGTTGAGCCTTGGCGTCTTGTTAAATCTTGGTGTAGACGCCGCCGTTCTTCCTCTTGGTGCCGTCGTCGTTGTCGTTCTCGAGCTTGAGCAAAAGCGTCTTGGTTTGATTGAGGACGAGGTACTTGCTCATCAACTTGCTCTTGTGAATGCTTGTCATGTAGCGGGTTGCGAGATGCATAGCGGTCTTGACGTCTTGACACGACGAAGAGTGTTCAAGTAGGTGTACTTGAGTCGTAGAAGGTGTCGTCGGAGTGTCTACTCGGCGGCTCCGTCTTGAGGATGAAGAAGTGGAATGATGCGGTTTCTCATCAAGGCGCGGATCTCGCCCATTCTTGCATCATTCTCTTGCTTGTGAGCGTCGAACTTGTTGTCGAAGTAGTCTCTTGTACATTGCTCGGAGAGTCGCAAGTCGGTGGCGAGATTGTCGATCTGATCGCTCATTGCTTGTTGTTCTTGGTGCAACGCTCGTTGTGCACAAAGAGGTGGTTCTTGGTGACGTATGATGACATGTAAATCGTCTTGTTCGATGAAGAGTGGGTTGGTAGAAGTACTTGGCCTATCCATCATTCCAAGCAAAAATGTGAGTGGTAGAAGGAGACGAACTTATACCAATGTACCTTTGACCGATGTTGATGATGAATCAAGTTCACTCAAATGCGGACAATGAAATAGCACTATTGGTACCAATCCTTGTCGGTTCTCACACCTACACAAGTAAAAGCTTATGGTGGAGCTTGGTGAGGATGGTGGCACAAAATTTGATGCAATTGTAAGTGAGCGTCAATAATGTTGGAAAAGGTACACTAATTTGGAAATGCAACAAGTAGACCAAGCAAATAGTGGTACACGGAAACACACACGCAAATAGATAAGTGGGATTGTGCAAACCAAAAGTGAGCCAAAATGTGGAATCCACGAAAATGCTCTTGTTGCACAATACTAGAGAGACGCTAGCACGATTGCACAATAGGCGGATACGGAACTTGTGCACAACCTACTATGCAAAAAATGCAAGTATCTCTATCCCACTTATGCTATATGTATGGTATTTCGGTGCGATGATCCAAGATGATCCAATATGACAATGTTAATGTAGTATGATGCTATGGTTCTTGCTCATAAGCTCTTTGCTTATCTTTCCTCTTTGCTTAAAAGCTTGGGTGGCTCTTTCACTTTTGAGCTCTTTTCTCATGCAAAACTTAACGGACCAAGATAGCAAATGTGTATGCTATGACAACTTTGTGACACACTAATGGATCCCAAGATATGCACCACGGTGGTATGGTATGTATGTTATGGAGTATGATCACTAATGTGCACAAGTCACGTTGCCGGCAATACTCAATGGCTAGTCTCGATGGGTAAGCTACGCAAAAATAAGGCCATGTGGGTATCAATGCAATTGTAAGGTATGACAAAGATGTCGTCGAAGTTACCATCCATGGCTGTGATGAGACCCTTGCGAAGTTGAGCCGTGGTGATGATGAAATCGAACTGCACCTAGATAGCCGAAACACAAGAGGATACAGAAGCCACAAATCAAAATCTCAAGGACCAAAATGTGGTAAAATCGCCATAGGGTGTATTGGGGAGGATGGTGGAGTATGTGGTTTTGGAAGATGTGGTGGAAGGTGGGGCTGTGGTAGTGGCGAACTGACAATGTTCAGTTTAAATCGAGTTTCTGGACGTCCGGACCTTCTGGTCGTCCGGACCTCGTCGGACGTCCGACCGTTTCGGTCGTCCGGAGACTGGCAAAATCGGGCTTGGGAAGAACAGCGAGATTTGGGGAAGAAGGAAATTGTGAGGTCGAAATCGAGTGATTTGGTGGATGGAAAAGGGTGGGGAAGGAGGAAAAGCTAGATCCACACGTAGCAACTGAAATCCATGGACCAAATCCAACAAAATCTCAACTCACAAACAAATCACAAAAAATTTGGGGCTATTTTTGGTGGGAATTTTGAATTAGAACGAAAACAACAAAATCAAGCTAGAAAAAGAGGGTAGGGGCTCCAAAACGTGATCAACGTGGCTCATGATACCAAGATGATGTAGGCGGAACCCTATGTGGATGATCTTTCACGTTTGGAGTGGATCCTCGGGGAATCACGAAGAACAGCGGAAGAACAAAGGGAAACACGGGGAAGCGAGAAAGAAATCACTTAACCAACAAGGAATCAATCACACAAGTGCTAGATCACCGAACACAAAGAGATACATATGATCCACAATCAACAAAGGTAAGGATACACGAGTAGCCGTTCTTCTCCGAGAGGAGGTCTTGATGGGGTCCACCCTAGAAGGGGGTCTTGAATCCGCTTGGGGGATCTTCACCATAGAGGTCCTGAGCTCCGAGGAGAAGTAACCAAGTGGATGAGCAAGGCTCTCACACAAACATGAGCTAAACCAAAGCTAACCCTAGAAAGTTGGGGAAGAAGGAGTATATATAGTCTAGGGGGCGAAGGGGTACAAGGGCTGCGGCCCAAACGAAGTCAACACACAGGTGTCGGACGTCCAGAAGGCGTCGGACGTCCGGAGGCTCGGGACGGTCCGGACGTCCGGACGGGCTCGGACGTCCGTAGAATCAGTTCTGTCGTGGGTGCGTCGGACGTCCGGAGAGGGTCGGCCGTCCGGGGCTTCGTGACGGTCCGGACGTCCGGAAGTTGTCGGTCGTCCGTAGATTCGGTTCGGGCGTGCGTCGGTCGGACGTCTGGAGGCTTCGGTCGTCCGTAGTTTTGGTTCGGGTGGCAAAGTGTCGGACGTCCGGAGAGTCCGGTCGTCCGCGTCCTGGGACTCGTCGGACGTCCGGAAAGCGTCGGACGTCCGGTGCCTGTGCCTTCAACATCATCTCTTCTTCTTCTTCAATATGCTTGGAGTCCTCGCCGTCTTGGCTCTCGCAAGTGGTTGATCCTTGGCTCACCTCCATGTACCTGATTACACATAGAGTCTCCGAATGAGGTAGTAGCCATGTCTCGTGAGTAGGAAGAGGGAGTTTGGAGAGGAGCGAATTCACGTTATCTTCGATAGCCTTAGCTCGGGCTCTTGTCATGGGTCCTAGTGGCGTTGAGGGAGATGTAGGCACGTCCATGGGGATGAGCGAGGGATGCTCCGCATCACTATGCCTCCCCGCCTCATGAGGCGGGCGACCCTGAGGTGTCATCACGAAGGGTTTCTCCTGATCCGCCAAGGCCAGAAGGTAACCCTTCGGCCACCCGGAGTCCGGAGTATTCGACTCCTAAGGGGAGCGATAAAAAGAGTCCGGGACTGTCCGGTGCACAACCAGACTCACTGCGGAATCTTCTGGAGAAAGCGGCTATCTTAGAAGGACACCGTACGTTAATGGGTACGGTAGTTGAGAAGACTTCATCCGCCGAAAGCGGGTTGCATGAAGCTTTTATGAGCCTGCTGAGAGGCTTTGAGGTACGCAAAGTAATATGTATATTTTTGACGGTACCGCACACGCCAGGTGTGCCCTATGTAGATAGTAGCCCCTAAGACTCTGGTTGCTGTAGAAAACGGCGGCAAACAGAGGATCATAGTCCCAAGTAATAATCATTCTGCCTTCATGTGCAGGTGGCCGAAGGTCTGGTGGCTAGCCAGACTGGTGAGTTTGCCGAACTGAACTGGCAAATTGATGCGGCATATGCCGACATCGTGCTTGTAAACAGGCGGCTTGATGAGGCACAGGGTATGTATTCTCTGATGGTCAACATTTATTAAGAGGAGCATAATGCTAGTATCTATAATATGCTGTGACTGCAGATGGAGCTGCCGCCGTGGAGACCCTTCGAGCGGAACTTGCCCGAGCCAAGGAACAAGCCAGGAGGAGTGATGCGGCCGCCCTAAAGGCGGTCAAAGAGTTAAAAGCCGAACAGGCTGCGCATTGCGAGAGCAAAGAGAAAATAGCCAAGATGGCTGTTGAGCTGAAAGACGCCGCCGACCGTTATGAGCTTCTCGAAAGGGAAATTCAAACGAAGACGGCGGACCTGGAGAAAGCCATGGTAGCAGCTAAGCAAACCCGCTCTAAAATCAGAGCGGCGAAGGAGGAGCTACGTCAAGCCGGAAATATCATGGCTGGGAAGCCCTTTTTGTTGCGGACGAAGTTCGGAGATCCTAAGTATGCCCTTCTGGATCAAATATGGAGTTCTACAGATGCGTACCAGGATTTGGCAGCGAGTGCTGCTGATGCGACCAAGTTTTTCGAAGATAAGAAAGATCACAAAGTGGAAAAGTTGTTCTGGTCGCAGTTCCATGCTCCACTGCGTCCGCTGCTATTACATGAGCAAATGGCCGAGTGGGCCGAGCTCCATAGGTTGTCCGGGCTTGCCATGAGGTCTGTCGTGGATCGTCTCTGGCCGGAAGGACCAAGGCCGAATAGTTATTTTGGTCTTGTGCAACAATTCCTTGGTGCTATGCCGCATATTGACGCTGTAAAGAGGTCGGCGTGCATAGAGGGTGCGCGGACGGCTCTTGCCCGTGTCAAGACATACTGGGCGGAGATGGAGGCCACCACGATTGCAACCCAGAATCCGGCCGTAGGCCAGGTTTCTGTCGAGCACTATTTTGAAGAAGTCCTGGAAGGTGCTCGTTTGATAGAGGCTCAATGCTCGAAGAGTGTCATGTTCGAGTGACATGTATATCGATTGTAATAACAATGCTATTTGAATTATAAAGGCTGTGTTTATACTTTTGCCTGAAAGTATTATAGTGCCTCCTTTGCGGCCGTTTATGTATATATGTATATAACCCGAAAGTTTGTAGTCGTCGGCTTCAGCCCCCACGCATATAATGCGGGGGTGTTCGCAAGAGCGCGTGTTCACACTTGATCGAACATCTTGGTCCATTAAGGAGGTGGTAGCGCGGCGAACGAGGCAATCGGACTATATTGCTTTAACACTTTCACTTACCCATAGGAGTTTGACAGTGGGGCTACTATATAGCCCCTGGTACTTCCGCGCTCATCCGAGTACGGGGCGCGTACGTACATGACCGGGAAAACTGGCCCTTCGTTAATGCGGAGGAATCCCGAAGATTCCGCTAAGTCATCGAGTGGTTGACCAGTCTCGTGATTTATCATGACAGTCATTTTTCGGCTTTCTCTACTAAGGTGCTCATCCGGATGAACCAGGGCACAATCGCAGTAGTTCTCCCGATGCCACCTTAGCTGATAGAGCGGAACGTAAGGTAGCAAAACGCGGGAGCCGGGCAAACCCAACATTTAACCAAAGACATGATTCGGAGCTGATGCATATAAGGCCAAACTCGCGACGCCGAACACTACCGAAGGTATTCGGTCTTTATAACATATACCGGGCTGAGTAACGCCCTTGATAATGAACTCCGAGTGTCTAGGTATGTGCATTATTCTGACGTGGTGAAATGCCAATAACATCAGCATCCTTCTCGGTTATAGTGAGTATCCGGAGGATGTGAAGCAACAAAAGACAGTAAAAAAGGTTTACACAGGGTCTTAATCTAAAAAGAAACCTTTGAGCGGGGCCCTGCTGCATGTCTGCGCCTGTGTCTTCGTTGTGCCGTATCCTGGAAGGGTGTAGCACGATTATCATCTGTAAAAGAGAAGAACTTAGGTGAAAGTTGTCGTGCGAAAAATTGGTTATTCTCAATAATCCATTAAAGTTCAAGGTAATAAGGTCGGGCCGAACTAGTCCTTTTTACATGCGGGAAGCCCCTGGTACCGCCTATGGGGGTATATCCATCGAACCAATATCAGGTTTATCTAAGCTGTTACAACTAGTGATGCGCCGGACTCATGTAGCCTTGTCCGCGGTCTTGACGACCGATCATTTATTCTAGTTGGAGAGGCCGTTTAGTGTTCGGTTGCTAAAGCCGCCACGCGTTCTTCCGCACGTAAGGAACGCTCAACATTTCCGCCAACTGTGATGATGCCACGTGGACCAGGCATCTTAAGCTTAAGAGAAGCGTAATGCGGTACTCCGTTAAAACGAGCAAACGCTGCTCTTCCGAGTAGTGCTTGATAGCCGCTTCGGAATGGAGCGATGTCGAAGGTTAACTTTTCACTTCGGAAGTTGTCGGGAGAACCGAATACAACCTCTAGTACTAGAAAGCCCGTACAGCGGGCCTCTGTGCCTGGTATTACTCCTTTAAAGGTAGTATTGCTTTGGCTTATTCTTGTCGGGTCTATCCCCATTTTGCGGACTGTGTCCGGATATATCATATTAAGACCACTGCCGCCGTCCATGAGGACTTGGGTGAGATGGTATCCGTCGATAATTGGGTCTAGCACCAAGGCAGCCAATCCTCCGTGCCACATACTTGTCAGGTCATCCCTGCGATCAAAAGTGATCGGGCAGGCCGACCAAGGGTTGAACTTAGGGGTGACGGTCTCTACGGCGCATATGTCTCGGAGTGCATGTTTGCTCCTTCTTTTTGTTACGTGAATCATGTTCACTGTTTTGACCTCTGGTGGGAATTTTTCATCCCCCCCTGTTTTGTCAAGCGAGGCTCATCCTCGTCTTCACTTGGTGTATCCCTCCCCTTGTGTTCGGCGTTTAGCTTGCCGGCCTGCTTGAAGACCCAACATTCTCTGTGGGTGTGATTTGCAGGTTTATCGGAGGTGCCATGAATCTGACATAATTTGTCTAGAATCTTGTTTAGGCTGGACGGTCCATCTCTATTGCCTTTGAAAGGCTTTTTCCGCTGACCGGGTCGAGAGCCCCTAGATCCAGCATTTACCGCCGTGTTGTCTGGACTGTCTTCGTTATTTCGACGCTTGCTTTTACTGCGTCGTGGTTTTCCATTGCCGTCCCTGACTTCAGATGTGCCTGGTTAGCTGGTGCTACTACGGGCCAGCCAGCTATCTTCGCCCGCGCAAAAGCGGGTCATGAGGCTTGTTAGGGCTGCCATTGTCGTTGGCTTTTCTTGGCTGAGGTGTCTGGCGAGCCATTCATCTCGGACGCTGTGTTTGAAAGCTACTAAGGCTTCGGCATCTGGGCAATCGATGATTTGATTCTTCTTAGTAAGAAATCTGTTCCAAAGCTTTCGGGCTGACTCTCCGGGCTGTTGAATTATATGACTTAAATAAATGCCTTGGGAGGTCGGACATAGGTCCCTTGAAAGTTAGCCCTAAGAGCATCCTCAAGCTCCTCCCAACTTCCAATTGAATTTTCGGGGAGGCTCTTCAGCTAGTGCCGAGCTGGTCCTTTCAACTTGAGGGGCAAATATTTGATGGCGTGGAGGTCGTCTCCGCGAGCCATATGGATGTGAAGGATAAAGTCCTCAATCCAGACCCCAGGGTCTGTTGTTCCATCGTACGCCTCTATGTTCACGGGTTTGAATCCCTCTGGGAATTCATGATCCAGTACCTCATCGATGAAGCATAGGGGGTGTGCGGCACCCCTGTATTTGGATATGTCGTGGCATTCTGACGGTTGTAGTGTTTGGTTTTTATTCTGCGCTGGAGCGCGCTTCCTAGATCCGTAGATGGATCTGGTCATGCCGGCTTTTTGATGCAAGTCCTCACGTGAATCCTGTGCTGACTTATGTGCGGCCTCGTTAGCTGCTCTATAGCGGCCATGAGGTGGTCGATCCGACTGGTTGGCCGTTTTATTCTTCGGCTGTGTAGGCTGTAAGGCCTCGTCATCGAATTCAGGCAGTAGCTTGCGCTTTGGGTAACTCTTTGTGTGGCGACTTCCACCGTACTTTTCAGCAATGTCCAACACTTTGTTCCATCTACTGATGAGTGTATTTTGCGCGACCTTAAGCCTTTGTTTCTGCTTCTTGAGACTCCTCGCGGTGGCAATAAACCTTCTGTGTAGGTTCTCTTGTTCCAAGTTCCTTTCTGGGATATATGTATATCGTCATCTAGACTATTCTCCTCTCTAGAGACAGGTTGATAATTTCTACCCTCAATGTCATCATGGTCGGACAGTGGCTCTGTACTGTGTTCGCCGTCCGCTGGCTCGTCCTGCTCTGTTGCCTTGGAATCGGCTGGGGTCTCATTTTTTCTTGCGCTGTTAAAGCTGTTTTTGTCGAGGCGGGATTTGGAGCGGCGTCTGCGTCATCGCTTTGGTTGCTTCTCGTGAAGGAAATATGCCCTAGAGGCAATAATAAAGTTATTATTTATTTCCTTATATCATGATAAATGTTTATTATTCATGCTATAATTGTATTAACCGGAAACATAATACATGTGTGGATACATAGACAAATAGAGTGTCACTAGTATGCCTCTACTTGACTAGCTCGTTGATCAAAGATGGTTATGTTTCCTAGCCATTGACATGAGTTGTCATTTGATTAACGGGATCACATCATTAGGAGAATGATGTGATTGACATGACCCATTCCGTTAGCTTAGCACTCGATAGTTTAGTATGTTGCTATTGCTTTCTACACTTATACATGTTCCTATGACTATGAGATTATGCAACTCCCGTTTATCGGAGGAACACTTTGTGTGCTACCAAACATCACAACGTAACTGGGTGATTACAAAGGTGCTCTATAGGTGTCTCCGAAGGTACTTGTTGTGTTGGCGTATTTCGAGATTAGGATTTGTCACTCCGATTGTCGGAGAGGTATCTCTGGGCCCTCTCGGTAATGCACATCATTTATGCCTTGCAAGCATTGCAACTAATGAGTTAGTTGCGGGATGATGTATTACGGAACAAGTAAAGAGACTTGCCGGTAACGAGATTGAACTAGGTATTGAGATACCGACGATCGAATCTCGGGCAAGTAACATACCGATGACAATGGGAACAACGTATGTTGTTATGCAGTCTGACCGATCAAGATCTTCGTAGAATATGTGGGAGCCAATATGCAATCAAAAACACAAGATCCACAAGGTATATGAACAACAAAGGGAAATAAGATACATGTAGAGTTCATCCCAAATCCTATGAAGGAGATGAGGGCTTGATGTATCCACTAGGGATCTTCTCCAATGGAGGCCTTGAACTCCAATGGAGTGTCTCTCTCTCAAGAGAAATCCCACAAGGGGAGGTACATGAGCTAAGCTCTAGTGTTTAGATCTAATCTTAGCTAAGTATAAATGGAGGAGGAAGGGGAGTATATATAGCTCCAAGGGATGAATGGGTAAGTAGGGACGAGATGGGGATACAAGGGCCAAGCCCCACAGCCACGCACAGGAGGCCCCGTGCGCACGGGGTAAGTGGAGCCCGTGCGCACGGGGTATCCAGAGACCTGGCGCATGAGCCCGTGCGCACGGGGTAAGTGGAGCCCATGCACACGGGGTATCCAGAGAGCTGGCGACTTAGCCCGTGCGCACGGGCTTGTACCGTGGGCACAGGGTCCCATGGGCACGGGGTCCAAGGGCCCGTGCGCACGGGGTGTCTTGAAGCTCGCACCACGTCTTCTCTTGGACTCCCGTCGGTGCAGGTGGAACCTCGCCTTCTCCTTGACGGTTCCTTCTATGTTTCCATGCTTCTCTCGAGGACGGTGTAGGTGCTCGCTTGTGATTGACCTCCTCCATGGCATGTTCATCATCGGGCTCAAACCTATATGGGCACATGGTAGGACGGTCAAGTAGTATACCATCCTCGAAGGGTACAAGTGAACACGTGTAAAGGAGATGATTCACCTTTGTATGCATGAAGTAGATGTGGCACGTGTCACTTGCCAAATGGACTATTGACATGATGATGTCCATAAGATGCTCCGCATCATCCCCTCCCCCTTGGGAAAGATCCGACCTCGGATCGAAATCCAAATCACCATGGGAAAGAGATGATGGCATCGTGTTGAAGTGGACGATCACCAAGCATTCGTCATCTTGTAGTTCCAAAAGGGCACTCTCCAATGTCGCACCGTCTTGTAATTCCTTCAAAAGGAGCAAAGATAACAAGCACTTGGAAAAAAAATATGGTTGTCGTAAGAGCAAAACCAAGCATTCAAGAGGTGATTCACCCAACAAGTGTTGTCATCAAGCATAGCATATGGTTTGACAAAGAAGTGTGGCAAGGCATTTGAGCATACAATGCAACTACAACCAAAGACAATAGGCTTAAACAAGCAATCATGCATTACAAGTAATATGTCCAAGTCTCCATGATCAATAAGCATAGCATGGGTGCACTCACTACAAAGGCATATTAGAGGTGCAACTAATGGAGACAAGTGACAAAGATCAAGATATATCATGTGAGAGGCATGAACATATATGTCATCAACCAAAGAAAGCGAGTAATGGAACATGGGTGATGCGACAAAGCAAGCAATCATTGAGATCAAGTCAAGCAAGCTAGTAGTGCAAAGATGCAACGTACTAGGAGGAATCATGGCAAGCATGTCATGTGTGCAAGTGGTGGGCATGAATAATGCACATGACATAGCACAAGTATGTAAGCAAAATATGAGCAAAATAGCATCAATAGCATGAGGCACATGATAAACATGGCAATAGCAACAAGGATCTCCACCAAGCATGCAAATACACATAGAAGTAGCATAATGATGAAACATGGGTAGATGCAAGCAAGGGTCACAATTGCATGGCAAAGGCATAGAAGCAAGCATAACATGCAAAGTGAACACGGGAAAATGAGCATAAGGTGACAAATGGTACATAGCCCATAGCCGTGTGAGAGCCAAGTAAAAGAGATGCGCGTAGTCCTTGAGCCAAAGGAATGGTGGTAAGGATAGTCCATGGGATCCCAAGTCATCATTGCTCTCAAGAGCTCGTTTCGTCAACTCTTGGGATTGAGAGGTGGACGAGTATACATGTGTACCTACACGAAACAAAGACAAAGGAAAAATTGTGTGTATGTGGTAGATGTACGCATCATCCATCATGATGCATACGTGCATGTGTTGGTTAGCACAAAATAGCCAATGCTCAAATAAATGAGATGCATGATATAGAAACATGTCATCCATCATGAGAGGTTTGTTGTTATGTATAGCATAATGGAGACTCAAATTGTGTAATGCATCATGGGAAATGTCTAGAGCATTGTTATTCATGGAATGCGTATGGTGCACACAATTATGGGAATCATGCAAAGTATGGGATGTATCAAAATCTCCTAATATATATGAGGAAACTATGGGGGTCTCCTCGTGAGCAATATTGGAAACATCATATGGAGAAAATGGACAACATCCAAAACAATGCATATTCGAAGCTAGGTGGGATGGCATGGCATATGAGATAAATGAGGCAAAGGGAGCATATCAATATCATCACAAGAGAAACAAATGCCAATAACCATGGGCTTGTCATCTATGCCATATGTGCAAATTGGGTTTATTTTAATGGCATATGCATAGTCACTATGAAGAGATTGCAAATAAGACATATGGTTGATCTCATGCATAGCATATGACAAGTCAAGCGGATTAGCAAACATGATGTGACCTAAAGAATTGTTACAAGAAATCCTATGTAACATGGCATCACAACTAATAGACTCCACATGAGAATCATCATATTCATCATAAATGGGCAAATCATCACATGGGGAAATCATACTAGCATGAATCATGGTACTAGGTGGATCAACATCATGCAAGCAATCAATCTCAAGAATGTCCACTAGTGGGACAAGAGCATCACCCTCACCTATGTTACCTTTCTCATTCCACTCAAGTGGTGTAGGTGAGGTGGGAAAGACCACATCGTGTGCATCTTCATCTTGATGGAACCATGTGGGGGGTGCATCATATTCCACCATGGCCATCGTCATGTCCAAAGGGAGAACGAAGTCGTCGAGGATCGGCGCGTCATCATATATGGAACCTAGCACCAAAGGAGAAGACACAATAGAGGTAGAGGTTAAGTTGTTAGAAAGCGAAATGGCCTCATATGCCTCATCAACTACCTCACTCTCTCTATGTGGTGGTGGCTCACTCACTCCGTCAAGGTAGGTGCACTCAATTTCGCATATGGTGGAGTCACTCAAATCACTCAAGTGGTGGTGGCGGTGGCTCTCCTCACATGGGAATTGGGGAAACTCATGAGATATGGGGCTAGTGGTGAAGTCACTCTCAATCTCAATATGGTGGCTAAAGTCACTCAAGTCATCATACGTCACCGTGGTCGAAGGGAAAATCCCATGCTAAACCATCTCATCGCCGTCGCCGTGGATGAAGGCCGCAGATGGCACATCATCGCTCTCCTCCATGACCGAAGGGAAAATCCCGTGCTCGATCATCTCGTCACCGTCGCCGTGGATGAGGGCCGAACATGGCACATCATCACTCTCACCTCCTAAGATGGAAGCATCATCCTTGCTCGCCACCTTGTCGCTTGCCTCAAAAGCTTGGTCCTTGAAGGTTTCCGTAGTCGTACTTGTCGCCGCACCATCTTGAAAAAGAGTCAAGGTAGACTCGGCATCATCAATGCCACAAAGAGGGATGGCGGTGAAGTCACACTTGGGAGCATTGTCTTGGAGCTTGTCGGGCTTGGACATCGTGGTGGTACTAGCCTCATGCTCGCCGTGTTGGAGCTTGGTCTTCGAGAAGTATGCTTGGGGTCGAGAAGCCTTGGCCTTCAAGAGTTCTTGTTCCTCCTTGAGAGCACCAATGTAGTAGTCGTCGAGGGACTTGTAGTTCTCGAGGAAGATAGTCTTGGAGATGTCGTTCTGCAATCCCATCATGAAGTGGAACTTCATCGAAATGGGGTCATCCATGCCGGCTCGTCGCAAGGCTTCCTTCATTTACTTGAAGTACTCGTCGAGGGACTTGGATGCTTGTATGGTGTTCTCCAATTGGCGTCGAAGTTGTTCCGTGTAGGTTGGAGGCACGAACTCTCGCCGCAAAGCTCTCTTCGTCTTGGGCTAACTCATCTCGTAGCTCTCCGAAGGTGTGTGAAGCCACCATGTCGAGGCGTAGTCGAGGAAGTTTCTTATGGCGCACTTCACTTGATCTTCGGGACGAACTTGATGTAGCTTGAGGTAGTCGTCCATCAAACGCTCCCACTCGAGGTACTCCTCGGGTTCTTGAGTCCCATAGAAAGGAATTGCATGGTCGATGTCAAGGTCGTAGTAACTCGAGGGAGTAGTGGACTTGAGCTCGTGGAGTAGGCGAAGATGCTGTACGTCCTAAGGCGAAGATGCCTTGAAGTCACTTGGCAAAGATGCCAAGGGTGTTGAAGAAGCCGTAGTCTTGTAGCCGATGTCGCGGCTCTGTATAGCCCGGGCGCACGGAGGTGCTGGAGGCCATGTGCACGGGGTCCCGTGTGCACGGGGGTTGAAGGCCCGTGGGCACTGGGGTGGCAGAGAAGCCAACTCACGTCCAGTAGTGTTCTCTTCGTGGTCTTGTCGATGCCGATGCTTGTGAGTACTTGCCGGATATGGTAGCATGGAAGTCTTTGCACTTGGGCGTCTTCTCGAAGATGAGGAAGACCGCTTGCGGTTCTTGATGAGGGCCTTGAGCTCCTCCCATTGCTTGTCCATCTTGGCGTCGTTGTAGTTGTTCGTGGCATCGTACTCATCGTTCTTGTTGTAGACCGAGGGTGAAATGCCTTGCCTATCCATCACAAGACTCAAGTAGAGGTGAGTAGGAAATGAGATAAACAATACCAAGTTACTGATGTAGGGCGGAACCCTATGTGGACGATCTTTCACGTTTGGAGTGGATCCTACGGGGAATCACGAAGAACACGCGGAAGAACAAAGGGAAACACGGAGGAAACGAGAGAGAGATTACTCAACCAACAAGGAATCAATCACACAAGTGCTAGATCACCGAACACAAAGAGATACATATGATCCACAATCAACAAAGGTAAGGATACATGAGTAGCCGTTCTTCTCCGAGAGGAGGTCTTGATGGGGTCCACCCTAGAAGGGGGTCTTGAATCCGCTTGGGGGATCTTCTCCGTAGAGGTCCTGAGCTCCGAGGAGAAGTAACCAAGTGGATGAGCAAGGCTCTCACACAAACATGAGCAAAACCAAAGCTAACTCTAACTAGGAGGAGGTGGAGGAGTATATATAGTCTATGTCCACGAAGGGGTAAGTGAGAGAGAGGATACATGGGCCTCGGGCCCGAACACTGTGCGCAGACAGGCGTCGGACGTCCGGAGGGTTCCGGTCGTCCGGTGGCTCGTGGGCGTCCGGACGTCCGGCAATCTCCGAACATCCGTAGATTCGGCTCGGGTGCGCTTCGGTCGGACGTCCGGAGGGTCCGGACGTCCGGAGGGTCCGGACGTCTGGTGCTCTTCGGACATCCGTAGATTCGGCTCGGGTGCGCTTCTGTCGGACGTCCGGAGGGGGTCGGTCGTCCGGTGCCTGGAGTTCATCGGACGTCCGGTCCTGGTCGGACGTCCGACCGCTATAGCCTCGGGCAGCTTCTTCTCTTGGTCCTTGTACTTGGTGTCCTCGCCGTCTTGTCCATGGTCTTCCTCCTTGTTCCTGGTCATGCATAGCACATATATTTGAGGTAGTAACCATGTCTCACATGTGGGAAGTGACGGTTCGGAGAGGAGCGAGTCCACCTTGTGTCCAATGGCGTATATTCGAGGTCTCGTCATATGTCCACTTGGGGTTTGGAGAGTAGTCGGAGTGTACATGGGGATGAACGTGGGATGCTCCGCATCATCTCCCCCCCCCTTAGGAAAGATCCGACCTCAGATCGTGATCCTCATCACCATGGAAATGGTTGTCGTAGACGGACTTGTAGTTGGACGAAGTTGAAGACATGGCGCAATCCAAGTAGTCCACGGTGTCGCCGGAGTGATAGACATGCAAAAAGAGCAAACACAAGCAACACTCGGAAATACAATGGTTAGCGCACACAAAGTGTCCATCATGTAAGAATGAGTCCGTGCAGCCAGATTGGTCGTGACAAAACGCATGAAGCTGATCAAGATGATCTAGAATGAGATGCAAAGCATTCAAGGGAGGAAATGCAATCATTGTGCACACAAATGTGTTATGAATATGATGAATGCAACCACGGTGCAAAATGATGTCATAGTGAGACGGTTTATCAATAGCATGAATATGGCAATGGATGCTCAATATGATTATGTTATCATGCAATTGATGGTAGGCGATATGATGATGATGTATGAATATGCCATCAAGAAAGATCACAACAAATTTGCTAAGAAAATGCACAAGCTCATATATCATGGATGACATGGGAAGAGGTGCAACAAGACAATTATAATGTGTGTCAATCCATGCATGGGGTGCAAATTTTTCATGGGTGGTGTTGTACCATAGCTTGATGTCGAGGCATTCCTCAACTTGAAGGTCCATAGGGTCCATCTCTAATGTCGGTCCTCCATCCAATATATGTATCATGTAGACAAGAAGAAGGAAACAACAATGAAAGAATGACCCGTCCAATATGTGTATTTGAGGATGGCTCAAAGGGAAGGAGGTCACCTTTAGGAGGTTCTCGAAGATGTTGGAGTTGCACATCATGTATGCCTTCACATAACCAATATGTCTCATGACGGTAATGCCTTGTGAATCCTTCAAAATGAAAGAACATGACAAACACTCGGAAAAACAAATGAGGTTAGCGGAAGTGCAAAACCTATCATTCGTGTGGTAAGATACCCAACAAGTGTATGCATCATGCTCATCATAAGAAAGTACAATGGAGCATGTCATAGTATGGAGGCATATGATGCGAGAACAACCAAATACAATAGGCTCAAGTAAACAAGCATGCATCACAAGCAATTTGTCAAAGTCTCCAAGATCAATAAGCATAGATGCAACAATTGGAGGCAATCGACAATGAACAAGATATATCATGTGAGAGGCATGAACATATATGTCATCAACCCAAGAAAGCAAGTGATAGTGGAACATGGGTGATGCAACATAGCAAGCAATCATAGCGATCAAGTCAAGCAAGCTAGTAGTGCGAAGATGCAACGTACTAGAAGGAATCATGGCAAGCATGACATGTGTGCAAATAGTGGGCATACAAAATGCACATGACATTTCACAAGCATAAAGGGAAGATATGAGCAAAATATCATCAATAGCATGGGGCACATGATAAACATGGCAATAGCAACAAGGATCTCCACCAAGGATGCAAATACACATACGGTCAATCATGGGTAGATGCAAGCAAGGGTCACAATTGCATGGCAAAGGCATAGAAGCAAGTATAACATGCAAAGTGAACACGATAGAATGGGCATAATGTGACAAGTGATAAATAGCCCATAGCCGTGTGAGAGCCAAGTAAAAGAGATGCGCGTAGTCCTTGCGCGAAGGGAACTGTGGTAAGGATAGTCCACGGGATCCCAAGTCATCATTGCTCTCAAGAGCTCGTTTCATCAACTCATGGGATTGAGAAGTTGACGAGTGTATGTGGGTACCTACACAAAACAAAGGCAAAGAGAAAATTGTGTGTGCGTGGTAGATGTACACATCATCCATCATGATGCGCACGTGCATGTGTCGGTTAGCACAAAATATCCAATGCTCAAATAAATGAGATGCGTGATATAGAAATATGTCATCCATCATGATAGGTTTGTTGTTATGTATAACATAATGGAGACTCAAATTGTGTAATGCATCATGAGCAATATCTAGAGCATTGTTATTCATGGAATGCATATGGTGCAAGCAATCATTGAAATCATGCAAAAGATGGGATGAATCAAAATCTCCTAATATGTATGAGGAAACTATGGGGGTCTCCTCATGAGCATTAATGGAAACATCACATGGAGAATATTGACAACATCCAAAACAATGCATGTTTGGAATAATGTGATCATGGCATGGTATAGTAAATGAATTGCGCAAATCATGTAAAGGAAGCATGGCAATATCATCACAAGAGAAACAAAAGCCAATGACAATCATCTCGTCATCTATGCCATAAGTGCAAATGGGATTGATTTTAATGGGGCATGCATAGTTACTACGTTGAGATTGAAATGATGCAATATGGGAGATCTCACTCATAGCACATGACAAGTTCAATGGGTTGTCAAACATGAAGTGACCAATAGAATTTTCACAAGATATCCTATGAAGCACAACATCACAACTAGGCAACTCAACATGCTCATCATCATATTCATCATAAATAGGTAAGTCAAGGCATGAAGAAGTTTCACTAGCATGAAGCATGGTAATAGGTTGGTCAACATCATGGGAGCAATCGATGTCAAGAGAAACATTGTCACCTATGTTACCTTTGGAGCGTAGCTCATGTGTTGTAGGTCACGTTGCAACTTGATGGTACCATGTGGGGGGTTCATCATCGTCCATCATGGCCATCGGTTTTCCCTTTTGAGGGATGGACTCGTCGAGGATAGGCATGTCGTCATGTAGGAGACCTAGCACCAAAGAAGAAAACACACTAGGAGTAGAGGTTAAGTCGTTAGAAATCATGGTGGCCTCACATGCCATGTCAACTACCTCACTCACTAAGTGTTGTGGCTCACTCACTCCCTCTTGGATGCTGATGTAGGGCGGAACCCTATGTGGACGATCTTTCACGTTTGGAGTGGATCCTACGGGGAATCACGAAGAACACGCAGAAGAACAAAGGGAAACACGGAGGAAACGAGAGAGAGATCACTCAACCAACAAGGAATCAATCACACAAGTGCTAGATCACCGAACACAAAGAGGGAGATCTTTCACGAATTGGAGGGGGAATCCCCAAGAACAAGATGAACACAAAAGGGAAACAAGAGGAACACTCAAGAACAAGTCCAATCACACATCCACTAGACAATCAAACACACAAGATCCACAAGGTACATGAACAACAACCCAAATCCTATGAAGGAGATGAGGGCTTGATGTATCCACTAGGGATCTTCTCCAATGGAGGCCTTGAACTCCAATGGAGTGTCTCTCTCTCAAGAGAAATCCCACAAGGGGAGGTACATGAGCTAAGCTCTAGTGTTTAGATCTAATATTAGCTAAGTCTAAATGGAGGAGGAAGGGGAGTATATATAGGTCCAAGGGATGAAGGGGTAAGTAGGGACGAGATGGGGATACAAGGGCCAAGCCCCACAGCCACGCACAGGAGGCCCCGTGCGCACGGGGTAAGTGGAGCCCGTGCGTACGGGGTATCCAGAGACCTGGCGCATGAGCCCGTGCGCACGGGGTAAGTGGAGCCTGTGCGCACGGAGTATCCAGAGAGCTGGCGACTTAGCCCGTGCGCACAAGCTTGTACCGTGGGCACGGGGTCCAAGGGTCCGTGCGCACGGGGTGTCCTGAAGCTCGCAGCACGTCTTCTCTTGGACTCCCATCGGTGCAGGTGGAACCTCGCCTTCTCCTTGACGGTTCCTTCTACGTTTCCATGCTTCTCTCGAGGACGGTGTAGGTGCTCTCTTGTGATTGACCTCCTCCATGGCACGTTCATCATCTGGCTCAAACCTATATGGGCACATGGTAGGACGGTCAAGTAGTATACCATCCTCGAAGGGTACAAGTGAACACGTGTAAAGGAGATGATTCACCTTCGTATGCATGAAGTAGATGTGGCACGTGTCACTTGCCAAATGGACTCTTGACATGGTGATGTCCATAGGATGCTCCGCATCAGTATTGAGATACAGACGATCGAATCTCGGGCAAGTAACATACCGATGACAAAGGGAACAACGTATGTTGTTATGCGGTCTGACCGATAAAGATCTTCGTAGAATATGTGGGAGCCAATATGAGCATCCAGGTTCCGCTATTGGTTATTGACCGGAGGCGTGTCTCGGTCATGTCTACATAGTTCTCGAACCCGTAGGGTCCGGACATAACGTTCGATGATGGTTATATTATGAGTTTATATGTTTTGATGTACGAAGGTTGTTCGAGTCTGGATGTGATCACGGACATGACGAGGAGTCTCGAAATGGCGAGACATGAAGATTGATATATTGGAAGCCTATGTTTGGATATCAGAAGTGTTCCGGGTGAAATCGGGATTTTACCGGAGTACCGGGAGGTTACCAGAACCCCCCGGGAGGTTATTGGGCCATATTGGGCCTTAGTGGAGGAGAGGAGAGGTGGCCAGGGCAAGGGCCGCGCGCCCCTCCCCCTAGTCCGAATAGGACAAGGAGAGGGGGCGGCGCTCCCCCCTTTCCTTCTTCCCCTCCACCTCTTCCCCCCTCTCTCCTAGTCCAACAAGGAAAAGGGGGGAGTCCTACTCCCGGTAGGAGTAGGACTCCTCCTGGCGTGCCCCCTCTCTAGGCCGGCCGCACCCCCCCTTGCTCCTTTATATACGGGGGCAGGGGGCACCCCAAAGACACAACAATTGATCGTTTGATCTTTTAGCGTGTCGCGGTGCCCCTCCACCATAGTCCACCTCGATAATACTGTAGCGGTGCTTAGGCGAAGCCCTGCGTCGGTAGAACATCGTCATCGTCACCACGCCGTTGTGCTGACGAAACTCTCCATCAACACTCGCTGGATTGGAGTTCGACGGGTGTCATCGGGCTGAACGTGTGCTAAACTCGGAGGTGCCGTGCGTTCGGTACTTGATCGGTTGGATCGTGAAGACGTACAACTACATCAACCGCGTTGTGCTAATGCTTCCGCTTTCGGTCTACGAGGGTACGTAGACAACACTCTCCCCTCTCGTTTCTATGCATCACCATGATCTTGCATGTGCGTAGGATTTTTTTTGAAATTACTACGTTCCCCAACAGTGGCATCCGAGCCTGGTTTTATACGTAGATGTCATATGCACGAGTAGAACACAAGTGAGTTGTTGGCGATATAAGTCATACTGCTTACCAGCATGTCATTCTTTGGTTCGGCGGTATTGTTGGATGAAGCGGCCCGGACTGACATTACGCGTACGCTTACGCGAGACTAGTTCTACCGACGTGCTTTGCACACATGTGGCTGGCGGGTGTCAGTTTCTCCAACTTTAGTTGAACCGAGTGTGGCTACGCCCGGTCCTTGCGAAGGTTAAAACATCACCAATTTGAAAAACTATCGTTGTGGTTTTGATGCGTAGGTAAGAACGGTTCTTGCTAAGCCCATAGCAGCCACGTAAAATTTGCAACAACAAAGTAGAGGACGTCTAACTTGTTTTTGCAGGGCATGTTGTGATGTGATATGGTGAAGACATGATGCTAAATTTTATTGTATGAGATGATCATGTTTTGTAACCGAGTTATCGGCAATTGGCGAGAGCCATATGGTTGTCGCTTTATTGTATGCAATGCAATGCATACTGTAATGCTTTACTTTATCACTAAGCAGTAGCGATAGTCGTAGAAGCATAAGATTGGTGAGACGACAACGATGCTACGATGGAGATCAAGGTGTCGCGCTGGTGACGATGGTTATCATGACGGTGCTTCGGAGATGGAGATCACAAGCACAAGATGATGATGGCCATAACATATCACTTATATTGATTGCATGTGATGTTTATCTTTTATGCATCTTATCTTGCTTTGATTGACGGTAGCATTATAAGATGATCCCTCACTAAATTATCAAAGTATAAGTGTTCTCCTTGAGTATGCACCATTATGAAAGTTCTTCATGTTGAGACACCACGTGATGATCGGGTGTGATAGGCTCTACGTTCAAATACAACGGGTGCAAAAAAGTTGCACACGCGGAATACTCAGGTTAAACTTGACGAGCCTAGCATATAACAGATATGGCCTCGGAACACGGAGACCGAAAGGTCGAGCATTAATCATATAGTAGATATGATCAACATAGTGATATTCACCATTGAAACTACTCCATCTCACGTGATGATCGGACATGGTTTACTTGATTTGGATCACGTGATCACTTAGAGGATTAGAGGGATATCTATCTAAGTGGGAGTTCTTAAGTAATATGATTAATTGAACTTAAATTTATCATGAACTTAGTACCTGATAGTATCTTGCTTGTCTATGTTGATTGTAGATAGATGGCCCGTGATGTTGTTCCGTTGAATTTTAATGCGTTCCTTGAGGAAGCAAAGTTGAAAGATGATGGTAGCAATTACACGGACTGGGTCCGTAACTTGAGGATTATCCTCATTGCTGCATAGAAGAATTACGTCCTGGAAGCACCGCTGGGTGCCAGGCCTGCTGCTGATGCAACTGACAATGTTAAGAACGTCTGGCAGAGCAAAGTTGATGACTACTTGATAGTTCAATGTGCCATGTTTTACGGCTTAGAACCGGGACTTCAACGACGTTTTGAACGTCATGGAGCATATGAGATGTTCCAGGAGTTGAAGTTAATATTTCAAGCAAATGCCCGGATTGAGAGATATGAAGCCTCCAATAAGTTCTACAGCTGCAAGATGGAGGAGAATAGTTCTGTCAGTGAGCATATACTCAAGATGTCTGGGTACTGCAATCACTTGATTCAACTGGGAGTTAATCTTACGGATGATTGCATCATTGACAGAATTCTCTAATCACCGCCACCAAGCTACAATATCTTCGTGATGAACTATAACAAGCAAGGGATGGATAAGACGATTCCCGAGCTCTTCGCAATGCTAAAGGCTGCGGAGGTAGAAATCAAGAAGGAGCATCAAGTGTTGATGGTCAATAAGACCACCAGTTTCAAGAAAAAAGGCAAAGGGAAGAAGAAGGGGAACTTCAAGAAGAACAACAAGCAAGTTGCTGCTCGGAGAAGAAACCCAAGTCTGGACCTAAGCACGAGATCGAGTGCTTCTCTGCAAGCGGTGGTCATTGAAGCGGAACTACCCCAAGTATTTGGCGGATAAGAAGGATGGCAAGGTGAACAAAGGTATATGTGATATACATGTTATTGATGTGTACCTTACTAATGCTCGCAGTAGCACCTGGGTATTTGATATTGGTTCTGTCTCTAATATTTGCAACTCGAAACAGGGGCTACGGATTAAGCGAAGATTGGTTAAGGACGAGGTGACGATGCGCGTGGGAAATGGTTCCAAAGTCGATGTGATCGCGGTCGGCACGCTACCTCTACATCTACCTTCGGGATTAGTTTTAGACCTAAATAATTGTTATTTGGTGCCAGCGTTGAGCATGAACATTATATCTGGATCTTGTTTGATGCGAGGCGGTTATTCATTTAAATCAGAGAATAATGGTTGTTCTATTTTTATGAGTAATATCTTTTATGGTCATGCACCCTTGAAGAGTGGTCTATTTTTGATGAATCTCGATAGTAGTGATACACATATTCATAATGTTGAAGCCAAAAGATGCAGAGTTGATAATGATAGTGCAACTTATTTGTGGCACTGCCGTTTAGGTCATATCGGTATAAAGCGCATGAAGAAACTCCATCTTGATGGACTTTTGGAACCACTTGATTATGAATCACTTGGTACTTATGAACCGTGCCTCATGGGCAAGATGACTAAAATGCCGTTCTCCGGTACTATGGAGAGAGCAACAGATTTGTTGGAATCATACATACCAGATGTATGTGGTCCGATGAATGTTGAAGCTCGTGGCGGATATCGTTATTTTCTCACCTTCACAGATGATTTAAGCAGATATGGGTATATCTACTTAATGAAACATAAGTCTGAAACATTTCAAAAGTTCAAAGAATTTCAAAGTGAAGTTGAAAATCATGATAACAAGAAAATAAAGTTTCTACGATCTGATCGTGGAGGAGAATATTTGAGTTATGAGTTTGGTCTACATTTGAAACAATGCGGAATAGTTTCGCAACTCACGCCACTCGGAACAACACAACGTAATGGTGTGTCCGAACGTCGTAATCGTACTTTACTAGATACGGTGCGATCTATGATGTCTCTTACTGATTTACCGCTATCATTTTTGGGGTTATGCTTTAGAGACGACCGCATTCACATTAAATAGGGCACCATCGAAATCCGTTGAGACGACGCCTTATGAACTATGGTTTGGCATGAAACCAAAGTTGTCGTTTGTGAAAGTTTGGGGCTGTGATGCTTATGTGAAAAAGCTTCAACCTGATAAACTCGAACCCAAATCGGAGAAATGTGTCTTCATAGGATACCCAAAGGAGACTGGTGGGTACACCTTCTATCATAGATCCGAAGGCAAGACTTTTGTGGCTAAATTCGGAGTTTTTCTAGAGAAGGAGTTTCTCTCGAAAGAAGTGAGTGGGAGGAAAGTAGAACTTGATGAGGTAACTGTACCTGCTCCCTTCTTGGAAAGTAGTTCATCACAGAAACCGGTTTCTGCGACACGTACACCAATTAGTGAGGAAGTTAATGATGATGATCATGAAACTTCAGATCAAGTTGTTACTGAACCTTGTAGATCAACCAGAGTAAGATCCGCACCAGAGTGGTACGGTAATCCTATTCTGGAAGTTATGTTACTAGACCATGACGAACCTACGAACTATGAAGAAGCGATGGTGAGCCCAGATTCCGCAAAATGGCTTGAGCCATGAAATCTGAGATTGGATCCATGTATGAGAAAAAAGTGTGGACTTTGGTTGACTTGCCCGATGATCGACAAGCAATTGAGAATAAATGGATCTTCAAGAAGAAGACTGACACTGACGATAATGTTACTGTCTATAAAGCTCGACTTGTTGCAAAAGATTTTCGACAAGTTCAAGGGATTGACTACGATGAGACCTTCTCACCCGTAGCGATGCTTAAGTCTGTCCGAATCATGTTAGCAATTGCCGCATTTTATGATCATGAAATTTGGCAAATGGATGTCAAAACTGCATTCCTGAATGGATTTCTGGAAGAAGAGTTGTATATGATGCAACTGGAAGGTTTTGTTGATCCAAAGGGAGCTAACAAAGTGTGCAAGCTCCAGCGATCCATTTATGGACTGGTGCAAGCCTCTCGGAGTTGGAATAAGCACTTTGATAGTGTGATCAAAGCATTTGGTTTTGTACAGACTTTGGAGAAGCCTGTATTTACAAGAAAGTGAGTGGGAGCTCTGTAGCATTTCTGATATTATATGTGGATGACATATTGCTGATTGGAAATGATATAGAATTTCTGGATAGCATAAAAGGATACTTGAATAAGAGTTTTTCTATGAAAGACCTCGGTGAAGCTGCTTATATATTGGGCATTAAGATCTATAGAGATAGATCAAGACGCTTAATTGGACTTTCACAAAGCACATACCTTGACAAAGTTTTGAAGAAATTCAAAATGGATCAAGCAAAGAAAGGGTTCTTGCCTGTGTTACAAGGTGTGAAGTTGAGTAAGACTCAATGCCCGACCACTGCAGAAGATAGAGAGAAGATGAAAGATGTTCCCTATGCTTCAGCCATAGGCTCTATCATGTATGCAATGCTGTGTACCAGACCTGATGTGTGCCTTGCTATAAGTCTAGCAGGGAGGTACCAAAGTAATCTAGGAGTGGATCACTGAACAACGATTAAGAACATCCTGAAATACCTAAAAAGTACTAAGGATATGTTTCTCATTTATGGAGGCGACAAAGAGCTCATCGTAAATGGTTACGTCGATCTAAGATTTTACACTGATCCGGACGATTCTAAATCGCAAACCGGATACGTGTTTACATTGAACGGTGGAGCTGTCAGTTGGTGCAGTTCTAAACAAAGCGCCGTGGCAGGATCTACGTGTGAAGCAGAGTACATAGCTGTTTCGGAAGCATCAAATGAAGGAGTCTGGATGAAGGAGTCATACCTTGTGCATCGGGTCCAATGAAAATCTTTTGCGACAATACTGGTGCAATTGCCTTGGCGAAGGAATCCAGATTTCACAAAAGAACCAAGCACATCAAGAGACGCTTCAATTCCATCCGGGATCTAGTCCAGGTGGGAGACATAGAAATTTGCAAGATACATACGGATCTAAATGTTGCAGACCCGTTAACTAAGCCTCTTTCATGAGTAAAACATGATCAGCACCAAGGCTCCATGGGTGTTAGAATCATTACTGTGTAATCTTGATTATTGACTCTAGTGCAAGTGGGAGACTGAAGGAAATATGCCCTAGAGGCAATAATAAACTTATTATTTATTTCCTTATATCATGATAATGTCTATTATTCATGCTAGAATTGTATTAACCGGAAACATAATACATGTGTGGATACATAGACAAAACAGAGTGTCACTAGTATGCCTCTACTTGACTAGCTCGTTGATCAAAGATGGTTATGTCCTAGCCATTGACATGAGTTGTCATTTGATTAACGGGATCACATCATTAGGAGAACTATGTGATTGACATGACCCATTCCGTTAGCTTAGCACTCGATAGTTTAGTATGTTGCTATTGCTTTCTTCACTTATACATGTTCCTGTGACTATGAGATTATGCAACTCCCGTTTACCGGAGGAACACTTTGTGTGCTACCAAACATCACAACGTAACTGGGTGATTATAAAGGTGCTCTATAGGTGTATCCGAAGGTACTTGTTGTGTTGGCGTATTTCGAGATTAGGATTTGTCACTCCGATTGTCGGAGAGGTATCTCTGGGCCCTCTCGGTAATGCACATCATTTAAGCCTTGCAAGCATTGCAACTAATGAGTTAGTTGCGGGATGATGTATTACGGAACGAGTAAAGAGACTTGCCGGTAACGATATTGAACTAGGTATTGAGATACCGACGATCGAATCTCAGGCAAGTAACATACCGATGACAATGGGAACAACGTATGTTGTTATGCAGTCTGACCGATAAAGATCTTCATAGAATATGTGGGAGCCAATATGAGCATCCAGGTTCCGCTATTGGTTATTGACCAGAGACGTGTCTCGGTCATGTATACATAGTTCTCGAACCCGTAGGGTCCGGACACTTAACGTTTCGATGACAGTTATATTATGAGTTTATATGTTTTGATGTACCAAAGGTTGTTCGGATTCCCGGATGTGATCACGGACATGACGAGGAGTCTCGAAATGGCCGAGACATGAAGATTGATATATTGGAAGCTTATGTTTGGATATCGGAAGTGTTCCGGGTGAAATCGGGATTTTACCGGAGTATCGAGAGGTTACCGGAACCCCCCGGGAGGTTATTGGGCCATAGTGGGCCTTAGTGAAGGAGAGGAGAGGCGGCCAGGGCAAGGGCCGCGCGCCCCTGCCCCCTAGTCCGAATAGGACAAGGAGAGGGGGCGGCGCCCCCCTTTCCTTCCTCCCCTCCACCTCTTTCCCCCCTCTCTCCTAGTCCAACAAGGAAAAGTGGGGAGTCCTACTCCCGGTAGGAGTAGGACTCCTCCTGGCGCGCCCCCTCTCTAGGCCGGCCGCACCCCCCCTTGCTCCTTTATATACGGGGGCAGGGGGGACCCCAAAGACACAACAATTGATCGTTTGATCTTTTAGCCGTGTGCGGTGCCCCCCTCCACCATAGTCCACCTCGATATCATCAGGCGGTGCTTAGGCGAAGCCCTGCGTCTGTAGAACATCATCATCGTCACCATGCCGTCGTGCTGACAAAACTCTCCCTCAACACTCGGCTGGATCGGAGTTCGAGGGACTTCACCGGGCTGAACGTGTGCTAAACTCGGAGGTGCCGTGCGTTTGGTACTTGATCGGTCGGATCATGAAGACATACGACTACATCAACCGCGTTGTGCTAACGCTTCCGCTTTCGGTCTACGAGGGTACGTAGACAACACACTCCCTCACGTTGCTATGCATCACCATGATCTTGCGTGTGCATAGGAAATTTTTGGAAATTACTACGTTCCCCAACATCTCGAGGGGGTTATCCTTCGCTGCCTCCTCCCGTTCCTCATCATTGTATTCTTTGGGTGTATCCACCATGTATATATCATGTGATGAAGTGGCTGTCCAGCGCCCTGTGGGCGATGGCTCCTGTTCGTCTCCTGCATCGTCGTCCATTCCGTCGATGTCTTCGGAGCCGAAGTCGAGCATGTCGGTTAAATCATCGACAATGGCTACCAAGTGGGTGGTGGGTCGGGAGCAAATTTCTTCGTCGTCCATATCCCAATCTAGCCGGACATAGTTCGACCAAGGGTCTCCTGACAGGGAGAGAGACCTCAACGAGTTTAACACATTGCCAAAGGACGAGTGCTAAAAGATATCCGCGGAGGTAAACTCCATGATCGGTGCCCGATCAGATTCGATAGGCACGGACGCAGGCGGCTCGGGGCCCGTGGCCGGGGACGAATCCAACGGTTCAGCAACACGGGTCTTGTAGGAGGTGAAGTCAGTATTCGGCCCTATCACCACTGAGTGTGCGGCCTCTGAGGCGGGGTTCATCCAGCCGTCCTCGGATGACGCGATCTGCTCCGGTTTGAGGGCTAGAGTAGTCACAGGTGTGATCTCCCGAGCACTATCCGACGACAGAGCTAAATCATGCTCGTCGTGACTGTGCGGCGCGCCTGACATGGGCTCGAATCCGTCAAAGATTAAGTCTCCATGGATGTCGGCAGTATAGTTCAAGTTTCCAAATCTGACCTGATGGCCAGGGACGTAGCTTTCAATCTGCTCCAGATGGCCAAGCGAGTTGGCCCGCAATACGAAGCCGCCGAATAAGAAGATCTGTCAGGGGAGGAAAACCTCACCCTGGATCGCATTGTTGCCGATGATCGAAGGGGCCATCTAGCCTTACGGTGACGGCACAGTGGAACTCTCAATGAAAGCACCAATGTCGGTGTCAAAACCGGCATATCTCGGGTAGGGGGTCCCGAATTGTGCGTCTAAGGCGGATGGTAACAGGAGGCTGGGGACATGATGTTTACCCAGGTTCGGGCCCTCTCGATGGAGGTAATACCCTACTTCCTGCTTGATTGATCTTGATGATATGAGTATTAAAAGAGTTGATCTACCACGAGATCGTAGAGGCTAAACCCTAGAAGCTAGCCTATGGTATGATTGTTGTTGTCCTACGGACTAAACCCTTCGGTTTATGTAGAGGCCAAGGGGCTAGGGTTACACAGAGTCGGTTACAAGGGAGGAGATCTACATATCCGTATTGCCAAGCTTGCCTTCCACGCCAAGGAGAGTCCCATCCGGACACGGGACAAAGTCTTCAATCTTGTATCTTCATAGTCCAATAGTCCGGCTAAAGTATATAGTCCGTCTGTCCGAGGACCCCCTAATCTAGGACTCCCTCAATCATGAAGCCAAAGCTCAAGACATCATCGAGCTTACTTCCCTGCCCACTCCAGGTGAATTATATGAACCTGGTTGTCAGCTTCATAGAGAAGAGCTGCAGAGCATTTTTCAGAGGCCTGAACCAAACATGAGCCAGATGCTGAGCATGATGAAGCCATTGCCTCAAGACGCTTAATACCCAAAGGAGTTCTTTGTGAAGGACCTCGAGTCCTTGCCACGCATAGTATATCATATTTTGAGGCGTACTCTATGGCCGATCAAGGGACACTCTTCTGAAGCTAAACTTGAAGGAGCCATGAAGAGTTTGGTATTCTATATCATCAATGATATCAGATTCAACACCCAGGATTTCTTCATCAGACAACTTGCTGCTTCTGGGATTGATCTGTTTGGCCTGAAGTTATATGCTCCATGGGTGATGTGCTTGATTAAGCTTCATTCCACTATAGACTATCAGGCCTCAGCATGCAACCACATTGTTTTTCTTCCTGAGGTTGATCTGTCTATTGAAGCCATCTACCCCGAGCCTGCCAAGAAGCCCCTACATCTTCAGAATACTGAACACCAAAGCTTCTCGCAGCCAATTGAAGGAATTCTTGTCCCCAATGCTTCCGCCCCCGCTTATCCTTTGGCTGGAAACATGAGAGTGCCACACCGTGCTAACACTGAAGCCACTGCAAGTACTATTTCCCAAAGGCCTCGGAAGCGATCTCATGTACTCAATGACTGAGAGCTTCTTGTGGCATTGCATCAGAAGCAGGATAATCATCAAGACTGGCTGAAGCGCCAAATGTAGAGCCTCTTGGTGGATGTTAATCGCATCCGTAACTTGGCCACCAAGAACTCATTTGTTGTACATGAAACCTGTTGGTGGTCCTGGAAGAGCCTCACAATGCTCTGTCCTGAAGACGATCTTCGCGAAGATGGCTTCACAGAGAACTTCAAGTTTAACTCCAGGCCTCCACCAAATGCAAGCTGGCGTCGCACTCCCTCCATTAAAGATTCTGAGCATTCATCTTCGGCTGCAACTATTGTTGCGAGAGTCGTCGATGAAGAAGACGATGCCACTTCACCAACCTTGGCTACACTGCACCACGACACTGCATCAGGCCCGTTTGCACCACCAAACTCCAACATCGACCCTGCTCCATCGTCTACTCCTTCTGGGAACGAGTAGATACTCTATGTCTTCAAACCTTTTTGGTCATTACTGACAAAAGGGGGAGAAGCATATGAGTTGATAGTCTTCAAGCGGGTCCTTATTGGTGGTTGCATTCGTTTTTTCTAAGTCTTTACAACTCTTGATTTTTGAAACAATTTGGTTCTTTGAGTTGTAACACTTAAACTCGATGGTCGTCTGCTACTTTTTGTGCCAGTTTTGTGATGCGATGATAAATCCCGCATGAAGCCATTCTGCAGACGTCCATTTTTCATTATGCATGTCATTATCTTAGTTATCTCTTTATATGCATGATGAATTGTCTTCATAAGTTGAAGAGGATCTCCACAAAGTAAAACCTGCCATGTGGATTTGCATTCAAAAGCAAACTACTTATATGCACAACCTTAGGGGCAGCCTTTTACTACTTATGAAGACAATGTCTTAATCCTTAACTTTCACGTACTTTTATTAGTGTTGAAAACATCAACCAGTTTGTCACCAATCACCAAAAAGGGGGAGTGATGCAGAGCATCCTATGAGCATCACCATGTCAAGAATCCCATCGCTAAGAGACACGTTTAACTTCTACTTCAATCATACTAAGGTGAATTCCATCCTTAATGCGTGTCTTCTTAGTTCCCTTGAGGATGGTATACTACTTGATCGTCCTACCATGTGCCCATATAGGTTGGAGCCCGATGATGAACGTGCCATGGAGGAGGTCAATCACAAGCGAGCACCTACACCGTCCTCAAGAGAAGCATGGAAACGTAGAAAGAACCGTCAAGGAGAAGGCGAGGTTCCACCTGCACCGGCGGGAGTCCAAGAGAAGACGTGCTGCGAGCTTCAGGACACCCCGTGCGCATGGGCCCTTGGACCCCGTGCCCACGGTACAAGCTCGTGCGCACGGGCTGAGTCGCCAGGTCTCTGGATACCCCGTGCGCACGGGCTCCACTTACCCCGTGCGCACGGGGCCTCCTGTGCGTGGCTGTTGGGCTTGGCCCTTGTATCCCCATCTCGTCCCGTCTTACCCCTTCATCCCTTGGACCTATATATATTCCCCTTCCTCCTCCATTACACTTAGCTAAGGATAGACACAAATCATAGAGCTTAGCTCATGTACCTCCCCTTGTGGGATTTCTCTTGAGAGAGAGACACTCCATTGGAGTTCAAGGCCTCCATTGGAGTTCAAGGCCTCCATTGGAGAAGATCCCTAGTGGATACATCAAGCCCTCATCTCCTTCATAGGATTTGGGATGAACTCTACCATGCATCTTATTTCCCTTTGTTGTTCATGTACCTTGTGGATCTTGTGGGTTTGTTTGTCTAGTGGATGTGTGATTGGACTTTTTCTTGAGTGTTCCTCTTGTTTTCCCTCTTGTGTTCATCTTGTTCTTGGGGATTCCCCCTCCAATTCGTGAAAGATCTCCCCATAGGGTTCCACCCTACATCAGGGAGATTGTAAGTGCTTCTAGTGCCACCCCTAGTTGATTTTGGAGTATTGACGACAAACTTAGTTGAGGGACTAATGTGTTTGTGAGAATTGCATGATAACATAGGTAGTAGTCCCTTATTGATTCGGTTTACCTACCAGATATGACCCCTAAAAATGTGTGAAGACATTGAAGACAATGGTGGTTCGTGAAGATATTCAAAGTGAAGATTAAGACATGAGAAGACATTCACGTGAAGACTATGGAGTGCGAAGACATAGTAGTTTCGTAGTTTGTTTTCTTCTTTGTTGAGTCATAGGAACCACCGTACTGTTAAGTGGGGTCCAAGTGAACAAAGTCAGAGTGACTGATGTGTTGCTCAACCAAATCCTATGTCTTCGAGCGAAGACAATGAGAGCAAATCTTATCCAGAGCTGGATGAGTCAGCTTTACTTGTAGCCTAAGTCAAGCTGCCGCGTGTGTTTGAAATCCGACCGTTGGACACATGTCGGTTCCTGAGTGACCCAGGGTCATTTCGGACAAATCAGGTCAGGTTGCCTCGTGGCTATAAATAGCCCACCCCTACACCATAAATTGGTGGTTGCTCAGAGTTAGTGCACATATTTTGTCGTTTGAGAGGAACCCACCTCCGAAGCATTTGAGAGAGAGATCCTTGCGAGGACAAAGCCCAAAACACCCAGAGCCAAAGAGTGTTAGGCATCACTGAATTCTTTCTGTCCGTGTGATCTGAAGACTTGTTACACTTGAGGACTGTGAATCCTCCAGCCGGCTAGACGTCGCGTTCTGAGCATCCAAGAGCCATTGTGGATTGCCAGTGAACGAAGTCTGTGAAGGTTTCGAAGTCTACCTTGAAGACTTACCAGAGTGATTGGGCGAGGACTAAGTGTTCTTAGCTCAAGGGGAATAAGGTGAAGACGTGGTCTTCTGAGTTAAATCTCAGCCTCCCGAACCAGACGTACAGTTGTCACAACAACTAGAACTGGTCTACCAAATCCTTGTCTTCAAAAAGCTACTGGTTCTATCCTTCACTTCCCTTTACTTTCAGTCTGTCTTCGTGAAGTCATTGCTTGCTTGCATGATCTGATTGTCTTCACTGTGTGAAGACTGTTTACCGTTTGGCTTCATACTATCTTCCATCCTAATCTATACTACCTAGTTGCTGATAGTCTTCGTGCTTTCACTTCATTGCATACTTGACTATGGCTTGTCTAGTGTAGTCTACCTTCCGCTGCATATCAATAGGTTCAATTCTACTCTCTGTTTTCAAAGCCCCCGTGTTTTGAAGACTTCCATAAAAATCGCCTAGTCATCCCCTCTAGTCGATAACTAGCACTTTCAGTGGGGAAGTAGCTCCGTCACTCGTCTCCAATTAAATCGACTCGCCACTTAGGTGATGCGGAGCATCCCTCGCTCATCCCCATGGATGTGCCTACATCTCCCTCAACACCACTAGGACCCATGACAAGAGACCGAGCTAAGGCTATCGAAGATAAGGTGAATTCGCTCCTCTTCGAACTCCCTCTTCCTACTCACGAGACATGGCTACTACCTCATTCGGAGACTCTATGTGTGATCAGGTACATGGAGGTGAGCCAAGGATCAACTACTTGCGAGAGCCAAGACGGCGAGGACTCCAAGCATATTGAAGAAGAAGAAGAGATGTTCTTTGAAGGCACGAGCACGGACGTCCGCGCCTTCCGGACGTCCGACGAGTCCCAGACCCGGACGATCGGACTCTCCGGACGTCCGACACTTTGTCACCGAACCAAAACTACAGACGGCCGAAGCCTCCGGATGTCCGAGCAGCGACGCCTAAACCGAATATACGGACGATCGACAACTTCCGGACGTCCGGACCGTCCTGGCTCGGACGACCGACCCTCTCCGGACGTCCGCCGCCTTCTGATAGAACTGATTCTACGGACGTCCGAACCTGTCCGGACGTCCGGACCGTCCCGAGCCTCCGGACGTCCGACGCCTGTGTATTGACTTTGTTTGGGCTGCAGCCCTTGTACCCCTTCGCCCCCTAGACTATATATACTCCTTCTTCCCCAACTTTCTAGGGTTAGCTTTGGTTTAGTTCATGTTTGTGTGAGAGCCTTGCTCATCCACTTGGTTACTTCTCCTCGGAGCTCAGGACCTCTACGGAGAAGATCCCCCAAGCGGATTCAAGACCCCCTTCTAGGGTGGACCCCATCAAGACCTCCTCTCGGAGAAGAACAGCTACTCGTGTATCCTTACCTTTGTTGATTGTGGATCATATGTATCTCTTTGTGTTCGGTGATCTAGCACTTGTGTGATTGATTCCTTGTTGGTTAAGTGATCCCTCTCTCGTTTCCTCCGTGTTTCCCTTTGTTCTTCCGCGTGTTCTTCATGATTCCCCGTAGGATCCTCTCCAAACGTGAAAGATCGTCCACATAGGGCTCCGCCCTACATCATCTTGGTATCATGAGCCACGTTGATCACGTTTTTGGAGCCCCTACCCCTCTTTTTCTAGCTTGATTTTGTTGTTTTCGTCCTAATTCCGAAAATTCCCCACCAAAAATAGCCCCAAATTTTTTTTGTGATTTGTTTGTGAGTTGAGATTTTGTTGGATTTGGTCCATGTATCTGAGTTGCTACGAGTGGATCTAGCTTTTCCCTCAGTCCCCACCCTTTTCCATCCACCAAATCACTCGATTTCGACCTCACCATTTCATTCTTCCCCGAAATCTCGCTGTTCTTCCCGAGCCCAATTTTTGCCTAGTCTCCGGACGACCGGAAACGGCCGGACGTCCGACGAGGTCCGGACGACCGTAAAGGACCGGACGTCCGTAAAACCCCGACGAACCTGAACTTTGTCAGTTCGCCACCACCTCAGCCCCACCTTCCACCACATCTTCCAAAACCACATACACCCATCCTCCCCAATACATCCCATGACAATTTTACCACATTTTGGTCCTTGAGATTTTGAGTTGTGGCTTCCGTATTCTCTTGTGTTTCGGCTATCTAGGTGCGGTTCGATTTCATCATCACCACGGCTCAACTTCGCAAGGGTCTCATCATCACCAAGGATGGTAACTTCGACGACATCTTTGTCATACCTTGCAATTGCATTGATACCCACATGGCCTTATTTTGGCGTAGCTTACCCATCGAGACTAGCCATTGAGTATTGCCGGCAACGTGACTTGTGCACATTAGTGATCATACTCCATAGCATACATAACATACCACTGTGGTGCATATCTTGGGATCCATTTGTGTGTCACAAAGTTGTCATAGAATACACAATTGCTATCTTGGTCCGTGAAGTTTTGCATGAGAAAAGAGCTCAAAAGTGAAAGAGCCACCCAAGCTTTTAAGCAAAGAGGAAAGATAAGCAAAGAGGTTATGAACAAGAACCATAGCATCCTACTACATTAAGATTGTCATATTGGATCATCTTGGATCATCGCACCGAAATACCATACATATAGCATACATGGGATAGAGATAGTTGCACTTTTGCATAGTAGGTTGTGCACAAGTTCCGTATCCGCCTATTCTGCAATCGTGCTAGCGTCTCTCTAGTATTGTGCAACAAGAGCATTTTAGTGGATTCCACATTTTGGCTCACTTTTGGTTTGCACAATCCCACTTATCTATTTGCGTGTGTGTTTCCGTGTACCACTATTTGCTTGGTCTACTTGTTGCATTTCCAAATTTGTGTACCTTTTCCAACATTATTGACGCTCACTTACAATTGCATCAAATTTTGTGCCACCATCCTCACCAAGCTCCACCATAAGCTTTTATTTGTGTAGGTGTGAGAACCGACAATGATTGGTACCAATAGTGCTATTTCATTGTCCGCATTTGAGTGAACTTGATTCATCATCAACATCGGTCAAAGGTACATTGGTATAAGTTCTTCTCCTTCTACCACTTACATTTTTGCTTGGAATGATGGATAGGCCAAGTACTTCTACCAACCCACTCTTCATCGAACAAGACGACGACATGTCATCATACGTCACCAAGAACCACCTCTTTGGTGCACAATGAGCGTTGCACCAAGAACAACAAGCAATGAGCGACCGCATCGACAATCTTGCCACCGACTTGCGACTCTCCGAGCAACGTACAAGAGACTACTTCGACAACAAGTTCGACGCTCACAAGCAAGAGAATGATGCAAGAATGGACGAGATCCGCGCCTTGATGAGAAACCGGCATCATTCCACTTCTTCATCATCAAGACGGAGCCGCTCGAGTCGACATTCCGACGACACCTTCTATGACTCAAGTACACCTACTTCGAACACTCTTCGTCGTGCCGCACGTCAAGACCTTCATGCATCTCGCAACCCGCTACATGACAAGCATTCACAAGAGCAAGTTGATGAGCAAGTACCTTGTCCTCAATCAAACCAAGACGCTTTTGCTCAAGCTCGAGAACGACAACGACCACGGCGCCAAGAGGAAGAATGAGCGCGTCTACACCAAGACGAACAAGACGCCAAGGCTCAACGTCTTCAACAACAACAACGTGAAGCGCAAGCTCTTGAGGTGCATCGTGCCCTTCAAGAATCAAGTCGAGCCTTCGCCAACCGCAATCGCGAACGGCGCAATCAAGAGGAAGCCCTTCGAGAAGAAATCCAAGAGAGGCACTACCAACCTCATGGACAACGTGAAGTTCCTCAAGCTCCTCCACAAGCTCGTCAAGCTCCACTTCAACCTCAAGTTCAACAAGAGCAAGTTGATCATGGTCTTCCTCCACGCCAAGAGCAACATGAAGATGATTGCAATCCACGTCAAGGGCGTCATCATCAACATCGCCAACAACACAATGAAGAGCAACGCTACGGCAAGCTAAAATTCACCATGCCCAAGTTCAATGGAAGCAATGACCCCGAAGACTACCTCTCATGGGCATTGAAGGTTGACAAAATCTTCCGGTTGCACAAGTACGATGAAGTGAAGAAAATCGCTATGGCATCACTTGAGTTCCAAGACTATGTGCTCATATGGTGAGAACAAATCATTGAGCGACGACAAGCAAGAGGTGAACCTCCAATCACCACTTGGGCTCAAATGAAGGATGTCATGCGAGCACGTTTTGTGCCAACTTACTACAACCGCGACCTCTTCAAGAAACTCCAACTTCTCAAGCAAGGAACAAAGAGTGTTGAAGAATACTACAAGGAAATGGAGATAGCCATGATTCGAGCCAATGTCAAGGAAGATGATGAGCAAACTATGGCACGTTTCTTGAATGGACTCAATCATCCCATCAAGAAGATAGCCGACTTCCAACCATACTCCACCCTCATTGAGCTCGTACATCAAGCTACAAAGGCGGAACGTCAAGTGCAAGATGACTTCAAGTACGCCAAGTACTCATCCAAGACCTACGACTTCTCCAACAACCAAGCTTCAACACCTCCTCCAACATCTACATCAACCAAACCTTCTACAAACAACGACGACAAGTCGAGTTACAAGAGAAATTCGACAAGTTCAAGTCGTCCTCCTCCTACTACAAGCAACCTCAAGCCGCGTGCTTCATCATCTACTCCGACCGATGAGACAATCAAAACAAGCTCCTTCAAGTGTTTCACTTGCGGCGGCCGAGGCCACAAGTCCTACGAATGCACCAACAAGCGAACCATGATCCTCAACGACGACGGCACATATGACTCAATGAGTGATGAGGAGATGGAAGCCCTTGAGCAAGTGGCCATGCACCGGCGAGTGAACGAAGATGAAGGTGATCAAGTCTTTTGCGATGAGGATTCGAGCCCCGCTCTCGTTGTCTCCAAGGTCTTGACTCTTCAACATCAACAATAAGACGACCAAAGATGCCACATCTTCCACACGAAAGCCGGCATCAACGGAAGGTCCGTCAAGGTCATCATTGATGGAGGAAGTTGCCACAACTTGGCAAGTGAAGAACTATGTTCCAAACTTCATTTGGTCAAGAGGAAGCACCCGCACCCCTACAAGGTTCAATGGCTAAGTGACTCCGGCACTATACGAGTCGAGCATACGGTCCAAGTCTCCTTCAAAATTGGTGCTTATGAAGACACGTTGGAGTGTGATGTGGTCCCAATGACCGTTTGCCACCTACTTCTAGGTCGACCATGGCAATTCGACCGTGGCATCATCCACAATGGGCGCACCAATCACTATAGCTTCAATATGAAAGGGAAGGAATATGTGCTACGACCTATGTCTCCTAGTCAAGTGATAGCCGACAAGCAAGCCACCCATCATAGAGACAAAAGTGAGAAAGTGATCCACCAAAAAGTGAGTGAGAGCCACAAGCCAAACTTGGCGCCTCTTAGCCTAGAGAAAAACCTCATCCTATTTGCCACCAAAAGTGAGATGAGAGAAGTGTGTGAGAACCCATCTAGTGTGATGCACTTTGTCCTTGTGTGCAAGGATGGAGACCCAACAACTGACACCTCTCATGAGCTAACTTTAGTGTTTAAATCTCTTTTGCAGGAATTCCAAGATATTTTCCCCGATGAGCTACCTCCGGGTCTACCTCCTCTTCGAGGCATTGAGCATCGAATCGACCTCATCCCCGGAGCGCCTCTACCAAACAAAGCTCCATACCGAGTCAATCCTGAAGAAACCAAGGATATTCAACGGCAAGTACAACAACTCATCGATAACGATCATGTACGTGAAAGCCTAAACCCTTGTGCCGTTCCCGTTATACTTGTGCCTAAGCCCGATGGAAGTTTCCGCTTGTGTTCCGATTGTAGACCTATAAATGCTATTACCGTTCGCTATAGGCATCCCATTCCTCGCTTAGATGATATGCTTGATGAACTTAGTGGAGCCAACTTTTTCTCAAAAATTGATCTAAAAAGTGGCTATTATCAAATCCGCATACACGAGGGTGATGAATGGAAAACTGCTTTCAAAACCAAATTTGGTTTATATGAGTGGTTAGTGATGCCTATGGGTCTTTCGGAGGCTCCCGGTACTTTCGTGCGTCTTATGCATCATGTGCTTCGTCCTTACATTGGAGTCTTTGTTGTGGTTTACTTCGACGATATTCTTGTGTTTAGCAAAACCATGAAAGAACATCTTAATCATGTTAGGGCTGTTTTGCAAACCCTTCGCAAGGAAAGTCTTTACGCAAACATGAAAAAAATGCACATTTGGTGTTGACAAAGTGGTTTTCTTGGGTTTTGTAGTATCCTCAAAGGGTGTCCATGTTGATGAATCTAAAATTGAAGAAATTAAAACTTGTCCCCAAACCAACAATTTGCAACAAGTGCGTAGCTTTCTTGGTCTTGCGGGTTTTTATCGTCGCTTTGTGAAAGATTTTAGCACAATTGCCGCTCCTTTGCATGCCTTGAGTAAGAAGAATACTCCCTTTGTTTGGGGAACTTTGCAATCAACCGCTTTTGATGAGCTCAAGTCTTTGCTTACTCATGCTCCGGTTCTTGCTTTGCCCAATTTTGACAAGACTTTTGAGGTTCATTGTGATGCAAGTGGTACCGGAATTGGCGGAGTTTTGATGCAAGAAAAACGAGCCATTGCTTATTTTAGTGAAAAACTCTTTGGTGCTCAACTTAATTATCCCATCTATGACAAAGAATTGTATGCTTTAGTGCGTGTGCTACATGTTTGGGAACATTACCTTAGACCTCATGAGTTTGTCATCCATACCGATCATGAAACACTTAAGTACCTCAAAGGTCAAACTAAGTTGAACAAGCGTCATGCAAAATGGAGTGAATTTATTGAATCTTTTCCTCATGTGATCAAGTACATTAAGGGTAAAGAAAATGTAGTTGCCGACGCGCTTTCACGCATATGCATGCTTGTCACTCAACTTGAGTTGAATGTTATTGGGTTTGAGCACATCAAAGACTTGTATGCTAATGATCCATCTTTTGCTATCCCTTATGATAAGTGTTTGACACATACTTCTTGGGAACAATATTACATCAAGGATGATTATCTTATGAGAGCTAACAAGCTATGCATTCCCGAGTCTTCTCTTCGTTTGCTCCTTTTGCAAGAGGCTCATGGAGGCGGACTCATGGGACACTTTGGACGTGACAAGACATTCGCCACGCTCTCCAACAACTACTTTTGGCCCAAGATGCTCCGCGACGTCTCACGCTTCACCAACCGTTGCTCTACATGCCGCAAAGCTAAGTCTAAAGCTCAATCCCACGGTCTTTACATGCCCCTTCCTATTCCTTATCAACCTTGGGAAGACATTAGCATGAAGTTTGTACTTGGTTTGCCTAGAACTCAAAATGGAAAGGATTCCGTGTTTGTTGTTGTGGATAGATTTTCTAAGATGGCACATTTCATTCCTTGCAACAAGATAGACGATGCTTCACATGTTGCAAATCTCTTTTGTAGGGAAATCTTGCGACTCCATGGAGTAACAAAGACAATCATCTCCGATCGTGACGTCAAGTTCTTGAGTTACTTTTGGAAGACCCTATGCGCCAAGCTCGGAATCAAGCTCTTGTTCTCATCGGCATACCATCCTCAAACCGATGGCCAAACGGAGGTGACGAACCGCACACTATCCACTCTACTTCGTGTCTTGATCAAGAAGAACATCAAGGAGTGGGAAGCATGTCTACCCATCGCCGAGTACGCCTACAACCGTGCAAGACATTCGACTACCGGCAAGTCCCCCTTCGAGGTCGTCTACGGCTTCAACCCGTTGTCCCCATTGGACATTCTACCTCTTCCTCTACAAGAGCGCACCAACAGGGATGCGAGTGCACGGGCAAGCTACATCAAGAAGATGCATGAGGATACAAGACAAACCATCGAGCGCCAAGTACAACCACTAGTGTCCAAGCTCAATGTCAACAAGCAACCCATGGTCTTCAACATTGGTGATCTAGTGTGGTACACCTTCGCAAGGAACGCTTCCCCAAAGAACGCAAGTCCAAGCTTCTTCCTAGAGCCGATGGACCTTTCAAGGTGCTAGCACGCTACAACGACAACGCCTACAAGATTGACCTACCTCGAGACAAGTACAATGTGAGCGACATCTTCAACGTCAAGGACCTCGCACCTTACCATGGAGATGAAACTTTTGATCCGAGGTCGGATCTCCCCCAAGGGGGGGGGGGGGAGATGATGCGGAGCATCCCTCGCTCATCCCCATGGACGTGCCTACATCTCCCTCAACACCACTAGGACCCATGACAAGAGCCCGAGCTAAGGCTATCGAAGATAAGGTGAATTCGCTCCTCTCCGAACTCCCTCTTCCTACTCACGAGACATGGCTACTACCTCATTCGGAGACTCTATGTGTGATCAGGTACATGGAGGTGAGCCAAGGATCAACTACTTGCGAGAGCCAAGACTGCGAGGACTCTAAGAATATTGAAGAAGAAGAAGAGATGCTGCTGAAGGCACAGGCACCGGACGTCCGACGCCTTCCGGACGCCCGACGAGTCCCAGGACCCGGACGACCGGACTCTCCGGACGTCCGGCACTTTGCCACCCGAACCAAAACTACGGACGACCGAAGCCTCCGGACGTCCGACCGACGCACGCCCGAACCGAATCTACGGACGACCGACAACTTCCGGACGTCCGGACTATCCTGGCTCGGACGACCGACCCTCTCGGACGTCCGGCGCCTGACAGAACTGATTCTCGGACGTCCGAACCCGTCCGGACGTCCGGACCGTCCCGAGCCTCCGGACGTCCGGCGCTGTGTGTTGACTTCGTTTGGGCGCAGCCCTTGTACCCTCGCCCCTAGACTATATATACTCCTTCTTCCCCAACTTTCTAGGGTTAGCTTTGGTTTAGCTCATGTTTGTGTGAGAGCCTTGCTCATCCACTTGGTTACTTCTCCTCAGAGCTCAGGACTTCTACGGAGAAGATCCCCCAAGCGGATTCAAGACCCCCTTCTAGGGTGGACCCCATCAAGACCTCCTCTCGGAGAAGAACGGCTACTCGTGTATCCTTACCTTTGTTGATTGTGGATCATATGTATCTCTTTGTGTTCGGTGATCTAGCACTTGTGTGATTGATTCCTTGTTGGTTAAGTGATCCCTCTCTCGTTTCCTCCGTGTTTCCCTTTGTTCTTCCGCGTGTTCTTCGTGATTCCCCGTAGGATCCTCTCCAAACATGAAAGATCGTCCACATAGGGCTCCGCCCTACATCATTAGGGCTATTTGCTTGATTCCGATCTTGCGCTTACACGCCCTGGTTTGACGTCCATAGATGGCCCGGTGCTCACAGATAATCACCCCACACCACACAGGGGGGGGGGGACGAGTTTGTTTCGTCCCCTTCCTCCAGCGAGGTCTTGGATTCCCTATTCATCCGTTCCTTAGGGGTTTGTTAGAGTTCTACGGGATCCAACCCCACCATCTTACTCACAACTCAGTCTTGCATATCATGGGATTCGCCACCCTTTGTGAAATGTACCTTGAATGCGAGGCTCACTTTGGGTTATGGAGGAAATATTCCTGCTTAATGCCCTGTTCCTAAGATGGGAAAATTCATGAGGTCGGAGGGGCCAAGGTATGCCGAATTGCTGGGGCCGGCTATCTCCTAGGCACCCCCAAGGAGGATGTCATGATGTGGACTACTGAATGGTTCTACATGACTGACGTCCCGCTTTATAACCCCGTCCTAGGCTTCATGTCTTCTCCTACACACCTCCCAAGAAGCATTTCAATTAACGGCAAAGGAATCCCTCTCAAGAAGACGACACTGCTACTTGTGAGCTGCGTTGGGATTTTCTCCTAAGAGGAAGGGTGAAGCAATACAGTAGCAGATAAGTATCTCCCTCAATGAGAGCCAAGGTTATCGAACCAGTAGGAGAATCACACAAATCATAGTGCACAACACCTGCACACACAAGAGCAAATACTTGCACCCAACGCGAGCAAGAGGGTTGTCAATCCCCTTGAACTCGTTGCTTGCAAAGATAAATCTGGTAGTTATAGATATGTAAATTGAAAACTCTGTTAAAATATATAAATTAAAAAATAAAATAACAAGAGTAAAATTGCAGCAAGGTTTTTTTGGTTTTAGTAATATGATAAAAGTAGACCCGAGGGCCATAGTTTTCACTAGATGCTTCTCTCTTGAAAAATAGCATACGGTGGGTAGACAAATTACTGTTGGGAAATTGATAGAAAGTGCATAATTATGATGATATTCATGGTTATGATCATGTATATAGGTATTGCGTCCGTGATAAGTAGACCAGAATGATTCTGCATCTACTACTATTGCTCCACCAATCGACCACTATCCAACATGCATCTATGGCATTAAGTTCATGACGAACAGAGTAACGCTTTAAGCAAGATGACATTTTTTTAGAAAAGGAGGATGACCCCCAGCCTCTGCATCTAGATGATGCATATGGCCATTAATTATTCTCACAGGACCTTACAAAGTCATACAACAGTAAGACTAAAGCTGCCTTCTAAGCAACAAATGTCGCTACACCTATCCAGTTGATGAAGGGGCGTAGATAGCCTGGGCCTAATACCAAACAGACATCGCAGCCAAGCCTAACATCTAAGACCTGAGACCCCAACCTAGCCACTTGCCGGGTCTGGGTCACACACTGGTCCGGCGTGCTCTCAGAGGCCGTCGCCGCCAACTGCCACTGCTCCATCTTCAGAACTGTACTGATGCATCAACCTTGCTCAGTCTAGCTATCGTCGATGCCACCACGACGCCGAACGGCACCTCCTCCCTGCGTGCAAACAACTAAGCATGTCACGATCGCCACTGATACACCTCAGCGCCATGCTGCCAAGTACCACCAGCCGACACAACTTGAAGTCCTTGGAAGATCTGTCATCCGTAGCACCTGCCGACCAGGCATGACCAGGCGTAGCACCTGTCGGTCAGGCATGACTTGACATCTCCACCGAAGCTCCGTGCAAGATGAAGCCGCTCCACCTCCTGCCTCTGACTTCCAGCGCTGCTCCACAAACGATGCTCCCAAGAGAGAAAGGACACAGCAGTGCCTCCATCGTTCGATCTGGAACACCAGATCTGATGAGGACATCAATACCATTGATACACCCAAAGCCCCTACTGTTACATATACTGGACCAATTACTAGAGCTCGCGCACGCCAATTGAATTACTAGGTACTTTCGTTTCTTGGTAATGATTCTAATGTTCATGAGAATATGATACTGCCTAAATTGGATACATTTGTTTTGCTTACAAATGAAGGGCCGAGCTTGGAGAAGGATGAACATTGGAGCAAGAACACGCATGGAGTTGATGGCATGCGCAAGGGGATCAAGGACGGAGTTACAAGTGATGATTTCAGGACGTTGAAGCCACCATAAGGAGTGCATGAAGCCTTGGACGAAATATACAAGATGCCACTTCATAATATTCGTCCATAGACTATTCTAGGTGCTGCGTCACCTTATTATTGGGCCAGGCCCATGTAATTTCGAAATACTTAAGTATAGGCTATTTTTAGAGTTAGTATGTGTGGGGAAACAAGAGTTAGGGTTGGTTTCGGACCCCACCCTCAAGGGCCACGAAATTCCCTCCTCTTCCTCCATATATATAGCCCTTAGGGCGTCGTTTAGACTTTGAGTTTTGTTTAGATTAAAAGTTCGCCATAGCTGCAACTTCGCGTACTTCATTTGTGTTCAACGACCTGACCAAGGCGTCACAGAACCCCACCTTCATTAATAAAGCTTTCCTCTTATATTCGCAATATCCAGATTGCAATCTTAGTTTCTTGCTTGTTCTTCGTTTGCTCCCAGGAAATAGGCCCTCGTGGTCAGTTTGATCATGCTCCGACGTGGTCAATAACCCTCGGAAGTTGGTTTAGCGATTGCTAAGGCGCGACGTCTCGCATGTTCGTAGTCGGATCGTCAAGGTCGACTCCCACAGAAAACGATAGCCACCATCTCATCGAAACATCGGGACACCTTTGCCTCTATCAAGTGGTATTAGATTTCCAGGTTGCTCGGTGAGATTTTACAGTTTTTCGTAGATTAGATCGAGTCTGTTCTTCATACCTACAGTCCACGAAAAAGCCACAAAAAAAATTAGGGTTAGTTCATATATCCGAACCAATCTGAGCCTTTGCATAATCTTTTTAGGGTTTTTGCTTTGTTGAATTTGCGGTTGCATCGTCGTGTCAAGTTCTTGGTCTTAGAGTCTAGTCTTTTAGAGTTTGAGTTACGGTCATAAGTTGTCACGCCACCGCCGCACCATCATCATCGCCTTGCCATCTACCACCATTGCTTATCCGCCACCGCCTCAATCCGTATCCATATATCACCACCAATCCGTATCCATATACCACCACCAATCCGTATCCATATACCACCACCGCTACCATATACCACCACCGCTGCCATATACCACCACCATATATCCACCACCAATCGAGTTCTTCTCATATTAGGTTTGTTTTCGAGATCCATCTAAATTCTGATTCGTGTTTCCTTGCTGCGTGAGGTCTCGGAAAAAAAGTCCGAGACTCCGGGCAGTTTTAGGCCAAAATTTCGCGACCGAAAATATTTTTCCCTATCCTATTTTTAGGCTGTTACGAGTCTTTTGAGACACTCGCCATCATAGTGATTTTGGTCGCACTTTTTCGTCGTCGCTGCCCTGATTTCTGAAAAAATTGTCAAAAAATTTCGTACCCATCCCGTCGGTTTGACACGGGAAGAGTTTTGAGACACTCGCCATTATAGTGATTTTTCAAAAAAAAAGAGGCGCAAAAAAAAGAGCGCCAAGAAAACAAACAGAGCGAATTTTTTCCAGTGTGCTTTTCCCTTGTTTCCGTGCAGCGCCGTGATTTTGTTAGTGTTCTAGGCTCGCGTCTCTAGCACGGTCTATCCTAGGACCAGACAAGATGCTCGTTGAGCGTTTATTCAACTTTGCATCTCTGAATTGATTATTGCTGACCCTTTTTGCTACCATATTATAAGCCTTCCCAGCTCCACATACATCTATGTCGTGTGTTTGACTCTCCCTGGTAATCGCTCTATCCAAGCTTTGAGAGTTTTGACTACAACGGTTGCCGATCACCGCCTGCTGCTGGGTAAGAACTGGTAAGAATTTGAGATTTGCTTCACAGATTTGTGACACCAACCACCACCACCACTTGTTAGTAGTCTGTAGGATCATATTCTTGTGTGTTTATATTACTGCTAACCATGCCAGGATCACAAGCGGACGAGACTGACTGGGAGAACTTGACGAACAAGGAGCTTCATGATAAGTTTCAGCAAATGATGAGTGGACAGGTGCAAGATGTGCTAAACAGATTTGACGAGGCCATGGAGAAGATAGATGGCATGGAGAAGACGTTTGAAACAAAGCTCGATAACAAGTTTAATGAATTGCTCGCGCGTCTTCCACCACCACCACCGGCTGCTCCTAACGCACCTCTGCAACAACAACAACAACAACAACACCGACTACCTCCACGTCGGGAAACAACCCTCTGCCGAGCGAGCCGTGTCCCTCTTCAGCCTGGCCAAACTGCTGGTGCTGCTATTCATACTTCTGTGGCTCCTGCTGCTGATGTGGAGGAGGATGATTATGTGGGAGATTACGAGGATGAGGTTCATGACAATCAGAACTACGTGCAACCACCAGCACCACAACCACCAGGTCGTCCACATGCAAATAATGGCAATGTTCGGGCTCCCCCTCAGGTACGAGATCATGACCATCTCCCTAAACTGAAATTGAATATTCCACCATTTGAGGGTAGATATGTTCCTGATATATATCTTACTTGGGAGTTAGAAACTGAACAACGATTTACATGTTTACAATATCCTGAGGAGAGACGTGTTCCTGCTGCTGTTTGTGCTTTCACTAGCTTTGCATGTGTTTGGTGGTCTGAACATTGTCGATTATATCCTGTTCCAGCTACTTGGGCTGGTTTGAAAATTGCTATGCGTACTCGTTGGGTTCCACCATATTATCAACGTGAATTACTTCAAAAATTGCAGCGCTTAAGACAAGGAAAAATTCGGTGAAGAATATTATCAGGAATTACAAACTGGTTTGATTAGATGTGGTATTGTTGAGGAGAATGAAGCTATGCTTGCACGTTTTCTGGGTGGATTAAATGGAGAGATTCAGACCATTCTAGACTATAAGGATTATAATAATATCACTCGTTTATTCCATCTTGCTTGTAAAGCTGAACGTGAAGTGCAGGATCGACATGCATTGGCGCGGACTAACTTTTCTGCAGGTCGACCTTCATCATGGACACCACGTGCATCATCTACTTCCACACGTTCTGCTACACCGACACCTCCGTCGGCTGCCACCTCCAACCGTGATACAATAAAGCAGGCACAACCACCACTATCTGCCAAGAGCACACCTTCTGGGCCTGCAAAGAGCTCTTCTTCATCCATGGCATCAACAGGGCAAACACATGATATTATTTGTCGATGTTGCAAGGGTGGAGGTCATTATGCGAGAGAATACCCATCTAAGCGTGTGATGATTGTTACTGAGGATGGTGGGTATGAGTCCGCTAGTGACTATGATGAGGAGACTTTGGCTCTTATTACACATGAAGAACACGATGGAGATGATTCTGATCATGAGACGCAATACATGGCTGCTGAAGATGCTGACAGGTATGAATGTTTAGTTGCTCAACGTGTTTTGAGTGTGCAGGTTACACAAGCTGAGCAAAATCAGAGGCATAATTTGTTCCATACAAAGGGAGTTTTGAAGGAACGTTCTATTCGCGTCATCATAGATGGAGGGAGCTGCAACAACTTGGCTAGCATGGAGATGGTGGAGAAGCTATTTCTCACCACAAGACCACATCCACATCCTTACTACATCCAATGGTTCAACAACAGCGGCAAGGTTAAGGTAACACGTACTGTTCGTGTGCATTTTAGTATCTTTACATATGCTGATTATGTTGATTGTGATGTGGTACCTATGCAAGCATGTTCCTTATTACTTGGTAGACCATGGCAATTTGATAAAAATTCTCTACGCCATGGTAGAAACAATCAGCATACTCTTGTTCATAAGGATAAAAATATTACTTTGCTTCCTATGACTCCTGATTCCATTTTGAAAGATGATATTAATAGAGCTAATAAAGCAAAACAGGAGAAAAGTAAGAGTGAAAATCAGATTGTGGCAAAAGAATTTGAGCAACAAATGAAGCCTAATAATAAACCATCTAGTGTTGCTTCTGAAATTAAATTGAAAAGTGCATGTTTACTTGCCACCAAATCTGATATTGATGAGCTAGATTCTAGCAAATCTGTTTGCTATGCTTTTGTGTGCAAAGAGGCATTATTTTCATTCGAGGACGTGCCTTCCTCTTTGCCCCTGCTGTCACTAACATTTTGTAGGAGTTCACGACGTCTTCCCACAAGACGTGCCACCGGATTACCACCTATTCGAGGGATTGAGCATCAAATTGACTTAATTCCGGTGCATCGCTACCCAACCGTGCACCATACCGTACCAATCCAGAGGAGACGAAGGAGATTATCGTCAAGTCACAGGAGCTGCTCGACAAAGGTTATATACGCGAATCTCTTAGTCCTTGTGTTGTGCCTATTATACTAGTGCCTAAAAGGATGGCACGCTATGTATGTGTGTTGATTGTAGAGGCATTAATAATATTACTATTCGTTATCGTCATCCTATTCCTAGGCTAGATGATATGCTTGATGAATTGAGTGGCTCTACAATATTCTCCAAAGTTGATTTGCGTAGTGGATACCATCAAATTCGCATGAAATAGGGAGATGAATGGAAAACAACATTTAAAACTAAGTTTGGTTTATATGAGTGGTTAGTCATGCCTTTTGGGTTAACTAATGCACCTAGTACTTTCATGAGACTAATGAATGAAGTTTTACGTGCTTTCATTGGACGATTTGTGGTAGTCTATTTTGATGATATACTGATTTATAGCAAATCTTTGGAAGAACATTTGGAACATTTACGTGCTATTTTTAATGCTCTACGTGATGCACGTTTGTTTGGTAACCTTGGGAAGTGCACCTTTTGCATCGACCGAGTATCTTTTCTTGGCTATGTTGTTACTCCACAGGGAATTGAAGTTGATAAAGCCAAGATTGAAGCTATTGAGAGTTGGTCGCAGCCCAAAACGGTCACACAAGTGAGGAGTTTTCTTGGACTCGCTGGTTTCTATAGGCGTTTTGTGAGATATTTTAGCACCATTGCTGCACCTCTCAATGAGCTTACAAAGAAGGATGTGCCTTTTGTTTGGGGTACCGCAAGGAAGAAGCCTTCACGGTATTGAAAGATAAGTTGACACATGCTCCTTTACTCCAACTTCCTGATTTTAATAAGACTTTTGAGCTTGAATGTGATGCTAGTGGAATTGGATTAGGAGGTGTGTTATTACAAGATGGCAAAACTGTTGCATACTTTTCTGAAAATTGAGTGGGCCTAGTCTGAACTATTCTACTTATGATAAAGAATTATATGCTCTTGTTCGGACTTTAGAGACATGGCAACATTATTTATGGCCCAAATTTTTTTTTATACATTCTGATCATGAATCTTTGAAACATATTAAAAGTCAAGCTAAACTGAATCGTAGACATGCTAAACTGGTTGAATTCATTGAGACTTTCCCTTATGTCATTAAACACAAGAAGGGTAAAGAAAATGTTATTGCTGATGCTTTCACAACTTTACTTCAAAATATTTGGTTTGGAGACCATCAAAGATCAATATGTGCATGATGCTGATTTTAAAGATGTAATGCAGAATTGTAAAGAAGGAAGAACATGGAACAAGTTCATTGTTCATGATGGTTTTGTGTTCCGTGCTAACAAGCTATGCATTCCTGCTAGCTCTGTTCGTCTTTTGTTGTTGCAGGAGGCGCATGGAGGAGGATTAATGGGACACTTTGGCGTGAAGAAGACGGAGGACGTACTTGCTACACATTTCTTTTGGCCAAAGATGAGACGGGATGTTGAGCGTTTTGTTGCTCGCTGCACTACATGTCAAAAAGCTAAGTCACGACTCAATCCTCATGGTTTATATATGCCTTTGCCTGTGCCTAGTGTTCCTTGGGAGGATATATCTATGGACTTTGTTTTAGGTTTACCTCGAACAAAGAAGGGCAGGGATAGCATATTTGTTGTCGTGGTTAGATTCTCGAAAATGGCACACTTTATACCATGTCATAAAAGCGATGATGCTGTTAATGTTTCTGACTTGTTGTTTCGTGAAATTATTCGCTTGCATGGTGTGCCAAATACTATTGTTTCAGATCGTGATACTAAATTTCTTAGCCACTTTTGGAGATGTTTATGGGCTAAGTTGGGGACTAAACTGCTTTTAGTACTACTTGTCACCCCAAACCGATGGATAAACTGAAGTAGTCAATAGAACATTGTCTACTATGCTTAGGGCTGTTTTGAAGAATAATAAGAAAATGTGGGAAGAAAGCTTGCCTCATATTGAATTTTCTTATAATCGTTTGTTGCATTCTACTACTAAGATGTGCCCTTTTGAAATTGTGTATGGTTTCCTACCTCGTGCACCCATTGATTTGTTGCCTCTTCCATCTTCGGAGAAGGTTAATTTTGATGCTAAACAACGTGTTGAATTGATCTTAAAAATGCATGAGTTAACTAAGGAAAACATTGAGCGTATGAATGTTAAATATAAACTTGCTGGAGATAAGGGTAGAAAACATGTTGTCTTTGCACCTAGAGATCTTGTTTGGTTACATTTGCTAAGGATAGGTTTCCTAATTTGCGCAAATGAAAGCTAATGCCACGTGCTGATGGTCCATTTAAGGTGTTAGAGAAAATAAATGATAATGCATATAAACTTGAGCTGCCTGCAGAATATGGGGTTAGTCCCACTTTTAACATTGCAGATTTGAAGCCTTATTTGGGTGAGGAAGATGAGCTTCCGTCGAGGACGACTTCATTTCAAGAAGGGAGGATGATGAGGACATCAATACCATTGATACACCCACAACCCCTCTTCGCTACATATCTTGGACCAATTACTAGAGCTCACAAGACGCCAATTGAATTACTGGTACTTTCGTTTCTTGGTAATGATTCTAATGTTCATGAGAATATGATATCGCTTAAATTGGATACATTTGTTTTGCTTACAAATGAAGGGCCGAGCTTGGAGAAGGATGAACATTGGAGCAAGAACACGCATGGAGTTGATGGCATGCGCAAGCGGATCAAGGACGGAGTTACAAGTGATGATTTCAGGACTTTGAAGACACCATAAGGAGTGCATGAAGCCTTGGACGAAATATACAAGATGCCACTTCATAATATTCGTCCATAGGCTATTCTAGGTGCTGCATCACCTTATTATTGGGCCAGGCCCATGTAATTTCGAAATACTTAAGTATAGGCTATTTTTAGAGTCTCAGATGTGTGGGGAAACAAGAGTTAGGGTTGGTTTCGGACCCCACCCTCAAGGGCCACGAAATTCCCTCCTCTTCCTCCATATATACAGCCCTTAGGGCGTCATTTAGACTTTGGGTTTTGTTTAGATTAAAAGTTCGCCATAGCTGCAACTTCGCGTTTCGCTTGTGTTCAACGACTGCACCAAGGCGCCACAGAACCCCACCTTCATTAATAAAGCTTTCCTCTTATATTCGCAATATCCAGATTGCAATCTTAGTTTCTTGCTTGTTCTTCGTTTGCTCGCAGGAAACAGGCCCTCGTGGTCAGGTTGATCGTGCTCCGGCGTGGTCAATAACCATCGGAAGTTGGTTTAGCGATTGCTATGGCGCGATGTCTCGCACATTCGTAGTCGGATCGTCAAGGTCGACTCCCACAGAAAACGATAGCCACCATCTCATCGAAACATCAGGACACCTTTGCCTCTATCAAGATCCTAAGGTTTCCTCCGGAGCAGCACGAGTGGGTCGACAGTAGTTACACGACGATGCCTTCATCAAGGTAATGACGTAGAACGTCGCCATCGCCTTCCATCGGCTCGGTTTTCACCGGCAACCATGTCTCCCCAACTCGTAGCCGGGACTAGATGATGGATCTCAAGATCCGATCACTAAGCTTCTGGCCGGCCACCACTGACGAAGAAGATGACCACCACCACTGGCTACACCGGCTAGAACAGATCTGCCATGGGTGCCACCAAGCAGACCACTAGGCCCTCGACACTGCCACCGATCTAAAGCCAGATGACATGCCGCCGAAGACCGCGTCACGCCGCCGCCCGATCCAGGCCAGCCGCCACAGCCGCCGCCCGTGGCCCGAGGTAGGGCCGACCGCCACCGCCGTCGAAGCCAACGCCGTCGCCTCTTGATCGGCCGCATCTCCATGTATGTTGGGGCCCCCGTCACCCCAGAGACGCGGGAGGGAGGAAGAGCCCCCGCCACCGCCGTTGGCCTCCGGGCGCAAGCCGACGGCGTCATCTGACGGCGACGGGAGGAGGAGTGGAAGATGGGCCAGGCCCGACGGCGGATAGGGTTGGGGAGCCCCCGAGTCACCCAAGCGGGGGGCGGCGCGGGGGACGTGGGGACAGATATTTGTACACTAGTCAAGATGACATAATGTAGACAAAATAAACTCAAGCAATACGATTAGACCCCATCGTTTTACCCTTAGTGATAACAATACAATACGTCCCTTGTTACCCCTATTAACACTGGGCGAGGACACCGCAAGATTGAACCCATCACAAAGCACCTCTCCCACTAAAGATAAATCAATCTAGTTGGCCAAATCAAACGGATAGATCGGAGAGAAATACAAACCTATAAAAATCACACATAATAAAGTTCAGGAAATACTCAATTACTTTAAATGAATATTCCAATCATAAACCTACAATTCATCGGATCCCAACAAAGACAACGCAAAAGAAGATTACATCGAATCGATCTCCATGAAGATCATGGAGAACTTTGTATTGAAGATCAAAGAGAGAGAAGAAGCCACCTAGCTACTAGCTATGGACCTGTAGGTCTGTGGTAAACTACCCACACATCATCGAAAGGCAGCAAGGTTGATGTAGAAGCCCTCCATGATTGATCCCCCTCCGGCAGAGTACCGGAAAAGGCCTCCAGATGGGATCACCGAAGAACAGAAGCTTGCGACGACAGAGAAGTTGTTTCAGGTGGCTCTCTGTTGGTTTCAGGATTTATGAGAACTTATAGAGTTGGAATTAGGTCAAACGAAGCTGCGTGGGTCCCACAAGCTCAGGTGAAGTGCCCCCTGGGGGCCCGCAGTGTGAGCTTGTGGTGCTCTCGTATCTCTTCTCGCCTCCTCCCGAAGCTCCTAGTGTTTGAGGAAATCACCGTAAAGGTTTATCATGTTTGGACTTTGTTTGGTATTGATTTCCTGAAAAACAAAAAACATGCAAAGAAACAACAACTAGCACTGGGCACTGGGTTAATAGGTTAGTTTCCAAAAATGATACAAAATTACACATAAAGCATCTGAGATTGATAATATAATAGCATGAAACAATTAAAAATTATAGATACATTGGAGACACATCAGCATCTCCAAGCTTAATACCTGGCCGTCCTTGAGTAGGTAAATGATAAAAATATAATTTTTGATGTTGAATGCGAGAAAATGGATTGATCCTTAGTGGCATTAAGCCAAGGTTGGTGCGCTCCCTGAAAGAGGCATATTGTAAGTGGGTAGAGGAACTCAATTCCACCCTGTGAGGACTGCGCACCAACACACCTTTCTTCATGGTGTACGGCACCGAGGCTGTACTCCCTTGTGATATCATTCATTTCGCACACCGGGTGCGCATGTATGAGGAACAGGAGGCCGAGCTTGATCAGCGGGCACTTTGGAGCCCTGGAAGAAGAGCACAATGTAGCCTGGGCACAATCCATGATCTATCAGCTGCAGGCACGACACTATCAAAGCAGGGAAGTCCGGTCGAAGGATTTCAATGTAGGAGACCTGGTCATGAGGCTCCACCAGGAAAAACAGAAGCATAAATGATGTAGGGTGGAAACCCTAGGGCCTATCTTTCATAATTGGAGCAGATCCTACGAAGAAAATGAGGGGAAACACGATGGGGAAACGAGAGGAAAAACTCAAATCAACGAGAAACGATCACACATGTGCTAGATCCATGAACATAAAGAGTGATACATGATCCAAACGCAACAAGGGACGATACAAGAGGTGGCAGTTCTTCTTCATGAGGAGGTCTTGAGGGGTATTCCCGTTAGGGGTCTTGAATCCACTTGGGGGATCTTCTCCGTAGAGGTCGTGAACTCCGATGGAGAAGGTATCAAGTGGATGAGCAAAGCTCTATCTCTCAAATGAGCTAATCCTTTGCTAATCCTAGAAAGAGGAAGGAGCAGGAGTATATATAGGAGCATCGGTTTGTGAAACGTGAGACGTCGCGGAACATCTTGGGCTAAAAGTAGTTCTTAGAGAGCGTGGCAAATGTCTTGTCGCGGCCAAAGTGTCCCATAAGTCATCCTCCATGAGATTCTTGCAAAAGTAACAAACGAAGAGAAGACTCGGGGATACATGGTTTGTTAGCTCTCATAAGATAATCATCTTTGATATAATAGCGCTCCCAAGATGTATGCGTTAAACATTTGTCATAAGGAATAGCAAAAGTAGGATCATGCGCATACAAGTCTTTTATGTGCTCAAAGCCAATGACATTCAATTCAAGTTGGGTAAAAAGCATGCATCTACGGGAAAGCGCATCCGCCACAACGTTTTCCTTACCTTTGATGTACTTGATGACATAAGGAAATGACTCAATGAATTCACTCCACTTACCATGACGCTTGTACAACTTAGTTTCACCCTTAAGATACTTAAGTGTTTCATGATCGGTGTCGAGAATGAACTCATGAGGGCGAAGATAATGCTCCCAAACATGCAAGACTCTCACTAAAGCATATAACTCTTGTCATATATGGGGCAATTGAGTTGCGCTCCGGAAAGTTTTTCACTAAAGTAAGCTATGGGGCACTTCTCTTGCATTAACACGCCTCCTATGCCATAACCGCTAGCATCGCAATGTATCTCAAATGGTTTATCAAAGTTGAGTAATGCAGGCAAAGGGGCATGTGTAAGCAATTTCTTAAGATCGTTAAATGTGGTATCTTGGGATGGTCCCCAAATAAATGGTGCATTTTTCTTACTCAAAGCATGTAAAGGGGATGCAATAGTGCTAAAGTCCTTAAAGCATCTATGGTAGAAGCCGACTAGACCAAGGAAACTTCATACTTTTTGCAAGTTGGTTGGTTGAGGCCAAGTTTTAATAGCATTGATCTTAGGTTCATCTACATGAACACCCTTAGAAAACACAACGAAACCCAGAAAAATGAGCTTATCAACACCAAAAAGGCATTTGTCCATATTAGCATAAAGGTGCTCTTTTCTAAGTGTTTGCAAAATGGTTCTAAGATGGGTGACATGATCTTTGAGATATTTGCTGAAGACAATAATATCATCAAAATAGACCACAACAAATACGCCAATGTATGGGCGCAGAACAAAACGCGTCACACGCATAAAGGTGCTGGGTGCTTCGGATAAACCCATTGGCATGACCAACCATTCATACAAGCCAAACTTGGTTTTGAAAGCGGTTTTCCATTCATCACCTTCATGGATGCATATTTGATAGTAGCCACTTTTAAGTTCAATTTTAGAGAAAATTGTGGCTCCGCTAAGCTCATCTAGCATGTCGTCTAAGCTGGAATGGGGTAGCAATATCTAGCCGTGATAGCATTGATAGGACGACAATCGGAACACATGCGATATGCAACAAGGATTACCGGGACGACACATGGGCTCAAACTTTCTCGTACGTGGCCATTGTCAATGAGTTGTTGTACTTGCCGTTGGACCTCCTTGGTTTCCTCGGGGTTGACGCAGTAGGGATCCTTGTTAGGAAGAGGTGCTCCGAGGATGAGGTCCATTCGGTGTTCGACGCCTCGTAGTGGAGGTAGACCCGGAGGTAGCTCGTCGGGGAATACATCTTGGAGTTCCTGTGTAACACCCTGGATGTAAACTTCCCCTTTTGGGCAATATATCAATTTGGCCTCATCCAAGTCTTGTGGGTTCTTGTCATGCTTGGCCTCTTGTTGTTTGGTTATGTGGGTTTTTTTCTTTTCTTTGTTTTGTTCTTTTGCCATATTGCATTTGTGCCTCTTGTCATATTGCTTTCCCTTCTTATCATGTGATTGTGGTGTTCCCTTGCATGTCATGTGGTTGTGGTTTTCCCTTGCATGTCATGTGGTTGCATGTTTCATTCTCATCTTGCATTGCCATCCCTCCTTCCTCTACTTCTTTCCTTTTCAAATGCCATATATTTCCTTTCTCAATTAATGTTCATCTTCTCCCTGCTAATCATGCTCTTTGCACTAAAACTCTCTGCCAAATATCTCCTCATTTGAAGTTGTTATGGTCAGGTTCAAATGGCACAAGTTTGAAATATTTCCAAACTTGCATTATTTTTCTACCTTTAAAATGTCCATTACAATTTATTAAAATTGTGGAGAATTCCAGAGTGTGGGGATATTTTCCTTTCACTCAAACTCTTTTCTTTTCTTTCTGCACTTTCTTTTCTCTTCCTTCTTATTTTTAAAAGGAGAAAAGAAAGGAGGCAGCAGCAAGCAGCAGCCCAGCTTCACCTCCCCACTGGCCCCGGCCACTCCGAGCCGCCCAGCTCCCCAAAGAGCCCCGCAGCCCAGTGAGAGGCGCGCCAGCCTGCTTCCCTCTCCTCCTGTCTCACAGACCCACGCCGCTTACCCCCGCTTAGCCCCTGGCCCACGTGGCAGCGCCGGCCCCGCCTGGCAGCGACCGCCTGTGCTCCTCACCCGCCTTTTCTCTCCTCTCGCCGCCATCGCCATGGGGACCCCGAGCACGAGGGAGCACGAGCTCGACCTCGTCGCCCTAGCCCTACTTATCCCTCTCGCGTGACCAACCGCACCTTAGGGTTTCCCTCTCCCTCTCCGCCGCCGCCGTAAGAAACTACCCCATTCGCCGCCCGCTTGCTCCCGAGCGCATCTGAGCGCGCCTGCGCCGCCGCGTTCTCTCCGCCACCCCAACCATCCGCACCTTGTCCGTCGTCTTCCTCGTCGTCGACCACGCCCACGACGCCGACCACGGGGCCCGGATCGCCAAGTTCGCCGACGCCTCTGTTCGGTCGTCTTCTCGGTCAAGTTCCCGCGAAGATTCGTGGCACGATCTCGCCGCCAGCCCGCCTCCGCCGCCGATTCCTTGTCCTAGGGTAAGGAGGTATACCCCACTTCCTCCCTGCTCCTTCTTGTCGCCGCTAGTTCTCCGTAGAGTAGGGTCCGGTCGTGTCTTTGTCGCGCCGGCGTGCTCGGCGTGCTCGTAGTAGTTGGGTTCAGGTTGTTTTGGCCAGCGTGGATGCCACGATTCCCGCCGGCTTGTCCTTCTCGAGTCCGTGGAGTTCTCCTGCACCCCTGGGCCAGGTCCGAGGGCGCAGAGCTCCTCAGAGCCGCCGTTGCCTCGCCGGCGTCGTCGGTAGTTGTCTCTGCCTCGAGAAGCGCCTGGTAGTTGGTCAAGTGGCCAGCTTCCCGTATCCTACCGAATCCCCTACCCTAGCCGAGCTGGTCGACTCCCCGCTCTCTCACCGCGGCGACCTGGGTTCGAACCCCAGGCGCGCCACTCCCCCCTTTTTATCTCTGCTTTCGTTTTTTTCCTCCGGTGCGTTTACTCTGCAGCAGTAGTAGTAGAGGGCCGAGGCCCTTCCTCTGTCACGCCGCCCAGACCAGCCCAGCAGTAGCAGTGGTTCCACTGGGAGACCCGGTTCAATCCCCGAGGCTGTTTTCTTTCCCCTTTAAAACCCATTTTCACCCCTGCCTCTATGACAAGAGGGCCATCCTGTCACCTCTCAGCCTCCTCCATGCATATATTTTTTCTTTTACCCCACGCTTCCATTTCCGCTTTGTCTCTTTTCTGTTTTAGGCAAGTCCAAATCTGGACATTTCCAAATCTGGAAATTGCCAATTCTGTCAACTTCCTTTTTAGGCAGGTTTTAACTTAATGCTTTTGTGATGATTTTTCATCGCAACCCTAACATATTATATATGTTTTTGGGTAGAAAAATCCCACCAACTCAGTGGTGGCATTAGTTTCTGCATTTGGGCAAGTTTATGATCATGTCTTTTTGCATCATGGTTATGTGTTGTCTTTCATGTGCATATTTAGTTGATTTGTGCTATGAGGTAGTTTTGTGCACATGCATGGCTTTGTTCATCTTGCTGTTATCGTAGGTTTCTCACCATTCTTGTTTTTCCCGTCATATCCAACCCGTGCATCCGTTTCCGGTGATCTCTATATCGATTTCTACCGAAATCACCTCATCTTTCCGATGGCATGCTTGGTTAGCCAAGATGATGCCTGGTTTTCCATTCACCTTCCGGAGCGCACATACGCTTTGCATATCACATCCCGCATATTCATGTCCTGTTTTTGCATCATATTGATTGTGCATTGCACCGTGATTTATTGTGGTTCCTTGTTTTGTTGTTGCTTTGGGTAGAGCCGGGAGACGAGTACGTGAACGAGGAACCTGTTGAGAACGCCGAGGATCAAGCTTTCGACAACTCGAGAACATTGCGTGCAAGATGACCATACCCTCGAATCACTTCTATCTTTGCTATGCTAGTTGCTCGCTCTTTTGCTATGCCTATGCTGCGATGCCTACCACTTGCTATGTCATGCCACCCATATTGCCATGTCAGCCTCTAACCATCCTTTTCCTAGCAAACCGTTGATTGGCTATGTTACCGCTTTGCTCAGCCCTCTTATAGCGTTGCTAGTTGCGGTGAAGCTGAAGTTTGTTCCTTGTTGAACATGGAGTTGTTGTTCCTTTTGGAACATGTTTACTTGTTGGGATATCACAATATATATATCTGCTATAATTTAATGCATCTATATACTTGGTAAAGGGTGGAAGGCTCGGCCTTATGCCCGTGTTTTGTTCCACTCTTGCCACCCTAGTTTCCGCCATACCGTGTTATGTTCCTTGATTTTATGCTCCTTACACGGTTGGGTGATTTATGGGACCCCTTGACAGTTCGCTTTGAATAAGACTCGCCCAAAGAAGGCCCAACTTTGGTTTTACCATTTGCCACCTAAGCCTTTTTCCCCGGTTTTCGCGAGCCCGAGGGTCATCTTTATTTTAACCCCCGACCAGTGCTCCTTCGAGTGCTGGCCCGAACCGGCAGATCATGGGCCACCTCGGGCAACTCGAGGGCTGGTTTTACTCGAGGCTGACCTATCCGGTGTGCCCCGAGAACGAGATATGTGCAGCTCCTATCGGGATTTGTCGGCACAATCGGGTGGCTTTGCTGGTCTTGTTTTATTGTTGTCGAAATGTCTTGTAGTCCGGGATTCCGAGATTGATCGGGTCTTCCCGTAGAAGGAATAATCCTTCGCTGACCGTGAGAGCTTATAATGGGCTAAGTTGGGACACCCCGCAGGTAATATCTTTCAAAGTCGTGCCCGCGTTATGAGGCGATGGGAATTTGTTAATGTCCGGTTGTAGAAAACTCAAAGTTGACCTCAATAAAATACACATCAACCGCGTGTGTAACCGTGATGGTCTCTTCTGCGGAGTCCGGAAGTGAACACGTGTTGGAGTTATGTCTGACGTAAGTAGTTCAGGATCACTTCTTGATCACTACTAGTTTCACGACCGTGCTTTGCTTCTCTTCTCGCTCTCTTTTGCGATGTAGCCACCATATATGCTAGTCGCTTGTTGCAGCTCCACTTTACTACTCTGTCCTTCCTATAAGCTTAAATAGTCTTGATCTCGCAGGTGTGAGATTGCTGAGTCCCCGTGACTCACAGATACTTCCAAACACAGTTGCAGGTTCCGATGAGGCGGTCAGATGATTCCACCGAGCTCAAGTGGGAGTTCGACGAGGAACGTGGTCGTTACTATGTGTCGCTTCCAGATGATCGTAGTGGTGCCCAGCTTGGGACGATTCGGGATCTGTGTTAGCATTTGGGGTATCTTCTTTTATTTTGGTTCCGTAGTCGGACCTTGAGTGTACTCAATGATGTATGGTTAATTATGTATCGTGTGACGTGGCGATTGTAAGCCAACTATGTATCTTTCCCTTGATTATTACATGGGTTGTGTGAAGATTACCTCACTTGCGACATTGCTTTCAATGCGGTTATGCCTCTAAGTCGTGCCTCGACACGTGGGAGATATAACCGCATCGGGGGCGTTACATCCTGCAATAGAGAAGATAACACTAAAGGTAGATTATGAGAGGTGTTAGTTTTAGGTGCCTCGTCCTTGCATAATAGGACAAAGTGCATAACACTTGATGGGTTCTCACACACTTCTCTCATCTCACTTTTGGTAGCGAATAGCACTAGGTTTTCCTTGTGGCTCATCGTGGAGGCACTCAATTTTAGCTTGTGACGCTCACTCTCTTTTTGGTGGTTCGGTCTCTCACTATTCTCTCCATGATGGTTGGTAGCTTTCTTGTTGGCGATCACTTGGCTTGGAGACATAGGTCGTAGCACGTAACCCTTCCCTTTCATCTTGAAGCTGTAGCGATTTGTTCGCCCGTTGTGGATGACTCCGCGGTCAAATTGCCAAGGTCGTCCAAGTAGGAGGTGGCAAATGGACATAGGAACGACATCGCACTCCAAAGTGCCTTCGTATGCTCTGATTTTGAAGGAGACTTGTTCCACTTGAACTGTGCCGGAGTCGCTAAGCCATTGGACCTTGTAGGGATGAGCGTGCTTCATCTTGACCAATTGGAGCTTGGAGCATAGTTCTTCACTTGCCAAGTTATGGCAACTTCCTCCGTCGATGATGACCTTCACGGACCATCCATTGATGCCCGCCTTGGTGTGGAAGACATGGCATCTTTGGTCTTCGTCTTGTTGATGTTGAAGAGTTAAGAACTTGGAGACAATGAGAGCGGGGCTTGAATATTCGTCACAAAGGACTTGGTCATCTTCATCTTGATTCACTTGCTGGTGCATAGCCACATTCTCAAGGGCTTCTGTTTCTCCTTCACTAATGAGTCGTATGTACCGTCATCATTGAGGATCATGGTGCGCTTGTTGGTACACTCGAAGGAACTGTGGCCTCGGCCGCCGCATGTGAAGCATTTGTTGGAACTTATCTTGATGGTCTCATCCGGTGGAGTTGTAGATGATGAAGCTCTCAGCTTGAAGTTGCTTGTAGTAGGAGGACGACTTGAGGTTGTCGAAGTTTTCTTGTAACTTGACTTGTCGCCGGTGCTTGGAGAAGGTTTGGTTGAGGTAGAAGGTGTTGGAGTCGTTGAAGCTTGATTGTATGAGCCGTATGTCTTCATAGAGTACTTGGCATACTTGAAGTCATCTTGCAGTTGTCGCTCCGCCTTAGTATCTTGATGCAATAGCTCGATGAGGTTGGTGTATGGTTGGAAGTCGGTGATTTTTTGATAGGGTGATTGAGTCCATTCAAGAAGCGTGCCATATTTTGCTCATCATATTCCGTGATATTAGCTCGTATCATGGCAATCTCCATTTCTTTGTAGTACTCTTCAACGGTCTTTTTTCCTTGCTTGAGGAGTCGTAGTCGCTTGAAGAGGTCGCGGTTATAGTATGTTGGCACGAAGCACGCTCTCATGACATCCTTCATTTGATCCCAAGTTGTTATTGGTGGTTCACCTCTTGCTTCTCAATGCTCAGTGACTTATTCCCACCAAATGAGGACATAGTCTTGGAACTCAAGGGATACCATGTCGATCTTCTTCTCTTCCTCATAGTTGTGCAAACGAAAGATCTTGTCAACCTTCAATGCCCATGAAAGATACTCTTCGGGATCATTGCTTCCGGAAAACTTGGGCATGGTGAACTTGAGTTCGCCGTAGCGTTGCTCTTCATTGTGTTGGGGTCGAGGGTGATGACATCCTTGACGAGGAGGATTGCCTCCCTCAACTTGCTCTTGGCGTGGAGGATTCCCATTGTCTTGTTGCTCTTGGCGAACTTGTGGTTCTTGTCTATCTTGTGGAGGAGCTTGTGGAACTTGCAGGTGCAAACGTGCCTAATAGTTGTTTCTTGAACTTCATCTCGAAGTGCTTCTTCTTGCTCACGCGTATGTAGGGTGCGTGCAGCAATGGCACGACTTGTGTCTCAGAGGGCACATTGCGCCTGATGTGCTTGAGCTTCTCATTGTTGTTGTTGTTGTTGTTGTTGTTGTTGTTGTTGTTGTTGTTGTTGTTGTTGTTGTTGTTGTTGTTGTTGTTGTTGTTGTTGTTGTTGTTGTTGTTGTTGTTGTTGTTGTTGTTGTTGTTGTTGTTGTTGTTGTTGTTGTTGTTGTTGTTGTTGTTGTTGTTGTTGTTGTTGTTGTTGTTGTTGTTGTTGTTGTTGTTGTTGTTGTTGACAGAGAGCTTGGGCGTCTTGCTCGTCTTGGTGTTGGCGTGCTCGCTCTTCCTCTTGTTGGCGTAGGTGTTGTCGTTCTTGTGCTTGCGCAAAGGTAGCTTGATTTTGGCGATGTCGATGTTCTTGCCCTTGAAGTTTCTCTTGAGGATCGGTGTCATGTAGAGGATTGCGGTTTTCTTAACGGTCTTGGCGCGCGGCTCGACAAAGAGTGTTCGGCGTTGGTGTACTTGAGCCGGAGATGGTGTCGTCAAAGTGTCGACACGAGCGGCTCTGTCTTGAATATGACGAAGTGGTAGAAGAGCGGTTGACCAACAAGGCATGAATCTCGTCCATTCTTGCATTATTCTCTTGTTTTTATTCGTCGAGCTTGTTGTCGAAGTAGTCTCTTGTACGTTGCTCGGAATGTCGCAAGTCGGTGGCGAGATTGTCGATGCGGTCGGTCAATGCTTGTTGTTCTTGATGCAATGCCCTTTGTGCACCGAATAGGTGGTTCTTGATGACGAAAGTGTTCGGGTCCTCATCTCGCTTGATGAATAGTGGGTTGGTAGAAGTAGTTGGTCTATCCATCATTCCAATTAAATGTGTGGGTGGAAGAAAGAAAGAACAATCACTACTGCAGGATGCTGCTAACGCGACACTACGATCAGAGACCCTTCGACGAAACTGTGTGCGATGCCATAATCACAAACGGTGGTGTTAAAAAACCATCTAAAAAGGTGCAAAATGTTTGCGATGGAGGATGCATCAAACACGGTTCAGATTTTAGTTGCATGTGCGATGCAGGGCATACGGTTCAGTTTAGTTAACTGTTTGTGATGAGGAGGTACAAAAGAAACGGGCAGCCAAATGAAGGTGTGTGCGAATATACAACATACGGTTCACTCAGATGAACTGTTTGTGATTAGGCAACACAAAAGAAACGGTCAGCCAGATCAAGGTGTGTGCCATATACGGCATGCAATTCACTCGGATGAACTATTTGTGTTGAGACAAGAGAACAAAAACGGTTCAATATAACAAGATGTGTGTGATACGCGGCAAATAGGTCTGTAATCAGAAATGTGTGCGAAGACCGATAATAACACAGACGGTTGGTGCTAATAAGACGTGTGTGTTGTGCGATGGGATTGCATACAGAACAACACCATATATATATATATATATATATATATATATATATATATATATATATATATATATATATATATATATATATATATATATATATATATATATATGTCCTTATATGTGTGTGTGTACACACACACACACACACACACACACACACACGCTTATAAGGACATGGTTGCATAACCAAATTAAACATCCACTTACATAGGTGTATATATAGACACACACACACACACACACACACACACACACACACACACGCTTATAAGGACATGGTTGCATAACCAAATTAAACATCCACTTACATAGGTGGATATATATATATATATATATATATATATATATATATATATATATATATATATATATATATATATATATATATATATATATATATATATATATATATATATATATATATATATATATATATATATATAGACACACACACACACACACGCTTATAAGGACATGGTTGCATAACCAAATTAAACATCCACTTACATAGGTGGCTACTACAACCATGGCATTTGCACACACCAAAGTAAACTATTACATGCATAATTACATAGGTGGCTACTACACACATGAAAGTTCCACACACCAATAAAGTAAACTATATATTACATGCATGATTAACTAGCATAAACGATCATCCGATCATCATCTACTTCTTGTGACGCTTTGCTCGCTTGTGGCTCGATCCGGCTCGCCGATTTGGGTAACGAGGCACTTCCTCATGTCAACGATCCGCTGTGCATCTCGTAGCATGTGTACACGCCTTGGCCACGAACCCGAGGTGAGGTTCATCCAGCTTGTCAGATCCAGCCCCGTGCGTGATAGGGACTTGTTCTCTGGGCATCCCGCTTCATCTTTTCGTAGTAACGAGATAGACACTACAACACAACTTATAAATTGACAGATGGAGTACTAGTTACAGTGATGCATATAGTTAAGCAAAGGGATCGCACATGTCTGTATTGAGTGGAATGAGAATGCAATAGCACAATAAGAATTAAGGCCATGATGATGTGATCGCAGTGGTGGTTACAGGAGGCAAGAAGAAAGATGCATCCATCAACATATGACCTCCTCCTCAACTCAGTGCGCCGGGCCACCGACCGACGACTAAGGAGCGGCGGCTTTTGTGGTGATGTCAAGGTGCTTCTCAGCAAGGCATCCAAGGCTTCCAGCCGGCTGAAGAAGGCCAACGTCGTAGCGTCCTCACTGGCCTTGTAGATACCTATATACACGATTTGCTCGTACACATGGATGTGTATGTCGACGGATTCTAGCAGGGCGAGGCGCCTCGCGGCAAGCGCGACCTCCAGGTGGACATTCTTCGTGGCGTCGACGGTAGTCGCAGGCCATCGCTGCTTGAAAGAGGTTCCAGCAATGGAGGCCGATTAGGTGGCAGCAATGAGGAGCCCGGTGCGTAATGGAGGAGTACAATGATGTCGCTCATGAGCTTCTTGACGATGATGAACCTATTGGTGGTGCGAACGATCATCTGGTCCAACTTAGAGTCGTAGCTAGCGTCGATGGCGGACTTCGACCGCTGTCGCCAACACCGTCTGGAGACGATCCACGATACCATGCTGTAGGCCGGCGTCGTGGACCATCTGGCACAGCCGCTAGCCGCTCGCGTGCATCACCGCCATGGGTTTGGAGTGAGCACTTTTGTTCTTATTAGTGTAGGTGCTTAGGCAAATGCTTAGGTGTGTACGATGTGGTAGATGCATTGGAATGGAGGGGCACCTTTATATGAGTGCAAACCGCGTTGCATTCAAATCATGCAACCTCTTTTCCCGGTCCTCCTCCCATTACTTCCCTCATGCATTCTGTACCGGGAACTGCGCCGCCCGCTGTCAAATCGGATAGTACTGCACCGCCCGCTGCACCGCCCGCTGCACGCCCGGTTGAACACGCCTCCTCGCCTCCATCTATGCTTAATGAATGAATTTTAGTTGCAAAAATTAGATACTGCTAGTGATTTTTAGCTTCATATTTTGACAAATCGCAGTGTTACAAGGTTGACAAATGGCAATGTTACTAGATCAACAAATGTCAATCTTTCCAGTTTGACAAATGGCAACATACCCAATATGACAGATGCAAATCTTACCAAATTGTTTGTACGTGGTTGCACACGGGTCATCCAAAACAACCGTTTGCGTTGAAGGGATGCACAAATCCTGCACTGCGGATTTTCCCTTGACTTAAGGGGGAACACCAGAGCTCTCACTTTGCATACGGGTGTTCTATCTAATACGTTTGCGATTAAGAGCTGCAGAAATCCTGCTCGACACATTTTCTCTTGGCTTCCTGGGGTAGCTATCGGTTTGCATACGGGTGTTCTAACTAAAACATTTGCGATCAAGATCTGCACAAATCCTGGTCGACACATTTTCCCTTGGCTTCCTGGGGAAGCTGTCGGTTTGCATACGGGTGTTCTAACAAAAACATTTGCGATGAGTGTTTTATATTTAAAAACCATTGATGTTTTCTTCAAAAGAAAATAGTTTGATAAGTCTGTACATTAAGAGAGAGAAACGCAAGTTCATTCAAACCGTATCTTTCATTCAGTCACACTGCGAATTTATATTCATATGATCGAGAATTCGAGATACAGTATTAAACCCCAAAAAACTATTTCCGGTGGCGGCGGAGGCGGCATGCCGCGCCGTCGTTGTCGTCCTCCGGGACACCGCTGTTGAAGTCTTTAAGGCAGCACAAAATGTTTTTCACTTGTAAATCAAATATCTTGTCATAGCGCGATCGACGAGCGGGGCGCGGGAGGACGACAACTGGCGCTGTTGAGAGGTAGCGGTCGACGGCTGCGTCCCATGCCGCTGAGGGGGGCGCGCGCACGGGCACAGGCATGGCGGGTGCAGCCAAACGCAAGGGGACTGGTGCCGCAGTGGATGGAGGGGCGCACACGGGCAGGGGCACGGGCGCGGCGGGTGCAGCCAAACGCTTGGGGGCCGGCGCCACGGTGGGTGGAGGGGCACGCACGGGCATGGGCGCTGGCGCTGTCATGTACACAAGCTCGCGCGGGTCCGTGGAGACCTTGCTGACGCCCGCGGCTTCCAGCTCTGCGATAGTGCTCGACGACCAGCCTGACAATGCTACGGGGATGGTCCCTGGCAGGGGCGCGGGGATGGGAGCTGGGACAGGAGCGGGGGCAGCAACCGCCGCGGCCAGCTCGTTCTGGGCCATGTCCATGAGGCCCCATTCCTCCTTATTTTCTATCTCCTCCGACTCGGAGTCGACTTCACCAAACTTGAAGACTAGTGGAAGATGATCATTCCGCGCCATGGCATTGGTGGAGGTCTACGAGAGGGAGGGGAATGGGAGGCGAACAGTAAGGCCGCCCGTTTTAAACAGCGGCTCGGGCGCCATTAATGGAGAGGAGGGCGGGCGGCCATGGAAGTCAAAGGGCTCGCTTCCTAGTGAGCTCACAGAGCGCATAACTCGCACGCTTCTGGTGAGCCTACACATTGAGGACAACTTGCACGCCTCGATCAGCTCACAGATCGGACTCGCCGCAGCCTCCTGCTCACCAAGGTCAAGCACCTGTCCGCATGACACCTCCTATAGCCATTAAAGTGAAGACACGTGGCGTCACGTGAATGGTTAACAGAACGCACATGATTTGAATTATACAAACGTTTGAGATATTAAAGTGGCAGCTATTTTCTTAAAATGCCTTTGTTGGCTGTTATTCGAGTGCGCCTTCTCTCAAAATGGACACGAAAAATACGACTGCATGTCGGGTGCCATTCCATGATAGCATGCCAAGTTTCATGAATTTCAGTCAAGTTTTGGATTTACTAGAATTTAAAAACAAAGTATCTCAACGTTTTGCCGGCAATCAACGGTGCCCTGGTGTTTGAAATTCATTCCCATTTCTTGCATGGGACCTAAGCATGCACCCAAGGGCACATATTTGATTTTTCAACCAATTTATATGCACTAGAGCATGTGCATGTAGTTCAAATTTGAATTATGCACATAAATGCATTGAAAACTCAATTAATGCATAAAACATCCAAATGAGCCTCGAAAAATAAAAAAAACAATGGCACAACACTCCTGTCGTTCTATGTTGACACGAGAAATTTTTTGAAAGCAATAAGAGGCAATGGATATCGTTTCGTCTCCAAAGGTGGGAGGTTCCCTACCGAAACCATCAGGCTTGTTGTGAGAAGCTCTGGTTTGTGAGAAGCATATCCCAAACCTGCCCGAAATGGGACAAAAAATTTACCACGACATGTTGATGCCGCTGCATGATAGCATGCCAAGTTTCATGAATTTAAGACGAGCTCTGGATTTACTAGAATTTAAAAACCATGTATCACAATGTTTGCGGCCGAGTGACCGTGGCAGGGTGTTTGAAATTCATTACCATTTCTTGCCTGAGACCTAAGCATGCACCCAAGGACACAGATTTGCATTTTCAACCAATTTATATGCATTAGAGCATGTGCATGTAGTTCAATTTTGTATTATGCACATAAATGCATTAAAAACTCAATTAATGCATAAAAATGTCCAAACGATCCCCGAAAAATCCCAAAAATTGACACAGCACTCCTGTTGTTCGACGTTGGCACGATAAATTTTTTGAAAGCAATAAGAGGCAATGGATATCGTTTCGTCCCCAAAGGTGGGACGTTCCCTACCGAAACAATCAGGCTTGTTGTGAGAAGCTTTGGTTTGTGAGAAGCATATCCCCCAATCTGCCCCAAATGGGACAAACAAATTACCACGGCATGTTGATGCCGCTCCATGATAGCATGCCAAGTTTCATGAATTTTAGACGAGCTTTGGTTTTAATAGAATTGAAAAACCAGGTATCTCAATGTTTGCGGCCGAGTGACCGTGGCAGGGTGTTTGACATTCCTTCCCATTTCTTGCATGGGACCTAAGCATGCAACCAAGGACAAACATTTGATTTTACAACCCGTTTTTTATGGACGGAGCACGTGCATGTAGTTCAATTTTGAATTATGCACATAAATGCCTAGAAAACTCAATTGACATATAAAAATATCCAAACGATCCCCAAAAAATTCCAAAATTTAACACGACACTCCTGTTGTTCTATGTTGACACGAGAATTTTTTTGAAAGCAATAAGAGGCGACCGACATTGTTTCGTCCCCCAAGGTGGCACGTACCCTACCGAAACCATCAGGCTTGTTGTGAGAGAATCTCTGGTTTGCGAGAAGCTTATACCCACACCTGCCCAAATGGGATGATATTTTTACCACGACATGTCGCGACCGTTCCATCATAACATGTCAGGTTTCATGAATTTTAGACGAGTTTTCGATTTACTAGAATTGTAAAACCATGTATCTCAATGTTAGTGGTCGAGCAACAGTTTCAAGGTGTTTGACATTCGTTCTCATTTCTTGCATGTGACCTAATCTTGCAACCAAGGACAAACATTTGATTTTGCAACCCGTTTTTATGGACGGAGCACGTGCATGTAGTTCAATTTTGAATTATGCACATAAATGCCTAGAAAACTCAATTAACGTATATAAATGTCCAAACGATCCCCGAAAAAAATCCAAAATTTAACACGACACTCCTGTTGTTCTATGTTGACACCAGGAAAAAAATTGAAATGAAGAAGAGGCGACGAATATCGTTTTGTCCACAAAGGTGACATGTTTCCCTAACAGAACCATGAGGCTTTCTTGTGAGAAGCTCTGGTTTGTGAGAAGCTTATACCACAACCTGCCTCAAATGGTACAATATTTTTTACCCCAGCATGTTGATGTCGTTACATGATAGCATGCCAAGGTTCATGGATTTCAGACGGGTTTTGGATTTACTAGAATTAAAAAAGCAAGTACCTCAACATTTGCCGGAGAGCCACGGTGTCGTGGTGTTCGAAATTCATCCCCATTTCTTGCATGGGACATAAGCGTAAACCCATGGACACATATATATGATTTTACAACCCATGTTGGTGCACCAGACCATGTGCGTGTGCTTTAATTTTGAATTGTGCACCTGAAATGGCTAGAAAACCAATTTAATGTATAAAATTTCCAAACGAACCCTGAATAATTCCAATTTTTTTACGCACACATATAGTTGCATGTTCACTACAGATAAAAGGTCTAGCAATTTAAACACCGTCCATTGCCGCTCTGACCCCATTATGTAATATAAATCAAGATGAAAAATCAAGTAGATCCCAGACAGTTTATTATCACCAACCGTGTGAGATGCAGCACAAAATATCTTGGAGCACCGTCGGATTATAGTACGCATACGGCTTATGCGAGAAGGTGCGACGGCTACAGTCCACAGCCCGCTCTGAATAAGGGATCGTGTTTGATGACACATTGCGCGCCAGTTTTTTCGCTGAAGCGATTCCAAATTTTTGGTTTACCAAAAGCCACATTTCCCCTGTTTCCGCCTTCCTTTCCAAGTTGAAACCTTCACTCCTTGCTTGCAGCGCCGCCTCCTCACTGGCGATCCTCCTTCGCGCTGCTCGGCCTCGCCTATCCAGGCAGGTAATCCACACCCGACCCCCATCCTCCTCCTCCTTCCACATCCCACATGCCCCGACCGCCGGCGCGAGTGCACACCTTCCACCCAAATCACCGACCCCTCCACCAAATACGCACCACCCTAAGCCATGGTGCACGCAGTATAGCCAGGATCTCAAGGAGAATTTGGCAGCGGACAAGCAAATCACGGTCGCACGCGCGGATGAGATCGCGATGGCTGCCATTCGTGCCGACCCCCAGATCTTGGAGGAGCACCTCGCCATTGAGGCCGCCGTCGACGCCTCGCGCGCCGACGCCGCGACGTGGTTGTCTTCTTTAAACGATAGTTCATGGCGTTTTCTCGAGGCCACCGTCGGTGCCTTCGACGAAGACTACGAGGTGTTTTCTCAGCTTGCACGTGCTTACCTCATCTCGAGAGCCAACAGGTTGGTGCCCGGAGCGGCTCAGGCAACTCACCACTACAATGAGGGCACCCACGAAGCGAGGCCTCGCCCTCTTCCATGTCCAAGGAGCCAATCATCATCGATATCTCCGACAATGAGGAGTAGCTTGTCTTATTAGCTCACTATAAGGACCCATGTTCAGTTTGCTAGCTAGTGCCTTTCCTTAACAAATTCTAGTGAATTGTGCTATCTACTTTTACCATGCAATCTTATGCTCTAGAGTATATGTTCTATATGTCGTGCAATGTGGTGTTCAGTTAACTGTTTGGTTCAATTCTGCAAATGTGATGTTCAATTCTTCAGAGTGCAATGTTCCAAGTTGTAAAACATGCTTGGTTTGGTTAACTATCCAATCTTCTATTAGGAGTATGTTATATTGTGCAATGTGGTGCTCAGTTAACGTTTGGTTCATTTGTTGTGGTGTTTAGTCAACAGTTTGGTTCAATTCTGCAATGCGATGTTCAATTGTTGTGGGTGCATTTTGTTATTGTATACCATGTGAGAAATAAATCGAATTTGGCTGTACTAAATACATGAGAAACAAATACAATTGCTATATTTCCAAGTTGTTAAGCATGCTTTGTTTGGTTAACTGTTTGATCTTCTATTAGGAGTATGTTATATTGTGCAATGTGGTGCTCAGTTAACATTTGGTTCATTTGTTGTGGTGTTTAGTTAACTGTTTGGTTCAATTCTGCAATGCGATGTTCAATTGTTGTGGCTGCATTCTGTTATTGTATACAATGTGAGAAATAAATCGAATTTGGTTGTACTAAATACATGAGAAACAAATACAATTACTATATTTCCAAGTTGTTAAACATGCTTGGTTTGGTTAACTGTCTGATCTTCTATTAGGAGGATGTTATATTGTACAATGTGGTGCTCAGTTAACATTTGGTTCATTTGTTGTGGTGTTTACTTAACTGCATGGTTCAATTCTGCAATGCGATGTTCAATTGTTGTGGCTGCATTATATTATTGTATACCATGTGAGAAATAAATCAAATTTGGTTGTACTAAATACATGAGAAACAAATGCAATTGCTATATTTCCAAGTTGTTCAGCATGCTTGGTTTGGTTAACTGTCTGATCTTCTATTAGGAGTATGTTATATTATGCAATGTGGTGCTCAGTTAACATTTGGTTCATTTATTGTGGTGTTTAGTTAAATGCATGTGCATGGTCCGTTGTCTAATAGCACATTATTGTGCAATTGCAGGATCCATTTTAATATTTAGGTTTTTAACAATTTGGTCTTGCACATGTAGCTCCTGCTGTCAGAGGTTTTGACCCACTGTTCGACCCTTTTTGCATATGGGAAAATTGATGCGGAGCATCCTATGATCATCCCCATGTACACTACGACTTCTCCCCAAGCCCCTAGTACCCACATGTTGAGACCTCAAGCATACGCCATTGGACAGAAGGTGAACTCGCTCCTTTCTGAATCTTCCATTTCCGCATGTAAGACATGGATGCTACCTCAAGCGCGGACCTTGTGCATACTCAGGTACATCCGAGGAGACCATGAAGAGCCTAAGGACTAAGGCCAAGTGTGCGCGGGAGCGAGGGAAGGAGAGCCAGCTGCTACAGCCCGAGCGGTACTACCGCCCACACAAAGCGGTACTACCGCTGAAGGCCCACAAGCGGTACAACCGCTCAACCACCGCCCAACAACCGGCCAAGCTTCTGTGATGCAAGGCCGGTACAGCACCAGATTATCCCCGTAACAGCCACAACACCGGTACAACTGCCCCGGCAACCCGTACAACCGCTACTCCTTTTCGTGTACGCCACCAGGAGCCACCACCTAGGCTCCCAGCGGTACATTCGCCCCCGCGACCGGTACTACCGCCCTGCCTGTGCGCGGTGAAAGGGGTTTCACCCCATGTATCCCCCAACTTACCCCTTGGACTATATATACTTGTCCCCTAGCTCCGTACTAGGGTTAGCAAAGGATTAGCTCATGTTTGTGTGAGAGCTTTGCTCATCCACTTGGTTACCTTTCTCCTCGGAGACGCGCCTCCACCGGAGAAGATCCTTCCAAGCGGATTCAAGACCCCCTCTTGGGTGGCCCCCTCAAGACCTCCTCACGGAGAAGAACCGGTTACCATTGTATCGTCCTTTGTTGGACTTGGATCTTGTATCACACCTTTGTGTTTATCGATCTAGCGCATGTGTGATCTTTTCTTGTTGGTTGAGTGATTTCTCTCGTGTTTCTCTCGCGTTTCCCCTCGTTATCCCCTCGTGTTCTTCATGTTCCTTGTTGGGATCCGCTCCCTTCGTGAAAGATCAGCCATCTAGGGTTCTACCCTACATCATCTTGATATCATGAGCCACGTTGATCACGATTTCGGAGCCTCCCCTCTTTGTTTTCTAGCTTGATTTTGTTGTCTTTGTCCTAATTTCGAAAATCCCTACCAAAAATAGCCCCAATTTTTTTTGTGATTTGTTGGTAAGATGAAATTCTGTTGGATTTGATCCATGGATTTGCTTGGTTTCGTGGATCTAGCATCTCTCCAAGTTTCCCCACTTTCCATCCACGAAATCCATCAAATTTTGCCCCCGAAATCATCCATTTCCGCCCCAAAATCCATCCCGATCCAGATCTGAGAATTTTTCCCGATACCAGCGGTGCAACCGGTCACCAAGGCGGCGGTACTACCGCTCCCCCATTACCAGCCAGCAAAATCTGGTACCCCAGGACGCTCCCGGAGCGGTACAACCGCCAGTCCAAGCGGTACAACCGCCCCTCCCAGGTTCAGCCTCGGTTGATGGACAGTTTCGACCATAACTTCCACATCCGGAGTCCGATTTTCGTGTTCTTTAGCTTGTTGAGTAGCTATTGACATCCCCCATCCATCTAGATAGGTTCCATCACCATTTGACTCCATAAAATTCTTGGAACTTTGGCATCTTTGCCTAGGGCTTCCACCACATCATCCGCTACACCACCACCGACTTCCGCAACCTAACCCTTTTTGTTCCCCATTGCATATGTGGTTGCTTGAGTAGTGATTCGAGTCTCCTAAGGTGTTTCGGCTACTTAGGGACGGTTTCTTCTTCATCAACCACCACCTCCACTTCCGCATAGGCTTACCCACCATACACTTCCACCCCAACTTAACCAAATTTTGTTTGAGCTTGTTTGAGTTGTGGCTTGTGTCTCCTAAGGTGTTTTGGCTACTTAGGGACGGCAATTTCAACATTGACTCGCATAACCCATCATTCCACTTTCGCATTGCCTAGTGCAACACCACCACCGCATTTCACTACCACCATTTGACTTTTGTCCTTGAGATTTTGAGTCCGCGGTTTTTCCGTTTCCTAAGGTGTTTCGGCTACTTAGGGACGAGTATCCATCATCTTGGTATCTACATCAAGAACACCGCCAGTCATCATCGCAACGGAAGTTAACCTCGACGACACCATTGTATATTCCCTTGCCATTGCATTGATAACCCCTAGCCTATTTTTGCGTCACTTGCCTATCGAGACTAGCCATTTGAGTATTGCCCGGCAACGTTACTTGTGCACATTAGTGATCATCGATACACCTTAAATTACATATATACCATATCATATTGGTATCATCTTGGTATCATCATATCATCTCTTGTGTCACAAGTTTGTTCCCGCATATACTCTATTGCTATCTTGGTTTGTGCATTGTGCAAAAGTGGACATAGAAAAAAAAGCTTTTAAGCAAAAGAGAAAGAGCAAAGAAGCTTGTAAGCAAGTGCCATAACATCAAACACCTTACACATAAGATTGTCATATCCGATTATCTTGGATCATCTTGAGAACACCGGGAACCATACATATATAGCATACTTGGGATAGGAAGTTGATACATTTTGCATCTTATAGGTTGTGCACAAGTGTCGTATCTGCCTATTGAGCAATCGTGCTAGCGTCTCTCTTGAGTTGTGCAACACGAGCGTTTTCCGTGGATTCCACATTTTGTGTTCATTCCTTGGTTGCACGGCCCCATTTATCTATCTGTCTGTGTGTTTCCGTGTGCCATTCTTTGCTATTGGTCTACTTGTTTCACTTGTGAATTTGTGAATCTCTTTCAACATTATTGACTCTTTCTAACATTTTGCATCAAATTTTTGTGCCATTATCCTCACCGAGCTCCACCATAAGCCTTACTTGTGTAGGTGTGAGAAACCGACAAGAATTGGTACCAATTGTGCTATTTCCTTGTTACACATTGAGTGATCATTGATCCATTTTCAACATCGGTCAAGGTACATTTGGTATAAGTTCTTCTATTTCTCCCACTCATATTTGCTCGAGTCTTGTGATGGATAGGCAAGGCATTTCATCTTCGGTCTTCGACAACAACGACGGCGTGAACAAATACATCACCAAAGCATCCATCTTCGGACTACAACGACAAATACAAGGTGCACAATCTACCTTGCGAGAGCGCCTCGACAACCTCGCCATCGACATACACCACTCCGAAGCAAGAAAAAGGGACTACATCGACACCAAGTTGGGCGAGCTAAAGGATCAACTACACGACATGGTGGCCGACTACAAGTCTTCTTCCCCTTCATCATCCTCAAGACAACGACGAGCAAGTCAGTCATCTTTGGAGCGCCCATGTGATGCAAGCGCAAGTCGTCCACATCCACATCTACATGGCAACCACCATCACGTTCGTGATCCACATCGTCATGAAGAGCAAGTCACCTCCAAGCATCATGTGCACGACGACGACGAACAAAATCTACTACGAGCTCAAGTGCGACAACGACACCATCATCATGAAGATGCTCCACAAGCGCAAATGCACAAGTCCGAACAAGCCCTACTTCACGCCAAGTCCAAGCTTCATGGGCACAAGAGAAGACCGCGAGACGAGAACCACCAAGACGGAGCTATGACTACACCAACCACTTTGGCATCTTCGCCAAGTGCTATCAAGGCATCTTCGCCTTTGGAGGTATGGCATCTTCGCCTACTTCCCGTGACTTTTCCTACATCGATATCTTCAACAACGAGGCGACCACCTACGAGCGAGGGCGGCACTTCCATCTTCGAAAGCCCCTCAAGAAAGATGGCCGAGCATGGGAAATTTCCTTCGGTCATGGAGATGAGCTATGAGGTGCCACATCATATGGGCCTCCAACAACAAGACGACGACAAGAAGGTTGAGCATGGGACTATCCCTTCAACCAAGGCGATGATAGGAGTTGAGCATGGAGACGTTTGCACCAACATCTCTCCGACACCCACATATCATGAGATGACCCAATTGCCATCTAAGGAGAGCCACCAACCCATGAGTGACATGAGTGACTCCACCCTATATGACATTGAGTGCATTTCCTATGAGAGGATGAGTGTGACCACCACTACCCCCACACAAGAGAGCATGCCACACATCCTATGTGAGGTTGAGAGCCATTTGAGTGACTCCACCAACCATACGAGTGAGAGCATCATATTGGGAGTGAGTGAGCCACAACACTTAGTGAGTGAGGTAGTTGACACGGCATGTGAAGCCACTATGATTTCTAATGACTTAACCTCTACTCCTAGTGTGTTTTCTTCTTTGGTGCTAGGTCTCCTACATGATGACATGCCTATCCTTGACGATTCGATACCTCCAATGGGAGAACCGATGGCCATGATGGAAGAAGATGCACCCCCACATGGTACCGTCAAGTTGCAACCTCACCTACAACACATGAGCGATGCTCCAAAGGTAACATAGGTGACAATGCTTCTCTTGTCCTACTAGTGGACTATCTCACCAATGATTGCTTGCATGATGTTGATCCACCTATTCCCATGCTTCATGCTAGTGCGACTTCTTCAGGTCATGACTTACCAATTTATGATGACTATGATGATGAGCATGTTGAGTTGCCTAGTTGTGATGCTATGCTCCATAGGATATCATGTGAAAATTCTTTTGGTCACATCATGTTTGACAATCCATTGAACTTGTCATATGCTATGTGTGAGTTCTCACATATTGCATCACTACAATCTCAACATAGTAACTATGCATGCCCCATTAAGATAAATCCCATTTGCACTTATGGCATAGATGATGAGATGATGGTCATTGGCTTTTGTTTTTCATGTGATGATATTGCCATGCTTCCTTTACATGATTTGCACAATTCATCTACTATACCATGCCATGATCACATAGAACCAAATATGCTCTGTTTTGGATGTTGTCAATATTATCCATGTGATGTTTCTACAAATACTCATGAGGAGACCCCCATAGTTTCCTCATACATATTAGGAGATTTTGATGCATTCCATACTTTGCATGATGCCCATAATTGCGTGCACCGTATGCATATCATGAATAACAATGCTCTACATATTTCTCGTGATACGTTACACAATTTGAGTCTCCATTATGCTATACATAATAACAAACCTATCATGATGGATGACATGTTCTATATCACGCATCTCATTTATTTGAGCATTGGATATTTTGTGCTAACTAACACAAGCACGTGCGCATCATAATGGATGATGTGTACATCTACCACGCACACACAATTTTTCCTTTGCCGTTGTTTTGTGTGGGTACTCATGACTACTCGTCAACCTCACAATCCCATGAGTTGACGAAACGAGCTCTTGAGAGCAACGATGATTTGGGATCCCGTGGACTATCCTTTCCACCATTCCCTTCGCGCAAGGATTATGCGCATCTCTTTTACTTGGCTCTCACACGACTATGGGCTATTTACCATTTGTCATCTTATGCTCATTTTCCCGTGTTCACTTTGCATGTTATGCTTGCTTCTATGCCTTTGCCATGCAATTGTGACCCTTGCTTGCACTTACCCATGATTCACTATTATGCTACTCCTATGTGTATTTGCATGCTTGGTGGAGATCCTTGTTGCCATTGCCATGTTTATCATGTGCCTCATGCTATTCATGCTTGTTGTGTTGGGAGAGTCATGATGTCCCATTGCTATTTACATATGGGTTCTCGCCAATACATTGATGCTATTTTGCTCATATCTTTCTTCCATACTTGTGATATGTCATGTGCATTATTCATGCCCCCTATTTGCACACATGACATGATTGCCATGATTACCTCTAGTACGTTGCATCTTTGCACTACTAGCTTGCTTGACTTGATCACTATGATTACTCGCTTTGATGCATCACCCATGTTCCATTCTTACTCGCTTTCTTGGGTTGATGACATATATGTTAATGCATCTCACATGATATATCTTGTTCATTATCGCTTGCCTCCAATAGTTTCCTCTATGCTTAATGATCTTGGAGACTTGGACATATTACTTGTGATGCATGCTTGTTTGATTGAGCACATTGTATTTGGTTGTTCTCGCATCATATGCTTCCATACAATGCCACCTTCCCTTGTACCTTCTTATGATAAGAATGATGAGGACACATGTTGGGTATCTCACCACACGAATGATAGGTTTTTCACTTCCGCTAACCTCATTTGTTTTTCCGAGTGTTTGTCATGTTGTTTCATTTTGAAGGATTCACAAGGTGATACCGTCATGAGACAACTTGGTTATGTGAAGACATACATGACGCGCGACACCAACATTTTCGACATCCTCATAAAGGTGAACCCCTTCCCTTTGAGCCATCCTCAATTACGCATATTGGATGGGTCATTCTTTCATTGTTGTCTCCTTCTTCTTGTCTACATGATACATATATTGGATGGAGGAACAACATTGGAGATGGACCCTATGGACCTTCAAGTTGAGGAGTGCCACGACATCGAGCATTGGTACATCATCACTCCTTTGACACATTGCACAAACACGTACACATTCATTGATTGTGTTCCCATATGTCATGCTCGATGGACATATCATAGTCACCACAAGTTTGCATCTTATGCATGGATTGACTCACCTTATGATTGCCTTGTTGCATCTTGTATTTCTATGTCATCCATGATATATGAGCTTGTGCATTTCCTTAGCAAATTTGTTGTGATCTTTCTTGATGACATATTCCTACATCATGATCATATTGCCTACCATCAATTGCATGATAAATTTTTCATATTGAACATCCATTGCCATATTCATGCTATTGAAAAACCGTCTCACTATGACATCATTTTGCACCGTGGTTGCATTGATCATATTCACAACACATTTGAGTGCACAATGAATGATTTTTCTCCCATGAATACTTTGCATCTCATTTGATATCATCTTGCTAAGCTTCATGTGTTTTGTCACGAACAATCTTGCCGCACGGACTCATTCTTACATGATGGACACTTTGTGTGCGCTAACCATTGTATTTCCGAGTGTTGTTTGTGTTTGCTCTTTTTGCATGTATACAACTCCGGAGACACCTTGGAGTACTTGGATTGCGCAATGTCTTCCACATCGTCCTACTACAAGTCCGTCCACGACAACCGTTTCGATGGTGATGAGGTTTTCGATCCAAGGTCGGATCTTTCCCAAGGGAGGGGAGATGATGCGGAGCATCCTATGATCATCCCCATGTACACTACAACTTCTCCCCAAGCCCCTAGTGCCCACATGTTGAGACCTCAAGCATACGCCATTGGACACAAGGTGAACTCGCTCCTTTCTGACTCTTCCATTTCCGCATGTAAGACATGGATGCTACCTCAAGCGCGGACCATGTGCATACTCAGGTATATCCGAGGAGATCATGAAGAGCCTAAGGACCAAGGCCAAGTGTGCGCGGGAGCGAGGGAAGGAGAGCCAGCTGCTACAGCCCGAGCGGTACTACCGCCCACACAAAGCGGTACTACCACTGAAGGCCCACAAGCGGTACAACCGCTCAACCACCTCCCAACAACCGGCCAAGCTTCTGTGATCAAGCGGTGCAAGGTCGGTACAACACCGGTTTATCCCCGTAACGGCCACAACACCGGTACAACCGCCCCGACAACCAGTACAACCACTACTCCTTTTCGCGTACGCCACCAGGAGCCAGCACCTGGGCTCCTAGCGGTACAACCGCCTCATGACCGGTACTACTACCGCCTGCTCTGTCTTGCAGTGAATGGGGTTTCACCCCATGTATCCCCCCAACTTACCCCTTGGACTATATATACTTGTCCCCTAGCTCCGTACTAGGGTTAGCAAAGGATTAGCTCATGTTTGTGTGAGAGCTTTGCTCATCCACTTGGTTACCTTTCTCCTCGGAAACGCGCCTCCACCGGAGAAGATCCTTCCCAGCGGATTCAAGACCCCCTCTTGGTTGGCCCCCTCAAGACCTCCTCACGGAGAAGAACCGGTTACCATTGTATCGTCCTTTGTTGGACTTGGATCTCGTTTCTCACCTTTGTGTTTATCGATCTAGCGCATGTGTGATCTATTCTTGTTGGTTGAGTGATTTCTCTCGTGTTTCTCTCGCGTTTCCCCTCGTTATCCCCTCGTGTTCCTCATTGGGATCCGCTCCTTTCGTGAAAGATCAGCCATCTAGGGTTCTACCCTACATCAGAAATGAGTTGTCCATGAATATCAATCAAGTCAAGAAACTCAGAAAGATTGTTAGGATAAAGAAATTTGTTTGCACAATGAAGAAGACATCAGTTCACTACAAGATGGTACTAACTATTATACCTTGCCTTTTTTTATTCCTTTGCCCCATTTTCAATATAAATAAGATATTTATGCACATCCTTGTTTTCAGGCCTTTCCAAAGCAGTTCACTGATGATTACCTCTCGAACCACCTCTATGGTCAGGAGGCGAGGAAGGTTTTCATACAACACCCACGGTTCAATATTCAAGTGTTTCTGAAGAGGACGAAGGACAGACGGTAAATCATCCACAGGCACTGGCCTAAAGTTGCAAGGACCTTCAACATGAATGAAGGATCAATATTCGCCTTCCGCTTCAGCAGTTTTCTAGATGAGATGCCTTTGTCTATATACCGTCTATGATGCTAATTTTGAAAGGTTCTACATGTTGCATGTGAAACTTGGTGCTGGTGCAGTTGCGTAATGGGGTAGCTAAGTGCTGAAGCTATATCCTGTTGTACTCTGATGTATTTCATTATGAAATTCTGCTTCCTTAATATGGAATGAAATATATTATGTGCATAATATGAATGTCAATTAGATTAATAAATGGATTATTAATAATATGGCAATTTTCCTGCTAATGGCGAATTGGCCTGCTAATTTGGTTTTGCTATTGCAAACGGTTATTGAAAAAATACCGTGGGCGATGACCTCAGGCAACGCACACAGTTTCTAGGAATAAACCGTGTTGGATCAATGAACAATCACACACGACTTTCTCCTGAAAACTATTTGTGTTAGGCCACCTTGCGCAAACGTTTACCACATAAAAAAAATGTGTTATGGACAACCTTTGCCACACAGTTTCTTCTACGGACCGTGTGCGATGCATTCAATAAAGCAAACGATAAAATTGTTAGTATCATGTGCAATGGCAACGCTATCACAAACGATTTAACGAGAAAAATTGTGTGTGATGTACCTGTGAATGGAAACGTTTTCCCTGGAGCGACTGTGTGGGATGTACATACGAACGGAAACGTTTAGCGGGGACTCACTGTGTGGGATGTACTTGCGACTGGAAACAATTTCACCTGTATAATTGTATTTTTTAGCTCTACTATTCGTATTTCCATATCTGAGCGCTCGCCGATCGCCCACGACCTCATTTTGTAGAGCGTCTGTGCCAGGAGGGAATATCCCCGGCGGTTTCTGGGTCGTGTGGGAAGGACCCCCCCTATCGCCGTCACTCACTAGGCGACGGTTCCAAATGCCGTCGCGGAAAGGGGTTTAAAACCGTTTGTACAGAACCGGCACGTACCAGTGAATACCTAATGTACCTTGATCGATGTTGAGAATGGATCAAAGATCACTCAATGATGTAACAAGGAAATAGCACAATTGGTACTGTATCTCGTCAATCTCGCACACCTACACAAAAAAAGCTTATGGTGGAGCTCGGTTAGGATGGTGGCACAAAATTTATGCAATTGTTAGTGAGACTCAATGATGTTGAAAAAGATTTGCAAATTTGCAAATGCAACAAGTAGACCAATAGCAATATATGGTACACAGAAAACACACACGGATAGATAGATGGGGTCGTGCAACCATGGAATGAGACAAAATGTGGAATCCACGAAAATACTCTTGTTCCACAACGCTAGAGAGATGCTCGATTGCACAATAAGCGGATACGATACTTGTGCACAACCTACTAAGAAAAATGCAATGACTTCTATCCCAAGTATGCTATATTTATGGTGTTCGGATGATATGATCCAAGATGATGGAGTATGACAATCTTAATGTAGTATGATGCTATGGTTCTTGCTTAAAAGCTCTTTGCTTATATTTTCTTTCGCTTAAAAGCTTGTTTGGCTCTTTCTCTTTTGAGCTCTTTCTTTGGCCTCTTATGCAAAACTTCACGAACCAAGATAGCAATTATGTATATGCGATGACAACCTTGTGACACAAGAGATGATAGTAAGATATGTACCAAGATGATATGGTATGTATGCAATGGGAGCTATGATCACTAATATGCACAAGTAACGTTGTCGGCAATACTCAAAGGCTAGTCTCGATAGGAAAGGTACACAAAATGGGCTATGGGGTTATCAATGCAATGGAAAGCATGAATGTATAATGAAGTGATACCATGATACCAAGATGATATAGAGGTTACCGTTCTTGCTTATGGTGAAGGTGTCAAAATGGTGAAATGCTCAATGTCGACGATGAAGATGAGCGGCGGTGATGTCGATGTCGAATCGTCTCTAAGTAGCCGAAACAAATTAGGAAACGAGAATCTCAACTCAAATTCTCAAAGGCCAAAGTGGAAAAATTTGCTGGAGTTGGTAGTGGGTGATAGAGGCTAAGGTGTCCCGTCTTTCGATGAGATGTTGGTTTTCGCTTTGGAGGAAGTCGACTTTGACGATCCGACTACGAACGTGCGAGGACGTCGCGCCTTAGCAATCGCTAAACCAACTCCGAGAGGTTATTGACCACGCCGGAGCACGATCAACCTGACCACGAGGGTCTGTTTCCTGCGAGCAAACGAAGAACAAGCAAGAAACTGAGATTGCAATCTGGATATTGCGAATATAAGATGAAAGCTTTATTGATCAAGGTGGGGTTCTGTGGCGCTTTGTCCAGTCGTTGAACACAAACGGCACGCCAAGTTGCAGCTATGGCGGACTTTTAATCTAAACAAAACCCAAGGTCTAAACGGTGCCCTAAGGGCTGTATATATGGAGGAAGAGGGGGAATTTCGTGGCCCTTGGTGGAGGGGTCCAAATCAACCCTATCTCTTGTTTCCCCACACATACGGACTCTAAAAATAGCCTATACTTGTGTATTTCGAAATTACAAGGGCCTGGCCCACTAATAAGGTGACGAAGCACCTAGAATAGCCTCGGACGACATTTATGAAGTAGCATCTTGTATATTTCGTCCAAGGCTTCATGCACCCTTTATGGTGGCTTCAAAGTCCTGAAATCATCACTTGTAACTCCGTTTTGTTCCCCTTAGCATGGCATTATCTCCATGCTTGTTCTTGCTCCAATGTCCATCCTTCTCCAAGCTAGGGCCTTCATTTGTAAGCAAAACAAATGTATCCAATTTAGGCAGCATCATATTCTCATGAACATTAGAATCATTACCAAGAAACGAAAGTACCTGATAATTTAATTGGCGTGCGCGAGCTCTAGTAATTGGTCCAATATATGTAGCAGTAGGGGCTGTGGGTGTAACAATGGTATTGATGTCCTCATCATCCTCCCCTTCTTGAAATGACGTCGTCCTCGACGGAAGCTCATCTTCCTCACCCAAATAAGGCTTCAAATCTGCAATGTTAAAAGTGGGACTAACCCCAAAATCTGCAGGCAGCTCAAGTTTATATGCATTATCATTTATTTTCTCTAACACCTTAAATGGACCATCAAGACGTGGCATTAGCTTTGATTTGCAAATTAGGAAACCTATCCTTACGCAAATGTAACCAAACAAGATCTCCGGTACAAAGACAACATGTTTTCTATCCTTATCTCCAGAAGTTTATATTTAGCATTCATACGCTCAATGTTTTCCTTAGTTATCTCATGCATTTTTAAAATCAATTCAGCACGTTCTTTAGCATCAAAATTAACCTTCTCCGAAGATGGAAGAGGCAACAAATCAATAGGTGCACGAGGTAGGAAGCCATACACAATTTCAAAAGGGCACATCTTAGTAGTAGAATGCAATGAACGATTATAAGCAAATTCAATATGAGGCAAGCATTCTTCCCACATTTTCTTATTATTCTTCAAAACAGCCCTAAGCATAGTAGACAATGTTCTATTGACTACTTCAGTTTGTCCATCAGTTGGGGGTGACAAGTAGTACTAAAAAGCAGTTTAGTCCCCAACTTAGCCCATAAACATCTCCAAAAGTGGCTAAGAAATTTAGTATCACGATCTGAAACAATAGTATTTGGCACACCATGCAAGCTTAATAATTTCACGAAAGAACAAATCAGCAACATTAACAGATCATCGCTTTTATGACATGGTATAAAGTGTGCCATTTTCGAGAATCTATCCACGACAACAAATATGCTATCCTCCCTTCTTTGTTCGAGGTAAACCTAAAACAAAGTCCATAGATATATCCTCCCAAGGAACACTAGGCACAGTGCAAAGGCATATATAAACCATGAGGATTGAGTCGTGACTTAGCTTTTTGACATGTAGTGCAACGAGCAACAAAACGCTCAACATCCGTCTCATCTTTGGCCAAAAGAAATGTGTAGCAAGTATATCCTCCGCCTTCTTCACGCCAAAGTGTCCCATTAATCCTCCTCCATGCGCCTCCTGCAACAACAAAAGACTAACAGAGCTAGCAGGAATGCATAGCTTGTTAGCACGAACACAAAACCATCATTAATAACGAACTTGTTCCATGTTCTTCCTTCTTTACAATTCTGCATTACATCTTTAAAATCAGCATCATGCACATATTGATCTTTGATGGTCTCCAAACCAAATATTTTGAAGTCAAGTTGTGAAAGCATAGTATAGCGACGAGACAAAGCATCAGCAATAACATTTTCTTTACCCTTCTTGTGTTTAATGACATAAGGGAAAGTCTCAATGAATTCAACCCATTTAGCATGTCTACGATTCAGTTTAGCTTGACTTCTAATATGTTTAAAAGATTCATGATCAGAATGTATAACAAATTCTTTGGGCCATAAATAATGTTGCCATGTCTCTAAAGTCCGAACAAGAGCATATAATTCTTTGTCATATGTAGAATAGTTCAGACTAGGCCCACTCAATTTTTCAGAAAAGTATGCAACAGGTTTGCCATCTTGTAATAACACACCTCCTAATCCAATTCCACTAGCATCACATTCAAGCTCAAAAGTCTTATTAAAGTCAGAAGTTGGAGTAAAGGAGCATGTGTCAACTTATCTTTCAATACCGTGAAGGCTTCTTCCTGTGCGGTACCCCAAACAAAAGGCACATCCTTCTTTGTAAGCTCATTGAGAGGTGCAGCAATGGTGCTAAAGTCTCTCACAAAACGCCTATAGAAACCAGCGAGTCCAAGAAAACTCCTTACTTGTGTGACTGTTTTGGGCATGCGGCCAACTCTCAATAGCTTCAATCTTGGCTTTATCAACTTCAATTCCCTGTGGAGTAACAACATAGCCAAGAAAAGATACTCGGTCGGTGCAAAAGGTGCACTTCCCAAGGTTACCAAACAAACGTGCATCACGTAGAGCATTAAAAACAGCACGTAAATGTTCCAAATGTTCTTCCAAAGATTTGCTATAAATCAGTATATCATCAAAGTAAACTACCACAAATCGTCCAATGAAAGCATGTAAAACTTCGTTCATTAATCTCATGAAAGTACTAGGTGCATTAGTTAACCCAAAAGGCATGACTAACCACTCATATAATCCAAACTTAGTTTTAAATGTTGTTTTCCATTCATCTCCCAATTTCATACGAATTTGATGGTATCCACTACGCAAATCAACTTTGGAGAATATTGTAGAGCCACTTAATTCATCAAGCATATCATCTAGCCTAGGAATAGGATGACGATAACAAATAGTAATATTATTAATGCCTCTACAATCAACACACATACGTGACGTACCATCCTTTTTAGGCACTAGTATAATAGGAACAGCACAAGGACTAAGAGATTCGCGATATAACCTTTGTTGAGCAGCTCCTGTACTTGACGATAATCTCCTTCGCCTCCTCTGGATTGGTACGGTATGGTGCACGGTTGGGTAGCGATGCACCGGAATTAAGTCAATTTGATGCTCAATCCGTCGAATAGGTGGTAATCCGGTGGCACGCCTTGTGGGAAGACGTCGTGAACTCCCGCAAAATGTTAGTGACAGCAGGGGGAAAAGAGGAAGGCACGTCCTCGAATGAAAATAATGCCTCTTTGCACACAAAAGCATAGCAAACAGATTTGCTAGAATCTAGCTCATCAATATCAGATTTGGTGGCAAATAAACATGCACTTTTCAGTTTAATTTCAGAAGCAACATTAGATGGTTTATTATTAGGCTTCATTTGTTGCTCAAATTCTTTTGCCACAATCTGATTTTCACTCTTATTTTTCTCCTGTTTTGCTTTATTAGCTCTATTAATATCATCTTTCAAAATGGAATCAGGAGTCATAGGAAGCAAAGTAATATTTTTATCCTTGTGAACAAGAGTATACTGATTGTTTCTACCATGGTGTACAGAATTTTTATCAAATTGCCATGGTCTACCAAGTAATAAGGAACATGCTTGCATAGGTACCACATCACAATCAACATAATCAGCATATGTAGAGATACTAAAATACACACGAACAATACGTGTTACCTTAACCTTGCCGCTGTTGTTGAACCATTGGATGTAGTAAGGATGTGGATGTGGTCTTGTGGTGAGAGAAAGCTTCTCCACCATATCCATGCTAGCCAAGTTGTTGCAGCTCCTCCATCTATGATGACGCTAATAGAACGTTCCTTCACAACTCCTTTGTATGGAACAAGTTATGCCTCTGATTTTGCTCAGCTTGTGTAACCTGCACACTCAAAACACGTTGAGCAACTAAACATTCATACCTGTCAAGATCTTCAGAGCCATGTATTGCGTCTCATGATCGAATCATCTCCACCGTGTTCTTCATGTGTAATAAGAGCCAAAGTCTCTTCATCATAGTCACTAGCGGACTCATACCCACCATCCTCGTGAGCAATCATCACACGCTGAGATTGGCATTCTCTCAAAAATGTCCTCTTCCCTTACAACGACGACAAATAATATCACTTGTGTGCCCGGTTGACGCCATGGAAGAAGAAGAGCTCTGTGTAGGCCCAGCAGGTGTGCTCTTGGTAGATAGTGGTGGTTGTGCCTGATTTCTTGTATCACGGTTGGAGGTGGCAGCCGACGGAGGTGCCGGTGTAGTAGAACGTGTGGAAGTAGATGATGCACGTGGTGTCCATGATGAAGGTCGACCTGCAAAAAAGTTAGTCCGCGCCAACGCATGTCGATCCTCCACTTCACGTTCAGCTTTACAAGCAAGATGGAATAATCGAGTGATATTATTATAATCCTTGTAGTATAGAATGGTCTGAATCTCTCTATTTAATCCACCCAGAAAACGTGCAAGCATAGCTTCATTCTCCTCAACAATACCACATCTAATCAAGCCAGTTTGTAATTCCTGATAATATTCTTCTACCGAATTTTTTCCTTGTCTTAAGCGTTGCAATTTTTGAAGTAATTCACGCTGATAATATGGTGGAACCCAACGAGTACGCATAGCAGTTTTCAAAGCAGCCCAAGTAGCTGGAACAGGATATAATCTACAATGTTCAGACCACCAAACACATGCAAAGCTAGTGAAAGCACAAACAGCAGCAGGAACACGTCTTTCCTCAGGATATTGTAAACATGTAAATCGTTGTTCAGTTTCTAACTCCCATGTAAGATATATATCAGGAACATATCTACCCTCAGATGGTGGAATATTCAATTTTAGTTTAGGGAGATGGTCATGATCTCGTACCTGAAGGGGAGCCCGAACATTGCCATTATTTGCATGTGGACGACCTGGTTGTTGTGGTGCTGGTGGTTGCACGTAGTTCTGATGTTGATCAACCTCATCCTCGTAATCTCTCACATAATCATCCTCCTCCACATCAGCAGCAGGAGCCACAGAAGTATCAACAAGAGCGCCAAAGAGCTTGGCCAGTGAAGAGGGACACGGCTCGCTTCGGCAAAGGGCTGCTTCACGACGTGGAGGTAGTCGTTGTTGTTGTTGTAGAGGTGCGTCGGTGCAGCCGGTGGTGGTGGTGGTAGACGACGAGCAATTCATTAAACCTGTTATCGAGCTTTGTTTCGAACGCCTTCTCAATGCCATCTATCTTCTCCATGGCCTCTTCAAATCTATTTAGCACATCTTCCACCTGCCCACTCATCATTTGTTGAAACTTATCATGTAGCGCTTTGTTTGTCATGTTCTCCCGGTCGGTCTCGCCGGCTTGTGATCCTGCCATGGTTAGCAGCAATAGAAACACACAAGAATTTGATTCGACAGACTACTAGGAAGTGGTGGTGGTGGTGTGGTGGACAGTCACAAATCCGTCAAGCAAATCTCAAATTCTTACCAGTTCTTACCCAGCAGCAGGCGGTGATCGGCAACCGATGTAGTCAAAACTCTCAAAGCTTGGATAGAGCGATTACCAGGAGAGTCAAACGCACGATGTAGATGTATGTGGAGCTGGGAAGGCTTATAATATGGTAGCAAAAAGGGTCAGCAATAATCAATTCAGAGATGCAAAGTTGAATAAATGCTCAACGACGGTACTGTGCTGGTCCTAGGCTAGACCGTGCTAGAGATGCGAGCCTAGAACACTAACAAAATCACGGCGCTGCACGTAAACAAGGGAAAAGCACACTCTGGATTTTTTTTCGCTCTCTTTTTTTTTGCGCTGCTTTTTTTTTGCGCTGCTCTTTTTTTTTGTTTTTGCGAAAAATCACTATAATGGCGACTGTCTCAAAACTCTTCCGAGGTCAAACTGACAGGATGGGCAAGAAATTTTTTCGACCAAATTTTTTTTTCGACTGCCCGGACCCAAAAACTGGAAACGGGTCAAAAAAAACTTTCTATAACGGCGACTGTCTCAATACGCTTAGAAACACCTAAAAATAGGATAGCCAGAAATTTTTTTGACAAGTGCGTTTTCGGAAAATTTTGGGCCTAAACGGAGGGTGGTTTCCAGACTCTTTTTTTTTCCGAAACCTACTCCGGCAAGGAAAACACAAATCGGAAACTAGATGGATCTCGAAAACAAACCTAATATGAGAAGAACTCGGATTGGTGGTGGATATATGGTGGTGATATATGGCAGCGGTGGTGGTATGTGGTTATGGATTCAGAGCGGTGGCGGATAAGCAATGGTGGTAGATGGCAAGGCGATGATGATGGTGCGGCGGCGGCGTGACAACTTATGATCAGAACTCGAAACTCTAAAAGACTAGACTCTAAGACCAGCAACTTGACACGACGATGCAACCGCAAATTCAACAAAGAAAAAACCCTAAAAAGATTATGCAAAGGCTCAGATTGGTTCGGATATGATGAACTAACCCTTTTTTTGTGGCTTTTTCGTGGACTTTAGGTATGAAGAACAGACTCGATCTAATCTACGAAAAACTGTAAAATCTCACCGAGCAACCTGAAAATCTGATACCACTTCATAGAGGCTAAGGTGTCCCGTCTTTCGATGAGATGTTGGTTTTCGCTTTGGAGGAAGTCGACTTTGATGATCCGACTACGAACGTGCGAGGACGTTATGCCTTAGCAATCGCTAAACCAACTCCGAGAGGTTATTGACCACGCCGAGCACGATCAACGACCACGAGGATCTGTTTCCTGCGAGCAAGCGAAGAACAAGCAAGAAACTGAGATTGCAATCTGGATATTGCGAATATAAGATGAAAGCTTTATTGATCAAGGTGGGGTTCTGTGGCGCCTTTGTGCAGTCGTTGAACACAAACGGCACGCAGCGGTTGCAGCTATGGCGAACTTTTAATCTAAACAAAACCCAAGGTCTAAACGGTGCCCTAAGGGCTGTATATATGGAGGAAGAGGGGGGATTTCGTGGCCCTTGGTGGAGGGGTCCAAATCAACCCTATCTCTTGTTTCCCACACATACGGACTCTAAAAATAGCCTATACTTGTGTATTTCGAAATTACAAGGGCCTGGCCCACTAATAAGGTGACGCAGCACCTAGAATAGCCTCGGGACGACATTTATGAAGTAGCATCTTGTATATTTCGTCCAAGGCTTCATGCACCCATTATGGTGGCTTCAAAGTCCTGAAATCATCACTTGTAACTCCGTTCTTGTTCCCCTTGCACATGGCATTATCGCCATGCTTGTTCTTGCTCCAATGTCCATCCTTCTCCAAGCTAGGGCCTTCATTTGTAAGCAAAACAAATGTATCCAATTTAGGCAGCATCATATTCTCATGAACATTAGAATCATTACCAAGAAACGAAAGTACCTGATAATTTAATTGGCGTGCGCGAGCTCTAGTAATTGTTCCAGTATATGTAGCAGTAGGGGCTGTGGGTGTAACAATGGTATTGATGTCCTCATCAGTGGGTAAGCGATGTTGGTTGCGGAAGGCAGTGGTGGTTTGGCAGTGCATATGTGGAAGTGGATATTGGAGTGGCAATGCAGAAGTGTGGGCGGTGGCTGAAAATTTTCAGGCGAAAAAATTCAGTTTAATCAGGGAACGTCGGACGTCCGCTAAGTATCGGACGACCCGTCATCGGATGTCCGGTCAGGGTCAGAAGTCCGAGTGTTTGCTTCTGTCTTGGGTCACCAGATTTCCGGTATGTGTCAGAAGTTCGGTGCGGCTGGGCAATTTCGGGTTCGGAAAAAAGGGGACGAACTCGTGGATTGAAGAAAAATTGGGGCAACATTCGGTCGATTTTATGGATGGAAATTGGGGAAAAGATTGGGGAATGCTAGATCTACCTGCTACACACGAAGTCCACATATCAAATCCAACAAATCATTAAAAATTGGGCCTATTTTTGGTGGGGAATTTTCGAAATTGGGACAAAATAAACAAAAGAAGGCTAGAAAACAAGGGTAGGGGCTCCAAATTCATGATCAACTAAGGCTCATGATACAAAGATGATGTAGGGTGGAAACCCTAGGGTCAATCTTTCATGATTGGAGCGGATCCTACAAACAACACAAGGGGAAACACGAGGGTAACAAGAGGAAACACTCAAATCAACGAGAAACGATCACACATGTGCTAGATCCATGAACATAAAGAGTGATACAAGATCCAAATGCAACAAGGGACGATACAAGAGGCGGTAGTTCTTCTCCGTGAGGAGGTCTTGAGGGGTCTTCCCGTTAGGGGTCTTGAATCCACTCGGGGGATCTTCTCCATAGAGGCCGGGAACTCCGATGGAGAAGGTATCAAGTGGATGATCAAAGCTCTGTATCTCAAATGAGCTAATCCTTTGCTAACCCTAGAAAGAGGGATGAGGAGGAGTATATATAGTCCAAGGGGGCGAAAGGGTATATGGGACTCGGCCCAACACACTGTGCACAGACAGTCGTCGGTCGTCCGGACGCTGTCGGACGTCCGGTGGCTCGTGAAGTTCCGGACGTCCGGAAGCGGTCGAACGTCCGACATTTCGGCTCGGATCAGGTGGTGTCAGATTTCTGGAGATGGTCGGTCGTCCGGAGGCTTCAGGCTAACGATGATTTCCCTTCTGTGGTGTGGCAACAGTCGTCTGGAGGGGTTCGGTTGTCCGGGCGCTCGGAGGTGTCGGATGTCCGGTCGGTGTCGGACATCCGGCCGCTGTTGCGTTCACAGGCTGGTTCTTCGGGCTGGCGGAGGCTCCAGACGTCGGACGTCTAGTCCGGACCGGTCGTCCGGTGGCTGTAGGCTTTTGGCAGCTCTTCTTCTTATTCCTCGTACTTGGTGTCCTCGCTGTCTTGGTCGTGGGATGTAGTCGCTCCATGGCTTCCCTCCAAGTACCTGATCACGCATAGGGTCTCCGCTTGAGGTAGTAGCCATGTCTCATATGTAGGAGGTGGTAGTTCGAAGAGGAGAGAGTGAAATGGCAAGGATAATTCAAGGCTGTGCCTGGCAACCTCGCGGGGCAGTAGGGACCGCAAGGACCTTGTCGGCATAGGTGGGACTAACCCCAAAATCTGCAGGTAGCTCAAGTTTATATGCATTATCATTTATTTTCTCTAACACCTTAAAAGGACCATCATCACGTGGCATTAGCTTTGATTTGCACAAATTAGGAAATCTATCCTTACGCAAATGTAACCAAACAAGATCTCCAGGTGCAAACACAACATGTTTTCTACCCTTATCTCCGGCAAGTTTATATTTAGCATTCATACGCTCAATGTTTTCCTTAGTTAACTCATGCATTTTTAAAATCAATTCAGCACGTTCTTTAGCATCAAAATTAACCTTCTCCGAAGATGGAAGAGGCAACAAATCAATAGGTGCATGATTTGTTGCAGGAATGCACAGCTTGTTAGCACGGAACACAAAGCCATCATTAATAACGAACTTGTTCCATGTTCTTCTTTCTTTACAATTCTGCACTACATCTTTAAAATCAACATCATGCACATATTGATCTTTGATGGTCTCCAAACCAAATATTTTGAAGTCAAGTTATGAAAGCATAGTATAGCGACGAGACAAAGCATCAGAAATAAGATTTTCTTTACCCTTCTTGTGTTTAATGACAGAAGGGAAAGTCTCAATGAATTCAACCCATTTAGCATGTCTATGATTCAGTTTAGCTTGACTTTTAATATGTTTCAAAGATTCATGATCAGAATGTATAACAAATTCTTTGGGCAATAAATAATGTTGCCATGTCTCTAAAGTCCGAACAAGAGCATATAATTCTTTATCATAAGTAGAATAGTTCAGACTAGTGTCGGTGTCAAAACCGGCGGATCTCGGGTAGGGGGTCCCGATATGTGCGTCTAGGCTGATGGTAACAGGAAGCAAGGGACACAATGTTTACCCAGGTTCGGGCCCTCTCGATGGAGGTAAAACCCTACTTCCTGCTTGATTAATATTGACGATATGAGTAGTACAAGAGTATATCTACCACGAGATCGTAGAGGCTAAACCCTAGAAGCTAGCCTATGATGGTATGATTGTAATTGTGATCGGCCTTCTAAGGACCAACCTCTCCGGTTTATATAGACACCGGAGAGGGCTAGGGTATACATGGAGTCGGTTACAAGGAAGGAAATATAATATCTGGATCGCCAAGCTTGCCTTCCACGCCAAGGAGAGTCCCATCCGGACACGGGACAGAGTCTTGAGTCTTGTATCTTCACGCTTCAATAGTCCGGATGATGTATACAGTCCGGCTGTCCAGATACCCCCTAATCCAGGACTCCCTCAGTAGCCCCTGAACCAGGTTTCAATGACGACGAGTCTGGCGCGCAGTCTTGTCTTCGGCATTGCAGGGCGGGTTCCATCTCCGAATACTCCAAAAGTAATTATCGAACACTTAGACCGTGTCCGGATCAGCGAGATGATTCTCACATACCATCGCAGGGACCATAGCATAAATCCGACATGCTGGCAATCTCCGTACGTCGTGCCTTTGCATCGTGGCCCGGTCCAACACGAACCGGCGTTTCTTGCCCCACCTCGACTCACGTTGCGAGGTGGTTTTATTGGCACTTCCTGCCAAAGCAGAGATCGTGTTCCTCTTATTACGGGATCTTCCATCAATATGGGCGTGTGTAACCCTATGACGACCGTTGGTATGACTCCGTGTGTTTTTAGATAATCTTCAAGCGGTCACGCTGAGGACTCGTGATATTCACCCTCTTTATAAAGGGGCCGAGGCCTATGCCTCTTTTCCACCTCCCTCGCGCCTTCTTGCACCTGAGTTCTAACACCCGATACCTAAGCTCCCACGCCTTAGATCCTCCAATATGTCCGGATCCAACCCTCAAGGCCGGTGGGTGGCCTCCTCGATCCAAGAGGAGAACATTGCGAGGCTTAGGGAGGTCGGATATCTGACCGCCGACATCCAGCACAGGCTTCCTGCTCCAGGGCAGGTCATCCCTAAACCAGAGCCCAATGAGAGCGTCGTGTTTGTTCTCACTTCCTCCGCGGCTTGGGCCTCACCCTCGATCCCTTTATGAGTGGGCTCATGTTTTATTAGGGGTTGGATTTTCATGATCTAGCTCCGGACGCTATCCTCCATATCTCGTCGTTCATCATTGTGTGCGAGGCTTTTCTCCACGTCACTCCACACTTCGGCTTATGGCTCAAGACCTTTAATGTGAAGCCGAAGATGATTGAGGGGCAACATGCGGAGTGCGGAGGTGCCATAATAAGCAGGAACACCGATGCCCCATGGCCAGAGGGTTCTTTCCCAGAAGTATACGATGTATGGCAACGGAGGTGGTTTTATGTTACGGCTCCCAGAGGCACAAAGTGGGTAGCCGCCCCCGAGTTCCGCTCGGGCCCTCTGTCACAACTGGCGTCTTGGACCGACGTAGGACGGAATTGGGGGCCCGCTGGTGATGTACCAGTACTGCAGAACCGCATCCGGGAGCTTCTTGAGAGGGACATTAACCTTGTCAGCAAGTGATGTTAATCCGACGGATGTTGTCGTGCCAACGCCGGCCTCTCCGAATGTGGGAGTTCAATCCAGAGGGTCCGTGGACTGTTAAGCACTTCTTCGGCTTGAAGCTCAAAGGGATGTGTAAATTATTCTTCGGACCACAAGTAAAGTGTCCGGACACCACCGAGGATGCGGGCCTAAGCTGCAATCGGCTAGATACCCAAGTAAGAAACCTTGACACCAGACACTTTGTTTTATATTGGTCATAGTTGTTATTCTAAAAATCTTCCGTGGCCAGGAATGGCTCAGTAAGGCGGAGAGAATCAGGTGTCCGGAGCCACTTCCCGAAGGCTCGCCTAATCCCACCATTGCCAAGATGCTTGACCGGGTGCTCGGCAAAATGCCCTCAGGGAAAGACAAGGGGAAGAACGAAGAAACCGAACTTCACACGCTGCGCATCCGAACCGGGGGAATTGTTAGCTCCCCTGAGGAGGATAGTCGGGAAGGCGAGGCTAAAGCCTCCTCCCCGCGCGGGAAGAAAAGGGCTGCCTCCAAAGAATTGGAGATGGAGATGCCCAAACCAGGGAAAAAGGTATCACCAGGGGGCTCTGCCACGACGGGCACCCTCACCGCGTCATGCCTGCCAACGGGCCAGCCCTCCACCGAGCTGTAAGTTAATCGTTAATTCGAAGGTACTGCGTTTCTCCGAGATCAATAACCAGGATTCGTCTTTTGCAGTCCGGCTAGCTGCTCTTCTCAACAGAGTTCGTCTTCAGGGGATCTTCCTCCGGAGATGATGGAGAGCGAGACCCCACCCACCTCTCCGCCTCATGAAGCGGGCGACACCGAGGTGTCGTCACGGAGGAGTCCGGATTTGCCGAAGCCGGAAGCCAATACGTCAGCCGCCCTGAGCCCGGAGCATTTGGCTCCCACGGGGGGCGATAAGAAGGGTCCGGCACAGTTCGATGTCCGGCCGGACATACTGACAGGCCTTATGGAGCAAGCTGCACTCTCGGAGGAGCACCACTCATTAATGAGCGCGGTGCTCAAGAAGATCTCATCCGCCACAAGCGGTATGAATGAAGCATTTACGAGCCTGCTCAGAGGCTTTGAGGTATGTAGTGAAAAATGCACTATTGTTTGGCTGTGAGGCATGTGCTAGGTGTGCTCCGTATGGATAGTAGCCCCTGAGACTCTGGTTGCCCGCCCTAGGCGGCAAACGGGGGATCATATAGTAATGATTGTGCTATGCATATGCGCAGGTATCTAAGGGTCCGGCAGCCGACCACTCCGTTGAAGTTGCCGAGCTAAGGAGGCAGATCAGATCTATTGATGCCGATATCACGCTGGTAAACAAGCGGCTGGACGATTCACAAGGTATGTGCTCTGCTTTCCTTATTATGTTGTATTGGAAAACAAGAGACGGGCCTAATATTAATGAAATATGCTTGGACTGCAGATGGTGCTGCTGCCGTGGAATCCCTAAGGGCGGAACTTGCCCAGGCCAAGGAGCAAGCTCGGGTTCGCAGTGCGGCTGTCCTAAAGGCAGCCGAAGAATTGAGAGCCGAACAGGCTGCTCATCACCGAAGCGAGGAAAAGATAGCCGAAATGGCTGTGGAGTTGAAAAAAGCCGCTGACCGGTATGAACTCCTGGAAAAGGAGAATAAGGCTAATTCGGACGACCTGAACAAGGCACTTAATGCCACCAAGGAGATGCGGACTGAGGTCAGGGGTGTGCGGGAGGAGCTTCAACAGGCCGGTAAAATCGCGGCTGGGGGCTCCTACTTACTACAGACGAAGTTTTTGGATCCGAAGTATGCTCCCCTGGATGGACGCTGGAGTCCTGCAGATGCGTATGCGGACTTGGCAAAGAGTGCCGCTGATGCAGCCAAGTTTTTCGAGGATCAAGGTGATAAAGAAGTGGAGAAGCTTTTCTGGTCGCAATTCAATGCTCCCGCGCGTCCGCTGCCATTAAGTGAGAAGATGGCTGCTGTGGCGGAGCTTCACAGGTTGTCCGGGCTTGCAATGCAGTCTGTAATAGACCATCTTTGGCCAAGGGGGCCTCAGACGGACAATTACTTTGGTTTGGTGCAGCAGTTCCTTGGTGCCGTGCCTCAGATCGATGCCATGAGGAGATCGGCGTGCATAGAGGGTGCACGAATGGCTCTTGCCTGCGTTAAAACATATTGGACAAATATGGAGGCCACCGTTGTAGCGACACAGAATCCGGCGGGAGGACAGTATCCGGCCGAGCACTATTTAGTGCGGTAATGAAGGTGCCAGCTTAATAGAGGCGCGAAGGCGCCAAGAATGTCTTATTCGGTGATGATCGAACCATTGTAAAAACAATGTTATTTTGGTTGTAAGGCTATGTTTATACTTTTTTCCGAAAGTATTATTGTGTCTCCTGTGCGGCCATTTATATATATATATATATATATATGTATATATGTGTGATCCGAAAGTTAGCAGTCGTTGGCTTCAGCCCCCACGCATACAATGCGGGGGTGTTCGCAAAAAATATGCATAATCACACTTGATCCAACGTCTTGGTCCATTAAGGAGGTGATCGCACGTCGAACTAGGCAACCAGACTATATAGCTGTAACACCTTCGCTTAGCCATGGGAGTCTAATGGTGGGGCTACTATGTAGCCCCTGGTACTTTCGCGTGCATCCGAATACGGGCACGGGTGTACATGACCGGGAAATGGTCCTTCGTTAATGCGGAGGGATCCTAAAGATTCCTATAAGTCTTCGAGTGGTTGAACAGTCTCTCGTTGTATCATGACAGTCAGTTTTCGGCTTTCTCTCCTGAGGTGCTCATCCAGAATAAACAGGGCACAATCGCAGTAGTTCTCCTTTGGCAACCTTAGCCGAAAAGAACGGAACGTAAGGCGGCAAACCCAGGAGCCGGGCCAACCCAACATTTGACCAAAGACATGATTCGGAGCTGATGCATATAAGGCCAAACTCGTGACGCCGAACACTCCCGAAGGTATTCGGACTTTGTAACAGAAAATGGGCTGAAGAATTCCCTTTCATTATAAACCCTGTATTTCCAGGTACGTGCGTTAATCTGTCGCGGCGAAATGCCAATAACGGCAGTATCCTCTGTGGGTGTAGTACCCATGGGATGTGTGAACAACAAGAGGGAATATAAAAGGTTTACACAGGGGCTTAATCTAAAAAGAAACCTTTGAGCGGGGCCCTGCTGCACGTCTGCGCCTTTGTCTTCGTTGTGCCGTTTCCTGGAAGGGTATCGTACGCGTTGTGTCTGTAAAAAGGAAAAACTCGTGTAGGAGAGTACAACGTAAGTATGCGATGGATAGTAAAAGTGTAAGACGTTGTCCTGCCAATAAGGTTGAGCCAAGTGTGGGGCTATATTAAATATTTATAGCCCCTAGTGTCCTCTATGGGATTATGTATACGGCGCCCTGGTTCATTTTTATCCAGGCTGCCGGATCCGTCTAACGGTGATGACGCCACGTCGACTGGGCATCTTGAGTGTAAGGTAGGCATAGTGCGGTATTGCTTTGAAGCGGACGAAAGCTGCTCTTCCAAGCAATGCGTGATAGCTGCTTTGGAAGGGTGCGATGGTGAAGAGTAGTTCTTCACTTCTGGAGTTGCCTGGGGAGCCGAATGTTACCTCCAGTACGACGGAGCCCCTGCCGTAGGCTTCAACGCCTGGTATTACCCCTTCAAAGGTGGTGTTGCTTTGGCTGATTCTGGATGGGTCTATCCCCATTCTGCGGACAGTGTCCTGGTATATTAAATTGAGACTACTGCCGCCGTCCATAAGGACGTGGGTGAGATGGTATCCGTCGATTATTGGGTCAAGCACCAAGGCCTCTGATCCTCCGCGCCGAATACTAGTTAGGCGGTCCGTGTGATCAAAGGTGATCGGACAAGCCATCCAGTAGTTAGGTGTGGGTACGATGGGCTCGTCAGCATACACATCTTTGAGCGCACGTTCGTGCCTTCTCGTGGATGTGTGAGCCGCGTGGATCATGTTTACTGTTTTAACCTCTGCTGGGAATTTTTTCTGTCCCCCAGTGTTCGGCTGACGAGGTTCATCCTCGTCTTCACTTGGTGTTTCCCTTCCCTTGTGTTCGGCATTTAATTTGCCGGCCTGCTTGAAGACCCAGCACTCTCTATGCGTGTGGTTCGCAGGTTTGTCGGGGGTGCCATGAATTTGGCACAGTCTGTCTAGAACTCTGTTTAGACCGGACGGTCCCTCTTTACTGCCTTTAAGTGGCTTCTTTTGCTGATCGGGTCAAGAGCCCCTGAATCTGGCGTTTACTGTTGTGTTGTCCGGGCTTTCTTCCTTGTTTTGGCGTTTGTTTTTATTACGCCGTGGCTTCCCGTTGCCATCCCTTATTTCGGATGTCTTTGAGATCGCTGGTGCCTTCTGGGCCAGCCATTGTCTTCACCCGCACAACAATGGGTCATAAGGCTTGTTAAGGCTGCCATTGTCCTTGGCTTTTCTTGGCCGAGGTGTCTGGCGAGCCACTCGTCGCGGATGCTGTGTTTGAATGCTGCTAAGGCTTCGGCATCCGGACAATCGAGAATTTGATTCTTCTTAGTGAGGAATCTGTTCCAAAGCTTGCGGGCGGACTCTCTGGGCTGTTGGATTATGTGACTTAAATCGTCCGCATCCGAAGGCTGGAGATAAGTCCCTTGAAAATTGGCCCTGAAAGCGTCCTCGAGTTCCTCCCAACTCCCAATTGAATTTTTGAGGAGGCTTTTCAACCAGTGTCGAGCTGGTCCCTTCAACTTGAGGGGAAGGTATTTGATGGCGTGGAGGTCGTCCCCACGAGCCATGTGAATATGAAGGATAAAATCCTTGATCCAGACTCCTGGGTCTTTCGTTCCGTCGTATGCCTCTATGTTCATAGGTTTGAAGCCTTGTGGAAATTCATGGTCCAGTACTTCTTCGGTGAAGCACAGGGGGTGGGTAGCCCCTCTCTATCTGGACGTGCTGTGGCATGCCGTCGACTGTTGCTATGTCCGGTGCGTATTCCGAACTGGTATTTGGTTGGTATGATCGTTTTGGTGACCATAGTCCCTCGCCGAGGTGTGTCCTTTAGATCCGTAGGTGGACCTGGCCGCGCCGGCTTTCTTATCCAGGTGCTCACGCAAATCGTGCGCGGCGTCAGTAACCGCTCTGTTGCGGTTATGAAGCGGTACGTCAGGCCTCCTGGTCGTGTTATTCTTTGGTGGAACGGCCTCGTCGTCGAATTCTGACAGTAGCTTACGTTTTGGATAGCTCTTTGTATGGCGATCGTCGCCATATCTTTCTTCGATGTCTAGCACTTTATTCCATCTGCGATTGGCGTTTCTGTCGGCTTTTAGCCGTTGCTTCTGCTTCTTTAGACTTCTTGCGGTGGCCATAAGCTTTCTGTGGAGGTTATCTCGTTCCACGCGTGTTTCCGGGATGATGAATGTGTCGTCATCCGGACTTTTTTCTTGTCCTGGGGCAGTTTGATGAACTCGTCCCTCGGGATCATTGTGATCGGGCATCCGCTCCGAACTGTGTTCGGCATGACCTGGCTCGTCCTGCTCCATCGCTGGGTCCGTATGGTCATTGTTGCCTTCGGAGTTGACTGGGGTGTCGATGCTTTTGGCGCTCTTGTCGCTATTTTTACTATTGCTGGACTTTGAGCGGTGTCTGCGCCGTCGTTTTGGCTTTTGTCCGGGGGTTTTATCTTCCAGATTGTCGCCGTCGTCCTCCTTGGGCGTGTCCACCATGTATATATCGTGTGACGAGGTAGCAGTCCAGTGCCCCAGAGATTCTGAATCTTCTCCTGCATCGTCGTCCATCCCGTCGATGCCTTTGGAGTCAAAGTCAAGCACGTCAGTTAAATCATCAACCGTGGCAATGAAGTGGGTGGTGGGTGGGCAACGAATTCCTTCGTCGTCTGCTTTCCACTCGGGCCGGACATAGTTCGGCCAAGAGCCTCCTGACAGAGAGAGATACTTTAATAAGTTAAGCATGTCGCCAAAGGGCGAGTGCTGGAAGATATCCGCAGCGGTAAACTCTATTACCGGAGCCCAACCAGGCTCGGCGGGCTCAGGAGTGTGCGTACTAGAACCTACAACCGGACACGAATTCGGGGGTCCGGAGTCACAGGCTCCCTCAGAAGTGAGGCCTGTGTTCGGCTCCACCGCCGATGAGTGTACGGCCTATGGGGCGGGGTCTATCCGTCTATCCTTAGGCCATGCAGCCTGCTCCGGATTTAGGTCCGGGGCTTCTGCAGGGGTGATATCCCGAGCATTGTCCGACAACAGGTCTAAGCCGTGCTCGTCGTGGCTGTCCGGCGCTCCTGGCATAGGCCCGAATCCGTCGAAGATCAAGTCTCCACGAATGTCCGCCGTGTAGTTCAGGTTTCCGAACCTGATCTGGTGGCTAGGGGCGTAGCTGTCGATCTGCTTCAGATGGCCAAGCGAATTAGCCCGTAGGGCGAAGCCGCCGAACACAAAGATCTGTCCGGGGAGAAAAGTTTCACCCTGGACCGTGTCGTTGACGATGATTGAAGGAGCCATCGAGCCTTGTAGCAACGACACAGAGGAACTCTCAATGAAAGCACCAATGTCGGTGTCAAAACCGGCGGATCTCGGGTAGGGGGTCCCGATCTGTGCGTCTAGGCTGATGGTAATAGGAAGCAAGGGACACAATGTTTACCCAGGTTCGGGCCCTCTCGATGGAGGTAAAACTCTACTTCCTGCTTGATTAATATTGACGATATGAGTAGTACAAGAGTAGATCTACCACGAGATCATAGAGGCTCAACCCTAGAAGCTAGCCTATGATGGTATGATTGTAATTGTGATCGGCCTTCTAAGGACCAACCTCTCTGGTTTATATAGACATCGGAGAGGGCTAGGGTTTACATGGAGTCGGTTACAAGGAAGGAAATATAATATCCGGATCGCCAAGCTTTCCTTCCACGCCAAGGAGAGTCCATCCGGACATGGGACGGAGTCTTGAGTCTTGTATCTTCACGCTTCAATAGTCCGGACGATGTATACAGTCCGGCTGTCCGGATACCCCCTAATCCAGGACTCCCTCAACTAGGCCCACTCAATTTTTCAGAAAAGTATGCAACATGTTTGCCATCTTGTAATAACACACCTCCTAATCCAATTCCACTAGCATCACATTCAAGCTCAAAAGTCTTATTAAAATCAGGTAGCTGGAGTAAAGGAGCATGTGTCAACTTATCTTTCAATACCGTGAAGGCTTCTTATTGTGCGGTACCCCAAACAAAAGTCACATCCTTCTTTGTAAGCTCGTTGAGAGGTGCAGCAATGGTGCTGAAATCTCTCACTAAACGCCTATAGAAACCAGCGAGGCCAAGGAAACTCCTCACTTGTGTGACCGTTTTGGGCTGCGGCCAACTCTCAATTGCTTCAATCTTGGCTTTAATTCCCTATGGAGTAACAACATAGCCAAGAAAAGATACTCGGTCGGTGCAAAAGGTGCACTTCCCAAGGTTACCAAACAAACGTGCATCACGTAGAGCAATAAAAACAACATGTAAATGTTCCAAATGTTCTTCCAAAGATTTTCTATAAATCAATATATCATCAAAATAGACTACCACAAATCGTCCAATGAAAGCACGTAAAACTTCGTTCATTAGTCTCATGAAAGTACTAGGTGCATTAGTTAACCCAAAAGGCATGACTAACCAATCATATAAACCAAACTTAGTTTTAAATGCTGTTTTCCATTCATCTCCCAATTTCATACGAATATGATGGTATCCACTACGCAAATCAACTTTGGAGAATATTCTAGAGCCAGTCAATTCATCAAGCATATCATCTAGCCTAGGAATAGGATGACAATAACGAATAGTAATATTAATAATGCCTCTACAATCAACACACATATGCGACGTACCATCCTTTTTAGGCACTAGTATAATAGGAACAACACAAGGACTAAGAGATTCGCGTATATAACCTTTGTTGAGCAGGTCCTGTACTTGACGCATAATCTCCTTCGTCTCCTCTGGATTGGTACGGTATGGTGCACGGTTGGGTAGCCATGCACCGGGAATTAAGTCAATTTGATGCTCAATCCCTCGAATAGGTAGTAATCCCGGTGGCACGTCTTGTGGGAAGACGTCAACGAACTCCTGCACAATGTTAGTGACAGCAAGGGGGCAAAGAGGAAGGCACGTCCTCGAATGAAAATAATGCCTCCTTGCACACAAAAGCATAGTAAACAGATTTGCTAAAGTCTAGCTCATAAATATCAGATTTGGTGGCAAGTAAACATGCATTTTTCAATTTAATTTCTGAAGCAACACTAGATGGTTTATTATTAGGCTTCATTTGTTGCTCAAATTCTTTTGCCACAATCTGATTTTCACTATTCTTGGCCTATTAATATACTTGGTTTTTCTTATTTGATTGTATTGTGCCTTCAATTTTTATTTCTATTAGAAATCCGCCCCGGGTAACTTCAAATCCTGGATCCGCCACTGACCACGCCGGAGCACGATCAACCTGACCACGAGGGCCTGTTTCCTGCGAGCAAACGAAGAACAAGCAAGAAACTAAGATTGAAATCTGGATATTGCGAATAGAAGAGGAAAGCTTTATTAATGAAGGTGGGGTTACTGTGACACCTTAGTGCAGTCGTTGAACACAAGCGAAATGCGCCGGTTGCAGCTATGGCGAACTTTTAATCTAAACAAAACCCAAAGTCTAAACGACGCCCTAAGGGCTGTATATATGGTGGAAGAGGGGGGAATTTCGTGGCCCTTGGAGGAGGGGGCCGAAACCAACCCTAACTCTTGTTTCCCCGCACATACAGACTCTAAAAACAACATACTTAAGTATTTCGAAAATACATGGGCCTGGCCCAATAATAAGGTGATGCAGCACCTAGAATAGCCTCTAGACGAAATTTATGAAGTGGCATCTTGTATATATTGCCCAAGTCTTCATGCACTCCTTATGGTGGCTTCAAAGTCCTGAAATCATCACTCGTAACCCCGTTCTTGATTCCCTTGCGCATGCCATCAACTCCATGCGTGTTCTTGCTCTCCTTCTCCAAGCTAGGCCCTTCATTTGTAAGCAAAACAAATGTATCCAATTTAGGCAGGATCATATTCTCATGAACATTAGAATCATTACCAAGAAATGAAAGTACCTGGTAATTTAATTGGCGTGCGCGAGCTCTAGTAATTGGTCTAGTATATGTAACAGTAGGGGATGTGGGTGTAACAATGGTATTGATGTCCTCATCAAGCTCTCAAAAGAAATTATTATTCAAAAAAATTATGCTCGGCTTTCTCTCAATAATTGCTCCATGCTCGAAACTTCTTGTACTGGTTCTTTTATGATGAAGACTATTGAATTCAGGTGGGATTTATTGGAAATAAATAAACGTATCTCTAAAGATTGGGAACTCGATGAAGGTAAGGACTCAGGTATAACACCTAAGTTTGATTGTGTTAAATCTTTTATGGATACCGATGTTTTCCGTGAATTTAGCACTAAATATGGACTTGACTCTGAGATAGTAGCTTCTTTCTGTGAATCATTTGCTACTCATGTTGATCTTCCTAAGGGGAAGTGGTTTAAATATCATCCTCCCATTGAAGTAAAAGTAGTTGAACCTATTAAAGTTGAAGAAAAGACTATCACTTATAATGTTGATCCTATTGTTCCTACCACTTATATTGAGAAACCACCTTTCCCTGTTAGAATAAAGGATCATGCTAAAGCTTCAACTGTGGTCAACAAAAGCAATATTAGAACACCTACACCCCCTGAGCAAATTAAAGTTGAACTTAGTATTGCTATGGTTAAAGATCTCTTGGTCGATAATATTGATGGGCATGTTATTTACCTCTGTGATGAAGCTGCTAGAATTGCTAGACCCGATACTAAAAATAAACATAGACCTGTTGTAGGCATGCCTGTTATTTCTGTTAAAATAGGAGATCATTGCTATCATGGTTTATGTAATATGGGTGCTAGTGCGAGTGCAATACCTCATTCTTTATACGAAGAAATTATGCATGATATTGCACCTGCTGAGTTAGAAGGTATTGATGTTACAATTAAGCTTGCCAATAGAGATACTATTTCACCAGTTGGGATTGTTAGAGATGTTGAAGTCTTGTGTGGGAAAGTTAAATATCCTACTGATTTTCTTGTTCTAGGTTCCCCACAAGATGACTTTTGTCCATTATATTTGGTAGACCCTTCTTGACTACTGTTAATGCTAAGATATATTGCAAAAATGATGTTGTTACTATTTGATTAGGGGATATGTCTCATGATTTTAATTTTGCTAAATTTCATAGACAACCCCATGATAAAGAATTGCCTAGTAAAGATGAAATTATTGGTCTTGATTCTATTGCCGTGCCTCCTAATGATCCTTTAGAAAAATATTTGCTAGACCATGAGAATGATATGTTTATGAATGAAAGAAGGGAAATAGATGAAGTATTCTTTAAACAGGGACCTATTTTGAAACACAACCTGCCTGTTGAAATTCTAGGGGATCCTCCTCCACCAATGGGTGATCCCGTGTTTGAGCTTAAACCGTTACCTGATACTCTTAAATATGCTTATCTTGATGAAAAAAAGATATATCCTGTTATTATTAGTGCTAACCTTTCAGAGCAGGAAGACGAGAAATTATTGAAAACTCTGAAGAAGCACCGTGCTGCTATTGGATATACTCTTGATGATTTGATGGGCATTAGTCCCACTCTATGCCAGCACAGAATAAAATTGGAGAAAGACGCTAAACCGGTTGTTGATCACCAACGACGGTTAAATCCTAAGATGAAAGAAGTGGTAAGGAAAGAAATACTAAAGCTTCGGAGGCGGTATAATTTATCCGTTCTGTGATAGTCAGTGGGTAAGTCCTGTCCATTGTGTCCCTAAGAAGGGAGGTATTACTGTTGTTCCTAATGATAAAGATGAATTGATTCCACGAAGAATTGTTACAAGTTATAGAATGGTAATTGATTTCCGCAAATTGAATAAAGCTACTAGAAAAGATCATTACCCTTTACCTTTTATCGATCAAATGCTAGAAAGATTATCCAAACATACACATTTTTGCTTTCTAGACGGTTATTCTGGTTTCTCTCAAATACCTGTGTCAAAAGAGGATCAGGAAAAGACCACTTCTACTTGCCCTTTCAGTACCTTTCCTTATAGACGTATGCCTTTTGGTTTATGTAACGCACCTGCTACCTTTCAAAGATGTATGACTGCTATATTCTCTGACTTTTGTGAAAAGATTGTTGAGGTTTTCATGGATGATTTCACCGTTTATGGAACTTCTTTTGATGATTTCTTAAGCAAACTCGATCGAGTTTTGCAGAGATGTGAAGAAACTAATCTTGTCTTGAATTGGGAGAAGTGCCACTTTATGGTTAATGAAGGTATTGTCTTGGGACATAAAATTTCTGAAAGAGGTATTGAAGTTGATAAAGCTAAAGTTGATGCTATTGAAAAGATGTCGTGTCCTAAGGACATTAAAGGTATAAGAAGTTTCCTTGGCCATGCCGATTTTTATAGGAGGTTCATTAAAGACTTCTCAAAAATTTCTAAGCCTCTGACTAATCTCTTACAAAAAGAGGTTCCCTTTGTCTTTGGTGATGATTGTGTAGAAGCATTTGAAATACTTAAGAAAGCCTTGATTTCTGCACATATTGTTCAGCCACCTGATTGGAATTTACCCTTTAAAATTATGTGTGATGCTAGTGATTATGTTGTAGGTGTTGTTCTAGGACAAAGAGTTGATAAGAAATTAAATGTTATCCAATATGTTAGTAAAACTCTAGACAGTGCCCAGAGAAATTATGCTACTACTGAAAAACAATTTTTAGTAGTTGTATTTGCTTGTGATAAGTTCAGACCTTATATTGTTGATTCTAAAATAACTATTCACACTGATCATGCTACTATTAAATATCTTATGGAAAATAAAGATGCTAAACCTAGACTTATTAGATGGGTTCTCTTGCTACAAGAATTTGATTTGCATATTCTTGATAGAAAGGGAGCTGAGAACCCTGTTGTAGATAACTTGTCCAGGTTAGAGAATACTCGTGATGACCCACTACCTATTGATGATAGCTTCCCTGATGAATAATCAGCTGTCATAAATGCTTCTCGTACTGCTCCATGGTATGTTGATTATGCCAATTACATTGTTGCTAAATTTATACCACCTAGTTTCACAAACCAGCAAAAGAAAAAGTTTTTGTATGATTTAAGACATTACTTCTGGGATGACCCACACCTTTATAAATGAGTAGATGGTGTTATTAGACGTTGTGTACCTAAGCATGAACAGGAACAGATCCTACGCAAGTGTCACTCCGAGGCTTATGGAGGACACCATGTTGGAGATAGAACTGCGCATAAGGTATTGCAATCCGGTTTTATTGGCCTACTCTTTTTGAAGATGCCCGTAAGTTTGTCTTGTCTTGAGATGAATGTCAAAGAATTAGTAATATTAGTAGACGTCAACAAATGCCTATGAACTATTCACTTGATATTGAACCATTTGATGTCTGGGGCTTTGATTATATGGGATCATTTCCTTCCTCTAATGGGTATACACATTTTTTAGTTGGTGTTGATTACGTTACTAAGTGGCTAGAAGCTATTCCAACTAGTAGTGCTGATCATAACACCTCTATTAAGATGCTTAGAGAAGTTATTTTTGCGAGGTTTGGAGTCCCTAGATTTTTAATGACTGATGGCGGTTCACATTTTATTCATGGCGCTTTCCGTAAAATGCTTGCTAAGTATGATGTTAATCATAGAATTGCATCTCCATACCATCCAGAATCTGGTGGTCAAGTAGAACTAAGTAATAGGGGGATTAAATTAATTTTGCAGAAGACTGTTAATAGATCTAGAAAGAATTGGTCCAAAAAACTTGATGATGCATTATGGGCCTATAGAACTGCATATAAAAATCCTATGGGTATGTCTCCATACAAAATGATTTATGGAAAAGCATGTCACTTACCTCTCGAACTAGAACATAAGGCATATTGGGCCATTAAAGAGCTCAATTATTATTTCAAACTTGCCGGTGAGAAGAGGCTATTTGACATTAGCTCACTTGATGAATGGAGTACCCAGGCCTATGAGAATGCCAAACTGTTTAAAGAAAAAGTTAAAAGATGGCATGACAAAAGGATACAAAATTGTGAGTTTAACGTAGGTGATTATGTTTTGTTATACAACTCTCGCTTAAGATTTTTTGCAAGAAAACTTCTCTCTAAATGGGAAGGTCCTTACGTTATCGAGGAAGTCTGTCGTTCCGGTACCATAAAAATCAACAACTTAGAAGGCACAAATCCAAAGGTGGTGAACAGTCAAAGAATCAAACAGTATATCCCAGGTAATCCAATAAATGTGGAAACTAATGTTATTGAAACCATAACCCCGGAGGAATATATAAGGGACACTTTCCAGAATGTTTCAGACTCCAAATAGGAATAGGTATGTAGTACAGTAAGTAAACCGACTCTAAAATAGTTCTAATGGCATTTTTTCTCTGTTTTGGAATATTTAAGAAAATAGGAAAATAAGAAGTAGTCCGAAAGGGATACGAGGCACCCACAAGGGTGGAGGGCGTGCCCTACCCCCTGGGCGCGCCCCTGCCTCATGGGCACCTCGTGTGCCTTCCGGACTCCGTTTTCTTGCACGATACTTCTTTTAGTCGGTAAAAATTCATTGTATAATCTCCTGAAGGTTTTGACCACCACACCATGACACAATCCTCTGTTTTTGTTTTGAGCTATCTCTGCTGCAGATTTAGAGCAAGATGTCATCTAAAGACTCAGACGGAGAGAGCTATGTCTCACATCTCATTGCTGACCCAAAGACCTATGGGGACCTATCTCCTTATGGTCGAACTACAGATGATGAGGAGGATGCTCATTTGATGAGGATCCATGATTCAAGTTCGGAGGAGGAGGATGTTCCTCTACCTCAACCTGGGGATATGCACGTGAAGTTCAAGAAGTCTAGCCTGTCATGGTTCTATGTCTGACAGTAGAATGGGGGTAGGAATGGAGAGGCAAGATCCTAGCTATGGAGTAGTTGTATACGCAAGGGATTTACGAGTTCAGGCCCTTCTCGGAGGAAGTAACAGCCCTACGTCTCGGAGCCCGGAGGCGGTCGATTGGATTATATGCGATGTGTTGCTGTGGTGCGAACCTTTCTACCGTGGAGGGATGGCTTATATAGAGTGCGCCGGGACCCCAGCCAGCCCATGAAGCGGAGGGTTTAAGGTGCGTTAAGGCTAGGCGTTCTTGGTAACGCTTACATAAAGTGTCATTATGACCATAAAGACTATTTAACTACAGACCGCTTGGACACCGAGTGGCTCTTGGACTCTGGTGGTCATGTGGGTCTTCATGGTCGAGTGTCTTTGAATCATCGAGTGGAAACCTACCAGTCGATTGGAAGGCCGCTTCTTTCGAAAGTGTCCTTGGGAGGGTACCTTTGGGCAGGTCTATGACCCTACCCTAGGTACATGACTTCATCATTAGCCCTGAATGGATCGAGGTTTGAGTGAGGAAGGAGTTGATAATCTTTCCGACCTGTTCTTCGTGTTGCGAGTGTGTCTTACTCGATCAACAATCTTTTAGTGATGGCGCTCAACTTCTCTTTCAGTCGCCTTGATCCATTCTTCACATTTGTCGAGTGAACTTTGTGAACTTGAGGATTTCCGAGCGACGGATCGGAGGAAATCTGCTGTCTGACAGGTAGCTCCGCGGTTAGCGGATTTCACGGGATCTGAATTTTGGGAAGCGCGCGAAGCGGAGAAAACTGCGGCACTCGGATGGGATAAGACGGTGATGCCTTGATCTTCGTGCCGCCTTTTTCGCCACGTATCGCGTGCGCGCCTGTTGCGGGATTTGACGGGATTGCCTGGGCCTACCAGTCAGCCACTCAGAAACGGTCTCATATAAAGCATCGGACGGGCTATTTTGAACAGTGTGACCTCAATCTTCCCCTCCCTCCGCCTCCAAATCTTCCTGCTGCACCCTTAGCCTGCTCAGCGCCGCAGCTCAGTACCTGCTTTGCCGGCGACCATGGTGAAGGAGAAGACCGCAGCCTTGGAGCGGGTGAAGAAGGCGGCGGCGAAGGCGAAGGGGAGAGCGCCCAGTCGGGGCGGATCTTCTTCTCGGTCCAAGCTGCCGCAAGGTTGGGTCCAGGGAGATTGGATCCGCTCGACCATCACCGAGAAGGACCTCAACGATCTGGCCAACGAGGGACTGATCCTCCATGGGTCGGCGAGGCTTCCGGGAACGGAGTGGCAGCCGCAGCCGGAAGAGGGTGAGTGCGTCCTCCTAGCCACTCATGTAGATCAGGGATTTTCTCTGCCGCCGAATCCTTTCTTCCGGGGGTTTCTGAACTTTTTTGGAGCGCAACTCCATCATTTCACTCCCAACTCCATTGTCTATCTTGCCGCTTTCGTGTCGTTATGTGAAAACTTCTTGGGCTGTCGGCCGCACTGGGGCCTCTTCAAGCATATATTCACTTGTCGCTCTCAGACGGTGAAGAAAACGAACCCGAATGACGAGAGAACCCAAGTAATCCAGATGTGTGGGGGACTCGAGGTCCAGATGAGGGGGAAGAGCGCTTTTCCGGCTATGACTCTCCCCGACTCGGTTAGAGGGTGGCAGTCGACCTGGTTCTACTGCCAAGACCAGCTGATGCCGGGGCAGTCGACTGGACTCCCTCCTTTCTCCATGAGTCGAGTGAACAAGCCATCTTCCCTGAAGGTGCTACCAAAGGAGAAAGCCCAAGTAAAATTGTTGATGGAACGCGTAGTCCAGCTCATTCGCGACGGGGTGACCGGCATGGATCTTCTGGAAGTTTTCCTCCGACGGCGTATTCAGCCACTCCAATACCGAGGCCATCCGATGTGGATGTACTCCGGTACTGATGATACCACTCGGGTCCATCCAGAGGAGGTCGATGACGCCACGCTGGAGAAGTGGATGACTGCCATCACAGGGAACAAGGATAACCCTCGCGGAGCTAGGAGGATTCCACCACTCGACCAGACTTACGAAGCAGACAAGGTATAACCACTTATCTCCGACTTTGATTCGGCTGCATTCATTCTGTTTAGATGCCAATTCGTCGACTGACTTTTGGCTTGTTTTGCTGTCTTCTAGGTCACCACTGAGATGTACTCGATGCCCAACGGGGCGCAGGAACCAGTCGAAGAAGAAGAAGGAAGCGGAGGTGAAAGCCAGGAGGAATGGGAGTCCAACGACGAGGAGGATGAGGGGGACGACAACTCTGATGAAGAGGAGGAGGAGGAGGAAGAGGAGGAAGACGTCGATCCTCCCCGCTCGGAAGGAAGGTCCAAGTTGACGCATGACCCGGCGGCCGGGCGCGGTAAAGCTGTTGCGCCCACTGGGCAGTCGACGAAGCGACCTCGGACAACTTCCCCTGCGCCGACTGAGAAACCGCCGAAGCAACCTCGAGCAACGTCGTCAAAGCCGGCGAAGGCCCTGCTCAAGATGCGGATGGTCATTCCCACCATCTCCGGTAACCAGCAGAACTTGTATTTCCCTATTCAACATGAGTGTACTTTTGGTCGATTTGATGACTGATCAGCCGATTCTTGAAATCTGCAGTGCTGCTACCTCCGAGACCTCAACCAAGCACGAAGATCAGGAAATGGAAGATGCCGCCACCTCCAACCTTGGTATGATCTCTGCAGTTTCGCTTTTAGTCGATTGGATTTCCATGTTTACTTTTGAATCTTTCTTGTAGTTCCGCCTCATGTCATTGATCTCCCCGATGATGACGAGGAAGCGCTGTTGAGGAAGAGGAAGAACAAGAGGGTGCCTGCTGGCAAGGCTGCTCCAATTGTGAAGATACCTGAGACGCTGGTTTCTGAGGGAGGCAACCCCACTCGGGCTTCTGTGTCTTTTGTTGTACCGCTGACAAGTGCCCGACCCACTTCGTCGACTGCTGATCCACCATCCCTCTTTGCTATACACCACGTCCCGGAAGACCAAGTGAGTGCTGCTAAGGAGGCTATACGCCAGGCAGGGATCATGATGGAGCAAGTGAAGGCAGTCCGAGAGGCCAGCCAGGCGGCCTATGATGCTAGTTCAGCTCTCCAGAGCAATGCCCAAGTAAGTCGATCGTTGCTTGCTCTGTTAGGATATGCTACCTGAAACTGCTTCTTTCTGAAGATTTCCATATCTGTACACCCACTCGGTGGGTGTGTCGATTGAGGTTTTGTGGGGGCACGCTGAGTGCACCCACTGGGTGTAGTCCCCGAGACTATGATGGACTGCGTGCAGTTGACTATAGTCTTTATACTTTGAACTTCTTCACTCGGCCTGGTCGGACCAAGTCGAATGGAACCATAAAACCGTTGGGGGCACGCTGAGTGCACCCACTGGGTGTAATCCCCGAGACTATGGTGGACTGCGTGTAGTCCACCATAGTCTAAAGAACTGCTTTTTTTTGCACGGCTGACCGCTGACGATTAGCCATGGTTTTAGAATCATAACCTTTTTGCCTCTTTTGGTCGACTGGTCGAACCAAATTGGTAAAAACCAGTGGGGGCACGTTGAGTGCACCCGCTGGGTGTAGTCCCCAAGACTACTGTCGAATGTTTTGATTCGACTGTAGTCTTAGAAATGCTATGATTTTTCCTTAGTCACTCGGAAGTGATCTGTCTTTGATGTCTTTTGTTGATTGACTCTTTGTAGAAATCTTGCGAGCTTGTGGCTCGCTATACTGAGTTAGAGAACAAACAGATCCAGCTCAACCTCGACTTGAAGCTTGCTCAGGAGAATTTGTAGAAGGCGAAGGATGAAGCAAAAGGTATGGCTGGTGAGAACTTTGACGATTGTCTTTGTTTTTCTGTTCATTCTCAACTCTGTTCTCATTGTTGCTTTGCAGATAAACTGGAAGAGACTTTGAAGAAGAAGGACCTTGACCTTGCAGAGGGCCTGTATATGGCTTTGGAGAAAACAAAGCTCGCTGAAGATAAGCTTGCCTCAGTCGACAAACTTGAAGATGAAAATGCCAAGCTGAAAGCCGCTCTTGACGCGGCCAACAAGGAAGTTAGTCGACTGAAGAATGACAAGATTGCTCTGTCTGACAAGGCTGGCCAACTGGTGGGGAAGCGAAATGACCTGGAGATTTATCTTGGAGGGCTCGCCAAGAAGCTGTTTCTCATGCTTGAAGGTAATCTCTTTTATCCGACTGTCTTGCTATCACAGGCTCATCGCATGATTGTTATTTTGAGTCTGAGCCGTGTTTTCAGAATTCTGTCAAAACTTCAAAGAAGAAACCAGTCGAGTGGAAACCAGCCTGGACCCCATCAACTCTCCTGTGAAGGACGAAGCTGCCATGAATGTGCTCCGACTGGAGTCTCGCGTCGCTAGCGTGGTGGATTATCTTGCTCGACTGAAAGCTGCGGTGTCGCGGATCGACTCAACTCTCTGGCCAGATCAGACACTTCAGAATGATCTTGAATCCTTAATGACTCGACTGAATGAGATTCCAAGTTGAGTGCAAGAATGGAAAAAGTCTTCTGGCAGGTGTGGAGCTGATGTTGCTCTGTCTCTGGTTCGCGTCCTCTGCAAGGAAGCGCAAGAGGACAAGCTGGAGTCCCTCAAAGTTGCCAACACCAGGAAGTATGACTTCAGATCTTTCATGGAGACCTTCATTGCTGCTGCTACCCGTATTGCCGACGGAATCGACCTTGACCAGTTTGTTGCACCTTCCAGTCCTCCACCGGAGGAGTAAAAAACTTCTAAGTCCCACCTTAAATTTGCCTCGGAATGCCGAGTGGTTTTTGTAACCGACAAACTTTAACAGGCTTAGCGCCTGAGCACTTTTGGATTCGTAGGACGTTTATCCGAACTTGATCTATCCTTGAACATGCTTTATTTCCCTTCGAGAGAACTTTTCTCTTCATTCGGAATATATTTCATTGTTGTAGGTAGTATCCTTGAGGTGAAACTCCAGTCGACTTTTACTTCATCTATCTTGCAGGTAGAGATGGAGCACAGACTGCGACTGACCTCGTCGTTCTTGCGGATTGGAATGGACCGCACGTTGTACTTGTGGCGAAGCTCCGAAGGAGAAGGTACCAGTCGACCTGCACCTCGTCGTCCTTGCGGATTGGAATGAATTCCTTACTTAGGCGAGCACTGGGCTGCAGCTAAGCCTCCGAGTGGGAGGTGTGCTCTCCACTTGGTAGGATTTTTATCACTTAGGCGAGCACTGGGCTGCAGCTAAGCCCCCGAGTGGGAGGTTTGCTCTCTACTCGTGTCGGTGTACTAGAGTAGGGGTACCCTAGTATCCCGAACTCGTGCACGGGCAGTTGCAGCACCCCGCGGCAGGGCTGTCTAGTGACCGCCAAGGTCCTCCGTGGTTCCTTTGGAGCCATTCAAGAACAAAGTATTAAAACCAAGAAGACAAGGCCCCGGCAAGAGGAGCTTGCCGGGAAGGCCACTCAAGGCACGCAGAAGACAAGACCCCGGCAAGAGGAGCTTGCCGGGAAGGCTTGGTGAGCGACAAGCTTCCGGGCGTGACAAGGATTCAGCCGCGGCAAGATGCTTGCCGCGGCAGGCAACCTCTCTTCATCTCCGCTCCAGCTCATCCACCAACGTGTCGCCATGGGGCCATTCCAGCGCAGTGTCAAGAGGTCTGTGCAGCCAGCGGAGAGCAGCGGTAAGCGGCGCCGACAGGTGCCATCGTGGCGGCGGTGGCGCCCTAACGGTCCCTTTCTGCACTGTTTAGGCGACATGGACGGGCATTTATTGCTCTTGTCCCTTGCCGTCAGAGTTAGGTAGAATACACTATACAAAGTAGCTGTACCAACCGCAACTCATTTTTCCCATTTTGCCCTTGTTTACGTTGCCACCTGTGGTGACCCCTTGAGCCTATAAAAGGAGGCCCATGCGCAACGTAGAAAAGGTTCGGCTGGTTCGACTCATTCGAGACTAGAGACACTCAAGCTAGGTTTTGTAGCTCTCATTGCTCCCTAGCAAGAACACAAGATAATCAGACAAGAAGCAGTAGGAGTATTATCTCTCCGGAGAGCTCCGAAGCTGGGTAAACTGCTCGTGTGCATCGCCTCGATCTGCTCTTTGTGCAATCTCCGCCCACCACCGAACCAAAAGGGACTCGGTCAGCCAGGTCCCATAGGTGTTCGTGGGTCACGATCAGCTTCCCCGACATCTTTGGCGCGCCAGGTAGGGGGCGTCGAGGCTGTGTGAACCTGATCCGGCGCTCACACGAGCAACATCTTCATCATCTTCATCAACATGCCACCGAAGAAGAAGGCTTCGGTGGCAGCAGAGCCGTCCGCGTCAAACCCACCACCACCGGAGCTGACAAGTGGTGGGGAAGACGCTGGCGGAGGAACGGGCGTCGTCGAGGGAGCCCACGACGCTGCCAAGTCCAAGGACAAGGCGGCGCAGACCTCGGCGTCCGGATACGTACCGCGTCCATCTCAGGAGGCGCGAGACCGACAGCGTCATGGTGCTCGCAGCGCCATACGTTCGTTGGGCCAAGATCGAGCTGGTGGATCCAGAGACGCTCAAGAGCAGCTCGCGCGCCAACAGGCTGGTCCGAGCGGGGCACGGTCGCCTGGACGGGATACTGCTCCTTCTAACATATTTAGAAGTCCGAGCACATCCCGTTCCTCGCACCGTTCGCCATTGCCGCCCACCACTCAAGCGGAAGCTTTGGCGCGAGCTCAACTGCTCCTGGATTACCCTCCGACGGCAGACAAGGTCGACGAATGGAGGGCCACCATTCAAAGTCTCATCGGCTTTGCCAACGGCGACGTTCCGCGGCAACCAAGCACGTCGCTGCCGCGGCGAGACGACAAGGCACGAGCCGGTGGCGACGAGACCTGTGGGGGTGCAACCACCATGCACTCTCCACCCGAAGGCCAAGATCGCCGACTCGTCGGATCCACCTCGACAGCGACTCCACCGCGTCGTCGGATCCTCGAGCTCGCCGTGATCAGCGCCAAGTTCTTCAAGAACGGCAACAAGAAGACGCTCGAACTCGCGCCGAGCGCCAAGAGAAGCGCGCGTCAATCCGACCAGCGCGCGGGCCCTCTGCTGACGCATGCGCCCCGGGGAACCAGTGACTTGCCGTACGCGGTGGGTTGCCCTGCGTTCACTCGTGAGCTGCGGCAAGTCCAGTGGCCCAACAAGAAAAATTTCAAGCCAGACGTGCCAGAGAAGTATGATGGCAGGACGCATCCGTCGGAGTTCCTTAGCATCTACACCATCGCGGTGCAAGCTGCGGGGGGACGGGACGACAAGATCCTCGCCAACTACTTCCCGCTGGTACTCAAGCCAAATGTCAGATCTTGGCTCATGCACTTGCCGGACAGCTCCATATCCTCTTGGGCAGATCTATGCCATCAGTTTGTCGGCGCCTTCACAGGCGGCCACAAGCCTCATGGCCAAGAAAGTGACCTTCACCTGCTCGCCCAGAAGGAGGGAGAGTCCCTGCGCAAGTTCATTCAAAGATTCAGCCGTGTGCACTACAACATCCCAGATGTCCACCCTGCCGCGGTGATCAGCGCGTTTCATCAAAACATGCGGAACCGCAGGATGAGGGAGGAAATGGCGATGTGCAAAGTCAAGGACGTCAGTGAGCTGTACGCTCTGGCCGACAAGTGTGCACGCGCTGAAGAAGGGAGGAGACTCCCAGGAGAGAATGCAGAAGCAGGATCTGACAGTGAGGAGACCGCCCCGGCAAAGAAGAGTCGGCGGCGGAACAACCGAAGGAAGAAGAGCAAAGAGGTACTAGTTGTCGAGCAGTCCGGCAACGGTAGTGCCACCAAGAAATCCAAAGTTGGTGGCTCCGGCAAGGAGGTTGCCGCTAGCGCCGACTGCAAGCCTGTGGCGGCCGCCGACAAGCAGGACAGCTCCAACAAACAGTACTGCAAGATTCACCACACCAAGGGCCATGACCTCCAGAGCTGCAAGAAAGTTGAGCAGCTTGTTGAACAGCAGAAAGCTGAGTACGAGCGGCACGACAAGGAGAAGTCCCAGGAAGGTGCTGGGGGAGTTAGCAAGAAGCGACCCGGCCGGGGAGGACGCCGCGGCAAGGCCAAGCAGCGGCAAGGAGACAGACCTCCCCGCGGCCGCGACAAGGATGAAGACGACGATGACGATGAAGATATGGAAGACGATGAAGCTGATGAGCAGGAGATTCAGAAAGCCACGGAGGTCCTCTGCGTTGACGGTGGTGCTCCTCTGCATACTTCACACCGCCAACTCAAGCAATGGATGAGGGAGGTTAATGCAGCAGAACCATCCGTAGAGTCACGCAGGCCTTTGAAATGGTCCAGCATGCCTATCATCTTTGATATTGAGGACCACCCTGATCGCATAACTGCGGTCGGATGCTTGCCGATGTTGGTCTCACCAACTATCCGCAACCTCAAGGTCACCAAGATGCTAGTTGACGGCGGGGCCGGCTTAAACCTGATCTCATCCGCAGTGCTCCAGAAGCTTCAGATCCTCGACAATGAGCTCAAGAGACCGCACATTCCAAGGAATTAACCCAGGAAGGAGCAAGCCGAAAGGGAAGCACTGCCAGTAACATTTGGCAGCGAGCTAAACTTCAGGACTGAGAGGGTCATGTTCGACGTTATTGATTTTCCATTGCCTTATAATGGGATACTTGGCCGTCCAGCACTCGCCAAGTTCATGGCAGCCTCTCATTGTGCATACAACTTGCTCAAGATGCCAGGCCCGATAAGCGTCATCTCTGTCCCTGGCGACAAGAAGGATGCTCTTATCTGCGCCGACAAGATCTACCGGGAGGCAGCAGCTGCAACCGATAGCAAGTCACTTGCCGCTGAAGCTCCCGGGGGGAAGAAGAAGACCACTTTGTCTGGCAAGAGCTCTGATGCCCACTCCGGCAAGCGCACCTCTTCGGAGTGCTGCGCTACCGTCGAGGACGCACCATCGAGCTCCACCAGCAAGTGCAAGAAGACGATGGCAGCTCCGCCAAAGACCAAGAAGGTGCCCGCCAAGGAGGGTGGCACTGCTGGTACCTTCACCATCAGTGCCACTCTCGACCCTAAATAGGAAGGCACGCTCGTTGCTTTCCTGCGGGCGAATGTCGACGTGTTTGCATGGCAACCGTCCGACATCCCCGGTGTTCCCAGGAAAGTAATTGAGCATCACCTAGCTGTCTGTCCTCATGCGCGGCCGGTCAAGCAAAAAGTCAGAAAACAGGTAGTGGAGCGCCAAGAATTCATAGCAGAAGACATCAAGAAGTTGGAAGCAGCAGGCCTTGTCAGAGGAGTGCTCCATCCCACATGGTTGGCCAATCCGGTAGTTGTACGAAAGGCAAATGGGAAATGGAGACTCTGTATCGACTTCACAGATGTTAATAAAGCTTGTCCCAAAGACCCATTTCCCTTGCCGCGTATCGACCAGATTGTTGACTCCACGGCTGGATGTGATTTGCTTTCATTTCTTGATGCATATTCAGGATATCATCGATCTTCATGGCGAAGAGGATGAGGAGAAACTGCATTCATCACCCCATGTGGCACATAACGCTTTATACGGATGCCTTTTGGGCTAAAGAATGCTGGTTCAACGCTTGCAAGAGTAGTCCATGACGCTTTTGAGCCGCAAATGCACGTAAATGTAGAAGCTTACATGGATGACATAGTGGTCAAGAGCAAGGACGAAGCAACTCTGGTTCAAGATTTAGATGAGACCTTTGCAAATCTGCGCAAGATCAACCTCAAGCTCAACCCCGAGAAGTGCGTGTTCGAGTCCCTTCCGCAAGCTTCTCGGTTCTTCGTGTCTCGGCGGGAATTGAAGCCAATCCCGACAAGATCAAGGCCATTGAGCAGATTGAAGCACCAAAGCGCCAAGGATGTACGAAGACTTGCCCGTTGCGTGGCTGCTCTCAAAGAGGTTTATCTCTAGGTTCTGCTGAGCGCGCCTCGCCATTTTTCAAGATTTTGAAAAAGGCAGGTCCAATGAAATGAACTCCCGAAGCAGAGGCTGCGCTGCAGGACTTAAAGAGGTAGCTGTCCTCCACTCCAATACTTGTCGCACCTAAACCACAAGAGAAGTTGCTGCTGTATATAGCGGCAACCAATCAAGTGGTTAGTGCTGCGTTAGTAGCGGAAAGGGAGGCGATGATGAGCCGCAACCAAGGCGAGATACATCCAATGACAAGCGGGGGCTTCACCGACGAGCTCGTCCCGACAAGGACGGATCTGCGTGAGGATTGCGAGAAGATGCGTAAAAAGGATGGTGCAGCGCCCACCTACTTTGTCGGTTCCCTTCTGCAGGGGCTAGGTCAAGGTACTGTGAGCAGAAATTGCTTTTCGCCTCCTCATGGCCTCGAGAAAGCTGCGCCATTACTTCCAAGCACATGAGATCACAGTTGTCACTCGCTTTCCGCTGAAGAGAATACTGCAAAATCCATAAGAAACAATCAGGATTGTCGAGTGGGCACTGGAACTGTAAAGCTTTGGCCTCAAGTTCGAAAGCACTTCAACTATCCAAAGCGAGAGCATTGGCAGAGTTTATAGCGTAATGGACGCCTTGCAAGATGAAGAAATTCGAGAGACGAGCATCCCGTCAAAGAGGCAAATAAAGAGTGGTTGATGTACTTTGATGGTGCCTTTTCGCTGCAAAGCGCCCGGTGCGGCGTCTCGCTTGTCGCGCCCACGGAGAGCACCTCAAGTACATAGTCCAAATGCACTTTCCCAAGGAGCAAGCAACAAATAATACTGCAGAGTATGAAGGTTTGCTTGCCGGTCTCAGAATTGCAGTAGACCTTGGGATCAAGAAGCTCATTGTCAGGGGTGACTCGCAGCTTGTCGTCCGCCAAGTAAACAAAGATTATCAGAGTCCATTGATGGAAGCCTACGTTGATGAAGTGAGAAAGCTAGAAGAGCACTTTGATCGCCTACAAATGGAACATGTTCCAAGAACTCAGAATGATATTGCCGATGGCTCACAAAGTGCGCCGCACTCAAGTTACCTGTGGAACCAGGAATTTTTGTGCTCAAGCTGACTCAACCAACTGTAACGCCATCAACTGGACAGAACAAGAAGAGGAAGTTGATTTCTGGAGACTATTTTCCGGCAGAACTACCCGAATCAGCCGCCGCGAAGGTCCCCAAGATCAACACCAAGAGTGCCGAGGAGCGATCTGCTCCGACAAGCCCTGTGGTTTGTTTCGTTGAAGCGACGCGCCCCGACAAGTTTTGCTCCGGCAAGCTTGTCGGGAACATCAAGCTCGGCCGAGCCGCAGGTTCTTGCCGTCAAGCGGATGTTCCGCTGGCAGCAGATGTGCCTTTAGTCCTTGTTGTCGAGCCACAAGCTCCAAAGATGGGCGCAGCAGATTGTCCATTTCCTTCAAACAGAGAACTTCCGAAGAGCAAGAAGAAGCGGAAAGAGTAGCCCGCAGTCAAGTATGTATTAGTTTGTCGACAACACGCTGTGCAGAAGAAGACTCAACGGTGTGAAATTGAAGTGTATTCACCGGGAGATGGATGTAAGCTGTTGGCAGAGATACACGGAGGCATATGTGGTCACCACATTGGCGAAGAGCACTTGCCGCAAAGCTTTCGGCAAGGTTTCTTCCGCCGACAACCCTCCGTGATGCAACTGCACAAGTAACCAAGTGTGAAGCGTGCTGGCCCATTCCAAGCAGATACACCAGCCAGCTCAAGCTCTCCAGACGATCCCTTTATCCTAGCCATTTTCGGTCCAGGGGCTCGATATCCTCGGCCCCTTTCCCCGAGCTGTCGGGGGCTTTGAGTACTTGTACATTGCAATCGACAAGTTCACAAAGTGGCCAGAAGTGGAAGCAGTGAGGAAGGCGACAACACAGTCAGCAGTCAAGTTCTTCAGGTCAATTGTTTGCCGTTTTGGGATTCCTAACCGGATCATCACCGACAACGGCACACAGTTCACGAGCCGCACCTTCATGCAGTACGTCCAAGATCTTGGCGCCAAGGTCTGCTTCGCTTCTGTTGCTCACCCGAGAAGCAACAGTCAAACGAAGAGGGCAAATGCTGAAGTGCTGCGAGGGCTCAAGACCAGAACTTTCGACAGGCTGCACAAGTGCGGAAGAAACTGGATTGAGGAGCTGCCGGTGGTTCTTTGGTCGATCAGGACGACACCAAATCGAGCCACTAGCCAGACACCTTTCGCTCTAGTCTATGGAGCAGAGGCAGTTCTCCCCACGGAACTCGTATACGGGTCACCTCGAGTACTCGCTTATGATGAGCTTGAGCAAGAGCAGCTGCGACAAGATGACGCTACTGCTCCTTGAGGAGGATCGTCTTCAGTTGCTATACGAGCTGCTCGTTACCAGCAAGCTTTGCGCCGCTACCATAGCCGCAAAGTTAGTGCCAGAAGTTTCGAGGAAGGCGACCTTGTTCTTCGCGCGTTCAATCCGCCAAGAACTCCAACAAGTTGACGCCAAGTGGGAAGGCCCTTATCGGGTGAAACGAGTCACTAGGCTCGGCGCTGTCCGCTTTGAGACCAAGATGGCGTTCGGTGAGCAACTCCTCGAACATAGAGCATCTTCGTTAGTTTTACCCATATATGCGCGGTTCTTGAACCTGCTCCGCAACCACCTTTTGTACAAGTCTTGCCGATGTTGCATGTAATCCTTTGTACAAAGCCGGGCGCAGACCCCGTGCATCAGTAAAACTCATGTGTTGCGCGCAACTTGTCAATTTCATGCTTTCATCATCATTTTGCATATGTTATCTGACATTTTGTGCAACATCCACACCCGGTAAGCAATAACGAGCCACGAGGCTCCATAACTTTATTTTCTCTTCTTTCTTCTCAAAAGAAAGGAAGGTTCCTTCGCCCACAAGTTAGCCGGGGGGGAAGGAGAAGATAATGGTGTGGACCGCCAAGCATCGCTTGAGGAAGTTTCGCCTTACCGGGAAGCAAATGACAGAAAAGCTAAGTTGCTAAAGTTTGAGCAATCAGTTTTTAAAATTTTAAGTTATCTTCCTCGAACGATAGTACTTTGTATGGAAAACCTGTGTGCGGAGGAACCAACTCGTAGCTAGTTTGCACCCTTACTTTGTTTCGAGTCCGCTCAACAACTTAAGTGAGCTGCAACTAGTTGCGACAAGGTTGCTTGTCGGAGGCGGCATCGCCAAGAGAAGTCCGATGTTCCGCACTCGGCCTTTCATGACAAAGGTGCCAGCACGACAAGTTCCCTAAAAGCGTGGGCACAAATATACAAAGGAAGGAATCAAGTAAAGGAAATAACATTGCAATCGTTGCCTAAGATAGAGTATATTACAAAATTAACTTGTCGCAGATCTAATAAATTGTTCTCCTAAACATGATCAACAGCGACAAAGGAAAGATAAATCTGGCGGCCTAGTCTCACGCGGGTCGCCGTCGACCCTCTTGACCCGCTCACCCTGTCCACAATGGGTGCGACAAGGGCCTTGAGCGCTTCAACGCCGATCGGCGGCAAGGACTTGAGGACGCTGGCGGTTAAAGCCTGGATTGCGGAAGTCCACCTTCATCAAGACCTTCAAGAGACCTGCACAGATTTGGCGCGACTCGTCGGCCAGCTGCTTTGGGATCTCTTCCCGAGTCACTGGAGAGCCGCCACCACGCCTTGAAGAACAGGCTGAGCTTGGCGCTGGGTTGGAGATGCTCGTCGGTGGAGTACCCGAGATCCACCATCCCCAGCTCCATCAGCTCCTTGTCGATGGCGGCAGCTGTATTTACAAGACCCTCGGTCCAGTACATCACATTCTCTTTGAAGGTGTTATGGGCAGTCGTGGCATTCGCCAGCAGCTCCTCGTTAGCCTTGATCTTCTCCAACAGGCCCGCTTCCCGCTCCTTGGCGCCGTCCAACGTCTCCATCAAGGTGGTCAGCTTCAGCTCAAGATCTGCCTTGGAGTCCTTGGCGGCGTCGAGCTCTTTGATTCTCTCAGCAAGACGGCCCTACAACTCGCCAAGAGTATAGGCGTCCTTCTCGCGCTCGTGCTTCCGCGCAGCGAGCTCCTCGCCGCTCTTCTGAAGGTTGGCCTCCAATTGTGTCACCTTCGTCTCCAACTCCTTCTTGGCGGCCTCGGCAGCTGCGGCAGCGTCCTTTGCTTCCTTGAGAGCTCCGCCAAGTGATTGCTCATGCTGCAAGCTCATCCTCATAGCTGTCAAGGTTGATCTTCCGCTGCGCCAGCTCGCCTTCTTGCGCAGATAGCTTCTCGCCGGCAAGCCTTTGCTGCTCCTCGACCTCAGCCTTCTCAAGGATGAAGGCTGTGCGCTCTTCGGAGAGTTGCTCCCGCGCTTCTGCTACATTCCGGAGAATTTCTTGATTGGCGCCCCGGAGCTCTTCTGCGCGCTTCTCCATGTCTGCTCCCGCCCTCGCGACAAGTGCTTCCCGGGACTCCAGCTTAGCTTGTCGGGCGCGGTAGAGCGACATCAGCTTCTTCAGCAGCTGCTCCTCCTCGACTCGCCACTGCTGCTGCTTGGCGCGTCAACCAGCGACAGCCCAGCGGAGGCGAGCAGCTCTTCGTCGAAGGTTTCTCCCTCGACCGGCGCCTTGGAGCTCGACGCCCATGGGAGCTTGATGAAGACGCCGTCGCCGGCCTTCAGATAGGCGCCGGGCTGGGGCTCTTCGGAGCCTAATGCTGCATCGGTGGCGGAGGGATCGGCGGTCGGTGTAGCGCCTGGCGCTCCTGCGGCCTCAGGGTCGTCAGTACGATCGCCAGACCCCTCGCCAGCCTCTGCGGCGGCAGCCTTGGCGGCCTCCTCGCCGGCGGACCCATCGGCGCCGGCCTCTTCCTCCATGGTGGCGGCGTCGTCAGTGTTGCCATGCGCGACCTCCTCGCCGGCGGCCTCAGTCTCCATCGGATCTGCGGCAGATGGATCTGACGATCAGAAAAAGAAAGAACAGTCAAGCACATGTTCGAAAAGAAGAACAGAAGAAAAAAGAACCCAAGGGAATTGACACGCAAAAGGGTTACTGCGATGGGATCTGTGGCGCGGTCTCCACCACCGAGGATCGCCGCGCTGCCCCTTGTCGGAGAAACATCCTTGTCGGAGAAGCCTCCCTTGCGGAGAGCGCTCCTTGCCGGAGAATTCTCCCTTGGCGGCGAATTGAAGCGAGCGGAATTTGGGGAGTGACTTCCGGCCCTCTGATGAGGCTGCTATGCTCCTACACAAATCAACAAGTCAGATATCAGTGAAGAAGGAGCACCCATGCACACCTAACCGTAAGAAATAAACCAAATACTTACTGCTGGGGGCTGTCTGGGGGGGCTGCTCTGAGAAGGGTTGCGGGTCCGGCAAGGGGGTCTCAGACGCGCCTCCTGTCGCCATGGGGGGATCGTCTTCGATGACAACCACCGGGGTCTTGGCTCTCTTCGACGCTCTCTGAGCCAGCGTCCTGAAAAAGGAAAGAGTTCAGAATGAAGCAAATCAGATACAAGACAAAGCAGCAAATTGAAGAATTACAAGTAAAAGCGACAAGATCTTACTCTTCTTCTTCCTCGAGCTGAGTGCGGAGAAGTCAAATTCAGTCCGCCTCCGGTGCGACGAAATGGAAGAGTAGGCTCCCTCGGGCGCTTGGCGGGTGCAGGGGCGTGGTCTGGAAGGCCCCGTGGCGGCGTGAGGCGCTCCAGCTGCAGTGCTTGCGCGATGGAGCGCGTCGTCAGGCGCGACGGCTGTTGGCCCGTCTGCCGCCCGCCACTTCCCGGTCTTTGGAGGCGCCTTCTTGGTGGAGCTGTGGGCTCCTCCGTGGCAAGCTACCCGGGGGGGAGCGCCCGGCCAGCCTCGTTCGGCTCAGCTTCAGGCTCGGCCTGCTCCTCCACGCCGGCAAGCTCCTCTCGATCGGCAAGGCTTGCCGCCTCTGCCGCCTCCGCCTCCTCCATGGTGAACCCGAATTCACCAGCGGCAGCAGCTTCTGCCGCCTCCTCCAGCCTGGTGGCGATGCGATGCAGCTCGGCGTCGGTGGTGTCGCGTGTGAGCCACTTCTGCTCGTCGGGGCGGATCGGCACTTCTTCGAGCTGTCAAGAACTGCTGCACGACGTCATCGGCGGGCTCTTGCCAAGTTGAACGATCCCATGGGAATCACACAACGGCATCATTGCACGGATGCGGTCGGCGAAGAGTTGTTGCACAAAGGAACGACCCCCTTGGCAGCATGAACCACTCGGGTGATCTGGGTCGTGCTTGAACAGCTCCAAAGAAGATCGCATCCAGCTCCGTGCGGTGAAATTCAGTTGAGGCCCGGCGCAGCCTCATGATGTCCGCCGATTTTGGAACTCCCAAGCAGGCCTCCTCCTCTCCTGCAAGGGAGCGATCGCGCGAGCGAGGAAATCTGCGCCAACGGCGCCTACATGAGTCCGGCTTGCCCGAGGCGCAAGATCCGGTCACAGCAATCTTCAACCTAGCATCCTCCGCGCCAAGTTGCTCCAATCGTTGCAGCGCACTATGGGAGTTTGGCGCTAGGCGATGAAGGGCTGCGGGTTTTCCTCGATGATCCAACACCAATCGGCTCTCCACTCCTCCCACTTGCTGCGGAGCTCTCCTTCCAGATATGCTTCTTTCTTGCCGATCCCGAGATCCAAGCAATCCCTCCGGCAAGTGGCTCTCCTCTCTCAACGCGGGGCATGAAGAAGTGGCGGAAGAGGGCTACGTTTGTGTGGACTCCGACAAAGTTTTCGCAAAGGTGTGCGAAAACCGCCATGGTCAGGACAGCATTGGGGGTGAAATCAAGGAGGCGAAGCCCGTAGGTGTTCATGATATCGCAAAAGAACCCAGAGAAGGGCGGGCAGAGCCTGCAGTAGAAGAAGAGCGCGAAGAAGGGGTACCCGACAGAAACCAACTCTGATGTGGCGGCAGAGATTACCCTCGTGCGCGGATGCGCCCGCGTCTCCGTCGACCAGAAGAGGTAGTACCCCTCCCTCAGCTCCTTTGCGTCGAGCTGGAGGTCGAAGGTGGCCCGCTCCTTTCGCAGCGCCGCGAGCCGCTCCGCCTCGGCTGACTTCATGCCCTTCCCCTTGTCGGCTTTCGGAGCCATAGTGGAGGTGGTGGAGGAGGCCGACGGCGTTGATGGCGTTGGTGGTGATGGGGGGCAGAGCGTCGCTCTCTTCAGACTCGAGAAGGAGGGAGGGAGCGACGGTGGTTTTTGAGATGTGACAACAATGGCGAGGTGGGAGACCTGCCCCTGATTCCCCTGCTTATAAGGAGGGAGAGGGGGCGGACGTTCCGTTTTTTCAATTAAAGAAAGCCCCCACGATCTCTCCCCACGACGCCATGTTCGGCGCGTGCTGTTAAATGGGGGCGTGGTGGGTCCGGGCGAAATAACGGCGTGATCTAGGCCAAGCGTGCCTGTGTAGATTGTTTTGGGCCTGGCCCAACAGCGCTCGGCACCGTGTGGCCCAGGCCGGGGCTCTGTCGGTGTACTAGAGTAGGGTACCCTAGTATCCCGACTCGTGCACGGGCAGTTCTGACACCAGCGGCGGGGCTGCCTAGTGACCGCCAAGGTCCTCCGTGGTTCCTTTGGAGCCATTCAAGAACAAAGTATTAAAACCAAGAAGACAAGGCCCGGCAAGAGGAGCTTGCGGAAGGCCACTCAAGGCACGCAGAAGACAAGACCCGGCAAGAGGAGCTTGCCGAAGGCTTGGTGAGCGACAAGCTTCCCGGCGACGACAGGATTCAGCGGCAAGATGCTTGCCGCGGCGAGCAACCTCTCTTCATATCCGCTCCAGCTCATCCACCAACGTGTCGCCATGGGGCCATTCCAGCGCAGGTGTCAAGAGGCTGTGCAGCCAGCGGAGAGCAGCGGTAAGCGGCGCTGACAGGGGTGCCATCGTGGCGAGCGGTGGCGCCCCTAACGGTCCCTTTCTGCACTGTTTAGGCGACATGGACGGGCATTTATTGCTCTTGTCCCTTGCCGTCAGAGTTAGGTAGAATACACTATACAAAGTAGCTGTACCAACCGCAACTCATTTTTGCCATTTTGCCCTTGTTTACGTTGCCACCTGTGGTGACCCTTTGAGCCTATAAAAGGAGGCCCATGCGCAACGTAGAAAAGGTTCGGCTGGTTCGACTCATTCGAGACTAGAGACACTCAAGCTAGGTTTTGTAGCTCTCATTGCTCCCTAGCAAGAACACAAGATAATCAGACAAGCAGCAGTAGGAGTATTATCTCTCCGGAGAGCTCCGAAGCTGGGTAAACTGCTCGTGTGCATCGCCTCGATCTGCTCTTTGTGCAATCTCCGCCCCCCACCGAACCAAAAGGGACTCGGTCAGCCAGGTCCCATAGGTGTTCGTGGGTCACGATCAGCTTCCCCGACAACTCGGTAGGATTTTTATTACTTAGGCGAGCACTGGGCTGCAGCTAAGCCCCCGAGTGGGAGGTTTGCTCTCCACTCGGTAGGATTTCTATTACTTAGGCGAGCACTGGGCTGCAGCTAAGCCTCCGAGTGGGAGGTTTGCTCTCCACTCGGTAGGGTTTTTATTACTTAGGCGAGCACTGGGCTGCAGCTAAGCCCCCGAGTGGGAGGTTTGCTCTCCACTCGGTAGGATTTTTATGGTGTAGCTTTGAAGGAGAAGGTAGCAGTCGATCTGCACCTCGTCGTCCTTGCGAAGCGTTCATTATTTTGGATGTTTAGGCGAATCCTTGGGTTGTTGCTAAGCCCCCGAGTGAGAGGCTGACTCTCCACTCGGTAGAATTTAAATACTTAGGCGAGTACTTGGACTGCAGCTAAGCCCCTGAGTGGGAGGCTGGCTCACCACTCGGTAGGATTTTGAATACTTAGGCGAGTACTTGGACTGCAGCTAAGCCCCCGAGTGGGAGGCTGGCTCACCACTCGGTAGGATTTTGAATACTTAGGCGAGTACTTGGACTGCAGCTAAGCCCCGAGTGGGAGGCTGGCTCACCATTCGGTGGGATTTTGAATACTTAGGCAAGTACTTGACTGCAGCTAAGCCCCAGTGGGAGGCTGGCTCACCACTCGGTAGGATTTTGAATACTTAGGCGAGTACTTGGACTGCAGCTAAGCCCCCGAGTGGGAGGCTGGCTCACTCGGTAGGATTTTGAATACTTAGGCGAGTACTTGGACTGCAGCTAAGCCCCCGAGTGGGAGGCTGGCTCACCACCCAGTAGGATTTTGAATACTTTGGCGAAGCGGATTCGCAACTAAGCCCCCGAGTGGGAGACTGGCTCGCCACTCGGAAAGTATTTTTTTTACAAACTTAGGCGAACTAGATTCGCAACAAAAAGTAATAACAATCACTGGGAAAATTATAACATTCTTGTCTTAGATAAACAAACTACAAAAGTACTTTTATTACATCTCAACCGAGTGAGTATTTAAGTATAAAAGGGGCGGAGCAGCTCCGCATTCCAAGCCCGAGGCTCGTCGATCTAGCGATCAACGTTGTAGAGATGATACACTCCGTTGTGGAGAACTCTTGTGACGATGAAGGGACCTTCCCAAGTGGGAGCGACCTTGTGTGGTTTCTGTTGATCCACTCGGAGGACCAAATCTCCCTCTTGGAAGGCCCGACTCTTCACATTTTTGGTGTGGAATCGACGCAAGTCTTGCTGATAGATAGTCGAGCGGATCAGGGCCATCTCCCTCTCCTCTTCCAAGAGGTCGACCGCATCTTGCCGGGCTTGTTCCGCTTCTTCTTCAGAGTATAGTTCGACTCGAGGCGCATTGTGAAGCAGGTCACTCGGCAGAACTACTTCAGCTCCATAGACCAGGAAGAATGGAGTTCTCCTAGTCGACCGATTAGGAGTGGTCCTCAATTCCCAGAGAACTGATGGAAGTTCGTCGACCCAAGCTCCTGCTGCGTGCTTGAGATCACGCATCAGCCGTGGTTTCAGCCCTTTGAGAATGAGGTCGCTTTGCACGCCTCGCTTGTCCATTCGACCGAGGATGAGCAATCAAGCATAGTCGACCAGCGTGCGGAGAGGCGCGAAGGCTTTGAACTTGTCATTATCGAAGTTTGACCCATTGTCGGTGATGATGCTATGCGGAACTCCATATCTGAATATCAACTCTCGATGAAACCGATAGCAAGGCATGCATCAAGGTTCTTGATGGGCTTGGCTTCGATCCACTTGGTGAACTTGTCGACTGCTACTAGCAAATGAGTGAAGCCGCTTCTGCCAGTTCTCAGCGGTCCAATCATGTCTAATCCCCAAACAGCGAAGGGCCAGACGAGTGGAATGGTCTTCAAGGCTGAGGCGGGCTTGTGTGACATGTTGGAATAGAACTGACACCCTTCACACTTGTCGACTATTTCTTTTGCCATTTCATTTGCTTTCGGCCAGTAAAATCCCGCTCGGTATGCTTTAGCCACAATGGTCCGAGAGGACGCATGATGGCCACAGGTCCCCGAGTGGATATCCTCAAGAATTATCTGACCTTCTTCTGGCGTGATACACTTCTGGCCGACTCCAGTCGCGCTTTCTCTGTACAACTGTCCCTTGATCACAGTAAAGGCCTTGGATCGACGGACGATCTGTCGAGCCTCTTCTTCATTCTCTGGGAGCTCTTTCCTTAGGATATATGTGATGTACGGCACTGTCCAGTCGGGAGTGATGACCACAACTTCCATAATCAGGTCGACCACGGCTGGGATCTCAACTTCAGTCGGATCATTGGCACTCTTTTGCTGCGGGGCTTCTTCTGTGAAAGGATCCTCCTGCACTGATGGTGCATGAATGTGCTCCAAAAATACATTGCTGGGAACGGCTTCCCTCTTGGACCCTATCTACGCCAAATCATCCGCAGCTTGATTTTTCAGTCGAGGTATATGATGAAGCTCTAACCCCTCGAATTTCTTCTCCAGCTTTCTCACTGCATTACAGTAACCTGTCATAGCTGGGCTTCTGACATCCCACTCCTTCATCACTTGATTAACAACCAGATCCGAGTCACCATAGACCATAAGGCGACGGATGCCGAGTGAAATGGCCATACGCAACCCATACATGAGTGCTTCATATTCTGCTTCGTTGTTGGAAGAATCGAAGTGAATCTGGAGAACATATTTGAGCTTATCTCCTCGGGGGGAAACCAATACGACCCCCGCACCAGAACCGTTCAGCATCTTGGAATCATCGAAAACATAGTCCAAAGCTTCGAGTGAACTTGAGTCGAAGCTGCTGTTCATCCACTCGGCGAGGAAGTCTGCATTCTGCTTGGGACTTGATGGCTTTCTTTGCCTCAAATTTGATATCAAGGGGAAGGAGTTCAATCGCCCATTTAGCCACTCGACCAGTTGCATCTCTGTTATGAAGAATTTCCGACAATGGGGTGTCGCTGACGACTGTAATGGAATGATCAGAGAAATAATGAGCAACCTTCTTTGTGGTCATATAAATTCCATAAACAAGCTTCTGATAGTGAGGGTATCTTTGCTTTGATAGGGTCAGCACTTCAGAAAGATAATAAACTGGGTGTTGAACTTTGAAGGCTTTTCCTTCTTCTTCCCGCCGACCGTAAATACAGTCTCGACGACTTGTCCAAAGGCTGCAATGTAAAGCAACAAAGGCTCTTTGTCGATAGGAGAAGCAAGCGCCGGTTGGTGGAGAGCGAGCTTTTAGCTCGCAAATGCTGCATCAGCTTCGAGTCCACTCGAACTTGTCGACTTCTTCATCAGTCGGTAAAGAGGCAATGCCTTTTCACCGAGGCGAGAGATGAATCGACATAAAGCGGCCAAGCATCCAGTAAGCTTCTGTACATCGTGCACACGCACAGGGCGCTTCATTCGGAGTATAGTGCCAACCTTTTCAGGGTTAGCATCGATTCCTCGCTCGAAAACGAGAAAACCGAGTAACTTTCCACCAGGAACTCCAAATGTGCACTTTGATGGGTTAAGCTTGATATCATACCTCCTGAGATTGGCAAATATTTCAGCAAGGTCAGTCAACAGGTCGGAACCCTTTCGTGACTTGACCACTATATCATCCATGTATGCTTCCACATTCCGACTGATTTGAGTGAGCAAACACTTCTGAATCATCCTCATGAATGTGGCTCCGGCATTCTTGAGACCGAATGGCATGGTGACATAACAGAAGCACCCGAATGGAGTGATGAAAGCTGTTTTAATCTCATCGGGTCCATACAGACGGATCTGATGGTACCTGGAATAGGCGTCTAAAAAAGACAACCTCTCACATCCCGCAGTTGAGTCAACTATTTGGTCAATGCGAGGAAGAGGAAAATGATCTTTCGGGCAGGCCCGACTGATATCCTTGAAATCGATGCACATGCGCAATGACTTGTCCTTCTTGGGGACCATGACGACATTGGCGAGCCACTCGGAGTGGTAGATCTCTCGGATGAACTCTGCCGCTAAGAGCCGAGCCACCTCTTTGCCAATGGCTTTTCTCTTCTGGACGGCGGACCGCCGAAGATATTCTTTAACCGGTTTGACTTTTGGGTCGAATCATAGGCGGTGCTCAGCCAGCTCCCTGGGAACACCCGGCATGTCAGCATGCTTCCATTTAAAGATGTCCCAGTTCTCACGGAGGAACTGGATGAGCGATTCTTCCTATTTTGAGTCGAGTGTTGTTGAGATGTTGGTCGGAGCAGCATTGGGATCAGTCGGGTGAATGTGAACCTGTTTTGTCTCACCGATCGACTAGAATGCTGACTCCGTAGCGGGCTTCTTAGCTCGCAACAAATCACTCGGACCTGCAGTTTTCTGATACTCTTGTAGCTCTACCACTGGCAGCTGAGCATCAGCGATCTTAGAGCCCTTCTGGAAGCACTCTTCCGCCTTCTTCCGATTGCCCGTAACAGTGATCACGCCTTTGGGACCAGGCATCTTCAGTTTAAGATACACGTAACATGGTCGGGCCATGAAACGTGCATATGCTGGCCTTCCCAGAATAGCGTGATAAGCGCTCTGGAAATCCACGACCTCAAAGGTCAACTTTTCTTTCCGGAAATGCTTCGAATCACCAAAAACTACATCAAGAGCAATTTGGCCGAGTGACTCAGCCTTCTTTCCAGGAATGACTCCGTGGAAGCTCATGTTACTGGTACTGAGTCTGGACATCGGAATGCCCATCCCTTTCAACGTCTCTGCGTACAATATGTTCAAGCCACTACCACCATCCATCAGAACTTTGGTCAGTCGAGTGCCTTCGACGACTGGGTCGACCACCAATGCTTGCCTCCTAGGGGTGGCAATGTGTGTCGGGTGATCAGACTGGTCGAATGTGATGGCGGTCTGGGACCAGTTCAGATAATTGGGCGTCGCCGGAGCGACCAAGTTCACTTCCCGATTGATAACCTTCAATCGACTTTTGCTTTCGACGTCAGCAAAAATCATCAGGGTGGAATTGACCTAGGGATATTCATCATCGCTGTCATCTTTGTCCTCAACTTTGTCTGTCTCCTTATCCTTATCCTTGGGTTTTTTCCCTTGGAATTGCTGAATCAAGAGTCGACACTGTCGAGTGGTGTGTTTCGGGTAAATGAGTTTACCCTCTTCATCTTTCTTCGTGTGAATGTGACATGGCAAATCCAACACGTCATTTCCATCCTGGTCTTTCACCTTCTTGGGGTTCCAAGGACCCTTGGGTTTCCCCTTGAACTTTCCTGGGGTCAACCAAGGCCTCTCCGGGAGCAGCTGGCTCGGCTTTGCGCTTCTGCTTCCGACTGGAATTTCCGCCGTCGGCCTCATTAGCGGCCGATTTGTATTTACCACTCCGGAACCGATCCTCTTCTTCACCATTTGCATACTTGGTGGTAATCTCCATCATCCGACTCAGGGTCATATCTCCGGTTCGACCGAATTTCAAACTCAACTCTCTGTTCTTGACACCTTCTTTGAAGGCACAGATCGCCTGGTGATCGATACATTCTCAAGCGTGGGTGCAAAGTGATCCACCTCTGGATATAATCTCTCAAAGTTTCACTCGACCTTTGCACACACGATCGCAACTCATTAACCCCGCTGGTCGCTTGCAACTCCTTCAAATGTCCCGACAAACACTCGGGCAAGATCTTCCCAAGTGTAAATCTGCTGGAGCTAATCGATTCAACCACGCCCGCTGAACCCTCCGACATAAGAGGCAAATGCTTCACGGCTACCTCATCGCTGCCGCCACCGATCTGAACAGCCACTCAAGAATCTTCAAGCCAAGTGTCGCTTGGATTCATCGATGAACTTATCGACTCGATCGCCAACCTGAAGTTGGGAGGAATCACCGCTGCTCGATGGCTCACTGAAACACTCGCCCCGAGACATGAACTCTGCTGCTGGAGGGAACATCTCTGTCATGGCTGTCTCGGTGAGCTCTGTCCTCGCCGACCAAACCTTGAACGATAATAGATCTCGCATCAAAGCACTCGGTTCCACAGGGTCGATTGGAACTCTTCGCCCAACACTTGTCTTTGGCGTCTGTCGTCCTGCTGCCGAGGAGCGTATGATCCACCCCTTGGGGGAGGAGTGGGCACTCGACGTCGATCATTGCAATCGAATCGGTGCTCATATTGCTCGCGGCTCTTGTAGAAATCATCACGCCGGCCTCCACGTTGCTCACACCTCGGGGGCGATCTCGGACTATGGGCCGACTGGACTAAATTCGCAGCGACGGATCGGCTGTGAATCCTGTTCCGTGACTGTGTTACGACTGATTTTTGGTCTCCTGCCGCCCGGAGCAGATCTTTGATTTGTAGCAAACCTCTACCCGCCCGATCGAAGGCTGAATTGACTCGCTATACGGGCGGCAGCTGCTAAATTCTGAATCGGAGTTCGATATACCTGAGTTGGTGGTGGAAGAGCCGACGCCGATTGGATTCTCGAACCCTTGGTCGCTGGCGCTCGTCCGAGTACTCGCTGGAGGTTCTCCACGAAAGCGCTCCAGCCAGGTTGGCTGCGCCATCCTCCAAGGCACGAGCCTCGGGGTTTCTCCAACTATAGGAGTGTGAAGCGCATCCATGTTCCGACGGCGAAGCTCCTCCCTCTGAAGCGAAGTGAGGGGCTCAAGCAGGTACTCTTCGTGGGCTTGCTCCGGATCGCCTCCACCGTCACCTCCGTTGGTGCGGGTGAATCCGGGGGGACTGCGTGGTCCATCGACCATCAGAACCTCTGCCGCCGGGTCACTGCTATCGCATTCAGACGCAGTCTCTATGGAGCCAGTCGATAGGTCGAACAGGCCGTAGAGAGATTCGTCGGGCTCGATCGCCACGACTTGGGGGGTGGCCGACTGGCGAGCCACCGCATGCCTCACCCACCGCTGAAGCCTTGACCGACCGGAACGCTTGCGCCGGCGGGAGACTGGGAGCGAGGACGGCACAGGAGCCGACCCATACTGGGTCGACGGTTGCCGCAGGAGGACGCCGCGGACACACGCGCGAAAGTGCATCGCCTCATGCTGACGGGAGCGCGGCCCACGCCGAGTGGAGCCTCCGCCAAGCGGAGTTGTTGGCGATGAACGTGAGCGCACCGAGACGGATCTCGCGCCCTCGACCGAACTCCACCGAAACCATGATGTAGGAGATCGAAGAATCCCAACTTCTCCAACAAATCGCTAGAACACCTACCCCACGGTGGGCGCCAACCGTCGTGGTTCTAAGTCCGACAAGAGAATGGGGGTAGGAATGGAGAGGCAAGATCCTAGCTATGGAGTAGTTGTATACGCAAGGGATTTACGAAGTTCAGGCCCTTCTCGGAGGAAGTAACAGCCCCACGCCTCGGAGCCCGGAGGCGGTCGATTGGATTATATGCGTATGTGTTACTGTGGTGCGAACATTTCTACCTGTGGAGGGGGGTGGCTTATATAGAGTGCGCCAGGACCCCAGCTAGCCCACGTAGTGCAGGGTTTAAGGTACGTTAAGGCTAGGCGTTACTGGTAACGCCTTACATAAAGTGTCATTATGCCATAAAGACTATTTAACTACAGACCGTTTGGACACCGAGTGGCTCTTGGACTCTTGGTGGTCGAGTGGGTCTTCATGGTCGAGTGTCTTTGAATCTGTCGAGTGGAAACCTACCAGGTCGACTGGAAGGCTGCTTCTTTCGCGAGTGTCCTTGGGGAGGGTACCTTTGGGCAGGTCTATGACCCTACCCTAGGTACATGACTTCATCATAGCCTCCCTAAGAGGGCTAACTGGTCTAATAACCGATCTATTCCTTCTCGTTTTCGGCAGAAAAGCAAAGGAGATTTATGTGACAAGATCCTGAAGCTGGAGTCAGAGGTCGATGATTTAAAGGAGGAAATTGCTCTCCTCAACTACAATATGAAAAAGCTGAAGGTACAATTGTCACCACCAACTCCATCAACTTCACCACCAAAGGAGAACTGAGTATCTGGTATGGGCACTTCCCTTGCCTACTGCCAAGCTTGGGGGAGGTGCCCCGGTATCGTATCACCATCACACTTCTATCTTTACTGTTTTTCTTAGTTTGATCCTTTTTGGTAATATTTTGATCTAGTAGAATAAAGTTGTAGTATGATCTAGTTTTGAGTTTTGCTTTATGATCCTTCTATGTAATCGAATCCGTGAGCTATATATAATAAAGATTAGTTTTGAGTCAAGGGCTTGATTATCTTGCTATGATCTTGAGGGAATAAAAGAAAGAATAAAAAGAATTAAAGAGATCATATTGGTCTTATAGAGAGTAATGACTTCACATATAAAAGAGTATGATGAATCAAAGTTGTTGAGAGTTGACAAACATAGTTTTGGTCATTGTTGCAATTAATAGGAAGTAATAAAGAAAGAGAGGTTTTCACATATAAATATACTATCTTGGGCATCTTTTATGATTGCGAGCACTCATTAAAATATGACATGCTAAAAAGTTGAGGTTGGACAAGGAAGACAACGTAATGGGTTATGTTTTCTTATATCTGAAATAAAGTATACTGTCATGGATCATCCAACATGTTGAGCGTGCCTTTCCCCCTCATGCTAGCCAAGTTCTTTGCACCAAGTAGAGATACTGCTTGTGCTTCCAAATATCCTTAAACCCGGTTTTGCCATGAGAGTCAAACATATCTACCTATGGATTGAGTAAGATCCTCCAAGTAAGTTGTCATTATTGCATGCAATAAAAATTGCTCTCTAAATATGTATGATCTATTAGTGTGGAGAAAATAAGCTTTATACGATCTTGTGATATGGAAGAAATAAAAGCGACAGACTACATAATAAAGGTCCCTATCACAAGTGGCAATATAAAGTGACGTTCTTTCGCATTAAGATTTTGTGCATCCAACTATAAAAGCACATGACAACCTCTGCTTCCCTCTCTGAAGGGCCTATCTTTTATTCTTGTCTTATACCTTATACAAGAGTCATGGTGATCTTCACCTTTCCTTTTTACATTTTATCCTTTGGCAAGCACATTGTGTTGGAAAGATCCTGATATATATATATATCCAATTGGATGTAAGTTATCATAAACTATTATTGTTGACATTACCCTTGAGGTAAAAGGTTGGGAGGCAACACTATAAGCCCCTATCTTCCTCTGTGTCCGATTAAAACTCCATACCCATAAGTATTGCGTGAGTGTTAGCAATTGTGAAAGACTAAATGATAGTTGAGTGTGTGGACTTGCTGAAAAGCTCTTATATTGACTCTTTCTGATGTTATGATAAATTGCAATTGCTTCAATTACCGAGATCATAGTTTGTTAGTTTTCAATGAAATTTCTGATTCATACTCGACATTGTGAATAGATTGTTACTCTAGCATAAGAAATCATATGACAATATATATATATATATATATATATATATATATATATATATATATATATATATATATATATATATGATTTCCTCATGTCCGTATTATAACGTAAATCATATGACATTATAAGAATGATCATGATGCCCTCATGTCCGTATTTGATTTTATCGACACCTCTACCTCTAAACATGTGGGCACATTTTTCGTTATCGGTTTCCGCTTGAGGACAAGCGAGGTCTAAGCTTGGGGGAGTTGATACGTCCATTTTGCATCATGCTTTTATATCAATATTTATTGCATGATGGGCTGTTATTACACATTATATCACAATACTTATGCCTATTCTCTCTTATTTTACAAGGTTTACACGAAGAGGGAGAATGTCGGTAGCTAGAATTCTGGGTTGAAAAAGGAGCAAATATTAGAGACCTATTCTGCACAACTCCAAAAGTCCTGAAACTCCACGGAAGTCAGCTTTAGAATATATAAAAAATATTGGGCGAAGAAAGCACCAGAGGGGGGCCACCCACCGTCCACGAGGGTGGGGGCGCGCCCCTACCTCGTGGGCCCCCTGGCAGGCCTCCGTTGCCCATCTTTGGCTATATGAAGTCTTTCGCCCTAGAAAAAAAAATAAAAGGAAGCTTTTGAGACGAAGCGCCGCCCTCTCGAGACAGAACCTAGCGAAACCAATCTAGGGCTTCGGCGGAGCTGTTCTGCCGGGGAAACATCCCTCCGGGAGGGGGAAATCATCACCATCATCATCACCATCGATCCTCTCATCGGGAGGGGGTCAATCTCCATCAACATCTTCACCAGCACCATCTCCTCTCAAACCCAAGTTCATCTCTTGTATCCAATCTTTGTCCCAAAACCTCAGATTGGTACCTGTGGGTTGCTAGTAGTGTTGATTACTCCTTGCAGTTGATGCTAGTTGGTTTATTTGGTGGAAGATAATATGTTCAGATCCTTTATGCATATTAATACCCCTCTGGTTATGAACATGAATATGATTTGTGAGTAGTTACGTTTGTTCCTGAGGACATGGGAGAAGTCTTGCTATAAGTAGTCATGTGAATTTGGTATTCGTTCGATATTTTGATGAGATGTATGTTGTCTTTCCTCTAGTGGTGTTATGTCAACGTTGACTACATGACACTTCACCATTGTTTGGACCTAGAGGAAGGCATTGGGAAGTAATAAGTAGATGATGGGTTGCTAGAGTGACAGAAGCTTAAACCCTAGTTTATGCGTTGCTTCGTAAGGGGCTGATTTGGTTCCATATGTTTCATGCTATGGTTAGGTTTACCTTAATTCTTCTTTTGTAGTTGCGGATGCTTGCAAGAGGGGTTAATCATAAGTGGGATGCTTTTCCAAGGAAGGGAAGTACACAAGCACCAGTCCACCCACATATCAAGTTATCAAAGTAATGAACGCGAATCATATGAGCATGATGAAAACTAGCTTGACGATAATTCCCATGTGTCCTCGGGAGCGTTTTCCTTTATATAAGAGTTTGTCCAGGCTTGTCCTTTGCTACAACAAGGATTGGGCCACCTTGCTGCACCTTATTTACTTTTATTAATTGTTACCCGTTACAAATTACCTTATCACAAAACTATCTGTTATCGATAATTTCAGTGTTTGCCGAGAATACCTTACTGAAAACCGCTTGTCATTTCCTTCTGCTCCTCGTTGGGTTCGAAACTCTTACTTATCAAAAGGACTACGATAGATCCCCTATACTTGTGGGTCATCATGGATCTAGCTTTCCCCCTTCGTCTCCACCTTTTTCATCCACAAAATCGCTCGAATTTGTCCAATTTTGCCCCTTCCACCTCGAACCCTAGCTGTTCATCCCATGCCCGAAATCACCCAGACACCGGACGTTCGCCAGCCACCGGACGCCCGATGACCGGACGACCGCTCCACCACCGGACGTCCGACGTTTCCTGACGAAACTGAAAAAGTTCAGTTCGGTCACCACTACATCTCCACCTCCACTCCCGCATACGCACTCCAATACACATTCCACCTCCGCATACGCACTCCGATACCTCCACCATTTTCCGCAATAACCATCGATTCCTCGTTTCCAACTCCGACACAATTTTGACACGTTTTGGTCTTTGAGAACTTGAGTGTGCTTTCTCCGCTTCCTTGGGTGTTTAGGCTAACTTCAAACGGAACAACTTTGACGACACCACCGCTCATCTTCGGCAGGACGGTAAAATCGACAACACCATTGTATCTCCTACCTTGCATTGCATTGATAACCCCATAGCCTTACTTTTGCGTAACTTACCCATCGAGACTAGCCTTTGAGTATTTCCGGCAACGTGACTTGTGCACATTAGTGATCATACTTCCCATAGCATACATACACTACCATCGTGTTGCATATCTTGGTATCATCTCTTGTGTCACAAGGTTGTCATCGCATATACACACTTGCTATCTTGGTTCGTGAAGTTTTGCATGAGAAAAGAGCTCAATAACAAAAGGGCCTAACAAGCTTTTAAGCAAAAGGGAAAGATAATCAATGAGCTTATAAGCAAGAACCATAGCATCATACAACATTAAGATTGTCATACTCGATTATCTTGGATCATATCATCGGAATACCATACATACAACATACTTGGGATAGAAGTCGTTGCATTTTTGCTTAGTAGGTTGTGCACAAGTTTCGTATCCGCCTATTGTGCAATCGTGCTAGCATCTTTCTAGTGTTGTGCAACAAGAGCATTTTCGTGGATTCCACATTTTGGCTCATTCCTTGGTCGCACGACCCCACTTATCTATTTGCGTGTGTGTTTCTGTGTACCACCTTTTGCTATTGGTCTAATTGTTGCATTTGCAGATTTGTGAATCTTTTCCAACATTATAGAGTCTCACTAACAATTGCATCAAATTTTGTGCCACCATCCTGACCAAGCTCCACCATAAGCTTTTACTTGTGTAGGTGTGAGAAACTGACAAGAATTGGTACCAATTGTGCTATTTCCTTGTTCCACATTTGAGTGATCACTGATCCATCTTCAACATCGGTCAAGGTACATTTGGTATAAGCTCTTCTCTTTCTCCCACTTACATATTTGTTTGGAATGATGGATAGGCCAAGTACTTCTACCAATCCACTTTTCCTGGAGCAAGACGACGACCCGAACAACTACGTCACCAAGCTGCACCTATTTGGAACACGACGAGCTTTGCATCAAGAGCAACAAGCTTTGGGCGACCGCATTGACAACCTAGCCTCCGACTTATGACAATCCGAGCAACGTACAAGAGACTACTTCGACACATCCATGGCATCCCTCAAAGAGGATATTCGAACCATGATGGTCAATCGCTCGTGTACCTCGTCGTCCTACTCAAGACGGAGTCGCTCGAGTCGACACTCTGATGACACTATCTCCGGCTCAAGTACACTGACATCAAACACTCTTCGTTGTGTCGCGCGTCAAGACCGGCAAGCAAACCGCAATCCTCTACACGACAACGACTCTCAAGAGCAAGCTCGCGCACAAGAACATCGACACCGTCAAAATCAAGCTGCTTTCGCGCGAGCACAAGAACGGCAACGTCTACGCCAACAGCAAGAGGAAGAGTGAGCACGCCAACACCAAGATGCACAAGATGCCGAGGCACAACACCAAGAACAACAACTACGCGAAGCTCAAGCACTTTAGGCGCAATGTGCCCTCCGAGATTCAAGGCGAGCCGTAGCCATGCGCAACCGACAAGCTCATGAGCAACAAGAAGCGCTTCATGATGAAGTTCAAGAACGACTATATCAAGCTCGCGTGCATCGTCAAGCTCGACAAGCTCCTCCACAAGCTAGAGAAGAACATCAAGCTCACCAAGAGCAAGAAAACAATGGATATCCTCCAAGACAAGAGAAAGTTGAAGGAGACATTCCTCCTCGTCAAGGACGTCATCATCCCCGACCCCAACACAATGAAGAGCAACGTTAGGGCAAGCTAAAGTTCACCATGCCCAAGTTTTTTGAAAGAAATGATCCCGAAGAGTACCTTTCATGGGCATTGAGGGTTGACAAAATCTTCTGCTTGCACAACTATGAAGAAGAGAAGAAGATTGCGATGGCATTCCTTGAGTTCCAAGACTACGTCCTCATTTTGTGGGAACAAGTCATTGAGCGTCGAGCGGCAAGAGGTGAACCACCCATCACAATTTGGGCGCAAATGAAGGATGTCACGAGAGCACGTTTCGTGCCTACCTACTACAATTGTGACCTCTTCAAGAAACTCCAACTCCTCAAACAAGGAACCAAGAGCGTTGAAGAGTACTACAAGGAAACGGAGATTGCCATGATACAAGCCAATGTCACGGAAGATGATGAGAAAACTATGGCACGTTTCTTGAATGGACTCAATCATCCTATCAAGAAGATCGCCGACTTCCAACCATACTCGAACCTCATCGAGCTCGTGCACCAAGCTACCAAAGCGGAACGTCAAGTGCAAGATGACTTGAAGTACGCCAAGTTCTCATCCAAGTCCTATGGCTTCTCCAACAATCAAGCTTCAATGACTCCAACACCTTCTACCTCAACCAAGCCATCTGCAAGCACCGGCGACAAGTCAAGTTATAAGAAAACTTCGACAACCTCAAGTCGTCCTCCTACAACAAGCAACTTCAAGCCGAGAGCGTCATCATCCTCTACCCCAACCGATGAGACCATCAAGACAAGTTCCTTCAAATGCTTCACATGCGGCGGCCGAGGCGACAAGTCCTTTGAGTGTACAAGCAAGCGCACCATGATCCTGAACGATGACGGAACCTATGACTCCATGAGTGAAGGAGAAATGGAAGCCCTTGAGCAAGTGGCCATGCACCGGCAAGTGAACGATGATGAAGATGATCAAGTCTTTTGTGACGAAGATTCGAGCCTCCCTCTCGTAGTCTCCAAGGTCTTGACCCTTCAACATCAACAAGAAGAAGACCAACAATGCCATATCTTCCACACCAAGGCCAACATGAATAGAAGGTCCATCAAGGTCATCATCGATGGAGGGAGTTTTCATAACTTAGCAAGTGAAGAACTATGCTCCAAGCTCCAATTGGTCAAGATGAAGCACCGGCACCCCTACAAGGTTCAATGGCTAAGAGACTCCGACACTATCCAAGTCGAGCATAGGGTACAAGTTTCTTTCAAGATCGGAGCTTACGAAGACACTTTGGAGTGTGATGTCGTTCCGATGTCCGTTTGCCACCTCCTTGTTGGACGACCATGGCAATTTGACCGCGGTATCATCCACAACGGACGAACGAATCACTATAGCTTCAAGATGAAAGGAAAGGAGTACGTGCTATGACCTATGTCTCCAAGCCAAGTGATCGCCGACGAGCAAGCCACCCATCTTGGAAAGAATAGTGAGAGAGCGAACCACCAAAAAGAGAGTGAGCGCCACAAGCCCAAATTGAGTGCCTCCACGATGAGCGACAAGAAGAACCTAGTCCTCTTTGCCACCGAACATGAGATGTGAGAAGTGTATGAGAACCCATCAAGTGTCATGCACTATGTCCTTTTGTGCAAGGCCGAGGCACCAAAATCTAACACCTCTCACAATCTACCTTTGGTGTTATCCTCTCTATTGCAGGAATTCCAAGATGTTTTCCCCGACGAGCTACCTCCGGGTCTTCCTCCACTATGAGGCATCGAGCACTGCATCGACCTCATCCCCAGAGCACCTCTCCCAAACAAGGCCCCATATCGCGTCAACCCCAAAGAAACCAAATAAATACAAAGGCAAGTACAACATATCATAGACCATGGACATGTGCGTGAAAAATTGAGTCCTTTTGCCGTCCCGGTCATTCTTGTGCCAAAAAGAGACGGTAGCTTTCGCATGTGTTCCGATTGTAGACCTATCAATTCTATCATCGTCCGATATAGGCACCCCATTCCACGCCTTGATGATATGCTAGATGCGCTTAGCGGTGCCACTATTTTCTCAAAAATTGATCGTAAAAGTGGCTACTATCAAATACGCATACAAGAGGGTGATGAATGGAAAACCGCTTTCAAAAAAAAGTTTGGTTTGTATGAGTGGTTAGTTATGCCTATGGGTTTATCGGAAGCACCCAGTACTTTCATGCGTCTTAAGAATTATGTGTTTCGCCCTTATATTGGTGAGTTTGTTGTTGTCTACTTCGACGATATCCTTATTTTCAGCAAATCTCTAAAAGACCATGTCACCCACCTTCGAACCATGCTAAAAACTCTAAGAAAAGAGCGTCTCTATGCTAACATGGACAAATGCCTTTTTGGCGTTGATAAGCTTGTTTTCTTGGGTTTTGTTGTATATTCTAAGGGTGTTCATGTCGATGAATCTAAGATCAATGTTATTAAAACTTGGCCCCAACCAAACAACTTGCAACAAGTGCGTAGTTTTCTTGGTCTAGCCGGTTTCTACCGTAGATTCATGAAGGATTTTAGCACCATTGCTTCACCTTTGCATGCTTTGAGCAAGAAAAATGCACCGTTTGTTTGGGGAACATCCCAAGACACCGCTTTCAATGAGCTTAAGAATTTGCTTACTCACGCTCCCGTGCTTGCTCTACCAAACTTCGACAAACCTTTTGAGATCCATTGTGATGCTAGTGGTTATGGCATAGTGATGTAGGGTGGAACCCTATGGAGAGATCTTTCATGAATTGGATGGGGAATCCCCAAGAACAAGATGAACACAAGAGGGAAAACAAGAGGAACACTCAAGAACAAGTCCAATCACACATCCACTAGACAATCAAACACACAAGATCCACAAGGTACATGAACAACAAAGGGAAAGATACAAGGTAGAGTTCATCCCAAATCCTATGAAGGAGATGAGGGCTTGATGATCTAGATAGATCCTTCCCTCAAGGGGGTCTTCATCCACTAGGGATCCTCTCCAATGGAGGCCTTGAACTCCAATGGAGTGTCTCTCTCTCAAGAGAAATCCCACAAGGGGAGGTACATGAGCTAAGCTCTAGTGTTTAGATCTATCCTTAGCTAAGTCTAAATGGAGGAGATGAAGGAGTATATATAGTCCTAGGCAAAGAGAGGGATAAGTGGGGGAGAAATGGTAAAACAAGGGCAAAGCCCGCAACATCACACAGGGGGCCCCGTGCGCACGGGGTAAGTGGAGCCCGTGCGCACGGGGTATCCAGAGACCTAGCACATGAGCCCGTGCGCACGGGGTATGCAGAGAGCTGGCGACTTAGCCCGTGCGCACGGGCTTGTACCGTGGGCACGGGGTCCAAGGGCCCGTGCGCACGGGGTGTCCTGAAGCTCGCAACACTTATTCTCTTGGACTCCCATCGGTGGAGGTGGAACCTCGCCTTCTCCTTGACGGTTCCTTCTACGTTTCCATGCTTGTCTCGAGGACGGTGTAGGTGCTCGCTTGTGATTGACCTCCTCCATGGCACGTTCATCATCGGGCTCAAACCTATATGGGCACATGGTAGGACGTTCAAGTAGTATACCATCCTCAAGGGAACTAAGAAGACACACATTAAGGATGGAATTCACCTTAGTATGATTGAAGTAGAAGTTGAACGTGTCTCTTAGCGATGGGATTCTTGACATGGTGATGTTCATAAGATGCTCCGCATAATCCCCTCCCCTTTGGAGAGATCCGACCTCGTATCGAAATCCAAATCACCATGGGAAAGAGATGATGTTGCCGTGTAGAAGTTGACGATCACCAAGCATGCATCATCTTGTAGTTTCAAATGGGCACTCTCCTATGTCACACCGTCTTGTAATTCCTTCAAAAGGAGCAAAGATAACAAGCACTTGGAAAAAAAAATGTGGTTGGCATAAGAGCAAAACCAAACATTCAAGAGGTGATTCACCCAACAAGTGTTGTCATCAAGCATAGCATATGGTTTGACAAAGAAGTGTGGCATGGCATTAAAGCATGTAAGTTGAGCACAAGCAAGGATATCATGGAAACAAGCATGCATCAAAAGTAATATGTGAAAGTCTCCAAGATCAATAAGCATAGATGCAACAATTGGAGGCAATCGACAATGAACAAGATATATCATGTGAGAGGCACGAACATATATGTCATCAACCCAAGAAAGCGAGTAATGGAACATGGGTGATGCAAGAAAGCAAGCAATCATAGAGATCAAGTCAAGCAAACTAGTAGTGCGAAGATGCAACGTACTAGAAGGAATCATGGCAAGCATGTCATGTGTGCAAATAGTGGGCATGGATAATGCACATGACATATCCCAAGCATGAAAACAAGATATGAGCAAAATATCATCAATAGCATGAGGCACATGATAAACATGGTAATAGCAACAAGGATCTCCACCAAGCATGCAAATACACATATGAGTAGAATAATGATGAATCATGGGTAGATGCAAGCAAGTGTCACAATTGCATGGCAAAGGCATAGGAGCAAAAATAACATGCAAAGTGAACATGTCAAGATGGGCATAGAGTATGTAATGGAAAATAACCCATAACCATGTGAGAGCCATGTAGAAGAGATGCGCGAAGACTCCGCGTGAAGAGAGCGGTGGGAAAGGCAATCCATGGGATCCCAAGTCATCGTTGCTCTCTAGAGCTCGTTTTGTCAACTCGTGGGATTGCGATGTTGACAAGTATTCATGGGTACCTACACAAAAGAGACACAATCCAAAGAAATTGTGCGCGTGGTAAATGTACACATCATCCATCATGATGTGTATGTGCACGTGTGAGTTAGCACAAGATAAGCAATGCTCAAAGAAATTTGAGGCATGGTATATGAATATGTCATCCATCATGAAAGAATAGTTGTTATGTATGACAGGATGGGGACACAAGTTGAGCAAGCAAGTAGATGGCACATCGAAAGCATGTTTATTCATGGGGCGCATATGGTGCACACAAGTGGTGGGATCATGCAATGGATAGGATGAATCAAAATCTTCTAAAATGTATGAGGAAACTATGGGGGTCTCCTCATGAGCAATAGTGGAAACATCATAGGGAGAATATGAACAACATTCAAAACAATGCATATCGGAAGCTAGGTGGTCATGGCATGGCATATGAGATAAATGATGCAAAGGGAGCATATCAATATCATCACAAGAGAAACAAATGCCAATAACCATGGGCTTGTCATCTATGCCATATGTGCAAATTGGATTAATTTTAATTGCATATGCATAGTCACTATGAAGAGATTGCAAATAAGACATATGGTTGATCTCATGCATAGCATATGACAAGTCAAGAGGATTAGCAAACATGATGTGACCTAAAGAATTGTCACAAGAAATCCTATGTAACATGGCATCACAACTAATAGACTCCACATGAGAATCATCATATTCATCATAAATGGGAAAATCATCATATGGGGAAATCGTACTAGCATGAATCATGGTACTAGGTGGATCAACATCATGCAAGCAATCAATCTCAAGAATGTCCACTAGTGGGACTAGAGTATGACCGTCACCTTTGTTACCTTTGTCATTCCACTCAAATGGTGTAGGTGAGGTGGGAAAGACCAAATCGTGTTCATCTTCATCGTGATGGAACCATGTGGGGGTGCATCATATTCCACCATGGCCATCGTCTTGTCCAAAGGGAGGACGTAGTCGTCGCGAATCGACGCGTCATCATATATGGGACCTAGCACCAAATGAGAAGACACAATAGAGGTAGAGGTCAAGTTGTTAGTGTTGAAAGTGGCCTCACATGAGCTATCAACTATCTCACTCGCTCTATGTGGTGGTTCACTCACTCCCTCAAGGTAAGTGCACTTAATGTCGCATATGGTGGAGTCACTCAAATCACTCAAGTGGTGGTGGTGGTGGCTCTCCTCACATGGGAATTGGGGCAGCTCATCATGTATGGGGCTAGTGGTGAAGTCACTCTCACTCTCAATATGGTGGAAAAAGTCACTCAAGTCATCATACGTCGCCCTGGTCGAAGGGAGAATCCCATGCTCAACCGTCTCATAGTCGTTGCCATGGATAAAGGCCGAAGATGGCACATCATCACTCTCGTCGTGGATGAAAGCCGAAGATGGCTCAACATCATTCTCGTCGTGGATAAAGGCCAAAGATGGCACAACATCACTCTCGCCTCCTGATGAGGACATGACTACCTTGGATACGACCAAAAATATTGCATACATATATATTTGTGAGGTGATTTCTAATGCAAACTATGCAATAATTTATTTATGTCATCCAGGACAAAAATACTTCACAAACTTTTATGCCATGTCTAATTGCAGGTGTATGGGACATTTGTACAATCCACATATGAAAATAAGGGAGAAAGAGGAATTTACTTGCTGTTCAAAAAGTTCTCTCACGTCACTTTTGGCCCAAGAGAAGATAGAGTCCAAGTCTCTCACGTTCTGGACTCAGATTCGGTCTGCACAGACATACCTGACTCAAAACGTCAATAACTTTTTCATCCGAACTCCAAATTGGATGATTCTTTTTTGTTGGAAAGTAGATTTCGTGCACTTTCCAACCCAATTGGATTCACCTTCACATTCATCCGGAGCGTTGAGTTATGGACGAAACAATCTGATGCTGCAGCAGAATCCGAGTCAAACTACAAGTTCAATGGTGTTACGTCACCTCCACTTGGGCCCATTGGCCTTGTACGACCTATGGTCAGCTTTAGGCTGCCTTGGGATGTCCTCCCACCTCCTTGGCCGCCACCCCTTGCTCCTATATAAGTAGATCCATCTAGTAGCTTTTTCCTTGGGATTTGTTTAGTTAAAAATTAGCCATTGCAACTTCGTGTACTTCGTTTGTGTCCAACGACCAGACCAAAGCCGCTTACGGATCCCCACCATTATCAATACTTCATATATATTCGCAATATTCAGATTGTTTTATCATATTCTTGCTCGTTCTTCGATTGCGTGCAGGAATAGACCTTCTTGGTCAGGCTGATTGTGCTTCCAGCATCGTCACTAACCTCGGGAGATTGGTTTAGCGATTGCTAAGGCACAACCCCGTGCACGTTTGTTGTCGGATCGTCAAAGTCGACTCCACCAAATCGATAGTTATCATCTCATCGAAAGATCGGGACACCCTCGCCTCTATCACCTCCTAAGATGGAAGCATCATCCTTGCTCGCCACCTTGTCGCTCGCCTCCAAAGCTTGGTTCTTGAAGGTCTCCGTAGTTGAACTCGTCGCCGCACCATCTTGAAAAAGAGTCAAGGTAGACTCGGCATCATCAATGCCACAAAGAGGGATGGCGGTGAAGTCACACTTGGGAGCATCGTCTTGGAGCTTGTCGGGCTTGGACATCGTCGTGGTACTAGCCTCATGCTTGTCGTAGAGCTTGGTCGCCGCGAAGTTTGCTTGGGGTGGAGAAGCCTTGGCCTTCATGAGTTCTTGTTCTGCCTTGAGAGCACCAATGTAGTAGTCGTCGATGGACTTGTAGTTCTCGAGGAAGATAGTCTTGGAGATGTCGTTGTTCAATCCCATCATGAAGTGGAACTTCATCGAAATGGGGTCATCCACGCCGGCTCGTCACAAGGCAATCTTCATCTCCTTGAAGTACGCGTCGATGGACTTGGATCCTTGGATGGTGTTCTCCAATTGGCGTCGAAGTTGTTCCATGTAGGTTGGAGGCACGAACTCTCGCCGAAAAGCTCTCTTCGTCTTGGGCCAACTCATCTCGTAGCTCTCCGAAGGTGTGTGAAGCCACCATGTCGAGGCGTAGTCGTGGAAGTTTCTTGTGGCGCGCTTGACTTGATCTTTGGGACGAACTTGATGTAGCTTGAGGTAGTCGTCCATCAAACGCTCCCACTCGAGGTACTCCTCGGGTTCTTGAGTCCCATAGAAAGGAATCTTGTGGTCGGTGTCGAGGTCGTAGTAGTTCGAGGGAGTAGTGGACTGGAGCTCGTGGAGTAGGCGAAGATGCCGTACGTCCGAAGGCGAAGATGCATTGTAGTCACTTGGCAAAGATGTCATCGGTGTTGAAGAAGCCGTAGTCTTGGGGTTGATGTTGCGGCTCTGTATAGCCCGTGCGCACGGGGGTGCTGGAGGCCGTGTGCACGGGGGTAGAGGGCCCATGGGCACGGGGGTGGAAGAGAAGCCAACTCTCGTCCACAAGTGTGCTCGTCATGGTCTTGTTGATGTCGATGCTTGTGTGTACTTGCCGGAGATGGTAGTTCGGGAGTCTTTGCACTTGAGCGTCTTCTCGAAGATGAGGAAGACCGCTTGCAGTTATTGATGAGGGCCTTGAGCTCCTCCATGCGCTTGTCCATCTTGGCGTCGATGACGTTCTTCATAGCATCGAACTCGTCGTCGTGGTTGTAGACCGAAGGTGAAACGCCTTGCCTATCCATCACAAGACTCGAGTAAAGGTGAGTAGGAAATGAGAGAAACAATACCAAGTTACCTTTTTCCAAAGTTGAGGATGTATATCGTTTCACTCAATGTGAGATGAAAGAATAGTGGAATTGGTACCGGACTTGTTCACTCACACCTATCATGTAAAGCTTATGGAGTAGCTTGGTGAGGATAGTGGCACAAAAATTTGATGCAAAATGTTAGCAAGAGTCAATAATGTTGGAAACGATTCACAAATTCGCAAGTGAAACAAGTAGACCAATAGCAAATGTGGTACACGGAAACACACACACGGATAGATAAATGGGGTCGTGCAACCAAGGAATGATCTCAAAATGTGGAATCCACAGAAAACGCTCGTGTTGCACAACTCAAGAGAGACGCTAGCACGATTGCTCAATAGGCGGATACGACACTTGTGCACAACGTATAAGATGCAAAATGGATAAACTTCTATCCCAAGTATGCTATGTATGTATGGTTCCCGGTGTTTGATCCAAGATGATCGGATATGACAATCTTATGTGCAATGTGGTATGATGCTATGGCACTTGCTTACAAGCTCTTTGCTCTCTTTTCTTTTGCTTAAAAGCTTATTCTCTCTTTTTTTTTGATATGGCCACTATGCGAAATGCACAAACCAAGATAGCAATTGCGTATATGCGGGAACAATCTTTGTGACACAAGAGATGATATGATACCAAGATGATATGGTATGTTTATAATGGAAGGTATGGACCAATGATCTCTAATGTGCACAAGTAACGTGGCCCCGCAATACTCAAATGGCTAGTCTCGATAGGCAAGTAACGCAAAATGGGCTAGGAGTTATCAATGCAATTGCAAGGGGAATGTACAATGGTGTCGTCGAGGTTACCGTCCTTTGCGATGATGAGTGGCGGTGTTCTTGATGTAGATACCAAGATGATGTAGACTCGTCCCTAAGTAGCCGATACACCTTAGGAAACGGAAAAACCGCAAACTCAAAATCTCAAGGACAAAAGTCAAATGGTAATAGCGGAAAGCAGTGGTGTTGCACTAGACAATGCGGAAGTGGAGGTTATGCTGGTGGACTATACACGGTGTCGGAGTTGGAGGTCACCGTCCCTAAGTAGCCGGAACACCTTAGGAGACACAACTCACAACTCAAACTAAATTGGGTTAAGTTGGGATGGTGGAAGTGTATGGTGGGTAAGCCTATGTTGAAATGGTGGTGGTGGTTGATGAAGAAGCAACCGTCCCTAAGTAGCCTAAACACCTTCGGAGACTCAAGTCACCACTCAAACAACCTCAAGTGCTAAATGGAGAAAATGGGTTAGGTTGCGGAAGACTATGGTGGTTTTGCGGATGATATGGTGGAAGGCCTAGGCAAAGATGCCAAAATGTCAAAATTTTGATGGAGTCAAATGGTGTTGGAACCTATCTAGGTGGATGAGGGATGTTAATAGCTACTCAACGAGCTAAAGAACGCGAAAACCGGACTCCGGATGAGGGATGTGGAAGTTATGGTCGTGCGCACGGGGGTAGGAGCCCGTGGGCACGGGGTGCCGTGCACATGGTACAAGCCCGTGGGCACGGGGTGTCCAGAGACTTTTCGGGGGCCCGTGCGCAACGGGTCTGGGGTCCGTGGGCATGGGGTGGGCAGAAAATTCGCGATTTCGTGGCGGAAAATGGAGATTTCTTGGGCAAAATTGGGGAGATTTTGGGGATGGGTGCTGGGGAAAAGATGGGGGAAGGCTAGATCCACTTGAAACCAAGAAAATCCATGGATCAAATCCAACAAAACATCACCAAACCAACAAATCACAAAAAAATTTGGGGCTATTTTTGGTGGGGAATTTTTGAATTTAGGACGAAATCACACAAAACAAGGCTAGAAAACAAAGAGGGCTCCAATTTCGTGATCAACCATGGCTCATGATACCAAGATGATGTAGGCTGGAACCCTATGGAGAGATCTTTCACGAATTGGAGGGGGAATCCCCAAGAACAAGATGAACACAAGAGGGAAAACAAGAGGAACACTGATGCGGAGCATCCTTCCATCATCCCCATGGACTCTACATCGACACATCCAACCCCACGAGGACCCACGACGAGAGCTCGAGCACGTGCTATTCAATCTAAGGTTAACTCTCTCCTTGTTGAACTTCACTTTGACCCACTTGAGACATGGCTACTACCTCAAACGGAGATGCTTTGTGTGCTCAGGTACCAGGTAAGCAATCAAGGAGAAGGAACGGTGCAAGACGGACATCAAGATCAAGGAAGCATTCGGCCCAACCTGGAAGGACCGGTACAAGCGCCCAACAACCAGCCGGGCGGAACAACCGGCCTACTACCACCCAACAACCGGCCGCCATTCTGTGATCAAGCGGTGCAAGGCCGGTACAGCACCGGATGTACCGCTAAATCACAAATGACCGGAACAACCGGCCCCACGATCGGTACAACCGCTGGGGACCCCGACGACCAGCTACAGAAGCCAACACCTGACCCCGGCGGTAGTACCGCCTTCCTCGACCGGTACTTCTGCTCTCCCTGGATTGCCAGCGGTACAACCGCCACCTCGACCGGAACAACCGGCCTGTCTGCGCACAGGGCTCGGGCATGAGGCCCATGTACCCCTTCACTTCGCCCCCATTTGCACTAAGACTATAAATAGAACTCCCCCACCTCCTAATTAGGTTTAGCATTGGATTAACTCATATTTGTGTGAGAGCCTTTGCTCATCCACTTGGTTACTTCTCCTCGGAGTTCACGGCCTCTTCGGAGAAGATCCCCAAGCGGATTCAAGACCCCTTTCTAGGAAAGAAAATCAAGGCCTCCTCTCGGAGAAGAACGGTTCCGTTGTATCCTTTCCTTTGTTGATCTTGAACCTTGTGCTACCTTATGTGTGTGATGATCTAGCACTCGTGTGATTGATTCTATGTTGGTTTAGAGATTCTCTCTCGTTCTCCCCATGTATCCCTTTGTGCTTCCGCGTGTTCTTCGTGATTCCCCCGTAGGATCCACTCCAAACGTGAAAAATCGACATTCTAGGGTTCCGCCCTACATCATCTTGGTATCATGAGCCACGTTGATCACGTTTTTGGAGCCCCTACCCCGTGTTTTCTAGCTTGATTTTGTTGTTTTCGTCCTAAATCCGAAAATCCCCACCAAAAATAGCCCCAAATTTTTTTGTGATTTGTTGGTGTGATGAAATTTTGTTGGATTTGGTCCATGGATTTGTGTTTCTGCGTGTGGATCTAGCTTTCCCCACCCTCCCCACCTCTTTCCGTCCACGAAATCCACCCAATTTTTCCCCCGAAATCCTCCATTTCCGCTACAAAATCGCGACCCGTTTCGTTCTATGTCGAATCCCGACACGAGCGGTACAACCGCCCCTCCGAGCGGTACCACCGCTGAGTACCTCGAGCGGTACAACCGCCCGTCCGAGCGGTACTACCGCCCAGGCAAATTTCAGCATTCTGAGTTTCACCATTTTCAGCATAACTTCCACATCCGAAGTCCGATTTTCGCGTTCTTTAGCTCATTGAGAAGCTATTGACATCCCCCATCCACCACCACTTTTCCGTTTCCACCATTGTTGCTTTTGGTCTTTGAGAATTTGAGTTGTGGTTCCCGTGTCCTATTGTGTTTCGGCTATATAGGTACGGTTCGACGTCAACATCACCACTGCTTATCTTCGCCAAGGACTCATCATCGTCAAGGACGGTAACCTTGACGACATCTTTGTCATCTCTCGCAATTTCATTGATAACCACATAGCCTTACTTTTGCGTTGCTTACCCATCGAGCCTAGCCATTGAGTATTGCCGGCAACGTGACTTGTGCACATAAGCAATCATACTCCATAGCATACATACCATACCATAGTGGTGCATATCTTGGGATCCACTTGTCTGTCACAAAGTTGTCATCGCATACACAATTGCTATCTTGGTTCGTGAAGTTTGCATAAGAAAAGAGCTCAAAAGAGAAAGAGCCACCCAAGCTTTTAAGCAAAGAGAAAGATAAGCAAAGAGCTTATGAGCAAGAACCATCGCATCATAATACATTAAGATTGTCATATTGGATCATCTTGGATCATTGCACCGAAATACCATACATATAGCATACTTGGGATAGAGATAGTTGCATTTTTGCCTAGTAGGTTGTGCACAAGCTCCGTATCCGCCTATTGTGCAATCGTGCTAGCGTCTCTCTAGCATTATGCAACAAGAGCATTTTCGTGGTTTCCACATTTTGGCTCACTTTTGGTTTGCACAATCCCACTTATCTATTTGCGTGTGTGTTTCCGTGTACCACTCCTTGCTTGGTCTACTTGTCGCATTTGCAAATTTGTGCATCTTTTCCAACATTATTGAATCTCGCTTTCAATTGCATCAAATTTTGTGCCACCATCCTAACCAAGCTCCACTATAAGCTTTTACTTGTGTAGGTGTAAGAACCGACAAGAATTGGTACCAATAAAGGCTATTTCATTGTCCGCATTTGAGTGACCTTGATTCAATTTCAACATTGGTCAAAGGTACATTGGTATTAGTTCTTCTCCTTCTACCACTCACATTTTGCTTGAAATGATGGATAGGCCAAGTACTTCTACCAACCCACTCTTCATCGAGCAAGACGACGACATGTCATCATTCATCACAAAGAGCCACCTCTTTGGTGCTCAAACGGCGTTACACCAAGAGCAACAAGCTATGAGCGGCCGCATCGACAACCTCGCCACCGACTTGCGACTCTCCGAGCAACGCACAAGAGACTACTTCGACAACAAGCTCAACTCGCACAAGCAAGAGAACGATGCAAGAAAGGACGAGATCCACGCCTTGTTGGTGAACCGGCCTCATTCTACATCGTCATACTCTAGACGGAGCAGTTCGAGTCGACACTCCGACGACACCTTCTACGACTCAAGTACACCGTCATCGAACACTCTTCGACGAGCCGCGCGTCAAGACCGTCATGCATCTCGCAACCCGCTACATGACAAGCATTCACAAGAGCAAGTCGATGAGCAAGTCCCCCGTCCTCAATCAAACCAAGTAGCGTTTGCTCAAGCTCAACAACGACAACGTCTTCGTCGCCAAGAAGAACAAGAACGAGCGCGTCTACACCAAGCGCAACAAGATGCCTAGGCTCAACGTCTTCAACAACAACAACGAGAAGCGAAAGCTCTTGAGGCGGAACGTGCCCTTCATGAATCAAGTCGAACCATCGCCAACCGCAATCGCGAACGGCGCAATCAAGAGGAAGCTCTTCGAGAAGAAATCCAAGAGAGGAACTACCATCCGCGTGTGCAACGACAAGCTCCACAAGCTCCTCCACAAGAACGTCAAGCTCCACAAGCTCCTCCACAAGCTCGTCAAGATCATCCTCAACCTCAAGGTCAACAAGAGCAAGTTGATCATGGACTTCCTCCACGCCAAGAGCAACAAGAGGATGATTACCCTCCACGTCAAGGGCGTCATCATCACCATCGCCAACAACACAATGAAGAGCAACACTATGGAAAGTTAAAATTCAACATGCCCAAGTTCAATGGAAGCAATGAACCCGAAGAATACCTCTCATGGGCATTGAAGGTTGACAAAATCTTCCGGTTGCACAACTACGATGAAGAGAAGAAAATCGCTATGGCATCACTTGAGTTCCAAGATTATGTGCTCATATGGTGGGAACAACTCACTAAGCGACGACAAGCAAGAGGTGAACCTCCAATCACCACTTGGACTCAAATGAAGGATGTCATGCGAGCATGTTTTGTCCCAACCTACTACAACCGCGACCTCTTCAAGAAGCTCCAACTTCTCAAGCAAGGAACAAAGAGTGTTGAAGAATACTACAAGGAAATGGAGATAGCCATGATTCGAGCCAATGTCAAGGAAGATGATGAGCAAACTATGGCACGTTTCTTGAATGGACTCAATCATCCCATCAAGAAGATCGCCGACTTCCAACCATACTCCACCCTCATTGAGCTCGTGCATCAAGCTACAAAGGCGGAAAGTCAAGTGCAAGATGACTTCAAATCGCCAAGTACTCGCCCAAGACCTCTGGCTTCTCCAACAACCAAGCTTCAACACCTCCTCCAACATCTACATCAACCAAACCTTCTACAAACAACGACGACAAGTCGAGTTACAAGAGAAATTCGACAAGTTCAAGTCGTCCTCCTCCTACTACAAGCAACTTCAAGCCGCGTGCTTCATCATCTACTCCGACCGATGAGACCATCAAAACAAGCTCCTTCAAGTGTTTCACTTGCGGCGGCCGAGGCCACAAGTCCTACGAATGCACCAACAAGCGGACCATGATCCTCAACGACGACGGCACATATGACTCAATGAGTGATGAGGAGATGGAAGCCCTTGAGCAAGTGGCCATGCACCGGCGAGTGAACGAAGATGAATATGATCAAGTCTCTTGCGATGAGGATTCGAGCCCCGCTCTCGTTGTCTCCAAGGTCTTAACTCTTCAACATCAACAAGAAGACGACCAAAGATGCCACATCTTCCACACAAAGGCCGGCATCAACGGAAGATCCGTCAAGGTCATCATCGATGGAGGTAGTTGCCACAACTTGTCAAGTGAAGAACTATGTTCCAAACTTCAATTGGTCAAGAGGAAGCACCCGCACCCCTACAAGGTTCAATGGCTAAGTGACTCCGGCACTATACGAGTCGAGCATACGGTCCAAGTCTCCTTCAAAATTGGTGCTTATGAAGACACGTTGGAGTGTGATGTGGTCCCAATGACCGTTTGCCACCTACTTCTAGGTCGACCATGGCAATTCGACCGTGGTGTCATCCACAATGGGCGCACCAATCACCATAGCTTCAAGATGAAAGGGAAGGAATATGTGCTACGACCTATGTCTCCTAGTCAAGTGATAGACGACAAGCAAGCCACCCATCATAGAGACAAGAGAGAGAAAAACCTCATCCTATTTGCCACCAAAAGTGAGATGAGAGAAGTGTGTGAGAACCCATCGAGTGTGATGCACTTTGTCCTTGTGTGCAAGGATGGAGAACTAAAAACTAACACCATTCACGAGCTACCTTTGGTGTTTCAATCTCTTTTGCAGGAATTTCAAGATGTTTTCCCTGATGAGCTACCTCCGGGTCTACCTCCTCTTCGAGGCATTGAGCATCGAATCGACCTCATCCCCGGAGCGCCTCTATCAAACAAAGCTCCATACCGAGTCAATCCCGAAGAAACCAAGGAGATTCAACGGCAAGTACAACAACTAATCGACAACGGTCATGTACGTGAAAGCTTAAGCCCTTGTGCCATTCCCGTTATACTTGTGCCTAAGCCCGATGGAAGTTTCCGCTTGTGTTCCGATTGTAGACATATAAATGCTATTACCGTTCGCTATAGGCATCCCATTCCTCGCTTAGATGATATGCTTGATGAACTTAGCGGACCCAACTTTTTCTCAAAAATTGATCTTAAAAGTGGCTATTATCAAATCCGCATTCAAGAAGGTGATGAATGGAAAACTGCTTTTAAAACCAAATTTGGCTTGTATGAGTGGTTAGTGATGCCTATGGGTTTGTCGGAAGCACCCGGAACTTTCGTACGTCTTATGCATCATGTGCTTAGACCTTACATTGGAATCTTCATTGTGGTTTACTTTGATGATATTCTTGTGTTTAGCAAAACCATGAAAGAGCACATCAATCATGTAAAATCTTTGTTGCAAACTCTTCGCAAGGAAAGCCTTTATGCGAACTTGAAAAAAATGCACTTTTGGCGTTGACAAAGTGGTTTTCTTGGGTTTCGTCGTCTCTTCCAAGGTTATCCATGTTGATGAAACTAAAATTGAAGCAATTAAAACTTGGCCCCAACCCACCAATTTGCAACAAGTGCGAAGTTTTCTTGGTCTTGTGGGTTTTTATCGTCGCTTTGTGAAAAACTTCAGCACTATTGCCACCCCTTTGCATGCTTTGAGTAAGAAGAATACTCCTTTTGTTTGGGGATCTTTGCAATCCACCGCTTTTGATGAGCTCAAGTCTTTGCTTACTCATGCTCCGATTCTTGCTTTGCCTAACTTTGATAAAACTTTTGAGGTTCATTGTGATGCAAGTGGTACCGGAATTGGTGGAGTTTTGATGCAAGAAAAACGAGCCATTGCGTATTTTAGTGAAAAACTCTCCAGTGCTCAACTTAACTATCCCACATATGACAAAGAATTGTATGCTTTAGTGCGTGTCCTACATGTTTGGGAACATTATCTTAGACCTCATGAGTTTGTCATCCATACCGATCATGAAACGCTTAAGTACTTAAAAGGTCAAACTAAGTTGAACAAGCGTCATGCCAAATGGAGTGAATTTATTGAATCTTTTCCATATGTGATCAAGTACATTAAGGGTAAGGAAAATGTAGTTGCCGATGCACTTTCACGCATATGCACGCTTGTGACTAAACTTGAGTTGAATGTTATTGGTTTTGAGCACATTAAAGACTTATATGCTAATGATCCATATTTTTCTATTCATTATGCTAAATGTTTGATGCATACATCTTGGGAACAATATTACATCAAGGATGGTTATCTTATGAGTGCTAACAAACTATGCATTCCCGAGTCTTCTCTTCGTTTGCTACTTTTGCAAGAGGCTCATGGAGGTGGACTCATGGGACATTTCGGACGCGACAAGATATTCGCCACACTCTCCAAGAACTACTTTTGGCCCAAGATGTTCCGTGACGTCTCACGCCTCACCACCCGATGCTATACATGTCGCAAAGCTAAGTCTAAAGCTCAATCTCATGGTCTTTACATGCCTTTTCCTATTCCTTATCAACCATGGGAAGACATTAGTATGGATTTTGTACTTGGTTTGCCTAGGACTCAAAATGGAAAGGATTCCGTGTTTGTCGTTGTGGACCGATTTTCTAAGATGGCACATTTCATTCCTTGCAACAAGATAGACGATGCTTCGCATGTTGCAAATCTCTTTTGTAGGGAAATCTTGCGCCTCCATGGAGTAACAAAGACAATCATCTCCGACCGCGACGTCAAGTTCTTGAGTTACTTTTGGAAGACGCTATGGGCCAAGCTCGGCATCAAGCTCTTGTTCTCATCCGGATACTATCCTCAAACCGACGGCCAAACGGAGGTGACGAACCGCACACTATCCACTCTACTTCGTGTCTTGATCAAGAAGAACATCAAGGAGTGGGAAGCATGTCTACCCATCGCCGAGTACGCCTACAACCGTGCAAGACATTCGACTACCGGCAAGTCCCCCTTCGAGATCGTCTACGGCTTCAAACCGTTGTCCCCATTGGACATTCTACCTCTTCCTCTACAAGAGCGCACCAACAGGGATGCGAGTGCATGGGCAAGCTACATCAAGAAGATGCATGAGGATACAAGACAAACCATCGAGCGCCAAGTACAACGACTAGTGTCCAAGCTCAACGTCAACAAGCAGCCCAAGACATTCAACATTGGAGACCTCGTGTGGCTACACCTTCGCAAGGACCGCTTCCCCAACGAACGCAAGTCCAAGCTTCTCCCGCGAGCCGACGGACCATTCAAGGTGCTAGCACGCTACAATGACAATGCCTACAAGATTGAACTCCCACGAGACAAGTACACCGTGAGCGACATCTTCAACGTCAAAGACCTCTCGCCATTCCACGGTGATGAAGATTTTGATCCGAGGTCGGATCTTACCCAAGGGAGGGGAGATGATGCGGAGCATCCTTCCATCATCCCCATGGACTCTACATCGACACATCCAACCCCACGAGGACCCACGACGAGAGCTCGAGCACGTGCTATTCAATCCGAGGTTAACTCTCTCCTTGTTGAACTTCACTTTGACCCACTTAAGACATGGCTACTACCTCAAACGGAGATGCTTTGTGTGCTCAGGTACCAGGTAAGCAACCAAGGAGAAGGAACGGTGCAAGACGGACATCAAGATCAAGGAAGCATTCAGCCCAACCTGGAAGGACCGGTAAAACCGCCCAACAACCGGCCGGGCGGAACAACCGGCCGCCATTCTGCGATCAAGTGGTGCAAGGCCGGTACAGCACCGGATGTACCGGTAAATCACAAATGACCGGAACAACCGGCCCCACGACCGTACAACCGCTGGGGACCCGATGACAAGCTGCGAAGCTAACACTCGACCCGGGCGGTAGTACCGCCTTCCTCGACCGTACTTCCGCTCTCCTCGATCGCCAGCTGTACAACCGCCACCTCGACCGAACAACCGCCTGTCACAAGACAGGCTCGGGCATGAGGCCCATGTACCCCTTCACTTCGCCCCCATTTGCACTAAGACTATAAATAGAACTCCCCCACCTCCTAATTAGGTTTAGCATTGGATTAGCTCATATTTGTGTGAGAGCCTTTGCTCATCCACTTGGTTACTTCTCCTCGGAGTTCACGGCCTCTTCGGAGAAGATCCCCAAGCGGATTCAAGACCCCTTTCTAGGGAAGAACATCAAGGCCTCCTCTTGGAGAAGAACGGTTCCGTTGTATCCTTTCCTTTGTTGATCTTGAACCTTGTGCTACCTTATGTGTGTGATGATCTAGCACTCGTGTGATTGATTCTATGTCGGTTTAGAGATTGTCTCTCGTTCTCCCCGTGTATCCCTTTGTGCTTCCGCGTGTTCTTCGTGATTCCCCCGTAGGATCCACTCCAAACGTGAAAGATCGACGTTCTAGGGTTCCGCCCTACATCAAACACTCAAGAACAAGTCCAATCACACATCCACTAGACAATCAAACACACAAGATCCACAAGGTACATGAACAATGAAGGGAAAGATACAAGGTAGAGTTCATCCCAAATCCTATGAAGGAGATGAGGGCTTGATGATCTAGATAGATCCTTCCCTCAAGGGGGCCTTCATCCACTAGGGATCTTCTTCAATGGAGGCCTTGAACTCCAATGGAGTGTCTCTCTCTCAAGAGAAATCCCACAAGGGCAGGTACATGAGCTAAGCTCTAGTGTTTAGATCTATCCTTAGCTAAGTCTAAATGGAGGAGATGAAGGAGTATATATAGTCCTAGGCAAAGAGAGGGATAAGTGGGGGCGAAATGGTAAAACAAGGGCAAAGCCCGCAGCATCACACAGGGGGCCCCGTGCGCATGGGGTAAGTGGAGCCCGTGCGTACGGGGTATCCAGAGACCTGGCGCATGAGCCCATGCGCACGGGGTAAGTGGAGCCCGTGCGCACGGGGTATCCAGAGAGATAGCGACTTAGCCCGTGCACACGGGCTTGTACCGTGGGCACGGGGTCCCGTGGGCACGGGGTCCAAGGGCCCGTGCGCATGGGGTGTCCTGAAGCTCGCAGCACGTCTTCTCTTGGACTCTCGTTGGTGCAGGTGGAACCTCGCCTTCTCCATGACGGTTCCTTCTACATTTCCATGCTTCTCTCGAGGACGATGTAGGTGCTCGCTTGTGATTGACCTTCTCCATGGCACATTCATCATCGGGCTCAAACCTATATGGGCACATGGTAGGACGGTCAAGTAGTATAGCATCCTCAAGGGAACTAAGAAGACACACATTAAGGATGGAATTCACCTTAGTATGATTGAAGTAGAAGTTGAACGTGTCTCTTAGCGATGGGATTCTTGACCTGGTGATGTTCATAAGATGCTCCGCATCACATAGGAGGCGTGTTAATGCAAGAGAAGCGCCCCGTAGCATACTTTAGTGAGAAACTTTCCGGCGCGCAACTGAATTACCCCATGTATGACAAAGAGCTATATGCTTTAGTGCAAGTTTTGCGTGAATGGGTACATTATCTCCGTCCACCTAATTCATTCTTCACACCGATCATGAAATACTCAAGTATATTAAGGGTCAAACTAAGTTAAACAAGCGTCATGCTAAATGGAGTTAATTCATAGAGTCTTTTCCTTATGTCATCAAGTATATCAAAGGCAAAGACAATGATGTGGTGGATGCGCTTTCCCGTATATGCATTCTTGGTACTAAACTTGAATTGAATGTCATTGGCTTTGAGCACATAAAATACTTGTATGCGCATGACCCTACTTTTGCTATTCCTTATGCCAAGTGTTCGACGCATCCATCTTGGGAATGCTATTACATCAAAGATGATTATCTTATGAGCGCTAACAAACTTTGCATCGCCGAGTCTTCTCTTCGTTTGTTGCTTTTGCAAGAATCTCATGGAGGACTAATGGGACACTTTGGATGCGACAAGACATATGCTACGCTCTCCAAGAACTATTTTTGGCCCAAGATGTTCCGCGACGTCAACCGCTTCACCAACTGATGCTCTACATGTCGCAAAGCTAAGTCGAAAGCTCAATCTTATGGCCTCTATATGCCTCTTCCAATCCCGTACCAACCTTGGGAAGATATTAGCATGGACTTGGTGCTTGGTTTGCCTAGAACTAGAAATGGAAAGGATTCTGTTTTTATTGTTGTGGACCGATTCTCTAAAATGGCACATTTCATACCATGCAACAAGACAGACGATGCTTCACATAATGTAAATATTTTTTGTAGAGAAATCTTGCGCCTACATGGAGTGCCAAAGACGATTGTCTCGGACCGCGGCGTCAAATTCTTGAGTTACTTTTGGAAGACATTATGCGCCAAGCTCAGAATCAAGCTACTATTCTCCACGGCATACCATCCACAAACCGACGGCCAACCGGAAGTGACGAACCGAACACTCTCCAGTCTACTACGTGTGTTGATCAAGAGGAACATCAAGGAGGGGGAAGAGTGCCTACCCATCACCAAGTACGCCTACAACCGCGCAAGACATTTGACTACCGGCAAGTCCCCCTTCGAGGTCATATACGGTTTCAACCCATTGTCCCCATTGGACATTCTTCCTCTACCACTACAAGAGCGCATCAACATGGACGCGAGTGCCCGAGTGAACTATCTCAAGAAGATGCATGAAGATACAAGGCACACCATCGAGCGTCAAGTACAATGACTCGCGACCAAGCTCAACGTCAACAAGCAACCCATGATATTCAACATTGGCGATCTTGTGTGGCTACATCTCCGCAAGGAACGCTTCCCGAACAAATGCAAGCCCAAACTTCTACCACGAGCCGATGGACCCTTCAAGGTGCTAGAACGCTACAACAACAATGCTTACAAGATCGATCTCCCGCGTGACAAGTACAACATGAGCGACGACTTCAATGTCAAGGATCTTTTGCCCTACCATGTGATGAAGATTTTGATCCGAGGCCGGATCTTTCCCAAGGGAGGGCAGATGATGCGGAGCATCCAGAGGTCATCCCCATGGACCTACCTACGTCTCCCACGACACCACTTGGACCAATGACAAGAGCATGAGCAAAGGCTATCGAAGATAAGATGAACTCGCTACTTTCTGAAGTGCCACTTTCTATGCATGACACATGGTTGCTACCTCAAGCAGAAACACTATGTGTGATTAGGTACTTGGAGGAAAGCCTCGGAACATCTACATTCAACGGACAAGACGATGTGGACATCAAGTGCGAAGGACAAGAAGAAGAGCTGCCACGGAAGCTACAGCCACCGGACAACCGGTCAGGACCGGACGTCCGCCACCTGAAGCCCAACCTGCCCAAGTCCCAGCCAATGCAAGCTATAGCGAGTGGACGTCCGGTCAGGGCCGGACGACCGGCCACACCTTCCAGCCAGCGAACAACCGGCCAGGACTGGACATCCGGCGCCACTCCACCCGAGCCAAAATTAGCGGAAGTCCGAAGCCACCGGACGTCCGGCGTCACCTTCACAAAACGAAAATAGCGGAAGTCCGACGACCACCGGACGTCCGGACGCCCGCGAGCCACCAGACGACCGGTCCCGAGTGGACGTCCGGCACTTGTCTGCCTACAGAGATCGGGCCCGAGGCCCGTGTATCCCTCTCCCACATACCCCTTCATGGACGTAGACTATATATACTCCTCTACCTCCTCCTCGTTAAGGTTAGCATTGTGATAGTTCATATGTGAGATAGAGCCTCGCTCATCCATCCAGATCTACTCCACCGCGAGGGATCGACACCTTTTTGGAGAAGATCCACTTAGATTCAAGACCCCTAACGGGAAGACCTCAAGACCTCCTCACGGAGAAGAACCGGTTACCTATGTATCGTCCTTTATTGGATTCAGACCGTGTGATCTCTACGTGTAATCGGATCTAGCATATGTGTGACCTAATCTCGTTGGTTTGAGTGTTTCTCTTGTGTTTCCTTTCGTGTTTTCCCCTTGCGTTCTTCGTGTTCATCGCGGGATAAGCTCCTCTCGTGAAAGATCGGCCGTATAGGGTTCCACCCTACACCAATTGGCGGACTCAAGGTCTTGGCTCTTGGAGGAGAGTTGCGATTGCACCTCCTTCAGAAGAATCTCTGCTTTTCGCACCTCCTCCATGAGGGTCACGCTTCCTTGGCGCTCCCGGCAAGCTCTTCCGTCAGTTTGGCCACCTGTTGGTCGAGGTCGGTCTTGGCAGTGGATGCAGCAGCGAGGTCATCAGCAAGCTTCTTCAGTTGGGCGACAGAGCCAGCAGTGAGGGCATCCAGGGCTGCCTTATGCCTGTCCTCCTGCTCCTTGGTACGCTGCTGTACGAGAGAATCCAGTTCATCGTCTTTGGCGCAGAGGGTGGCCTCGAGGTTCTCTTCCCAAGAAGAGATATTCTTGTCCTTCGCATCCAAGAGCGCCGTGCGCTCCGCCAGGCGAACCTCCTGGGCAATGACATCCTCCCTTGCCATGGAAATCGTCTCCTGCTGCCTCATAAGGACCTGAACTGCTTGCCGTGCTACTCGTGTAGCTCACTACACTTTTCCCTCAGCTTCTAGTCCACCTTGTTGGCAGAATTGAGCTGCTCCTTGAGCACCTGCCATTTCTGGCTGTGCCGATTCTACATCTCCTTAATGCCTGCCACCATGGACTCCAGGAAAGACAAGTCCATGGCGACGGTGACAGAGTCGCCTGCCCCTTCAACCCCCTGGTACAGCGACTCCAAGATGCGCTGGATCTCTCCATCAAGTTCCGCACTCGTCGCCACCGATGAACCGATGGCTCCGAGCCCAGGCTGCGCAAGCACCGGCGCTAATTGATTCGAAGCTGGCGGCGGGGACCCCGTTAAGGTGCCGAATCAGGGAAGGAGGTCCATGGTTTGGAGGGGGATTTTCTCTTCAACCAATATCCCCGACCCCGGCGTGCTGCCGGGGGTTTTCTCCAATTCCTTCGAGAGCTCCTGGATACCCCCGACAACATGTTCCTACCCCTCCGCGGCAACAATCTTGGCGGCTTCCTCCGCAACGTCTTTCCCTATGTTGGCCACCTCTTCTAGCAGTTCAGACTATTCAATAAGAGGGGCTGCAAGCAAGGTCAACAAACAATAATAAGGGTGCAAAATCATTGGCAAGCCAGGGACATGGAGCGAGATGGTAAAAGCAGCAGAACACAAAGGATCAATTGAATTGCCTGGAGATGCCTGCCGTGGGGGAGCTTCGATTTCCCGGCAACGTCAGTTGCCGGGCCATGGCCACCATCCCCTCCCTCGGTAACCACGGTGTTGTCTTGGGCGGACCCTTCCGTGGAAACCCTTGTCGGGGATGCCGACTCGATCGACCGGCAGGGTAGGCCCCTCCTGGAAAGGCTCGCCCTGAGTGATTTCCTTTCCTCCTCTGGCCGAGGAGGTGGGAAGCTCTCCTCCATCATTTTTGGCGGGAGGGGCCAATCCTGTATTTTTAGGCTGGGGGATGAGTTGGGGGCTTGGTGTTGGGTCATTCGTGCTGCTTCCCGCCAGACACGCACCTTCCGAGGTCTTCAGCGGCTCCGCATGCCTGAGCTGCTTAGTCTAGTCAGCAAAGAGGTGAACACACAAAAACTGCAGCGGAAAAGGAGAGTGTTCTTCCTTACTCTTCATCAATAAGCATGGAGCTCAGCTCAAACTCCATGGGTGGTGAGGGCGCTCTACTCCTCTTCAGGGTCAAAGGAACAGAGCTTCTCGGCAACTTCGAGCCCTACTAAGGCGCAGAGGGATCCGACGAGGATGAGCAATGCGAGGACTCGAGCCTGACTAGGAGCTGGAGTCGACTCCCGTGGCTGCCAATTGCTTGGCAGGAGGGGTCTTGGCCCTGTAAAGGTGGGAGGACTGCCGGCGCACCATGTCCGGCTTGCTACCCTTGGAGGTAGTCTTCTTTACTTTCTTGGTAGCAGGCGCAGGATCGGGAACCGCTGCTCCCCGGCTATACACCCGCCTAGGAGGGCGCTGGACCAAGATTGGCTCGGGGGCTTGAGGGCCTGCTGCAAGCCACTCCTCCCCAGGCTGCTCCGCTTTCTCAGCTCCCTCCTCTTCCTAGGCCTCTGCTGCCGCGGCGTATAAAGCCTCGATCCTGGTGGGCTCATCCTCGGCAGGCTCGTCCCCGGCAACCTCCTCTGTGGAATGCGCTTCGAATCTGCCGTGAGAGGAGCCTTCATCCCCAGCCTCCTCCTCCTCCTCCCCCTCCTCTGCTTTCCCGGCCTTCGCCTTTGCGGCGGCCCGGAGTGCCTTGTCCTCCTTGATCCTCCTCTTGACGAACGCCTCCTCCACCTTGGACGTGCACTTGAACATATTGGTCTCCACCCTGGTAGCCCTTTCCACCAGTCTGGAGGTCCACGCAAGCTCTTCATTAAGCTCGGGTAACTTCCAGTCACCCGCAACCCCATGAACATTGCAATCTGGCATCCATTTCAAAATCTGGTCCCCGGCGGAGTTGATGTTCAGCGGGATGACATTTGCTGGCAACTTGAATGGCCCAAGGCTGCCGAACAGTTGTTCGCATAGCCAAGCATGGCCATAAACTGACAGATTGTTGGTCAGGCCGGGGTACAATCTCATCCTATTTGTAGCTTTTCTGTACTTCCAGGTAAACCTGTCCCCTGAAGTGGCGCGATGCGACGTCGAAGGAAGTCGGCCCCACATGACCGATGGTTAGCCCGGCAGCCTTTAGACAGGTAATCCTGTTTATTGTCGGGCGGAGCCTGCCATCGGTGAGGCCAAACCCCCTCCAGTCGTTGCCGTGCACAATGCACTCTGTCCGCGCCTGGTAGAAATCTGGGGCATCCTCATACTGGATCCAGCACCAGTCTGCCCTCCACTCCTCCCATGCGCCATGCTGTTGTCCGGAGAGGTAATCCTAGTTTTCCCTCGCCACCCGAGGCATCCAGCTTATGTTCCCGGAACGGTGTGCTTTGTTCTCCACCCGCGGGATGAAATAGTGCCTGAACAGATCCACATTGGGGGCGACCCCGACAAAGTTCTCGCACAAATGGGTGAACCACGACATTGCATTCAGCGTGCATCATCGCTTCGAAGAAATCCAAAAAAGTAGGACAGAGGTGACAAATGAAACATGCGCAAAAGAATCGGTATGAATCCGGCGGATCCTCTTTCCCCTCTGCTAGAACCTGTTGGAAATATGCCCTAGAGGCAATAATAAAAGCATTATTATTATATTTCCTTGTTCATGATAATTGTCTTTTATTCATGCTATAACTGTGTTATCTGGAAATCGTAATGCACGTGTGAATACATAGACTACAATACGTCCCTAGTAAGCCTCTAGTTGACTAGCTCGTTGGTCAACAGATAGTCATGGTTTCGACTATGGACATCGGATGTCATTGATAATGGGATCACGCCATTAGGAGAATGACGTGATGGACAAGACCCAATCCTAAGCATAGCACAAAGGTCCTGTAGTTCGCTTTGCTAGAGCTTTTCCAATGTCAAGTATCTCTTCCTTAGACCATGAGATCGCAATTCCGGATACCATAGGAGTGCTTTGGGTGTATCAAACGTCACAACGAATCGGGTGACTATAAAGGTGCACTACAGGTATCTCCGAAGTGACCATTGGGTTGACACGGATCGAGATCGGATTTGTCACTCCGTGTTACGGAGGGGTATCACCGGGCCCACTCGGTAATGCATCATCATTATGAGCTCAAAGTGATCAAGTGTCTGGTCACGGATCATGCATTGCGGTACGAGTAAAGTGACTTGCTGGTAACGAGACTAAACGAGGTATTGGGATACCGACGATCGAGTCTCGCAAGTAACATACCGTCGACAAAGGGAATAGAATACGGGTTGCTTGAACCCTTGACATCGTGGTTCATCCGATGACAACATCGAGGAGCATGTGGGAGCCGACATGGGTATCCAGATCCCGCTGTTGGTTATTGACTTGAGGTAGTCTCGGTCATGTTCAGATGTCTCCAACCCGTAGGGTCTACACACTTAAGGTTCGGTGACGCTTAGGGTTAATAGGAAGACAAGTATGTGATTACCGAATGTTGTTCGAGTCCCGGATGAGATCCCGGACGTCACGAGGAGTTCCGGAATGGTCCGGAGGTAAAGATTTATATATGGAAAGTGGTTAAACGGACTCGAAAGTTTGGGGTATACTGTAATGTACCGGGGCCACGGGAGAGTTCCGAGGTCCACCGGAGGGCCACCCCTCCGGGGCCACATGGGCTAAGTGGGAGGGAGCCAGCCCCTGGTGGCTGGGCGCCCCCCACCTAGGCCCATGCGGCTAGGGTTTGGGAGGGGAAACCCTAAGGGGAAAGGGGCGCCCCTGGCTTGGGGGCAAGCCACCCTTTCCTCCTCTCCTTGGCCGCCGCCCCCTAGGGTTTTCCCTAGAGGGCGGCCCCCTGGCCCTCTCCTCCTATAAATAGAGGGGTGGGGAGGGCTGCTAACACGATAAAAGGCGCAGCCCTCCCTCCCCAACACCTCTCTTTCTCCACGCGAGCTTGGCGAAGCCCTGCGCCGAGAACTGTCAGACTAACCGCACCACGCCGTCGTGCCATTGGAGTTGTCTTCTCAACCTCTCCTTCATCCTTGCTGGATCAAGACGGAGGAGACGCCATCGTCCCCGTCGTGTGTTGAACACGGAGGTGCTGTCCTTTCAGCACTCGGTCATCGGTGATCGGAATCACGCTGGGAACGCCTTCATCATCACCACTCCCTCGAACGCTTCCGTGCACTCGATCTACAAGTGGTATGTAGATGCAAACTCTCTCGTGACTCGTTGTTTAGTAGAACTCATAGATGGATCTTGGTGAAACCGTAGGAAAAATTTTAATTTTCTGCAACGCTCCCCAACAAAGGGCATCATGAGCTAGGTCTATGCGTAGTTCTCTTTGCACGAGTAGAACACAATTTTGTTGTGGGCGTGGATCTTGTCAACTTACTTGCCGTTACTAGTCGCTTTCTTGCTTCCGCGGTATTGTGGGATGAAGCGCCCGACCAACCTTACACGCATTTCGTGAGACCGGTTCCACCAACTAACATGCACTAGTTGCATAAGGTGGCTGGCGGGTGTCTGTCTCTCCTACTTTAGTTGGAGCGGATTCGATGAACAGGGTCCTTATGAAGGGTAAATAGAAGATGACAAGATCACGTTGTGGTTATTCGTAGGTAAGAAAACGTTCTTGCTAGAACCCAATTGCAGCCACGTAAAAGATGCAACAACAATTAGAGGACGCCTAACTTGTTTTTGCAGCAATTGTCATGTGACGGATATGGCCAAGTTGTGATGAATGATGATATATTGTGATGTATGAGATCATGTTCTTGTAATAGGAATCACGACTTGCATGTCGATCAAGATGACAACCGCAGGAACCATAGGAGTTGTCTTTATTTTTGTATGACCTGCGTGTCATTGAAGAACGCCATGTAATCTACTTTACTTTATTGCTAAACGCGTTAGTCATAGAAGTAGAAGTAGTCGTTGGCGTGACAACTTCATGAAGACACGATGATGGAGATCATGATGATGGAGATCATGGTGTCATGCCGGTGACAGGATGATCATGGAGCCCCGAAGATGAAGATCAAGGAGCTATATGATATTGGCCATATCATGTCACTACTTTATAATTGCATGTGATGTTTATTATGGTTATACATCTTGTTTACTTAGAACGACGGTAGTAAATAAGATGATCCCTTAGAACAATTTCAAGAAGTGTTCTCCCCTAACTGTGCACCGTTGCTACAGTTCGTCGCTTCTAAGCACCACGTGTTAATCGGGTGTGATGGATTCTTACGTTCACATACAACGGTGTAAGCAAGATTTACACACGCAGAAACACTTAGGGTTAACTTGACGAGCCTAGCATGTAAAGACATGGCCTCGAACACGGAGACCGAAAGGTCGAACACGAGTCGTATGGAAGATACGATCAACATGAGAATGTTCACCGACGCAGACTAGTCCGTCTCACGTGTTGATCGGACACGCCTAGTCGACTCGGATCGTAACACTTAGATGACTAGAGGGATGTCTAATCTGAGTGGGAGTTCATTGTAATAATTTGATTAGATGAACTTAATTATCATGAACTTAGTCTAAAACTTTTGAATGATATGTCTTGTAGATCAAATGGCCAACGCCATGTCAACTTGAACTTCAACGCTGCTCCTAGAGAAAACCAAGCTGAAAGATGACGGCAGCAACTATACGGACTGGGTCCGAACCCGAGGATCATCCTCATAGCTGCCAGAAACAATACGCCCTAGAAGGACCGCTAGGTGACGCCCCGTCCCGAGAACCAAGACATTATGAATGCTTGGCAGTCTCGTCTTGATGATTACTCCCTCGTTCAAGGCGGCATGCTTTACACTTAGAACCGGGCTCCAAAAGCGTTTTGAGCACCACGGAGCATATGAGATGTTCAAGGAGCTGAAACTTGTTTTCCAAGCTCACGCTCGGTCGAGAGATATGACATCTCCGACAAGTTCTATAGTTGTAAGATGGAGGAAAACAGTTACATCAAGGAGCACATTCAAGATGTCTGGTTGCACAACCGTATGACCCAGCTGAATATTAACCTCCCCGATGAGGCGGTCATTGACAGAATCCTCCGATCGCTCCCACCAAGCTACAAGAGCTTTGTGATGAACTACAACATGCAGGGGATGGTAAAGACCATTCTGAAGTGTTCTCTATGCTGAAGTCAGCCGAGGTTGAAATCAAGAAAGAACATCAAGTGTTGATGGTCAATAAGACCACTAAGTTTAAGAAGGGCAAGGGCAAGAAGAACTTCAAGAAGGACGGCAAGGAGGTTGCCGCTACCGTAAGCAAGTTGCTGGGAAGAAGTCAAAGAATGGACCCAAGCCCGAGACCGAGTGCTTTTATTGCAAGGGAAGGGTCACCGAAGCGGAACTGCCCCAAGTACTTAGCGGATAAGAAGGCCGGCAACACCAAAGGTATATTTGATATACATGTAATTGATGTGTACCTTACCAAGAATCGTAGTAACTCCCGGGTATTTGATACCGTGCCGTTGCTCATATTTGTAACTCACAGCAGAGCTGCGGAATAAGCGGAGATCTGGCGAAGGGCGAGGTGACGATGCGCGTCGGGAATGGTTCCAGAGTCGATGTGATCGCCGTCGCACGCTACCTCTTCATTTACCCACGGATTAGTTATGAACCTTAATAATTGTTATTTGGTGCCAAGTTTGAGCATGAATATTGTATCCGGATCTCGTTTAATGCGAGATGGCTACTCATTTAAATCCGAGAATAATGGTTGTTCTATTTATATGAGAGATATGTTTTATGGTCATGCTCCGATGGTCAATGGTTTATTCTTAATGAATCTCGAGCGTAGTATTACACATGTTCATAGCGTGAATACCAAAAGATGTAAAGTTGATAACGATAGTCCCACATACTTGTGGCACCGCCGCCTTGGTCACATTGGTGTCAAGCGCATGAAGAAGCTCCATGCTGATGGACTTTTGGAGTCTCTTGATTATGAATCATTTGACACATGCGAACCATGCCTCATGGGCAAGATGACCAAGACTCCATTCTCGGAACAATGGAGCGAGCAACCAACTTGTTGGAAATCATACATACCGATGTGTGCGGTCCAATGAGCGTTGAGGCTCATGGAGGATATCGTTATGTTCTCACTCTCACGATGACTTGAGTAAATATGGGTATGTCTACTTGATGAAACACAAGTCCGAGACCTTTGAAAAGTTCAAGGAATTTCAGAATGAAGTAGAGAATCAACGTGACCGAAAGATAAAATTCTTACGATCGGATCGTGGAGGAGAATATTTAAGTCACGAATTTGGTACACACTTAAGAAAATGTGGAATCGTTTCACAACTAACGCCGCTGAACACCTCAACAGAACGGTGTGTCCGAACGTCGAATCGCACTCTATTGGATATGGTGCGATCTATGATGTCTCTTACCGATTTACCGCTATCATTTTGGGGATACGCCTAGAGACATCTACATTCACTTTAAATAGGGCACCGCCTAAATCCGTTGAGACGACACCGTATGAATTATGGTTTGGGAAGAAACCTAAGCTGTCGTTTCTAAAAGTTTGGGGATGCGATGCTTATGTCAAGAAACTTCAACCTGAAAAGCTCGAACCCAAGTCGGAAAAATGCGTCTTCATAGGATACCCTAAGGAAACCTTTGGGTATACCTTCTACCTTAGATCCGAAGGCAAGATCTTTGTTGCCAGGAACGGAACCTTTCTGGAAAAAGAGTTTCTCTCGAAAGAAGTAAGTGGGAGGAAAGTAGAACTCGATGAAGTACTACCTCTTGAACAGGAAAGTAGTGCAGCTCAGGAAAATGTTCCTATGATGCCTACACCAACTGAAGAGGAAATTCATGATGATGAAGGTACTTGGATCAAGTTGCTACTGAACTTCAGAGGTCCACTAGGACACGCCCGCACTGAGTGGTACGGCAACCCTGTCCTGGAAATCATGTTGTTAGACAACGGTGAACCTTCGAACTATGAAGAAGCGATGGCGGGCCCAGATTCCAACAAATGGCTAGAAGCCATGAAGTCCGAGATAGAATCCATGTATGAAAACAAAGTGTGGACTTTGACTGACTTGCCCGATGATCGGCGACGATAGAAAACAAATGGATCTTTAAGAGGAAGACGGACGCGATGGTAATGTCACCATCTATAAAGCTCGACTTGTCGCTAAGGGTTATCGACAAGTTCAAGGGATTGACTACGATGAGACATTCTCTCCCGTAGCGAAGCTTAAGTCCGTCCGAATCATGTTAGCAATTGCCGCATACTATGATTATGAGATATGGCGATGGACGCCAAAACAGCGTTCCTTAACGGCTATCTTAAGGAAGAGCTGTATATGATACAGCCGGAAGGTTTTGTCGATCCTAAGAATGTCGACAAAGTATGCAAGCTCCAAATGATCCATTTATGGGCTGGTGCAAGCATCTCGGAGTTGGAACATTCGCTTTGATGAGATGATCAAAGCGTTTGGTTTATGCGAGACTTATGGAGAAGCCTGCGTTTACAAGAAAGTGAGTGGGAGCTCAGAGCATTTCTCATATTATATGTAGATGACATACTTGATGGGAAATGATATAGAATTCTTGGACAGCATTAAGGCCTACTTGAATAAGTGTTTTTCAATGAAGGACCTTGGAGAAGCTGCTTATATATTAGGCATCAAGATCTATAGAGATAGATCGAGACGCCTCATAGGTCTTTCACAAAGCACATACCTTGATAAGATTTTGAAGAAGTTCAAAATGGATCAGTCCAAGAAGGGTTCTTGCCTGTTTTGCAAGGTGTGAGATTGAGCTCAGCTCAATGCCCGACCACGACAAAAGATAAAGAAGAGATGAGTGTCATCCCTATGCTTCAGCCATAGGATCTATTATGTATGCCATGCTGTGTACCGGACCTGATGTAAACCTTGCCGTAAGTTTGGTAGGAAGGTACCAAAGTAATCCCGCAAGGAACACCGGACAGCGGTCAAGAATATCCTGAAGTACCGAAAAGGACAAAGGACATGTTTCGTTTATGGAGGTGACGAAGAGCTCGTCAGAACAGGTTACGCCGACGCTAGCTTCGACACGATCTGATGACTCTAAGTCACAAACCGGATACGTGTATATGTTGAATGGTGGAGCAAGATGGCTGGTGCAGCTGCAAGCGAGCGTCGTGGCGGGATCTACATGTGAAGCGGAGTACATGGCAGCCTCGGAGGCAGCGATGAAGCAATTTGGGTGAAGGAGTTCATCACCGACCTAGGAGTCATACCCAATGCGTCGGGCCGATCAAACTCTTCGTGACAACACCGGAGCTATTGCACTTGCCAAGGAGCCCAGGTTTCACAAGAAGACCAGCACATCAAGCGTCGCTTCAACTCCATCCGTGAAAATGTTCGGATGGAGACATAGAAATTTGTAAAGTGCATACGGATCTGAATGTCGCAGATCCGCTGACTAAACCTCTTCCATGGGCAAAACATGATCAACACCGAACTCTATGGGTGTTCGATTCATCACAATGTAAACTAGATTATTGACTCTAGTGCAAGTGGGAGACTGTTGGAAATATGCCCTAGAGGCAATAATAAAAGCATTATTATTATATTTCCTTGTTCATGATAATTGTCTTTTATTCATGCTATAACTGTGTTATCCGGAAATCGTAATGCACGTGTGAATACATAGACTACAATACGTCCCTAGTAAGCCTCTAGTTGACTAGCTCGTTGGTCAACAGATAGTCATGGTTTCGACTATGGACATCGGATGTCATTGATAACGGATCACGCCATTAGGAGAATGACGTGATGGACAAGACCCAATCCTAAGCATAGCACAAAGGTCGTGTAGTTCGCTTTTGCTAGAGCTTTTCCAATGTCAAGTATCTCTTCCTTAGACCATGAGATCGTGCAATTCCGGATACCGTAGGAGTGCTTTGGGTGTATCAAACGTCACAACGTAATCGGGTGACTATAAAGGTGCACTACAGGTATCTCCGAAAGTGACCATTGGGTTGACACGGATCGAGATCGGATTTGTCACTCCGTGTTACGGAGGGGTATCACCGGGCCCACTCGGTAATGCATCATCATAATGAGCTCAAAGTGATCAAGTGTCCGTCACGGATCATGCATTGCGGTACGAGTAAAGTGACTTGCCGGTAACGAGACTAAACGAGGTATTGGGATACCGACGATCGAGTCTCGGGCAAGTAACATACCGCCGACAAAGGGAATAGAATACGGGTTGCTTGAACCCTTGACATCGTGGTTCATCCGATGACAACATCGAGGAGCATGTGGGAGCCGACATGGGTATCCAGATCCCGCTGTTGGTTATTGACTTGAGGTAGTCTCATCATGTTCAGATGTCTCCCGAACCCGTAGGGTCTACACACTTAAGGTTCGGTGACGCTAGGGTTAATAGGAAGACAAGTATGTGATTACGAATGTTTTTCGAGTCCGGATGAGATCCCGGACGTCACGAGGAGTTCCGAATGGTCCGGAGGTAAAGATTTATATATGGAAAGTGGTTAAACGGACTCGAAAGTTTGGGGTATACTGGTAATGTACCGGGCCACCGGAGAGTTCCGAGGTCCACCAGAGGGGCCACCTCCGGGGGGCCACATGGGCGGTGGGAGGGAGCCAGCCCCTAGTGGGCTGGGCGCCTCCCACCTAGGCCCATGCGGCTAGGGTTTGGGAGGGGAAACCCTAAGGGAAAGGGGCGCCCCTTGGCTTGGGGGGCAAGCCACCCCTTTCCTCCTCTCCCTTGGCCGCCGCCCCCCCCTAGGGTTTTCCCTAGAGGGCCGGCCCCCCTTGGCCCTCTCCTCCTATAAATAGAGGGGTGGGGGGGAGGGCTGCTAACACGATAAAAGGCGCAGCCCCTCCCCTCCCCAACACCTCTCTTTCAACACGCGAGCTTGGCGAAGCCCTGCCGGAGAACTGCCGTACCAACTGCACCACGCCGTCGTGCTGCCATTGGAGTTGTCTTCCTCAACCTCTCCTTCATCCTTGCTGGATCAAGACGGAGGAGACGCCATCGTCCCGTACGTGTGTTGAACACGGAGGTGCTGTCCTTTCAGCACTCTGGTCATCGGTGATCGGAATCACGCTGGGAACGCCTTCATCATCACCACTCCCTCGAACGCCTGCACTCGATCTACAAGTGGTATGTAGATGCAAACTCTCTCTCGTGACTCGTTGCTTAGTAGAACTCATAGATGGATCTTGGTGAAACCGTAGGAAAAATTTTAATTTTCTGCAACGTTCCCCAACAGAACCTTGGGTGCGCCATGCCCGTTTGGAACCTCCCTCTCCCAGAGATACCCATACCTCGCTACCTATGCGTCGCCGTCCAGATTTGATGGGAAGAAGACCAGGTCTCCCCTTCACTTCTTATCCAGCTCTACTACTCTGTTCTTGCTCCCTTCCGCGGCCACCTCCTTCATGGCGGTCGCCCGCTTCCCCTTGGGGGCGACAGTTTTCTTCCCCGTCTCTCAAGCTGCGGTGGGGATGGGGGAAGGAAGCTGAGTGAGGCTCGGAGGCGAATGTGGGCGAGGAGGGAGAATAGTCGCTTGGCTTGCGGAAGAAGATGGTGGAGGGGCGAGGCTGACGATGAATGAGCAGTGCCTCTTCACTTTTTTATCTTTTAAGGAAAAATACACGGGAATGGCGCGACTCTTCAGAAAGTTACCGTTTTACATTGACTGCTACAGTCCCACGACCCCACGACCCGCGGTAATTAAGCGAAGTGGACGTTGGTCGACCAGTCATCATGACAAACCGCTGCACGCGCAGCATTCTCTCGCCACGTGTCTGTGCACTGTTTGGGGCCTAACCCAACGTGCCCTGCGACACGTATGGCTCAGGCCCGGGGGCTTCTGTCTGGGTACACAAATAGGGGTGTATGTTTCGACAGACTTGTGCATGGACAGCAACCCTCCGGCCCGACAACACTCGGCACATGAGACCAGACCAAGTAGAAGAGATAAACTCTTTGAGGAATCAAAGGGCGGGTCAAGAAGACTAAGGCCAACCAAAGGAGCAAGATATCAGTAAGGAAAAACGTCCATTATCGGGCAGGCGAGCCCGGCGAGGTCGAGGTTACCCCGAAGACAAGTCTCAAGACTGTCTTGGCAAGCTTGCCGGGTACAATGAGGGCGGATTACCCCGCCAAGGCTCCACCGCTCCACCTCGCAGCAATGCTAGTCACTAGTGGGTGCGGTGTCGAGCCCCCAAGTGACTAAGTGGCTGTTACATGTCACGTGGCAGCCATTTCTGAAGGAATTCACCTCCAAATGGCACCCGTCCAGGGACGTGTCACGCAGGCAGGCGAGAAGGTGGCCGAACGGCACGGCAAGGCTTGTGGGGCTACTCCACAATGTGACACTAAGCTGTGCATTTAATACACATTGTCCTGTCTGCAGAGTTAGGTATGATAGCACTGTTTGATATCTAATCAGTACGCAATGACTAATTTTCCATTGTGGTGACCCCTTGACCTATAAAAGGAGGGCAGTGGCAACCTTAGAAAGGATTCCGACCCTTGTACACTCATACCCGCGTAGCTGCTCTCGTCCCGAGGCAACCTTGCCGGGCTAGAGCGCTACGTCTCCACCACGGTCTTCTCATCAATTCACCAAAGAAGGAGTAGGGTTTTACGTGTCGCGGCGGCCCAAACTTGGGTAAAAACTGCCTGTGTGATCGCTATCGTGCTGCTCCGCGCCCCCCACTCTTTGTGCAATGTGCTCTTCCCCCTGCCGAACCACAAGGGGCTGATGGCCCCATAGGTGGCCGTGTTTTCCCACGACATCCTTGATGTTGAAGATGTCGCTCACGGAGTACTTATCGCGTGGGATGTCGATCTTGTAGGCGTTGTCGTTGTAGCACCTTGAAGGGTCCATCGTCTCAAGGTAGGAGCTTGGACTTGCGTACGTTGGGGAAGCGGTCCTTGCGAAGGGGTAGCCACACAAGATCTCCAATGTGGAATATCATGGGTTCCTTGTTGATGTTGAGCATGGTCGCGAGTCGGTGTACTTGGTGCTCGATTGTTTGTGTTGTATCTTCGTGCACCTTCTTGAGATAGCTTGCTCATGCGCTCACGTCCATGTTGATGCGCTCTTGTAGAGGTAGTGGTAGAATGTCCAATGGGGACAAAGGATTGAAACCGTAGACGACCCCGAATGGGGATTTGTCAGTAGTTGAATGTCTTGCGCAATTGTAGGTGTACTCGGTGATGGGTAGGCACTCCTCCCACTCCTTGATATTCTTCTTGATCAACAACATAGGAGATTAGATAGCTTCTGGTTCGTGACCTCCATTTGGCATCAGTTTGTGGATGGTATGCTGAAGAGAATAAAAGCTTGATTCTGAGCTTGGCGCATAGAGTCTTCCAAAAGTAACTAAGAACTCGACGTCGCGGTCCAAAACAATCGTCTTTAGCACTCCATGTAGACGCAAGATTTCCCTACAGAAGAGATTGGCAACATGTGAAACATCGTTTATCTTGTTGCATGGTGATAGAGGCGAGGGTGTCCCGATCTTTCGATGAGATTATAACTATCGATTTGGTGGAGTCGACTTTGACGATCCGACTACAAATGTGCACGACATTGCGCCTTAGCAATCGCTAAACCAATCTCCTGAGGTTACTGACGATGCCGGAAGCACGATCAGCCTGAACACGAAGATCTATTCCTGCAAGCAATCGAAGAACGAGCAAGAATATGATAAAGCAATCTGAATATTGCGAATATATATGAAGTATTGATAATGGTGGGGATCCGTAAGCGGTCTTGGTCTGGTCGTTGGACACAAACGAAGTACACGAAGTTGCAATGGCTAACTTTTAACTAAACAAATCCCATGGGAAAAACTACTAGATGGATCTACTTATATAGGAGCAAGGGGTGGCGGCCAAGGAGGTGGGAGGACGTCCCAAGGCAGCCTAAAACTAACCCTAGGTCGTACAAGGCCAATGGGCCCAAGTGGAGGTGACGTAACACCTTTGGCTTGTAGTTTGACTCGGATTCTGGTGCAGCGTCAGATTGTTTCGTCCATAACTAAAAGCTCGGGACGGATTTTAAGGTGATTCCAATTGGGTTGGAAAGAGCGTGAAATCTACTTTTCAACAAAAAAAGAATCACACAATTCGGAGTCCGTATGAAAAAGTTGTTGGCGTTTTGAGTCAGGTATGTCTGTGCAGTCCGAATCTGAATCCAGAACGTGAGAGACTTGGACTCTATCTTCTCTTGGGCCAAAAGTGACGTGAGTGAACTTTTTGAACAGCAAGTAAATTCCTCTGTCTCCCTTATCTTCATATGTGGATTGTACAAATGTCCCATACACCTGCAATTAGACATGGCATAAAAGTTTGTGAAGTATTTTTGTCCTGGATGACATAAATAAATTATTGCATAGTTTGCATTAGAAATCACCTCACAAATATACATGTATGCAATATTTTTGGTCGTATCCAAGGTAGTCATGTCCTCATCATCCTCCCCTTCTTGAAAACAAAGCCGTCCTCGGCGTTGCTTAGTCTGAAATGTGGCTAACAAAAGAGACAAGATGTACATGTTGTATATGTATATGTCATCCATTTTTACTTCCCTTGATTTTTGCACATATGATAGATGAATAGATGAGTAACTTGCATATTTCATAAAATCTAAAGCCAAAACATTATCACAAGAAGTAGAAGGCATGAAAATATTGCAACTCAGTTTGCACATATATGTGAAGCTCTTATTCATTTCAAAAGATTGACAATGTTCATGATTAAACCATCCCAACATTGGTGAATAAACCTTACTTGCATCAAGTTTACATGCTACAATATGCTTAAATAAGCAAACATGCAATAAGTTATTCGACACAGAATCATCACCAAGATTAGAGGTCATATCAAAATGATTAAACATTGATTCTTTTGCATCAACAGTTAATTCAATGGGTGCACTCAAAATTGTTGGTATTTCAGTTGTTTGATCACATGACGCATTCATGACAGTATCAAGATTCTCTAAAATAGGTGATGTGCTCAAATCACCAGGTAACTCAACACATGATGCACTCAAGTTAAATAGGGATGCATCATTCTCATGTGAAGTTATATCATTAATACCTTTACTGTTACCTTGTCGCAAAGACGTAGCTGATGTAGGTACGGGCGTTGACAATGCACCATACACTTGAGATGATGTCACACTCACAATTTGAGGTGGGGCTGCTCTAGTAGGTGCAACGGTGGAGGAACCAACCGGCGGTGGTGAGCATGAACTGGAATAGTAGTTGTTGTAGTCAACCAATGCATCCTTCTGTATCTGTCTCTCAAAGGTACAAGCACGAACATACATACCAGTAATGCAACGAGGAATATAGTGAAATCTTGCACGGATATCATGGTTCAAACCACCAAAAAATCTATTCATTTTATCATCCTCGGATTATTCTATGTCAGGATGATGCATATAAGATTTGAACTCTTGGTAGTAAGCATGAACAGTGTTACTGCCTTGTTTTAATTGTTCCAATTTGCGAAGCAATTCACGACGATAGTAAGGAGGGAAAAATTGTTGTCTCATTACATCTTTCAAATCTTTCCAAGTTGTGGGTTGGTTATCATTGTTTTTCTTACAATGCACACTCCACCAAACATAAGCAAAACCAGTAAATGCTCTAGTGGCAGCTCGTACTCGCTCAAGTTCAGAAAAGTCATGGTGACTAAAAACTTGTTCAACTTTAAGCTCCCAAGCAAAATAAATAGCAGGATTAAATCTACCCTCAAATGACGGTAAAGAGATAACCTGACCATGTGCTTGTGTGTGTTGTCCCAACTCTCGTGATCGTGGAGATGTGTCCGTCATCCAAGAACTTCTATCTCCGGAACCTGTCATGTTTAGTAGAAACAAGAAAAAAAATTCGAGAATAATGTTCCTATGAACTACTAGGATGTGGTGGTAAAACGCTCACAGTATAGCAAATATCAATATCTTACAAGTTCTTACCATGCAGCAGGTGGTGACAGGCAACAAGCGGTGTCAAGTAACTCTGAAGATTATGTAAAGCAATTGCCAGGGGAACGTACGTATACACGATGTAGAAATATGTCGAGCTGGGTTGGCTATATATGGTAGCAATTTTTTTTAGCAATAATCAATTCAAAGATGCAATGTTGAATAAACGCTCAACGACGGTACTGTGCTGGTCCTAGGCTAGACCGGACTAGAGGCGCGAGCCTAGAACACTAATGAGGTCACGGCGTAGCACAGCTTGCATCAATGAAGGACACTAAGTAGCTCTGGACAGCAAGATATAAGTGAAGATCACAACGGCAGTGAAGATAATGATGAAAAACAACTGCCAAGCAGGATATACAACAACTCTCTCTCCAATTTTCCTCTAGAAAAGTTTGAGCCAATTTTCTGATAACTTTTTTCAAAGAATGCTACTAACTCAAGCTTTCCAATGCAAAAGAATCACTCAATTCCGAGTTGATATGAGGAGTCAAAAAATTCTAAAACTGGTTTGAAAAACTGGAATAAGCTGTGTTCACGAACTTCGGAGGGCAAAAAGACCTATTTAGAAGCCGATTTTGAGGTGCTAAATATTGAACTTACTTCTGCAACTATTTAGATGCGGCTCGTCTCTAGCTTTAATTTGAGTACTCATGAGCCAAACGGACTTCGTATGAGGAAGTTATGCCTGTTTTATGAACAGTGCACAAAACATATTCCAATCCGAATTCAGCTACGAGATTGAGTCTAGATAGATCCGAACTTTGTTTTTTTTTCTCTTTTTTCTCACACTTTTTCCTTTTCTTTCTCTTTTTTCCTCTGACTTGTTTTTACTTTTTTCTCTTTTTTTTTCTCTCTCCCTCTTTCCAAACAAACTAGATAAGATGCAGATTGGATCAAGTGAAGATGTGAACGATCTCAACTATGATTATGACAATGAACGGTGGGTAGCACGTGGTGGAAATTGATGGATGGATGGTGGTCAACGGAAGGGATAACGATGCAGCGACGGCGTGACTAATGTGAACAGAACTCGAAACTCTAAAGGAACTAGACACTAAGACCGGCAACTCGACACGACGATGCAACCGATAATTCAATAATGCAAACAATGAAAAGAAAATTGCAAAGGCTTGGACTGGCTAGGACAAAGGATGAATAGATCTAACTTTTTTGGTGGCCTTTTCTTGGACAATAGGTATGAAAATAAATCGAATCTAGGGATAACTGGAAAATCTCACCGAGCAACCTGAAAACTGATACCACTTGATAGAGGCGAGGGTGTCCCGATCTTTCGATGAGATTATAACTATCGATTTGGTGGAGTCGACTTTGACGATCCGACTACAAACGTGCACGACGTTGCGCCTTAGCAATCGCTAAACCAATCTCTTGAGGTTACTGACGATGCCGGAAGCACGATCAGCCTGACCACGAAGATCTATTCCTGCAAGCAATTGAAGAACGAGCAAGAATATGATAAAGCAATCTGAATATTGCGAATATATATGAAGTATTGATAATGGTGGGGATCCGTAAGCGGTCTTGGTCTGGTCGTTGGACACAAACGAAGTACACGAAGTTGCAATGGCTAACTTATAACTAAACAAATCCCAAGGGAAAAACTACTAGATGGATCCACTTATATAGGAGCAAGGGGTGGCGGCCAGGGAGGTGGGAGGATGTCCCAAGGCAGCCTAAAACTAACCCTATGTCGTACAAGGCCAATGGGCCCAAGCGGAGGTGACGTAACACCTTTGGACTTGTAGTTTGACTCGGATTCTGGTGCAGCGTCAGATTGTTTCGTCAATAAATAAAAGCTCCGGATGGATTTTAAGGTGATTCCAATTGGGTTGGAAAGAGCATGAAATCTACTTTCCAACAAAAAAAGAATCACCCAATTCGGAGTCCGTATGAAAAAGTTGTTGGCGTTTTGAATCAGATATGTCTGTGCAGTCCGAATCTGAATCCAGAACGTGAGAGACTTGGACTCTATCTTCTCTTGGGCCAAAAGTGACGTGAGAGAACTTTTTGAACAACAAGTAAATTCCTCTTTCTCGCTTATCTTCATATGTGGATTGTACAAATGTCCCATACACCTGCAATTAGACATGGCATAAAAGTTTGTGAAGTATTTTTGTCCTGGATGACATAAATAAATTATTGCATAGTTTGCATTAGAAATCACCTCACAAATATATATGTATGCAATATTTTTGGTCGTATCCAAGGTAGTCATGTCCTCATCACATGGGATATGATGTGCCATCTTAGAGAAATGATCCACAACAACAAATACAGAATCTTTGCCATTTCTAGTTCTAGGCAATCCAAGCACAAAGTCCATACTAATATCTTCCCATGGATGATATGGAATAGGAAGTGGCATATAGAGACCATGGGATTGAGCTTTAGACTTAGCTTTGCGACATGTAGAGCATCGGTTGGTGTAGAGAGAGACGTCACGAAATATCATAGGCCAAAAGTAGTTCTTGGAGAGCGTAGTGAATGTCTTGTCGCGTCCAAAGTGTCCCATAAGTCCTCCTCCATGAGCCTCTTGCGAAAGTAACAAGCGAAGAGAAGACTCGGGTGTAAAAAGTTTGTTAGCTCTCATTAGATAATCATCCTTGATGTAATATCGTTCCCAAGATGTATGCTTCAAGCATTTGGCATAAGGAATAGCGAAAGTAGGATCATGCGCATACAAGTTTTTTATGTGCTCAAAGCCAATGACATTCAATTCAAGTTTAGTTACAAGCATGCATTTGCAGGAAAGAGCATCCGCCACAACATTTTCCTTACCTTTGATGTACTTGATAACATAAGGAAAAGACTCAATGAATTCACTCCATTTGGCATGTCTCTCATTCAATTTCGTTTGACCCTTAAGATATTTAAGCGTTCCATGATCCGTATGGATAAGAAATTCATGAGGGCGAAGATAATGTTCCCACACATGCAAAACTCTCACTAAAGCATACAACTCTTTGTCATAGATGGGATAGTTTAGTTGCGCACCGGAAAGTTTCTCACTAAAGTAAGCTATAGGGCGTTTCTCTTACATTAACACGCCTCCTATGCCATTACCTCTAGCGTCGCAATGTACCTCAAAAGTTTTATCAAAGTTGGGTACTGCAAGTAAAGGAGCATGTGTAAGAAAATTCTTATGCTCATGGAATGCGTTATCTTGGGATGGTCCCCAATCTAAAGGTGCATTCTTCTTACACAAGGCATGCAAAGGGGATACATTAGTGCTATAGTCCTTGATGAATCGATGATAGAAATCGGCTAAGACAAGGAAACTACACACTTGTTGCAAGTTGGTTGGTTGTGACCAAGTTTTAATAGCATCAATTTTAGCTTCACCTACATGAACATCCTTAGATCACACAACAATACCCAAGAAAACTAGCTTGTCAGCACCGAATTTGCATTTCTCGATATTAGCATAAAGGCGCTCGTTTCGAAGAGTTTGCATATCGGTTCTAAGATGGGTGACATGATCTTCTAAAGATATGCTAGACACAAGGATGTCGTCAAAGTAGACCACAACAATTACACCAATGTAAGGTCAAAGAACATAATGCATCACACCCATAGGCATAACTAGCCATGCACACAAGCCAAATTTTGTTTTAAAAGCAGTTTTCCATTCATCACCTTCTTGATTGCGGATTTGATAGTAGCCACTTTTAAGATCAATTTTAGAGAAAATGGTGGCTCCGCTAAGCTCATCTAGCATATCATCAAGGTGTGGAATGGGATAGCGATAACGAACGGTGATAGCATTTATGGGACGACAATTGGAACAGATGCGAAAACTACCATCTTTCTTAGGCACGAGAATAAACGGAACAACACAATGACTTAAGCTTTCACGTACATGCCCATTGTCAATGAGGTGTTGTACTTGCCTTCGTATTTCCTTGGTTTCTCCTGGGTTGATGCGGTAGGGTGCCTTGTTTGGTAACGATGCGCCAGGGATGAGGTCAATTCGGTGTTTGATGCCACATAGAGGAGGTAGTCCCAGAGCTAGATCATCGGGGAAGACCTCCTTGAATTCCTACAATAGATTAGACATCACTAAAGGTAGATGGTGTGAGGTGTTAGTCCTTGTCATTTCATCCTTGCACAATAGGACATAGTGCATAACACTTGATGGGTTCTCACGCACTTCTCTCATCTCACTTTTGGTAGCTAGAAGCACTAAGTTTTTCTTGTCGCTCATTGTGGATGCACTCATTTTTGGCTTATAGCGCTCACTTTCTTGTTGGTGGCTCACTCTCACTATTCTCTCCATGTTGGGTGGTTGCTTGCTTATCGGCAATCATTTGGCTCGGCGACATAGGTCATAGCACGTACTCCTTTCCCTTCATCTTGAAGCTATAGTGATTGGTTCACTGATGTAGGGCGGAACCCTATGTGGACGATCTTTAACGTTTGGAGAGGATCCCTACGAGGAACACAAAGAACGAGCGGAAGAGCACGAGGGAAATCACGGGGAAAACACAAGAGAATCACTCAAACCAACAAGATTCGATTACACATGCGCTAGTTCCAAGAACACATAGAGATCACACGGTCCAAATCCAACAAAGGACGATACAAGAGGTAACCGATTCTTCTCCGTGAGGAGGTCTTGATTGTCTTCCCTTGAAGGGGTCTTGAATCCGCTTGGGGGATCTTCTCCGAAGAGGTCCTGAGCTCCGAGGAGAAGTAACCAAGTGGATGAGCAAGGCTCTCACACAAAATATGAGCTAAACCATCGCTAACCCTAACTAGGAGGAGGAGGAGGTCTATTTATAGTCTTAGTGCGAATGGGGGCGAAGTGAAGGGGGACATGGGCCTCAGCCCAAACACTTGTCTTGCGCAGACAGGCCGACGTCCATGAGGTTCCGGCCGTCCGGTGGCTCGTGGGCGTCCGGACGTCCGCAATCTCGGACTTCCGAGATTCGCTCGGTGCGCTTGGTCGGACGTCCGGAGGTTCCGGTCGTCCGGAGGTCCGGACGTCCGTGCTCTTTGGACATCCGTAGATTCGCTCGGTGCGCTTCGCCGGACGTCCGGAGGGGGTCGGTCGTCCGGCGCTGAGTTCGTCGGACGTCCGGTCCTGGTCGGACGTCCGCCGCTATAGCCTCGGGCAGCTTCTTCTCTTGGTCCTTGTACTTGGTGTCCTCGCCGTCTTGTCCATGGTCTTCCTCCTTGTTCCTGGTCATGCATAGCACATATATTTGAGGTAGTAACCATGTCTCACATGTGGGAAGTGACGGTTCGGAGAGGAGCGAAGTTCACCTTGTGTCCAATGGCGATATTCGAGGTCTCGCCATATGTCCACTTGGGGTTTGGAGAGTAGTCGGAGTGTACATGGGGATGAACGCGGATGCTCCGCATCATCCCCCTTGGGAAAGATCCGACCTCGGATCGTGATCCTCATCACCATGGAAACGGTTGTCGAGACGAACTTGTAGTTGGACGGTTGAAGACATGGCGCAATCCAAGTAGTCCAAGGTGTCGCCGGAGTGATAGTCATGCAAAAAGAGCAAACACAAGCAACACTCGGAAATACAATGGTTAGCGCACCTAAAGTGTCCAGCATGTAAGAATGAGTCCGTCCAAAGGAATTGTTCATGGCAAGGCATGAGATGCTTATCCAAATGATGTAAAATGACATGTAAAGCATTCATGAGAGAAAATTCATGCATTGAGCACACAAAGGTGTCGTGATTGTGATCAATGCAACCACGGTGCAAAATGATGTCATAATGAGACGGTTTCACAATAGCATGAATATGGCAATGGATGCTCAACATGTGTATGTTATCATGCAATTGATGGTGGACAATTTGATCATGATGTATGAATATGCCATCAAGGTATATCACAACAAATTTGCTAAGGAAGTGCACAAGCTCATATATCATGGATGACATGGAAATAGATGCAACAAGACAAGCATAATGTGAGTCAATCCATGCATGGGGTGCAAATTTGTCATGGGTGGTGTTGTACCATAGCTCGATGTCGTGGCACTCCTCAACTTGAAGGTCCATAGGGTCCATCTCCAATGTCGGTCCTCCATCCAATATTTGTATCATGTAGACAAGAAGAAGGAAACAACAATGAAAGAATGACCCATCCAATATGTGTATTTGAGGATGGCTCAAAGGGAAGGAGGTCACCTTTAGGAGGTTCTCAAGGATGATGGAGTTGCGCATCTTGTATGCCTTCACATAAGCAAGTTGTCTCGTGATGTTACCGCCTTGTGAATCCTTCAAAATGAAAGAACATGACAAACACTCGGAAAAACAAATGAGGTTAGCGGAAGTGCAAAACCTAACATTCGTGTGGTAAGATACCCAACAAGTGTATGCATCATGCTCATCATAAGAAAGAATAAGGGAGCATTTCATAGTATGGAGGCATATAATGCGAGAACAACCAAATACAATAGGCTCAATCAAACAAGCATGCATCACAAGTAAACTGTCAAAGTCTCCAAGATCAATAAGCATAGATGCAACAATTGGAGGCAATCGACAATGAACAAGATATATCATGTGAGAGGCATGAACATATATGTCATCAACCCAAGAAAGCGAGTAATAGTGGAACATGGGTGATGCAACATAGCAAGCAATCATAGCGATCAAGTTAAACAAGCTAGTAGTGCGAAGATGCAACATACTAGAGGGAATCATGGCAATCATGTCATGTGTGCAAATAGTGGGCATGAGTAAATCACATGACATAACACAAACATGAAAGCAAAATGTGAGGCAAATAGCATCAATGTATTGGCGAGAGACCATATGTAAATAGCAATGGGACATCATGACTCTCTCAACACAACAAGCATCGATAGCATGGGGCACATGATAAACATGGCAATAGCAACAAGGATCTCCACCAAGCATGCAAATACACATAGGGTCAATCATGGGTAGATGCAACCAAGGGTCACAATTGCATGGCAAAGGAAGAGAAGCAAGCATAGCATGCAAAGTGAACACGGTAAAATGAGCATAAAGCGACAAGTGATATATAGCCCATAGCCGTGTGAGAGACAAGTAAAAGTGATGCGCGTAGTCCTTGCGCAAAAGGAATGGTGGGAATGGAAGTCCACGGGATCCCAAGTCATCATTGCTCTCAAGAGCTCATTTCGTCAACTCATGGGATTGAGATGTTGACGAGTATATGTGCGTACCTACACAAAACAAAGACAAAGGAAAAATTCTGTGTGCGTGGTAGATGTACACATCATCCATCATGATGTGCACGTGCTTGTGTTGGTTAGCACAAAATATCCAATGCTCAAATAAATGAGATGCGTGATATAGAAACATGTCATCCATCATGAGAGGTTTGTTATTATGTATAGCATAATGGAGACTCAAATTGTGTAATGCATCATGAGAAATATGTAGAGCATTGTTATTCATGGGAAGCATATGGTGCACGCAATTATGGGAATCATGCAAAGTATGGAATGTATCAAAATCTCCTAATATGTATGAGGAAACTATGGGGGTCTCCTCATGAGCATTAATGGAAACATCACATGGAGAATATTGACAACATTCAAAACAAAGCATACTTGGAACAATGTGATCATGGCATGACATAGTAGATGAATTGCATAAATCATGTAAAGGAAGCATGGCAATATCATCACATGAAAACAAAAGCCAATGACCATCGCCTCGCCATCTATGCCATAAGTGCAAATGGGATTTATTTTAATGGGGCATGCATAGTTACTATGTTGAGATTGAAAGGAAGCAATATGAGAGATCTCACTCATAGCATATGACAAGTTCAATGGATTGTCAAACATGATGTGACCAAAAGAATTTTCACATGATATCCTATGGAGCATAGCATCACAACTAGGCAACTCAACATGCTCATCATCATATTCATCATAAATAGGTAAGTCAAGGCATGAAGAAGTCTCACTAGCATGAAGCATGGGAATAGGTGGGTCAACATCATGGTAGCAATCGATGTCAAGAGAGTCCACTAGTGGGACAAGAGAAGCACGATCACCTATTTTACCTTTGGAGCATCGCTCATGTGTTGTAGGTGAGGTGTCGAAGAACAAGTCATTGTCATCTTCATCATGATGGAACCATGTGGGGGTTGCATCATCGTCCACCATGGCCATCGTTTTTCCCATTGTAGGGATGGACTCGTCGAGGATAGGCGTGTCGTCATGTAGGAGACCTAGCACCCAAGAAGAAACCACACTCGGAGTAGAGGGTAAGTCGTTAGAAATCATAGTGGCTTCACATGCCGTGTCAACTACCTCACTCACTAAGTGTTGTGGCTCACTCACTCCCAATATGATGCTCTCACTCATATGGTAGGTGGAGTCACTCAAATGGCGCTCAACCTCACATAGGATGTGTGGCATGCTTTCATGTGTGGTGCTAGTGGTGGTCACACTCATCCTCTCATAGGAAATGCTCTAAATGTCACGTATGGTGGAGTCACTCATCTCTCTCATGGGGTGGTGGCTCTCCTCACATGGCACTTGGGGTAGCTCAACATATGTGGGTGTCGGAGAGGTGTAGGTGCAAATTTCTCCATGCGAGGTCGCGTAGCTTGACTCGGGGTATGAGTCCAATGTGGGCGCCGTCTTCATGTTGTTGAAGAGGTTCGCGCTCGTCGCCGTGGTCGAAGGGGATGGCCCTTGCTCGACCTTCTTGTCACCGTCTTGGTGTGGGAGGCCCATATGATGTGGCACCTCGTAGCTCGTCTCCATGACCGAAGGGAATGTCCCATGCTCGGCCATCTTCCTTGAGGGGCTTCCGAAGATGGAAGTGTCGCCCTCGCTCGTAGGTAGTCGCCTTGCACTTGATGAAGTCGTAGTAGGCGTACTCGTGGGAAGTAGGCGAAGATGCCGTACGTCCAAAGGCGAAGATGCCTTGAGAACACTTGGCGAATATGCCGAAGTGGTTGATGTAGCCGTAGCGCCGTCTTTGTGGTGGTCATCTCGCGGTCTTATTTTGTGCTCATGAAGCGTCGACTTGGCGTGAAGTAGGGCTTGTTGGGACTTGTGCACTTGCGCTTGTGGAGCATCTTCATGATGATGGTGCTGTTGTCGTGCTTGAGCTCGTAGTAGTTGTCATTCGTCGTCATCATGCACATAATGCTTGGAGGTGACTTGCCCTTCATGACGATGTGGATCACAAACGTGATGGTGGTCGCCATGGAGATGTGGACGTGGACGACTTGCGCTTGCATCGTGTGGGCGCTCCGAAGACTTGTGACTTGAACGTCGCCGCCTTGAAGATGACGAAGGGGAAGAAGACTTGATCAAGGCTTTAATCTCCTCCATCCTTGCATCTTTCTCCTCTTTATGTGCGGAAAGCTTCATGTCGATGTAATCCCTTTTCCTTGCTTCGGAGAGATGAATGTCGATGGAGAGGTTCTCCATGCGCTCTTGCAATCTTGATTGTGCGCCTTGCATTTGTCGTTGTAGATCAAAGATTGACGCTTTGGTGATGTAGTTGTTCACGCCGTCATTGTTGTCGAAGACCGGAGAGGAAATGCCTTGCCTATCCATCACAAGACTCGAGCAAATATGAGTGGGAGGAAGGGAAGAACTTATACCAAATGTACCTTGACCGATGTTGAAAATGGATCAATGATCACTTAATGTGTAACAGGGAAATAGCACAATTGGTACCAATTCTTGTCGGTTTCTCACACCTACACAAGTAAGGCTTATGGTGGAGCTCGGTGAGGATAGTGGCACAAAAATTTGATGCAAAAATGTTAGCAAGAGTCAATAATGTTGAAAGGGATTCACAAATTCGCATGCGAAACAAATAGACCAATAGCAATGAATGGCACACGGAAACGCACACACAGATAGATAAATGGGGCCGTGCAACCAAGGAATGAGCTCAAAATGTGGAATCCACCAAAACGCTCGTGTTGCACAACTCAAGAGAGACGCTAGCACGATTGCTCAATAGGCGGAGACGACACTTGTGCACAACCTATAAGATGCAAAATGGATAAACTTCTATCCCAAGTATGCTATGTATGTATGGTTCCCGGTGTTTCTCAAGATGATCCAAGATGATCGGATATGACAATCTTATATGCAATGTGGTATGATGCTATGGCACTTGCTTACAAGCTCTTTGCTCTCTTTCTCTTTTTGCTTAAAAGCTTATTCTCTTCTTTTTTTTATATGGCCACTTTTGCACAATGCACAAACCAAGATAGCAATTGTGTATATGCGGGAACAAACTTGTGACACAAGATATGATACCAATATATCCACCACGATGATATGGTATGTATGCAACGTATGGTGTAGATCCCTAATGTGCACAAGTAACGTGGCCCGGCAATACTCAAATGGCTAGTCTCGATAGGCAAGTGACGCAAAATGGGCTAGGGGTTATCAATGCAATTTGCAAGGGGAATATACAATGGTGACGTCGAGGTTACCATCCTTTGCGATGATGAGTGGCGGTGTTCTTGATGTAGATACCAAGATGATGGAGACTCGTCCCTAAGTAGCCGAAACACCTTAGGAAACAGAAAAACAGCGAACTCAAAATCCCAAATGACAAATGTCAAATGGTGGTAGCGGAAAGCGGTGCTGGTTGGGAAGCTCAATGGGGTTGCGTAAATGCAATGGTGGTTTTGGAATACGCAATGCGGAAGTGGGGTGTAAGGTGGTGAACTATACACGGTGTCGGAGTTGGAAGCACGGTCCCTAAGTAGCCGAAACACCTTAGGAGACACAACTCACAACATAAACAAAATTGGGTTAAGTTGGGATGGCGGAAGTGTATGGTGGGTAAGCCTATGCGGAAGTGGCGGTGGTGGTTGATGAAGAAGCAACCGTCCCTAAGTAGCCGAAACACTTTAGGAGACTCGAATCACAACTCAAACAACCATGAGGAACAAAATTGGTTAGGTTGCAGAAGTCGGTGGTGGAGTAGCGGAGGATGTGGTGGAAGCCCTAGGCAAAGATGGCAAAGATCATAAAATTTTATGGAGTCAAATGATGTTGGTGGTATTTTTGTGGGATAGGGGATGTCAATAGCTTCAAAACGAGCTAAAGAACGTCAAAATCGGAGTTCGGATGAATTAGTTATGGACAAAACAAAAATCAGACGAAGTGGGAATCTACAGGTTACGGACGTCCGGAAAAGTCGGAAATCCGTAAATTCAGTTCGGGTTAGGGGTTTCGGTCGTCCGGAAAAGGTCGGACGTCCGGTCGTTCCTGGGGCACCGGACGTCCGTGAAACGTCGGTCGTCCGGTGGGTCGGGGTCAACGCGAGATCCGAGTTCGGGGCCGCGATTTTGAGCGGAAAATGGAGATTTCGGGGTCAACATTGAAGAGATTTCGTGGATGAAAGATGGGGAAACTTGGGGAAATGCTAGATCCACTCAAAATCAAGCAAATCCATGGATCAAAAACAACAAAAATTCATCACACTAACAAATCACAAAAAAAATTTGGGGGCTATTTTTGGTGAGGAATTTTCGAATTTGGGGAAGAACACAACAAAATCAAGCTAGAAAACAAAGAGGGGAGGCTCCAAAACGTGATCAACCTTGCTCTGATCCAAGATGATGTAGGGCGGAACCCTATGTGGACGATCTTTCACGTTTGGAGAGGATCCCTACGAGGAACACGAAGAACGAGCGGAAGAGCACGAGGGAAATCACGGGGAAAACACAAGAGAATCACTCAAACCAACAAGATTCGATTACACATGCGCTAGTTCCAAGAACACATAGAGATCACACGGTCCAAATCCAACAAAGGACGATACAAGAGGTAACCGATTCTTCTCTGTGAGGAGGTCTTGATTGTCTTCCCTTGAAGGGGTCTTGAATCCGCTTGGGGATCTTCTCCGAAGAGGTCCTGAGCTCTGAGGAGAAGTAACCAAGTGGATGAGCAAGGCTCTCACACAAAATATGAGCTAAACCATTGCTAACCCTAACTAGGAGGAGGAGGAGGTCTATTTATAGTCTTAGTGCAAATGGGGGCGAAGTGAAGGGGGACATGGGCCTCAGCCTGAAACACTGTGCGCAGACAGGCATCGGACGTCCGGAGGGTTCCGGTCGTCCGGCAATCTTCGGAATTTCGTAGATTCGGCTCGGGTGCGCTTCGGTCGGACGTCTGGAGGGTTCCGGTCGTCCGGAGGGTCCGGACGTCCGGTGCTCTTCGGACATCCGTAGATTCGTCTCGGGTGCGCTTCTGTCGGACGTCCGGAGGGGGTCGGTCGTCCGGCGCCTGGAGTTCGTCGGACGTCCGGTCCTGGTCGGACCTCCGGCCGCTGTAGCCTCGGGCAGCTTCTTCTCTTGGTCCTTGTACTTGGTGTCCTCGCCGTCTTGTCCATGGTCTTCCTCCTTGTTCCTGGTCATGCATAGCACATATATTTGAGGTAGTAACCATGTCTCACATGTGGGAAGTGACGGTTCGGAGAGGAGCGAGTTCACCTTGTGTCCAATGGCGTATATTCGAGGTCTCGTCATATGTCCACTTGGGGTTTGGAGAGTAGTCGGAGTGTACATGGGGATAAACGTGGGATGCTCCGCATCATTCACCCATTGTTTTTTCTTGACAGAGAGACTGTAAGGGAACCCCCTACAATATAATTGGTGCAACAAACCAAATTGAAAGTACCATGCCTTGAACCTGGGTGGGTGGGAAGGCATCAACCCCTTCCCAGCTCAAGGTTATGCCTTAGTCTTCCCATTGTGGATGACGCCATGGTCGATTGCCAAGGTCGTCCAAGTAGGAGATGGCAAACAGACATAGGAACCACATCACACTCCAAGGTGTCTTCATATGCTCTAATCTTGAAGGAGACTTGCACGGTGTGCTCCACTTGAATGGTGCCGGAGTTGCTAATCCATTGGACCTTGTAGGGACGAGGATGCTTCATCTTGACCAATTGTAGCTTGGAGCTTAGTTCTTCACTTGCCAAATTGTGGCAACTTCCTCCGTCAATGACGACCTTCACGGAAAGTCCATTGATGCCTGCTTTGGTGTGGAAGATGTGGCAACACTGGTCTTCTTGTTGATGATGTGAAGTGTCAAGACCTTGGAGATAACGAGAGCGGTGCTTGAACTATTGTCACAAAAGACTTGGTCATCTTCATCTTCATTCACTTGTCGGTGCATGGCCACGTGCTCAAGGGCTTCCATTTCTTGTTTGTTCATAGATTCGTAGGTGCCGTTGTCGTTGGCAATCATGGTTCATCGAGTGGGACGTTGGTATGTCTTGTGGCCTCGTCCTTGGCAAGTAAAGCACTTGATGAAACTTGTCTTGTTAGTCTCATCGTTTGGAGTCATTGATGATGAAGCTCTCGGCTTGAAGTTGGTTGTATTAGGAGGACGACTTGAAGATGTCGAAGTTTTCTTGAAACTTGACTTGTCTTCATTGCTTGTAGGAGGCTTGGTTGATGTAGACGGTGTTGCGGTCGTTGAAGCTTGATGGTATGAAACATATGTCTTGGAAGAGCACTTGGCAAACTTGTAATCATCTTGCACTTGTCGCTCTGCCTTGGTAGCTTGGTGCACTAGCTTGAGGAGGTTCATGTATGGTTGGAAATCCGCAATCTTCTTTATAGGATGGTTGAGTCCATTCAAGAAACGTGCCATGGTTTGCTCCTCATCTGCGGTGACATTGCCTTGAATCATGGCTATTTCCATTTCCTTGTAATACTATTCAATGGACTTGGTGCCTTGCTTGAGGCGTTGCAATTTCTTGAAGAGTTCACAGCTATGTACGTGGGTACAAAGCGCGCTCGCATGACATCCTTCATTTGATTCCATGTTGTGATGGGTGGGTCACATCGTGCTTCTTGACGCTCAATGACTTGCTCCCACCAAATGAGGACATAGTCTTGGAACTAAAGAGATGCCATCGCGATCTTATTTTCTTCTTCATAATTGTGCAAGCGAAAGATCGTGTCAACTTTCAATGCCCATGAAAGGTAGTCTTCGGGATCATTGCTTCCGGAGAACTTAGGCATGGTGAACTTGAGCTTGCCATAGCGTTGCTCTTCATTATGTTGAGGGAGATGATGGTGACACTCTTGCCATGGTGGAGGATTTGATACGCTTGCTCCTCGTGCTCCGCTTGATTAACTTGAGGTTGAGGATGTGGGATTCTTGCACAGTTCCTCATTTTTGGCGCTCCTCAAGGCATGCGACTTCTGCTTGTCGCACTCGTCAGAGGTCCTCTTTTTGTAGACGTACTTAGATATTACGCTCATTGATGGCTTGTGTTGCTTCGTGAAGAACACGTTGGGCTTCAAGGGCTTGTTCGTCACGATGGTGTTACTCTTGTCGAAGGTCATCTCCATCTTGATGTTCTTGTTGGTCTTGGCGTATTGGAGCTTGCTCTTGGGCTGGAGGTAAATTAGCTTGTCGACGTAGTCGTTCACATTCCCGAAGGCGGCCTTGTAAACCATTTCCATGAAATGGGTTTTGTGGAGCTTGATGATCTTCATGGTCTTGGCGACGTTGTGGATGAGCTTGTGGAGGACTTGCTTCCGAAGATGTGTTTGAGGAATGTCGGCTTGAGTGGCACTGGCTTGATGATGTCGATGATGTAGAAGAATGGTTGGCCAACAAGGAATGAATCTCCTCCATTTGGTTGGAAAGCTTGTGGTCGAGGTAGTCTCTTATACATGCTCAGATTGTCGCAATTCAGTGGTGAGTAGGTCAATGCGCTCGTTCAATGCTTCAATCTCTTGATGCAAAGCTCTTTGCGCGCTGAAGAGGTGCTTCTCGGTGACATAGTTATTCGGGTCCTCATCTTGCTCGATGAGGAGTGGATTTGAAGAAGTAGTTGGCCTATATCCATCATCTCACGCAAGTATGTGAGTGGAAGAAAGGAAAGAACTAGACCAAATTTACCTTAGCCGATGTTGAAAATGGATCAATGGTCCCTCAATAGTGAAGCAAGGAAATAGCACAATTGGTACCAGATCTCATCAATTCTCACACCTACAAAAATAAAGCTTTTGGTGTAGCTTGGTGAGGATGGTGGCAAAAATTTATGCAATTGTTAGCAAGACTCAATAATGTTGAAAAAGATGTACAAATTCACAAATTCAACAAGTAGACCAATAGCAAGATGTTGCACACAGAAACACACACATGGATATATAAATGGGGTCGTTCAACCAAGGAATGAGCTTAATATGTGGAATCCATGGAAAATGTTCTTGTTGCACAACGCTAGAGAGACGCTAGCACGATTGCTCAATAGGCGGATACGAGACTTGTGCACAACCTACTAAGCAAAAATGCAACGACTTCTATCCGAAGTATCCTATATGTATTATGTTCCAGTGATATGATCCAACATGATCGAGTATGACAATCTTAATGTAGTATGATGCTATGGTTCTTGCTTAAAAGCTCTTTGCTTAATCTTTCTCTTTTGCTTAAATCCTTGTTGGCTCTTGCTCTTTGAGCTTTTTGTTTGGCCTCATATGCAAACTCATGAACCAAGATAGAAATTGTGTATATGCGGTGACAACCTTGTGCCAGAAAAGATGATGCCAAGATGCTTGTACCAAGATGATGTGACAGGTATGCAATTGGGATGATCAACACTAAAGTGCACAAGTAACATTGTCGACAATACTCAATGGCTAGTATCGATAAGAAAGTGACGCAAAATGGGCTATTGGGTTATCAATGCAAAGGCAAGGGAGTACACAAAGGTGTCGTTGAGGTTACCATCCTTACTTATGGTTGATGGTGTCAAAATTGTGAAGTGGTCGTTGTCGATGTCGAGTCCTTGGCAACGATGAGCGGTCGTGATGTCAAAGCTGAACCATTCCTAGTTAGCCGAAACACCATAGGAAACGTAGAACCACAACACAAATTATCAAAACACAAGGTAAATGGTGGTAGCCGAAAGCGGTTGTACGGTTGGGTATGTCGAGGGGTTAGTGGAAGTGGAGTGGAGGTGGTAATGGGTATGCGGTTGCGAAAGATGTCCTGGGTGGCTGAAATTATTTGGAGAAAAAATTTCAGTTTCATTAGGAAACGTCGGACGACCGAAGGTGGTTGGACGTCTGGGGGTCAGAAAATCAGAGGTGGTCGGACGTCAGAAGCCTGGGCGATTTCGGGCTGCGGGATGAAGTCTAGGGTTGGTGGGGGAGAAGAAAATTTTGGTCAAAATTGGACGAACTATGTGGATGGAAATGAAGGAAAGGATGGGGAAAAGCTAGATCCACTCATGGCAAAGCAAATACATGGATAAAATGCAACAGAACTTCATCATACCAACAAATCATAAAAAAAATTGGGCTATTTTTGTGGATTTATAAAATGGGGACAAAATCAATAATATTAGGCTAGAAAAACGAGGGGTAGGGACTCCAAATTCGTGATCAACCTTGGCTCATGATACCACGATGATGTAGGATGGAACTATAGGGGCTGATCTTTCACGATTTGGAGGGGGTTCCCGAAGAACACGATGAACACACGAGGGAAAACATGAGGGGAAATGAGGGGAAACACTCAAATCAACGAGACACATGTGCAAGATCCATGAACACAAAGAGAGATACATGATTCCACTAGGGGATCTTCCCTCAAGAGTGGGTCTTGAATCCACTAGGGGATCTTCCCTCAACAGTGGGTCTTGAATCCACTTAGGGGATCTTCTCCTAGGAGGCCTTGGTCTCCAATGGAGTAGGTATCTAGTGGATGAGCAAAGCTCTATCTCTAGTATGAGCTAAACCAATGCTAACCCTAAAATCTTGGAGGAGAAGGAGTATTTATAGTCTAGAGGGACGAAGGGGTACATGGGCGTCGCCCCTAGTCATTGTGCGAGGGTCTGGTCGTCCGGAGGGTTACGGACGTCCGGAGACTTGCGAGGGTCCGGTCGTCCGGAGGGCGCCAGACGTCCGGTGATTCTGCTCTCGTCAGGTGTCACTGGATGTTCGGTGGATGTCAGACGTCCGAAGGCTCGGTCGTCCGGAAGGGCTCGGATTTCCGCTATTTTCGTTCTCTGATGGTGGCACTGGGTGTCCAGAGGGGCTCGTTCATCCGGGCGCTGGGAGTTGTCGGACGTCCGGTCCAGGTCGGTCATCCGGATGCTGTAGCACTCACTGGCTGGGTCCTAGGGCTGGCTCGCGTTCCACGTGTCAAACGTCCGACGTGGTCTGGTTGTTCGGAGGCTGGAGATTCCTGGCAGCTCTTCCATTTCGTCCTTGTACTTGGTGTCCTCGCCATATTGTCCATGGATGTAGATGCTCCATGGCTTCCCTCTAAGTACCTGATCACACATAGGGTCTTTTCTTGACGTAGTAGCCATGTCTCACATGTGGAATGTGTTTGTTTAGAAAGGAGCGAGTTCACCTTAGCTTCAATAGCCCTTGCTCGAGCGGTAGTCATTGGTCCATGTGGTGTCATGGGAGACGTAGGTAGGTCCATGGGGATGACCGTAGGATGCTCCACATCACAAGAGGTCGCCGAACAGAAGGTAGAGGCCGAGCGAGCGGCCGCCGAACTATCGATGGTGAAGACCGCCAGTGAAAAGCACGAGGCCAGAGTGGCTGAGGTGCAGCAGGAGCTGAAGGATGCTGTCCCTAAATGTTAGGACCTTGAGCAGAAAAATAATGGTCAACCATCGAGCTATCCTGCATTAAGCTGGAGATCCAGGAGGCGAGGATGGAAACGAGAGGCGCCCGAGAAGAACTCCACCAAGTGAATCTTATTGTAGATGGTAAGCCATACTTACTGCAAAGTGTCTTTGGTGGTCACAGGTTCGCTTTGCTCACGCGAGTGTGGCGTTCCTCAGGTGCATTTTTGCGGATCTCCTGAGGAGTGCGGCAGACGCGGCCAGGCATTTTGCGGCTCAGGAGGGTGATGCCGAGCATATGTTGTTTTGGGCATAGTTCCAGGTGCTCGAGCACCCTCCCCTCCTGAGCAATCAAATGAAGCAGCTAATGGAGTTGCATCGGATGCCGGAGCCGGCCATGAAGGACCTCTATGTCCGGCTGTGGCCTTCAAGGATGCTGCCGAGCAGCAACTTCAGTTTAGTATAGAAGCTCTGCGATGCCGCGTCCCTCATAGACGTCCTGAAGCATTCTCTATTCATCGAGGGAGCTCGGATGGCTTTCGCGAAGACCATGGTGCACTGGCCAAAGATCAAGCCGGTCGAGATGGACACCAGACCCCATCACAATGGATGGTGCTCAGGCGATAGAGGCCCATTGCTTGAAAGATGTAATTTATGAATGAGGGTGCCATCATGTCACAGTTGAACTTTTGTGCTTTATAATGCGGTTGCTTTGTACGGTATATCATACTTTCTCTGTTTTTGTTTATTTTGACTCCTGTGTGGCCGTTTGAATCTGAAAGTTACCAGTTGCTGGCATTTAGCCCCCTTGTAGATGCTATAAGGGGTTTTTCAACCTCCACACTGTGACCCTTAGCCGACGTCTCGGTGCCCGGAGGCGGTAGGATGTGAGAGAAATGAAGCAATCAGACTATGCGGTTTTAGTGCGTTCACTTAGCCGTAGTAGCTTTACTAGCTCCCGGTGTTTTGTGATGTTCGAATGAGCCGAGGTATATCCCTTCATCACTTGGTTTGTGTGAAGACAAACCTGATGCGGAGCATCCCACGTTCATCTCCATGTACACCTTCATAGCACATCAAGCCCCAAGCGGACCTACCGGAATTAAGGTGAACCCGCTCTTCTTCGAGAATATCATGAATATCCATTGGACTTGGTTGCTACCTCACTTGGGATCATTGTGCATCTTTAGGTACGAGGGTGACCGCCACCAAGCAGCCAGGAAGCTTCCCGGAGGCCAAGGAGAAGGACCCCAAGCCCACACGGAGGAAGAAGGAACCCAACAGGAGCTGGACCGGAAGTCCCAGGCGACCCCGTGCGCACGGGTCCCGAGACCCTGTGCGCACGGACTACTCAGAGAGCTGGCGCTGGAGCACCCCGTGCGCACGGGCCCAACTTACCCCGTGCGCACGGGCCCATCAGGATGGACGGGTGTGAGCTCCTGTTTGGGCCTCCTCTTCATCCACTTCGTCCCCATGCCTATATATTGCGTACCTAGACCATATGTTAGGGTTAGCAAAGTAGATGATACACATTTGTGAGCGTTGCTCCATGGATCCACTCCACTAGGAGATCAAGACCTCCTCTTGAAGTGACCAAACATCAAGACCTCCTCCTTGGGAAGGATCCCAATCATAGGATCATCAAGCCCTCATCTCCTTCATAGGATTTGGGATGAACACTACCATGTTTCTTATTTCCCTTTGATTGTTCATGTACCTTGTGGATCTTGTGTGTTTGTTGGTCTAATGGATGTGTGATTGGACTTGTTCTTGAGTGTTCCCCTTGTTTTCTTTTTTGTGTTCATCTTGTTCTTGGGGATTCCCCCTCCAATTCGTGAAAGATCTCCCCATAGGGTTCCACCCTACATCATCTTGGTATCATGAGCCATGGTTGATCACAAAATTGGAGCCCCCCTCTTTGTTTTCTAGCCTAATTTTGCTTGTTCTTGCCATATTTCGAAAATTCCCACCAAAAATAGCCCCAAATTTTTTTTGTGATTTGTTGGTTTTGATGATGTTTTGTTGGATTTGATCCATGGATTTTCTTGGTTTCAAGTGGATATAGCCTTCACCCATCTTTTCCCCACCATCCATCCCCAACATCTCCCCAATTTTGCCCAAGAAATCTCCAATTTCCGCCACGAAATCGCGAAATTTCCGCCCACCCCGTGCCCACGGACCCCAGACCCCGTGCGCACGGGCCCCCGAAAAGTCTCTAGACACTCCGTGATGACGGGCTTGTACCGTGTGCACGGGACCCCCTGCCCTCGGGCTCCTACCCCGTCAAGACGACCCCCTGTGTCACCATGAAAGCGATTCACCGTTTTGTCCATAACTTCCACATCCGGAGTCCGATTTTCGCGTTCTTTAGCTCGTTGAGTAGCTATTGACATCCACCATCCACCTAGATAGGCTCCAACACCATTTAACTCCACCAAAAGTTCGGCATTTTTGCACGTTTGCCTAGGCCCTCCACCACATTATCCGCAAAACCACATTAGCCTTCCGCAACCTAACCCATCTTGATCCCCTTAGCATTAGTGGTTGTTTGTGTTGTGAGTTGCGTCTCCTAAGGTGTTTAGGCTACTTAGGGACCGTGTTACCAACTCCGACACCGTGTATAGACCATCATACCCTTCCACATTAACGCATTTTGACCGGGTTTCCACCAATACTTCCGCAACCACCATAACCTCCACTTCCGCATTGCCTAGTGCAACACCACCGCTTTCCGCTACCACCATTTGACTTTTGTCGTTGAAGATTTTGAGTTCGCGGTTTTTCCGTTTCCTAAGGTGTTTCGGCTACTTAGGGACGAGTCTCCATCATCTTGGTATCTACATCAAGAACACCGCCACTCATCATCCCAAAGGACGGTAACCTCGACGACACCATTGTATATTCCCCTTGCAATTGCATTGATAACCCCCTAGCCCATTTTGCGTCACTTGCCAATCGAGACTAGCCATTTGAGTATTGCCGGCAACATTACTTGTGCACATTAGTGATCCACCATTCCATTGCATACATACCATATCATATTGGTATCATCATATCATCTCTTGTGTCACAAGATTGTTCCCGCATATACACAATTGCTATCTTGGTTTGTGCATTGTGCAAATTGGCCATCCAAAAAAAGAATAAGCTTTTAAGCAAAAGAAAGAGAGCAAAGAAGCTTGTAAGCAAGTGCCATAGCATCATACTCCATTGCACATAAGATTGTCATATCCGATTATCTTGGATCATCTTGAGAGAACACCGGGAACCATACATATATAGCATACTTGGGATAGAAAGTTTATCCATTTTGCATCTTATAGGTTGTGCACAAGTGTCGTATCCGCCTATTGAGCAATCGTGCTAGCGTCTCTCTTGAGTTGTGGATTCCACATTTTGAGCTCACTCCTTGGTTGCACGACCCCATTTATCTATCCATGTGTGTGTTTCCGTGTGCCACATTTGCTATTGGTCTACTTGTCTCACTTGCGAATTTGTGAATCATTTCCAACATTATTGACTTGCTAACATTTTGCATCAAATTTTTGTGCCACTATCCTCACCAAGCTACTCCATAAGCTTTACTTGATAGGTGTGAGTGAACAAGTACGGTACCAATTCCACTATTCTTTCATCTCACATTGAGTGAAACTAGATACATCCTCAACTTTGGGAAAAGGTAACTTGGTATTGTTTATCTCATTTCCTACTCACCTCTACTTGAGTCTAGTGATGGATAGGCGCGACATTTCACCTTCGGTCTACAACCACGACGACGAGTTCGATGCTATGTAGAACTTCATCGACGCCAAGATGGACAAGCGCATGGAGGAGCTCAAGGCCCTCATCAAGAACCGCAAGCGGTCTTCCTCATCTTCGAGAAGACGCTCAAGTGCAAAGACTCCCGAGCTACCATCTCCGGCAAGTACACACAAGCATTGACATCGACAAGACCATGAAGAGCACACTTCTAGACGAGAGTTGGCTTCTCTGCCACCCCCGTGCCCACGGGTGTAGCGACCCGACCTCAGACGGTCAAGCCTCTGTGTATCTGTGCCATCCTCGATCAAGATCTTTGGCACACACACAGACATCAATGTATATATCAAAGTGCAATCACATGTATAAATAACGTAAAATGATATATACCTCTTAATACTCAGCGGAAACAATCAAACGGGTGTGGAGTCCCATCAACGCCATCGGCAGGTTGAGTGTAGACCGTAACCTGATCGTAACTCTTACTCGTCGAAGAAAATCCTGCAACATGATACGTTGCAGCCGTGTAGGTCAGTACATTGAATGTACCGCAAGATCACAACATGAATAAACAGATGGTAAAACTATACTATATGCAATTTGGCTTTGTGGCTCAGATCTGAGTTTTGTTTGCGTAAAGCTGATTTTATTTTCCCTACATCAAAGGAATAAATGAAGTCTGTACTATGGAGTTTTCTATCATGACATGGTTCCGCCAACCGATGTCTCATAGCCCAAAATCATCATATGTTGCCCACAATTAAGTTATCAATCCGGTGTTGAGAGTTCCAGATAGATCCAAGTCCAGATGCTCAAATTGTCCATAACCGGGACACGGCTAATCGATTAGGTTTAAACCCTCTGCAGAGGTTTGTACACTTTACCCGCAAGATTCGATCCTCTTTTACGTTCTCGCACTTCGTGGTGTTTGAGAACAAGACGATCAAACATGGTCTTCCAAGAGTTCCTATGACCACCGTCCGGTGCTCATCCAATCCTACCGTAGTTCTACATCTGCTAGCACCGCCCCAGCCAGAGTCACAACTAAGGTCAACCAAGCGAGCCCATAGTGACTTGCGGTTGCACAGTAAGCTTCGGGCATGAAGTATTCTTCCGTCTCTTTGAGTCTGGGTGAAGCTTTCCGCAAGATGTCATGGCGCTTCTCCATGCATCCCGCCAACCACCGGTTTCTCCAGGTGCCCGTCAACCGTCCTTCACCCAAAGAGTGTGTATTGAATTCTTGTCTCGAGTCTTGAAGTCTTGAGGCCTTGAAGATGCAGTCCTTGCAGATTCCATCATGGAGTTGTCGTCATTGACGAGATCCTCCATTCTCACACCACTCGAGCACTCATACCAACCCGTCTACTATAGCGTAGCATTAAAATAAATAACGCCCGGGCTTGGTAACAGGTGATGGGTTCCTACCTCATGCATACTACTCAACTACAAGGATTCAATATCACTATTGGAGGGATTGTTGCGAAGATGACACTAGATGCAATAAAACACATAGGTATGAAAAACATGGTCAAAGTGAACTTGCTCGTAATACTTGATAAAGATAACAACGCTGTCGAAAAATGACTTGGTAGAACTAATCGTCACTCCGCTGAAAATCTATATAGTCAAACATAGCATTCATATAAGCAAACAACCTAGCAAACAATTTTAACACTCATAATAACAATTAAAACAAAAAAACTCAATAATAAAACTCCAACAAAGTCCAAAGAAGCTTCAAATAAAACTAGAAAGAAAAACTACTAACGAAAATCTATGACTTTGCTACAAGCATCTAACATAGTTTTGCCCTAAGTAAAAAAAACTTAACAGCAATTAAAACACTAAACTAATAATTTAACAGAAAATAAAAAGTAAAACAACTAAGTTAACATAAAGTATTTTTTCATAAAATTTTATTTGCAAAAAGAAACAAATAAAAAGCTTTTATAAAACTCTAACTATGACCTATAGAAGGTTTCATACAAAACTAAGGAAAATAAATTTTTAAAATAAAATAAATTTTTCTCCTGTTTTCTAACAGAAACACAACTAATTTTGTCAAAAGTGACAAAAAGAAATAATTTAAAACTAATAAAACAATAAAGAAAAAGCTAAAACAGAACTAATAATAAAACAGTACTGTTTTGCTAAAACCTAATTTAAATTAACCTAGAAATAAAATAATAAATACTACTGGATAAACAAAGGTCCTAGAGACCAGGAGCAAAAAGAATCGGTCAAAATAATATTCCTAACTCAAAATAGCTCAAATCTAGTGATTTGAGAAAATTCATACAAACACAAATTTAAACTGCTCAAATGTGAAATAAAATTGAACTAACAGAAACTTCAGCAAATTTGTGACACATAGCAATTGGAATCACTCAAAATACTAAAAACTCCAAAAGATATGAATTTTCTAAGATTGCTATTTTCTGAAAAAAATGAATTACAGGATTTCGTGGATCTCACCGAGTAGTCGTCGGAGTTGGGGAAGAAGATCGGATCTGATGTTGTGGTCGCTCCTAGAGGAAAGGAGATCACGGGACGGTGGAGAGGAGATCATATAAACCTCAGGAGAGGTCGAGGGCGCGGCGGCGGCACTTGGCGGCAGCGGTGGTGCTGCTTCTTCTGCTGCTGCTGGAGAGGAGAGAGAGGAGAGGAGAGGTGTTGGTTTGATGTGTTGGAGGGGGGGTGCTTGGGTATTTATATTGGGGAGGGAGGGCTTTGCTTGGGGTAGGGACAAGAAATAGACTAGGATTAGGAAACAAAGAGGAAAAGATCTAGAAACAAATCGGAATAAACGGAATAACGAACGGGTCAAATCCTACTAGGATTTGTAAAGAATAGGAAACCTGGGCTCCTGGCCCCTAGGTGTGTGCGTGCGATGGCCTTGGCCTTGGCCTTGGCAGGTGGCTGGTCGGGCTTGGGCCTTTGGCCCAAGGCGCTGCATATTTTTTTAACTAAATTTCACAGAACAAAAACAAAAACAAAATAATTAAAACTTTTATATAGGCATATAATATATCAAAATTTGCAGAAAATATTTCCTACAAGATGAACATTATTCTAATGTCAAATAAAATCCACACAAATTTTAATAATTCACACAGTGCTACTGGTCCAATAAAATCCAATAAAATCATTTTAAAATACCAAAATGACTTCAAATTAATTTCTCTCAATTTTCTGATGTAGGGAATCATGTTACCCTATTTTCCATATATTTTGTTTTTGGAGAAAATAATTTGAATAAAACTCAAATAACTCCAATTGGAAATAAATTCAAAAGAACTTTGAATTTAATTCTTTTAAAACTCCCAACTCATATTTCATATGTTTTGAAGAAGTCATTTTATCTTCGCCGTGAAAATCATTGAGTTGCATAAAGTTTCAGAATTGGAAAACATTTTCAATACCCTTGTCATTTAAATAAATGGAAGAAGTCATGTCATCTTCTCTCCAGGGTTTTGTGATGAAAAGAATTTGAATTCCGGAGATCATAAAAGAAAAATGAAAGTTTGGGAAAGTCCTTTAATTCCTCTCATTTAACCTTCAAAAGTTTCAATTTCACTCAATTTCACACAATCATTCAGACAACAATCAAACAAACAATCAAAACTATTTATTTAATATAACATTCCAAAATTTAGAATTTTGGGATGTTACAAATCTACACTTTTAAAATGAATCTCGTCCCCTAGATTCGATGAGGCTAGCAAGAAATAGGTTAGGGTTTGGGGTCTTCTCAAAATCCATCGATCGTCTCCGGGTCTCGGTGCTACCACCCTTAGAAGCATTGTTACGGTTCCATCAAAACTCAGATACTCCATCCTTATTGCTGATAGTGTCGGTCTTCTCAGATATTAAGGATAATTCCTTCTCTGGGCTCTTCCGGTAGTGGCATAACCTTTTCCTCAATTCTTTTGTCTTTTACTCTTGGTAAGGTTATTCCGAGACTGGGTCTTCATAGTCGACGGTCCGGCGCCAATTCTAAACAAATATCGGTACCTCATGGTGGTCAACGATTTATGGTTTCCCTACAGAAAACGGGTCTGGTTGAACCTCACCGTATAACCTACGGTTGGCAACAACTGCCGTGTACAAGGGAAAAATACCTATACCTTTCTAAGGTTTAAACAAGGTTTTGATCGTCGTCTCTCTACTATAGGTAAGTCACTCAGATTTTACCATCCCATATAGCAAAGCGAATAATAAGAGTAAGTCGGTATGGTGATCAATCCATCCCGCACCCAAATCATTACCTTGTACATGGTTTTGCGAATCTCGCATTCTAACACTCGGTCATCCTCACAAGCATTGCAGAATTTCTCTTGTCGACGAACCAAGTTTGGAAAATCCATTGATTCTGCAGGCCAAACAAACATCTATCGCTCCTTAACAACTCTCGGGTTTTATGTAAACTCCTATAGAATCGCCGGTTGATCAAATCGTAGTCTATTCCCAAAATTTCTCCAAGGGTACTTGATCCTTATTAATTCTTGGGCCTGTGGGTTATGGCCCACTTCAACACTAGTGCAGCTTTAACTCATCCTTGGGGTAACTCTCTTGTTCCATATTACACATCCTTTAAATCCAAAGTACTACTGCTTCTTCATACCATCATATCAAAAGCAAAACTCCAATTTTTTTCCTTCAACTACAGTCCGTGGAATATATATTTTCTTATCCATTAGTCTAGTCTTCTTCACGGGTACTACCAAAGGCAATGCACAATTTCAACCGTAGACCATATTTCTCATATCCTCGAAAATGGTCAAAATCTTTGTTCACAGAGTAACAACTCAAAAATCCATGTATGAAATCATGACACATTAACTTTATTGATTCATGCTTTCATTACAATCTCTGAGCACCCATTACATAACTCAACTCATCGAACTCATGAAAATGAAATTGCTTTTTACTACTCTTGTTTCCAATATCAAAATTCCAACTACTCAACTCCAGCTTTCATCTTGTTGGGACATTTAGTAGCATAATGTCCTGCTTCCTTGCAATGAAAACACATAACTTTCGATAAGTCTTTGGGCTTCTTGGAGATGGTGCCTGCTCCTTGAGTTCCTTGCTTCCTTTCAAGACAATGATTGGCATAATGCCCGACGTCCTTACATTCAAAACAGGTAATATGACTCTTGTCCCTCTTTGCAGAAATTGGGTTGTTCTGAGGGTGTCTTTGTTTTCTCTTCCGGTTTCTTCGTTCGATCAAACCTTTTATTCCCGTGGATCAAACTCTATTGCTTCCGTCGGAAGTATCCCGATACTCTTTTCTTTCCTTGGTGCAATCTCGTGAAAAATGTCCTTCTTCTCCACATGAATAGCAGCATTGGAGTAAAATCTGTTGAGGCCTTCTCCATCGTGGTCTTCAACACATTCCTTCATCACAGGTTCTTTCATAACTTCTCGGGCGCTTCTTTCATTACTTCTTCCTGCTCCTGAATAGTTTGTTGCACCATGGGGTAAATGTGACACTGGGTCGGGTAGTGGGTGGTTCCTTCACACAAGAAACAAGTCACCCGACTAGTTGGGCATTCCTCACCGGGTGTTTCTCCTCACAATGAGGGCATCCATCCTTGTGTTCCTCCCGGTGTGTCCTATTTCTCCGCAAATCTTGCAGCACAAGGTTTATTTCTTGGTGTATCATGGTGCTTCCGGATAAGACGAGATCTTGTCGAGTCTTCTTGAATTCTTCCCAAGTCTTTGCTCCATTCCATCCTGATAGCTTGATGCATCTGCCACCATGTTGCAGCACTTCCTTCAAAGTATCAAGAGCGTCGATACTTCATTCTTCCTTGAAACCAAATTGCTCCCGAAGTGATTCTCCATGTTCTGAATCCATAGCTCTGCCTCCGGCTGGGTTTTCGGTCCAGAGAATACCGGTCCAACTTCATTCATCATCTACGGGGTCCAAAAGTTTTGGAATGAGATATGAGAGAGGTGGGGAGGGATACACACAATACAAACAATAGTTTTTGAAGAAACAAGTTTTACTTTGTGGCTGTCGGAAAACATCAAACAAATGACAGCTCACAAATCGTCGCATCTAACGTAAGTATGTAACAGGGGTTTGGTCTTCTAAAGGTCAAATAATTCTTCAGATTCTTCAAATTCTTCTAGTCTTCGGAGTCTTCAATTGTTGCAGCTTCAACTCTTCTAATGCATGGTGAAACCCTTTGTTACTTTGAAGAGGTCATCAGCTGTCCGATATCTTTCTTGGAGCGGCTTCAGTTGATCTTCCGTGTGGTCAAAAGGGAAAGGTGTATATTCTAACTATTTGAGGTCAGAGGAACTACTTGATAAAATCAAAAAAGATGAGAAGTAAAGGATCCTTTTGAAAATAAATTTTTTTTGAGACATCCTGTCCTAGGGGCTTTCCGATTTCTAGGGTCACGTTCTACAATCAACATGTGCTCTGATACCATTTCTGTAGCGACCCGACCTCAGACGGTCAAGCCTCTGTGTATCTGTGCCATCCTCGGATCAAGTATGTTTGGCACACACAGTACATCAATGTATATATCAAAGTGCAATCACATGTATAAATAACGTAAAATGATATATACCTCTTAATACTCAGCGTAGCATTAAAATAAATAACGTCCGGGCTTGGTAACAGGGTGATGGGTTCCTACCTCATGCATACTACTCAACTACAAGGATTCAATATCACTACTGGAGGGATTGTTGCGAAGATGACACTAGATGCAATAAAACACATAGGTATGAAAAACATGGTCAAAGTGAACTTGCCTGGTAATACTTGATGAAGATAACAACGCTGTCAGAAAATGACTTGGTAGAACTAATCGTCACTCCGTTGAAAATCTATATAGTCAAACATAGCATTCATATAAGCAAACATCCTAGCAAACAATTTTAACACTCATAATAACAATTAAAACAAAAAAAACTCAATAATAAAACTCCAACAAAGTCCAAAGAAGCTTCAAATAAAACTAGAAAGAAAAACTACTAACGAAAATCTATGACTTTGCTACAAGCATCTAACATAGTTTTGCCCTAAGTAAAAAAAACTTAACAGCAATTAAAACACTAAACTAATAATTTAACAGAAAATAAAAAGTAAAACAACTAAGTTAACAGAAAGTATTTTTTCATAAAATTTTATTTGCAAAAGAAACAAATAAAAAGCTTTTATAAAACTCTAACTATGACCTATAGAAATACAAAACTAAGGAAAATAAATTTTTAAAATAAAAATAAATTTTCTCCTGTTTTCTAACAGAACACAACTAATTTTGTCAAAAGTGACAAAAAGAAATAATTTAAAACTAATAAAAACAATAAAGAAAAAGCTAAAACAGAACTAATAATAAAACAGTACTGTTTTGCTAAAACCTAATTTAAATTAACCTAGAAATAAAATACTAAATACTACTGGATAAACAAAGGTCCTAGAGACCAGGAGCAAAAAGAATCGGTCAAAAATAATATTCCTAACTCAAAATAGCTCAAATCTAGTGATTTGAGAAAATTCATACAAACACAAATTTAAACTGCTCAAATGTGAAATAAAATTGAACTAACAGAAACTTCAGCAAATTTGTGACACATAGCAATTGGAATCACTCAAAAATACTAAAAACTCTAAAAGATATGAATTTTCTAAGATTGCTATTTTCTGAAGAAAAAAAATGAATTACGGGATTTCGTGGATCTCACCGGAGTAGTCGTCGGAGTTGGGGAAGAAGATCGGATCTGATGTTGTGGTCGCTCCTAGAGGAAAGGAGATCGCGGGACGGTGGAGAGGAGATCATATAAACCTCAGGAGAGGTCGAGGGCGCGGCGGCGGCACTTGGCGACGGCGGTGGTGCTTTGCTGCTTGCTGCAGAGAGGAGAGGAGAGGAGAGGAGAGGTGTTGGTTTGATGTGTTGGAGGGGGGGGGTGCTTGGGTATTTATATTGGGGAGGGGAGGGCTTTGCTTGGGGTAGGGGACAAGAAATAGACTAGGATTAGGAAACAAAGAGGGAAAAGATCTAGAAACAAATCGGAATAAACGGAATAACGAAACGGGATCAAATCCTACTAGGATTTGTAAAAGAATAGGAAACCTGGGCTCCCTGGCCCCCTAGGTGTGTGCGTGCGATGGCCTTGGCCTTGGCCTTGGCCGGTGGCTGGTCGGCGGCTTGGGCCTTTGGCCCAAGGCGCTGCATATATTTTTTAACTAAATTTCACAGAACTAAAACAAAAACAAAATAATTAAAACTTTTATATAGGCATATAATATATCAAAATTTGCAAAAAATATTTCCTACAAGATGAACATTATTCTAATGTCAAATAAAATCCACACAAATTTTAATAATTCACACAGTGCTACTGGTCCAATAAAATCCAATAAAAATCAGTTTTAAAATACCAAAATGACTTCAAATTAATTTCTCTCAATTTTCTCGATGTAGGGAATCATGTTACCCTATTTTCCATATATTTTGTTTTGGAGAAAATAATTTGAATAAAACTCAAATAACTCCAATTGGAAATAAATTCAAAAGAACTTTGAATTTAATTCTTTTAAAACTCCCAACTCATATTTCATATGTTTTGAAGAAGTCATTTTATCTTCGCTCGTGAAAATCATTGAGTTGCATAAAGTTTCAGAATTGGAAAATATTTTCAATACACCTTGTCATTTAAATAAATGGAAGAAGTCATGTCATCTTCTCTCCAGGGTTTTGTGATGAAAAGAATTTGAATTCCCGGAGATCATAAAGGAAAAATGAAAGTTTGGGAAAGTCCTTTAATTCCCTCTCATTTAACCTTCAAAAAGTTTCGAATTTCACTCAATTTCACTCAATCATTCAGACAACAATCAAACAAACAATCAAAACTATTTATTTAATATAACATTCCAAAATTTAGAATTTTGGGATGTTACAACGGGCCTTCGACCCCCGTTGATACGGGGCTAACCCGGTGTAGGCCGATATTTCACGTTTGGAGTGGGATCCCTCGAAGAACACGATGAACACGGGGAAGAACGGAGAGAAATCACAAGGGGAAACACTCAAGAACAAGTCCAATCACACATCCACTAGACAATCAAACACACAAGATCACAAGGTACATGAACAACAAAGGGAAAGATACAAGGTAAGGTTCATCTCCAAGAGGAGGTCTTGATGATATCCTAGATGGATCTTCCCACGAGGGGGTCTTGATGATATCCCACAGGATCTTCTCACATGGAGGTCTTGAACTCCATGGGAGTGGTAGTCTCTCTCTCAAGAGTAGAGGTAGGAGCAAAGCTCACCTAAGAATGAGCTATCATATTTGCTAACCCTAGTACGGAGCTAAGGGACAAGTATATATAGTCCAAGGGGTAAGTTGGGGGATACATGGGGTGAAACCCCTCTCACTGCGCACAGGCAGGGCGGTTGTACCGCATGTGTGAGCGGTTGTATCGCTAGGAGCTCAGGTACCTGTTTCTGGAGGTGCTCGCGAAGGTAGGGAGCGGTTGTACCGGTGGTAGGGCCGGTGTACCGGTCTAGAAGCAGCTGGGGGGATAACCGGGGATGTACCGGTCTTGCACCGCTCGAATACAGAAGCTCGGCCGGTAGTTGGGCGGTAGTCGAGCGGTTCTACCGCCCGTGTGCCTTCAGCGGTAGTACCGCCTGGTGTGGGCGGTAGTACCGCTCGTCCCCATGTGTATGTTCCTCTTCTTCCTTCTCTTCCATGCCTCACTCGCGGATGGTGTAGTTGTACACTTGTGCTCGCACTCCTCCTCGTCCAAGATGTTCCGACAATACCTATGTATGCACACGAGTGGATTGTCAAGTAGTATACCATCCTCGAAGGGGTCAAGTGAACACATGTAAAGGAGAAGATTCACCTTTATGTATGAGAAGTAGAGGCCGCACGTGTCACTTGCCAAACGAACTCTTGACATGGTGATGACCGTAGGATGCTCCGCATCATCCCCTCCCCCTTGGAAAAGATCCGACCACGAATCGAAAACCAAGTCACCATGGGAAAGAGATGGCGGTGCCGTGTCGAAGTGGTCGATCACCAAGCACTTATCGTCTAGTAGCTTGAAATGTGCACTTGCCAATGTCACACTACTCTGTGGTTCCTTCAAAAGGAGCAAATAGAACAAACACTTGGAAAAACAAATGTGGTTAGCGTTAGTGCAAAACCAAGCATTCAAGAGGTGATTCACCAAACAAGTGTCGTCCTCAAGCATAGCATAGGGTGTGACAAAGGATTGTGACATGACATGTAAGCATATGAATCTAGCACAAGCAAAGATATCATGGGGACAAGTATGCAATTGTGAGGTAGAGATGCAAATATGTTTGACAAGGGAATAAGCATCTACCTCAAGGTCATAGCAATCATGCATAAAGCGCTCGACAAATGGTCGATGGTAGGCATAGGAATCATTCACAACACCAAATAAGATGAGATGTCTAAACACATGGGTCAAGTGCAAGACAATCCAAGCATAATGTTTATAGGGTGTAGTGAATATAGTGTGGCACTCAACACAATACAAAGAGAAATTGTTCATCAAGTGTGAGGCAATCAAGTGAATCATGTGACAAGCAAAGGGACATGGCATATGTGAAGAAAAGACATTGGTGCAACCAACCATATGATAGTAGCACGTAGTCCAAGAATTGGATGCAATACACAAGGTATATATATCATGAAGCATGGAAATGTGGCAATCATGGGTGAAAACAATATCTCGAACATGCGTGCAAATGGTGCAAGCAACACATGAAGTATGGTCATCAATATCCATGCTCAAGAATGATGTCACCTTGAAGGCGTGTCCTTGTGCATTCTTCACAATGCCGAAGTGGAAGCAAATACAGTGTAGAAGCGAGTCATGGTAGAATGTATGAGGCTCGCTCTCAAGAGCTCGAATGGTCAACTTACGTGAAGTGGAAGTCGACACAAAATCCAAGTATCCTACACATGCACAAAACAAATCAAAGAAAGTATGCGCATGGTAGACAAACACATCATCCATCATGATGGTTCTCATCTTTTGCACAAAACCATTAGAAGCACAAGTGCATGAATAATATGGTGCAACAATGGCTATATTCATGGCACTAGGTATATGGTGCAAAGAAGTAAGACAAGCATGCTTCACGAGAAATATGTCCTTCCCGGACGCCGCCGCGCCTTGACCCCTCCTCCACGTCACCGCCTCCCTCTCCGCCTTTAAAAGGCAAGACCGCCGCCCTGGATCCCTCTTCTCCTCCTCGCCTCGCCTCACATCCCACGCCTCGCCGCCGCCGGCGAGATCCGCCTCGCCACCGCCGGCGAGATCCGCCAAGCGCCGCCGCCCGAAGCCGCCACCCTCGCCGCCGATGTCCACCGTCGTCGCCACCACCGCACCCGCCGCCCAGCACCACCTCTCCACGACCACCCGCCGCCCTTCTCGCCGGAGACCGCCGTCGCTGGAACCGCCCGAACCGCCGCTCAACTCGCCGGTTTTTTCCGGTCCGGTAATAAACCACCCCGGTCCGACGGTTTTTTTAGGGTTTCGGTTTTGTTTAAAAAACCCATTTTTTTATTTTAGTTAGTTTACATAGTGAGCATTCGCTAGTTTAGTTTCTCGAGTGAATGAATTCATTAGATTAGGTTCTGTAACGAACGTTCGCTACTTAGTCTTTTTCTTTTATTTTAAGTTTTCCGCGAGGGACCTAGTTGTAGTTGTTTTATTTACCGTTTAGCCCCTGGTTTTCAAACGACTACATCTTTTTACTCGTTTGTCCAAATTCAACGAAACCAACGCCCACCTCTTCATTACGATCTCCTCTATCCAGTAATCCAACTCAAACATGTTTTTTGAAAGTTTAAAATTTTGATTTAGATCAGATTTAAATTTGAACTTCGTTTGATCATAACTTGAGTTTCATAACTCCGATTTAATTGAATCTTTTTGAAAATCGAAGCTTTTGACCTAAACTTTCTGATAAGGCCAAATTCATATAATTTTGGTACTGTTAGAAATTGTTTTATGATGCAAGAGTTATTTGATTTGGTTTTGATGTTTTTCGAACGGTTTTCTTCGTTCTCTCCGATCTTTTGAGTGATTGCTTATGTGTGGTTACTATTGCTTGCTTACGATAGATTGACCGGAGTGTGAGGAGTAGAGCTATCAAGAGATTTGAGTGCGAATCATCTTCATCAACATTGCAGGCAAGTAACACTTTGATCATACCTTTTCTACTACCCAGTTTTATTGCATTAGATCAATCCTCAAACATTGCATGATTAGGATCTAATTAAATTGTGGGATGGGAAGTAGTTTGAGGTAGTACCTATTACTAGTTTATTTTCAAACTTTTGGGAGTTACTTCTACATTTTCTTATTATGCCATGCTATGCTAGTAGACGTGGATTGGGTGAGTGTATCCATGACAGATGTGAGATTGTTAATTAATGGTTTATTTAAGGTGGCAACTTAAACACACATCTGGGTGTATTGAGGCACCTGGTTTCCATCAGGACTTGCCTGTTTTTCTTCGGACCGCCACCCAGGCTCAAAGGGATCATGAGATTATTCATGCTAGAAACTTCCGTGTGCAGCCACATGCTACTATGGGCTCTAGCATAGTTGACTAAGTTGTGCGAACTCTTACGGGTAGACTAGCTGATGTAGGGGTTATAGGTTGGTACGGTCTACCCACATGTAAGGTGCTAGCGCTTCTGAAAGACTATGTCTCGGTCATCCGTTTCTCAAACACCATGTAGTGCGAGGAATCAAACGGAGAAGATCGAGTCTTGTGGGGAAAAGTGCACAAACCTCTGCAGAGTGTATAAACTAATCATGGTTAGCCGTGTCCCCGGTTATGGACATCTTGAGTATCTAGTTCTTGGATTATCCTGTTGATCTCATCATGTTACTCTAATTAATATTGTTGGGTTGTTAATGAGTACTTTTAATTGGGATTGAGGATGCTGTCAACCATTCTCAATGTTTAATAACCACCATGATAGTTAAATAAATTTATTCCTTTGCAGTATGGAAAAATTGGCTTTTCGCCAAAACTGTAACCATAGAGCTTTCCACCAGCCATATATGCATGTAGTATAGCTTATTCTTTCATTACTCTCTATGTGTTACATTGCCAGCATATTCCATGTGCTGACCTGTTTCGGGCTGCAACTTTTCATGTTGCGGACTTTTCGAATTTACGAGTAAGTGATACGTTAGGGTTACGATTTCTACACTCAACTTTGCTGTTGGTGTTGATGGGAATCCACAACCTTGTTACTTCCGCTATTTTGGATTGAGGTAATAATATTTACGTTATTTATACATGTGATTTACCTCTGTTATAAATCCTCGAGTATTGTGTGTGTCAGCATACCGATCCAGGGATGACACTTAAGCACAGAGACTTGATCCATTCGGGTCGGGTCGCTACAAGATGGTATCAGAGCACATGTTGACTGTAGGGAGTGACCCTAGAAACTGACAAGCCCATAGGAAAGATTTTTATATACAACTTCTTTTTTCAAAAAGATCTTTTACCTCTCTTCTTTTCTGAGCTTATTCAAATATTCCCTTTTAGTGAGACCATACCCCTTTTCCCCTTTTGATCACTCGAAGATTTGACTGATGAGACCACTCCAAGAAGTACAGGATATCAGATAACTTAGACCATTTGGAATGAAGAGGATTTTACCGTGCATTACAATGACGAAAACTACAACTGTTGAAGACTCTGAAGACTAGGAGAATTGGAGGCTCCGAAGAATTTCTAGATTTGTATGACCTAGGAAGGCTACCCTTATGGAACTTGGTAGAATATGGAAGCTGTCAATACCCGAGATCAAGGTGTATCGGAGAAAGACCGAAACATGGAGCATTAGAACTCAAAGTTTTTGTCAAGAAAACCCTAAGACAGGAGATATCAATTATGGAATGAAAGCTCATGGAAATGACAAGAGCAGAGACATGGCTATCCATGATGTTATCGCCCGTTTATGCTATTGTCATGCATATGCATGGACGGATTGGATGGTAGAAGGCTGATGGAGCACCTATCAGCAAGATGAAGTGTTAACCTTAGCTGGAGTATTCACCAGGATCTGGAGTATTACATCATGAAGTTTAGGATGGACCTGCAGAAGCAGTATTTGATAAGGAAGTGTTTCGTGAAGAACTCAGGACCAGAAGCTGAAAGTAGCCAAGCTAGAGGAGCAAAACCTTGAGACATCAAAGATTCGTCAGGAACTGAAGGACAGTAGGATCATGGTTCATGTCGAGGTTGATGAAACCCAGAAGTTTGGAATGCAACTCCAGGACTGTTAAAGGACGTCACAAGAGACTTCGTGTCAACAGAGATTTGGCATAAGAACTTGAGAAGGACAAGCATGATCGGAAGAAGCCATTGGAGACATGAACAAGACTTGAAGAGTTTGATGACTTTGAAGATTTATTGACCTTAGAAGACCAAACCCCTGTTAAATACTTACGTTAGATGCGACGATTGTGAGCTGTCATTTGTTTGATGTTTTTCCTACAACCATAATAAAATCTGTCTTTTCAAAACTTTTGTTTGTATTGTGTGCATCCCTCTCGATCTCTCTTATCCCACCCCAAACCCATGGACCCATTAGATGATGGATGGAGATGAGCTCGTATTATCTGGACCGATGAGTCAATTGGAGACAGACCGATGGATTTAGAACATGGAGGATCACATGGAGAATAACCCTATAGCCGGAAAGGATATGACCCAACATTCTCTTCAATGCTTTGAAAGAGGTGCTGCTACTTGGTGGAGGATGTACCAAACCATCAATGGATGGCAAGGAGTAACCATTTGGGAAGAATTTAAGTTGACTCTGCTAAAGTCTCGGCTTGTGTCCCAGAAGTTGAAGCCTTATGGAAAAGATATGGAGAAAGTCGATGCAAGCTTTGTGGAGAAATAGGACACAACCATAAAGAACACCAGGATGAATACCCTCATAAGTGGAGGATTACCAAAGGAGTTAGCCGAGGATCTCAGGGAACTTCGATTGGAGATTGTTCCCAAAGGTTTTGTTGCAGCAATGGAAGTTCAGTCTACATTGTTGAGAAAGATCCGTGAAGCTCAGACGGATGCCAAAGAGATTGCTTAGATAAAAGAGAGGATGAGCAAAGGAAAGGCCAAAGGTTTTCATAAGGATGAGCACGACACCTTATGGTTCGAGGACCGTGTAAATGTGCCCAATAATGCAAAGACCAGGGAGTTAATACTTCAGGAGGCTCATGACTCACCATACTCGATTCGCCCTGGAAACACCAAGATGTATTTGGATTTGAAGGAGTGTTTCTGGTGGACTGGTATGAAGAAGGATATTGCGGAGTATGTAGTCGTAGGTGATGTATGCCAGAGAGAATAAAAACAGAGCATCATAAGCCAGCAGGATTACAACAGCCTATGCCGATACCCGAATGGAAGTGGGAAAAGCTTGGCAAGGATTTCATTACCGGATTTCCCAGAACTCAATCGGGATATGATTCTATCTGGGTATTAGTTGATTCGCTTGACCAAAGTGGCTCACTTTATCCCAGTGAAAACCACCTATACAAGTGCGAAGTTGGCCAAGATATTTTTGACCAGGATCGTATGTCTGCATGGAGTTCCGAGGACCATCGTATCAGATAGAGGAACACAGTTTACCTCAAAGTTTTGGAATCAGCTGCGCCACACTTTGGGTACTAGGCTAGAGTTTAGCATAGCGTTTCATCCGCAGACAGATGGATATATCGGGAGAGTCAATCAGATTCTGGAGGACATGTTGAGAGCGTGTGCGCTAGATTATGGATCTAGTAGTGATGATAATCTACCTTACGCGGAGTTCTCATTCAACAACAGCTACCAAGTCAGTTTGAAGATGGCCCCTTTTGAAGCTTTGTATGGGAGAAGGAGCCAGACACCATTGATATGGGATGAAGTTGGAGACCGTCAGTTGTTTGGACCAAATGTGATCAAGGAGTCAGAAGAGAATGTTAAGTGGATTCGAGATAGACTGAAGGAAGCTCAGTCCAGGCAGAAGAGTTATGCAAACTCAAAAACGCAAGGAGGTAGTCTATGAAATTGGAGACAGAGCATGTCTTCGTGTGTCCCCTCTGCGAGGATTTAAACGATTTGGAGTTAAGGGAAAGTTAGCCCCGAGATTTGTAGGACCATACCGAGTTTTGGAGCGTATGGGAAAAGTGGCCAACAAGTTGGAGTTACCCGAAGGACTGTCAGGAGTTCATAATGTGTTTTACGTTTCCCAGTTGAAGAAGTGCCATGCAGAGATGGCCAATATTTCCCCGTAAGTACGCTTGACCCTGGAAAGGATAATGATGTTCCACGAAGTGGAGTAGGGACTTCATAAGTATAAGTTTTTATCTCGGTAGGTGGGATATCCCACGAGGATGAAGAGATGAATTACTATTGGATATAAAGGAGGTATGATGTTGGAAATATGGATCAATGGAAATTCCATGATGAGTCTGAGTAATCATGTCCTAGTTTGGTGCCAATAGAAGGAAGGAAAACAATACAATTGGATGGATTTTAAGTATGCCAGGAAGTTGGATGTTGGGAATAATGACCAGAAGCCCGAGGATAAGTTCAAGGACTACAAGTGATGAGATGGGCCATAACCCACAGGCCCCAGGACCTGCCAAGAAGCAAGCACATTCTTTCTGAAGGAAAAACCCTGGAAGAAGTTACGATTTTATCAACAGACTATCTTATAGGAGTTTACGCAAAACCTGAGAGTGTTAAGGAACGATAGATGTTTGTTTGGCTTGCAGAATCAATGGATTTATCTGAACTTGGTTCGTCGACAAGAGAAATTCTGCAATGCTTGTGAGGATGACCGAGTGTTAGAATGCGAGATTCGCTAAACCATGTACAAGGTAATGATTTAAAAGTGGGGATGGATTGATCACCATACCGACTTACTCTTATTATTCGCCTTGCTATATGGGATGGTAAATCTGAGTGACTTACCTATAGTAGAGAGACGACGATCAAAACCTTGTTTAAACCTTAGAAGGGTATAGGTATTTTTTCCCTTGTACATTGGCAGTTGTTGCCAACCGTAGGTTATACGGTGAGGTTCAGCCCAGACCCATTTCCTGCAGGACAAACCATAAATTGATGACCACCATGAGATATCGATAGTTGTTTAGAATTGGCGCCAGACCCGTCAACTAAGAAGACCAAATCTCAGAATAACCTTACCAAGAGGAAAAAAGGACAAAAGAATTGAGGAAAAAGGTTATGCCGCTACCGGAAGAGCCAGAGAAGGAATTATACTGAAGATCTGAGAAGACCGACCCTGTCAACAAAAGGATGGAGTATATGAGTTTTGCTGGGACCGTAACAATGTTTCTAAGGGTGGTAGCACCCCAGACCCCTTGTGATGATCGATGGATTTTGAGAAGACCCCCAAACCTAACCTATTTCTTGCTAGCCTCTCCGAATCTCGAGGACGAGATTTATTTTAAGGGTGGTAGTTTTGTAACGTCCCAAAATTCTAAATTTTGGAATGTTATAATAAATAGATAGTTTTGATTGATTGTTTGATTGATTGATTGATTGAAAGTGAGTGAATTTTGAAACTTTTTGAAAGTTAAATGAGAGGGAATAAAAGGACTTTCCCAAACTTTCATTTTTGCTTTTATGATCTTCGGGAATTCAAATTCTTTTCATCACAAAACCCTGGAGAGAACACGACATGACTTCTTCCATTTATTTAAATGCCAAGGGGTGTTGAAAATATTTGAATTTCATTTGAGAATATTTCCAATTCTGAAACTTTATGCAACTCAATGATTTTCACGAGCGAAGATGAAATGACTTCTTCAAATTATATGAAATATGAGTTGGGAGTTTCAAAGAATTAAATTCAAAGTTCTTTTGAATTTATTTTCAATTTGGAGTTATTTGAGTTTTATTCAAATTATTTTTCTCCAAAATAAAATATGTGGAAAATAGGGTAACATGATTCCCTACATCGAAAAATTGGAGAGAAATAAATTTGAATTAATTTTGGTATTTTAAAATGATTTTTACTGGATTTTTCTAGAGCAGAAGCACTCTTTGTTTTATTTGAATTTGTGGGTATTTTATTTAAAGCTAGAATAATATTCATCTTGTAGGAAATATTTTTCTGAAAATTTTGATATATTATATACCTATATAATATTTCTATTTCTTTTGTTTTTATTTTTGTTTGTATGTTTTATTTTAAAAAAAGGCTTCCGCCGACTGGGCCGGCCCAGCTAGCCAGCTAGGCCACGGCCCAGTCAGCCCACGCGCCGCCGCCCCTGAGCTCCCGAGCGGGAGACCGCAGCCACCACGACACCGCCACCGCCGCCGTGTCCTTCCCGGACGCCGCCGCACCTTGACCCCTCCTCCACGTCACCGCCTCCCTCTCCGCCTTTAAAAGACGAGACCGCCGCCCCGGATCCCTCTTCTCCTCCTCGCCTCGCCTCACATCCCACGCCTCGCTGCCGTCGGCGAGATCCGCAAAGCGCCGCCGCCCGAAGCCGCCACCCTCGCCGCCGATGTCCATCGCCGTCGCCACCACCGCACCCGCCACCCAGCACCACCTCTCCACGACCACTTCGTCGGCCTCGACGACCGCCGGAGCCGCCGCCCTTCTCGCCGGAGACCGCCGTCGCTGGAACCGCCCGAACCGCCGCTCAACTTGCCAGTTTTTTTTCCGGTCCGGTAATAAACCATCCCGGTCCGATGGTTTTTTTAGGGTTTCGGTTTTGTTTAAAAAACCCGTTTTTTTATTTTAGTTAGTTTACATAGTGAGCGTTCGCTAGTTTAGTTTCTGGAGCGAACGAATTCATTAGATTAGGTTCTGTAACGAACGTTCGCTACTTAGTCTTTTTCTTTTATTTTAAGTTTTCTGCGAGGGACCTAGTTGTAGTTGTTTTATTTACCGTTTAGCCCCTGGTTTTCAAACGACTACATCTTTTTACTCGTTTGTCCAAATTCAACGAAACCAACGCCCACCTCTTCGTTACGATCTCCTCTATCCAGTAATCCAACTCAAACATGTTTTTTGAAAGTTTAAAATTTTGATTTAGATCAGATTTGAATTTGAACTTCGTTTGATCATAACTTGAGTTTCGTAACTCCGACTTAATTGAATCTTTTTGCAAATCGAAGCTTTTGATAAGGCCAAATTCATATAATTTTGGTACTGTTAGAATTTTTTTTATGCTGCAAGAGTTATTTGATTTGGTTTTGATGTTTTTCGAATGGTTTTCTTAGTTCTCTCCGATCTTTTGAGTGATTTCTTATGTGTGGTTACTATTGCTTGCTTACGATAGATTGACCGGAGTGTGACGAGTAGAGATATCAAGAGTTTTGAGTGTGAATCATCTTCATCAACATTGCAGGCAAGTAACACTTTGATCATACCTTTTCTACTACCCAGTTTTATTGCATTAGATCAATCCTCAAACATTGCATGATTAGGATCTAATTAAATTGTGGGATGGGAAGTAGTTTGAGGTAGTACCTATTACCAGTTTATTTTCAAACCCTTGGGAGTTACTTCTACGTTTTCTTATTATGTCATGCTATGCTAGTAGACGTGGATTGGGTGAGTGTATCCATGACAGATGTGAGATTGTTAATTAATGGTTTATTTAAGGTGGCAACTTAAACACACATCTGGGTGGATTGAGGCACCTGGTTTCCATCAGGACTTGCCTGTTTTTCTTCGGACCGCCACCCAGGCTCAAAGGGATCATGAGATTATTCATGCTATAAACTTCCGTGTGCAGCCACATGCTACTATGGGCTCTAGCATAGTTGACTAAGTTGTGCGAACTCTTACGGGTAGACTAGCTGATGTAGGGGTTGTAGGTTGGTACGGTCTACCCACAGGTAAGGTGCTAGCGCTTCTGAAAGACTATGTCTCGGTCATCCGTTTCTCAAACACCATGTAGTGCGAGGAATCAAACGAAGGAGATCGAGTCTTGTGGGGAAAAGTGCACAAACCTCTGCAGAGTGTATAAACTAATCATGGTTAGCCGTGTCCCCGGTTATGGACATCTTGATTATCTAGTTCTTGGATTATCCTGTTGATCTCATCATGTTACTCTAATTAATATTGTTGGGTTGTTAATGAGTACTTTTAATTGGGATTGAGGATGCTGTCAACCATTCTTAATGTTTAATAACCACCATGATAGTTAAATAAATTTATTCCTTTGCAGTAGGGAAAAATTGGCTTTTCGCAAAAACTGTAACCATAGAGCTTTCCACCAGCCATATATGCATGTAGTATAGCTTATTCTTTCATTACTCTCTATGTGTTACATTGCCAGCATATTCCATGTGCTGACCCGTTTTTGGGCTGCAACTTTTCATGTTGCAGACTTTTCAGATGACGAGTAAGTGATACATTAGGGTTACGATTTCTACACTCAACTTTGCCGTTGGTGTTGATGGGAATCCACAACCGTGTTACTTCCGCTATTTTGGATTGAGGTAATAGTATTTACATTATTTATACATGTGATTTACCTCTGTTATAAATCCTCGAGTACTGTGTGTGTCAGCATACCGATCCAGGGATGACGCTTAAGCACAGAGACTTGATCCATTCGGGTCGGGTCGCTACAATAATGGAGACTCAAATTGTGTAATGCATCATGAGAAATATGTAGAGCATTGTTATTCATGGGAAGCATATGGTGCACGCAATTATGGGAATCATGCAAAGTATGGAATGTATCAAAATCTCCTAATATATATGAGGAAACTATGGGGGTCTCCTCATGAGCATGAGTAGCAACATCACATGGAGAATATTGACAACATCCAAAACAATGCATATTTCGAACAATGTGATCATGGCATGGAATAGTAGATGAATTGTGCAAATCATGTAAAGGAAGCATGGCAATATCATCACAAGAGAAGCAAAAGCCAATGACCATCATCTCGTCATCTATGCCATAAGTGCAAATGGGATTTATGTTAATGGGGCACGCATAGTTACTATGTTGAGATTGAAATGATGCAATATGGGAGATCTCACTCATAGCATATGACAAGTTCAATGGATTGTCAAACATGAAGTGACCATTAGAATTTTCACATGATATCCTATGGAACATAGCATCACAACTAGGCAACTCAACATGCTCATCATCATATTCATCATAAATAGGTAAGTCAAGACATGAAGAAGTCGCACTAGCATGAAGCATGGGAATAGGTGGATCAACATCAAGCAAGCAATCGATGTCAAGATAGTCCACTAGTGGGACAAGAGAAGCACCATCACCTATGTTACCGTTGGAGCGTCGCTCATGTGTTGTAGGTGAGGTGTTGAAGATTGTCTCGTTGTCATCTTCATCTTGTTGGAACCATGTGGGGGTGCACCATTGTCCACCATGGCCATCGTTGTCTCCATTGGAGGGATGGACTCGCCGAGGGTAGGCATGTCGTCATGTAGGAGACCTAGCACCAAAGAAGAAAACACACTAGGAGTAGAGGTTAAGTCGTTAAAAATCATGGTGGCCTCACATGCTGTGTCAACTACCTCACTCACTAAGTGTTGTGGCTCACTCACTCCCTCTTGGATGCTCTCACTCATATGGTTGGTGGAGTCACTCAAATGGCGCTCAACCTCACATAGGATGTGTGGCATGCTCTCATGTGTGGGGCTAGTGGTGGTCACACTCATCCTCTCATAGGAAATGCACTCAATGTCACATATGGTGGAGTCACTCATATCACTCATGTGGTGGTGGCTCTCCTCACATGGGAATTGGGTCATCTCATGATGTGTGGGTGTCGGAGAGATGTTGGTGCAAATGTCTCCATGCTCAACTCCTATCGCCGTGGTCGAAGGGGATGGCCCTTGCTCGACCTTCTTGTCGCCGTCTTGTTGTTGGAGGTCCATATGATGTGGCACCTCGTAGCTCGTCTCCATGACGAAGGGAATGTCCCATGCTCGGCCATCTTCCTTGGGGGGCTTCCGAAGATGGAAGTGTCGCCCTCGCTCGTAGGTAGTCGCCTTGGACTTAATGAAGTCGTTGTAGGCGTACTCCTGGGAAGTAGGCGAAGATGCCGTACGTCCAAAGGAGAAGATGCCTTGATAGCACTTGGCGAAGATGCCAAAGTGGTGGTGGTAGCCGTAGCGCCGTCTTGGTGGTGCTTGTCTCGCGGTCTTCTCTTTTGCTCTTGAAGCGTCGACTTGGCGTGAGGTAGGGCTTGTTGGGACTTGTGCATTTGTGCTTGTGGAGCATCTTCATGATGATGATGTCGGTGTCGTTCTTGAGCTCGTAGTAGATGTCGTTCGTCATCGTCGTGCACATGATGCTTGGAGGTGACTTGCCCTTCATGACGATGTGGATCACGAACGTGATGGTGTTCGCCATGTAGATGTGGACGAGGACGATTTGCACTTGCATCTTTTTCGCGCTCCGAAGACTTGTGGCTTGAATGTCGCCGCCTTGAAGATGACGAAGGGGAAGAAGACTTTATCAAGGCTCTAATCTCCTCCATCCTTGCATCTTGCTCCTCTTGATGTGCGGAAAGCTTCTTGTCGATGTAGTCCCTTTTCCTTGCTTCGGAGTGACGAATGTCGATGGAGATGTTCTCGATGCGCTCTCCCAATCTTGATTGTGCGCCTAGCATTTGTCGTTGTAGATCGAAGATTGACGCTTTGGTGATGTAGTTGTTCATGCCGTCATCTTTGTCGAAGACCGAAGATGAAATGCCTTGCCTATCCATCACAAGACTCGACCCAAATATGAGTGGGAGGAAAAGGAGAATTTATACCAAATATACATTGACCGATGTTGAAAATGGATCAATGATCACTCAATGTGTAACAAGGCAATAGCACAATTGGTACCAATTCTTGTCGGTTTCTCACACCTACACAAGTAAAGCTTATGGTGGAGCTCGGTGAGGATAGTGGCACAAAAATTTGATGCAAACTGTTAGCAAGAGTCAAGAATGTTGAAAGAGATTCACAAATTTGCAAGAGAAACAAGTAGACCAATAGCAAAGAATGGCACACGGAAACACACACACGGATAGATAAATGGGGTCGTGCAACAAAGGAATGAGCTCAAAATGTGGAATCCACCAATACGCTCGTGTTGCACAACTGAAGAGAGACGCTAGCACGATTGCTCAATAGGCGGATACGCCACTTGTGCACAACCTATAAGATGCAAAATGGATAAACTTTCTATCCCAAGTATGCTATGTATGTATGGTTCCCGGTGTTTCTCAAGATGATCCAAGGTGATCGGATATGACAATATTATTTGCAATGTGGTATGATGCTATGGCACTTGCTTACAAGCTCTTTGCTCTTTCTCTTTTGCTTAAAAGCTTATTCCCTTTTTTTGTATGGCCACTTTTGCACAATGCACAAACCAAGATAGCAATTGTGTATATGCTGGAACAATTGACACAATGGATGATATGATGCGGAGCATCCCACGTTCATCCCCATGTACACTCCGACTACTCTCCAAACCCCAAGTGGACATATGACGAGACCTCGAATATACGCCATTGGACACAAGGTGAACTTGCTCCTCTCCGAAACGTCACTTCCCACATGTGAGACATGGTTACTACCTCAAATATATGTGCTATGCATGACCAGGAACAAGGGGGAAGACCATGGACAAGACGGCGAGGACACCAAGTACAAGGACCAAGAGAAGAAGCTGCCTGAGGCTACAACGGCCGGACATCCGACCAGGACCGGACGTCCGACGAACTCCGGGAACCGGACGACCGACCCCCTCCGGACGTCCGACAGAAGCGCACCCGAGCCGAATCTACGGATGTCCGAAGAGCACCGGACGTCCGGACCCGCCGGACGACCGGAACCCTCCGGACGTCCGACTGAAGCGCACCCAAGCCGAATCTACGGATGTCCGGAGATTGCCGGACGTCCGGACGCCCACGAGCCACCGGATGACCGGAACCTCCGGACGTCCGACGCCTGTCTGCGCACAGTGTTCGGGCCCGAGGCCCATGTATCCTCTCTCTCACTTACCCCTTCGTGGACATAGACTATATATACTCCTCCACCTCCTCCTAGTTAGAGTTAGCGTTGATTTAGCTCATTGTTAGATAGAGCTTCGCTCATCCATATCGGATCTACTCCACGAGAGAGACCGCGGCCCATCCCCGGAGAAGATCCACCTTGGATTCAAGACCCCCTCTTGGGTGGCCCCCATCAAGACCTCCTCACGGAGAAGAACGGGTACCGTTTGTATCGTCCTTTGTTGACCTTGAATCATGTATCTCCCCTTGTGTTCATCGATCTAGCACATGTGTGATTAATCTTGTTGGTTTGAGTAATTCTCTTGTGTTTTCCCCGTGATTTCCCTCATGCTCTTCCGCTCGTTCTTCGTGTTCCTTGTAGGGATTCTCTCCAAACGTGAAAGATCGTCCACATAGGGTTCCACCCTACATCATCTTGGATCAGAGCAAGGTTGATCACGTTTTTGGAGCCCCTACCCCGTGTTTTCTAGCTTGATTTTGTTGTGTTCTTCCCCAATTTCGAAAATCCCCACCAAAAATAGCCCCAATTTTTTTTTGTGATTTGTTGGTTAGATGAAGTTTTGTTGAATTTGATCCATGGATTTGCTTGGTTTCGAGTGGATCTAGCATTTCCCCAAGTTTCCCCATCTTTAATCCACGAAATCTCTTCAATTTTGACCCCGAAATCTCCATTTTCAGCTCAAAATCGCGCCCCCGAACTCGGATCTCGCGTTGACCCCGACCCACCGGACGACCAATGTTTTACGGACGTCCGGAGCCCCAGGAACGACCGGACGTCCGACCTTTTCCGGACGACCGGAACCCCTAACCCGAACTAAATTTACGGATTTCTGACTTTTCCGGACGTCCGACGCCCCGGACATCCGACCTTTTCCGGACGTCCGTAACCTGTAGATTCCCACTTCGGCTGACTTTTGTTTTGTCCATAATTAATTCATCCGAACTCCGATTTTGACGTTCTTTAGCTCGTTTTGAAGCTATTGACATCCCCCTCCCAACAAAAATACCACCAACATCATTTGACTCCATCAAATTTTGTGATCTTTGGCATCTTTGCCTAGGGCTTCCACCACATCCTCCGCTACTCCACCACCGACTTCCGCAACCTAACCAATTTTGTTCATCATGGTTGTTTGAGTTGTGATTCGAGTCTCCTAAGGTGTTTCTGCTACTTAGGGACGGTTTCTTCTTCATCAACCACCACCGCCACTTCCGCATAGGCTTGACCACCATACACTTCCACCTCAACTTAACCCAATTTTGTTTGTGTTGTGAGTTGTGTCTCCTAAGGTGTTTCGGCTACTTAGGGACCGTGCTTCCAACTCCGACACCGTGTATAGTTCACCGCCTTACCCTCCACTTCCGCATTGCGTACTCCAAAACCACCATTGCATTTCCGCAATCTCATTGAGCTTCCGCAACCACCACCGCATTCCACTACCACCATTTGACATTTGTCATTTGAGATTTTGAGTTCGCGGTTTTTCCGTTTCCTAAGGTGTTTCAGCTACTTAGGGACGAGTCTCCATCATCTTGGTTTCTACATCAAGAACACCGCCACTCATCATCGCAAAGGACGGTAACCTCGACGACACCATTGTATATTCTCCTTGCAAATTCCATTGATAACCCCTAGCCCATTTTGCGTTACTTGCCTATTGAGACTAGCCATTTGAGTATTGCTGGGCCACGTTACTTGTGCACATTAGTGATCTACACCATCCATTGCATACATACCATATCATATTGGTATCATATCTTGTGTCACAAGTTTGTTCCCGCATATACACAATTGCTATCTTGGTTTGTGCATTGTGCAAAGTAGCCATAGAAGAAAAGAAAAAGAGAATAAAGCTTTTAAGCAAAAAGAGAAAGAGCAAAGAAGCTTGTAAGCAAGTGCCATAGCATCATAACCACATTGCATATAAGATTGTCATATACGATCATCTTGGATCAAACACCGGGAACCATACATACATAGCATACTTGGGATACATAGTTTATCCATTTGCATCTTATAGGTTGTGCACAAGTGTCGTATCCGCCTATTGAGCAATCGTGCTAGCGTCTCTCTTGAGTTGTGCAACACGAGCGTTTTGGTGGATTCCACATTTTGAGCTCATTCTTGGTTGCACGACCCCATTTATCTATCCGTGTGTGTGTTTCCGTGTGCCATTCTTTGCTATTGGTCTACTTGTTTCACTTGCGAATTTGTGAATCTCTTTCAACATTTTTGACTCTTGCTAACATTTTGCATCAAATTTTTGTGCCACTATCCTCACCGAGCTCCACCATAAGCCTTATTTGTGTAGGTGTGAGAAACCGACAAGAATTGGTACCAATTGTGCTATTTCCTTGTTACACATTGAGTGCTCATTGATCCATTTTCAACATCGGTCAAGGTACATTTGGTATAAGTTCTTCTCTTTCTCCCACTCATATTTGCTCGAGTCTTGTGATGGATGGCATTTCATCTCCGGTCTTCGACTACGACGACGGCGTGAACAACTACATCACCAAAGCGTCAATCTTCGATCTACAGCGACAAATACAAGGCGCACAATCAAGATTGCAAGAGTGCATGGAGAACCTCTCCATCGACATTCATCTCTCCGAAGCAAGGAAAAGGGACTACATCAACAAGAAGCTTTTCGCACATAAAGAGGAGCAAGATGCAAGGATGGAGGAGATTAGAGCTTTGATCAAGTCTTCTTCCCCTTCGTCATCTTCAAGGCGGCGACATTCAAGCCACAAGTCTTCGGAGCGCGAAAAAGATGCAAGTGCAAATCGTCCTCGTCCACATCTACATGGCGACCACCATCACGTTCATGATCCACATCGTCATGAAGGGCAAGTCACCTCCAAGCATCATGTGCACGACAACGACGAATGACATCTACTACGAGCTCAAGTGCGACAATGACACCATCATCATGAAGATGATCGCCAAGCACAAACGCACAAGTCCCAACAAGCTCTACTTCACGCCAAGTCCAATCTTCAAGAGCACAAAAGGAGACCACGAGATGACCACCACAAAGATGGCGCTACGGCTACATCAACCACTTCGGCATCTTTGCCAAGTGTTCTCAAGGCATCTTCGCCTTTGGACGTACGACATCTTCGCCTACTTCCCACGAGTACGCCTACTACGACTTCATCAAGTCCAAGGAGACTACCTACGAGAGAGGGAGACACTTCCATCTTCGGAAGCCCCTCAAGGAAGATGGCCGAGCATGGGAGATTCCCTTCGGTCATGGAGACGAGCTACGAGGTGCCACATCATATGGGCCTCCCACACCAAGACGGTGACAAGAAGGTTGAGCATGGGACTATCCCTTCAACCAAGGCGGCGATAGGAGTTAGCATGGAGACTTTTGCACCAACATCTCTCGGACACCCACATATAAAGAGATGACCCAATTCCCATGTGAGGAGAGCCACCCCACCATGAGTGATATGAGTGACTCCACCATATGTGACATTGAGTGCATTTCCTATGAGAGGATGAGTGTGACCACCACTGGCCCCACACTTGAGAGCATGCCACACATCCTATGTGAGGTTGAGAGCCATTTGAGTGACTCCACCAACCATATGAGTGAGAGAATCCAAGAGGGAGTGAGTGAGCCACAACACTTAGTGAGTGAGGTAGTTGACACGGCATGTGAGGCCACCATGATTTCTAACGACTTAACCTCTACTCCTAGTGTGTTTTCTTCTTTGGTGCTAGGTCTCCTACATGACGACATGCCTATCCTCGACGAGTTCATCCCTCCAAAGGGAAAATCGATGGCAATGATGGAGGATGATGAACCCCCCACATGGTACCATCAAGTTGCGACGTCACCTACAACACATGAGCTACGCTCCAAAGGTAACATAGGTGACAATGTTTCTCTTGACAATGATTGCTTGCATGATGTCGATCCTCCTATTCCCATGCTTCATGCTAGTGAGACTTCTTCATGCCTTGACTTACCTATTTATGATGAATATGATGATGAGCATGTTGAGTTGCCTAGTCGTGATGCTATGCTCCATAGGATATCATCTGAAAATTCTTTTGGTCACATCATGTTTGACAACCCTTTGAACTTGTCATATGCTATGAGTGAGATCTCCCATATTGCATCATTACAATCTCAACATAGTAACTATGCATGCCCCATTAAAATCAATCCCATTTGCACTTATGGCATAGATGACGAGATGATGGTCATTGGCTTTTGCTTCTCTTGTGATGATATTGCCATGCTTCCTTTACATGATTTGCGCAATTCATCTACTATTCCATGCCATGATCACATTGTTCCAAATATTCTTTGTTTTGAATGTTGCCAATATTCTCCATGTGATGTTGCTACTCATGCTCATGAGGAGACCCCCATAGTTTCCTCATACATATTTGAAGATTTTGATTCATCCCATCTGTTGCATGATTTCCATGATTGCTTGCACCATATGCATTCCATGAATAACAATGCTCTAGATATTGCTCATGATGCATTACACAATTTGAGTCTCCATTATGCTATACATAACAACAAATCTATCATGATGGATGACATATTTCTATATCATGCTTCTCATTTATTTGAGCATTGGATATTTTGTGCTAACCGACACATGCACGTATGCATCATGATGGATGACGCGTACATCTACCACGCACACACAATTTTCCCTTTGTCTTTGTTTTGTGTAGGTACCCACATACACTCGTCAACTTCTCAATCCCATGAGTTGACGAAACGAGCTCTTGAGAGCAATGATGACTTGGGACCCCGTGGACTATCCTTACCACAGTTCCCTTCGCGCAAGGACTACGCGCATCTCTTTTACTTGTCTCTCACACGGCTATGGGCTATTTACCACTTGTCACCTTATGCTCATTTTCCCATGTTCACTTTGCATGTTATACTTGCTTCTATGCCTTTGCCATGCAATTGTGACCCTTGCTTGCATCTACCCATGATTGACCCTATGTGTATTTGCATGCTTGGTGGAGATCCTTGTTGCTATTGCCATGTTTATCATGTGCCCCATGCTATCGATGCTTGTTGTGTTGGGAGAGTCATGATGTCCCATTGCTATTTACATATGGTCTCTCGCCAATACGTTGATGCTATTTGCCTCACATTTTGCTTTAATGTTTGTGTTATGTCATGTGATTTACTCATGCCCACTATTTGCACACATGACATGATTGCCATGATTCCCTCTAGTATGTTGCATCTTCGCACTACTAGCTTGTTTAACTTGATCGCTATGATTTCTTGCTATGTTGCATCACCCATGTTCCACTATTACTCGCTTTCTTGGGTTGATGACATATATGTTCATGCCTCTCACTTGATTTGTCTTGATCATTGTCTCTTGTCTCCACTATTTGCATCTCTTATATCACCTTGTATTGAGTGCAACCATACTATGCTTATTGATCGTGGAGCCTTGGACATATTACTTGGGATGCATGCTTACTTACTTGAGCCTATTGTATTTGGTTGTAGTTGCATCATATGCTTTCATACCATACCACACCTTGTTCTTTCTTATGATGAGCATGATGCATACACTTGTTGGGTATCTTACCACACGAATGATAGGTTTTGCACTTCCACTAACCTCATTTGTTTTTCCGAGTGTTTGTCATGTTCTTTCATTTTGAAGGATTCACAAGGCATTACCGTCATGAGACATATTGGTTATGTGAAGGCATACATGATGTCCAACTCCAACATCTTCGAGAACCTCCTAAAGGTGACCTCCTTCCCTTTGAGCCATCCTCAAATACACATATTGGATGGGTCACTCTTTCATTGTTGCTTCCTTATTGTTGTCTACATGATACATCTTGTGAACGGAGGAGCAACATTGGAGATTGGCTACATGGACCTTCACATTGAGGAGCGCTCACACTTATTGGATGCATCTTCGGAACTCCACTCATGCCTTGACATCGAGCTTTGGTACACCAACACCTCCATATTTGTTGATTGTGCTCATACATGTCATGCTCGATGGACATATCATACTCACCACAAGTTTACACCCCATGCATGGATTGGCTCACATTATGCTTGTCTTGTTGCATCTATTTCCATGTCACCCATGATATATGAGCTTGTGCACTTCCTTAGCAAATTTGTTGTGATCTACCTCGATGGCATATTCATACATCATGATCATATTGCCTATCATCAACTACATGATAACATAATCATATTGAGCATCCATTACCATATTCATGCTATTGATGAACCGTCTCTCCATGACATCATTTTGCACCGTGGTTGCATTGATCATACTTACAACACATTTGTGTGCACAATGATTGCATTTCCTCCCATGAATGCTTTGCATCTCATTTTACATCATTTGGATAAGCATTTCATGCCTTGTCATGAACAATTCCTTTGGACGGACTCATTCTTACATGATGGACACCTTGTGTGCGCTAACCATTGTATTTCCGAGTGTTGCTTGTGTTTGCTCTTTTTGCATGTCTATCACTCCGGCGACACCTTTGACTACTCGGATTGCACCATGTCTTCAACTTCGTCCAACTACAAGTCCGTCTACGACAACCGTTTCCATGGTGATGAGGATCACGATCCGAGGTCGGATCTTTCCCAAGGGGGGGGGGAGATGATGCGGAGCATCCCACGTTCATCCCCATGTACACTCCGACTACTCTCCAAACCCCAAGTGGACATATGACGAGACCTCGAATATACGCCATTGGACACAAGGTGAACTCGCTCCTCTCCAAACCGTCACTTCCCACATGTGAGACATGGTTACTACCTCAAATATATGTGCTATGCGTGACCAGGAACAAGGAGGAAGACCATGGACAAGACGGCGAGGACACCAAGTACAAGGACCAGGAGAAGAAGCTGCCCGAGGCTACAGCGGCCGGACGTCCGACCAGGACCGGACGTCCGACGAACTCCGGGCACCGGACGACCGACCCCCTCTGGACGTCCGACAGAAGCGCATCCGAGCCGAATCTATGGATGTCCGAAGAGCACCGGACGTCTGGACCCTCCGGACGACCGGAACCTTCTGGACGTCCGACCGAAGCGCACCCGAACCGAATCTACGGATGTCCGGAGATTGCCGGACGTCCGGACGCCCACGAGCCACCGGACGACCGGAACCCTCCGGACGTCCGACGCCTGTCTGCGCACAGTGTTCGGGCCCGAGGCCCATGTATCCTCTCTCTCACTTACCCCTTCGTGGACATAGACTATATATACTCCTCCACCTCCTCCTAGTTAGAGTTAGCGTTGATTTAGCTCATTGTTAGATAGAGTCATTATCCATATCGGATCTACTCCACGAGAGACCGCGCCCTCCTCGGAGAAGATCCACCTTGGATTCAAGACCCCCTCTTGGGTGGCCCCCATCAAGACCTCCTCACGGAGAAGAACGGCTATCGTTTGTATCGTCCTTTGTTGACCTTGAATCATGTATCTCCCTTTATGTTCATCGATCTAGCACATGCATGATTGATCTTGTTGGTTTGAGTGATTCTCTTGTGTTTTCCCCGTGATTTCCCTCGTGTTCTTCCGCTCGTTCTTCGTGTTCCTCGTAGGGATTCTCTCCAAACGTGAAAGATCGTCCACATAGGGTTCCACCCTACATCATGATATGATACCAATATGACGTGGTATGTATGCAATGGATGGTGTAGATCAATGATCACTAATGTGCACAAGTAACGTTGCCGGCAATACTCAAATGGCTAGTCTCGATAGGCAAGTGACGCAAAATGGGCTAGGGGTTATCAATGCAATTGCAAGGGGAATGTACAATGGCGTCGTCGAGGTTACCGTCCTTGGCGATGATGAGTGGCGGTGTTCTTGATGTAGATACCAAGATGATGGAGACTCGTCCCTAAGTAGCCGAAACACCTTACGAAACGGAAAAACCACAACTCAAAATCTCAAGGACAGAAGTCAAATGGTGGTAGCGGGAATGCGGTGGTGGTTGCGGAGTCTCAATGGGATTGCGGAAATGCAATGGTGGTTTTGGTGTACGCAATGCCGGAGTGGAGGGTAAGGTGGTGGACTATAGACGGTGTCAGAGTTGGAAGCACGGTCCTTAAGTAGCCTAAACACCTTAGGAGACACAACTCACAACACAAACAAAATTGGGTTAAGTTGGGGGTGGTGGAAGTGTATGGTGGGCAAGGTTATGTGGAAGTTATGATGGTGGTTGATGAAGAAGCAATTGTCCCTAAGTAGCCGAAACACCTTAGGAGACGCGAATCACTACTCAAGCAACCACTAATGTGATATGGAACAAAATTGGTTAGGTTGCGGAAGTCGGTGATGGTGTAGTGGATGATGTGGTGGAAGCCCTGGGCAAAGATGCCAAAGATCACAAAATTTGATGGAGTCAAATGATGTTGGTGGCATTTTTGTGGGATGGGGGATGTCAGTAGCTTCACAACGAGCTAAAGAACGTCAAAATCGGAGTTCGGATGAATTAGTTATGGACAAAACAAAAATCAGCCGAAGTCAATATCTACAGGTTACGGACGTCCGGGAAAGGTCGGATGTCCGGTCATCGGACATCCGGGAGGGCTCGGAAATCCGTAATTTCAGCTCGGGTTAGGGGTTCCGGTCGTCTGAAAAAGGTCGGACGTCCGGGGGTCGGGGGTCAACGCGGGATTTCAGCTCCGGGACGCGATTTTGGGCGGAATTTTGGGATTTTGGGGTCAAAATTGAGGAGATTTTGTGGATGGAAAGTGGGGAAACTTGCGGAAATGCTAGATCCACTCGAAACCAAGCAAATCCATGGATCAAAATCAACAAAACTTCATCAAACCAACAAATCACAAAAAAAATTGGGGCTATTTTTGGTGGGGATTTTCGGATTTAGGACGAAAACAACAAAATTAAGCTAGAAAAAGAGGGGTAGGGGCTCCAAAAACGTAATCAACGGGGCTCATGATACCAAGATGATGTAGGGCGGAACCCTATGTGGACGGTCTTTCACGTTTGGAGAGGATCCCTGTGGTGACCGATACTCCGGGTGCAAATTCCCAGAAAATGGCCCTTATGCTCATCAGCCCCAGGATAACTGTTAGCTGATGAGGCACCAACTTGATACAGAAATTCCAAGCAAAACACAAAATAGGTGGTACAAGACCATTCTAGTCTGTGAGTACAACAAATGGTTTCTAGCTGTTGATGGCGGAAGCGGGTTGAAAATCATCAGTGTCTATGGGACTCCATTTCCCACGGGAACAGCTGACCAGGTTAACTCCTATCTTCGCGAGGCTGCTATAACCGTTGCTTAGGTTCTGGGGCTATCATCACGTCGTTCCTCTCAGCGCAAGAAATCTGGCCAAGACAATAGCCAGGGACATGCCAGTGAGTAGTTTGAATGTACTCGCAAACATTATGAACACAGGGATAATATTGCAATGATGTGCTAAAAATATCTTATACTCATGACGTCAGTCACAAAATATAAATATAACTCTGATGCGTGCAAGCATGTTATTCGTGAATATGCAATAATAAAGAAGTACTAAAAGATATAATGAAATAAATAACAAGCATGCCACAGTCGGGCGTCTGAGCGACACCACATAAAGGGCTTTAAAAGAAATGCCACAACAAGGCCCGAGCAACACCACATAAAGGGCTTTAAAAGAAATGCCACAATGGCGGCCCGAGCGACACCACATAAAGGGCTTTAAAAGAAATGCCACACCGGGCATCTGAGCGACACCACATAAAGGGCTTTAAAAGAAATGCCACGATCAAGCGTCCGAGCGACACCACATAAAGGGCTTTAAAAGAAATGCCACGGTCAAGGCCCGAGCGACACCACATAAAGGGCTTTAAAAGAAATGCCACTGCTAGGCCCGAGCGACACCACATAAAGGGTTTTAAAAGAAATGCCACGATCGGGCCCGAGCGACACCACATAAAGGGCTTTAACAGAAATGCCACGATCAAGGCCCGAGCGACACCACATAAAGGGCTTTAAAAGAAATGCCACGGTCGAGGCCCGAGCGACACCACATAAAGGGCTTTAAAAGAAATGCCACGATCAAGGCCTGAGCGACACCACATAAAGGGCTTTAAAAGAAATGCCACAGTCGGGCGTCTGAGCGACACCACATAAAGGGCTTTAAAAGAAACAATCATATTGAATATCCCGGAGGTAGAACCATCCTAGAGATACTCGATGATAACAATAATATCATGGGTTAGTCAACAATAATAATAATCATAATATTCACAAGTCACAAGTAGTAATTCCCGTTCTGGTTTAACAGTTTCACCTCCGAAGACCGACACTAAGACCGACACTTGACCCATCCTGCATCGTAATCCTTAACCATGGATACGGCTATTCAATAGGTTTAATCTCTGCAGAGGGTGTACTCTTTACCCACGAGTAACGGATTCCTTTAGTCCACCGACTAATTCCGCTTCACGGTCTTTTGTTGAAAACACACCTAACTTGCACACACCAGCTTAAATCACACGTGTCCGAATCACCCACGACACCGCCAAGCAAACTCTAAGTGGGAGGCTACAACCTCGCGTAGCATGGGATCAAATTTATATCGCACGCTCTAAGGGGTGGCCTCCCCTCTCGGTCTCAACCGGAAACACCCATGCCCCCGGACCCGGTGGCCTGCCTACCAGCTACAACCGGTATCTTCCACCCTGGCCTCTGTGTACGGTGTGTGCTAGAAAGAGGTTGACAACTTACTGAACCGTACTCTACTTGTTGTAGAGACGAGTGGTAGTACGAAGCAAGTATGGGGGTTACTAGAACAAAACTCGATCTATGGTCGACTCAGGAGGTTTAAGTATTTCCCTGCATGACATGTATAACAAATATATCTCAACCAACACGATCACCGCTCACCATACCTCACTATGCCATACCGGACATGACCGTCCCAACGGGGACCGGCGACAAACTCATGCCTACCCAAGGCAGAGGCTTTCCCGGATTCCTTCCGGCATGCAAGCAAGGCACATGAGGATGATTATTATCACAAGTGTGATCATTCCCAACAGCATGGAAATCACAAATATGCATCCATGCACATGATCATCTCACATGAAATAACAATTTTCTCCAAAGTGAGGTGATGTTATAAACGTGTCATCAAACACACAAAATATTTATGCCGGGGTTCAGAATGCTTGCCTTCAGGTTATGGGAAGGCAGGGTGCATTTCAAACTCTTGAAATACTTCTCCTCTCTTCAAAAATCCTATTTTAGAAATATAAATGAATTAACAAAAATAAAAACAGCACAAAAAGTTGTTCTGAATTTTTTTCAAATAAATCTTAAAATAAACTAGACAATATTTGAGAGAGGTAGGAAAAGAATTAATTCATTTGGAGTTATATTTAAAAAGATACAAAGAGGTCAAAGTTTGGTCAAAATCATAAAAGATAAAACAGAAAAAAAACGCTTTCAAATAAAAACGCACACGCCGAAAAGCGCATTTCGAAGTGCGCTCCACTTAATCCTGCGCGACAGGCGCTGGTCATCGATGGTGGGCCCGCCTCGCCCATCGGGTCAGTTTGACCAGCCACGCGCCCTTCCCCTCGACCGAACGGAGGCGGAGCTCCGGCGAGGTTTTGCCGGCGAACGGGGGCGTCTCTTGGCGATCTAAGGATATGGGTGTGCTCAGGGGGTCGAGACGAGTCTGTGGGTACCCGCCATGGTCGCCGACGTGGACGGAGTTGCCGGCGACGAGCTTCGCGGCGAAGCCGGCGTTCGGGTGGGTAGTGGGTTTGGGGCTACGGTGGTCTCCAACCAAAATTGAGTGCGGGGTTGTACTCGCGAGAGGGAGGGGGAGTTCTTGGTGGAGAGAATGGAGAGGGAGGGGCACAGGTGGCGACCGAATCGGCCGGAGCGAGGTGGCGACCGAACCGGTCGGACTCGGGGAAGAAGGCCTTCCCCTCCTCGACTGCTGACCGTGGTAGCTCTAGGGGGATCAGAAGAGGTTGCCCGAGCACTCGATTGGTCTCCGAGGCCCTTATATACGCGGTGGAGGTCGGTTCCGAGGCGGCCGGCGATAAGGATGGCAGCGAACCGTCATTCTGTAGCAATGGCGACGTGGCGGCGACGCTGCTTAGAGGACGGCTGCGCCGAGCCGGAGATGCTTAAGGGGGCAGCTGGCGAGCGGAGGAGGTTTGGGCGGCGCCGTCCATGGATGCGGCCGCAAGCGTGCCGCCAAGGAGCTTGCTGCGGCGCCACTGTAGCGAGCCAGGGGCGGTCGGGGCTCTTGGCGTGACGCGGCGAGGGGGAAAGGATCAGGGGTGAGCTTGGGGAGGTTTATCCAGGGGCGCGCTTGCTCGGGCGCGGGCACGTGCAAAACGCGTGCTCTGCTCGCGCCTGGCGACGCACGCACGCGCCCCGCTCGACGAAATGCCAGGATGGCCAAAACGGCTAGAGATCAAATGCAAATCCATAGGTCTGGGTTAGAGACCATTAGCAGGCTACTAGACAACTTGGTTTGGACAGATGGGAAAGTTCACAACACAAACTTACAATCATGCCAAAACTGTCCATGCACTCCAGGTGTTTGACAAAATGCCAGAGGCACTTAGGCTTTTCTTGGAGTTGCCAAATCTTCCAGATCAGTGTCTCCTTGGATGCACAAGAGGGTGGTGAGGTTAGTTGGTGGAAAGCACAAACTTGCTAGTGCAAGTTTTGCAGAACTTCAAATCTGGACAGGAGGTGAATGGCATTATTTCATGAACCAGAAATATGCCAATAGTTGCATGCTCCTGGACTTAGGGGTTTAGTATGGAGGACTGCAAGTAGGAGAAGGAATCAAGGGCCAAAGAGCAAGCAATAATATGGTTGTTGTACAAACCATCATGCTGAACCAGAATGAAGATTAGGTTGATTCACTCAAAATTTTCAAAGAACATCCTTGGATTATTGCATATAATGGAATCATATGCTGCTATTGACATCCCATAATTTTGGTGGAAGCTAGAAACAAATATTTAAAAGGGTTGTAGTGTAAAATTGCCCACTGGACCAGAGAAGAAAAACATGTGTAGCACTCAAAATATGCAATGAATGAAATATATTATTGCACAAAAGTGATTTAGAGACATCACATGACATCTCCAAATTTTGGTTGGATTTTTAATTAAATTTATCAAATGGTTGTAGTACAAAAAGAGCTCCAAAACTAAAAACAAGTCATTTTAATGAATATAGCTCAGGGTGGAATAATTTAATAAATAAATCTACTGATTAGGAAATTGTTTTAATGAGGGGGAATAGAAGTCCAATATATTTTGGAGGGATCCACTTGGGATAAATTCCTTAATATTAAAGGAAAAGTTTTGAAAACAACAGAGATATTCTTGCAGGCTAAATTTTTAAACTCTTGGCAAAATTTTAATAACTAAAACCTGGTTAAATTTTTGGGGTGTTACAATCCCTACGAGGAACACGAAGAACGAGCGGAAGAACACGAGGGAAATCACGGGGAAAAACACAAGAGAATCACTCAAACCAACAAGATTCGATTACACATGCGTTAGTTCCAAGAACACATAGAGATCACACGGTCCAAATCCAACAAAGGACGATACAAGAGGTAACCGATTCTTCTCCGCGAGGAGGTGTTGATTGTCTTCCCTTGAAGGGGTCTTGAATCCGCTTGGGGGATCTTCTCCGAAGAGGTTCTGAGCTCCGAGGAGAAGTAACCAAGTGGATGAGCAAGGCTCTCACACAAAATATGAGCTAAACCATTGCTAACCCTAACTAGGAGGAGGTGGAGGAGTATATATAGTCTAGGGGGCGAAGGGTTACATGGGCTTCGGCCCAACACGAGATCAACATACAGGCGTCGGACGTCCGGAGGTTACCGGTCGTCCGGAGGCTCGAGAGGGTCCGGACGTCCGGTGCTCTTCGGACTTCCGTAGATTCGGCTCGGGTGTGGTAGTCTCGGTCGTCCGGAGGGGGCCGGTCGTCCGGTGCCTGGAGTTCATCGGACGTCCGGTCCTGGTCGGTCGTCCGGCCGCTGTAGCATGCGTTGGCCTGGTTTCCTTGGGCTGGCGTGACCTTCAGGGGCCGGACGTCCGGGCTGGGTCGGTCGTCCGGTGGCTGTAGCTTCAGGTAGCTCCTTCTCTTGGTCCTTGTACCTGGCGTCCTCGCCGTCTTGTCCAATGCTCGTAGCTGTTCCATGGCCTTCCTCTTGGCTGGACATGCATAGCACACTCGTTTGAGGTAGTAGCCATGTCCCACATATGGAAAGTGCGATTCAGAGAGGAGCGAGTTCACCTTGTGTCCAATGGCATATAGTTGAGGTCTCGTCATAAGTCCTCTTGGGGTTTGGAGAGTAGTCGGAGTGTACATGGGGATGAACGTGGGATGCTCCGCATCAAGAACCAACTGAAGAAGGCAAGTTCACTTTCCAGCCGAATCTACGGAAGTCCGAAGAGCACCGGACGTCCGGACCCTCTCGAGCCTCCGGACGACCGGTAACCTCCGGACGTCCGACGCCTGTATGCTGATCTCGTGTTGGGCCGAAGCCGATGTAATCCTTCGCCCCCTAGACTATATATACTCCATCCGCTTCCTCTTTCTAGGGGTAGCATTGTTTTAGCTCATATGTGAGATAGAGCATTGCTCATCCATTACGGATCTGCTCCACGAAAGAGGCCGCGACCCCTCTACGGAGACGGTCACCTTGGATTCAAGACCCCCTCTTGTGTGGCTCCCATCAAGACCTCCTCATGGAGAAGAACCGGTTACCCTTTGTATCGTCCTTTCTTGGATTTGGATCTTGTATCTTACCTTTGTGTTCATCGATTTAGCACATGTGTGATCTATTCTTGCTGGTTGAGTGATTTGTCTCGTGTTCCCCTCGTGTTTTCCCTCGTGTTCATCGCGCTCTTCGTAGAGATTCGCTCCTTTCGTGAAAGATCGGCCACCTAGGGTTCCACCCTACATCATCTTGGTATCATGAGCCACGTTGATCACGATTTCGGAGCCCCCTCTCTTTTTTTCTAGCTTGATTTTTTTGTTTTTTCGTCCTAATCCGAAAATTGCCACAATTGGTTTTTGTGATTTGTTGGTGTGATGAAGTTTTGTTGGATTTGATCCGCGGATTTCGTGTGTTGCAGGTAGATCTAGCTTTTCCCCATCTTTTCCCCAAATTCCATCCACAAAATCTTTCGAATTTTCCCCCAGATTTGACCTCTCCACGCGGTGTTCTTCGCGTTCATCCACAGATCCCGACCCCGGACATCCAGCCCGACAGCCCGGACAACCGGCCCGACCCGGACATCCGGCCCCTGACAGCATCACTTCAATCCTCCACTCCGTTTCCCGCCTAACTCTCGCCAAATTATTGTCCCGGTGCCCACATACACTTCCACATACAACCACCACTTCCGCATAGTAGCACCATAGCCCTTCCCGCTACCAACTCCGACAATTTTGACCCGTTTTGCTTTGAGAATTTGAGTTGTGGTTTCCGTGTCCTATTGTGTTTCGGCTATCTAGGTATGGTTCGACATCAACGTCACCACCGCTCATCTTTGCCAAGGACTATTACGAACGGCTACATCACAATTGTGGTATCAACCTCACCTTGGTATCACTTTGGTATCGTGATATCATCATACTCTCTTGCATTTGCATTGATAACCCCATAGCCTTACTTTTGCGTAGCTTACCCATTGAGACTAGCCTTTGAGTATCGCCGGCAATGTGACTTGTGCACATTAGTGATCATACTTCCCATAACATACATACCATCATCCTATTGCATATTTCGGTATCATCTCTTGTGTCACAAAGTTGTCATCGCATACACAATTGCTATCTTGGTTCATGAAGCATTGCATGAGAAAAGAGCTCAAACAACAAAGAGCCAAACAAGCTTTTAAGCAAAAGAGGAAAGATAAGCAAAGAGCTTATAAGCAAGAACCATAGCATCATACAACATTAAGATTGTCATACTCGATCATCTTGGATCAAAGCATAGGAACATCATACATATAGCATACTTGGGATAGAAGTCGTTGCATTCTTAGTAGGTTGTGCACAAGTTCGTATCCGCCTATTGTGCAATCGTGATAGCGTCTCTCTAGTGTTGTGCAACAAGAGCATCTTGGTGGATTCCACATTTTGGCTCATCCTTGGTTGCCCAACCCCACTTATCTATTTGCGTGTGTGTTTCCGTGTACAATATCTTGCTACTGGTCTACTTGGTGCATTTGCAAATTCGTGAATCTTTTCCAACATTATTGAGTCTCACTTACATCAAATTTTGTGCCACCATCCTAACCGAGCTCCACCATAAGCTTTTACTTCTGTAGGTGTGAGAAACCGACAAGAATCGGTACCAATTGTGTTATTTCCTTGTTATACATGGGAGTGATCCTTGATCCATCTTCGACATCGGTCAAGGTACATTTGGTATTGGTTCTTCTTTTTCTCCCACTCACATATCTTTGTTTGGAATGATGGATAGGCCAAGTACTTCTACCAACCCACTCTTCTTGGAGCAAGACGACGACATGTCATCCTACGTCACCAAGACTCAACTATTTGGTGCACATCGGGCTTTGCATCAAGAACAACTTGCTTTGGGCGACCGCATCGACAATCTCGCCACCGACCTACGACAATCCGAGCAACGCACAAGAGACTACTTCGACACATCTATGAGTTCCCTCAAACAAGATATCCGAACCATGATGGTCCGCTCTTCTACAACTTCGTCCTCTTCAAGACGGAGCCGCTCAAGTCGTCACTCTGACGACACCCTCTCCGGTATAAGTACTCCGACATCGAACACTCTTCGTCGTGCCGCACGTCAAGACCGTCAAGCAAACTGCAATCCTCTACACGACACCGACTCTCAAGAGCATCGACATCGTCAAAACCAAGCTGCATTCGCACAAGCACAAGAACGGCAACGCCAACGACAACAAGAACAAGAGGAGCGATCGCGACAACATCAAGATGCACAAGGCGCCGAGGCACAACCTCAAGAAAAACAACTACGGGAAGCTCAAGCACATGAGGCGCAACGTACCCTTCGGGATTCAAGTCGAGCCGTAGCCAATGGAGGCCGACAAGCTCATCTACATCACGAAGCACTTCGCGACGAAGCTCAAGAAAGAATTTATCAAGCACGTGTGCATCGACAAGCTCCTCGCCAAGATCGACAAGCTCCTCCTCAAGCGAGACAAGAACGTCAAGTCCATCGAGAGCAAGAAGACAATGGACCCCCTTGTCGGTGTCAAAACCGACGGATCTCGGGTAGGGGGTCCCGAAATGTTCGTCTAGGCGGATGGTAACAAGAGACAAGGGACACGATGTTTTACCCAGGTTCGGGCCCTCTTGATGGAGGTAAAACCCTACGTCCTGCTAGATTAATATTGATGATGTGTGTTACAAGAGTGGATCTACCACGAGATCAAAGAGGCTAAACCCTAGAAGCTAGCCTATGGTATGATTGTTGTTCGTCCTACGGACTAAAACCCTCCGGATAGACACCGGATAGGGTTAGGGTTACACAGAGTCGGTTACAATGGTAGGAGATCTACATATCCGTATCGCCAAGCTTGCCTTCCACACCAAGGAAAGTCCCATCCGGACACGGGACGAAGTCTTCAATCTTGTATCTTCATAGTCTTGGAGTCCGGCTGATGATGATAGTTTGGCTATCCGGACACCCCCTAGTCCGGAACTCCCTCAGTAGCCCCCGAACCGGGCCTCAGCGAGCTGTTCTTGGGCATTGCAAGGCGGGTTCTCCTTCAGTCTTCATGTTCCCGTCGAATAGTGTCCGGCTTCTTTATAAATGTTGCGCTCCTTGGCTTCTACGCCCAATAATGGCCTTCTCCCACGTGTCGTATGAATGCGAAAGGCTGGGATATTTTTACATTTTACCCCCTAGCCGTGCGAACGAGCCGCCTATAAGAGAGGCGAGGATCTAGATCCAGCTCACACCATCCTCCATCCGCAAGTTCTCATTGAAGCGCCTCTGACAAAAATCCATTCTATCATGGATAGCCGACGCGACTCCTCCTCTCACGCTCCCAGCCCTAAGCCAGGAGATTGGGGGAGATGCTCAGTTCCACACAGCGAGCTAGTGGTACTTCAAACCGAGGGATATCTTCCTCCAGCTTTCATGGTTCCGGTTCGAGCCGGACTAGCCACCTACAAGGGTGGAAAGGAGGCGGAGATCGTCCCAAACCCTTCCAAAGGGGAGCCGGTATGCTTTGTCCCCTATATCTAATAAGGGGACTCGGATTTCCCATACATCCGTTTCTCAGGGGGCTCCTAGAGTTCTAAGGACTCCAACTTCACCACCTCACGCCCGCCTCTATTTTGCACATCGCGGGCTTCGTAGCTTTTTGCGAGCTGTTCTTGGGCATCGAGCCCCATTTTTCCCTGTGGAAGAGATTGTTTTGTCTCGTACCCCATTATCATGAGGGGTCGATATATCAAGTGGGCGGAGCCGAAATACGGCGCATCGCCGGGACCGGATATCTATCCGGCACCACGAAGAAGGCATCCGAAGACTGGCCTTCGGAATGGTTCTACATGGAGGACGCCCCTCTGCCGGATCCAGTTCGGATTGGCCTCCCGGAGTTCAACAATGCTCCCTTGAAGAAACGCTGAGTTGGCGCCATGAGCCCTCAACGGAAGATGATAGGAGCGCCCATTATCCGATGGGCCGGATTAGGTTATCGCCCACTCCGGATTGACCATGATTGGAGTCATGGCCACGCAGCATTATGCGAGGGTGCAGCCACTCCAATATAGGGGCCACCCTATGTGGGATTTCAACGGGGAAGACGACGCCACCCGTCATGGCCGCAAAGGGCCAAGCTCGGTAGCCGATCTGGCAAAGATCATGTCCGGCTTGTACAAGGGAGAGGAGGAGGACTTCCTCCGCAAGAATCCGTCGAATGGATTTTCTATGAATAACCCTCGGAGCTGGGTAAGCGGAAGTTCGTCTACCCGATCCATACTTTTAAAGTCAAGTATCTTACTCTGTGATTTCGACGCAGGAGCTGCGCCGGGACATGGAGGGCATACGAAGCCTAACTCCACAGCCCGAGGATCCGGAAAGATCCCTTGATCCGATCTCCGAAGAGGATCCGGACATAAAGGTGGAGCTGATTGACGGGGTGTTCCACCAACTAGCATAGACAATGCCCTAGTCACCATTACGGCTGACTACCCCAGTTTGTTTCCGGCCTCCCAGGTGACTACGACCAAGGTCTTGACACCATTATTTGATCCGCGCTCAATTCTGACCATCCCATACTGATGGTGCATCGTAGGAGGTGCCTTTAAGGTGGGAAGCCGAACCCGCGACGACCGGCCAACAAGGGTCAGTCCTGCCCAGCAGGCGGAAGAGGAGCGTGACGCGAACCGAAACGTCACCGCAACGGTACGGAGCACCGCTATTTTTAAGGGAAGGATCCCTAGGAGGTATATTAATGCTCATAATTTTTCCAGAAAGAGCGCTCGCCGGACAATGTACGGAGAGGTTGACAATCAAGCCTCCTCTGGCCATGCTCCAACGCATGGTCCGGGAGGGGAGGCGAATACAAGGCGTGAGCCGGACGCTCCTCCGACGGAGGATGCCGACAGGCTGTCCGCGACCCGGTCTGAGGTGGAGAGCGCCATGAATCACAGGCGTCGCCGGACAGTTCTTCGTGACGCGTGTTTCTCCCTGGAGGCGTTAAATGCCTTTGAAGCGGGAGAGCGCACCTCCGTGTCGCTCAAGATGGGTTAACCAGAGCCACGGAGTAGTATGTGAAATACATACGGGTAAGTAATTTTAATAGTTATATATGCCAGTAGCCCCCGAGACTTAAAATAGTTGAAATAATTGATTTAAGGATCAAATATGATGCAGGATCTTACGGAGAAAAATACCCATCTGTCCCAGGAGCTCCAAGAGTGCAAGGCCCAACTTGAGGCCGCACTGGCTGCCACAGGGGGAGCCACAGAGACCCCTACTGGTAAGACGTACTTTGAAAAGATAATTATTTAACAAAGTGCGGCGTGGATCTGACAATAATATTGCAGAGGGCGCCAGACTAGATCCGGACAAGCAACAACTACTGCGTCAGCTAAAGGCCGGCGAGAGGGTGCTTATGAAGGTGCAGCAGGAGAGAAACAAGCTCCAAGATGCCCACACCCAGCGAGGAGAAGAGCTGAAAGGTGTTCGGGCCCAGCTGTCTGGATCCGTGAAGGAGAATCAGCGGCTTCGTCGCGGCATTTATAGTAAGTGCTTGAACAAATTCCTTTGAAAAGAGGATTTCAGCGAGGAAGTCGATTGACAGAAATATGTCTTTAGGTTTGCTCACAGGTCGCCCTGTGGAGGAAATGCCTGAGTCAACGGGTGACCAACTTCCCGAGCTAGTGCAATTGCTCGAACGTGTTCGGCAGGCGATGAGTGGCGTCGTTCATGCTTTATGGCCATCCGTCTCCCTACCCGAGGGCCTTGGTGAGCTTGCTGAGAAGCTTCAGGGAGCACGACGACGCCTCCGTTTGTGTAAGATATTGTCCTGCCGTCAGGGCGCCAGGGAGGCCTGGGCCATGGTGAAGACACGTTACTCGAAGGCTGACCCAAACCACATGGCCGAGGTCGGACCTGCGGGGCCTGATGGGAAGGAGATCCTGTGAGTTGATGTACGCCAAGTAGAACTGGCGTGAATATTCCCAACAGGACGTAGTAAATTAGACAGCCTGTTAGATGGATTGAGGAGGAGTACAATCACCGGTTTGACGATGTAATTTGAAATGACATGTAAAATGCCTTCTAGCCGGATTGTAGATCGTTTGTCTTTGCGGACTGTTTCGCTTCAACCTCGGGACCCAACAGTCCGGAGTGTGTCCGAATACCCTTACGGTTATAAAACAACCGGGCATGCATGGAGACAAGGCGTCTGGGTCATAATTGCTTTATCGCACAAGTGCCCAACTAGTTATGTTATATTACATGGTTAGTAAGAAATATCTTCCGGGAGAATAGTTCCGTTAAGGGTTCCTTTCTCGGAGGCATGCCCTAAAGTGCAATGCCGATCTGCGAAAATAGTAGAAAAAAGCATCCGGGGCCGATAAATAAGTAAGTAATAAATCATCTTTCAAGTCACCGACCGAATATTCTCTTAAGAACGCTAGCTTTCGGCTTCACCCGGTCCGAGGTACACATCCGGTGACCCGGCAGAATAATCGCAGAGGTGCTCCTTTACCTCCTAGCCGAACAATCGGGAACGAGGGGTAGCACAGAGCCAAGCAACCCAGCTTGGCCAAAACTTAAGTCATATCGATGCATATAATGGTGAATAAAAGGTACATGCGGAAGTATGACACATGTATTGGGCATGAAGCCCGTATGAATAAGCTTCTGTTAAAGAAGCCCCCAGGTATAATGAGTGCTAGGAGCACGTCAAGTGTGTGCGAACAAAGCGCAAATCAGCCCATAAAAGGTATTGAAAAAAAAGTGGGAATAAGGAGGAGGACGAGACACAGTAAAAAAAAGGGGTGGACGGGGGAGTGAGACGAACCAGGAGTCCGGCGTTTGGCGTAGAATCTTCGGAGACGGGCTGCGTTCCATGGGTTCGGCTCGAGTTGGTTGTCAGATACGTTACGTAGACGGTATGCTCCGCCGGTCAGGACTTGGTCGATGATGAAGGGACCTTCCCACTTGGGCTTAAGTTTGTCCTTCTTCTTGTCTGGCAGGCGTAGAACAAGTTCGCCAACATTGTAAGTTTTGGCCCGTACTTCTCTGCTTTGATATCTTCGAGCCTGCTGCTGATAAAATGCGGAACGAGCCTTTGCCACGTCCCACTCCTCCTCTAAGGCGTCCAAACTGTCCTACCGATCTAACTCGGCTTCTCTTTTTTCGTACATGCGCACACGAGGTGAGTCATGAATTATATCACAGGGCAGAACTGCCTCTGCGCCGTATACCATGAAAAATGGTGTGAATCCAGTAGTTTGGTTTGGCGTGGTCCGCAGCCCCCAGAGTACGGAGTCGAGCTCCTCTACCCAGTGCGTGTTAGATTCCTTGAGGGACCGCACTAGTCTGGGTTTGATGCCGCTCATGATTAGACCATTTGCTCGCTCGACTTGACCGTTAGTTTGGGGGTGATAGACTGAAGTGTAATCATGCTTAATGCCCATATTTTTGCACCAGAGTTTAACCTCGTCGGCCGTGAAGTTCGTGCCGTTATCAGTGATGATGCTGTGGGGGACGCCAAAATGGTGTACTACCCCGGATATGAAGTCTATCACCGGTCTGGATTCTGCCGTTTTAACCGGCTTGGCCTCAATCCATTTGGTGAATTTGTCCACCATGACCAATAAGTATTTGTGCTTGTGGGTTCCCCCTTAAGGGGTCCAACCATGTCAAGCCCCTGCATGACGAACGCCGTAATGGGTATAGTTTTGAGGGCGGTGGGTGGCATGTGGCTCTGATTAGCAAAGAGCTGGAAACCGAAGCATCGTTGGACTAAGTCCTGAGCATCTGCCCGGGCTGTCGGCCGATAAAATCCTGTACGGAAGGCCTTGCCTACAAGGGCCCGGGCTGCAGCGCGGTGCCCACCGAGTCCGGCGTGAATTTCAGCCAGTAGATTTCGCCCTTCCTCTTCGGAGATACACCTTTGAAGGACTTCGGTTGTGCTTTTCTTATAAAGTTCTCCCTGATGGACCTTGTAGGCTTTAGATCGCCGAACTATGTAGCGGGCCTCATTTTGGTCTTCGGGAAGTTCCTGCCGCATTAAGTAGGCTAGGAATGGTTCTGTCCACAGGGCAATTACTGCCATTATTTCGTGAGCTGAAGGTGTTATTTCATTGGCTGAGCCGCCGATTGTGTCAGAATGGTCTGAGTTAGGTGATGGAGCTGGCTCCGGATTGTTATTTACGGACTCCTCTTCCCATAATACGGATGGCTTAAAGAGCCGCTCCAGAAGATGTTTGAGGACGGCGTCTCGTTTCAGCGCCGATGCGTGCTAACACGCCTTCCGCTTGGTTATTATCCCGGCTACATGGTGGAATTCTAGTCCTTCGAACCGAGCTGACATTTTTAGGACAGCGTTGCGGTAAGCTGCCATTTTTGGATCTTTGGCGTCAAAGTCTCCATTTACTTGGGATATTGCGAGGTTTGAATCCCCGCGCACCTCTAGGCGTTGAATGCCCATGGAGATTGCCATCCGGAGGCCATGTAGAAGGGCCTCGATTCGCTGCGTTGTTGGAGTCCATGTACATTATTTGAAGTACGATTGATTGTGTCTCCGGTTGGGGGCGCCAGACGACGCCAGCCCCCAAGCCAGCCAACATTTTGGATCCGTCGAAATGCATGATCCAGTTGGAGTACGCGCCGTACTCTTTAGGGAGTTCGGCTTCGGTCCATTCGGTGACGAAGTCAGCCAGAACCTGCGACTTTATAGCTCGCCGTGGTTTGTAGGTTATGTCAAATGGTAAGAGCTCAATAGCCCGTTTTGCAATCCTGCCCGTTGGCGTCGCGATTGTTTATAATATCGTTGAGAGGTACTTGGAGGCCACCGTTATTGAACACTCTTGAAAGTAGTGTCGCAGCTTCCGGATGCCATGAACACCGTGATCGCTATCTTTTGATAATGTGGGTACCGGATTTGCATGGAGTTAGAACAAAGGATACGTAGTACACTGGTTTTTGAAGAGGGAATTTGTGCCCTTCGCTTCTCGCTCAACGATGAGTACCGCTCGACAACTTGATGTGTTGCTGCGATATATAATAACATAGGTTCGCCCAGGTTGGGCGCGCCGTAACCGGATTTGTTGCCGATATGGCCTTTATTTCTTCAAGTCCGGCCAGGCAGCATCCGTCCATTCAAATGTTCGTGCGCCGGAGGAGGCGGTAGAGGGCGAGCCTTTTCTCTCAAATGGGAGATGAAGCGACTTAAGGCCGCTCGCATCCGGTTAGTTTTGTATCTGCTTGAGGTCTTTTGGAATATCCAATTGTGACAGAGCTCGAATTTTAGCCGGTTTGCTTCAATTCCTCTACGGATACGATGAAGCCCAAGAGCTTTCCGCTGATACGCCAAGACGCATTTTTCGGATTGAGCTTAATGTCATATGCTCGGAGGTTGTCGAATGTCACCCTCAAGTCTTCTACTAGAGTTCCGACGTGTTTGGTCTTGACGACCACATCGCCTCTCGTATGCCTCTACTGTTTTGCCTATCCGGGTAGCCGACATGTTTGAATCATGCGCTGATATGTTGCGCCGGCGTTTTTGAGTCCGAAGGGCATTGTGTTGAAGCGGAATGGCCCATATGGAGTAATGAATGCCGTTGCGGCCTGATCTTTCTCCTCCATCTTGATTTGATGGTATCCGGAGTATGCGTCGAGGAAGCACAATGAATCGTGCCCTGCGGTAGCATCGATGATTTGGTCGATGCGAGGAAGGGGGAAAGGGTCCTTTGGACAGGCCTTGTTAAGGTCTTTAAAATCGACGCAGAGGCGCCAGGATTTGTCCTTTTTTGGTACCATTCTAGATTGGCTAGCCAGTCCGGATGTTTTATATCTCTGATGAATCCGGCTTCTAAGAGTTTGGCTAGCTCTTCTCCCATTGCCTGTCTTTTGGGCTCGGAAAATCGCCGAAGAGCTTGTTTGACTGGCTTGAATCCTTTTAGGATATTTAGGCTGTGCTCTGCCAGCTTGCGTGGGATTCCTGGCATGTCTGAAGGGTGCCAGGAAAAAATGTCCCAATTTTCCCGAAGGAATTCTCGTAGTGCGGCTTCGACATCAGGACTTAATTGTGCCCCAGTGGAGGCCGTCTTTGTGGGGTCCGTTGGATGGACCTGAAATTTGACTATCTCGTCTGCTGGTTTAAAAGAGGTGGATTTGGACCTCTTATCAAGTATCACATCGTCCCTATCCACCGTGGAGCGCAGCGTAGTTAGTTCCTCTGCCGCTAGGGCTTCGGACAATGCCTCTACGGCCAGCGCGGCTGTCTTATTTTCAGCGAGGAGTGCTGTATCTGGATCACTGGCGAGAGTGATTATCCCATTGGGTCCAGGCATTTTGAGAGGTATAGCTTGGAAGATTGTGAATGCCTCTCGCCCTAACAAAGCGTGATATCCGTTGCCGAATGGGGCCACTTGAAACGTGACCTCCTCGAACCTGTAATTGTCCGGTGAGCCGAACACTACATCTAGTGTGATTTTTCCTGCGCAACGTACTTCTCGACTAGGGTTATCCCTCTGAAGGTTGTGCTGCTTCGCTCAATGCGGCTCCAGTCAATTTCCATTTTTTGAAGGGTTTCCTCATAGATGAGGTTTAATCCGCTGCCGCCATCCATGAGTACCTTAGTAAGACGAAAACCATCCACTATCGGACTGAGGACCAATGCGGCTGGTGCTCTAGCTGTTCGGAATTTAGGTTCGTCGCTGGCGTTGAAGGTGATAGCCGTGTCGCTCCATGGATTTGTTGTTGCTACTTGGTAGACTTCGGCGAGGCTGTGGATTGTTCGTTTCCGCATGTTATTTGATGCGAAAGTCTCGAAGACTGTTAATACCGTACTGGTACTGCTGGGTTGGTTGCCCGGGGCTAAAAAGCCTACGCCACTTTTGGCCACCTGACGTAGTATCCAACACGCTCGAAGGCTGTGTGTTGGAGTGGCGCCCTCCATACTGTGGATTTTGCAGGGTCCGTTGAGCCAACCCTCCAGTACGGTTCCGTACCCTTTATGGGGTTTGGTTTTTTGGTATTCAACCCGGGTGCTTGATAATGATGCACCCTTTTGTTTCGGACTAGGGATGTATTCGGGGCCGGATTATCCCAAAATTTACTTTCGGTTTTCTAGGCGCTCTCCATCGCACAGTACTTTAGTACTATGGTCACCAAGTCAGCAAAGCGTGTAATTTCGCGACGACTTATGGCGTTTAGGACTCCCTTGTCCGTGCAATTATGATGCGGAGCATCCCACGTTCATCCCCATGTACACTCCATCTACTCTCCAAGCCTCAAGGATACATAAGATGAGACCTCGACTTTGCGCCATTGGACCTAAGGTGAACTCGCTCCTTTCCGAATCTTCCCTTTCCGCATGTAAGACATGGATGCTACTTCAAGAGCGGACCTTGTGCATACTCAGGTACACCCGAGGAGACCATGGAGAGCCCAAGGACCAAGGCCAAGCGTGCGCGGAAGTGAAGGAAGGAGAAGGAGAAAGAAGACCCAGGGCGAGCGGCACTACCGCCAACACCAAGCGGTACTACCGCTAAAGGCCCCCGAGCGGCACTACCGTCGAACTTCCGCTCTACTGCCGCTCAACCCGACAAACTCCTGTGCTCGAGCGACCCGGGTCCGGTACTACCGCCCGGTCCAAGCGGCACTACCGCTTGCAAGCGGTACTACCGCCCTCCCAAGCGGTACTACCGCTCTTCCTGTGCGCAACCGCGGGCCTTTGGCCTTGTATCCCCCCTCTCACTTACCCCTTCGTGGCTTAGACTATAAATAGACCACCTCCCCCTCCTTTCTAGGGTTAGCTTAGGTTTAGCTCATGTTTGTGTGAGAGCCTTTGCTCATCCACTTGGCTACTTCTCCTCGGAGCTCAGGACCTCTTCGGAGAAGATCCCCCAAGCGGATTCAAGACCCCCTTCTAGGGTGGACCCCATCAAGACCTCCTCTCGGAGAAGAACGACTACCGTTTGTATCGTCCTTTGTTGACCTTGAATCATGTATCTCCCTTTGTGTTCATCGATCTAGCACTTGTGTGATTGATCTATTGTCGGTTGAGTGAATTCTCTCTCGTTTTCCCCGTGTTTTCCCTCTTGTTCTTCCGCGTGTTCTTCGTGATTCCCCGTAGGATCCGCTCCAACGTGAAAGATCGTCCACGTAGGGTTCCGCCCTACATCATCTATGGATCAGAGCTTAGGTTGATCACGTTTTTGGAGCCCCTACCCCTCTTTTTCTAGCTTGATTTTGTTGATTTCGTCCTAAATCCGAAAATCCCCACCAAAAATAGCCCCAATTTTTTTTGTGATTTGTTAGTTTTGATGATGTTTTGTTGATTTTGATCCGTGGATTTGCTTGGTTTCAAGTGGATCTAGCATTCCCCCAAGTTTCCCACTTTCCATCCACGAAATCTCTCAATTTTGACCCGAAATCATCCATTTCCGCCCCAAAATCGCGCCCTATCCGGATTTGCGAAAATCCCGACACGAGCGGTACTACCGCCCTTCCAAGCGGTACTACCGCTTAGCACCTCCAAGCGGTACTACCGCCCTTCCAAGCGGCACTACCGCCCCTCCCAGAGCTAGATTTTGCGGAAAAACCCGACACGAGCGGTACTACCGCCCATTCCAAGCGGTACTACCGCTTACAAGCGGTACTACCGCCCTCCCGAGCGGTACTTCCACTCCTCCCAGTTTCAGCGTTCCGAGTTTCACCGTTTTGCCCATAACTTCCACATACGGAGTCCGATTTTCGCGTTCTTTAGCTCGTTTCGAAGCTATTGACATCCCCCTTCCCATAAAAATACTACCACCACCATTTGACTCCATCAAATTTTCAGAACTTTGGCATATTTGCCTAGGGCTTCCACCGCATCCTCCGCATAACCACCACCGACTTCCGCAACCTAACCAATTTTGTTCCCCTTTGCATTTGAGGTTGTTTGAGTTGTGATTCGAGTCTCCTAAGGTGTTTAGGCTACTTAGGGACGGTTACATCTTCATCAACCACCACCACCACCATAACTTCCGCATAAGCTTGCCCACCATACACTTCCGCCACCCCAACTTAACCCAATCTTGTTATGTTGAGAGTTGTGTCTCCTAAGGTGATTCGGCTACTTAGGGACCGTGCTACCAACTCCGACACGTGTATAGCCCATCATTCCACTTCCGCATTGCCAAGTGCAAACCACCACCGCATTCCCGCTACCACCATTTTGACATTTGACGTTTGAGATTTTGAGTTCGCGGTTTTTCCGTTTCCTAAGGTGTTTCGGCTACTTAGGGACGAGTCTCCATCATCTTGGTATCTACATCAAGAAAACCGCCACTCATCATCGCAAAGGACGGTAACCTCGATGACACCATTGTATATTCCCCTTGCAAATTGCATTGATAACCCCTAGCCCATTTTGCGTTACTTGCCTATCGAGACTAGCCATTTGAGTATTGCTGGCAACGTTACTTGTGCACATTAGTGATCTATACCATCCATTGCATACATACCATATCATCTTGGTATCATCATATCATCCATTGTGTCACAATATCGTTCCCGCATATACACAAAAGCTATCTTGGTTTGTGCATTGTGCAAAAGTGGCCATACATACAAAAAAAAGAGAATAAGCTTTTAAGCAAAAGAGAAATAGCAAAGAGCTTGTAAGCAATAGCCATAGCATCCAAATATATCATATGGTATCATACTTGATCATCTTGGATCATTGTGAGAGAAACACCGAGAACCATACATACATAGCATATTTGGGATAGAAGTTTATCCGTTTTGCATCTTATAGGTTGTGCACAAGTGTCGTATCCGCCTATTGAGCAATCGTGCTAGCGTCTCTCTAGATTTGTGCAACACGAGCGTTTTCCGTGGATTCCACATTTTGTGCTCATTCCTTGGTTGCACGACCCCATTTATCTATCCGTGTGTGTGTTTTCGTGTGCCATTCTTTGCTATTGGTCCATTTGTTTCACTTGCGAATTTGTGAATCTCTTTCAACATTATTGACTCTTGCTAACATTTTGCATTAAATTTTTGTGCCACTATCCTCACCGAGCTCCTCCATAAGCTTTCCTTGTGTAGGTGTGAGAACCGACAAGGATTGGTACCAATAGTGCTATTTCATTGTCCGCATTTGAGTGAACTTGATTCATTTTCAACATCGGTCAAGGTACATTGGTATAAGTTCTTCTCTTTCTCCCACTCATATTTGCTCGAGTCTTGTGATGGATAGGCAAGGCATTTCATCTCCGGTCTTCGACAACAACGACGGCGTGAACAACTACATCACCAAAGCGTCTCTCTTCGATCTACAACGACAAGTGCAAGGCACACAATCAAGATTGCGAGAGCGCATCGAGAACATCTCCATCGAGATTCATCACTCCGAAGCAAGGAGAAGGGACTACTTCGACAAGAAGCTTGCCGCACATAAAGAGGAGCAAGATGCAAGGATGGAGGAGATTCGGGCCTTGATTAAGTCTTCTTCCCCTTCGTCATCTTCAAGACGGCGACGTTCAAGCCACAAGTCTTCGGCGCCTAAGCGATGCAAGTGCAAATCGTCCTCGTCCACATCTACATGGCGACCACCATCACGCTTGTGATCCACATCGTCATGAAGGGCAAGTCACCTCAAGCATCATGTGCACGCATTTACGACGAACGACATCTTCTACGAGCTCAAACACGACAACGACACCATCATCATGAAGATGCTCCACAAGCGCAAATGCACAAGTCCCAACACGCCAAGTCGAAGCTTCATAAGCACAAGAGAAGACCGCGAGACGACCACCACCAAGACGGCGCTACGGCTACATCTACCACTTCGGCATCTTCGCCAAGTGTTCTCAAGGCATCTTCGCCTTTGGATGTACGGCATCTTCGCCTACTTCCCACGTGTCGCCTACATCGACTTCATCAAGTCCAAGGCGACCACCTCTGAAGCGAGGGCGACACTTCCATCTTCGAAGCCCTCAAGGAAGATGGCGAGCATGGGACATTCCCTTCGGTCATGGAGACGAGCTATGAGGTGCCACATCATATGGGCCTCCCACACCAAGACGGTGACAAGACGGTCGAGCAAGGGCCATCCCCTTCGACCACGGCGACGAGCGCGAACCTCTTCAACAACATGAAGACGACGCCCACATTGGATTCATACTCCGAGTCAAGCTACGCGACCGCGCATGGAGACATTTGCACCTACATCTCTCCGGCACCCACATATGTCGAGATGCCCCAATTGCCATGTGAGGAGAGCCACCACCACATGAGTGACATGAGTGACTACACCATACGTGACATTGAGAGCATTTCCTATGAGAGGATGAGTGTGACCACCACTAGCCCCACACATGAGAGCATGCCACACATCCTATGTGAGGTTGAGCGCCATTTGAGTGACTCCACCCACCATACGAGTGAGAGCATCCTTGAGGGAGTGAGTGAGCCACAACACTTAGTGAGTGAGGTAGTTGACACGGCACATGAGGCCACTATGATTTCTAACGACTTAACCTCTACTCCTAGTGTGTTTTCTTCTTTGGTGCTAGGTCTCCTACATGACGACATGCCTATCCTTGACGAGTCTATTCCTCCATTGGAGACGACGATGGCCATGGTGGACGATGATACACCCCCCACATGGTTCCATCAAGATAAAGATGACAACGAGATGATCTTCAACACCTCACCTACAACACATGAGCGACGCTCCAAAGGTAACATAGGTGATGGTGCTTCTCTTGTCCCACTAGTGGACTCTCTTACCATCGATTGCTCCCATGATGTTGACCCACCTATTACCATGCTTCATGCTAGTGAAACTTCTTCATGCCTTGACTTACCTATTTATGATGATTATGATGATGAGCATGTTGAGTTGCCTAGTTGTGATGCTATGCTTCATAGGATATCATGTGCAAATTCTATTGGTCACATTATGTTTGATAATTCATTGACCTTGTCATATGCTATGAGTGAGATCTCCCATATTGCCTCATTTCAATCTCAACATAGTAACTATGCATGCCCCATTAAAATCAATCCCATTTGCACTTATGGCATAGATGACGAGATGATGGTCATTGGCCTTTGCTTCTCTTGTGATGATATTGCCATGCTTCCTTTACATGATTTATGCAATTCATCTAATATTCCATGCCATGATCACATTGTTCCAAATATGCATTGTTTTGGATGTTGTCAATATTCTCCATGTGATGTTGCTACTCATGCTCATGAGGAGACCCCCATAGTTTCCTCATACATATTTGGAGATTTTGATTCATCCCATCCTTTGCATGATTCCCATAATTGCGTGCACCATATGCATTCCATGAATAACAATGCTCTAGATATTTCTCATGATGCATTACACAATTCGAGTCTCCATTATGCTATACATAACAACAAACCTATCATGATGGATGACATGTTTCTATATCACACATCTCATTTATTTGAGCATTGGCTATTTTGTGCTAACCAACACATGCACGTGTGCATCATGATGGATGATGTGTACATCTACCACGCACACACAATTTTCCCTTTGTCTTTGTTTTGTGTAGGTACTCACGTATACTCGTCAACCTCTCAGTCCCAAGAGTTGACAAAACGAGCTCTTGAGAGCAACGATGACTTGGGATCACGTGGACTTTCATTCCCACCATTCCTTTTGCGCAAGGACTACGCGCATCTCTTCTACTTGGCTCTCACACGGCTATGGGCTATTTACCACTTGCCACCTTATGCTCATTTTACCGTGTTCACTTTGCATGTTATGCTTGCTTCTATGCCTTTGCCATGCACTTGTGACCCTTGCTTGCATCTACCCATGATTCACCATTATGCTACTCCTATGTGTATTTGCATGCTCGGTGGAGATCCTAGTAGCTATTGCCATGTTTATCATGTGCCTCATACTATTGTTGATTCTTGTGTTGGGAGAGTCATGATGTTACATTGCTATTTACATAGGACTTCTTGCCAATACCATGAACCTACTTTCCTCATATCTTGCTTTCATGCTTGTGCTATGCCATGTGAATTATTCATGCGACTATTTGCACACATGACATGCTTGTCATGATTCCTTCTAGTAGGTTGCATCTTCGCACTACTAGCTTGCTTGACTTGATCTCTATGATTGATTGCTTAGTTGCATCGCCCATGTTCCACTATCACTTGCTTTCTTGGGTTGATGACATATATGTTCATGCCTCTCACATAATATATCTTGGGTATTGTCGCTTGCCTCCTATAGTTGCCTCTATACTTAATGACATTGGAGACTTGGACACTATACTTGTGATGCATGCTTGCTTGATTGAGCCTCTTCTATTTGGTTGTTATCGCATCACATGCTTACACACCATGCCAAATTCCTTGTCCTTTCTTATGATGAGCATGATGCATACACTTGTTGGGTATCTTACCACACGAATGATAGGTTTTGCATTTCCGCTAACCTCATTTGTTTTCCAGTGTTTGTCATGTCCTCTCATTTTGAAGGATTCACAAGGCATTACCGTCATGAGACATATTGGTTACATAAAGGCATACACGATGTGCGACACCAACATTTTCGACATCCTCATAAAGGTGAACTCTTTCCTTTGAGCCATCCTCAAGTTTGCATATTGGATGGGCCATACTTTCATTGTTGTTTCCTTCTTCTTGTCTACATGATACATCTATTGGATGGAGGATCGACATTGGATATTGGCTCTATGGACCTTTACATTGAGGCGCTTCGGACTTATTGGATGCACCTTCGGTTTTCCACTCTTGCCACAACATCGAGCATTGGTATACCAACACATCCATATTTGTTGATTGTGCTCATACTCATGCTCGATGGACATATCATACTCACCACAAGTTTGCACCATATGCATGGATTGACTCACATTATGCTTGCCTTGTTGCATCTATTTCCATGACATCCATGATATATGAGCTTGTTCACTTCCTTACCAAATTTGTTGTGATCTTCCTTGATGGCATATTCATACATCATGATCATATTGCCTACCATCAATTGCATGATAACATAATCATATTGAGCATCCATTACTATGTTCATGCTTTTGATGCACCATCCCATTATGACATCATATTGCACCGTGGTTGCATTGCCCATACTCATAACACAATTGTATGCATAATGATTGCATTTGTTCCCATGAATGCTTTGCATACCATTCTAGATCATTTTGATAAGCTTCATGCGCTTTGTCACGAACTATATTGCCACACGGACTCATTCTTACATGATGGACACTGTGTGGGCGCTAACCATTGTATTTCCGAGTGTCGTTTGTGTTTGCTCTCTTTGCATGTCTACCATCCCGACGACACCGTGGACTACTTGGATTGCGCCATGTCTTCAACTTCGTCCAACTACAAGTCCGTCTACGACAACCGTTTCCATGGTGATGAGGATCACGATCCGAGGTCGGATCTTTCCCAAGGGAGGGGAGATGATGCGGAGCATCCCACGTTCATCCCCATGTACACTCCATCTACTCTCCAAGCCTCAAGGATACATAAGATGAGACCTCGACTTTGCGCCATTGGACCTAAGGTGAACTCGCTCCTTTCCGAATCTTCCCTTTCCGCATGTAAGACATGGATGCTACTTCAAGAGCGGACCTTGTGCATACTCAGGTACACCCGAGGAGACCATGGAGAGCCCAAGGTCCAAGGCCAAGTGTGCGCGGAAGGCGAAGGAAGGAGAAGGAGAAAGAAGACCCAGGGCGAGCGGCACTACCGCCAACACCAAGCGGTACTACCTCTAAAGGCCCCCGAGCGGCACTACCGCCGAACTTCCGCTCTACTGCCGCTCAACCCGACAAACTCCTGTGCTCGAGCGACCCGGGTCCGGTACTACCGCCCGGTCCAAGCGGCACTACCGCTTGCAAGCAGTACTACCGCCCTCCCAAGCGGTACGACCGCTCTTCCTGTGCGCAACCGCGGGCCTTTGGCCTTGTATCCCCCCTCTCACTTACCCCTTCGTGGCTTAGACTATAAATAGACCACCTCCCCCTCCTTTCTAGGGTTAGCTTAGGTTTAGCTCATGTTTGTGTGAGAGCCTTTGCTCATCCACTTGGCTACTTCTCCTCGGAGCTCGGGACCTCTTGGAGAAGATCCCCAAGCGGATTCAAGACCCCTTCTAGGGTGGACCCCATCAAGACCTCCTCTCGGAGAAGAACGACTACCGTTTGTATCGTCCTTTGTTGACCTTGAATCATGTATCTCCTTTGTGTTCATCGATCTAGCACTTGTGTGATTGATCTATTGTCGGTTGAGTGAATTCTCTCTCGTTTTCCCCGTGTTTTCCCTCTTGTTCTTCCGCGTGTTCTTCGTGATTCCCCGTAGGATCCGCTCCAACGTGAAAGATCGTCCACGTAGGGTTCCGCCCTACATCAAATTATTGCAGAAAATTGGGATTGCGTCATCCTCTCGGCAGCCCTTTATCCTGTTCATAACCAGGAGGAATCTGGCCCAGTAACGATGTACTGTTTCAGCGGGCTCTTGCCGAATTCGAGAGAGATCGCTAATGTTTGGGTGGGCGGGTGGAACTAGATCCGGAACCCCGTCCAATTTAGGACTCAAGGGCCGAGAAGTTTCCGAACTTGGAAGTTTGGATTTTTGAATGTTATCCAATGAGTCCAACCCGCCGCCTGACTTTAAGTTCAGGGCTTGATTGACATCCGTCCCTCTGCTGGAATCCAGCATGGAGGGATCGGGAATCCGGACGCAACTAGTCCTTAAGATACAAGAAGAATCGCCGCATTGTTGCTCTATCACAGCAACATGATGGGTAGCCTGGGGAGAGTTGATCTCTCTCGGATCGGTTTTAGGCCCGATCCGGTCGTAGTCTGTGGCGACTCCCAGGGCAGCGATGCGATCCAAGAGCTCGTTTATGGAGGAGAGCTCGATCGGATCTAACTGTTCGGCAAGTTCCGAACTAACCTGGAGATTGGTTTCGATGACTCGAGAGGTCATCGTCGGTATGATGGCGGATGGCGGTCATAAGAAAACCACCTAGCCGAAGAGTCTGGCCAGCGGCCAAGGCTCCTTTGGCGATAGTATCGTCTTTAAAGACGAGATGAGGCATCCTACCTGACAGCGACGACACAGAGGAACTCTCAATGAAAGCACCAATGTCGGTGTCAAAACCGGCGGATCTCGGGTAGGGGGTCCCGAACTGTGCGTCTAGGCGGATGGTAACAGGAGACAAGGGACACGATGTTTTACCCAGGTTCGGGCCCTCTTGATGGAGGTAAAACCCTACGTCCTGCTAGATTAATATTGATGATGTGTGTTACAAGAGTGGATCTACCACGAGATCAAAGAGGCTAAACCCTAGAAGCTAGCCTATGGTATGATTGTTGTTAGTCCCTCGGACTAAAACCCTCCGGTTTATATAGACACGGATAGGGTTAGGGTTACCAGAGTCGGTTACAATGGTAGGAGATCTACATATCCGTATCGCCAAGCTTGCCTTCCACGCCAAGGAAAGTCCCATCCGGACACGGGACGAAGTCTTCAATCTTGTATCTTCATAGTCTTGGAGTCCGGCCGATGATGATAGTTCGGCTATCCGGACACCCCCTAGTCCGGAACTCCCTCACCCCTCCTCACCAAGAGCAACATGAGGTCGACAACCCTCCTCACCAAGAGCAACATGAGGAAGACAACCCTCCTCGCCAAGAGCAACATGAGATCGTCGATCCTCAACGACATGGGCGTCTTCATCCCCGACCCCGACACAATGAAGAGCAACGATATGGCAAGCTAAAGTTCACCATGCCCAAGTTTACCGGAAGCAATGACCCCGAAGAGTACATATCATGGGCATTGAAGGTTGACAAAATCTTCCGCTTGCACAACTACGAAGAAGAGAAGAAGATCGCAATGGCATCCCTCGAATTCCAAGACTACATCCTCATTTGGTGGGAACAAGTCATTGAGCGCCGAGCGGCAAGAGGTGAACCACCCATCACCACTTGGGCACAAATGAAGGATGTAATGAGAGCACGATTCGTGCCAAACTAATACAACCGTGACCTCTTCAAGAAACTCCAACAACTCAAGCAAGGAACCAAGAGTGTTGAAGAGTAATAAAAGGAAATGAAGATTGCCATGATACGAGCCAATGTCAAAGAAGATGATGATTAAACTATGGCACGTTTCTTGAATGGACTCAATCACCCTATCAAGAAGATTGCTGACTTCCAACCATACTCGAACCTCATCGAGCTAGTGCATCAAGCTACCAAAGCGGAACGACAATTACAAGACGACTTCAAGTATGCCAAGTTCTCATCCAAGTCCTATGGCCTCTCCAACAATCAAGTTTTGACGACTCCAACACCTTCTACCTCAACCAAGCCATCTACAAGCAACGGCGAAAAGTCAAATTACAAGAAAGCTACGACAAGCTCAAGTCGTCATCCTCCTACAAGCAACTTCAAGTCGAAAGCTTCATCATCATCTACTCCAACCGATGAGACCATCAAGACAAGTTCCATCAAATGCTTCACATGCAGAGGCCGAGGCCACAAGTCTTTCGAATGCACAAACAAGCGCACCATGATCCTCAACGACGACGGAACCTACGACTCAATGAGTGAAGGAGAAATGGAAGCCCTTGAGCAAGTGGCCATGCACCGACAAGTGAACAACGACGATGAAGATGATCAAGTCTTTTGCGACGAAGATTCAAGTCACGCTCTTGTTGTCTCTAAGGTCTTGACTCTTCAACATCAACAAGACGAAGATCAAAGATACCATATCTTCCACACAAAGGCCAGCATCAATGGAAGGTCCATCAAGGTCATCATCGATGGAGGGAGTTGCCACAACTTAGCAAGTGAGGAACTATGCTCCAAACTCCAATTGGCCAAGATGAAGCACCTGCACCCCTACAAGGTTCGATGGCTAAGCGACAACAGCACAATCCAAGTCGAGCATAGGGTACAAGTCTCTTTCAAGATTGGAGCTTACGAAGACACTTCGGAGTGTGATGTCCTTCCGATGACTGTGTGCCACCTCCTTCTTGGACGGCCATGGCAATTTGACCGAGGTGTCATCCACAATGGGCATACAAATCACTATAGCTTCAAGATGAAAGGGAAGGAGTTTGTGCTACGACCTATGTCTCCAAGCCAAGTACTCGCCGACAACCAAGCCACCCATCATGGAGAGAATAGTGAGAGAGAGAACCACCATAAGGAGAGTGAGCGCCACAAGCCCAAATTGAGTGCCTCCACGATGAGCGGCAATAAGAACTTAGTCCTATTTGCCACCAAACTTGAGATGAGAGAAGTGTGTGAGAACCCATTGAGTGTCCTACACTATGTCCTATTGTGCAAGGACGAGGCACCAAAAACTAACAACTCTCACAATCTACCTTTGGCGTTATCTTCTTTTGTTGCAGGAATTCCAAGATGTTTTCCCCGATGAGCTACCTCCGGGTCTACCTCCACTACGAGGCATTGAGCACCGAATCGACCTCATCCCGGGAGCACCTCTTCCTAACAAGGCCCCATACCGCGTTAATCCCGAAGAAACCAAAGAAATACAAAGGCATGTAAAGCATCTCATAGACCATGGACATGTGCGTGAAAGTTTGAGTCCTTGTGCCGTGCCGGTCAGTCTTGTGCCAAAACGAGACGGTAGCTTTCGCATGTGTTCCGATTGTAGACCTATCAATGCTATCACCGTTCGATATAGGTACCCCATTCCACGCCTTGATGATATGCTTGATGAGCTTAGCGGTGCCACTATGTTTTCCAAAATTGATCTTAAAAGTAGTTACTATCAAATCCGCATACAAGAGGGTGATGAATGGAAAACCGCTTTCAAAACAAAGTTTGGTCTATATGAGTGGTTAGTCATGCCTATGGCTCGGAAGCACCCGGTACCTTCATGCGTCTTATGAATTATGTGTTTTGCCCTTACATTGGTGAATTTGTTGTTGTCTACTTTGATGATATCCTTGTGTTTAGCAAATCTCTCAAAGAGCATGTCACCCACCTTCGCACCGTGCTACAAACTCTTAGAAAAGAGCAACTTTATGCTAATATAGAAAAATGCCTCTTTGGTGTTGATAAGCTTGTTTTCTTGGGTTTCTTAGTATCTTCTAAGGGTGTTCATGTTGATGAATCTAAGATCAATGCTATTAAACTTGGCCCCAACCAACCAATTTGCAACAAGTGCCTAGTTTTCTTGGTTTAGCCGGTTTCTACCGTAGATTTGTAAAGGATTTTAGCACCATTGCTTCACCTTTGCATGCTTTGAGTAAGAAAAATGCACCGTTTGTTTGGGGAACATCCCAAGACATCGCTTCAATGAGCTTAAGAATTTGCTTACTCATGCTCCCTGATGAGGACATCAATACCATTGTTACACCCACAGCCCCTGCTGCTATACATACTAGACCAATTACTAGAGCTCGCGCACGCCAACTAAATTACCAGGTACTTTCGTTTCTTGGTAATGATTCTAATGTTCATGAGAATATGATGCTGCCTAAATTGGATACATTTGTTTTGCTTACAAATGAAGGGCCTAGCTTGGAGAAGGATGAACATTGGAGCAAGAACAAGCATGGAGATGATGGCATGCGCAAGGGGAACAAGAACAGAGTTACAAGTGATGATTTCAGGGCTTTGAAGCCACCATAACGGGTGCATGAAGCCTTGGACGAAATATACAAGATGCCACTTCATAAATTTTGTCCAGAGGCTATTCTAGGTGTTGTGTCACCTTATTATTGGGCCAGGCCCATGTAATTTCGAAATACATAAGTATAGGCTATTTTTAGAGTCCGTATGTGTGGGGAAACAAGAGATAGGGTTGATTTCGGACCCCTCCACCAAGGGCCACGAAATTCCCCCCTCTCCTCCATATATACAGCCCTTAGGGCACTGTTTAGACTTTGGGTTTTGTTTAGATTAAAAGTTCGCCATAGCTGCAACCCACAGCCGTTTGTGTTCAACGACCAGACCAAGGCGTCACAGAACCCCACCTTCATTAATAAAGCTTTCCTATTATATTCGCAATATCTAGATTGCAATCTTAGTTTCTTGCTTGTTCTTTGTTTGCTCGCAGGAAACAGGCCCTCGTGGTCAGGTTGATCGTGCTCCGGCGTGGTCAATAACCCTCGGAAGTTGGTTTAGCGATTGCTAAGGCGCGACGTCTCACACGTTCGTAGTCGGATCGTCAAGGTCGACTCCCACAGAAAACGATAGCCACCATCTCATCGAAACATCAGGACACCTTTGCCTCTATCAAGTGGTATCAGATTTCCAGGTTGCTCGGTGAGATTTTACAGTTTTTTTCGTAGATTAGATCGAGTATGTTCTTCATACCTACAGTCCACGAAAAAGCCACAAAAAAATTAGGGGTAGTTTATCATATCCGAACCAATCTGAGCCTTTGCATAATCTTTTTAGGGTTTTTGCTTTGTTGAATTTGCGGTTGCATCTCGTGTCAAGTTGCTGGTCTTAGAGTAGTCTTTTAGAGCTTCGAGTTCTGGTCATAAGTTGTTACGCCACCGCCGCACCATCATCATCGCCTTGCCATCTACCACCATTGCTTATCCGCCACCGCTCTGAATCCGTATCCATATACCGCCACCAATCCGTATCCATATACCACCACCGCTACCATATACCACCACCGCTGCCATATACCACCACCATATATCCACCACCAATCCGAGTTCTTCTCATATTAGGTTTGTTTTCGAGATCCATCTAAATTCCGATTCGTGTTTCCTTGCCTTCGTACCCATCCTGTCAGTTTGACCTGGGAAGAGTTTTGAGACACTCGCCATTATAGTGATTTTTCGCAACAAAAAGGAGCGCAAAAAAAAACAGAGCGGATTTTTTTTCCAGAGTGTGCTTTTCCCTTGATTCCGTGCAGCGCCGTGATTTTGTTAGTATTCTAGGCTCACGTCTCTAGCACAGTCTAGCCTAGGACCAACACAGTACCGTCGTTGAGCGTTTATTCAACTTTGCATCTCTGAATTGATTATTGCTGACCTTTTTTGCTACCATACTGTCGGGGAGGCTGATCGTGACCCACGAACACCTATGGGACCGGCGGACCGAGTCCCTTTTGGTTCGGTGGGGGGCGGAGATTGCACGAAGAGCAGATCGAGGCGATGCACACGAGCAGTTTTACCCAGCTTCGGAGCTCTCCGGAGAGTTAATATTCCTACTGCTGCTTGTCTGATTATATTGTGTTCTTGCTAGGGAGCACTGAGAGCTACAAAACCTAGCTTGAGTGTGTGTAGTCTCGAATGAGTCGAACCCCCTCTACGTTGCGCATGGGCCTCCTTTTATAGGCTCAAGGGGTCACCAACAGGTGGCAACGTAGACAAGGGCAAAATGGGAAAATGAGTTGCGGTTGGTACAACTACTTTGTATAGTGTATTCTACCTAACTCTGACGGCAAGGGACAAAAACATTAAATGCCCGTTCATGTCGCCTAAACAGTGCAGAAAGGGACCGTCAGGGGCGCCACCGCTTGCCATGATGGCACTCCTGTCAGCGCCGCTTACCGCTGCTCTCCGCTGGCTGCACAGCCTCTTGACACGCACGCCCGGAATGGCCCCATGGCGACACGTTGGTGGATGAGCTGGGCGGAGATGAAGAGGTTGCTGCGCGGCAAGCACCTTGCAGCTGCTGAATCCTGTCGCGCTGGGAGCTTGTCGCTCACCAAGCCTTCCCGCAAGCTCCTCTTGCCGGGTCTTGTCTTCTCGTGCCTTGAGTGGCCTTCCCGGCAAGCTCCTCTTGCCGGGCCTTGTCTTCTTGGCTTAAATACTTTGTTCTTGAATGGCTCCAAAGGAACCATGGAGGACCTTAGCGGTCACTAGGCAGCCCCGCGCTGGGTGCTGCAATTGCCGTGCACGAGTTCGGGATACTAGGGTACCCTACTCTAGTACACCGGCAGGAGCCCCGGCCTGGGCCACCTGCGGTGCGGCGCTGTTGGGCCACGCCCAAAAGCAGTGCTGCGACGCAGCGCTGCCTAGATCACGCCGTTACTCGCTCCGGACCCACCACGTCCCCACGAATAGCACGCGTCGAGCGTGGCGTCGTGGGAGAGATCGTGGGGGCTTTCTTCAATGGAAAAGCGGGCGTCCGCCCCTCTCCCTCCTTATAAACAGGGGAATCAGGGGCAGGTCGTCCACCTCGCCATTGGTGTCCCATCTCGAAAAACCACCGTCGCTCCCCCCTTCTTCTCTGGTCCGAAGAGAGCAACGCTCCGCCCCCCGTCGCCACCAGCGCCATCAACGCCGTCGGTCTCCTCCACCGCCTCCGCCATGGCTCCGAAAGCCGACAAGGGGAAGGGCGTGAAGTTGGCCGAGGCGCAGCAGCTCGCGGCGCTGCGCAAGGCGGGCCCTCTTCCCCCAGCTCGGCGCAAAGGAGCCGAGGAGGCTACTACCTCTTCAGTCGATGGAGGCAGGCGCATCCGCGCACGAAGGTACTCTCCGCCGCCGCATCAGAGTAAGCCTCGAGCGGGTACCCTTTCTTCGCGCTCTTCTTCTACTGCGGGCTCTGCCCGCCCTTTTCTGAGTTCTTCTGCGACATCATGAACACCTACGGGTTTCGCCTCCTTGATTTCACCCCCAACGATGTCCTGACCATGGCGGTTTTCGCACACCTCTGCGAGAACTTTGTCGGAGTCCACCCAAATGTAGCCCTTTTCCGCCACTTCTTCATGCCCCGCGTAGAGAGAGGAGAGCCGCTTGCCGGAGGGATTGCTTGGATCTCGAGGATCAGCAAGAAAGAATCCTATCTGGAAGGAGAGCTTCACGGCAAGTGGGAGGAGGAGAGCTGATTGGTCTTTGGATCGTTGAGAAAACCCGCAGCCCTTCACAGCCCAGCGCCAAACTCCAATAGTCTTGGCAGCGATTGGAGCAACTTGGCGCGGAAGATGCCAAGTTGAAGATTGCCGTGACCGGATCCTGCGCCTCGGGTTTGCGGACTCACTTGTAGGTGCGATTAGGCGCAGACTTCCTTCGCCGCGCCGCTCCCTGCGGGAGAGGAGGAGACCTGCTTGGGAGTTCAAAACCAGCGGATATCATGAGGCTGCGCCGGGCCTCAATTGGAATTTCACCGTCTTGGAGTTGGGCGCAATGTTTACGGTTGTTCAAGCATGACCCGATCACCCAGTGGTTTATGTTGCGAGGGTCGTCCCATTAATGCAACAATTCTTGGCTCGACCGCATCCGCGCCATGATGCCCTGTGCGATTCACATGGGATCGGTCCCACCTGGCAAGAGCCTGCGGACGACGTCGTGCAGTAATTCTTCGACAACTTGGAAGAAGTGCCGATCCGCCCCGACGAGCAGAAGTGGCTCACCCGCGACACCACCGACGCCGAGATGCAGCGCATTGCCACCAGGCTGGAGGAGGCGGCAGCAGCTCTCTGCGGGCGAATTTGGATTCTTGTGGAAGAGGCGGAGGCAGCAGAGGCGGCAAGCCTTGCCGACCGAGAGGAGCTTGCGGCGAGGAGGAGCAGGCCGAGCCCGTTGAGCCGAGCAAGTCCGTCGAGGGCGCCTCCTCCACGTTCAAGTAGCTTGCATGAGCGGAGCCCGCAGCCCCACCAAGAAGGCGTCTCCATAAGGCGGGAAATGACGGGGTGGCAGACGGGCAGACCAGCGGCAGTAGCACCGTCTGACAGCGCTCCACCGCGGCAAGCATCATGTTGCCTGGAGCACCCCACACTGCCGCAACAACTGAGGCGGGATCTCTCAGGCCACCGCTGCCACCCCCGCCAAGCGGCCAAGGGAACCTACTCCTCCACCTCTTCGCACCGGAGGCGAATCGGAGTTTGATCTCTCCGCGCTTAGCTCCGACGAGGAAGAAGAAGAAGAGTAAGCTTCTATGCTGTGCTTGTATTTCTTCAATTTGGTTGCTTTGTCTTGTATCTGATTTGCTTCACTCTTAACTCTTTCCTCTTCAGGGCGCTGGTCCAGAGAGCGTCGAAGAGGGCCAAGACCGCGGTGGTTGTCATCGAAGACGATCCCCTCGTGGCAGCAGGAGGCGCGTCTGAGACCCCCTTGCCGGACCCGGCAACCCTTCCTCAGAGCAGCCCCCAGCACAGCCCCCAACGTAAGTATTTGGTTTATTTCTTCCGGTTAGGTGTGCATGGGTGCTCCTTCTGTGCTGATATCTGACTTGTTGATCTGTGTAGGAGCAGAGCAGCCTCATCAGGAGGGCCCGGAAGTCGCTCCTGAAATTCCGTCTGCTTCAACTACGCCGCCAAGGGAGAATTCTCCGGCAAGGGAGCGCTCTCCGGCAAGGGAGGCTTCTCCGACAACGGAGGTTTCTCCGACAAGGGGCAACGCCGGCGATCCTCCGGCGGTGGAGACTGCGGCCACAGATCCCATCGCAGGTAACCCTTTTGCGTGACAATTTCCCTTGGACTCTTTTTTCTTCTGTTCTTCTTTTCGAACATTTGCTTGATTGTTCTTTATTTTTCCGATCATCAGACCCATCTGCCGGAGAGCCGATGGAGACTGAGGTTGCCGACGAGGAGGATGCGCGTGGCAACACTGACGACGTCGCCACCATGGAGGAAGAGGCTGGCGCCGATGGGTCCGCCAGCAAAGAGGACGCCAAGGCTGCCGCCGCAAAGGCTGGCGAGGTGCAGCGATCGTCTTGGCGACCCTCGAGGCTGCGGGGCGCCCGAGCGCTACACCGACCGCCGATCCCTCTGCCACCGATGCAGCGTCAGGCTCCGAAGAGCCCCAGCCCGGCGCCTACCTGAAGGCCGGCGACGGCGTCTTCATCAAGCTCCCATGGGCGTCGAGCTCCAGGGCGCCGATCGAGGGAGAGACTTTTGAAGAAGAGCTTCTCGCCTCCGCTGGGCTGTCGCTGGTAGATGCGCCAAGCTACAACAGCGGCGAGTCTGAGGAGGAGCAGCTGCTGAAGAAGCTGTTGCCGCTCTACCGCGCCCGACAAGCCAAGCTGGAGTCCTGGGAAGCGCTTGTCGCGAGGGCGGGAGCAGACATGGAGAAGCGCGCAGAAGAGCTCCGGTGCGCCAACCAAGAGGCTCTCCGGGACATGGCGGAAGAGCGGGGGCGACTCGCTGAAGAGCGCACAGCCTTCATCCTTGAGAAGGCTGAGGTCGAGGAGCAGCAACGGCTTGCCGGCGAGAAGCTATCTGCGCAAGAAGGTGAGCTGGCGCAGCGTAAGATCAACCTTGACAGCTATGAGGAAGAGCTTGCCGCGCGCGAGCAGTCACTTGGCGGAGCTCTCAAGGAAGCAAAAGACGCTGCTGCAGCTGCCGAGGCTGCTAAGAAGGAGTTGGAGACAAAAGTGACGCAGCTGGAGGCTAGTCTGCAGAAGAGCGGCGAAGAGCTCGCCGCGCTAAAGCACGAGCGCGAGAAGGACGCCTACACTCTTGGCGAGTTGCAGGGCCGTCTCGCTGAGAAGATCAAAGAGCTCGATGCCGCCAAGGACTCCAAGGCGGATCTTGAGCTGAAGCTGACCACCCTGATGGAGACGCTGGACGGCGCCAAGGAGCGAGAGGTGGGTCTGCTGGAAAAGATCAAGGCCAACGAGGAGCTGTTGGCGAATGCTACTGCCGCCCAGAGCACCTTCAGGGAGAATGTGGAGCTCTGGACTGAAGGTCTTGTGAATATCGCCGCCGCCATCGACAAGGAGCTGATGGAGCTGGGGATGGTGGATCTCGGGTACTCCTCCGACGAGCGCCTCCAACCCAGCGCCAAGCTCAGCCTGTTCCTCAAGGGCGTGGTGACGGCTCTCCAGCGACTCCGGGAGGAGATCCCGAAGCAGCTGGCCGAGGAATCGCGCCAGATCTGCGCAGGAGCCCTCCAGAAGGTGTTGATGAAGGTGGCCTTCTGCAATCCAGGCCTCAACCTCGACAGCGTCCTCAGATCCTTGCCGCCGAATGCCGATGTGGAGGCGCTCAAAGCCCTTGTCGCTCCCATTGTGGACAGGGTGGGCAAGATCAAGCGGGTTGATGGCGACCGTGTAGACTAGGCCGCCAATTTTATCTTTCCTTTGTCGCTGCTGATTATGTTTAGGAGAACAATTCATTAGATCTACAACAAGCTATTTTTGTAATATAACTCTATCTTAGGCAATGATCGCAATGTTATTTCCTTTACTTGATTCCTTCCTTTGTATATTTGTGCCCTACGCTTTTAGGGAACTTGTCGGCGTGGGCACCTTTGCCGCGAGCGCTGAGTGCGGAACGTCAGCAGCCTGCTGGCGGTGCCGCCTCCGACAAGCAACCTTGTCGCAACTAGCTGCAGCTCACTTAAGTTGTTGAGCGGACTCGAAACAAAGTAAGGGCGCAAACTAGCTACGAGTTGGTTCCTCCGCGCTCAGGTTTTCCATACAAAGTACTATCGTTGGAGGAAGATAACTTATAAATTTAAAAAACTGATTGCTCAACTTTAGCAACTTAGCTTTTCTGTCGTTTGCTTCCCGGTAAGGCGAAACTTCCTCGAGTGACGCTTGGCGGCCCACACCATTATCTTCTCCTTCCCCCCCGGCTAACTTGTCGGCGAAGGAACCTTCCTTTCTTTTGAGAAGAAAGAAGAGAAAATAAAGTTATGGAGCCTTGTGGCTCGTTATTACTTACCTGGTGTGGATGCTGCACAAAATGTCAGATAACACATGCAAAATGATGATGAAAGCATGAAGTTGACAATTTGCGCGCTACACATGAGCTTTACTGATGCACGGGGTCTGCGCCCGGCTTTGTACAAAGGATTACATGCAACATGGGCAAGACTTGTACAAAAGGTGGTTGCCGGAACGGGTTCCGGCAACCGCGTCCTATGGGTAAAACTTATGAAGATGCTCTATGTTCCCGGAGTTGCTCACCGGAATGCCATCTTCGGTCTCAAGGCGGACAGCGCCAGGCCTAGTGACTCGTTTTACCCGATAAGGGCCTTCCCACTTTGGCGTCAACTTGTTGGAATTCTTGGCGGACTGAACGCGCCGAAGAACAAGGTCGCCTTCCTCGAAACTTCTGGCACTAACTTTGCGGCTATGGTAGCGGCGCAAAGCTTGCTGGTAACGAGCAGCTCGTCTGACAGAGCTCAAGGCGATCCTCCTCAAGGAGCAGCGCGTCATCTTGTCGCAGCTGCTCTTGCTCAAGCTCATCATAAGTGAGTACTCGAGGTGATCCGTATACGAGTTCCGTGGGGAGAACTGCCTCTGCTCCATAGACTAGAGGACTCGATTTGGCGTCGTCCTGATCGACCAAAGAACCACCGGCAGCTCCTCAATCCAGTTTCTTCCGCACTTGTGCAGCCTGTCGAAAGTTCTGGTCTTGAGTCCTCGCAGCACTTCAGCGTTTGCCCTCTCTGCTTGACCGTTGCTTCTCGGATGAGCAACAGAAGCAAAGAAGACCTTGGCGCCAAGATCTTGGACGTATTGCATGAAGGTGCGGCTCGTGAATTGTGTGCCATTGTCGGTGATGATCCTGTTCGGAATCCCAAAACGGCAAACAATCGACCTGAAGAACTTGACTGCTGACTGTGCTGTCACCTTCCTCACTTCTTCCACTTCCGGCCACTTTGTGAACTTGTCGATTACAGCGTACAAGTACTCAAAGCCCCGACAGCTTCGGGAAAGGGGCCGAGGATGTCGAGCCCCGCACCGAAAATGGCGAGGATAAAGGGATTGTCCGGAGAGCTGAGCTGGCTGGTGTATTTGCTTGGAATGGAACTGGCACGCTTCACACTTGGTTACTTGTGCAGTTGCATCCTGGAGGGCTGTCGGCCAGAAGAAACCTTGCCAGAAAGCTTTGCCGGCAAGTGCTCTTGCGCCAATGTGGTGACCACATATGCCTCCGTGTATTTCTGCCAACAGTTTTTTTCCATCTTCCCGGTGAATACACTTCAATTTCACTCCGTTGAGTCTTCTTCTGTACAGCGTGCTTTCAACAAACTGGTACATACTTGACTGCCGGGCTACTCTCTCCGCTTCTTCTTGCTCTTCGGGAAGTTCTCCTGTCTGAAGGAAATGGACAATCTGCTGCGCCAATGTTGGAGCTTGCGGCTCGGCAACAAGGATTAAAGGCACATCTGCTGCTGCAGGAACATCAGCTTCTACGGCGAGAACCTGCGGCTCAGCCGGAGCTTGATGATCCCCGGCAAGCTTGCCGGAGCAAAACTTGTCGGGAGCGTCTGCTTCAACGAAACAAACCCTTAGGCTGTCGAGCAGATGCTCCTCGGCAATATCGGCGCTGATCCTGGGGGCCTTCTTTGCGGCGGCTTCAGGGAGCTCCGCCGGAAAGTAGTCACCAGAAACCAACTTCCTCTTCTTGCTTTGCCCAGTTGATGGTGTTACGGTTGGTTGAGTCAGCTTGAGCACGAAGATCCCTGGTTCCACAGGTAACCTAAGTGCGGCGCACTTTGACAGGCCATCAGCGATATCATTCTGAGCTCTTGGAACATGTTCCATTTGTAGGCCGTCAAAGTGCTCTTCTAGCTTTCTCACTTCATCAACGTAGGCTTCCATCAACGGACTCTGATAATCTTTGTTTACTTGGCGGACGACAAGTTGCGAGTTACCCCTGATAATGAGCTTCTTTATCCCAAGGTCCGCTGCGATCCTGAGACCGGCAAGCAAACCTTCATACTCTGCAGTATTGTTCGTTGCTTGCTCCTTGGGAAAGTGCATCTGGACTACGTGCTTGAGGTGCTCTCCGGTGGGTGCGATAAGCAGCACGCCCGCACCGGCGCCTTGCAGCGAGAAGGCACCATCAAAGTACATCAGCCACTCTTTACTTGCCTCCTTGACGGGGATGCTCGTCTCCGGAATTTCTTCATCTTGTGTTGGCGTCCATTCTGCTATGAACTCTGCCAATGCTCTGCTTTGGATAGTTGAAGTGCTTTCAAATTTGAGGCCAAAGCTTGACAGTTCCAGTGCCCACTCGACAATCCTGCCTGTTGCTTCGGATTTTGCAATATTCTCTTCAGCGGAAAACAGTGACAACTGTGATCTCATGTGCTTGGAAGTAATGGCGCAGCTTTCTCGAGGCCATGAGGAGGCGAAAATTTCTGCACACCGTACCTTGACCTAGCCCCCTGTAGAAGGGAACTGACAAAGTACACCGGGCGCTGCACCATCCTTTTCTGCATCTTCTCATGCTCCTGCGCAGATCCGCCCTTGTCGGGACCAGAGCTCGTTGGTGAAGCCCCCTGCTTGTCGCTGGATGCATCTGCCTTAGTTGCCGGCTCATCATCTGCCTCCCTTTCCGCTACTAACGCAGCACTAACCACTTGATTGGTTGCCGCTATATACAGCAGCAACTTCTCTTGTGGCCTAGGTGCGACAAGTATTGGAGTGGAGGACAGGTACCTCTTTAAGTCCTGCAGCGCAGCCTCCGCTTCGAGTCCACTTCATTGGACCTGCCTTTTCAAAATCTTGAAAATGGCGGGCGCTCAGCAGAACCTAGAGATAAACCTCTTTGAGAGCAGCCACGCAACCGCAAGTCTTCGTACATCCTTGGCGCGCTTTGGTGCTTCAATCTGCTCAATGGCCTTGATCTTGTCGGGATTGGCTTCAATTCCCGCCGAGACCACGAAGAACCGAGAAGCTTGCGGAAGGGACTCGAACACGCACTTCTCGGGGTTGAGCTTGAGGTTGATCTTGCGCAGATTTGCAAAGGTCTCATCTAAATCTTGAACCAGAGTTGCTTTGTCCTTGCTCTTGACCACTATGTCATCCATGTAAGCTTCTACATTTACGTGCATTTGCGGCTCAAAAGCGTCATGGACTACTCTTGCAAGCGTTGAACCAGCATTCTTTAGCCCAAAAGGCATCCGTACAAAGCGTTATGTGCGGATGGGGTAATGAATGCAGTTTTCTCCTCATCCTCTTACGCCATGAAGATCGATGATATCCTGAATATGCATCAAGAAATGAAAGCAAATCACATCCAGGTCATGGAGTCAACAATCTGGTCGATGCGCGACAAGGGAAATGGGTCTTTGGGACAAGCTTTATTAACATCTGTGAAGTCGATACAAAGTCTCCATTTCCCATTTGCCTTTTGTACAACTACCGGATTGGCCAACCACGTGGGATGGAGCACTCCTCTGACAAGGCCCGCTGCTTCCAACTTCTTGATTTCTTCTGCTATGAATTCTTGGCGCTCCACTGCCCGTTTTCTGACTTTTTGCTTGACGGGCCGCGCGAGGACAGATAGCTAGGTGATGCTCAATTACTTTCACAGGAACACGGGGATGTCGGGGCGGTTGCCATGCAAACACGTCGACATTCGCCCGCAGAAAGCAATGGCGCGCCTTCCTATTTAGGGTCGAGAGTGGCACCGATGGTGAAGGTACCACCGTGCCGTCCTCCTTGGCGGGCACCTTCTTGGTCTTGATGGAGCTGCCATCGTCTTCTTGCACTTGCCGGTGGAGCTCGATGGTGCGTCCTCGGCGGTAGCGCAGCACTCAAAGAGGTTAAGCTTGCGGAGTGGGCATCGAACTCTTGCGGACTTGGTCTTCTTCCCCGGGAGCTTCAGCGACAAGTGATTTGCTATCTGTTGCAGCTGCTGCCTCCGGTAAATCTTGTCGGCGCAGATAAGAGCATCCTTCTTGTCGCCATGGATGGAAATGACACTTATCGGGCGGGCATCTTGAGCAAGTTGTATGCATAATGAGAGGCTGCCATGAACTTGGCGAGTCTTTGGACGACCAAATATTCCATTGTAAGGCAATGGAAAGTCAGCGACGTCAAGCGTGACCCTCTCGATCCTGAAGTTTAGTTCATCGCCAAATGTTACCGCAATGTGATCTTCCCTTTGGCTTGCTCCTTCTGGGTTGATTCCTTGGAATGTGCCGGTCTCTTGAGCTTCTTTGTCGGGGATCTGAAGCTTACGAGTCTGCGGACGAGATCAGGTTTAAGCCGCCCGCCGTCAACTAGCATCTTGGTGACCTTGAGGTTGCGGATAGTTGGTGAGACCAACATCGGCAAGCACCCGACCGCAGATTATGCGATCGGGTGGTCCTCAATATCAAAGATGATAGGCGTGCTGGACCATTTTAAAGGCTTGCGTGACTCTACGGATGGTTCTGCTGCACTAACCTCTCGCATCCATTGCTTGAGTTGGCCGTGTGAGGTATGCAGAGAAGCACCGCCGTCAACGCAGAGGACCTCCGTGGCTTTCTGAAATTCCTGCTCATCAGCCTCATCGTCCTCCATATCTTCATCGTCATCGTCGTCTTCATCCTTGTCGCGGCCGCGGGGAGGTCTGTCTCCTTGCCGCTGCTTGGCTTTGCCGCGGCGTCCTCCCCGGCCGGGTCGCTTCTTGCTAGCTCCCCCAGCACCTTCCTGGGCCTTCTCCTTGTCGCGCCGCTCGTACTCAGCTTTCTGCTGTTCAACAAGCTGCTCGACCTTCTTGCAGCTCTGGAGGTCGTGGCCCTTGGTGCGGTGAATCTTGCAGTACTGTTTGTTGGAGCTGTCCTGCTTGTCGGCGGCCGCCACAGGCTTGCAGTCGGTGCCAGCGGCAATCTCCTTGCCGGAACCACCAACTTTGGATTTCTTGGCGGCGGCACTACCGTTGCCGGACTGCTCGACAACTAGTACCTCTTTGCTCTTCTTCCTTCGGTTGCTCCGCCGCCGACTCTTCTTCGCCGAGGCGGTCTCCTCACTGTCAGATCCTACTTCTGCATTCTCTCCTGGGAGTCTTCTTCCTTCCTCAGCACGTGCGCACTTGTCGGCCAAGGCATACAGCTCACTGACGTCCTTGACTTTGCACATCGCCATCTCCTCCCTCATCCTGCGGTTCCGCACGTTTTGATGAAATGCGCTGATCACCGCGGCAGGGTGGACATCTGGGATGTTGTAGTGCACATGGCTGAATCTCTGGATGAACTTGCGCAAGGACTCTCCCTCCTTCGGGCGGCGAGATGAAGGTCGCTCTCTTGGCCATGAGGCTTGTGGCACTGTATGAAGGCGCCGACAAACTGATGGCATAGATCTGCCCAAGAGGATATGGAGCTGTCCGGCAAGTGCATGAGACAATATCTAACATTGGGCTTGAGTACCAGCGGGAAGTAGTTGGCGAGGATCTTGTCGTCTCGTCCCCCCGCAGCTTGCACAGTGATGGTGTAGATGCTGAGGAACTCCGATGGATGCGTCCTGCCATCATACTTCTCTGGCACGTCTGGCTTGAAATTTTTCTTGTCGGGCCACTGGACTTGCCGCAGCTCACGAGTGAACGCAGGGCAACCTACCGCGTATGGCAAGTCACCTGGTTCCCCTGGCGCATGCACGTCAACAAAGGGCCCAGCGCGCTGGTTGGATTGACGCCGCGCTTCTCTTCGGCGCTCGATGCGAGTTCGAGCGTCTTCTTGTTGCCGTTCTTGAAGAACTTGGCGCTGATCATGACGAGCTCGTGGATCCGATGACGCGGTGGAGTCGCTGTCAAGGTGGATCCGACGAGTCGGCGATCTTGGCCTTCGGGATGGAGAGTGCATGGTGGTCGCACCCCCACAGGTCTCGCCGCCACCGGCTCGTGCCTTGTCGTCTCGCCGCGGCAGTGATGTGCTTGGTTGCCGCGGAACGTCGCCGTTGGCAAAGCCGATGAGACTCTGAATGGTGGCCCTCCATTCGTCGACCTTGTCAGTCGTTGGAGGGTAATCCAGGAGCAGTTGAGCTCGCGCCAAAGCTTCCGCTTGAGTGTTGGGCGGCAGCGAACGGTGCGAGGAATGGGATATGCTCGGACTTCTCAATATGTTAGAAGGAGCAGTATCCCGTCCAGGCGACCGTGCCCCGCCTACACCAGCCTGTTGGCGCGCGAGCTGTTCTTGAGCGTCTCTGGATCCACCAGCTCGATCTTGGCCCAACGAACGCATGGCGCTACGAGCACCATGACGCTGTCGGTCTCGCGCTTCCTGAGATGGATGCGGTACGTGTACGGACGCCGAGGTTTGCGCCGCCTTGTCCTTGGACTTGGCAGCGTCATGAGCTCCCTCGCCGGCGCCCGTTCTTCCGCCGGCGTCTTCCCCACCACTCGTCGGCTCCGGTGGTGGTGGGTTTGACACGGACGGCTCTGCTTCCGCCGAAGCCTTCTTCTTCGGTGGCATGTTGATGAAGATGATGAAGATGTTGCTCGTGTGAACGCCGGATCAGGTTCACACAGCCTCGACGCCCCCTACCTGGCGCGCCAAAGATGTCGGGGAGGCTGATCGTGACCCACGAACACCTATGGGACCGGCGGACCGAGTCCCTTTTGGTTCGATGGGGCGGAGATTGCCTGAAGAGCAGATCGGGCGATGCACACGAGCAGTTTTACCCAGCTTAGGAGCTCTCCGGAGAGATAATACTCCTACTGCTGCTTGTCTGATTATATTGTGTTCTTGCTAGGGAGCACTGAGAGCTGATCACATAGGAAAAAGATTCAATAAATTCACTCCATTTGGCATGACGCTTGTTCAACTTAGTTTGACCTTTTAAGTACTTAAGCGTTTCGTGGTCGGTATGTATGACAAACTCATGAGGTCCAAGATAATGTTCCCAAACATGTAGCACACGCACTAAAGCATACAATTCTTTGTCATAGATGGGATAGTTAAGTTGAGCACCCGAGAGTTTTTCACTAAAATATGCAATGGTTCGTTTTTCTTGCATCAAAACTCCGCCAATTCCCGTACCACTTGCATCACAATGGACCTCAAAAGTTTTGTCAAAATTGGGCAAAGCAAGAATCGGAGTGTGAGTAAGCAAAGACTTGAGCTCATCAAAAGCGGTGGATTGCAAAGATCCCCAAAAAAAAGGAGCATTCTTCTTACTCAAAGCATGCAAAGGAGCGGCAATAGTGCTAAAATCTTTCACAAAGCGATTTATAAAACCCATAAGACCAAGAAAGCTACGCACTTGTTGCAAATTGGTGGGTTGGGGCCAAGTTTTAATTGCTTCAATTTTAGATTCATCAACATGGACACCCTTTGAGGATATAACAAAACCCAAGAAAACAACTTTGTCAACACCAAACGTGCATTTTTTCATGTTTGCGTAAAGACGTTCCTTGCGAAGAGTTTCTAAAACAGCCCTAACATGATCAAGATGCTCTTTCATGGTTTTGCTAAACACAAGAATATCGTCGAAGTAGACCACAACAAAGACTCCAATATAAGGGCGAAGCACATAATGCATAAGGCGCACGAAAGTACCGGGAGCCTCCGATAAACCCATAGGCATCACTAACCACTCATACAAGCCAAATTTGGTTTTGAAAGCAGTTTTCCATTCATCACCCTCTTGAATGCGGATTTGATAATAGCCACTTTTAAGATCAATTTTTGAGAAAAAGTTGGCTCCACTAAGTTCATCAAGAATATCATCTAAGCGAGGAATGGGATGCCTATAGCGAACGATAATAGAGTTTATGGGTCTACAATCGGAACACAAGCGGAAACTTCCATCGAATTTAGGCACAAGTATAACCGGAACGGCACAAGGGCTTAAGCTTTCACGTACATGATCGTTGTCGATGAGTTGTTGTACTTGCCGTTAAATCTCCTTAGTTTCTTCGGGGTTGACACGGTATGGAGCTTTGTTTGAAAGTGGCGCTCCGGGGATGAGGTTGATTCGGTGCTCAATGCCTCGTAGAGGAGGTAGACCCGGAGGTAGCTCATCGGGGAAAACATCTTGGAATTCCTACAAAAGAGATTGAAACACTAAAGGTAGCTCGTGAGAGGTGTTAGTTTTTGGTTCTCCATCCTTGCACACAAGGACAAAGTGCATCATGCTCGATGGGTTCTCACACACTTCTCTCATCTCACTTTTTGTGGCAAATAGGATGAGGTTTATCTCTCTAGGCGAAGAGGTGCTCAATTTTGGCTTGTGGCTCTCACTCACTTTTTGGTGGATCACTTTCTCATTCTTCTCTCCATGATGGGTGGCTTGCTTGTCGGCTATCACTTGACTAGGAGACATAGGTCGTAGCACATACTCCTTCCCTTTCATCTTGAAGCTATAATGATTGGTTCGCCCATTGTGGATGAGACCACAGTCGAATTGCTATGGCCGACCAAGAAGGAGGTGGCAAACGGTCATTGGGACCACATCACACTCCAAATTGTCCTCATATGCACCAATTTTGAAGGAGACTTGGACCGTATGCTTGATTCGTATAGTGCCGGAGTCGCTTAGCCATTGAACCTTGTAGGGGTGCATGATGCGGAGCATCCCATGTTCATCCCCATGTACACTCCCATTACTCTCCAAGCCCCAAGTGGACATATGACGAGACCTCAAACAAATGCCATTGGACACAAGGTGAACTCGCTCCTCTCCGAATCGTCACTTTCCACATGTGAGACATGGCTACTACCGCCAACGTGTGTGCTATGCATGTCCAGGAACAAGGAAGAAGGCAATGGAACAACTACGAGCATTGGACAAGACGGCGAGGACACCAAGTACAAGGACCAAGAGAAGAAGCTGCCCGAGGCTACAGCGGCTGGAAGTCCGACCAGGACCGGACGTCCGAAGACTCCCAGGCTCCGGACGACCGACGACCATCAGCCACCGGACGACCGACAACGTCCGGAAATCCGACAAATCCACACCGAAGAAATCGCGGACGTCCGACAAATGCACCGGACGACCGGACCCTCATGAAACCACGGACGTCCGGTACCCATCGGACGACCGGCGCCTGTGCGCTGCCATGTGTTGGGGCGCAGCCCATGTACCCCTTCACTTACCCCTTCGTGGCCCTAGACTATATATGCTCCTCCACCTCCTCCTAGTTAGGGTTAACGTTGATTTAGCTCATTTGTGAGATAGAGCTTCGCTCATCCATATCGGATCTACTCCACGAGAGAGACCGCGGCCCCTCTTCGGAGAAGATCCACCTTGGATTCAAGACCTCCTTTGCGGAGAAGACCATCATCAAGACCTCCTCACGGACAAGAACGGCTACTGTTTGTATCATCCTTTGTTGACTTTGGATCATGTATCTCCCTTTGTGTTCATCAATCTAGCACATGTGTGATTGATCTTGTTGGTTTGAGTCATTCTCTTGTGTTTTCCCCGTGATTTCCCTCGTGATCTTCCGCTCGTTCTTCGTGTTCCTCAGAGGGATCCTCTCCAAACGTGAAAGATCGTCCACATAGGGTTCCGCCCTACATCATCTTGGTATCATGAGCCACGTTGATCATGTTTTGGAGCCCCTACCCCGTGTTTGCTAGCTTGATTTTGTTGTGTTCTTCCCCAAATTAGAAAATTCCCCACCAAAAATAGCCCCAATTTTTTTTTGTGATTTGTTAGTGCGCTGATGTTTTGTTGATTTTAATCCATGGATTTGCTTGGTTTCGAGTGGATCTAGCATCTCCCCAAGTTTCCCCATCTTTCATCCACAAAATCTCTTCAATTTTGACCCCGAAATCTCCATTTTCCGCTCAAAACCGCGTCCCGGAGCTCAAATCCCGCGTTGACCCCCAACCACCGGACGTCCGACCTTTCCCGGACGACCGGAACCCCTAACCCGAACCGAATTTACTGATTTCCGACTTTCCCGGACGTCCGACGCCCAGGACATCCGACCTTTACGGACGTCCGTAACCTGTAGTTTCAGATTTCGGCTGATTTTTGTTTTGTCCATAACTAATTCATACGGACTCCGTTTTTCGCGTTCTTTAGCTCGTTGAAAAGCTCTTGACATCCCCTATCCCACAAAAATACCATCAACATCATTTGATTCCATCAAATTTTGTGATTTTTGGCATCTTTGCCTAGGGCTTCCACCACATCATGCACATAGCCCCCACCGACTTCCGCAACCTAACCAATTTTGTTCCCCATAGCATTAGTGGTTGGTTGAGTAGTGATTTGGGTCTCATAAGGTGTTTCGGCTAATTAGGTACGGTTTCTTCTTCATCAACCACCACCACCACTTCCGCATAGGCTTACCCAACATACACTTACACCCCAACTTAACCCAATTTTGTTTGTGTTGTGAGTTGTGTCTCCTAAGGTGTTTCGGCTACTTAGGGACCGTGCTTCCAACTCCGACACCGTTTATAGTCCACCATCTTACCCTCCACTTCCGCATTGCGTACCATAACCCATCATTGCATTTCCGCAATCCCATTGAGCTTCCGCAACTGCCACCACATTCCGCTACCACCATTTGACATTTGTCATTTGAGATTTTGAGTTTGTAGTTTTTCCGTTTCCTAAGGTGTTTCGGCTACTTAGGGTCGTGTCTCCATCATCTTGGTATCTACATCAAGAACACCGCCACTCATCATCGCCAAGGACGGTAACCTCGACGACACCATTGTATATTCCCCTTACAATTGCATTGTTAACCCCTAGCCCATTTTGCGTTACTTGCCTATCGAGACTAGCCATTTGAGTATTGCCGGCAACGTGACTTGTGCACATTAGTGGTCCGTACCTTCCATTGCATATGTACCATATCATATTGGTATCATATCTTGTGCCACAAGTTTCTTCCCGCATATACACAATTGCTATCTTGTTTGTGCATTGTGCAAAGTGGCCATAGAAAAAAAAAGAAATAAAGCTTTTAAGCAAAAGAGAAAGAGCAAAGAAGCTTGTAAGCAAGTGCCATAGCATCATAACCACATTGCACATAAGATTGTCATATCCGATCATCTTGGATCATCTTGAGAAACACCGGGAACCATACATACATAGCATACTTGGGATAGAAAGTTTATCCATTTTGCATCTTATAGGTTGTGCACAAGTGTCGTATCCGCCTATTGAGCAATCGTGCTAGTGTCTCTCTTGAGTTGTGCAACACGAGCATTTTGGTGGATTCCACATTTTGAGCTCATTCCTTGGTTGCACGGCCCCATTTATCTATCCGTGTGTGCGTTTCGGTGTGCCATTCATTGCTATTGGTCTACTTGTTTCTCTTGCGAATTTGTGAATCTCTTTCAACATTACTGAGTCTTGCTAACATTTTGCATCAAATTTTTGTGCCACTATCCTCTCCGAGCTCCACCATAAGCTTTACTTATGTAGGTGTGAGAAACCGACAAGAATTGGTACCAATTGTGCTATTTCCTTGTTACACATTGAGTGATCTTTGATCCATTTTCAACATCGCTCGCCCCCTTTCTATTTTAGTTTGCTTCTGGAGTTCTTTGTTGATTTGGTGTTGTCGCCTTTTACCGCTGTTTCTGGCTCCAGTTTAGCCTGCACTCTCTCTCGCATACCTCGCGAGGGGGCTAGGCAGGCGCCCTCGTGAGCGTTTTTCCTTTCTCTGCCTTTCGTCTGCTTTTTCACGAGGCACCCTCGTTCGAGCCCACAACCTGGCGCACCTCTCCTAATCCATGCTCCTCGGGTACCGCGATACGAAGTGCTGGGTCAAGGCTAGGGTGAATGATAAGCCTCCTAGCGAGCCTCCTAACGAATTTTCTGCAGTTCCCAAGAGCCCACCAAGTCAAGGAAGGCCTCGATAGGCACTAGGAAGAAAGTGCCTCGTGAAGAGGAGGCTACCCCGAATGTGCCAAGCTAAGTTATCTCTACACAAAATAATGACACAACACAGAAATGACAAACATAGCATAGTGATTGAGAAATAATAGTTCGATACATGCCCCTCCGGGGCCCATACTGGTTTCTTTATCGATGTAGGAAGGAAAGGAAGAACAAAATAAAAGCGGCGCATGCCCCTACAGCGATCCGCGGAGGCGGGCTCTCGGCGTCGTCCTGAGCTCAGTCAGACCCCTCCTAGCGCTTCACGGAGGCGCGGCGACGAGATGACCCGCTGCAGCCTTCAAAGCGAGCGCGGCGGCGTGGCGGCTGGTCGTAACCACCGCTGCTAGAGCTGATGCCGAGGGAAGAGCCGACGTAGCTGGACGAGACGTGGTCGGCACCAAGCGCAGGTTCGCCCTCATCCTCATCACGACCATCGCCAAGGCCGAGCACCTCCTCACCGTCTTTGACCTCGGGGCAGCGCCCGGCGCGACGACCATCTTCCCCAAACACCCTCACGTAGAGGGTCACGTCACCATCATACTTTAAATGGAGGGTGCACCGCCTGCCCAGGCCACGTGCGCGGGGAAACATCTGCCAACCGCGGGCCAGAGCTATGTTGCCCGCGGCAGAGACCTCGACGCGACCCAAGAAGCCCTGCTGCAGCAACCGTCTACTTACAGCCAGAGCCCGCCTGGACCAGAGGCTGGCAGCTCGTCGGCGAAGAAGCGTCGGAGCTGAAGCCAGTTGCCGGCCGGGTTCTCCAACCAGACGAAGAGCTCCTGCAGCACCTCCGCTGAGTGGAAGCGCGGCCTCAACCACGTCATGTCTCCCTTCATCGACAGGGCAGCCACGCCCGGAGCGACCCCTGCCACGTGCAGCGGTGCCACCGCGGGAGCGGGGGGGGGGGTGGTGGGGGTCGCGGTGCGCTTGCGGGGAAGGCCGCGTCCCCGCTTGGGCGCCGGAGAGCCAGGCCCCTCGCGAGGGGCCTTCCCCTTCTCCGCGGCAGAGAACCTCCTCGACAGCGCCATTAACGTCGCTGCTGGCAATCGAACAAGGGGGAGAAGCGAGCGGAATGGGAAGAGATGGGCGACCGGGGCTCTGCCCGGCCCCTCCCCATTTATAGCAGGAGAAGGCCAACCAGCGCCCCCCATGATCACAGGTAATGATGGTTTTTCCTTGCATGCAGCAGTGACCCGTCAAGTCGGACAGTTGCCGAGGCAGCATGGGGAAGCGGAGACACCCACGTCCAATCAACCGCCACGCATCGACCAGGCCGCGGGCTATTGGGGCCCGCGGTGCTTCGCACTTGCCCTTTGGCTTCGCCTTGAAGCCAAGACCGAGCGCGCCTTGGGCCTGGGGGCTACTGTCGGTGTTCTAGGAACGGGGGTCCCCAGACTTGCCTGCCTGCGGCCCACGGCATGGCTCTGTGATCAGGCCATTACGGCCCATCTTCACCAACAAGCATTCAAGACCCTTGCAAGGGGCCAAGCCTCGCGAGGCATACGACGCAAGACCTCCTCGGGAGCGGCCTCACCAGGTTGGCTCGCAAGGGGCAGAGAGATCAAGGCAAGGCAAACCTCGCGAGGTTCTCGTGACGTGAGCCATGACAACCAAGGCCAGGCGGGCGCCAGCGCACACAGTTTCCATGTTTCCTCTTTGGTTCTAAGGAGGCAAGCGTAGGTTTCCATATCAGTGCAATGAGACCAAGACTAGCAGGATGGCAGGACGGAGGTCACCATGGAGCCCAAGGTGGCGTCACCACTAGAGCCTTTTGCAGGCGAAGACTGCTTTTGTCAGGATAGCTTGTACTAGCTGTCCCCTTTCAATTTGGCCGTTGTTTGCTCCCTTCCCGCTCAATATTTGGGGAGAGGAACAGGGCCTCAATAAATAGTACTAGCCACTATAGTAGGAGGCATCTCATCTTGAGTAATCCTCACCCACTCACAAGTTCGCCCAGCACAAGAACACCTTGCCTCAGAAGGCTGTTCTTCCCCTTGTACTGTTCATCCTCAGCCCAAGAGGCAATCCACGACCACACACTGGAGTAGGGTATTACACCATACCGTTGGCCCGAACCAGTATAAATCTTGTGTCCCTTGTGTTGCGAGTTTGTCGAGCTAGCCTCTGAGATTGTAGCGAGGTTAGGGCGTCGATCGGTAGGGGGAGATCTTCGTGCGCACCCCAGTGTTTGAACCTTGAGAGTTTTGCCGGAACCCGAGATCCGATAGAGGCCATAAGTCCTTCGAGTGTACCAACAAGTGCACCATGATCCTCAATGAGGACGGAACCTATGACTCCATGAGTGAAAAAGGAAATTGAAGCCCCTAAGCAAGTGGCCATGCACCGACAAGTGAACGAAGATGATCAAATTTTTTGTGATGAAGATTTGAGCCCCGCTCTTGTTGTCTCCAAGGTCTTGACACTTCAACATCAACAAGACAAAGACAAAATATGCCATATTTTCCATACCAAGGCCGGCATCGATGGAAGGTCTATCAAGGTCATCATCTATGGAGGGATTTGTCATAACTTGGCAAGTGAAGAACTATGCTCCAAGATCCAATTGGTCAAGATGAAGCACCCACATCCCTACAAGGTTCAATGGCTAAGCGACTCCGGCACTATCCAATTCGAGCATATGGTGCAAATTTCCTTCAAGACCGGAGCATACGAGGACACTTTGGAGTGTGATGTCGTTCCGATGTCCGTTTGCCACCTCCTTCTTGGACGACCATGGCAATTAGACCGAGGCGTCATCCACAACGGGCGACTGAATCACTATAGCTTCAAGATGAAGGGAAAAGAATACGTGCTACGACCTATGTCTCCAAGCCAAGTGATCACCGATAAGCAAGCTACAAACCATCATGGAGAGAATAGTGAGACAGTGAACCACCCAAAAGAGAGTGAGCACCACAATCCCAAATTGTGTGCCTCCACGATGAGCGACAAGAAAATCTTAGTCCTATTTGCCACCAAAAGTAAGATAAGATAAGTGTGTGTGAACCCATCAATAGTTATGCACTATGTCCTTTTGTGCAAGGACGAGCCACCAAAAACTAACACCACTCACAATTTACCTTTAGTGTTATCTTCTCTATTGTAGGAATTCAAAGATGTATTCCCCGACGAGCTACCTCCGGGTCTACCTCCTATTCGAGTCATCGAACACCAAATCGACCTCATCATCGGAGCACCTCTTCCTAACAAGACTCCCTACCGCGTCAACCCCGAGGAAACCAAGGAGATCCAAAGGCAAGTACAACAACTCATCGACAACGGCCATGTACGAGAAAGCTTGAGCCCTTGTGACATCCCAGTAATCCTTGTTCCCAAGAAAGATGGTACATATCGCATGTGTTCCGATTGTCGTCCTATCAATGCTATCACCATGCGTTATCATTACCCCATTCCATGCCTAGATGATATGCTAGATGAGCTTAGTGGATCCACTATTTTCTCTAAGATTGATCTTAAGAGTGGCTATTACCAAATCCGCATACAAGAAGGTGATGAGTGGAAAACCGCATTTAAGACCAAATTTGGCTGATATGAATGGCTTATTATGCCAATGGGTTTATCTAAAGCACCTGGTACTTTCATGCGAGTCATGCACTTTGTTCTTTGCCCCTACATTGGCGTATTTGTTGTTGTCTATTTCAACGAAATCCTTGTCTTTAGCAAATCTCTTAAAGATCATGTCACCCACCTTAGAACCGTTTTACAAAATCTTAGAAAAGAGCGCCTTTATGATAATATGGAAAAATGCTCTTTGGTGTTAATAAGCTTGTTTGCTTTGTTTTTGTATTATATTCTAACGGTGTGCATGTTGATGAATCTAAGATCAATGCTATTAAAACTTGGCCACAACCAACCAATTTGCAACAAGTGCATAGTTTCCTTGGTTTAGCCGGTTTCTACCGTAGATTTGTTTAGGATTTTAGCACCATTGCATCCCCTTTACATGCTTTGAGTAAGAAAAATGCACCCTTTGTTTGGGGACCATCCCAAGATACATAATTTAATGAGCTTAAAAAATTGCTTACTCATGCTCCTATGCTTGCATTACCCAACTTTGACAAACCTTTTGAAATTCATTGCGATGCTAGAGGTAATGGCATAGGAGGTGTGTTAACGCAAGAGAAGCGCCCCATAGCTTACTTTAGTGAGAAACTTTCCGGAGCACAACTCAATTATCCCATGTATGACAAAGAGCTATATGCTTCAGTGTGGGAACATTATCTTCGCCCTCATGAATTTCTCATTCATACCGACCATGAAACGCTTAAGTAACTTAAGGGTCAAACTAAGTTGAACAAGCGTCATGCTAAGTGGAGCGAATTCGTTGAGTCATTTACTTATGTCATCAAATACAACAAAGGTAAGGAAAATGTTGTGGCGGATGCTCTTTCCCGCAAATGCATGCTTGTTACTCAACTTGAATTGAATGTCATTGGCTTTGAGCACATAAAAGACTTGTATGTGCATGATCCTACTTTTGCTATTCCTTATGCCAAATGTTTGACGCATACATCTTGGGAACGCTATTACACCAAAGATTATCTTATGAGAGCTAACAAACTTTGCATCCTCGAGTCTTCTCTTCGTTTGTTTCTTTTGCAAGAAAGTCATGGAGGAGGACTAATGGGACACTTTGGACGCGACAAGACATTCGCAATGCTCTCCAAGAACTACTATTTTCCCAAGATGTTTCGCGACGTCTCATGCTTCACCAACTGATGCTCTACATGTCGCAAAGCTAAGTCTAAAGCTCAAACCCATGGTCTCTATATGCCACTTCCAATTCTGTATCACCCATGGGAAGATATTAGTATGGTCTTTGTGCTTGATTTGCCTAGAACTAGAAATGGCAAAGATTCCGTCTTTGTTGTTGTGGACTGATTCTCTAAAATGGCACATTTCATACCGTACAACAAGATAGATGATGTTTCACATGTTACAAATCTTTTTTGTAGGGAAATCTTACGCCTACATGGAGTGCCAAAGATGATTGTCTCGGACCGCGACGTCAAGTTCTTGACTTACTTTTGGAAGACCTTATGCGCCAAGTTCGGAATCAAGCTCTTGTTCTCTTTGGCATAGCATCCTCATACTAAAGGCCAAACGAAGATTATGAACCGAACGCTCTCCACTCTCATACACGTGTTGATCAAGAAGAACATCAAGGAGTGGGAGGAGTGCCTACCCATCGCCGAGTACGCCTACAACCACGCAAGACATTCGACTACTGGCAAGTCCCCTTTCGAGGTCTTCTACGGTTTCAACCCATTGTCCCATTGGACATTCTTCCTCTACCACTACAAGAGCGCATCAACATGGACGCAAGTGCACGAGTCAACTACCTCAAGAAGATGCATGAAGATACAAGGCACACCATCGAGCGCCAAGTACAATGACTCCCGACCAAGCTCAACTTCAACAAGCAACCCATAATATTCAATATTGGAGATCTCGTGTGGCTACACCTTCGCAAGGACCACTTCCCCAACGAACGCAAGTCCAAACTTCTACCACGAGCCGATGGACCATTCAAGGTGCTAGCATGTTACAACAACAACGCTTACAAGACCGACATCCCGCGCATCAAATAGACCGGGAGCGACATCTCCAACGTCAAAGATCTAGCTCCCTACCATGGTGATGAAGATTTAGATCCGAGGTCGGATCTTTCCCAAGGGGGGGGGGGGATGATGCGGAGCATCCCAAGGTCATCCATATGGATCTACCTACGTCTCCCATGACACCACTTGGACCTATGACAAGAGCTCGAGCAAAGTCTATCGAAGATAAGGTGAACTCGCTCCTCTCCGAACTACCACTTTCTACATATGAGACATGGCTACTACCTCACGCGGAGACCCTATGTATGATCAGGTATTTGGAGGAAGGCCATGGAGCAGCTACACTCAATGGACAAGACGACAAGGACACCAAGTACAAAGATCAAGGAGAAGGACTGCTCGAAACTCCCAGCCACCGGACGACCGACGCGTCTTGGACGTCCGATGCCTAGAGGCTCCAACCGGCCGGCCAAGTCCCAGCCTGCGCACACTCCAGTGGCCGGACATCCGACCCCTACCAGCGCCTGGACAGCCGAGTACCATCGGACGACCGGCGCCAACATCACCGAGCCAGAACGTCAGAAGTATGGAAGCCCCCGGACGACCGACCACGATCGGACGTCCGGCCACGACCGGACGTCCGACAAAGCCCCAACAGAGCCAAAACATCGGACGTCCAACCCTGCCTGGACGACCGATCACCAGCGAGCGTTCGGACGACCGATGACGGTCGGACGTCTGACACCTGTATGTTGACTGCGTGTTGGGCCGAAGCCCGTGTACCCCTTCGTCAACTAAGACTATAAATATACCTCCCCCTCCCACTTTCTAGGGTTAGCAAAGGATCAGCTCATTTGAGAGATAGAGCTTCGCTCATCCACTTGGTTACTTCTCCATTGGAGTCCACGGCCTCTTCAGAGAAGATCCCCCAAGCGGATTCAAGACCCCTCATGGGAAGACCCCCTCAAGGCCTCCTCACGGAGATGAACTAGTTACCTCTTGTATCGTCCTATGTTGGATTTGGATCATGTATCTCTTTGTGTTTCGAGGATCTTGCATATGTGGGACCGAATCTTATTGGTTTGAGTGACTTCTCTCGTGTTTTCCCCTCGTGTCCTTCGCGTTCTCCATAGGATCCCCTCCATTTCGTGAAAGATCAGGCGTATAGGGTTCTACCCTACATCACATACTCTGGGTATCATCAGATCTTCATGTCCAAGGAAGATGAATAGAAGACCTCGTTGATCACCCCATGTGGTACGTACTGCTTTGTGCGCATGCCTTTCGGGTTAAAGAGTGCCGGGTCCACTTTTGCAAGAGCAGTCGAGCTTGGTTTTGAACCACTGTTACATTGGAACATTGAGGCTTATATGGATGATATTGTTGTCAAGACGAAGGATAGATTAACCCTCATCCAGGATTTGGAGGAGAAATTTGCTAATCTGCACAACATCAACTTGAAGCTAAATTCAGAGAATTGTGTGTTTGGCGTTCCCTCCAGCAAGCTACTTGGGTTCTTCGTGTCCCATCGTGGGATTGAAGCCAACCCCGACAAGATCAAGGCTATCAAGAAGATCCAGGCACCTAGGACAATCAAAGATGTGAGGCGTCTGACAGGGTGCGTTCCCGCACTTAGCAGATTCATCTCCAAGTCTGCTGAGCGCGCCCTGGCGTTCTTCAAAAATTTTAAGAAGGCAGGGCCCATGAAGTGGACCCCGGAGGCAGATGTAGCGCTACAGGATTTGAAGATCTACTTATCATCTGTGCCCACCTTGGTTGCTCCTAACCACAAGAGTCATTGTTGCTGTACTTAGCGACAACTAATCAAGTGGTCAGCGTGGCCCTAGTAGCATAGCGGGAAGTAGAGGAATCATAGAGTGAGCAAGGCCCGGCAGGAACGGATGAGGATCAGGAACAACAAGAGCAAGATAGGAGGGGCAACTCCAAGAACGTGGAAAGGAAGAAAGTGGTGCAACGCCCAGTGTACTTTTTTAGTTCGCTGTTACAGGGGGCTAGATCGAGGTACTCTGGTGTGCAAAAGTTGAGTTTTGACCTCATCATGGCCTCAAGGAAACTGCGCCACTACTCCCAAGCCCATGAGATTACGGTTGTCACCCGCTTTCCGTTGCAAAGGATACTCCGAAACCCAGAGGCTACCGGCAGGATAGTGGAGTGGGCTTTAGAGTTATCCAGCTTTGGCCTGAAGTTTGAGAGCACATCAACAATTCCGAGCAGGGCATTAGTAGAGTTTATTGCAGAATTGACGCCAACCCCTGATGAAGAAGTGCTGGAAACAGTTGTCCCCAGCAAGGAAGCGCCCCAAGAATGGATATGTATTTTGATGGTGCATTCTCCCTACAAGGTGCAGGGGCTGGCGTGCTTCTCGTTGCTCCCACTGGGGAGCACTTGAAGTACGTCTTCCAATGCATTTTCCCCAGGAGGAAGCAACCAATAATACAACTGAGTATGAAGGGCTCCTTGCCAGGCTTAGGATTACCACAGAATTAGGAATTAAGAAGCTGATCATTCGAGGAGATTCAAAACTTGTGGTGAGACAAGTCAACAAGGATTACCAAAGTCCATTGATGGAGGCATACATTGAGGAAGTGAGAAGATTGGAGGAGCACTTTGACGGATTGCAAAGAGAGCACGTACCCCGTGCGGAAAACAGCATAGCTGATCATCTGTCAAAGTGTGCTGCAGAAAAAACTTCCTGTGGAACCAGGAACTTTTGTTCTCCATCTTACTCAGCCCTCCGTATCCCCGGCAACAATGCCCGGAAAAGGAGGAAGTTGGACTCCGGTAAGCCTCTCTCGGTAGAACCTCTAGGGGCTCCTGGTAGGGACCTTGCCGGAAACAACTCCCCATTGATTGACGGGTTGCGCCCTCCTGCCGGGCCACTGGTGCCCGCGGTCGATGAACACGCTCCCGCGGATGAGGAGGTGCCGCTAGTCCTTGTTGCCGAGCCTCAGGCTCCAACTTGGGCAAGGCACATAGTTCATTTCCTCCAAACTGGAGAACTTCCCGATGAGCAAGAGGAAACTGAAAGAGTAGCCCGGAGGGCCAATATGTATCAGTTTGTCGATGACATTCTATACAGAAGAAGGCCCAACGGTGTGAAATTGAAGTGCATCTGCCCGGAAGAACGAAAGGAACTGCTAGAGGAAATACACAAAGGCATGTGTGGCTCGCACATCAGATCAAGGGCATTAGATGGGAAAGCATTCCGGCATGGATTCTATTGACCCACAACCCTCCAAGATGCGGTCGAGCTGGTCACTAAGTGTGAAGCCTGTCAGTTCCATTCCAAGAACATCCATCTGCCTGCACAAGCTCTTTAGACAATCACTTTGTCATGGAAATTTTTGGTCTGGGGGCTCGATATCCTCGGCCCTTTCCCCCAAGCTGTCGGGGGCTTTGAATTCTTGTTCATTGCCATCGACAAGTTTCCAAAGTGGCCGGAAGTATATGCCGTGAGAAAGGTGACTGCTTAGTGAGCTATCAGGTTCTTGAAAGGATTGGTGTGTCGCTTCAGGGTCCCTACCTGGATCATCACCGACAATGGCACCTAGTTCACGAGCCGCGCCTTCATGCAATATGTTCATGCCCTCGGAAGCAAGATATCATTTGCCTCTGTGGCACATACAAGAAGCAATGGACAGGCTGAGAGGGCAAACGCTGAAGTGTTGCGAGGACTCAAGATGAGAACATTTGATACGCTGCAAAAGTGCGGCAGGCGATGGATTGATGAGCTGCCGGTTGTTCTCTGGTCCCTCAGAACGATACCAAATTGAGCTACCGGGCAGACTCCCTTCTCCCTAGTCTATGGGGCAGAAGCAGTTATCCCCACGGAACTCATTTACGGTTCACCTCGAGTGTTGTCTATGATGAAGTTGGGCAGGAACAGTACTGGCGTGACGGAGCTGTGCTTCTCGAGGAGAACCATCTCCGGGCTGCTACGCGTGCTGCACGCTACAGCAAGCCCCGAGTCGCTATCATAGCCGCGGGATTCATGCCTGGTGTTTTGAGCAAGGTTTCCTTGTCCTTGGGCACGTTCAGTCTGCCAAGGGTACGAACAAGTTGACGCCGATGTGGGAAGGCCCTTATAGGGTAGTTCGAGTCACCAGACCTGGCGCAGTCCGTCTGGAGACCGGAGATGGCATTCAATTGCAAAACTCATAGAATATTGAGCATCTCCGCAAGTTCTACTCAGAAGGCGCGGGCTGTCGGCCCCGCCCGCAGCCACCCTTTGTACTGAGCCTTGCCTCAGTTGCATGTAACCCCTTGTACAAAGTCAAGCGTAGACGCTGAGCAGCAGAGAAATAAATGAAGCGCTGGGGGGCCCCTGACAAGTTGCATGCATGCATTAGCATTTCATGAGCATCGCATGTTCATGTAGTTAAGATCGCATATGGCATCATTTCCATCTGCATACAACTACAGGTTCCTGCCGAAAACTTGGCCTCTAAGGGAAGCTGGAAAGATGAGCCAACACTACGATCTCCGGCAAGCCAAACAGATAAGTTATTTCTCTTGTCCATACGTGTTCTATAAGAACTTGTGCGTAAGAGAACCTCGCCTCTTTTTGAAACTTAGGTTCTCCCATCCCTTGACTCGAACGTTGCTTCGGTCTGGATGGTCGCAGTGGCATTTGTTAAAAAAAGATTGGCGGGGGGTGGTCCCTCGTCACAATTTGTGCCCAGTAGGCTTAACTCCCCGGTAACAAAGTAGAGGGTACCGGCAGGATGGCCTGGCGGATGAAACTCGTTTATTTAGAAATAAAGAGGCACTTCGCCTCTGCATGGACATATACAAGCACGAGTCCCCGACAAGGTTCATCTTTTTCATTAGTATGCTGATCAAACAAGTACAAACCTTACAGGACACATACATGGATTCAAGAGATTACATTATTTGAACTAAAATTTGGAAAGTGCCTACATATTTAAGATTGAAAAAAGATAAGTGCCCCGTAATGCCCTTTCTTGTCCCTCTCCTCCTAGGCACAACAGTCGAATGCGAAGAGGGAAAAGGAGCACCTGGGCAGAAGCCCAGCCTGATCCTGTCGGGCGCCAGGAGAGGTAGCCTGGTGGGGGTGGGAGGGCACCGGCGAAGGCGTCGAGGGAGAGCATGGAGGAGGTGAGCCGTCAACCGCTATCACCAGGGCCAGCAGGACACAGCACGGCTAACGGAGCTACCGCCCGCGAGGAAGCCTGTCGGGGTCTAGCTGAAAGGCTGCTGGAGGAGCTGGAGGCGCCACCCCCACATCTGCTCCCAACTCCCTGGCAAATTACCTTGCCGGAGAGGAGATGCAGGTACAGTTGGTGTTGCGGCCTCCTGACGGTGACGGTCCGGCTAATGCTCAGCCGGAGTCAGAGTCGTCACCCTCCTGGCCGGCTCCATTGTCGTCGTCGTCACCGTCCTCCTCGTCGCTATCGCTCGAGGAGGAGCTTTCATCGTCGGTCGAGCTCTCCGCGCAGCACCCTAAGCGAACACCCGAGCTCCCAAAAACCTTGACCGAAAGGAGATCATCCTCCATTAACTTAAAATGGAGGACGTGTCCTCCTGACAAACTATGGGTGTGAGCAAAGGTCTTCCAGCCTCGGCGGAAGTACATAACATGGAGGCGGGAAAGTCTACGTCTATCCAGAAGCTACCATTCCCGCAACCCCTCATGTGCAGCCTCAATGCTCGCGGTTGTTCAAGCTCCATCTCCCTCGCGAATGGAGTAGGAAGGCGGAGGCGGCCACGCAGAGGCTTATATAGCCTGATGAAGAACACCTGAGGTGGGGCCCCCACATGGCCCTCCAACAGAGGAGGGGCGTTTGACGGAGGCACAACCGGAGCGCCTCCCTGGCCTCCTCCTCGAGCGCGATGACGACCACCACCTCGCCCCCTCCCTCCTCCTCTCATGGAAAATTCCACTGCTGCTTCATCCAGAGGAGGGGGGATGCGCTGTCGAGCAGAAGCTCTCGTTGCCGCCCTAGAGCACCGCCACGTCCACGCCCTCTCACCATGGCGAGCAGGAAAGGTGGAAAGGGGAGAAGGGATGTGTATGAGCAAACACACCGCTCCAACCCCTTTTATAGAGGGACGATGCAGGGGGATGGCCTCTCACCCAGGAGGCAACTGCCCTGCTCCTCCAATAAGGCTTCCCTGCGCCTTCAACAGCTCGAGGAATCTGAGCCGACCTTCTACACCAACGAACGATGTCTAGTTTTCTGCCATAATGCCCGTCCCCATGCACTCCACATCCACCGCCTACCATGCCCAATGCATGAGGCACACATGGCAGATGCACTAGAAGAGGGAGGCTAGTGGAATGTCAGTTTCCGCCCCATGATAGTGGGGCGTGGGCAATCCACAGGCTATGATCTGGTTTTTTTCCATAATGCTCAACACAAGGCGCAGGAAAACCGGAAACCGGCCCGGGCTTAAGATAATGAAGAAGCAAAGAAGATCTCAAAGGGGCCGGTCACTTCTATGCCCCTGCTTGTGCACTGATTAGGGCCTACCCCAAGGACGCACGACAGCGCGTTCGGGGCAGGCCTGGGGGCTTCTGTCGGTGCAACAAACCATGGGTCCATTGCCCAGACTGTGCACGACGCACGACAGCGCGTTCGGGGCAGGCCTGGGGGCTTCGGTCGGTGCAACAAACCATGGGTCCATTGCCCAGACTGTGCACAGGCACGAGAACAAGATCACATCAGCAAGGTCAGATTGAAGGCTCTCATTGCTGGAGCATCTAGAGAGGGAATAGTGGCACTGGGGGAGGCAAGTGAGGCGAGGGTACGCGGGGGCACAGTGAGATGATGAAGAGTGACCTCAGGATCTCTGACAAGATGGAGTTGGAGATTGAGTGGTGCTAGGGGAGAGGGAGACGAGGCGAGGCATGATATACAATGGCGGTGACAGTGACTGCAAATTGTACAAGGTGAGGCTGACTTTGGTAACCCGAACACGCCGCCTGGACTAGTGTCACCTCGGGCGCAGGGTCGTGTCACTTCACTCTGAGGACCGGATGAATAATATTTTAACCAACAAGTGTACAAAAGTTGTACTACTACTAGTAACATACGGAGTAGTACCATATAGAAGAAAGAGGTCGTGCTAGCATGCCTCTCGGTTGACTTCATCCTCTTGGTAGAATCCATATTGCGAGCATAACCAAATTCTTGTGGATGCGGAAGCGCGAAGGTTTTTTTTTTCTTTTTTGAGGATAACCGCATATTTTTAACCAGAAAAGGTTGTGTCTCGCACGCACGCGCCAATATCGATCCGAACCAGCTACGACACATTTTTGTGTGCAAAGAGATGGATATGTTCTTATATCTGTTTGCATAGGTCCCACTCAAGATGGGTTCAAATATAAAAAGGAATCATAAAATATTTTGCCATGGTGATTCAAAAAAGTGACCTCAACTAGCTAGTGGCACATGTAGCATTAGAAGGATCGGCACGTACACGGACACGTACCACTCCTCAGTCGACCCGCATAGCCTTTTCGTTTAGTCTACCTAGTCGTCTAATCAACTGCCTCCATGCCACTTCTCCCATTTACTTCTCCATCGGGAACCGATTTTCCTCGGCTTCTTCACCTCTCCTTCATTTGCATCCAAACCCCACAACATTCACATTATTTTAACCTCTTCACATACTCCTGGAGTAATTCGGAAGCCCCTTTAAATAATCATCTTCTTCAGTTAGACTAGCCATCTAATCCTAATTCTCCAAATCATAGCCCTCCGATCCAACGGTTCCAAATGGCGAAAGAGATCCAGATGTAGGTTTTTAGCATCAAACATGTCCTTGTTGAAGGCTTGTTGAGCATAGTTGCCACCGTCACCAACCACCCAAGGGTTGTTCAGGAGTGGATCAACAATGTATCCAACTCTCTCGAAAAGGTGGAGATGAAGGTCATCGGTCTCGACACAGAGTACATGGAGGGTGCCACTAGGAAGATCCAACGTGCCACCGTCCTTGAGTTATGCCTCGAAGATGATGTTTTGGTCTGTATCATATCATACATGCGCCCTCCATACCAGGTGAGCTCCATGATTTCTTGTCTCGAGAGGACATATACTTCTGCGGGGTAGCCATCGAAGGGGACAAACAGAAGCTGGCGCCGTATAACCTTGATTTAAAAAACATCCCTGACCTACAATCTAGAATCAGAATTCATTTAGAAGATTTTGATAAACAAACACCATCCCTATTCTATGTAGCAAATTTTGTGCTCAGAACAAATCTTCAGAAGGGCGATGAGATGCTGGCATTAAGGTCGTCCAGATGGCAGAATTATCCTTTGACGTACGAGTGGATAAAATATGCTTCCCTCGATACCCGTGTGAGTTTTGAGATAGTTGTAAGGTTGAAAGAGCTTGTTGCGAAGCCGTATCCCACAGAAAATGAGAACAACAACAAGAAGAAGAAGTTGCGCCAGTAGCAGGGCATTATAGATGTATGAACTATTTCCTCTCTGTGTATATTGTTATAGATGAACTATTTTGCTCGTGTGCATGTCTTTGGAACAAGTGTAGTAGCACAGGTCCGCTTGACTATAATGAACTATTTATCCGCCTAGTTTTATCTACTACTCCTGGAAGTGATCGGTATGCAGTGCATGTGTCAGTAGACGTGACAGCTTGTCCATGGAAGTTTAACTACGAAAACCATCATGTTTCTACCACTGCCATAAGTGATCGATTCCCACGACGCCGCTCCAACACACGACACCACATCCCCCGACATGCGCCTTACCCCTCTCGGCCCTATCGCCGCTCTAACTTTGTTTCCATGACATCTGGGCCAGCTGAATTGGAGTGACCATCAAGTTTCTACCGCAGCCACACGCGATTCCCACGACGCAACATCCCCCGACCTGCGCCTCATCCCTCTTGGCCCCACCGCCCCTCTGCATTCGTGAGCATGACAACCACCTGTAGGGTCCACATGTCATGGACTCAAAGGCAGGTGTAGTAAGGCGCTGAAGATCAGTCTCGTGGGCCCTGAGAGGGAAATGTAACTCATGCGCCAGGTCTTGTGGTGCGACCGCTGCACGAACTCGTGCCAAACTCGAGATATGTTTCTGTCACGCCCAATATGCGACCCTATCCAAAAAGGAACTCGAAGGTCCCACCAAGGATAGACCCGCATATTGGAAACGCTTTTGCAAGGTGGATATCATTACATCAACATTACATAATACATAGGGATACATACAAAAGGCACAAATGCCCCAACAATACAACAACATCATATACAAGATCAACATCCGACTACGGATGAAACATAAACAGAAGCTCAAACGACATCCACCCTGCTAGCCCAGGCTGCCGACCTGGAACCTATCCCCGATCAAGAAGAAAGTAAGAAGAACTCCAACACAAGCAAACATCGCTCTCGCGTCATGATCATCGCAAAACCTGTACCTGCAACTGGTGGTGTAGTAATCTGTGAGCCACGAGGACTCAGCAATCCCATTACCATGGGTACCAAAACTAGCAAAGCTTAATGGGAAAGGAAGGGGTAAAGTGGTGAGGTTGCAGCAGCGACTAAGCATATATGGTGGCTAACCAACGCAAATGAGAGCGAGAAGAGAAACAAAGGAACGGTCGTCAACTAGTAATGATCAAGAAGTGATCCTGAACTCCTACTTACGTCAGACATAACCCAGAAACCGTGTTCTCCTCTCGATCAACCCCGAAAGGAGACACTCACGGTTACACACACGGTTGGTGTATTTTAATTGAGATCAACTTCGGTTTTCTACAACCGACATTAACAAATTCCCATCTGCCACATAACCGCGGGCACGGCTTTGAAAGTTCAAACCCTGCAGGGTGTCCCAACTTAGCCCATGATAAGCTCTCGCGATCAACGAAGAATAGACCTTCTCCCGGGAAGCCCGATCAGTCTCGAATCCGGCTACAAGACATTTCACAGCAATAAAACAAGACCAGCAAAGCCGCCGGATGTGCCGACAAATCCTGATAGGAGTTGCACATATCTCGGTCTCGTGGCACACCGGATGAGCCAGACGTCGGGTTGGCATAAACCCGATTGCCCGAGGGGCGCCGGACATCGCTTCGGTTTGGACCAGCACTCGAAGGAGAACTGGCCCGGGGCTAAATAAAGATGACCCTCGGCTCCGAAACCCAAGGGAAAAAGGGCATAGGTGAGGCAAATGGTAAAACCAATGTTGGGCCTTGCTGGAAAAGTCTTATTCAAAGCGAACTGTCAAGGGGGTCCCATAAATCACCCGACCGCGTTAGGGACGCAAAATTCGGGAACATAATACCGATATGACGGAAACTAGGGCGGCAAGAGTGGAACAAAACACCAGGCATAAGGCCGAGCCTTCCACCCTTTACCAAGTATATAGATGCATTAATTAAATAAGATATATTGTGATATCCCAACAAGTAAACATGTTCCAACAAGGAACAACATCTCCATGTTCCAACAAGGAACAAACTTCATCTTCACCTGCAACTAACAACGCTATAAGAGGGGCTGAGCAAAGCGGTAACATAGCCAAACAACGGTTTGCTAGGAATGGTACAAAAGGTTAGAGGCTGACATGGCAATTTGGGATGGCTTGATAAACAGGTAATAGGTAGCGCAACATAGCGATAGAACGAAGCAACTAGCATAGCAATGATAGTAGTGAGATCCAGGGTAGCGGTCATCTTGCCTGAAATCCCGCTAGGAAGAAGAACGAGTCCATGAAGAAGATGAACGAGTCCATGAAGAAGATGAACGGATGAAGCCGAACCAAGCGTAGACGAACGAATCCTCACGATCGCAACGAAACAGGAACTAACAAGAAGAAGCACACAACATAGTAAACACACCACGCATGAACAAGGCATGATGCACAACCAAGCATGATGCATGACAAAGCTACATGAAGCTACTCATGGCAAGGGATGAGGCAAACAAGAACAACACATCAAGGCAAGTTTAAATGAGGCCGGGATAACATAGAACAATTCCGGTAAGTCCTCATATGCAAATTTCGAAATTGGACCAGATCTGGATAACTTTATGTTCAAGTTGTTAAACAGCAAGTTAAGATGCACCACGATGATCTACACGAAATTCTAGTCAAGTCACATATAAAGTTCATTAGATTCGGAGCTACGGTCTAGAAGATATGAGCAAAACAAGATAAACATGGCATTGATGCAAAATGCATATAAACATCAAGCAAACACCTCAAAACAAGGATGCAACATGATAATATGAAACTACATGCAAAATCAAGCAAGTTTCATATAGAGCACACTCAAAACGGAGCAACGGTTCAACACATACACCCTATACAAGTTTAAAGAACAAGCTGTCCAAAACAGCAACTAGGCATATTGCAAGCATCAAAACAACATGCTACAGCACCCCAACATAATAACAAAAGGCATGGGCATGATCTACAGGTAAAGCATTACAAAACATGAGAACTGAGCTACCTCCAGAAACAACTAGAACATGCTCAAAATGACATGGCAAGATTGCAACTAATAACAGTTTCAGGCATTGGCAGAAATATCAACAGGTTGCAAAGTTTAGAGCTATGAAACAACATGTTACAGGAACTTAACATGGCAAACAAAGGCATGGCATGAATCTACTCAAAGCATATAACAAAAGTCCTTTAGTGACCATAAGCCAAAAAGGATCAGAAAATATAGTAACCCCCATGTCAATATTGAAAGTTTCGTTAACAGATTCAGCAACATGGCATGTCAAAAACTGATAACAAGTAGGCATGTTTACAAGCTCAATGCACTCACTACAGAGACTTATATGATAAACTAAGCATACATACATCAAGAAGACATGGCATAGAAGACATACATGGCAAGAACAATAACATAGCATACAAGGATCAACCACAACAACCTTGGCAAAATTGAATAACATGTATACAATCTGCCAGGAAACATTTGATAGCAAAAGTAGAGCTAGATTGACTCAAGCTATGGCACTCCATAATTGCAAACAAGGGCATGGATGGATAGAGGAAGACATGTATAACAAAACATCCTTACTGAATTATCTCAAAATATGCATGGATCTCTCGGTAGCATCAAGTTAACATGGCATCAACATAACAGCAAACAGGGCTGAAAACAGCAATAACAAGACACCTAGTTTGCATGCTTGTGCTAGTCACCACATAGATCACAAAATACATAGCAAGCACCACTGGAAAGAAGACATGGCATATTTCAAAACACATGTAGGACTCAAGTCCATAGGATGCACACATCAATCATGGCAAAAATGACAAAAGTGCAAGTTCTGATAAAAATCAGAAACTAACATCACATAGCACTCTTGCAACAGCATTTCGGGCATCAAGATGAGCTCAAAAGAAAATGATTCAACGATATGAAATGATCTACTCTTCGAGGCGAACATTTTGACATATTACACGCCCAAAACGGAGCTATATGCATGGAGATACGATGCGATGAAAATGGAACAAAATAACAAAATGCTCGGGACTTAGATGAAATTTAGAGAGGGGGGAAAGTCAACCCTGCGTGCACGGTTTACGAGGAGGCCGGATCTTCGCCGGAGTTGGGCGGCGGGGCTGCCGGGGATGGCCGGGGAGGCCCGGGCGCCGGATCCGCCGCCCTTCGCCGGATCTGGCCGAAGGCGGGGCCGGCGGCGAGGCATGAGGCGGCGGGGAGGCGCGCTCGGGGAGGATGGAGGAGGAGGCGACCCGGGGCGAGGGGAGGACGACTCGGCGATCGGGCGGGCGCCGGCGACGGAGGTGGAAGGAGGCGACGAGACGGGCCGGCGGGAGGAGCGACGCGGCGCGGCGGCGGTCGGTGAGGGCGCGACCGGCCGGTGAGGGGGCTGGCCTCATGGCGGGCAGCGAGCCGGCGGCCGGGCGGCCGGAGGTGAGGCGGCGGAGGCGCTGCTCCGGCGAGGCGCTGAGCTCGCGGGAGGCGGCGGGCGGCGACCGGGCCGGGCGGGCGGGCCGTGGGCAGGCCCAGCAGGGCGGCGGCGCGCGCTGGGCACGCGACGTGGCAGCTTGCGATAGGGCGAGGGCGGCGGCGCGACATGTGGCAGCATGCCATTGGGCGCGGAGGCGGCGCGCGACATGTCCGCGGGTCCGGACGTGTCCGGCCATGGAGGAGGACGAAGGCTAGGGTTAGGGTGGATTGGACCGCAATTTCGGGAGAGCACCTATTTATAGATAGAGGGAGCTAGGAGAGTCCAAATGAGGTGCGGTTTTCGGCCACGCGATCGTGATCGAACGACCGAGAGCATGGATGGGAGTTTGGTGGGTTTTGGGCCACTTTGAAAGGGGTGTTGGGCTGCAATGCAAAAGAGGCTTCAGCAGTTACCCGGTTAACCGTTGGAGTACCAAACGATCTCCAAATGGCACGAAACTTGACAGACGGTCTACCGGTGCTATACCAAGGCCGCTTGACAAACCTCGGTCCATTCCGAGACCGTTTGACATCCGCACATGAAAAGAGGTAAAAGGGGGCGCCGAGAGACATAGGAGTGCCAGATTGAAAAACGGACAACGGGGAAAAAGCTCGGATGCATGAGACGAACATGTATGCAAAATGAAATGCACATGGTGACATGATATGAAATGCAGATGATGACATGGCAAAGAGAGACACGCAAGCACATGACATGGCAACGACGGTGAATAACTGGCAGACACCTGGCGCATCGAATCCGGGGCGTTACAACACTCCTCCACTAACAAGAGATCTCGTCCCGAGATCTTAGGACTGAGACGGAAGAGAAAAAGGGATGAAGTGAAACAAGAAACGCAAGAGAGAAGAGGCAAAGAATGGAAAGCACTCGAGAAGAAGAGAGGAACGACGAGAATGACGAGAATCGAAAATTCACGGAATCAAATAGACAATGAAGCATTCCGGATAGAACGAGATAAGATGCGAATAAGACTGAAAGGATTTAGGCAGCACTCCGGTTAAAACATGGAGGAATAGAACTTGAACTCGAGAGGATGGAGTGATACTTGATGAAGACATGACACAAAACCTCCGAAAAGAATTAAAGAATCGAATGAAAAGGATGGAGAATAAAATGACAACTTGTGCCACGAATGGAATTGAAAGCAACCTTAGAAGGAAGGCTATAACGAGTTGTTGAGAAAATCAACAACGAAAAGAATAAGCTTGTTATGGACTTATGGATAACATCTCAAAATTATGAGCTGATAACTAGCCGCAAACGGAAATGATTGAAAGGCTGAGAAGAACTAAGAAATGCAAAACTCCACTTCAAAAAAAATACGGAGAATTAATTGCACTTCGAGATGCGAGAAGAACAGATACTTGAACTCCACCAACAAGAATCTTGATGAACTCTTGAAGAATGAATTAAATCATGAAGAACCACCATGAAGAACTCTGGTAACAAAAGGATGATTAGATAGAATGAAGGAAGAAAGAATAAGATGAGCGTTGCGATGAATAAGATGGAGGTTCCGACGAAATGGCTGAGGAAAATAATTGAACTCCGGAAAAGAAAAGATGAAAACACTTGGAACTAGAATTTATTCCTCAAGAACAAACTCCGAAGGAAGGGATTAATCAGCTTGGATGGAATAAGAATAAGATTTATTGTATACTTATCCTTCATCAAATTAAATTGATGACCAACAAAGGATTTCGCATCTTACTTATTCTTCTTGAAAAAGAAATGAGAAGTGACATAACGCAAACTTGAGAAGGTCTTCATGAACCACCGGTAGGATTGAAAGAAGGAATGGATTAATATGATAATCAAAGAAAAAGAATCTTGAACGAACCACCGTTAGAATTTGAAAATGACTGATGAAAGAGGATGAACCACCGGGAAGAATAAGATAAACAAATATGCTCGAGGGGATTTAGATGCAAAAGAACAAAGAGATCATGAGCTGATTAAAGAACACTTGAACGAAGCACCGGAATAATATTGAGACGAACGAAGGGGCACGAATATAGAATAATTGGAGAACGAATTTAAAAACTTAGAACGAAGAAATATTCCGAAAAGATGACCTCCGGATGATTGAGACAGAAAGCAACTCCTGAAATACTCCGGATTGATGAAAAGAATTTGCACGATTGGAAACAATTAGATAGGATAACAACGAACTAGAACCATGAAACTCCGGGGGAACGGACAAGATTTAAGAGAAACTCTACTTCGGTCTTCAAGGACGACGAGAAACAGCACCAAAATTGTTGAGATACTCCGGTAGAATGAAAAGCTTATAGGTTGAGCCAACAATGAAATGATTTGAAATTGATCTTGGAAAAGGCATGTGGCTGATGGAATCCATTCTTACGTCACACTTGAAAAGAATTGAGAATAGCTCCGGGGAAATAGAAGAGTCGGGTAAGATCCTGGGAAAAGACCTGTGGGTTAGGGCCCACTAAAAAAAGATAACACCGTTGGAAAGGGATGTTGAACAGATGGGTGATGCACCGGAACAACTGAAATATTAGAATGAGGTGACAACCTCGAATTGATTAGAACACAGACGAATCTCCTGAGATGTTTTCAGCACTCCGGAAGGATAAACTGGCGAGAGGCGAACGAGCAAAGGGAAATATTTGAGCTGAGGGAAAGAATATGATCGACAACGAACAACTTGAATTGAATCCACCGGAAAAGAAAAAGATGAAGAATGACGAACGAGATGAGAATTCACCGGTTAAAAACATTGAGGTAAGACTGAAGAGGCTCCGCACGAATGGAATTGATGGTCGGAAGAAACTCGAACTCTGGGAATAATAGGGTGGGAGGGCGGGAAAACAAAGGCAACTTGGAAGGGTTAACCGACGAATATCTTGAAGAGAAAACACTAGTTGAAATCATTGAGGAAAGAAAAGCAAAGACTTCACACGAGTAGAATGGATACTCGATTACGGACTCCGGTTCCGAGAAGAAGAAGGGAGGGCGGGTGGGAAAAACAAGGACAACTTCGGACAAGGAAAAACAACGACGTCGGAGGAAGAACTGAGGATTTAACTTGCAAGGATGAAGAGGCTCGAGTCGACTTGACGAGAAATGCACCGGATAAAAAGAGCTGAGGAACAACGATCGGAAAACCAACTGCGTGATCCTAAAGAAAAATTTTGAAGGGGAAGAGGAGTAATTCAAAACACCTACGTCAAGATTCCTCACCAGAGCGACGAAGGGGCAGAGGAGTAAAAAGAATTCCTACTCTCCGATATAACTAGACTCCGAAAATAGTTTTCTTCTAGACTCAACAACGGCCAAACTACACGATCAATCAAGGGGGCTCCTAGGGTCGGTCGAGGATCTGATACCAACTTGTCACGCCCAATATGCGACCCTATCCAAAAGGAACTCAAGGTCCCACCAAGGATAGACCCGATATTGGAAACGCTTTTGCAAGGTGGATATCATTACATCAACATTACATAATACATAGGATACATACAAAAGGCACAAATGCCCCAAGAATACAACAACATCATATACAAGATCAACATCCGACTACGGATGAAACATAAACAAGCTCAAACGACATCCACCTCTGCTAGCCCAGGCTGCCGACCGAACCTATCCCCGATCAAGAAGAAAAGCGAAGAAGAACTCCAACACAAGCAAACATCGCTCTCGCGTCATGATCATCGCAAAACCTGTACCGCAACTGGTGGTGTAGTAATCTGTGAGCCACGAGGACTCAGCAATCCCATTACCATGGGTATCAAAACTAGCAAAGCTTAATGGGAAAGGAAGGGGTAAAGTGGTGAGGTTGCAGCAGCGACTAAGCATATATGGTGGCTAACCAACGCAAATGAGAGCGAGAAGAGAAACAAAGGAACGGTCGTCAACTAGTAATGATCAAGAAGTGATCCTGAACTCCTACTTACGTCAGACATAACCCAGAAACCGTGTTCTCCTCTCGATCAACCCCGAAAAGAGACACTCACGGTTACACACACGGTTGGTGTATTTTAATTGAGATCAACTTCGGGTTTTCTACAACCGGACATTAACAAATTCCCATCTGCCACATAACCGCGGGCACGGCTTTCGAAAGTTCAAACCCTGCAGGGGTGTCCCAACTTAGCCCATGATAAGCTCTCGCGATCAACGAAGGAATAGACCTTCTCCCCGGGAAGCCCGATCAGTCTCGGAATCCCGGCTACAAGACATTTCACAGCAATAAAACAAGACCAGCAAAGCCGCCCGTATGTGCCGACAAATCCTGATAGGAGCTGCACATATCTCGGTCTCAGGGCACACCGGATGAGCCAGACGTCGGGTTGGCATAAACCCTGATTGCCCAGGGGGCGCCGGACATCGCTCGGTTTGGACCAGCACTCGAAGGAGAACTGGCCCGGGGGGGCTAAAATAAAGATGACCCTCGGGCTCCGGAAACCCAAGGGAAAAAGGGCATAGGTGAGGCAAATGGTAAAACCAATGTTGGGCCTTGCTGGAAAAGTCTTATTCAAAGCGAACTGTCAAGGGGGTCCCATAAATCACCCGACCGCGTTAGGGACGCAAAATTCGGGAACATAATACCGATATGACGGAAACTAGGGCGGCAAGAGTGGAACAAAACACCAGGCATAAGGCCGAGCCTTCCACCATTTACCAAGTATATAGATGCATTAATTAAATAAGATATATTGTGATATCCCAACAAGTAAACATGTTCCAACAAGGAACAACATCTCCATGTTCCAACAAGGAACAAACTTCATCTTCACCTGCAACTAACAACGCTATAAGAGGGGCTGAGCAAAGCGTTAACATAGCCAAACAACGGTTTGCTAGGAAGGGTACAAAAGGTTAGAGGCTGACATGGCAATTTGGGATGGCTTGATAAACAGGTAATAGGTAGCGCAGCATAGCGATAGAACGAAGCAACTAGCATAGCAATGATAGTAGTGAGATCCAGGGTAGCGGTCATCTTGCCTGAAATCCCGCTAGGAAGAAGAACGAGTCCATGAAGAAGATGAACGAGTCCATGAAGAAGATGAACGGATGAAGCCGAACCAAGCGTAGACGAACGAATCCTCACGATCGCAACGAAACAGGAACTAACAAGAAGAAGCACACAACATAGTAAACACACCACGCATGAACAAGGCATGATGCACAACCAAGCATGATGCATGACAAAGCTACATGAAGCTACTCATGGCAAGGGATGAGGCAAACAAGAACAACACATCAAGGCAAGTTTAAATGAGGCCGAATAACATAGAACAATTCCTAGAAGTCCTCATATGCAAATTTCGAAATTGGACCAGATCTGGATAACTTTATGTTCAAGTTGTTAAACAGCAAGTTAAGATGCACCACGATGATCTACACGAAATTCTAGTCAAGTCACATATAAAGTTCATTAGATTCGGAGCTACGGTCTAGAAGATATGAGCAAAACAAGATAAACATGGCATTGATGCAAAATGCATATAAACATCAAGCAAACACCTCAAAACAAGGATGCAACATGATAATATGAAACTACATGCAAAATCAAGCAAGTTTCATATAGAGCACACTCAAAAGGAGCAACGGTTCAACACATACACCCTATACAAGTTTAAAGAACAAGCTGTCCAAAACAGCAACTAGGCATATTGCAAGCATCAAAACAACATACTACAGCACCCCAACATAATAACAAAAGGCATGGGCATGATCTACAGGTAAAGCATTACAAAACATGAGAACTGAGCTACCTCCAGAAACAACTAGAACATGCTCAAAATGACATGGCAAGATTGCAACTAATAACAGTTTCAGGCATTGGCAGAAATATCAACAGGTTGCAAAGTTTAGAGCTATGAAACAACATGTTACAGGAACTTAACATGGCAAACAAAGGCATGGCATGAATCTACTCAAAGCATAGAACAAAAGTCCTTTAGTGACCATAAGCCAAAAGGATCAGAAAATATAGTAACCCCATGTCAATATTGAAAGTTTCATTAACAGATTCAGCAACATGGCATGTCAAAAACTGATAACAAGTAGGCATGTTTACAAGCTCAATGCACTCACTACAGAGACTTATATGATAAACTAAGCATACATACATCAAGAAGACATGGCATAGAAGACATACATGGAAAGAACAATAACATAGCATACATGGATCAACCACAACAACCTTGGCAAAATTGAATAACATGTATACAATCTGCCAGGAAACATTTGATAGCAAAAGTAGAGCTAGATTGACTCAAGCTATGGCACTCCATAATTGCAAACAAGGGCATGGATGGATAGAGGAAGACATGTGTAACAAAACATCCTTACTGAAGTATCTCAAAATATGCATGGATCTCTCGGTAGCATCAAGTTAACATGGCATCAACATAACAGCAAACAGGGCTGAAAACAGCAATAACAAGACACCTAGTTTGCATGCTTGTGCTAGTCACCACATAGATCACAAAAATACATAGCAAGCACCACTGGAAAGAAGACATGGCATATTTCAAAACACATGTAGGACTCAAGTCCATAGGATGCACACATCAATCATGGCAAAAATGACAAAAGTGCAAGTTCTGATAAAAATCAGAAACTAACATCACATAGCACTCTTGCAACAGCATTTCGGGCATGAAGACGAGCTCAAAAGAAAATGATGCAATGAGATGAAATGATCTACTCTTCGAGACGAACATTTTGACATATTACACACCCAAAACGGAGCTATATGCATGGAGATACGATGCGATGAAAATGGAACAAAATAACAAAATGCTCGGGACTTAGATGAAATTTAGAGAGGGGGGAAAGTCAACCCTGCGTGCACGGTTTACGAGGAGGCCGGATCTTCGCCGGAGTTGGGCGGCGGGGCTGCCGGGGATGGCCGGGGAGGCCCGGGGCGGCCGGATCCGGCCGGCCCTTCGCCGGATCTCGCCAAGGCGGGCCGGGCAGAGGCATGAGGCGGCGGCGAGGCGCTTCGGGAGGATGGAGGAGGAGGCGACCCGGCGGGGAGGACGACTCGCGATCGGGCGGGCGCCGCGACGGAGGTGGAAGGAGGCGACGAGACGGGCCGGCCGGGAGGAGCGACGCCGCAGCGGCGGCGGTGAGGGCGCGACGGCCGGTGAGGGGCTTGACCCGCGCGGCAGCAGGAGCTGGCGGCCGGGCGGCCGGAGGTGAGGCGGCGGAGGCGCGGCTCGGCGAGGCGCGGAGCCCGCGAGAGGCGGCGGGCGGCGACCGGGCCGGGCGGGCGGCCGTGGCCCGCGCAGGGCATGGCGGCGGCGGCGGGGGCACGCGACGTGGCAGCTTGCGATAGGGCGAGGGCGGCGGCGCGGACATGTGGCAGCATGCCATTGGGCGCGGAGGCGGCGGCGCGGACATGTCCGGCGGGTTCCGGACGTGTCCGGCTGCGGGAGGAGGACGAAGGCTAGGGTTAGGGGTGGATTGGACCGCGAATTTCGGGGGAGAGCACCTATTTATAGATAGAGGGAGCTAGGAGAGTCCAAATGAGGTGCGGTTTTCGGCCACGCGATCGTGATCGAACGACCGAGAGCATGGAGGGGAGTTTGGTGGGTTTTGGGCCACTTTGAAAGGGGTGTTGGGCTGCAATGCAAAAGAGGCTTCTGTGGTTACCCGGTTAACCGTTGGAGTACCAAACGACCTCCAAATGGCACGAAACTTGACAGGCGGTCTACCGGTGCTATACCAAGGCCGCTTGACAAACCTCGGTCCATTCCGAGACCGTTTGACATCCGCACATGAAAAGAGGTAAAAGGGGGCGCCGAGAGACATAGGAGTGCCAGATTGAAAAACGGACAACGGGGAAAAAGCTCGGATGCATGAGACGAACATGTATGCAAAATGAAATGCACATGGTGACATGATATGAAATGCAGATGATGACATGGCAAAGAGAGACACGCAAGCACATGACATGGCAACGACGGTGAATAACTGGCAGACACCTGGCGCATCGAATCCGGGGCGTTACAGTTTCTTACTACTACTACCAATGTACCGGCCGTGTGTTGAAATGGATCCAAAGTAGTAGAATGATACTTGTTCACAAACTTGAAATATAAATATTGTAGTTTTGACATACATATATAAAATAAATCATGCTTCACTCAAAATATATTCCTCGGGCTGTTTTGATTAGGTGAGAGATGGGTGTGGCTGGTTTCAAGATAAGAACATGTTTTAAAAAATTGGAGCATTTTTTTACATTTTGTAGCATGGCACGGCATCCGGTGAACCTAAGCGTCTGAAAAATATGGACTGCACTCTTAAGATATTTACATGCTACCAATATTGGAGTGCACTCTAAATGCATTATCTATTTATTTTTCTCTAGCCTTTCCTAGCCATGCAAACATGCCACATAAGCTAGTCATGCATGAAATCCATAAATTGCAATATACTTGTGTTACTCTCCAGCATGCAATGCTGCCACACCATCTATTCATGCAGGTTAGTCATAGGTTCTTTTTTGCATAGTCTTGATCCTTCACATTTTGGTAGAGGTACGATTAATCCAAATATTAATGTTCCATATAAATGAACTCCAAAGGTCCGCCGGAGCCGAGGCAGAGGACATACGACGGGGGTGGTGGAGACGTCTTCGTAGGAGGAGGAGAGCTCGAAGGATAATCTTGCACGTCCGCTGCCACCTGCATATCATCGCGGGACTTCTCGAGCGCCCACTAGAGCTCGCGCTCCTCCAGGGCATGGCGGAGTCACGGGATTTACCTAAACCACGATGGGCAGCATGCAGTATTCCTCGTCACCGGGGGCACGGTGCTCGCGTACCGACTCCTTGGGTACTGTCTGAAGCACGCGTTCATCCACCTCGTGAGCCGCCAGGATGCCATGCTCACGGCCATGCTGTTGGAGCACACGGTCGTGCACTTGAGCAGCAAGGATGTGATGTTCGCGAGCGTGCTGCAGGAGCACGCGCTCGTCCATGTCGAGAGCGGCGAGGATGCGATGTTCGCGGGCGTGCTCTCATCCACGTCGAGAGCGGCGAGGATGCGATGCTCGTGGGCATGCTGTTGTAGAACGCACTCATACACATTGTGAGCGGCAAGGACGCGATGTACCTCCTCATGACCGACCAGGGCGTGCTGCTGGAGCACAGCTACCTGATGTTGCTTGAACTACGTCAGTATTTACCCAAACAGGAAAGATGATGTAGCACAGCTACGGTTAGGTATTTCCCTCAGTTATGAAACCAAGGTATCAATCCAGTAGGAGAACCAAACAACACTATGTAAATGGTACCTGCACACAAAGAACAAATACTTGCAACCTGACGCGTATAAGGGGTTGTCAATCCCTTCTTCGGTAACGGCGCCAAAAATTGTCAAGCTGACGGGATAAAATTGTGATAGATTGGATTAATAGATCTCAATAAAACGCAAAATAAAATAAGTAATAAAAAAGTGCAGCAAGGTATTTTTCGGTTTTTGGAATAATAGATCTGAAAATAAAAGTGGAAAATAATAGATCGAAACGCAAATATGATAAAGAATAGACCCGGGGGCCATAGATTTCACTAGTGGCTTCTCTCAAGAAATAGCACACGGTGGGTAAACAAATTACTGTTGGGCAATTGATAGAAAATCAAATAGTTATGATGATATCCAAGGAAATGATCAATATATAGGCATCACATCCAAGATTAGTAGACCGAATCCTGCCGGCATCTACTACTATTACTCCACACATCGACCGCTATCAAACATGCATCTAGTGTATTAAGTTCATGGAGAAACGGATTAATGCATTAAGAACGATGACTTGATGTAGACGAGATCTATTCATGAGGGAATAGCCCCCATCTTGTTATCCTTGATAGCAACGATACATGCGTGTCTTGCTGCCCCTTCTGTCACTGGGAAAGAACACCGCACGATTGAACCCATCACAAAGCACCTCTTCCCATGGCGAGAAAACACTATCTAGTTGGCCTAACTAAACCAAAGATTTGAAGAAGAAATACGAGGCTATAAATAATCATGCATATAAGAGATCAAAAGTAGACTCAAATAATATTCATGGATATAGATCTAATCATAAACTCAAAGTTCATCGGATCCCAACAAACACACCGCGAAATGTGTTACATCAATAGATCTCCAAGAGACCATTGTATTGAGAATCAAAAGAGAGAGAGGAAGCCATCTAGATACTACCTACGGACCCATAGGTCTATGATTAACTACTCACGCATCATCGAAGAGGCACCAATAAGGATAATGAACTGCTTTGTGATGGTGTTTAGTTTGGATCTCATGGTTCTGGAATTTGCGGTGGCTGGAACTGTGTTTCGTCGACTTTGTCGAATTTCGGGCTCCGCAGACCCTAGATAGATTCGAACTCTAGGGTGCGTGTGAACAACTCAACCTCCCCAGCCTGCCTACTCGCAAGTTTCACAGCTTAGCTCAATGAACATGAAGGAAACGGGACACAACAGTTTACCCAGGTTGGGGCCACCTTGCGGTGTAAAATCCTACTCCTGCTTTGTGGTGGATTGGCCTCGAGGTGGGATGATAATGAACTAGTACAGTGGAAGAACAACCACAGGAGGTGTGTTCTTGAGCTGGTAATGGAGAGGATGGTCCTAGTGATCCAATTCCCTTTCTATGGTGGTCGCTAGGTCCTATTTATAGAGGGCCTCGGTCCTCTTCCCCCAATATGAAGGCGGGAAGGGATCCCACTGTTGGGGAACGTAGTAATTTTAAAAAAATTCCTACGCACACGCAAGATCATCGTGATGCATAGCAACGAGAGGGGAGAGTGTTGTCCATGTACCCTCGTAGACAGAAAACGGAAGCGTTATGACAACGCGGTTGATGTAGTCGTACGTCTTCACGATCGACCGATCCTAGTACCGAACGTACGGCACCATTGCGATATGCACACGTTCAGCTCGGTGACGTCCCATGAACTCACGATCTAGTAGAGCTTCGAAGGAGAGCTTCGTCAGCACGACGGCATGATGACGGTGATGATGAAGCTACCGGTGCAGGGTTTCGCCTAAGCAATACGACGATATGACCGAGGTAGATTATGGTGGAGGGGGGCACCGCACACGGCTAAGAGATCAATGATCAACTTGTGTGTTTATCGGGTGCCCCCTCCCCTGTATATAATGGAGTGGAAGAGGGGGAGGGCCGACCCTCCTATGGCGCGCCCCATGGGGAGTCCTACTCCCACCGGGAGTAGGATTCCCCCCTTCCATGTAGTAGGAGTAGGAGAGAAGGAAGGAGGAGAGAGGGAGAAGGAAAGGGGGGCGCCCCCCTTCCTAGTCCAATTCGGACTAGATGGGGAGGGGCGCGTGGCCTGCCCTGGCCGCCCCTCTCTCTCTCTCCACTAAGTCCCATAAGGCCCATTACAGTCCACGGGGGGTTCTGGTAACTCCCCGGTACTCCGGTATATGTCCGAACTCACTCGGAACCCTTCCGATGTCCAAACATAGTCATCCAATATATAGATCTTTGTGTCTCGACCATTTCGAGACTCCTCGTCATGTCCGTGATGATATCCGGGACTCTGAACTACCTTCGATACATCAAAACACATAAACTCATAATACCGATCGTTAAGCATGCGGACCCTACGGGTTCGAGAACTATGTAGACATGATCGAGACTCATCTCCGCTCAATAACCAATAGCGGAACCTGGATGCTCATATTGGTTCCTACATATTCTACAAAGATCTTTATCAGTCAAACCGCATAACAACATACGTTGTTCCCTTTGTCATTGATATGTTACTTGCCCGAGATTCGATCATTGGTATCTCAATACCTAGTTCAATCTCATTACCGGCAAGTCTCTTTACTCGTTCAATAATGCATCATCTCGTAACTAACTCATTAGTCACATTGCTTGCAAGGCTTATAGTGACGTGCATTACCGAGTGGGCCCAGAGATACCTCTCTAACAATCGGAGTGACAAATCCTAATCTTGATCTATGCCAACTCAACAAGTACCATCGTAGACACCTGTAGAGCACCTTTATAATCACCCAGTTACGTTGTGACGTTTGGTAGCACACAAAATGTTCCTCTGGCATTCGGGAGTTGCATAATCGCATAGTCATAGGAACATGTATAAGTCATGAAGAAAGCAATAACAACATACTAAACGATCAAATGCTAAGCCAACGGAATGGGTCAAGTCAATCACATCATTCTCTAATGATGTGATCCCGTTAATCAAATGACAACGCATGTCTATGGTTAGGAAACTTAACCATCTTTGATTCAACGAGCTAGTCAAGTACAGGCATACTAGTGACACTTTGTTTGTCTATATATTCACACATGTACTAAGTTTCCGGTTAATACAATTCTAGCATGAATAATAAACATTTATCATGATATAAGGAAATATAAATAACAACTTTATTATTGCCTCTAGGGCATATTTCCTTCACCCGCAACGGCCAAATTCGAAGGGATACAACTAGTACATCTTATCCTGATGAAATGTGGTCTTCGCCTGCAAATCTTCTGGTCATGACGCCGTGGTGGGCTCGGTGATGACCTCTGTCCTGCCATCCTTACGGTCTTGGTCTTGTTGCATGAAATGGAAACATTCGGCTGATTCCTCGGGGCTCCGTGCCTGCACTTTCCTCTTTAGCACCAAAGAGGAAACTATTGTACTACGCCTGCTGGCGCCCACCTGGCCTTGGTCGTCATGGCTTGCGTCATCCGTACCTCACGAGGTGGAGGCTTGCATAGAGATCTCCGCTCCTCGGGAGCCAGTCTGAGGAGGCCGCTCCTTCTGGAGGTCTTGGCATCGTCTGCCTCGCAATGCTTGGCCCCTCGTGAGGGCCTTGTGTTGTTGATGCTGAAGGTCGGCCATACCAAGCCATTGATGGAGCCATGCCGTGGGCTGCAGGCAGGCAAGTCTGGGTACCCCCTTTCCCAGAACACCGACATTAGCCCCCGAGCCCAATGCACGCTCGGACTTGGCTTCGAGGCGAAGCCAAGGGGCAAGGGCGAAGCACCACGGGTGCCCAACTGCCCGTGGCCTCGGTCGACGCATGGCGCTTGATAGGACATGGGCGTCTCCGCTTCCCCACGCTGCCTTGGCAACCGTCCTGGTCTAATAAAAGGTTGGTGCCTACCGCTGAGCCTTCATTTCCTTCCCTCCATCTTGCTCCAGACCCCCTTCTTCCTTGTTCAGAGCACCTCCAGATCCACCAACTTCTTCCCGGACTTACCTCCAATGGTGACCGAAAAAGTGTAGCCTGCCGCTCCTTCCGCACGCCCGGCCCCCTCGTTCGAGCCGTCCCTGAGTGCACCCACCGTCACTAAGGATAAGCATCTTCCGCCGTGCTCTCGCTGATGGCGAGCAGCGCCAATGAGGGAGGGGAGATGGCGCTCTGGGTCAGCTCTGCCAATCCGGAAACCTTGGGGGAGACTTTCTACCCATTCTTTCTGCACAATGTCTTCGCCGGGCTCATCCCCCCTTCTCCAATTTCTTCCTCGCCATCCTCAATCATTACCGGATCCACGCCCTTCATCTTCATCCCAACTCCATCCTCCTCTTGTCAATCTTCGCCTTCTACTGCGAGGCGTTTGTGGGGGTGGCGCCCTTCGTTGCGCTGTTCTGCCACTTCTTCTACCTTCGGATGGGCAGCGCCCAGTGTGTCAGCGTCCTAGGAACGGGGGTCCCCAGACTTGCCTGCCCGCGACCCATGGTGTGGCTCCACCAGCGGCCCTGTATGACCCATCTTCATCAGCAAACACTCAAGACCCTCGCGAGGGGGCCAAGCCTCGCGAGGTGGACGACACAAGACCTCCTTGGGAGCGACCTCACCAGGTTGGCTCACGAGGGGCGGAGAGATCAAGGCAGGGGACACGTCGCGAGGTTCCTATGACGCAAGCCATGATGACTGGCGCCAGGAGGGCGCCAGGCGGGCGAGAACGCATGCAGCATCCTCGTTTCCTCTTTGGTGCTAAAGAGGCAAGCGCGGACGAGGAGTCCTGAGGCATCAGGCAAAGGTTTCCATATCGGTGCAACGAGACCAGGACCAGTAGGACGGCAAGACGGAGGTCACCGTGGAGCCCAAGACAGCGTCACCACCAGAACCTTTGGCAGGCGTAGACCACCTTTAGTCTGGATAACCTGTACTAGTTGTCTCCCTTCAAATTTGGCCGTTGTTGGCTCCCTTTCCGCTCAATATTTGGGGAGAGGACCAGGGCCTCTATAAATAGGACTAGCCACCACAGTAGGGGACAACTCACCTTGGACTAGATCCATTCCATCCTCACACTCACCAAACACAAGAACACCTCTCCTCAGGAGGCTGTTCTTCCCTTGTAACTATTCATCCTCAACCCAAGAGGCAATCCACCACACCACACTGGAGCAGGGTATTACACCACAACGGTGGCCCAAACCAGTATAAATCTCGTGTCTCTTGTGTTGTGCGTTCGTCGAGCTAGGCTTTGAGATCGCGGTGAGGCTGAGGGCGGGATTAGGTAGGGAGAGATCTTCATGCGCACCCCAGCGTTCGAACCTCAAGGGTTTTGCCGGAACCCGAAATCCGACATTTGGTGCGCCAGGTAGGGGTGCGCCGGAGCTTTCCTTCCGTCGATCTGCGCTTTGCCACCACCACGCTTCGCCCCAATGGCAGGCGCCGCGCTCCTGGCTGCGACGACCGATGCCAGTGGAAGGGCCAGGGGGCTCCGAGCCTTGGCCCCCGCCTTACGACAGGTGCAGTGGTCGACCAAGTTCAAGCCGGAGATGCCACCACGCTACGACTGTGCAACGGATCGGTGGCTTTCCTGCTGGCATACAAGGAGTCCATCCTTAAGGCTGGGGGCGACGACGAGGTCATGGCCTACTGGCTTCGCATGGCCCTCACTGGTATGCCGCACACCTGGCTGCTCAACGTCCCCGGATCCATGGTGGCGTCTTGGGAGGAGTTGCGTGTCCTCTTCGCCACGCACTTCACGGCACCGGCGCCCCTCGCTGTCGCTGCCCCTCCTCGGCGGCTCACAAGCGCCGCCCTCGGACCGCCACACCAAGCCGTTCTTTCGCCAGATCAGTGCGGCTTCCACGTAGCAAGGGGATCCCCCAGGTTGGGTGGCGCCCAAGGCCGACCTCACCTTCGACTCGGGAGATCACCCCGTCACCATCGTCGGCTCGGGCGTGTTCCCAATGCTTTGCACGCCCACCATATGCAACGTAGCCATCACCAAGACCCTCATCGATGGTGGCGCCGGCCTCAACATGCTCTTAGTGGAGGCCTTCAGCCTCCTTTACATACCACTCGAGCGGCTCCACCCCAGCAAGCCCTTCTCCGGCATCCGCGGCGGCTTCTCCAGCCCCCTGGGGCAGATCCTTCTTCCCGTGACCTTCGGCACCCGCGACAACTACCGCACTGAGCTGATCGACTTCGTCATCGCCCGCATTGGCCTCCCGTACAACGCCATCGTCGGGTACCAGGCTCTAGCCTAGTTTATGGTGGTGACCCATCCAGCCTACAACCTCATGAAGATGCCTGGGAGCAAGGACGTCCTCACCATAGTCAGAGATACCAAGGATGCTCTGGGGGCACTCAAGCTTTCCCTCAAGACCGCCGCGGTGGCGCGACCGGCCGACGAGGCACCCTCTAGAGTTAAGGGGGCCGCGCTGGCCAAGAAGAAGCAGCTGTTCACTCAAGATCGGGCGGAAACCAAGCAGGTGTCGGTCGAGGAAGATGGGTCTTCTGGAGCCACCTTCACCATAGGTGCCAACCTCGACTTAGATCAAGAGGAAGCACTGGTGAAATTCTTGCGCGCGAACAAGGAAGATTCGCCTGGGAGCCCGATCAGTTGGTAGGAGTCCCAAGGGGGGTGATTGAGCATCACTTGAGGGTGTGCCCCAATGTATGCCCTAAGCAGAGGGCGCATAGGCAGTCCACGGAGAAGTAGTCCTTCATCGTCCAAGAAACCCGCAAGCTGGAGGCGGCAGGTGTCATTCGCGAGGTCCGGTACCCCGAATGGTTGGCGAACCCCGTCGTTGTGCCCAAGAAAGGTGGTAAGGAGCGCATGTGTGTCGACTTCACCAACCTCAACAAGGCCTGCCCCCAAGATCCGTTCCCTCTTCCTCGCATCGACCAGATCGTCGACTCTACCGCCGAGTGCGACCTGCTATGCTTCCTGGACGCGTTTTCAGGCTACCACCAGATGAAGACGGCGGTGGAGGATGTGGAGAAGACGGCCTTCCTGAACCCGTGCGGGGTATACTGCTACACCTGCATGCCGTTTGGGCTGCACAACGCGGGCACGACCTTCCAACGGCTGATGCACATCGCCCTGGGTCAGCAGCTCGGGAGGAACGCTAAAGCTTACGTGGATGACATTGTGGTGAAGTCTCGGGAGGCCAGCACTTTAATTCACGACCTGGAAGAGACCTTCGCGAGCTTGCACCAGGTGGACTTGCGGCTCAACCCAGAAAAGTGCGTATTTGGTGTCACCTCCGGCAAACTGCTGGGCTTCCTCGTGTCCCACAGGGGGATCGAGGCCAACCCAGAGAAGGTCAAGGCGATTGAATACATGAGCCAACCACAAACCCTCAAGGAGATGCAGAAGCTAGCTAGCTGCATGACTTCATTGGGGCGCTTCATCTCCAAGCTAGGGGAGCGCTCCCTGCCATTCTTCAAGCTGGTGAAGAAGAAGGGCATGTTCGAGTGGACTCTGGAGGCTGATCAAGCGTTTCAAGACCTCAAGAGATATCTAACGCGCCCTCCGGTGATGGTGGCGCCCCGCCCTCTTGAGCCCCTGGTGTTTTACCTCGCCGCCACCCCTCACTCAGCCAGTGCAGCTCTGGGGGCGTTTCCGGAAGAACGCCAGGCCAAGGACATGTCACGCCAAACCGCACCCACAGCCGGGGCGACACAAGACCCGAAGGAGACCGCGGGGGTTGCAGCAACGCCAACGCATGGCCCTGCTTAGCAGGATGACGACCTTAGGCCTGTCGGGGCCCCAACAGGCGACCAGGCTCGAGAGGTCCAGTTGCCTCAGGAGGCGCCCCAACCTCCGACAGACGCGGCTCCCGTTGACGCGCCCGCCCTCGTCGAACATGCAGTGTATTTCGTCAGCACGGTGCTACGAGATGCAAGGGCACGGTACCCCATGCCTCAGAAGCTCTTGCTCGCGCTTTTGGTGGCCTCACGTAAGTTACGGCACTACTTTGAAGGTCACCCAATCAAGGTCATCTCGGCCTACCCATTGGAGAGGGTACTCAGGAGCCCTAACGCAGCTGGAAGAGTCGCCGAGTGGAATATAGAGTTGCACGCGTTCCAGCTAGAGTTCAGCATAACACGGGTCATCAAGGGAGCACTTGTCGACTTCGTAGCGGAATGGACGGACGCCCCGGAGCTTGAAGCAGGAGAGGATCGGTCCCTCTCGCCAGGGAGTGAAGCGCCAGATGGCTGGGTGATGTACTTCGATGGCGCATTTGCGTGCCAGGGCGCGGTAGCTGGAGCGGTGCTCATCTCGCCCACTCAGGACAAGCTCTACTACGCCGTGCAGCTTTGCTTCCAGCCGGGCGAGAAAGTCTCCAACAACATAGCCGAGTACAAAGGACTCATAGCTGGCCTCAAGGCTGCGGTGGCCCTGGGGGTGAACAACCTCACCATCAAGGGCGACTCACAGCTTCTCGTCAACTTCTCCAACAAGGTATACGAGCCGAGGGACGAGCACATGGAGGCATACCTCGCGGAGGTACGCAAAATGGAAAAGCATTTCTTGGGCCTGGAATTGCAGCACGTGCCCCGCGACACCAACAAGGAAGCCGACGACATCGCCAAGAGAGCATCCAAGCGGCTACCCCAAGAGCCTGGCGTCTTCGAGGAGCGGCTCTTCAAGCCATCGGCAACGCCACCACTTTCGAGGACGGTGCTGCCTCGGGAGGAGCTCCCCCAACCACCTGTCTCTGGAGCCCCAGCCTGCGACCCAACCTCAGGAGCGCGACTACTCTTGGCGCTCGAGCCTCAGGAGGGGTGCAGGACCAAGGAGTTCAAGGAGTACCTGACGCAAGGGATGCTACCAGAGAAGGAGGAAGATGCGGAGCGCGTAGCGTGGCAGGACACGGTATACTGCATCCAGGATGCTGAGTTATTCAGGAGGCGGCCGAATGACGTTTCCCTGCGTTGTATCTCTAGGGAACAGAGCAAAGAGCTGCTAGCTGACATACACGACGGGGACTGCGGGCACCACTCGTCGTCACGAACCCTCGTCGGCAAGGCGTTCCGCAGCGGATTCTACTGGCCTACGACGCTCAACGATGCAGCTGAGCTAGTGAAGTCCTGTGATGCTTGTGAATTCCACGCCAAGCAGATCCATCAGCCATGTCACGGTCCCCAGATCATCCTAAGGCGGGTGCTCTCCAGGGAAGGGCTGCACAATCTCTCGCCCATGTGGGAGGGCCCGTTTAGGGTCGCCCACGTCTCCAGGCTGGGCGCCGCGCACCTGGAGACGCAGGACGGAGTACCCATCCAGAACACCTGGAACATCCAGCACCTCCGGAAGTTCTACCCCTGAAGAAAGGCCCAGTGCCTGTGAAGAAGGCCCAGTGCCTGTGAAGGTCTCCGCTCGTGACACTCTCACATAATAATGAGTGGGGCTGTACACGCCCCGGAGTCTCAGGAGTGCCGCCCTCGGGTCTCGGGGGCTCCCTCCCACGTCCTAGTGGCAGCACTTTGCTCCGCGCTGGTGAGAAGACAAGAAGACTAGACTAGGTGCCGGACGCGGCTTTTCATTTGCTTTCCGTAGTTGGCTTGCCCCTCTTTAATGAAATTTGCTTTCTGGTATTCCTTGCCGGTTTGATTCCATCGCCTTTTGCCTCCGTTTCTGCCTTCGATTCCTTGTTTCGACCTGTACTCTCTCTCGCATGCCTCGCGAGGGGGCTGGACAGGTGCCCTCGTGAGGGTTTTTTCCCATTTTTCGCGAGGCACCTTCATTCGAGCTCATAAGCTGGCGCGCTTCTCTCAATCCGTGCCCCTCGGGTACCGCGATGCGTAGCGCTGGATCATGGCTGGCGGCGCCTGCGGCCAGGACTAGGAAGAACAAAAGTTTCCTAACGATTTTTTTGCAGTTCCCAGATGCCTCCCGGGCCAAGGAGGCCTCGCCAGGTACTATGAAACGCGCGCTTCACAAGCAAAGACTACCTCGAACGTGTCAAGCTAAGTTATCTCTACGCGCCTACATAAAACGTTAAATGCTGCAATGCGGCACAGGAACAATGAACATAGCATAGCAACTTGGAAACCATGGTTCGTTGCACGCCCCTATGGGGGCCCCATACTTGTCTCTCTCTTAATGCAGGAAGAAAAAGAAGAACAAAACAAAATCGACGCATGCCACTATAGCAGCTCGCGAGGATGGACCCATGGCGCTCTCCTGAGCTCAGCCGGACCCCTCCTCACGCTTTACTGGGGCGCGGTGACGAGACGACCCGCTTCCGCCCTCGAAGCGGGCGCGGCAGCGTGGAGGCTAGTCGTAGCCGCTGCTGCTGGAGCTGTCGCCGGAGGGGGAGTCGACGTAGCTGGGCGAGCGGCGGCCAGCACCAAAGGCAAGACCGTCCTCACCCTCGTCTCGACCGTCGCCAAGGCCAAGCACCTCGTCGCCATCGTTGTCCTCGGGGTAGCACCTGATGCGGCGGTCGTCTTCCCCGAACACCCTCACATAGAGGGTCGTGTTGCCGTCATATTTGAAGTGGACGGTGCACCGCCTGCCCAGGCCGCGCGCGCGGGCAATTGTCTACCACCCGCGGGGCAGGGTTGTGTTGCCTGCGACGGAGACCTCGACCGCGACCCATGAACCCTTGCTGAAGCAGCCGTCCGCCTGCAGCTAGAGCCCGCCTGGACCTATGGCCGGCAGCTCGCCGGCGAAGAAGCGCGGGAGCTGAAGCCAGGCGCCGGCTGGGTTCTCCGACCAAACGACGAACTCCGGCAGCACCTCCGCTGAGTGGAAGCACGGCTGGGGAGGCCGTGCGACCATGGCGCGCCTCCCTTCATCGACGAGGCTGCCACGATCTGGGCGAGCCCCACCACGAGAAGAGGCGCCGCCGCGGCTGCGAGGAGCCGCGGCGGGGTTCACGGCGTGCTTACGGGGACGGCCGCGCCCACGCTTGGGCGGTGGAGAGCCGGGCCCCTCTTGGCGGGCCTTCCCCTTCTCCGCGGACGAGAACCTCTTCGTAGGCGCCATGGGGGGTCGCTGCTAGCAATGGAGCAAGGAACGAGAAGCAAGCGGAGCAGGAAGAGATGAGAAACGGGGGTTCGGCCCCCTCCTCATTTATAGCAAGAGAAGGCCAACCGGCAATCCCCACGATCACCGGTAATGATGATATTTCTCTGCATGCAGCAGTGACTCGTCAAGTCGGGCAGTTGCCGAGGCCGCGTGGGGAAGCGGAGACACCCACGTCCAATCAATTTCCACACGTCGACCAAGGTCGCAGGCTATTGGGGCCCGTGGCGCTCCACACTTGCCCTTTGGCTTCGCCCCGAAGCCAAGTCTGAGCGCGCCTTGGGCCCGAGGGCTACTGTCGGCGTCCTAGGAATGGGGGTCCCCAGACTTGCCTGCGTGCGGCCCACGACGTGACGCCACTAGTGGCACTGTATGGCCCATCTTCACCAGCAAACACTCAAGACCCTCGCGAGGGGGCCAAGCCTCGCGAGGCGGACGACACAAGACCTCCTCGGGAGCGACCTCACCAGGTAGTCTAGCGAGGGGCGGAGAGATCAAGGCAGGGGACACCTCACAAGGTTCCTGTGACACAAGCCATGACGACTGGAGCCAGGCGGGCGCCAGGCGGGCGACAACGCGCGCACCGTCCTCACTTCCTCTTTGGTGCTAAAGAGGCAAGCGCATACAAGGAGTCCCGAGGCATCAGGCAAAGGTTTTCATAACGGTGCAACGAGACCAGGACCAGCAGGACGGGAAGACGGAGGTCACCGTGGAGCCCAAGGTGGCGTCACTGATGTCTACTACACAACCATCTTTTTGTAGACGTTGTTGGGCCTCCAAGTGCAGAGGTTTGTAGGACAGTAGCAAATTTCCCTCAAGTGGGTGACCTAAGGTTTATCAATCCGTGAGAGGTGTAGGATGAAGATGGTCTCTCTCAAGCAACCCTGCAACCAAATAACAAAGAGTCTCTTGTATCCCCAACACACCCAATACAATGGTAAATTGTATAGGTACACTAGTTCGGCGAAGAGATGGTGATACAAGTGCAATATGGATGGTAGATATAGGTTTTTGCAATCTGAAAATATAAAAACAGCAAGGTAACTAATGATAAAAGCGACCGTAAACGGTATTTCAATGATAGGAAACAAGGCCTAGGGTTCATACTTTCACTAGTGCAAGTTCTCTGAACAATAATAACATACTTGGATCATATAACTATCCCTCAACATGCAACAAACAGTCACTCCAAGGTCACAAATAGAGGAGAACAAACGAAGAGATTATGGTAGGGTACGAAACCACCTCAAAGTTATTCTTTCTGATCGATCTATTCATCAGTCCATAGTAACATAACACGAAGCAATTCTTTCCGTTCGATCTATCATAGAGTTCGTACTAGAATAACACCTTAAGACACAAATCAACCAAAACCCTAATGTCACCTAGATACTCCAATGTTACCACAAGTATCTGTGGGTATGATTGTACGATATGCATCACACTATCTCAGATTCATCTATTCAACCAACACAAAGTACTTCAAATAGTGCCCTAAAGTTTCTACCGGAGAGTCAAGACGAAAATGTGTGCCAACCCCTATGCATAAGTTCACAAGGTCACTGAACCCATAAGTTGATCACCATACATACATCAAGTAGATCACGTGAATATCCCATTGTCACCATAGATAAGCACATGCAAGACATACATCAAGTGTTCTCAAATCCTTAAAGATTCAATCCGATAAGATAAATTCAAAGGGAAAACTCAATCCATTAAAAGAGAGTAGAGGGGGAGAAACATCATAAGATCCAACAATAATAGCAAAGCTCGCGAGACATCAAGATCGTACCACCTCAAGAACACGAGAGAGAGATCAAACACATAGTTACTAGTACATACCCTCAGCCCCGAGGGTGGACTACTTCCTCCTCGTCATGGAGAACGCCGGGATGTTGAAGATGGCCACCAGTGAGGGATCCCCCCTCCGGCAGGGTGCCGGAACAGGATCTCAATTGGTTTTTGGTGGTTACAGAGGCTTGCGGCGGCGGAACTCACGATCTATTCTGCTCCCCGAAGTTTTTAGGGTATATGGATATATGTAGGCGAAAGAAGTTGGTCAGGGGAGCCACGAGGGGCCCACGAGGGTGGGGGCGTGCAGGGGGGCAGGCGCGCCTCCCTGCCTCGTGGCCACCTCGAAGCTTCCTTGACTTCAACTCCAAGTCTCCTGGATCATGTTCGTTCCAAAAATCACGCTCCCGAAGGTTTCATTCCGTTTGGACTCCGTTTGATATTCCTTTTCTGCGGAACACTGAAACAAGGGAAAAACAGAAACTAGCACCGGGGTCTGGGATAATAGGTTAGTCCCAAAAATAATATAAAAGTGCATAATAAAGCCCATAAACATCCAAGATGGATAATATAATAGCATGAATACTTCATAAATTATAGATACGTTGGAGACGACAGATCCCCAAGCTTAATTCCTGCTCGTCCTCGAGTAGGTAAATGATAAAAGAAATAATTTATGAAGTGTGAATGCTAGCAGGTGCACAAGTTTGATTAATGATAATTTCAATCACCTTTTCTAGCATCACAATATATCATAACAGTAGCTCATCTCGTAAAGCTTCTCATGATCAAGTAACAAGCTATTCACATGTTAAAGTATAGATCATAAACTTTCTTGAAAACTAACAAACCGTGTTATTAGTCATCAAACAATTACAATTCATCTTATTTTCAGGAAGATTCTATGTCAGAGCTTTTGATTTAGCAAACTCCACATACTCAACTATCATTTAGTATTTCACAATTGCTAACACTCACGCGATATTTATGGGTTCAAAGTTTCAATCAGACACAGAGAAAGATAGGGGCTTATATATTCGCCTCCCAACCTTTTACCTCAAGGGTAATGTCAACAATAATAGCTCACGATGCCTTACATCCAATTGGATATATATATATATCAGAATCTTTCCAACACAATGTGCTTGCCAAAGGATAAAATGTAAAAAAGGAAAGGTGAAGACCACCATGACTCTTGCATAAGGTAAAAGATAAGAATAAAAGATAGGCCCTTCGCAGAGGGAAGTAGAGGTTGCCATGCGCTTTTATAGTTGGATGCACAAAATCTTAATGCGAGGGTACGTCACTTTATATTGCCACTTGTGATAGGGACCTTTATTATGCAGTCCCTCGCTTTAATTGCTTCCATATCACAAGATCGTATAAAGCTTATTTTCTCCACACTAAAAGATCATACATATTTAGAGTGCAATTTTTATTGCATGCACCGATGACAACTTACTTGAAGGATCTTACTCAATCCATAGGTAGGTATGGTGGACTCTCATGGCAATACTGGTTTAAGGGATGTTTGGAAGCACAAGTAGTATCTCTACTTGGTGCAAAGAATTTGGCTAGAATGAGGGGGAAAGGCAAGCTCAACGTATTGGGCGATCCATGACAATATAATTTATTTTGGATATAAGAAAACATAACCCATTACGTTGTCTTCCTTGTCCAACATCAGCCTTTTAGCATGTCATATTTTAATGAGTGCTCACATAAAAGATGTCCAAGATAGTATATTTATATGTGAAATCTCTCTTCCCTCAATATTCTTTCATGAATTGTTCAAGTGACCAATACAATGTTTGCTAACCTTCAATAAAGTTACCACCTCTACTCCTTATATGTGAAGTCATTACTCCCCATGGGATAAGCATATAAAACATATATAATTTCAGATTTATGATATTCAATTCATTCAACCATTTACTCATAGGATATAAGTGAAGCACATGAGTAAATGACAAACTACTCCAAAAAGATATAAGTGAAGATCAATGAGCAGTTAAATAATTATGTAGCTATGCGAAGACTCTCTCTCATTTAAGAATTTCAGATCTTGGTATTTTATTCAAACAGCAAGCAAAACAAAACGACATTTCAAGGATAGCAAACATCACTTGAAGAAGCAAAAACTTAGGATCAACCGAAACTAACCGATAGTTGTTGAAGAAGAAAGGTGGGATGCTAACCAGGGCATCCCCAAGCTTAGACGCTTGAGACTTCTTGAAATATTATCTTGGGATGCCTTGGGCATCCCCAAGCTTGAGCATTTGTATCTCCGTAATTCCTCTCATATCACGATCTCCCTAAATCTCAAGAGCTTCATCCACACAAAACTCAACAAGGACTCGTGAGATAGGTTAGTATAAACCAATGCAAAAACCTTATCATACTCTACTGTAGCAAATCACTAAAATTATTATTCAACATTGCATACTAAATGCCTCTGCATGTTTAATACTCCTATCCTCAAATAGAATCATTAAACAAGCAAACATATGCAAACAATGCAAACATAACAGCAATCTGCCATAACAATACAGTCTGTAAAGAATGCAGCAAGATCCATACTTCCCTAGCTCCAAAAATTATGAAAGAAAATTCCCACTGTAGTAAATTTATCAGAGCTTATTAAGCAGGTTTCAACATTTTATCACATTCTGACTTTTCTAGGGAATTTTTGCAACAGCGGTAAACTTTCTGTTTTGAAACAGCAACATGTATACTTGCAAAATAAGCATGGTAAAGGCTATCCTTGACATTTTTATTAAAATAAAAGATGGAAAACATTATTATAAATAACATCAAGCAAATCCTAACAAAATAAATTGATGCTCCAAGCAAAACACATACCATGTGGTGAATAAAAATATAGCACCAAGTAAACTTACCGATGAACGAAGACGAAAGAGGGGATGCCTTCTGGGGCATCCCCAAGCATAGGCTCTTGGTTATCCTTGAATATTACCTTGGGGTGCATTGGGAATACCCACGCTTAGGCTCTTTACACTCCTTATTCCCAATTCCATCAAATCTTTACCCAAAACATGAAAACTTCACAACACAAAACTTAACAGAAAACTTGTAAGCTCCGTTAGTATAAGAAAATAAAACCACCACTTAGGTACTGTTGTGAACTCATTATTTATTTATATGGGTGTAGTATCTACTGTATTCCAACTTCTCTATGGTTCATAACCTCCTACACTACTCATAGATTCATCAAAATAAGCAAACAACACATAGAAAACAGAATCCATCAAAAACAGAACAATCTGTAGTAATCTGTATGAAACGTATACTTCTGGAACTCTAAAAATTCTGAAATAAATTTGTGGACCTGAGGAATTTGTCTAGTAATCATCTGCAAAAAGAATCAACTAAATAGAACTCTCCAGTAAAAAGATTTAGCTAATCTCGTGAGTGCTAAAGTTTCTGTTTTTTACAGCAAGATCATAAAGACTTCACCCAAGTCTTCCCAAAGGTTCTACTTGGCACAAACACTAATTAAAACATAAAACCACATCTAACCAGAAGCTAGATGGATTATTTATTACTAAACAGAAGAAAAAAGCAAAGAACAAAAATAAAGTTGGGTTGCCTCCCAACAAGCGCTAACGTTTAACGCCCCTAGCTAGGCATGATGATTTCAATGATGCTCACATAAAAGATAAGAATTGAAACATAAAGGGAGCATCATGAAGAATATGACTAGCACATTTAAGTCTAACCAACTTCCTATGCATAGGGAGTTTTTGATCAAACAACTTATGGGAACAAGAATCAACTTGCATAGGAAGCTAAAACAAGCATAACTTTAAAACTTTAAGCACATAGAGAGGAAACTTGATATTATTGCAATTCCTACAAGCATATATTCCTCCCACGTAATAATTTTCAATAGAATCATGAATGAATTCAACAATATAACCAGCACCTAAAGCATTCTTTTCATGATCTACATGCATAAAAAATTTATTACTGTCTACATAAGCAAATTTGTTCTCATGAATAGTAGTGGGAGCAAACTCAACAAAATAACTATCATGTGAAGCATAATCCAATTGAAAATTAAAATCATGGTGAAAAATTTCATGGTTATCTTTATTCTTTATAGCATACATGTCATCACAATAATCATCATAAATAGGAGGCATGCTCTCATCATAATAAATTTGCTCATCAAAACTTGGGGGACTAAACATATCATCTTCATCGAACATAGCATCCCCAAGCTTGTGATTTTGCATATCATTAGCATCATGGGTATTCAAAGAATTCATACTAACAACATTGCAATCATGCTCTTCATACAAAGATTTAGTGCTAAACATTCTAATGCATTCTTCTTCTAGCACTTGAGCACAATTATCGGAATCCTTATTTTCACGGAAGACATTAAAAAGATGAAGCATATGAGGCACCCTCAATTCCATTTTTTTTGTAGTTTTCTTTTATAGACTAAACTAGCGATAAAACAAGAAACTAAAAGATTCGATTGCAAGATATAAAGATATACCTTCAAGCACTCACCTCCCCGGCAATGGCGCCATAAAAGAGCTTGATGTCTACTACACAACCTTCTTCTTGTAGACGTTGTTGGGCCTCCAAGTGCAGAGGTTTGTAGGACAGTAGAAAATTTCCCTCAAGTGGATGACCTAAGGTTTCTCAATCCATGGGAGGTGTAGGATGAAGGTGGTCTCTCTCAAGCAACCCTAAAACCAAATAACAAAGTGTCTTTTGTGATGTAGGGTGGAACCCTAGATGGCCGATCTTTCATGAAAGGATCGGATCCCTATGAAGAACGTGATGAACATGAGGGGGGAAACGAGGGAAACACAAGGGGAGCACGAGAGAAATCACTCAACCAACAAGAATAGATCACTCATGCGCTAGATCAATGAACACAAAGGTGAGATACAAGATCCAAAGTCAACAATGGACGATACAAACGGTAACCGGTTCTTCTCCGTGAGGAGGTCTTCATGGGGGCCACCCAAGAGGGGGTCTTGAATCCAAGGTGATCTTCTCCGTAGAGGGGCCGCAATCTCTCTCGAGGATGAGATCCGTAATGGATGAGCAAAGCTCTATCTCAACTATGAGCTAAACCAATGCTGACCCTAGAAAGAGGAAGGGGATGGAGTATATATAGTCTAGGGGGGAAAAGAGGTACATGGGCTTCAACCCTTTACTATGCGCAGACAGGCGGAGCCGGATGTCCGGGCGTCGGGACGGATGTCCGGGCTAGGGGGTGCGAATGTCCGGGCTGGCGGCGAAAGCTTCTGTAGGTTCTGGTGCGTGGCGCCGGATTTCCGGGCTTCAGGCCAGATGTCCTGGCTCAGGCCGGATGTCCGGGCTGGACGCCGGATGTCCGGGCCCTGTAGACATGGGCGGCAGGGCTTCGGCTGATGTGGTCTCTCCAGGGGCCGGATGTCCGGGGCCTGGAAGGTGAACTTGCCTGTTTCCGTTGGTTCTCTTCATCCATGGACTTGGCGGCTTGTCCGTCTTCACGAGCATCTTCGGGAGGGTCCTCTTGACACCTGATCATGCATAACATATAGGACTTAGGTAGTAGCCATGTCTCGAGTGGATCATACGTGATATAACTAAGGAAGGAAGTCACCTCGTTCTCGAGAGCTCTAGCTCGTGCTCGTGTCATGGGTCCTCTTGGCTCTTGATGAGACGATGGAAGGTCCATGGAGATGATCGTAGGATGCTCTGCATCATCTCCCCTCCCTTGGGAAAGATCCGACCTCCGATCGAAATCCTCATCACCATGGTACGGGGAGAGATCTTTGATGTTGAAGATATCGCTCACGGAGTAGTTGTTGTAGCGTGCAACCACCTAGAAGGGTCCATCGGCTCGTGGTAGAAGTTTGGACTTGCGTTTGTTGGGAAAGCGGTCCTTGCGAAGGTGTAGCCACACAAGATCTCCCACATTGAACATCATGGGTTGCTTGTTGACGTTGAGCTTGGTCGCGAGTCATTGTACTTGGCGCTCGATGGTGTTCCCTGTATCTTCATGCATCTTCTTGAGGAAATTGACTCGGGCACTCGCGTCCATGTTTGTGCGCTCTTGTAGCGGTAGAGGTAGAATGTCCAATGGTGACAATTGGTTGAAGCCATAGACGCCTCGAAGGGGGACTTGCCGGTAGTCGAATGTCTTGCATGATTGTAGGCATACTCGGTGATAGGTAGGCACTCCTCCCACTCCTTGATGTTCTTCTTTATCAACACGCATAGTAGAGTAGAGAGCGTGCGGTTCGTCACCTCCGTTTGGCCGTCGGTTTGTGGATGGTATGCCGAAGAGAAGAAGAGTTTGATTCCGAGCTTGGCGCACAAGGTCTTCCAAAAGTAACTCAAGAACTTGACGTCGCGGTCCGAGACAATCGTCTTTGGCACTCCATGAAGCGACAATATTTTCCTACGAAACAAATTTGCAACATGTGAAGCATCGTCTATCTTGTTGCAAGGAAGGAAATGAGCCATTTTGGAGAATCGGTCCACAACAACAAAAATGGAATCCTTGCCATTTCGAGTTCTAGGCAAACCAAGCACAAAACCCATGCTAATATCTTCCCATGGTTGATATGGAATTGGAAGTGGCATATAGAGGCCATGAGATTGGGCTTTAGACTTAGCTTTTCGACATGTAGAGCATCGGTTGGTGAAGCGATTCACATCGCGAAACATCTTGGGCCAAAAGTAGTTCTTGGAGAGCGTAGCAAATGTCTTGTCGTGTCCAAAGTGTCCCATGAGTCCGCCTCCATGAGATTCCTGCAAAAGCATCAAGCGAAGAGAGGACTCGGGGATGCAAAGTTTGTTAGCTCTCATAAGATATCCATCTTTGATGTAGTATCGATCCCAAGAAGTATGTGTCAAACACTTGGCATAAGGAATAGTAAATGTAGGATCATGCTCATACAAGTCTTTTATGTGCTCAAAACCAATGACATTCAGTTCAAGTTTAGTAACAAGCATGCATATACGGGAAAGCGCATCCACCACAATATTTTCCTTACCTTTAATGTACTTGGTGACATAAGGAAATGACTCAATAAATTCACTCCACTTAGCATGACGCTTGTTCAACTTAGTTTAACCCTTAAGGTATTTAAGCGTTTCATGGTCGGTATGGATGATGAACTCATGAGGGCGAAGGTAATGTTCCCATTCATGCAAAACTCGCACTAAAGCATATAGCTCTTTGTCATAGATGGGTTAATTTAGTTGCGCTCCGAAAAGTTTCTCACTAAAATAAGCAATTGGGCGCTTCTCTTGTGTTAACACACCTCATATGCCATTACCACTAGCATCGCAATGAATTTCAAAAGGTTTGTCAAAGTTGGGTAATGCAAGCACGGGAGCACGAGTAAGCAAATTCTTAAGCTCATTGAAAGCGATATCTTGGGATGTTCCCCAAACAAACGGTGTATTTTTCTTACTCAGAGCATGCAAAGGTGAAGCAATGGTGCTAAAATCCTTCACAAATCTACGGTAGAGACCGGCTAAACCAAGAAAACTACGCACTTGCTGCAAATTGGTTGGTTGGGGCCAAGTTTTAATAGCATTGATCTTAGATTCATCAACATGAACACCCTTAGAAGATACTACGAAACCCAAGAAAACAAGCTTACCAACCCCAAATACGCATTTTTCCATATTAGCATAAAGTTGCTCTTTTCGAAGAGTTTGTAGCACGGTGCGAAGGTGGGTGACATGTTCTTTGAGAGATTTGCTAAACACAAGGATATCATCAAAGTAGACAACAACAAATTCACCAATGTAAGGGAGAAACACGTAATGCATAAGACGCATGAAAGTACTGGGTGCTTCCGATAAACCCATAGGCATGACTAACCACTCATATAGACCAAACTTGGTTTTGAAAGCGATTTTCCATTCATCACCCTCTTGTATGCGGATTTGATAGTAACCATTCTTAAGATCAATTTTGGAAAAGATAGTGGCACCGCTAAGTTCATCAAGCATATCATCAAGGTGTGGAATGGGGTACCTATATCGAACAGTGATAGCATTGATGGGTCTACAATCGGAACACATGCGAAAGCTACCGTCTCGTTTTGGCACAAGAATGATCAGTACGGCACAAGGGGACTCAAACTTTCACGCACATGTCCATGATCTATGAGATGCTTTACTTGCCTTTGTATTTCTTTGGTTTCTTCGGGGTTGACGCGGTAGGGAGCTTTGTTTGGAAGCGGTGCTCCGGGGATGAGATCGATTCGGTGCTCAATGCCTCGTAGTGGAGGTAGACCCGGAGGTAGCTCATCGGGGAAAACATCTTGGAATTCCAGCAATAAATAAGATAACACCAAAGGTAGATTGCAAGAGTTGTTAGTTTTTGGTGCCTCGTCCTTGCACAATAGGACATAGTGTAGGACACTTGATGGGTTCTCAAACACTTCTCTCATCTCACGTTTGGTGGCAAATAGGACTAAGTTTTTCTTGTCGCTCATCGTGGAGGCACTCAATTTGGGCTTGTGGCGCTCACTCTCTTTTTGGTGGGTTGCTCTCTCACTATTCTCTCCACAATGGGTGGCTTGCTTGTCGACGAGTACTTGGCTTGGAGACATAGGTCGTAGCACAAACTCTTTCCCTTTCATCTTGAAGCTATAGTGATTTGTATGCCCATTGTGAATGACACCTCGGTCAAATTGCCATGGCCGTCCAAGAAGGAGGTGGAAAACGGTCATCGGAAGGACATCACACTCCAAAGTGTCTTCATAGGTGCCGATCTTGAAAGAGACTTGTACCCTATGCTCGACTTGGATGGTGCCGGTGTCGCTTAGCCATTGAACCTTGTAGGGGTGAGGGTGCTTCATCTTGACCAATTGGAGTTTGGAGCATAGTTCTTCACTTGCTAAGTTATGGCAACTACCTCCATCGATGATGACCTTGACGGACCATCCATTGATGCCGGCCTTTGTGTGGAAGATATGGCATCTTTGATCTTCGTCTTGTTGATGTTGAAGAGTCAAGACCTTGGAGACAACAAGAGCGGGACTTGAATCTTCGTCACAAAATACTTGATCATTTTCGTCTTCGTTGGTCACTTGTCGGTGCATGGCCACTTGCTCAAGGGCTTCCATTTCCCCTTCACTCATGGAGTCGTAGGTTCTATCGTCGTTGAGGATCATGGTGCGCTTGTTTGTGCACCCGAAGGACTTGTGGCCTCGACCTCCGCATGTGAAACATTTGATGGAACTTGTCTTGATGGTATCATCGGCTGGAGTTGATGATGATGAAGCTTTCGGCTTGAAGTTTCTTGTAGTAGGAAGACGACTTGAGCTTGTCGAAGTTTTCTTGTAACTTGACTTGTCGCCGTTGCTTGTAGATGGCTTGGTTGAGGTAGAAGGTGTTGGAGTCGTCGAAGCTTGATTGTTGGTGAGGCCATAGGACTTGGATGAGAACTTGGCATACTTGAAGTCGTCTTTTACTTGTCGTTCCGCTTTGGTAGCTTGATGCACTAGCTCGATGAGGTTCGAGTATGGTTGGAAGTCGAGAATCTTCTTGACAGGGTGATTGATTCCATTCAAGAAACGTGCCATAGTTTGCTCATCATCTTCTTTGACATTGGCTAGTATCATGGCAATCTCCCATTTCCTTGTAGTACTCTTCAATACTCTTGGTTCCTTGCTTGAGTTGTTGGAGTTTCTTGAAGAGGTCGCGGTTGTAGTAGTTTGGCACGAATCGTGCTCTCATGACATGCTTCATTTGTGCCCAATTTGTGATGGGTGGTTCACCTCTTGCCGCTCGGAGCTCAATGACTTTTTCCCACCAAATGAGGACGTAGTCTTGGAATTCAAGGGATGCCATTGCCATCTTCTTATCTTCTTTGTAGTTGTGCAAGCGGAAGATTTTGTCAACCTTCAATGCCCATGATATGTACTCTTTGGGGTCATTGCTTCCGGTAAACTTGGGCATGGTGAACTTTAGCCTGCCATATCGTTGCTCTTCATTGTGTTGGGGTCGGGGATGATGACGCCCATGTTGGTGAGGATTGGCAATCTCATGTTGCTCTTGGCGAGGAGGGTTGTCTTCCTCATGTTGCTCTTGGCGAGGAGGGTTGTCGACCTCATGTTGCTCTTGGCAAGGACGGGGTCCATTGTCTTCTTGCTCTCGATGGACTTGACGTTCTTGTCTCGCTTGAGGAGGAGCTTGTCTATCTTGACGAGGAGCTTGTCGATCTTGACGAGGAGCTTGTCGATGCACACGTGCTTGGTAAATTCTTTCTTGAGCTTCGTCGCGAAGTGCTTGTTGATGTAGTTGAGCTTGTCGGCCTCGATTGGCTACGACACGACTTGAATCATGAAGGGCACGTTGCACCTCAAGTGCTTGAGCTTCACGTAGTTGTTGTTCTTGACGTTGTGCCTCGGCGTCTTGTGCATCTTGATGTTGTCGCGCTCGCTCCTCTTGTTCTTGTTGTCGTTGGCGTTGCTGTTCTTGTGCTTGTGCGAATGCAGCTTGGTTTTGACGATGTCGATGCTCTTGAGAGTCGGTGTCGTGTAGAGGATTGCGGTTTGCTTGACAGTCTTGACGCGCGGCACGACGAAGAGTATTCGATGTTGGTGTACTTGAACCGGAGAGGGTGTCGTCGGAGTGACGACTTGAGCGGCTTCGTCTTGAAGAGGACGAAGTTGTAGAAGAGCATACCATCATGGTTCGGATATCTTCTTTGAGGGAACTCATGGATGTGTCGAAGTAGTCTCTTGGATGTTGCTCGGATTGTCGTAGGTCAGTGGCGAGATTGTCGATGCAGTCGCCCAAAGCAAGTTGTTCTTGATGCAAAGCTCGGTGTGCACCAAATAGTTGAGTCTTGGTGAAGTAGGATGACATGTCGTCGTCTTGCTCCAAGAAGAGTGGGTTGGTAGAAGTACTTGGCCTATCCATCATTCCAAACAAAGATATGTGAGTGGGAGAAAAAGAAGAACCAATACCAAATGTACCTTGACCGATGTTGAAAATGGATCAAAGATCAATCCAATGTGTAGAAATGAAATAGCACAATTGGTACCAATTCTTGTTGGTTCTCACACCTACACAAGTAAAAGCTTATGGTGGAGCTTGGTTAGGATGATGGCACAAAATTTGATGCAATTGTAAGTGAGACTCAATAATGTTGGAAAAGATTCACAAATTTGCAAATGCAACAAGTAGACCAATAGCAAGATATGGTACACGGAAACACACACGCAAATAGATAATGTGGGGTTGTGCAACCAAGGGTGAGCCAAAATGTGGAATCCACCAAGATGCTCTTGTTGCAAAACACTAGAGAGACGCTAGCACGATTGCACAATAGGCAGATACGAACTTGTGCACAACCTACTAAGCAAAAATGCAAAGACTCTATTCCAATTATGCTATATGTATGATGTTCCTATGATTTGATCCAGGATGATCGAGTATGACAATCTTAATGTTGTATGATGCTATGGTTCTTGCTTATAAGCTCTTTGCTTATCTTTCCCTTTTTGCTTAAAAGCTTGTTTGGCTCTTTGTTGTTTGAGCTCTTTTCTCATGCAATGCTTCACGAACCAAGATAGCAATTGTGTATGCGAAGACAACTTTGGGACACAAGAGATGATACCAAGATATGCAACACAATGATGGTATGTATGCTATGGGAAGTATGAACACTAATGTGCACAAGTCACGTTGCCGGCAATACTCAAAGGCTAGTCTCGATGGGTAAGCTATGCAAAAGTAAGGCTATGGGGTTATCAATGCAAATGCAAGAGAGTATGATGATATCACGATACCAAAGTAATACCAAGGTGAGGTTGATACCACAATTGTGATGTAGCCGTTCGTAGTATTCCTTGGCGAAGATGAGCGGTGGTGATGTTGATGCCGAACCGTACCTAGATAGCCGAAACACAATAGGACACGGAAACCACAACTCAAATTCTCAAAGCAAAATGGATCAAAATTGTCGGAGTTGGTAGCGGGAAAGGCTATGGTGGTTCTATGCGGAAGTGGTTGTGGTATGCGGAAGTTTATGTGGGCTCCGGAACAAAGTTGGACGAAAGTTAGGCGGTAAACGGAGTGGAGGATGCAAGTGACGCTGTCAGGGGCCGGATGTCCGGGCTGATGGCCGGATGTCCGGGCTGTCGGGCCGGATGTCCGGTCTCGGGGTCCATGGACGAACTCGAAGAACACCGCGTGGAGAGGTCAAATCCGGGGCAAAATTCAGAAGATTTTGTGGATGGAATTTGGGGAAAAGATGGGGAAAAGCTAGATCTACCTGCAACACATGAAATCCGCAGATCAAATCCAACAAAACTTCATCACACCAACAAATCGCAAAAAAACATTTGGGGCTATTTTTGTGGGACAATTTTCCGATTACGACAAAAAACAACAAAATCAAGCTAGAAAACAAAGAGAGGGGCTCCAAAATTTGATAAACGTGGCTCATGATACCAAGGTGATGTAGGGTGGAACCATAGATGGCCGATCTTTCACGAAAGGAGCGGATCCCTACGAAGAACGCGATGAACACGAGGGGGAACACGAGGGAAACACGAGGGGAACACGAGATAAATCACTCAACCAACAAGAATAGATCACACATGCGCTAGATCGATGAACACAAAGGTGAGATACAAGATCCAAAGTCAAGAACGGACGATACAGACGGTAACCGGTTCTTCTCCGTGAGGAGGTCTTGATGGGGGCACCCAAGATGGGGTCTTGAATCCAAGGTGATCTTCTCCGAAGAGGGGCCGCAGTCTCTCTCTCGAGGAGGAGATCCGTAATGGATGAGCAAAGCTCTATCTCAACTATGAGCTAAACCAATGCTGAACCTAGAAAGAGGAAGGGGATGGAGTATATATAGTCTAGGGGGGCAAAGAGGTACATGGGCTTCGGCCCTTTACTGTGCGTAGACAGGCGGATCCGGATGTCCGGGCATTGGGTGATACGTCTCCAACGTATCTATAATTTTTGATTGCTCCATGCTATATTATCTACTGTTTTGGGCAATATTGGGCTTTATTTTCCACTTTTATATTACTTTTGGGACTAACCTATTAACCGGAGGCCCAGCCCAGATTTGTTGTTTTATGCCTATTTCAGTGTTTCGAAGAAAAGGAATATCAAACGGAGTCAAAACGGAACGAAATCAACTGGAGAAGTTATTTTTGGAAGGAAAGCCACCCGATGGACTTGGAGTGCACGTAAGGAAAGAAGGGAGGTGCTCACGAGGGTGGGGGGCGCGCCCACCCCCCTGGGGCGCGCCCCCTGCCTCGTGGACCCCCTTCGGTCCACCGACGTACTCCCTGCACCCATATATACCTACGTATCGTAAAACTTCTAGAACAGAAGATAGATTGGGAGTTCCGCCGCTGCAAAACCTCCAGAGCCACCAAAAACCAATCGGGACCCTGTTCCGGTACCCTGCCGGAGGGGGGAACCCTCACCTGTGGCCATCTTCATCATCCTGGCGCTCTCCATGATGAGGAGGGAGTAGTTCACCCTCGGGGCTGAGGGTATGTACCAGTAGTTATGTGTTTGATCTCTCTCTCTCTCTCGTGTTCTTGATTTGGCACGATCTTGATGTATCGCGAGCTTTGCTATTATAGTTGGATCCTATGTTCCTTCTCCCCCTCTTCTCTCTTGTAATGGATTGAGTTTTCCCCTTGAAGTAATCTTATCGGATTGAGTCTTTATAGATTTGAGAACACTTGATGTATGTCTTGCCGTGCGTATATGTGGTGACAATGGGATATCACATGATTCACCTGATGTATGTTTTGGTGATCAACTTGCGTGCTCTGCCCATGAACCTGTGCATAGGGGTTGGCACACGTTTTCGTCGTGATTCTCCGATAGAAACTTTGGGGCACTCTTTGAGGTTCTATGTGTTGGTTTGAATAGATGAATTGAGATTGTGTGATGCATATCGTATAATCATGCCCACGGATACTTGAGGTGACATTGGAGTATCTAGGTGACATTAGGGTTTTGGTTGATTTGTATCTTAAGGTGTTATTCTAGTACAAACTCTAGGGCTGTTTGTGACACTTATAGGAATAGCCCAACGAATTGATTGGAAAGAATAACTTTGAGGTGGTTTCGTACCCTACCATAATCTCTTCGTTTGTTCTCCGCTATTAGTGACTTTGGAGTGACTCTTTGTAGCATGTTGAGGGATAGTTATGTGATCCAATTATGTTATTATTGTTGAGAGAACTTGCACTAGTGAAAGTATGAACCCTAGGCCTTGTTTCCTATCATTGCAATACCGTTTACGCTCACTTTTATCACTTGTTACCTTGCTGTTTTTATATTTTCAGATTACAAAAACCTATATCTACCATCCATATTGCACTTGTATCACCATCTCTTCGCTGAACTAGTGCACCTATACAATTTACTATTGTATTAGGTGTGTTGGGGACACAAGAGACTCTTTGCTATTTGGTTGCAGGGTTGCTTGAGAGAGACCATCTTCATCCTACGCCTCCCACGGATTGATAAACCTTAGGTCATCCACTTGAGGGAAATTCGCTACTGTCCTACAAACCTCTGCACTTGGAGGCCCAACAACGTCTACAAGAAGAAGGTTGTGTAGTAGACATCATCGGGCCGGATGTTCGGGGCTTCGTGACGGGCCGGATGTCCGTGCTAGGGGGCCGGATGTCTGGGCTGGCAGCGAAAGCTTCTGTAGGTTCTGGTGCGTGGCGCCGGATTTCCGGGCTTCTGCCCGGATGTCCGGGCTCGGGCCGGATGTCCGGGCTGGACGCCGGATGTCCGGGCCCTGTAGACGTGGGCGGCAGGGCTTCGGCTGATGTGGTCGCTCCAGGGGCCGGATGTCCGGGGTCTTGGCCGGACGTCTGGGGCCTGGAAGGTGAACTTGCCTGTTTCCGTTGGTTCTCTTCATCCATGGACTTGGAGGCTTGTCCGTCTTCACGAGCATCTTCAGGGGGGGGGGGGGTCCTCTTGACACCTGATCGTGCATAGCATACCGGACTTAGGTAGTAGCCATGTCTCGAGTGGATCATATGTGATATTACTAAGGAAGGAAGTCACCTCGTTCTCGAGAGCTCTAGATCTAGCTCGTGTCATGGGTCCTCTTGGCTCTTGATGAGACGATGGTAGGTCCATGGGGATGATCGCAGGATGCTCAGCTTCATCTTGTGTCCCCATCACACCCAATACAATGGTAAATTGTATAGGTGCACTAGTTCGGCGAAGATATGGTGATACAAGTGCAATATGGATGGTAGATATAGGTTTTTGTAATTTGAAAATATAAAAACAACAAGGTAACTAATTATAAAAGTGAGCGTAAACGGTATTGCAATGATAGGAAACAAGGCCTAGGGTTCATACTTTCACTATTGCAAGTTCTCTCAACTATAATAACATACTTGGATCATATAACTATCCCTCAACATGCAACAAAGAGTCACTCCAAAGACACTAATAGAGGAGAACAAACGAAGAGATTATGGTAGGGTACGAAACCACCTCAAAGTTATTCTTTCTGATCAATATATTCAAGAGTCCGTAGTAAAATAACACGAAGCTATTCTTTCCGTTCGATCTATCATAGAGTTCGTACTAGAATAACACCTTAAGACACAAATCAACCAAAACCCTAATGTCACCTAGATACTCCAGTGTCACCACAAGTATCCGTGGGTATGATTATATGATATGCATCACACAATCTCATATTCATCTATTAAACCAACACAAAGTACTTCAAAGACTGCCCCAAAGTTTCTACCGGAGAGTCAAGATGAAAACGTGTGCCAACCCCTATGCGTAAGTTCACAAGGTCACTCAACCCGCAAGTTGATCACCAAAACATACATCAAGTAGATCACGTGAATATCCCATTGTCACCACAGATAAGCACATGCAATACATACATCAAGTGTTTTCAAATCCTTAAAGACTCAATCCGATAAGATAACTTCAAAGGGAAAACTCAATCCATTAAAAGAGAGTAGAGGGGGAGAAACATCATAAGATCCAACTATAATAGCAAAGCTCGCGATACATCAAGATCGTACCACCTCAAGAACACGAGAGAGAGATCAAACACATAGCTACTGGTACATACCCTCAGCCCCGAGGGTGGACTACTCCCTCTGTCGGTGTCAAAACCGGCGGATCTCGGGTAGGGGGTCCCGAACTGTGCGTCTAGGCGGATGGTAATAGGAGACAAGGGACACGATGTTTTACCCAGGTTCGGCCCTCTCGATGGAGGTAATACCCTACTCCGCTTGATTAATATTGATGATATGGGTAGTACAAGAGTAGATCTACCACGAGATCAAGGAGGCTAAACCCTAGAAGCTAGCCTATGGTATGATTGTTGTTCGATCCCACGGACTAAAACCCTCCGGTTTATATAGACACCGGATAGGGTTAGGGTTACACAGAGTCGGTTACAATGGTAGGAGATCTACATATCCGTATCGCCAAGCTTGCCTTCCACGCCAAGGAATGTCCTATCCGGACACGGGACGAAGTCTTCAATCTCGTATCTTCATAGTCCAGGAGTCCGGCCAACGGTGATAGTTCAGCTATCCGGACACCCCCTAATCCAGGACTCCCTCAGTAGCCCCTGAACCAGGCTTCAATGACGACGAGTCTGGCGCGCATATTGTCTTGACATTGCAAGGCGGGTGCCTCCTCGAATACTTCATAGAAGATTTTGAACACAAGGATAGTGTCCGGCTCTGCAAAACAAGTTCCACATACTACCGTAGAGAGAATAACCTTTGCACAGATCTGCTGACGTATTCCGCGGCGTGACATCACACCACGGCCAGGCCTTTATACGAATCGTTTTGGCACGTCTTATCAAAGCGGAGATCGTGACCACTTATTCCGGGATTCCCATCAATACGGACGTGGGTAACCCATCCGCGCCATTGATTACGACGCTTGGGAGATAAGCGAGTTTTACCAGGCTGGCGGGGGACGCATAGCTTCGTCCGTCCATATAAGGGGATAATGATCCACCTTTTCACCTATGCCTTCTTCCTCTTTTGCTCATCCATTTCCGCGCACTCGAGCTCCAGCGCCCAAGTCCGCACACCCCACCTCAACCTTCTCCAACTATGTCCGGAGCGGGAGGCAGGTGGATGGCCTCCTCCGTCACGGAGGGGCACATCAAAAAGCTGCGGAAGGCCGGATAATTTTCCAGCAACATTGCGCACCGGCTACCCGACGAGGGGCGGTTCATTCCAACCCCCAGGCCCCATGAGAGGGTGGTGTTTCTCACCCACTTCCACCGCGGACTAGGTTTTCCACTTCACCCATTTGTCCGGGAGCTCATGTTCTACTACGGCCTGGACTTCCACGATCTGGCCCCGAATTTCATCCTCAACATCTCGGCGTTCATCGTCGTGTGCGAGGCCTTCCTTTGCATCCAGCCCCACTTCGGCTTATGGCTGAAGATCTTCAATGTCAAGCCGAAGGTAGTGGGCGGCCGCCAAGCGGAGTGCGGAGGCGCCATGGTTGGCAAGATGGCTAAAGACCTATGGCTTGAGGGCTCCTTTGTGGAGACCATAAAGGGGTGGCAATCGGGGTGGTTCTACATCACCTAGCCGCGCGACTCTCAATGGGCGGCGGCCCCCGAATTCCGATCTGGCTTCCCCACATGGCTCACATCATGGAAAGACGGGCCAGACATGGGGGGATTCAGATGAGCTATCCGGACTCCAAACTTGCGTCGGAAACCTGGTGGACAAGAATCTCAGGCTTGTCAATGTAATCCAGGTGATGCTCATCCGCCGGATTCTCCCATGCCAACAACGGGCGTTCAAATTGTGGGAGTTCGATCCGGCACAACACCCAACTCTGAAAAGGCTCTTCGACACTACGTACGAAGACGCCTGGAAGGTGTTGTTCAAGGGTGCCGAGGCTCCCACATCCGCTACCGAAGATCGCAGATTCAGCTCGCAGCGTCAAGCCAGCGAGGTAAGTTATTTTACCCTTTATGGGACTCTTGTTTTTCATAGATGACTCTATGTGGGATCTAAAACTCCCTAACCTTTGACAGATCGGTTGAAGACGTCCCGACAGATTAACCGCCCGCCCCTTTGCCGAAGACCTGTAAGACGCCCGCTTGGCGGGCTGCTCTCGGCGCCTACGTGGTGCCGAGAAGAAGGCCAAGAAGAAGGCCACGGAACTCAAGGAGCTCCGGCGCCAAAGCTGTCGCACTCATCGCCTCGACAACCCTGAGGCGGAATCCTCCTCCGAGGAAGAGGAGGAGGAAAATAAGCCTCTCCCGGTGGGGAGAGAGAAAAAACGGGCCGCCCCAACTGGGGAGGCCAGAGGGTCCAAGAAGGGAAGGACCCTTCCTCCGGACTTCTCCACCAACGCCGACAACGACGAGGAGGAGTGGCCAACAAGGGCCAAGCCCCTGGCGAGATCGTAAGTGTCCGGATTCCGGAATAGTTCATGACTTTTTATTTGTCGCATAGTGTCTTCTAACGCCGAATATGACCATGCAGCCCGCCAGAGCACGAGCTCGCCGCTTGGTCGAGCGGCTCCCTCGGTTCGTCCGATGTGAATAGCACTTCACTTCCGACCGCCTCCTCTCCTCGTGTCGCCGACGACACCGTGGTGGAGTCCCAAGAGGGGCCCAGCCAGGAGGAGGTGGTCCTGGAGGCGCCGCGAGGCGACCTCCCGGACTCCGGGCGAGAAGGGGGCGAGACCCCAGAGGGCTCTAAGTCTGGCCCTGTGCCGGACTCCGTACCGGAACCTTCAGTGGTTCCGAAGTCCGGCAAGCGGCCCCTTCGTAAGAAGGGCAAGACTACGACGCCGGTGATCTCCGTCCATCCGGAGGCACCGGATACCTTGCTGGAGGTGCTTAACGGCGCCTCCATCGACGAGGAGCACCGCATGCTTATGAGTGTGGTGATCCAGAAGTTCAGTCCGCCAAGAGCGGGCTGATCAAGCTTCGCACCAGCCTTCTAAGAGGCTTTGAGGTAAGTTTAGAATATGTAAAAATATTACCGCATAGACAAGAGTTCTCGATGCTTAGTTCGGTGTTCGGAAAGAAAAGCCGGACTAAGGATCTAAAAGATATACGCAGGAGTCTAACATAAGTATGTCAATATGCGAATGCAGGCTGCTTGCTCTTGACCTCTGACCGATCATGGAGGTCAATGCATTGAAGAAGAGCCTCGAGCGGTCCGAGAACGAGCTCGGCCTTGACAAGAAGCAGCTCGAGGACAGGGAAGGTAAGCAATACCTTATTAAAGAAATACCTTATAGAAAGGATTCGGTTGCAAAAAATGAGAGGAATAACGTGGGTATTGTAGGGGCCACGAACAAGGTGGCGACCCTGAAGGAAGCGGAATCATGGCCGAAACCAGAGCGGCATGCGAGCGCACCGAGCGAGAGAAGCAGGAGGAGCGGGTGGTAGAGATGCGGCAAGAGCTCCGTGCTCGTGGAATAACACGAGAGTTTGGAGCGTGACTCAAGACTCGAGAGTCCGAGCTCGCCTCGGCTCTTGAGAGTGCCAAAGCCGCTAAGGCGAAGCCCAAAAGCCCTCCAAGAAATTGAATCATTAAAGAAGATAGCGGCGGTAAGGCATTCTTTATGCAAAGCAAGCATGTGAAAGTGAATTACCTATTACTTACCCGGATTCGAGCTCTCCATGAGCATTCGAGATCTGCTCCGTGGTGTGTCTGATGCTGCCGCGCTTCTACCGCTTAAGGAGGGAGCTCGACGGAGAAGGTGTTCGGTCTCAAGATGATGAGGCCGAACGTCCGTGCCCTCGAGCGACCAGTGAAGCAATGGTCGAGCTCCACAAGGTCGCCGAACAGGCCATGAAGGGCCTCATAGTTTGGTCAGGGCCATTGGAAGCCATGCCCGGAGCTACTTGGCTAGTGTAGCGGCCGGTGGACGCCTTTGTCCATGGATTGAAGTCATCAAGCGCTCCGTCTGCATTGAAGGTGCCCGTCGGGCCCTTGCCCGTGCTAAAGTGCACTGGGGCAAGCTGGATGCGGAGAAGCTTGTGACGGACGAGCCACCGAAGGGCAAGGAGCATCGCAAGCCCGAAATGTACTATGAGGGCGTCCTGAAGGGTGCCCGCCGTATAGAGGATGAGTGCTCCAAAGATGTAATTTTTTAATAGACTCGCATTTGTTATCCTGTACGCTGAAAACTTGTTCATATGCGCTAAGCAACGCTTGTTAATTTAAAATATTACCTTCTGTGCAGCCGTTTATCAAATTTGAGAGATGGGAAGTCATTGGCTTCAGCCCCCATGCCACGAGTGTTGGGGTGTTCGGGATAAACTTGAGCGCTCTTGTTCCCATTCTTGGGTCCGTCGAGGGAGGCGCTCAACGCAACGAACAAGACAACCGGACTTATAGTGCTTGAACACTCTCACTTAGCCATAGAATTCTATAATTTTAAATTTCGGCGAAGCCCCTAGTGTTCGGAAGGCCGAGTTCGGGCGCTATCCACGCCTTGGCGGACAATGCCGACTCCTCGCTCTAAGCGGCATAAGTCTTTAGGGACCCAAAAACCTCTCGAACAGCGATCGCTCTCGCCCTATCATGACGGTCAGTTTTAGCTTTCCACCGAGGTGCTCAACCCAGCTCAACCGGGCACAATCGCAGTGGTTCTCCCAGCTACCTTAGCCGATATAATGTAACGTAAGGTACCAAAACATGGGAGCCGGGCAAACCCAACTATTGACCCAAGACAAGATTCGGTGCCGATGCATATAATGCTATAAGTTCGGGGTGCCGCACTTGTGAAAGTGTTCGGACTTATAACACCATATTTTTGGGGTACTTAAGCCCTCGGTGTATTGGCCGTACTAAAGTGTACGGGTGCAACATGTCATGAAATGAACATATATATAGATAAAGAAAGGAGTGCAATAATAGGCAAAAGCTATGTATTGTTTATTCAAAAGGTACTGCAATGAAAGCGTAATGATACAAATAGTGTGATAAGAAAGGATGGGACTATTTAACATGTCCTCTCCAGGGGTAAGCTGCGGATGGTATGTAAAACAGGTATAATGCTCGTAGTAGAGACCACCGACATTCGACGAAGCTTTACGCTTCCCTAGCTGTTGCAACGTGAGTTCGCAATTCTAGTGCCGACAGGGCTTCGGAAAACGGAGTCCCGAAAGTAAGAAAAAGAAAAAGAAAAGAATGACACAATCGGAGCCCCGGTGCGGTTGAGCCGCATTCTGGCGCAGCCGTGGTCGTGTTCTCCCTTATGCCCATGGTATCTCCAGAGCATAGTTATGTACGATAGTACTCGGCTTCGCAGCTTCGCGAGGGTTGGGGTTGGGGCTGGATTGCTACGCTGATGCTTTCGGATCGTGCCAGCGGTCTTGTTGTAGGTTACTCCGGCGCGCTTGACGGTGGCCGGACGCTTAATAGCCGGACTCGAGAATTGCTGTGAGAGGCTGCTTTGCACCTCCGCCGCGAGGGTCGCCGTGTGCTCCTCCGCTCGGAGAGAGCGCTCGTGTTTCCATTGACCGTGATTACCCTCGAGGGCCTGGCATCTTGAGCTTGAGGTATGCGAGGTGCGGCACCGCATTGAACTTTGCAAATGCGGTTCGCCCAAGCAATCGCGTGATAGCCGCTGCAGAACGGGACTATGTCGAAGATTAACTCTTCGCTTCGAAGTTATCCGGGATCCAAGACCACTTCGAGTGTAACCGAGCCCGCATAATTGGCCTCTACACCTGGTATTACGCCTTTAAAGGTCGTCTTTGTGGGTTTAATCCTTGAGGGATCTATGCGCATTTTGCGCACTGTATCCTGATAAAGCAGGTTCAGGCTGCTACCGCCGTCCATCAGGACTCTAGTGAGGTGAAATCCGTCGATGATTGGGTCAAGAACCAACGGCGAATCCGCCGTGACGGATGCTAGTGGGGTGGTCCCTTCGATAAAAGGTGATCGGGCAGGAAGACCATGGGTTGAACTTCGGGGCGACTGGCTCCATCGCATATACGTCCCTTAGCGCATGCTTCCGCTCCCTTTTGGGTATGTGGGTTGCGTATATCATGTTCACCGTTCGCACTTGTGGTTGAAAGCCCTTCTGTCCTCTATTGTTCGGCGGCCGGGGCTCTTCCTCGTCATCACTATGCAGCCCCTTGTCGTTGTTTTCGGCGCTTAGCTTGCCTGCTTGCTTGAACACCCAACAATCCCTGTTGGTGTGGTTGGCTAGTTTTTCGGAGGTGCCATGTATCTGGCACAATGCGATCGAGTATTCGGTCCAAGTTGGACGGGCCCTGGGTATTTATTTTGAATGGCTTCTTCCGCTGACTGGGTTTAGAGCCTCGAATCCGCATTTATCGTCAGATCTTCAGCATTATCACCGCACGCGGCGCTTATGCTTGTTGCAACGCGACCGCCATTGCTGTCCTTGGTATCCGAACTACCGTGGTGTTTGGCCAAGTTGTTGCTTCGAGCTAGCCAGCTGTCCTCTCCCGCAAAAGCGGGGTCATGAGTGTGGTGAGGGCTGCCATGGATTTCGCTTTTCCTGTCCTAGGTGCTGGTCTAGCCACTCGCTATGGATGTTGTGTTTGAAGGCTGCTAAGCGCCTCGCATCCGGACGATCGACGATCTGATTTTTCTTTGTTAGGAACCGCGTCCCGTAATTGTCCGGCCGATTCTTCCGCTGCTGAATTATGTGGCTGAGGTCATCGGCGCCGGTGGTCGCACGTATGTGCCCCGAAGTTATCAAGGAATGCGGCTTCCGTGTCCTCCCAACAACCAATTGATTCTGCTTGGCAAGCTGTTAAGCCAATGCCGAGCTGGTCCTTTAAGCTTGAGTGGGAGGTATTTGATGGCATGTAGACCATCGCCGCGGGCCATGTGGATATGGAGGAGGTAGTCCTCGATCCAAACCGCAGGATCTGTTGTGCCATCGTATGATTCGATGTTTACGGGTTTGAAACCCTCGGGATTTGATGATCCATTACTTCATCTCGTGAAGCATAGTGGGTGTGCAAGCCTCAGATTGAGCTACATCACGATGCAGCTCAAATGAGCTTTGTTCATCGTGTTCGCCCGCCGAATTGTTGTATCCGGCGTGACGGTTATCGTCACGTGTCGTGGGGCACCCACGCGATCCGTAGATCGATCTTGTTTGCCTTTCCTTGTCCTCCAATATGTCTCGTAGGTCTGGCGCGTTTCCCCGTGCCTTGGTATTTTTCGAGCGACGCTGGAGTACGGCTTGAATGGAGGGTCTAGAGGCCTCTCTGTTGCGACCACGGGGTGGCCGGTCGGCCGCATCATGCGCCGGTGATGTTGGTTTGGGTGCTGCTTCCTCTAATTGGGGTAGTAGCCTGCATTTGGGGTATCTCCTGGAGGGGCGTTCGAGTTCATACTCTTCGGCTGCAAGGACTTCAGTCCATCTGTCAGCTAGCAAGTCTTGGTCAGCTCTAAGATGATGCTGCTTTTCTTGAGGCTGCTTGCCGTGGCTATAAGCCCGCGCTTAAAACGCCTTGTTCTACGGGTCCTCCGCACGACGAATTAAATGCGCCGCCGAGGCTTGCCTCGCCTTCGGAGGGGCGATAATTATCGCCCTCTACCTCTCTTTCGCCAGACCGCCCCTGCGGACTTGCTTCTCCCTCCTCCCGCGTTGAGTCCTGCCGAGGGGGTCGCCTTCGCACCGTCCGGGGTATTATTGTCTCCGTGCCGAATCGCCGCTTTTACTTGTGGCGGATTTAGAGCGGCGCCCGATGTCGGCGCTGGGTCGCTTCTTGGAGGGTCATCCTCCGTCGCTCCATCGCCATTCCCATCTTTTGGGATGTCCACCATGTATATGTCATATGACGAGGTGGCCTTCCAAAGGCCCTCGTAGGCGCTGGTTCTGGTCGCCTCCGCATCGCCGTCCATACCGTCGATTTCTTCGGAGTCAAAGTCGAGCATGTCGGTTAAATCATCGACAGTGGCTACAAAGTGGGCGGTGGGTGGGCGTTGAATTTCTTCATCGTCCGCATCCCAACCTTCCTGACCGTAGTCCGGCCAGGGCTCTCCTGATAAAGAGAGAGACTTTAGTGAATTCAGGATGTCACCAAAGGGCGAGTGCTGAAAGATGTCTGCGGCAGTGAACTCCATGATCGGCGCCCAATCGGATTTGATTGGCAGGGGCGCGGAGGGTCCGGAGTCCAGCACCTTGGAGTCACGGTCTTCGCAAAGGAAAGGGATGGAGTTCGGATCAATCGCCGTTGAGATCGTAGCCCCCGAGGCGGTGTCCAACCACTCGTCCTCGATCGGGGCAGTCGGCTCCGAGCTAAGGGTCGGAGCGGACGCCGGTGCGGCCTCCAAGGCACCGTTCGGCGGCAGAGCTAGATCGTGCCCATCGAAACAAAGGCGGCGCGCTTGGTCGTGGGCTCGAATCCGTCAAGATCAAGTCTCTGCGGATGTCACCGTAGTTCAAACTCCCAAATCTGACTCGATGGCGGGGCGCAGCTTCGATCTGCTCCAGATGGCCAAGTGAATTGCCCCGCAGCAAAGCCGCCGAATACGAAGATCTGTCCGGGGAGAAAAGTCTCACCCTGGACCGCGTGGTTGCTGATGATTGAAGGAGCCATCGGGCCTAAATATGACGACACAGAGGAACTCTCAATGAAAGCACCAATGTCGGTGTCAAAACCGGCGGATCTCGGGTAGGGGGTCACGAACTGTGCGTCTAGGCGGATGGTAACAGGAGACAAGAGACACGATGTTTTTACCCAGGTTCGGGCCCTCTCGATGGAGGTAATACCCTACGCCTTCTTGATTAATATTGATGATATGGGTAGTACAAGAGTAGATCTACCACGAGATCAAGGAGGCTAAACCCTAGAAGCTAGCCTATGGTATGATTGTTGTTCGTCCTACAGACTAAAACCCTCCGGTTTATATAGACACCGGATAGGGTTAGGGTTATACAGAGTCGGTTACAATGGTAGGAGATCTACATATCCGTATCGCCAAGCTTGCCTTCCACGCCAAGGAAAGTCCTATCCGAACACGGGACGAAGTCTTCAATCTTGTATCTTCATAGTCCAGGAGTCCGGCCAATGGTGATAGTTCGGCTATCCGGACACCCCCTAATCCAGGACTCCCTCACCCTCCTCGTCATGGAGAACGCCGGGATGATGAAGATGGCCACCAGTGAGGGATCCCCCCTCTGGCAGGGTGCCGGAACAGGATCTCAATTGGTTTTTGGTGGCTACAGAGGCTTGCGGCGACGGAACTCCCGATCTATTCTGCTCCCCGAAGTTTTTTGGGTATATGGTTATATATAGGCGAAAGAAGTTGGTCAGGGGAGCCACGAGGGGCCCACGAGGGTGGGGGCGCGCAGGGGGGGCGCCTCCCTGCCTCGTGGCCACCTCGAAGCTTCCTTGACTTCCACTCCAAGTCTCCTGGATCACGTTCGTTCCAAAAATCATGCTCCCGAAGGTTTCATTCCGTTTGGACTCCGCTTGATATTCCTTTTCTGCGAAACACTGAAACAAGGGAAAACAGAAACTGGCACCGGGGTCTGGGATAATAGGTTAGTCCCAAAAATAATATAAAAGTGCATAATAAAGCCCATAAACATCCAAGATGGATAATAAAATAGCATGAATACTTCATAAATTATAGATACATTGGAGACGTATCAGTCACCACCAGAGCCTTTGGCAGGCGAAGACCACCTTTAGTCAGGATAACCTGTACTAGTTGTATCCCTTCGAATTTGGCCGTTGTTGGCTCCCTTCCCGCTTAATATTTGGGGAGAGGACCAGGGCCTCTATAAATAGGACTAGCCACTGCAGTAGGGGACAACTCATCTTGGACTAGATCCATTCCATCCTCACACTCACTAAACACAAGAACACCTCTCCTCAGGAGGCTGTTCTTCCCTTGTAATTGTTCATCCTCAGCCCAAGAGGCAATCCACCACACCACACTGGTGTAGGGTATTACACGACAACGGTGGCCCAAACCAGTATAAATCTCGTGTCTTTTGTGTTGCGGGTTCATCGAGCTAGGCTTTGAGATCGCGATAAGGCTGAGGGCGTGATTAGGTAGGGAGAGATCTTCATGCACACCCCAGCGTTCGAACCTCAAGGGTTTTGCCGGAACCCGAGATCCGACCCAGTGCTCCGGGTGCGTCTGCTTCATTGCCGCCAATGGCAGCAACGCGATCTCGAGGGCCGGGACGAAGGTGGAGGAATTCTGGCACAAGTGGATCTTCATGGACGCCATGCTCTCTAATGCTCGGCTGGAGCCGCCGACTGCACTGCCGGTGAGGCTGGATCGGTGGGCTCATGAGAAGATCACCAGCCCCCGGGCGGAGCAGCTGTTGGAGAAGATGACGACGGACCTCAAGGTGGAGAAGTTGACTGGGGCCATGATCGTCAGGGAGTTCGTGATGCAGCGCCTGGCTCTACTCCAGGCGCACTCGCGCCCTCTATGGAGCCTCAAGGGCGTGGAAGATGAACTCCGGCTGCGCCCGGACGGCCTGTCCAACAAGGAGCTTAGCAAGGTCATGCGCACCTTGCTCGAGAATGACCCGGGCATCCTCCCGGAGGCTTATCTTCTGTTGTACCACCGCAACAACGGAGTGCAGGTCCTTGCTGCCATGCCCATCTTCAATGAGTGGGGGCTTGTGCCGCTTGTAACGACCAAACCTCGAAGGATTTGAATCTCCGTGCTTACCGTGCTAGTCCCTGGATCGAACTCGCTAGCACACATAGAATAGATGAATACCAGAATAGCAAGTGCATCATTTATTACAACGTTGATCCAGAATATATAAAATAAAACAATCTGCATAGCACTTGGCTAGCTTTATTCAATCAAACAGCGGAAAGTAGCAGAAAAATAACGATGAGTCCCACTATAGCCCATCGGGCGTCTTTGAGTGCAGACATCGCAACCCTAACGGTACCTTACTCTCCGTCAATATCCTCGCAACATGAGACGTTGCAGCCATATAGGTCAATACTTTGAATGTATTCGCAAGTTACACAGAGTAATAATATAGCAGACCTACATGTATATGCATAGTATAACAAAAGGAAGGCTTGAGGGTTTATTTTATGAAAGCTGATTTTATCCTAATAACTACCTAATAGACAAATTTTATTTAGTTCTTTTATTACTACAATTAAATACACAAGGTTGAGTTGGCAAAATCAACTCCAACCTACCGCTTTATTAAGTTGCCCACAAATATTATTAAGTGTCACATCTGTCAAGATCATCCAACAAGCTGTAATGGCGTAGTCGCTCAAATTGACCCATAACCGGGCACGGCTAATCATGATTAGTTTTAATACTCTGCAGAGTTTTGCACACTTGACCCACTAGACTCAATCCATGATTGAGACGAAGTCTTCGTAAGCGATCACCTCCACCCCGGCAGCGGTACACCTACTCATATCTACATCTCGCTAGCTTACAGGCGAGGATCCCACAACCTACTCAACTAAGCGAGCCCATTTAGCTAGTGGTTGCGCATGGAAGCTACTACTCACTAAGTCTGTCTGAACTTTTTGAGCCTGGGCGGCCGTCCACTTACATTCAGAGGGAATAAACCATGATGTTCTTGAAACCACCCTTCAATACCAATTCCGCCCAGAGGTGAATTAAGTCCTTAATTAGTACTCAATTTGTTATATTTATAATCCTCACATAAGCTCAAGGAATACATTTAACCACCCCGTCCTACAAAGCATAGCAACTACAACTATCACGGTTTGCAAAAAGACGGAAGATAGCTCAACAACATAGCTCAAAATATAACAATCCTATAATGCATAAAGTTATAGTGTGATATATACTACAATGCATAGAAAACAATACGTAAAGGATGATCAACATGTAACTTGCCTTGGTTCTAGTTCAGAAAGTCACACTCCTGACAATAGCTCGCGTCGCACTCCGGACAATCTACACGTTTCACACAATTCAACAAATCAATCACCGGAACACGAAAAGAACCAAAACAAAACCAACAGCAAGAAAAACATTCTCAAAACTCAACAATAGCAGCTTAACAGCACCTAAATTGCACTATGGTCACAACGCAAAAATAATCACTCGATTCCGATAAAGGGTTTGAAAGTTACGGCCTCCGGAAGATTTGATTCAAATTCAAACGAATTCAAATTTGAACAGTGAAAACATGCACAAAGTTGGTACTGTGATAATGTGCTGATTTTTGTGAATGCACAGGAAAAATAATTACCTAAATTGGATTTATAGAATAAAAGATATAGCTAGTTGAAGTTTTAGCTGAAATCTGAAAAAGAAAACACACAACAAAAGAAAACTCCTGCACTGTTCGTGCATGAACTGTAGCTTGTGCCCACGTGGCAGCTCGTGATTGGCTGGAGCCTACTCTGTGTGCACGTGCTCACCAGAGAACAGAGGACGGCGGCGGCGGCTCTCCGGTGGTGCTCCAGCGAAGACGAAGGGATGGACGGGTGCAGCGACGAGTGGCGGAGGCGGTGGTGGTTTCGGACGGCGGCGAGGCGGACTGTGCCGGCGGCGGTGAAAACCTGAACGCGGCGGCACCGGCGGCGGCGGTCGAGCTCGTTCCTCTCCCTCTGCTGCATTTTCGGCCACAAGAAAGTGTCAGGCAAGAGTGGCTTCGAGAGGGGATTGGAATGGTGCAAGAGGTCCGGCTGTACGAGCTCTTACGGCAGCGCAATCTTCCGGCGAACAACGGCGGACGGTGGAGCTCTGGGCGAGATCCGTTCTGCCCTAACCAGAGCATGCGGCGACGAGGAAGATCGGGACAGGGCGTGCGGGGTTGCTGTCGGTGTCAAAACCGGCGGATCTCAGGTAGGGGGTCCCGAACTGTTCGTCTAGGCGGATGGTAACAGGGGACAAGGGACACGATGTTTTTACCCAGGTTCGGGCCCTCTCGATGGAGGTAAAACCCTACTCCTGCTTGATTAATATTGATGATATGGGTAGTACAAGAGTGGATCTACCACGAGATCAGAGAGGCTAAACCCTAGAAGCTAGCCTATGGTATGATTGTTGTTCGTCCTACGGACTAAAACCCTCCGGTTTATATAGGCACCAGATAGGGTTAGGGTTACACAGGGTCGGTTACAATGGTAGGAGATCTACATATCCGTATCGCCAAGCTTGCCTTCCACGCCAAGGAAAGTCCCATCCGGACACGAGACGAAGTCTTCAATCTTGTATCTTCATAGTCTAGGAGTCCGGCCAACGTTGATAGTTCGGATATCAGGACACCCCCTAATCCAGGACTCCCTCAGTAGCCCCCGAACCTGGCTTCAATGGAGATGAGTCCGGCGCGTAGATTGTCTTGGGCATTGCGAGGCGGGTTCTTCTCCAAATTCCATATACTTGTCGAATAGTGTCCAGCTTCTGATAAATGCTGCGCTGCTTGGCTTCCACGCCCAATAATGGCCATCTTCCACGTGTTTGAATGAATGCGAAAAGCCAGGGTATTTTTACACTTATCCTCCTAGCTGCGCAAATGAGCCGCCTATAAAAGGGACGAGGATCTAGATCTGAGTCACACCATCCCCCCTCCGTGAGCTTTCATCGGAGCGCCTCTGACAAAAATCCATTCCATCATGGATAGTCGGCGCGGCTCCTCCTCTCGCGCTCCTAGCCCTCAGCTTGGAAATTGGGAGAGATGCTCAGTCCCGCATAGCGAGCTAGTGACACTCCAAACCAAGGGATTTCTTCCCCCGGTCTTCATGGTTCCGGTTCGAGCCAGACTCGCCACCTATAAGGGCGGAAAGCAAGCGGAGAGTGTCCCCGATCCCTCCAAAGGAGAGCGGGTATGCTTTATCTCTTATCTAGTAAGAGGACTCGGATTTCCAATTCATTCGTTTCTCCGGGGGCTCTTGGAGTTCTACGGCCTCAAGTTGCACCACCTTACACCTGCCTCCATTTTGCACATCGCGTGCTTTGTGGCCCTTTGCGAACTGTTCTTGGGCGTCGAGGCTCATTTTGCGCTGTGGAAGAGATTATTCTGCCTTGTACCCCGTTCTCATGAGGGGTCAATATATCAAGTGGGCGGAGCCGAGCTGTGGCGCATCGCCGGGACCGGATATCTATGCAGAACCCCGAAGAAGGCGTCCGAAGACTGGCCTTCGGAATGGTTTTACATAGAAGACGTCGCGCTGCCAGATCCTGTTCGGATCGGTCTCTCGGAGTTTAGCAATGCTCCTTTGAAGAAACGCCTGAGTTGGCGCCCGCGGAGCCCCCAAAGGGAAGACGACAGGGCGCCCCTTTACGATGAGCCAATATGATTGTTAGCTCATTCGGACGACCATGATCGTGTCATGGCCACATGTATTATGCGGGGGGTGCAGCCGCTCCAGTATAGGGGCCACCCCATGTGGGATTTCAACGGGGAGGACGATGCCACCCGTCATGGCCGTAAGGGGCCGGGATCGGTCACCGATCTGGTGAAGATCTTGTCCGGGCTGTACAAGGGAGAAGAGGAGGATTTTCTCCACGCCAGTCCATTGAACAGATTTTCTATGAACAGTCCTCGAAGCTGGGTAGGCGGACATTTCTTTTTTGTACACCCGATCCGTATTCCCATGGTTAGGTATCTCATTTTGTGATTTTGACGCAGGAACTGCGCCAGACCGTGAAAGACATAAACAGCCCGCCTCCACAAACCGAGGATCCGGAACGGCTCCTCGATCCGGCCTCCCAAGAGGATCAGGACATATTGGTGGAGCTGATTGATGGGGTATTTCACTTAACTGAGCATCAATAATGCCTTGGTTGCCATTACGGCCGATTACCCCGGAATACTTCCAGCCTCACAGGTAACTGAGACCGAGGTCCGAATACTCTGATAATGACCCATACGTGCTTATTTTTTATCACCGTATACCCATGGTGTTTCGCAGGGGGTGCCTTCGAGGCACGAGGCCGAGCCCGCGGCGGCTAGCCAACAAGGGGCAGCACGGCCCCGCGGCTAAAAAGATGTGCGGTCTGGATCGAACGCCGCCGCAATAAAGATGGCGTCACCATATTCCTGTGATTGATTCCCGGAAGGCGACTAACACCGGTGCTCTTTTCGGAAAAAGAGCGCCACGGATCGTGTCCGAAAGGTTATAATCGAGCCTCCGCCACCCAGGCTCCAAAGCCGGGTCCATAAGCGGAGGCGAGCATGAGGCGTGCGTCGGATGCTCCTCCGATAGAGGATGCCGACAGATTGTCCGCCACCAACTCCGAGGTGGAGAGTGCCATGAATCACAGGCGCCGCCAGACAGTTCTTCGTGACACATGTTTCTCCCAAGAGGCATTGAATGCCTTTAATTCGGGAGATGCGCACCTACGTGCCACTCAAGATGGTCTAGCCAGAGCCACGGAGCAGTATGTAAAGGACATACGGGTGAGGAACTTGACGGTTATATATGCCAGTAGCCCCCGAGACTTAAAATAGTTAGAATAACTGATGTAAGGATCATTTGTTATGCAGGATCTTATAAAAAAGAATACCCGACTGTCCTAGGAGCTTGAAGAATGCAAGGCCCAACTTGAGGCCGCACTAGCCGCTACAGGGGGAGCCACAGAGACCCCTTCTAGTAATATATGCTTCAAAAGATAAGTAGTTTGTGAAGTGCGGCGTGTGTGTAAATCTGACAATAATATTGCAGATGGCGCCGGACTAGATCCGGACAAGCAACAGCTCTTGCGCCGGTTGAAGGCCGGCGAGAATGTGCTTACAAGGGTGAGGCAAGAGAAAAATAATCTCCGAGAAGTCAACACCAAGCTGGGTGAGGAACTAAAGGATGTTCGTGCCCAGCTGTCTGACTCCGTGAAGGAGAATCGGCGACTTCGTCGCGGCATTTATAGTAAGTGCTTGAGCGAACTTTGAAAAAGAGTTCGGCGAGGAAATCAATTAACAGAGTTATGTCTGTAGGTATGCTCACGGGTCGTCCTGCAGAGGAAATGCCCGGTTCTACGGGTGACCTTCTTCCCGAGCTATTGCAACTGCACGAACAAGTTCGGCAAGTGATGAAAGGCGTTGCCCAGGCCTTGTGGCCATCTATCTCCCTGCCCGAAGGCCTTGGAGAGCTTGCAGAGAAGCTTCAGGGAGCACGAAAGCGCTTCCGACTATGGAAGATATCGGCCTGTCGTCAAGGCGCCAGGGAGGCCTGAGCCATGGTGAAGACGCGGTACACGAAGGTGGACCCAAACCACATGGCCGAGGTCGGACCTGTGGGGCCCGACGGGAAGGAGATCCTGTGAGCTTAGTGTACGGCCAAGTAGAGTTGGCATAAAGTATTCCCAGCAGGATGTAAACTAGACAGCCTATTAGATGGCATTGAAGAGGAATACAATCAGTCAATTTGACTATGTAATTTAAAATGACATGTAAAATGCCTTCTTGCTGGATTGTAGATCGCTTGTCATAGCGGACCTTTTGCTTCAACCTCGGGACCCAATAGTCCGGAGTGTCCGAATACCCTCGCGGTTATGTAAAAATTGGGGCATGTGGAGACCAGCGTAGGGGTCATGAGTGCTTTATCGCACAAGTGCCCAACTAGTTATGTTATATTACATGGTTAGTAAGAAATATCTTCCAGGAGAATAGTTCCGTTAGGGGTTCCTTTCTCGAGGCATGCCCTAAAGTGCATGTCCGACTGCGAAAAGCGTAAAAGCATCCGGGGCAGATAAATGAAAAATAAAAATCGTCTTTTAGTTCACCGACCGAATATTCCCTTAAGAACGCTAGCTTTGGCTTCACCTGGTCTGAGGTACACGTCCAATCGACCCGCGGTAACAATCGCAGAGGTGCTCCCTTCACCACCTAGCCGAACAATCGGGAACCTAGGGGTAAGCACAGGAGCCAGGCAACACAGCTTGGCCAAGACTTAAGTCATATCGATGCAAATAATGGTGAATAAAAGGTACATGCAGAAGTGTGACACATGTGTTGGGCATAAAGCCCGTATAAATAAGCTTCTGTTAAAGAAGCCCCCAGGTATAATGAGCGCGGATAGCGCGTCAAGTGTGTGCGAGCAATGCGCAAACGAGCCTTTAACGGCCTCGGAAAAAAAGGAGGAAGAAGGAGAGAAATAAAAGACAGCTTAAAGTATAAAATATAGACGGAGGAAGGAGACGAACTCAGAATCCGGCGCTAGGCGTAGAATCTTCGGAGACGGGCTGCGTTCCATGGGTTCGGCTCGTGTCGGTTATCCGATGTGTTTCGCAGACGGTACGCTCCGCCGGTCAGTACTTGGTCGATGATGAAGGGACCCTCCCATTTGGGCTTGAGTTTGTCCTTTTTCTTGTGCGGCAGGCGTAGAACTAGTTCGCCAACATTGTAAGCTTTGGCCCGTACTTCCATGCTTTGATATCTTAGAGCCTGCTCTTGATAGAATGCGGAACGAGCTTTTGCCATGTCGCGCTCCTCCTCCAAGGCGTTCAAACTGTCCTGCCGATCGAGCTCGGCTTCTCTTTCTTCGTACATGAGCACGCGACGTGAGTCATGAATTATGTCGTAGGGCAAAACTGCCTCTGCGTCGTATACCATAAAAAATGGTGTGAATCCGGTAGTGCGATTCGGTGTGGTCCACAACCCCCAGAGTACGGAGTCAAGCTCCTCTGCCCAGTATGTGTTAGATTCCTTGAGGGACCGCACTAGTCTGGGTTTAATGCCGCTCATGATTAGTCCGTTTGCTCGCTCGACTTGACCGTTAGTTTGGGGGTGATAGACTGAAGCGTAGTCGAGCTTGAGGCCCTTTTTTTGCACCAGAGTTTGACCTTGTCGGCCGTGAAGTTTGTGCCGTTATCAGTGATGATGCTATGGGGGACGCCGTAACGGTGTACTACCCCTGATATGAAGTCTATCACTGGTCCGGATTCCGCCGTCTTTACAGGCTTGGCCTCTATCCATTTGGTGAATTTATCCACCATGACCAATAGGTATTTTTTCTTGTGGGTTCCTCCTTTAAGGGGTCCAACCATGTCAAGCCCCCAGACCGTGAAGGGCCAGGTGATGGGTATAGTTTTGACGGCGGTGGGTGGCATGTGCCTTTGATTAGCAAAGAGCTGGCAACCGACGCATCGTTGGACTAAGTCCTGAGCATCTGCCCGGGCCGTCGGCCAATAAAATCCTGTACCGAAGGCCTTGCCTACAAGGGCCCGGGCTGCGGCGTGGTGCCCACCGAGTCCGGCATGAATTTTAGCCAGGAGATTCCGCCCTTCCTCTTCGTAGATACACCTTTGAAGGACTGCGGTTGTGCTTTTCTTATAAAGCTCTCCCTCATGGACTTTATATGCTTTAGACCGCCGCACTATGCAGCGGGCATCGTTTTGGTCCTCGAGAAGCTCCTGCCTAGTAAGGTAGGCTAGGAATGTTTCTGTCCATGGGGCAATGACTGCCATTATTGCGTGGGCTGACGGTGTTATTTCGTTGGCGGAACCACCAACTATGTCGGAATGTTCGGTGTGGGGCAGTGTGGTTGGGTCCGGGTTGTTATTTACGGACTCTCCCTCCCATAATACGGATGGCTTGAAAAGCCTCTCTAGTAAGATGTTGGGGGGCGGCATCGCTTTGCGCCAATGCGTGCTAACACGTCCGCTGCTGGTTGTTATCCCGGGCTATATGGTGAAATTCGAGCCCCTCAAACCGAAATGACATTTTAGGACGACATTGCGATAAGCTGCCATTTTCGGATCCTTGGCATCAAAGTCCCCATTTATTTGGGATATCGCGAGGTTCAATCCCGTGCACCTCTAGGCGTTGAATGCCCATGGAGACGCCATCCGGAGACCATGTAGAAGGGCCTCGATTTGGCTGCATTGTTGGAGTCCTTGTACATTATTTGAAGTACGATTGGACTGTATCTCCGGTTGGGGACGTCGAACGACGCCAGCCCCGTGCCGCCAACATTTTGGAGCCGTCGAAGTGCATGATCCATTGGAATATCGCCGTACTCTTTAGGGAGTTCGCTTCAGTCCATTCGGCGATAAAGTCAGCCAAAACTTGCGACTTAATAGCTCGCTGTGGCTTGTAGGTTATGTCGAACGGGAGGAGCTCAATGGCCCATTTAGCAATCCGGCCCGTTGCGTCGCGGTTGTTTATAATGTCATTAAGTGGTACTTCGGAGGCTACTGTTATCGAACACTCTTGAAAGTAGTGTCGCAGCTTCCGGGATGCCATGAACACCGCGTACGCTATCTTTTGATAATGCGGGTTCCGTGACTTGCATGGAGTTAGGACAGTGGACACGTAGTAAACTGGGTTTTGGAGAGGGAACTTGTGTCCGTTCGTTTCTCGTTCAACAATGAGCACCGCGTTTACAACTTGATGGGTTGCTGCGATGTATAATAGCATTGGTTCACCCATGTTGGGCGCGGCCAGGACCGGATTTGTTGCCAATATGGCTTTGATTTCTTTGAGTCCGGCCGTGGCGGCTTACGTCCACTCGAAGTGTTCGGTGCGCCGGAGGAGGCAATAAAGGGGTAATGCCTTTTCTCCTAAGCGGGAGATAAAGCGGCTTAGAGCCGCCACACATCCAGTCAATTTTTGTATTTGTTTGAGGTCTTTGGGGATATCCAATTGTGACAGAGCTCGGATCTTGGCTGGGTTTGCTTCAATTCCTCTACCGGATACAATGAAGCCCAAGAGCTTTCCAGCTGGTACGCCAAAAACGAATTTTTCCGGGTTGAGCTTGATGTCATATGTTCGGAGGTTATCGAATGTGAGCCTCAAGTTGTCGACTAGGGTTTCGACATGCTTGGATTTGATGACCACATCGCTCACGTATGCCTCCACCGCTTTTGCCGATCTGGTTTGCGGACATATGCGAATCATGTGCCGATATGTTGCGCCGGCGCTTTTAGCCCAAAGGGCATTGTGTTGAAGCGAATGGGCGTATGGAGTGATGAATGCCGTTGCGGCTTGGTCTGGCTCTGCCATCTTAATTTGGTGGTAGCCGGAGTATACGTCAAGGAAACACAATGAATTGTGTCCTGCGGTAGCGTCGATAATTTAATCGATGCGGGGGAGGGGGAAGGGATCCTTTGGGAAAGCCTTGTTAAGGTCCTTAGAATCGACACATAGGCGCCAGGATATTTCCTTCTTTGGTACCATTACCAGGTTTGCTAGCCAGTCCGAATGTTTAATGTCTCTGATGAATCCGGCCTCCAATAGTTTGGCTAGCTCCTCTCCCATGGCCTGTCTCTTGGGTTCGGAGAAACGCCGAAGAGCTTGTTTGATGGCTTGAATCCTTTTAGGATATTTAGGCTGTGCTCGGCCACCGGGCGTGGGATTTCTGCATGTCTGAAGGGTGCCAGCAAAAATGTCCCAATTTTCAGAGAATTCTCGTGTGCGTCCCACATCGGGTTTAATTGTGCCCGATGGAGGCCGTTTTTGTAGGGTCCGATGGATGGACTTGGAATTTGACTATTTCGCTTGCCGGTTTAAAAGAGGTGGACTTGGATCTCTTATCGAGTATCACATCGTCCATGTTCACCGTGGGCGCTTGCGAGAAGGAGTTCCTCTGCCGCTAGGGCTTTTGATAGTGCCTCAAGGGCAAGTGCGGCTGTTTTATTTTCGGCGCGGAGCGCTATGTCCGGGTCACTAGCGAGAGTGATGATTCCGTTGGGTCCAGGCATTTTGAGCTTTATGTACCCGTAATGGGGTATAGCTTGAAAAATTGTGAATGCCTCTCGCCCTAATAGAGCGTGGTATCCGCTGCTGAATGGGGCCACTTGGAATGTGACCTCCTCGGACCTATAATTGTCCGGCGTGCCGAACACCACATCCAGTGTCATCTTTCCTGTGCAGCATGCTTCACGACTGGGGATTATTCCTCTAAAGGTTGTGCTGCTTTGCTCAATGCGGCTCCAGTCTATTTCCATTTTTCGAAGGGTTTCCTCGTAGATGAGGTTTAATCTGCTGCCGCCGTCCATGAGTACCTTGGTAAGGCGAAAGCCGTCCACTATTGGACTGAGGACCAATGCGGCTGGTGCTCGGGCTGTTCGAATTTAGGTTCACATCGGCGTTAAAGGTAATAGACGTGTCCCCATGGATTTATTGTTGCTATCCGGTAGACTTCGCAAGGCTGCGAAGTGTTTGTTTCCGATATTATTTGATGCGAAAGTCTCAAGACTGTTAATACCGCTTCGGTATTGCTGGGCTGGTGCTCGAGCTAAAAGCTCTTTGCCACTTTTGGCCACCGCCGTAGTATCCAACATGCTCTAAGGCTATGAGTTGGAGTGGCGACTGTGCTATGAATTTTGCAGGTCCATTGAGCCATCCTCCAAAGACGGTTCCATGCCCTTTGGGGGGTTTTTGCTTTTTGGTATGTAACGCAGTGCCTCGTGATGATGCACCCTTTTATTTCGGACTAGGGTCGATTCGGGGGCGGATTATCCCAAAATTTGTTTTGGTTTTCCAGCGCTCTCCATCGCAAGAAGATTTCGTACTATGGACGCCAAGTCAGTGGCGCGTAATGTCACGACGACTTATAGCGTTTAGGATTCCTTGTCCGTGCAATTATTGCGTAAGAATGAGATTGCTTCCTCCTCGCGGCAATCCTTTATCCTGTCCATAACCAGGAGGAATCTGGCCTAGTAATGATGTACTGTTTCAACGGGCTCTTGCCGGGTTTGGGATAGATAGCTTATGTATGGGTGGACGGGTGGAATTAAATTTTGAACCCCGTCCGATCTAAGATTCAGGGGCCAAGAAGTTTCCGAACATGGAAGCTTGGGTTCTTGGAGGTTGTCCAATGAATCTAGCCCGCTGCCTGACTTTGAGTTCAGGGCTTGAGTGGCGTCCTCCCCTCCGCGGGAATCCGGCATGGAGGGGTTAGGAATCCGGACATAGCTAGTCCTTAAGGTAGGAGAAGAGTCGTCGTATTGTTCCTCTACCACAGCAACGTGGTGGGTAGCCTGGGGAGAGTTGATCTCTCTCAGATCGGTTTTAGGCCCAATCTGATCGTAGTCTGTAGCGACTCCCAGGGCAGCGATGCGATCTAAGAGCTCGTTCAAGGAAGAGAGCTCCATCAGATCTAACTGCTCGGCGAGTTCTGAATTAACGTGAAGATTGCTTTCGATGACCCGAGAAGTCATCGTCGGCGCGGCGGCCGAACAGGCGGTCATATGAAAACCGCCTAGCCGGAGAGTTTGGCCAGTGGCCAAAGCTCCTTTAGCAATGGTGCCGTCTTTAAAGATGGGATGAGGCATCCTTCCTAACGGTGACGGCATAGAGGAACTCTCAATGAAAGCAACAATGTCGGTGTCAAAACCGGCGGATCTCGGGTAGGGGGTCCCGAACTATGCGTCTAGGCGGATGGTAACAGGAGACAAGGACACGATGTTTTACCCAGTGTTCGGCCCTCTCGATGGAGGTAAAACCCTACTCCTGGTTGATTAATATTGATGATATGGGTAGTACAAGAGTGGATCTACCACGAGATCAGAGAGGCTAAACCCTAGAAGCTAGCCTATGGTATGATTGTTGTTCGTCCTACGGACTAAAACCCTCCGGTTTATATAGGCACCAGATAGGGTTAGGGTTACACAGGGTCGGTTACAATGGTAGGAGATCTACATATCCGTATCGCCAAGCTTGCCTTCCACGCCAAGGAAAGTCCCATCCGGACACGGGACGAAGTCTTCAATCTTGTATCTTCATAGTCTAGGAGCCCGGCCAACGGTGATAGTTCGGCTATCCGGACACCCCCTAATCCAGGACTCCCTCAGTTGCCCTGGGTCTTCTGCTTGCACATGGCGGCTCGGGAGCGCTTGAGGTGGACCAGGGGCGCAGGGAGAACCGGCTCGGCCTCGGCGTGCGTGCGTGCGGTATCCGGCTTGGTGGAGGGGGACGAACAGGGCGCGGGACCCGCTGGTCAGTGGCTGGGGTGAGGTGGATCAAGGTGCGGGTCGGGTCTGGCGATGCATACCGCTTCGGCAGCGGCGGTTGGGCTTCTGGCAAGCGCTTGGTGGGCCGTGGACGGCTAGTTGGGCAGCAAGAAGGTTTCAAGGCTGCTGCTACTGTGGCTTTTTTTTTTACAAAACAACAGTAAAAAACTAAAATAAAATAACAGTATAAAAACTAAATAAAAATACGTAGAGACACAAGAAAATCTATACTGCTAATATAAACTACAGGAACACTAGTTTCTCACCTAATGCAATTTTAGAAATTCATTTTGATGCAAAAGGCCACACAAACAATAAAATAACACACAATTAAAATATTTTGGAGATTGCAAAATTACTGAACATATCAAACGAACTGAAATAATATTCTTCACATTATGAACATTTTAAAACAGGGGAGAAGTCATGTTATCTCCGCTCCAATAAATTGCCTTTAGTTGCATAATGATTCGAATATTGCAGAAAGACAAATAATGCAATAAAAATATGGTATGCATATGAATGATCTAATAACATCCTAATTTAGGAAAATTGGGATGTTACAAACCTACCCCCCATAAGATGAATCTCGCCCTCGAGATTCGGGCTAGCTAGCAAATAGGTGAGGGTGATCCTGCCTGAGATCTTCCTCTCGTTCCCAGGTAGCTTCCTCCTCTGTATGATGATCCCACTGAACCTTGCATAACTTGATTGTCTTGGTGCGAGTAACTCTCTCTGCTGTCTCCAGAATCTTAATAGGCTTCTCCTCATAAGTCAAATCACTCTCCAACTGAATTGCCTCAAGTGGCACCGTGTCCCTCAATGGAACATACATCATCTCTGCATGGCACTTCTTCAACTGAGATACATGAAACACATCATGAACTCCTGACAAGGATTCTGGCAACTCCAGCTGATAAGCTACCTCACCTCTACGCTCCAAGAACTTGTAAGGTCCCACAAAACGTGGTGCTAACTTACCCTTGATTCCAAACCTCTTATTTCAATGAAGTGGTGAAACTCTAAGGTATGCACGGTCTCCTACCTCATATGTCACCTCCTTATGTTTTGCATCTGCATAACTCTTCTTCCTAGACTGTGCTATCTTCAGCCTGTCACGAATCAATTTGACCTTCTCCTCAGCATCTCTGATCAAGTTTGGTCCAAAGAACTGACGCTCTCCAACCTCATCCCACATCAACGGTGTCCTGCACTTTCTGCCATACAATACCTCAAATGGTGCCATCTTCGACTAGCCTCGATAATCAAGTATTATATGAAAACTCTGCATAAGGTAAATTATCATCCGCACTGGACCCATAGTCCAAAGCACAAGCTCTCAACATGTCCTCCAAAATCTGATTTACCCTCTCTGTCTGCCCATCGGTCTGTGGATGGAAAATCATCTCAACTCCACTGGTGCCCAAGGATTCATGCAACTGGCGCCAAAACTTAGATGTGAACTGAGTACCTCTATCAGATACTACCTTCCTTGGAACTCCATGCAGACAAACAATTTTAGACATATAAATCTTTGCTAGCTGAGCACTGGTATAAGTAGTCTTTACCGGGATGAAGTGAGCAACTTTAGTCAAACGATCAAGAACTACCCAAATAGAATCATAACCTGACCGTGTCCTGGGTAGACCTGTAATGAAATCCATACCAATCTCGTCCCACTTCCAATAAGGGATAGGCAATGGCTGTAACAAACCTGCTGGTCTCTGATGTTCTGCTTTAACTCTCTGGCACACATCACATGTTGCAATATACCCAACAATTTCCCTCTTCAGGCTAGGCCACCAAAATCTTTCCCTCAAATCCAAATACATCTTAGTATTACCTGGGTGAATAGAATAAGGTGAATCATGCGCCTATTGAAGAATCAACTTCCTGATATCTGCATCTTGAGGTACACAAATACGCTTCTCAAACCATATGGCTCCATGTTCATCCTCATGGAACCCTTCTGCCTTACCTTTAGCCATATTCTCCTTTATCTCAGCAATCTCCTTATCACCCTTTTGAGCTTCCCTGATCCTGTCAAGCAAAGTAGGCTTTACCTCAAGTGTTGCCAAATATCCCTTAGGAACCATCTCCAACCTGCGATTCCTGAACTGTTCACATAACTCGGGTGGCATATTATCAACATTAATTGCATTAGCATGGCTCCTACGACTCAATGCATCAGCAACAACATTAGCCTTACCAGGATGATACTGCACATTTAAATCATAATCCTTAATAAGCTCCAACCATCTCCTCTGCCTGAGGTTCAAATCCTTCCGAGTAAAAATATACTTCAAGCTCTTATGATCAATAAATATATCACAACGATTACCAATAAGGTATGGCCTCCAAGTTTTCAATGCATGCACAACTGAGGCTAACTCCAAATCATGTGTGTGATAATTATGCTCATGATTCTTAAGCTGATGTGAAGCATATGAAACTACTTTACCTTCCTGCATCAAAACACTGCCAAGTCCTTGACGAGAAGCATCACAATATACCCGGAAGTCCTTATGTATATCCGGCAGTGTTAAAACTGGTGCTGTAACCAAACGCTGCTTCAATTCCTGAAAGCTGGCTTCACATTCATCACTCCAAACAAACTTCTTCTCCTTCTTCGACAATTCAGTCATAGGCTTTGCAATTTTCGAAAAGTTCTCAATAAACCTCCTGTAATAACCTGCAAGGCCCAAAAAGCTGCGAATCTCCCCAACTGTCGTGGGTGTCTCCCACTCAGAATCGCAGCAACCTTAGATGGATCAACTACAACTCCATTACCTGACACAACATGTCCAAGGAAAGCTACCTCATCCAGCCAAAACTCACATTTGCTGAACTTGGCATACAACTGATGTTCCCTAAATTTCTCCAGTACCAAACGCAGATGCACCTCATGCTCTTGCTTATTCTTGGAGAATACCAATATATCATCAATGAAAACAACCACAAATTTATCCAAGAACTCCATAAACACCTTGTTCATCATATTCATGAAGTATGTAGGAGCATTAGTCAATCCAAATGACATAACAGTATATTCATACAACGCATACCTCGTAGTAAAAGCAGTCTTTGGAATATCTTGCTCACGAATCTTTAATTGATGATAACCAGAACGAAGATCAATCTTAGAAAACACAGTAGCTCCTTCCAACTGGTCAAACAGATCATTTATCATAGGCAAAGGATACTTATTCTTAATGGTTACCTCATTCAGAGAACGATAATCAACACACATCCTCAAGGTTCCATCCTTCGTCTCCACAAACAAAACTGGAGCTCCCCAAGGTGATGAACTTGGGCGAATAAATCCTTGTGTCTGCAATTCTCTTATCTGCTTCTTCAATTCCTCCAACTCTTGAGGAGGCATTCTATACGGCCTCTTTGCAATAGGTCCAGTGCCTGGTATTAAATCAATGAGAAACTCAATATCTCTATCTGGTGGCATACTTGGCAACTCCTCTGGAAACACATCTGGATAATCCCTCACGACTGGCACCTCTTCCAGGCTACCCCCCTTAAGAGAGTTCACCTGTACCTGATCACGCTTATACTTACATACATATTTGATCCTCTTCCCTCCTGGTGCACTGAGATTAATAGATCGACTTGCACAATCAATAATACCTTGATATTTGATCATCCAATCCATTCCCAAAATAATATCCAGACCTTGTGACTTCAATATAATCAAATCTGGATGAAAAACATGCTTCCCAATAGACAAAGGCATCTGAAAACATCCCAAACTTGCTGCCATCTCAGCCCCCGGAGAACTTACTAGAATAGGTGACTTAAGTACTACGGTAGGCAGCTTATGTTTATTCACAAATACCCGTGATATGAATGAATGTGATGCACCAGAATCAAAAAGAACAAGCGCAAGTATTGAATTGATCAAAAACTTACCAATCACTTCATCAGGTTCATTGTAGAACTCCTCCACATTAACATGGTTGACATGACCCCTTTGGATGAGGTTTGGCTTGCTCACTCCTGCATTCCCATTACCGTTCTTGCTCTCTCGACAAGCATTGGAGTAGTGGCCCATCTGCCTACACTTATAGCACTGAACCTGACTAATATCCCTCTGCACAGGCATACTCTGGTGGCTCTGGTTATTATTCCCTCCATTACCATTACCATTACCTCTACCATTGCCATTGTTACTCTTGTGCCCATTGTGATGATGGTGGCCATTATGGTTGTGGCCATTCCCTCCATGGTGATTATGATGCCCATTACCTCCATGATGATTATGTCCATTACCTCCATCACCATGATATGAAGTGCGTGGCTTCTGCCGTGGTCCTGAATTATACATGTTATTGTTGTTGTACTTCCTCTTGTGATTCTCTATGGCATGTTGCTTTCCTCCAAAGACAATAGCCTTATCAATCAGGTCCCGACAATTCCTAAAAGTGGCCACTTTGTCAATCAAGGCTCAACTCATCATTAAGGCCCTCCAAGAACTTCTCCTGCCTAGATGCATCAGTGTTAACATCATTAGGAGCATAACGTGCAAGATTATTAAATTCCTCCACATATGCATTAACTGTGTGACCTCCCTGGCACAAACTGCGGAACTCCTTATTTTTCAGACTCATAGCACCAGCAGACACATGTGCAGCATGAAAAGCATCCTGAAACTGAGGCCATGTGATAGTAGCAATGGGATAAGTGACCAAGTAATTGTCCCACCAAGCTGCAGCAGACCCTCCAACAAATGTGAGGCAAACCTCACCCTCTCTGCATCTCTCGCATCCAACCGCTCTCGAGTTCCTATTGACTGCACGGCAGGTCCATCAGCCACAATAGGTTCAGGGAACTGGAGAACCTCCGAGGATTCAACCTCAAGAACTCAGTAAGCATATCCACTGGTGGAGGTGGCGGTGGATTGTTGTTGTTATTGTTGTTCTTCTAGTTCTGGACAAGAAACTGGATCAACTGAGGCTGTCCCTGAAGCAACTGCTTCATGTATGGTGGTACATCATTGCCATCGTTGTCTCCTCCTGAACCATTGCGTCTATTGTCACGCCTTGGCGGCATCTGGTGGGCAAGCATAGATGAGTTATAGATATAATAGGGCCAAACGCTATGTATATATAAGTATATTCTACCCATATGCATAATATGATCAAGCCAACAAAACACAACAACGAATAACACCAACAAACAAACAAACAACAAGCAATATGATAATTATATATATATATATATATATATATATATATATATATATATATATATATATATATATATATATATATATATATATAGTCAAATAATTTCGACACTAAGCAATTTAACAACAACTACCAATCAAGCAAGCAATCTAGTACCTTCATACCATAAAAGTGGACATAATTAGATACGCTAACACGATAACGTGGCAATATAAAGCAAGCATGAATGGTGGTCTCAGCACTAGTTCCTACTTAACTGTTCAAGATACTTGAGGGGGTTAACTAATAAACAGTAAGAAGTATAGCTAGTTTGATAAAATAATTTTCACTCCTATGGCTTTTCTAATCCATTTTCTAGGGTCACGTCCTATAGTCAACACACTACTCTGATACCATCTATAACGACCAAACCTCGAAGGATTTGAGGCTCTGTGCTTACCGTGCTAGTCCCTGGATCGAACTCGCTAGCACACACAGTATAGATGAATACCAGAATAGCAAGTGCATCATTTATTACAACGTTGATCCAGAATATATAAAATAAAACAATCTGCATAGCACTTGGCTAGCTTTATTCAATCAATTAGCGGAAAGTAGCAGAAAAATAACGATGAGTCCCATCATAGCCCATCGGCGATCTTTGAGTCTGCACTCGTGACCACGACGGTACCTTACTCTTCGTTTGAATATCCTGCAACATGAGACGTTGCAGCCATATAGGTCAATACTTTGAATGTATTGGCAAGTTACACAGAGTAATAATATAGCAGACCTACATGTATATGCATAGTATAACAAAAGGAAGGCTTGAGGGTTTATTTTATGGAAAGCTGATTTTATCCTAATAACTACCTAATAGACAAATTTTTATTTAGTTCTTTATTACTACAATTAAATACACAAGGTTGAGTTGGCAAAATCAACTCCAACCTACCCTTTTATTAAGTTGCCCACAAATATTATTAAGTGTCACATCTGTCAAGATCATCCAACAACTGTAATGGCGTAGTCTCTCAAATTTACCCATAACCGGGGGAACGGCTAATCCTGATTAGTTTTAATACTCTGTAGAGTTTTGCACACTTTATCCACTAGACTCAATCCCGCAGATTGAGACGAAGTCTTCGAGCAGCCACCTCCACCCCGGCAGCCGTACACCTACTCATATCTACATCTGCTAGCTTACAGGGCGAGGATCCCACAACCTACTCAACTAAGCCAGAGCCCATTTAGCTAGTGGTTGCGCATGGAAGCTACTAGTCACTAAGTCTGTCTGATCTTTTTGAGCCTGGGTGGCCGCCCACTTACATTCAGAGGGTATAAACCATGATGTTCTTGAAACCACCCTTCAATACCAATTCCGCCCAGAGGTGAATTAAGTCCTTAATTACTACTCAATTTTTTATATTTATAATCCTCACATAAGCTCAATGAATACACGAACCACCCCCGTCTACAAAGCATAGCAACTACAACTATCACGGTTTGCAAAAGACGGGAAGATAGCTCAACAACATAGCTCAAAATATAACAATCCTTTAATGCATAAAGTTATAGTGTGATATATACTACAATGCATAGAAAACAATAGGTAAAGGATGATCAACATGTAACTTGCCTTGGTTCTGGTTCAGAAAGTCACACTCCTGACAAAAGCTCGCGTCGCACTCCGGACAATCTACACGTTTCACACAATTCAACAAATCAATCACCGGAACACGAAAAGAACCAAAACAAATCCAACAGCAAGAAAAACATTCTAAAAACTCAACAACATTAGCTTAACAGCACCTAAATTGCACTATGGTCACAATGCAAAAATAATCACTCGATTCCGATAAACGGTTTGAAAGTTACGGCCTCCGGAAGATTTGATTCAAATTCAAACGAATTCAAATTTGAACGGTGCAAACATGCACAAAGTTGGTACTGTGATAATGTGCTGATTTTTGTGAATGCACAGGAAAAAGAATTACCTAAATTGGATTTATAGAATAAAAGATATAGCTAGTTGAAGTTTTAGCTGAAATCTGAAAAAGAAAACAGACAACAACAGAAAACTCCTGCATTGTTCGTGCGTGAACTGTAGCTTGTGCCCACGTGGCAGCTCGTGATTGGCTGGAGCCTACTCTGTGCGCATGTGCTCACAAGAGAACAGAGGACGGCGGCGGCGGCTCTCCGACGGTGCTCCTGCGAAGATGAAGGGACGGACGGGTGCAGCGACGAGTGGCGGAGGCGGTGGTGGTTTCAGACGGCGGCGAGGCAGACTGTGCCGGCGGCGGTGAAAACCTGAATGCAGCGGCTCCGGCGGCGGCGGTCGAGCTCGTTCCTCTCCCTCTGCTGTGTTTTTGGCCACGAGAAAGTGTCAGACGAGAGTGGCTTCGAGAGGGGATTCGAACGGTGCAAGAGGTCCGGCTGTACGAACTCTTACGGCAGCGCAATCTTCCGGTGAACGGCGGCGGACGGCGGAGGTCCGAGCGAGATCCGTTCTGCCCTAATCAGAGCGTGCGGTGACGAGGAAGATCGGGACAGGGGGTGCGGGGTTGCCCTGGGTCTTCTGCTTGCACACGGCGGCTCGGGAGCGCTCGAGGTGGACCAGGGGCGCGGGGCGAACCGGCTCGGCCTCGGCGTGCGTGCGTGCGTTATCCGGCTCGGTGGTGGGGACGAACAGGGCGTAGGACCCGCTCGTCAGCGGCTGGGGCGAGGTGGACTGCGGGTGCGGGTCGAGTGCGAGCGATGCATACCGCTTCGGCAGCGGCGGTTGAGCTGCGGCTGTTATAAGCCTTTGGTGGGCCGTGATGGCTAAATTGGCCACAAGAGGTGCTCTGCTGCTGCAAGACTTTGTGCTTTTTTTATAAAACAACAGAAGTAAAAAAACTAAAAATAAAACAACAGTATAAAAACTAAATAAAAATATGTAGAGACATAGTAAAAATCTATACTGCTAATATAAACTACAGGAACACTAGTTCCTCACCTAATGCAATTTTAGAAATTCATTTTGATGCAGAAGGCCACACAAACAATAAAATAACACGAATTAAAATATTTTGGTGATTGCAAAATTACCGTAACATATCAAACGAATGAAATAATATTCTTCACATTATGAACATTTTAAAACAGGGGAGAAGTCATGTTATCTCCGCTCCAATAAATTGCCTTTAGTTGCATAATGATTCGAATATTGCAGAAATACAAATAATGCAATAAAAATATGGTATGCATATGAATGATCTAATAACATCCTAATTTAGGAAAATTGGGATGTTACACCGCTGCAGCCTTCACAACCCCGTTGCTCCCCGGTGCCGGTATCCTCCGACGAGCACTCCGAGGAGAAGGAGGAGGAGGGAGACTCGGAGGCGACCTTGGAGGGGGTGGGGGAGACCTCTCCCCTGCGGCAGAGCGATCTCCTCCGCGTCCTCTCCGATGTTGACGATGCCGGTGACCACCCGGTCGAGGAATCACCGCGCTCCACCAGAGTCGCCACGAGGTCCATGGGCACTCCCCTGAGGAAGCTGGAGCAAGGGACCTCGAAGAAAAGTGGGACAGTGTCGCCTCCCCGGGGCGACGCCTCTACCTTGCTGCCGGCCGCCATCGTCGCAGAGCCGATCGCCGTGCGCTCGTCCATCTTTGAGAGCGCATCGAAGCTTGTGTCGAGGAAGCCCAGGGGCGCCACGCTCCTGGGTAGGAAAAGGGAGTACATCGTCAAGGACCAGTAAGTGTATTAGCTTGTCTTTCCTTCCTGCTCTTGATGCATCACCCTAACATTTTCCCCTTGATGGCTAGCCTGACGTCGACGGTGAAGAGGAAGAAGGAGGAGGCCAGGGCCCCCGAGGCCAAGTGACCCGCCACGGCCGCGACGACCCCGGCGCAGAGAGAAGGGGCCACCTTGCATCTTCCCACAACGGGGTTGGCCTCCCGAGGCCTAGGCAGCCAGCCTTCGGAGAAGGCCGTCCCCGCGACTAAGCAGACCCCCGAGGCGCCCGCACTTAGGGCACCTTCTGGGGGTTTGAGGGCACAAGAGCCCCCGATCGTCCTTGCTGCCGGTTGATTTTCCAGCCCTGGTGCAGGTGCCACCTCCTCTCCATGCCATCACGCCGATGGACCGTGGCTCCTCCGCCTTGCCTGGTGCTCTGGAGGATGCCTTCGTCGCGCTGGACCGGCTCCGGGCTGATCTTCAGGGCGCCGACCAGCGCGTGGCGGAGGACCATCTTGGACTATTTTCGAGGTGGCTCCAGGACGACTCGTCCATCAGGGCAGCCTAGGGCCAGGCCGAGGCCGCCGCCGAGGAGGGCAGGAAGGTGGCCGGCATGGCCGCAACAGCCCGAGACGCAGCACTGGCTGATGCAGCGACCGCCAAGAAGTGTTCGTACGATGGAGGACGAGCTAAAGGTGCTCTGTGACGAGCAGGCCACCCGCACTCGCCCGCTCGAGGTGTAGGAGGGGGAGCTGAAGGAGCGGGAGGCCGTGCTCGACAACCCCGACGCTGAACTGGAGCAGGTAGCCCAGGAACATGCCATAGAGCGCAGTCGCCTGGAGAAGCTGAAGGGGGAGGTGGAGGTAGCTCAGGCATCCCATACCAAGCTCGTCTCCGAGGAGAAAACTTGGCTGGAGGCCAGGGAGAAGATCCTTGCTGCGGCTGAGAAGGCGGCCGTCGTGGGGCATGTCGGTGTTCTGGGAACGGGGGTACCCAGACTTGCCTGCCTTCAGCCCACGGCGTGGCTCCATCAACGGCCTAGTATGACCCAGCTTGGACATCAACAACTCAAGACCCTCGCGAGGGGCCAAGCCTCGTGAGGCGGACGACATCAAGACCTCCATGAGGGGCGGCCTCCTTAGGATGGCTCCCAAGGAGCGGAGATCTCTATGCAAGGCTCACCTTGTGAGGTTCGGATAATGTGAGCCATGACGACCAAGGCCAGGCGGGCGCGAGCGGGCGCAGTGTCCTAGTTTCCTCTTTGGTGCTAAGGAGGCAAGCATAGGCGCGGAGTCCCGAGGAATCGGCCAAAGGTTTCCATTCCGGTGCAACAAGACCAAGACCGCCAAAAAGGCAGGACGGAGGTCATCGCCGAGCCCACCATGGCGTCACCTCCAGAGGCTTTTGCAGGCGAAGACTACTTTTGTCAGGATAGCATGTACTAGCTGTCCCCCTTCGAATCTAGCCGTTGTGGGATCCCTTCCCGCCTTACATTTGGGAAGAGGACCAAGGCCACAATAAATAGGACCTAGCCACCACCGTAGAAGGGGACGGATCAGTGAGATCATTCTCACACCCACCAGCTCATCAAGCACAAGAACACCTCTCCTCCTAAGGTGGTTCTCCCACTATACTAGTTCATCACCAGCGCCTCGAGGCCAATCCACCACAAAGCAGGAGTAGGGTTTTACACCGCAAGGTGTCCCAAACCTGGGTAAACTCCTGTGTCTCTTTTCCATTTAGTTCGTCGAGCTAGGCCGTGAGATTAACAAGCAGGCAGACTGGGGAGGATGATTTCTTCGCACGCACCCCAGAGTTCAAACCTCTCAAGGGTCTGCGGAAGCCGAAATCTGACATTTGGCGCGCTAGGTAGGGGTGCGTCGGAGCCTCTCTTTCGTCGGTCGACTAGCCATCGCTTCCATGGATGACGCTCGTCGAGCCCGCCCTGAGCATCGGGCCGCCCTCGCCGCCCGTGTCGCCCAGACGGCGCCTGCTGGCAGGCCTCCACGTCGTTCTCCATCGCCTGCTGCCAACGCTGCTACCAGCCTGGTGGGACACGAATAGCAAGCTTCATCGCTGCACCCCTCTGTGAAGCGTGATGGGCGCACCGCCACCCCGTCGCTGACTCCGGGTGGTTCATCATCCCATGCTTGTTGCGGCCCGGCGGACGCACAGGCTGAGCTGCTCATGGCGCGCGAGCTCCTGCGCAATCGCCCCGTCGATGACCTCTACGAAGACTGGCTGGACCCCGTCTCCTGCACCGTCTCTCCCACTGCCTCGCCAGCCGCCTGCTGCGGGTGATGTAGCCCATGGAGCACCGCCTCCGCCTCCACGACAGGCACCCGTGAAGACGTAGACCTCAGGCCAAGGCGCGATGCTCCGCGGCGTGACCCGCCGCGCAGGGCGCAGGCATGTGAAGAAGAAAGCTGCCAGGTGGTCCAACAGCCGCAAGAAGATGCTGGTGCACTCCCAGCGCCGCCACGTCAAAACCGTGCACCGCCTGTGGTGGTGGCGTGCGAGCTCCAAGATCAAGCTCCACCTCCACGACAGGCACCCGTGACCACAGCGGGTTGCCACGCCTTCACTCCGGAGCTACGCAGCGTCGTCTGGCAAGGGAAATTCAAGCCCGACCTGCCTCCATGCTACGACGTCACCTCCGACCCCTTTGAGTTCCTGCAGCTCTACGAGCTGAGCATCGAGGAGGCCAACGCCGACGGAAGGTTATGGCGAACTGGTTTCCCATGGCCCTCAAGGATGGCGTGCGCTCGTGGCTCCTGAACCTGCTCGTGGGGGCGATCTCCTCCTGGGGCGAAATGCGAGATCATTTCATCGCCAACTTCCAGGGCACTCGCAATCGGGCGCCGGCTTCAAGTGACCGGCGTCGCATCAAGCAACAGCCAGGGGAGACCTTGCAGAAGTACATCCAGCGCTTCAATAGTGTTCGCCTCAAGATCCCGAAGGTATCGGACGAGGCCATCATCTCGCCATTCATTGATGGCGTCCGTGACGTCAGGATGAAGGAGGAGCTCACCATACACGAGGACATGTGCACGGCTCTGGAGATGTTCAACATGGCAACCAAGTGTGTGAGAGCCGAGAAGGGTCTTCTCTCCCTCCTGGACCTCCCGGGGGCTGACCCACAGGACAAGAAGGCCAGAGCCAAGGACGTGAAGCGCAAGGGACCAGCCGTGCTTGCGGCGAACCAGAGATGAAGCACGGTTGCGACCACCCGGAGTCATCCAAGGGCACCGCCCGTTCTGTGTCTTCCACAACATCCAAAACCACAACACCAACGACTGTTGAAGCACAACGATCAAGGCTACGGCCGCGGAGGAGGCTGAAGTGGAGGACGCTGGGATGACCGCGCCCCCGCCAGGAGTGGCGCGATCAGGCTCGTGAGGAACGCTGGCAGGGCCAGCCTCGTGATGGCCCTTGGAGGGATTAGCCTCCCGAGGACTATCCTCAGGGCAACGCTGGCCTCCCTCCGCTACCACCACCACCAAGAAGGAACGACGACCACCACCAGGACGAGGGGGCTTGGGGCTTCCAGGAGCCTTGTTCCATCGCCTGCATCCTGGACGGCGCTCAGGCACCATCTCTCATCGCATCTTCAAGCAGTTTGTCCGTGAGGTAAATGTGGCCCTCCCCAAGCTCGAGGCTACGCGCCCGCTCCAGTCGTCCAAGTGCACCATCACCTTCATCTCGTCCAACCAGCTCAAGTGCACGGCAACTATCGGTGCCCTTCCGATGCTCTACTCACCCGTCATCAACAACGTCCCCGTCACCAAGACCCTCATCGATGGCGAATCGGGGCTCAATGTTCTGTCCGTCGAGACGTTCGACCGCCTCCAAGTGCCCAATGACCAGTTGCAGCCCACCAAGCCTATTTAAGGGGTACCGATGGCTCCACCACCCCGATAGGGCAGATCCGCCTCCCTGTCACCCTTGTGGGCCCCCCTTAAGGCGGCTCCTGCTCTTCTTTGGGCGCAAGAAATCTAATTTTCAGAGAAAAATCTGGGCAAAGGTTTCAATCTAGTCGGAGTTACGGATCTCCGGTTATAAAAGAAACGTTGAAAGGGCAGAATCTGGAACGCAGAGAGAGAGAGAGAGAGAGAGAGAGAGAGAGAGAGAGAGAGAGAGAGAGAGAGAGAGAGAGAGAGAGAGAGAGAGAGATCCAATCTGGGGACCAAGGACCAGAGGAGAAACCCTTCTCCCATCTAGGGAGAAGGTCAAGTAAGAAGAAGAAGGAGGGGGGCTCTCTCCCCCTCGCTTCCGGTGGCGCCGGAGTGCCACCGGGGGCCATCATCATCACCGCAATCTTCACCAACAACTTCACCGCCATCATCACCAACTCTTCCCCCCTCTTTGCAGCGGTGTAACCCCTCTTTTACCCGCTGTAATCTCTACTTAAACATGGTGCTCAATGCTATATATTATTTCCCAATGATATATGGCTATCCTATGATGTTTGAGTAGATCCGTTTTGTTCTATGGGTTAACTGATGATCATGATTGGTATGAGTTGCATGTTTTATTATTGGTGCTGTCCTATGATGCTCTCCGTGTCGCGCAAGCATGAGGGATCCCCGCTGTAGGGTTTGCAATATGTTCATGATTTGCTTATGGTGGGTGGCATAAGTGACAGAAGCACAAACCCGATTAAGTAGGATGTTTGCGTATGGGAATAAAGAGGACTTGATACTTTAATGCTATGGTTGGTTTTTCCTTAATGATCTTTAGTAGTTGCGGACACTTGCTAGAGTTCCAATCATAAGTGCATATGATCCAAGTAGAGAAAATATGTTAGCTTATGCCTCTCCCTCTAATAAAATTGCAATAACGATTACCGGTCTAGTTATCGATTGCCTAGGGACAAATAACTTTCTCGTGACAAAAAGCTCTCTACTAAAACTAATTTTGTTGTGTCTTTTTCTAAACAGCCCCTACTTTTTATTTATGTGCTCTTTATTATCTTGCAAACCTATCCAAAAAACCTACAAATTACTTCTAGTTTCATACTTGTTTTAGGTAAAGCGAACGTTGAGCGTGCGTAGAGTTGTATCGGTGGTCGATAGAATTTGAGGGAATATTTGTTCTACCTTTAGCTCCTCGTCGGGTTCGACACTCTTACTTATCGAAAGAGGCTACAATTGATCCTCTATACTTGTGGGTTATCAAGACCTTTTTCTGGCGCCGTTGCCGGGGAGTCATAGCGCGGGGTGAATATTCTCGTGTGTGCTTGTTTACTTTATCACTAAGTAATTTTTATTTGATGTTCTTAGTTGTTCTCTATCTTTAGTTATGGATATGGAACATGAAATACCAAAAAAATTAGGTTTACTTGCTACTCATGGAGATGGGGAACCTCCTAAAACCCTCGATGCTCATTATGTGAAAGATATTATGTACTACTTTGATAATCCCGAGAAAACCCCATTCAATTTTGTAATGGGAGACACGTTGGATAAACGTTAATACTTTAGTGATTATCTCTTGACTCAAAAAGGGAAACTATTATGGGATCAAATTTATATGTTGAAGTGGTATGCTAGGCAACTATGCTTGAGATATGATTATACTTGTTGCTCTAGGATGAAGGCTCCACACCTTTCCTTTTCATGCAAATTTAATATAATGAAACATTGGCTTCTTATGCTAGAGGTATATATGATTACTATGATGTGGAACGAATAGACGAATTTGTTGCTTTTAAGGGTGCATGTGAAATTGAATCTTTGTTTAAAGAGTTTGAAAATTTTGATGATTCAGTTTACAGACCTGGAAATTTAGCTATCCTTAAATATTGCTATGAGAATTGTGAATACAATGCTGATATTGATGCGTTTATTGAGAAAGTCTCCGCTGTCGAAGAAGAGACTAATATTTTGTAGGAGTCTATGGAAGAAGGAATTAATGACATTTGTAGCTCATTGGATGAAAAAGATGAGGAGGATAGCAAAGAATAAAAGGAGGAAGAGCGGATTGATCACCCATGCCCACCTTCTAATGAGAGTAACTCTTCAACTCATACATTGTTTAATTTCCCTTCGTGCTTACCAAAGGATGATTGCTATGATAATTGTTATGATCCCGTTGATTCTTTTGAAATATCCCTTTTTGATGATCCTTGCTATGCGTGTGGCCAAGATGCCAATATGGATTATGCTTATGGAGATGAACTTTCTATAGTTCCTTATGTTAAACATGAAATTGTTGCTATTGCACCCACACATGATAGTCGTATTATCTTTTTGAATTCTCCCGACTACACTATATCGGAGAAGTCTGCACTTATTAAGGATTATATTGATGGGTCGCCTTTTACCGTTGCACATGACGATTTTGATGAATATAATATGCATGTGCTTGCTGCTCCTACTTCCAATTATTATGAGAGAGGAACTACATCTCCACGTATCTATGTTTCCAACATGATAAAATTGCAAGAAACTGTTTATACTATGCATTGGCCTTTACTTTGTGTGCATGAATTGTTCTTTTATGACATGACGATGCATAGAAAGAGAGTTAGACTTTGTCATTACATGATATATGTTACTTTGTGCTCACTACTAAATTACAAATCATTGTTAATTAAAATTGGCTTTGATATACCTTGGGATCCGGGTGGATTCATTACTTGAGCACTATATGCCTAGCTTAACGGCTTTAAAGAAAGCGCTGTCAGGGAGACAACCCGGAAGTTTTAGAGAGTCATTTATTTCTTTTGAGTGCTTTCATGTAGTTAAAAAAAGAGGGGAACCCAAAACTTTTTTTCAAAAAGGAAAGTGAAAGTGAGAGAGACAAGCATTGTTGAAGTGGGGGAGCTCCTTGAACTTTGTTCATGCTCACGGAAACTTTGTGAATCTTGATTACAGAAACTTTTCAACAAAAATAATTATCCCCTTGTACAATTCCACTGTATAATACAAATAATGTGCTAAGGTTTGCCTTTAGGATGTTTACATTGCTTGTTGGTTTGTGCGGTGCAGAACAGAAACTCTCGCTGTAGTGCACGATTTTACATTTTTTACTGGAATTTCAAATGATTCTGAAACTTTTTGCAATGTATTTCTATACAAATTTTTTATTTTTCCAAATTTTTGTAGAATTGTTAGAGTATCGGAGGTATGGTGAATGTTCAGATTATTACAGACTGTTCTGTTTTAGACAAATTCTGTTTGTGATGCATAGTTTGCTTGTTTTGATGAAACTATCAATTTTTATCAGTGGATTAAGCCATGGAAAAGTTATATTACAGTAGCTAAAATTCAAAAAAAAATATGAGTTGCTTTGCAACAGTACTTAGAGTACTGATTTGCTTTATTATACTAACGGATCTTACCGAGTTTTCTGTTGAAGTTTTGTGTGGATGAAGTGTTCAAAGATCGAGGATGTTTCGATATGAAGATAAGGAGGAGAGGCAAGAGATCAAGCTTGGGGATGCCCAAGGCACCCCAAGTAAATATTCAAGGAGACTCAAGCGTCTAAGCATGGGGATGCCCCGGAAGGTATCCCATCTTTCTTCAACAAGTATCGGTATGTTTTCGGATTTGTTTCGTTCATGCGATATGTGCAAATCTTGGAGCGTCTTTTGCGTTTAGTTTTCACTTTTATTTCATTCACCATGCTGGTATGAGATAGTCCTTGGTTGATTTATAGAATTCTCTTTGCACTTCACTTATATCTTTTGAGTATGGCTTTGTAGAATGCTTCATGTGCTTCGCGTATATCATTTGAAGTTTGGATTGCCTGTTTCTCTTGACATAGAAAACCGCCATTTGTAGAATGCTCTTTTGCTTCACTTATATTTGTTAGAGAGTGGGCATATCTTTTTTAGAAAGAATTAAACTCTCTTGCTTCACTTATGTCTATTTAGAGAGATGACAGGAATTGGTCATTCACATGGTTAGTCATAAAATCCTACATAAAACTTGTAGATCACTGAATATGATATGTTTGATTCCTTGCAATAGTTTTGCGATATAAAGGGGGTGATTTTAGAGTCGTGCTAGTTGAGTAATTTTGAAATTGAGAAATACTTGTGTTGAGGTTTGCAAGTCCCGTAGCATGCACGTATGGTGAACCGTTATGTAACGAAGTTGGAGCATGAGGTATTTATTGATTGTCTTCCTTATGAGTGGCGGTCGGGGAGGAGCGATGGTCTTTTCGTACCAATCTATCCCCCTAGGGGCATGCGTAGTAGTACTTTTCTTCGAGGGCTAATAAACTTTTGCAGTAAGTATATGAGTTCTTTATGACTAATGCGAGTCCATGGATTATACGCACTCTCACCCTTCCATCATTGCTAGCCTCTTCGGTACCGTGCATTGCCCTTTCTCACCTCGAGAGTTGGTGCAAACTTCGCCGGTGCATCGAAACCCCGTGATACGATACGCTCTATCACACATAAACCTCCTTATATCTTCCTCAAAACAGCCACCATACCTACCTATCATGACATTTCCATAGCCATTCCGAGATATATTGCCATGCAACTTCCATCATCATAATAACATGACTTGAGCATTTATTGTCATATTGCTTTGCATGATCGTAAGATAGCTAGCATGATGTTTTCACGGCTTGTCTGTTTTTTGATGTCATTGCAACACTAGATCATTGCACATCTCGGTACACCACCGGAGGCATTCATATAGAGTTATATCTTTGTTCTAGTATCGAGTTGTAATATTGAGTTGTAAGTAAATAAAAGTGTGATGATCATCATTATTAGAGCATTGCCTAGTGAGGAAAGGATGATGGAGACTATGCTTCCCCCACAAGTCTGGATGAGACTCCGGACTTTATCAAAAATAAAGAGGCCAAAGAAGCCCAAATAAAAAAAGAGGCCAAAGAAGCCCACCAAAAAAAGGAAAAAAAGAGAAAAAATGAGAGAAAAAGAGAGAAGGGGCAATGTTACTATCCTTTTACCACACTTGTGCTTCAAAATAGCACCATGTTCTTCATATAGAGAGTCTCTTGAGTTATCACTTTCATATACTGGTGGGAATTTTCATTATAGAACTTGGCTTGTATATTCCAGTGATGGGCTTCCTCAAATGCCCTAGGTCTTCATGAGCAAGCAAGTTGGATGCACACCAACTTAGTTTCAGTTTGAGCTTTCATACACTTATAGCTCTAGTGCATCCGTTGCATGGCAATCCCTACACCTCACATTGACATCAATTGATGGGCATCTCCATAGCCCGTTGATTAGCCGCGTCGATGTGAGACTTTCTCCTTTTTGTCTTCTCACACAAACCTCCATCATCATATTCTATTCCACCCAGAGTGCTATGTCCACGGCTTGCGCTCATGTATTGCGTGAGGGTTGAAAAGGCTGAAGCGCGTTAAAAAGTATGAACCAATTGCTCGGCTTTTCATCGGGGTTGTGCATGATTTGAATGCTTTGTGTGGTGAAGATGGAGCATAGCCAGACTATATGATTTTGTAGGGATGAGCTTTCTTTGGCTATGTTATTTTGATAAGACATAATTGCTTGGTTAGTATGCTTGAAGTATTATTGTCTTAATGTAAAATGATAGAATATTTCTTTGAATCACTCGTGTCTTAATATTCATGCCATGATTAGATTATGTGATCAAGATTATGCTAGGTAGCATTCCACATCAAAAATTATCTTTTTTATCATTACCTACTCGAGGACGAGCAGGAATTAAGCTTGGGGATGCTTATACGTCTCCATCGTATCTATAATTTTTGATTGTTCCATGCCAATATTATACAACTTTCATATACTTTTGGCAACTTTTTATACTATTTTTGGGACTAACATATTGATCCAGTGCCCAGTGCCAATTCCTGTTTGTTGCATATTTTTGTTTCACAGAAACCCCATATCAAACAGAGTCCAAACGGGATAAAAAAGGACGGAGAATATTTTTGGAATATTTGTGAAATATGGGAAGAAGAATCAACACGGGAAGGTGCCCGAGGGGGCCATGAGGCAGGGGGCGCGCCCCTGACCTTCATGGGGCCCCGTAAGGCGGTTGCTGCTCTGATTTGGCCGCAAGAAAGCTAATTTTCAGAGAAAAATCTGGGCAAAGGTTTCAGTCCAATCGGAGTTACGGATCTCCGGTTATAAAAGAAACGGTGAAAGGGCAGAATCTGGAACGCAGAAACAGAGAGAGACAGAGAGACATATCCAATCTCAGAGGGGCTCTCGCCCCTCCCATGCCATGGAGACCAAGGACCAGAGGGGAAACCCTTCTCCCATCTAGGGAGAAGGTCAAGGAAGAAGAAGGAGGGGGGCTCTCTCCCCCTCGCTTCCGGTGGCGCCGGAGTGCTACCGGGGGCTATCATCATCACCACAATCTACACCAACAACTTCACTGCCATCATCACCAACTCTTCCCCCCTCTATGCAGCGGTGTAACCCCTCTTTTACCCGCTGTAATCTCTACTTAAACATGGTGCTCAACGCTATATATTATTTCCCAATGATGTATGGCTATCCTATGATGTTTGAGTAGATCCGTTTTGTCCTATGGGTTAATTGATGATCGTGATTGGTATGAGTTGCATGTTTTATTATTGGTGCTGTCCTATGATGCTCTCCGTGTCGCGCAAGCATGAGGGATCCCCGCTATAGGGTTTGCAATATGTTCATGATTTGCTTATGGTGGGTGGCGTGAGTGACAGAAGCACAGACCCGATTAAGTAGGATGTTTGCGTATGGGAATAAAGAGGACTTGATACTTTAATGCTATGGTTGGGTGTAACATCCCAAATTTTCAATTTGGAATGTTATACATAGAGCATCATTGCATAACATATTTTTGTTGCATTTTTGGCCTGGTCCTAGATTTTCTACACAACTCAAGGACCCACGGAGAGAGTTGGGGATTTTGTTATTTTCATATTTGAGTTGGATCATTTGATTTTAATTATTTTATCTTCAATTATTTCTACTATCAAAATATGAGAGAGGGAATAAAATGACTTTCCCAAAATAAAGAAATAATGAAGATTTAATAAAAAAATCAAATAAGATTTTATTTCAGAGTTTTTCGCCTCTTTATTTGAATTTAGGAAAAATGCACGTTTTTCAAAATTGCATTTAGGCCCCAAATAAATGTTCATCTAGTCCGGCTTGATTTTATAAGCCGGGGAAAATTTATTTCGGGATTTTTGGAGTCTGTTTAGTATTTCTTTTTATTTTTCTTCTGCGCGGAATTATTTAAAAAAAACACGCACCGACCTATGGGCCGTGTCCTTTGGGACACCCGACCCGAGGGCTTTATAAGCCGCCCACCGAGGCCAAACCCTAGCCGCCACCGCCGACCCGCCCGCCGCCGCTTAGTCATTGCCGTCGCGGGCGCCACCGTCGCCGGCGCCATTGTCGCCGGACGCCGCCACGACCCCGCCGCCCGACCCTGCCGGATCCCGCCGCCGAGGTTCGCCGCGACTCGACTTCCGTGCCTTCGTTTTTTAAAAAAAAACCGAACTGTTTCCCTCGGTTTTAGATCGGTTTTTTTTCTCGGTTCGGTTAAATAGCGAGCGTTCGTTCATTCGTTCGTTTTTAACGAACGCGTTTGTCAGATTAGTTTAGTTAATGAACGTCCGTTTGTTAACCTGTTGATCGTTTTTCTTTTTCTCAGATTTAATCCGCGATTTTTCTGATCGCGATTCCTGATCCGATTTTCGTTTTAGTATAACTTTTTGCTCGTTTATCGGAATCAGGCGATTCAAGCGCCTGTAGTTTCGTCTCGAAAACCTCTTTCTGAATAACCAACTTAAACAAGTTTTTGCTACTGTAAAATTTGACTTAGATCCAGATTAGTAAAACGGAGATGTTTTCTTTCGCCGTTTGACTTCCGTTGCTTCGTTTGATTTGGTTCTTTTTGCAAACCGGAGTTCTTAAGTTGAACTATCTGGTTGGATCGATTTGAGTTTTACCTATGCATTAGATGAGTACTTATTGTATGCTTGTTTGTTTGTCTGTGATAGAATACCCGGAGTGCGCCGCCTGTTACTTCGACTCTCTAGGTTTCGCGGATCATCAGCAAGGCAAGTAACACTTTGATCATACTCTTTTCTACTACCCAGTTTTATTGCATTAGATCAATCCTCAAACATTGCATGATTAGGATCTAGTTAAATTGTGGGATGGGAAGTAGTTGAGTTAGTACCTATTACCTGATTTATATTCAAACCCTTGGGAGTTACTTCTACGTTTGCTTATTATGCCATGCTATGCTAGTAGACGTGGATTGGGTGAGTGTATTCCATGACAGATGTGAGATTGTTAAATTAATGGTTTATCTAAGGTGGCAACTTGAACACACATCTGGGTGGATTGAGGCACCTGGTTTCCATCAGGACTTTCCTGTATTTCTTTGGACCGCCACCCAGGATCAAAGGGATCATGAGATTATTCATGCTAGAAACTTCCGTGTGCAGCCACATGCTACTATGGGCTCTAGCATAGTTGACTAAGTTGTGCGAACTCTTACGGGTAAACTAGCTATGACGCCCGGATAATTAGGCTACAGAAAAACTCTGCTAATGATGCCATGTCACCTCTGTTACTATTGTGAATCCCTTGTTAGTTCGAAGCCGATTCAAATTCAAAATTTAATTAAAGGCAAACAACAAAAGTTTTCAAACTTAAAAACTAAAATGTTCAATAAATAGTAGATAAATCAGAGGCTATGATAAATTTGTAAACAACATTATTGAAATGTGATAAGTCATTTAAACAATCTCAAACAGTGGCTGAATACATTATTTAATAACCTTTTAATTAATCTAAATCTAATATGAAATAGTATTTCACCCAAACTAGTTTTCGGTGCTAGGATCTAATGCACTGCAAATTATGAGCTAGCTCCCATATTTTATAAAAATCAATTAGGTGCTAAACATTTTTGAAAAACAGTAAAAGACAATAAATAAAAGAAAAAGAATAAAAAAAACAACAAACCTAACAAAACTAACGAGAAAAAGAAAGACCCCCAACTAGGCCTCGGCCCAGCAGGCCATCGGGCCCCTAGGCCAGCCCAGTCGCCCCCAGCATAACCCCCTCCCCACTCCCCAAACCCTAGCCACTACCGCACACAGACCCCACTCCCCCTCTCGGTCCACTCCCCCCCTCGATTCCCCACGCCTCTCCCCCTCTCCCCCGATGGGATCTGGATCGGGGCAGTTGCCCCGGCCCCGTCGAATGCCGCCTCGCCGGCCCCTGCCCTCGTCCTCGCGCCCTGTCCCCACTCCCTCGACGGCTCCCCTCGCCGCGCCAACCGCGCCGACGGCCCTTTACGCCGCTTTGCCATTGCTGGACCGCTGACGCCGCCATTGGATCAGGGCGCGTCGCCGGAAGCCACCCACGGAGATCGCAACCTCGCCGCCTACTTCCTCTCCGTCGCTGGTGGTCCCGACCTTCTTCCTCGTCACCCATCGCCACTTCCCTACCGCTCTGTGAGCTCCTCCCTTTCCTCTCTCGTCCCGATCGGCCATCATCTGCGTCCGGGCGCGCCACCATGACCGCCGCGTCCCGCACTCCACGCCGGCCGCCGCCGCCGCGCGTGCTTTCGCGCCACCACGACCCCACGTGCCGTCCCTGCTGCGGCACCTCGCCGCTGGCCCGTGCCCCTCGTGTTGGTGCTGCTGCGGTGGTGACGCTGGCGCCGCCGCCGCCGCCGTCGTCTACCAGCGCCGCGTGGCCTCGCCACCCTCGCCCACTTTTCGCCGCGCCACGACGCCCCACCCAGCGCTGGCCTTGGCCTCGCCCTGCCTCCTCGCCGGGTGCCCGGCTGGTACACCCACCTCGGGCGTCGCGCCGCTCGGGCCGAAACATGGCGCCCGTGCCCGTTTGCCCGGCGCCCGCAACCTCCCCTTGTCCCAATGACAAACGGGGCCCACGCCCCTGGTACGTTAAAAAAAAGAAGATTAAAAAAAGATAAATAAATAAGTAATTAATTAAAATAAATTAATTAATTAATTTAAGAATTAAATTAAGTTAATTAATCCTACTTAATTAATCTAATTAATATGTTAGTCTAACTAAGCAATAATTAGTTTAACCTAACCCTAATTCACTTAAACAGTGTATGACAGGTGGGTCCCACTGGGCCCACACGCTAGTTTGACCCAGTTAACCTCTGTTGACTGCTGACCTCATGCTGACGTCAGCAAACACTGTTCTGGATAATGTTACCTTAAAATAATTAAATAAATCCTGAAAATGATTTAAATCTTTTAAAATTAATAGAAAATAAACCGTAGCTCACATGAAAAAATTTTGTACGTGAAAGTTGCTCAGAACGACGAGACGAACCCGGATATCCAGCCCGTTCGTCCGCCACACGCCCCTAGCATAGCAAACATGCAACTTTCCCCCTCCGGTTCATCTGTCCGAAAACACAGAACACTGGGGATACTTTCCCCGGATGTTTCCCCCCTTCACCGGTATCACCTCATACCACGTTAGAACACGTCTAGCTCTGCTTGTTGTCCTGTTATGCACTTGCTTGCTATGTATTTATTGTTTCTCCCCCCTCTTCTTCCGCTAGACACCGAGACCGACGCCATTGCTACCGATTGCGACTACGGTGTTGACGACCCTCTCTCTTGCCGTGAGCAACCAGGCAAGCCCCTTTGATCACTCGGATATCGGCTACTCTTCTCTATACTGCTTGCATTAGAGTAGTGTAGCATGTTCGCTTTCGCTTAATCCTATATCGCTTGCATAGCTTTGTCCTTGCTACTCATCGTTGTTACCTTTACCTGCTATCCTCTCGCTTAGTATAGGATGCTAGTGTTCCATCGGTGGCCCTACACTCTTGTCCGTCTCCCATGCTATACTCTTGGGCTGTGATCACTTGGGAGGTGATCACGGGCATATACTATATACTTTACATTTGTTACATTACCGTGATACTGTTCGGAGATGGGGGCTGAAAGGACAGTGGCTCCATCCCGGTAGAGGTGGGCTGGGTTCCCACGGCCCCGATCACATTACTTTATGGCAGAGCAACATGGCAGGTTGAGACCACCTAGGAGAGAGGTGGGCCTGGCCTGGTCGGCGTTATGGATACTTAACACGCTTAACGAGATCCGGGTATTTGATCCGAGTCATCCATTTGGTCTATACGCACTAACCATCTACGTGGGAGTAGTTATGGGTATCCCGCGTCGTGGTATCACCGGCACTTCGAAACGCCGTGACGACGGAGCGACGCGCTACGGATTGGAACGTAGGCCTGCTCTTGTAATAAGGGGCTAGTTACGCTTTCGGCCGCCCATAGCGTGCAGTGTGTGCATTGGGCGATGGGCCCGCACTGTGCGCTTAGGTTTAGACCGGCGTGCTGGCCTCTGTTGTGCCTAGGTGGGGCTGCGGCGTGTTGATCTTCAGCGGCGGGCATGACCGGAAAGTGTGTCCGCCAAATGGGATCAAGCGTGTTGGGTTATGTGGTGCACCCTGCAGGAAGTTAATCTATTCAATAGCCGTGATCTTGATAACAGGACGACTTGGAGTTGTACCTTGACCTTATGACAACTAGAACCGGATACTTAATAAAACACACCCTTCCAAGTGCCAGATATAACCCGGTGGTCGCTCTCTCTCAGGGTTACGAGGAGGGGATTGTCGGGTAGGATTATTGCTATGTGATGCTACTTGGAGGACTTCATCTACTCTACGCTACATGCAAAGGCGGAGGCTGCCGAGCGTAGTCTTGACGTGATTAGCTATCCCCCTCTTATTCTGGCATTCTGCAGTTCAGTCCACTGATATGGCCCTTTACATATATATCCATGCATATCTAGTGTAGCTCCTTGCTTGCGAGTACTTTGGATGAGTACTCACGGTTGCCTTGTCCCCCCTTTCCCCCCTTTCTTTACCCGATTGCTGCAACCAGACGATGGAGCCCAGGAGCCAGACGCCACCGTCGATGACGACTACTACCCCGGAGGTGCCTACTACTACGTGCAGCCCGCTGACGACGACCAAGAGTAGTTAGGAGGATCCCAGGCAGGAGGCATGCGCCTCTTTCGATCTGTATCCCAGTTTGTGCTAGCCATCTTATGGCAACTTGTTTAACTTATGTCTGTACTTAGATATTCTTGCTTCCGCTGACTCGTCTATGATCGAGCACTTGTATTCGAGCCCTCGAGGCCCCTGGCTTGTATTATGATGCTTGTATGACTTATTTATGTTTTAGAGTTGTGTTGTGATATCTTCCCGTGAGTCCCTGATCTTGATCGTACACATTTGCGTGCATGATTAGTGTACGATTGAATCGGGGGCGTCACACTAGCTTATGTAGGGGTTCTAGGTTGGTACGGTCTACCCACATGTACGGTGCTAGCGCTTCTGAAAGACTATGTCTTGGTCATCCGTTTCTCAAACATCATGTAGTGCGATAAATCAAACAGAGGCGATCGAGTCTTGTGGGGAAAAGTGCACAAACCTCTGTAGAGTCTATGAACTAATCATGGTTAGCCGTGTCCCCGGTTATGGACATCTTGAGTATCTAGTACTTGGATTATCATGTGAATCTCATCATTTTACTTTAATTAATATTGTTGGGTTGTTAATGAGTACTTTTAATTGGGATTGAGGATGCTGTCAACCATTCTGAATGTTCAACAACCACCATGATAGTTAAATAAATTTATTCCTTTGCAGTAGGGAAAAATTGGCTTTACGCAAAAACTGTAACCATAGAGCTTTCCACCAGCCATATATGAATGTAGTATAGGCTTATTCTTCCATTATTCTCTATGTGTTATTTTGCCAGCATATTCCATGTGTTGACCGTTTTGGGCTGCAACGTTTCATGTTGCGAGACTTTTCGAACGACAGTAAGGTGCTTAGGTCGTGGTTCTATACTCGGTGATGCCGTTGGAGTTGATGGACTTGCTTATTCTTCCAAGCCTTCCGCTGTTATCGTTATTAGTTGGCCTTAAGCCATATTTATTTTGTTAAGTTCTCTCTTGAGACATTCGATGTAATAAGTGTGTGATTGCTACTCTGTTATAAATCCTTCGAGTCTTGTGTGGTGTCAAGACTCTTGATCCAGGATGACACTTGAGCACGAGATCGATCGTTTGAGGTCTGGTCGCTACAAAGATGGTATCGAGCACACATTGACCGTGAGACACAACCATTAAGCTAAATCCTAGATCACTACTCTCTTCTCATTTTGACTCCTCATCTTTTCTACTCTTTTAGGATGACTAAGCGAGGATCAAGTTCACCCAGCGGATGAAGATACACCCTTTGGACGACACCTGAAGGAAGTCACTAAGTACCTGAACATCGGAATACCAAGCTTCACCGGACCTACAATTCCACTTTACCCGAAGAAGAGCGCTGGAAGATTCAAGCTCAAGTTCCCGGAAGGACGTTTGCGCCAGTCACGGAGCCCATAGAGTGTGTTTTCAATGCACCAACCTGGAGTCTGGGAAAGAGCATGGCAGCTCACATAACCATGGGACGCATTGGAGAAGTTTACAAAGAAGACCTCAAGGATACTATCTACCAGATTTGCGGGCGCCGAGATGAACAATGGGAGATAGTTGGCACTAAGAAGGATCGATCCATTGCAGCTTTCATCTAGGAGTTAAATCAGCACATTCGACGCCAGGAGAACCAGATGTGCGCAGACATGATGGAATTGAAGACATCAAAAGCCAAGATTATCGAACTAGAAGGAGAATTAAAGGCCACTCGCAAGGACTACATGGAGGAGATTGTAGCTCTAGTGAGACAAAACGGCGATCTTAAGGAGAAGATTGAAGAACTCATGGGAAATTCAGCACCTGGAGGAGAAGATGAAGATTGCACCTGTCCAGGGAACTACATCATCATCGACGACACAGATTCCGATCCTAGTGATGATGATTTCGAAGATGAAGCTGGAGCGATATCATGGAGTCTTCATCGGAGCAATTTTTCTAGTTGACCACCATAACAATAGTAGGTTTCCCCCATTAAAAATTAGTTTTAGTCCCAGCACTTTGTAACGATAGATAGACCGTTGTATGCCCTTGTTTGAATTGATTGGAGTGATATTGTGTGTTTTGTCTCATGTGCATATGGGTAGTGTTTTCTCCCTATACCTCATTCTATTCTTAACCCTCGTCTTTTCTATAAACCCTCAGATGCCTCCGAGACGCGACCCCGGATTTGTTTTCTGCGGAGATCACTCGGTTGATTCAGCGAGAATGCCTTGATTCAAACATTGGTACAGAACCAAGGCAACAACAACAACAACAACAACAACAACAACAACAACAACAACAACAACAACAACCCACCGCCACCACCACCTATTGACCATTTGACCCGTTTCTTAAGGCTGAACCCGTCGGTGTTTTCCAGTAGCACCGAGTCGATTGTTGCAGATGATTGGCTCCGCAAAGTAGGGAGGGAGTTGACCACTGCAGGATGTACAGATGGGGAAAAGGTGAATTTTGCCGCACATCAGCTTGAAGGACCCGCAACAGCATGGTGGGAGAATTTTACAGCCACTTACCCTGTAGACACTGTCACATGGGATTAGTTTCAGCAAGCTTTCCGTACTGCCCATTTTTCAGCAGGAGCTATGGCCATGAAGATGCGTGAGTTTCGCAACTTGCGCCAAGGAGGACGGACAGTTGGCCAGTATGTGGATGACTTTAGTAAGCTAGCACGTTATGCCCCAGATGACGTTGCTACGGACGCAGCTAAGCAGGAGAAGTTTCTAGAAGGACTGAATGATGAGCTGAGCATGCAGTTGATGGTAGCCACCTTCAATAACTACCAGGAGTTAGTAGATCATGCTCTTATGATTGAAGGGAAGCAGCAGCAGATTGACAATCGCAAGAGAAAGTATGGACAGGGGAAGTACAATTCTGGAGCTCAGCAGAAGCTTCGCTTTACCCCAAAGCCAGGAGGACAATTTCAGCATACTCACGGAGGAGGTAGCTCGCACAACCATAATGGCACCAAGAATGGAAACGGGAATGGAGGAAGCAATGGACAAAACCACACCACCCCGTCAACACCATCCAAGTTAGACCTGAGCCATATCACCTGTTTTAAGTGCCGTAAGACTGGGCATTATGGAAATGATTGCCCAGAAGGCCAAAATGGTAACGGCAATGGAAGCTCAGGAAAGAAGCCGAACCCTTTCAACAGGGGACAAGTAAACCACGTTACCGTGGAGGAGATTGAAGCTCAGCCAGGCACAGTAATAGGTAAGTTTTTGGTTAAAACTTTTACTGCAGTTATTCTTTTTGATACTGGTGCATTGCATTCATACATATCAAGGGTATTTGTGGATAAGTATAAATTACCAACCCAAGCCCTTAGGTCACCCATGCTAGTAACCTCACCCGGAGCATAATATATGGCAAGTATATGGTGCGATCGACTGCCATTAAGGATTGGACACTATGTATTTCCCTCGGACCTAATAGTTTTGGAATCCCAAGGATTGGATGTGATATTAGGAATGGATTGGTTATCAAAGTATGGAGGGAACATAGATTGCGCTAGTAAGTCGATTTTTCTTACCACCCCAGAAGGAAGGAGAATCAAGTATGTATCACGGCATGAGCCGAGGAGAGCACATGTAAATTCCTTAACAGGAGTTGTGCAGGAGGAAGTACCAGTGGTAAGGGATTACCCGGACGTGTTTCCAGAAGAGTTGCCAGGCATGCCGCCGGACAGAGACATTGAATTTCTAATTGAACTACTGCCAGGCACTGGGCCGATATCTAAGAGACCGTATAGGATGCTAGCCTAAGATTTGGAGGAAATTAAGAAGCAGATTAAGGAGTTACTGGATAAAGGTTTTATTCGCCCAAGTTCGTCGCCTTGGGTGATGCGGAGCATCCCTCGCTCATCCCCATGGACGTGCCTACATCTCCCTCAACGCCACTAGGACCCATGACAAGAGCCCGAGCTAAGGCTATCGAAGATAAGGTGAATTCGCTCCTCTCTGAACTCCCTCTTCCTACTCACGAGACATGGCTACTACCTCATTCGGAGACTCTATGTGTAATCAGGTACATGGAGGTGAGCCAAGGATCAACTACTTGCGAGAGCCAAGACGGCGAGGACTCCAAGCATATTGAAGAAGAAGAAGAGATGCTGCTGAAGGCCCAGGCACCGGACGTCCGACGCCTTCTGGACGTCCGACGCGTCCCAGGACTCGGACGACCGGACTCTCGGACGTCCGGCACTTTGCCACCCGAACCAAAACTACGGACGACCGAAGCCTCCGGACGTCTGACCGACGCACGCCCGAACCAAATCTACGGACGACCGACAACTTCCGGACGTCCGGACCATCACGAAGCTCCGGACGACCGACCCTCTCCGGACGTCCGACGCGCCCACGACAGCACTGATTCTACGGACGCCCGAGCCCGTCCGGACGTCCGGACCGTCCCGAGCCTCCGGACGTCCGACGCCTTCCGGACGTCCGACGCCTTCCGGACGTCCGACGCCTGTGTGTTGACTTTGTTTGGGCCGCAGCCCTTGTACCCCTTCGTCCCCTAGACTATATATACTCATTCTTCCCCAACTTTCTAGGGTTAGCTTTGGTTTAGCTCATGTTTGTGTGAGAGCCTTGCTCATCCACTTGGTTACTTCTCCTCGGAGCTCAGGACCTCTACGAAGAAGATCCCCCAAGCGGATTCAAGACCCCCTTCTAGGGTGGACCCCATCAAGACCTCCTCACGGAGAAGAACGGCTACTCGTGTATCCTTACCTTTGTTGATTGTGGATCATATGTATCTCTTTGTGTTCGGTGATCTAGCAATTGTGTGATTGATTCCTTATTGGTTGAGTGATCTCTCTCTCGTTTCCTCCGTGTTTCCCTTTGTTCTTCCGCGTGTTCTTCGTGATTCCCCGTAGGATCCAGTCCAAACGTGAAAGATCGTCCACATTGGGTTCCGCCCTACATCATATGGTATCATGAGCCACGTTGATCACGTTTTTGAGCCCCTACCCCTCTTTTTCTAGCTTGATTTTGTTGTTTTCGTCCTAATTCCGAAAATTCCCCACCAAAAATAGCCCCAATTTTTTTTATTTGTTTGTGAGTTCAGATTTTGTTGGATTTGGTCCATGGATTTGAGTTGCTACGTGTGGATCTAGCTTTTCCCTCACTCCCCACCCTTTTCCATCCACCAAATCACTCAATTTCGACCTCACCATTTCATTCTTCCCCGAAATCTCGCTGTTCTTCCCGAGCCCGATTTTTGCCCAGTCTCCGGACGACCGGAAAAGGTCGGACGTCCGACGAGGTCCGGACGACCGTAAAGGCCCGACGTCCAGTAAAACCTGATTTAACCTGAACTTTGTCAGTTCGCCACCACCTCAGCCCCACCTTCCACCACATCTTCCAAAACCACATACACCACCATCCTTCCCAACACAACCTATGACGATTTTACCACATTTTGGTCCTTGAGATTTTGAGTTGTGGCTTCCGTATCCTCTTGTGTTTCGGCTATCTAGGTGCGGTTCGATTTCATCATCACCACGGCTCAACCGCAAGGGTCTCATCATCGCCAAGGACGGTAACCGACGACATCTTTGTCAAACATTGCATTTGCATTGATACCCACATTGTCCCTACTTTTGCGTAGCTTACCCATCGAGACTAGCCGTTGAGTATTGCAGGCAACGTGACTTGTGCACATTAGTGGTCATACTCCATAGCATACATACCATACCACCGTGGTGCATATCTTGGGATCCATTTGTGTGTCACAAAGTTGTCATAGCATACACAATTGCCATCTCGGTTCGTGAAGTTTTGCATGAGAAAAGATCTCAAAAGTGAAAGGGCCACCCAAGCTTTTAAGCAAAGAGGAAAGATAAGCAAAGAGCTTATGAGCAAGAACCATAGCATCATACTACATTAAGATTGTCATATTGGATCATCTTGGATCATCACACCGAAATACCATACATATAGCATACGTGGGATAGAGATAGTTGCATTTTTGCATAGTAGGTCGTGCACAAGTTCCGTATCCGCCTATTGTGCAATCGTGCTAGCGTCTCTCTAGTATTATGCAACAAGAGCATTTTCGTGGGTTCCACATTTTGGCTCACTTTTGGTTTGCACAATCCCACTTATCTATTTGAGTGAACTTGATTCATCATCAACATCGGTCAAAGGTACATTGGTATAAGTTCTTCTCCTTCTACCACTCAAATTTTTGCTTGGAATGATGGATAGGCCAAGTACTTCTACCAACCCACTCTTCATCGAACAAGAGGACGACATGTCATCATACGTCACCAAGAACCACCTCTTGGTTGCTGTGAGCCTTGCACCAAGAACAACAAGCAATGGCGATCGCATCGACAACCTCGCCACCGACTTGCGACTCTCCGAGCAACGTACAAGAGACTACTTCGACAACGAGTTCGACACTCACAAGCAAGAGAATGATGCAAGAATGGACGAGATCCGTGCCTTGATGAGAAACCGGCATCATTCCACTTCTTCATCCTCAAGACGGAGCCGCTCGAGTCGACACTCCGATGACACCTTCTACGACTCAAGTACACCTACTTCGAACACTCTTCGTCATGCCGCACGTCTAGACCGTCATGCATCTCGCAACCCGCTACATGACAAGCATTCACGAGAGGAAGTTGATGAGCAAGTCCCTCGTCCTCAATCAAACCAAGACGCTTTTGCTCAAGCTCGAGAACGACAACGACTGCGGCGCCAAGAGGAAGAACGAGCGCGTCTACACCAAGACGAACAAGACGCCAAGGCTCAACGTCTTCAACAACAACAACGTGAAGCGCAAGCTCTTGAGGCGCAATGTGCCCTTCAAGAATCAAGTCGAGCCTTCGCCAACCGCAATCGCGAACGGCGCAACCAAGAGGAAGCCCTTCGAGAAGAAATCCAAGAGAGGAACTACCAACCTCATGGACAAAGTCAAGTTCCTCAAGCTCCTCTACAAGCTCGTCAAGCTCCACTTCAACCTCAAGTTCAACAAGAGCAAGTTGATCATGGTCTTCCTCCATGCCAAGAGCAATATGAAGACGATTGCAATCCACGTCAAGGGCGTCATCATCAACATCGCCAACAACACAATGAAGAGCTACGCTACGGCAAGCTAAAATTCACCATGCCCAAATTCAATGGAAGCAATGACCCCGAAGACTACCTCTCATGGGCATTGAAGGTTGACAAAATCTTCCGGTTGCACAACTACGATGAAGAGAAGAAAATCGCTATGGCATCACTTGAGTTCCAAGACTATGTGCTCATATGGTGGGAACAAATCATTGAGCGACGACAAGCAAGAGGTGAACCTCCAATCACCACTTGGGCTCAAATGAAGGATGTCATGCGAGCACGTTTTGTGCCAACCTATTACAACCGCGACCTCTTCAAGAAACTCCAACTTCTCAAGCAAGGAACAAATAGTGTTGAAGAATACTACAAGGAAATGGAGATAGCCATGATTCGAGCCAATGTCAAGGAAGATGATGAGCAAACTATGGCACGTTTCTTGAATGGACTCAATCATCCCATCAAGAAGATCGCCGACTTCCAACCATACTCCACCCTCATTGAGCTCGTACATCAAGTTAAAAAGGCGGAACGTCAAGTGCAAGATGACTTCAAGTACGCCAAGTACTCATCCAAGACCTACGGCTTCTCCAACAACCAAGCTTCAACACCTCCTCCAACATCTACATCAACCAAACCTTCTACAAACAACGACGACAAGTCGAGTTACAAGAGAAATTCGACAAGTTCAAGTCGTCCTCCTCCTACTACAAGCAACCTCAAGCCGCGTGCTTCATCATCTACTCCGACCGATGAGACCATCAAAACAAGTTCCTTCAAGTGTTTTACTTGCGGCGGCCGAGGCCACAAGTCCTACGAATGCACCAACAAGCGCACCATGATCCTCAACGACGACGGCACATATGACTCAATGAGTGATGAGGAGATGGAAGCCCTTGAGCAAGTGGCCATGCACCGGCGAGTGAACGAAGATGAAGATGATCAAGTCTTTTGCGATGAGGATTCGAGCCCCGCTCTAGTTGTCTCCAAGGTCTTGACTCTTCAACATCAACAAGAAGACAACCAAAGATGCCACATCTTCAACACAAAAGCCGGCATCAACGGAAGGTCCGTTAAGGTCATCATTGATGGAGGAAGTTGCCACAACTTGGCAAGTGAAGAACTATGTTCCAAACTTCATTTGGTCAAGAGGAAGCACCCGCACCCCTACAAGGTTCAATGGCTAAGTGACTCCGGCACTATACGAGTCGAGCATATGGTCCAAGTCTCCTTCAAAATTGGTGCTTATGAAGACACTTTGGAGTGTGATGTGGTCCCAATGACCGTTTGCCACCTACTTCTAGGTCGACCATGGCAATTCGACCGTGCTGTCATCCACAATGGGCGCACCAATCACTATAGCTTCAAGATGAAAGGGAAGGAATATGTTCTACGACCTATGTCTCCTAGTCAAGTGATAGCCGACAAGCAAGCCACCCATCATAGAGACAAAAGTGAGAAAGTGATCCACCAAAAAGTGAGTGAGAGCCACAAGCCAAACTTGGCGCCTCTTAGCCTAGAGAGAAAACCTCATCCTATTTGCCACCAAAAGTGAGATGAGAGAAGTATGTGAGAACCCATCTAGTGTGATGCACTTTGTCCTTGTGTGCAAGGATGGAGACCCAACAACTAACACCTCTCATGAGCTACCTTTAGTGTTTAAATCCCTTTTGCAGGAATTCCAGGATATTTTCCCGATGAGCTACCTCGGGTCTACCTCCTCTTGAGGCATTGAGCATCGAATCGACCTCATCCGAGCGCCTCTACCAAACAAAGCTCCATACCGAGTCAATCCCGAAGAAACCAAGGAGATTCAACAGCAAGTACAACAACTCATCGACAACGGTCATGTACGTGAAAGCCTAAGCCCTTGTGCCATTCCCGTTATACTTGTGCCTAAGCCCGATGGAAGTTTCCGCCTATGTTCCGATTGTAGACCTATAAATGCTATTATCGTTCGCTATAGGAATCCCATTCCTCGCTTAGATGTTATGCTTGATGAACTTAGTGGAGCCAACTTTTTCTCAAAAATTGACCTTAAAAGTGGCTATTATCAAATCCGCATACAAGAGGGTGATGAATGGAAAACTGCTTTCAAAACCAAATTTGGTTTATATGAGTGGTTAGTGATGCCTATGGGTCTATCGGAGGCTCCTGGTACTTTCGTGCGTCTTATACATCATGTGCTTCGTCCTTACATTGGAGTCTTTGTTGTGGTTTACTTCGACAATATTCTTGTGTTTAGCAAAACCATGAAAGAACATCTTAATCATGTTAGGGCTGTTTTGCAAACCCTTCGCAAGGAAAGTCTTTATGCAAACATGAAAAAATGCACATTTGGTGTTGACAAAGTGGTTTTCTTGGGTTTTGTAGTATCCTCAAAGGGTGTCCATGTTGATAAATCTAAAATTGAAGCAATTAAAACTTGGCCCCAACCCACCAATTTGCAACAAGTGCGTAGCTTTCTTGGTCTTGCGGGTTTGTATCGTCGCTTTGTGAAAGATTTTAGCACAATTGCCGCTCCTTTGCATGCCTTGAGTAAGAAGAATACTCCATTTATTTGGGGAACTTTGCAATCAACCGCTTTTGATGAGCTCAAGTCTTTGCTTACTCATGCTCCGATTCTTGCTTTGCCCAATTTTGACAAAACTTTTGGGGTTCATTGTGATGCAAGTGGTACCGGAATTGGCGGAGTTTTGATGCAAGAAAAACGAGCCATTGCTTATTTTAGTGAAAAACTCTCCGGTGCTCAACTTAATTACCCCATCTATGACAAAGAATTGTATGCTTTAGTGCGTGTGCTACATGTTTGGGAACATTACCTTAGACCTCATGAGTTTGTCATCCATACCGATCATGAAACACTTAAGTACCTCAAAGGTCAAACTAAGTTGAACAAGCGTCATGAAAAATGGAGTGAATTTATTGAATCTTTTCCTTATGTGATCAAGTACATTAAGGGTAAAGAAAATGTAGTTGCCGACGCGCTTTCACGCATATGCATGCTTGTCACTCAACTTGAGTTGAATGTTATTGGGTTTGAGCACATCAAAGACTTGTATGCTAATGATCCATCTTTTGCTATTCCTTATGCTAAGTGTTTGACGCATACTTCTTGGGAACAATATTACATCAAGGATGATTATCTTATGAGAGCTAACAAGCTATGCATTCCCGAGTCTTCGCTTCGTTTGCTCCTTTTGCAAGAGGCTCATGGAGGCGGACCCATGGGACACTTTGGCCGTGACAAGACATTCGCCACGCTCTCCAACAACTACTTTTGGCCCAAGATGTTCCGCGACGTCTCATGCTTCACCAACCGTTGCTCTACATGCCGCAAAGCTAAGTCTAAAGCTCAATCCCACGGTCTTTACATGCCCCTTCCTATTCCTTATCAACCTTGGGAAGACATTAGCATGTACTTTGTACTTGGTTTGCCTAGAACTCAAAATGGAAAGGATTCCGTGTCTGTTGTTGTGGATAGATTTTCTAAGATGGCACATTTCATTCCTTGCAACAAGATAGACGATGCTTCACATGTTGCAAATATCTTTTGTAGGGAAATCTTGCGACTCCATGGAGTACCAAAGACAATCGTCTCCGATCGTGACGTCAAGTTCTTGAGTTACTTTTGGAAGACCCTATGCGCCAAGCTCGGAATCAAACTCTTATTCTCATCGGCATACCATCCTCAAACCGACGGCCAAACGGAGGTGACGAACCGCACACTATCCACTCTACTTCGTGTCTTGATCAAGAAGAACATCAAGGAGTGGGAAGCATGTCTACCATCGCTGAGTACGCCTACAACCGTGCAAGACATTTGACTACCGGCAAGTCCCCCTTCGAGGTCGTCTACGGCTTCAACCCGTTGTCCCCATTGGACATTCTACCTCTTACTCTACAAGAGCGCACCAACATGGATGCGAGTGCACGGGCAAGCTACATCAAGAAGATGCATGAGGATACAAGACAAACCATCGAGCGCCAAGTACAATGACTAGCGACCAAACTCAACGTCAACAAGCAACCCATGGTCTTCAACATTGGTGATCTAGTGTGGCTACACCTTCGCAAGGAACGCTTCCCCTAAGAACGCAAGTCCAAGGTTCTTCCTAGAGCCGATGGACCTTTCAAGGTGCTAGCATGCTACAACGACAACGCCTACAAGATCGACCTACCTCGAGACAAGTACAATGTGAGCGACATCTTCAACGTCAAGGACCTCGCACCTTACCATGGAGATGAAGCTTTTGATCTGAAGTCGAATCTCTCACAAGGGGGAGATGATGCGGAGCATCCCTCGCTCATCCCCATGGACGTGCCTACATCTCCCTCAACGCCACTAGGACCCATGAAAAGAGCCCGAGCTAAGGCTATCGAAGATAAGGTGAATTCGCTCCTCTCCGAACTCCCTCTTCCTACTCACGAGACATGGCTACTACCTCATTCGGAGACTCTATGTCTAATCAGGTACATGGAGGTGAGCCAAGGATCAACTACTTGCGAGAGCCAAGACGGCGAGGACTCCAAGCATATTGAAGAAGAAGAAGAGATGCTGCTGAAGGCCCAGGCACCGAACGTCCGACGCCTTCCGGACGTCCGACGCGTCCCAGGACACGGACGACAGGACTCTCCGGACGTCCGGCACTTTGCCACCCGAACCAAAACTACGGACGACCGAAGCCTCCGGACGTCCGACCGACGCACGCCCGAACCTAATCTACGGACGACCGACAACTTCCGAACGTCCGGACCGTCACGAAGCTCCGGACGACCGACCCTCTCCGAACGTCCGACGCGCCCACGACAGAACTGATTCTACGGACGCCCGAGCCCGTCCGGACGTCCGGACCGTCCCGAGCCTCCGGACGTCCGACGCCTGTGTGTTGACTTCGTTTGGGCTGCAGCCCTTGTACCCCTTCGTCCCCTAGACTATATATACTCATTCTTCCCCAACTTTCTAGGGTTAGCTTTGGTTTAGCTCATGTTTGTGTGAGAGCCTTGCTCATCCACTTGGTTACTTCTCCTTGGAGCTCAGGACCTCTACGGAGAAGATCCCCCAAGCAGATTCAAGACCCCCTTCTAGGGTGGACCCCATCAAGACCTCCTCACGGAGAAGAACGGCTACTCGTGTATCCTTACCTTTGTTGATTGTGGATCATATGTATCTCTTTGTGTTCGGTGATCTAGCACTTGTGTGATTGATTCCTTGTTGGTTGAGTGATCTCTCTCTCGTTTCCTCCGTGTTTCCCTTTGTTCTTCTGCGTGTTCTTCGTGATTCCCCGTAGGATCCACTCCAAACGTGAAAGATCGTCCACATAGGGTTCCGCCCTACATCATTGGGGATCACCAGTACTTCTAGTGGAGAAGAAGGATGGATCTTTAAGAATGGTTGTTGATTATCGAGGATTGAATGAAGTAACCATTAAGAACAAATACCCGTTGTTGATGATCAACGACTTGTTTGACCAATTGCAAGGAGCTAAGGTATTTTCCAAGATCGATTTGCGATCAGGATACCATCAGTTGAAGATTCGGGAGCATGATATACTCAGGAGCTCTTACTTGCTCTCCAGCCCTCACCCCCTGGCCTTGACCACGGCATCACGACCTGGCATACCAGCGGCGGCTGAGCTCGCTCGAGGGCCAGGACCTGAGGATGTAGAGCACTAAGGAGAGCATGGGAGGAGGGAAACTCGTATGGGTCAGCCTAGCTATGCCGCACCAGCTGGCGCGCAGGCCTAGCGCACCGCCAGGAATCGCCACGAAATTGACAAGATAAGTCCCGCTCTCGGATCGGCTAAGTGTTGGGGCCTAAGGGTGACCCTCGCTGCAGCCCCGTTGCGGCCACGTCAACTCTCTTTCTTGCCTTACCATGGCTGCTTGAGCGCTAAGGAGGACCTCCTGAGCATCGCGCCTCAGGGGCTCTTACTGGACCTCTGGCCGCACACCTCCTGGCCTTGACCACGGCACGCGACCTGGCATACCAGCGACGGCTGTAGCCTGCCTGGGGACCGGGACCTTTCAGCATAGAGCAACAAGCTATCGCGAGGGAAGAAAGGGGGTCCGAGCCTTAACGGCACATGCGTTCACCAAATTTTCATAACGGGGAAGATGAGCGCAAAAGACATTATAGACCCTTTACACGCCCCCACGGGGTACTTCATGATTCTTCGCAGGGGACAAAAGCTAGAACTAAGAGGGATCCTATCTACACCTTCCCACGGCGGACGCCATCACCAACAGTGGGCCACGGGAGACTGGCGCCAACGTCATCCAGATCAGCGGCGGCGACGGCCAGACGCCGTGGCTCTGCTCCGAGCGCGGCAAGAGCTCGGGGGCACGTAGTTGTCGTCGCTCGTCTCCGGAGTCTCGTAGAGCTCAGGAGAGCTACTGGACTCCCAAGGGCTGCTGCTACTGGAGTGGTCGTGAGCGGAGCACGCGTCAGCCTGACGCTCCTCTCCGGAGCAGCACTCCAGGAGGTGACCCTCCGCATCAAAGACCTTGAAGAAGAGCGTGGAGGCATCGTCCTAAGCGAAATGGATCGCGAGGGCGCCCCTCGCATGGCAGATCCGCGCGACCTCACCCCAGCCGTGAGTCATGAAGAACATGTCGGCGGGGACCGCTTTGATCTCTGCTTTGGTCGCCGGAGTGTCGCAGTCGGCGTGCTGCAACCAGAGCTCGAGAGGCCCCCTCGGCGGCATCACGTCGGAGAAGAACCGCGGGAAGCGGATCCAAGAGCTTGGAGGCATGGGCGCCCATAGCACAAGCTCGCGCGAGGAGGCCGCGGCGTGGATTCCAGGCGACAGCACGCGTCGTCGTGGCGCGGCGACCACGGGCACGGCGCGGCTGACGCCGCTCGTCGGTCCGTCCTCCTGAGCCCTCGGCTCGGCTCGGGCATACAAAGGTCCTATTGGGCTACTGTCAGCGTTCTGCGAATGGGGGTCCCCAGACTTGCCTGCCTGCGGCCCACGGCGTGGCTAAGTCAGCAGGCCGTACGGCCCATCTTCATCAACAAGGCATCCAAGACACTCGCGAGGGGCCAGGCCTCATGGCGGACGACATAAGACCTCCTCGGGCGGCCCTTCCTCAGGCGGGCTCGCGAGGAGCGAAGATATCGAGGCGGGGCAAACCTCACAAGTCTCTCGTGATGTGAGCCATGACGATCGGCACCAGGTGGGCGCCAGGCGGGTGCCAGCGCGCGCAGCGTCCTTGTTTCCTCTTTGGTGCTAAGGAGGCAAGCGCGGGCGAGGAGTACCAAGGCATCAGGCAAAGGTTGCCATATCGGTGCAACGAGACCAAGACCAGAAGGACGGCAGGATGGAGGTCATCGTGGAGCCCAAGATGGCGTCACTACAAGAGCCTTTCGCAGCCGAAGACCACTTTTGTCAGGATAGCTTGTACTAGCTGTCCCCCTTCAAATTGGCCCGCCGTTGTTGGCTCCCTTCCCGCTCAATATTTGGGGAGAGGACCAGGGCCTATATAAGTAGAACTAGCCACCAAAGTAGGGGCATCTCATCTGAGCTTGATCTGATCTCAGCGTGATCTGATCTGATCGAGAGCTTACCCTAGCCACAAGAACACCTCAACCACAGGAGGTTGTTCTTCCCCTTGTATTGTTAATCATCAGCCCAAGAGGCAATCCACCACCACCACACTGGAGTAGGTTATTACACCACAACGGTGGCCCGAACTAGTATAAATCTCATGTTTTTTCGTGTTGCGAGTTCGTCGAGTTCATCCGCGAGATCTTAGCGAGCTAGGGCGTGGATCGGTAGGAGGGAAAGACTTCGCGCGCACCCCAGAGTTTGAACCTTAAGGGTTTGCCGGAACCCCACATCCGACAAGCATCCACAGAAAACACAGGCCTAACTATACCACACTCTACCCCTACTCCACTGGCCAAACCCCTATTAGAACTGCTGAGAGCCCTGCGTCAGGTACTGTATATGATATCAATTCAAAATTTGAACCCCTAAATTTCTGCATGTGCCTTACCTTCTCTCTTGTATAAAAACTAATTTCATATGAAGGTCCTCACTCAAAGGATCATAGGATCTCACAACAATATTGGGCTCTGCATTGCTCTTGTCAGTACCTCTTGCCCTTTGTCAGCATACTTACACTCATTACTGTTTGATTATGTAGCATCACTATGAATGTTCGCTTCTTTATCCTCCCTTTGCTTCTTTGCTTGAAATTATAAGATCTATATTTACTCTTAGATAAATGTAGAATTAACACAATGGTTATGAAGTTTTGGATTGCCGATGTATGTACCTTTTGTCATGTACTCCCTCTGTATCGAATTATTTGTTGATCAATTCGATGTATTTAGAACTTAATGGTGAAGATACCTCCATTTGAGCGACAAGTAATAACGGACGGTGGTGGTATTACTGTACTTGCATTGCGAGATAGTTGATTGTCTAGCATTACTCTGCATCTTATCTGCCCTGCTCTCCACTTTCTCCAAATTATCATATCTACATTTACTCTTACCAAAATGTTGAATAAAGCCAATGCCACTGCACACGTTGATGTATGCATTCCTCTTGTCAATACCTTTTTCCTTGTAACCCTGCACTTAATTAATTGCTATTTGATTATGTATCATCAGTCTGCACCTGAGCTTCATTATACTCTGTTTCTTCCAATATTATTTGATCTATATTTACTCTTTGCAAAATGTAGAAAAATGGCAACACTTATAAAGAATTTTCTTTGGGGAATTTATTGAATTATCCTTCCATCAACATGGAGACGGGCTTTGTCCAGCCCGTGTTAACATGTAATGTAAGTTCATCCTTCTCAAGCCTTCAAACATTGTTCTAGTATAGAGTTTGATAGGCATCATTTCCTCCACTGCTGTTTACTTTGATGTTTACATCTGATTGGATGTTTGCAACAACTACCAGTTTTCAATTGTAGCTGTAAAAACATGTTCCTTATGCAGAACAGGTCCATTTATTTGCTTATATAATTGTGAAACATGTTACGTGTCTCCTTGTTTCTCTTTCAAAGTCGTATCTCTTATGCCAGGGAGAACTTTAGGGAAGATAGTGAGCCAAATCATATTGAGGACAGCGAGATGACCCCAAGTTCCTGTCTTGATGAAGACAGTGAGTTGAAGCTACTCACCAGCAGGTGTGAGACAACCTCTGGTGCAGTCACTGCCTCAATCACTTTGACTTCTTTAGTCTCAACTTAAAGCGTAAAGGCTTGCTTCAGCTCAGCTCCAAATTGAAGTTAAAGATGCAAGGAAGATGTTAGAGGACTTCCTTGCGCATTATGGTGCCATACAGCTAGGGATGGAGCATCTATCGTTGACACAACTGAGATCTCATCAGCTTGTTCTGCTGCTTGCGGGGCCCGCCATGGCCAGGCCTAGTGCCTTCCGAAGTGCTCTCAGTTTTGTATATTCTTTTGTCAGCGTGTTTATATGCACTGGTGGCGACCTTTCATGCCCATTGTATGTAAGCCGCGGTCACGTTGCGCTTTATTATCACCGGTAGCGAACTTTGATTCCAAGAGGATGTAATATGCCATAATTTCTTTATTGTATAGTCTAGGTTTATTCTTTGGTCGGTATGCTGTAATTTATGCTGGAAGGCTCAGTCGATCTCGGTGTTGTCGTTCTTCAGGCCGGCTCGTTACTCATATGGGCCAAAATGTGGGCTATAATCATCTTGGGCCATTAGCAGGTCTAAACCTATAGTAGTTTCCCGCCTTTAACAGGCCGAGTAAAGTTGTAGCCAGCTGGGCCAAAAAATACCATGGGCTTTTAACAGGCTAAAACCTAGATTGGACCAGCGTTGGGCCAAAAATTTCATGGGCCAATACAGGCCGAAACTGCCTAAGGCCCATGTTTGGCCCAAATAGGACGAGCAGTTAACATGCCAAAATATATCTCGGGCCAGTTTGGACCAATAAAATTATGGGCTTTAAGCAGGCCGGTATCCAGGAGGGCCATAGGCCCAAAAGTGTCACGAGCCACTATCAGATGGTCTGTAAGCAGGACTGATTCAACACGGGCTGTAATTAGGCCCAACTGTTCCACAGGCCATTAACAGGCCGATAGGCCTATTGGGCTGAAATTTGTCGACGAAGACTATGGGACGTTAAGAAGCCTAAAGTTACTTTGGACAAGAAATTAGCCCAGTTTCTGCATGGGCCGTTAAAGGGCCTAATGTTAAACCGGGCCGACAACGTCCCAGATGCACCACGGGCCACTAACAGGCCGAAACTATTATTGGGTCGAACTGGTTAACGGGCATTTAACAGGCTGAAATACAAAAGTGTCTTAGAATGGGTCTAAAAGAACAGTGGCCTGTTAACGGGCCTGATCCGATATGTGCCGTAATTTGGCCGAAAACACGATAGGATGTGAACGGGCCTTGTCTGCTATGGGCCTCAATTTGGCCCAAAATATGGCAGGTTGTTAACGGGCCATCCCACTAGTGTCTGAAAAAACATGGTGGGCCTTTAGCTGGGCCGTCCTTTTCACCGGAATGGGCCTTTGTTGGGCCATGCCACGCGTCGAAATATCATAGGCGCCTCCTTTCCAAAGAGTGGATTACATTTGTCCCAACGGTGAGCAAACATGTGTTTCCTCCAGCCAATGAGAATTTTACACATGGAAAATTCCCATTGGTCCGGGATGTTAATGGGTTATCGGATCCAAAACCAGACCCAATAGCTTAATAACGACCCGTTACGGTCGACGCCACGTGTCGGTCACCCTTGACGAAAGGACTTCTATAACGCGGGGTTTATCGTCATGGAAGTGGACACTTCTGTGATGATAATTTTGGTAATGTCATGGAACACTTCTACGACAACACAGGTATGACTATCTTAACTCTGTCATAAACTCATCATGGATGTACATGCATGACAGAAAACGTGACCTACTGTGACAAACACGTATCATCACGAAATTGTATTTTTTTGTAGTGTTAACAATGCGGTCAGTGTCAGCTTGCTTCGTTTTGAAATCCACCAAATATTTAATAGTTGTCTTGAGTACTGCTTGTGATTGTGTTGTTTACTTCCTCAACATGTCAACTTCATTTCTAAGTGCAGAAGCAGAATCTCTTGCTACCAATAGATTAGCCTCTAGAACATCAGCAGTTGGCAATTCATGATGCACGATTGGGCCGGTGCCACTGTTGTGGGATGATACAACGTCCATGGGACCTTGCTCTTTGATCTTAGGCTAACTTGTTTTGCCATTAAAGTTCCGCTTGGATTCCGAAAAGTTGAAGTTAGCAAAACATCTCAACTGGGAGTTATAACAGCAAACCAGTTAAACAAACAAGGAATTAAAGAGTTTCAATTGGATGCCGAAAAGTAGTTATTAACATCATTGTAATTGGTTGAAGCAGCAAAGTAGTTAAAAAAACAAGTTTTGCAAAAAGTACCTGTTGTGGCATTGGAGTTTCTCTTGGATCCTGAAAAGTTGAGTAGCGAGTAACGTGATTAGAGCAATCGGTTGCAGCAGCAAAGCAGTTAAACAAAAAAGTTTTGCAAAAGGAACCTGTTGTGGCATTGGAGTTTCTCTTGGATCTTGAAAAGTTGAGTAGTTAGTAACTTGATTAGAGCAACAAGTTACAGTAGAAAACCTATTACACAAATATATTTTTGAAAATGTACCTGCTGTGAAATTGGACTTCCAATTGGATCCTGAAAACTTGAAGTTGGTAAGATGATTACAGCAACAAGTTACAGCAGCAAACCAGGTAAACAAGGAAGTTTCTAAAAACATACCTGTTGTGCCAATGGAGTTTCTGTTGGATCCTACAAACTTGAATGTTAGCAATCATAAATAAAGTGTTGCAAGAGCCATAAGAAACTAACATCAAACTAGTAAAACTAACCAGTTTTGGCAACATATTTAATTACACATGAACTAGTAAAACTAACAAGTTCTTGGCAACATATTAAAGTAACAAGTCGGTACCGTTTACCAGCAACACAGACATCTGTAAATTTCTTTGATGTAAGCAAAATGATTCCATCACATATATAAGTTAAAAAGATGGTGTCCCTCATATAAACCTGACAGCTGTCTATCTATGAACATGCAAACATTACTAGTGCTACAAGTGATAATAGCAAACCATTTAAACAAACAAGATATCAGAACGTAAATTACATGTGAATTCTGTTGCACCCTAGAAGTACATATGACCAACTATCTACATGCTTAAGTAGCTATTTAAGTTCAGGCAACAGGTAATTCTTAACAGTAAGTATCAAACACATAGATAGGCGCAATCTATAATAGGATTAATAGGCTATGGCATTATGTAATCAGTAGCAAACTAAATTAAGCCAAGCAACGTAATTGAACAATTTTGCAATAAGTGGCTAATGAAAATTCCGAGAAGCAGGTAACTGAACTTACTCTAGCTCTTTGTACAGGCACACTGCAACTTCTTTTTTGCTTACAAGGTTCTACGAAGGAGTCCACGGCATCAATTGCTTGGATACGCAGTCCCAATACTTCTTTCTTCCCACACTGCATTGGTAAGTCGAATGGTTAATCTGATAAGACGGTGTTTCCTTGATATGTTATATGAGGACGGGTCGTCAGACTAGTTGTAGCCACACACATCACACTGACTTTTACCATATATTTCATGCGATTACATTTGGCATATCGAGATCTAAGCAATCTACAATGGGATGAAAAGACTAGTATCCTTCACATTATTGGTGAACTCAGTTCATAGAAACAAGGAATTCAACCATTCTATGGGTAAATCAAAAGCGCCACTGGAATATTTTTCACTAGCCCAATCATACACGCAAAAAGGGGCGACGCCACCATAGGGGCTGGTATGGGTGGCTGCCTCGGGTGGCTGGAAAGTGTGCACCTAGCTTGAGTCATCCAGGTTGGCCCAGGCTAGTTTTGTTCGTCCCAACGCACGAGCAGGCAATGTAAAAAAATTAAGAAATATGTTTCAATTTGGATGGGCCAATAACGTAAGTGCAAGGGAGGCCCTATAGCACGCTCGCGGCCCAAACGAGCGCCTCCCATATCAATTGACAGCAGGAAAAATCTCAATTCGTTCGCTCTAGCCTACAGTCTGGTTTGCTCCTAACCTAGCCGCCGCCGCACAGACCGACATAGCACTTCCTCGCTCCCTCGTTGGAGGACGCTCGCCGGGCTTCAAGCGAATGGAAGGACAAGAAGATGAAGATCCTACCCTGGGTGTAGCCTGCGTGGGAGGCAGCAGCGGCAGCATGGGCATGGCATTCAGCTTGCGCAAACGGACAGTCGCAGCTTGCAAGACTAGCATGTGCAACGAGCAGGTACATCACATCCCTGATTATATATAATTCAACTGTTTAATTTCTAGCTAATAGTTAAACCTGACGGTGTTGTAAAACTGCTTGTATGTAAGGAATCTATGAGAAAATGAAACCAATTTCTGCTTATTTTATAACTCCCCCAATCAATATGAACTGACTGAACCTGATGTATATAATCAAGTTTCCAGTGCAAACATACAAGCTGATGTTGTTCTTGAGCCTGAAGTGTCTAATGAGTAGACTGCTAATGAAGGATTTCATGCAAACATTTTACATGCTCCTGGTGAGGGACATATAGTGTCTAATGAGGGATCTAATGCAAGCATTTTGCAAGCTCCCATTGAAGGATTTAGTGTCTAATGATGATCTGCTATTTTGAGAGAGACATAGAGATTTGCAGGCATTGATGACAAACAAATTATACATTTTTAACGTCGAGGCCATCTACCAGAAAGTCCCTATATCATGACAATGTAGCATAAATACTTCTCTAATCTGTTGTTTGAAACTATTGGCGCATACTTGTGCAGGATAGATACATTGATATGCAGGTGCGCACTGGTTATAGGTGCAATTACACTTCGATATTTTCAGCCAAAGAACGAATAATTCAAGCAGGTACAGACCATGTTAGTTGTCCTTGTACACCATGTTGCATTTTGTGTTTACATCATTTAGTGTTTTATAATCTGAAAAACTTTGGATCATTAGCTGGTTTTCAAAGTGCATGTAGCTTCACATTTCTCAAGTTATGTTGATTTCCGGAGTGCAAGTGCCTTTGTATTTTTTAAGTTAAATTTTCGCCCCTGGTAACTTGAATTGATGGATCCACCACTGCACACAGATCATACACGCATGCCGGTACGAATTAAATTAAATGCAGGGACTTAAGCTAGCTCGTTATACAAGCTCACTGCAGCTCTGCTTGCGCTTGGGATGTTCCATGTACAAGTCCATGCTACCACTTCCTTGGATGTGCATGCCTTGTGCTCCTTGCATCCCCCTCTGCATTTTTGACACGGCAAATGGTTGATCAAATAAGAGGAATCGACCTTGCTGTTGTACCGGAGAACAGATACTTACAAGGTTATACCGGTGTGCAGGATGTGTACCAGATTCCGTAGCGCCGTGATGCTTCGCTAAAAAATGGTGCTTGTTTCAGATGATATCTCCAGAAGAAATAAGAGTTAAAGTTAGAGTTGCATAGCCATGTAAGCTAAGAGTGCAGTGAAAGGATATCCAAACATCTTCGGAATAGTGCACAAGGAAGTGATATGCGGATACCTAGTTCGGGCTGGCGTTTGGGCATGCTCGCCTACCTAGAGTGCGGGTCACTTCAGGGCCGTTGAGTGTGATGCGTTGGCGTTGGCTGGCCGCGCACGGATGCAGATCTTGAGTGGCAGCTGAGTGCTATGATGTGGTGGACGAGACCATTGGTGAAGCCCCAACAGCGTCGGGGGGCGGAGGTGCGACGATGTGCTTGGTGTAGTAGCCCCGGTGAGGTGGGATACAGCATCGGTGAAGCGCACCTGATGTGGTGGAAGTTGGTGTCTGTGAGGCACGTCGGTTGCGGCGGCCGACATTGTCGTTGGACCACCCGGTGCGGTGGACGAGGGCATAGATGAGGTAGCTCCGGTGTAGTGGTGAAGCGCGGCTATCGTCTTCATCGTCGTCGTCCGACACAGAGGTGGGGAAAGAGACGAGACGAGGGGCGATTCGAACTTTTCTTGGGTTAGTGGCGAATTAGGGATTTGAGAAATCTGGGCACGGAAGGGGACGGTAGAGAAGGGAGATTTTGTAGGGCTGGAATTGGGGCTGCCAGATATTTCAATCCAAAACGTGGAAGCGCGAACTTATTTTGTCATCGTTCTTTTTGGGGGGAGGGAGGGGGTGGGTGGCTAGGTGCTAGCGTCCATACAACACACGCGACCACCACGACACGACCCTGGTCTGCCTGGTGCGCCTACATTTGAGAATGCAAACGAATCTTCTTTCATTTGCAAACAAATCTGTATGTATTACCATGCCCGTGTTTTCCTTGCAAATAATTAGTCATTCGAATCGAGATACTATATATTAATTAATGAGGAATTATTTGAATTAGAGTGTGTGCACATAGTGATCTCCAATTCTAACGTGGATTTCGCATTTCACCATATCCATGCTACTTTTTTAATACAAATTCATATGTATATGATGAACACCATGGTAGTGAGAAAACTTTGGATGGATTCAAACAAATGACCTACCAAATAGCACAACAATCGAGTCAACATTAACTTTTCCAAACCTAGTATGGCACGAATTTGAACGAATTACCCATATGCATGGTCCTCGGTTCAAATCTTACAATGTACACTAAATTGAAACATCGATATTAAGTCTCCCCGCCCCCTCGGCACACACGCTTCATACTTCCTATATCGGTCAATCTTCCTCTCCTAACCACCTTAGGAAGCTATCGGTTTTCGACACACGTTTATTTTTTCTCTCCATGTTTCGATCTCTAACTCTCTCAACTACACAACCCCCTTTTCCACTCTATTACCAAATGTATCTACCTCACACACCCGCCATTGCACCCCATGCCGAGCTCTCTCTCTCTCTCTCTCAACCTCTCTCGCTAGAAACATGCATTGCCTATCTAGCCCCCAACCTCTCATGCGCACGCACGCACGTTGTCTATCTAGGTCACTCCCTCGAGACTGTCTCACTCTTTCTTCCACACGGCAGGCCACACTTGCTCAATCTCGCTCTCTTTATCCGAGTCTCGATTAACCTTGCTTTTTTTAACACAGAAATGATATATCTCCCTGTTCAGGACTCTATCGACACACTCTATACTCTCTCACACAGATTGTCTATCTAGGTCAGTCCATCCGAGTTGCCCCCACTCTTTTGACCTCATGGTGGACCACCCTCGCTCAATCTCTCTCTCTATCTCTCTCTCTCTCTCTCTGTATGTATCGATTGACCTCACTCTTTCTCGGACATAAACGATATATCTCCATGTTTGACCCCAATTCGACATATTCATAGTGTATACTCTCTCATGCACATTGTCTATCTAGGTCACTCTCTCCAACCCTTCTCACTCTTTCGATCGCATGATGACCCACACTCGCTCAATCTATCTCCCTTTATATATGTAATCGATAGACCTTGCTTCCTCCCACGCACAAAATATATCTACATGTCTGTGACTGGATCATCTCTCAAGCTCTATCTTACAGCCCTCGCCTTCCCAAAAGCTCAGTCGGACAATATCTCTCCAGAGCATATATATATTTTCAATGAATGTCAGACCACACTCACTTTGTCTCTCTATCTATCTATGTCTTGATTGACCTTGCTTTATCATGCTGTATATTCCACACAATGAAGCTATCTCCCCATCCCTCGCAAAGCCGAAGCTATTTACATTGCGACGGGGACTCCAACCTTGGATTAATTTGTGTAGGCATTTATTCGGTAGGTTTAGATTATATTTTTGTAGCATTCGTCCCACAACTACTCCAAACATTGTTGCAACCCCCGCACCTCCCCCAATTGATTTCCCTCTGGCTCGGTCATCGCTCTCTCGCACGTCCTTTCTCGCCTTCAACGTCGCCCCATGGTATTTTTGCAAAAAAATCTGTTGTTCTCTTTAATTATTACAAATAAGATACAAAAACTACACACCGATAGTCCACCTGTAATGGAACAAATTTTGCCCCACAAATTAAAGTGCTACAAACTACACACTGAGGGGCCCACCTGTCATGAAACAAACCCATATATGAATTAAAAATTAAAAAGGACGAGGATCGAACATGCGACCAGGGCCTTCAAGCCGCACGTCAATAGGCAACATGCGTAGTACAACAATGCTTGTTGTACCCCCCTTTGTTTATATAATGTTTCTATATTACCACAGCCTATTTTATGGATAACATGTAATATTATTTTTAGTACATTAGTGGGACCAGCACGTTAGCACGTACTATTTGCCTTCACTTACTGGTAGGTTCCATGTCTGCTCTCTCTCTCTCTCTCCTCCCCTTCTACGTTTAGACGCACGGGCAAACACGAAGAACTCGCGGGCAATGTTGCCATTGACCATATCTGGACGCTTTGACAAGTTACGGCACCAGTTTCACATACTAGCAGTACTAGTCAATGTGTACATGCAATGCACGTTAATTTGGAAGTATATTAAGTGCATGTGGATATTGAGTAGGATATTATTTGCGTGTTATTATGTGATTACACTATTTTTGGCATGAAATTAACTGCACACTAAATGTGTTGAGCGCTCGACATTGAAGCAGTCTAGGTCATTAGATGAGAAGGAATACATGTGGCTTGATGATGTTTTATATTTAATTTGATATGGCTCTAGTAGAACATTCAATCGATCAAACCATAGATTTCATTCAGTCTAACTCTGACTTTACTTTCATATACGACAATCGATCTAAAATAAACGTAAATGATAAACATTCGGATTTTAAGCATGGCAATCCAAACATTTTTCATGGCAAATTTAGATTACGCGGCGGCGGCGGGGGCGTCTTGCGGTGGGAAGCGGCTCCTCTGTCGTGCTCTGTTCGTCGTCGGGCCACTGACCGACAGTGACGGCGACGGCGGCATCTTGCGCCGTTGTTGGCATAGTCCTGGATGTTGGCCCTAGCTTCAAGGAAGGCCACAATGTTCTGGACTTCGGTCTCCAGGAGCGAGTCAACTGGCGGGAGGAGGCGACTGGCGTTGGTGCAAGGAAGAGGTCGATGGCGGCCATCCATGCCGCTAAGGGGGGCACTGGCACCCATGCGGGGATAGGCGTTGGCAACGATGCAGCAGAGACATTCATGTGGACGGGCACCAGCACGGGCACGTGCGTTAGTGCACGCGCAGGCGCATGCGCTAGCAGGTGCATGGGCACCGGCACATGCGCGTGCGTCAGTGCACGTGCAGGCGCATGCGCTGGCAAGTGCACGGGTGCGTGAAAGTCGGCGAGGACCTCGTGGCATCAAGCTCCGCGACAATTTGCGGCTCCCAGCCCATCAATGCCACGGGATGGGCGCTGGCACAGTCGAGGCGACGGGAGACAGAACGAGAGCGGGGACAAGCGCGGCGTCTTCCCGCAAGGCTGGTTCAAGCTCGTCCCAAAGCGCCTTATGTTCTTGAGACTCCGGCAGGGTGTCTACCTCAGGAAACTGGAGGACTAAGGGCAGACCATCGTGATGCAGCATGGCGTACAGTTAGGTTAGGCTGGTTGGAGGTAGACGACAGGAGAATCGGAGATGAAGAGAGAAGATTGTAGCGATACCGGATAGTGCGGGGTTGATTTTAAATTGCGGCGCCGGCGCCATTAAAAGTGGGGGCAGTTGGGACGAAGGTGGGCGGTGGAGCCTGGTCAAAGGGCTCGCCTCCTGGTGAGCCTGCGGAGCGGTCTACTCGCATGCCTCCCGGTCAGCCGATGCAGCGGTTTGCTCGCATGCCTCCCATCGACTCACATGCTTGCTCGGACGGCACCTTCTGATGAGAAGCGGGACTCGTGGCGGCACGTAAACGCCCACGGTTGTATAGTGAAAGCGTTCGCCTTAACGTGACAGGTCTTTGTTCCAAAGTATGGCTATTCATTTGTGCAACTTCTCATAAGCAGCTTGTCTCAAATTGAATAAAAAATTACATCAGAATATTTATGTCATATCATGAGACCATGCTCAGTTTCATGAATTTTCGGTCACTTTTGGATTTTCTGAAATTTAAAATCCAGGATTCGAAACAATATCATAACCTGCATCATGCAATAAATTTTCAAGCGATGCATCTTTTCATAAGAAATGATTTGGTCAAACATTTTGCTAGTTAGACTTAAGACAAGTTATATATGCAGAGTAAAAGGATAATCCCTCCGTACCAGTGCATTGCCTGAGATATTAACTCAAATAGTACTAGGCACGAAAAAAAGGGCTCAATTCTGTGCTCATCCTGGTGTAGTACTCCTATTAGTACTAGGCAAAGGAGTTGACGGGTGACCTTGGGTAGCGGCGGCCGAGGGAATTGAACCATGCTCGGCATGGTAGCTAACATTGTCTAGTTACTAAAGCATCCCTCCGTTGTTCATTGGTAGTCATTATGGACCAGGGACATTAGGGGAATTTCCTAGCGCTGGAATTCTGGCCGCCAGATATTTTGACTTGAATGAAGAGGCTCGACTGGTTTGGGGCTGGCTAATGTGCGTACCACGCACGCCACCAGAAGGACACGAGACCGTTTTTTAGGATCAACACGAGCCAGGGTCTGGCTGGTACGCCGTTGGGTCCTACCATTCGAGAATACAAAAGGAATCTTTTAAATTGCTGAACGAATCTATGTGTATTACAATGCCTGTATTTTCCTTGTAAATAGTAATCTCAACGCGGTAATTGATTTATGACGAGTTCTTGAATTAGAGTGAGTTTGTGATATAGTGATCTCAACGTGGATTTCACATTTAATGGTATCCCTAGAAAGTTTTTCATTGCAAATTCAAATTTAAAAGATGAACAGTATGGTGGTGAGAAAACTTTGTATGTATCAGGCATATGACCACACACACACACACACGATTACAACAACAATCTAGTAAGTATAGTGCATCTATTTTTCCAAACCATGCATGTATGAAACGAATTCAAAAATACTCCTTCTATTCCTAAATATTTGTCTGTTGGAGATTTCAACAAGTGACTACATACGAAGCAAAATGAGTGAATCTATGTGGCAGTCCATTTGAAATCTCTAAAAAGACTAATATTTAGGAACGAAGGGAGTAAAATGTAAGACATGCATGGTCCTCAATTCAATATTTAAAATGAACAGGAAACTGAAACATGAGTATTAAGTTTAGTACTACATATATGCAAATGTTGTGTTTAGGCGAAGCTATGTAGATTGTCGGGGGTTAACCCCTCGACCTTAGATAAATTTGTGAAGCTCTGTTTAGGATTGTTTAGATTGTATTATTTGAACATTATATTTGACCCCACCCTCCCAAACACCGATTGGTTGTGCACCCCCCCTCTCCTCCCCGGGAAAATATCATGTGCCCCCACACCTTAGATGCTATATGCTGATACAAGTAGCTTGGAGCTTGCAGATCTGAGATATGGTAGCTCACAGGATGTCTTAATATTTTTACATGAAACCTTAATGAGTTTGAGAATTGCACACAATTTGTACAAAAACTACTCAGAAGCCCTTGGTTCCCATATCCAACGACCTCGAAGCTCGTATCACCCTAGCATCTAAGATGGAGGAGGACCTCATACTCTCCTGTATGTAAGAATATCATGTGCTAAGATGCTTTGGTGATACAAGCTCTTCGAAGCCGTTGGATTTGTGATCCAACAACTCCTCGGTGATTCGAATGTTTTTTTGCAGAAAAGCCCCCCAAAGAGTTCGGCCACTGCTTACAAGCACAAAGACGCTCAGATGCCATTGGATCTCAGATCGAACGACCTAGAAGCTCGTATCACCGTAGCATCCAAGTTGCGAGAGCACCTGATGTTTTCTCGCACGGGGGAATATGAGGTGCTCCCGCACCGTAGATTCTATGATGATACGAGTTCCCGAAGATCTAAAGGCTCACAATAGGAGGTTTGAATGTTTTTGCAATATACGTCTGACAGAGTTTGGGAATTGCGTAGAAAGTACAAGTACTACGCATGTGGCATCTGATCACAGATCATACGACCTATATGCTCGTATCACCCTAGCAGCTAATTAAGCTACGGGGAGCACCTAATATGAGCAACGGGGAGCCATTGGATCCAAGATGCAGCGGCACGCATGAGGCCTGAATGTTTTATTTGCAAAAAAACCTTGGAGAGTTTGGAAATTGCGCATAATTCCAAAGACTACTCCCAAGCCATTGGATCTCAGTTCCAATGACGTAGAAACTTGTATCACCATAGCATCTAAGCTGCGGGGTGGATGTGATATTCTATGCTGCTGTCATTTTTGTTCCTAAACTTGCAAAATATGTGTAAGTCTTGTCGTTACTTGTCTAACCGCGCAAAGTGTTTTTTCAAAAAAAAACATCCTACACTAAAATATCGGAACAACACACGGGGGTCCCACTTGTCATTGATCAAATTTGGACCTAAAACTCACAAATCTGAAAGGCGAGATTCGAACTGGCAACCTGGACTACAAAGCATAAGTCAATAGCCTGAAACAACAACGGTTGTTGGCTTTGTCCCCTAACTTGATTTTACACAGTATTACGTTGAGTAGAGTAGAGGGAGTGGCTCGTCAACACGTGCATGACTGTTGACTCACTTACTGGTGGGTCCCAGGTTTGTGATCTCTCTCTCCTCTACATCGTCTAACCTTTAGACGCAAGGGCACACACGAAGAGCGGCGCTAGCTTGCCCTGGTGTTATTATAACTGAAAAAGCTTGGAAAATAGAAGAATGGCCTAGAACAAGAGACGTTGTGTCTGGTCTAGACGGAGCTAACGACACCTATCCTCCGTGCCACGTTAGCATGATGAAGCTGTGTGGCTAGTGGGGTGTTTTCAACCGACTAGCTCGGTCCAGAGGTCGAACCATAGGTAGTACGTCTGATACGGTATATTTTTACACGCACATTTTTCCTTTGTGCCGAGACATGGCACACCCTACCGCGTGGTTTCGGGGTCCTCGCGGGTGGTGCACGCATATATTCTTCCTTGCCAAGACGTGGGACGCCCTACCGCGCGTTTTCTGGGTCCTCCTCGGTCGTAGTGCCGAAGCAAGTAAATGAGTCGTCAAATCACGAAAGACCACCTTTCCCGCCGAGTACATCAGTGACGCACGGTGGCTAGCTAGTTGGGCTAGTGCGACCGCTTAGCTAGGCCACCGCCACATTTGTTTTTTCGCCCCTTTTTATCTCCATGCTGGCAGGTAAATTTAAAAATCCACCACGGCGTTGCTCTAGTCTTTGGGTGCGGCATGCACGGTAGGATTTTGAATTTTTTGATTGACGGGAGCAGGCGCGGCAGGTTTTTATTTTTTGATTGAGGGGAGCAGGCGCGGCAGCAATTAGTCATGATGACTCCGCCTGTAAAATCCACTGCTCCCTGATGTCAAATGTCGTCGACTGGTGTTTTCCCATGGTGAAAACCAAAAGATTCACCCTGCTCCTTGGCTGGCTCCCTCTGCCTTCCCGTAGATTGCATTGCCTTTCAGCCGTTTCACCACCTTTGCTTCCTCTCCCCATTGCTTCTACCTGGTGCCATGGCGGCGCAGCAGATCACGGAGTCTAAGGTGAGGCACCTGACATAAGAGCTCTAGGCCAAGGATGAGGAGCTCATGGCCAAGGACGTGGAGCTCCGTGAGCTCAAGGAGCAAGGGAGTGCCATGCTCCTCCTATATGTGCGGGAGTTCACAGAGCTTCAAAAGCGGCAGGCGTCCACCACAAAGATGCTCGAGGTGTCAGCGGCGTTGCTGCAAAAAGCGGGAGATACGATAGGCCGTCAGGTTAGCCGGCTGGAGCGCGAGCGGGCCGATCGTGACGAGGTCCAGGATCGCCTCAGCCACTTGGTGGACCATGTTGCCACGCACATGTTGCGGCTGTGCGACGCCTACTGCTGTGCCAGCACGACCATGCCGGTCACCGGGCTAAACCCGTTCGACCACGCCATCAACTTCAACGAGTTGCGGCTTGCTGACCTGGTCTCCTTCTTCACCTATACTCTGAGGAACTAAGCCGTCTCCGCGCGATGGTGGGGGCGGAGCTAGACAAGGAGGGGTTGCGGGCTGCCATCACCGTTGCAGGGCGAATTGTCTCAGGGCTCCGTCACCGAAATCCATTCATGCCATTGAACGCCGTCTTTGATGAGCTGGCTCCCATCGACCGGGAGCGGGCTCTGCGGGGTTGCACCCCGCATCGCCAACATCGTGCACCTCGAGAAGCAGAGGGACTTCGGTGGTGTTTAGGCGTCCTCTGCATGGGCATGTCCATGTCTCGGTGCAACATGACCCTTGGATCAAAGTTAGACGGTGAAGGCATCCTCTGCATGGGCATGTCCATGTCTCGGTGCAACATGACCGTTGGATCAAACTCAGATGATGCAGATCAGTCACTGTAGCACAAAGCGTGTGGGTGTGTTTGGTTGCATTCTCATCTCAATATAGTTGTTCCCTCTTCATGCATGCTCATCTCAGCACCCCTCTTCATGCACTCCTAGTGTATTTGTGTTAACCTACTAGTGTGGACTCATGCACCCTTCATGAATTCTGCCAAACACCCAAAAGTGGGTCGAGAAGGGAACTTTTGCTCCCATCTCGTGCATCCTTCATACACCCTGCCCAACAATGATTCGTGCTTCATATGGTTCATGTTCTGTGGAGTACTGTAGCACCGTACTCTCCGTGTGTTGTAGGCCTAGTTCTGTTAACATTGATCTCAACATTCATTCTTGATCGGACAGTCGAAAAAGGGGTAGTACTATGTTACATTGATGTTCATGTAGTGGACATGCGCACAACATCATTTGTTATAGTCATATCTTACTATACTAACAACAAGATTATGTAGTACAAATGTATGAACCACAGCACATGCCTAGTAGTAGGAGCACTGTGTAAGTTCAAGTGGTTGCCGTGTTTCGCACTCCTCCGTCGTAAGAGTGGAAACACTTATTGTAGTCATTTTTTTCTTCAGAAAAACAGTGGACACACTCTACCGTGCGGATCCTCCTCGACGGTCGTCGGGAACCTTGCTACTCACTTCCGCCGACGTGTGTGACAGCGAGCATCGGATTCCAGTAGCCATGTACTAAATTACTCCGTAGTAGAGTGCCCAACTGCACGGTAGACTGCAGCGATCGAAGGGCCGCAGTAATGCCCAATGAGCTGTCAAATCACAAAACCCCCTCCTTTCTAGTAGTAAGTTGGACGGGCGAAGCAACCATCATTTCACTCTTCTCTCTAAGCTTCCTCTCTTGAAGAAAACCCCAACTCGCTTCTCCCTCATCTTGTTCCTCATTTCTTCAAGAAAACCCCGACCTGCTTCTGCCATTTTTCTTCTCTCCCAAAGAAGGAAAGGTGAGCGCATCAATGGTGTTGATTCGGGCCAAGGCCCGATCTTGGAACCATGAGACTGATCCTATAACTCCCTCCCTGTTCTTCTTTTGGGTTTGTGATTATGGTTTCTTTTCTTTTATTTCTATTTGACAGTTTCTTGATGGACGCTAGAGCACCGGCCGAAGTGATGTCTATGGCTCTGGCCAAAACCCTTATGGCCCGTGGTAAGAGGAAGTGCAAGCACCCCGTGGAGACTACCACAGACAAGCTCAAAGCCATCGCCCTGCCCAAGCCCCCCTCTCCGGGATCCCTCATTAAGCAAGTCCAGGTAATATCTCTTCTTGACGATCTTTTTCTCGATCTTGATCATGTTTTTTATCTAACTCGCAGTACTAGTACTAGTATTACAACTTTCTAGGTGATCTTGCATGTGATTTTTGTGTGCCAATTGACGGTTCTAAATTCCTCTTTTGACCAAAACATGCGAGAGGTTGACACTGTTCTCATGCCTTTTTGGGTGATATTCCAAGTAATCCCTCTGCTCTCATGCCTTTGAAGACATGTTCTAGTCTCTTTGTTCACTCATTTCTGTGCGTATATGTAGTCATATATGGAGTAAAATATAGAAAATCATCTTATATTTCTGAACGAAGGTAGTAATAAAATATTTGGTTTCTGTTTGAATTAGAACCAGGTCCGCGGTGGAGATGAAGTTCCCAAAGTCATGTGGTTCTACTGCTAAACTATCCAACAATTGTGTCCTTGTCGCCACATGTCCTGAACTAGTGTTTTCCTGTAGCATTGTTGGCAGACGTGTTCTCGAGGCTTTACTTGAGCACGACAATTTCCTGGTTGTGCCTTCAATTACGAAGGGTGTGGTTCTTGTAAAGCTTCCCGACAAATCTGATGCGGCATGTCTTCATCGTCATGTTTATGAGTGGAAAGACCACTCTGTTAGGTTCTCCAATGTTGAAGAGATGGTGATGGTGTAGGTAGACATCTCTGACGAAGTCCATGGCCTAGTCAGTTATGCGGGGTTCATCCCGTAGGTCAGTGGCAAGAAATAGTTTGCGGAGTCTAATTAGTGCAACTTTGCTTGTCTGTAGTAAGTAATATTGTTCAGTACTTGATTTGTGTGTGTGAACCATGTATTGTTTAGTACTGCCACTTTTGGTGTGCGGTGAGTCCTGGGAGCAGTCTATGTTAATGTCTGTCCACTAAATTCGGTCTGTATATTTTAAGTATCCAGATCATTGTCGGAGGGATTGACCACGGGTAGCCTCATCAGCACCCCATAGAATTTCAAGACATCGGGGCAAGCTACGCCCCTCACTGCGCCCCTCACACCTTCCGGATGAGAGGCCGACCCCTTGGGCCGACTGGTCCAATGGGCCGGCTGCCAGAAGACGGCGCGCTCCCAACAGGCGGCCCCGGAGGGCCGACATCTCGCAAGCGGCCCGTCGCCCCCTCAAAGTTTGCACCCACTTAATGTGATGAGACGGGGCATGGCTACAGTACTACCTGCCACCCTCGAATCCAGGTCGGAACATGGCCACAGTGCGGGTGTACCAAGCGGACACCCCTCATCCCGCGCGACATTGATGCCATGCAGCCCGTGACATCACCTACGTCAGAGGGAGCCATGCTCCCACTATGGGCGGTCGGTACGGCCCGCATACGGCGGGCCCTACCTGTCACGGCCCTAGAATATCTTAGTATAATAGTTGCATCTGTGAGCATGCATCATGTTTAAATTAAAGAAACTTGAAGTGAGGGAATTTGAAAGCCTCAAAATCTTTCAAAAGAAGGGCAAGAACCCTTTAAATTGCATTCAGTGAATCCAAAATTCCCTAAAAATAGTTTTGAGAATTTTGGCAAGGGTTATATACCAAACCAAAATTTTGGAAAATTTTTAAGGAATTATTTGGTCTCTGAATTTAAAACAATATTATGTTTGAATTTGAAAATATATTGAAATATATATGGATATGTTTCTAAATGCTCTGTGATAATTTATGTGCATTTGGAAATGTCCAATGAGCAACATAAGTTAGACTTAGAGGATATTTGGCACTGTTTTGATTTGTTCTAAATTTCAAACAGTGGCAAGCTTAAATAAAAGAAAAGAAAACAGAAGAAATAAAACAGACAAAGGAAAGGGCCTTACCTGACTTACCTGCCTGGCCCAACTCCTGTTCTGGCCCAGACCACAGGGGCAACACCGTCTTCTTACTCCTGCCAGGAGGAGAAGCAGTTGTTTCCTGCACTGGCGCGGCCGACGATGCCACCTCCTGCTCCAGCGCGACGTCCCGGTGCTTCCAGCCATACCAGTGAGACACCCAGACCCCCCCTGGATCCTTCCCCCCTCTCAGCACTCTCTCTCTCCCCTCGCCTGGACCCCTCTCTCTCACCCACCCATGTGCGCCTATAGCCGCCGCTCGCTGCCACCTCGGCCACCGGCCAGCTCTAGCCCTTGGACGTCTTCCTGAGCTCGGTTTTCTTCCTCTATATCGACTACCCCGAGACACGCGACGCCGGACGCGCAGCGAAACCAACTACGCCATCGTCCTCGTCCTCTGCATCTGACCACCGCCATCGTAGATTCGCCGCATACAGGACCTACCCGAGCAAGCCGAGCCCCTCTTCGTGATCACGGTGAGCTTCGCTGTCTTTTCCTCCTAACCCCGATGCCTAGCGCTTGATGTAGCCGCCGTTTCCCATGGCACCCGAAGCACGCGGCCGCACGTGCTCGTCGCTGACGAGGTTTTGGTGGCCAATCGGTCCTGTTCATATGCCCGTTGGCTTTGTGAGAGATTGTAGAACGCATAGGTGCTAACCGTAGATCCTCCCGTGCACGGTGTCGTCGTTTTCATCGGCGCCCGAACTCCGGCCGCCGCCACAACCTCGCTTCCGGCGAACTCCGGCCACCTCGCACCCTTCCGTTGGTTCCCCTGGATGCGCGCTGGCACGGGCTACCTCCTGGAGCCCTCGTCGCGTCGATCCGTCGCCTCTAGTGCAACTCCGGCGGACGCCGCCGCGGCTCGAGGTCGCCGCCGACCAAAACTGCGGAGTGCTGATGTGGCTAACTCATTAGCTGCTAATTATCCCCGTAAACAACCCCCAAGTTACACTGATAGTCGGGCCCCACTGCCTAATTAACCCGGTTTAGTTTCTGTTTAGGTTTAACTAACCACACGGGCCCCACAGGTCAGTTTGACCTGGCCACGTCACCTGTTGACCAGACCCCACTTGTCTGTGACACTAACCTGTCATGAGTCACTGAACAGTGAGCCCCACTGGTCAGCTTTGACCTGGACCGGCCTGTTGACCCTGTTGACATCACCCATAAGCAATGTTGACGCAGTAATGTATTTTCTGGGTTTATTCTTTTTCAAGAAATTCCAGAAAATGCTATGAACTTCAAAAAATCATAGAAATTAATCTGTAACTCCAAATACAAAGATTTATATATGAAAATTGATCAAAAAATCCAATCTATCCATCTGTACTGGTTTCATGCATGTTAGAGCAACCTAACCTTGCTGCTTAGATGAAACAAGATAATGCACTTATATGAGTTCATATTTTGGGTTTGCATTTGAATAGTTGATTCAAATAAACTCAAACCACCCTGTTCAAGCTGCATTAGCCAAAACACACTCATTTTGCCATGTCATTGCATGCATCATATTGTTGCATATTGCCATGTAATGATTGTGTTACCGGTGTGATCTTCATGGTAGGTTCTGCCTCCGAGGATATTCACGAGTATCCAGCTGAAGGGCAGTACCCCTCTACCACTCTGTCAGGCAAGCAAAAACCCCTTGTTCATTCCGATATAATCCCACTCTCTCGCTCCTGCTCTCTTTTACTGCATTAGGACAACCGCGATTCAACTGTTACATGCTGCGGTAGTTGAACCCCTTTCCTCTGCATGACCTGTCATTGCCACAGTAAATAGATGAAACCCACTAGCATGAGTAGGAGTTGTTTGAGCCCTAATGTACCTACTCATTCATGCTTGTTTGTCGTGCCTGCTATTGCTTAGAGTTGTGTCAGGTCTGATTCATCGGGGATGAATTGGAAAGTTGTGAAACATGTCCTACTATTGAGAGCTAAGTGTGTGAACACAATTTGGTAAAGGTAGCGGTGAGAGGCCATGTAGGAGTACATGGTGGGTTGTCTAATTGAAACCATCCTCAGGAACTGAGTTCTGTGTTTGTGATCCATGAATAGTTACTACCACACATTGGGTTCCGGTAACTCGACCCCTCTCGGCTTATTAACCGCCTCAATCTCTGTCCAGGAGTTGCAACTAGTTTCTGGTGTTTGTAGGTTGTGCTAGTAGTCTACAAAGTGGCACCCGGTACAGGTGGGCTTGGGGAAAACTAGGCACCATGGCACGGTGTACCAAGCGTAGATCCATCCGTCGAGGTGGGCTTGGGAACCCTGCACACATCGTTTGGGGCCTTGAGCGACACCCCGGTCGGATCTCCTTGCAGATGGAACCCGAATGGGCGATAAACCTGGACTAGAGACTTGCGTGGTTAGTCAGGTCGTGGCCGACTCCCTCGCCAGGCTTCCGCTTGAAGGTTGCCGAGATACATCATGTGTACATGGTGGTAAGTGGCGAGAGCGTGTGTGAAGAAGTACACCCCTGCAGGGTTAACATCATCTATTCGAATAGCCGTGTCCGCGGTAAAGGACTTCTGGGTTGCCTGTACAGTTCATAGACAAGTGAAAGTGGATAATCTAAAATGCGCAAGATAAGCATGAGTGCTATGGATGGCATTCTCGTAGGTAGACGGGAGCGGATCCATAGTGGTGTATTGAATGGTGAATATGTGGACTCGTGTGCGCCACCTCAAAAGAGTTACTTGCAGTCGTAGTTAGGATAGCCACCGAGTCAAAGCTGGCTTGCTGCAGTTAAACTCCACCCCCCCCCCCTTGTTGATACTGATTCATATGTAGTTAGTTATGATGTAAGTCTTGCTGGGTACATTTGTACTCACGTTTTCTTAATTTATGTTTCTGCAGAGAGACTTCAGTCTCGCTGGTAGTTCCGCATGGACTTCGATGTTTAGCTTGTTACCTCAGCTACGATCTTATGCCCTCGGCAGGGTCTTGTAGATAGCCAGGCTTCTCAGCCTTTTTCATTTGTAGTTGTCTGTACTCAGACAAGTTAAGCTTCCGCATCTTCTTGTTGCTTGCATGACTTGAATGCTGGGTCATCAGACCCATGTTTGTAATATCTGGCTCTTCGGAGCCGAATGAATAAATACTTTGAGTCGTACAGTTTTGTTGTGATGCCATGTTGTATTTACACATATCGGGCATATTTGTGTATGATTGAAATGCTTGGTATGTGTGGGATCTGACAACCTAGTTGATTATCCTTGGTAGCCTCTCTTATTGGGAAATGTAGTCTAGTGCTTCCACTGAGCCATGGTAGTCTACTACAGCCCGGTTTACCGGACTCCTGCTAGCCCAGTTACTACTACTCCGCAACACTTAGATTGGCCGACATGTGATCCACTTCGTTCCTGTGTCTATCCCTTCGGGAAAATGTCACACGGTGACTTCTGGAGTCCTGCTAGCCTGCTACAGCCCGTTTTCCCGGAGTCCTGTTAGCCCAGTTGCTACATCCCGGATTCACACGCTGATGACCGAAACATTTGATGCTGGTTCATGTATGCATGTCCCCGTAAGTTAGCGCGACTTTGGGTTCATGACTAGTCATGTCGGCCTGGGTTCTCTGTCATATGGATACTAGCGACACTATCATATACGTGAGCCAAAAGGCACAAATCGTCTCGGGCCAGGTAAGGTGGCACCCGTGGAAATACCGTACACGAGGCCACAAAGTGATATGATGTCTTACATGCTAGATTGGTGTGACTTAGAATCGGGGTCCTGACAGCTTTGGTATCAGAGCCTGACTGCCTATAGGATTACCAAGCCAAACTGGTCGAAGTTGAGTCTAGAAGTGCTTTAGTTATATAAGGGAATTGATTGTGGAAGGGAACGCAAGGCTCTTTTTAATCCTTTACCTTATGCCCTTCTGATCTGAGTCAACCACTTCTTTTCTGCGGGGATTAAGAACTAGGCTTCTCATCTTTCTATTAGGATCACGTGTTACTAATCTGTAGACTCTTAGGATTGTTGGTCTCAAGCCTCAGTTCTGTTCCTACTACTTCCGTGTGTTGATAGTTGATCTCGGAACCTTGATATTATGATGTTGAGTGGTCATGCCACTATTTTGCAGGATGTCTCAAATCTTTTTGAGCTTTTACAGTTGTTATGCTGTCCGAGTCATCCTAGGTTTCTAACTAATCTGAAGCATTTGCAAATTCCCTCTTCTCGTTACCGATGTTCCTTTGGGCCAGTTTCACCACACTAATCGGTGAGTTGAAGTACTCTGTTGCCTCGACATATATGTTGGAGCTATTATTATGACCCTAGGTGTCAGGATCACCTAGTAATCTACCATGTTTTGTGTTCCCCGTGTGATGATTCTGGCCATCATCTCGAAAGCATCACTTGATGTTATTAGTTAGTAGGTATTCTATTCCTGGGTTCTTGAACCCGAGATTCACCCTACTTACCTCATGTTGATAGTGTCGCTAGTTCCTTTAGGATATTAGTAACTTTACGATAGTCCTCGAGGTTCGTGGTACATCCTTCTTCTAATTACCATGAACCATTCTTGGCAGGAGTTCTTTTGAACCAAGAGGTCACGAACAGAGTGCTCTTGATGAGTTCTCCATTCTATATTGTGAATGTGCCAGTTCTACCCTTTTCGCATGGGTTATCCGGAAGAAATGTTGAGCTTCACTCGACATACTAATCTATGCATCCACAACTCAGAAAAACATACGTTCCTTTGAGTTGTCCCTCTTTAGTTGTATCCTAACCTCCGTCTATCAAGTGATAGTCAGGAATAGTTGTGCCATCGTGTTCGTCAGTGTCTATTATCCTTGTGGTCCGTTGAGCCGTTCTATTTCGGAATGACTAGGAGAAACAAACTCCAGTACCTCATCCATATCTAGAATTGGGTCAAAGCAGTTGTATTCCACAGATCAAATGCCAATCTAGCTTTTGATTCTGTTCTACCCTGAAGTATGGCCCTCTTGATGTCAGGAATGTCATGATAATTGCACCAACTCTTATGAATTCTTGATGTAGTGATACTTCTTTCCATCATCATTCGCTCCTCGGTTCCGTGTTGTTGCAACCGGAATACCGACAAGTGAACCGTGATGTGTGAAATCAATACAACTAGCAACTAGTTGCTTGGTAGTAAATGGACAATATTCTCATTCTTAGCGTGTTGGTTATTGAATCATCATTCTAAGATAGATTGTGCTACCTAGTCCTTATTTTTGGTGCACTCTTCGATCAATGAGTTAGGATTATTCAACCCCTTGCTTATTTGATCATATCGTCTTGCTCTGAAAAGCAAGATTGTTCTCGAGCTTAGTAACATATGTTGGTTCGTGAATTTCTAAATATCTTCTTGGAAGTGTTACCAGGTTGTCACCTGACCGCTATGTTGAGCTCGTGATCAAGTTGGTTTCTTGTAAATCTCCCCTTCTCCAAGAATCTGTGTTGGATACCCCTGGGCTAGTTGATGAAGCTAAACAACAACTTGGAGAGTTGGAAGATAAAAGATTGTCTGACTTAGTTCATTTCAAGGGATATCTTGTGTGTATATGTTGTAGAAAGATAATATCCTCATCAATTATTCCCCGGGATCAATTGTTGGAGCTATTTGTCTTATCCAGTCTTTGATTTGAGTACGGGCTATTGTCAAATCAAATCAGAAGCAATGATGTTCGTAATGTTGTCTTACTCGTGGTTGTTTCCTCGAGCATACACCATTATATCTTTTGGGTCTGACCAATACTATCACATTGTTCACATAATGGTGGAATTCCAGTGATATGGAAATTCCGATGAGTTGCTGTTGAGCTCATCAGCAGCATCTTGTCTCCTCCATGTTTCATGTTGAACGTTGAGCTAGTGTTGGAAACTTTGTAAGCATTGCCTTCGTGTTCCGCTCATGAGGTATATGTTTTGGTGAAAGAAGTGACTTTCTCCAAGTTCACGTGCATTAGGTGTAAGTTGCAGCCATGAATTTGAGAAAGGTTTGTTTTGTTTCCTATGGAATCATCCCAAATCAGTAATGCATACGTGCGACGTATTCTATGGTTTGGTAGATTAATTACCTCCACTCCATATGTATTCCCTAGCACACCAAACCACTGATTGATTTGTTCACGGAGAAGAAGTTCCTTCCTAAGAGCTAATCGGGACTTGTGTAAGGACTTCGATATCCTCGATGATGGGTCCTCACCTGAACTTTGGTAGTGTTTTATTATAAGACTACTATGGGGTCATGCTTGTCTAGGACAATGTGTTCACATGTGTGTAGCAGAACCAGCTCATGTTTTGGAGTTTACTACCGTAGTTCATTTCCTGAGAATCTTGCAACGTCATGTCGTCGACTTGTGTTGCAACCTTCCTTTTCCAGACATGATATCTGAAATATTCCCTTACCAACCAGATCTGAACCTCATGCAGATATGATGGTTGGTTCATTCCCAGCATTTGCATTTTGTTCCCAGCTTGCACCGCGATTGTGCCTTTTCACTATGGGTTGCCTTCTTAGTAATTCTTGTTCAGGATCATCTTCAAAAGTGGTCCTACCATGGGTCCCACCCATTTCTGATGATAAGCAAAAATCATCCATTGTGTTGTCTTCAACAAGGTAATCCACATCGTCCATTCTAGTATGAGTATGACATTTCTTCAAACTCCTTGAAACGATCATTTATGAATCGCCTCAGGCCGGTGTGAAGATTTTCAATGATCTCTATATCAAAAGTAATTCTTTTTGCCACTTAAGGGAATAACTCTATGAGTCACTTTATCGAAGGTGCCCCGTTATGGAATCATGGCAATTTAGCTCCCCATTACTTTGAAACGCATCCACCATCCTTTTAAGTTGGGATTGTTGCCTACCAAATTGAACCCTTGTCATCTGCATGTTTCCATTGCTACAGATGTGTGTTTTGCGTCTCAACTCGAGAGATATTGTTATGTCTCATTCCATGAGTTGATCGTCAGTTGTTCGATCTTCGAGAAGATCGATTCCTATAGAGTCTCTTTCTGTCATCGTCATGCTGGATGAAGATCTCAAAAGCAAGGACGTCAAGATCAATATGAAGCAGTTGGATCGAGAAGATTGTGATAGCTTTGTGTCCCCTCGGTCTTCTTACCTCACGTCTTGAATCTCGGGACGAGATTCTTGTTTAGTGGGGGTGAGTTGTCACAACCCTAGAATATCTGAGTGTAATAGTTGCATCTGTGAGCATGCATCATGTTTAAATTGAAGAAACTTGAATTGAGGGAATTAGAAAGCCTTAAAATCTTTCCAAAGAAGGGCAAGAACCCTTTAAATTGCATTCAGTGAATCCAAAATTCCCTATATATAGTTTTGAGCATTTTGGTAAGGGTTATATACCAAACCAAAATTTTGGAACATTTTTAAGGAATTATTTGGTCTCTGAATTTAAAACAATATTCTATTTGAATTTGAAAATATATTCAAATATATATGGATATGTTTTTAAATGCTCTGTGATAATTTATGTGCATTTGGAAATGTCCAATGAGCAACATAATTTATACTTAGAGGATATTGGGCAATGTTTTGATTTGTTCTAAATTTTAAATAGTGGTAAGCTTAAATAAAAGAAAAAAAATAGAAGAAATAAAACCGACAAAGGAAAGGGCCTTACCTGACTTACCTGCCAGGCCCAACTCCTATTCTGGCCCAGCCCACAGGGGCAACACCGTCTTCTTCCTCCTGCCGGGAGGAGAAGCAGCTGGTTGCCTGCATGCGCGCGGCCGACGACGCCACCTCCTGCTCCAGCGCGACGTCCCGACGCTTCCAGCCACACCAGTGAGACGCCCAGACCCCCTGGATCCTTCCCCCTCTCAGAGCTCTCTCTCCCCTCACCTGGACCCCTCTCTCTCACCCACCCGTGCGTGCTCGTCACTGCCGCTCGCTGCCACCGCGGCCACCGGCCAGCTCTAGCCCTTGGACGTGTTCCCGAGCTCGGTTTTCTTCCTCCACGTCGACTGCCCCGAGACACGCGACGCTGGACGCGCTGCAATGCCAACTATGCCATCGTCCTCATCCTCTGCATCCGACCACCTCCGTTGTTGATTCGCCGCGTACAGGACCTCCCCGAGCAAGCCGAGCCCCTCTTCGTGATCACGGTGAGCTTCGCCGTCTTTTCCTCCTAACCCCGATGGCTTGCGCTCGCTGTAGCCGCCGTTTCCTATGGCGCCCGAAGCACGCCGCCGCACAAGCTCGTCGCTGACAAGGTTTCGGTGGCCAATCGGTCCTATTCATATGACCGTTGGCTTTGTGAGAGACTGTAGAACGCATAGGTGCTAACCGTACATCGTCCCGTGCACGGTATCGCCGTTTTCATCGGCGCCCGAACTCCGGCCGCCGCCACAACCTCACTTCCGGCGAACTCCAGCCACCCCGCGCCCTTCCGTTGGTTCCCCTAGATGCGCGCTTGCACGGGCTACCTCCTGGTGCCCTCGTTGCGTCGATCCATCGCCTCTGGCGCAACTCCGGTGGACGCTGCCGCGGTTCGAGGTCGCCGCCGGCCAAAACTCCGGTGTGCTGACGTGGCTAACTCATTAGCTGCTAATTATCCCCCTAAACAACCCCCAAGTTAAATTGATAGCCGGGCCCCACTGCCTAATTAACCTTGTTTAGTTTCTGTTTAGGTTTAACTAACAACACGGGCCCCATAGGTCAGTTTGACCTGGCCACGTCACCTGTTGACCAGACCCCACCTGTCTGTGACACTAACCTGTCCTGAGTCACTGACCAGTGGGCCCCACTAGTCAGATTTGACCTGGACTGGCCTGTTGACCCTGCTGACGTCACCCAGAGGCAATGCTCACGCAGTAATGTATTTTCTGGGTTTATTCCTTTTCAGGAAATTCCAGAAAATGCTATAAACTTTAAAAAATCATAGAAATTAATCTGTAACTCCAAATACAAAGATTTATATATGAAAATTGATCAGAAAAATCCAATCTATCCATCTGTACTGGTTTCATGCATGTTAGAGCAACCCAACCGTGCTTCTTAGATGAAACAAAATAATGCACTTATATGAGTTCATATTTTGGGTTTGCCTTTGAATCTTTGATTCAAATGAACTCAAACCACCATGTTCAAGCTACATTAGCCAAAACACACTCATTTTGCCATGTCATTGCATGCATCATACTGTTGCATATTGCCATGTAATGATTGTGTTACCGGTGCGATCTTCGTGGTAGGTTCTGCCTCCGAGGATATTCATGAGTATCCAGCTGAAGGGCGGTACCCCTCTACCACTCTGTCAGGCAAGCAAAACCCCCTTGTTCATTTCGATATAATCCCACTCTCTCGCTCCTGCTCTCTTTTACTGCATTAGGACAACCGCGATTGAACTGTTACATGCTCCGCTAGTTGAACCCCTTTCCTCTACATGACCTGTCATTGCCACAGTAAATAGATGAAACCCACTAGCATGAGTAGGAGTTGTTTGAGCCCTGATGTGCCTACTCATTCATGCTTGTTTGTCATACCTACTATTGCTTAGAGTTGTATCAGGTCTGATTTATCGGGGATGAATTGGAAAGTAGTGAACATGTCCTACTATTGAGAGCTAAGTGTGTGAACACGATTTGGTAAAGGTAGCGGTGAGAGGCCATGTAGGAGTACATGATGGGTTGTCTCATTGAAACCATCCTCAGGAACTGAGTTCTGTGTTTGTGATCCATGAAAAATTACTACCACACATTGGGTTCCGGTAACTCGACCCCTCTTGGCTTATTAACCACACATGGGGACAGACTAGGCACCGTGGCACGGTGTACTAAGCGTAGATCCATCCGTCAAGGTGGGCTTGGGAACACTGCACACACATCGTTTGGGGCCGTGAGCGACACCCCGATCGGATCTCCTTGCGGATGGAACCTGAATGGGCGATAAACCTATACTAGAGACTTGCGTGGTTAGTCAGGTCGTGGCCGACTCCCTCGCTAGGCTTCCGCTTGAAGGTTGCCGAGATACACGACGTGTACATGGTGGTAAGTGGCGAGAGCGTGTGTGAAGAAGTACACCCCTGCAGGGTTAACATCATCTATTCGAATAGCCGTGTCCGCGGTAAAGGACTTCTGGGTTGCTTGTACAGTTCATAGACATGTGAAAGTGGATACTCTAAAATGCGCAAGATAAGCATGAGTGCTATCGATGGCGTTCTCGTAGGTAGACGGGAGCGGACCCATAGTGGTGTATTGAATGGTGAATATGTGGACTCGTGTGCGCCACCCCATAAGAGTTACTTGCAGTCGTAGTTAGGATAGCCACCGAGTCAAAGCTGGCTTGCTGCAGTTAAACTCCACCACCCCCTTGTTGATACTGATGCATATGTAGTTAGTTCTGATGTAAGTCTTGCTGGGTACATTTGTACTCACGATTGCTTAATTTATGTTTTTACAGAGAGACTTCAATCTCGCTAGTAGTTCTGCGTGGACTTTGACGTTTAGCTTGTTACCTCAGCTACGATCTTGTGCCCTCGACAGGGTCTTGTAGATAGTCAAGCTTATCAGCCTTTTTCATTTGTAGTTGTATGTTCTCAGACAAGTTAAGCTTCCGCATGTGCTTGTTGCTTACATGACTTGAATGCTGGGTCATCAGACCCATGTTTGTAAAATCAGGCTCTTCGGAGCCTAATGAATAAATACTTTGAGTCGTAGAGTTTTGTTGTGATGCCATGTTGTATTTACACATATCGGGCATATTGTGTGTATGATTGAAATGTTTGGTATGTGTGGGATCTGATAACCTAGTTGTTTATCCTTGGTAGCCTCTCTTATGGAGAAATGTAGTCTAATGCTTCCACTGAGCCATGGTAGTCTGCTACATCCCGGTTTACCGGAGTCCTGCTAGCCTAGTTACTACTGCTCCGAAACACTTAGACTGGCCGACATGTGATCCACTTCGTTCCTGTGTCTGTCCCTTTGGGGAAATGTCACGCGGTGACTTCTGGAGTCCTGCTAGCCTGCTACAGCCCGGGTTCCTGGTGTCCTGTTAGCCCAGTTGCTACAGACCGGATTCACACGCTGATGACCGACACGTTCGATGCTGGTTCATGTATGCTTGTCCCAGTAAGTTAGCGCCACTTTGGGTTCACGACTAGTCATGTCAGCCCGGGTTCTCTGTCATATGGATACTAGCGACACTATCATATACGTGAGCCAAAAGACGCAAACGGTCCCGGGCCAGGTAAGGTGGCACCCGTGGAAATACTGTGCGTGAGGCCGCAAAGTGATATGATGTGTTACATGCTAGATCAGTGTGACTTAGAATCGGGGTTCTGACACTACCTGTCTGCGAGCCACTAAAAGATGGCGAATCCCCAGCAGGCGGCATCGAGGGCGGGCCGACTCCTAGGAGGCGGCTCTCCTTCCCCTTGCAGTCTTTGTGCCATTAATCTGAAGAGATGGGGTGTGGATACAGTGAGCGCCCACCAAGCGGCGGGACTGTAGCCATGCGTCCCCTGACAAAGCCTCCGTCATCAAGGGCAAGGCTACAGTATAAAGCAGTCAACCTGGCCCGCAGGCGGCAGGCCCTACCTGTCGGCCGAGTTCACGGCAGGTGGCAGGACCTACCAGGCAGCGGGCCCTAGCAGCCGGCGGAGAAGACGGCGCCCAGAGACACTTACGGTCGGGTCCTACGCCCGGCCGGATTACCATTGTACCTATGGGGGTAGGCCTATATAAACCCCCTAGGCTCACCCAGGCAAAGGGTTCAGGACCCTAGCACTCATACACACGCCCATAAAAGGAGAAGATAGAGCTAGACCTGCCCTTCTTCCTCCTCTAGCCGAAACAGCTCAAGGAGCACACTTGTAGCTACTCAATTGACGATAGTCATCATGCAGAGACCCCGCAGAGCAGGACTACGGGTGTTATCTCCACGGAGATCCCCGAACCTGGATAAGACTCGTAGGCATTCAAGGACTCGCTCACTCCTGCTTCTAGGACCTGGCGACGTACTCTTGTCCCCCCATGATAATCCACCCCCTTGCATATGTCGCTAGATATCCCCGACATTTGGCGCCCAGCATGAGGCTAGGTGTACCATCATCCGGAAACACGTTCTGGACGGGAACCCTCTTCCTTCCTAGCGAGAGCAGCCATCCCGGCACGCCTGATGGCGTTTGCGTCGATGCGCTTGTCGGATTTTGGGTTCCGGCAAAACCCTCATGGTTCGAACACTGGGTGCGCACGATACCATGTTCACATGCTCACCATGATCTCAAAGCTCTGCGCGTCGAGCCCGAAGAACAAGGGACACATGGTTTATACTGGTTCGGGCCACCGATGTGGTGTAATACCCTACTCAAGCGTGGTGTGGTGGATTGCCTTGTAGGTTGGGTAGATGTTTTATATGGATTAATATGCTATTTTATATTATTTTTGGGACTAACTTATTAACCTAGAGCGCAGTGCCAGATTCTGTTTTCTCCTTGTTTTTGAGCTTCGCAGAAAAGGAATACCAAACGGAATAAAACCTTCGCGATGATTTTTCTTGGACCAGAAGACACCCCGGGGACTTGGAGATCAAGTCAGAAGAACCGTGAGGCGGCGACAAGGGGAGAGGGCGCGCCTCTGACCTAACCCTTGGCCCTATATATTCACATATATTCCCAAACAACTAGAAGCATCCACGAAAACACATATCCACTGCCGCAACCTTCTGTTCCCGTGAGATCCCATATTGGGGCCTTTTTTGGCATCCTGTCGGAGGGGGATTCGATCACGGAAGGGCTTCTACATCAACTCTATGCCCTTCCAATGAAGCGTGAGTAGTTTACCACAGACCTATGGGTCCATAGCTAGTAGCTAGATGGCTTCTTCTCTCTCTTTGATTCTCAATACCATGTTCTCCTTGATGTTCTTGGAGATCTATCCAATGTAATCTTCTTTTGCGGTGTGTGTGTCGAGGTCCATTGAATTGTGGATTTATGATCAGCTTATCTATGAATATTATTTCAATCTTCTCTAAATTCTTTTATGCATGATTTGATATCTTTGTAATTCTCTTCGAACTATCGGTTTGGTTTGGCCAACTAGATTGGTTTTTCTTGCAATGGGAGAAGTGCTTAGCTTTGGGTTCAAACTTGTGGTGTCGTCACCCAGTGATAGTAGAGGTAGCGAGGCACGTATTGTATTGTTGCCATCGAGGATAAAAAGATGGGGATTACATCAGATTGCTTGAGTTTATTCCTCTACATCATGTCATCTTACTTAAAGCGTTACTCTGTTCTTCATGAACTTATTTCTCTAGATGCTAGTAGGAGTCGGTCGATGTGTGGAGTAATAGTAGTAGATGCAGGCAGGAGTCGGTCTACTTGACACGGACCTGATGCCTATATTTCATAATCATTGCCTTAGATATCGTCATAACTTTGCGCTTTTCTATCAATTGCTCGAGAGTAATATGTTCACCCACTGTATTATTTGCTATCTTGAGAGAAGCCTCTAGTGAAACTATGGCCCCCGGGTCTATTTTCCATCATATAAGTTTCTGATCTACTATTTTGCAATCTTTTACTTTCCGATCTGTAAACCAAAAACCCCCAAAATATTTACTTTATCTTTTGTTTAGTTTTATCTATCTCTATCATATCTCACTTTTGCAAGGTACCGTGAAGGGATTGACAACCCCTTTATCGCGTTGGGTGAAAGTGTTTGATTGTTTGTCCAGGTGTTGGTGATTTGTGCATTGTCTCCTACTAGATTGATACCTTGGTTCTCTAACTGGGGGAAATACTTGTCTCTACTTTGCTGCATCACCCTTTCCTCTTCAAGGAAAAAACCAATGCAAGCTCAAGAAGTAGTAGGAAGAATTTCTGGCGCCATTGCCGGGGAGATCTTCGCCAAGTCAAGACATACCAAGTACCCATCATAAACTCTCATCTCTTGCATTACATTATTTTCCATTTGACTCTCGTTTTCCACCCGCCCCCCACTTCTAAAAAGATTTTAGAAAAGATATGCCTTTTTCGTCGCCCCTCTTCTGTTAGTCTTCTTTGCTGCTTTTTGTTTGCCCGTGCGTTGGTGTGCTTGCTTGCGTTTATGTCTCAACCAAAGAACGTTGATGCTCACTTTAGGAGGTTGGAAGAAATTAAAAATAATGTTAGGAGCTTCATGTCTTTACAATTTGAGCATAATAGTTTCTTCCAAAACGAGCTTAAGGAGCAGAAAAGTTTTATGGAGTACATGAATAATTAGCTTGATGATATGTCGAAGGAATTTTATGGTTTGAAATCACAGTTTGCTCATCTTGAAAATTTAGTAGGCCAAATTTCTGATAAACAAGCTACCATAGTAAATAAGATGGCCGCTAAACCGGAGTCTTTAAATAATGATGAACATTTTAAAGTAATTGATGTGACTCTTATTGAATCATTATTTTCCAATATAAATCTTGATAAAGATGGGACTATAGATGAGTCAACTTTAGTAAAAAGGCTTCCCAATGATTCAGAGTTTTTAGATCTTGATGCAAAAATTGATTAATGTGGGATAGGAGAGGTCAAAACTTTAAGTAGTGATGAACCCACTCTTTTTGATTTCAAAGAATTTAATTATGATAATTGTTCTTTGATAGATTGTATTTATTTCTTGCAATCCATGTTGAATTCTCCTCGTGCTTATAATCAAAACAAAGCTTTTACTAAACATATCGTTGACGCTATGATGCAATCTTTTGAAGAAAAGCTTGAATTGAAAGTTTCTATCCCTAGAAAACTTTACGATGAGTGGGAAACTACAATTAAGATTAAGATAAATACTATGAGTGCCATGCTTTGTGTGATTTGGGTGCTAGCGTTTCCATGATTCCAAAAACTATATGTGATGTGTTAGGTTTCCATGAATTTGATGATTGTTCTTTAAATTTGCGTCTTGCGGATTCCACTATGAAGAAACCTATGGGAAGAATTAATGATGTTCTTATTGTTGCAAATAGTAATTATGTGCCCATAGATTTCATTGTTCTTGATAAAGATTGCAATCCTACATGTCCTATTATTCTTGGTAGACCTTTCCTTATAATGATTGGTGCAATTATTGATATGGAGGAAGGAAACATTAGATTTTAATTTCTGTTAATGAAGGGCATGTAACACTTTCCTAGAAAGAAAATTAAATTACCTTGTGAATGTGTCGGGGTTTTGGTGCGACATATGCCAACGGGTGGCTTATCATGGTGGGGGATAGTAAGACGTCGGTGCCAGGAAGCGGGATGAGGCGTAGACACGTACCCGGCGAACTTTACCCAGGTTCGGGTCTCTCCTATGAGATAATACCCCTAGTCCTGCTCTGCGGGGTCTCCGCATGATCACTATCTCAACAAGTAGCTACAAGTTGCTCCTTGAGCTGTTTGCTAGAGAAGGAAGAAGGGCAAGGCTAGCTCTCTCCCCTCTCTATGTATGTGGTTGTGTAGTCTAACGATCTGAACCCTTTGCAGGGTGCCCTGGGGGGCTCATATAGGCCTACCCCCCAGGGGTACAATGGTAAACCGGCCGGGTGTAGGCCCGGGCCGTCAGTGTCTCTTGTGGCCGACTTCTCCATTGGCTGCTGGGGCCCGCCGACAGGTGGGTCCCGCTGGCTGTCTGGTGCTCGGCCGACAGGCCGCACCCGCCGCTTGCGGGTATGGTCGATGGCTCATCGATGTAGCCATGCTTCTAATGACTCCTGCTTTGTCGGGGAAGGCGTGGCTACAGTCCCATTGCCCGGCGGGCGTTCGCTGTAGCCATTCCCCATCTCTTCTGGTTAATGGTGCACAAACCCCTAGGCAAGGGGAGGGCCGCCTTCTAGGCGCCGGCTTCCCCTCATGCTGATTGGTCCGTGCTTGCCGCCTTCTGGCCTCTCTATGACAGGTAAGGCCCACCGCCTGTGGGTCGTACCGACAGCCCGTCGTGGGAGCATAGTCCCTAGTGGCATAGGTGATATCACGGGCGGAGGGGCCACAGTGCCGCGCCGCTAAGGAGATCTCCGGCTAGTTCGGCGCACTGTGGCCACGACCCGCCCTGGATTCGGGGGTGGCAGGCTTCGCTGTAGCCATGCCCCATCCCGTCATGCCCAAGAGGGCACAGACTTTGAGGGCGCTTGGAGCCGCCTGCTAGGAGCCGGCCTCTCTAGAGGCCACCTGCTAGGAGGTGGCCCGCTTCATGGCCATCTTCTGGGGTCAGCCGCCTTCCGGCAGCTGGCCGCTTGGACCAGCCGGCCTCATGAAGGCGGCGGTCGTGCATGGAGGTTTGAGGGGCGCAGTTGGCCCCGATGTATTAAAATGCCGTGGGGGGCAGATGAGGCTACCCATGGCCAATAACTCCGACAGTAGTCCCCGAAGCTGGTGGGTCGCTGCGGCTTATGAGGCAGGGTGCTCCAGCAGCTTCCAACTCTGCATAGTCTTGTTGGCTCGTCTTTTCCATCTTTTGGTATGCCGACTGCTAGGAGTCGGACGCGGCAGACGGACACCTGATGAATTTTGAACTGCCAAGGCAGGAACCAGGTGGCGCGCTAGCTAGGCATCTAGGCTTGCCGCCCGCCGCTCGCACGCCACGCGACGTTAGCCAGCCAGGCTGGCCTGCCATCCCATGAGCATGACGGGACATGCTGCAGGCCGGGCCCGCCACTACCGGGCCTCGGCGAGCGCACGGATCTGCTGCGGCCGAGGCAGGGAGGTTGGGATCCCACGCGCCTTTACCATGTGGTAAATGCGGGGTCGTGGGGACGTGGGCGTAGTTAATCCCACGACCCCACGCCCCACCCCGTCGGCTTCACAGCTAGGGGCTATAAATGAGGGGGGAGAGGAGCGACAGAGGCACGCATGCTCTCCTCCCCCTTGCCTCCTCTCGCTCTTGCCTCTTCTTCACCACTGCCGCACACGCGCTCCGTCGAACTGCTGCCGCGGCTCGCCGTCGCCTTCGAGCTCGAGCCGTCATGGAGCACTCCGGCGACTGGGACGGCTCCAACGTCCATGAGGATCATCACACCTTCCTCCGCGACACGCGCCGGCTGCCCTGCGTGGGCTACATCAAGACGCGCGTGCCGCCCGCTGACGAGATCTCGCCGGCGCCGGAGGAAGGCGCGCGTGTCATCTTCTTCTCGCACTTCCTCCAAGGCTTCGTCCTACGGGCGAGAGGCTTCCTCCGCGTGTTCCTCACCTTCTACCGACTGCAGCCGCACCACCTCACACCAAACACGGTGGTGCTGCTGTCGGCCTTCGTCACTGTCTGCGAGGGGTACCTCGGCATCCTCCCCACCCTTGAGCTTTGGGGAGCATTCTTCTACACCAATCTTGGCACCTCCTTGAGGGAGGAGGCGGCTCAGTGTGGTGCTTTCATTGCCGTGAGGCGTCCGGGTGCTAGAAACGCCTTCCCGGCCATCAAGCTGACACAGTCGGTGAAGCTGTGGCAGAAGTCATACTTCTATGTGAAGAACGTCAACCCGGCGGTCGACTTCATCAACCTGCCGGAGTATGTGGCCGGTCCGCCTGCCAAGCCCCACACCAACTTGGGCTTCAAGCCGAAGCCGCTGTCGCCCGACGCCATCGCCCGCCTCAAGGCGATGAAGGAGTCGGAGGGCCTCAAGGCGGCCGACTTGCTGCTCGCCTTCGTGGTGCGCCGAGTCCTCCCGCTTCAAGGACGGCCCCACATCATAAGCCAGATAAGTGGGCATCGCGACCCGTGCCGGATGTGCACCAAGGAGATGCCGACTTCCGAGGTGGCCTATCTGGTGAACGAGATTGTCAACCTCAAGCTCGAGCCGAAGGGGTGGCAGTTCGGCAAGCGGCCATACTCCCGCGCAGATCCGCCGCCTATGGTAAGCTCTTGGTCCTTTTAATTTTCTCTTGCTGGGTTCTCTTTTGCTGCCCTCTCTCTTGCCGGCCTCTCTCCTGCCGGCTACTCTCCTACCGGCTTCACTCTTGCCGGCTGACCAGCTCGACCATGATGCAGGTCCTCCCCCTCCAGCTGGAGGCCAATGTCGACTTCCTGCTGGACTGGGATGCGAGCGACGTGGCGGACCCCGACTTGGGGGCGGCCGCCCTGGAGGACGACGCCACAGGCGGTGGTGGTGGAGCAGGTGGCTTCGGAGTAGGAGGCGTGGAGGACTGTTCGGATGAAGACGAGGAGGAGGAAGAGGAGGAAGAGGCGCCGCGCCGCCCGCCGCCTTCTGACAGGGCGGGCACGAGCTCCTCAGCCACATCACCCATAGCAGGCGGTGGGCTGAAGTGCCGAGGCATGTTGCTATTCGGCAGCCATCCCAAGAAGGCCAAGCACTCGGCCGTCGTGGCCAACAACAGGACCACTGCGACCAAGCGGCGCGAGGCCGCCGTGAAGGCGGCCAAGTTCCAGAAGACCCCCAAGCAGCCTCCGATGGTGTCGGCGTAAGTCCTCAGCCTTTCTTGTGTCTTCTTTTTACTCTCTTATCCTGTCAATTCCTTCTGAATTTCCTTCTCATCCATCTCTTGAGCAGGGCCCCGCTCTCTCTTCAGCATTCGACCTCGGCCTCCGTCGTTAGGACGGCGGAGGCTCCACAAACAACCGTCGTATACACCCAGCCGCTGATCTCCGGGAGGCGCAGGAGAGGAACACACGGGAGGTGTGGGAGGAGAAGGAAGGCGGCCACAGCCGAGGCGGCGCAAGCGGACGCGGAAGCGGCGGCGAAGGCCCAAGCCGACGCCGCGGCCAAGGGAGGGGCGGAGGACGCCGCACGCCAGCAGATCCCGCAGCTCATCACCCCCCTGCGCTCCGCGCCACCGGTGACAGAGTTCTTGGCGCCGGCTGGGGGAGCCGGCGATGAGCAACCGGTCATGGAGAGGGAAGTCGGCGACGTCGTCTTGCCCGAGGTGGAAGTGCCTCTGGAACCGCCGACTGCGGATGCGCAAGGCAGCCAGCCGACCGCCCCATTGGTGAAGCCAGCCAAAGGCAAGCTGGTGGTGGGCTCGGCCCCTACGGCTCGCACTCCAGTGCACCGTTGGATGGAGAAGGCGGCATCGGCGCCGAGGCCGTTGGAGGTCGGGAGCGCCAGCTCGTCAGCCCCTGAAGCCGATGCAACCAGCGCCGCGCTTGCAGAATGGGTGCACGGGGGCGGGACGAGCGCCTTGATCAAGGCGGCACAAGATGTTCAGGCCGATTTCAAGGCCGAAGTCGCCGCCCTATCGCAGTGCATGAAGGCGTTCGTGAAGACGCGGGCCACCGTCCTGGTATGTGACTTGCTTTTTTGCTTTTGATTCCTGTAATCTTCGGTGGGGGCGCGCCAGCGCACCCACTGGGTGTAGTCCCCTAGTTCTGGGCCGGCTACTGAGCAGGTGGCTTGGAACTTCATAGTGGGTTCTGAGCTCTAGCTCATTTCTCTTTCTGTTGCTGCATTGCAGGATTACCACAACATCCGTGCGGCCACCTTCAATGCCAATGTCCGGGAGCTGGACCGTCGGACTGCCGATTTGACGGAAAGCCAGAGTAAGCACTCCATTCTCTTTTCTCCACGGGGGCGCGTCAGCGCACCTACGGGCTGTAGTCCCCGAGATGCAAGCCGACTATTTAGCAGTCGGGTCTGATCTTCCGGTAATTTCTTTTCTTCCTTCTCGATTTGTTGATATCTTTCCTTTCTTGTTCTCGCAGAGACCAACGCCGTCTTGCAGAAGCAACTAGGCGAAGCCAACACCGCATTTCGTGCCAAGGAGGACAAGTGCAACAGGTAGCCCAGGAGCGGGATCGCCTGGCCAAGGAACTGAAGGACGTGGCGGAGCTTCACAAGACGGCCCTGAAGCGGGCGGAGGACAACGAGGCCAAGCTCCTGGCTGAGTTTGAAACCGAGCGCTCAGGCTGGGCTGAGACGGAGGCGGCGCTGACTGCTGGCTATGGCAAGATTGAAGACATAGTCGATGGTGAGCTTCCTTCTCTTCTCTCAACTGCCAGTTGTCGAGCGAGCCAGCTTCTAGCTTCTAACTCTTTGTTTGTTTGTGTAGATTTCTTCCCCGGCCATTCCCTCGTCGCCAACCAGGCGACTCAGGCTCGCCGTGAGGAGCGAAGGGCGGAAGGCACGCAGTTTGCGGCCGACGCCCCTCGGACCCTTGGCGAGCAACTCCTCAGTATTCAGGCTCGTCTCCAGCCGGCCCACCGGATGCTTCGCCGGCTGCAGCGTGTTGGGGCCCAGGCGGTCTCCGCCCTCTGGCCAGACAGGCAAGCCCCACGCACGCCCAGTCGGACCGCCGACTGGTTGGAAGTGGCCGCTAGCCGTCTTGAGGCATGGAAGGGCTCCGCGGCCCGAGCAGGAGCACGGCGGGCCTTGGAGTTCGCCAAGGCGTGGTATCCTGGGCTAGATCTAGCCTAGTCGGCCAAGTTTCGGCAGGAAGCCGGCGCCGAGGTAGCGGTGGTGGAGCGAGATCTCACTATTCGCGCGGCAGCGATCACCGAGTACAGCAACACCGGCGACTTCGTCCTTGAGCTAAACGAGAACGGCGCCGAGGCGCCGCCTAAATGGTTCGGGCTGAACCCGGACGATGGTGAAGACTCGGCAGAGGAAGACGAGGATGATGAAGATGGCGCGCCGGAGGTCGGAGCGGACGGCCAACCTCAACTCGACTGCGCCTCCAGCACCGAGCCACGTGCAAGCACGCCAACTGTTGCTGAAAGCGGCCAAGCCAGGACTCGCCAGCCGGCCACTCCACCAGCCGGCGCCCCCAACTCCACCAACCTACCGGACTCGCCTGCCACCCCTTTGGTCTAGGCCGCCGATTTATCGTAGCTTTTCCTGCTTAGTAGTTTCCTCAACAAAATTCGTTAAATTTGCACAATTCCACCCGCGGGGTGTACTCAAACTATGTTGAATATTTGCCGATGGCCTTTTGGTATGTAAATTATTTCTTACACAAGCCGTGCTTTTGCCGAGTTCCGACTTTTCTTGCTTTTTATTCCTTGGATTTTTCCTTTGCCGCCCTCCCACGGTTTCCTACTTGCCAACCGGGCAGCCGCTCTGTAGACTGCGGCCTTGTCAAGTATTTCCCCATTGTGGGAGGACAAGTACTTTGGCTGATTGGAATGTTGCAAGCTAAGTAGGAAGCCGGCCGGCCGGCTGCTCAGCAGCGATCGGTGAGGCGAAGGGCCGGCTTGTCCTATGTAGATGCTTTGATCCTTAGCCATTTTTCATGTAGGCACTGTTTCTTGCCTTTAACTCTTGCGAAGCGAACAGCCGCTCTGCGAGTTGTGGCTTGTGGCAAGAGAGGGCTTAGGTGCTTGCACATTACTTGTCCGACTGGAGGAAACACCGACATAGTACAAGGCGGCAAGCCCCCAGGCCGAGTAGTCGAACCCGGGTTCAGGCGGAGGAATGAAATAACACATTCATAGGCATAATACTTATCATATAGATAAAAGGGCCAGTCTCCGAGTGCTCCTCGAGGGACCCGAAGTCTTTGTACTTAATACAAAAGGTAGCGTGGTACATACTGCATTAACTGCAAAATATTCGAAGGAGATTTGCATTCCACAGGCGCTCTGTTTCCTTGCCGGAGTCATCCCTCTTGCACGCCCTGGGCTTCTGGGCATCGATCAGGTAGTGCGAGTCGTTGCTCAAGGCTTTGCTGATGATGAAAGGGCCTTCCCAAGGGGACGAGAGCTTGTGCTGGCCGGCTGTTCGCTGGATCAGCCCGAGCACAAGGTCTCCCTCTTGAAAGGATCTTGGCTTGACCTTCTGACTGTGGTATCGGCGCAGACTCTGCTGGTAGATGGCGGACCGACTAAGTGCCAACAGCCGGCCCTCTTCCAGCGGATCGATGTCGTCTTCTCGTGCTTCCTTTGCCTCCGCCTCCGTGTACATGGTGACGCGAGGTGAGTCGGACTCGATGTCAGTTGGGATGATAGCCTCAGCACCATATACAAGGAAGAAGGGCGTGAAGCCGGTTGACTTGTTCGGAGTGGTGCGCAGACTCCAGAGGACGGCCGGCAGCTCGTCGAGCCAGCAGCCGGCCGAACGGTCCAGAGGCTCGACCAGTCGGGGCTTGATTCCGGACAAAATGAGGCCGTTTGCTCGCTCAACCTGGCCGTTTGACTGTGGGTGGGAAACGGACGCTAAGTCCAGTCGGATGCCCTGCGTCGCACAGAAACGAGCCAAGGCGCCTTTGGAGAAATTTGTGCCATTGTCGGTGATGATGCTATGCGGTACGCCGTATCGAGTGGTGATATATGCGATGAAAGTCACGGCAGTAGGACCGTTCAGCTTCTTGATTGGATTTTCTTCTATCCACTTGGTGAATTTGTCCACGGTGACGAGCAGATGAGTCATGCCGCCACGTGCTGTCTTGAATGGTCCCACCATGTCCTGTCCCCAGACAGCAAAAGGCCAGGCAAGGGGAATGGTCTTGAGTGCAGAAGCCGACAGATGTTGCTTGGAACTGAACTTCTGGCACGCTTTGCATTTCTTGACCAAGTCTTTGGCGTCTTCTAGAGCAGTCAGCCAGAAGAAACTGTGGTGAAAAGCTTTGGCCACAAGTGATCTTGAGGCCGCGTGGTGGCCACACTCACCTTGGTAGATATCCTTGAGGATTGCTTGGCCCTTCTCCGGCTTTACGCAGCGCTGGTACACACCAGTGACACTGCGCCTCACAAGTTCCCTGTTGACGATGGTGTATGCTGCTGCCCGATGTTGCACCTGTCGGGTTGAGATCTCGTCGGTTGGCAGATCTTTGTTCACCAGAAACATGAGGATGGGCTCTGCCCATGATGGTGCTTGAATTTCTTCTACCGCCACTATGGCCACTTGTACGAGGGCGGTTGGGTCGGGAGGTGGCGGGTTGGAGTCGGCCGCTGCTTGCTGTGTTGTTGAAGTCCCTGAGCCGACTGCTGAAGTCCCCGAGCCGACTGCTGCAGTCCCCGGGCCGGGATCTGAAGTTCCCGGGCTGTGTGCGACTGCTGCAGTCCCTGAGCCGACTGCTGCAACCTTTGAGTCGGATCCGACTATTTCAGGAGCAGCCGGTACGAAGATAGAGTCTAATTTTGGAGACGGCTTGATCGACGGCTTACGGAGGCACTGGAGGGATATGCCGGCTGGTATTGTTTGACTGGTGGAGCTGATACATGCCAGGGTGTCGGCTGGCTCATTGTCATTTCGTGGCACGTGAAGGAACTCGCACCCTTCAAAATATCCACTGAGTTGCTAGACGAGGAAGAGGTAGCTTGCCATGTTTGCATCATTGGCTTCCCAGTCGCTCTACGACTGCTGGACCACCAAGTAGGAGTCACCGTAACACAGAATCCAGCGAATGTCGAGCTCTTTGGCAAGCCGGAGTCCGTGTACTAGTGCCTTGTACACGGCCACATTATTGGAGGCGGCAAAATGGATTTGCATTGTGTATCTGAGCTTGTCACCTTTGGGAGAGGTGAGGACGATGCCGGCTCCTAAACCGGTGCACATCTTTGAACCATCAAAGTGCATCCGCCAATTGGTGGAGTCCGGCGCTGGCGGCAGGTACTGGGTCTTGTCCCAGTCGATGAGGAAGTCGGCCAGCGCTTGGGACTTGATGGTGGTGCGAGGCTGGTAGAAGATGGTGTGGGGAGCCAACTCAAAGGCCCATTTGGCCACTCGGCTTGAAGCATCTCGGCTGCCTATGATCTCAGCAAGCGGGATGGTGCAGATAACCGTGATGGGGTGCTCTTGAAAATACGGCTTTAAATTCTTGGCGGTAAAGTGCACGCCATAGCACATCTTCTGGTAGTGGGGGTAGTTTTGCTTGGAAGCCGACAACACTTCACTCAGATAATAGACCGGTCTCTGGACCGGCAGAACCTTGTTGTCTTCCTTGTCCTCAACTACTATGACCGTGCTAACCACTTGGCTGGTGGCGGCGATGTAGAGGAGCATGGGCTCCTTAGCACTCGGCGCGGCCAGGACAGGCGGCGTGGTTAACATCTTCTTGAGCTAGAGAAAAGCCTCATCCGCCTTGTCATTCCACTCAAAATGAGTGGTTTTCTTCAGGAGCTGGTACAGGGGAAGTGCCTTCTCGCCTAGGCGACTGATGAAACGGCTGACGGACACCAGAAGCCAGTGAACTTTTGGACATCTCTCAGTCGGGTAGGCTTCTCCATTCTCTCGATGGCCTTGATCTTCACAGGGTTGCACTCGATGCCATGATCGGAGACCAGGAAGCCGAGGAGCTGGCCGGCTGGTACTCTGAACACGCACTTCTCTGGGTTGAGCTTGATCTAAAATTGGCGCAGATTTTCAAAAGTCTCCTTGAGATCTTCTAGGAGTGTCCCTCGCTTCTCCGTCTTCAGCACAACATCGTCCACATAGACATGGGTGTTTCTGCCGAGCTGCTTGAGGAGCACTTTTGCATGCAACGCTGAAACGTGGTGCTGGCATTCCTCAAGCCGAACGTCATTGTCAGGTAGCAGAAGGCTCCGAATGGCGTGATGAAAGAGGTCTTCAGCCTATCAGCCGGGTTCAACTTGATCTGGTGGTACCCTGAATATGCATCCAAAAAACTCAACAGCTCGCATCCGGCTGTGGAGTCTATCACTTGGTCAATCCTTGGCAAGGCAAATGGATCTTTGGGGCAAGCTTTTTTGAGGCTGGTATAATCAATACACGTGCGCCAGTTGTTGTTCTTCTTCAGTACAAGGACTGGGTTGGCCAGCCAATCTGGATAGAACACTTCCATAATGAAGCCGGCTGCTAGGAGATGGGTTATCTCTTCACCAACAATTATTCTCTTTTCTTCCGACAGGCGACGGAGGGGCTACTTGACCGGTTTGGCGCCAGGTCAGACGTGTAGCATGTGCTCGACGAGATTCGTCGGAACACCCGACATGTCTTTGGGAGACCAAGCAAAGATGTCCCGATTCTCACGGAGGAAATCGACGAGCTCGCTTTCCTATTTTCTGTCAAGGTTTGCACCTATGACAGCGTACCTCTCTGGGTTCTCTGGGTCCAACGGTATCTTCTTTGTCTCCTTGGCTGGCTTGAAGGAACCTTCAGCTTCCGACTCCTTGGGATCAGGGGACATGTCCGGCTGCTTGCGGTCAAGGAGCCACTTCTCGGCAGCGATCACAAGGGACTCGGCCAGCCGACTGCTAGCAGCCGCACAGACGGACGACTTCTCGTAATCTCCGGAGATGGTAATGACCCCCTTGGTGCTTGGCATCTTCATCTTGAGGTAAGCATAGTGCGGCACCGCCATGAATTTGGCCAAGGCAGGTCGGCCAAGCAGTGCATGGTAAGGGCTCTCAAGGTCAACTACTTCAAACCAGATGGGCTCTCGATGGAAATGATCTTTGTCTCCAAAGAGGACATCTATCTTGATCTTGCCGATTGGTGAGTGAGAAAGGCCAGGGACTATGCCATGGAAGACGGTCCGACTGGGCAGGAGATGCTTCGGTTTGATGTTCAACTTCTCCATGGTGTCGCGGTACAGGATGTTGATGCTGCTGCCGCCATCTATCAGGACTCGGGAGAAACAAGCAGCTCGCCTCTCTGTAGCAAAGGTGGCTTCCAACACTAGAGCGTAAGAACCCGGAGAAGGCATTACTTCCGGGTGATTAGCTCGGCTCCAACTGATTGGCTTCTCTGACCAGTGCATGAACTCTGGGGCTTCAGTAGCTACGACATTCACCTCTCGGGACTGCTGGCGACAGCTGCGCCTGTCATCAGCCATACTGGTGAAGACGACGTAGGCAGCTTGCTCTTCTGGGTACTCATCTTGAATAGCGGCGACTGGCCGGGCCGCCTACTGCGATGGAGGAGGCGGTGCCGGTAGGTCGGCTGGTGGAGGAGGCAACAATCCTTTGCCCTTGGCGATTCGAGTGAGCCAGTGACACTTCCGAGTGGCGTGGTTGGACGGCTTCGCGCCACTGTGAAACTTGCAGGGTGCATCAAGGGTTTGCTCATAGGAGAAGGCGGGCAACCAATTTGGCTTGCCACACCTCTGACGTTTGGGAGCAGGCTGCCCCTCCGGCTGCTAGTCTTCGACTGTCGCCACTTGTCGGCTGGTGGAAGCTGGCTGTGGCGCCTTGCGCTTGTTATCGTTTTGCTGCTGACACCGATTGGTGTCACCAGCCGGAGTCCGGGGGGCCTGAGGATCCACTTTGTCGTATGCATCAACTTGAATCTCCGTCTTCATAGAGGAGTCGGCCGTGGCGTACTTGTCTGCTATGATCAGCAGCTCGTCGAGTGTTGCCGGCTCGTCGCAGAGAAGTTTGTGCTTGAGCAGGGTGCCTTCTCTGCACCCAGCTGTGAAGTACTCGATGGCATGCACCTCGTGCACGCCTTCGCAAGAGTTGCGCAGCTCGGTCCAACGCGTGAGGTAGTCGCGAGTCGATTCGGTGGGGCCCTGGACACATAAAGAGAGCCGGCGGGGCTTGGGCGGCCGCTTGTACATGCTGGTGAAGTTGCGGGTGAAGGCCTCAGTGAAATCTACCCAGTTGTTGATGCTGTGGGTCTTCAGGCTGATCAGCCATGTCCGGGCGGTGCCCTGGAGCATGAGCGGAACATACTTCACGGCAATGCGCTTGTTGCCGTTTTCTATACTGACGGCTATGGAGTAGTCGACCAGCCAGTCTTCCGGCTTCACAGAGCCGGTGTACTTGGGCGTATCTCTTGGGAGCATGAGCCCTTTGGGGAAGGGCTCGTCACGGATGCGGGGGCCGAAACAAGGCGGGCCCAGCACGTATTCTTCTTCTAGCGCCAGGGATTGATTGAGGCGATCGATCCGGTGGCGGGCATCATTCTCTCCGATTCCTTCTCGGGGGCCAAGCCGGCCACCGAGACTCGGATGATCAACAGGCGGCGGGGAGATGCGCCTTTCTTTACGCGGGGGAGGCTGATAGTCGCCTGGTCGTTCCATCGCCTGTGGGCGGCCGTCTTGGTCGCGCTCAATGGTGATGTGTGTCCGCCTGCGGCTTGCAGCCGGCTCCTTGTCTCGTCGTCCGCGAGCGCCACCAGTCGGCATCCGCAATGTCGCGCCATGCTCTCGACGGGGAGGCGGGTCATCGTTCCGCCCGTTGGGTTCTTAGATGCGGCAGTCGGCTTCTTGCTGCTCGGCAGCCGCGTCAATGAGCTGCTGGACGCGCTCTATCATGTGGCGACGCTCATCGCCCTCGAGGTTGTCCAGCTCATCTGCTGCCGCCTGGGCAGCTCGTATGTTCTCCATGGGCGTGCTATAGACGGGGCGGTCTACCCCAAACATGCTGGCAATGGCCGCTCCATGTTGCCGGATCGTGCCGATGCAGCTGGGCCCGCCAGGAGCCGGCGTGCCGCCAACAACGCGGTCCATCTCGTGCTGGTAAGCCTCCGAAAGGCGTCTCATGCTGGCTAGCTTCTTGGCGCTCTCGACGAGCTGGACGCGGCAGGCTTCCAGAGTCTCGGCATCGGCGTCTTCAACAATGGGTGCAGACAGGTCTCATAGAGCTGCCTCGAGTGAATCTCGGGCATCGTCTCCGGAAGCTCCGTCGTGGCTGATGATGAGCACCTCCGTGACGGTGCTGCCGCCGCTTTCGGTGCGAGGGAGAGGATCGTCAATGACCACCATGTTGGTGGGGAACGCGTCGAGCGACGCCTTGTCGGAGTCGACGAGCATCGGATCGGTGGAGCCGACCGACTCCAAGTCGATGGCTGGCTCATCGGCGACATGGAGCTGATCGAGGAGGCTGACGAGGCGACTCTTGGGGCCGTCCATGCCTGCGTCGGATGTAGGCTCATCGGAGAGGCGGATCTCGCCAATGAGGTCGGCGAGGCAGCTTACCGCGCAGGCGACCTCCACGCCATGCAGCGCGTCAGCGCAAACGCCATCCGGCGTGCCTAGCTGGCTACGCTCGCCAGGGAGGAAAAGGGTTCCCGTCCAGAACAGATCTCCGAACGACGGTGCACCTAGCCCCATGGTGGGTGCCAAATGTCGGGATTTTGGTGTGACATATGCCAACGGGTGGCTTATCATGGTGGGGGATAGTAAGATGTCGCCGGTGCCAGGAAGCGGGATGAGGCGTAGACACGTACGCCGGTGAACTTTACCCAGGTTCGGGGCTCTCCTAGGAGATAATACCCCTAGTCCTGCTCTGCGGGATCTCCGCATGATCACTATCTCAACAAGTAGCTACAAGTTGCTCCTTGAGCTGTTTGCTAGAGGAGGAAGGAGGGCAAGGCTAGCTCTCTCCCCTCTTTGTGTATGTGGTTGTGTGGCTAAGGATCTGAACCCTTTGCATGGGTGCCCTGGGGGGGTTTACAAAGGCCTACCCCTAGGGGTACAATGGTAAACCGGCCGGGTGTAGGCGCGGGCCGTCAATGTCTCTTGTGGCCGGCTTCTCCGCTGGCTGCTGCGGCCCGCCGACTGGTGGGCCCCGCCGGCTGCCTGGTGCTTAGCCGACAGGCCGCACCCGCCGCTTGCGGGTCTGGTCGACGGCTCATCACTATAGTCGTGCTTCTAATAACTCCTGCTTTGTCGGGGAAGGCGTGGCTACAGTCCCGCCGCCCGGCGGGCGTTCGATGTAGCCATTCCCCATCTCTTCTGGTTAATGGCGCATAGACCCCTAGGCAGGGGGAGGGCCGCCTTGTGGGGGCCGGCTTCCCCTCATGCCGACTGGTCCATGCTTGCCGCCTTCTGGCCTCTCTCTGACAGGTAAGGCCCACCGCCTATGGGCCGTACTGACAGCCCCTCGTGGGAGCATGGTCCCTAGTGGCGTAGGTGATGTCACGGGCGGAGGGGCCATAGTGCCACGCCGCTCAGGAGATCTCCGGCTGGTACGGCACACTGTGGCCACGACCCGCCGTGGATTCGGGAGTGGCAGGCTTTGCTGTAGCCACGCCCCGTCCCGTCATGCCCAAGTGGGCACAGACTTTGAGGGCGCTTGGAGTCGCCTGCTAGGAGCCGGCTTCTTTGGAGGCCGTCTTCTAGGAGACGGCCCACTTCGTGGTCGTCTTCTGGGGTCAGCCGCCTTCCGGCAGCCGGCCGCTTGGACCAGCCGGCCTCAAGAAGGCGACGGTCGTGCATGGATGTTTGAGGAGCGCAGTTGGCCCCGATGTCTTGAAATGCCGTGGGGGGCATATGAGGCTACCCATGGCCAATAAGTCCGACATAATCTATTACGGGAGCTACTTATTGATTGCACACCAAAGATGACAATACCTAGATCTATCTATGTCTTTTTATGCCTAGCTAAGCCCGTTAAACAATATCGCTTGTTCGGAGGCAACCCAATTTTATTTTTGTTCTTTGATTTTTGGTTCTGTTTTTCAATAAATAATTCATCTAGCCTCTGGTAGGATGTGTTTTTGTGTTTTAGTTAGTGTTTGTGCCAAGTAAGACCTTTGGGACGGCTTACGGTTATAGTTGTTTTGATCTTGCTGAAAAACAAAAACTTTTATGCTCAGTAAAATAGTTTTCATTTTTTACAGAAGCGTGCTTTTGATCTGATTCTTTTTGCACAAGATTGGTACACAAATTTCGCAGGTTGACCTAATTTTTAATTTTCTTTGGAGTTACATAAGTATTCGAGAGTTACAGATTACTACACACTGTTCTATTTTTGACATATTTTGTTTTCTCTATGTGTTGTTTGCTTATTTTGATGAATCTATGGGTAGTATAGGGAGGTATGAACCATGGAAAAGTTGGAATACAATATTACACCAATATAAATAAAGAATGAGTTCACAATAGTACCAAAAGTGGTTATTTATTTTCTTATACTAACGGAGCTTATGAGATTTTCTGTTGAGTTTTGTGTTGTGAAGTTTTCAAGTTTTGGGTAAGGATTTGATGAACTATGGAATAAGGAGTGGCAAGAGCCTAAGCTTGGGGATGCCCAAGGCACCCCAAGGTAATATTCAAGGACAACCAAGAGCCTAAGCTTGGGGATGCCCCGGAAGGCATCCCCTCTTTCGTCTTCGTCTATCGGTAACTTTACTTGAGGCTATATTTTTTTCACCATATGATATGTGTTTTGCTTGGAGCATCTTGTATGATATGAGTATTTACTTTGTAGTTTGACACAATCATCCTTGCTGTACACACCTTTTGAAAGGGACACACATGAATCGTGATTTATTAGAATACTCTATGTGCTTCACTTATATATTTTGAGCTAGGCAATTTTGCTCTGGTGCTTCACTTATATCTTTCAAGAGCACGGCGGTGCTTATATTTTATAGAAATTGTTGAACTCTCATTCTGCACATATATTATTTTGGGAGTCTTTTAAAAACATGGTAATTTGCTTTGGTTATTAATTTAGTCCTAATATGATAGGCATACTAGAGGGATATAATAAAAACTTTCATATAAAGTGCATCGAATACTATGAGAGGTTTGATTTCTTATGATTGTTTTGAGATATAAAGATGGTGATATTAGAGGCATGATAGTGAGTAATTGTGAATTGGAGAAATACTTGTTTTATGGTTTGTGATTCCTGTAGAATGCACGTATGTTGAACCGTTATGTAATAAAGTTGGAGCATGAGGTGTTTTTTGATTGTCTTCCTTATGAGTGACGGTCGGGGACGAGCGATGGTCTTTTTCTACCAATCTATCCCCCTAGGAGCATGCGTGTAGTACTTTGTTTCGATGACTAATAGATTTTTGCAATAAGTATGTGAGTTCTTTATGACTAATGTTGAGTCCATGGATTATACGCACTCTCACCCTTCCACCATTGCTAGCCTCTCTAGTGTCGCGCAACCTTCGCCGGTACCATACACCAACCATATATCTTCCTCAAAACAGCCACCATACCTACCTATTATAGCATTTCCGTAGCCATTCCGAGATATATTGCCATGCAACTTTCCACCGTTCTGTTTTATTATGACACGTTCCATCATTGTCATATTTCTTTACATGATCATGTAGTTGACATCGTATTTTTGGCAAAGCCACCTTTCATAATTCTTTCATACATGTCACTCTTGAGTCATTGCACATGCTGCTACACCACCAGAGGCATTCATATAGAGTCATATTTTGTTCTAATTATCGAGTTGTAATATTTGAGTTGTAACTAAATAAGATTGTGATGATCTTCATGATTAGAGCATTATCCCATGTGAGAAAAAAGGGAGGCCAAAGAAGCCAAACAAAAAAAGAAAAAAAGAAAAAATAATAAAAAATTAAAAATGAGAGAAAAAGAGAGAAGGGGCAATGTTACTATCCTTTTTTTAACACTTGTGCTTCAAAGTAGCACCATGATCTTCATGATAAAGAGTCTCCTATGTTGTCACCTTCATAAGCTTGTGGGAATTTTTAATTATAGAACTTGGCTTGTATATTCCAACGATGGGCTTCCTCAAATTGCCCTAGGTCTTCAAGAGCAAGCAAGTTGGATACACACCCACTTAGTTTTCTTTTGAGCATTATAAACTTATAGCTCTAGTGCATCCGTTGCATGGCAATCCCTACTCACACGCATTGATATCTATTGATGGGCATCTCCATAGCACGTTAATACACCTAGTTCATGTGAGACTATCTCCCTCTTTTTTGTCTTCTCCACAACCATCATATTCTATTCCACCTATAGTGCCATGTCCAAGGCTCACGATCATGTATTGTGTGAAAGTTGAAAAGGTTTAAGAACACCAAAAGTATGAAACAATTGCTTGGCTTGTCATCGGGGTTGTGCATGATTTGAATATTTGGTGTGATGAAGATTGAGCATAACCAGACTATATGATTTTGTATGGATAAGCTTTCGTTGTCCATGTTATTTTGAGAAGACATAATTGCATTGTGAGTATGCTTGAAGTATTATTTTTTTGTCAATATTAAACTTTTGTGTTGAATCTTATGGATCTGAACATTCATGCCACAATAAAGAAAAATTACATGGATAAATATGTTAGGTAGCATTCCACATCAAAAATTCTATTTTTATATTTTACCTACTCGAGGACGAGCAGGAATTAAGCTTGGGGATGCTTGATATGTCTCCAACGTATCTATAATTTTTTATTGTTTCATGCTATTATATTATGTGTTTTGGATGTTTTATATGCATTAATATGCTATTTTATAATATTTTTGGCACTAACTTATTAACCTAGAGCGTAGTGCCAGTTTCTGTTTTTCCTTGTTTTTGTGCTTCGTAGGAAAGGAATACCTAACGGAATAAAACCTTCACGATGATTTTTCTTGGACCGGAAGACATCTCGGGGACTTGGAGATCAAGTCAAGGGGGGACGACGCGCCCTAGGGGGGCGCCTCCGTGCATTGCCGCCTCCTCGGGACTCCTCTGACCTATACCTTGGCCCTATATATACACATATATTCCCAAACCACCAGAAGCATCCACGAAAACACTTTTCCACCGCCGCAACCTTCTGCTCCCATGAGATCCCATCTTGGGGCCTTTTCCGGCATCCTGCATCAACTCTATGCCCTTCCGATGAAGCGTGAGTAGTCTTCCACAGACTTACCGGTCCATAGTGAAGGAAATATGCCCTAGAGGCAATAATAAATGTTTCTATTTATATATCGTTATATCATGATAAATATTTATTATTCATGCTAGAATTCTATTAACCAGAAACTTAGTACATGTGTGAATACATAGAAAAACCAAAGTGTCCCAAGTATGCCTCTACTTGACTAGCTCGTTAATCAAAGATGGTTATGTTTCCTGACCATAGACATGTGTTGTCATTTGATGAACGGGATCACATCATTAGAGAATGATGTGATGGACAAGACCCATCTGTTAGCTTACCATAATGAGCGTTTAGTTTTATTGCTATTGCTTTCATCATGACTTATACATGTTCCTCTGACTATGAGACTATGCAACTCCCGAATACCGGAGGAACACCTTGTGTGCTATCAAATGTCACAATTTAACTGGGTGATTATAAAGATGCTCTACAGATGTCTCTGAAGGTTTTTGTTGGGTTGGCATAGATCAAGATTAGGATTTGTCACTCCGTGTATCAGAGAGGTATCTCTGGGCCCTCTCGGTAATGCACATCACTATAAGCCTTGCAAGAAATATGACTAATGAGTTAGTCACGGCATGATACATTACGGAACGAGTAAAGAGACTTGCCGGTGACGAGATTGAACTAGGTATGATGATACCGACGATCGAATCTCGGGCAAGTAACATAGCGATGACAAAGGAAACAACGTATGTTGTTATGCGGTTTGACCGATAAAGATCGTCGTAGAATATGTAGGAGCCAATATGAGCATCCAGGTTCCGCTATTGGTTATTGACCGGAGATGTGTCTCGGTCATGTCTACATAGTTCTCGAACCCGTAGGGTCCGCACGCTTAACGTTCGATGATGATTTGTATTATTAAGTATGTGATTTGATGACCGAAGTTTGTTCGGAGATGAGATCACGAAAATGACGAGGAGTCTCGAAATGGTCGAGAGGTAAAGATTCATATATTGGACGATGGTATTTGGACACCGTAAGTGTTCCGGGTGATACCAGTTCACCGGAAGGGGTTCCGGGCAACCCCCGACAAAGATATGGGCTTAATGGGCCAAGTAAGGGAACACACCAGCCCACAAGGGGCTGGTGCGCACCCTATAGGGCCAGCCACGTGGGGAGAGAGGGAAGGAGAGGAGGAAAAGGAAAGTATGAAGTAGGACTCCTACTTCCTTCCCCTCCCCCCTCCTTCCTTTCCCCCTTGTCCAAATATGGTGGGGGGGGGGGGAATTGGAGTAGGGGCCCAAGTAGGATTCCTCCTACTTGGGCATGCCCTAGGCTGCCTCCCTCCCTCTCCCTCCTTTATATAGATGGGGAGGGCACCCCTAGAACACACATCAATTGTTCCTAGCCGTGTGCGGTGCCCCCCTCCACAATTTACACCTCGGTCATATCGTCGTAGTGCTTAGGCGAAGCCCTGCGCCGGCAACTTCATCATCACCGTCGCCACGCCATCGTGCTGACGGAACTCTCCCTCGGTCTCAAGTGGATCAAGAGTTCGAGGGACGTCATCGATCTGAACATGTGCTGATCGCGGAGGTACCGTACGTTCGATGCTTGGATCGGTTGGATCGCAAAGACGTTCAACTACATCAACCGCGTTACTAAACGCTTCCGCTTTCGGTCTACGAGGTGATAACCCACAAGTATAGGGGATCAATTGTAGCCTCTTTCGATAAGTAAGAGTGTCGAACCCAACGAGGAGCTAAAGGTGGAACAAATATTCCCTCAATCTCTATCGACCACCGATACAACTCTACGCACGCTTAACATTCGCTTTACCTAAAACAAGTATGAAACTAGATGTACTTTGTAGGTGTTTTTGGATAGGTTTGCAAGATAGTAAAGAGCACGTAAATAAAAAGTAGGGGCTGTTTAGGTAAAGAAGCAATAAAGTAAATATTGCGAGTGTGGAAAAGTGGTGGTAGGACTTGTGAAATTGTCCCTAAGCAATTGACTACTTTACTAGACCGATAGCAAGTTTTATGTGGGAGAGGCCACTGCTAGCATGTCATCCCTGACTTGGAATTCTATGCACTTATGATTGGAACTATTAGCAAGCGTCCGCAATTACTAACGCTCATTAAGGTAAAACCCAACCATAGCATTAAGATATATTAGTCCCCCTTCAATCCCGTATGCATCAATTTCTATGCTAGGCTGAAGCTTCTGTCACTCTTGCTCTCCAATACATAGTCCTATCAACATACAACTAACGCTATGGTGTGATCCATGTGCGCGCTCATATGATGGGTACCAAAGGACAGCAACATAACCACAAGAAAATTAAATCAATCATAGCAATTCATCAACCACCGATAGGACAACGAAAATCTACTCAGACATCATTGGATGGCAACACATCATTGGATAATAATATGAAGCATAAAGCACCATGTTCAAGTAGAGGGTACATCGGGTTGCGGGAGAGTGGAACGCTGTAGATAGAGGGGGGAAGGTGATGGAGATGTTGGTGAAGATGGCGGAGGTGTTGGTGAAGATGGCGGAGGTGTTGGTGAAGATCGCGGTGATGATGATGGTGGCCACGGTGGCGTTCCGGCGCCACTGGAAGAGAGGGGGAGAGGGGCCCCCTTCTTCTTCTTCTTCCTTGACCTCCCCCCTAGATGGGAGAAGGGTTTCCCCTCTGGTCCTTGGCCTCCATGGCATGGGAGGGGTGAGAGCCCCTCCGAGATTGGATCTCTCTCTCTGTCTCTCTCTATTTCTATATTCTTGGTCCTCTGCCCTTTCACCGTTTCGTATATATATGGAGATCCGTAACTCCGATTGGATTGAAACCTTCGCCCAGATTTTTCTCCGAAAATTAGGTTTCTTGCGGCAAAATAATAGAAGCAACTGCCTTACGAGGGGCCCACGAGGGTAGGGGCGCCCCCCTGCCTCGTGGCCACCTCGGGCACCATCTCGCGTTGATTCTTCTTCCCATATTCTCCAAATATTCCAAAAATATTCTCCGTCCGTTTTTATCCCGTTTGGATTTTGTTTGATATGGGTTTTCTGCGAAACATAAAACATGCAACAAACAGGAACTGGCACTGCGCACTGGATCTATATTTTAGTCCCTAAAATTATATAAAAAGTTTCCAAAAGTATATGAAAGTTGTAGAATATTGGCATGGAACAATAAAAAATTATAGATACGACGGAGTCGTATTAGCATCCCCAAGCTTAATTCCTGCTCGTCCTCGAGTAGGTGAATGATAAAAAATATAATTTTTGATGTGGAATGCTGCTACCTAGCATAATCTTGATCATGTATCTAATCATGGCATGAATATTAAGACACGAGTGATTCAAAGCAATAGTCTATCATTTGACATAAAAACAATAAAACTTCAACCTACTTATAAAGCAATCATGTCTTTTCAAAATAACAAGGCCAAAGAAAGTTATCACTACAAAATCATATAGTCTGGCTATGCTCCATCTTCACCACACAAAATATTCACATCATGCACAACCCCGATGACAAGCTGAGCAATTGGTTCATACTTTTTAACGTGCTTCAGCTTTTTCAACCCTCACGCAATACATGAGCGCAAGCCATGGACATAGCACTATAGGTGGAATAGAATATGATGACGGGGGTTATGTGGAGAAGACAAAAAAGGAGAAAGTCTCACATCGACGTGGCTAATCGACGGGCTATGGAGATGCCCATCAATTGATGTCAATGTGAGGAGTAGGGATTGCCATGCAACGGATGCACTAAGAGCTATAAGTGTATGAAAGCTCAAACTGGAAACTAAGTGGGTGCGCATCCAACTTGCTTGCTCACGAAGACCTTGGGCATTTGTGGAAGCCCATCATAGGAATATACAAGCCAAGTTCTATAATGAAAATTCCCACTAGTATATAAAAGTGATAACTCAAGAGCCTCTCTATATGAAGAACATGGTTCTACTTTGAAGCACAAGTGTGGTAAAAGGATAGTAACATTGCCCATTTTTCTTTTTTTCTTTTTTTTGCGGGCTTCTTTGGCCCCCTTTTTTTATTTAGGCTTCTTTGGCCTCTTTTTTTTGGGCAATGCTCTAATAATGATGATCATCACACTTTTATTTACTTACAACTCAATATTACAACTCGATACTAGAACAAAGATATGACTCTATATGGATTCCTCCGGCGGTGTACCGGGATGTGCAATGATCTAGCGTAGCAATGACATCAAAAAATGGACAAGCCATGAAAACATCATGCTAGCTATCTTACGATCATGCAAAGAAATATGACAATAAATGCTCAAGTCATGTATATGATGATGATGGAAGTTGCATGGCAATATATCTCGGAATGGCTATGGAAATGCCATGATAGGTAGGTACGGTGGTTGTTTTGAGGTAGATATTGTCAGGACCCCGATTCCATGTCACATCGACCTAGCCGGTAACACCTCATATCACTTTGCAGCCTCACGCACGGTATTCCCACGGGTGTCGCCTTACCATGGCCCGGGACCGTTTGCACCTTTTGGCTCACGTATATGATGGTGTCACTAGTATCCACATGGCAAAGAACCCGGGCCGACATGGCTAGTCGTGAACCCAAAGCGGCGCTAACCTATGGGGACAGGCATACATGAATCACATCGAGCATGTCGGTCATCAACGTATATATTCGGGCTGTAGCACTGGGGCTAACAGGACTCCGGTATCCCGGGCTGTAGCAGGCTAGGCAGGACTCGAATACCACCGCGTGACATTTCCCGAAGGGACAGACATAGGAACGAAGTGAAACACATGTCGGCCAGATCAAGTGTCCAAGCAGTAGTCTTGGGCCAGCGAGGACTCGGTGAACCGGGCTGTAGCGGACTACTATCGCTCAGAAGCACGAGACTACATTTCCCCATATGAGAGGCTGCCAAGGATAAACAACTAGTTTGTCGGATCCCACTCATACCAAGCATTTCAATCATACACGCAATATGCCCGATATGAGTAAATACAACAAGGCATCACAACAAAACTCTACAACTCAAAGTACTTTATTTAAGAGGCTCAGAGGAGCCATACATAACATATCCATACAGGTAGGGGTCACATGACCCAACACTCAAGTCATACAAGTATACAAGCACATGCGAAGCAAACTAGTCTCGAGTACGACTCTAGAAAGAAAGAAAGCTTGTTGGAGCCTTTCTATCTACAATGGCCCTTCACAAGCCTTGGACCACCACCGGTGGCTAGTTCACTCGTCAAGTCGAGATCTACATAGAATCCATCGGAGGGGCAGTGTTGTCCTCTAAAAACATTAATTAAGCAAACATGAGTGCGGAGGTACTCAGCAAGTCTTACCACGAATCCTATCATACATGCACATTCTCAAGAAGGTGGTGGAGTTAATTGCAGCAAGCCAGCTTTGACTCTTGGCTAAGCTATCCTCGTGACACCACTTGTAAAGCATTTGTCGCACACAGTCCACTAATCACCATCACAATACTCCACTGTGGATCCTCTCTCGTCACCCACGAGAGGGCCATCCGTGTACTCACACTTATCTTGAGGCTTTTAGTAGTATCCATTTACTTGTCTATGAACTGATATAGGCAACCCGAAGTCCTTCTCCGCGGACACGGCTATTCAATAGATCATATTAAAAACCCTGCGGGGTGTACTTCTTCACACGCTCTCACCACTTACCGCCGTTTACACGACATGTACTCGGCAACCTTCAAGCGGAAGCCCAACGTGGGTGTCGGCCACACCTACCTAAACACTCAAGTTCCAAGTCCAGGTTTATCGCCTATTCGGGTTCCATCCGCAGGAGTCCGCCGAGGTTTCCCATACAGCCCCGAACGATGTGTGCAGGGTTCCCGAGATACCAAACGGGCACTTTCGGTACACGGGCCACGTGCCTACCGCAACACAACCCACCCCTAAGGTCAGCGTTAAATGCGGCCCCAAACATGCTACAAACACCGAAACTACTTGCAACTCCGGACTAAGAACAAGGGTGGTTAAGAAGCCGAGAGGGTCCATTGGTTTCGGGCCCAATGCGTGGTAGTAACTATTTCATGGATCACAAACACAGATCTCAGTTCTTAGGATCGGCTTCAATGAAACAACCCACCATGTACTCCTACATGGCCTCTCATCAATACCTTTACCAAAACGTGTTCAACACTTTCACTCTCGAACCAACACAACCTTTCACTCTAGTTCATCATCCCGATGAGCCAGACCTGACACAACTCTAAGCATAGCAAGCATAGCATGGTAGGAATCACAAACATGGCTCAATCAACTCCTACACATACTAGTGGGTTTCATCTAATTCTTGTGGCAATGACAGTCATGCAAAGGAAGTGGGTTCAACTACCGCAGCACACAACAGTTTGAATCGCGTTGTCTTAATGCAGTAAAACAAGAGCAGAAGCGAGAACATGGGTTTGTATCGGAATGATCAATGGGTTGCTTGCCTGATGGAGTGGTGGTAGGATACTGCCCTTCAGACGGATATTCGGGATTATCCTCGGAGGCAGAACCTATCACGAAAAACATACCGAAAATAAACACACATGGCCATATGCAACAATATGATGCATGCTATGACATGGCAATATGAATGTGTGTTGGCCTAATGCAAGCTAAAACAAAAGGGAGGAACCCATTTGAATCAAAGATTCAAATGCTAGCTCATTTGAAATAGCCCTAAAGGTGCATTATCTTATTCTGTTTAAACAGCAAGGTTAACTTTTTTTAACATGCATGAAACCTGTACCAATGGATAGAATGGATTTTTCCGATCATTTTCCATATATAAATCTTTGCATTTGGAGTTACAGATTAATTTCTATGGATTTTTGAAGTTTGAACTATATTCTGGAATTTCCTATAATAGAATAAATCCAGTAATTAGTTTACTGCGTCAGCCATGCGTCAGGATGACATCAGGGTCAACGGAGACGTCCAGGTCAAACCTGACAGTGGGTCCCGCGTGTCAGTGTGATTAGCTTAACTAGATTTTAGTTAAAACTAAACCTATTTAGTTAACAGGGCTGGGCCCCACCTGTCATTGACTCATCGGAGTCAACCACGGCCCAGTGTGGTCAAAGTCCACGTCGGCTGCACCGGCGTCTAGCCGCCGGCGAGCCCGACGCGGCGGCGGAAGTGTGTTTGGCCATTCCGGCGACCAAACAAGCCGCGGAGGGTGGCTATGGGTAGCTGGGAACATGCCGCAGCTACTGGTGGAGTCGGTTGGGGTCGGGGTGGCCGGAGTCGGCGCCGGCGACGACCTAGGCGGCCGTCGGAGTTCGGCCGAAGACGAACTTGGGGCTAGAGGGGTCGGTGAGGTGCGGGAAGTGCATAGTTAGACCCCATGGGGTTCGGTGAGTGTGATGGACACCAAGAGGTGGCCGGAGGGTGACCGGGAGCACGTCGGCGACGAGCTCCGCGGCGGCGGGTGCGGGTGTGCTCCGTTCGGTGGTTACACTGCTCGAGAGCGAGAGAGAAAGGGAAGGCGAGGTAGATGGGCTCACGGGCAACTCGTAGAAACACTCGTTGAGGTCGGGGACGAGCCGGAGCGACGACGGCGTCGAAGGGGATCTCCGGCGACGGTGGACTCGGTCGAGCTCGGTGTGGTGGATTAGGGGCACTAGAGCAGGCGGGGCTCGGCTAGTTCGGGGTAGTTGAGGGCGGTGGAGCTCCTAGACAAGGTGAGGAGGAGCACGGACGGCGGGAGCCTTGATTCTGGCGATGGTCTTGGCGGGCGTCGGCCAAGGCGAGGGAGCGCGAGAGAGAGGAGCCGGGGAGGAGAGGAGGTGTCCGGGGGGTTCGTGGGAGAGAGAGAGAGGAGGCGATCCGCGTCGGCAGCTGGCGAGAGGAGCGGCGAGGCGGCAACCAGGTGCGTGGCACCCATGCGGTGCTCGCCGCTGAGCACCTGGCTGCCTGCCTGGCCGAGCCAAGCAGCTCGCTGGCGCGGCTGCTGGGCTGGGCCGGCAGGTGGGCCGGGTAGGGAGGCGCCAGGTAAGATCCTTCCTGTTTTATCTTTTTCTATTTTTCTGCCACTTAGTGGAGTTTGTAAAAATACCAAAACTGTTTTAAAATTCACCAAAAAGCTCATGGTCCATTGTTGAAATATTTCCAACATGAAACATTTTGGTTTGGCAATATTTGGGCATTTGAAATATTTTATATAATTTGAAAAGCTCAAGTTCAAAACTTATGAATTAATTCAAAGACCTTTGGATGACCTAGAAAATGATGCACCACTTTTGACATAGGCTCTGAACCAAAGCAAAGATGATGAGCATTTTGAAGGGCATTTCAGGTTCATTGAAATAATTTTAGTAAACCCTAGTTGAATTAAGGGGGGGTTACGGGGTTTCTGTCTTCCCATTTCAAATTCAAATGAAATTTAAACATGATGCACACCCTAATGCATGGTCTAGCTGGGATGTGACAACTCACCCCACTCAAAAGAATCTCGTCCCGAGATTTAGGATCTATTCTTGAAAAGGTGGGATACTCAAGTCGTAGGCGATCCTCCCTTTCCCAAGTTGCTTCTTGCTCGGAATGGTTTGACCATTGAACCTTTAGAAACTTGATATTCTTACGCCGAGTGGTGCGCTCGGCTTGATCGAGAATCTGAACGGGATATTCTCGATAGGTGAGGTTATCTTGGAGATCAAGCGTTTATGGTCCACTCCACGGATAGGATCCGAGAAGCAACGCCTGAGTTGGGAAGCGTGGAAGACATCATGGACTCGGGAAGATGCGGAGGTAGTTCCAATTGGTAGGCAACTTCTCCTCGTTTGGCAAGAATGCGAAAGGGTCCAATGTAACGAGGATCCAACTTGCCTTTGATACCGAATCGATGGGTTCCTTCAAAGGAGTAACCGGAGGTAAGCCTTCGCCAATTTCATAAGCCATAGGCTTATGCTTGCGGTCATATTGGCTCTTTTCACGAGATTGGGCTGTTTTCAATTTCTCACGAATATCGTGAACCTGCTCTTCGCTTCCTGAATAATATCCGGGGCAAAGAGTTGTCTCTCCCGGTTTCGACCGTTAAGAGGCGTTCGACATTTTCGTCCATAAAGAACTTGAAAGGAGCTTTGCCCAAGCTGGCTTGATAGCTATTGTTATAAGCGAACTCGGCGAATGGAAGGCATTTCTCCCAATTCATGCCGAAGAGATGTGAGAAGCTCAAGCATATCCTCTAGGATTTGGTTGACTCGTTCTACTTGACCACTTGATTGAGGATGGAAGGCGGTGCTAAAGGAGAGACGAGTTCCCATAGCGTTTTGGAAACTTTCCCAAAATCGAGAGGTGAAGAGACTTCCACGGTCTGAGTTAATCTCTAATGGAACACCATGAAGAGACACTATTCGAGAGATGTACAAATCAGCTAGCTGGCTAGCGGTTATACTCTCGCGAACGGGTAGGAAGTGGGCTACTTTGGAAAGACGATCAACGACAACGAAGATAGCATTATTCCCTCTCTTGGTCCTGGGAAACCCGGTAATGAAATCCATACCGATTTTATCCCATTTCCATTCAGGAATTTACAAAGGTTGAAGGGTACCAGCAGGCCGTTGATGCTCTGCTTTAACTCGACGACAGACGTCGCAATTAGCAATGTATTGAGCGATTTCTTTCTTCATCCTAGTCCACCAAAACCTCTGGCGTAGGTCTTGATACATTTTAGTACTACCGGGATGAATGGTGAGAGGAGAGTCATGAGCTTCCTTAAGGATCAATCGCCTCAGGTTGCGCACCTTGGGGACCACTAGAAGGTCTCCAAAGAACACGGCACCTTGTTCATCAATGGAGAAATAATCTGCGACTCCTTTCTTGATGTTTCTCCTGATACGGGAGATTCCCGGATCTACCTTCTGTGCTTTGATGATCTGATCCGTAAGGTAGGTTTCGCCACCGTGGTGGAAAGGAATCCTCGAGGAACAATGTGGAGATTAAGCTTACGAAATTCCTCGTGGAGAAATGGTTGACTTTGTTGTAACACCAGGTTGTTCTGATAAGATTTATGACTTAGTCGTCGCCAGCCATGACATTAGCTTTGCACGGGTGTAAGATATTCCTAAGTCGTAATCTGTAATCAACTTCGACCCAACGTCTTTGCTCGAGGTTCAAATCCGGTTGGGTGAAGATGTATTTCAGACTTTGGTGATCGGTGTAGATTTCATAGCGATTACCAAGAAGGTAATGTCGCCAGGTTTTAAGTGCATGAACCATTCTGCAAGCTCTAGATCGTGTGGGGTAGTTATCCTCATGTGGGCGAATCTGTCGGGAAGCGTAGGCAATCACATGAAGATCTTGCATGAGTATGCAACCTAGTCCTTGTCGCGGCGCGCGCAATAGATAATAAAGTCCTTAGAAAAATCTGGTGGAACAAGTGCGGAGCAGATGTCGCGTCTTTTCAGTTCTGAAAGCTGAACTCGCCTTGTGGCGTCCATTCAACTTTTATCTTTCTTGAGGAGTTCGGTTAGAGGTTTAGCAACTTTAGACAAATTCTCGATTTAAGCGGCGGCAATAGCTCGCTAAACCGAGGAAACTCGAACTTGCTTGACCGATTCGGTGGAGTCCGATCAAGGACGGCTTGAACTCGCTCGGGATTGACAGCAATGCCCTTACCAGAGATTACATGGCCTAGATAGGTCACTTCTGGTAACCAGAATTCACACTTAGAGAATTTGGCATAAAGGCGGTGCTCTCGAAGTTTCATCAATACTAGCCTTAGATGTTCGGTATGTTCTTCCTCATTCTTGGAGTAGATGAGTATATCATCGAGGTATACCACGACGAATTTATCCAAATACTCCATGAAGATTGAGTTCATTAACCGAGAGAAGGTGGCTGGAGCATTGGTTAAACCGAAGGACATGACGGTGTACTCGTATTGGCCATAACGAGTAACAAAGGCCGTTTTAGGAATGTCCCCGTTCTTGATTTTGATTTGATGGTAGCCCAACCTCAAATCCATCTTGGAGAAGACTGAGGATCCAGCGAGCTGATCATATAGATCGTTGATCCTGGGGAGCGGATACTTGTTCTTGATAGTGACCAAGTTGACAGGTCGGTAATCCACAACCATCCGATCCGTACCATCCTTCTTCTTGATGAAGAGGACGGGGCAAGCCCATGGAGATGAACTAGGACGGATGAAACCCTTTTGCAAGGAATCATCGAGTTGTTTCTTAAGTTCGGCTAGTTCTAGGGGTGCCATCTTATAAGGTCTTCTAGAGATTGGGGCGGTTCCGGGAACAAGATCTATCACGAACTCGACATCTCTGTCAGGTGGAACACCTGGCAGTTCCTCTGGAAAGACATCCGGGAAATCACGGACTACCGGAATGTCTTCGAGGTCTGGAAGGGGGTTGGCATTTAAGGAGTAAAGCTGGCGTTTCGACACTCGGGTTAAAACATTCACTGTCTTGCCCGAAGGATGGGTGAGTTGAACAGTTCTAGTAGAGCAATCAATCTTAGCATAATGGGCTGACATCCAGTCCATACCCAAGATGATGTTTATGTCCGAGGACTTGAGAGCTATTAAAGAGGCAAGAAAGACTAATCTGTCGACAAGAATTTCATTCCCATGACTTATTCTAGAGGTTTGCCATCTAGAACCGAGGGTCTGAATTTCCATGGAGGTATGCATGTCACGAGAATGTGGTGTTGTGAAATCGAGCATAGCTCTCGAAATAAATGAATGAGATGCTCGGTATCAAAAAGAACAGTTGCGGATGACAATTAACAAGGAGCGTGCCGAGAACGGCGTTGGGATCCTCATAAGTTTCTTCAGCGAAACATAGTTGGCGTGGCCACGGCGGGGCAGCTGGTTTAACATAGAGCACCTTTCCTGCCGGCTTGCCACGGCCAATGAGACTTTCCAACTTGATCGGGTTGTTCAGGGACACTCACGGATGTAGTGGCCCGTCTCTCCACACTTGAAGCAAGTTATCACATTTGGGCATGGAGCAGCATTAGCGTGGGGCCTCCATAAGTCTTGGGCGGAACATACTGCTGGTTGGGGCGAGGCGCCTCAAAGGATGGCCTCGGGGTGAACACAGGTGGTAGCGCAGATTTGGAATCCAAACCCGCGCCACGGGACCCAGAGCGGATGAAGATCGAGTCACAGACGTGCTTATGAAGCTTCAAAATCAGACTGCCCGGTTTAGTGCCGATAGCCTTATTGACTAGCTTCGAAAAGAGGTGCACTCATGCAGACGAAGGTCTCGGCGTAGCTCAGGGCTAAGTCCCTTGCGGAACCTTGCCTGCTTCTTGGCGTCGGTAGACACTTCCTCGGGAGCATAACGTGCTAACTTCCCAAATTCACGGCTGTAGGCATCCACTGTCAGCCTACCTTGGGTGAAACTGCAGAATTCCTCCCTTTTGCGGTCCGTGAGACCTTCTGGGATGTGATGTTCACGGAAGGCGGCACTGAATTCAGCCCAAGTTGTAATTTGTCCAACCGGACGCATAGCCTCATAATTCTCCCACCAGAGACTAGCAGGGCCTTCAAGATGATAAGCGGAAAAAGTAACCTTGTCAGCCTCAGCCACGTTGGCAGAATGCAGCTTGTGGTTGATGCTGCGAAGCCAGTCATCCGCGTCGAGAGGCTCAACGGAATATTTGAACTTCGGTGGATACAGCTTGACGAAGTCATTGAGTGAAACCAAATCATTTCTTGGCTGGCGCGTGGTGTTTTGCTCAATCCGCTCCAGTAAGCGATTGGTCTCACGCTTATTGCGTTCTGCTTCCAGCATAACCTCGGCCAAAGATGGCAATTGAGGCAGATTTACATTCCTGGCTGCACTGGCTTCTCCTTGCTCCGGAGCAGCAGGATTGTTGCGGGTGTTGACCATCCTAGGAAACAAAACAACGGTTTAAACCAGGATGGCAGAATTTAGCAAGGAAGTGCAGAATGTAATGGATAACACGGAATGCAGAGATGTTCATTCGTATGACATGGTAATATAAAACTACCATATATATACCAACGGTCATACACACCATTCATAGTTTAGTACAAGCCCGACGGAGTACAACTATAGTGAAAGGCGTTACATCTCATCGGAAGCATTCCAAACTCCTATACCTTATTTTTCTACACTTCCGGAATGATACACACTAAGTCATATTCCACAAGTCATGCAGGACGGTGGAAATACAACTATTACAATACTAGGGATACTACTACCAACTCAGACAGCTCCGTAGTAGTCCTCATAGAAGTCACCACCCAAGCCTGGAAGTGGAACATGATCATCCGGGAACAGACGATCCTGTGGAGCTTGCGGACCATAGGGACTCGGATGTGGTCGTGGTCCAACAAACGGCGGCAGACGAGGCCCACGAGGAGGAGTGATGCCTCCAACCTCACGCCACTCCATAAAGTCTGGCAGACCAGCCCGCACGGGGTACAAGTCCCTCATGTCCATGTATCCGGCTTGCACGGCAGGTGCAAACCGAGTCAGAGTAGCCCAGTGATCAGAACGGGCATTAAAGAGTTCCATACGCAAGGCCCGGTTCTCACGGTCCTTGTCTTCCAGCATCTCGGTAGTAGTGCGAAGGAGTGAGTCCTCATGGGATGCATCGCTGTACATACCCTGAAGGTAGCCATGCGCCCCAGGGAGGGATGCTGGCATGTAACGGAAATCGGTGTTGCCCGGCAAGGCAGTTCTGGCTCGAATAATAGTCATCATAGAATAGGCTGCATCTTGCACGGACATTCCAATAGTGATCCCGAGCCCATAAGAGCAGTGAAGCGGTTCAGTAGCTCCGGGATAAGATGGATAAATCCTGACCGTGCATAAATATTGGCTTTGATTGAAATCCCTAAACTGCTCCTCGACGGTATATTCAGGATACCATCGGTAACGGTCTCGATCATCACCGAACCAACATTGCGGTGTGACCACACACATCAATGCAACGGGTCGATTTAACCACTTGGTTACGGGCACGGGTGGCCATCTGAAAGCACAGCCACAATGCAAAGACATTAGAATTTCTAGGAAAATCGGGCAGCATAACATCTCAGAATGCTCAAAATCAGATTTGAGACATTCAAAATCAGATTGCAAAACCACTCAACAACATCATATCAAGGTTCTGGTTCAACGATAGCATACTAAAAATTAGTAGAACTGAACTCGAGGATGTAACCAACAATCCTATAAGTTACTACGGATTAGTAACACGTGAACCGATAGAGAGAAGAGAGCCTAGTCCTATACCCACGTAGAATGAGAAGAGGATGACTCAGATTAGAGGGCATAAGGTAAAGGAGTAAAAGAGCCTTACGTTCCCTCCCACAATCAATTCCCTACATATAACTAAAGCATTTCTAGACTCAACATCGACCAGTTTGGCTTAGCGAACCTCAGCAGCCCTGCTCTGATGCCAACGCCTGTCGGGACCCCGATTCCATGTCACATCGACCTGCCGGTAACACCTCATATCACTTTGCGGCCTCACGCACGGTATTCCCACGGGTGTCGCCTTACCATGGCCCGGGACCGTTTACGCCTTTTGGCTCACGTATATGATGGTGTCGCTAGTATCCACATGACAAAGAACCCGGGCCGACATGGCTAGTCGTGAACCCAAAGCGGCGCTAACCTATGGGGACAGGCATACATGAATCACATCGAGCATGTCGGTCATCAACGCATATATTCGGGCTGTAGCACTGGGCTAACAGGACTCCGGTATCCCGGCATGGCAGGCTAGGCAGGACTCGAATACCACCGCGTGACATTTCCCGAAGGACAGACATAGGAACGGTGAAACACATGCCGCCGATCAAGTGTCCAAGCAGTAGTCTTGGGCTAGCAGGACTCGGTGAACCCAGGGCTGAAGCGGACTACTATCGCTAGAAGCACGAGACTACATTTCCCCATATGAGAGGCTGCCAAGGATAAACAACTAGTTTGTCGGATCCCACTCATACCAAGCATTTCAATCATACACGCAATATGCCCGATATGAGTAAATACAACAAGGCATCACAACAAAACTCTACAACTCAAAGTACTTTATTTAAGAGGCTCCGAGGAGCCATACATAACATATCCATACAGGTAGGGGTCACATGACCCAACACTCAAGTCATACAAGTATACAAGCACATGCGGAAGCAAACTAGTCTGAGTACAGACTCTAGAAAGAAAGAAAGCTTGTTGGAGCCTTTCTATCTACAATGGCCCTTCACAAGCCTTGGACCACCACCTGGGTGGCTAGTTCACTCGTCGAAGTCGAGATCTACATAGAATCCATCGGAGGGGGCAGTGTTGTCCTCTGAAAAACATTAATTAAGCAAACATGAGTACGGAGGTACTCAGCAAGTCTTACCACAGAATCCTATCATACATGCACATTCTCAAGAAGGTGGTGGAGTTAATTGCAGCAAGCCATCTTTGACTCTTGGCTAAGCTATCCTACGTGACACCACTTGTAAAGCATTTGTCGCTTTACAGTCCACTAATCACCATCACAATACTCCACCGTGGATCCTCTCTCGTCACCCACGAGAGGGCCATCCACGGTACTCACACTTATCTTGAGGCTTTTAGTAGTATCCATTTACTTGTCTATGAACTGATATAGGAAACCCAGAAGTCCTTCTCCATGGACACGGCTATTCGAATAGATCATATTAAAACCCTGCAGGGTGTACTTCTTCACACACGCTCTCACCACTTACCGCGTTTACATGACATGTACTGCAACCTTCAGCGGAAGCCCAGCGTGGGTGTCGGCCACACCTACCTAAACACTCAAGTTCCGAGTCCAGTTTATCGCCTATTCGGGTTCCATCCGCAGGAGTCCGCCGAGGTTTCCCATACAGCCCGAGCGATGTGTGCAGGGTTCGAGATACCAAACGGGCACTTTCGGTACACGGCCACGTGCCTACCGCAACACAACCCACCCCTAAGGTCAGCGTTGCGTGCGGCCCCCAGCATGCTACAAACACGAGAAACTACTTGCAACTCCCGGACTAAGAACAAGGGTGGTTAAGAAGCCGAGAGGGTCCATTGGTTTCGGGCCCAATGCGTGGTAGTAACTATTTCATTGATCACAAACACAGATCTCAGTTCTTAGGATCGGCTTCAATGAAACAACCCACCATGTACTCCTACATGGCCTCTCATCGATACCTTTACCAAAACGTGTTCAACACTTTCACTCTCGAACCAACACAACCTTTCACTCCAGTTCATCATCCCGATGAGCCAGACCAGACACAACTCTAAGCATAGCAAGCATAGCATGGTAGGAATCACAAACATGGCTCAATCAACTCCTACACATACTAGTGGGTTTCATCTAGTTCTTGTGGCAATGACAGTCATGCAAAGGAAGTGGGTTCAACTACCGCAGCACACAACAGTTTGAATCGCGTTGTCTTAATGCAGTAAAACAAGAGCAGAAGAGAGAACATGGGTTTGTATCGGAATGATCAATGGGTTGCTTGCCTGATGGAGTGGTGGTAGGATACTGCCCTTCGATTTGATATTCGGATTATCCTCGGAGGCGTAACCTATCACGAAAAACATACCGAAAATAAACACACATGGCAATATGCAACAATATGATGCATGCTATGACATGGCAATATGAATGTGTGTTGGCCTAATGCAAGCTAAAACAAAAGGGAGGAACCCATTTGAATCAAAGATTCAAATGCTAGCTCATTTGAAATAGCCCTAAAGGTGCATTATATTATTCTGTTTAAACAGCAAGGTTAACTTGTTTTAACATGCATGAAACCTGTACCAATGGATAGAATGGATTTTTCTGATCATTTTCCATATATAAATCTTTGCATTTGGAGTTACAGATTAATTTCTATGGATTTTTGAAGTTTGAACTATATTCTGGAATTTCCTATAATAGAATAAATCCAGTAATTAGTTTACTTCGTCAGCCATGCGTCAGGATGACATCAGGGTCAACGGAGACGTCCAGGTCAAACCTGACAGTGGGTCCTGCGTGTCAGTGTGATTAGCTTAACTAGATTTTAATTAAAACTAAACCTATTTAGTTAACAGGGCTGGGCCCCACCTGTCATTGACTCATCGGAGTCAACCAGGGCCCAGCGTGGTCAAAGTCCACGTCGGCTGCACCGGCGTCTAGTCGCCGGCGAGCCCGACGCGGCGGCAGAAGTGCGTTTGGCCATTCCGGCGACCAAACGAGCCGCGGAGGGTGGCTATGGGTAGCTGGGAACATGCCGCAGCTACTGGTGGAGTCGGTTGGGGTTGGGGTGGCCGGAGTCGGCGCCGGCGACGACCTAGGCGGCCGTCGGAGTTCGGCCGAAGACGAACTTGGGGCTAGAGGGGTCGGTGAGGTGCGGGAAGTGCATAGTTAGACCCCATGGGGTTCGGTGAGTGTGATGGACACCAAGAGGTGGCCGGAGGGTGACCGGGAGCACGTCGGCGACGAGCTCCGCGGCGGCGGGTGCGGGTGTGCTCCGTTCGGTGGTTACACTGCTCGAGAGCGAGAGAGAAAGGGAAGGGGACGTAGATGGGCTCACGGGTAACTCGTAGAAACACTCGTTGAGGTCGGGGACGAGCCAGAGCGACGACGGCGTTGAAGGGGATCTCCGGCGACGGTGGACTCGGTCGAGCTCGGTGTGGTGGATTCAGGGCACTAGAGCAGGCGGGGCTCGGCTAGTTCGGGGTAGTTGAGGCGGCGGAGCTCTGGACAAGGTGAGGAGGAGCACGGACGGCGGGGCGCGCGATTCTGGCGATGGTGGCGGCGGCTGCCAAGGCGAGGCGCGAGAGAGGAGCCTGGGAGGAGAGGAGGTGTCCAGGGGTTCGGGAGAGAGAGGAGGCGATCCGCGTCGGCAGCTGGCGAGAGGAGCGGCGAGGCGGCAACCAGGTGCGTGGCACCCATGCGGTGCTCGCCGCCGAGCACTGGCTGCTGCTGGCCGAGCCAAGCAGCTCATTGGCCAGCGCTCTTCAAACTGGGCAGCAGTGGGCGGGTAGGGAGGCGCCTGTAAGATCCTTCCTGTTTTATCTTTTCTATTTTTCTGCCACTTTGTGGAGTTTTAAAAATACCAAAACAGTTTTAAAATTCACCAAAATGCTCCTGGTCCATTGTTGAAATATTTCCAACATGAAACATTTTGGTTTGGCAATATTTGGGCATTTGAAATATTTTATATAATTTGAAAAGCTCAAGTTCAAAACTTATGAGTTAATTCAAAGACCTTTGGATGACCTAGAAAATGATGCACCACTTTTGACATAGGCTCAACCAAAGCAAAGATGATGAGCATTTTGAAGGGCATTTCAGGTTCATTGAAATAATTTTAGTAAACCCTAGTTGAATTAAGGGGGGTTACGGGGTTTCTGTCTTCCCATTTCAAATTCAAATGAAATTTAAACATGATGCACACCCTAATGTATGGTCTAGCTGGGATGTGACAGATATAATGAGGCTTATGTGTGACAGAGCGTATCATATCACGGGGTTTGGATGCACCGGCGAAGTTTGCACCAACTCTCGAGGTGAGAAAGGGCAATGCACGGTACCGGAGAGGCTAGCAATGATGGAAGGGTGAGAGTGCGTATAATCCATGGACTCACATTAGTCATAAAGAACTCATATACTTATTGCAAAAGTTTATTAGCCCTCGAAGCAAAGTACTACTACGCATGCCCCTAGGGGGATAGATTGGTAGGAAAAGACCATCACTCGTCCCCGACCGCCACTCATAAGGAAGACAATCAATAAATACCTCATGCTCCAACTTCGTTACATAATGGTTCAGCATACGTGCATGCTACGGGAATCACAAACTTCAACACAAGTATTTCTACAATCCATAACTACCCACTAGCATGACTCTAATATCACCACCTTTATATCGCAAAACTATTGCAAGGAATCAAACATATCATATTCAGTGATCTATAAGTTTTATGTGGGATTTTATGACTAACCATGTGAATGACCAATTCCTGTCATCTCTCTAAATAGATATAAGTGAAGCAAGAGAGTTTAATTCTTTCTATAAAAGATATGCCCACGCTCTAACAAATATAAGTGAAGCAAAAGAGTATTCTACAAATGGCGGTTTTCTATGTGAAGAGAAACAGGCAATCCAAACTTCAAATGATATAAGTGAAGCGCATGAAGCATTCTATAAAGCCATACTCAAAAGATTTAAGTGAAGTGCAATGAGCATTATATAAATCAACCAAGGACTATCTCATACCGGCATGGTGAAAAAATAAAAGTGAAAACTAAATGCAAAAGATGCTCCAAGATTTGCACATATCACATGAATGAAACGAATCCGAAAACATACCGATATTTGTTGAAGAAAGAGGGGATGCCTTCTGGGGCATCCCCAAGCTTAGACGCTTGAGTCTCCTTGAATTTTTACTTGGGGTGCCTTGGGAATCCCCAAGCTTAGACACTTTAGTCTCCTTGAATTTTTACTTGGGGTGCCTTGGGCATCCCCAAGCTTGAGCTCTTGCCTCTCCTTCTTCTCCTCTCATCGAGACCTTCTCGATCATCGAACACTTCATCCACACAAAACTTCAACAGAAAACTCGGTAAGATCCGTTAGTGTAATTAAGGTTCATTTTTGTTTTTGCATTATAGCTACTGTAGTATAACTTTTTCATGGCTTAATCCACTGATATAAATTGATAGTTTCATCAAAACAAGCAAACTATGCATCAAAAACAAAATCTGTCTAAAGCAGAACAGTCTGTAATAATCTACACATTAACCATACTTCTGATACTCCAAAAATTCTAGAAAAATTGGGAAAAATAAACAATTTGTATATCAAGACAGTGCAAACTTTTTCAGAACCATTTGACGTTCTAGTAAAAAAATGTAAAATTGCGCACTATAGCCGAAGTTTCTGCTGCACCGTACAAACCAACAAGCATTGTAAACATCCTAAAGGCAAACCTTGGCACATTATTTTTATAATACAATGGAATTGTACGAGGGGATAATTAATTTTGTTGAAAATTTTATGTAATTAAGGTTCACAAAGTTTCCATGGGCATGAACAAAGTTCAAGGACGTCCCCCACTTACACAATGCTCGTCTATCTCACTTTCAGTTTTCTTTTTGAAAAGTTTTGGGTTCCCCTCTTTATTTTTTTTGTTTTTAAACTATATAAAAGAACACAACATAAATAAATGACTCTCTAAAACTTCCGGGTTGTCTCCCCGGCAGCGCTTTCTTTAAAGCCATTAAGCTAGGCATATACTGCTCAAGTAGTGAATCCACCCGGATCCCAAGGTATATCAAAGCCAATTTTAATTAGCAATTATTAGGCATTTAGTAGTGAGCACAAAGCAACATATATCAAGCAATGACGAAGTGTAACTCTCTTCCTATGCATCGGCATGTCATAAAAGAACAATTCATGCACACAAAGTAAAGGCCAATGCATAGTATAAACAGTTTCTTGCAATTTTATCATGTTGGAAACATAGAGACGTGGAGATATAGTTCCTCTCTCATAATAATTGCAAGTAGGAGCACCAAGCACATGCATATTATATTCATCAAAATCATCATGTGCAACGGTAAAAGGCAACCCATCAATATAATCCTTAATAAGAGCAAACTTCTCCGATATAGTGTAGTTCGGAGAATTCAAAAAGATAATAGGACTATCATGCATGGGTGCCATAGCAACAATTTCATGTTTAACATAAGGAACTATAGTAAGTTCATCTCCATAAGCATCGTTCATATTGTCATCTTGGCCACAAGCATAGCAAGCATCATCAAAAAGGGATATTTCAAGAGAATCAACGGGATCATAACAATCATCATAAGAATCATCCTTCGGTAAGCACGAAGGGAAATTAAACAATGTATGAGTTGCAGACTTACTCTCATCAGAAGGTGGGTACAGGTAGCTAATCCGCTCTTCCTCCTTTTGTTCTTCGCTCTCCTCCTCATCTTTTTCATCCAATGAGCTCACAGTTTCATCAATTTCTTCTTCCATAGATTCCTACAAAATATTAGTCTCTTCTTGGACAGCGGAGACTTTCTCAATAAATGCATCAATATCGGAATTGATTTCATAATTGGCATAAAAATATTTAAGGATAGCTAAATTTTCAGGTCTATAAACAACATCATAGAGATTTTTAAACTCTTTGAACATAGATTCATTTTCATAAGCACCCATAAAAGCAACAAATTCTTCTATTTGTTCCACATCATAGTAATCATATATACCTCTAGCATAAGAAGCCAAGGTTTCATTGTCATCAAATTTGCATGAAAAGGGAAGGTGTGGAGCCTTCATCCTAGAGCAACAGGTATAATCATATCCCAAGCATACTTGTCGAGCATACCACTTCAACATATAAATTTGATCCCATAATAGTTTACTTTTTTGAGTCAAGCGATAATCCCTAAAGTATTCACATTGGTCCAACGTGTCTCCCGTTACATAATTGAATGAGGTTTTCTCAGGATTATCAAAGTGCTACAAAATATTTTTCACATAATCATCATCGAGGGTTTTAGAAGGTTCCCCATCTCCATGAGTAGCAGGTACACCTAATTGTTTTTGGTATTTTGTGTTCCATATCCATAACTAAAGATAGAGAACAACTTAGAAAAGCAAATAAAAATTACTTAGTGATAAAGCAAACAAGCACACATGAGAATAATCACCCCACGCTATGACTCCCCGGCAACAGCGCCAGAAAAAGGTCTTGATAACCCACAAGTATAGGGGATCAATTGTATCCTGTTTTGAAAAGTAAGAGTGTCGAACCCAATGAGGAGCTAAAGGTAGAACAAATATTCCCTCAAGTTCTATCGACCACCGATACAACTCTACGCACGCTTAACGTTCGCTTTACCTAAAACAAGTATGAAACTAGAAGTACTTTGTAGGTGTTTTTGGATAGGTTTGCAAGATTGTAAAGAGCACGTAAATAATAAGTAGGGGCTGTTTAGGTAAGGAAGCAATAAAGTAACTATAGCGAGTGTGGAAAAGTGGTGGTAGGAGTTGCGAAATTGTCCCTAAGCAATTGACTACTTTACTAGACCGATAGCAAGATTTATGTGGGAGAGGCCACTGCTAGCATGTCATCCCTGACTTGGAATTCTTTGCACTTATGATTGGAACTATTAGAAAGCGTCCGCAACTACTAACGTTCATTAAGGTAAAACCCAACCATAGCATTAAGATATATTGTTCCCCCTTCAATCCCGTATGCATCAATTTCTATGCTAGGTTGAAGCTTCTGTCACTCTTGCCCTCCAATACATAGTCCTATCAACATACAACTAACCCTATGGTGTGATCCACACGCGCGCTCATATGATGGGAACCAAAGGACAGTAACATAACCACAAGCAAATTAAATCAATCATAGCAATTCATCAACCACCGATAGGACAAAGAAAATCTACTCAGACATCATAGGATGGCAACACATCATTGGATAATAATATGAAGCATAAAGCACCATGTTCAAGTAGAGGGTACAACAGGTTGCGGGAGAGTGGACCGCTGTAGATAGAGGGGGGAAGATGATGGAGATGTTGATGAAGATGGCAGAGGTGTTGGTGAACATAGCGGTGATGATGATGGTGGCCACGGCAGCGTTCTGACGCCACCGGAAGAGAGGGGGAGAGGCGTGTCGGTGTCAAAACCGGCGGATCTCGGGTAGGGACCCCCGAACTGTGCGTCTAAGGTGGATGGTGATAGGAGGCGGGGGACACAATGTTTACCCAGGTTTGGGCCCTCTTGATGGAGGTAATACCCTACTTCCTGCTTGATTGATCTTGATGATATGAGTTTTACAAGAGTTGATCTAGTAAACCCTGGAAGCTAGCCTATGATTATGATTGTTGTCATCCTATGGACTAAACCATCCGGTTTATATAGACACCGGAGGGGGCTAGGGTTACACAGAGTCGGTTACAAGGGAGGAGATCTACATATCTGAATTGCCAAGCTTGCCTTCCACGCAAAGGAGAGTCCCACCCGGACACGGGACGGAGTCTTCAATCTTGTATCTTCATAGTCCAACAGTCCGGCCAAAGTATATTGTCCGGCAGTCCGAGGACCCCCTTATACAGGACACCCTCAGTAGCCCCTGAACCAGGCTTCAATGACGATGAGTCCGGCGCGCAGACTGTCTTCGGCATTGCAAGGCGGGTTCCTCCTCTGAATACTCCATAGAAGATTTTGAACACAAGGATCGTGTCCGGCTCTGCAAAACAAATTCCACATACCACCGTATGAGTATAATATTCCACAAGTCTAATATGCTGACAAATTTCAGAGCATGACATCATGCCACGGCCCATTCATTATTTGAACCGTTTTCTCAACCAGCTACTGCACATATCGTGAGGCGGTTTTCTTGTCACATCTTGTCGAAGCAGAGATCATGTCCCCTTATCATGGGATTCTCATCAATACGGGTGTGGGTAACCCAACCGCGCCATCAATCATGGTGCTTGGGGAGTAAGCGAGTTTTACAAGGCAAGTGGGGAGGCGCACAGTTTCCACTGCCCTTATAAAGGGACAAGGACTCCTCTTTTTATTTTACCCACGCCTTCTTCTTCCCTGCCCATCCATTCTTGCGCACTCGAGCTCCAGCGCCCAAGTTCCCATTTTCTCCGCAAATCCATTCCAAACATGTCTAGAGCGGGAGGCAAGTGGATGGTCTCCTCCGTTATGGAGGAGAACATTACGAAGCTCCGGGAAGCCGGATACCTAGCCGCGGACATCGCGCACCGGCTCCCAGACGCGGGGCAGATCGTACCTACTCCAGAACCCCACGAGAGGGTTGTATTCCTTACCCACTTCATCCACGGGCTGGGATTTCCCCTCCGCCCATTTGTTCGCGGGCTCATGTTCTACTACAAGCTGGACTTTCATGATCTGGCCCCCAATTTCATCCTCAACATCTCGGTGTTTATCGTCATGTGCGAGGCCTTCCTCCGCATCAAGCCCCACTTCGGCCTGTGGCTGAAGACCTTCAACGTGAAACCAAAGGTGGTGGTCGGCCAACAAGCGTAGTGCGGAGACGCTATGGTGGAAAAAATGCCCAACGTCACCTGGCTCGAAGGCTCCTATGTGGAGACCGTGAAGGGGTGGCAATCGGGGTGGTTCTACATCACCGAGCCGCGCGACACCAACTGGGTGGCAGCACCCGAATTTCGATCCGGCATCCCCATGCGGCTCACCTCCTGGAAAGAGAAGGGCATATCCTGGGGTTCATCGGTGGAGCTGACCGGACTCCAGAACTGTGTTAAAAACATGATAAGCAAGAAAATCAAGCTTGTCAACGTGGTCCAGGTCATGCTCTTCCACCGAATCCTCCCGTGTCAAAGACAGGCATTCAATATGTGGGAGTTCGACCCGGCTAAGCACCAGATGCTGCGAGAGATTTTCGACACGACGCACCAAGACATCTGGAAGGTGCTGTTCAAGTCCTCCGAGGTACCTCCTCCCCTTATCGAGCATCGCGGACTCAGCGCCAAGCGCCCTGCCAATCCGGTAAGCTCCTTATATCTCATAAGATGTTCCTTTCCCCAGTATAATCATGTGAGGGAACTGAGCCTCCACGCCATTTAAAAGGACTGGGTCGCGACAGCGGAGCAGATCGATTGTCCGGCCCCACTGCCCGAAGATCCAGTAAGGGCTCTCCTAACGGAGATGCTGGTGCCGGCGCCCTATGAGGCGCCGGAGAAGAAGGCCAAGAAGAAGGCCGCGGGGACCAGGAAAGGTCTCCGGCGCAAGGTTGTACCGGACTCATCATCGGATAACACCGAGGCACCCTCCTCCCACGAAAACAAGGAGGAGGAAGAGGAAAGTTCTCTAGCCCAGCCGGGGGAGACAAGAAAAGGAAGGCCGCTGCATCTGGGGAGGCCGGAGGGTTCAAGAAGGGAAGGACCCTCTTTCCAGACTGCTCCATAACGGCCCCTTTCAGCGACGAGGAGTGGTTACCCAGAGACAAGCCCCTGGCAAAGTCGTAAGTATCCGGATACCATAATAGTTCCGGTATGTTTCGTTTTATTGCTTCTTATCATGCCAAACATGATCATGTAATCCATCCAAAGCCCATATCGACGTATCCTCTTCGGATGATGTCGGGACCCCGATTCTAAGTCACACCGATCTAGCATGCAACACCTCATATCACTTTGCGGCCTCACGCACGGTATTCTCACGGGTGTCGCCTTGCCATGGCCCGGGACCGTTTGCGCCTTTTGGCTCACGTATATGATAGTGTCACTAGCATCCATATGACAGAGAACCCGGACCGACATGACTAGCCGTGAACCCAAAGTGGCACTAACTTACGGGGACAGGCATACATGAAACAACATCGATCATGTCGGTCAGCAGCGTGTGAATCCGGGCTGTAGCAACTGGGCTAACCGGACTCCAGGAACCCGGGCTGTAGCACGCTAGGCAGGACTCCGAATGTCACCGCGTGACATTTCCCCGAAGGGACAGACACAGGAATGAAGTGAATCACATGCTGGCCAGCCTAAGTGTTCCAGAGCAGTAGTGCTGGGCTAGCAGGACTTCGGTAAACCGGCCTGTAGCGGACTACCATGGCTCGGTGGAAGCACTAGACTACATTTCCCTATAAGAGAGGCTACCAAGGATAGACAACTAGGTTGTCGGATCCCACACATAGCAATACACGTTACACATACGCATAACATGCAGGTATGTGCTGTACAACATGGCATCACAACATAACGCAAACTCATATAGATAAAGGCCCAGAAGAGCCACATAGCATTAAATACAAACAGGGGTCACATGACTCATCATTCAGAGCATACAAGCAACGGAAGCATTACATGTTTGAGTACAGACAACTACAAAAGAAAAGGGCTGAGAAGCCTGACTATCTACAAGACCCTCCCAAGGGTACAAGATCGTAGCTGAGGTAACAAGCTACTCGTCAAAGTTCAAGCGGAACTACTAGTAAGACCGAAGTCTCCACTGCAAAAACATAAATTAAGGACACGTGAGTTCAAAGGTACTCAGCAAGACTCACATCAGATCCTATCATACATGCATTAGTATCAAGAAGGCAATGTGGGGTTCAGTTGCAGTAAGCCAACTTTGACTCAGTGGCTAACCTATTCTACGACTACGAGTAACTTCTTTGAGGCAAGAAAGCGCACATGAGTCCACTAATCACCACCTCAATACACCACTATGGATTTATTCCCGTCTCACTATGAGAAGCCATCCATAGCACTCACACTTATCTTGAGCATTTTAGAGTATCCACTTCAAGTTGTCTATGTACCACGTAGGCATACAAGAAGTCCATAACCGAGGACACGGCTATTCGAATAGATCATGATAACCCTGCAGGGGTGTACTTCTTTACACACGCTCTCACCACTTATCACCATGTACACGTCATGTATCTCGACAACCTTCAAGTGGAAGCCTGGCGAGGGTGTCTGCCACGACCTGACTAACCACACAAGACTCTAGTCCAGGTTTATCGCCTATTCAGGTTCCATCCGCAAGGAAATCCGGCCAGGTTTTCGCTCACGGCCCTAAACGATGTGTACAGGGTTCCCGAGCCCACCATCTGGGTGCCACTCGGTACACCGGGCCATGTGTGTCTAGTCTGTCCCAAGCCCACCCTGTCGGGTGCCACTTGGTAAAAAAATAACACTACCTAGAAACACCAGAAACTAGTTGCAACTCCTGGGCAGAGATCAAGTCGGTTAATAAGTCGAGAGGGGTCGAGTTACCAGAACCCAATGTGTGGTAGTAGCTAGTCATTGGACAACATACACAGAACTCAGTTCTTAGGGACGGTTCCAGTGAGACAACCCACCATCTACTCCTACATGGCCTCTCACCGCTACCTTTACCAAATTGTGTTCACACCTTAACTCTCAGCATCAGAACATAGCATAACACTCCAATCCATTCCCAATGAATCATACCTGACACAACTCTAAGCAATAGCAGGCATGGCATGGTAGGAACACAGCATGGCTCAATCAACTCCTACACATGCTAGTGGGTTTCAACTATTTACTGTGGCAATGACAGGTCATGCAGAGGAATGGGTTCAACTACCGCAGCATAAAGTAGCAGTTGAATCGTTGTTGTCCTAATGCAATAAAAGAGAGCAGGAGCGAGAGAGTGGGATTGTATCGGAATGAAGAAGGGGGTTTTGCTTGCCTGGTAGATCATCAGAGGCACCGCTCCACGATGTACTACTGGAGCACTCTCCGGAGCAGGACCTATCGAGAAGGAACGGTGTCGACAATCAATACACAAGCATATGCAACAATATGATGCATGAACATGGCATGAAGATGGGATGTTGTTTGAGCAAATGCAGATAGCATTCATTTGCATGAAGTCCATTTGAACCAAAGATTCAAATGCAACTCCAAAATAAGCCTTTATAAATGCCATTCATGTGTTTTCACCTATACATCAGGCATAAGTTGGTTTTTCATGCATGAAGCTAGTACAGATGGATAGATTGAATTTTTCTGATAATTTTTCATATATAAATTATTTCGATCTGAGCTACGGTTGAATTTATATGAATTTTTGAAGTTCTGGCTATTTTCTGGAATTTCTTATTTATTTTAATACCAGAAAATGAATAATTGCGTCAGCATGACAGTGGCATGACGTCAGCGAGTCAACCATGGCTGACCGGGTCAAACCTGACGTGTGGGGTCCACACATCAGTGTCATAGTGTTAAACGGAGGGGTTTTTACTAATCTAATTAAAATTAGTGGTGTTGGACCCATCTGTTAGTGTCTAGTTAAATGGTGATTAGCATTAAGCTAATCACCTGGTAGGTCGGGCCCGCACATCAGGCCGGCGAGGTCATCGCCGGCGACCTCTGGACGCGGCGGTGTCCGCGATTCAGGCCACGGGGGCGACGGCTAAGGGCACCGGGGCACAGCCCGGGCTCACGCGCATCCAGGGGAGGCGACGGGAGGACGTGGGGTGGCCGGAGCACGGCTACGGGCGGGAGTGGGCTGCAGGGCACGGGGAGGCTGCGAGTGGGTCCGCTCGACTTGCCAGAGTGCACTGAGTGCAACGGCGAGCACGGCTGCGAGCTGCGGCGGCTGTGGCCACGACGGCGAGGAGCTGCGGCGGCGTTGGCTTCGGCCATGGTGGAAACAACGGCTACGACGCGGGAACGAGGGGGAGAAGAGAGGGGAAATGGGGATATGCTCACGACAATCACGCGGAGGAGCACAGCGGGCTCGGGGGAGACCTGGTGACGGCGAATCGACGGCGGCGGACGGCGGAGCCCGAGGAGGAAGACGATGGCGATGGCGGCGTTCCAGGGCATCTGACGCTGTGCGTCTCGACAAGGAGTCGTAGCCCACAGCGGCGGGGCGCATGGGCACGATGGTGAGGTGAGAGGGAGGCTGTGGCGGCGGCGGCGTGCGGCGGCGCTTTCCGGTGCGTTCGGGCGGGTCGAGAGAGAGGGATCCAGGGGAGGAGGGAGAACGAGAGAGAGAGAGAGAGAGAGAGAGAGAGAGAGAGAGAGAGAGAGAGAGAGAGAGAGAGAGAGAGAGAGAGAGAGATGCGGGGCGGCGCATGGCGATGTTCGGGACGGCGTGGCCGAGGGGAGGACAGTCTTGTGGCGTGGCGGCACGGCCACGCCTGGCCGCCACACGCCTCTGGGTGGGAGGTGGAGGACGACTGGCACGACCAGCTGGGCCGCACAGTGCCATGCCTCAGGTGAGCACAGGTAAGCTTTCTTTCTATTTTGTTTCTGTTTTCTATTTCTGAGATTTGTTTCTGCTTAAAAATAATACTAAACTAATTTATTTCCTTATGCCAATTTTTGTAGGAGCTAATGGTATTATTTCAGAGCTCCTCAACAACTAGCATAATTTTTGGACATATATTATTTATATAACATATATATATCCAAACAAAATAATTATGCATTAATTCCAAATGGCCAAAATAAATATTTATGAGCTCCTGGAAATATTTGTTAGAATTTTACCTCTGACCAACATTTTCAGAGAGCAACATGAACATTTTCTTGGACCCTTTTGGAGCAATTTTTATCTGGGTTATTTCCAGAAATAATTTCTGAGGGTTTCACAAATCCCCATTTCAAATTTAAATGAAATTTAAACATGATGCACACATGAAGGGCTAGCCTAGGTCATACCAGAACTAGGGATGTAACAGACGAGCACTGAACCAAGGGGAGATAGTTCCGGAGGCACCCCAAGGCGACATTCCAGGCGCTGGGCGCATGGGGGGCAAGACTCCCATGGGCTCTAATGCCGGGGGCAACAAGTTTAGGCCCCAGCCGAATACTGTGCCGGAACCTCCAGTGGTTCCGGATTCTGTCAGGCGATCCCTCACTAAGGGGGGCGAGCTGTCTGTGCCGATGGCCTTTGTCCATCCATAGGCATTAGACAATTTGCTGGAAGCGCTTCGCGGCGCTTCCATTGACGAAGAGCATTGCACTATCATGAGTGCGGTGGTCGAGAAGGTTCGGTCCACCAAAAGCAGACTGACTGAAGCCCGTGCCAGCCTCCTTACAGGCTTTGAGGTAAGTAATCAAATTATGAGAAAATGTTACAACATAGACAGTAGCCCCTGATGCTCTGTTTGGTGTTCGCAAAGAAAGGCTGAACGAAGGATCAAATAATAATCACAGGAGTCTAATCAGAATATGTCTATGTGAATAAGAAGGCTTCGCTGTTGGCCGGTGCCGCTCGTACGGCGGAGGTCTCCGCACTAAAGCGGGACCTTGAGCGGTCCGAGGAAGAGCTCGGCCTTACTAAGATGCAGCTCGAAGAGAACAAAGGTAAGTGATACCCCGTCTGTATATTGATAAAGAAAAAAGAAGGTGGTTGTTAGATCATAGGATCGTCATGAATTTTGCTAGGAGCCACGACCGAAGTGGCGGCCCTGAAGAAGGCACTGTCCGAGGCCGAAGACAAAGCGGCCAAGGAGCGCACCGAGCGCGAGAAGCAAGAGGCCCGAGTCGGCGAGGTTTAGCAAGAGCTCCAGGATTTTGTCAAGAAATACGAGTCCTTGGAGCGCGACTATAAGACGCAATGGTCCGAGCTTGTAAAGGCCCTCGAGAATGCACAAAATGCCAAGGGTGAAGCCCAAAAGGCCCTCCAGGAGATTCAGGCGGTCAAGACGATAGCGGCGGGTAAGGCATTCATTATGCAAAGCAAGCATGTGAAGGAAACATTCCTTTTACTTACCCAAATTCGGAGCTCTCCAGGAGCGTTCACAGATCTACCCAGCAGCGTATCGGATGCCGTGGAGTTCTACCGGGCCGAGGAAGGGAGCTCGACGGAGAAGTTGTTCTGGTCTCATTATACCGGGACCGAACATCCGATGCCCTTGAGCGACTAGTTGAAGCAACTGGTCGAGCTTCACAAGGCGGATGAACTGGCCATGAAGGGTCTCATAGTCCGGATGTGGCCTGGCGAGCCCCTTCCTGGCAGCTACTTCGGCCTGGTAAATCGGCTTGCAAATGCATGCCCATGGTTTGAAGTCATAAAGCGGTCCGTCTACATTGAAGGTGCGCGTAGGGCCTTTGCCCGGGCGAAAGTGCACTGGGCGAAGATGGACACCGAAAAGCTGGTGAAGGAGGGGCCGCCGGAGGGCAAGGAGCATCGCCACCCCGAAAAGTATTATGACAGTGTTCTGAAGGGTGCTCGCCTTGTGGCGGAGGAATGTGCTAAGGATGTAATATTTGAATGAATGTACTCATGTGATCCTGTAATATGAAAACGAGTTCACGTGCGCTATATAACGCTTGTTGATTTAAAATATTACCTTCTGTGCGGCCGTTTATAAAATTTGGGAGTTGGCTAGTCGTCGGCTTCTGCCCCCATGTAACTAGTACTGAGGTGTTCGGGATAGATCTTAAACACTCTTTATCCAAAAAAATTGGTCCTTTAAGGAGGTGTTTAGCGCAGCGAACAAGGCAATCGGACTATAAAGCTTTATCACTCTCACTTAGCCATAGAAGTCTACAATTTTAAATTTCAGCGAAGCCCGTAGTATTCGGAAGGCCGAACTTGGGGCGCTATGTACGCCTAAATGGGACAAGGCCGACTCCTCACCCAAAGCGGAAAAAATCTTTAAGGATTTGAGACCGCTCGAACAGCGACCAGCTCTCGCCGCATCATGACAGTTAGTTTTCAGCTTTCTCTACTGAGGTGCTCGTCCGGAAGAACCGGGACACAATCGCAGTAGTTCTCCCAGCGCTACCTTAGTCGATATAGCGGAACGTAAGGTACCAAAACATGTGAGCCGGGCAAACCCAACTATTGACCCAAGACATGATTCGGAGCTGATGCATATAATGCTATAAGTTCGGGGTGCCGCACTGTCGAAAGTGTTCACACTTTTCTTGCCGTATTATGGGGTACACTGAAGCCCCTGGCGCACTGGACATATCAGAATGTACGGGTGCAATTTGTCGTAAATGAGCAGACAGGGAAAAAAAATGAAGGAATGCAATAATAAGCTAATGCTGTACATTGTTATTTAAATGATACGACAAAGCGTATGAATACAAGTAGTGCAATAAGTAAAAATAGGACTATTTGACATGTCCTATCCAAGGGCAAGCTGCGTGTGGGTATGTAAAATAGGTATAGCGATCGTTATCAGAGACCACCTGGGGATTCCTTGTACGCCAAAGCTTCTTGCTTCCTTGGTGTTTCCTTCCCGTGACGGGTCCGATAATCAGGCGATCGGAGAGGGCCTTCAGATAATAGGGGCCTGAAAGGAAGAAATGTTAAAGATATACAGGTCCTGGGGTGGTTGAGCCGCATTGTGGGACGTGCCATAGTCGTGCCTTCGCCTATGCCCATGGTATCTTGAGTGCGTAATTATGTACGCGCGGCGCAAATTTCGCCGCTTGACTGGGAATGGGACGGAGGCCAAATTGCTAGGAGAGCTCTGAACGTGCCGGGCGATCCTGTTGCAGGGTACTCCAGACTCGCTTGAAGGTGTCCGGGGGCTTTTTCGCCGAATTGGCGGTTTGTCTCAGGAGGCTTCTTTGCACTTCTGCCACGAGGGCTGCAGTGTGCTCCTCCGTACGGAGCGAGCGTTCTGTGTTTCCATTAACTGTTATAATGAGCTTGACGTATGTATAATGCGGTACCGCATTGAATTTGGCGAATGCGGTTCGTCCGAGTAGTGCGTGATAGCCACTGCGGAAGGGGACGATATCGAAGATTAACTCCTCGCTTTGGAAGTTGTCCGTAGATCCGAAGACCACTTCCAGTGTGATTGAGCCCGTGCAACAGGCCTCTACACCCGGTATGACACCTTTAAAGGTGGTTTTGGTGGGTTTGATCCTCGAGGGGTCTATACCCATTTTGCGCATTGTATCCTGATAGAGCAGGTTCAGGCTGCTGCCACCATCCATTAGGACTCGACTGAGGTGAAATCCGTCAATGATGGGGTCAAGGACCAATGCGGCAGAACCGCCATGACGGATACTGGTGGGATGGTCCTGCGATCGAAAGTGATCGGGCAAGAAGACCATGGGTTGAACTTTGGGGCGATCGCTCCATCGCATAGACGCCCCTTAGGGCACGCTTCGCTCCCGCTTAGGAATATGGGTTGCGATATCATGTTCACCGCTTTCACTTGGGGAGGAAATTTCTTCGTCCTCCTGTGTTCGGCGGCCGGGGCTCCTCCTCGTCGTTGCTATGTAGCCCCTTTTCCTTGTTTTTGGCATTCAACTTGCCGGCCTGTTTGAACACCCAGCATTCTCTATTGGTGTGGTTGGCTGGTTTATCGGGGGTGCCGTGAATTTGACACGAGCGATCGAGTATGCGGTCCAAATGGATGGGCCCAGATTGCTTCTTTTGAACGACTTTTTCCGCTGACCGGATTTAGAGCCACTGAATCCGGCATTGGTTGCCGTGTCTTCGGCGTTGTCGCCGTTGTTGCGGCGCTTGTGTCTGTTGCGATGTGGCCTGCCGTTGCTATCTTTGGCATCTGAATTGCCAGGGTCTCTTGATGTGTTGTTGCTGCGAGCCAGCCAGCTGTCCTCGCCCGCACAAAAGCGGGTCATGAGTGTCGTGAGGGCTGCCATGGACTTCGGCTTCTCTTGGCGAGGTGTCGTGCAAGCCACTCGTCATGGATGTTATGCTTAAATGCCGCTAAGGCCTCGATCCGGACAATCGACAATTTGGTTCTTTTAGTTAGGAACCGAGTCCGAATTTCTGGCTGATTCCCCTGGCTGTTGGGTTATGTGACTCAAGTCATCGGCATCCGGTGGTCGCACATAAGTGCCTTGGAAGTTGTCAAGGAATGCGTCTTCCAAATTCTCCCAACTGCCAATGGAGTTTGCCGGCAGGCTATTCAGCCAATGCCGCTACCGCCCTTTGAGTTTTAGTGGGAGGTACTTGATGGCATGTAGATCGTCATTGCGGGCCATGTGGATGTGGAGGAGGAAATCTTCAATCCATACCGCGGGGTCTGTTGTACCATCATATGATTCAATGTTCACGGGTTTAAACCTTCTGGGAATTCGTGATCCATTACTTCGCCAGTGAAGCATAGGGGGTGTGCGGCGCCTCTGTGCCGGGCTATGTCACGACGCAGTTCATACGAGTCTTGTCTGCTGTATTCGGCCCGGCCGGATTTTCTTTTAGTATATCCGGCGTGACGGTCGTCGTCACGCGTTGGGGCGTGCCCCCGTGATCCGTAGATCGATCTTGTATGTCCTGTTTGTTTTCCAATACGTCTCGCAGGTCCTGCGTGTTGCCCCGGGCCTTGGTGTTTTTGTTTGACTGGCGACGGGGTGCGGGCTGGACTTCGGGCTGATATGCCGCTTTGTCTCGGCCACGAGGTGGCCAGTCAGCCGCATCATACACTGGAAGTGTAGGCTTTAATGCTTCCTCCTCGAGTTGGGGTAGCAACCTGCGCTTTGGGTAACTTTTGGTTGGGTGCTCAAGTTCGTATTTCTTGGTCAGCTTGAAGCTGTTGTTGCTTTTTCTTCAGGCTTTTTGCTATGGCTATAAGCCGGCGCTTGAAGCACTCCTGCTCGACGGGATCCTTAGGCACGATAAATTCTTCGTCGCCGAGGCTCACCTGTTCTTCGGAGAGGGGCATGTAATTGTCATCCTTTGTTTGTCTGTCTGCTGCCTGTTCCTTAGGGCTAGCTTGCCCATCCTCCCGCTCGAAGCCTGGCTGGAGGGGATTGTCTTCGTCTTTGGCACTATCCGCAGCGTTATTGTCTCTCGTGCCGGTATCGCTGCTTTTGCTATGGCGGGGCTTAGAGCGGCGCCGATGATGCCGGTGCTTAGATTGCTTCTCGAGGATATTATCCTCCGCTGCCTTATTGCCATCGCTTTGTTTGGGGGTGTCCACCATGTATATATCATATGATGAGGTGGCAGTCCAGCACCCTGTGGGTGGTGGTTCCTGTTCTTCTCCTACATCGTCATCCATACCGTCGATGTCTTCGGAGCCAAAATCGAGCATGTTGGCTAAGTCGTCGACAGTGGCTATTAAGTGGGTGGTGGGTGGGGAACGAATTTCTTCGTCGTCCGTTTCCCACTCAAGCCGGACATAGTTCGGCCAAGGGCCTCCTGACAATGAGAGAGACCTTAATGAATTTAGCATGTCGCCCAGGGGCGAGTGCTGAAAGATATCCACCGAGGAAAACTCCATGATCGGTGCCCAATCTGATTCGATCACATTCGAGCCTGTGGTCGGGACGAATCCAAGGGTCCGCAACACAGGTCTCATAGGAGGTGAAGTCAGATTCGACTCTATCGCCACGTTCGTGAGGCCTCCGTGGAGGGTCCATCCACCTGCCCCTGGACGGCGCGATCTGCTCCGGATTGAGGTGAAGGAAATATGCCCTAGAGGCAATAATAAAGTTATTATTTATTTCCTTATATCATGATAAATGTTTATTATTCATGCTAGAATTGTATTAACCGGAAACATAATACATGTGTGAATACATAGACAAACAGAGTGTCACTAGTATGCCTCTACTTGACTAGCTCGTTGATCAAAGATGGTTAAGTTTCCTAGCCATTGACATGGGTTCTCATTTGATTAATGGGATCACATCATTAGGAGAATGATGTGATTGACATGACCCATTCCGTTAGCTTAGCACACGATCATTTAGTATGTTGCTATTGCTTTCTTCATGACTTATACATGTTCCTATGACTATGAGATTATGCAACTCCTGCCATCGGAGGAACACTTTGTGTGCTACCAAACGTCACAACGTGAATCGGGTGATTATAAAGGTGTACTACAGGTGTCTCCAAAGGTACTTGTTGGGTTGGCGTATTTCGAGATTAGGATTTGTCACTCCGATTGTCGGAGAGGTATCTCTGGGCCCTCTCGATAATGCACATCACATAAGCCTTGCAAACATTGCAACTAATGAGTTAGTTGCAAGATGATGTATTACGGAACGAGTAAAGAGACTTGCCGGTAACGAGATTGAACTAGGTATTGATATACCGACAATCGAATCTCGGGCAAGTAACATACCGATGACAAAGGGAACAACGTATGTTGTTATGCGGTCTGACCGATAAAGATCTTCGTAGAATATGTGGGAGTCAATATGAGCATCCAGGTTCCGCTATTGGTTATTGATTGGAGACGTGTCTTGGTCATGTCTACATAGTTCTCGAACCCGTAGGGTCCGCACGCTTAACGTTTAGATGACAGTTATATTATGAGTTTATATGTTTTGATGCACCGAAGGTTGTTTGGAGTCCCGGATGTGAACACGGACATGGCGAGGAGTCTTGAAATGGTCGAGACATAAAGATTGATATATTGGACGACTATATTCGGACACCGGAAGTGTTCCGGGTGATTTCGGAGAAAACCGGAGTGCCGGAGGGTTACCGGAACCCCCCGGGGAGAAGTAATGGGCCTTATGTGCCTTAGTGGAGAGAGAGAGAGGGCTGGCCTAGGGCAGGCCACGCGCCCCTTCCCCTCTGGTCCTAAATGGACTAGGAGAGGGGGGGGGGGCGGCGCCCCCCTTTACTTCTCCCTCTCCCCTTCCTTTCCCCTTCCTAGTAGGAGTAGGAAAGAGGGGAGTCCTACTCCTACTAGGAGGAGGACTCCTCCTCCTGGCGCGCCATAGAGGGCCGGCCGGCCTCCCCCTTTCTCCTTTATATACGGGGTAGGGGGGCACCCTAGAGACACAAGAATTGATCATTGATCTCTTAGCCGTGTGCGGTGCCCCCCTCCACCATAGTCCACCTCAATAATACTGTCGCGGTGCTTAGGCGAAGCCCTGCGTCGGTAGAACATCAACATCGTCACCACGCCGTCAGTCGACGGAACTCTTCCTCAACACTTTGGCTGGATCGGAGTTTGGGGATGTCATCGAGCTGAACGTGTGCTGAACTCGGAGGTGCGGTGCATTCGGTACTTGATTGGTCGGATCGTGAAGACGTATGACTACATCAACAGCATTGTGCTAACGCTTCCGCTTTCGGTCTACGAGGGTACGTAGACAACACTCTCCCCTCTTGTTGCTATGCATCACCATGATCTTGCGTGTGCGTAGGAATTTATTTGAAATTAGTATGTTCCCCAATAGTGGCATCCGAGCCAGGTCTTATACGTTGATGTTATATGCACGAGTAGAACACAAGTGAGTTGTGGGCGATATAAGTCATACTACTTACCAGCATTTCATACTTTGGTTCGGCGGTATTGTTGGATGAAGCGGCCCGGACTGACATTACACGTACGCTTACGCGAGACTAGTTCTACCGACGTGAGCACTCGCTTACAGGTGGTGGCGGTGTCGGCTTCTCAACTTTAGTTGAACCAAGTGTGGCTACGCCCGGTCCTTGCGAAGGTTAAAACAGCACCAACTTGACAAACTATCGTTGTGGTTTTGATTCGTAGGTAAGAGCGGTTCTTGCTAAGCCCGTAGCAGCCACGTAAAACTTGCAACAACAAAGTAGAGGACGTCTAACTTGTTTTTGTAGGGCATGTTGTGATGTGATATGGTCAAGACATGATGCTGAATTTTATTGTATGAGATGATCATGTTTTGTAACCGAGTTATCGGCAACTGGCAGGAACCATATGGTTGTCGCTTTATTGTATGCAATGCAATCGCCCTATAATGCTTTACTTTATCACTAAGCGGTAGCGATAGTCGTAGAAGCATAAGATTGGCGAGACGACAACGATGCTACGATGGAGATCAAGGTGTCGCTACCGGTGACGATGGTGATCATGGAGGTGTTTGAGATGGAGATCACAAGCACAAGATGATGATGGCCATATCATATCACTTATATTGATTGCATGTGATGTTTATCTTTTATGCATCTTATCTTGCTTTGATTGACGGTAGAATTATAAGATGATCTCTCACTAAATTTCAAGATGAAAGTGTTCTCCCTGAGTATGCACCGTTGCCAAAGTTCGTCGTGCCCAGACACCACGTGATGATCGGGTGTGATAAGCTCTACGTCCATCTACAACGGGTGCAAGCTAGTTTTGCACACGCGGAATACTCGGGTTAAACTTGACGAGCCTAGCATATGCAGATATGGCCTCGGAACACTGAGACCGAAAGGCCGAGCGTGAATCATATAGTAGATATGATCAACATAGTGATGTTCACCATTGAAAACTACTCCATTTCACGTGACGATCGGTTATGGTTTAGTTGATTTGGATCACGTGATCACTTAGAGGATTAGAGGGATGTCTTTCTAAGTGGGAGTTCTTAAGTAATATGATTAATTGAACTTAAATTTACCATGAACTTAGTACCTGATAGTATCTTGCTTGTCTATGTTGTAGATAGATGGCCCATGCTATTGTTCCGTTGAATTTTAATGCGTTCCTTGAGAAAGCAAAGTTGAAAGATGATGGTAGCAATTACACGGACTGGGTCCGTAACTTGAGGATTATCCTCATTGCTGCACAGAAGAATTACGTCCTGGAAGCACCGCTGGGTGCCAGGCCTGGAAGCACCGCTGGGTGCCAGCCTGCTGCAGGAGCAACACCAGATGTTATGAACGTCTGGCAGAGCAAAGCTGATGACTACTCAATAGTTCAGTGTGCCATGCTTTACGGCTTAGAACCGGGACTTCAACAACGTTTTGAACGTCATGGAGCATATGAGATGTTCCAGGAGTTGAAGTTAATATTTCAAGCAAATGCCTGGATTGAGCGATATGAGTCTCCAATAAGTTCTATAGCTGCAAGATGGAGGACAATAGTTCTGTCAGTGAGCATATACTCAAGATGTCTGGGTATAATAATCACTTGATTCAATTGGGAGTTAATCTTCCGGATGATAGCGTCATTGATAGAATTCTCCAATCACTGCCACCAAGCTACAAGAGCTTCGTGATGAACTATAATATGCAAGGGATGGATAAGACTATGCCCGAGCTCTTCGCAATGCTAAAGGCTGCGAGGTAGAAATCAAGAAGGAGCATCAAGTGTTGATGGTCAACAAGATCACTAGTTTCAAGAAAAAGGCAAAGGGAAGAAGAAGGGAACTTCAAGAAGAATAGCAAACAAGTTGTCGATCAGAGAAGAAACCCAAGTCCGGACCTAAGCCTGAAATCGAGTGCTTCTACCGCAAGCGACTCGTCACCGAAGCGGAACTGCCCCAAGTATTTGGTGGATAAGAAGGATGGCAAAGTGAACAAAGGTATATGTGATATACATGTTATTGATGTGTACCTTACTAGAGCTCGCAGTAGTACACTGGTATTTGATACTGGTTCTGCTAATATTTGCAACTCAAACAGGAACTAAGGATTGCTTAACACTTGCCAAGGACGAGGTGACGATGCGCGTGGGAAATGGTTCCAAAGTCTATGTGATCGCGGTCGGCACGCTGCCTCTACATCTACCTTCGGGATTAATTTTAGACCTAAATAATTGTTATTTGGTGCCAGCATTGAGCATGAACATTATATCTGGATCTTGTTTGATGTGAGACGATTATTCATTTAAATCAGAGAATAATGGTTGTTCTATTTATATGAGTAATATCTTTTATGGTCATGCACCCTTGAAGAGTCGTCTATTTTTGATGAATCTCGATAGTAGTGATACACATATTCATAATGTTGAAGCCAAAATATGCAGAGTTGATAATGACAGTGCAACTTATTTGTGGCACTGCCGTTTAAGTCATATCGGTGTAAAGTGCATGAAGAAACTCCATACTGATGGACTTTTGGAACCACTTGATTATGAATCACTTGGTACTTGCGAACCGTGTCTCATGGGCAAGATGACTAAAATGTCGTTCTCCGGTACTATGGAGAGAGCAACAGATTTATTGGAAGTCATACATACAGATGTATGTGGTCCGATGAATGTTGAGGCCTGTGGCGGATATCGTTATTTTCTCACCTTCACAGATGATTTAAGCAGATATAGTTATATCTACTTAATGAAGCATAAGTCTGAAACATTTGAAAAGTTCAAAGAATTTCAGAGTGAAGTTGAAAATCATCGTAACAAGAAAATAAAGTTTCTACGATCTGATCGTGGAGGAGAATATTTGAGTTACGAGTTTGGTCTACATTTGAAACAATGCGGAATAGTTTCGCAACTCACGCCACCCGGAACACCACAGCGTAATGGTGTGTCCGAACGTCATAATCGTACTTTACTAGATATGGTACCATCTATGATGTCTCTTACTGATTTACCGCTATCGTTTTGGGGTTATGCTTTAGAGACGACCACATTCACATTAAATAGGGCACCATCGAAATCCGTTGAGACGACGCCTTATGAACTGTGGTTTTGCAAGAAACCAAAGTTGTCGTTTCCGAAAGTTTGGGGCTGCGATGCTTATGTGAAAAAGCTTCAACCTGATAAGCTCGAACCCAAATCGGAGAAATATGTCTTCATAGGATACCCAAAGGGGGCTGTTGGGTACACCTTCTATCACAGATCCTAAGGCAAGACATTCGTTTCTAAGAACGGATCCTTTCTAGAGAAGGATTTTCTCTCGAAAGAAGTGAGTGGGAGGAAAGTAGAACTTGATGAGGTAATAGTACCAGCTCCCTTATTGAAAGTAGTTCATCACGTAAACCAGTTTCGTGACACCTACACCAATTAGTGAAGAAGTTAATGATGATGATCATCAAACTTCAGATCAAGTTGTTACTGAACCTCGTAGATCAACCATAGTAAGATCCGCACCAGAGTGGTACGATAATCCTGTTCTGGAAGTCATGCTACTAGATCATGATGAACCTACAAACTATGAAGAAGCGATGGTGAGCCCAGATTCCGCAAAATGGCTTGAGGCCATGAAATCTGAGATGGGATCCATGTATGAGAACAAAGTGTGGACTTCGGTTGACTTGCCCGATGATCGACAAGCAATTGAGAATAAATGGATCTTCAAGAAGAAGACTGACGCTGACGGTAATGTTACTGTCTACAAAGCTCGACTTGTTCCAAAAGGTTTTCGACAAGTTCAAGGATTGACTACGATGAGACTTTCACCCATAGCGATGCTTAAGTCCGTCTCAATCATGTTAGCAATTGCCGATTTTATGATTATGAAATTTGGCAAATGGATGTCAAAACTGCATTCTTGAATGGATTTCTAGAAGAAGAGTTGTATATGATGCAACCGGAAGGTTTTGTCGATCCAAAGGTGCTAACAAAGTGTGCAAGCTCCAACGATCCATTTATGGACTGGTGCAAGCCTCTCGAGTTGGAATAAACGCTTTGATAGTGTGATCAAAGCATTTGGGTTTATACAGACTTTTGGAGAAGCCTCAGATTTACAAGAAAGTGAGTGGGAGCTCTCTAGCATTTCTAATATTATATGTGGATGACATATTGTTGATTGGAAATGATATAGATTTCTGGATGACATAAAGGGATACTTGAATAAGAGTTTTTCAATGAAAGACCTCGGTGAAGCTGCTTACATATTGGGCATTAAGATCTATAGAGATAGATCAAGACGCAAAGCACATACCTTGACAAAGTTTTGAAGAAGTTCAAAATGGATCATGCAAAAAAGGGTTCTTGCCTGTGTTACAAGGTGTGAAGTTGAGTAAGACTCAATGCCCGACCACTGCAGAAGATAGAGAGAAAATGAAAGATGTTCCCTATGCTTCAGCCATAGGCTCTATCATGTATGCAATGCTGTGTACCAGACCTGATGTGTGCCTTGCTATAAGTCTTGGCAGGAAGGTACCAAAGTAATCCAGAGTGGATCATCGACAGCGGTGCAGTTCTAAACAAAGCGCCGTGGCGGGATCTACATGTGAAGCGGAGTACATAGCTGCTTCGAAGCAGCAAATGAAGGAGTCTGGATGAAAGAGTTCATTTCCGATCTAGGTGTCATACCTAGTGCATCGGGACCGATGAAGATCTTCTCGTGACAATACTTGGTGCAATTGCCTTGGCAAAGGAATCCAGATTTCACAAGAGGACCAAGCACATCAAGAGACGCTCAATTCCATTCGGGACCAAGTCCAAGTGGGAGACATAGAGATTTGCAAAATACATACGGATCTGAATGTTGCAGACCGCTGACTAAGCCTCTTCCACGAGCAAAACATGATCAGCACCAAGACTCCATGGGTGTAAGGATCATTACTTTGTAATCTAGATTATTGACTCTAGTGCAAGTGGGAGATCAAGGAAATATGCCCTAGAGGCAATAATAAAGTTATTATTTATTTCCTTATATCATGATAAATGTTTATTATTCATGCTAGAATTGTATTAACCTGAAACATAATACATGTGTGAATATATAGACAAACAAGATGTCACTAGTATGCCTCTATTTGACTAGCTTGTTAATCAAAGATGGTTATGTTTCCTAACCATGAACAAGGAGTTGTTGTTTGATTAACAAGGTCACATCATTAGTTGAATGATCTGATTGACATGACCCATTCAGTTAGCTTAACACTTGATCGCTTAGTATGTTAATGCTTTCTTCATGACCCATACATGTTCCTGTAACTATGAGATTATGCAACTCCTGCTTACGGAGGAACACTTTGGTACTACCAAACGTCACAACGAATCGGGTGATTATAAAGGAGTACTACAGGTGTCTCCAAAGGTACTTGTTGGGTTGGCGATTTCGAGATTAGGTTTTGTCACTCCGATTGTCGGAGAGGTATCTCTAGGCCTTCTCGGTAATACACATCACATAAAGCCTTGCAAGCATTGCAACTAAAGAGTTAGTTGTGAGATGATGTATTACGGAACGAGTAAAGAGACTTTCCCGAACGAGATTAAACTAGGTATTGGATACCGACGATCGAATCTCGGAAAGTAACATACCGATGACAAAGGGAACAACGATGTTGTTATGCGGTTTGACCGATAAAGATCTTCGAGAATATGTAGGAACCAATATGAACATCCGGTTCCGCTATTGGTTATTGACCGAGAATAGTTCTAGGTCATGTCTACATAGTTCTCGAACCGTAGGGTCCGCACGCTTAAGGTTTCAATGACGGTTATTATGAGTTTATGTATTTTGATGTACCAAGGAGTTCGGAGTCCCGATGTGATCACGGACATGACGAGGAGTCTCAAATGGTCGAGACATAAAGATTGATATATTGAAGGTTATATTCGACACCGAAAGGTTCCGAAGTTTCCGGAGAAATCGGAGTGCCGAGGGGTTACCGAACCCCGGGAAGTTATGGGCCTTATTGGGCCAAGAGGGAGAGAGAGGGCTGCACCAAGAGGTGGTGCGCCTCCATGGGGAGTCCGACTGACTAGGAGGGGGGCGAGCCCCCTTCCTCTCCCTCTCCCTCTCTTTCCTTTCCCTTCCTCTTCCTAGTAGGATTAGGAAAGGGAGTCCTACTCTACTAGGAGGAGGACTCCCCCCTTGGTGCGCCCCAAGGCTGGCCGCCCTCCCCTTGCTCCTTTATATCACGAGGCAGGGGGCACCCTAGACACACAAGTTGATCTACGGATCGCTCCTTAGCTGTGGCGGTGCCCCCTCCACCATATTCCACCTCGGTCATATTGTAGCGGTGCTTAGGCGAAGCCCCGCGACGGTAGAACATCAAGTTCGCACCACGCCGTCAGGTCGACGGAACTCCTTCCCGACGCTTTGCCGGATCGGAGCTCGGGATCGCCATCGAGCTGAACGTGTGCCAAGAACTCGGAGGTGCCGAGTAACGGTATTTGGATCGGTCGGATCGTGAAGACGCACGACTACATCAACAAGTAATATAACGCCCGCTTTCGGTCTCACGAGGGTACGTGGACGGACACTCTCCCCTCTCGTTGCTATGCCATCACCATGGTCTTGCGTGATCGTAGGAAAATTTTTGAAATTACTACGTTCCCCAACACCAGCAACACAGGTCTCATAGGAGGTGAAGTCAGTATTCGGCTCTATCGCCGCTGAGTGTGCGGCCTCCGTGGTGGCATCCATCCACCAGTCACCGGACGTCGCGATCTGCTCCAGATCGAGGGCTAGAGTTGCCACAGGTGTGATCTCCCAAACACTGTCCGGCGGCAGAGCTAAGTCTTGCTCGTCGTGACTGTGTGGCACACCTGACACGGGCTCGAATCCGTCGAAGATCAAGTATCCGCGGATGTCGACAGTATAGTTCAAGCTTCCAAACCTGACCTGATGGCCAGGGGCGTAGCTCTCGATCTACTCCAGATAGCCAAGCGAGTTGGCCCGTAGTACGAAGCCGCCGAATACGAAGATCTGTCCGGGGAGAAAAACCTCTTCATGGATCGCATCGTTGCCGATGATCGAAGGAACCATCGAGCCTTTATCGTGACGGCACAGTGGAACTCTCAATGAAAGCACCAATTTCGGTGTCAAAACCGGCGGATCTCGGGTAGGGGGTCCCGAACTGTGCGTCTAAGGAGGATGGTGATAGGAGGCGGGGGACACAATGTTTACCCAGGTCCGGGCCCTCTCAATGGAGGTAATACCCTACTTCCTGCTTGATTGATCTTGATGATATGAGTATTACAAGAGTTGATCTACCACAATATCGTAGAGGCTAAACCCTACAAGCTAGCCTATGATTATGATTGTTGTCGTCCTACGGACTAAACCCTCCGGTTTATATAGACACCAGAGGGGGCTAGGGTTACACAGAGTCGGTTACAAGGGAGGAGATCTACATATCCGAATTGCCAAGCTTGCTTTCCACGCAAACGAGAGTCCCACTCGGACACGGGACGAAGTCTTCAATCTTGTATCTTCATAGTCCAACAGTCCGGCCGAAGTATATAGTCCGGTAGTCCGAGGACCCCCTTATCCAGGACTCCCTCAAGGGGCCCCCTTATTCTTCTTCTTCCTTGACCTCCTCCCTAGATGGGAGAAGGGTTTCCCCTCTGGTCCTTGGCCTCCATGGCATGGGAGGGGCGAGAGCCCCTACGAGATTGGATCTGTCTCTCTCTCTGTTTCTGCGTTCTTGGTCCTCTGCCCTTTCACTGTTTCGTATATATATGAAGATTCGTAACTCTGATTTGATTGAAACCTTCACTCAGATTTTTCTCCAAAAATTAGCTTTCTTGCGGCAAAAGAATAGCAGCAACCGCCTTACGAGGGCCCCACAAGGGTCAGGGGTGCGCCCCTGCCTCGTGGCCACCTCGGGCACCATATCGCGTTGATTCTTCTTCCCATATTCTCCAAATATTCCAAAAATATTCTCCGTCCATTTTTATCCCGTTTGGATTCCGTTTGATATGTGTTTTCTGCGAAACATAAAACATGCAACAAACAGGAACTGGCACTGGGTCAATATGTTAGTCCCAAAAATAATATAAAAAGTTGTCGAAAGTATATGAAAGTTGTAGAATATTGGCATGGAACAATAAAAAATTATAGATACGACGGAGTCGTATCACGAGGGTATGTAGACACACTCTCCCCGCTCGTTGCTATGCATCTCCTAGATAGATCTTGCATGATCGTAGGTAAACTTTTCGAAATACCATGTTCCCCAACACATACCTAGTAGCTAGAAGGCTTCTTATCTCTGTTTGATTCTCAATACCATGTTCTCCTTGATGTTCTTGGAGATCTATTCGATGTAATCTTCTTTTTTAGTGTGTTTGTCGAGATCCGATGAATTATGGATTTATGATCAGCTTATCTATTAATATTATTTTAATCCTCTCTGAATTCTTTTATGCATGATTTGATATCTTTGTAATTCTCTTCGAACTATTGGTTCAGTTTGGCCAACTAGATTGGTTTTTCTTTCCATGGGAGAGGTGCTTAGCTTTGGGTCAATCTTGCGGTGTCCTCACCCGTGACAGTAGGGGTAGCGAGGCACGTATGTATTGTTGCCATCAAGGATAAAATAGATGGGGTTTACATCATATTGCTTGAGTTTATTCCTCTACATCATGTCAGCTTACTTAAAGCATTACTCTGTTCTTCATGAACTTAGTACTCTAGATGCAGGCAGGAGTCGGTCGATGTGTGGAGTAATAGTAGTAGATGCAGGCAGGAGCCGGTCTACTTGACATGGACGTGATGCCTATATTTCATAATGATTGTCTTAGATATCGTCATAACTTTGCTTTTTTCTATCAATTGCTCAACAACAATTTGTTCACCCACCGTATTATTTGCTATCTTGAGAGAAGCCTCTAGTGAAACCTATGGCCCTGGGTCTATTTTCCATCATATAAGTTTCTGATCTACTCTTTTGCAATCTTTTACTTTCCGATCTATAAACCAAAAACCCCAAAAATATTTACTTTATCTTTTGTTTAGTTTTATCTATATCTATCACATCTCACTTTCGCAAGTGACCGTGAAGGGATTGACAACCCCTTTATCACGTTAGGTGCAAGTGTTTGATTTTTTCTGTAGGTATTGGTGATTTGTGCGTTGTCTCCTATTGGATTGATACCTTTGTTTTCTGACTAAGGGAAATACTTATCTCTACTTTGTTGCATCACCATTTCCTCTTCAAGGGAAAAACCAATGCAAGCTCAAGAAGTAGCACGAATTTGCGCACCTTTGGGACCAAGGTCAATCCGACTAAGTGTACATTTGGTGTACCAGCAGGCAAATTAGTCGGTTTCCTCGTTTCTGAACATGGGATCGATGCTAATCCTAGGAAGATCGGGGCCATCGTCTGAATGAAGCAACCAGAATGTCTCCACGGTGTACAGCACCTTACAGGTTGCCTGGTTGCCCTGAGCAGATTCATCTCAAGACTCGGTGAAAAAGCCATGTTGATTTTCCAATTTATGAAGAAGTCAGATAGGTTCCAATGGACTCTCAAAGTGCAGGCTGCATTCCAGGAACTTAAAGCCCTGCTTTCCACCCAGCCGGTGCTAGCTGCTACGAGCAGAAAAGAGCCTTTCCTCCAATACATCGCAACCACAGGCCGAGTGGTTAGCACGATTCTCACCGTGGAATAGGAAGAACAAGGCAAAACCTTCAAGCTCCAACGACCAGTCTAGTACATCTCCGAAGTCATGACCCCTTCCAAGCAAAGGTATCCGCACTATCAGAAGCTAGTATATGAAATCTACCTAACTGCAAAGAAGGTGGCGCACTACTTCCAGGAACACTCAGTCACGGTGATAAGTGACACCCCTCTGTCAGAGATCATGAGTAACAGAGATGCCACGGCCCAAGTGGCAAGGTGGGTCATCGAGCTCCATCCACTTGACATCAAGTTTGAAGCCAAGAAAGCCATCATGTCGCAAGCCCTGGTAGAGTTCCTCGCCGAATGGATTGAGCAAGAGCAACCCGTCCTGAGTGTTCCCGAACACTGGGCGATGTTCTTTGATAGCTCCAAGATGCTTCATGGCTTCGGAGCCGGAGTGGTCTTTGTGTCTCCTAAAGGCAACAAAAAAGTTATGTGCTTCAGATTCACTTTGACTCCTCCAATAACGAAGCCGAATACGAAGCTCTCCTATATGGGCTGCGAATGCCAATTTCTCTGGGAATTCACCGACTGATGGTCTATGGTGACTTGGACCTAGTAGTCAACAAAGTCATGAAAGAGTGGGATATCCGCAGTCCCGCGATGATGGGTTACTGCAACACCGTCAGAAAGATGCAGAAGCACTTTGAAGGGTTGGAACTCCATCATGTGCCACGCCTCAAGAACCAAGCAACTGTGCTTTGGTCAAGATGGGTTCAAACCGGAAGACAGTGCCCACAAATGTGTTCCTGGAACACCTGCACTCACCCACAATCAAGGAAGATCCTTTTGTGGAAGAGCCCCTGCAATAAGTCGGTCCTTCCAATCCTACTGTAGTATACATCCCTGTGGTAATCGACCTAGTCGAAGAGATCCTTGTTATCACTCCCAAGTGGATTGAAGCATACCTGGCTTACCTGCTCTGGCAGGAGCTCCCAGAATATGAAGCTGAAGCTCGCCAGATGGTCCGTCAATCTAAGGCATTCACCGTCATGGGGGACCAATTGTACAAGAAAAGCACGACCGGAGTCACTCAGCGATGCATATCACCAGAGGAAGGGCGACAAATTCAGCAGGAGATTCACTCCGGGACATGTGGGCATCACGCATCCTCTCGGACCCTGGTCGCCAAAGCATTCAGGGCTATGTTCTATTGGCGCCGAGCCAATGAAGCAGCCCGAGATATAGTGGATCAATGCGTCGGGTGCTAGTTTTACGTGAATCAATCGCACAAGTCGGCATCCTCTCCGAAGACTATTCCCCTCACTTGGCCATTCGCCGTCTGGGGACTCGACATGGCCGGCACTCTCCGGATTCGGGAAAGTGGTTTCACGCACCTGTTGGTGGCAGTCGACAAGTTTACCAAGTGGATCGAGGCCAAGCCAATAAAGAAGTTAGACTCAGCCACTGCCATTCAGTTCATCACAGAGATAATTTTCATATTCGGAGTCCCTCACAGCATCATCACTGACAACGGGTCTAAATTCGACTCGGACGAGCTCCGTGAGTTTTGCTACACCAAAGGCACTCGGGTCGATTACGCCTCTGTGGTGCACCCGTAGTCGAATGCGAAAGCCGAGCAAGCGAATGGACTCATACTCCAAGGATTAAAATCTCGCCTCATGCGCGACCTAACTCACACGGCAGGGGCCTAGTTGACCGACCTACCATCTGTCCTTTGAGGCCTGCGGACAACCCCGAATCGATCCACCAATCGCACCCCGTTCTTCATGGTGTATGGGTCAGAAGCAGTTTTATCGAGTGACTCGCTCCACAATTCTCCCCGAGTGGATCTTTACTCGGAGGCCAAAGCTGAAGAGGCAAGGCAGGATGGCCTCGACCTCAAGGACGAGGAGTGTGAGCTAGCACTTATAAGATCAACGTTGTACCAACAAGATTTGCGTCGCTACCACGATAGGCACGTCAGAGGGCATGCTTTCCAGGAAGGAGACCCGGTCCTCCGAGTGGATCAGCAGAAGCCTCACAAGTTGGCGCCCCCTTGGGAGGGGCCATTCGCCATATCAAAGGTCATGCACTTACAGACTCTACAACTTCGCCAAAGAATCATAAGAGCCCAGAGCTTGGAATGCGGAGGTGCTCCGCAAATTTTACACTTAAAATAAAACTTCTCCTTTCTAATAGTTAGTCCAAATGAACTTAGATGAATAAAAGTCTTGCTTTTCCCATATATCATCTAGTTCGACCTAGGGTCACATTTCACTCAGGTGACTAACTGCATTCGAAAACTAACACACCTCGAGTGGGTGAAGAGAGGAGAAGGCCTAGCCGCAAATCAGCTTTCGCCTAAGTTAAAAAAACAATCTGAGTGAGGATCTACTCCACACTCGGGGGCTAAGTTGCAGACTAGATTTCGCCTAAGTTAAAAAACAATCTGAGTGAGGATCTGCTCCACACTCGGGGCTTAGCCGCGAACCATCTTTCTCCTAAGTTAAAAAAACAATCCGAGTGAGGATCTTCTCCACACTCGGGGGCTTAGCTGTTAACTAGCTTTCGCCTAACATTTTGAGTGAGGATCCACTCCACACATGGGGGCTTAGCTGCAAACCAGTTTTCGCCTAGGTTAAAATACAATCCAAGTGAGGATTTGCTCCACACTCGGGGGCTTAGCTACGAACCAGCTTTCGCCTAAGTTCAAAATAAAATCCGAATGAGGATTTGCTCCACACTCATGGGCTTAGCTGCGAACAAGCTTTCGCCTAAGTTAAAACACAATCTAAGTGAGGATTTGCTCCACAACTGGAGCTTAGCTGCGAACCAGCTTTTTTCTAAGTTAAAAAACAATTCAAGTGAGTATCTGCTCCACACTCGGGGGCTTAGCTGTTAACCAGCTATCGCCTAACAATCCGAGTGAGGATCCACTCCACACTTGGGGGCTTAGTTGCAAACCAGTTTTCGTCTAAGTTAAAATACAATCCGAGTGAGGATTTGCTCCACACTCGAGGGCTTAGCTATGAACCATCTTTCGCCTAAGTTAAAAATACAATCCGAGTGAGGATTTTCTCCACACTCGGGGGCTTAGCTGCGAACCAACTTTTCTCTAGGTTAAAAATGCAATCCGAGTGGGGATCTGCTCCACACTCGGAGGCTTAGTCGTGAACCAGCTTTCGCCTAAGCAAAACAAAACACAAGAAGCAGATAGAGACTTAAAGGTTCTCAAATCAAAGATTCGATCCATCCGTATGTTTCAAAAGCAAAACAATCCTAGAGCGCGGCGAAGTATCTGATCACATCAACCACCCGGCATTCCTGGGGAAAATTAATCAAGTGTTTTAAGCGTCGGGCCGAGGACTGGCTGTATCAACGAAGATCTCAAGTCGATCCCGTCATTGATGCGTGTGGCGACTTTTGTGAAGCTCTTCATGAAATCCTCAAACTTGAGGTTCTTCTTGTTCATCACTCGGAGGCCCTTCAGCTTCTGCTCGTCCACGTTCTTGCAATGAATAGGGACGAGCGACAACGCCACATTGGCACCACTCCGAGCAGCTGCCGGGGAAAACAAACAGGGGCATGCATTTTCCCCTGACTCGTGCATGGACAAGCCAAGGCCGAGCCAAGATATACAAGAACCAAGAGATTCGAAGAACCAGCCTACAGATCAATGGAACCAAGATCGAGCCGAAGAAGCAGAATATCAACAAGAGAAGGGTCTCCCTTGCGGGGCAGGCGAGCCCAGCAAGGGGCAAGGCTACCACCAGAAGAAACCAAGAGAAGCACCCCGGCAGGGCCTGCCGGGGCTCACGGAGGAAGAGCCACCTTACCATCCACTCAAGCATGACCCACATCGTCAATCAGTGCGGTGCCAAGCCGCAAAGTGATCAAGTGGTAGCCATTCGCCACATCGTAGCCATTTCCTACAAGAGAAACCCGCAGATGACACCCGTCCTACGACGTGTCACGAGAACAGGCGCAGAGTAGGCGAGATAGCCCGGCAAGCCTTGCTGGGCAACCAATGATGTGACATTAAGCAGTGCATTTAATGCGCCCAGTCAGCCTGCAGAGTTAGGTATGATAGCACTGTTTGCTATCATATCACTGCATAATGATTACTTTGCCATTATGGTGACCCCTTGATCTATGAAAGGAGGCCCATGGCAATCCTAGAAGGGGTTAGAAGGTTGGATAACTCACAGCCCCATACGCGCGTAGTCGCTGCTGCCCCAAGGCAACCCCTACCGGGCAAGTGGACTACGCTCAACCACCACCTTTTCCACCATCAATCCACCAAAGTAGGAGTAGGGTTTTACGCCTCACGACGGCCCGAACCTGGGTAAATCGGTTGTGTGATCTCTGCCGTGCTGCCCCATGCCCCTCTGCTCTTTGTGCAATGCGTCGCCCCCCTACCGAACCAGCAAGGGACCTCCTGGTCCCATAGGTGGCCGTGGTTTCCCGCGATATCTTTGGTGCGCTAGGTAGGGGGGCTCTCTTGTGCAAATCCGAAGGCGTGCGCAGTGCGTCATTTTCACCACCATCGTCATCTTCGAGGACGCCATCGACCGTGGCACCCCCGAAGACACAGGAGCGAAGTGGGGCCATCCCCGCACCATTGTTGTTGATCCCCACACCTCACCGTAGGCACGACCATGGCAAAAATTGCCACTGATGGCGATCAATCCTCCTTGGCGGCCCATTCGGCGCGCCCGCCACCCGGGCACCGCTCGAAGAAGGGACACGAGGCGTGCAGGCACGAGCTCGCTTCTTCCCGTCCCTCCCTCTCATCAGCAGTTGAACCGCTCTAGCCTCAGCATCATCAACGTCAACAATTACAGCGCGGTGCTCGGTCCAGTATTTCCCCCATGAGGGTAATCCTGAGCAAAGTGTTGGGATGAGTCCGTCGATTGATGCCCCGGCAAGCATATTTTGGCAAGGCTGCCTGTGTCGGCACGACCAACGCAAGACAACCACTGCACTGACTCGAGGGGAGAGGAGCAAAGGGGAAGAGGAACCAGAGGAGCCCGACGCTACGCCCCGATGCCCGTCGGCCGCAAGAAACGCATATCGGTCCCTACCGGGAACGAAGAAACAACCTGATTGACTTCTGCTCCTCCAAGTGCCGCGGGCGCACCAGGCGCGCATGGTCCCAGGTTGACACATTTTACATCTTTGCAGTCGTTTATCCCTAAACACTAGTGAGTGTTCGTATCGCGAGAGCCCTCCTGTGATGGAACCTTGGCTAGTTTCTTTGATCGCACCGTCGTCCAATCCAGAGCCATGCTCGCAGGTCGAGAGGCTGCGTTGAGAGCTACCAAGGAAAAAACTGCCGAGACGCATCCATGCCAAGATGACTGTTAAGGGCCAGACCATTATGACAATCGCGGCAATATGATATCGGCAGGCATCTAGAGCATACACAGGAATTGATCATACAAACACAAGAGTACAGGGTTCAAAGGGATAAACACGCATTTAAATATCTAGCTAGAAATATCAGTTTCGCACAAACACTAGATATAGCATAATTAAACGCAAAATATATATCATGTTACATTAGAGGGCCCAGTGGAAACGATAGTGGCCCGATACTTGGTCCGATGACAAGGAGGAACAACTTAAACGCGAAGAACCATGTCGGCGTGGGGAGCAGCCTTCTTCTCCGCAGCTGCGATGTCCGCGCCCGCTGGGGGCTTCTTGAATCCATCGTCGAGGTGGAGCTCTAGGTGGCGGCAGGCGATATTTCGCAAGACCATGAAGAGGGTGTTGCGGGCAAGCTTCCGAGACTCGGTCGCGAAGCGCTCGGCCCTCCCCTCTTCATGCACCTTCAACTTGTCGATCAGCTTGTTGAAGAAGAGCCCAGCTTGACGCTCCGGACCTCCTGCTCGCTGGCTAAATAGACTGGGCCGTCCATACTCATCGTCGCCGCTTGGGCACCAAGGCGATTGGCGATGTCAATCAGGCTCTTGATCCAGAGGTTTCTCATGTCAACCTGGTTCTTCAACCTGTCCTCTACATCTTGCCGCGGACGCTTGGCGGTTTCCAAATCCTTGGAGAGAAACTGCTGTCGGGATTCGAGAGACTCCGCCGACTACTCCAGCGAGCCGATCCTTGCCTTCATATCCGTGATCTTGCCGTTGGCAGTCTCAAGGCTCTGGGTCTTGGAGGAAAGCTGTGACTGCAGATCGGCCAAGTGGATCTCTGCCTGCCTGGCTCCCTCCTTGAGTGCCTCCTCCTCCTTGGCACTCTCAGCAAGCTCCTCATTCAGCTTAGCCACCTGCCGGTCGAGATCAGTGTTGGGGGCAGACGCGGCATCCAGATCTTCATCAAGCTTCTCTCAGTTGGGCAGCATGGTCAGTGGCGAGGGTGTCCAGAGTAGCTCCATGCTTGTCCTCCAATTCCTTGGTGCGTTGCTGCACCAGAGCCTCCAAACATTCATCCTTGGCGCAGAGGGTAGCTTCGAGTTTCTCCTCCCGGAGGGACATCTCTTGCTCTTTGGCGTCTAGTGATGCCTTGTGGTCCGCCAAGCGTGTCTCCTAGGTCATGACATCCTCCCTCATCATCAGGAGGGTCTCTTGCTGCCTCATAAGCACCTTGAATTGCTTGTCGTTCCACCCGCGCAACTCCAGGCACTTGTCCTTCAGCCTCTGGTCCACCTTATTGGCAGACTCAATCCGCTCCTTGACTGCTTGCCACTTTTGGTTGTGCCGGGCCTGCATCTCCTTCACGCCCACCGCCATGGATTCCATGAAAGATAAGTCCATGGCGACGGCGGCTGAGTAATAGGCCTCTCTAGATCCCTAGTAGAGTGGAGCTAGGAGGCGTTGGAGCTCTTCGTCGAGCTCTCCATCCGTGGTCAGGGACAGGCCGGGGGCTCCAGCTCCGGGCGGCAACAGCGCCATTGCTAGTGCGCCCGAGGAAGATGGCAAAATTTCAGCAGTGGTCCTGGTGGTGGGGAGTGGGCCCATGGTGTGGTGTGGGATTTTCAGCTCGACAGCCACTTCCCCTACCGGGGCATCCTCCAAAGAGTGCTCCGTCACCGCCAAGGAGCCCTGTACATCCCTGGCAACGAGATCCTGCCCCTTAGCGACTGCGAGCTCCGCGGCTTCATGCGCGATAGCCCTCCTTATGCCAGCCACCACCTCCAGCAGGTCTGGTTCTTCGGTTTGAGGGGATGCATATGGAATGGCTTCTGAATAACGAAGGAAAGAAAGCCTCAAGCGAATGGAGAAATCAGCGGAAGCAATCAGAGCATGAAAGAAAATAAGAATTAAGCAAGATACCTGAGGAGGTCTACCGGGCAGCGGTCTCTATTTCCCCGGCAACAACTGTTACCGGGTCATGAGCTTCGTCCTCTGCCGGGGCAGACTCGATAGCCTTCGGCACAGTCCCGGCCGCGGAAGTTTCCATGACGGTTTCTTCGGCTCGAGCGGCAGAGGAAGCACGCCCTTCAGGGAGGGGCTCGTCCTGCGTCGTCTCACCTCCTCCTCCGCTTGGAGGGACGGGGAGGCTGTCTCCATCACCTCCGGCAGGCGGGGCCAAGTCCCTGCTCCCACGCCAAGGGCTGGATTGGGGGCTCGGCATGGGGGCTTCTACATCCGTCCCCGCTAAGGCCAAGCTCTCCACACCCTCCAATGACCCTATGCACCGTAGCCTCTTCCGGTAATGGTAGATGAGGGTCTCCGTGTCCTCCTCCACCCCCTGCCGGTGACAACAACAAAGACCAGAGGTCAGTTAGCACAAGTAATTGGAAATGCACAAGTTATCCATGAAAGGAAAATTCCTCCTTACTCTTCTGCGAGGAGCATGGAGTTCAAGTTGAACTCCATGGGAGGTGGAGACTCCTGTCTTCTCTTTTGAGGCTGGGGGACCGAACTCCCCGGCAGCTTCAGTGCCTGCCGTGACATCAGGACCTCCGGGAAGACGAGCTCTACGAGGAGCTCGAGCCGGTGCAGGGGCTGGACTCAGCCTCCATGCCGCCGGCCGTGTGGCGGAAGGAGCCTTGGCCTGAGCAAGGCGAGGAGATTGGCGACATGCCACGTCGGCCTTGGTAGACTTGGTGGAGGTCTTCTTCACCCTCTTAGTGGCGAGCGCTGGGTTGGAGGTCGCCGCTCCTCGGGCTGCGGCACGCCTGCGGGTGCGCTGAACTAGGTCTGGTGTGGGGGCTTGCGGTCCAGCCGCAAGCCACTCATCTTCAGGGGCCGCTGTCGCGTCCTCCTCCCTCTCCTCCTCCTCTCCCGCCTGAAGCTTCGTTGCTGCCATGGCTAGGACATCCAGCCCGGCAAAGTTAATCCCGGCAAGCTCTTCCCTGGTAGATCCTTCCGCGGCTTGCGCCTCGCTGCCGCCCTGGGAAGAGCTTCCGTTTCCATCTTTCCCTTTGCCCTTCCCGGCCTTCGCGGACTTCTCCATCTCCGCGAGATGGGCAACTTTGTCCTCCTCAACCCTCTTCAGAATATACGCCACCTCCGCAGCATAGGTGCGCTTATACATCCCATCCTCAGTCCTGGTGGCCCTCTCCACCATGGTGCTCGACCACTGAAGCTCTTCATCCAGAGTGGGAGCTTCCAAGAGCCCGATACCCCTTCAGCATTGTAGTCCGGCATCCATTTCAATATCTAATCCCATGCAGAGTTGATGTTCAGGGGGATGACGGTTGCTGGGAGCTTGAACAACTCAAAGCGGCCAAACAGTCGGTCGCACAACCAGCCATGGCCATAAACTGACAAGTTATTGTCCAACCCCGGCAGCAATCTCGTCCTATCTGCCACATCTCCATACAACCATGCAAGTCTGTCTCTTTCCTGCAGCGGTGAGATGCGGCGGAGGAGAAAATCTAACCCCACATGCTCAATGGTTAACCTGGCAGCCGCTAGACGGGTGATCCTATTGATTGTCGGGCGCAGCCTATCCTCATTGAGCCCTCTCAAGCTCCAATCCTTTCCGTGCTCGACGCACTCCTGCCGTGCTTCGCAGGACTCGGGGGCTTCCTTATCCTGGATCCAGCACCAATCTCCTCTCCATTCATCCCACCTCTCGTGATGGTAACCAGGGAGGTAATCCTAGGTCTTCCGTGCTGAGCGGGGCATCCAGCTGATGATTCCGGAGTGGTTGACCTTGCTGTTGACCCTCGGGACGAAGTAATGTCGGAACATATCCACATTGGGCTTCACTCCGACGAAATTCTCACACAAATACGTCAAGTTGGCCATGGTCGCCATTCCATTGGTGTGAAGTCGAGGAGGTGGAACCCATAGAGGTTCATAATCGCCTCAAAGAACTCGGAGAAGGGGGGACAGAGGCCGCAGATGAAGTAAGCAGTGAAGAACCGATAAGAATCGGGAGGATCCACCTCCCCCGCCTCATAAACTACGGGCGCTCCATGCTCTTTCTCAACAGGACGCCCCCACAGATACCCGTACTTCGCCTGAAGAACAGGGCCGATCAAGGCAGACGGGATGAAGACGACATCTTCGCTCCACTTCTTGTTCGGCTCCGCCGACCTCTTGCTCCCCTCGGCGGCGGCCTCCTTTGCCGCGGCCGTCAGCTTTCTCTTCTCCGCGGATTTCTTCCCCATCCCTGAGGCAACATGGAGATGGGAGAGATTCGATGGGGAGGGCGGCGGCGGAGGGAGGAACGAGATGATGAACTGTCGCTGCTTACGGAGGAAGAAGATGGGGGGGGGGGGCAGGGCAAGTGACAGGTGAATCGTGTCGATCTGTTTTACCCTGCTCTTAAGGGAGAAAAGCGGGGCAAAGGCGCTACAATTCAGAAAGTTACCGTTTTACCTTAACTGCAACAGTCCCACGACCCCACGACGCGCAGTAATTACACGAAGTGGACGTTGGATTGACTAGTCACCATGGCAAACCGGCATGCGCAGCCATCTCCTGCCACTTGTCCGTGCACTTCTGGGTCCTAACCCAACGTGCCCCGCGACACGTGTGGCTCAGGCCCGGGGACTTATGCCCCTGACTCATGCACGGACAAGCCAAGGCTGAGCCAAGATATAAAAGGACCAAGAGATTCGAAGAACCAGCCAACAGATCAAAGGAACCAAGATCAAGCTGACGAAGCAGAATATCGACAAGAGAAGGGCCTCCCTTGCCGGGCAGGCGAGCCCGGCAAGGGGCGAGGCCACCACCAGAAGAAAGCAACCGAAGCACCCTGGCTGGGCCTGCCGGGGCTCACAGAGGCACATCCACCTCACCATCCACTCAAGCATGACCCACGTTGTCAATCGGTGTGGTGTCAAGCTGCAAAGTGATTAAGTGGCAGCCGTTCGCGACATGGCAGCTATTTCCTACAAGAGAAACCCGTAGATGACAAACTTCCTCCGACATGTCACGAGAATAGGCGCGAAGCTGGCGAGATATCATGGCAAGCCTTGCCGGGCAACCAATGGTGTGACACTAAGCGGTGCATTTAATGCGCCCTGTCATCCTGCAGAGTTATGTATGATAGCACTGTTTGCTATCATATCAGTGCATAATGACTACTTTGCCATTGCGTTGACCCCTTGATCTATAAAAAGAGGCCTATGGCATCCCTAGAAGGGGTTAGAAGGTTCGATAACTCACACCCCCATACGCGTGTAGTCGCTACTGCCCCAAGGCAACCCCTGCCGGGCAAGTGTACTACGCTCCACCACCACCTTTTCCACCAACAATCCACCAAAGCAGGAGTAGGGTTTTACGCCTCATGGCCGCCCGAACCTGCGTAAATCGCCTATATGATATCTGCCATGCTGCCCCACGCCCCTCCGCTCTTTGTGCAATGCGTCGCCCCCCTGTCGAACCAGCAAGGGACCACCTGGTCCCGTAGGTGGCTGCGGTTTCCCGCGACAGCAGCCGACTTCTTCCAGGCTTTCACTCAGGCAGGGACCTCATTCAGCCGTGTCATGACTGACTCCAAGTCTGTCTGAGTCTCCTCACTTGGATGCAGCTCCTGGTTGATCCGGCCCAAAGAGCCTCTTGTTCGGGTGATATAGCCCAGGGCGTTCTCCAAGCAGTCCTCCAGTCGTAAGATGGCAAGGGCCGCATTATCGGCGACGAGTGACCTGGAAGGATCCAGATCCCTCTCAAGCCTCTCCAGCTCTAGCTCCATGTTGTAACAATGCTCTCACTGGGAGAAAAGTGATCCATGAATGAATGTTTGAGGAAAACTTCGAGGCACATGAATTCCATTAGGCCAAAGAAAAACTTACTGGCAAGTTTAACTATGAACTCCGTACAGAACCCCTCAATATGTGACTAGGGGCATTCTTCTTATCCGTGAGCTAAGCAATATTCTCCTCCAGGGTCCACTCGGAAGATTCGCCTTTGACAGTGGCGATCACTGGTATGCGTCGGTGATATACAAACGGTTTTTAACCCCTTTCCACGACGGTGTTCAGAACCATAGACAAGTGAGTTACTGCGATAGGGGGGTCCTTCCCACATGACCCAAAAACTGTCGGGGATATAACCTCCTGGCACACACGCTCGGAAAAATGAGGTCGTGTGCGACCGGCGAGCGCTCAAATACGGTTATACGTACAGTAGTGCTAAAAATACAATTATACATGCAAAATCATTTTTGGTCGTAAGTACATCCCACGCAGTCAGTCCCCACTAAACGTTTCCGTTTGTATGTACATTTCACACAGTCAATCCAAGGAATATGTTTTTGTTAGTATGTACATCGCATGCGTTCTTCTATGACCAAACGTTTGCGATGCGCACAATATCACAAACAGTCCATAATTTCGAAGTGTGTGTGATAAGGTGACTATCGCAAACATTTAATAAGAAAGAAATGTGTGCGATACTGTTGTTAATCGCACCCGTTTTTTTCTTGGCTAATCATGTGTGCAGTGGAGATTGATCGCACACATGTGGATCTTAGAAACGTGTCTGATCTCCACGTCTATCGCAGATGTTTCGCTTTCGCAAACCGTGTGCAGTGTAATCCCTAATTAATCCCTAATTTAAAAATCACATGTTTTGAATTTTAAAGTAGGCAATCACTTATTTCATATCCAACCATATTTATTACAAATATAGGTTCAACCACGAATGCATAAGTCGATGCACATGTACATATACTGAAGAACTACAGAAGCACCAAGTAAAGAAAGATGAACCACAGTTGCACTAAAGACTGTAAAGAGAGATACGAAAGACATTCTAGCTGTTGGAGAAGGTGAAGCGGAATGCCCATATTGTGTCCTGGCCTCCTCCATGCGTAATGCGCGCATGACTCTAGGCCAACCCCTTGTGATGGCTGCCCGTCCATCCTTCACTGTTTTGATTACAACTTCTTGATTCGTCTCCAACGTATCTATAATTTCTGATGTATTCATGTTGTTATATTATCTTTCTTGGATGTTTTACAATCATTTTATAGCAACTTTATATCATTTTTGGGACTAACCTATTGACCCAGTGCCCAGTGCCAGTTATTGTTTTTTGCATCGCAGGAAATCAATATCAAATAGAGTCCAAACACCGCGAAACTTTTTGTGTATTTTTTATGAACAAGAAGACTTCCGTTGGGCCAGAGAAGCACCTGGGGGTGCCCCGATGGGGGCACAACCTACCTCGGAGCGCCTGGGCCCCCATGCATGCCCAGGTGGGCTGTGCCCACCTCGGTTGCCCCCCCCCCGCACCCCTTCTTCTCCAAATAAATCGTCAAATTTTCCAAAACAATCGGGGGTAGCCCTATATCAGAAGTTCCGTCGCCGCAAGCCTCTCTAGCCATGAGAAACAAATCTAGACCCCGTTCTGGCACCCTGCCGGAGGGGGAAATCATCACCGGTGGCCATCTTCATTATCCTGGCGGCCACCATGAGAGGAGGGAGTAGTCCACCCTCAGGGTAGAGGGTCTGTACTAGTAGCTATGTGTTTAATCTCTCTCTCTCTCTCTCTCTCTCTCCCGTGTTCTTGAGATGTCACGATCTTGATGTATCACGGGCTTTGTTAATATAGTCGGATCATATGGTGTTTCTCCCTCTCTATCTTGTTGTGATGAATTGAGGTTTCCCTTTGCGATTTTGTTTTATCGGATTGAATACTTTTATGGATTTGAGAGCACTTGATATATGTCTTGCATATGGATACCCGTGGTTACAATGGGGTATTTTATTGATTCACTTGATATATGTTTTGGCACGCAACTCGTGGATTCCTGAGGTGACATTGGGGTAATCTACGCATAGTGGTTGATGCACGTTCTTGTCTTTGTTTCTCTGGTAGAAGTCTTGGGGCACTCTTTGAGGTTCTTGGTGAATGATTGAGTATTATGAATCTAAAATTATTTAGTGTTATTTTAGTACAAACTCTTGGATAGATCGATCGGAAAGAATAGCTTCGAGGTGGTTTCGTACCCTACAAACGATATCTTCTTATGTTCTCCACTAGGTAGGAACTTTGGAGTGATTCTTATCGCACTTTGAGGGATGGTTATATGACCCAATTATATTAGCATCGTTGAGAGATTGCAATACCGTTTGTGCTCTATTTTATCAATTGCTACCTTGCTGTTTTTTATTCTTCCTATTACAAAAACCAATATCTATATCTACTATCATTACTACACTTTTATCTCCATCTCTTTGCCGAACTAGTGCACCTATACAAATTCCCATTGTATTTGGTGTGGTGGGGACACAAGAGACTTTTTATTATTTGGTTGGAGGGTTGTTTGAGAGAGACCATCTTCATCCTACACCTCCCACAGATTGATAAACCTTAGGTCATCCACTTGAGGGAAAACTGATATTGTCCTACAAAACTCTGCGCTTGGAGGCCCAACATAAGTCTACAAGAACAAGTTGTGTAGTAGACGTCACTTCTCGATGCTCATTGTAGTCTGGATGAAATACTTTGCTTCTTCACATGAATTGTGATATTCTTAGTGAAAGTGCGTTATATCAACTAGAGGGGGGTGAATAGGCGATTTTTATGAATTCTTCAATGAGGAATTTGCCGGTGAGGAAATTCCTAAGTGAAGAACTACTTGCAGCAGAATAAGTACTCAGAAGTAAGCATAACAGAATGCGGGCATGGTCATCATGATGAAATGAAGACAATCAAAGAGTACGTAAAGCGAAACACAGGATAACACAAGATGAAGACAAACAGATCAAGAAATTGAACTGAGGAAATTGAGAAAGTCTTCACCAAAGTCTTCAAACACAGATATGAACAAACACTCAACACAAGAATGAGGAAATGAAAGAGTGGAGGAAATAGAACCAGTTAGGTTGGTGAAGACAATGATTTGGTAGACCAGTTCCAACTGCTGTCTCGGCTTGTACGTCTGGTTGGAGCGGCCGAGTATGTAAACTTGAGGACACACAGTCCGGACACCCAACGCCGAGCACGCAGCTCAAGACACCAAGTCCTCACCGATTCTCCTTGAACTAAGGTCACATGCACTCGCCCAATCACTCATGGTAAGTCTTCAGCGACTTCCAAACCTTCACAGACTTGGTCACTCGGTGATTCACAATTCCTCTTGGATGTTCTAGACCATGACGCCTAACCGTCTGGAAGAAGCACAGTCTTCAAAGGTAATAAGCGCCGGATCCACGCGGATCAATCTCTTCATGATGCTCAATCACTTTGGGTTTGTAGGGGTTTGGTTTTGGGTTTTCCTCACTCGATGATTTTCGCCAAAGTCCCTGGAGGATGGGTTGCTCTCAAATGACAAGTGTCAAGTTCTCTCGAGTAGCCAACCAACTAGTGGTTGTAGGGGCAGCTATTTATAGCCTAGGGAGCATCCCGACATGATAAGACATAAATGCCCTTCAATGATATGACCGTTAGGTGGATAAGATATTTTGGAACAGTCAAGCGTGCAAAGAAAGAACGGTCGGAAATTTGACTTTCAAATTCCTCGTGGCTATCATGTTCCTCATCGTAGGCAATCCAAGACCGGCGAATTCCTAACTCCTCGGTCAATTCAATTCTCAACGACTGTAAGAACTTCGCTCTCACATCAAGAAATTGACTGAATCTGTATGAGATTTCCAAAGGCTTCACTCGAAGGGTTTGGTAGGTGTAGGATTTTGAGTTGAGCATCACATGGAAATATTTCCTTGACCCCCTTTAACAGTACGTTGTTTCCTATGACTCAAGAAAGAGAAAAACGAAACTACAAAAACAAGTCTTCACGCTTCATGTTCCTCAAATGAATACCAAGTCTTCAAGGTCACACCAATTTCTTCACTTTCAAAGTCTTCAGAATATCAAAGTCTTCAAATAAGAACTTCATTTTTAGGGTCGACTTTCTCTCAGAATATCAAACTCCTCATAGACTTACAGACCTGTGTACACTCATAAACACATTAGTCCCTTAACCTATAAGTCTTCAATACACCAAAATCACTAAGGGGCACTAGATGCACTTACAATCTCCCCCTTTTTGGTGATTGATGACAATATAGCTTAAGTTTTGAACGGGGATAAATATATGAAGTATAAATACTGATATTGAGGAATTTGATTGCAAGATATAGAAGAACTCCCCCTGAAGATGTGCATAGTGAGGAATTTGCTTTTGAGGCATTGCACATTTGAAGAGTTGAATCATGGAGATCTCTCCCTATATCTTGTAATTCATACACGCATTTGACATATAATGTGAATAATTTGAAATGCATGATGAAATATGGTGACTGATGTAATTCAGCATGCGTGTATTAACACATAACGAAGAATAAGCATGCAGAGGAACATATCAAAAGTATCAGAGCACCATCGGGTTTAAGATTACAACTCGATCCAATAAAAGTTTCAGAAGAACAAGAGTTGTAACTTAGCAAAAAACGCCCATATAGTAGACCCGCTTGAAGACTAACTCAAATTTCTCCCCCTTTGTCATCGAATGACCAAAAGGATCGAAACTGAGGACTAACGCCCCTGAAGCATTTCAAGTTTATGAAGGAGCGCCAGCGATGTCGGGGTCGGTTGTCGTAGTAGGGCCTGCTGCAGTGTAGTCCAAGTCTTCATTTTCATCAGTGTCGCCCGATGAAGAATAGGAGTTGGCCACCAAGGAAGGAACCTTGACCTTCTTGAATTTCTTCGGCGGAGGTGCAGACCAGTCAAATTCTTCCTTGAGACCCATTGTCTTCAGTTCTTCCGCGATGTAGACATTAGAAAGAACAGCCCAGGTGCGGTTGAAGGTTTCATGGAGGTAGTAGTGGTTTTTCTTCACTGCATTGTGTGTTGAGGTCATGTTGTGAAGAATTGAACCAAACTGACACTTGACCCATTTATGATTGCGATCAACCTTCTGATGAAGACTGAGGAGTAACTCATGATCAGTCATCACCCTGGGTGCTATGGCTTGATGATTTTGCTTGGCAGAGGTGTTGGCGGCAGAGTCATGTGTGGCAGAGTCATCATTGGTGGAGTAGGATGCAGCTTTGCGAAATTGACCATCCAATAGACGAATGCCTTCATCTATCACAGCAGTTGCCTTGCCCTTGTCATCAGCTGAGGAAAATGTCCGTTTGAGGACTTCAATTGGAGGCAAGTAGCTGCAGTGGTTCAGAGTATCAGCCTTATAGTTGAGTGAAGACCTTGTCCTGATGAACCTCATAATCCATAGTGCATAAGGCTTCAGCTCAAAAGGTGACATAGCAATGTTTGCCAGAGTCCTCATGAAGAAATCATGGAAGTTGACAGGAACGCCATGAATGATATTGAAAAGCATATTCTTCATGATGCCAACGACTTCTTCATCATTTGAGTCGTGACCTTTGATAGGACTCATTGTCTTCGTCAGAATGCGATAGACAGTCCGAGGCACATCTGATAATTCCTTGACGAGGAATTTGGTTCGAGGTGCCTGCCACAGCTTCAAAGGCTTCATCAGCACTTGCATGTAATGATTTGAAAGCTCAGGTTCGTTGTAGATGCAACGAGCACCATCAAGGGGAGGACTGAGTTGGAGGGCACGAAGCAATTCAGTTGTTGGTGCCTTGTAGTGAGTATTTTCTGTCATCCAGTCCAATACCCATGATTTCACATCGTCAGAGTCTCCGGTGATGTGCAGCATCGCATAGAATTGAAGATTGAGCCAATCACAGATGTCAGTGCAGAAATTCAGCAAACCAGCATCGTGAAGAACACTGAGGACTGGCTCGAAGCCTGGCAGTGATTCCATGTCCACATGAGGAATATGTGCATCATCGAAGACTTTGTATTTGTTGAATAGCATAGAGGAATAGAAGTTGGCTTGACTAGCAGTCCAGAAACGCCTCTTCCTTATGCGAGCAGAGTCATATGGGTTGTAGTCAGTGAAGAATACATGCTCGCCGAAGAAATCTTCAGCCTTGAACTTTTTCTTTGTTGAGAATGGATTCTTTGGCTTTGGCATGGAGTGTCGATGAGTTGCATCACGACCTCGTGAATCGCAATCTCAGGTTCTTCAGCTGAGGATTTTCTCGTTCCTCTTCATATGCGTCTGCGTGTTCATAGGATCAGCAGAAGCAGGTTCTTCAAAGACTAGTGGCTGGAATTTCTTCATGCATGTATGAGTTGGGATGAGTTTCTTTAGAGCCCATTTGAACCGTTGGTGCGGGACCGAGGAATTTGTTGGATTGGGGTGAAGAGTAGAGAATTTGGATGTTGATCGTCCCAAAAGTCATCGCTCATCACCGCGTTGTGCTTCCAATATCCACATCTTCGCCTTCAATTTCTCAACACCAGCCTCTTCACCGTGAACCGAGGCATAGGCGAGAAATGATTGGTGTTGAAGGATTGCATCCACTTCAATTTCTCCATCAATCTGCTCTGACGAAGCAGTGAGAATGATTTTCTTCATCGATCCGCTTGGGATCTCATACTCTTCACCAAAAGGAACAAGGTCCTTTGATGGAATGGAGGAAATTGGAACAGATCGATTGGATTTTCAAAGAGCTTGTCATAGGCTTCAGTTTCTTCAGGGCTGAAGAATTTGAAGCAGCTGATGCTTTCCTTTTCTTCACTACAGCTCGCTCTGCAGCCTTGGTCTTCTTCACATCTAATGCAGATGGAAGGATAGGAGTTGGTGTAGGCGCAGGAGGAGCTGAGGCATCTGGTTGAATTTCCAGCGGTATCGATGCGCTTGCCTGACTTCTTTAGTTTCTTCAGGCGCACCACTAGTGGATGCCCTGGCAAGTTCTTCAGCGGCTGGAATGGAGTCATCAGCCCTGGAACTAGCATTGTCTTCAGCAGGCTGAAATTCATCAGCGGTGCTGGCATGTTCTTCAGCAGGCTGAGCAGAGGCTCCAGCCTGAGGAATTTCTTGTTGCGTTGGAGCTGCAACATTTGTGAACTTCTTTGTCAGATTGACATATCTGACTTTGGCTCCTTGCCAATCAGCATAATAGGCATCAAAGTCATCACCGAGAGCTTTGATTTCAGACTGGATCTTGAGGAGTTCCTCAGTTGTCATTCTGACAACGTTTTTCTTCAGGAACTTCTCTTTCCTGAATTGAGCTTTCTTGATATGCCTAGTCTTCTCAAATTTCCATTTCTCTTCAGAGATGAAATGGGTTAGCATGTGACTCTGTCCAGGAGTCAGATGAAAATCAGGCATAGGTGTCTCTGGATCCTTGTGCCAGAGATCAATGTACTCGAGGATCGCCCTTGGATCCAAAAGCAGTGGCATAGGTGTGCCTTTGGCTCCAGCGGCCCTTTCTTGTCGGTCTCGATGATTTCGCAAGTTCATCATCATCGCCTTCATCATCGATGGCACTTGGAAGGCGACCTGTTTCTTCTTCGGACTTGGCTGAGGACCTCGTCCAGCAGTTGCCTTTTCTTCAGCAGAGTGGGGCCTGATGAAGAATTTGGTGCAGCTGAGGAACTTGCTGAGACACCAGAGGCAATAGAGATGCCAGTAGTCCTTTGGCACATGGCCAGATGCACAGGTGCTGAGGACTTTGGAGGAGCTGCTGAGGACTTTGTAGGAGCTGAGGATTTGGGAGGAGCAGGAGCAGCATGAGGAATTGGCCGTGAGGGCATTGAAGATTCTGGCCGTGAGGGCATTGCTGAGGATTTTGGCCGTGAAGGCACTGTTGGTGAAGCACTTGGCTTGTGTGCTGGCTTCTTTGCCATTGATCTTCTGGGCTGAACAGGGGCCTCAGTGGCAGCAGTAGCAGCAAAGTCTTCATTGAATTTCCTCACTGCTTCTTTGGCTTGTCTCGCCAACTTGGCTTGGCGCTTGGCCCATTCTTCAGGAAAATCCTCACCACGCTTGATGTTTGGTGGGTCGACTTCTTGGCAGTGCCAATGGAGCTCTTGGGCATGGAGGATTCAGTGCGAATTTCTTCATGTACTTTGGAGTAACATACATGTACTCCCTCCATTCCCTTGCCCATCTCGTTTCAATCCTCTGAATGCGCACCTTGCGCTGATTTTTGTTTTCCTTGCCAAACTTGGCTTCATCAGTGTGCAATAGTCAGCAGATATTTCCTCGGTATCTCGAAGCAGTCATGACCTCAGGCCTCTTTCCTCCTTTCGTGGCTTCTTTCCTTCGCCATATTCTTCACTAAGGAATTTGAACAATCGAATTCTCTCAAGAAGTATGCAACTTTTCTTCAAGGAACGCCGCAAATGAGTTAAGTTGATGAGAACCTAGTGATTCAACAGCGACATGAGTACCGTGAACAGAGTATAGTTGCAGGAATTTGGAGAGGTCATATGCGTTCTCGTAAGGTTTTTCAAAAGAACTAGTTTGAGGAATTTGACCAGATGAGTTTTGAAGAATTTCACTAGCGATCTTTGTCTTAGGTTCCAGAGTTGTATAGATCGAGGATCCACACAATTGAGGAATCTTGAAGAAAAATGATGCTTAGAGAAACGAATCAAGAGCATATTACGTTTGAGGTGTTCATATGTGTGAAGATTTGAAGAATAAACACCTTTGAAGATTTTCAGGAAGGTTTGAGAATCAAGGCGAGTAATAAAAGTAACTTTGAATTACCCGAACTGAAGAACACGATGAACTGGGAAGTGTAGATTAGAAGTTCGTCAGTTCATATCTCCCATGCCCTAACTTGGCGGAGGAAGACAACTACGGCGGCGGCGGAGTGAAGATTTCCGCGGTCGGCGCGAGTACGACGGCGACGAGGTCGAGGCAGTGAAGCTCTTCCTCACCGGCGACGATGGAGTAGCGGCGGCGCTAGGGTTTGAGAAGCTCGAGCGAGAGAGAGAGAGCGGTCGAGCAGAGTAAAGGAAGTGAGGAAGGGGAGAGGGGGTATATATAGCCACGGTGAAAAACTGTTCGCCCGAAGATTTTGGACGAATGTGCCCCTGGCCCTTCTCATTCGCTTGACATGTGTCGCCCATGTACTGAAAAGTGGAGATCGTGTTAGATCGTGGGTGAATAGATAAGTCTATCGTAGGAAGCGGAACGGTTTGAGCGACAAAGCCAAAAAATTTGGATAAGATAAGTTAAAAGTTCCGTTCGCAATTTCTTCAGCTGACAAGGACACCGTGAAGATTTTGAACGGGTTTCAAATATAACGGACATGAAGAATTTGTGAATAGATTGGGTTGAGTATAGCATAGAGGGGGAAGGGTCCGATCACATTCACTTAGCAGAAAAAGCAACTTGAAGAAATAGCCATAAGTGAATGTTGTAGAGGACATAAACCCATATATATAGAGTCAATGAAGAAAGACAACGGAAACAGTGAAGATTTTGCAAAATTGAAGAATTTGAAAAACTGAAGAATTTCAAAACTGAGGAAAACTCAAATTGAAGATTTTCAACTTTGGTGGTGGCGTGACGCACCGTATAAGAATAATGATTTCAGACACCGCGTACAATTGTCGTAGGGTTCTGAGAATCAAATTCTTCATTAATTTCTTCACACTTAGAGTGTTATTCTTCATTGATTGAAGAAAACGTTTCTTCATGTGTTGCACATCTAAGTCATCAATTTTGCATAAGTGTCGGATGTGTACTTTTCAAAGAACATTCAAGATTCTAAGATATTTAGCTCACACCGCAACTTGCTAAATCTCTTCTCATCCAAGGGCTTTGTGAAGATATCGGCTAGCTGTTCTTCATCCTCACATGCTCGATGGAGATGTCGCCTTCAACACATGATCGCTAAGAAAATGATGACCAATCTGAATGTGCTTTGTCTTCGAGTGTTGAACTGGGTTGTGAGCAATCTTGATGGCACTCTCATTGTCACAGTAGAGAGGCACATTCTTCACGTTGATGCCGTAGTCCTTGAGAGTTTGCTTCATCCATAGTAATTGAGCACAGCAAGAGTCAGCAACAATGTACTCAGCTTCCGCAGTAGACAGTGATACGCAGTTCTGTTTCTTCGAGGACCAACAGACCAAAGATCGTCCGAGGAAATGACAAGTACCAGATGTTGACTTGTGATCCACACGATCACCAAAGATAGTCGAGTCGTAATATCCAATGAGATCAAAAGTAGAGCCCTTGGGGTACCATAATCCTAGTGTTGGTGTGTGAGCTAGATATCGAAGAATATGCTCCACAGCCTTATGGTGTGATTCCTTCGGTGTAGCTTGAAATCGGGCACACATGCAAACACTAAGAATTATATCTGGCCTAGATGCACATAAGTACAATAAAGAACCAATCATGGAGCGGTATACCTTGTGATCGAAGTCAATACCATTTTCATCAGTGCATAGATGGCCATTTATGGGCATAGGAATTTTGACGCCTTTGCAATCTTGCATGTCGAATTTCTTCAGGACATCTTTGAGGTATTTCTCCTGAGATATGAATATGCCATTGTGTTGTTGACGAATTTGAAGACATAGGAAGAATTTCAACTCTCCCATCATAGACATTTGATATTCTTCACTCACCATATAGGCAAATTCATCACTATAACGTTGGTCAGTATAGTCAAAGATAATATTATCAACATATATTTGACACACAAACAGTTCACCATCATAAGATTTAGTAAAGAGAGTAGGGTCGAGTGAACCGGGTGTGAAGCCATTCTTCACGAAGAATTCCTTCAATGTATCATACCACGCCCGTGGGGCCTGTTTGACGCCATAGAGGCCCTTGTTGAGTCTGAAGACTTTGTCGGGATTCTTTGGATCTTCAAAACCTAGGGGTTGAGCAACATATACTTCTTCCTCAAGCTTACCATTGAGGAATGCACTTTTCACATCCATTTGATATAAAGTGATATTATGATGGTTAGCATAAGCAAGTAATATGCGAATAGCCTCAAGTCTAGCAACAGGTGCAAAAGTTTCATCAAAATCAATTCCTTCAACCTGTGTGTAGCCTTGAGCTACATGTCGAGCCTTATTCCTCACCACAAGGCCATTTTCATCTTGCTTGTTGCGGTAGATCCACTTTGTGCCAATGATAATATGCTTACGAGGATCTGGATGTTTGACCAGTTCCCAGACATTGTTGAGCTCGAACTGATGTAATTCTTCTTGCATGGCCTGAATCCACTTAGGCTCCAGAAATGCTTCATCTACCTTAGTGGGCTCTGTGATATAGACAAAAGCATAGTGCCCACAAAAGTTAGATAAATGTGAAGCTTTTGAGCGTGTGAGAGGACCTGGTGCTTCAATGTTATCGATGATCTTGTCAACTTGCACTTCTTTTGCAACGCGAGGATGGGCTGGTTGTCATCGAGGAATTTGATCAGCATTTTCTTCAGCACCATTTTCTTCAGATTATCTTCAGTGCATCAGCTCGACGTTCTTCACAGACAGAATGAATTCTTCAAAGAGATTCTTCAAGAGGAATGACATCCTCGATTGCCTTGAACTTGATAGATTCCTTAGGTGCTGGTTCATCTATCACAGAAGGTAGGTTCTCTCTTTGTGAGCCATTAGTTTCATTGAACCGCACATCTACAGTTTCAACAATCTTGTAAAGAACATTGTTGAAGACTCTGTAGGTGTGCGAGTCCTTTACATAACCAAGCATAAAACCTTCATGTGCTTTCGGTGCAAATTTAGCATTGTGATGAGGATCTCTAATCCAGCATTTAGCACCGAAGACTTTGCAACAACTCACATTGGGTTTCTTGTCAGTGAGGAGTTCATAGGCAGTCTTCTTGAAGAATTTGTGAAGATATACTCTGTTGATGATGTGGCACGCGGTATCAATTGCATCAATCCAAAAACGATGAGGTGTTTTGTATTCATCAAGCATAGTGCGAGCCATCTCAACAAGAGTTCTGTTCTTGCGCTCCACGACGCCATTTTGCTGAGGAGTATAAGGAGCAGATAATGCATGAGTAATACCAAGTTCATCAAGATAGTCATCAAGACCGGAATTCTTGAACTCAGTTCCATTGTCACTCCTGATGTGCCTGATCTTCACACCAAAGTTGGTTGAAGCCCTCGAGGAAAATCGTTTGAAGACTTCCTGCACTTCATGTTTGTAAGTGACAATGTGTACCCATGTGTAACGAGAGTAATCATCAACAATAACAAAGCCATATAGATATGCATCATTAGTGACTGCTGAGTAATGATTAGGACCAAAGAGGTCCATGTGAAGCAATTCGAATGGACGAGTAGTGGTCATGATAGTCTTCGCTGAATGCTTGGCCTTGGTCATTTTCCAGCTTCACAGGCTCCACACAAGTGATCCTTGAGGAATTTGACATTTTCAATGCCAATGACATGCTTCTTCTTCGCAAGCGTGTGCAAATTCCTCATGCTTGCGTGACCAGTCGTCGATGCCATAGCCAGCCTTCTGAAGCTTTTGCAAGTAGACACACGGCTGGTTGTGGTCCTGTAGAGAAATCAACAATATACCAGTCTCCTCTCCTAAAGCCTTCAAAGACTTTGGAATTTTCAGCTTCCATGATCACAACACAACGATACATGTCAAACACAACAACCATATCAAGATCACAAAGCATTGAGACTGACATGAGGTTGTATCCTAAGGACTCAACAAGCATGACTTTGTCCATGTGTATGTCCTTAGAGATCGCAACCTTACCAAGACCCAATACCTGACTTTTGCCTTTGTCAGCAAAGATGATATGCTTCAGATGTGACGGTGATAAGGGAGCATCCATCAATAGATTCTTGTCACCAGTCATGTGATTTGTACATCCACTATCGAGGACCCACTCATCGGCTTTGGGTTGATCATCATGCAGATGAATTAGTGCAACTTACGATCTCATATACTTCATTAGTGAAGAATATGATATCAATTTCATTAGATGAATTTCATCAAGCAGTAAAACAGATATAGCAGTATGAGGATGTGTGAAATGAAAGTTCATTTCTTCATGATTAGCCTGCGTCCTTTCAGGCAATGTTGTCAGGTCCCCAGCAAATTCTTCAGACGTTAAAGCACGTCTGGAGACCTGACCCTGCAGAGGAAATTAGTTATTCTTCTTCACCACCCACATCTGAAGGGGTGGCAAAGAGTTCATCACTCTGTGAGCTCCATATGAGAATGGTGGCATAGAAGCCAATCCATTTCGTTTCACATAAGAGGGGTTAGGGTAAGCATATGAATAAGTAGAGAAATTCTTCGAGGACTTATGAACATATTGGTTTGAAGAATAATGCACATATTCATAGCCCTTAGCTCTACCCTGCGAAACAGAGTTGTTAGCACGATGATAATCATATGAGGACTTTGATCCTTTTGAGGAATTTGATCCACGTGAGGAATTTGGTCCGTGTGAGGACTTGGATCCATATGAAGAATTTGGTCCATATGAGGAGTTTGATCTGGGGTTCCTATTCTTCACAGGTGGTGTCATGAGGACATTCACCTGAAGACTTTCAAGGCACTTCTTGGGAACCCAGATTTTCTTCATAGGAGAACCGTTCCTACAGTTAGTGCCAACATATCTAGCAAATACTTCACCATTCTGATTTTTGAACAGTTTATAGTTGGAGTCAAATGACTCATCAGAAGAATGAGGAGATTCACATGTAAAGCCAGATAAGTTAGATGGATCAACTGGAGGACCCTTTGCAGCAACCCATGAGGTTTTGGGGTACTGCTCAGGCTTCCAATATGTTCCATCAGCATTGAGTTTCCTCTCAAAGGCAATACCCTCTTTCCTAGGGTTTCTGTTGAGGATATGCTTTTTAAGCACATCACAAAGAGTCGGATGCCCAGTGAGGCTTTTGTACATGCCTGTCATGTATAATTCCTTGAGCCCTGCATCGTCAGTGATACTAGCAATGTCCTCAGATGAGGAATTAGTGATAGCAGAGGCAGGTGAAGAATTTGTAACAGTTGAAGCATTTGAACATTCAGGTGAAGAATTAGAAGATTCACGTTCAATGCACTTTAAGCATGGAGGAACAAATTCTTCCTGAGAAGCGTTGATTTGTTGAGCTAGCAATGAATCGCGTTCCTTTTGAAGATCTTCATAACTCACTCTTAGCTTCTCAAGATCTTGCTTTATTTGAAGAAACTCATAAGAAAGTTTATCATGATCAGACAAAAGAGTGTTATGATGACCTTGAAGGCTGTCAAACCTGGACTGAAGTATCTGAAGATATTCAGCCAGGGCTTTAGTGCGATCCATTTCTTCACCCAACATATCATCACTTTTATCTAGCATGTTTTGAAGCTTTTCAAAAGCCCTTTGTTGTTTTACAACAATCTTAGCAAGTTTAGAGTAGCTGGGCTTGAGATCTTCATCAGATTCATTTTCACTAGATTCAGAGGAGGTATATTTGAGTACCTTGGCACCCTTTGCCATGAAGCAATAGGTGGGAGCGTAGTCATCACTATCTTCATCAGCTTTTTGCTGAGGTCATTTTCTTCAGAGTAGAAGATGGACTTGTCGAATTAATGATGCGAGAGCCGGACTCGCCACACCAGACTCGGACTCTTCTGATGCCTCCTCTTCCTCATGTTCCTCAGATTCAGCTCTAGAGTCCATTTCCTTGCCAATGAATGCCCGAGCCTTCTTGGAGCTGCTCTTCTTGTGAGATGAAGACTTTGAGGATTTTGATGATGAAGATTTCGATGATTTCTTCTTCTTCTTAGCGTCATCAGAACTGTAATCCTTGTATTTCTTCTTCTTTAATTCCTTTTCCCACTGAGGACAATCTTGAATGTAGTGACTAGGTTTCTTGCATTTGTGGCATAGTCTTCTGTTATAGTCACTGGATGAGGAATCACTGCTCCTTGAGGATTTTCCAAAGCGACCACGTCTTGAGAACTTCTGGAATTTCTTCACGAGCAGTGCTATCTCCTGCTCAATTCTTCAGATCTCCAAGGCTACTACCGAGTCTTCACAATCATATTCGACACAGCCTTGGCCTTGTGGCACGTGATTTTCCATAGCTAGAACCATAGAGATCTCTCTTTTCAGCAAGTGGAACTCATGAGTATTTAGCCTCTCGAGGATATCAGCTGGATCAAGTGACTTGTAGTCAAGACGTTCTTGTATCATCGCGCGGAGTATCAAATGAGGAATCAGCGATCTCAACAATTTCTTCACCACCTCATGGTCGGTGATGTCAAGGGCACCAAGCGCTTGAAGCTCATTTGAGATGTCGATGAGGTGATCAAGGTTTGTTGAACATTTTCATTGTCGAGTATTTTGAAGCGGTTGAAGAGATTTCAAGAACATCAACTCGAGAGTCACGCTGAGTTGAGACTCCTTCATTACTTTTGGACAGCCTGTCCCGTATGAGCTTAGCAGCTTCCAAAGCACTCACTCTTCCATACTGTCCTTTGCTCGGATGGCCACATATGATATTCTTCGCTTGAGAATCGAGTTGCTTGAATCTCTTCACATCGGCAGCGCTCAAAGAGGGTGAGACGGAGGAACACCATTTTCCACAACATACCGTAGATCGTTGTCAATTGCCTCAAGATGCATTCGCATCTTGTTTTTCCAGTAGGGGTAGTCCGTCCCATCAAAGGTAGGACACCCAGCCGAGACCTTGATCATACCTGCGGTCGACATAGCTAAAACTCCAGGTGGTTAAACCAAAATCACACAGAACAAGGGAGTACCTTGCTCTGCTACCAATTGAAAGTGCGTTATATCGACTAGAGGGGGGCGATTTTTATGAATTCTTCAATAAGGAATTTGCTGGTGAGGAAATTCCTAAGTGAAGAACTACTTGCAGCGGAATAAGTACTCAGAAGTAAGCATAACATAATGCGGGCATGGTCATCATGATGAAATGAAGACAATCAAAGAGTACGAAAAGCGTAAACACAGGATAACACAAGATGAAGACAAATGATCAAGAAATTGAACTGAGGAAGTTGAGAAAGTCTTCATCAAAGTCTTCAAACACAGATATGAACAAACACTCAACACAAAGAATGAGGAAATGAAAGAGTTGAGGAAATAGAACCAGTTAGGTTGGTGAAGACAATGATTTGGTAGACCAGTTCCAACTGTTGTCTCGGTTATACGTCTGGTTGGAGCGGCAGAGTATTTAAACTCGAGGACACACAGTCCGGACACCCGATCGCTGAGCACGCAGCTCGGACACCAAGTCCTCACCGTATTCTCCTTGAACTAAGGTCACACAGACCTCGTCCCAATCACTGTGGTAAGTCTTCATGCGACTTCCAAACCTTCACAGACTTGGTCACTCGGCGATCCAGAATTCCTCTTGGATGCTCTAGACCATGACGCCTAACCGTCTGGAAGAAGCACAGTCTTCAAAGGTAACAAGCATCGGATTCAGGCAGGATCAATCTCTTCAGTGATGCTCAATCACTTTGGGTTTGTAGGGGTTTGGTTTTGGGTTTTTCCTCACTCGATGATTTTCGCTCAAAGTCCTCGGAGGATGGGTTGCTCTCAAATGACAAGTGTCAAGTTCTCTCGGAGCAGCCAACTAGCTAGTGCTTGTAGGGGGCGGCTATTTATAGCCTAGGGAGCAGCCCGACATGATAAGACATAAATGCCCTTCAATGATATGACCGTTAGGTGGATAAGATATTTTGGAACAGTGGCGCAAGAAGACAAGAACGGTCGGAAATTTGACTTTCAAATTCCTCGGGGCTATCATGTTCCTCATCGTAGGCAATCCAAGACTGGCGAATTCCTAACTCCTCGGTCGAACAAATTCTCAACACGGAAGAACTTCGTCTCATCATCAAGACATTGACTGAACAGTATGAGATTTCCAAAGGCTTCACTCAAGGGATTGGTAGGTGTAGGATTTTGAGTTGAGCATCACATGGAAATTTTTCCTTAGTACTTCCTCGACCCCCTTAAACAGTACGGTGTTTCCTATGACTCAAGAAAGAGAAAAACGAAACTACGAAAACAAGTCTTCACGCTTCATGTTCCTCAAATGAATACCAAGTCTTCAAGGTCACACCAATTTCTTCACTTTCAAAGTCTTCTGAAAGTCTTCAGAATATCAAAGTCTTCAGTCAAAGAACTTCATTTTTAGGGGTCGACTTTCTCTGTAAATATCAAACTCCTCATAGACATATAGACCTGTGTACACTCATAAACACGTTAGTCCCTTAACCTATTAGTCTTCAATACACAAAATCATTAAGGGGCACTAGATGCACTTACACTTAGAATGTCATTTATTTTGTTTTTGCTTGTTGTTTCAATAAAATACTTAGATCTAAAAGTTTTTAAATAAGAGAGAGTCCTCAAATAGCTACCCATTTACATAACCACTCGCTTGATCTTCACTTATATCTTCTTGGAGTAGCTTGGCATTTACTCTTGTGCTTCACTTATATCCTATGAGTAAATTGTTGAATGAATTGAAATCATGAAGTTGAAGTTATATCATGCCTAGTGGTAGCTTCGCATTGGGTTTAGAAAGTGAAATCTTTTGAAGCTTGATAATCACAATATTGGGCATACAAGCAATTCCTGAATCATTACTATAAGGAAGAGAACTTTCACATGCAAATACACTATCTTGGAAATCTTTTGAATCCCCATCAAATATTATATGCCAAAATTGTTGACGTTGGACAAGGAAGACAACATAATGGTTTATGTTTGTTCATATTCACATAGAAGTTATATTGTCATAGATCCTTCAACATGTGGTGCTTGGCCCCCATATTTGCTAGCCAAAAATTCCGCATCAAGTAGAGATACTACTTGTGCATCCAAAAACCCTTAAACCCAAATCTTATTTTCAAGAGTCCACCATATCTACCTAGGGATTGAGCAAGATCCCTCAAGTAAGTTGTCATCGGTGCAATAAGGCAATAAAATCTGCTTCTAAAAGTGATAGATCATTTAGTGTAAGAAAAAATTTAGCGTTGTACGAACTTTTGATAGCAAAGAAATAAAAGCGACATACTGCATAATAAAGGTTTTCTATCATAAGGGGCAATATAACGTGATGTTCTTTTGCACTAAGTGATTGAGCATGCAAACAAAAAGCGCATGGCAACCTCAGCTTCCCTCTACGAAGGGCCTACCTTTTACTTTTATGTATTTACTTTCATGCAAGAGTCAAAGTTTTTCTCTCTATTCATTTTTATTCTTCTCTTTTGGAAAGCATCATGTGGTGAGGAAAGATCTAGGCACATATATCCATTTGGATATGGGTAGCATGAGTTATTATTGTTGACATCACCCTTGAGGTGAATACGTTGGGAGGCGAAATTATAAGCCCCTATCTTTCTATGTGTCCGGTTGAAACATTTTTCTCATGTGTATGCTGTGACTGTTAGCAATCATAGAAGACTATATGATGGTCGAGTATGTGGAGCTCTTACTTAGACTCAGTAGAATAAGTTGAATTGCAATTGCTTGGTGACTGAGAACATAGGTTGTTGAGTGTCAAGAGCATTCATTGTAAGAACCTTAACATGTGCATTGGTTGCTACTTTAATATGAGAAGTCTTATAAGAAAGAATTGCTATTATGATGCTAGGAAAAGTGATTGAAATTGTCATTGATCAAACTTGTGCACTTTGCTAGCATTCACACTTCATAAAGTATTTCTTTTATCATTTACCTACTCGAGGACGAGTAGGAATTAAGCTTGGGGATGTTGATACGTCTCCAACCTATCTATAATTTATGAAGTATTCATGCTGTTATATTATAATTCTTGGATGTTTTACAATCATTTTATAGCAACTTTATATCATTTTCTTGGAATAACCTGTTGACCCAGTGCCCAGTGCTAGTTGTTGTTTTTTCTTGTTTTTTACATCGTAGGAAATCAATATCAAGCGGAGTCCAAACACCATGAAACTTTTTATGGATTTTTTATGGACCCCAAGACTTCCATTGGGACAGAGCAGCACCTGGGGATGCCTTGAGGGGGGCACAACCCACCAGGGCATGCCTGGGGGCCCAGGCGTGCCCAGGTGGGTTGTGCCCACCTCGGTGGCCTCCCGCACCTCGTCTTCACCCTATAAATTGTCAAATATTCCAAAACCATCGGGGGTAACGCTAGATCAGAAGTTCCGCTGCCGGAAGCCTCGGTAGCCACGAGAAACCAATCTAGACCACGTTTCGACACCCTGCCGGAGGGGGAAATCATCACCGGTGGTCATCTTCATCATCCCGGCGGCCACCATGATGAGGAGGGAGTAGTCCACCCTCGGGGTTGAGGGTTTGTACCAATAGCTATGTGCTTAATCTCTCTCTCTCTCTCTCTCTCTCTCTCTCTCTCTCTCTCTCTCCCCCCCTCTCTCGTGTTCTTGAGATGTCATGATCTTGATGTATCGCGGCCTTTGTTAATATAGTCGGATCAGATGGTGTTTCTCCCTCTCTATCTTCTTGTGATGAATTGAGTTTTCCCTTTGAGATTTCGTTTTATCGGATTGAATACTTTTATGGATTTGAGAGCACTTGATATATGTCTTGCATATGGATACCCGTGGTGATAATGGGGTATTTTATTGATTCACTTGATGTATGTTTTGGCACTCAACTCACGGATTCCCGAGGTGACATTGGGGTAATCTACCCATAGGGGTTGATGCACGTTCTTGTCTTTGTTTCTCCACTAGAAGTCTTGGGCACTCTTTGAGGTTCTTTTTGTTGGATTGAGTATTATGAATATGAAATCATTTGGTGTTATTTTAGTATGAACTCTTGGATAGCTCGATCGGAAAGAATAGCTTCGAGATGGTTTCGTACCCTACAAACTATTTCTTCTTATGTTCTCCTCTAGATAGGAACTTTGGAGTGATTCTTCATCGCACTTTGAGGGATGGTTATATGATCCAATTATATTAGCATTGTTGAGAGATTGCACTAGTGAAAGTACAGACCCTAGGCCTTGTTTTCAAGCATTGCAATACCGTTTGTGCTCCGTTTCAGCAATTGCTACCTTGCTGTTTTTTATTCTTCCTATTACAAAAACCAATATCTACTATCATTACTACACTTTTATCACCATCTCTTCGCCGAACAGGTGCACCTATACAAATTCTCATTGTATTTGGTGTGGTGGGGACACAAGAGACTTGTATTATTTGTTTGAGAGAGACCATCTTCATCCTACACCTCCCACAGATTGATAAACCTCAGGTCATCCACGCGAGGGAAAATTGCTACTGTCCTACAAAACTCTGCGCTTGGAGGCCCAACATAAGTCTACAAGAACAAGTTGTGTAGTAGACATCAAGCTCTTTTCTGGCGCCGTTGCCGGGAATGTGAGTGCTTGAAGGTATAACTTTAGATCTTGCGATCGAATCTTTTAGTTTCTTGTTTATCACTAGTTTGGTTTATAAAAGAAAACTACAAACAAATGGAGAATGGGTTACCTCAAGTTGTTCTTTATCTTTATAATTTTTATCTTGATAATAAGGATTCCGATAATTGTGCTCAATTGCTATAAAAAGTATTCAACAAAATTTATGGCACAAAAACATTAGATGATGGGCATGATTGCAATATTGCTAGTTTCAATTCTTTGAATATCCATGATGTTAATGATTATTGCATTAGTCATGATAATGATGTCTCCTATAAAAATGTCAATTTTTGCGAAGTGAATTGGGAGTGCAAATGCACACCAAGAAGGGAAGATAGATTTTGTAGGAAGCATAAATATTTAGAAACGAAAAAGTTGCAAGAGAGGCTAGATGATTGTGCTAAAAGATTTAATTTTTTTCGCCATCCTTGTGAACTTTGCAATGAACATGGTCATTTAAATCTCCAATGCAAATTGTTTCATGATCAAATCGTGTCCAAAAATTGTGATAACTTGATTACCCTTGAGCATCATAAAGAGCTTAGTATTCTTTTGGGGTATGAAGAAATGAAACGTATAACTGAGGGTATTCTAAAATTTAATCTGGAGAGATTTCTTGATTTTGATCTAGAGGAAATTTATATGTTTTGTGCGGTAAATTGCATTGAGAATCCTTATATTGTCAACTATCTAAAGACAAGAAATAAAAAAGAATATGAAGAAAGTACTAAAGAAAGGGAAAATATTTCCCAATACCCTCCTAGTGTTTATTATGATGAATCAGGTAACCAGGAGGAGCTTCCTATCCAATCAATCTCTTGGACAAGAAGCTTAAAAAAATTAATTAAACCCACACATGATGTGGTGAAGAAGAAGAAAAGAAGAAAGAATAGAGGTAAAAAGGTATCTCTCCTAAATAATATTGCTCCTATTATTGTTGTGCCTCATGAAAATGAATCAGAAATAATTGTGGAAGATGATGCACTTGATGATGATTTTGTTATGCTTATTGCTTGTTGTGATGATTACTATTCGCAACATAATGATACTTCTTATAATCTTGGAAATCTTTTTGGCACCAACTTGGGAAAGTATGATGATATCAATTACTATACTGTTGGTGTTATTCATACTATTAATGATGAGAGTGATTATGCTTATGATATGCCAAGCCACAAGCTTGGGGATGCTATGTTTGATGAGAATGACATGTTTGAGAATTTATTTGCTGCAATTAATGTTTGTCCCAAGCTTGGGGATGCTGTGTTTAATAAAGAAGATCGTTTTAGTCCCCCTACTTTGAATGATCAAATTTGCTATGATGATTGCATGCCTCCTATCTATGATGAGAACAAAGTTGCTACTTATGATGATTATTGTGATGATACTTATGTTATAAAAAGTAGTGATGATTATATTTATAAAACTTGTCATAGTTATGATTACCCTTTTCATGAACATTTCTCTTTTAATGTGGAAACAATTTATAATATTCGAGTTTCATATGATACTCCCAACATGGTGAATGAGAAGAAATTTTCTTATGTCGAGATTAATAAAATTTCTATGCTTGTGGATCATCAAAAGAATGCTTTATGTGATGGTTATATTGATGAATATATTCATGATGCTACTGAAAATTATTATGAGAGAGGAACTTATAATTCATGATCCTCTTGTTATGTTTCAATCCGTATCTTTTCTGCGAGCATCATTGAACTCATCGTGCATAGCTAAAAGGCATTAAAGAAAAGCGCTTGTTGGGAGGCAACCCAACACTTTTACCTACTATTTTTGTGTGTTCACATGATAATGCTACTGCAGCAATAACGTTTTACTGCTTTTGTTTCAATAAAGTGTCATGTAAAGCCTTTGGGATGGTCGATGGTGATAGTTGATTTGATCTTACTGAAAAATAGAAACTTTTGCGCTCAGGAAAATAATTCTCGTTCTTAACAGAAGCGTGATAAAATACTGATTCTTTTTTCATAAGATTAATAGACAAATTTCCCAGGTTGTCCTAATTTTTCAGAAATTTTGGAGTAGCAGAAGTATGGTTGGAGTACAAATTACTACAGACTATTCTGTTTTTGACAGATTCTGTTTTCAATGCATAGTTTGCTTGTTTTCTAGTTTCTATGGCTTATATTGCTCAATATAATTTGTGGAAATGATATGCTACAGTATGCATTGTGTGAGAACAATTATGAATCTTGTATTTGACAGTAGCAAAGTGGTTTGCTCTTTATCATACTAACCTATCTCACGAAGTTCCGTTAAGTTTTGTGTGATTGAAGTTTTCAAGTTTTGGGTGAGATATCGATATGAGGAGAATAAGGAGTGACAAAAACCTAAGCTTGGGGATTACCAAGGCACCCCCAAGGAAATATTCAAGGAATATGCAAACAACAAAGCTTGGGGATGCCCCGGAAGGCATCCCCTCTTTCGTCTCAAACATTATCGGTAACCTCACTTGGAGCTATGTTTTCATTCGTCACATGATATATGTTTTTCTTGGAGCATCATTTTATTTTTCTAGAATTTTCTGGCTGTTATTTATAATAATGGTTTGCATCTTTTATTTCAATAAAAATGTCAAGTATAGCCTTTGCCTTGCTTATTTTGCAAATCTACATGTTGCTGTTTCAAAACAGAAAGTTTATCGCTGTTGCAAAAATTATCTAGAGAAGTCAGAATGTGATAAAATGTTGAAACCTTTTGCATAGTAAGTTATAATAAATTTTCTACAGTGTGGTAAATTTCATAATTTTTGGAGTTAAAGTAGTATTGATACTCTTGCCTTCTCTACGGATTGTACTGTTCTGGCAGATTGCTGTTATGTTTGCATTGTTTGCATATGTTTGCTTGTTTAATGATTCTATTTGAGGATAGGAGTATTAAATATGCAGAGAAATTTAGTATGAAATGTTGAATAATAATTTTAGTGATTTTCTACAGTAGAGAATGATAAAGTTTTGCATTGGTTTATACTAACTTATCTCACGAGTTCTCGTTGAGTTTTGTGTGGATGATTTTTTTTAAGATTCAGGGAAACCGTGATATAAAAGGAATTAAGGAGACACAAAATTTCAAGCTTGGGGATGCCTAAGGCATCCCAAGATAATATTTCAAGAAGTCTCAAGCATCTAAGCTTGGGGATGCCCCGGTAGGCATCCCACCTTTCTTCATCATCAATTATCGGTTAGTATCGGTTGAGCCTAAGTCTTTGCTTATTCACATGAGTTGTGCTATTCTTAGAATGTCATTTTATTTTGTTTTTGCTTGTTGTTTCAATAAAATACTTAGATCTAAAAGTTTTTAAATAAGAGAGGGTCCTCAAATAGCTACCCATTTACATAACTACTCGCTTGATCTTCACTTATATCTTTTGGAGTAGCTTGGCATTTACTCTTGTGCTTCACTTATATCCTATGAGTAAATTGTTGAATGAATTTAATATCAGGAAGTTGAAGTTATATCATGCCTAGTGGTAGCTTCGCATTGGGTTTAGAAAGTGAAGTCTTTTGAAGCTTGATAATCACAATATTGGGCATACAAGCAATTCCTGAATGATTACTATAAGGAAGAGAACTTTCACATGCAAATAAACTATCTTGGAAATCTTTTGAGCCCCCATCAAATATTATATGCCAAAATTGTTGACGTTGGACAAGGAAGACAACGTAATGGTTTATGTTTGTTCATATTCACATAGAAGTCATATTGTCATAGATCCTTCAACATGTGGTGCTTGCCCCCCATATTTGCTAGCCAAAAATTCCGCACCAAGTAGAGATACTACTTGTGCATCCAAAAACACTTACACCCAAATCTTATTTTCAAGAGTCCACCGTATCTACCTAGGGATTGAGCAAGATCCCTCAAGTAAGTTGTCATCGGTGCAATAAGGCAATAAAAATTGCTTCTAAAAGTGTTAGATCATTTAGTGTAAGACAAAATTTAGCGTTGTACGAACTTGTGATAGCAATGAAATAAAAGCGACATACTGCATAATAAAGGTTTCTATCATAAGGGGCAAATTAATGTGATGTTCTTTTGCACTAAGTGATTGAGCATGCAAACACAAAGCACATTCATTGTTCGAACCTTAACATGTGAATTGGTTGCTAATTTAATATGAGAAGTCTTATAAGAAATGTAGCGACCCGACCTCAGATGGTCAACTCTCTGTGTTTCAGTGTCATCCCTGGATCGGTAATGCTGACACACACAGTACTCGATGGATTTATAACAGACTAGCAATCACACAATTATTACATCGAATGTCTCAAAAGAGAACTTATTACAATAATATGGCTTAAGGCCATCTAATGCGATAACGGCGGAAGTCTTGGAAGATAAAGTGAGTCCATCAACTCCAACGGCATGGCTGAGCTGCACGGCAACGACCTATCGAACCTTAATCCTCGTCTGAAAAGTCTGCAACATAATACGTTGCAGCCCGAGAACGGGTCAGCACATGGAATATGCTAGCAATATAACACAGTAGAGCAGGAATAGAATAATGCTATCACTACATGCAAATTTGGCTGGTGGAAAAGCTCTATGGTTATAATGTTTTTGCGAAAAGCCAATATTTCCCTACTGCAAAGGAATAGATTTTCATTTAACTATCATGGTGGTTGAAACATCATTGATAAGGTATAACCCCAACTCAATCCCAATTAAAGTAGTTAACAACCCAACAATATTAATTAAGAGTGATGAGATACATGTGAATACTCAAGTACTAGATACTCAGAATTGTCCATAACCCGGGACACGGCTAACCATGATTAGATTGTACACTCTGCAGAGGTTTGCGCACTTTTCCCCACAAGACTCGATCGCCTCCATTGATTTCTCGAACTACATGGTGTTTGAGAAACGGATGATCGAGACATAGTCTTTCAGAAACATTAACTTTCTACTCCGGGTAGACCATACCAAACCTACAAAACCCACTACCTGTTGATCTACCTCTTCAAGAGCTTCACATAACTTACTCAACAACGCTAGAGCCCATAGTAGCTTGTGGCTGCACACGGAAGTTTCTAGCATGAATAATCTCAGTTCCCTTTGAGCCTGGGTGGCGGTCCATAGGAAGATCACACGGTACACCGGATTTCCAAAATAAAACAGACAACACTGGGTTCCCCGGTGCCTCATCCACCCAGATGTGTATTAAAGTTGCCACCTTAAATTAAACCATTAATTAACAATCTCACATCTGTCATGGATTCACTCAAACCTAACCATGTCTACGAGTATAGCATGGCAATATAAGCAACACGTAGAAGTAACTCCCAAGGGTTTGAATGTAACAGGGCAATAGGTTCTACCTCAACTACTACTTCCCAACCCACAAATTAATGATATCCTAATCATGCAATGTTTAAGGACTGAACTAATGCATAAAAACTGGGTATGAAAAGAGTATGATCAATGTGTTACTTGCCTTGCTGACGATCCACGAATCCTAGAGACTCGTAGTAACACGCTTCGCACTCCGGGAATTCTATCGCAAGCAAACAATAACATACATAAGCAACAAGCAAAGATGCACAGGAAAAACTCAACTAAAAGAGGTTGACCAGAAAGTTCAACTTATGAACTCCGGTTCACAAAAAGAATCAAACCAAACGAAGCAATGAAACTCAAACGACGAAAGAAATAAGATCCGTTTACTAATCTGAACTAGGGTCAAATTTTACAGAGGCAAAAACTTGTTTGAGTTGATTATTCGGAAACAGGGTTTCGAGACGAAACTCTGGGCGCTTGAATCGCCTGATTCCGATAAACGAGCGAAAAATTATACTAGATCGAACATCTGATCAGAAATCACGATCAGAAAAATCACGGAATAAATCCGAGAAAAGAAAAGTGACGAACAGCTTGACGAACGAACGTTCGTTATCTGAACCTAAACGAAGAACACGTTCGTTAAAACGAACGAACGAGCAAACGCTCGCTAAATAAATAAACTGATCTAGAAAAAACGAAACCTAGGGTTTAAAAAAAACTGAAACGGTTTTCTTCGGAAAACCGGGCGGCAGGGCGGCTACCTCGCTCAGCTCCGGCGGGGCTCCGGTGGGGCCCGGGCTCGGCGGAGGGTGGCGGGAGGAGGCGGTGGCTCGCTCAAGGGGCTCGGGCGGGGAGGCGGCGGTGGCGGTGGTGATGGCTAGAGGGGGTGGTATTTAAAGGAGGAGGGGGTCCGTGCCTTGGGAAGGGGCAAGCGGGCGGGTGGTGGAGTCCGAGCCGGACTCTGCAAGGCGGCGGCGGGCGCGGAGGAAGGCGGCGGCGGCGGCTTGGCTGCCTGGCCTGGCTGGGCTTCGCCCGGTCAAAAGTGACGCCATGATTTTTTTAAATAGTTCCACTGACAGAAAAACTCCTATAAAATTTAAAAAAAAATCTAAAATGGCAAAACAATTTTCACCGTCTAAATGAAATATTTAGAACGAGATGAACATTTTCTTGGCCCTAAAATGAATTTTCAAAAACGTGCAATTTTTCTAACGCAAATAAAACTCAAATAAAATCCAAATAATGATTCTAACATTTTTCCTCCAATATTTCAATTGTTTTGGAGAAGTCATATTATCTCCCCTCATTAATTTTTAATATGAAGTATTTTTCGGGAGGGAAAAATAATTAAAATAAAAAATCCTTGTTTTAATTATTTGATAAAATCAAATAGGAAAACCAGAAAAATCCCCAACTCTCTCCGAGGGTCCTTGAGTTGCTTAGGATTTCGAGGTTTGCTGAACGAAGGTGCAATAAAATATGATATGCATGGATGACCTATGTATAACATTCCAAATTGAAAATTTGGGATGTTACAAACCTACCCCCCTTAAGATGAATCTCGTCCTCGAGATTAAGGTTAGCTAGAAAATAGATGCGGGTGGTCCTTGCGAATATCATCCTCTCGTTCCCAGGTGGCTTCCTCCTCGGTATGGTGGCTCCACTGAACTTTGCAAAACTTGATAACCTTGCTGCGAGTGACTCGGCTGTCAAAGTCAAGAATCTTTACTCGCTTCTCATAAGTCAAATTACTGTCCAACTGTATCGCCTCTAGGGGCACTGTATCTCTTAACGGTATATCGCCATCTCAAAGATGACACTTCTTCAACTGTGATACGTGGAACACATCGTGAACTCCTGACAATCCTTCAGGTAACTCCAGCTTGTAGGAAACTTCTCCCATCCGTTCCAAAACATGGTACGGTCCTACAAATCTTGGAGCTAACTTTCCCTTAACTCCAAAACGTTTCACTCCTCGCAAGGGTGATACTCGCAGATAGGCTCTGTCTCCAATTTCATAGGTTACCTCCTTGCGTTTTGAATATGCATAACTCTTCTGCTTGGACTGAGCAACCTTTAATCTGTCTCGGATCAGTTTAACCTTCTCCTCTGACTCTTTGATCAAATCTGGTCCAAACAACTGATGGTCTCCTACCTCATCCCACATCAGAGGTGTTCTACATCTGCGTCCACATAGCTTCGAACGGTGCCATCTTCAAACTGGCCTGGTAGCTATTGTTGTATGAGAACTCTGTGTAAGGCAAATTGTCATCCCAACTAGATCCATAATCTAGCGCACATGCTCTCAATATGTCCTCTAGAATCTGATTGACTCTCTCTGTCTGTCCATCCGTCTGCGGGTGGAATGTTGTACTGAACTCCAATCTGGTACCCAAGGTCTGGTGTAGCTGATGCCAAAACTTTGAAGTAAATTGTGTTCCTCTATCTGATACGATAGTCCTCGGAACTCCATGCAAACATACGATCCTGGACATATATATCTTGGCCAACTTTGCACTTGTGTAAGTTGTTTTGACTGGGATGAAGTGAGCTACTTTGGTCAAGCGATCCACTACTACCCATATTGAGTCATATCCTGCTTTGGTTCTGGGCAATCCGGTGATAAAGTCCATGCCAAGCTTATCCCACTTCCATTCGGGTATCGACATAGGCTGTAGTAGTCCTGCTGGCTTCTGATGCTCTGCCTTCACCCTCTGACATACATCACATACAGCTACATACTCGGCAATATCCTTCTTCATACCAGTCCACCAGAAATGTTCCTTCAAATCCAAATACATCTTGGTGTTTCCGGGGTGTATCGATTATGGTGAGTCATGAGCCTCCTGAAGTATTAACTTCCTGATCTCTAAGTTATTAGGCACATAAACTCGATCCTCAAACCATAAGGTATCGTGCTCATCCTCACGAAAACCTTTGGCTTTTCCTTTGCTCATCTTCTCCTTTATCTCAGCAATCTCTTTGTCTTCCTTCTGAGCTTCTCGAATCTTGTCCAACAATGCTGACTGAACTTCCATTGTCCCAATGAAACCTTTTGGAACAATCTCCAACCGAAGTTCCATGATATCCTCAGCTACCTCCTTCGCCAATCCTTTACTTTCAAGGATATTAGCGTAACTCTTCCGGCTCAAAGCGTCCGCTACGACATTGGCCTTTCCTGGATGATAGTGCAACTTCATGTCATAATCCTTTATAAGTTCCAACCATCTCCTTTGTCTAAGGTTCAACTCCTTCTGTGTGAAAATGTACTTCAAACTCTTATGATCCGTGTACACATCACAACAGTTTCCAATAAGATAATGTCTCCAAGTCTTCAATGCATGCACTATGGCTGCTAGCTCCAAATCATGCATGGCATAGTTCAACTCATGAGGCTTCAGTTGTCGTGAGGCATACGAAACAACCTTTCCGTCCTACATAAGCACACATCCAAGTCCCAAGCGAGAGGCGTCACAATATACTTGGAACTCCTTATGTATATCTGGCAGTGTTAGCACTGGGGCTGTAGTCAAATGTTTCTTCAACTCCTGAAAACTTGCCTCGCAATCATCTGTCCATTTAAACTTAGTATCCTTCTTCAACAATTCAGTCATTGCCTTAGCAATCTTGGAAAAATTCTCAATGAATCTCCGATAATATCCTGCGAGTCCAAGGAAACTGCGGATCTCGCCAACTGAAGTGGGTGCCAACCATTATGTGACTGATTGAACCTTGCTGGGGTCCACTGCTATACCTTCTCCTGATATAACATGCCCAAGAAATCCAACTTCCTTCAACCAAAACTCGAAGTTGCTGAATTTGGCGTATAACTGGTGTTCCCTGAGTTTCTCGAGAACCAAACGCAAATTCTCCTTGTGCTCCTCTTCGTTCTTTGAGTATACCATAATATCATCAATGAACACCACAACAAACTTGTCCAAATACTCCATGAACACCTTGTTCATCATACTCATGAAATAGGCAGGGGCGTTAGTCAGTCCAAACGACATGACCGTATACTCATATAATCCATACCGCGTGGTGAACGCTGTCTTTGGTATATCCTTCTCTCGAATCTTCAACTGATGGTATTCCGATCATAGATCGATCTTCGAAAACACCTTGAATCCTTGCAGCTGATCAAACAGATCATTGATCATCGGTAGTGGGTACTTATTCTTAATCGTTACTTCATTCAAGGCTCGGTAATCAACAACCATCCTTAGGGATTTGTCCTTCTTCTCAACCAAAAGCACTGGGGCTCCCCATGGTGATGAACTCCTTCGAATGTAACCTTTCTCCAATGACTTCTTGATCTGCTTCTTAATTTCCTCCGGATCATTTGCGGGCATCCGATAAGGTCTCTTGGATATTGGCCCTGTACCTGGCAATAGCTCTATCAAAAACTCGATGTCTCGATCCGGTGGCATGCCTGGTAACTCTTCTGGGAAAACATCAGGAAAATCCTTTACTGCAGGCACTTCCTCCCGAACAACTCCCGTGAGGGCATTCACTTGGCTCCTCCTAGGCACATGCCTAGATACATACTTAATTCTTTTTCCCTCCGGGGTGGTGAGATAAATCGACTTACTAGCACAGTCAATGCTTCCTCCATACTTTGACATCCAGTCCATACCTAATATCACATCCAATCCTTGCGACTCCAAGATAATTAAGTCAGACGGAAAAACATGTGTGCCAATGGTTAGGGGTAGCTGGGTGCACCATCGGCTAGCCATGTACTCTGCTCCAGGTGAGCTCACTAAAAGAGGGGTCCTAAGGGTTCGGGTTGGTAACTTAAACTTATCCACAAATCCCCTTGATATGTATGAATGTGATGCACCAGTATCGAAAAGAACAAGAGCGGTAAATGACTTAACCAAAAACTTACCTATTACCGCGTCCGGCTGCTCTTCAACATCCTCCACGTTAACGTGGTTCACTTGTCCTTTGTTGAATGGATTAGGCTTCTTCCCAGCGCTCCCATTTCCGTTTCCATTCCTTCCTTCAGGGCAATCATTGGCATAGTGCCTTGTCTTCCCGCACTTAAAGCAAGTAACTTGACTTAGGTCCCTTTTGGCGGGTGTAGATGGGTTGGAGCGGTTCTGATTGTTGTTAACTCCATTCCCGTTTCCATTCTTTGCACCATTGTGGTTATGCGATCCTCCTCCAGTATGGTTGTGACCTCCATGGTTATGAACAAGTCCTCCCGAATTCGGGGTTAAGCGAGGCTTCTGGTGAGCTCCTGAGTTGTACTTCCCTTGTCCATACTTCCTCTTACGGCTTTCAATCTGCTGCTGCTTCCCTTCAATCATAAGGGCCTTATCTACCAACTCCTGGTAGTTGTTGAAAGCTGCCACCATCAGCTGCATGCTCATCTCATCATTCATCCCTTCCATAAACTTCTCCTTCTTCGCGGCATCTGTGGCCACATCAGCAGGGGCATAGCGTGATAACTTGCTAAACTCATCCACGTACTGAGCTACAGTACGGTTCCCCTAGCGTAAGTTGCGAAACTCGTGCTTCTTCATCTGCATGGATCCAGTTGAGACATGTGTTGTGCGAAAAGCTTGCTGAAACTGGTCCCAAGTGACATTGGCTATAGGAAAAGTAGCCGTGTAATTCTCCCACCATGCGGCTGCTGGTCCATCCAATTGATGTGCGTCAAAGCGCACCCTCTCAGCATCTGTGCATCCTGCGGTGGTTAACTCCCTTCCAATATGGCATAGCCAAGCATCAGCAACTATTGGCTCGGTGCTACTGGAAAACACCGGCGGTTGTAACCTCAGAAAACGGGCTAAATTGTCCACTGGCGGCGGATTGTTGTTGTTGTTGTTGCCCTGGTTCTGAACTAGCAATTGCATCAAGGCATTATGCTGCTGGATCAACTGGGTGAGCTCCGGTGGGAAAGCAAAACCAGTGTCACGTCTCGGAGGCATCTGATGGGTTTAGAGGGAAGAGATTAGAATAGAAAGAGGTCTAATGAGATAACACTACCCATATGCATATGAGGCAAACACAATCATTTCACTCAATCAATCAAGCAAGGGCATACAAACGGTCTAGGACTATCGCGAAAGTGCTCAACTACTACTAGTTACATGGGGGAATACTACTACTATATGGTGGTCATCTAGAAATTTTGATCGGTGGAAGACTCCATGATGTCTGCTCCCACTTCATCTTCGTAGTCATCATCACTTGGATCGGAATCGGTGTCATCGATGATGATGTAGTTGTCCGGGCAAGTGGGATCTTCCTCCTCTTCTTCCGGTGCTGATCCTCCCATGAATACTCCGATCTTCTTGACTAGGTCGTCGTTCTTCTCCAGTAGTGTCTTGATTTCCTCCTCATATTCGTCGCGGGTAAACTTGAGTTCTTCCTCCAGCTTGATGATCCTAGTCTTCGCCTTCTTCAACTCCATCGTATCTGCGCACATCTGGTTCTCCTGACGTCGAATGTGCTGGTTTAGCTCCTGGATGATAGCTGCAATGGATCTATCCTTCTTGGTGCTGATTACTTCCCATTGCTCGTCTCGGCGCCCATATATTTGATAGATGGTGTCTTTAAGCTCCCTGTTGTAGACTTCTCCAATACGTCCCATGGTAATGTGAGCTACCATGCTCTTGCCTAGGCTCCAGGTGGGTGCTTCGAAAGAAAATTCTATGGGTTTAGAAGTTGGCGAGAACGTCCTTCCTGGAACTTGTACTTGAATCATCCAGCGCTCCTCTTTTGGTAAAGTGGCGTTGTACGTCCCGATGAAGCTTGGTATTCCAATGTTCAAGTACCTAGTGACTTCCTTCAAGTGGCGTCCAAAAGGTGTGTCTTCATCCGGTTGTGCAAACTTGTTCTTCATCTCTGCCATCCTAAAGAGTGGGAAAATGGAGAGGAGTCAGAAATGAGTAGAGAAGAGTGACCTATGGTTTATCTTAGTGGTCATGTCCTACACTCAGCGTGTGCTCTGATACCATCTTGTAGCGACCCAACCTCAGATGGTAAAGTCTCTGTGTTTCAGTGTCATCCCTGGAGCGGTAATGCTGACACACACAGTACTCGAAGGATTTATAACAGAGTAGCAATCACACACTTATTACATCGAATGTCTCAAAAGAGAACTTATTACAATAATATGGCTTAAGGCCATCTAATGCGATAATAACGGAAGGCTTGGAAGATAAAGTGAGTCCATCAACTCCAACGGCATGGCTGAGCTGCACGGCAACGACCTATCGAACCTTACTCCTCGTCTGAAAAGTCTGCAACATAATACGTTGCAGCCCGAGAACGGGTCAGCACATGGAATATGCTGGCAATATAACACAGTAGAGCAGGAATAGAATAATGCTATCACTACATGCAAATTTGGCTGGTGGAAAAGCTCTATGGTTATAATGTTTTTGCGAAAAGCCAATATTTCCCTACTGCAAAGGAATAGATTTTCATTTAACTATCATGGTGGTTGAAACATCATTGAGAAGGTATAACCCCAACTCAATCCCAATTAAAGTAGTTAACAACCCAACAATATTAATTAAGAGTGATGAGATACATGTGAATACTCAAGTACTAGATACTCAGAATTGTCCATAACCCGGGACACGGCTAACCATGATTAGATTGTACACTCTGCAGAGGTTTGCGCACTTTTCCCCGAAAGACTCGATCGCCTCCGTTGATTTCTCGCACTACATGGTGTTTGAGAAACGGATGACCGAGACATAGTCTTTCAGAAACATTAACTCTCTACTCCGGGTAGACCATACCAAACCTACAAAACGCACTACCTGCTGATCTACCTCTTCAAGAGCTTCACGTAACTTACTCAACTACGCTAGAGCCCATAGTAGCTTGTGGCTGCACACGGAAGTTTCTAGCATGAATAATCTCAGTTCCCTTTGAGCCTGGGTGGCGGTCCATAGGAAGATCACACGGGTACACCGGGATTTCCAAAAATAAAACAGACAACACTGGGTTCCCCAGGTGCCTCAGTCCACCCAGATGTGTATTAAAGTTGCCACCTTAAATTAAACCATTAATTAACATTCTCACGTCTGTCATGGATTCACTCAAACCTAACCACGTCTACGAGCATAGCATGGCAATATAAGCAACACGTAGAAGTAACTCCCAAGGGTTTGAATGTAACAGGGCAATAGGTTCTACCTCAACTACTACTTCCCAACCCACAAATTAATGATATCCTAATCATGCAATGTTTAAGGATTGAACTAATGCATAAAAACTTGGTATGAAAAGAGTATGATCAATGTGTTACTTGCCTTGCTGACGATCCGCGAATCCTAGAGACTCGTAGTAACACGCTTCGCACTCCGGGAATTCTATCGCAAGCAAAAAATAACATACATAAGCAACAAGCAAAGATGCACAGGAAAAAATCAACTAAAAGAGGTTGACGAGAAAGTTCAACTTAAGAACTCCGGTTCACAAAAAGAATCAAACCGAACGAAGCAACGAAACTCAAACGGCGAAAGAAATAAGATCCGTTTACTAATCTGAACTAGGGTCAAATTTTACAAAGGCGAAAACTTGTTTGAGTTGATTATTAGGAAATAGGGTTTCGAGACGAAACTCTAGGCGCTTGAATCGCCTGATTCCGATAAACGAGCGAAAAGTTATACTAGATCGAACATCGGATCAGAAATCACGATCAGAAAAATTGCGGAATAAATCCGAGAAAAGAAAAGCGACGAACAGCTTGACGAACGAACGTTCATCTGAACCTAAATGAAGAACACCTTCGTTAAAACGAAAGAACGAGCGAACGCTCACTAAATAAATAAACCGATATAGAAAAAAACGAAACCTAGGGTTTTCAAAAAAACCAAAACGGTTTTCTTCGGAAAACTAGGCGGCGGGGCGGCTACCTCGCTCAGCTCCGGCGGGGCTCGGTCTCGATGGCAGGGTGGCGGCGGGAGGCGGCGGCGGCTAGGGGCAGCGGCGGCTCGGGGCTCGGCTCCGTCGGCGGGAGGCGGCGGTGGCAGCGGTGATGGCTAGGGGGGGGGGGCGGTGGTATTTAAAGGAGGGGGGTCCGGTGTCTTGGGGAAGGGGCAGGTGGCGGCGGGTGGCGGAGTCCGAGCCGGACTCTGCGGCGGCGGCGGCTTGGGCCGGCCTGGCCTGGCTGGGCTTCGGCCCAGTCGGGTGCGGGCACTCGCGGATTTTTTTAAATAGTTCTGCTAACAGAAAAACTCCTATAAAATAAATAAAAAAATCTAAAATGCCAAAACAATTTTCATCGTCTAAATGAAATATTTAGAACGAGATGAACATTTTCTTGGCCCTAAAATGCAATTTTCAAAAACGTGCAATTTTTCTAATGCAAATAAAATTCAAATAAACTCAAATAAAATCCAAATAATGATTCTAACATTTTCCTCCAATATTTCAATTGTTTTGGAGAAGTCATATTATCTCCCCTCATTAATTTTTAATACGAAGTACTTTTCCGGAGGGAAAAATAATTAAAATAAAAAATCCTTGTTTTCGTTATTTGATAAAAACAAATAGGAAAACCAGAAAAATCCCCAACTCTCTCCGAGGGTCCTTGAGTTTCTTAGAATTTCGAGGATTGCGGAACGAAGGTGCAATAAAATATGATATGCATGGATGACCTATGTATAACATTCCAAATTGAAAATTTGGGATGTTACAAGAAAGAATTGCATATTGCATACTTTAATACGAGAAGTCTTATAAGAAAGTCTTTCCAGAGCCTCCTGCACCTCGTCTTCACCCTATAAATTGTCAAATATTCCAAAACCATTGGGGGTAACGCTAGATCAGAAGTTCCGCCGCCGGAAGCCTCTGTAGCCACGAGAAACCAATCTAGACCTCGTTTCGGCACCCTGCCGGAGGGGGAAATCATCACCGGTGGCCATCTTCATCATCCCGACGGCCACCATGATGAGGAGGGAGTAGTCCACCCTCGGGGTTGAGGGTTTGTACCAATAGCTATGTGCTTAATCTCTCTCTCTCTCTCTCTCTCTCTCTCTCTCTCTCTCTCGTGTTCTTGAGATGTAAGGATCTTGATGTATCGTGGCCTTTGTTAATATAGTCGGATCAGATGGTGTTTCTCCCTGTCTATCTTGTTGTGATGAATTGAGTTTTCCCTTTGAGATTTTGTTTTATCGGATCGAATACTTTTATGGATTTGAGAGCATTTGGTATATGTCTTGCATATGGATACCCGTGGTGACAATGGGGTATTTTATTGATTCACTTGATATATGTTTTGGCACTCAACTCGCGGATTCCCGAGGTGGCATTTGTTAGGGAACGTAGTAATTTCAAAAATTTTCCTACGATCACGCAAGACCATGGTGATGCATAGCAACGAGATGAGAGTGTTGTCTACGTACCCTCGTAGACCAGCAACGGAAGCGTTGACGCAACGTAGAGGAAGTAGTCGTACTTCTTCCCGATCCAACCGATCCAAGTACCGAACGTACGGCACCTCCGAGTTCTGCACACGTTCAGCTCGATGACGTCCCTCGAACTCCGATCCAGCCGAGTGTTGAGGGAGAGTTTCGTCGAGACGACGGCGTGGTGGACGATGATGATGTTCCACCGCGCAGGGCTTCGCCTAAGCTCCGCAACGGTATATTCGAGGTGTAGTTTGGTGGAAGGGGCACCGCACACGGCTAAGGAACGATCTCAATGATCAACTTGTGTGTCATGGGGTGCCCCTGCCCCTCTGATATAAAGGAGGGAAGGGAGGGCTGGCGGCCAGAGAGGGCTGGCGCACAGGGTTTCCTACTCCTACTAGGAGTAGGATTCCCCCAATCCTAGTCCAACTAGGTTTTCCCAAGTGGGAAGAGAGAGAGAGAGGCGCCTTCTCCTAGTCCTAATAGGACTAGGGAAGGGGAAGGTGCGCCAGCACTATGGCCCCTTTTCTCTTTCCACTAAGGCCCATCATGGCCCATTGACCCCGGGGTTCCGTAACCCTCGGTACTCGTAAAATTCCCAATTTCACCCGGAGTGATTCCGAGTCCAAACATAGGCTTCCAATATATCAATCTTTATGTCTCGACCATTTCGAGACTCCTCGTCATGTCCGTGATCTCATCCGGACTCAACAACCTTCGTACATCAATATCATATAAACTCATAATAACCGCCATCGAAACGTTAAGCGTGCGGACCCTACGGGTTCGAGAACTATGTAGACATGACCGAGACACCTCTCGGTCAATAACCAATAGCGGACCTGGATGCCCATATTGGCTCCTACATATTCTACGAAGATCTTTATCGGTCGACCGCATAACAACATACGTTGTTCCCTTTGTCATCGGTATGTTACTTGCCCGAGATTCGATCGTCGGTATCCAATACCTAGTTCAATCTCAGCATCGCAAGTCTCTTTTCTCGCTCCGTAATACATCATCTCACAACTAACACATTTAGTTGCAATGCTTGCAAGGCTTATGTGATGTGCATTACCGAGAGGGCCCAGAGATACCTCTCCGACAATCGGAGTGACAAATCCTAATCTCAAATATGCCAACCCAACATGTACCTTCGAGACACCTGTAATGTACCTTTATAATCACCCGATTCGCCAGACGCTTGGTAGCACCCAAAGTGTTCCTCGGCAAACGGGAGTTGCATAATCTCATAGTCATAGGAACATGTATAAGTCATGAAGAAAAGCACTAGCAACAAACTATACGATCAAAAGCTATGCTAATGGAATGGGTCATGTCAATCGATCATTCAACCAATGATGTGATCCCGTTAATCAAATAACAACTCCTTTGTTCATGGTTAGGAAACATAACCATCTTTGATTAACGAGCTAGTCAAGTAGAGGCATACTAGTGACACTCTGAGGTTTATGTATTCACACATGTATTATGTTTCCGGTTAATACAATTCTAGCATGAATAATAAACATTTATCATGATATAAGGAAATAAATAATAACATTATTATTGCCTCTAGGGCATATTTCCTTCAGCCTCCCACTTGCACTAGAGTCAATAATCTAGATTACACAAGAATGATTCTAACACCCATGGAGTCTTGGTGCTGATCATGTTTTGCTCGTGGAAGAGGCTTAGTCAACGGTCTCGCAACATTCAGATCCGTATGTATCTTGCATATCTCTATGTCTCCCACCGACCAAATCCGGATGGAGTTGAAGCGTCTTTTGATGTGCTTGGTTCTCTTGTGAAATCTGGATTCCTTTGCCAAGGCAATTGCACCAAGATTGTCACAAAAGATTTTCATTGGACCCGATACACTAGGTACAACACCTAGATCGGTTATGAACTCCTTCATCCGACTCCTTCATTAGCTGCTTCCGAAGCAGCTATGTACTCAGCTTCACATGTAGATCCCGAACGACGCTTTGTTTGGAACTGCACCAACCGACAGCTCCACCGCTTAATGTAAATACGTATCCGGTTTGCGATTTAGAATCGTCCGGATCGGTGTCAAAGCTTGCGCCGACGTAACTGCGTTTACGAGCTCTTTGTCACCGCCATAAATGAGAAACATATCCTTAGTCCTTCTCAAGTACTTAAGGATGTTCTTGACCGCTGTCCAATGATCCACTCTGGATTACTTTGGTACCTGCCTGCTAAACTTACAAAGAAGGCACACATTAGGTCTGGTACACAGCATTGCATACATGATAGAGCCTATGGCTGAAGCATAGGAACATCTTTCATTTTCTCTATCTTCTGCGGTGGTCGGGCATTGAGTCTTACTCAACTTCACACCTTGTAATACCGCAAGAACCCTTTCTTTGCCTCGATCCATTTTGAACTTTTTCAAAACTTTATCAAGGTATGTGCTTTGTGAAAGTCCTATTAAGCGCCTTGATCTATCTCTATAGATCTTAATGCCCAATATGTAAGCAGCTTCACCGAGGTCTTTCATCGAAAAACTCTTATTCAAGTATCCCTTTATGCTATCCAGAATTCTATATCATTTCCGATCAATAATATGTCATCCACATATAATATCGAAATGCTACAGAGCTCCCACTCACTTTCTTGTAAATACAAAGCTTCTCCAAAAGTCTCAGATAAAACCAAATGCTTTGATCACACTATCAAAACGCTTATTCCAACTCCGAGAGGCTTGCACCAGTCCATAAATGGATCGCTGGAGCTTGCACACTTTGTTAGCTCCTTTGGATCGACAAAACCTTCTCGTTGCATCATATACAACTCTTCTTCCGTAAATCCATTCAGAATGCAGTTTTAACATCCATTTGCCAAATTTCATAATCATAAAATGCAGCAATTGCTAACATGATTCGGACGGACTTAAGCATCGCCACGGGTGAGAAGGTCTCATCGTAGTCAATCCCTTGAACTTGTCGAAAACCTTTTGCAACAAGTCGAGCTTTATAGACAATAACATTACCATCAGCGTCAGTCTTCTTCTTGAAGATCCATTTATTCTCAATTGCTTGCCGATCATCGGGCAAATCAACCAAAGTCCACACTTTGTTCTCATACATGGATCCCATCTCAGATTTCATGGCCTCAAGCCATTTTGTGGAATCTGGGCTCACCATCGCTTCTTCATAGTTCGAGGGTTCATCATGTTCCAAAGAATATGACTTCCAAAATAGGATTACCGTACCACTCAGTGCGGATCTTGCTCGTTGATCTACGAAGTTCTGAGAAACTTGATCTGAAGTTTCATGATCATCATCATTAGCTTCCTCCCTATTTGGTGTAGGTGTCACGAAACTGTTTTCTGTGATGTACTACTTCTCAATAAGGGAGTAGATACAGATTATCTCATCAAGTTCTACTTTCCTCCCACTCACTTCTTTCGTGAGAAACTCTTTCTCCAAAAAGTTTCGAATTTAGCAACAAAAATCTTGCCTTCGGATCTGTGATAGAAGGTGTACCCAACTGTCTCCTTTGGGTATCCTATGAAGACACATTCGATTTGGGTTCGAGCTTATCAGGTTGAAGCTTTTTCACATAAGCATCGCAGCCCCAAACTTTCAGAAACGACAACTTTGGTTTCTTGCCAAACCACAGTTCATAAGGCGTCGCCTCAACGGATTTAGATGGTGCCCTATTTAAAGTGAATGTAGCCGCCTCTAAAGCATAACCCCAAAACGATAGCGGTAAATCAGTAAGAGACATCATAGATCGCACCATATCTAATAAAGTACGACACGACGCTCGACACACCATTACGTTGTGGTGTTCCTGTGGCGTAAGTTGCGAAACTATTCCGCATTGTTTCAAATGTAGGCCAAACTCGTAACTCAAATATTCTCCTCCACGATCAGATCGTAGAAACTTTATTTTCTTGTTACGATGATTTTCCACTTCACTCTGAAATTCTTTGAACTTTTCAAATGTTTCAGACTTGTGTTTCATTAAGTAGATATACCCATATCTGCTCAAATCATCTGTGAAGGTGAGAAAATAACGATATCCGCCATTTAGCCTCAACATTCATTGGACCACATACATCGGTATGTATGATTTCCAATAAATCTGTTGCTCTCTCCATAGTTCCGAGAACGGTGTTTTAGTCATCTTGCCCATAAGGCACGGTTCGCAAGTGCCAAGTGATTCATAATCAAGTGACTCCAAAAGTCCATCAAGATGGAGTTTCTTCATGCGCTTTACACCGATATGACCTAAACGGCAAGTGCCACAAATAAGTTGCACCATCATTATCAACTCTGCATCTTTTGGTTTCAACATTATGAATATGTGTATCACTACTATCAAGATTAAGTAAAACAAACCATTCTTCAATGGTGCATGACCATAAAAGATATTATTCATATAAATAGAACAACCATTATTCTCTGATTTAAATGAATAACCGTCTCGCATCAAACAAGATCCAGATATAATGTTCATGCTCAACGCTGGTACTAAATAACAATTATTTAGGTCTAATACTAATCCGAAGGTAGATGTAGAGGTAGCGTGCGATCGCGATCACATCGACTTTGGAACCATTTCCCACGCCATTGTCACCTCGTCCTTAGCTAATCTTCGCTAATCCGTAGCCCTGCTTCGAGTTGCAAATATTAGCAATGTAACCAGATCAAATACCCAGGTGCTATCTGCGAGTATTAGTAAGGTACACATCAATAACATGTATATCACATATACCTTTGTTAACTTTGCCATCCTTCTTATCCGCCAAATACTTGGGGCAGTTCCGCTTCGGGACCAGCCTGCTTGCAATAGAAGCACTCGGTTTCAGTGTTTAGGACCAGACTTGGGTTTCTTCTCTTGATCAGCAACTTGCTTGCCGCTCTTTTGAAGTTTCCTTTTCTTTCCTTTGCCCTTTTCTTGAAACTAGTGGTTTTGTTAACCATCAACACTTGATGCTCCTTTTTGATTTCTACCTCCGCTGCTTTCAAAGATCGCGAAGAGCTCGGCATTGTTTTGGTCATCCCTTGCATATTATAGTTCATCACGAAGCTCTTGTAGCTTGGTGGCGTGATTGGAGAATTCATCAATGACGCAATCATCCGGAAGATTAACTCCCAGTTGAATCAAGTGATTGTTATATCCGGACATTCCGAGTATATGCTCACCGACAGAACCGTTCTCCTCCATCTTACAGCTATAGAACTTATTGGAGACTTCATATCTCTCAATCCGGGCATTCGCTGAATATTAACTTCAACTCTGGAACATCTCATATGCTCCATGGTGTTCAAAACGACGTTGAAGTCCCGGTTCTAAGCCGTAAAGCATGGCACACTGAACTATAGAGTAGTCATCGCTTTGCTTTGCCGACGCTCACAACTTCGGCGCAGCCCTTGCACCAGGCCTGGCACCTAACGGTGCTTCCAGGACGTAATTCTTCCGTGCAGCAATAAGGATAATCCTCAAATTACGGACCCAGTCCGTAATTGCTGCCATCATCTTTCAACTTTGCTTTCTCAAGGAACGCATTAAAATTCAACGGAACAACAAAGACGAGCCATCTATCTACACATCATAGACAAGCAAGATACTATCGGTACTAAGTTCATGATAAATTTAAGTTCAATTAATCATATTACTTAAGAACTCCCACTTAGAAAAATATCCTCCAATTCTCTAAGTGATTGCGTGATCCATATCAACTACACCATGACCGATCATCACGTGTGATGGAGTAGTTTCAATGGTGAACATCAATATGTTGATCATATCTACTATATGATTCACGCCGACCTTCGGTCTCCGTGTTCCGAGGTCATATCTTATATGCATAGCTCGTCAAGTATAACCTGAGTATTCTGCGTGTGCAACTGTTTTGCACCCGCTGTATTTGAACGTAGAGCCTATCACACCCGATCATCACGTGGTGTCTCAAAGACGAAGAACTTTCGCAACGGTGCATACTCGGGAGAACACTTCTTGATAATTTAGTAAGGGATCATCTTATAATGCTACCGTCAATCAAAGCAAAATAAGATGCATAAAGGATTAACATCACATGCAATCAATATAAGTGATATGATATGGCCATCATCATCTTGTGCTTGTGATCTCCATCTCCAAGCACCGCCATGATCACCATCGCCACCGGCGCGACACCTTGATCTCCATCGTAGCATCGTTGTCGCCTCGCCAATCTTATGCTTCTACGACTATCGCTACCGCTTAGTGATAAAGTAAAGCATTACATGGCGCGATTGCATTGCATACAATAAAGCGACAACCATATGGCTCCTGCCAGCTTGCCGATAACTTCGTTACAAAACATGATCATCTCATACAATAAAATTCAGCATCATGTCTTGACCATATCACATCACAACATGCCCTGCAAAAACAAGTTAGACGCCCTCTACTTTGTTGTTGCAAATTTTACGTGGCTGCTACGGGCTGAGCAAGAACCGTTCTTACCTACGCATCAAAACCACAACGATACTTTGTCAAATAGACTCCGTTTAACCTTCTCAAGGACCGGCGAGCCACACTCGATTCAACTAAAGTGAGAGAGACAGACACCCGCCGGTCACCTTTAAGCAACGAGTGCTCGGGCGGTGAAACCAGTCTCGCGTAAGCGTCGCTGCGTAATGTCGGTCCGGCCGCTTCATCTCACAATACCGCTGAACCAAAGTATGACATGCTGGTAGGCGGTATGACTTGTATCGCCCACAACTCACTTGTGTTCTACTCGCACATGACATCAACGCATAAAACCAGGCTCGGATGCCACCGTTAGGGAACGAGTAATTTCAAAAATTTTCCTACGATCACGCAAGACCATGGTGATGCATAGCAACGAGATGAGAGTGTTGTCTCGTACACTCGTGAGACCAGCAACGGAAGCGTTGACGCAACGTAGAGGAAGTAGTCGTATTTCTTCCCGATCCAACCGATCCAAGTACCGAACGTCGGCACCTCCGAGTTCTGCACACGCTCAGCTCGATGACGTCCCTCGAACTCCGATCCAGCCGAGTGTTGAGGAGAGTTTCACAAGACGACGACGGCGTGGTGGCGATGATGATGTTCCACCGGCGCAGGGCTTCGCTTAAGCTCCGCAACGGTATATTCGAGGTGTAGTTTGGTGGAAGGGGCACCGCACACGGCTAAGGAACGATCTCAATGATCAACTTGTGTGTCATGGGGTGCCCCTGCCTCAGTATATAAAGGAGGGAAGGGAGGGGCTGGCGGCCAGAGAGAGAGGCGCACCAGGTTTCCTACTCCTACTAGGGTAGGATTCCCCCAATCCTAGTCCAACTAGGTTTTCCCAAGTGGGAAGAGAGAGAGAGCCACCTTCTCCTAGTCCTAATAGGACTAGGGAAGGGGAAGGTGCTGCCAGCACTATGGCCCCTTTCTCTTTCCCACTAAGGCCCATCATGGCCCATTGACCCCGGGGTTCCGGTAACCCTCGGTACTCGGTAAAATTCCCAATTTCACCCGGAGTGATTCCGAGTCCAAACATAGGCTTCCAATATATCAATCTTTATGTCTCGACCATTTCGAGACTCCTCGTCATGTCCGTGATCTCATCCGGACTCAACAACCTTCGTACATCAATATCATATAAACTCATAATAACCGCCATCGAAGCGTTAAGCGTGCGGACCCTACGGGTTCGAGAACTATGTAGACATGACCGAGACACCTCTCGGTCAATAACCAATAGCGGGACCTGGATGCCCATATTGGCTCCTACATATTCTACGAAGATCTTTATCGGTCGAGACCGCATAACAACATACGTTGTTCCCTTTGTCATCGGTATGTTACTTGCCCGAGATTCGATCGTCGGTATCCAATACCTAGTTCAATCTCGCATCGGCAAGTCTCTTTTCTCGCTCCGTAATACATCATCTCACAACTAACACATTTAGTTGCAATGCTTGCAAGGCTTATGTGATGTGCATTACCGAGAGGGCCGAGATACCTCTCCGACAATCGGAGTGACAAATCCTAATCTCAAATATGCCAACCCAACATGTACCTTCGAGACACCTGTAATGTACCTTTATAATCACCCGATTCGCCAGACGCTTTGGTAGCACCCAAAGTGTTCCTCGGGCAAACGGGAGTTGCATAATCTCATAGTCATAGGAACATGTATAAGTCATGAAGAAAAGCACTAGCAACAAACTATACGATCAGGTGCTATGCTAATGGAATGGGTCATGTCAATCAGATCATTCAACCAATGATGTGATCCCGTTAATCAAATAACAACTCCTTTGTTCATGGTTAGGAAACATAACCATCTTTGATTAACGAGCTAGTCAAGTAGAGGCATACTAGTGACACTCTGTAGGTTTATGTATTCACACATGTATTATGTTTCCGGTTAATACAATTCTAGCATGAATAATAAACATTTATCATGATATAAGGAAATAAATAATAACATTATTATTGCCTCTAGGGCATATTTCCTTCAGCATTGGGGTAATCAACCAAAAGGGGTTGATGCACGTAATTGTATTTGTTTCTCTAGTAGATGTCTTGGGGTACTCTTTGAGGTTCTTTGTGTTGGGTTGAGTATTATGAAAATGAAATCATTTGGTGTTATTTTAGTATGAATCTTGGATTGCTCGATCGGAAAGAATAGCTTCGAGATGGTTTCGTACCCTACAAATTATTTCTTCTTATGTTCTCCTCTAGATAGGAACTTTGGAGTGATTCTTCATCACACTTTGAGGGATGGTTATATGATCCAATTATATTAGCATTGTTGAGAGATTGCACTAGTGAAAGTACGGACCCTAGGCCTTGTTTTCAAGCATTGCAATACCGTTTGTGCTTTGTTTTATCAATTGCTACCTTGCTGTTTTTTATTCTTCCTATTACAAAAACCAATATCTATATCTACTATCACTACTACACTTCTATCACCATCTCTTCGCCGAACTAGTGCACCTATAGAAATTCCCATTGTATTTGGTGTGGTGGGGACACAAGAAACTTTTTTTGTTTGGTTGCAGGGTTGTTTGAGAGAGACCATCTTGATCCTACACCTCCCACGGATTGATAAACCTTAGGTCGTCCACTTGAGGGAAAATTGATATTGTCCAACAAAACTCTGCTCTTGGAGGCCCAACACAAGTCTACAAGAACAAGTTGTGTAGTAGACATCACTTCTCGATGCTCATTGTAGTCTGGATGAAATACTTTGACCTTCATTGCGTGCCACCAATCATGTAATTTGCGAGGTAATCTTGAGCGAACTGCTTCGGGAACCACTGCGGACAAAAAAGATTCAGACATTGTTGTCTAACAACTCATTATGGGCAGTAAAAAGAGAAGGTTGCAGAGTTTGTAGTTACCATCCTACAGCTCACTGTTGTGTTGGATCGAGCATAAACAAATAATTTGCTTGCCACCATTCGTATATTGTTGCTAATAATCCTTATCAGTTTCCTCACTTGATTCTTGTCCATGAATATCTCATTGCCCCTTGCGCAATAAGGGTCGATGCATGGATCCTTGCCAAGGTCATATGTACCTGCAAGAAACAAGTAAATATTAGAAGCTAACAAGTGTCCAGGCCTGGACCTACATGCACTACATTATGGAATGACGGGGGGAGTACAAGCCGAGGGATGAAGCTAACCTCAGCGGAAAATGGTGGCCACTCCCGTTGTTGTCCTGCATAAGTAGTGGAAAGGCATGATAAGTACAGCAACCTTAACATCAAACAAATATAGCAAAGGTAAACAACATTATCTCCAAATGATAGCTTGAATGTGTTGGTCTCAGCATGCTGTTAAAGCAGATAGAAAATGGAAGGCAGTGTTACCGATAGCAGGCTTAACAGCCATCAAATATTGCAATTAAAACAGGTATTGTTGAAAATGAATAGAACGTAGGTAATGCTTAAACATCACACTCGATAAATGTGTAAAACTGAAATAAAGGGCATGTGTTAACTACACTAGGCATAACTGGAACCAAATATAGCCATTCAAACTGGTATTGATGCAGTTGAGCAGCACAGTTTCGACTTACACATAATGAACAACACATTGTGAATGACTGAAATAAACAAGGCATAAATGATTAGTATAACAACCAAATATAGCCATTGAAAACTGGACAGAGTCTCACTTCAACCAACCTAACAAGTAAATACAGATAAACAGGGCATATGCTTGAAAACTGGACAAATGCTCACTTCAACCAACCTAACAAGCAAATGCTGATAAACAAGGCATCTTCTTTAAAACTGGACAAATGCTAAAAAGAGCAACCTAACAACCAAATAAAGATAAACAAGGCATCTGCTTGATAACTGGACAAATGCTCACTACAACCAAACTAAGAACCAAATACATAAAAACAAGGCATCTACTTGATAACTGCAAAAATGCTCACTTCAACCAACCTAACAACCAAATACAGATAAACAAGGCATCTACTCACTATAGACAACCAAATATAGCCATTCGTGAAACTGAAGTGGACAATTCATACTTAAACATCACCCTATTGAACAATACATTTTTGCATAACTGAAATAATTAAACACGATAGAGTTAGAGCACCGCAAGGCAAATGCTACTACAACAAAGGGTACGGGTTGGAAAGCTAGAAAAGGTAAGATTTGCAGATAGGATGTTGCCTCACATTTCATGGACTAGATCCTTCCACTTGGAAGAGCACAGACCCATGGTGCGCTCTTTGATGTCAAAGATGGGTTGTTTCACCTTGGAAGAACCTTTATGGGTGCCCTCCTCGTGGTCGTGGTCGTGGTAGATGAGATCTTGACTTGGCAACTGAGGATCCCAAGCCGCCGCCGTAGAACGTTTCCTTCAGAAGTGACAAAATGGGCTTGACGGCATATAAGGATCGCAAATCCTCGACCGCTTGGTGGAGGAGATCAGCGGCAGGGTCATCGAAGAGATCGACGACGGTTGAACCAGAAGGGTTGGGGATGGACCAGTTAACCTGTGACATGGCCCACGTGAAGCCGTCGCTATCGACGAGCTCGATGTCGTAGCCAGCTTTTCCGAGATACAGTAATAAGCTAGCCCGCTGACATGAAGCCTTCGACATGGCAACATAGTCAATGTCTTCGCTGGCTTCCGCAGCGACGTGTTGCTCCGGGATCGATAGGTCGGGGCGAACGGTGGCCACTGTCGGCGTTATGGGAACGGGGGTCCCCAGACTTGCCTACCTACAGCCCACGGCGTGGCTCCACTAACGGCCTGGTACGGGCCATCTTCACCAGCAAACACTCAAGACCCTCGCGAGGGGCCGAGCCTCACGAGGCGGGCGACACAAGACCTCCTCAGGGGCAGCCTCACTAGGCTGGCTCGCGAGGAGTGGAGAGATCAAGGCAAGGGGCACCTCGTGAGGTTCCTGTGACGTGAGCCATGACGACCAAGGCCAGGAGGGCGCCAGCGGGCGCAAAGTACTAGTTTCCTCTTTGGTGCTAAAGAAGCAGGCGCAGGCGAGGAGTCCCGAGGCATCGGGCAAAGGTTTCCATGTCGGTGCAATGAGACCAAGACCAGCTGGACGGCAGGATGGAGGTCATCGCGGAGCCCATGACGGCGTCACCACGAGAGCCTTTGGCAGGCGAAGACCACCTTTTGTCAGGATAGCTTGTACTAGTTGTGCCCCTTCAAATTGGCCATTGTGGGATCCCTTCCCGCCTAATATTTGGGAAGAGGACCCGGGCCTCTATTAATAGGACTAGCCACCAAAGTAGAAGGCAACTGATCCTGGATGAGATCCATTCCATCCACACACACAAGCTCACCGAGCTCAAGAACACCTCTCCTCAGAAGGTAGTTCTTCCCTTGTACTTGTTCATCCCCAGCCTGCTAGGCAATCCACCACACCACACTGGAGTAGGGTATTACACCACATCCATGGCCCGAACTAGTATAAACTCTTGTGTCCCTTGTTCTTCGGGTTCAACGAGCTAGGCTTTGAGATCGTGGTGACAGTGCGAGCTAGGGGGAGAGAGATCTTCATGCGCACCCCAGAGTTCGAACCTCAAAGGTTTTGCCGGAACTCGTAATCCGACATTCGACGCGCTAGGTAGGGGTGTGCCGAAGCCTCTATTCCATCAGCCAACCCGCCAACACCCCACGGTGCCGATGTCCGGCGACCCGAGGACCAACGCCGACCACTGGGCAGCTTGGCCAGTTAGGGCGGCACCGTCCGCCCAGGAAGACCTCGACTTTATGCTCCAAGTGGCATGCGCACCGCCGAACGCCGCAAGGTGCGGGCGGCGCGGTCCGGCGCCTTCCACCCTTACACCGCGGCGTGCACGGGCCGCCGCAAGGGCCTCGAGCTACGATGCGGCGCCGGCTCCGCACACCCGACGGGAACAAGCAAACATGAGAGCCGCACTCATAGTGGCGCGGGAGCTGCTGCGGTGCCGACTGGCAGAGACCGGCCGCAATGCATTGCTGGAGGGCGTCGCTGAGCTGTTGGACGCCGCAACCAGGGGTACGCCACCTTTCTGCTCCTTACCTACGCCTCAAGTTGTGGACAGATCGTACGGTGGGCCTCGCCGCGCCCGCGTGCTCCCAAGCGCACCAGGAGGGTTCATCGGCGTCGACGCGGCCAGTGGTGCCAGGCACCCAGCCGCACCCATGCCTCCCCCAGTGTGAAAAGTCGCAAATGTTGCCCCCCACGGCCCCAGCAGGATGCCACCCTACAATCCCCAGGGAGGCGTGCTACCTCTTGAGCACTGCGTTGGTTTTCCCTTAAAGAGGAAAGGGTGATGCAGTAAAGTAACGTAAGTATTTCCCTCAGTTTTTGAGAACCAATGTATCAATCCAGTTGGAGGCCACGCTCAAGTCCCTAGCACCCACACAAACAAATAAGAACCTTGCAACCAACACGATAAACGGGTTGTCAATCCCTTCACAACCACTTGCAAAACTAAGATCTGATAGAGATGATAAGATAATTTTTTTTGGTATTTTTATGATAAAGACTAAAATTAAAGATTGCAAAATAAACGGTAATAGAAATAGCTTGTTGTTGGAATATTAATATGATGGAAAATAGTCCCGGGGCCCATAGGTTTCACTAGTGGCTTCTCTCAAGATAGCATAAGTATTACGGTGGGTGAACAAATTACTATCGAGCAATTGATATAATTGAGCATAGTTATGAGAATATCTAGGTATGATCATGTATATAGGCATCACGTCTGTGACAAGTAGACCGACTCCTGCCTGCATCTACTACTATTACTCCACACATCGACCGCTATCTAGAGTATTAAGTTCATAAGAACAAAGTAACGCTTTAAGCTAGATGACATGATGTAGAGGGATAAACTCATGCAATATGATATAAACCCCATCTTTTTATCCTCGATGGCAACAATACAATACGTGTCGTTTCCCCTCATCATCCTTTGGGATCGAGCACCCCAAGATTGAACCCAAAGCTAAGCACTTCTCCCATTGCAAGAAAGATCAATCTAGTAGGCCAAACCAAACTGATAATTCGAAGAGACTTGCAAAGATAACCAATCATACATAAAAGAATTCAGAGAAGATTCAAATATTGTTCATAGATAATCTTGATCATAAACCCACAATTCATCGCATCTCGACAAACACACCGCAAAAGAAAATTACATCGAATAGATCTCCAAGAGAATCGAGGAGAACTTTGTGTTGAGATCCAAAGAGAGAGAGAAGAAGCCATCTAGCTAATAACTATGGACCCGAAGGTTTGATGTAAACTACTCACACATCATCGGAGAGGCTATGGTGTTGATGTACAAGCCCTCCGTGATCAATGCCCCCTCCGGCAGGATGCCGGAAAAGGCCCCAAGATGGGATCTCACGGGTACAGAAGGTTGCGGCGGTGGGATTAGGTTTTCGTGGTGCTCCTTGAAGGTTTGGGGGTACATAGGTATATATAGGAGGAAAAAGTAGGTTGGTGGAGCCACGAGGGGCCCACGAGGGTGGAGAGCGCGCCCAGGGGGTAGGTTTCATTCCGTTTGGACTCTGTTTGATATTCTTTTTCTGCGAAACACTGAAATAGGCAAAAAAAACAGCAATTTGGGCTGGGCCACCGGTTAATAGGTTAGTCCCACAAATAATATAAAAGTGTATAATAAAGCCCATTAAACCTCCAAAACAGAATATATATTAGCATGGAACAATAAAAAATTATAGATACGTTGGAGACGTATCAAGTATCCCCAAGCTTAATTCCTGCTCGTCCTCGAGTAGGTAAATGATAAAAAAGAATTTTTGATGTGGAATGCTACTTGGCATAATTTTCAATGTAATTCTATTATTTGTGGCATGAACATTCAGATCCGAAAGATTCAACATAAAAGTTCAATATTGACATAAAAGTAATAACACTTCAAGCATACTAACTAAGCAATTATGTCTTGTCAAAATAACATGGCCAAAGAAAGTTCATCCCTACAAAATCATATAGTTTGGTCATGCTTCATTTTCGTCACACAAGAATGCTATCATCTTGCACAACCCCGATGATAAGCCAAGCAATTGTTTCATACTTTAGTAATCTCAAACTTTTTTCAACTTTCACGCAATACATGAGCGTGAGCCATGGATATAGCACTATGGGTGGAATAGAATATGATGATGGGGGTTATGTGGAGAAGACAAAAAGGGAGAAAGTCTCACATTGGCGCGGCTAATCAACGAGCTAGGCAGATGCCCATCGATTGATGTCAATGCAAGGAGTAGGGATTGCCATGCAGCGGATACACTAGAGCTATAAATGTATGAAAGCTCAACAAAAGAAACTAAGTGGGTGTGCATCCACCTTGCTTGCTCACGAAGACCTAGGGCATTTGAGGAAGCCCATTGTTGGAACATACAAGCCAAGTTCTGTAATGAAAAATTCGCACTAGTATATGAAAGTGACAAAACAAGAGACTCTCTATCATAAAGATCATGGTGCTACTTTGAAGCACAAGTGTGGAAAAATGATAGTAGCATTGCCCCATTTTTTGGGCCTTTTTTTATTTGGCCTTTCTCTTTTTTGGGACAATGCTCTATGAATGATGATCATCACACTTCTATTTATTTACAACTCAATGATTACAACTCGATACTAGAACAAAATATGACTCTATATGACTGCCTCCGGCGGTGTACCGGGGTATGCAATGAATCAAGAGTGACATGTATGAAAAATTATGAATGGTGGCTTTTCCACAAATACGATGTCAACTACATGATCATGCAAAGCAATATGACAATGATGAAGCGTGTCATAATAAATGGAACGGTGGAAAGTTGCATGGCAATATATCTCAAAATGGCTATGGAAATGCCATGATAGTTAGGTATGGTGGCTGTTTTGAGGAAGATATAAGGAGGTTTATGTGTGATAGAGCGTATCATATCACGGGGTTTGGAGGCACCGGCGAAGTTTGCACCAACTCTCAAGGTGAGAAAGGGCAATGCACGGTACCGAAGAGGCTAGCAATGATGGAAGGTTGAGAGTGCGTATATTCCATGGACTCAACATTAGTCATAAAGAACTCACATACTTATTGCCAAAAATCTACAAGTCATCAAAAACCAAGCACTACACGCATGCTCCTAGGGGGATAGATTGGTAGGAAAAGACCATGGCTCGTCCCCAACCGCCACTCATAAGGAGGACAATCAAAGAACACGTCATGTTTCAAAATTGTTACAAAACTTTACCATACGTGCATGCTACGGGATTTGCAAACTTCAACACAAGTCTTTCTCAAATTCACAAATACTCAACTAGCACAACTCTAATATCACTACCTCTATATCTCAAAACAGCCATCAAGTATCAAACTTTAATTAGTATTCAATTGTGGGGACCCCGACCCATAAGTCGTGATCACCGAATGCACGTGTACAGTGATCCCAGAGATCAATGCTGACTGAACACACAGAAGCTGACTAACAAGAGTCTTACATCCATACATACCGTATTACACAATTAGGACCATTATGGTCAAGTCTTGAGTATAACTTCGCAGCGGAAATTTTCGTCAATAACTTGGACCCATGCCATCTGCCTTAACCCTACAAGCGTTCGGACTGGGAAAGCGTCCTAGCTCGCACGATCGTCACCAAGGAACTCTTCAATATATCTTGTTCTTTCATGCCTGGCCAATAAAATAACCAGTGGCAAGCCAATGAGTACTTTGAATGTACTCGCAAGCAACCCATGATTTGGTTCAAAGTAACAATGCAGTTGTATAACAAGTAAGCAACCTAGCTTCAAGCTAGTAAAGATGTCCTATCAACTTGTGAGACATGCATCAATAAACATGGGTAACCTTGAGAACAGGTTACATATAACAACATAAATAGAGTTTGAATCAATGCCATGTCATTCAACATGTCAAGTCACCACCTTGACAAAATTAGTTCCTTTCCACACACACATGCACCGAGATTGTAAAATTTCTGGACATAGTTTAAGTAGCACCTCCCAACTGTCCATGACCGTGGACACGGCTATTCGAATAGTTTGACACTCTGCAGAGGTTGTGCACTTTACCCACAAGATCCGGGAAGCTTTCGTGTCACCCACGATCCCGCAGTACCTCAAGTACTCGGGGGAAGCACCCGATCATTACCTTTCCCTAGATGACACTATCATAGGGTCCACTCATTGATACACGGCCCTCATGTATAAGCAAAAAAATCGTGGGACACTGCCCTTTCTCACATTATCACGCATACACGAAGGGACCAACGGTGTGTCCGGTGCCCTGTGAAAACAGTCATGGCCGCCTATCCAAGCACGACCCCGTCCCGAGAGTGACCTCAAGTCACCCCCGTCACTAGTAATGTGGGCACCATGCTAGTATCATTCCAAGTAATCAATAATGCCCCGTCCCATAAAGGGGTAGAGTGGTTGCACATGTTTGGTTGGGACGGCAATCACACAGAAATCTTATCCATCATTTTACACACATACATCAAAAGCTCTCTTCGGTACACCACTTCTTCCTCAAGTGGTGACCTTACTTCAATATCTCCCAAGGGCATTAGGGGCACCCAATGGGGTTTTCAAAAGAATGTAACCACGAAGAGTTCATGGTACACATGCATCATTATGCATCAACTAGTCTCTTGGCAATGCAATCATGAACAAGGTAAAGTCATGAGTAGGGGTATGCATCAGGTGGTGGTTCACAACAAGTTCACCACCGTCATATTTCATCATCATGCAATCAGAAAAAAGGTACCGATGAACAAGAGGGGTGTCATGGTCAAAGGGTTGCTTGCACAGTTCATCGAGTCTTCAAATCTTCTGGTCCTTCTCCAAGTACTCCGCCTACTTCATCAACTAACGCCAAAAACAATCACAATAAGCAACACAACAAGGCAAAAATAAAAGTGCTCTAAAAATTATTAATTTGACTTTTTAGGACATCTCTGGTTATATGGAAAATAACCGAGTGGTTTCATTGAATTTGATCGGTGGATATCTCGAACATTTCAATATGATGGAATCAAGGGTTTATGGATTTGCAAGAAGTGTACAGAAATATATTTTTGGAAAATGAGCAAAGGCACCCATTTAACAAACCATGATTTTAGAAGCATCTAGGAGTTGGTTTCACTGGATTTGGAGTTCAAATGAATTTCTTACGAATTTACAATGTTGACAAATATGAAGAAATGGCTCATTATATTGTGTTGCACAGAAAGTATTAAGAAATTTTTTCATAAACTAATTTATGAACTTAGAAGCATCTAGGAATGTGAATCATGGCATTTGGATCAATTTTGAGCTCTCTGTGATTTTCTAAAGTTTATGACAAAAATGGAAAAATGGGATTTTATAAATGTTTCTGAAGAAAAAGTCTCAGGAAAAATGTGCATGTTGCACTAACGAGTAGGTCATGATTTATGGAGTCACTAGAAATTTTGACTTAATATGAATATTTGGGAGATTTTACATGTTTCTGGAAAAAAGAAAAAGACAAAGGAAGGGGGGGTTATACATGTCTCACAGACTGGGTGTAGCATAGCGCCAAGAACGTCTTGGGCGGCCCAATGCTCGGCTGAACGCGTGCAGGCGGCCACGTCGAAAGCGTCTCCCCTGGAGAGAACTTTCGCCCCAGAGAAGCGGGGAGTCGCGCGACCCGCCTCCACTTACGCGAGCGAGCGGCGCGCGGTGGAGGTTTAAACCTGACAGGCCGGGCCCCCTGTCAGGGTGTGTGGCTGACCGTCGGGCCCCATAGCCGTCGTCTTCAACCACCGTCCAGAGGGACCGGCGAGCTCACCGGTGACGCTACAGGGCACGGAGGGTCGAGCGGGTGGCACCGTTGGACTCAGGGGGGTGTCGCCGTTCGGGTGGTGGTGGAGGTGGTCGCCGGAGCAGCCTGGTTCGCCGGCGACGAAGTCACACGGCGGAGGTGCTTTGGGCGTCGGTGGTTCTGGTCGTTCCCGACTGCAAAAAGAGTTGGGAAGAGAGGGGAAAGGGTCAGTGATGCCGCGCGGTTCCAGATCGAGAGAGAACGGGGGCAAAGGAGGCCTGTACTGCGTGGACGCCGACGACCCGAGGCGGCGGAGCTCGAGGTCGGGCTTCTCTGGGGTCGAATGGGTGGAGCGGGAGGTAGATTGGGAGTGCGGGAGAGCGACAGGAAGTGAGAGAGAGGCTCGGGGTCGCCTTATATAGGCTGGCCGAGGTCCACCGTAGGCGCGGCTTACGGGCGCCCGCAGGATCAGCTCAGGTTGCCGTTATAGAGGGAATGAAGGGCTCGGGGTGTTCGTGGGAGTGGTCTAGGGTTCCAGGGAGAGAGAGGAGGAGTGGGACGAGCTGCGGGCGGGCCACAGGGGCGGCGCAACCATTGGCCGAGCGGGGCGGCGCTCAGGCGCGAGCTGCAGGAAAGAGAGGAGGGCGCGGGACCAAGTGGGCGGCCTGCTGGCGTGGAGCGGACGTCGAGGGGCATCGACTGGTGTGCGGGTGAGGCCCAAGGTGGTGGGGGAGCGCGGCGTCAACGGTCGGGAGCACGCTGACGTGCTCCAGAGCGCGCAAATGGCCGCCACTCGCGGCTTTCCCTCGCGTCCTCACGCGCCCACTTGTGTCTAGTGGCTGCGCAGGGGAGTAAACAATGTGGGAAAAGGCATTGGATGCCCTGGGGCTTGCCAGGAGTGAGAGGGAGGTGAGAAAATGGGAGGAAAGCTATTGTCCAGAGGGGGGAAATGGGCTTTTCACCCCCTTCATCATGGCTTCTCGGGCAGGGAAAGATGCAGGAGGTAGAGGAGGACCGGATGAGGCTGTGGGAAAAAGCTCAGATCATGGAGATTTGTGGAAATGGCTAAAACATGCATTTTAAGTTTCTGCCAGAAGGTGTTTGATGTAGGTTTGGGCAAGCAAATGGACTCCCCTTGTCATGAGGCTTGACAGGGTCAAATGTCCTGAGAAAATAAGAGGTTCCACCAAGATTGAGTCCATTTGGGCAAAGTTGCCAATGCAACTTTTGCAAACCCTAGAAATCAACAGAAATGGACTTCCCAAGATTTAGTCATGCAAATCTGTTCTCCTTGATGGACCACTTGGTGTAGTGTCATCATTTGAGGTCCTGAACATGTCCACAAAAGTTGAGATCAAAAGGAGAATGTTGCCAATGTAGAGTTGTTCAAATTTGGTTCTGGACAGGAAGGGTTTTGCGGCACTTTGATCAAGTTAACTTGTTCTCTAACTTGTGCCACTTGGTCTAGATGAATAAATAGACCATTTTAGCATGTTCACAAGGTTTGAGAACATTTGGAAAGGTTTGGCAATGTAAAGTTGCTCAAACTTTAAAATGGACAGAAATGGTTTTGAGGGGGTTTCATGGGGTTATACTATTCTCCATGACATGATACTTGTCAAGATCATCAAACATGTCATATGTGACATGCTATAATTTTCTTGGATTTTTTGGAGAATATTTCCTTTGTAAATATTTCAAATGCTTGAAATATCCAGAAAGGGTTTTTGAGGGATTTGACCAATATTTTGAACATGACCATGTGTTGAAACTCTTATATATGGACAATATATGTTCACTGAGTTTCCCTAGGTTTTTCCCAAATATTTTTAAAGCATTAAAATAATTTTAACCTATTAAAGACCATTTCTGGACTTAAGAAAAAGCCTTTAAATAAAATAGGAAAGTAACTTTTGAAATTATATTTTTGTGGTTTCTGGGTGTCCTATATCTAATAGGAGTCAAATTTATTTTTGGAAAGATTTTTACTGCCCTTAATTAAGTACTTGCAGTGCAAATCTCAATTCAAGGGTTTTTGGAAAACTAATTTTTGAAAATACTATTTGGCCAAATTATTTTTGTAAGAAATTAATTTTATTTCCTATACACATGGCATGATCATTGGGAAAGGTTTTTGGATCAAGGAGGAGTATAAGAGTTGGAGAATTTTATTTGATTTTTAGAGCACTTGCAAACAACAGACAAAAACCAATCAAGGCAAGGTCCAAAACACTCAATTTTTTTTGTCAAACCACATTTTATCATGATTTATTAGCTTACGCATTCTGGCATGAAAATCAGGGTGTGACAGACCTACCCCCCTTACAAGAATCTCGTCCCCGAGATTCCCAAACTAGGCGTGGAAAGGAATACGGAACTTAGATGCGGGCAGTCTTCACGTCCTCATAATGCTTCCGCTTTCGTGTGGTGCTCCATTGAATATTGAAGTACCTGGTGTTGTAGCTTCATGTATGACGCTCTTGGTTGATCCAGGTTGCTAAGGGTTTCTTGCGTTAGGTCAGGTTGGATCGGGCTGGAGGTCGATGGCTCGGTGATCGATGTCCTTGTAGAGACCGGACTAGTTAGAACGTCGGAAACATTTTCGGAGTGTTGTCGTGTGGAAAAATGTTGTGCATCGTGGGTAACTCAGGTGGTTACTGTAACACCCCGGAAGTAACTTTCCATATTTGTAACTCCAACTCTTGCCATTTTCGGCATTGTGATATGATATTCCCTCCGTGGTTGGGTTTTTCTTCTTTTTGCATTTTGTCCATGTCATGCATTTTATATCATGTCATCATGTGCATCGCATTTGCATACGTGTTCGCCTCATGATTCGAGCATTTTTCCCGTTGTCCGTTTTGCAATCCGCACTCCTATCTCCCCGGCGCCCCTTTTACGGTTTTTCCGTGTGCGGTACTAAACCTTCTCGGAATGGACCGAGGTTTGTCTAGTGGCCTTGGTATACCACCCGTGACCACCGGTCAAGTTTCGGTCATTTGGAGCTCGTTTGGTACTCCAACGGTTAACCGCACTCTCGCAAAGGCCTCTTTTAAGTTGCAGCCCAACACCCCTTCAAAACAGCCCATTAACCCATCTAAGTCACTTCCATGCTCTCCGTCGTTCGATCACGATCGTGGGGTAAAACTACACCTCATTTGGACTCTCCTAGCTCTCTATGCCTATTTAAACACCCCTACCGAAATCCGGATCAATTCCCCTAACCTAGCAAATTTCCCCTCCGCGCCGCGGGGCGTGTCCGATTCGGGCGGACACGTCCGCCGACGCGCCCTGCCAACCGGGCGTGCCACGTGGCAGCGCCGGTCCCGATTCGTCGCCGCCCGCGCGGCCCATGGGCCCAGCCCCCCTCCGGCCGCCGCCGCCCCAGCACCCCGCGCCCCGCCTCTCTCCTCTCCGCCGCCGCCGCCGCCGCTCCGCCTCCGCCGCGTCGCGACCGCCACCGCCGCGCCACCGCCGCTGGCTCCACCGCCGTCGCCGCCTCCTCGCCGCCGTCCACCTCGCCGACCGGCTCCGCCGCCACCTCCCGGCCCGCCCGCCGCCGTCGCCCCGGCCGCCTCCTCTCCGCTCCGGCGAGGAGCTGACCGCCCGCCGCCGCCGTCACCGATCCAGCCGGCCAGATCCGATCGGGAACAGAGCCGCCCGTTGACCTCTCTCCCCCTCACTTTTTCTACCAAGTCTTTTATATCATTGATATTTCGTGGCAATTTCATCGTAGCGTATCTCTGTCATCGTAGCTCCTTTTCGCGCGTGTAATATGTCAAAATGTTCGCCTCGAAGAGTAGATCATTTCATCTCATTGCATCATTTTCATTTGAGCTCATCTTGGTGCCCGAAATGCTGTTAGAAGAGGGCTATGTGATGTTAGTTTCTGTTTCTTAACAGAACTTGCACTTTTGTTATTTTTGCCATGATTGATGTGTGCACCCTATGATTTTGAGTCCTACATGAGTTTTGCAATATGCCATGCCATATTTCCATGGGTGTATGCCATGTATTTTTGTGATCTATGTGGTGACTAGCACAAGCATGCAAAGTAGGTGTCCTGATGTTGCTGTTTTCAGCTCTGTTTTGCTGATATTTTGATGCCATGTTAACTTGATGCTACCGAGAGATCCATGCATATTTTGAGATACTTCAGTAAGGATGTTTTGTTAAACATGTCTTGCTCTATCCATCCATGCCTTTGTTTGCAATTATGGAGTGCCATAGCTTGAGTCAATCGAGCTCTACTTTTGCTATCAAATGTTTCCTGGCAGATTGTATACATGTTCTTCAATTTTGCCAAGGCTGTTGTGGTTGATCCATGTATGCTATGTTATTGTTCTTGCCATGTATGTCTTCTATGCCATGTCTTCTTGATGTATGTATGCTTAGTTTATCATATAAGGCTCTTTAGTGAGTGCATTGAGCTTGTAAACATGCCTACTTGCTCTTAGTTTTTGACATGCCATGTTGCTGAATCTGTTAACGAAACTTTCAATATTGACATGGGTGTTACTATATTTTCTGATCCTTTTTGGCTTATGGTCAGTAAGGGACTTTTTTTCTAGGCTTTGAGTAGATTCATGCCATGCCTTGTTTTGCTATTTTAAGTTCCTGTAGCATGTAGTTTTGCTGCTCTGAACATTGCAACCTGATGCTGTTTTTGCCATGTCCAGCCTGATATTTTGTGCACTTTTGCCATGCTTGTTTGAACTTGTTATGATGTGAACTAGCCGTAGCTCAGTGCTCCTCTTTTGTCAAGCATCTTGTGTAGATCACTGCCATGTGCTTTGTTGATACGTTTGGGTGCATTAGCTTAATTGATTGGTGCTTGCTAAGTGGCATCATGCTGTTAATGGCAGATTGGTGCCATTCTTGTTTTGCTTGTCATTTGCAAACCGTGCATCCGATTCCGGTGATCTTTATATCGATTTCAACCGAAATCATCTCATATTTCCAGTGGCGTACTTGGTTTGCCAAGTTGATGCCTGGTTCATCATTTTCCTTCCGGATCGCACATACGCATTGCATATCACATCCCGCATATCATGTCATGTTTTGCATCATGTTGATTGTGCATTGCACTGTGATTTATTGTGGTTCCTTTGTTTGTGTTGTTGCTTTGGGTAGAGCCGGAGACGAGTACGTGAGCGAGGAACCTGTTGAGAACGCTTACGAGGATCAAGCTTTCGACAACTCGAGAACATTGCAGGCAAGATGACCATACCCTCGAAATCACTTCTATCTTTGCTATGCTAGTTGCTCGCTCTTTTGCTATGCCTATGCTGCGATGCCTACCACTTGCTATATCATGCCACCCATATTGCCATGTCAGCCCCTAACCATCCGCTCCTAGCAAACCGTTGATTGGCTATGTTACGCTTTGCTCAGCCCTCTTATAGCGTTGCTAGTTGCAGGTGAAGCTGAAGTTTGTTCCTTGATGGAACATGGAGATGTTGTTCCTTAGTGGAACATGTTTACTTGTTGGGGATATCACAATATATATCTGCTATAATTAATGCATCTATATACTTGGTAAAGGGTGGAAGGCTCGGCCTTATGCCTGGTGTTTTGTTCCACTCTTGCCACCCTAGTTTCCGTCATACCGGTGTTATGTTCCTTGATTTCGCGTTCCTTACACGGTTGGGTGATTTATGGGACCCCCTTGACAGTTCGCTTTGAATAAGACTCGTCCAGCAAGGCCCAACATTGGTTTTACCATTTGCCACCTAAGCCTTTTTCCCCCGGGCTTTCGCGAGCCCGAGGGTCATCTTTATTTTAACCCCGGACGGTGCTCCTTCGAGTGCTGGCCCGAACCGAGCAGCCTGCGGGGCCACCACGGGGAAACTCGAGGCTTGGTTTTACTGGTAGCTTGACTTATCCGGATGTGCCCTGAGAACGAGATATGTGCAGCTCCTATCGGGATTTGTCGGCACAATCGGGCGGCTTTGCTGGTCTGGTTTTATTGCTGTCGAAATGTCTTGTAGTCCGGGATTCCGAGATTGATAGGGTCTTCCCGGTAGAAGGAATATCCTTCGTTGACCGTGAGAGCTTATAATGGGCTAAGTTGTGACACCCCTGCAGGGTAATATCTTTCGAAAGCCGTGCCCGCGGTTATGAGGCAGATGGGAATTTGTTAATGTCCGGTTGTAGAAAACCCGAAGTTGACCTCAATTAAAATACACATCAATTGCGTGTGTAACCGTGATGGTCTCTTCTCGGCGGAGTCCGGGAAGTGAACACGGTGTTGGAGTTATGTCTGACGTAAGTAGTTCAGGATCACTTCTTGATCGCTACTAGCTTCACGACCGTGCTTTCCTCCTCTTCTCGCTCTCTTTTGAAATAGCCACCATATATGCTAAGTAAACTTGCAGCAGCTCCACTTTACTACTCTGTCCTTCCTATAAGCTTAAATAGTCTTGATCTCGCTGGTGTGAGATTGCTGAGTCCCGTGACTCACAGATTCTACCAAAACAGTTGCAGGTGCCGACGATGCGGTCAGGTGACTCAACCGAGCTCAAGTGGGAGTTCGACGAGGAACGTGGTCGTTACTATGTGTCTTTTCCCGATGATCGTAGTGGTGCCCGCTGGGACGATTCGGGATCTGTGTAGCATTTGGGGTATCTTCTTTTATTTTGGTTCCGTAGTCGGACCTTGAGTGTACTCTGAATGATGGATGTTTATTTATGTACTGTGTGAAGTGGCGACTGTAAGCCAACTATGTATCTCTTTCCCTTATGTATTACATGGGTTGTGTGAAGATTACCTCACTTGCGACATTGCTTTCAATGCGGTTATGCCTCTAAGTCGTGCCTCAACACGTGGGAGATATAGCCGCATCGAGGGCGTTACAGTAACTCTAGCCGGTAGCCGTCTATTTCTCGTCTTGCAGTGATCTTGGAGAGGCCGATAAATCTTGGTGTGAGCTTCCCTTTGACATGGAAATGCTTGGTCCCTTTGAGAGGTGTGGCTTGCAGAAAAACCTGGTCCTCGATGAGGAAGTTCACTTCTTGACGATGGTGGTTGGTATAGTTCTTCCTCCTTGATATGGCGGTCTTCAGAAATCCCCTAACTAGCTGAACGGTTCTTCTTCCGTCTTCGGGTAGACAAGCATGTCATCAAATAACGATGACGACCAGCTTGTTCGAGTACTCAGTAAAGAGTTTTCCACATGGTGCATAGGGTATAGGTTGGGGTATCAGTGGTGGTCATGGTGGAGTATTGGTAGGGTCTTCTCGACCTAGAGTCAAGGCCCAAGGTCATGATCCGACCATGATGTGGCTTGGTAAGGCGTAAGGGTTTCAAGGATTCCAGGGTGCGAGTGAACGTTTATCATCTTATCCTTGAGCACAGTTTTTGAGATGCCAATTGTTCTATCTAGTCCTTTAAAGAAATCACATCATATCACCGATAGCATCATCTCCTATAGGTCAACTCCAATCATCACTCATGCTATTCATATATCATGACTCCTGAGAGGAGGTCTAGCAAAATCATATATGTCTACGATCCCCAAACTCATATGTATGGCTACCCCTAAAAATCCATGGGTAGAGCATACAAGCTTCCAAGCTGGAATAAAACATGACAATCCAAGTGCTCATCCTACTCTTCCAAGGTCTAAGGCATTTCTACCCTAAGGAAACACGTCGTATTCCACTCCAAGATCTTGTTTCCTTCCTATGAATCAACTCTAATAGCCCATCATCTACCATCAATCAGTACATAATCCATTAACCCTACAAATCCAATGTTTATGGTGTTCCACATGATCTCCTAATGTCCTATAATCCCCAGGTACTTAAAAGGGCTATCTTTGCTATAGTCAGTCCACCGATTCCCATTATCGGGTTCGAGTAACCTCCAAGGTCAAGTTTATATCAACTCCGACAATTAATCCAATCTCCTAGTTTATTGTCCATTGAGAAACATGGTATCACGATCAAGATTATCGGTCTAATTCCAATTTACTCAGAACCATGTAGACTTACTCAGCATCTATACTCCACTAGGCTCTCCTATTTAAATCCAATTTACTCAGGAGCAATGAGAGTTACGTTACTCTATTAACTGATCCCACCAAGTTCATCTACCAATATGAGAGCCTCACAATCCACCAAAAGTCTCAATACTTCCTCAAGGTCTCAAATATAAACTCATCAAGTCATCTGTCCTCTGTTCATATATCCTCAACTTGGTCTACCCTATGGCATCACCAGTTCTGGTACTATCTTAGGATGATAACTCGTTCACTACGTCCACTAGTTCCATAATGAATCCATTGTTGTGCATGGTTATTAAGCACATGATTAAGGGTTCGTGTTGGAGTATCTCGTGAAGTCTCGAAGGGTCTAGGAATGGGTTTCTAGTCTGGAGGGTTGAACATAATTTTACGGGGTTGCACTTGCTCGTGGAGGTTGTAGCAGAAGTCTTCATTGCTAGCCAGTTGCAGAGGCAGAATCCGTGGTGCATCTTGTCTTGCTCGTCTTCAGTTGATGAGAGAGATGAGAGGGAAAAATAGCATAAAGGAGGGTATGCCTAAAGGGGGTCTATAGTGCAAGTGCAAACGAACGGGTGCCGAAAGGGCCAAACACAAACGATAAAATAAGGCAGGTGATATAGCCGCGTACTAGTTGCCTAGGGCAAAAAGAGCGACTAATGTCAAAACACAAACAAATAAAAACAAGCAACACACAATCATGCTTCTATTTGAACCATCATAAGGACTCGACTGCGCATAGGGGGTACACGACTCGTCCTACCCTAGGGGTTCTCGGATTCAGTAGTCGTGCTTTGCTCCGTGTCTCGTGCAGTCTCCTGTGTTTCCTTCAGGTGTCGCTACGTCTCCTGTAGTTGTTTGATGAAATGATCCAGGTTGAGCCTGAAGAGTCTTCAACAACTTCTAGCCTATTGAAGTGAGGGGGTGAAGGTGGCTCCTCGTAGCTGGCATTGACTTGGTCTCCTCTTGTCTTCTTAATCATGACGATCACTTTTGCCTTTTTAAGGCGTCGATGGTGCCAAGTAGGTAATCTTTTATGCAATAACATTAACAAGGCATAGTAGAGGTACAACATGTCGGTTACGTTGATGACAACATTGACACCAAGAGCGGGGGATGAAGAGAACCGTTTTCCTTCTCACTATTGCTAGACGGACCAAATGGCGAGGTTCTCATCCACCGGTGGTTGCCGATACAAAAACGGTAAGGACAGGGTTGCTCTATTAGTGATGTATATCATTATCTTGCATATCCTATGCCCTGATCATCGTAGGCCAAGGTTGCATCATCCTGGGGCAGTATCGAGGGTGTCACCATCTTCGAGGTCTTGATGTCCTCATTCCCTGAGAAGGTATCTTCTATTGGTACCGTCTTCTCGTGGTGTCACCAAACTTGTGTTCATGTGGGTGAATGTCCGACAAGGCATCTTCATTCTAGATTATCCACGAGGATTACAAGGAATCTAGTGGTCATGGGCATAAGGGTTCTAGCGACCAAAACTTTTGAAGGGGAAGAGGAAAGTATATCTTAGTTTCCGAAAAACTCAGAAGGGGAAATGAAGTATAGATAGTTTTGAAAATTAGTAATAGTTTTGAAAATAGTTTTACTCTAACTAACGACAATGCTAACTAAGGCTTCCTACAGTCAGGATGGCTCTGATACCAGATCTGTGGGTACCCCAACCCATAAGTCGTGATCACCGAATGCACGTGTACAGTGATCCCAGAGATCAATGCTCAATGAACACACAGAAGCTGACTAAAAAGAGTCTTACATCCTTACATACCGTTTTACACAAGTAGGACCATTATGGTCAAGTCTTGAGTATAACTTTGCAGCGGAAATCTTCGTCAATAACTTGGACCCTTGCCATCTGCCTTAACCCTACAGGCATTCTGACTGGGAAAGCGTCCTAGCTCGAACGATCGTCACCAAGGAGCTCTTCAATATATCTTGTTCTTTCATGCCTGGCCAATAAAATAAGCAGTGGCAAGCTACTGAGTACTTTGAATGTACTCGCAAGCAACCCATGATTTGATTCAAAGTAACAATGCAGTTGTATAACAAGTAAGCAACCTAGCTTCAAGCTAGTAGAGATGTCCTATAAACTTGTGAGACATGCATCAATAAACATGGGTAACCTTGAGAACAGGTTACAGATATCAACATAAATAGAGTTTGAATCAATGCCATGTCATTCAACATGTCAAGTCACCACCTTGACACAAGTAGTTCCTTTCCACACACACATGCGCCGAGATTGTAAATTTTTTGTACATAGTTTAAGTAGCACCACCCAACTGTCCATGACCGTGGACACGGCTATTCGAATAGTTTAACACTCTACAGAGGTTGCACACTTTACCCTCAAGATCTGGGAAGCTTTCGTGTCACCCACGATCCCGCAGTACCTCAAGTACTCGAGGGAAGCACCCGATCATTACCTTTCCCTAGACGACACTAACATAGGGTCCACTCGTTGATACATGGCCGTCGTGTATAAGCAAAAACAATCATGGGACTCTGCCCTTTCTCACATTATCACGCATACACGAAGGGACCAACGGTGTGTCCGGTGCCCTGTGAAAACAGTATGACCACCTATCCAAGCACGACCCCGTCCCAAGAGTGACCACAAGTCACCCCCGTCACTATTAATGCGGGCACCATGCTAGTATCAGTCCAAGTAATCAATAATGCCCCGTCCCATAAAGGGGTAGAGTGGTTGCACATGTTTGGTCAGGGATGGTAATCACACATAAATCTAATCCATCATTTTACACACACACATCAAAAGCTCTCTTCGGTACACCACTTCTTCCTCAAGTGGTGACCTTAGTTCAACATCTCCCAAGGGCATTAGGGGCACCCGATGTGGTTTTCAAAAGAATGTAACCACAAAGAGTTCATGGTACACATGCATCATTATGCATCAACTAGTCTCTTGGCAATGCAATCATGAACAAGGTAAAGTCATGAGTAGGGGTATGCATTAGGTGGTGGTTCACAACAAGTTCACCACCGTCATATTTCATCATCATGCAATCAGAAAAAGGTACCGATGAACAAGAGGGGTGTCATGGTCAAAGGGCTGCTTGCCTGGTTCATCAGAGTCTTCAAATCTTCTAGTCCTCACCAAGTGCTCCATCTACTTCGTCAACTAACGCCAGAAACAATCACAATAAGCAACACAACAAGGAAAAAATAAAAGTGCTCTAAAATTATTAATTTGACTTTTTTAGGACATCTCTGGTTATATGGAAAATAACCAGAGTGGTTTCATTGGAATTTGATCAGTGGATATCTCTGAACATTTCAATATGATGGAATCAAGGGGTTTATGGATTTGCAAGAAGTGTACAGAAATATATTTTTGGAAAATGAGCAAAGGCACCCATTTAACAAACCATGATTTTAGAAGCATCTAGGAGTTGGTTTCACTGGATTTGGAGTTCAAATGAATTTCTTACGAATTTACAAAGTTGACAAATATGAAGAAATGGCTCATTATATTGTGTTGCACAGAAAGTATTAAGAAAAATTTTCATAAACTAATTTATGAACTTAGAAGCATCTATGAATGTGAATCATGGCATTTGGATCAATTTTGAGCTCTCTGTGATTTTCTAAAGTTTATGACAGAAATGGAAAATGGGATCTTATAAATGTTTGTGAAGAAAAAGTCTCTGCAAAATGTGCATGTTGCACCAACGAGTAGGTCATGATTTATGGAGTCACTAGAAATTTGAATCATCAAATTTGGACTTAATATGAATATTTTGGAGATTTTACATGTTTTTGGAAAAAAGAAAAAGACAAAGGAAGGGGGGTGGTTATACCTATCTGCAAGACTAAGCGCGCAGATAGCGCCATGACATCTTGGGCGCCCAGTGGCTCGCTGCACGCGTGCAGGTGGCCACGTCGAAAGCGTCTTCCCTGGAGAGCGCTTTCGCCGCAGAGAAGCGGGGAGTCGCGCGGCCCGCCTCCACTTACGCGAGCGAGCGGCGCGCGGTGGAGGTTTAAACCTGACAGGCCAGGGCCCGTGTCAGGGTGTGAGGCTGACCGCTGGGCCCCACGGCCGTCGTCGTCAACCTCCATCCAGAGGGACCGGCGAGCTCACTGGCGACGCTACAGGGCATAGAGGGTCGAGCGGGTGGCACCGTTGGACTCAGGGGGATGTCGCCGTTCGGGTGGTGGTGGAGGTGGTCGCCGGAGCAACCTGGTTCGCCGGCGACGAAGTCACGCGGCGGAGGTGCTTCGGGCGTCGGTGGTTCCGGCTGTCCCTGGCTGCAAAAAGAGTGGGGAAGAGAGGGGAAAGGGTCAGTGATGCCGCGCGGTTCCAGATCGAGAGAGAACAAGGGCGGAGGAGGCCTGTACCGCGTGGACGCCGACGACCCGAGGCGGCGGAGCTCGAGCTCAATCTCGAGCTCGGGCTGCTCTGGGTCGAATGGGTGGAGTGTGAGGTAGATTGGGAGTGCGGGAGAGCGACAAGAAGCGAGAGAGAGGCTCGGGGTCGCCTTATATAGGCTGGCCGAGGTCCACCATAGGCGCGGCTTACGGGCGCCCGCAGGATCGGCTCGGGTGGCCTTTAGAGAGGGAATGAAGGGCTCGGGGTGTTCGTGGGATTGGTCTAGGGTTCCAGGGAGAGAGAGGAGGAGCGGGACGAGTTGCGGGCGGGCCACAGGGGCGGCGCAACCATTGGCCGAGCGGGGCGGCGCTCTGGCGCGAGTTGCAGGAGAGAGAGGAGGGCGCGGGAGCAAGTGGACGGCCTGCTGGCGTGGAGCGGACGTCGAGGGGCAACGACTGGCGTGCGCGGGAGGCCCGAGGTGGTGGGGGAGCGCGGCATCAACGGTCGGGAGCACGCTGACGTGCTGCAGAGCATGCAAATGGCCGGCACCCGCGGCTTTCCCTCACGTCCTCATGCGCCCACTTGTGTCTAGTGGCTGCGCAGGGAAGTAAACAATGTGGGAAAAAGCATTGGATGCCCTGGGGCTTGCCAGGAGTGAGAGAGAGGTGAGAAAATGGGAGGAAAGCTGATGTCCAGAGGGGGAAAAAGGGCTTTTCACTCCCTTCATCATGGCTTCTCGGGTAGGGAAAGATGCAGGAGGTATAGGAGGACCGGATGAGGCTGTGGGAAAAAACTCAGCTCATGGAGATTTGTGGAAATGGCTAAAACATGCATTTTAAGTTTTTGCCAGAAGGTGTTTGATGTAGGTTTGGGCAAGAAAATGGAGTCCCCTTGTCATGAGGCTTGACAGGGTCAAATGTCCTGAGAAAATAAGAGGTTCCACCAAGATTGAGTCCTTTTGGGCAAAGTTGCCAATCCAACTTTTGCAAACCCTAGAAATCAACAGAAATGGACTTCCCAAGATTTAGTCATGCAAATCTGTTCTCCTCGATGCACCACTTGGTGTAGTGTCATCATTTGAGGTCCTGAACATGTCCACAAAAGTTGAGATCAAAAGGAGAAAGTTGCCAATGTAGAGTTGTTCAAATTTGGTTCTGGACAGGAAGGGGTTTGGGGCACTTTGATAGAGTTAACTTGTTCTCTAACTTGTTCCACTTGGTCTAGATGAATAAATAGACCATTTTAGCATGTTCAAAAGGTTTGAGAACATTTGGATAGGTTTGGCAATGTAAAGTTGCTCAAACTTCAAAATGGACAGAAATGGTTTTGAGGGGGTTTCATGGGGTTATACTATTCTCCATGACATGATACTTGTCAAGATCATCAAACATGTCATATGTGACATGCTATAATTTTCTTGGATTATTTGGAGAATATTTCCTTTGTAAATATTTCAAATGCTTGAAATATCCAGAAAGGGTTTTTAAGGGATTTGACCAATATTTTGAACATGACCATGTGTTGAAACTCTTATATATGGACAATATATGTCCACTGAGTTTCCCTAGGTTTTTCCCAAATATTTTTAAAGCATTAAAATAATTTTAACCTATTAAAGACAATTTCTGGATTTAAGAAAAAGCCTTTAAATAAAATAGGAAATAACTTTTCAAATTATATTTTTGTGGTTTCTGGGTGTCCTATATCTAATAGGAGTCAAATATATTTTTGGAAAGATTTTTACTGCCCTTAATTAAGTACTTGCAGTGCAAATCTCAATTCAGGGTTTTTTGGAAAACTAATTTTTGAAAATACTATTTGGCGAAATTATTTTTGTAATAAATTAATTTTATGTCCTATACACATGGCGTGATCACTGGGAATGGTTTTGGATCAAGGAGAAGGAGTATAAGAGTTGGAGAATTTTATTTGATTTTTAGAGCACTTGCAAACAACAGACAAAAACCAATCAAGGCAAGGTCCAAAACACTCAAAAGTTTTTTTCAAACCAAATTTTCTCATGATTTATTAGCATAAGTGTTCTGGCATGAAAATCAGGGTGTGACAGACCTACCCCCCTTACAAGAATCTCGTCCCCGAGATTCCCAAACTAGGCGTGGAAAGGAATACGGAACTTAGATGCGGGGCAGTCTTCACGTTCTCATAATGCTTCTGCTTCCGTGTGGTGCTCCATTGAATATTGAAGGACCTGGTGTTGTAGCTTCATGTATGACGCTCTCGGTTGATCCAGTTTGCTAAGGGGTCTCTCGCGTTAGGTCGGGTTGGATCGGGCTGGAGGTCGATGGCTCGGTGATCGATGTCCTTGTAGAGACCGGACTAGTTAGAAAGTCGGAAACATTTTCGGAGTGGTGTCGTGTGGAAAAATGTTGTGCATCGTGGGTAACTCAGGTGGTAACTCTAGCTGGTAGCCGTCTATTTCTCGTCTTGCAGTGATCTTGGAGAGGCCGATAAATCTTGGTGTGAGCTTCCCTTTGACATGGAAATGCTTGGTCCCTTTGAGAGGTGCGGCTTGCAGATACACCTGGTCTTCGATGAGGAATTTTCACTTCTTGACGATGGTGGTTGGTATAGTTCTTCCTCCTTGATATGGCGGTCTTCAGAAATCCCCTAACTAGCTGAACGGTTCTTCTTCCGTCTTCGGGTAGACAAGCATGTCATCAAATAACGATGACGACCAGCTTGTTCGAGTACTCCGTGAAGAGTTGTCCACGTGGTGCATAGGGTATAGGTTGGGGTATCGGTGGTGGTCACGGTTGAGTATTGGTAGGGTCTTCTCGACCTAGAGTCAAGGCCCAAGGTCATGATCCGACCATGATGTGGCTTGGTAAGGCGTAAGGGTTTCAAGGATTCCAGGGTGCAAGTGAACGTTTATCATCTTATCCTTGAGCACAGTTTTTGAGATGCCAATTGGTCTATCTAGTCATTTAAACAAATCACATCATATCACCGATAGCATCATCTCCTATAGGTCAACTCCAATCATCACTCATGCTATTCATATCATCATGACTCCTGAGAGGAGGTCTAGCAAAATCATATATGTCTACGATCCCCAAACTCATATGTATGGCTACCACTAAAAATCCATGGGTAGAGCATACAAGCTTCCAAGATGGAATAGAACATGACAATCCAAGTGCTCATCCTACTCTTCCAAGGTCTAAGGCATTTCTACCCTAAGGAAACACGTCGTATTCCACTCCAAGATCTTGTTTCCTTCCTATGCATCAACTCTAATAGCCCATCATCTATCATCAATCACTACATAATCCATTAACCCTACAAATCCAATGTTTATGGTGTTCCACATGATCTCCTAATGTCCTATAATCCTCAGATACTTAAAAGGGCTATCTTTGCTATAGTCAGTCCACCGATTCCCATTATCGGGGTCGAGTAACCTCTAAGGTCAAGTTTATATCAACTCCGACAATTAATCCAATCTCCTAGTTTATTGTCCACCGAGAAACATGGTATCACGATCAAGATTATCGGTATAATTCCAATTTACTCCGAACCATGTAGACTTACTCAGCATCTATACTCCACTAGGCTCTCCTATTTAAATCCAATTTACTCAGGAGCAATGAGAGTTACGTTAATCTATTAACTGATCCCACCAAGTTCATCTACCAACATGAGAGCCTCACAATCCACCAAAAGTCTCAATACTTCCTCAAGGTCTCGAATATAAACTCATCAAGTCATGTGTCCTCTATTCATATATCCTCAATTTGGTCTACCCTATGGCATCACCAGTTCTGGTACTATCTTAGGATGATAATGTGCTCGTTCACTACGTCCACTAGTTCCATAATGAATCCATTGTTGTGCATGGTTATTAGGCACATGATTAAGGGTTCGTGTTGGAGTATCTCGTGAAGTCTCGAAGGGTCTAGGAATGGGTTTCTAGTCTGGAGGGTTAAACATAATTCTATGGGGTTGCACTTGGTCGTGGAGGTTGTAGCAGAAGTCTTCATTGGTAGTCAGTTGCAGAGGCAGAATCCTTGGTGCATCTTGTCTTGCTGGTCTTCAGTTGATGAGAGAGATGAGAGGGAAAAGTAGCATAAAGGAGGGGGATGCCTAAAGGGGGTTCTATAGTGTAAGTGCAAACTAACGGGTGCCGAAAGGGCCAAACACAAACAATAAAATAAGGCAGGTGATATAGCCGCGTACTAGTTGCCTAGGGCAAAAAGAGCGACTGATATCAAAACACAAACAAATAAAAACAAGCAACACACAATCATGGTTCTATTTGAACCATCATATGGACTCGACTGCGCATAGGGGGTGAGGGAGTCCTGGATTAGGGGGTGTCCGGATAGCCCAACTATCACCGTTGGCCGGACTCCTGGACTATGAAGATACAAGATTGAAGACTTCGTCCCGTGTCCGGATGGGACTTTCCTTGGCGTGAAAGGCAAGCTTGGCGATGTAGATCTCCTACCATTGTAACCGACTCTGTGTAACCCTAACCCTATCCGGTGTCTATATAAACCGGAGGGTTTTAGTCCGTAGGACAAACAACAATCATACCATATGCTAGCTTCTAAGGTTTAGCCTCTCTGATCTCGTGGTAGATCCACTCTTGTACTACCCATATCATCAATATTAATCAAGCAGGAGTAGGGTTTTACCTCCATCGAGAGGGCCCGAACACAGGTAAAACATGTGTCCCTTCTCTCCTGTTACCATCAGCCTAGACGCACAGCCGGGACCCCCTACCGAGATCCGCCGGTTTTGACACCGACATTGGTGCTTTCATTGAGAGTTCCTGCGTGTCGTCATCCTTAGGCCCGATGGCTCCTTCGATCATCAACAACGACGCGTCCAGGTGAGACTTTTCTCCCGGACAGATCTTCAGATTCGGCGGCTTTGCACTGCGGGCCAATTCACTTGGCCATCTGGAGCAGATCGAAAGCTACACTCCTGGCCATCAGGTCAGATTTGGGAGTTTGAACTACACGGCCGACATCCGCGGAGACTTGATCTTCGACGGATTTGAGCCACAGCCAAGTGCGCCGCACTGTCTCGATGGGCACGATCTAGCTCTGCCGGCGAACAGTGCCCTGGAGGCTGCACCAGCGTTCGCTCCGACCCTTAGCTCGGAGCCGACTCCGCTGATCGAGGACGAGTGGTTGGACACCGCCTCGGGGGCTACGATCTCTACGGCGATTGAGCCGAAGTCCATCCCTGTCCTTTCGAAGACCGTGACTCCAAGGTGCCGGACTCCTCTCCGGACTCCGAACCCTCCGTGCCCCTGCCAATCAAATATGATTGGGCGCTGGTAATGGAGTTCACTGCTGCGGACATCTTTCAGCACTCGCCCTTTGGCGACATCCTGAATTCACTAAAGTCTCTCTCTTTATCAGGAGAGCCCTGGCCGGACTATGGTCAGGAAGGTTGGGATGCGGACGACGAAGAAATTCAACGCCCACCCACCACCCACTTTGTAACCACGGTTGACGATTTAACAGACATGCTCGACTTCGACTCCGAAGACATCGACGGTATGGATGACGATGCTGGAGACGACCAAGAACCAGCGCCTACAGGGCACTGGAAGGCCACCTCGTCATACGACATATACATGGTGGACATTCCAAAAGATGGGAATGACGATGGAACAGCGGAGGATGACCCCTCCAAGAAACAGCCCAAGCGCCGGCGTCAGCGGCGCCGCTCTAAATCCCGCCACAGCAAAAACGGTGATTCCGGCACGGGAGATAATAACACCCCGGATAGTGCCGAAGACAACCCCCTCCAGCAGGATTCAACACAGGAGGAGGGAGAAGCCAGCCCTCATGATAGAGCGGCAGACAGGGAGGTGGAGGACGATAATTATATGCCTCCCTCCGAAGATGAGGCAAGCCTCGACGACGACGAATTTTTCGTGCCTGAGGATCCCACCGAACAGGAGCGTTTCAAACGCAGGCTTATGGCCACGGCAAGCAACTTCAAGAAAAAGCAGCAGTAGCTTAGAGCTGACCAAGACTTGCTAGCTGACAGATGGACTGAAGTCCTTGCAGCCGAAGAGTACGAACTCGAACGCCCCTCCAAGAGATACCCAAAATGCAGGCTGCTACCCCAATTAGAGGAAGCATCAGCCAAACCTACATCACCAGCGCATGATGCGGCCGACCGGCCACCCTGTGGTCGCGACAGAGAGGCCTCTAGACCCTCCATTCAAGTCGCACCCCGGCGTCGCTCGAAAAGTACCAAGGCACGGGGAAACGCGCCAGACCTGCGAGACATATTGGAGGACAAGGCAAGGCAAACAAGATCAATCTACGGATCGCGTGGGCGCCCCACGACACGTGACGATAAACGTCACGCCGGATACAGCAATTCCGGTCGGGCCGAACACAGTAGACAAAGCTCATTTGATCTGCAGCGTGATATAGCTCAATACAGAGGCGCCGCACACCCACTATGCCTCACAGACGAAGTGATGGATCATCAAATCCCCGAGGGTTTCAAACCCGTAAACATCGAATCATACGATGGCACAACAGATCCTGCGGTTTGGATCAAGGACTACCTCCTCCATATCCACATGGCCCGCGGTGATGATCTACATGCCTTCAAATACCTCCCACTCAAGCTTAAAGGACCAGCTCGGCATTGGCTTAACAGCTTGCCGGCCAGAATCAATTGGTTGTTGGGAGGACACGAAGCCGCATTCCTTGATAACTTCCGGGCACATATGTGCGACCACAAGATGCCGATGACCTCAGCCACATAATTCAGCAGCTAGAAGAATCGGCCAGACAATTCTGGACACGGTTCCTAACCAAGAAAAATCAAATCGTTGACTGTCCGGATGCAGAGGTCCTTTCAGCCTTCAAACATAACATCCGCGACGAGTGGCTTGCCCGGCACCTAGGACAGGAAAATCTGAAATCCATGGCAGCCCTCACAACACTCATGACCCGCTTTTGCACGGGAGAGGACAGCTGGCTAGCTCGTAGCAACAACTTGATCAAAAACCCTGGTAGTTCGGATACCAAGGACAATAATGGCAGGTCGCGTCACAACAAGCACAAGCGCCGCATTAACGGCGATAATGCTGAAGATACGGCAGTCAATGCCGGATTCAGAGGCTCTAAACCCGGTCAGCGGAAAAAGCCGTTCAAAAGAAATACTCAGGGCCAGTCCAATCTGGACCGAATACTCGATTGCTCGTGCCAAATACATGGCATCCCTGAAAAACCAGCCAACCACACCAACAGAGATTGTTGGGTCTTCAAACAGGCAGGCAAGTTAAATGCCGAACTCAATGACAAGGGGCTGCATAGCGATGACGAGGAGGAGCCCCAGCCGCCGAACAATAGAGGATAGAAGGGCTTCCCCCCACAAGTGCGGACGGTGAACATGATATACGCAACCCACATACCCAAAAGGGAGCGGAAGCGTGCACTAAGGGACGTATATGCGATGGAGCCAGTCGCCCCGAAGTTCAACCCATGGTCCTCCTGCCCGATCACCCCACTAACATCCACCACGGCGGATTCGCCGCATTGGTTCTTAACCCAATCATCGACGGATTCCACCTCACTAGAGTCCTGATGGACGGCGGTAGCAGCCTGAACCTGCTCTATCGAGATACAAAGGCGCAAAATGGGCATAGACCCTCAAGGATTAAACCCAAAAGACAACCTTTAAAGGCGTCATACCAGGTGTAGAGGCCAATTGTACAGCTCGCCACACTCGAAGTTGTCTTGGATTCCGGATAACTTCCGAGCGAAGAGTTAATCTTGACATAGTCCCGTTCCGCAGCGGCTATCACGCACTGCTTGGACGAACCGCATTTGCAAAGTTCAATGCGGTGCCGCACTACGCATACCTCAAGCTCAAGATGCCAGGCCCTCGAGGAGTTATCACGGTCAATGGAAATACCGAACGCTCTCTCCGAACGGAGGAGCACACGGCGGCCGTCGCGGCGGAGGTGCAAAGCAGCCTCTCTCAGCAATTCTCGAGTCCGGCTATTAAACGTCCAGACACCATCAAGCGCGCCCGGAGTAACCTACAACAAGACCGTCAGCACGATCCGAGCAGCGCCAGCAATCCGCCCCAACCCCAGCCCTCGCGAAATTGCGGCCAAGATTACTACTGCGTACATAACTATGCTCGGAGATACCATGGGCATAAGGGAGGGCACAACCACGGCACGCCTGAATGCGACTCAACCGCACTGAGGATTCCCGATTGTGTCATTCTTTTTCTTTCTTCTTTTCTCTTACTTTCAGGACTCCGTTTTCCAGAAGCCCTGTCCGGCACTAGAATTGCCGAACTCACGATGCAACAGCCAGGGAAGCAGAAAGGTACGTCGAGTGTCCAGGTGGTCTCTACTACGAGCATTATACCTGTTTTACATACCATCCCGCAGCTTACCCCTGGAGGGGGACATGTTAAATAGTCCCATCCCTTGCTTATCGCACTATTTGTATCGTTCTGCTTTCATTGCAGTACCTTTTTGAATAAACAATACATAGATGTTGCCTATTATTGCACTCCTTTCTTTATCTATATATGTTCATTCATGACATGTCGCACCCGTACACTTTGGTACGGCCAATACACCAGGGGCTTAAGTACCCCAAAAATATGGTGTGATAAGTCCGAACACTTTCACAAGTGCGGCACCCCGAACTTATAGCATGATATGCATCGGCTCCGAATCATGGCTTGGGTCAATAGTTGGGTTTGCCCGGCTCCCATGTTTTGGTACCTTACGTTCCGTTGTATCGGCTAAGGTAGCGCTGGGAGAACCACTGCGATTGTGCCCCGGTTGAGCTGGGTTGAGCACCTCGGTGGAAAAGCTAAAACTGACCGTCATGATGGGGCGAGAGCCGGTCGCTGTTCGAGAGGTTTTTTCGGGTCCCTAAAGACTTATGCCGCTTAGAGCGAGGAGTCGGCATTGTCCAGCCAAGGCGTGGATAGCGCCCTGAACTCGGTATTCCGAATACTAGGGGCTTCGCCGAAATTGAAAATTATAGAATTCTATGGCTAAGTGGGAGTGTTCAAGCACTATAGTCCGATTGCCTTGTTCGTTGCGTTGAGCGCCTCCCTCGATGGACCCAAGAATGGGAACAAGAGCGCTCAAGTTTATCCCGAACACCCCAGCACTCGTGGCATGGGGGCTGAAGCCAACGACTTGCCATCTCTCAAATTTTATAAACGGCCGTACAGAAGGTAATATTTTAAATTCACAAGCGTTGCTTAGCGCATATGAACAAGTTTTCAGCATACAGGATAACAAATGCGAGTCTATTCAAAAATTACATCTTTGGAGCATTCACCCGCTATAAGGCGGGCACCCTTCAGGACGCCCTCATAGTACATTTCGGGATCGCGATGCTCCTTGCCCTTCGGTGGCCCGTCCGTCACAAGCTTCTCAGCATCCAGCTTGCCCAAGTGCACTTTAGCACGGGCAAGGGCCCGACGGGCACCTTCAATGCAGACGGAGCACTTGATGACTTCAATCCATGGACAGGCGTCCACCAGCCGCCGCACTAGCCCGAAGTAGCTCCCAGGCATGGCTTCCAACGGCCACAACCGAATTATGAGGCCCTTCATGGCCTGTTCGGTGACCTTGTGGAGCTCGACCAGCTGCTTCAGCTGGTCGCTCAGGGGCACCGGATGTCTGGCCTCAACATACTGAGACCAGAACACCTTTTCCGACGAGCTCCCCTCCTTGGCGCGGTAGAACGCGGCAGCATCAGACACACTATGGGGCAGATCTGCGAATGCTCCTGGAGAACTCCGGATTCGGGTAAGTAATAGATAATCCACTTTCACATGCTTGCTTTGCATAAAGAATGCCTTACCCGCCGCTATCTTCTTTAATGATTCACTTTCCTGGAGGGCTTTTTGGGCTTCGGCCTTAGCGGCTTTGGCACTCTCAAGAGCCGAGGCGAGCTCGGACTCTCGAGTCTTCGAGTCACGCTCCAAACTCTCGTGTTTTTTCACGAGAGCCCGGAGCTCTTGCCGCACCTCCGCCACCTGCGCCTCCTGCTTCTCTCGCTCGGTGCACTCCGCGACAGCTTTGCTTTCGGCCGTGGACACCGCTTCCTTCAGGGTCGCCATCTCGTTCGTGGCCCCTACAATACCCATGTTAGTCCTGTCATTTTTGCAACCAAATCCTTTCTATAAGGTATTACTTTAAGAAGTTATTACTTACCTTCCTTCTCCTCGAGCTGCTTCTTGGCAAGGCCGAGCTCGTTCTCGGACCGCTCGAGGCTCTGCTTCAATGCATTGACCTCCATGATCGGTCTTGGCAGAGGTCAAGCAAGCGCAGCCTGCATTCCCATATTGACATACTTATGTTAGACTCCTGCGTATATCTTTTTAGATCCTCAGTCCGGCTTTTCATTTCGAACACCGAACTAAGCATCAGGGGCTACTGTCTATGCGGTAATATTTTTACATATTGTAAACTTACCTCAAAGCCTGCTAGAAGGTTGGTACAGGCTTCAGTCAGCCCGCTCTTGGCAGACTGAACTTTCTAGATCACCACACTCATAACAGTGCGGTGCTCCTCGTTGATGGAGGCGCCGTTAAGCGCCTCCAGCAAGCTATCCGGTGCCACCGGATGGACGGAGGTCACCGGCGTCGCAGTCTTGCCCTTCTGACGAAGGGGCCGCTTGCCGGACTTCGGAATCACTGAAGGTTCCAGTACGGAGTCCGGCACAGGGCCGGACTTAGAGTCCTCTGGGGTCTCGCCCCCTTGCGCCCAGAGTCCGGGAGGTCGCCTTGCGGCGCCTCCAGGACCACCTCCTCCTGGTTGGGCCCCTTTTGGGACTCCACCGCGGTGTCGTCTGCGTCACGAGGAGAGGAGGCGGTCGGAAGTGAAGTGCTATTCACATCCGACGAATCCAGGGAGCCTCTCGACGAAGCGGCGAGCTCGTCCTTGGGTGGTCTACATGGTTATATTCGGCGTTAGAATACACTACGCGACAAATAAAAAGTCATGAGCTATTCCGGAGTCCGGACAATTACGATCTCGCCAGGGGCTTGGCCCTTGGTGGCCACTCCTCCTCGTCGTTGTCGGCGTTGGTGGAGAAGTCCGGAGGAAGGGTCCTTCCTTTCTTGGACCCTCCGGCCTCCCGGTCAGGCGGCCTTCCTTTCTTCTCTCCCCCGGGAGAGGCTTTTTCCTCCTCCTCATCCTCAGGGGAGGATTCCGCCTCAGAGTCGTCGGACGATGAGTCCGACAGCACTTGGGGCCGGGAGCTCCTTCGAGTTCCCGTGGCCTTCTTCTTGGCCTTCTTCTCCGGCACCACGTGAGGTGCCGGAGCCAGCAGCCCCGTCAATCGGGCGTCCGCTGGGTCTTTGTCACGCCCAATATGCAATACTATCCAAAAGAGACTCGAAGGTCCCACCAAGGATAGAACCGCATATTGATACGCTTTTGCAAGGTGGATATCATTACATCAACATTACATAATAGATGGGGATACATACAAAAGCCATACAATGCCACACGAATACATCAACATCATACAAGAGATCAACATCCGACTATGGATGAAACATAAACAGAAACTCAAAAATTATCCACCCTGCTAGCCCAGGCTGCCGACCTGGAACCTATACCCTGATCGAAGAAGAAGCAGAAGAAGAACTCCAAAACAAGTAACATCGCTCTCGCGTCATGATCATCGCAAACCTGTACCTGCAACTGGTGGTGTAGTAATCTGTGAGCCACGAGGACTCAGCAATCCCATTACCATGGGTATCAAGACTAGCAAAGCTCAATGGGTAAGGAAGGGGTAACATGGTGAGGTTGCAGCAGCGACTAAGCATATATGGTGGCTAACATACGCAAATAGGAGCGAGAAGAGAGCAAGCGGAACGGTCGTGAAGCTAGCAATGATCAAGAAGTGGTCATGAACTCCTACTTACGTCAAACATAACCCGGAAAACGTGTTCTCCTCTCGATCAACCCCGAAAAGAGACACTCACGGTTACGCACACGGTTGGTGTATTTTAGAAGAGTTTACTTCAAGTTTACTACAACTGGATATCAACAAATTCCCATCTGCCACATAACCGCGGGCACGGCTTTTGAAAGTTCAAACCCTGCAGGGGTGTCCCAACTTAGCCCATGATAAGCTCTCGCGATCAACGAAGGATATTCCTTCTCCCGGGAAGACCCGATCAGTCTCGAAATCCCGGTTTACAAGACATTTCGACAATGGTAATACAAGACCAGCAAGACCACCCGGATGTGCCGACAAATCCCGATAGGAGCTGCACATATCTCATTATCACGGCACACCGGATGAGCCAGACGTCGGGTTGGCATAGACCATGATTGCCTAGGGGCGCCGGGCATCGCTCGGTTTGGACCAGCACTCAGAGGAGCACTGGCCCGGGGGGGGGGGGGGGGTAAAATAAAGATGACCCTCGGGAGCGTGACTCCCAAGGGAAAAAGGCTTAGGTGAGGCAAATGTAAAACCAAAGTTGGGCCTTGCTGGAGGAGTTTTATTCAAAGCAAACTGTCAAGGGGGTCCCATAAATCACCCAACCGCGTTAGGGACGCAAAATCCGGGAACATAATACCGATATGACGGAAACTAGGGTGGCAAGAGTGGAACAAAGCATCAGGCATAAGGCCGAGCCTTCCACCCTTTACCAAGTATATAGATGCATTAATAATATAAGAGATATTCTGATATCCCAACATAAACATAATCCAACATGGAGCAATCTTCATCTTCACCTGCAACTAGAATGCTATAAGAGGGGCTAAGCAAAAGCGGTAACATAGCCAAACAACGGTTTGCTAGGAAGGGTGACAATGGTTAGGGGCTATCATTTAATTTGGGAGGCTTGAGCAGCAAGTGGTAGGTAACGCAGCATAGCGATAGAACGAAGCAACTAGCATAGCAATGATAGTAATGAGATCCAAGGTGACGGTCATCTTTCCTGAAATCCCGCTAGGAAGAAGAACGAGTCCATGAAGAAGATGAAGCCACTAAGACGAACCAAGCGTAGACGAACGAATCCTCACGATCGCAACGAAACGGGAACTATCGAGAAGAAGCACACAACATGGTGAACACACCACACATAGACAAGACATGATGCACAACAAGCATGATGCATGACAAAGCTACATGAAGCTACTCATGGCAAGAGATGATGCATAAAAGAGCAACACATCAAAGCAAGTTTAAATGAGGTCGGAAACAACATATAACAATTCCGGTAAGTCCTCATATGAAAATTTTGAAATTGGTCCAGATCTTAATAAACCTTATGTTCAAGTTGTTAAACAACAAGTTAAGATTCGCCAAGATGATCTACACGAAATTCTAGTCAAGTTACATATAAAGTTCATTAGATACGGAGCTACGGCCTAGAAGATATGAGCAAAACAAGTTCAACATGGCATTGATGCAAAATGCATTCAAACATCAAGCAAACACCTCAAAACAAGGATGCAACATGATAATATGAAACTACGTGCAAAATCAAGCAAGTTCCATATAGAGAACACTCAAAACGGAGCAACGGTTCCACACATACACTATACAAGTTTAAAGGACAAGCTGTCCAAAACAGCAACTAGGCATATTTCAAGCAACAAAACAACATGCTACAGCACCCCAACATAATAACAAAAGGCATGGACATGATGTACAGGTACATCATGACAAAACATGAACACTGAGCTACCTCCAGAAATCACTAGAACATGCTCAAAAAGACATGGCAAGATTGCAAATAATAACAGTTTCAGACTTTGCAGAAATAACATCAGGTTGCAATGTTAAGAGCTATCAAAAAACATGTTACTGGAACTTAACATGGAAAACAAAGGCATGGCATGATACTACTAAATGCATGGAACAAAAATCCCTTACTGACCATGAGCTAAAAAGGACCAGAAAATATGATGGCACCCATGTAAACATGGCAAATGATATGACAGATTCATACATGGCAGGAACAACAATAAGTAGGCATGTTGGTGAGCTTGAACCACTCACCACAGAGCAAAAAATGGCATGGCAAGGCAACCAACAGTAAGAATACATGTTTATGAAGCTAAGAATGGGAATAGTCATAGGGTGCACGGATCACTAGCAAAACACATGGCAATACTGAACATAATGTTAATCAGGCTGACAGCAACATTATTTGGCAAGTTTGGAGCAAGATATCAACAAGTAAAAGCAGGCTATAAATGCAACCAGAGGCATTAATGGATAGAGCATGACATGTATAACAAAATATCCTTAGTGAACATCTCCAGATTATGCATAGAATGACTTGTAGGAGCAGGTTTACATGGTATCACGAAATAACAGATTCAGCCTAGCAAAGTAGTAACAGCAAGTACCCTACTTAACAAGCTTGATGCACTCACTACACAACTCACAGAAATACATGGATGGCACCCCTGTAAAGATGGCATGTCATAGTTCAAAACACATGTACAGCTCATGCTCATAGGATGCACGCACAAAATACAACAAAAATGACAAATCACCAAGTTATAACAGTTTCAGCAGATTAACATCATATAGCACTCTCGCAACGATGATTCAGGCATCAAGATGGACTCAAACAAACATGGCACTATGGAGCAAAATGTAGAGCATCTTAAGGCGAACATGTTGACATATTACGTGCATAAAACGGAGCAGTATGCAGCAAGTTATGGCATGATGAACAGGGCATGAAAATATGCAAAATATCAGGGACTTGGTGAAAATTACCCACGCGAAAAGTCAACCGGGACGAGGACGAACGGGATGGAGGGATCCAGGGCGCGGCGGAGGCGTTTGGTTCGAGGAGTGGGTGGATTTGGTCCCACTCCAAGATCTGGCCGGAGTTCTCGCAGGAGACGGCAATGGAGGCCGGCGACGAGGGGGCGATGGGGAGGCCAGCGGGCGGCGGCGGCGGAGGCCGGCGCGCTTGCCCGGCGGCGGGTGATGGCCGACGGCGACCTCCGATGGCGGCGCATGATGGCGGGGCATGACGACGGTCAGTAACACCCCGAAGTAACTTTCCATATTTGTAACTCCAACTCTTGCCATTTTCGGCATTGATATATGTTATTCCTCCGTGGTTGGGTTTTCTCCTTTTGCATTTTGTCCATGTCATGCATTTTATATTATATCATCATGTGCATCGCATTTGCATACGTGTTAGCCTCATGATTCCGAGCATTTTCCCGTTGTCCGTTTTGCAATCCGGCACTCCTATCTTCCCGGCGGTCCTTTTACGTTTTTCCGTGTGCGGTATTAAACCTTCTCGAAATGGACCGAGGTTTGTCTAGTGGCCTTGGTATACCACTCGTAGACCACCGGTCAAGTTTCGGGTCATTTGGAGCTCGTTTGGTACTCCAACGGTTAACCGCACCTTCGCAAAGGCCTCTTTTAAGTTGCATCCCAACACCCCTTGAAAACAGCCCAATAACTCATCTAAGTCACCTCCATGCTCTCCGTCGTTCGATCACGATCGTGTGGTAAAACTACACCTCATTTGGACTCTCCTAGCTCCTCTATGCCTATTTAAGCAAACCTCCCCAATCCGGATCATCCCGAAACCTAGCTATTTCGCCCTCCGCGCCCGGACACGTCCGGGCGAGCGGACACGTCCGACCGCCCGCCGCCGGCCAATCGCGGGCGCCACGTCATCCCGCGCCCCGCCGCGCCTCCTCTCTCCAACCCGCCCCGCCCGCTTCGGCCGGGCCGGCCCGGCCAGGTCGGCTCGCCGCCTGCCGCCGCCCGAGCCGAGCCGCCCGCTCCGCCCGCCGGCCGCTCCGCCCATGCGACCCGCCGGCGCCTCCCGCCCCCGGGCGCCGCTCTCCTCCCGCCTCCGCCCCGCCCGGCCACCCGCCATCGCCATCGCCTGCCAGCGCCGCCGCCGACCCAGATCGCCGCCCGCCTCTGCCGCCTCGGCCCCCCTCGCCGTCCGCCTTCCAGCGAGCTCGCGGGCAGCCAGCGCGGCGCCCGATCCGCTCGATCGGATCCGCCTCGAGTTCGCGCCGTTGACTTCTCCCTCCTCTTATTTCTCTAAGTTTTTGCATCTTTTGTTAATTTGTGCATTTTTCGACGTGCTATATCTTCGCATCCGTAGATCCATTTTGCGCGTATAATATGTCAAAATGTTCGGCTCGAAGAGTAGATCATTTCATTCCATTGCATCATTTTCATTTGAGCTCATCTTGATGCCCGAAATGCTGTTAGAAGAGTGCTATGTGCTGTTAGTTTCTGATTTTTATCAGAACTTGCACTTTTGTTATTTTTGCCATGATTAATGTGTGCACCCTATGAATTTGAGTCCTACATGTGTTTTGTAAAATGCCATGCCATCTTTCCAGGGGTGTATGCCATGTATTTTTGTGATCTATGTGGTGACTAGCACAAGCATGCAAAGTAGGTGTCCTGATGTTGCTGATTTCAGCCCTGTTTTAGCTGATTTTGATGCCATGTTTGCTTAATGATACCGATAGATCTATGCATATTTTGAGATACTTCAGTAAGGGTGCTTTGTAAAGCATGTCTTTCTCTATCCATTCATGCCTTTGTTTGCAATTATGGAGTGCCATAGCTTGAGTCAATCGAGCTCTACTTTTGCTATCAAATGTTTCCTGGCAGATTGTATACATGTTATTCAATTTTGCCTAGCTTGTTGTGGTTGGTCCATATATGCTATGTTATTGCTCTTGCCATGTATGTCTTCTATGTCATGTCTTCTTGATGTATGTATGCTTAGTTTATCATTTGAGGCTCTGTAGTGAGTGCATTGAGCTTGTAAACATGCCCTCTCGTTATCAGTTTTTGACATGTCAAGTTGCTGAATCTGTTAACGAGACTTTCAATTTTGACATGGGTGTTACTATATTTTCTTGTCCTTTTTGGCTTATGGTCAGTAAGGGACTTTTGTTCTAGGCTTTGAGTAGATTCATGCCATGTCTTGTTTTGCTATTTTAAGTTCCTGTAGCATATAGTTTTGCTGCTCTGAACATTGCAACCTGATGCTGTTTTTGACATGTCCAGCCTGATATTTTGTGCACTTTTGCCATGCTTGTTTGAACATGTTATGATGTGAACTAGCCGTAGCTCAGTGCTCATCTTTTGTCGAGCATCATGTGTAGATCACTGCCATTTACTTTGTTGGTACGTTTGGGTGCAGTAGCTTAATTAATTGTTGCTTGCTAAGTGGCATCATGCTGTTAATGGCAGATTTGCGTCATTCTTGTTTTGCTTGCCATTTGCAAACCGTGCATCCGTTTCCGGTGATCTTTATATCGATTTCAACCGAAATCATCTCATCTTTCCAGTGGCATGCTTGGTTTGCCAAGTTGATGCCTGGTTCATCATTTACCTTCTGGAGCGCACATAAGCATTGCATATCCCATCATGCATATCATGCCATGTTTTGCATCATGTTGATTGCGCATTGCACCGTGATTTATTTTGGTTCCTTTGTTTGTGTTGTTGATTTGGGTAGAGTTGGGAGACGAGTACGTGAACGAGGAACCTGTTGAGAACGCTTTCGAGGATCAAGCTTTCGACAACTCTGAGAACATTGCAGGCAAGATGACCATACCCTCGAAATCACTTCTATCTTTGCTATGCTAGTTGCTCGCTCTTTTGCTATGCCTATGCTGCGATGCCTACCACTTGCTATATCATGCCACCCATATTGCCATGTCAGCCCTAACCATCCTTTTCCTAGCAAACCGTTGATTGGCTATGTTACCGCTTTGCTCAGCCCTCTTATAGCGTTGCTAGTTGCAGGTGAAGCTGAAGTTTGTTCCTTGTTGGAACATGGAGGTGTTGTTCCTTTGTGGAACATGTTTACTTGTTGGGGATATCACAATATATATCTGCTATTATTAATACATCTATATACTTGGTAAAGGGTGGAAGGCTCGGCCTTATGCCTGGTGTTTTGTTCCACTCCTGCCACCCTAGTTTCCGTCATACCGGTGTTATGTTCCTTGATTTTGCGTTCCTTACGGTTGGGTGATTTATGGGACCCCTTGACAGTTCGCTTTGAATAAGACTCGCGTCCAGCAAGGCCCAACTTTGGTTTTACCATTTGCCGCCTAAGCCTTTTCCCCGGGTTTCGCGAGCCCGAGGGTCATCTTTATTTTAACCCCGGCCGTTCTCCTCTGAGTGCTGGTCCAAACTGTCGACCGCCGGTGTATCGGGGGCAACTCGAGCTGGCCTATCGGAAGTTTGGACAATCCGGTGTGCCACGAGAACGAGATATGTGCAGCTCCTATCGGGTTTGTCGGCACATTCGGCGGCTTTGCTGGTCTTGTTTTATTGCTGTCGAAATGTCTTGTAGTCCGGGATTCGAGATTGATCGGGTCTTCCCGTAGAAGAATATCCTTCGTTGACCGTGAGAGCTTATAATGGGCTAAGTTGGGACACCCCTGCAGGGTAATATCTTTCGAAAGTCGTGCCCGCGGTTATGAGGCAGATGGGAATTTGTTAATGTCCGGTTGTAGAAAACCCAAAGTTGACCTCAAATAAAATACACATCAACGGCGTGTAACCGTGATGGTCTCTTCTCGTGAGTCCGGAAGTGAACACGGTGTTGGAGTTATGTCTGACGTAAGTAGTTCAGGATCACTTCTTGATCGCTACTAGTTTCACGACCCTGCTTTGCTCCTCTTCTCGCTCTCTTTTGCGAAGTAGCCACCATATATGCTAGTCGCTTGCTGCAGCTCCACTTTACTACACCGTCCTTCCTATAAGCTTAAATAGTCTTGATCTCATGGTGTGAGATTGCTGAGTCCCGTGACTCACAGATACTTCAAACACAGTTGCAGGTTCCGATGAGGCCAGTGCAGGTGATTCCACCGAGCTCAAGTGGGAGTTCGACGAGGAACGTGGTCGTTACTATGTGTCTTTTCCAGATGATCAGTAGTGGTGCCCAGTTGGGACGATTCGGGGATCTGTGTTAGCATTTGGGGTATCTTCTTTATTTTGGTTCCGTAGTCGGACCTTGAGTGTACTTTGAATGATGGATGTTTATTTATGTACTGTGTGAAGTGGCGACTGTAAGCCAACTATGTATCTTTCCCTTAATTATTACATGGGTTGTGTGAAGATTACCTCACTTGCGACATTGCTTTCAATGCGGTTATGCCTCTAAGTCGTGCCTCGACACGTGGGAGATATAGCCGCATCGGGGGCGTTACAACGGCGGCCGTGGCGGACGGCGACGCCACGCCGGCGAGACGAGACGACTTGCGGCGCGCGCTGCTTGTGAACACGATATCCGGCGGCGCCCAGATCGACCGGGGTGGGCGGCCTCGGGCCCCGGCGAACTCTGGCGGCGGGCGCGACGGTTGGCGGCGGAGGAGGCCACGTGGCGCGATGCCATCAGCTCTGGCGTCGGCGGGCTAACGTGGCGCCGAAGGGACTTATCTGACGGACATGTCCGGCGCGGTGCGGACGCATCTGACGGCGCGAGGAGGAAGACGCTAGGGTTTGCACCGCGAATTTCGGAGGGGGAGGTGTTTATATAGGTAGAGGGAGCTAGGAGTGTCCAAATGAGGAGCGGTTTTCGCCCACACGATCGTGATCGAACGACCGAGAGCATGGAGTGGGTTTGGATGGGTTATTGGGCCACTTTGAAGGGGTGTTGGGCTGCACACAAAAGAGGGCTTTACGGTTACCTGGTTAACCGTTGGAGCATCAAACGGACTCCAAATGGCACGAAACTTGACAGGCGGTCTACCGGTACTATACCAAGGCCGCTTGGCAAACCTTGGTCGATTCCGAGAACGTTTAACAACCGCTCACAGCAGGAGACAAAAGGGGAATGCCGGATGACATAGGAGTGCCAGATTGCAAAACGGACAACGGGGAAAATGCTCGGATGCATGAGACGAACACGTATGCAATGCAATGCACATGATGACATGGAAAAAATGCAACACGCAAGCAAATGACATGGCAAGGACGGTGAATAACTGGCAGACACCTGGCGCATCGAATCAGGGGCGTTACAACACTCCTCCACTAATAAGAGATCTCGTCCCGAGATCTTAGGACCGAGACGGAAGGGAAAAAGGAAGAGGTGAAACAAGAGACGCAAAAGATAAGATGGACAAAGCAATGCCTCCGGAAGAATTGAAAGAATTGGGAATGGCTCCAGAATAATTAGAAGAGTCAGGTAAGATCCAGGGAAAAGACCTGTGGGTTAGGGCCCACTAAAGAAAACACCGTTGAAAAAAAAGGATTGTTGAACAGATAGATGATGCACCGGAATGATTGAAATATATGAATGAGGTGACAACCTCGAATTAATTCGAACACAGACGAATCTCTTGAGATTTCTTGAGCACTCTGAAAAGATAAACTGACGAGAGGCGAACGAGCAAGGGGAAAACATTTGAGCCGAGGAAAAGAATATCATCGACCCGAAAAACTTGAATTGAGTCCACCGGAGAAGAAAATATGAAGAATGTCAAACGAGACGAGAATTCACCAGTTGAGACAACTGAGGAAAGACTGAAGAGGCTCCGCACGAATGAAATTGATTACTCTAATAGAGGCTCAGACTCCGGAATAAAAATGGGTGGAAGGGCGGGAAAAACACAGGCAATTTGAACGAGGAATCGACGAATAACTTGAAGAGAAAGCACCGGTTGAAATAATCGAGGAAAGAAAGCAAAGGCTTCGCACGAGTAGGATGGATACTCGATTCCGGACTCCGGTTCCGAGAAGAAGAAGGGTGGGCGGGTGGGAAAAAACAAGGACAACTTCGGACAGGGAAACAACATCGGTTGTAAAGAGCTGAGGATTGATCTCCCAAAAGACAAAGAGGGTTTGAATCAATTCGACGAGAATAGCACCAGATGAAAAGAGGATGGACAACGAACGAAAGCTAACCGCGTGATCCTAAAGAAAAATTTGAAGGGGAAGAGGTGTAATTCAAAATACCTACGTCAAGATTCCTTACCAGAGCGACGAAGGGACTGAGGAGTAAAAAGAAGTCCTACTCTCAGATATAACTAGACTCCGAAAATAGCTTTATTCTAGACTCGACATCGGCCAAACTACACGATCAATCAAGGGGGCTCCTAGGGTCCGTCGATGCGCAGATACCAACTAGTCACGCCCAATATGCGATACTATCCTAAAGAGACTCGAAGGTCCGACCAAGGATAGAACCGCATATTGATACGCTTTTGCAAGGTGGATATCATTACATCAACATTACATAATAGATGGGGATACATACAAAAGGCATACAATGCCACACGAATACATCAACATCATACAAGAGATCAACATCCGACTACGGATGAAACATAAACAGAAACTCAAACAATATCCACCCTGCTAGCCCAGGCTGCCGAACTGGTGGTGTAGTAATCTGTGAGCCACGAGGACTCAGCAATCCCATTACCATGGGTATCAAGACTAGCAAAGCTCAATGGGTAAGGAAGGGGTAAAGTGGTGAGGTTGCAGCAGCGACTAAGCATATATGGTGGCTAACATACGCAAATAAGAGCGAGAAGAGAGCAAGCGGAACAGTCGTCAAGCTAGCAATGATCAAGAAGTGATCATGAACTCCTGCTTACGTCAAACATAACCCGGAAACCGTGTTCTCCTCTCGATCAACCCCGAAAAGAGACACTCACGGTTACGCACACGGTTGGTGTATTTTAGAAGAGTTTACTTCAAGTTTACTACAACCGGATATCAACAAATTCCCATCTGCCACATAACCGCGGGCACGGCTTTCGAAAGTTCAAACCTTGCCGGGGTGTCCCACCTAAGCCCATGATAAGCTCTCGCGATCAACGAAGGATATTCCTTCTCCTGGGAAGACCCGATCATTCTCAGAATCCCGGTTTATAAGACATTTCGACAATGGTAAAACAAGACCAGCAAGACCACCCGGATGTGCCGACAAATCCTGATAGGAGCAGCACATATCTCGTTCTCAGGGCACACCGGATGAGCCAGACGTCGGGTTGGCATAGACCCTAATTGCCCAGGGGGCGCCGGACATCGCTCGGTTTGGACCAGCACTCGAGGAGCACGGCCCGGGGTAAAATAAAGATGACCCTTGGGGCGTGACTCCCAAGGGAAAAAACTTAGGTGAGGCAAATGTAAAACCAAGGTTGGTCCTTGCTTGGAGGAGTTTTATTCAAAGCAAACTGTCAAGGGGTCCCATAAATCACCCAACCGCGTTAGGGACGCAAAATCCGGGAACATAATACCGATTTGACGGAAACTAGGGCGGCAAGAGTGGAACAAAACACCAGGCATAAGGCCGAGCCTTCCACCCTTTACCAAGTATATAGATGCATTAATAATATAAGAGATATTCTGATATCCCAACATAAACATAATCCAACATGGAGCAATCTTCATCTTCACCTGCAACTAGAACGCTATAAGAGGGGCTAAGCAAAAGCGGTAACATAGCCAAACAACGGTTTGCTAGGAAGGGTGACAAAGGTTAGGGGCTATCATTTAATTTGGGAGGCTTGAGCAGCAAGTGGTAGGTAACGCAGCATAGCGATAGAACGAAGCAACTAGCATAGCAATGATTGTAATGAGATCCAAGGTGACGGTCATCTTTCCTGAAATCCCGCTAGGAAGAAGAACGAGTCCATGAAGAAGATGAAGCCACGAAGACGAACCAAGCGTAGACGAACGAATCCTCACGATCGCAACGAAACGGGAACTATCAAGAAGAAGCACACAACATGGTGAACACACCACACATAGACAAGACATGATGCACAACAAGCATGATGCATGACAAAGCTACATGAAGTTACTCATGGCAAGAGATGATGCATAAAAGAGCAACACATCAAAGCAAGTTTAAATGAGGCCGGAAACAACATATAACAATTCCGGTAAATCCTCATATGCAAATTTCGAAATTGGTTCAGATCTGAATAAACCTTATGTTCAAGTTGTTAAACAACAAGTTAAGATGCACCAAGATGATCTACACGAAATTCTAGTCAAGTTACATATAAAGTTCATTAGATTCGGAGCTACGACCTAGAAGATATGAGCAAAACAAGTTCAACATGGCATTGATGCAAAATGCATTCAAAAATCAAGCAAACACCTCAAAACAAGAATGCAACATGATAATATGAAACTACGTGCAAAATCAAGCATGTTTCATATAGAGAAAACTCAAAACGGAGCAACGGTTCCACACATACACTATACAAGTTTAAAGGACAAGCTGTCCAAAACAGCAACTAGGCATATTTCAAGCATCAAAACAACATGCTACAGCACCCCAACATAAGAAAAAAAGGCATGGACATGATGTACAGGTACAGCATGACAAAACATGAACACTGAGCTATCTCCATAAATCAATAGAGCATGCTCAAAAAGACAGGGCAAGATTGCAAATAATAATAGTTTCAGACTTTGCAGAAATAACATCAGGTTGTAATGTTTAGAGCTATCAAACAACATGTTACTGGAACATAACATGCAAAACAAAGGCATGGCATGATATTAATAAATTCATAGAACAAAAGTCCCTTACTGACCATGAGCCAAAAATGACCATAAAATATGATGGCATCCATGTAAACATGGCAAATGATATGACAGATTCATACATGGCAGGAACAACAATAAGTAGGCATGTTGGTGAGATTGAACCACTCACCACAAAGCAATACATGTCATGGCAAGGCAACCAACAGTATGAATACATGTTTATGAAGCTAAGCATGGCAATAGCATAGTCATAGGGTGCATGGATCACTAGCAAAACACATGGCAAAACTGAACATAATGTTAATCAGGCTGACAGCAACATTATTTAGCAAGTTTGGAGCAAGATACCAACAAGTTAAAGCAGGCTATAAATGCAACCAGGGGCATTAATGGATAGAGCATGACATGTATAACAAAACATCCTTAGTGAACATCTCCAGGTTATGCATACAATGACTTGTAGCAGCAGGTTTACATGGCATCACGAAATAACAGATTCACCCTAGCAAAGCAGTAACAGCAAGTACCAAATTTAACAAGCTTGATGCACTCACTACACAACAAAAACAAATACATGGATGGCACCCCTGTAAAGATGGAATGTCATAGTTCAAAACACATGTAGAGCTTATGCTCATAGGATGCACGCACAAAATGCAACAAAAATGACAAATCACCAAGTTATAACAGTTTCAGCAGATTAACATCATATAGCACTCTTGCAACGATGATTCATGCATCAAGATGGACTCAAACAAACATGGCACAATGGAACAAAATGTAGACCATCTTAAGGCGAACATGTTGACATATTACGTGCATAAAACGGAGCAGTATGCAGAAAGTTATGGCATGATGAACATGGCATGAAAATATGCAAAATATCAGGGACTTGGTGAAAATTACCCACGCGAAAAGTTAACCGGGACGAGGACGAACGGGACGGAGGGATCCAGGGCGCGGCGGAGGCGTTTGGTTCGGGGAGTGGGTGGATCTGGTCCCACTCCCAGATCTGGCCGGAGTTCTCGCCGGAGACGGCGACGGAGGCCGGCGACCAGGGGGCGATGGGGAGGCTGAGGCGGGCGGCGCTTGGGCGCCGGCCGCGGGGCGAAGCGAGCCAATGGCGACCTCCGATGCCGGCGCATGGCGGCGGGGTCATGGACGACGGCGGCCGTGGCGACGACGGCCACGCGGCGAGACAAGACGATCGGCGGCGCGCGGCTGCTCTGCGGGCGCGGATCCGAGGCGGCGCCCAGATCGGACCCGGTGGGCGGCCTCGGGCCCGCGAACTGGCGGCGGCGGCGGCGGAGGAGGCCACGTGGCGCGATGCCACTGCTCTGGCGGCGGCGGGCTGACATGGCATGCTCTGATTGGCCGAAGGGACGTGTCCGGCGGACATGTCCGGCGCGGTGCGGGCGCATCCGACGGCGCGAAGAGGAAGACGCTAGGGTTTGCACCGCGAATTTCGGAGGGGGAGGTGTTTATATAGGTAGAGGGAGCTAGGAGTGTCCAAATGAGGAGCGGTTTTCGCCCACACGATCGTGATCGAACGACCGAGAGCATGCAGGGGGTTTGGATGGGTTATTGGGCTACTTTGAAGGGGTGTTGTGCTGCACACAAAAGAGGGCTTTACGGTTACCCGGTTAACTGTTGGAGCATCAAACGGACTCCAAATGGCACGAAACTTGATAGGCGGTCTACCGGTGCTATACCAAGGCCGCCTGGCAAACCTCGGTCCATTCCGAGAACGCTTAACAACCGCTCACAATAGGAGACAAAAGGGGAACGCCGGATGACATAGGAGTGTCACATTGCAAAACGGACAACGGGGAAATGCTCGGATGCATGAGATGAACATGTATGCAATGCAATGCACATGATGAGATGGCAAAAATGCAACACGCAAGCAAATGACATGGCAAGGACGGTGAATAACTGGCAGACACCTGGCGCATCGAATCCGGGGCATTACAGTCTTCTGGCAAGGGGGCCGGACAGTTAATCTGTCCGGACGTCTTCAGCCAGTCCTGTCAAAGGTTAGGGATTTTTAGATCCCGCATAGAGTCAAACTATGCAAAAAGAGTCCCATAAAGGGTACAATAACTTACCTCGCTGGCTTGACGCTGCGAGCTGAATCCGCGATCTTCGGTAGCGGATGCGGGAGCTTCGGCGCCCTTGAACAACACCTTCCAGGCATCTTCGTACGTAGTGTCGAAGAGCCGGTTCAAGGTTCGGTGCTGTGCCGGATCAAACTCCCACAAATTGAAGGTCTGTTGCTGGCATGGGAGAATCCGGCGGATGTGCATCTCCTGGATTATGTTGACAAGCTTGAGATTCTTGTCCACCAGGTTTCGGACGCAGGTTTGGAGTCCGGACAGCTCTTCCGAATCACCCCACGTCAGGCCCATCTCTTTCCATGATGTGAGCTGTGGGGGAAGCCGACCGAATTCGGGGCCGTCGCCCATTGAGAGTCGCATGCTCGGTGATGTAGAACCACCCGATTGCCACCTTTATGGTATCCACAAAGGAGCCCTCGAGCCATAGGGCGTTGGCCATCTTGCCCACATGGCACCTTCGCACTCCGGCTTGGCGGCCGCCCACTACCTTCGCTTGACATTGAAGGTCTTCACCATAAGCCAAAGTGGGGCTGGATGCAGAGGAAGGCCTCGCACACGACGATAAACGCCGAGATGTTGAGGATGAAATTCAGGGCCAGATCATGGAAATCTAGGCCATAGTAGAACGTGAGCCCCCGGACGAATGGGTGAAGTGGAAACCCTAGTCCACGGAGGAAGTGGGGGAGGAACACCACCCTCTCATGGGGCCTGGGGGTAGGGATGAGCTGCCCCTTGTTGGGGAGCCGACACACGATGTCGCCGGACAAGTATCCTGCTTTCCGCAGCTTTTTGATGTGCCCCTCCGTGACGGAGGAGGCCATCCACTTGCCTCCCGCTCTGGACATGGTTGGAGAAAGTTTGAGGTGGGATGTACGGACTTGGGCGCTGGAGCTCGAGTGCGCGGAAATGGATGAGCAAAGGAGGAAGAAGGCGTAGGTGAAAAGGTGGATCCTTATCCCCTTATATGGACGGACGAAGCTATGAGTCCCCCGCCAGCCTGGTAAAACTCTCTTATCTCCCAAGCGCCATAATCAATGGCGTGGTTGGGTTACCCACGTCCGTATTGATGGGAATCCTGGAATAAGGGGGCACGATCTCCGCTCTGATAAGACGTGGCAAGGAAACCGCCTCGCTAAACGCGCTGGGGTGGAACAGTAAAAATGATTCGTATAAAGGCCTAGCCGTGGTGTGATGTCACGCTGCAGAATACGTCAGCAGATCTGTGCAAAGGTTATTCTCTCTACGATGGTATGTGAAACTTGTTTTGCAGAGCCGGACACTATCCTTGTGTTCAAAATCTTCTATGAAGTATTCGGAGGAGCAACCCGCCTTGCAATGCCGAAGACAATGTGCGCGCGGACTCGTCGTCATTGAAGCCTGGTTCAGGGCTCTTGAGGAGTCTGGATTAGGGGTGTCCGGATAGCGAACTATCACCGTTGGCCGGACTCCTGGACTATGAAGATACAAGATTGAAGACTTCGTCCCGTGTCCGGATGGGACTTTCCTTGGCGTGGAAGGCAAGCTTGGCGATACGTATATGTAGATCTCTTACTATTGTAACCGACTCTGTGTAACCCTAATCCTATCCGGTGTCTATATAAACTGGAGGGTTTTAGTCCGTAGGACAAACAACAATCATACCATAGGCTAGCTTCTAGGGTTTAGCCTCACTGATCTCGTGGTAGATCCACTCTTCTACTACCCATATCATCAATATTAATCAAGCAGGAGTAGGGTTTTACCTCCATCGAGAGGGCCCGAACCTGGGTAAAAACATCGTGTCCCTTGTCTCCTGTTACCATCCGCCTAGACGCACAGTTCGGGACCCCCTACCCGAGATCCGCCGGTTTTGACACCGACTGGGGGTACACGACTCGTCCTACCCTAGGGGTTCTCGGATTCAGTAGTCGTGCTTTGCTCCGTGTCTCGTGCAGTCTCCTGTGTTTCCTTCAGGTGTCGCAACGTCTCCTGTAGTTGTTTGATGAAACGATCCAGGTTGAGCCTGAAGAGTCTTCAACAACTTCTCGCCTGTTGAAGTGAGGGGGTGAAGGTGGCTCCTCATAGCTGGCATTGATTTGGTCTCCTCTTGTCTTCTTAATCATGACGATCACTTTTTAAGGCGTCGATGGTACCAAGTAGGTAATCCTTTATGCAATGACATTAACAACGCATAGTAGAGGTACAACATGTCGGTTACGTTGATGACAACATTGACACCAAGAGCGGGGGATGAATAGAACCGTTTTCCTGCTCCATATAGTGAGACGGACCAAATGGCGAGGTTCTCATCCACCGGTGGTTGCCGATACAACAACGGTAAGGACAGGGTTGCTCTATTAGTGATGTATATCATTATCTTGCATATCCTATGCCCTGATCATCGTAGGCCAAGGTTGCATCATCCTGGGGCAGTGTCGAGGGTGTCACCATCTTCAAGGTCTTGATGTCCTCATTCCTTGAGAAGGTATCTTCTATTGGTACCGTCTTCTCATGGTGTCGCCAAACTTGTGTTCAGAAGATGTGGGTGAATGTCCGACAAGGCATCTTCCTTCTAGATTATCCACGAGGATTACAAGGAATCTAGTGGTCAGGGGCATAAGGGTTCTAGCGACCAAACGTTTTGAAGGGGAAGAGGAAAGTATATCTTAGTTTTCGAAAAACTCAGAAGGGGAGGAGAAGTTTAGATAGTTTTGAAAATTAGTAATAGTTCTGAAAATAGTTTTACCCTAACTAACGACCATGCTAACTAAGGCTTCCTACAGTCAGGATGGCTCTGATACCAGCTCTGTGGGGACCCCGACCCATAAGTCGTGATCACCGAATGCACGTGTACAGTGATCCCAGAGATCAATGCTCACTGAACACACATAAGCTGACTAACAAGAGTCTTACATCCATACATATCGTATTACACAAGTAGGACCATTATGGTCAAGTCTTGAGTATAAATTCGCAGCGGAAATCTTCGTCAATAACTTGGACCCATGCCATCTGCCTTAACCCTATAGGCATTCTGACTGGGAAAGCGTCCTAGCTCGCACGATCGTCACCAAGGAACTCTTCAATATATCTTGTTCTTTCATGCATGGCCAATAAAATAACCAGTGGCAAGCCAATGAGTACTTTGAATGTACTCGCAAGCAACCCATGATTTGGTTCAAAGTAACAATGCAGTTGTATAACAAGTAAGCAACCTAGCTTCAAGCTAGTAGAGATGTCCTATCAACTTGTGAGACATGCATCAATAAACATGGGTAACCTTGAGAACAGGTTACAGATATCAACATAAATAGAGTTTGAATCAATGCCATGTCATTCAACATGTCAACTCACCACCTTGACACAATTAGTTCCTTTCCACACACACATGCACCGAGATTGTAAAATTTCTGGACATAGTTTAAGTAGCACCTCCCAACTGTCCATGACCGTGGACACGGCTATTCGAATAGTTTGACACTCTATAGAGGTTGCGCACTTTACCCACAAGATCCGGGAAGCTTTCGTGTCACCCACGATCCCGCAGTACCTCAAGTACTCGGGGGAAGCACCCGATCATTACCTTTCCCTAGACGACACTAACATAGGATCCACTCATTGATACACGGCCCTCGTGTATAAGCAAAAAAAATCGTGGGACTCTGCCCTTTCTCACATTATCACGCATACACGAAGGGACCAACGTGTGTCCGGTGCCCTGTGGAAACAGTCATGGCCGCCTATCCAAGCACAACCCCGTCCCAAGAGTGACCTCAAGTCACCCCCGTCACTAGTAATGTGGGCACCATGCTAGTATCAGTCCAAGTAATCACTAATGCTCCGTCCCATAAAGGGGTAGAGTGGTTGCACATGTTTGGTTGGGACGGTAATCACACATAAATCTAATCCATCATTTTACACACACACATCAAAAGCTCTCTTCGGTACACCACTTCTTCCTCAAGTGGTGACCTTAGTTCAACATCTCCCAAAGGCATTAGGGGCACCCGATGGGGTTTTCAAAAGAATGTAACCACGAAGAGTTCATGGTACACATGCATCATTATGCATCAACTAGTCTCTTGGCAATGCAATCATGAACAAGGTAAAGTCATGAGTAGGGGTATGCATCAGGTGGTGGTTCACAACAAGTTCACCACCGTCATATTTCATCATCATGCAATAGGAAAAAAGGTACCGATGAACAAGAGGGGTGTCATGGTCAAAGGGCTGCTTGCCTGGTTCATCAGAGTCTTCAAATCTTCTGGTCCTTCTCCAAGTACTCCGTCTACTTCGTCAACTAACGCCGGAAACAATCACAATAAGCAACACAACAAGGTAAAAATAGAAGTGCTCTAAAAATATTAATTTGACTTTTTAGGACATCTCTGGTTATATGGAAAATAACCAGAGTGGTTTCATTGGAATTGGATTAGTGGATATCTCTGAACATTTCAATATGATGGAATCAAGGGGTTTATGGATTTGCAAGAAGTGTACAGAAATATATTTTTGGAAAATGAGCAAAGGCACCCATTTAACAAACCATGATTTTAGAAGCATCTAGGAGTTGGTTTCACTAGATTTGGAGTTCAAATGAATTTCTTATGAATTTGCAAAGTTGAAAAATATGAAGAAATGGCTCATTACATTGTGTTGCACAAAAAGTATTAAGAAAAATGTTCATAAACTAAGTTATGAACTTAGAAGCATCTAGGAATTTGAATCATGGCATTTGGATCAATTTTGAGCTCTCTGTGGTTTTCTAAAGTTTATGACAGAAATGGAAAAATGGGATTTTATAAATGTTTGTGAAGAAAAAATTTCTGGAAAAATGTGCATGTTGCACCAACGAGTAGGTCATGATTTATGGAGTCACTAGAAATTTTAATCATCAAATTTGGACTTAATATGAATATTTGGGAGATTTTACATGTTTCTGGAAAAAAGAAAAGGACAAAGGAAGGGGGGTATACCTATACTGCGCACTTGGTGCAGCATAGCGCCGCAGCATACTGGGCCGGCCCAGCGGCTCGGCTGCACGCGTGCATGCGGCCACGTCGAAATCGTCTTCCATGTTGAGCGCTTTCGGCGCAGAGAAGCGGGGAGTCCCGCGGCCCGCCTACACTTACGCGAGCGAGCGGCGCGCGGTGGAGGTTTAAACCTGACAGGCCGGGCCCCCTGTCAGGGTGTGAGGCTGAACGCCAGGCCCCATAGCTGTCGTCATCAACCTCCGTCCAGAGGCACCGGCGAGCTCACCAGCGATGCTACAGGGCACGGAGGGTCGAGCGGGTGGCACCGTTGGACTCAGAGGGATGTCGCCATTTGGGTGGTGGTGGAGGTGGTCGCCGGAGTAGCCTGGTTCGCCGGCGACGAAGTCACGCGGCGGAGGTGCTTCGGGCGTCGAAGGTTCCGGCCGTTCCCGACTGCAAAAATAGTGGGGAAGAGAGGGGAAAGGATTAGTGATGCCGCGCGGTTCCAGATCGGGGGAGAACGGGGGCGGAGGAGGCCTGTACCGCGTGGACGCCGACGACCCGAGGCGGCGGAGCTCGAGCTTGATCTCGAGCTCGGGATGCTCTGGTGTCGAATGGGTGGAGCGGGAGGTAGATTGGGAGCGCGGGAGAACGACACAAAGCGAGGGAGAGGCTCGGGGTCGCCTTATATAGGCTGGCCGAGGTCCACCATAGGCGCGGGTTACGGGCGCCCGCGGGATCGGCTCTGGTGGCCGTTAGAGAGGGAATGAAGGGCTCGGGGTGTTCGTGGGATTGGTCTAGGTTTCCAAGGAGAGAGAGGAGGAGAGGGATGAGCTGCGGGCGGGCCACAGGGGCGGCGCAACCATTGGCCGAGCGGGGCGGCGCTCTGGCGCGAGCTGCAGGAGAGAGAGGAGGGTGCAGGAGCAAGTGGGCGGCCTGCTGGCGTGGAGCGGACGTCGAGGGGCATCGACTGGCGTGCGGGGGAGGCCCGAGGTGGTGGGGGAGCGCGACGTCAACGGTCGGGAGCATGCTTACGTGCTTCAGAGCGCGCAAATGGCCGGCACCCGCGGCTTTCCCTCGCGTCCTCACGCGCCCACTTGTGTCTAGTGGCTGCGCAGGGGAGTAAACAATGTGGGAAAAAGCATTGGATGCCCTGGGGCTTGCCAGGAGTTAGAGAGAGGTGAGAAAATGGGAGGAAAGCTGATGTCCAGAGGGGGAAAAAGGGCTTTTCACCACCTTCATCATGGCTTCTCGGGCAGGGAAAGATGCAGGAGGTAGAGGAAGACCGGATGAGGCTGTGGGAAAAAGCTCAGCTCATGGAGATTTGTGGAAATGGCTAAAACATGCATTTTAATTTTCTGCCAGAAGGTGTTTGATGTAGGTTTGGGCAAGCAAATGGACTCCCCTTGTCATGAGGCTTGACAGTGTCAAATATCTTGAGAAAATAAGAGGTTCCACCAAGATTTGAGTCCATTTGGGCAAAGTTGCCAATGCAACTTTTGCAAACCCTAGAAATCAACAGAAATGGACTTCCCAAGATTTAGTCATGCAAATCTGTTCTCCTTGATGCACCACTTGGTGTAATGTCATCATTTGAGGTATTGAACATGTCCACAAAAGTTGAGATCAAAAGGAGAAAGTTGCCAATGTAGAGTTGTTCAAATTTGGTTCAGGACAGGAAGGGTTTTGGGGCACTTTGATCAAGTTAACTTGTTCTCTAACTAGTGCCACTTGGTCTAGATGAATAAATAGAACATTTTAGCATGTCCACAAGGTTTGATAACATTTGTACAAGTTTGGCAATGTAAAGTTGCTCAAACTTCAAAATGGACAGAAATGGTTTTGAGGGGGTTTCATGGGGTTATATTACTCTCCATGATATGATACTTGTCAAGATCATCAAACATGTCATATGTGACATGCTATAAGTTTCTTGGAATTTTTGGAGAATATTTCCTTTGTAAATATTTCAAAAGCTTGAAATATCCAGAAAGGGTTTTTGAGGGATTTGACCAATATTTTGAACATGACCATGTGTTGAAACTCTTATATATGCACAATATATGTCCACTGAGTTTCCCTAGGTTTTTCCCAAATATTTTTAAAGCATTAAAATAATTTTAACCTATTAAAGACCATTTCTAGACTTAAGAAAAAGCCTTTAAATAAAATAGGAAAGTAACTTTTAAAATTATATTTTGTGGTTTCGGGTGTCCTATATCTAATAGGAGTCAAATATATTTTTGGAAAGATTTTTACTGCCCTTAATTAAGTACTTGCAGTGCAAATCTCAATTCAAGGGGTTTTGGAAAACTAATTTTTGAAAATACTATTTGGCGAAATTATTTTTGTAAGAAATTAATTTGATGTCCTATACACATGGCATGATCATTGGGAAAGGTTTTTGGATCAAGGAGAAGGAGTATAAGAGTTGGAGAATTTTATTTGATTTTTAGAGCACTTGCAAACAACAGACAAAAACCAATCAAGGCAAGGTCCAAAACACTCAGAAGTTTTTGTCAAACCACATTTTATCATGATTTATTAGCTTAAGTGTTCTGGCATGAAAATCAGGGTGTGACATCAATGCACTTATATGAAAGTTTTTAGTATATCCATCTTGGACGCCTATCATATTAGGATTAATTTTATAGCCAAAGAAAATTACCATGCTGTTTTGTAGAACTCTCAAAATGGTATATAAGTGAAGCATGAGAGAACAATAATTTCTATAAAACAAAACCACCACCGTGCTCTAAAATATATAAGTGAAGCACTAGAGCAAAAAAACTATATAGCTTAAAAGGTAAAAGTGAAGCACATAGAGTATTCTAATAAATTACGAATCACGTGTGTCTCTCTCAAAAGTGTATTCAGCGAGGATGATTGTGGTAAACTAAAAATCAAAGACTCAAATCATACTAGACGCTCCAAGCAAAACACATATCATGTAGTGAATAAAAATATAGCTCCAAGTAAAGTTACCGATAGACGAAGACAAAAGAGGGGATGCCTTCCGGGGCATCCCCAAGCTTAAGCTTTTGGTTGTCCTTGAATTTTACCTTGGGGTGCCATGGGAATCCTCAATCGTAGTCTCTTGACAATCCTTGTTCCGTAATCCATCAAATCTTTACCCAAAACTTGAAAACTTCACAACACAAAACTTAACAGAAAATCTCGTGAGCTCCGTTAGCGAAAGAAAACAAAACACCACTTCAAGGTACTATAATGAACTCATTATTTATTTATATTGGTGTTAAACCTAGTGTATTCCAACTTCTCTATGGTTTATAAACTCTTTTACTAGCCATAGATTCATCAAAATAAGCAAACAACACACGAAAAACAGAATCTGTCAAAAACAGAACAGTCTGTAGTAATCTGTAAATGACACAAACTTATGGAACTCCAATAATTCTACCAAAATAGGATGACCTAGATAAATCGATTATTGATCTACTGCAATTGGAATCAGTGTTTTATCACGTTCTGGTGATTTCTAACAATTGTTTTCATGAACATAAAGTTATTCTGGAATTTTCAGCAAGATCAAATAACTATCATCCAAGAAGATCCTATAGGTTTAACTTGGCACAAACACTAACTAAAACACAAAACCACATATAAACAGAATCTAGATGGGTTATTTATTACTAAACAGAACCAAAAAGCAAAAAAAAAAAATTGGGTTGCCTCCCAATAAGCACTATCGCTTAACGCCCCTAGCTAGGCATAAAAGCAACGATAGATCTAGGTATTGCCATCTTTGGTAGGCAATCCATCGGTAGATCTCATAATAGATTCATATGGTAATTTAATTTTCTCTCTAGGGATGTGTTTCATGCCTTTCCTTAACGGAAATTGGAATCTAATATTCCCTTCCTTCATATCAATGATTGCATGAATCGTTCTAAGGAAAGGCCTACCAAGAATAATAGGACATGAAGGATTGCAATCTATATCAAGAACAATGAATTCTACGGGCACATAATTCCTATTTGCAACAATAAGAACATCATTAATTCTTCCCATAGGTTTCTTAATAGTGGAATCCGCAAGATGCAAGTTTAGAGAACAATCATCAAATTCACGGAAACCTAACAAATCACACAAGGTTTTTGGAATCGTGGAAACACTAGAACCCAAATCACACAAAGCATAGCATTCATGATCGTTAATTTTAATTTTAATTGTACGTTCCCATTCATCATAAAGTTTTCTAGGGATAGAAACTTCTAACTCAAGTTTTTCATCATAAGATTGCATCAAAGCATCAACGATATATTTAGTGAAAGCTTTATTTTGACTATAAGCATGAGGAGAATTTAGAACGGATTGCAACAAGGAAATACAATCTATCAAAGAGCAATTATAATAATTAAATTCCTTGAAATCCAAGATAGTAGGTTCATTGCTATCTAAAGTTTTAACCTCTTCAATCCCACTTTTACCAATTTTATCATCAAGATCTAAAAACTCCAAATTTTTGGGACGCCTTCTAACTGAAGTTTACTCATCTCCAGTCCAATCATCATCAAGATTCATATTGCAAAAAATTGATTTAATAGGGGACACATCAATAACTTTTAGATCTTCATCTTTATTCTCATAAAAACTAGAAGAACACGCCTTCACGAAGCAATCTTTCTTAGCACGCATCCTAGCGATTCTTTCCTTGCACTCATCAATGGAAATTCTCATGGCTTTGAGAGACTCATTGATATCATGCTTAGGTGGAATAGATCTAAGTTCCAAATAATCAACGTCAAGATCTATCCACGTTCCTAGCCAATTCATCAATCTTAGGCAATTTTTCTTCAAGCAAAGCATTAAAATTCTTTTGAGAAATCATAAATTCTTTAACACTAGTCTCAAAATCAGAGGGAATCTTATTAAAAATTTCCATAAGAGTTGTTGTAGGAATTACCATAATTATTAGAGGAATTACTAGGATACGGCCTAGGATTAAAGTTTCCTCTATAAGCGTTGTTACCAAAATTATTCCTACCAACAAAATTCACATCCATAGATTCATTATTATTCTCAATCAAAGTAGACAAAGGCATATCATTAGGATCAGAAGCAACACTCTTATTAGCAATTCATAAGTTCATCCATCTTTCCACTCAAAACATCAATTTCTTCAATTGCATGCACCTTTTTACTAGTAGATCTTTCAGTGTGCCATTGAGAATAATTAACCATAATATTATCTAGGAGTTTAGTAGCTTCTCCTAAAGTGATTTCCATAAAAGTGCCTCCCGCGGCCGAATCTAAAAGATTTCTAGAAGCAAAGTTCAATCCGGCATAAATTTTTTGTATAATCATCCACAAATTCAAATCATGAGTAGGGCAATTACGTATCACTAATTTCATCCTCTCCCAAGCTTGTGCAACATGTTCATGATCAAGTTGCTTAAGATTCATAATATCGTTTCTAAGAGAGATGATCTTAGCGGGAGGAAAATACTTAGAGATAAAAGCATCTTTGCACTTATTCCAAGAATCAATACTATTTTTAGGCAAAGACGAAAACCAAGTTTTAGCACGATCTCTAAGGGAAAACGGAAATAGCTTCAATTTAACAATATCATTATCCATATCTTTCTTCTTTTCCATATCACACAAATCAACAAAGCTATTTAGATGGGTAGCGGCGTCTTCACTAGGAAGGCCGGTGAGTTGATCTTTCATAACAAGATTCAGCAAAGTAGCATTAATTTCACAAGATTCAGCTTCGGTAAGAGGAGCAATCGGAGTGCTAAGAAAATCTTTGTTGTTGGTATTGGCAAAGTCACACAATTTAGTGTTATCTTGAGCAAACAAGAAGCAAACGGAAAGAGAGGGCGAATAAAACGGCAAGGGTGAAGTGGGGGAGAGGAATATGAGAGGCAAATGGCAAATAATGTAATGCGAGGGATAAGAGTTTGTGATGGGTACTTGGTATGTTGACTTGTGCGTAGACTCCCCGGCAACGGCGCCAGAAATCCTTCTTGCTACCTCTTGAGCACTGCGTTAGTTTTCCCTTGAAGAGGAAAGGGTGATGAAGTAAAGTAGCGTAAGTATTTCCCTCAGTTTTTGAGAACCAAGGTATCCAGTAGGATGCCACGCTCAAGTCCCTTGCACCTACACAAACAAATAAGAACCTTGCAACCAACGTGATAAAGGGGTTATCAATCCCTTCACGGCCACTTGCAAAAGTGAGATCTGATAGAGATGATAAGATAATATTTTTGGTATTTTTATGATAAAGACTAAAAGTAAAGATTCCAAAATAAACAATAATAGAAATACCTTGTTGTTGGAAGATTAATATGATGGAAAATAGACCCAGGGGCCATAGGTTTCACTAGTGGCTTCTCTCAAGATAGCATAAGTATTACGGTGGGTGAACAAATTACTGTCAATCAATTGATAGAATTGAGCATAGTTATGAGAATATCTAGGTATGATCATGTATATAGGCATCACGTCTTTGACAAGTAGACCGACTCCTGCCTGCATCTACTACTATTACTCCACACATCGACCGCTATCCAGCATGCATCTAGAGTATTAAGTTCATAAGAACGGAGTAACACTGTAAGCAAGATGCCATGATGTAGAGGGATAAACTCATGTAATATGATATAAACCCCATCTTTTTATCCTCGATGGAAACAATACAATACGTGTCATTTCCCCTACTGTCACTGGGATCGAGCACCGCAAGATTGAACCCAAAGCTAAGCACTTCTCCCATTGCAACAAAGGTCAATCTAGTAGGCCAAACCAAACTGATAATTCGAAGAGACTTGCAAAGATAACCAGTCATACATAAAAGAATTCAGAGAAGATTCAAATATTGTTCATAGATAATCTTGATCATGAACCCACAATTCATCGCATCTCGACAAACACACCGCAAAAGAAGATTACACCGCAAAAGAAGAGAATCGAGGAGAACTTTGTATTGAGATCGAAAGAGAGAGAAGAAGCCATCTAGCTAATAATTATGGACCCGAAGGTCTGAGGTAAACTACTCACACATCATCGGAGAGGATATGGTGTTGATGTAGAAGCCCTCCGTAATCAATGCTCCCTCCGGCAGGACGGCGGAAAAGGCCCAAAGATGGGATCTCACGGGTACAGAAGGTTGCGGCGGTGGGATTAGGTTTTCGTGGTGCTCCTCGAAGGTTTGGGGGTACGTAGGTATATATAGGAGGAAAAAGTAGGTCGGTGGAGCCACGAGGGGCCCACGAGGGTGGAGGGCGCGCCCATGGGGGTAGGCGCGCCCCTTTCCTCGTGGCCTCCTCGTTGGTTGCTTGACGTCCACTCCAAGTCCTTTGGATCACGTTTGTTTCAAAATCACGCTCCTGAAGGTTTCATTCCGTTTGGACTCCGTTTGATATTCTTTTTCTGCGAAACACTGAAATAGGCAAAAAAAACAGCAATTTGGGCTGGGCCTCCGGTTAATAGGTTAGTCCCAAAAATAATATAAAAGTGTATAATAAAGCCCATTAAACCTCCAAAACAGAATATATATTAGCATGGAACAATCAAAAATTATAGATACGTTGGAGACGTATCATGGCGTGCTGGGCCCGACGGCGTGGATCGCGGGGCATCTCGGCGGGGGTTCCGGATGGCGGCTCCGGAGGCCTATGTGCACCGCATGATGGACCGAGAGTACACCCGGAGGATGACCCCGGCTCGTTCCTCGAGCCGGGTTGGGAAGAGGAGATGCTGGAAGTTGAGGCCTTCCAGGAGCCACCCAGGAGCCTCACCGACCCCCACTACAAGAAATATGCTATCTTGTGACCTCCACTATTGGTCACTGAAAGGTCATAGTTTTTCATTTGCGACCTTTTTGTGACCAAAAACAGAAGGTCAAAAACTGAGGGTCGTTAACTGACTATAGCTACCGTCTGTGTGATATGTAAAAAGTCGTTGGTTTTTTGACCAAATTTTTGGTCACTAGCAACCTCCCCAGGCCACGTAGGCATCCAGCGTGGCAAGCTGATGTGGCACAAGATTCAGCCCGGTCCAATTCGGTTTTCTACATGGGCCTAGCCCAACAATTCAGCCTATTTGTGTTTTTTTTGTCTGTCAATTTTTGGTTGGGGTCATGGGCCAAGCCCAATATTCCAGCCTTTTTATTGTTGGGTTGTGGCCTTTCTGTCTAAACGAATTTAGTTTTTCTTTTTTCCAAAAGAAGGGTCCACTAGTCGATGGGTCCCGTTGTCATCATCAATTGGCTGTAGCCTTTTCGAGCCTGATGCAGGAATACAATTTTAGCATATATATTGTTGAGAAATTTTCATAATTTTGCTGTCAAAGCAGCATGTACACAGAATACAATTTTGCTATCAAAGAAACATTTCAAACGTACATCTTCATGACATCGCACATAAAAACCAGCAATAAAAGATTACAATATGCCATTTGGCTCAAATCACATAACATATGACATCCGTGTTCCAAAGAACGAAAGAAGATAACCACCACATCGTACCATCTGCACATTCAAAGAGAACAAACTATATGTCAAAAGAGAACTGAAAGCGAAAATTGCCAATAAAAGAAAGAAGATAATATACACTATAATTACTACAGATTTGCTCACGGATACACACACACACACTTTGCATATACAGATTTGCTCCCATAAAAACAATTACGAACAGTTGGCTATAATAATTTACGGCAAAGAAATTCCCAAAACAGAGAATGGTACATCTCAAATTCCCCAAAAGCAGAGGAAATGCGACATCCATGACAAGCTGTGGCATTACTAGAGGATTTGATTAAACCAACATGTTGGAGTGTGTTGGATAGATAAAAGAAACTCAATTAATGGGGCAATGCAAATTCTTTAGTCACTACCGCACGGCATTCACTGTGATTGAACCTCAAGGGCACATACAAATTATCACTTGACCGGTTATGGAATGAGCTGGTGCAAGAATGAGGTAATTCCTACTTTACGTTGGACTAACCAAACACTGTCCTTTAGTATGTAAAACCTTCATTCTTCCAAAAGATTCAGAGAGTGGGCTAAATTCTTTACTCACTACAGTTTCAACTATTCTATATGGAAAAATTACGGAAAATCTCTGCGAGAGAACCATTACCACCAATCAGCCATGACTCAATTCTTCTTTCTTGACCCAAATGCATTCTTTCGGCCAAACAGAATTGAGCCTCCTAGCGAAATCTTCAACTTCCTTGTTTGTTCGAAAATGAAGCATGTCATTAATTCGCACGAGGGCTTTTCTACAGGAATATGAGCAGTAAATTCGTTATAGCATTTTCAGTATACATAATAATAGAATAATCAAATATAAACAGCAGTGAGCCCAAGTACTAGCAAATAGATCTTCTTCATAGAACACTACATCTTAGAAAAGAGAACTAGGGGTAGGAGAGGGAGCCGCTCACCGATGAGCTTGTGGTCCCTGCCATACATAGCCGCCGTCACGCTGGTCACCGTGCGCAAGAGCAGAGCACCTGCTGCATCCAAATCCAAACCGAACAAAAATTAGGAATGGTTGCAGCCATGCTTTTTAAGGCACACAATAGTCAGGAACGCATCGGATTGATCCAGCCACGGAGAAGAGAACAGAAAGAAAGAAAGAAAGAAAGAAAAATCACTAGTATTATGTCTAAAAAATCACTAGCTAGCATGCTGCATTACTAGTTTTCCAATTATCCACGCCACAGAAACAGCGTGAATCGAACCACAACAACAAATCAAATCTGGGGCTCACATGAGGACTAAGACGGCGCTCGAGGCGCTTGGGCTTGTTGAGTCTTTCTTGGCCTTGCTCTTCTTCACCACGTAAACAATAGCAACAAATATCAACCAATGCACATACTTTTATTACCAAGTAGAGATAGCTCAAAACAGAACATATATAATTTGAAAGAAGGAAATCACCCATAATTAACAGGGAGAGGTATAACCAAAACAAGTTCATTTGTCTTCCAAGTATAAAACATCAAGTGCACAAACTCACATCAGTTAACATCATTATAGAATTTCAGATAACATGTTTACTGCAGAAAGTTAACATATTCTGCGCACATGTTCAGTTAACAGTTTAGGTGCTCTAATTCAGTTAAAACTGCAGCATATAACAAATTTAGTTAATTAATCCGAATAGCTTGTGTTTATTGCATTTACTAAGAAAAACATATACAATGTCATTTACTGAAGTTGTGTGTAAACATGACTAAGCTTGACAGATACAGGGAAGAAAAAAACTGAATAAGATAGCAGTTAATGACCTTATAGCTTTGAATGGAAACCCATAGCAAGCATATATAGAAATCAATTTAAGCATAAAAGGTATGCAGATAGTAAATAGGAATACATAATGTGGATTACATAACTAAAGTCAATTTTTAGTGGAACACATAATGTGGATTACATAACTAAAGCTCGGCTGGAAGAAGCAGATCCATCAACTGGGAAAATTATGGCTCCGCGGGAGGCTTGAGCCTATCAGCCTCCGGACCTTGTCCTTCTCCGTGTTCTCCAGCAGCCCCTGCATGCATCATCCACAACAGCAGACCACCACATCAACCGCAGCTTAAGGAAAGGATTTTACAACAGTATTAGGTTGCAAAAACAACTCTAAGAGACCATGGAATACAATGCTAGCATCCAGAGGCAAATAAGCTTAAGGAAAGGATTTTACAACAGTATTAGGTTGCAAAAACAACTCTTAGAGACTATGGAATACAATGCTAGCATCCAGAGGCAAATACAATACTTAGTGAGAACTTACTATTGTGCATGAAAACATGAATGTACACGAGACTTTACAACCGGACAGACTTTGCCAACCATAACGCACAACTAAATCTAGCTCCTAATTGGTATTTTAATAACAATACATACTGGTATTTTAATAACCATAACAGATCGGCAGTCCCTTATTCAACAAAGAATGCCACAAGAAGCCATCTAGAATTGTAAATAATAGACAAAATACTAATTGTGTTAGGAGAAAGAGGCTGCCATGGATGGGAGGCGAGGGTACAAACAAGGTCGCATCCATAACCCGTGGTCGTTTTTCACTTACAGAGTTAATCTAAAAGCGATGGTAAGGTAGAATTATGAGCGGCAGAGCAGATCTTTGTATTACACAAACAGACTATGAAACACATAGTCATGGGCATCATACATCACCCGAGCAAATCCGAAATTAATCTAACATAGTCATGGATGGGAGGAGAGGACTACAGGATCGATCGAACAGGCCAAGAAACTGAATGAGATGACGCTCAAGAGGAGAAGAGGAAGGGGTAACCTTGGAGGATGGGGTTACCCGGGCGTCAGCTATCTCCGTCGAGTACAACACCCCACTCCCCGGCGGCCTCCTTCCTTCCATCCCACTGTCTCTTCTTCCCCCTTCCTGCTAGGCCATGGAAGCTCCGTGGCGTCGGCAGCGGCCAACTACATCTGTCACAACAAGCGACACAAATTCAGACTAATTGTTTCCCAAATTACAGAGCCGTCACAGAAATGCAGGTGCGGCAAAGAGGGAAATCACAAGATGTTGTAACAGAGGGGCAGAGCGGTGGCGTACCATCATCCATCAATCACGAGGTGGCTGGACTGAAGGGAAGGGAGGCAGCGGCAGCACGACCTGCTCGGTCTCCATGGGGTCGGACCGCTAGATCTGCACACCACCAAGAGCAGCAGGCACGAATTAAGCACCACCGGGAGGACGCGGATCCCGTCATGGTGCTCCCCTCGCTGGCCACCATGCTGCCCCTCTCGCTCTCCTCCCTCTCCTCAATCGAGAAGAGAAGGAACCGAGGCTGTGCATGCGCGGGCAGAAGAGGGGCTCGCCAAGGGAGAGATCCAGGAGGGGATGGGGAGGGAGGTGGCAGCGCGATCTGCTAGGAGAGGAGGAGCGCGGGCGGGAGGGAGGGAGGTGGCGGCTGCGAGGAGTGCATCTGAATCGGGGGAGAGGAGTGGAGTTAGGGTTTGGGTGCGGTGGCGAGAGAGGGGACGAGGGAGGAGGGGTTTGGGCTGCGGGTGGGGGTGGGGGTATCTCTTTTTAATTTATTTTTTGTTGTACATTGATGGATGGATGGATGTGGAATGGAGAGATGGATGGATGGACGGATGGGCGCCATGTCATCGATCCGTGGGACGAGTTCTGATTGGTTCTGAAATTCAGTGAGTTAAAATAGTTTCCAAGTGTTGAAAATAGAGGGATTTTGTGAAGCAGCTATCAAAAATATTTTCTAGAAGGGCATCACACAAATTTTCACGAGAGTTAGACCACATTTTATGGATAAGGACCAATTTGTATGCATTTCTGATCTTTCTAGCTATTTTTAATCATTTTTCAAGTGCTCGAAATGAGGTTTTTTTGTGAAGGACCTACCATATATTTGTTGCAAAATTGTATCAAATTAATTTTTTAAAATACTAGGACATATTTAATGCACAATTGACCAAATGGTTGGCTGTAAAAAGTTTTGATCCACCTCTCGTGAAAAAGACAAATTCCCGTCGATTTAGCTGGAAGCGGGTCAAATTTGAACTGCAGCTGCCTCATAGTTTGCTATTTATTTTTTCCAAAAATCATTTCTAGTTACATAAGTAACTATTTAATGAGGGAAACACCAAAAAAATTCCAACATTCAACCACTAGCTAGGAACGGTCATTCCCGCCGTTTTGACCGCATTTTGAAACGGGCATAAAAAATTCAAAAAAAATCAAAAAATTGGGAAACCTTCGCATTATGTCATTATATGTGGCCAAGTTCCCAGGAAAAATAACAAACTTGTAATACAGCAATTATTTTAAAGAAGTGTTCTCAGAAATGAAATATCATCTCTGAAGATTCATGGCTTTCAAGCCAAATGATCAATCTTATGGCCACATTCGTGGCATAGTTTGTTCAAATGATCTCATATTGTGCACAAGGGTGCATATTGGAATGGCAAACAATGTTGCCTAAGGAAGTTTTCATTTTCTTTGGACGAAAAAACCATTTTTCATTTTCTGAGTGCCCAAAAGGAGGTTTTTTTGTGAAGGAACTACCAAATAATTGTTGCAAAATTGGACCAAATCTATTTTATAAAATACTAGGACATATTTAATGCACAATTGACAAAATGGTTGGGTGCAAAAAGTTTTGATCCACCTCTCGTGAAAAAGACAAATTTCCGCCGATTCAGCTGGAAGCGGGTCAAATTTGAACTGCAGCTGCCTCATAGTTTGCTATTTATTTTTTCCAAAATTCATTTCTAGTTACATAAGTACCTATTTAATCAGAGAAACACATAAAAAAAATTCCAAGATTCAACCACTAGCTAGGAACGGTCATTGCCGCCGTTTTGACCGCATTTTGAAACGGGCATAAAAAATTCAAAAAAAATCAAAAAATTGGGAAACCTTCGCATTGTGTCATTATATGTGGCCAAGTTCCCAGGAAAAATAACAAACTTGTAATACGGCAATTATTTTAAAAAAGTGTTCTCAGAAATGAGCTATCATCTCTGAAGATTCATGGCTTTCAAGCCAAATGATCAATCTTATGGCCACATTCGTGGCATAGTTTGTTCAAATAATCTCATATTGTGCACAAGGGTGCATATTGGAATGGCAAACAATGTTGGCTAAGGAAGTTTTCATTTTCTTTGGACGAAAAAACCATTTTTCATTTTCCGAGTGCCCAAAAGGAGGTTTTTTTGTGAAGGAACTACCAAATAATTGTTGCAAAATTGTACCAAATCAATTTTCTAAAATACTAGGACATATTTAATGCACAATTGACAAAATGGTTGGGTGCAAAAAGTTTTGATCCACCTCTCGTGAAAAAGACAAATTTCCGCCCATTCAGCTGGAAGCGGGTCAAATTTGAACTGCAGCTGCCTCATAGTTTGCTATTTATTTTTTCCAAAATTCATTTCTAGTTACATAAGTACCTATTTAATCATAAATACATGGTTTGGTGGCGATACGTCGAGGTTTGGGCGGTGGCCGAGGGCCCCAACTCTAGAGCGCGTAAACTCGCATGCCCGCCGCGTGATCACCGCGTGACCGTGGCGTTGCCTTGTGTTCTGGGCGGCCTAGGTATGTCTAGTGGGTTGGGCACTCCCCAGGTAGGTGCCAGGAAGAAAATCACAACATAAGATTCTCACGAGGAGACCGATCGATGCTCAAACATGAATAAGCAGCCAAGTGTTTGATTTGCGGTACGGGAAATGCACATGGCTAATGGGCGTGAGTTTTGGCTGAGGATGATCAGTTACTAAGAAGACCATCTTCAAAAAAATTCAGCTCAAAAGGAGGAGCCTATGTGGTACTTGCTTTGCAAACTACCACACTGGACATAAATACGAATGTTGAAGCTCGGCTCAAAATAATGAATGGATTGAGTTGCCATTTTGTGGAGGATGGTTATTTGGGAATGGAAAAGCACTGTAGAAAATGGATACTATTTGGACATGCCAAAGTGGTACTTCCTTCACAAACTGTTGTTCTGAACAGACTAGGAAAATGAATATTTTTGAATTATTTTGAACTAGGCAAGGAAGGTTTTTACATATCTGACAAAGATATGACCCAAAGAATTTATGAGATTTTTTTGGGAATTTTGGGAATGACAGAAATATAGGTTGCTTCACAACCTAGGGCAAAAATTGCCACATGGACATGACACATAGGCAAAACTGATGAGGTGGCGCCTAGTCATAGCAATAAGTACTAATGCATCCATGTTCACAACCTCATGACCATTTGTATTGGTCGTAATCAGGTAGAAATAAGGTCATGGACCACTGTTGTCTGCTTTTATGCCATTTGGTCTAAGGCAATTCAGGGTTTGAGCCCTTCTAAGCGAAATGGCCGTGGATTTACGACCAATTCATCTAGGGTCACTAAGAGAAGGTCACTAGTTGACATATTTCTTGTAGTGCCCACCGACGACAACAACCGCAGGGTACCGCTAATCTCTCAAGAGAAGGCTTACGCTAACCATGGGTCGCAGGTGGATCAGGTCACAGCAGTGGACGACGACCCCAGTGCGGCAGCCTCACTTCCACCAGGGAAGCACACTGGGGGCTGCGTGGGAGGGGCCTGGAGCAAGGCCCCTCTCCGCATCGCACGGGGCAAGGCGTGGCCCGGAGGTAGGTCCTCTGTCGGGGAGGCACTGGCGAGCCTTCCCCCCGGCAGAGGGCCCATGGTCGCCGAGGGCGCCCCTAGCATCCCCTTTGCCCCTTGGCATGTCCTGGTTTCCGGATGCCCCAACGATGGTCAAGGGCGGCGCAAGGCGGGGCCCTCGTCTGGCGATATGAAGCAAGGCTCACACCCGTTAAGGTCTCCGCCCGTGACACTCTCACATAATAATGAGTGGGGTTGTACACGCCCCGGAGTCTCCAGAGAGCCGCCTCGGGCCTCGGGGGCTCCTGCCCACGTCCTAGTGGAAGCACCATGCTCCACGCTGGCCGTCGACACTGTCCCCCAATGACTATGCTCACGGCATGTGAAAGCACTTAGCTCCGTGCTGGTGGGAAGACAAGAAGACTAGCTAGGTGCCGGACGCGGCCATTTTCTTTCAACCCCTCTTTTCTGTAGCTCGTTTTGCCGCCTTTTTTTGATTTGAACTTGAAATTGTATTTTTGTTGGCAAGCATGGGGGCATCCTTTCTCGTTCGTGTTGATTTTGTGAGTTTCTGGATTCATGCCTTGTTCTGAGATTTGCGTCTGCTATCTCTCCCCTTCTGAGCACCTCGCGAGCGGGGGCTGGCCGTGGCATGCACGCACTATGCGCGCACCCCGCCATGATCGGCGCTCGCTTCTCGCGAGTCCCTCTCGGGTGGACTAGCAGACCCCTCAGGAGACCAAAACCTCGCGAGCCCGCAAAGGACCCCCCTCAGAAGAAACGCATGTCCGCAGCTGCCAAATCAGTTTGAAGCATGACTGGACTAAGGTAAGTTATGACAGCAAGCCCGCAAGGTGCTCGTAAGCTCACAAAAGCGCGTTCAAGCCTAGCCTAAGAAGTAAAATGGTAGTCAGTTTACATGAGCCCCCCCCCCCCTCGCCAAAAATGCTCTTACATCGTGAGGGGCTGTCGGATTTCGGGTTCCGGCAGACCCTTTAGGTTCGAACTCTGGGGTGCACGCGGAGATCTCACCCCCTACCTACCTGCGCCTCGTCGCCTCGCAAGGATCTAAACTACACAAAGAGCAACACAAGGGACACAAGGTTTATACTGGTTCGGGCCACCATTGTGGTGTAATAACCTACTCCAGTGTGTGGTGTGGTGGATTGCCTCAGGGGCTGATGATGAACAATACAAGGAAGAACATCCTCGCGAGGGTATGTTCTTGGCAGTCTTTAACTGCTAGGGGAGTTCGTGGCTCTCTCTCTCTCTCTCTCTCTCTCTCTCTCTCTCTAGGTTGCTTGATCTCTAGCTCTGTTCTGGATTCCGGATCCCTGATCTCTGCATGCCTCTACCCTGTGGGAGGCTAGTCCTATTTATAGGCAGAGGCCCTGGGCCTCTTCCCAAATATTGAGCGGGAAGGGCGCCAACAATTGGCCATCTTGAAGGGGAACATCTAGTACACTTATCCTGACTAAAGTTGGTCCTCGCTTGTCAAATGCTCTGACGATGACGCCGGCTTGGGCTCCATGATGACCTCCTTCCTGCCGTTGTGTTGGTCTTGGTCTTGTTGCAACGAAATGGTTGCCTTTGCTTGATGCTATCGCATGCGCTTGCCTCCTTTGCACCAAAGAGGAAATGAGGACACTGCGCGGGCTGGCGCCCGCCTGGCGCCCTTGGTAGTCATGGCATGCGTCATGGGCACCTCGCGAGGTACCCCGCCTTTCTCTCTCTGCCTCCTCACGAGCCATCCTTACGAGGCCGTGCCTGAGGAAGCTTCCTGTCGTCCGCCCCACGAGGCTTGGCCCCTCGCGAGGTTCTTGAGCTTGTGCTGATGAAGATGGGCCGTGCTGGTCCACCCCTTGAGCCGCGCCGCAGGCCGTAGGCAGGCAAGTCTGGGTACCCTCGTTCCCAGAACACCGACAGTAGCCCCCGGGCCCAAGGCGCGCCTGGACTTGGCTTAGCAGAGAAGTGAAGGGGCAAGTCGGCGCCATGGCCCTAACAGCTCTGCGTCTTGGGCGCCAGCGTGGCGGTTGATTGGGCGTGGGCATCTCGCTTCCCCACGACGCCGGGCGATCGCATCGAATTGACAAGTCCCTGCATGCAAAGTGGGTCATGATTACCTGTGGTCGTGGAGGTCGTCGGTTGGCCTTCCCTAGTTATAAGTACGGAACAGCGCGTGCCCTTCCAGTCCATCTCTTCTTGCTTCTCCAACTCTTGCTCCACTTTGCGACAATGGCTCCGATCCGCCGGTTCTCCGCGGAAGAGAAAGGAAAGGCTCCCCGAGAGGGTCCCGACCCGCTTCCGCCGAAGAAACGACTAGCCCTCTACCGTCGAGATGAGGGCGCCCGGCAGGAGGTGTCGATGCCATTGTACGAGCGGCCGCCGCCAGGGTTCCCGCTGCCCTTGTACGCCCGCATTGAGGGCCCTGAAGGAGTTGTCGCCGAGCGCCATGGACAACGCCGCCGCCGGCACCGGCGGGTCACGGCGGTGCACGCTGTTCCTCCTGGAGTCCATGCCGAGGGCTCCTCCCGAGAGTTTGTGCTCCACGCTGCCATGCCTCCTCAGTCTTGGATTCGCCTTCCTCCCTCCTTCGGCTTCGTGATGCCGCAGGGAGGATATGTGGAGCTCTGGTTGCAGCACGCCGGCTGCAGCACCCTTGCGACCGAAGCGGAGGTCGTGGTCATCGCTCCGGGCAAGGTCTTCATGACTCGAGGCTGGGGCGAGATCGCCCGGGTCTGCAGGACGAGGGGCGCCCTCATGATCCACCTGGAGTACGATGGCGCTTTCGTGATGCTCTTCAAGGTCTTCGACGCGGAAGGACGCCGGCCAGGCTCGCCGATCGCTCCCTCAGCAGCTCCTCAGGAGGCGGAGGCGTCGGAGGATCTAGCGACTCCGCCGAGCTCTTCACGACTCCAGAGACGAGCGACGACAGCTACAAGCCCCCGAGCTTGCGTCGCTCCCGGAGCAGGGCGGGCTCGTCAGGCCGCCGCCGCCTCTGATCTGGATGAGGTTGGCGCCCGGTGCTGACGCCCACCGCTGATGATGGCGCTTTCTTGCGGCGGCGTGTAGTTAGCGTTTTTAGGATCTGCTCCCTTTGTTCCCTACGAGGACTCGAAAACGCGCCTGTGTGGGGGCTTGTAAGGTGCCTGTGGTTCTGTTTGTTAATATGATCCTTGTCGTGAAGTAGTGTGAGATGCTCATTCCGCCTTAGCTTAGTTCCTCCTTCCGAACCTCCCGAGGGCTTGATGCTCTGCGCCGATAGGTCCCGGTCCCAAGGCAGGCTTCAGTCGTCGCTGGTATGCCAGGTCGCGATGCCGTGGTCAAGGCCAGGAGGTGAGCGGCCCGGGGTCTAGTAAGAGCCCCGAGTCGCGATGCTCGGAGGTCCCTTTGGCGCCAAGCAGCCATCGCTCGTGAGAAAGGAACGCGACGTTGCTAACACGAGATTGCCTGAGGTGCGAGGTCGGTGCTGCGATAGCTAGTGTTTCCGGAGGATGACTTATCTCGGGAGTCAGGAACCGCTTCCTGGTGCGATGTTAGGTCCGCGCATCAGCAGACGAGGAGTTGCCTGGCGAGGTCCCCACGTGCCTCTTCCCTCTCACCTTTACTCCCTTCGCTCTCGCCCCGGTCCCGCCCTCGAGCGGGCTCACCGCCGCTAGTATGCCAGGTCATGATGCCGTGGACAAGGCCAGAGGGTGAGGGCTGGAGAGCTAGTAGGAGCCCATGAGTCGTGATGCTCAGGTACCCCCCCCCCCTTTAACGTGCAAGCGGTCCGCGCGGACGAGAGTGAAGAAGACGCCGTGAGGGCCTTGCCTGGCGCTGCTCCTTGAAGAGATCCTGCAAGCTCATAAGAAGAACAAGAGTTCGCCATGACAATCGACAGTCAGCCGTTGGTTGCTCTGGAGGGGTGACGAGGCACTGAAGGCTTGACGAGGTGGCGCCATGCGGGGCTGCCGTGGCCAGAGCTCGGCCATTCGGGTTTGTTGGCGTTGCAGGGACGGACCCATGCGCAAGCGTCATGCCGTTAGGGAGCAATGCCATCAGTTGGTGTCAGTCGAATAGGCGACTAGGTCAAACACGTTAATCACGAAGGAGCAAGTTCATTTAGATAGGTGCAGGGAAGGCAGACATTGCTGGGTCTGGCCCGAGCGACTTGGGGATGATGAAGCCCGAGGGGCGCCCCCAATAAAGTAAGCTAGGAACATGAAGCAAGGATACATGCCGCAGGACGGACCCACGCGCCCAGGAATGATGCAGCCACAGGGCGCCCCAACTGAAAATGAAACTCGAAGGATGTCACCGATAACGGTGAAGACGGCGGATGCTGAAGAAGCGGGCGTCGTGGGCTGCGGGCTGATCTTCACGAGCCCCTGTGCCCAGGGAGCCTCGGGAGGCTTCGAGGCGCCGTGGCTCGCGACCATCTCCATCTCCGCCAGACGGCGGAACGCCAGGCCTCTTGAGCCTCCAGGATGCTCCTCATGAGGCGCTGGCGCGTGGCAGCCGCGTTCAGCAAACCGTAAGGCATGCGAACGTAGTTGTGGGGTGGACCTTCACAACGCCCCACGCGTGAGGGCCAGAGGCGCTCCTGAGAGGCGGCTCGGTTGAGCCCCGGTATGTCGATGCAGACGCGCAGCCCGCCATCCTCGCCTGGAAGGGGAGCTACGGCGGGTAAGCGGCGGTTGCCACTCATGATTCTTGACTCCTGCAGCTCCTGAATGATCTGGCTGACGGACTCCTGAGGTTTTGGCCCTCCTTGCCTCGCTCCTTCCTGAGGGAAACGTGCTTTGAAACATGCCTCCAAGTGGTGCCCAAGCGCCTCCCTCGTGACCTTAGCAAGGTCGGTGGCCCTCCAGGAGAGAGCCCCCGAGCCTTGCTCGAGGAGGGCACCGGGAGCGCCTTCCTATGCGACAGAAGGAGGTGCCCCCTGAACACGCGCGGACCCCCAGGGGCCTGCCTCCCGAGGGGCCGAGCCAGGCGATGTCTTCTTCTTCTTGGGAGCAGCCTCGGGGAGCCTCCCGCTCCTGCGATCTGGGTCCTCAAGTGACGCGACTTGAAAAGCACGCTCCAGGGAGCACACTGTGTCTCTCTCTTCACAAGGTACCGTGACGACTCCACCGCTCCCTGGCATCTTGAGGATGTTGTAGCCGTGATGAGTCACGGCCATGAATCTGGCCAGAGCTGGGTACCCGAGGATGGCATTGTATGGCAGGCGAATGTGGGCGACGTCGAAGTCGATGAGCTCGGTGCGGTAGTTGTGGCGCGCCCCGAAGGTGACAGGGAGGCGGACCTGCCCAATCAGAACTGTGGGGCCATCGGTGACTCCGGAGAAAGGCTTGGTTGGCCGAAGCTGATTGTAAGGCACTTGGAGATTGTTGAATGCCTCTATGGACAGTACATTGAGCCCTGCTCCGCCATCGATGAGGGTCCTGGTGACCTGCACGTTGCTGATGATTGGGGAACAAAGCATCGGGAGGACTCCGGCTATGGCTGCGCACTTGAGCTGATCCGCTGAGCCGAATGTGATGGCGCACGCTGACCACCTGAGAGGGCACGTGGCTTCGAGCTTGGGGAGGACTACATTCACTTCGCGGGCGAACTGCTTGAAGATGCGCTGGGAGGCTGGGGCTTGAGCTCCGCCCAGGATGCAAGCGATTGCGCTCGGCTCCTGGAAGCCCCCAGCCCCCTCGTCCTGATGATGGTCTTTGTTTCTCCTTGACTGCAGTGGCAGAGCAGGGAGGCCTGCGTTGCCTTGCGGGCGATCCTCGTGAGGCTGATCCCTCCAGCCTCCCTCGCGAGGCTGATCCTGCCAGCGGTCCTCGCGAGGTCGGTCGCGCCACCCTTGGCGAGGGCCACGGTCTTCCCAGCGTCCTGCGTTCTTCTTCCTCCTCGGTCAGTAGCCTCGATCACCGCGGTCGTAGGCGTCGACTGATTCGCCTTTCTCGCACGGGCTCGAGCTCTTGACATTCGTTGGTGTTGTGGGTGTGGAGGTCGTGGTACACACAGTACCGGCTGCCCTTGGAAGACTCGGGCTGATCTCTGCCTCGCTTGGTGTCGTGTTCTGCATGAGCACGGCAGCCCCTTGCGCTTCACGCCCTTGACCTTGGGCTTCTTCTCTTACGGGTCTGCAGCCGCAGCTCGAGGAGGAAAGGCGTCCTTCCTCAGCCCTGGCGCACTTGGTCGCCAAGTTGAACAGCTCCAAGGACGTGCACGGGTCTTCGCATCGCCAGCTCCTCCTTCATCTTGACGCCACGCACACCATCGAGAAGGCTGAGATGATGGTCTCCTCGGTCACCTTGGGAATCTTGAGGCATGCATTGTTGAAGGCTGGATGTACTTCGCAGGTCACTCCGGCTGCTGCTTGATCGCGCGCGATGTCGCCACGGCAGGAGGCGGTCGCGAGTGCCTTGGAAGTTGGCGATGAAGCGGGTGCGCATCTCTTCCCAGGAGGAGATCGTGCCAGGAGCCAGGTTCAGGAGCCAGGTGCGGGCACCGTCCTTGAGCGCAATGGGAAACCAGATCGCCATGACCTTCTCGTCCCCGCTGGCGGCTTCGATGCCCATCTCGTAGAGCTGGAGGAACTCCGCAGGGTCGGCCGTGCCGTCGTAGCGAGGAGGCAGGTCTGGCTTGAACTTGCTGGGCCACCCAATGCTGCGTAGCTCAGTGGTGAAGGCGCGGCAGCCTGCAGTAGCCACGGGAGGCCTTTGGTGACGCGGGGCTTGGTCTTGCTGGTCCCCGTGCGCTGCCGCTGGGAGCAGTGCGGGGTCTTGGCGTGCCGGAGCAGGAGCCGGTCGTGGCGGGCCGGTGCAGGGAGCACTCGGGCAGCTTCTTGGGGGTGAGGGACCTCTTGAAAGCTCTGCTCTTGCTGCGCTGGTGCCGGACGGAGTGGGTTCCGCCCAGGGGCCATGCGCCTTGGGGCCAAGGCGCCTTCTTGAGGGGGAGGCAGCTGAGGCCCCCCGGAGCTTCATCGCCTGCGCAAGGCGGGGCGCGGTGCAGTGAGAAGGACGGCGTGGGGGAGCCACCTGCGGCGCAGACAAGCTCGGCGATGCAGTCGAGCCACTGCTCGTAGACATCATTGATGGGGCGGTAGCACAGGAGCTCGTTTGCCGCGATTAGAGCGGATCGAGCCTCCATGGTATGCTGGAGCGCGAGACGAAGAACCAGCTGGGCGCGGCGAAGCGAGTGGCGATACGGCCGTCTCGCCTCACGGACGGATGCTGGGGCGATGCTTGCCGCCGTTTCGCCGGGCCGGTGGCGGTGTTGATGGCAGGCGACGGGAACGGCGGGCGGCCGACGGGGCCGTCTCGGGCGACGCTGGTGGCGAGCGGCTCGGCGCTCGGCGCGGGCCCGACGAGCGTCCGACATGGATGCGATGGGCGGCGAAGAACAGGGTGGCGGAAGACGGATTCCGGTGCACCCCTTTAGGTTCGAACTCTGGGGTGCACGTGGAGATCTCACCCCCTACCTACATGCGCCTCGTCGCCTCGCAAGGATCTAAACTACAGAAAGAGCAACACAAGGGACACAAGGTTTATACTGGTTCGGGCCACCATTGTGGTGTAATACCCTACTCTAGTGTTTGGTGTGGTGGATTGCCTCAGGGGCTGATGATGAACAATACAAGGAAGAACATCCTCGCGAGGGTATGTTCTTGGCCGGTGCGACGAACAGCTAGGGGGAGTTCAGTCGCTCTCTCTCTCTCTCTCTCTCTCTCTCTCTCTCTCTCTCTCTAGGTTGCTTGATCTCTAGCTCTGTTCTGGATTCCGGATCCCTGATCTCTGCATGCCTCTACCCTGTGGGAGGCTAGTCCTATTTATAGGCAGAGGCCCTGGGCCTCTTCCCAAATATTGAGCGGGAAGGGCGCCAACAATTGGCCATTTTGAAGGGGAACATCTAGTACACTTATCCTGACTAAAGTTGGTCCTCGCCTGTCAAATGCTCTGACGATGACGCCGGCTTGGGCTCCACGATGACCGCCTTCCTGCCATTGTCTTGGTCTTGGTCTTGTTCCACCGAAATGGTTGCCTTTGCTTGATGCTCTCACCCGCGCTTGCCTCCTTTGCACCAAAGAGGAAATGAGGACACTGCGCGGGCTGGCGCCCGCCTGGCGCCCTTGGTCGTCATGGCTTGCGTCGTGGGCACCTCGCGAGGTACCCCGCCTTGATCTCTCCGCCTCCTCGCGAGCCAGCCTGACGAGGCCGTGCCTGAGGACGCTTCCTGTCATCTGCCCCGCGAGGCTTGGCCCCTCGCGAGGGTCTTGAGCTTGTGCTGATGAAGATGGGACGTGCTGGGCCACCCCTTGAGCCGCGCCGCAGGCCGCAGGCAGGCAAGTCTGGGTACCCCCGTTCCCAGAACGCCGACAGGGGCCATGCCCAAGCTTTTGCATGCAGGTTCAAAATAAGGGAGCGCGGGATCAGTCGGACATTTCGCTCGCCGCGTCTTCCGAATCGCTCCCAGACATGCTGCTGGCGCTGTCACTGGCGCTATCTTCACCGTCACCAACCACGCCGCCCTCATCCGCCACGACCACCGCCGCTTCATCATCATAAGCAAAGGCCCTGACCAGAGTATCCACATTGTTGTCCACCCAGCGCGCTAGGTTGTCCCGGATGACGTCGGGCACCGGGGCGATGGAGCATCAAAGTCAAAGTCAGGATAGATGTTCTGGAGATGGCTGAAAACACGGGAAAACGCACACCCAAGGACACCTTGGCTCTTCTCCTCGACAAGCTCACAAGCCCTCTCAGCCCGGCTCTCCAGGCGCGTCATGACATCAGTGAAGAAGCGGAGGTGGCTGGCATAGTCTTCTGCGTGGGGATGAGGGGCGTGCTCATCACAAATGGAGTCCAGCGCTAGGTTGGCCCTCGTCCTGTGGTCCCGGAGCATGGGAGTGTGCTAGCGCTGCAATGTCTGCCGGTGGAGCGCCTCTTCCCTGCTCTGCTGCGCGAAGGACTCGGCGTTGGTAACTCGCAGCTGAAGCGGGAGCAGCTCAGCACGGGCGGTGGCCAACTCGGCCTGCATGGAGATCAAGGTAGGAGCTGTGGCCTTCTCGCACTACTCCGCCTCGGCCAACCTTGACCTGAGGTCGGCGGTCTTGCCCACAGCTTCGGCTTCCATGAGCTTCAGCTTCAGGTCGTACCTGTTGGCAAGATCAACACGAGCCTCGACCACCCTGTGGTCAATTTCCTCCCGGGCCCTAGCCTCGCACGTGCTGGCAGCATCTTCCGCTTTGGCAACCTGACGCTCCCTCTCTCAAACCGCTCAAGCTCGAGGCTGCGCTCCGTGGCCTCCAGCATCAGCGCTTCCTCGCGCCTCAAGATCTCCTCCTCATCCGATGGCGCCCCCTTCATCGATGCCAAGGCAGCTCTGCGCGCCTCCACTTGCTACTCCAGGGAGGCATTGAGGGCCAGGAGCTCCTGCCTGCGCCTCTCGGCGACCTCGCGGCGCTGGTCTACCTCCCTGGCCTCCTCCAAGGCTCAGGCGCTGGCCTCGCGCGAGGTTGCGAGGGATGCCTCGGCCTTCGCGTTGGCGTGGTCGTGCTGGAGGCGCCCGAGGTTGATGGCCACCTTTAGTTGATGCCATTCATTCACCAGCCAGACTCCCTCAGCTTCAAGGCGGGCGTCGACATCCACGAGCTCTTCCCCAAGCCGGTTCAGCGCACCCATCGCGTCCCAGAAGAGCATGTGACGGACGGCACCCGCTTGCGCGTGAGCTCGAATGCATGACCAGGCCCGTCCCCCATGCCGGAAGTCGTTGAAGAGGTCCGAGGTGGCTCGCCTCCTCCCAGCAGGGGGCTGGGGGCCGGTGCTTTGCCAGACGCCCTTCGGGCCCTGTATGGAGCCCGTGGGGGAAGCGTCTCATTGCCCGAAGGAGAGGCCAGGGCTGAGGCCACCCAGTCGCGGTCGACAACAAGAGGAGGAGCCCTTGGCACATCTTCCGCACCCCAGGCAAGGCCATGAAGGTGAGACGGCAAGAACGCGGGCTTGAGGAGACAGGCTGGCATGCTTGCCTCTCCGGCCGACCTCGCGCCAAGTGCAGCATGCTAGCTTGGGGCGCTCAAGGCCAGCGGGGGACTCGAGGCAGGAGGAGGTTGCTTCTCGGTAGATTTCGCCGGCTTAGCAAAAGGGACCCTAAGGAGCAACAGTCAGGAGGGGAAGCAGCACTCGAGAAATTACAAAGATAAGGTACTCACTCGTCTATGGCGATATACTTCCTCTGTTTCAATTGCTGGAAGGAATCACCGCTGCAGCTTGGAGACCCCTTCCTCTTCAGGAGCACGTTGAAGTTCAGTCGGAGCCGGCCAAAGCCCAGGGCACGGTCACCAGCTCCGGGCGCGGCTGGGGTAGCTCCAGACGAGTCGACCTCAGGGGTGCTGGACTGCGTGGAGACCTTGGCATGTTCCTCACGGCGACCCGCCGGGGCCGCGGGGGCTGCAGCCTCAGGAGTATCGGGCTGCGTCACCCCTCCGGCCGCTTCCTCCGGACGGCTCTCAGGGGGGCCATGGGACGACCCCTCAGGAGCCCCGGGCAGCTCCGATTCCTGAGTATCCGCGTCGCCAGCGGCCGACGGTGGTCGTCCCCAAGCACCCACTTCCGGGGAGACCACTGCGCTGGCGGTAGGCAAGGGAGCCACGAAGACAGGGCTCTCGTGAGGCCCTTCAAGACCAGCCGGACGTAGTCCCCACTCATCAAAAGGGGGCATCTGCCTCGCGAACTCCACCTTGTTCGAGCAGCAGTACACGAGACAACCCTCCTCCGTCATGTTGGCTAGCGACGGGTCGCCCGTCAGGATCTCGAGCACAGTCTGTTGCGCCTCAGGAGGAAGCCCGGACTAGTGAAGCCTCATGCGGTCCTTGTTGCCGGACAAGGTCCACATTGGTCGAGATGGCGTTGGAGCGGAGCGATGCGGCGCTGGACAAACTCCTTCACCACCATGGGCGCACCCACACCAAGATCCTTCAGAACCGGCGCCAGACATGGGCAAGACACAGATCAGCGAGCCTCTCATGGCCCCAGCCGGAGATGGGAACATCGGGCGCCGACGGAAGAGAGAGTAGGGGGCTGAGCACGCCGACGTCCACGAACACCCACCACTTCCAGAACCCGCTCACAGTCAGCGGATGTTCGAAGTCAATCCCTGAGCCGGCCCTCGCAACCACGGCCTGGAAGCTCAAGCATCCCGAGCACTGCCATGGGTCTATCAGGTGCAGCGAGAAGAAATGGCAAAGTAGGGCCATGGAAGGGGCAATGCCCACCATGGCCTCACAGACAAAGGCGAAGACAGCAAGAAGGATGATGGATTGGGGATCTAGGTGCGGCATGTGGATCTGGTAATAGGAGAGGACGATGTTGAAGAAGGTGGAGAAAGGGGGAATCAGGCCGGCCCATAAGGTGTCAAGAAAGATATGGACCTCGGTGATTGTCCTATCAACAGAGGCGCGGGGTGCGGGCCAGGCCACCATCTTCCCCCATTCATTGAAGTCGGCGGCGAGCGCTGGGCGGAACTTGTCCATGGCTTCCTGGTTGAGCACCACCGACCGCTCAACGGCTGGCTCAAGGGTCGGAGGTGGTTCGGCTGAGGATTGGGACTTCTTCTTCCCTTTCTTCGTTTGGCTTGACGCCATGGCAACAAAGAGGACAGAGCTCAGGTCAGACTGGAAGAGGAGGCTGTTGTTTCGGGAAGGCGAAAGAGTCGGGGCAATGCGTCACCAGCGATGAAGGAGTAACTGTGTAGGTTGCGATGGCCGCCTAGCCAGGCGGATATGAAGTGTGCATGGGGAAGTGGGGACACCTGCGCCCTGTCAATTGCCACGCGTCAATTAAGGGCACATGCGGTTGGGGCCCGTGGAGCTCCGCATTTGCCCCTTGGCTTTGCCTCAAAGCCAAATCTGAGCGCGCCTTGGGCCCGGGGGCTACTGTCGGCATTCTGGGAACGGGGGTCCCCAGACTTGCCTACCTGCGGCCCACGACGTGGCTCCACTAACGGCTTGGTACGACCCATATTCACGAGCAAACACTCAAGAACCTCGCGACACAAGACCTCCTCAGGGGCAGCCTCACTAGGATGGCTCGCGAAGAGCAGAGAGATCAAGGCGAGGGGCACCTCGTGAGGTTCCCATGACGTGAGCCATGACGACCAAAGCCAGGCGGGCGCCAGGGGGCACAGCGTACTGGTTTCCTCTTTGGTGCTAATGAAGCAGGCGCAGGCGAGGAGTCCCGAGGCATCAGGAAAAGGTTTCCATATCGGTGCAATGAGACCAAGACAAGCTGGACGGCAGGACGGAGGTCATCGCGGAGCCAACGACAGCGTCACCACCAGAGCCTTTGGCAGGTGAAGACTACTTTTTGTCAGGATAGCTTGTACTAGTTGTCCCCCTTCAAATTGGATGTTGTGGGTGAGGGAGTCCTGGATTAGGGGGTCCTCGGACAGCCGGACCATATCCTTTGGCCAGACTGTTCGACTATGAAGATACAAGATTGAAGACTTCGTCCCGTGTCCAGATGGGACTCTCCTTGGCGTGGAAGGCAAGATTGGCAATTCGGATATGTAGATCTCCTCCCTTGTAACCGACTCTGTGTAACCCTAGCCCCCTCCGGTGTCTATATAAACCGGAGCGTTTTAGTTTGTAGGACAACAACAATCATAATCATAGACTAGCTTCTAGGGTTTAGCCTACACAATCTCGTGGTAGATCAACTCTTGTAATACTCATATTATCAAGATCAATCAAGCAGGAAGTAGGGTATTACCTCCATCGAGAGGGCCCGAACCTGGGTAAACATTGTGTCCCCCGCCTCCTGTTACCATCCGCCTTAGACGCACAGTTCGGGACCCCCTACCCGAGATCCGCCGGTTTTGACACCGACATTGGTGCTTTCATTGAGAGTTCCACTGCGCCGTCGCGATAAAGGCTTGATGGCTCCTTTGATCATCGACAACGTTGCGATGCAGGGCGAGGCTTTGCTCCCCAGACAGATCTTCGTATTCGGCGGCTTCGTATTGCGGGCCAACTCGCTTGGCCATCTGGAGCAGATCGAGAGCTATGCCCCTGGCCATTAGGTCAGGTTTGGAAACTTGAACTATACTGCCGACATCCGCGGAGACTTGATCTTCGACAGATTCGAGCCCATGTCAGGTGCGCCGCACAGTCACGACGAGCATGACTTAGCTCTGCCGTCGGATAGTGTTCAGGAGATCACACCTGCAACTACTCTGGCCCTTAATCCGAAATAGATTGCGCCATCTGAGGACGGGTGGATGGACCCCGCCACGAACGCCGCGCACTCAGCGGTGATAGAGCCGAATACTGACTTCACTTCCTATGAGACCCGTGTTTCCAGACACTTGGATTTGTCCCCGGCTACAGGCTCCGAGCCACGTGCGTCCGTGCCTATCAAATCTGATTGGGCACCGATCATGGAGTTTTCCTCCACGGGTATGTTTCAGCACTCACCACCGGGCGACGTGCTAAACTCATTGAGGTCTCTCTCCTTGTCAGGAGACCCTTGGCCGAACTATGTCTGGCTAGAATGGGATGCGAGCGACGAGGAAATTCGCTCCCCACCCACCACCCACTTAGTAGCCACTGTCGATGATTTAACCGACATGCTCGATTTTGTTCAAGACATCGACGTATGGACGACGATGTAGGAGATTTAACAGGAACCACCGCCTATTGTATACTGGACTGCCACCTCATCATATGATATACACATGGTGGACACCCCCAAATAAGGCGATGGCGATAAGGCAACAGAGGATAATCCCTCCAAGAAGCAATCCAAGCACCGGCGTCAGCGGTGCCGCTCTAAGTCCCGCCATAGCAAAAGCAGCGATACCGGCACAAGAGACAATAACATTCCGGATAGTGCCGAAGACGAAGACAATCCCCTCTAGCCAGACCTCGAGCGGGAGGATGAACAAGCTAGCCCTCCGGAACAGGCGGCGGACGGAGAATGAGAGGATGACAATTACATGCCTCTCTCCGAAGACGAGGTGAGCCTCGGCGACGAAGAACTTATCGTGCCTGAGGATCCCGTCGAGCAGGAGCGCTTCAAGCGCCAGCTTATAGCCATAGCAAACAGCCTGAAGAAAAAGCAACAACAGCTTCGAGCTGATCAAGATCTGCTAGAGGATAGATGGAGTGAGGTCCTGGCGGCCGAGGAATACGAATTCGAGCGCCCAACCAAGAGTTACCCATAGCGCAGGTTGCTACCCCAACTCGAGGAGGAAGCATTAAAACCTACATTACCAACGTATGATGCTGCTGATCGGCCACCTCGTGGCCGATACAGAGGGGCATATCAGCCCGAAGTCCAGCCCGCACCCCGTCGCTAGACAAACAAAAACACCAAGACCCGGGGCAACATGCAGGACCTGCACGTATTGGAAAAAAAAGCAGGACATACAAGATCGATCTACGGATCACAGGGGCGTGCCCCAACGCGTGACGATGATCGTCACACCGGATACACTAAAAGCAAATCCGGCCGGGCCGAATACAGCAGACAAGACTCGTATGAACTACATCGCGACATAGCCCGACACAGAGGTGCCGCACACCCCCTATGCTTCACTGATGAAGTATTGGATCACGAATTTCTAGAAGGGTTTAAACCCGTAAACATTGAATCATATGATGGTACTACAGACCCCGCGGTATGGATAGAAGACTTCTTCCTCCACATTCACATGGCCCGCGGGGATGATCTACACGCCATCAAGTATCTCCCACTAAAACTCAAAGGGCCGGCTCGGCATTGGCTGAACAGCTTGCCGGCAAACTCCGTCAGAAGTTGGGAGAACCTGGCAGACGCATTCCTAGACAATTTCCAGGGCACTTATGTGCAACCACCGGATGCCGACGATTTAAGTCACATAACACAACAGCCCGGAGAGTCAGCCAGGAAATTCTGGACTCGTTTCCTAACTAAAAAGAACCAAATTGTCGACTGTCCGGATGCCGAAGCCCTAGCAGCCTTCAAACATAACATCCGCGACGAGTGGCTCGCCCGACATCTCGTCCAAGAGAAGACAAAATCCATGGCAGCCCTCACGACACTTATGACCCGCTTTTGCACGGGCGAAGATAGCTGGTTGGCACGTAGCAACAACACAGCAAGCAAACCTGGCACATCAGAGGCCAAGGATAGCAACGGCAAACCACGACGCAACAAACACAAGCGCCGCAAATATGGTGGAAACACCAAAGATACGGCAGGTAATGCCAGGTTTAGTGGCTTAAAGTCCGGTCAGCGGAAAGGGCCACCCAAAAATAACAATTCAGGTCCATCCAGTCTGGACCGCATACTTGATCGCCAATGCCAAATTCATGGCACCCCAGGAACGCCAGCCACCCATACCAATAGAAAATGCTGGGTCTTTAAACAAGCCGGCAGGGCAGGCGCCAAAAATAGAGAAGGGGGGTCTCAAACCGATGATGGCAACGAAGAGCCCAGATCACCGAACACAGGAGGGCATAAGAAATTTCCCCCGCAAATCCAAATGGTGAACGTGGTAAACGCAACCCAAATTCCCAACCCGGACTGGATACACACCCTTAGGGATGCCAATTTAACGGAACTAGTCATCCCACAATGTAAACTAGGGCCGGTCACCTTCAACCGCACGGATCATACGGTTAACACCAACCATGGTAATCCAGCCGCACTAGTCCTCGACCCAATAATTGACGGCAAGGTTGTCAGAATCAAGATTCTGTTGTACGATTCTACGACTTTACGATCCAAACTAACCCCTCTGATTCTACGATTTTGGTTCATAGAATCTGCGTTTTTACGATCCTGATAGTGAAGATTCTATGATTTGCGATCCTGCCATTGGAGCTTCGATCTGATTCAGAATCGTGATTCTGACAACCTTGATTGACGGGTTCCACCTCACACGAGTCCTTATGGACGGAGGCAGCAGTCTAAACTTGCTTTACCAGGACATAGTGCGCAAGATGGGCATCAATCATTCGGTGATCAAACCCACTAAAGCCACTTTCAGAGGCATTATACCAGGTGTGGAAGCCAGCTGTACAGGCTCCATCGCCTTTGAGGTACTCTTTGGATCACCAGACAATTACCGTACCGAAGAGTTAATCTTCGAAATCGTCCCTTTCCGCAGTGATTATCAGGCACTGCTCGGACGAACCGCGTTCGCTCGATTCAACGCGGTGCCACATTATGCCTACCGTAAGCTCACAATGCCCGGTCCACACGGCGTCATCACGGTTAATGGCAAGGACGAACTTTACTTCGGCAAAAACGAGTACACCGCTGCCTTAACAACAGAAGCAACGAGCAGCACCTTGCAGCCGAACCTCGAGTCGACGACCAGGCTCCCGGACACCGTCAAAGGACTCCAAACTACTTCGCGGCAGGATAGCACGGCTCGTCCAAAGCCCAATTAAACACTCCGGCGAAGGCCAGGACAGGCCGCACTCAGCGGCTCAACCGCTCTCCGGCAGGCGAACATTTCTTACATTTCCTTCGTAGGTTCACCTTTGCGTCGACCAGGACGGGCGATATGGAGGCAGCTCGAACACGCAAGAGAATCCTTAGATATTCCCCGCAATGACCATCCGACTATACCCCGGATCCACACACAGCTTCTTCCCCTTGGTCTCAGCAGGTTCCACAGTCGTATTCCCTTTTTATCACATTACCTGTACTTATACGCATCGACATACTATTCAAATACAACATATGAATTCATATGACGCTTATCTGCTGTTATTTCTTATTAAAATTATTTTATCAAGTGGCATCCGTACACCACGATATGCCTTCAAATATGCCAGGGGCTTTGTTTTACCCATAATACGGCAATAAAGTCCGAACACCTTCGCGCAAGTTCAGCACCCCGAACCTATAGCATTATATGCATCAGCTCCGAGTCATGTCTTGGGTCAATAGTTGGGTTTGCCCGGCTCCGACGTTTCGGTACCTTACGTTCCGCTATATCGGCTAAGGTTGCACTAGGAGAACTACAGCGATTGTGTCCCGGTTCTTCCGGACGAGCACCTCAGTAGAGAAAGCCGAAAACTGACTGTCATGGTACGGCGAGAGCTGGTCAGCTGTGCGAGAGGTTTCAAAATCTTTAAGGATTTCTCCCGCATAATGCCATAACCAATGCAGCGTGCGATGGATCAGTTTTTTCTTCCAATCAGGTGCTTATAGAGCCCCTCGTGCGGTCTTCCGAACAACAGGGGCTGCGCCTACCTTCCAAAAGCTCCTATGGCTAAGTGAGAGCGATAAAGCCCTATAGTCTGATTGCTCGTTCACAGTCTTTGAACACCTCCTTCAAGGACCCAAAACTGGGATAAAGAGTTATCGTGTCTATCCGAACACCCCGCATTTTTACGTAAAGGGTTTAGCCGATCGCCAACTCTCGTGATTAATATATAAAACGGTCGTGCGGTGAGGATAAACTTTATATAATGTATAATAAATAATATAAATGACCTTGTTATGACATTACAAAGGACAACATGATTTGCATTCATGGAAATATAATGTCCTTGTTACATAGCTCCGCTGCAAGGTAGGATCCTTTCAGGACACTCTCATAATATAATTCGGGCTTGTGGTGCTCCTTCCCCGCTGGCGGTCCTTTGGTCATCAGCTTTTCAGCATCCATCTTCCCCCAGTGCACCTTTGCGCGGGTGAAGGCCATCCGCGCACCCTCTATACAGACCGACCGCTTGATGACATCAAGTCGACGGCATGCACTCACAAGCCGCTTCACGAGCCCGAAGTAGCTGCTTGGAATCGGCTCGGCGGGCCATAGCCGGATAATCAGATCCTTCATGGCTACTTCCGCCGCCTTATGCAATTCGATCATCTGTTTCAGTTGGTCGACAAAAGGCACCGGATAATTCGGTGCCAAAAACTGCGACCAGAAGAGCTTATCCGCATTGTTCCTTTCTTCGGCTCGGTAGAATTGGGCGGCATCTGATATACTACGGGGCAGCTCGGCAAATACCCCTGAGAAATCCGAATTCAAAATTAGAAACATAATTTTCTCCTCAAATACTTGATTTACATGGAAAAAGCCTTAACCGTCGTGACCTTCCTCGCCTCTTGGATCCCCTGCAAGGCGCTTTGGGTTTCCCCCGGGGCATCGCTCGTGGCCTGATGCACCTTGGTGAGTTCGTATTCTTTCTTCGTTAAACTCTGCTCCAAGATCTCGCATTTCTTCACGGCCTCTTGCAGCTCCTACTCAACTTTAATAACCCTGGCCTTGTACTTCTCACGAAGAGCCTGCTCTGTGGTTTCCTTTTTCTCGGCCTCGGCCACAACCTTCTTAAGAGCCTCTACTTCGGTCACCATCCCTAGCGCAATCATAATACTAAAAATTCATTCGCAATAAACACGAACGAGACTTGCGCATACCTTGTTTATCTCCCAACTGCATTTTCAACAGGCCAAGTTCTTCTTTGGCCCGCTCCATACTTTGATTCAGTCCAGAGATCTCCACAGTATGAGAGGCAGCAGCTGCTACAGACGCCTGCTTATAACAGAAGAGAAATAGATGCATGAGTCTTCCTGCGAACATAAATTTGATCCTCTGTCCGGTTCTTTCTTTCACCGAACCGTGTATCAGGGGCTACTATCCATACCATGACACTCTTCGAAACCTCATAAAACATACCTCAAAACCTTTTATAAGGCTGATACAGGCTCCATTTAGTCCACTCTCAGCAGACTGAATATTCTCAATCACCACAACCATAAGGGAACGGTGTTCATCGACGATGGAGGCGCTCTTCAGCGCCACCAACAAAGCATCCGACACCTCTGGTTGGACAGAGGTTGCCGGTGGAACAGGCATGCCCCCACCAGCTGAGAGAGGCTGCATGCCTGATTCTGGAGCCGTATTGGTCCCCGGAATTGCATCTGGCGGGGAGCCGAATTCAAGATGGCCCCCGCCGTCAGCTCCCATGGGAATTTTTCTCCCCCATGTGTCCGGCCCCTGAAGTTTCACCTCCAGGCACTGCCTCCTTTTCCTCTCCTCCTTGGCTGGGGTCCCTCTGGGATGAAGCCTCGGTGGTATTCACCTGTTTGAAGGAAGGGGCCTTCAAGCGCCCCGCCTCCATAGCATCCGAGCTTCAAAGAAATCTCGTGTGAGGATTGTTTAGTACGGACCTCGCTGGACTACAAAAATATGGCGCAGGTTAAAATATTATGCCATGATGAGTCTGGACACATAAACGTTCCCAGATTCCATATACTCACGAATTCACCAGGGGTTGGGCCCGATCCTGATGTTCGGGTCATTGTCGGCGGGCGGCAAATGATTCCTCCTAAGAGGAGCTTTTCCCTTTAGGCGACTCGCCTCCGTGTGCGGAGGCCGTTTCTTCTTTCTTCCCCCGCAGGGAATTCATCTTCCTCCTCCTCCTCGTCCTCTTCGGAGGCGGAACGGGCATCAGAGCCTTCGGATATTGTGTCCGAAGTGCCATGGCGACGAAGGCCGCCCCGGGTCTTTTTGGCCTCCTTCTCGGTCGTCTTCTTTGGCACCTTGTAAGGCGCCGGGACCAGCATCTTCGTCATAAGTGGGACGGCCGGTTCTTCGGGCAGCGGGGCCGGACAATGGATCCGCTCCGCCTTCTTCGTCCAGCCCTAGGAGAGTTGTGGAAAACACATTAAGCGCTTCCCTTGGGTTATGCGGATAAAAAGTATGATGACTTACCGAACTTGCAGGGCGGGACAATTGGTACCCGCGGTCTTCGGCGGAGTCCGGCCATGATTTGCTGGACTTGAAAAGCACCTTCCAGATGTCCTTGTTAGAGGAGCCGAAAAGCTCTCGCAGGGTTTGGTGCTTGGCTGGATCGAATCCCCATAGATTGCAAGTCGGGTGTTGACAAGGCAGGATCCGACGAACTAACATCACCTGGACTACATTGACAAGTTCAATGTTTTTGTCTGCCATATCTTTAACGCGCATCTGGAGCACCGACAATTCATCGGACAAAGACCAGTTCAGGCCTTTCTTGACCCAGGATGTAAGCTGCAGGGGGGCACCGGATCGAAACTCGGGAGTAGCGGCCCATTCCATGCCACGCGGCTCAGTGATGTGAAACCACTGTTGTTGCCACTCCTTGACGGAATCGTTAAAGGTGCCTGTTGGCCATGTGACGTTGGGCATCTTGCTCACGATTGCGCCCCTGCACTCGGCGTGCTCGCCGCCCACTACCTTGGGCTTCACATTAAAAATCTTCAGCCATAAGCCGAAGTGTGGCGAGATGCGGAGAAAAGCCTCGCACACGACAATGAATGTCGAGATGTTGAGGAAGGAATTAGGGGACAGATCGTGAAGATCGATCCCATAATAATATATGATGCCGCTAAAGAACATGTGGAGGGGAAACCCTAGCCCACAGACAAAGTGAGGGAGGAATACAACCCTCTCGTTGGGTTCCGGAGTAGGGACGATCTGTCCCACCGTCGGGATACGATGGCTTATTTTCTTGGCCAGATACCCGGCCTCCCGAAGCTTGTTGATATCCTTCTCCCGGACGGTCGAGGCCATCCATTTGCCTCCTGCTCCGGATCCAGACATTTTTGGAAGGCCTTTGTGGGCAGAGAAGATGAACGCTTGGGCGCTGGAGCTCAGGCGGAGGGGAATGGATCGGGAAGAAGAAAGCGTGGGTGCAAAAGGGAGTCCTTATCCCCTTATAAAGGTAGCAGGGATTCTGCGCCTCCCCACTTGCCTGGTAAAACTGCTTATTCCCCAAGCACCGTAATTGATGGCGCGGTTGGGTTACCCACACCCGTATTGATGAGAATCCCGTGAGAAGGGGACGCGATCTCTGCTTCGACAAGACGTGCCAAGAAAACCGCCTCGCAATATGTGCAGTAGCTGGTTGAGAAAAACGGTTCAAATAATGACCGGGTCGTGGTGTGATGTCATGCTGCAAAATGTGTCAGCAGATTAGATTTGTGGAATATTATTCTCTCTACAGTGGTATGTGGAATTTGTTTTGCAGAGCCGGACACGATCCTTGTGTTCAAAATCTTCTATGGAGTATTCGGAGGAGGAACCCGCCTTGCAATGCTGAAGACAATCTGCGCGCCGGACTCATCGTCATTGAAGCCTGGTTCAGGGGCTACTGAGGGAGTCCTGGATTAGGGGGTCCGCGGACAGCCGTACCATATCCTTTGGCCGGACTGTTGGACTATGAAGATACAAGATTGAAGACTTCGTCCCGTGTCCGGATGGGTCTCTCCTTGGCGTGGAAGGCAAGCTTGGCAATTCAGATATGTAGATCTCCTCCCTTGTAACCGACTTTGTGTAACCCTAGCCCCTCCGGTGTCTATATAAACCAGAGGGTTTTAGTCCGTAGGACAACAACAATCATAATCACAGGCTAGCTTCTAGGGTTTAGCCTACACGATCTCATGGTAGATCAACTCTTCTAATACACATATCATCAAGATCAATCAAGCAGGAAGTAGGGTATTACCTCCATCGAGAGGGCCCGAACCTGGGTAACATTGTGTCCCCCGCCTCCTGTTACCATCCGCCTTAGACGCACAGTTCGGGACCCCCTACCCGAGATCCGCCGGTTTTGACACCGACAGTGGGATCCCTTCCCGCCTAATATTTGGGAAGAGGACCCGGCCCTTTATAAATAGGACTAGCAACCATCATAGAAGGCAACTGATCCTGCATCACATCCATTCCATTCACACACACAAGCTCACCGAGCTCAGGAACACCTCTCCTCAGGAGGTAGTTCTTCCCTTGTACTTGTTCATCTCCAGCCTGCTAGGCAATCCACCACACCACACTGGAGTCGGGTATTACACCACATCGGTGGCCCGAACCAGTATAAACTCTCGTGTCCCTTGTTCTTTGGGTTCGGCGAGCTAGGCTTTGAGATCGTGGTGAGAGCACGAGCTATGGGAGAGAGATCTTCATGCGCACCCCAGAGTTCAAACCTCAAAGGTTTTGCCGGAACATGTAATCCAATAGCCACCTCACCACGTCCGTCGGAGAGGCCTCAATAAACCTCTTCTTGGCCGAATGCTCATCGGGCTCCCTGGGATACGTGGTCAAGCTTAGGCTGAGACTTTGTGGAGCAGGGGATGTGGATATGGCAGGGAGGGACACCGCAGGACTCATCTAAAAACTCAGGGGAGTGGAGCGACGGTATGGCAATCGCTGGGTAACCTGAACTTTATTATCTAAGCTCGGAGGAACGAGCAAACCGGAAGGGGTTCGCGATGGCGGCGGCGGCGGCCGCAAGCTAGGGTTCAAGGGGGGAGGGGGCCGGGTGGGGGGACTATGGAGGGGGTGTTTGAGGATACGCCGCAGCTACTGAAAATTTTAGTAATGGTGGGTGGAGATGGTGGTGGACGAGGGAGGGCGACGGTTCAAATGCCTCGGGTACTGCAATTTTACTATAAGGTCGGTGCTGGAGGAGTGTGGGTGACGGTTGAAGTATGGCGGCTACTAAAATTTGGGTAAAGGAATTGATGCGAGGCAGGAGTGCCCAAGATCATGCACGGTCCAATAAGAATATGTGTGTATGATAATAAGGAAAAGTGGCGGAACCGCTGATTTTTGCAATGCTCAAGGCGGGTAATTTGTTTTTATATTTCTAGCTAGCTGGTCTATCGCACACGGTTTGTCCTAATTTCCAAATAAACCTACCGGCCTTTAGCTTGCGCATGTGGTAATTTTACAGCGCAGTTGCAGGTTAACCCGGTACCTCCACCCTTTGCTCGTGCTTGCACAGTCGTGGTGATTTTACAGCGCACTTGCAGCGCACACGGTTGATCCAGTAGCTCCAATTTTGCTTGCCCTTGCACAGTCATCATGATTCACAACGCACTTGCATCGCACACGGTTAAGACATTATACCCATGTCCGTTGAGCTTCATCAGAGTCTTTGCAGCAAAAAAACGTTAGAGAGGGTCAGAAGACAGCCACACCAGCATGTGGCCCAAATATATATGAGTGAAAAGGGTGGCCTGTGATGTTCAAAATTCCAATGGACAACTTTGACCGCGCGGGCCCATGGTTGGGCTCGTCGTCGAAGATCGATGAGAGGGGCCAGAAGTCAAGAACCACTTGCAAGTGGCCAAATATATGTAGGAATATTGGGTGTGATGTTTAAAACTTTAAATACACGATGCACAACTTTGGTGGCACCTGCCTTGCAAACCCGAAAGCAACCTTGGATATATCTATAATGACATAATGTCGTAGCTAGCTAGGATGCTTGGCCCACCACCTCCCACTTCGTGTCAGCGGGGCGGATGCAAGTAATGATACTTTGGTCATACATGCATGTCGCCATGACCTACAATAAGACGGACCAATGAATCTATCGTTTGGTCAAAAGACAACTGTTGTTGTCGATAAACCACTTGGGCCAATAGATTGAACCATCATAAAAATCTCACGAGAGGTACCACAAAACCAGCACCTCTTGCATGCGGCCCAAAATGATGTATGTTGGGAAGGGGTGATGTGTGTTTTCAATAGAGAATAATGTACAATTTAGATGTGGTGCCTACCTCTCGATACAGACAAAAACCATGAAGGCAAGGTAGTTAAGGACGATATACGCAGGGTACGTTGTAGGTCGAACCCAGCAATCCGAGCATGTGGGAGGGAATCCTGACAATGCATGAGCTCGAGCTATGGTTGAGCGACATGTGACGGTCACCGGCCGTAACATGAACTAGGAGGAATCTATTCTTCATGGCCAACACATACCCCTCGTTATCTGTCAAAGGGATGATATATATACACTCAGGAAGCCCACAGATATTCGTGTCGTCACAAAAATCCGCACAAGGGAGACGTGGTCGATCAGAAGACTTCGTATACACTACATGCGGCCCGAAAATATGTATGGGTACGGTGGTGTGGGATGTGTTTAAATCCCGAATGCACAACTTCGATGGGCCACCAACTACATTACAAATCAAAAACCGTACCGACACCAAGCCTGGTTCGATACGTATGATGTCGGTTTCCCAACTTTGAGGCCGCGGTCGCCCCACGATGCGCCATACTTTATTTGGTCTAACATGGCACACATCTATACCCCTATATAGTGTGCGAATAACTTTGAAAGTTGGTCGTTCGATGAAGCCAATCCGACAGTACAGAGATGGCAAATCCAAGCACTAATGGCCGTTGGATATCATCTACATTCCACCAGATTCTGCCACATGTACAATCTAGACACTGGTACGCGTCGGTGCTATACAAACTGTTTTTTAACCCCTTTCCGCGACAACATTTGGAACCGTCGAAAAGTGAGTGTGGGCGATAGGGGGGTCCTTCCCACACGACCCAGAAATCGTCGGGGATAGGCCCTTCTGGGACACAGGCTGGGGCCAAATGAGCTCGTGTGCAATCGAGCGAGGCATCGAAACCCAATCATTTCCGTTCATATGTACATCCCACACGGTGAATCCCAGAAAAACATTTCCGCTCATGTGTATATCACACATAGTGAATCCAAAGAATACGTTTCTGTTCTTATGTACATCCCACACAGTCAATCCAGGGAAAACGTTTCCGTTCATATGTACAATCACACAGTTTTATGTATACGCTCGTGTGTGAAAGGTGTAACTATCACACACGCTCTGCCTTGGTTAATTGTTTGCTTTTGTGAACTACATCACACATGTTTTGATGTAGAAAACTGTGTGGCATTGGGCTATCCATCACAAGCGCTTTTACTGCAAGAGCCGTTTGCAAAGTTCCATGACCGTCTGTTCTCTTTTTACGTCGCACACGCTGTTTTCTTTCTAACGGTGTGCACATTATTTTATTGGCTCCTGTATATTTTTATTTTTGCCTGTAATTTATTATTCAAATTGGAAATTTGAAACATGAAACGTGAAATTCAAATTCTCAGCACAATGGTTCAACAACGAATCCATAAATAAAATTTCCAGTAGAATATGTTCAGTAATTACAAGATTAGGCGGCAATTAACTATGATGAACCACAATATTTAAAGGCGGTAAAGGTGAAGAGACAAGTGTAAATCATTTTGACTGCTGACGGTGTTGAAGAAGCACAATGCCCATAATGTGCCTTCCTGCATGCCATAGGCACGAACCACTTTTGTCCAACCCCTTGTGACGATCGCCCGCCCATCTTTCACCGCCTTCACGAAGACTTCTAGAGCCTTATCATGGTAGCATGAATTATATACTTTAACCTTAGTTGCCTCCACTCTGGTCATGTAGTTTGCGAGGTAATCTTCAGTAAATAGCTTCAAAAACCATTGAAAAGAGAAAAATATCAGATACAGAGATTTAATAGAGAACTTGTTGTGGGCCGGGGGAAAAGGAATACATTACATACTGTTGACACTAGATTTTGGCATGGTCAAAAACATAATTGAGAAGGCCTCAAATGGAGAAGTGCTCAAAATGATAAAGTTCCGTATCGTCAAAAGGAGAAACTTTGATATTTGGGCCGTAGCCATCCGATCTCATCTTTAATGCCGAAGTTGTGTTTGGAGTATTCAGATTTTGTATTCAGAATACTATTCGGCTGATTACGCCCCAAGATGGCCTCATATGAGAAAAGTTCCTACACGGGTTGTCTTCGTCTCGTCGAGACGATTGATTTTGATATAAGAAACATCTAAATCGGAGTTCGTATGCAAAAGTTAGAGCCGAAAATGCGCAGCTGCATCAGGATGGCCAGACACTCCGGGAATGATCATCCGGGTTTTGGATTTCTCCGTGGACGGCCGGACACTGCGAGGTTGTTTGTCCGGGTTTTGGATTTTTCTGCCGCAGACTTCGGAAAACAGCCTAAAACCCCCTCAAGATGGCCTCTGATCAAAAAACTTTCAACATGAAAGTTGTTTGTCTCGTCAAAACGGTTAAGATTGCTTTTGGGCACGTTTCCTTCCGAGGTCGTTTACCACCACAAAAAAGACCCGCAAAGTGCAGCCAGTTTAAACCGAACAGTTTTGGAAAGTTCGGACAAAACCAATCCGAATTTGACTAGGGTTTTGGACGTGAATCCAAGCCTTTTCCTTGCATGGGAAGTCCAGCCGCCTCTTATATATCTAAGGGGTGACGACCGATTGAACAACACACAATCGAACAATCAATCTACCACTTTTTATCTTTTAACTTTTCTCCTTAACCCTAGTTCTTCTTCCTCGTTCTTCGTCTGTTCTTCTTGTTGCAGGGCGGCGAACCACGAGGCCCTAGGGGCGATCAGGTCGACCTAGGGCAGCCCATAAGCCGCGCCCAGACCAGGGGTCCCTCCCGGGCATGTGGGATTTCGGGTCCTCAAAAGCACCCGCCGGATTGCCTGCGTACCGCGCTTCCGGCCGGGTCTCCTTCAACGTGAGCTGCGGTGCATCTCCCTCGGCGTTGGAGGTACACGATGACGTGTTCATGTGCGAACACATTTTTTGGCGACTCCGCTGGGGATGAAGCTTTGAACGGTCGCCAGCCCGTTCTTGCTACGAAGAGATCGTCATCTAGGGTTTGCAATCTACAAAGGTAACATGAATACCCAATTCACTTATGTGGATGCAAATAATGCATATGTTGTTGCTAGATCGTTTGATGAGCATAATGTGTCGGCTAGCCCTAGCTTTATCAATCATGCATCTAATTATGTGCAAGAGCCGATGCAACAAAATCTCCATGCTTCTACCTCATATAACTTTAGCAACATGGAACATATGTATACGAACTTCCATGCATCGGCAGCCCCACAAATCCATATGACGATGAACAACATGATGAGTTCCGTTAATCAAGTTGAAACACTTCACATAGGAACTTCGATAGTATGCAACAAAGTGCTTCACCTTTTATTCATCGGCAACTAGCTTGCAATATGTTAATCAAAACATGCCGGTGGATACGGAATTGGCCATGCTACTACTAGTTATCCGCCAATTACCCTCAATCATCATATGCTACACCTCATGCTACTAATTGTTTGGCACCATATGCAACTATGGGTATTCATAATTCAAGCCGCACCTTCATGCTAATAGCGGAATAAGTGAAAATTCTATAGCATCACATGTGTCTTCACCTAGTATCGTAGCATACAATGTTTCCCCTGCAAAATTACAGAATTTTGGTGACATCTCGTTACCAAAAGAGTCTAAAAGTGTCGGGGGGAAATTCTATCCAGATTGGGTCATTAAGAAAAATCTTACGTCTTTTTGGGACAAATGCAATGTTGTTCTACATGAATTAATAAAAGAGGGAAAGCCTATTAATTCTGCTGCAATTCAAGCTAGATTATGTCAAAAAGAGAAAGCATTGGGTGTGGATAGAATTATAAAAAAAGATGGTGATTCAATAACAATCTTAATTCGGCTATTGAAAAGACCGAATCAAATATTACACATGCCGAATCTATTCTAGAAAAACAGGATGACAAGGTGTTGGGGAGCTATTCGAAAGAGGAACAACCTATCATTCAAGTAACGCAACCATCATGCTCTCCCAACGTGTTTGAAAAGGTATGTCTAGCAAGTGATTTACCTATCTTCCGATTTGGTCACAACTTTATTGTTGATGCTTCTATAAGAGAAATTCTCATATGTAATTTTGAAAGACCAATGACGAAGGGAAATTTACTTGTTAGCAATAAAACTGTTATAGAACATATCGGTCAATCTATTGTGCCATTTATAAAGACCGATAGTGACTTATTACTGCAGCCAAAGCTTTTCCCATTGCTTTATTTAAAGTTCATATCTAATTGGGTAGCTTTGATTGCTTCATGCTTGGCTTACGCATGGTCTCAATTGAGACGTGTATGTTCTAACTACTTTGATTTCAGAAATTTAAAGCCAAGGATAAAATCTTTTGGGAAAACCGATGCTAGTATAGTTTCTTATTTAAGGACATCGGAAAAAGTATGCGAAAGAGAATTCATAGCCGAATGGGAAGATGCCAAATCTAAACCATTTGTTTGCTTAACTCCAAAGCTGTTCTCACAACAAGATCGGCTAGAAAACAAAAGGTATACCTTCGATTCAAACATGTGTGATCAAATCTTTGATTTGTTGTTGAAAAATAATTACATTAGAATTCTTGATCACCATGTCAAGCCATCTGTCCATGGACGAATGTATTGTAAGTTGCATGATTCGTCCAAGCATAATTTTGAGGACTGCCACATGTTTCGTCAAATAGTTCAATCGGCCATTGATAAAGGACGATTGAAATTTGTTGAGACACCAAGAGATGACCAATCTATTCCGATTGGTCCCGATGGCAGAAAGTTTTTGCATCGGCTGCTTAAAGCCGATCCATTTAAAGAGAAGGTAAAACTGCAGGTGATGGGATCAAGCTTTCAAGTAAAGAAGTTGTTGAAGAGCATAATGAACATAATCTTGAGGGCGAAAATTCCATCGGGCTACAATGGAGACGCCAAGGACTAGGGGCAGCAAGCAAATCCAATGATCAATGAAAGCAAACCGAAAGAAAACAAAGGTCAAATAAGCGCAAGTGTAAGAGATCAAAATCACCTTCATCAACTATTGGATAAATATCGAAGAAGAGTGAAGAGAAGAATGCTTATCGGCCAAATCATGCAAAGAAACCAAGATCACCCCCAAGGCGCAAATATGAGGATTGGTATTGGCAAAGTGAGAATTTTAATGCAACATATTCATATCCTTATTTTGGGCCACCAATGCCAATGTCGTGGATGCCTCCCTATGCTCATATAGATACATATTCATCATGGGACAGGTATGATACAAGGGCACATTCTCCATCTTATTCTAGACCATCTCACCAATACTATGCAGCTCCAAGAAGATCAACATTTGAACAATCACGCGTCAAAGACCGTTTCAATCATAAGGAATCGGTCCAGAGCTCAAGGAAGAAGAAAGAGATGGTAAAGTAAGTTTACCGCGTGAAAAGAGATGGTCGGAAGTGTGCCACTTCAGATTTGATCTCAAATAACAAAGAGCCAATTAAAGTGTTGACATTGGCTAAGCAATCAATTGATAAAAATCAGAGTGCCAAATCTGAAGAAAAGAAGTTGAGGGTGCACAAGGCCCAAAAAGAATTGCCATTGGTTGAAACAAAATCACAGTCGAGGTGCTCACTCGGCTTATCGAATTGGCAAAAGAAGGAATTACAAAAACTTAGTGAACAAGAACTTGAAGAAAGGAACCTGGCATGGGTTCCCAAAGGAAATGCTCAAAATAAGAATTATGTGCAAGCTTCCATTACAAGAAGTGCGACAAAGGTGAAGAAGGAAAAGAGTGAAAAATACGAAGGACCAAGCCGAAGGTTTCAACATCTTCGGTCTACACATTATCCATATTCTTCAACTATGCCATTGACGCCTATGCCATGGAATTCATCCTTAGGTATGATCAATTACCCTCCATGGATTTATTTTGATCCATGGATGCAACATAATTTTCTATATCATGAGAGGGTATTACCAAATCACTATACATTTGGTTAGTTACATTTTTGTTGCTAATACAAGGGCCGAAATATTTTATTGCTATTTTATTTGTTTGTTTCGGCTATACATAGTTTGGTGGGTGAATTCTACGTGGACCTCATGGTAATGGCCGATACTTAACTATCGTCCTAAGAAACTATCTTATCATGGCTGGTGTGGAATTCTAACAACGTCCTTAGTTCAATTGGAGACCGAGACAAGGTACATGTTAAATGATATTAGCCTTGTCTCTCTAGTACTATGGAGATTATATTTTGATGGTTCAATTTGTAGCAATGGCCAAAGTGTTGGTGTTGTTTATTTATCTCCATATGGAGCTAGATTGTGAAGCCTCATGCCGCTTAAGATATTCTTGCACAATGATCAAAGCCGAATATGCATTGTTATTTGGATTAGAGCTTTGCCTTGCTATAGGTGCTATACATATTGAGGCTTCCGGTGATTCGTTATTAGTAGTGCAACAAATATCTAAGGGTTATCAATGTTTTGACGAATCACTTATAGTTTATCTTGAGGTATGTCTAGATGCAAGATTAACCTTCGGTTGCTTTAAAATTGTTCATATATCTAGACATGACAATTTGAAAGAGTTGGCACAACAAGCATCCGGTTACTATGTTAACCATGGTGTATTGCATTTCTATCAATAGCCGATGCTAGGTCTTGTCAACATAGGTAAGGCCGAATCGAAGCCCACCGCTTCGGCCACTAATGAAACTTTTATGCAGGCGAAGTAAGGATTGGAGGAAGTTTATTCTTGATTATCTGCGACATCCTAGCGAAAGGGTGAACATTATGGTTCGGAGGTTGGTTTTGATCTACGGAACCTTATCACCGGATTGTTATAAAAGCTGAGAAGTTTTCACCCAAGTTTGCATCAAGAGGTTCAAATAAGCAATGGCAGATATATAATTATTGTCCTAAGAACATGCAAAATAGCCGATGGACTGTTGGCATCGTCCTTATAACAAGCTATGCGGAAGTTATTTTTCGGCACACAAGCTTTGCCGAAAAACAGGGGGGCATGTGTTGACACCAGATTTTGGCATGGTCAAAAACATAATTGAGAAGGCCTCAAATGGATAAGTGCTCAAAATGATAAAGTTCCGTATCGTCAAAAGGAGAAACTTTGATATTTGGGCCGTAGCCATCCGATCTCATCTTTAAGGCCGAAGTTGTGTTTTAAGTATTCAGATTTTGTATTCAGAATACTATTCGGCTGATTACGCCCCCAATATGGCCTCATATGAGAAAAGTTCCTACAGGGATTGTCTTCGCCTCGTCGAGGCGATCGATTTTGATATAAGAAACGTCTAAATCGGAGTTCGTATGCAAAAGTTAGAGCCGAAAATGCGCAGCTGCATCAGGATGGCCAGACACTCCGGAATGATCATCCGGGTTTTGGATTTTTCCGTGGACGGCCGGACACTCCGGAGTTGTTTGTCCGGGTTTTGGATTTTTCTGCCGCAGACTTCGGAAAACAGCCTAAAAGCCCCTCAAGATGGCCTCTGATAAAAAAACGTTCAACATGAAAGTTGTTCGTCTTGTCAAAACGGTTAAGATTGCTTTTGGGCTCGTTTACATCCGAGGTCGTTTACCACCACAAAAAAGACCCGCAAAGTGCAGCCAGTTTAAACCGAACAGTTTTGGAAAGTTCGGACAAAACCAATCCGAATTTGATTAGGGTTTTGGACGTGAATCCAAGCCTTTTCCTTGCACGGGAAGTCCAGCCGCCTCTTATATATCTAAGGGGTGACGGCCGATTGAACAACACACAATCGAACAATCAATCTACCACTTTTTATCTTTTAACTTTTCTCCTTAACCCTAGTTCTTCTTCCTCATTCTTCGTCTGTTCTTCTTGTTGCAGGGCGGCGAACCACGAGGCCCTAGGGGCGATCAGGTCGACCTAGGGCAGCCCATAGCCGCCGCGCGCCCAGACGGGGTCCCTCCCGGGCGTGTGGGGTTTCGGGTCCTCAAAAGCACCCGCCGGATTGCCTGCATACCGCGCTTCCGGCCGGGTCTCCTTCAACGTGAGCTGCGTTGGAGGTACATGGTGACGTGTCCGTGTGCGAACACATACCATCCTAAAGTTCACTGTTGTCTTGGACAATGTGTAAATAAAGAGCTTAATTCTAGTCACCAGTTTCTTTCGCCTAACAATCTTTCTTAGTTTCCTCACTTTGCGCTTGTTCGTGAATATCTCATTGCACCATAAGCAAAAGGATCGAAGCGTGGATCAGTACCGCTCATATATGTACCTACAACCAACCAGTAAATGTTAGAAGCTAAACTCAGATTGCACAAATGATGTAAAATACAACTACCTATGTTCCTAAGTACAAGTATTTTTTTTGAGATTTCAATATGAATAACATATAGATGAATATATAATTATAGATATAGTTTAGATTAGAATCTAGATTCACTCATTTTGCTCCTTATGTAGTCTACATTGTAATCTCTAAAAATACTTATATTTAGGAATAGATGGTGTATAAAACATGGGATGCAGCTAACCTCGATGGCAAACAATAGCATCGCCCATTGTAGCCCTGTGTAAGTACATGGAAAGCCAATGTTAACTACAACAGGGGTAACATCCACCAAAAATAGCAAATGGTAATAAAACGACAGTATATGTAGTGATATCTTCATTGCGAAAGAGTAACATGGTAGCAAAGGGACGGATTAAAAAATGGATACAACTGTTAATTGCAACAGGCTTAACAACATCCTATTTCATGTTTTGTAAGTTTGTAGCCATTGAAATACAACTCTTTAAAAATGGATACAACTGTTAATTCCAACATGCATAATGGCCATTGAAACCGGTACTGATAAGAATGCAATTGGCAGAGTTAAACATCACACGGCAGGTGCTTCCAGAGCAGATAATGGCCCAGTTGTCTATAAAAAGGTAGGGAAATAGCTAAAACGTGTTAGGCATGTTTACTACAACATGCTTAATACATCGACCGTACAAAACATAGCCATTAATTGCAACTGGTATTGGTAAGAGTGAACTGGTGAGTACATACTTGGTAAGTCCTGAGAGGTAGTTGCTGGGGCAATTCATCCTGGCCAGAGCCCGCCCAAAGTCAGCGGCGGAGGAGGCGAACTGTTCCTCCCGATCGAAGCGTGGATCAGTGCCACTGACATGTGTACCTACATGCAACCAGTAAATGGTGGAAGTTAAACTGCAATTGCACAAATGATGTGAAATACTGTAAGACATGGGATGCAGCTAACCTCGACGACAAACAACAACATCGGCCGTTATGACCCTGCGTAAGTGCATGGACAGGCATGTTAAGTACAACAGGGTTAGCATCCACCAAAAATAGCAAATGGGCAGCATCTCTAGTATATCTTCATTGCAAAGAGTAGCATGGTAACAAATGGGCTGATTAAAAAATGGATACAACTGTTAACTGGAATATGCTTGATAGCATCCTAAGTCATGTTTTGTAAGTTTGTGGCCATTGAAATACAACTGTTAAAAAATGGATTCAACTGTTAATTCCAACATGGTTAATAGATATTGAAACCGGTACTGATAAAAATGTAATTGGCATTGTTAAACATCACAAGGCAGGTGCTGCCAGAGCAGAGAATGGCCCAGATGTCTATAAAAAGGTAGGGAAAGTAGGTAAAACGTGTTAGGCATGTTTACTAGAACATGCTTAATACATCGACCGTACAGAACATAGCCATTAATTGCAATTGGTATTGGTAAGATTGAACTGGTGAGTACATACTTGGTAACTCCTGAGAGGTAGTTGCTGGGGCACTTCATCTTGGCCAGAGCCTGCCCAAAGTCAGCGATGGCGGAGGCGAGCTGTTCCTCTGGGCTGAAGCGTGGATCAAGCATCGACATGTGTACCAACAGCAACCAAGAAATGGTAGAAGTTAAACTGCAATTGCACAAATGATGTGAAATATTGTAAGACATGGGATGCAGCTAACCTCGATGGCAAGCAACAGCATCGGCCGTTATGACCCTGCGTAAGTACATGGACATGCATGTTAAGTACAACATGGTTAGTATCCACTAAAAATAGCAAATGGGTAGCATCTCTAGTGTTATCCTGAGTCATGTATTGTAAGTTTGTTGCTGGTATTGGTGAAATTGAGTTGGACATGGTAATATTTGAACATCACACAGTGTGCAGTACTGAAATAAATAAGGCACGAACATGCTTAATACATCAACCGTACAAATCATAGCCGGTGCAAGTGGTATTGGTAAGATTTAGGTAGTCAGATCTTACCTGTTAAGTCCTGGGGGGTAGCCGCTGGGCACTTCATCCGGGCCAGAGCCTGCACCACGTCGGCGGCGGCGGCGGAGGCGAGGTATTCCTCCGGGTCAACACGCACAGCGGCCATCACGCCATCAGCTCCTGGCGGTGGGGATTTGGAGGCATGAGGATGTTTCACAAGCGCCATTTAAGCAATCAGGTCGGGGCCGTGATTGAGATCGGTGGGTTACCTGACTGGATCCAAGCAGAACATAGATGTGGTTGAAGTTGTGGTTGCGGTAGCGGCGGTTTGAGATGCCGGTAGGTGGAGGCGCGGGGGGGATACTGAGGGTGGGGATGTGGTTGGAGGAATAAATTCTGAAATCACGTGCCTAATGAAAATTTCGCTTGAAAAATTGAAACTTGGGCAGGGAAAACACACAACACAGACGAAGCGCGTAAAATACTCATGTGCGAGAAAAAATAAAGTTGGCAGATCCCGTCTCCAAAAAAATGTACACGTGTAGTTGATTTTTTTCGGTCAATGGTACGCCTGTTTTATTAGGAAACATCGCACAGGTAACTGACTAATGGATCATTAACGCAAAAAACACAGACGGGTACGACATAGAAACCGTGTGTTTTGTGATCTTCTAATGATTAACACTAAAAAACGCACACGGGCACACATGCTAATCAATGCTCAAAGCCCTCAAAGGATGCTCTTACCGAGATTGTACATTATTACTACAAACTTAAAGTACTACTGGTAATTTGCTCTAATACTACAAACTTAAAGTGCGGCCTCTTTTTTATTGCAGCGGCGGGACTCTCTTTTCTTGACTGCTTTCTGCCTTTTCTGCTCCTTCTGTGCGGCTTTGGCCGCCTCTAGATCCACCACCCATTTGACCATGGCAGCCTCAAAGTCCGCCCATGTAACTATCTGGCAGCCGACGGCGATGAACTCGGCGCGGCGAGATGCCATCGCTTCCTTACCATGTGTGCGGTCGCGGGCGGTGAGGAACGCGGCGCGGCAGGAAGCCATCACTTCCTTACTAGTTATTGTGCGCCGCGGTGCCATGGACGACGCCTGGAGAGAGCTTTGGGACGGAGGGGCTGGGAAGCCGTACAGTGCGGTGGTATTCAAGAGATCAACGACAAACGACAATAGAAATTTTGTTTCCCTTACAATTTTGCTTGTTTATTATCGCACACGGTTCATCTCCGTCGCTTTCAGAAACAGTGTGCGCTGAGCCTATTGTGTGTTGCATTATGATTGGCTAGATCCCCAGCCACACGGGTCGCGCATGTGCACCATAGGATGCGCCGCGATCAAACGGTAATCCACGTCCCTCACATCACACCCGTGCAGTTGTACCTGGATTCGATTTATAGGCGCTAAATGCCTAGAAAATGCACATAATCCCCTAAATATGGTAAATGAGCCTGAAAAAATGCCAAATGTGAACACAGTGATTTGCAGGGTGTATGTTCATCATAGAAAAAAACTCCAGGGCAAAGAACGAAGAAAATTTGGATTCCCCTTCAATCTTGGTGATTTCCCTCTCGAAAGCATGGAACTTCTTTGGTGATGGTTTGATTTATGAAGGGTGTGCATGACGATATAAGCCAAACCTTCTCAAATTTTTACCAGGGCATGGTGAGGTCATACCATGGCACACCATGCCAAGCGTCATATTTTTCAAGCATTTATTTCATTTTTCTATAGTTGAAACCCCAATAAACAAACATTTGTGGGTGACTATTGCCACAAATTTCATCGAAATATCTGTCCCTTCCTTGTAAAAGGCATGAGAATTTACTAAGTGGCATGAGCATGGTTTTCCAGGCCATTATTGTGCACCCTTTCATGCAATGATTGTTTGAACTTGAATTATGTGCATTAATGCCTAGGGAATGCACATAATCCCCTAAATATGGCAAATGGGCCCAGAAAAGTGCCAAAATTGAGCACCGTGATTTGCAGGTTGTATGCTCATCGCAGAAAAAACTCGTGGACAAATGACAAAGGAAATTTGGATCCCCCTTCATTCTTTGTGATTTTCCCCCTCAAAACAATGAAACTTCCTCAGTGATGGTTCGATTTATGAAAGGCGTGCATCATGACATAAGGAAAACATTATCCAATTTTTACCAGGGCATGGTGAGGTCATACCATGGCACCACACCAGGCGTCATGTTTTCCAACCATGTGTTTCATTTTTTGTATAGTTGTTAACCCAATAAACGACGCGTTTATGGTTGACTAGTGCCCCACATTTCCTTGAAACATCTGCCCATTCCTTGTAAAAGGCATGAGAATGTACTAAATAACATGAGCATGGTTTTCTAGACCGTTCTTGCACACCTTTTCATGCACCGATTGTTCGAATTTAAACTATGTGCATAATTAATGCCTAGAAAATGCACATAATCCCATAAATATGGTAAATGAGCCTGGAAAAATGTCAAATTTGAACACGTTGCATTTGAGGCGGTATGTTGATCGTTGGAAAAAAACTGAATGACAAACTAGGATGGAAATTTGGATTCCCCTTCAATCTTGGGGATTTCCCTCTCAAATGCATGGAACTTCCTCGGTAATGGTTTGATTTATGAAGGGCGTGCATGACGGCATAAGCCAAACCTTCTCAAATTTTTACCAGGGCAAGGTGAGGTCATACCATGGCATCATACCAGGCGTCATGTTTTTCAAGCATTTATTTCATTTTTTTCTATAGTTGAAAACCCAACAAACAAACATTTGTGGTTGACTATTGCCACACATTTCATCGAAATATCTGTCCATTCCGTGTAAAAGGCATGAGAATTTACTAAATGGCACAAGCATGGTTTTCCAGGCCGTTCTTGTGCACCCTTTCATGCACCGATTGTTTGAAGTTGAATAAAGTGCATTTATGCCTAGGAAATGCACATAATCCCCTAAATATGGCAAATGAACCCGGAAAAGTGCCAAATTTGAACACGGTGATTTGAAAATTGTATGTTCATCATAGAAAAAACTCGTGGACAAAGGACAAAGGAAATTTGGACCCCCTTCAGTCTTGGTGATTTCCCCCTCAAAACCATGAAACTTCCTCGGTGATGGTTCGATTTATGAAAGCCGTGCATGACGACATTTATACCGGGGCACTTTGAGGACATACCATGGCACCACACCAGGCATCATGTTTTCCAAGAATGTATTTCATTTTTGTATAGTTGTTATCCCAGTAAACGACGCATTTATGGTTGACTATTGCCACACATTTCCTTGAAATATCTGCCCATTCCTTGTAAAAGGCTTGTACTAAATAACACGAGCATGGTTTTCCAGACCGTTCTTGTGCACCTTTTCATGCACCGATTGTTCGAATTTGAATTATGTGCATAATTAATGCCTAGAAAATGCACATAATCCCCTAAATATTGTAAATGAGTTCGGAAAATTGTAAAATTTGAGCACGTTGCATTTGAGGCGGTATGTTGATCGTTGGAAAAAAACTGAACGACAAACTAGGACGGAAATTTGGATTCCCCTTGTCGGGGGTTGGGTGCGACATATGCCAAAGGATGGCTTACATGGAGGGGGCGAGTAGAACGTCAGCCGTGCCTGAAACCGGATGAGGTGAAGACATGCACGCCGCTAATCTTACCCAGCTTCGTGGCTCTCCGAGGAGATAACACCCCATCGCTGCTCGCTGGGTCTCCGCATGATCACTATGGCAAAGTGGGTACAAGGCTGCTCCTTGAGTTGTTGGGGTGAGGAAGGAGAAGGGCACGCTAGCTCTTCTCTTCCTCTATGTGTGTCTAAAACTATTGGGGTCCAACCCATTGCATGCGTGCTCTGGGGTTTATATAGGCCTACTTCTGTGGGTACATGGTAATCCGGCCGGACACAGTGTCCCACCCGCCGCCTCTTAAGTCGCCGTCTTCTCCGCCGACTCGGGCCCGCCGACTAGTGGGCCCTCGGCCATGTCCAGCATGGGGCCGACAGTCTTCGTCTCGCCGCATGGTCTTCTTGCCGGTTGCAGTGTTATCAGAGCCGCAGACTTCTAATGACGCGAAGCTTATCATGGGGTCATGGCAGTAGCAGTGCCTTCCGGCGGGCGATCACTATTGCCATTCCCGGTCTTGTCTCGTTAATGGCGCTTGAGCCCGTGGGAGGGCCGCCGACTCTGAGGCCGACTCCAACGGGTCCGCTCTTTGGGCGTTTCGCCGTTTTCGCACTCCGCCGACAGGCGGTCCCGCCGCTTCGGGTCGTGCAGACAGCCATCGTGGTACAGGAATCGCCCACGGGCTGACGTCAGGCCGACGTACTACAATGCAGCGCCACGGACGGAGATCTCCGCCGATGACGGCGCCTCGTGGCCATGCCAGCTCTTTGTGAGCGGGCAGGGACGGGCCGCAAGGCGGCTTTATCCCATCCCACTCGTGGTCACTCAGCAGGAGGTGGATGGAGTCGCGGCCGACTCTCTCAGAGCCGGCTTCATCGGAAGTCGCTAGTCTTGGAGTCTGCTTATCTTGAGGCCGCCTCGACCTCGGCCGGAGGGGTAGGTCGGCGACTCCGCCGCCGACTCTTGAAGGCGGCTCGCCGTCTTGGGGTCTTGAGGGGCGCATGCCCGATATTTTGAAAGGTCCTGGGGCTCGGGTTTGCCTACCCGTGGCCCATTACTCCGACAGTAGTCCCCGAAGCTGGTGAGGCGCCGAGGGCGACACGTCGAGGAGCCTCAACAGTTTCATTCCTTTAGTGGAAGAATCTGTGCTTGGTCTTGCCGTCTTTATCTTGAGCCGACTAGCTGGAGTCGGCCTTGCAGGAGGCCGTCTTGCTCCTCTGAGGTTTCGAAGGTCGCGGCGGGGTCCGAGCGGCGTGCCTGACAAGCTTCCAGGAAGCTGCCCGTTGCGGGCCCGCCACGTGACGCCACGCGGTAGGGCCAGCCTGCCAGCCCACGCGCGCGACTATACGAGCCCGTCAGGCAGGGCCCGCCACTACCGCGCCTCGGCGCACGGCGGATCCGCTGCGGCCGTGCTGGCGGTTGGGCTTCCCACGTCGTTACTGCACGCAGTAACGTCGTGGGTTAAATCGTGAGGGCGTGGGGACGCGGGCGCAGTTAATCCCACGCCCGCCCCCTCGGCTTCTCAGCCTAGGCGCCTATAAGTAGGCGGGGGGAGGGGGGCGGCGACGCACGCGCACCCACTCTTCCCCGCTCCCACTTGCTCCTTGCTTCGTCTCCTTTCTTGCTTCATCTTCTTCTCGCTCCGCCGCGTCAACCTCGCCAAGGCCATGGAGATGAGCTCCTCCTCCGCCGCGCGCGCTCCCACCGCTAAGGCCCGGCGTGGGATGGCTCCATCATCGACGCACGACATCATCGAAGTTTTTCGCCAAACGCGCCGCATCCCCGCAGCCACCTAGTGCGGACACGCGCGCGCGGAGGGCGTAAATCACGCCGGCGCTGAGGAGGGCGAAGCGGTCATATTCCGCCGCACCTCATGCGCGGGCTAGGGCTGCCGGTGAGCGGCTTCTTCCGCTCGAGAGTTTTTGGCTCCAGCCGCACCACCTCACCCAAACACGGTGAAACTGCTGCCGCCGCATCCTTATGCGAAGGCTTTCTTGGCGCTTCTCCCCACCATCGAGCTGTGGGGAATTCTTCCGCTAAGCTCGAACCCACGCCGCCGCGTGCGGCCGCTCAGGCGGCACGGTCATCGCCATGAGGAGGCCGGTGCCCGAGAACCCTTTTCCTGCCATCCCCCTCATCAAATCGGTGAAGATGTGGCAGCGCACATACTTCTACGTCAAAGAACGTCGCCACCTAGGGCGATCGGGTCAACTTGCCGCTTTACATGGCCGGCGAGTTGGCGGGCGACTCTCCAGCTGGTCCCATCGGGCCCGGACGCTGACTCCGCGAGAAACGCCCGCCGTCGCGCGACTCCGCGTGATGACGCAGTCGGGGCCGACTGGGCGGACTTGTCGTCCGCCGTGGCGCCGCCGAGTCCTTCCTCTTCAAGGCTGACCTCATCTGATCTGCCGATGAGCGGCCGACCCCAGCCGGCTGTGCTCCAAAGACATGCCCCACGCGAGGTGGTGGACACGGTGAACTTCTTGGCGAACTGCGGCCTCACGGAGGAATGGAAGTTCGGCAAGGAGCCAAACCCGCGTGCCAACCCCCGCCATTGGTAAGTCATCTCTTGCTTCTCTGTTTCCTTCTTCAGCCGAATCCGGCTCTAATTTTCCTTGGTCTTCTCCGATACAGAATCCCCTCATGCAGCCCTCGGCCGGCGCCGTGGGGCCGGCTCGTGAATTCGTCCCCGACCAGGCGGAAAGCAACACCGACGACCCCGACTTGGGCGTGGCGGCGATGGAGACCGACGCCGAGGGAGGAGGAGGGGCCGACGACTTCAGGCCTTCGGCAACCTTTGCCGACTGGCCTGACGACGACGGCGAGAAGGAAGTCGCCCCCCGCCGCCAGCAGAAAGCCGGCCATCCAGGCGCGAGTTCCTCCGCCGCCTTGGGTGGTCGAGGCGGCGCGAAGAAGCGCCGGGCCGGGCCGAGTCTGCCAGGCGGCCGCGAAGAAATGCAGGGGAATGGCCGCCGTGACTCAGCGCGAAGAGGCGGTCGCGAAGGCTAACCGCTTCCGCAAGGAAGTGAAGAAGCCACCGATGGTCTCCGCGTAAGTAACTTTTATTTTGTCTTGTTTTCTTCTGGTCCATCTTGTCCAAGTCTTCACATGTCTTTTTTTTCTCATCAGGGCTCCCCTCACCTTGGAGACGGTCGCCGCCGCCTCCATCATGGGGTCGGCGGAGACGTCCGCCAATACTCGGCGGGTTGACCTCGCGCCAGCCCGGGAGGCGACGGAGCGGAATGCGCAGGAGAAGCGCGACGAGGAGGAGGCCGCCTGTCTGAGAAGGCGGAGGCTGAGAAGGCGGCGGCTTCCCCGTAAGGAGCCGGAGGAGGTCGAGCCGCCGCCGCAGCCAAGAGGCGAGCCGAGGAGGCCGCGCCCCTCGAGTCGGCGCTGCTCGTCACCCCGTTGAGCTCTGCGCCACCGCCGCCGGAGTTCACGGGGCAGTCGGCGGAGAGGTCCCCGTCGCAGAGAAGGAAGGCGGTGAAACCTCCCTATCGGGCACGGCCGCGCCACCTCCGCCGCCTCCACCGCAGTCCGAGAGCGCGAGGCAACAGCCGGGTAGACCCGCCGCGTTACCCGACCAACGACGAGGCCGTGGTGCAGCTGCTGCTTCAAGTCGCCTCACCAGCGCGACGCCGTCTTGAGAAGGCGACTTCGGCGCCACGCCCCTTTGAGACCGGCGCCGCCAGCTCGACCATTCCTGACGCCGAGGCGACAAGCGCCGCGCCCATTGGGTGGGTGCGAGGAGGCGGCACGGGCCCGCTGAACACTACGCTTCTGGACGTCTAGGCGAAGCTACGAGCTGAGGGCGACGCCATCCAGAACCTCACCAAGGCGCACCTGGCATCGCGATCCACTGTGCGGGTATGTTTCTTTTTCGAACTTTTTCTTGTTTTCTCTCGTAGGCGCGATACGCACTCCATCGTAGGTATTCTCGAAGTTTCGGGTCGGCTCTTTGCAAAGTGCTCGAACTCTATTTGCTTACTTCAAGTTTTTACCTTTGTCTGGAATTCTTGTCGCGGGAATATCACAACCTCCGCGCTACTGCCTTCAACCGCAACGTTGAGGAGCTGGGCAAGCAGACTGCCGACTTGGCGAGGAGCTGAGGTGAGTTTTCTTCTTCGCGGGGCCGCGCTGGCGCACCCACGGGCTGTAGTCCCCGAGATTCGGGCCGACTGCTGCGTAGTCGGGCCGGATCTTCCTAGCAACCTTCTTAGCTGACGACTTCGCGTCCTTCTTCTTTTTATTCTTCAGAGGCCAGCGCCACTCTTCGGCGGCAAATTGGTACGCCAACACCGCTTATGCGCCAAAGAGGAGGAGGCGCAAGCTCGCCGCAGAGCACGACCTGATGGCTACACAGCTGGTAGAGCAGAGGGAGCTGCTCAAGGCGGCGCAGGACGAGGCGGAGAAGAAAGAGGCCGCTCTCCTAGCCGAATTCGAGCGAGCGCCTCCTCTGACCGACAGAAGCGCAGCTGACCTCTGGCTTCCACGAAATCGAGGATATCGTCGATGGTGAGCTCACTTTTACTTCTTCTTTTGGATCGCCGACTATGGGTTAGGCCGACTCCTGTTTTTCTGACATGCTTCTTCTTCTTCTTGGCAAACTTCTTCCCCGGTCACACGCAGGCGGCCAATCAAACCATCGAGGCTGATCGAGAGGCGCGGTGGGCGGGTGGTGCTGAGATGGCAGCCAACGCCCCCGGGACCCTTGACGAGCAGCTCCTGAGCACTGAGGCTCGTCCGCGGCCGGCCCATCGGATGCTGCGCCGACTTCAATGCGTCGGCGCCCAGGCGATCGCTGCTCTGTGGCCGGACATGCCGACTCTACGCACTCCCAGCCGGACCGCCGACTGGCTGGAGGTCGCGGCTGGCCGTCTTGAGGCCTGGAAGGGTTCCGCGGCTAGGGCCGGAGCTCGCAGAGCCCTTGGGGTCGGGCGACATCTCTGGCTGCTTGCCGGCCATCGCCACAACCCGATCAAGGAGCCGCTTCTCAGCTGCGATCACCAGGGACTCGGCCAGCCGACTGCTTTCAGCTGCACAGGCGGACGACTTTCTGTAGTCGCCGGCTATGGTCAGAATCCCTTAGTACTCGGCATCTTCATCTTGAGGTAGGCGAGTGGGGATCGCCATGAACTTGGCCAGAGCAGGTCGGCCAAGCAGAGCATGGTAGGGCTGAGGTCCACCACTTCGAACCAGACGGCTTTCGGCGAAAGTGATCTTTGTCCCTAAAGAGGACGTCTATCAGAATCTTGACAATCGGTGAGCAGGAAAGGCTGTACAATTCCGTGGAACACAGTCCGACCGTGTTGAAGCTGTCTTTGCTTGATTCCTAATCTCTCCATTGCATCCTTGTACAGATGTTGATGCTGCTGCCTCCGCCTCCGTCGCAAGACTCGCGAAGCGAGTGGCCCGCCTATCCGCTTCAAGGGTGGCTCCCAAGACCAGGGCATAGGAGCCCGGATTCGGCATCACCTCTGGGTGATCAGCTCGGCTCCAACTGATGGGCTTCTTGGGCCAGTGCATGAATTCTGGAGCATCTGATGCTACTGCATTCACTTCTTGTTGTTGCTGCCGCCTGCTGCGGCGATCGTCGGCCACACTGGTGAACACTACGTAGGCACCATGCTCTTCTGCGTACTCGTCTTGTACTGCGCCGACTGGCCTGACAGCCGACTGCTGGGGCGGTGGTGGAGGCAGCGGACCAGCAGGCGAAGGAGGGACAAGGCCGTCTCCCTTGGCGATCCTGGTGAGCCAGTGGCACTTCCGGGTGGTGTGATTCAACGGCTTCGCGCCACTATGGAACTTGCAAGGTCCATCCAGAGTCTGCTCGTAAGTAAAGGCCGGCAACCAGTTGGACTTGCCGCCTTTCTGCCGCTTGGTAGGAGGTTGCCCTCCGCTGCTGGTTCGATCAGTCGCCACCGCCGGTTGTTGAAGCCGGCTGCGGGCCTTGCGCTTAATGGATCATTCTGTCATATCGCTGATCGGGCGCCGCCACCGGAGTTCTGGGAGCCCGAGGAGCCACCTTGCGGTCCGTGACGACTTCGATCTCCGACTTCATGGAGGAGTCGGCTGTCGCGTACTTGTCTGCTATGATCAGCAGCTCGTCGAGGGTCTCTGGCTCGTCTAAAAGGAGCTTGTGCCTGAGGAGGGTGCCTTCTCTGCACCCGGCGGTGAAGTACTCGATTGCCTGCACCTCAAGCACTCCTTCGCAGGAGTTCCGGAGCTCGGCCCAGCGCGTGAGGTAGTCGCGAGTAGACTCATTGGGGCCTTGCACACACAAGGAAAGCTGGCGAGGCTTGGGAGGTCGCTTGTATGTGCTCGTGAAGTTGCGGACGATGGCCTCGGTGAAGTCGACCCAGCTGTTGATGCTGCGGGGCTTCAAACTGTTCAACCAGGTCCGGGTCGTGCCCTGGAGCATGAGGGGAACATACTTTACGTCATCGCGCTTGTTGCCGTTCGCTATGCTGACGGCCGTGGAGTAATCCACTAGCCAGTCCTCCGGCTTCACGGAGCCGATGTACTTGGGTGTGTCTCGGGGGAGTGTGAATCCTCTGGGGAAGGGCTCGTCTCGGATGCGAGGTTCGAAGCAGGGCGGGCCCAACTCGTCTTCTTCTTCCAGCGCCAGGGATCGGTGGAGCCGCTCGATCCGGTGGCGGGCGTCGTTTTCTCCGACTCCCTCTCGGCAGCCAAGGCGGTTGCCAAGAGTCGGATGCTCGACGGGTGGCAGGGAGACTCACCTTTCTCTGCAGGGAGGAGTAGGCAGATAGTCCTCCCGCCGCCCATCGCTCTCGGGCGCCGCCTTCGCCACGCCGATGGAGATGTGAGTCCGCTATGGCTGACAGCCGGATCTCTGTTCTTTTTTCACGGACGCCGCCATCCGGCGCCCGAGACGCCGCGCTTGATCTCGGCGGGAGGCAACTCGCCGTGTTGTTGTCGCGGCGCCTCCGGCGCAGCCGGCTTCGCTTCTTGCGGCAGCCGTGTCGAGGAGCTGCTGGACTCGCTCCATCATCAGCGGCGCCTCGCCGGGTTATCCAGCTTCGTCTACCGCCGCTCGGGCGCGCGGATGTTCTCCGCGGCGTATGCGACACGGGCGATTGGCCCCAAACAGATCGGTGATGGCTACGCCGCTGCTGGACCGCGCTTAGGAGGCTAGGCCTGGCCGGAGCCGGGCGAAGCCGCCACGGCGCGATCCATCTCGCTTGGTAGGCTTCGACAAGCGCCTCATGCTTGCCCGCCTGCGCTACCACGAGGAGCTGGAGGCGGCGCGCTTCAGCGCCCCAGCCGCGGCGCTCTTCCGGAATGGGGTGGTCGTCTTGCGAACTGCGCCGAGTGGGTCACGAGCTCCTCGCCGGAAGGCTCGCCAGACCGAGCAACGAGCACCTCCGTGACGGTGTTTCCGACGCTCTCCGCGCGAGGGAGCGGCTCGTCCTAGACCACCACGTTGGTGGGGAACGCGTCGAGCGACGCGGTGTCGGAGTCGACCAGCATCGGGTCGGTGGAGCCTACAGACTACAGGTCGGCGGCAGGCTCGCCGGCGACATAGAGCTGCTCGAGGAGGCCCGCGAGGAGGCTCTCGGGGCCATCCGTGCCTGCGTCGGATGCAGGCTCGTCGGAGAGGCGAACCTCGCTGACGAGTTCGGCGAGGCAGCTCGCCGCGCAGGCGACCTCAGCGCCATGCAGCTCGTCGGCGTAGACTCCGTCTGGCGTGCCGGGCTGGCTGCACTCGCCAGGGAGGAAGAGGGTTCCCGTCCAGAGCAGGTCTCCGGACGACGGTGCACCTAGCCCCATGGTGGGCGCCAAATGTCGGGGGTTGGGTGCGACATATGCCAAAGGATGGCTTATCATGTAGGGGGCGAGTAGAACGTCGCCGGTGCCTAGAAACGAGATGAGGCGAAGACATGCACGCCGGCGAATCTTACCTAGCTTGTGGCTCTCCGAGGAGATAACACCCCATCGCTGCTCATGGGTCTCCGCATGATCACTATGGCAAAGTGGGTACAAGGCTGCTCCTTGAGCTGTCCGGGGTGAGGAAGGAGAAGGGCACGGCTAGCTCTTCTCTTCCCTCTATGTGTGTCTAAAACTATTGGGGTCCAACCCTTTGCATAGGTGCCCCGGGGGGTTTATATATGCCTACCCAGGGGTACAATGGTAATCCGGCCGACACAGTCCCACCGTCGATCTCTTAAGTCGCCGCCTTCTCCGCCGACTCACAGGGCCCGCCGACTAGTGGGCCCTCCCGGCGTCCAACATGGGGCCGACAGCCCTCGTCCGCCGTGGGGGTCTTGCCGCTGCAAAGTCTTCGTAGCAGCTTCTAATGACGCGAAGCTTATCATAGGGTCATGGCAATGCCGCTGCCGCCTCGGCGGGCGACCACTGCCATTCCCTGTCTTGTCTGGTTAATGGCGCTTGAAGCCCGTGGGAGGGGCCGGCCGACTCTCGGAGGCCGACTCCAACGGGTCCGTCTTTGGGGCGTTCCCGCCGTCTTCTGCACTCCCGCCGTCTTCGGGTCGTACAGACAGGCCATCATGGGTACATGAATCTGCCCACGGGGCTGACGTCAGGGCCGGCATGGCTACAGTGCCGCGCCGGATGGAGATCTCCGTCGGTACGGCGCCCTGTGGCCATGCCAGCTCTTTATGAGCGGGGCAGGGACGGGCCGCAAGGCGGCTTTATCCCATCCCGCTCGTGGTCACTCAGGCAGGAGGTGGATGGAGTCGTGGGCCGACTCTCTGTAGCCGGCTTCATCGGAAGTCGCTAGTCTTGGAGTCGGCTTGTCTTGAGGCCGTCTTTGGGACTCGGCTGGGTGGGGCAGTCGGCGACTCCGTCGCCGACTCTCAGAAGGCGGCTCGTCGTCTTGGGGTCTTGAGGGGCGCAGTCTGCCCCGATATTCTGAAAGGTCCTGGGGCTCGGGTTTGCCTACCCGTGGCCCATTACTCCGACACCCCTTCAATCTCAGCGATTTCTCTCTCGAAAGCATTGACCTTCCTCGGTGATGGTTCGATTTATGAAGGGTGTGCATGACGACATAAATCAAACCTTCTCAGCTTTTAACCAGGGCACCGTGAGGCCATAACATGGCACCATGCCAGGCGTCATGTTCTAGCGGAAATCAACCGGTAAATCAAACCTTCTCAGCTTTTAACCAGGGCACCGTGAGGCCATACCATGGCACCATGCCAGGCGGAAATCACCGTGGAATCATTTTTGTTCTAGCTAATTTGTGGGTGTTCATTCTTGTGTCCACAGCGCGAGCACAAATCAGGAAAGTGTGGTATTGGCCAATCAGAAACGAAGTTCTATCTCTCCATTCCGAATGACTTCAGGGAGCGCTCGGTATGTTCAATCTCAACCTACCACGGTCGGCATGGCCTAAATTTGTGAACATATACCGTCTGTTGCTACATTATCTATATATTTGCATCAAATCTTTGTTACATTATCTATTTTTAATTATATATTTTTGTACTTTGCTTTCATCTATATATTGATCTGTTCTATCAGTTACTCCCTTATTTCCATCTTGCTCTATTATTTCAATATATCTAATTTACAATCTTAATGTTCATTTCAAGCAGTACATCCCTTGCTTTGCAAGAATATGAGTAGAAGGAAATCTTGGGCTTTAATTTTTTTATGACTCCCAGGATGTCATATTGACAACGCAACATGGATTTACAATGATGGTTAGCATAAATCTTGATAAAGATGGTCACTCCTATTTTAATGCGGACCTTTGGAGAAAAATGTCTAAGTGTTATGAACTAAAAGCTGGCAACAAAATTCTAGTGCGTGCACCACAGCCTAGTCTAATTAACATGGATGTTTACTTCCCCAATGTCGTCAGCCGATCAAAGTCTAATTAAGGTTAGTGTCCTTTCAACTTTCTCCATGCTGTCATATTACTTACCGAAATCAAGGTATTTGTTCTGACTAATTTATCACTGTTTATGCAACCAATCGCGATTTCATATTCTGACTCCGTTCCTAGGTAGTAAAAAAAAATCTATTTACCAATTTATGCGCACTATATATTCTTCTACCATGTTCTGAATAAATAATACCTTTCCACCTTTTAAGCAGGATATGTTGGATGCATAGTGAACGATCTGTATGTTACTAAGCATACCAAATTTCACTAGAAGGACTTGCAGCATGTCATAAACTTTGTTGATAATCTGACAGACATAGCACAGCGTATGAACGCTGGATTTTGGATGGGATTAATTAGACCTATGGTGCACACACTGAACAAGACCAATTGTGTGCACAAAACGCTGGTAAAAAGTCTTATTTTAATGCTGATGCTCATAAACCATATATATCTTCAACGATATGTTACAATTGGTTTTTATTCTACATGTCAACAGAAATTGCCCCCTGTAGTAGTTCCTTGATCGATTTCCCAGTGTGGTCGAATTACACTTGTGCCTGCTAATAACGCCAAAGTGATTGCAAGGTACTGCATTTCCCGCAGAAATGGAACCATTCAAACTAACAAGTTCTCGCTTCTTGTGGCAATGCATCCATATTGGAAAATTGGTGACACTGTTCTACTCATGCTCTACCAAGGCACAAGAGGGCTATTTCTTTTCTGTGATGAGATGCCGAGTCGCCGTGATCAAGCTGCTTCCAGTGGATAGTTGTGGTTGTTCACCCTCAGCCTCTTAAAATGTGCTAGCTGTTACTATATATGTTAAGTATGTAGATATGGACCATATGGTTGTTGGCCCTTAGCCTCTTAAAATGTGATAGTTGTTACTATGTTAAGTTTGTAGAGATGGACCATATGGTTGTCAAAACCGTGTTACAAAGATGCTCCTTCTATCGAACAATGTAACTAATATATATATATATATATATATATATATATATATATATATATATATATATATATATATATATATAGGCATGGACTATTCATTACCCGTAACGGAATAATATTCTACCCCGCCCTATATAGGAGCAACGCATGACCACCATAGAATCCCGACCCAGCCCGAACCCAACCCGCTTCTTCCACTTTGAGGTAGCTGCTGTGGGCGAAGCGAATGCGGCGGCAGCCGGAGCGAGGGAGCCCGCTACGCCGTGACTGGCCGGCGATGGATCCGCCGCCGCCTCCTGCCTCCTTCCGTTGCCGGATCCATCGACGGGGTCGTGATCCGTCGCCACCTCCTCCCTCCCTCCGTCGCCAGATCCATCGACAGGGTCGTGATCCCCGCCGCCTCCTGCCTCCCTCCGCCGCAGGATCCATCGACAGGGCCGTGATCCCCGCCTCCTGTCTCCCTCCGCCGTAGGATCCATCGACAGGGCCGTGATCCCCGCCTCCTGCCTCCCTCCGTCGCCGGATCCAACAACGAGGCCGTCATCCTCGCCTCCTGCCTCGCTCCATCGCCGGGGCTCGTTCTCTGGGGCAGTGATCCCTGCAAGGTGCAGCCTCCCCGGACCTCTTCACCAGACGTCCACCACAAGCAGGAGCTGCATCAATGGCGCCGCCTCCCAAGAACATGCTAGTACGCCACCCACGAGAGGAAGAAGAAGAAGTCAGTCCACTGGAGGTAATGTCTGCTTCCCACGTTTGTGTCAGTCCATCAGTTCATCAGTCCTGCTATGAAGAAGAACCTGATAGTACATTGCAAATGCTTGATCAGTTCATTACACCCCTGCCACTTGATGCACAATTTGGATGTCGAGGTTACTGTCAGGACATCTAATATGCTAGCTTCAGTTCAAGCCAACAAGCATAAACTTATGCATCAGTCCAAGGAGCTACTAGGCTTTATATAAGGTTCAGCTACCACTGCAAGTTGTATGATGTTATTTCTAATAGTACATGCCATGTAGCTGCGTCAGTTCGAACTAGTGAAAGAATGTTGTCGAAAAAATATACACTTGTTACACAGTAAGTTCAATGATTAAACTAGGAGTACTTCTAGTGTAGTTGCATAATTTATAGATGAACAAAAGAGAAGACATGCATCAGTTATATATATATATATGCATATCCATACATCTCTGAAGTTCAATGTTCAGTTTACAAGCAGTGCTAAAAAATAGTACATCAGTACATCAGTGTTGAACATGTACGTTCATTAGTTCGACTGAAAACGAAACCAGATACAAAATAGAGTACAAAGTTTAAATAATGGCCAGTGCAAGTTCAACTTGTACATTGCCTTCAGTGCATGACATGTTACCCGTAGCATGTATACGAGAAAATGCAGAAAATATTAATCCCAAAACTGTTGAATGTCATTGCAGAAGCATGCAAGGCGGCACACGCAGCGAGCGTTTGATGAGTCAAGCAGATATGGGGCACCACCTGGTTGGGTAACACTAGAAATACCACCTGGATACTTCAACAATACACGCAGATTTCAAGATACACCGGAATCATCAGAAGCACAGACAAGTTCTTCTATGAAGCAAACACCAATATCTAGGAATACAAGCTTTGCCACTGCTGGGTTGCAACAAGGCCAACAATTTCCACAACAACAAATGTTTTCCTTCCCTAGCGCATGCAGAAAGGTAAGGACAGGGAGCCGTGGATGGGATGCAACAAGGCTTCCACCAGTCGGTCCGTCAACATCAATCATCCGTGCTGCAAAAGCGGTTGTGACGGGAAGACCAGGCCAAAGAGATAGAAATTTTGGCCTCTCTAGTAGGTTCCAAAGTACAAGATATGAGCCATACAGATAGGAGCAACCTCACAATGAATCTGAGGGGAGACGGCCGTACAATGAGAGATGGAGATCTTCGTCAACATTGCTCCCTCCAAGAGATGCATTGCTGCATGTGCCAAGGGTGACACCACCCACGCCCATACACCAGGGTCAACAGCAAACACCGGAGGCAGCACAGAGCTATACACATGTAAGTATCCATATGGAAAAAAACATACAAGCACAGTCCATACCATGGTACTGTGACCACCCCATCTAACATTTTTATAACTGCGTTTTTGTTTGCTCACTGTTGCGTGCAGCCACCTAACATTAAAGCTTGCGTTCTGCCAAGGATAGAGATGTGCTTTGAAACTTTCGAAGAAGCAAAGAACTTCTACAACGTCTATGCGAAGCACGCGGGTTTTGCTGTCACGGAAGGCCCCAAGTTCAAGACCAGAGCCTACCTTTATTGCACATGCTATGGAGTCTATGAATCGAAGGTGTCCGAAGCAAATAGACAGCGGAACAAGACGACAACCAGGACTAACTGCGGGGCTAAAATGAGGCTGAAGAAGGAAAAGGATGGAACATTTGTCGTGAAAGAGATAGTCTGGGAACACAACCACAGGCTACAGCTCACTCCGCAAATGCTTGTCTTCTTGCACTCCCACAAAAACTTTGACAAAACAATCTTGGAGTACGTTAAGTACCTGCAGTTCAAAGGCATTGAACATGCGCAAATCATGAGCATACTGGGCGGTGATGACCCTAGTATCTACTTCCTCGAAATGAATGCCAAAGACCTGATTAACCTGTAAGTACAAACTTGTTCTCCTCCCATAAACCGCCTCCGTCTTTTTCCTCTGTCAGTACAAACATATTACGCAACGCTTGACCTGACGCCAGTTCAACATGCATTTTTGAATGAACTTTTAATATGCAAGAAAGCAAAGAATTCAAGGATGGATGATGTGGACGATGTCCTAAAGACTATCAACTTCTTTAGGGAGATGAAAGCTATAAACAGGGAATTCTTTTGTGACATGCAACTCGATGAATCCGATAGAGTTAAGAACATATTCTGGGCGAACACAAGCTGTCGAGGGGCCTATCAGGACTTTGGTGACTGTGTAACATTTGACACCACATATAAGATGAACAAGTACCATATGCCACTTGGGGTGTTTGTCGATACTAACAACCACTTATAGACTACATTCTTTGGTTTCGCCCTGATAAGAGATGAGGATGCAGATTCATTCAGATGGCTGTTCAAGATATTTTTAAGTTGCATGAGAGGGAAGGCTCCTACATGCATCCTCACAGGTACAACCGCCAAAACCACCCCAACCACCCCCACCGCCTCCCCCAAAAAAAATAAAAGGAAAATAACACAGTAAAAATGTTGTGTAAGTTCTATTTGTATATATGCACCACCATATGCTGACCACTCCACGTCTCTTTTCTCATTACCAGACTAGTGCCCTTCAATGGGTTTGGCAATCCCAGATGATTTCAAGAACACAGTACACAAGCTGTGCCGCTGGCACATTATGAAGAAGTACAGGGAACACCTCACATACCTGTACTACCTGCACAAAGACTTTAAGGATGAATTCACATCAATCATCAACTGGCCCCTCATGCCAACTGAGTTTGAGGCTGCCTGGAAAGGACTCATGGATAGGTACAACCTCCATGATGATGCCACGATGGTGGCCATGTGGAACGAGCGTGAGAAATGGATATCAGCATACTTCAAAGGAATTTTCTGTGCCAAAATGACATCGACACAACGAAGTGAGGGCATGAACTATGTGCTCAAGAGGAACTTTGTAAGTGAGAGACAAAACCTATACCGGTTTGTCAGCCAGGTAAACTCCTGCGTCAAAACCAGGAGGCAGACAGAGAACCAAGAGACAACGGGTAATAGGGTATAGCTCTATCACCTGTCGTGAGACAAAAAAACATGCTTACTAAAGTAAAACTTTATTAGTTAGACAAAGTTTGTGCTGTGAGAAAACTAATAATTTGGTTATCATTCTTTGCATGTGCAGAAGAACAAAACATGCTGACCTTCTATGGGTTTGACACCCAGATGGCAAAGGTTTACTCACGAGCTGTGTACAGCGAGATCAGAAAAAGGCTAAAACTGAGCACACTCTTCACGGCGACAGAGACGGAACAACCCACAAAGTACCTCGTGCGCTACAACAACCCGCAAAAAACTGTCTCAGATAGTCTCAAAGACGTTCCTGTGGTTGCGGACCCGTGAGAGAAACATATGAGTGCGAAAAGAGGCTATGGGACCACACAGGTGAGGACTAAAAAAACATGTTACATACTGTACTACTTTTTTTGCAAAGTTTTTCTTCGAATGGAATGACAAAAAACATGCACCTCTTCCAAAAAAATACAGGTCTTTTCTGCGTGCATGTCCTGTGCATGATGTAGACAATTAAGTATGCCAGCGTTCCAGAGAAATACATCCTCAGGAGATACACCAAACACCCGAACATCCAGCCAACATTCAACACAAATGACTTGCGGACAGTAGCGTCAAACATGGCATCCCAATACTGCATTGAAAGCTCACTGCTGACGCTGAACATGAGGATGCACAGAAAAAGCTTGAGAAGCCAAGAGCAAATGGCGAGGTCACATGTCGTCATGGACAAACTTGAACAAGAACTCGACGCCGTGCATTCTGCTGAAAATGGTGGTGTCGCAGACAATGAAGCCATTGAGTAGGATATTGCTACAATATTATCCGAGATGAACCATCTGGGAGCTATTGACCCGTTCGACAACGAGGAAGATGAGCAACAACAACTAGAGCTTGCCCATGTGCACACTCAAGAGAAGCAACATGCTCACATGCAAGATCATGAGCTTGATGGTGCTGCAGGCGAACGACAAGACAACAGGACATCCTACCAGCAGCAGCAGGAAAGGGTGATTAAACCACTCATATTCTCAAACTCAAAGGGGAGGAAGAGTAAGATGCAAGAAGCAAAAGCAGTGATAGCAGCAGCCAAAAAGCCACCACGCCCCATCAAGCACGTGGAATTTGGCCCGGATTCTGCAACGTCGTGAGCAACCATAACTACCGCACATGCCCACTCCGCATAGATGCCACTGTCAACAAGCAAACGCTGCAACAGCAGATTGGAGCAGCCCAGGTTTCTACCAATGGAGACAACTCACGTAACAGCTACACTTGCCGCAAGTGTGGGGGAACTGACGGACATAATGCCCGCACGTGCAAAGTGGGCAAGGAGGTCAGTGGCGCTGAACAGAAACAGGGCAAGGTACAGAGTTCCAAAAAATCAAATGAAGACGATGAAGAAGAAGAGTTTGACGAGAATGAAGACCAATCAGACGAAGACAATGAAGATGATAGTATCGGGGACGAGGAAACTGAAACCGACGATGAAGCTCCCAAGGCCAACCAGAAAAGGGCGCGGGCAAGGCACAACATTCAGGGCCAGTTAGGAGAAGCTCAAGACTGAACAATACATAGTGGTTATGCTGTTGCGTCAACTGAAAAATAAGGTTGTAGTCTCAGTTGCCTCGGCACACAATGAGGAAACATTTCAGAAACACTGTCGTTACCAAAACTTATTTACCTTTATCGTCGAGTTATCGATCAGTACTATAGTTAAGATATAATTTGTGATTTGTGCCTGCTGGACCAGTGACATTATTATGTAAACCATTTGATAATCCTTTTGAATGCAGTCACAAATACATTTGAAAAAACTTATCTGGATTTATCTGACGCAAACGCTACTGTCGACCAGTAACTCAGCAAAAAAATGTTAAGGAAAATTTAAACTCTTATACTACATCAGTACTGATAATTCTCAGTCGTCAGTACAAAGGCAGAGTACACATCAGTACTGATATAATTTGGTATTTGTGCCGGCTGGACAAGTGATATTATTATGTAAACCATTGGATAATCCTTTTGAATGCAGTCAGAAATACATTTGAAAAAACTTATCTGGATTTATCTGACGTGAACACTCATCACGACCAAAGAACTCAGCAAAAAAATGTTAAGGAATATTTAAATTTTATACTACATCAAGATCGATAATTCTCGGTCGTCGAGACAAAGGCATAGTAAAACAAACACACCCGTGAACACCTCAAAAAACATCGTTACGAAAAAACAAAGCTATGTCTCCGCTTCGCCATCCCAATTCAAAAAGACCATCAAGAGATAAAAATAATTACCTCAAGCAAAATGCTAATATAATACATCCTGTCTCGATGAAAATCTAATTTATCTGTAAAAAATAATCAGAGATTATCTTGATATAAACAATACTAAAAAAATAAAAAATTGTTTTAAAAAACATTACCATCACACATAGTCTCACTGGTATTTGGTAAGTTCAATTACACTTCAATCACCAGTCCAAGTACCACAGTAGAGGAGTACAGTCCTCCATCATCACCAACCCTGACACGTGCAAGTGGGATAAGTAGTTGATAAGTACAGCTTGACAAGACGAATCAGTGCGACAGTAAAATGTCATCATCACCACCCCTGAGACGTGCAAGTAGGATTTAGCAGGTCATAAGTACAGCTTGACAAGACTAGTCAGTGCAGCAATAAAAACCCTTTGACTTGGACGGTTACTTCTTCCAGGCCACCACCCGCGCCACTCACTGAGCGGTTGCCACAAGGTACTGCAAATGGGGACCCCCACGACCACCACACCCATGCCCCAGACGAACCGCCTCCCACACATCCCCGTCGACACACTGCAAAATACTCCTTTCTCTTCCATCTCTGCCTCATTGCCAGAAACCACCATTGCCCCTTCCATCTCCACTGCACACAAACCAAAAACATCTCTCTCCCAAGCCCACAGCCGTCGGAGGTGCCCGATGGTGGAGGAACCTTTCGCCAAGCATCATCATGGCGAGCCGTCGGACAAGAGCAGCAACCTCGTCGACATTCACGTCCCCGACGAGAAGCGCGAGTACACCAAAACCCTCACAGGGGTTGAGCTCCACGGAAAGGAGATGTTGGAGATCATCTGCACCAGCAAAGCAGACAAGGCCGACGAGGTGATCTCCAGGCTCCGGAGGAAGGCTTGCGGCCAGCATCGTAGGATCGTAGGCGTTGGTGTGCACTACACCAAGGAAGATGAACCTCCCCGGATGGCAGCAGTCCTGCAGTTGTGCGTCGACGAGCTCTTCTTGGTGTACCACATCGCAGCGGCCACAAAATGGTGAGCCATCCTACTCATTTGCCCTGTTTGGTTTATCTGTTTTATTAGTACTGTATCCTGAAAATTTCATCAGACTTGTTTCCCAACTAGATGTACTAGTGTGGGTTGTGAAAAGTGGATGCACTACTACATTTTCTCAAGTAGATACACTATAAATGTATTTTTTAACCTGATGCACTAGATTACTATTTGGAAAATCTTGTGGAAGATTAATTTCTGAAGTTGATCTACTAGTTGAAAGAACATGCGGTGCCCCCATGTTTGGTTTTGGTAATTGATGACAACCTCTATGGACTAATGGTTGCCTTGAGTTATATTTGAATGGTTTGTCCATAGGCTTTTCTTGGAGTCCATTTGTTGGTTTCAAGGAGAGTTTGTGATGACCAAGGTGCTATTAAGGAATTATCCAAAGATTGGTCTTACATCATCCAAATGAATAGAGTTGGAAAGATTCAAGGTTGATCAAGACTAAGTACAGAGAGTGTTTCAAGTTGATCAACACACAAATCGTAGAAGATGTACCGAGAGGGATCAAGCGATCCCATGGTATGGTAAGCATTGTCAATTACGCTTTGTGTACTAACCCATGGTCTTTGTGACAGTTCTATGTGGGGTTAGGTTATCCTCCATGGGCTTGCGTCAAGAGGAAGATCACATACAACCCATGGAGGATGACATCAAATCAAGGTTGTGGTGTGCAAGTTTAAGTGATGCATCACGAAGAGATCAAGTGCTTGAAGCTTGACGTCCATTGTGGTGACAATGGACTTGTGAAGATGTGCTGAAGAGTTTCTCACCCATAGTGGAGTATGGGGGAGCAATCTACTAGTCTTCACCGAGCCAACGAAATCAAGAAAGGTGGTCCAACTTCAGGAAGTCAAGATCGTCTATATCTAGCTCAAGTGGACTTTGTGCAAGGCAAAGGTTTGCCCTAGATAGGTTCTCTATTTTACCGGTCTCATGGTGGTAGTTTGGAGACCGGGTTATAGGATCGATTGACGTACTATCAAGGGGGGCTCTTGACGAGTAGCTTGATCGTATCGTTCGCTGAGAGATCAAACCATTGCATCCTTGCATCATCTTTCTTGGTTCTTTTTTGGTTCTCTTTGTGCATCTTAGAGCTTATGGTCATCTTCTTGACAAGCTCAAGTTCATCGAAAACGGAGTTCACGTGCTTCTTCCTTTGCGTTTTTGGTGTTGGAGGTTTTACCGGTCTTTTTCGAGGAAGGGTTCTCACAATTTTCTTTTGGGCCATTTATAATTTTCTTACTATTGTTATTTCTATCAAGATTGTGTTAGCCCTTGTCGCTAGCTTTCCAACAAACTTGGTTTCGTTGAATTCGGAGCCCGTTTGCAGAAGTTGTGGCAGTTTTGGTGTTCTGAAAATGCTGCAGCGGTACTACCGTGGACAGGAGCGGATGTAATGTTTTACTACCGCTCCAGAGCGGTACTACCGAGGCTACTACAGCGGTAGTACCGCTCCAGACCAAAAAATCATCCCAAGTCCATCAGAAGTAGGCACGTATGTATTTTTTTAGTACCGCTCGCAAGCAGTAGTACCGCTACCCCTAGCGGTAGTATCGCTACACCTAGCGGTAGTACCGGGAGGACAAGAGGTAGTACCGCTCCGATGGTTCTTCTGGATTTTGCCTCCTCGTCATTGTTTTTCAAAGGGCTACTGCCTCCCTAGCGGTAGTACCGCTCCTTGGAGCGGTAGTACCGCTCGGTGCGGGGTGTGAGCATAACGGTTGGATTTGCCCCCACCTATAAAAGGGGGGCTTCTTCCCCGATGAACCTCATCCTTTGAGCTCATGTTCTTCCCCCATTGTTGACCTAATTCGAGCTTGCTAACTCTCAACCCCTCCATGGATTCTTGCTAGTTTTTGAGGGAAAAGAGAGAGGAGATCTAGATCCACATTTCCACCAATCACTTTCTCCTCTATGTGAGGGGAACCCCTTGGATCTATATCTTGGAGTTCTTGGTGTTCTCCTTCTTGTTCTTCCTCTCATTTTCCTCCCTAGCATTAGTTGCTTCGGTGGGATTTGAGAGAGAAGGACTTGGGCACTCCGTGTGCCCTTGCCATTGCATTTGGTGCATCGGTTTGAGTTCTCCACGTGATACGTGGAAGTTACAAGTTGAGAAGCTTATTACTCTTGGGTGCTTGGTACCCTTGACCTTGTTCCTCTTGGGTGCTTGGGCGCCCTAGACGGTTGGTGGTGTTCGGAGCTCAAACATTGTGGTGTAAAGCTCCGGGAAAGCGTCGGGGTCTCCAATTAGGTTGTGGAGATGGCCCCGAGCAATTTGACGGGTTCCGGTGACTGCCCCCAATGGTTGCCAAAGTGTAAGGGTTCGGTGACCGCCCCCAAGGGTTGCTATTTGTACGGCTTCGGTGACCGCCCTCAACGGTCCCTTAGTGTAATCACGGAATATTGAATTGTGCGTGGGCGTGAGGAGATTACGGTGGCCCTAGTGGCTTCTTGGGGAGCATTGTGCCTCCACACCGCTCCAAACGGAGATTAGCATCCGCAAGGGTGTGAACATCGGGATACATAGTCGTCTCCGGGTGCCCAAGCCCTTTACTTATGCACTTTACTCTGTGATAGCCATATTTTTTCTTGTCATATATCATGATATCACCTAGTAGTTTATCTTGTTTAGCATAAGTTGTTGGTGCACATAGGTAAGCCTAGTTGTTGTAGGTTTTGTGCCTGACAAATTAACCGCTAGGTTTATTCCGCATTTGTTCAAGCCTAAACCGTAATTATTTTAAGGCGCCTATTCACCCCCCTCTAGGCGACATCCACGATCATTCACTAGTGTAGTTCCTGAACTTGATCCAATAGTGTAGTTTATGTACTCGATGTATTAAAAAGATGTTTCTGAACTTGATGTAGTGAAGTATTTTCTGAATTTGATCTAATGTTATTTTCGTAATAAAATAAACTAAGGACTTGGTGAAGCACTGGTTATGTGTTATCCTATTCAACAAAAGTAAACTAAACTAGTACCAAAAGCAGAACATTCATCCCTTATTTACTAGTTTCAGAACTTTGTTTACTAGTTCTGAATTTGAATTTAATTTCAGAACTTTGTTTACTAGTTTTTGAAGTACATTCATCCATTATTTATGCTACATAAACAACTACTTCATAGATTCATCGCTTGTAAAACAAAACAAAAATGAATAATTCAAACATCAAAGTAATGCTAAATTTCAAAATGTCTCTCCCCTTGCATGCCCAAGCGTCTGAACGACATGCTGCAGCATGAGAGGTTGTTCACATTTGCCGGTTTCAGCATTGAAAGAGACAAAGAGAAGCTGAAGTTGTCCGGTTTGGAGATCAACCCCAACAAGTTCATCGACATTCACCGCAAGTGGAAAGTTCCATACACCGGAAAAGAGTACGACTCCTTGACTGATGTTGCAGCCAGCGGCATCCACCCATTCTACAAAGGCATGAAGAAGAAAATCAACACGCAGGAAGACCACAAACTGTGGGGGACCAGCCTGCTGCCAGACAACCTCATCGAGTACGCAAGAGTAGATGCGTACGCCACGTACAAGTCATGGATCATAATCGACTACATCACAGATGGTTCGGAATTTGCAAAAGAGCGGGAGGCTGAGAAATTCTACGACCACCCCTATTGCACCTTTATGGGATGAAGATACATCAGAGCCTGCCTTCGTTTTCCTTCCGCTTGTGCTTGCCTTTTATCTTGTTGTTTCAAATTAGTAGTTTGCTCTTGTTGGGTTGAACCAGTATGATTATATCGTGCTTTTCATGGTTAACAAGTTTACTTATGTCATCAAGTCCAATGTTTTGCTTATCTCATTATATAAGTTTGGTAGCTTCGTATGTTGTTAATCCATCATTTTAAATTCAAAAGTAGCTTCTGCATGGAACTTTGTGGCTGCTCTAAAGTACTAGTTATGAAGCACAACGTTGTTCCATGTCTAGTTTCGATTCAGTATTGTATAGAAAACATAACATTGAAAACAATCAGCACAATTTGAGTTGCTTAACAACGCTTCAAAAGTTGAAGCAAAGATTCCTAGTACTTCATGTAGTGTTCTCATTCATATGTAGCTGCTAGAAAATTAACAAGTACTACAAACAGAAAAAGTTAAGAAGCATCAGCACACACTTATGTTGGTCGCTTGCAGATTAAGAATGAGAGTACTAGTACACTTGATCGGACAATACATACTTACTACAATAAAAAGTACAAAGAAGCATCAGTCCGTAAGCGCTACTATGAATGGACTATCAGTACAAATAAGTCTACACGCAAGTACCATAGTTCTGAAAAATGAAACCAGAAGACCCTTGAGAATAATCACAAAAATAAACACAAAAAAGAAGGCAAAAAACTCAAATGAAAAATATTACACTTAGACAAAACTGACAAGAACTAGAAAGAAAAGTATCAGTCCAAGTAACTGGTGGAGTCAAGTACTAGATTCAAACAAACAAAAAAAGAAAAAAATGACCACCCAAGGTCAGGCGCAGGCCCTGACGCTGCTAGATACTTGAACTCGAGCCCGTGGGCGAATCCCTAGTAATCCGCACAACATAGGGCCCGCCGAACAGGGCCCACAGGTCATGAGAGATAGCGATCGTCGTGTATAAGCGCTCAGGTAAGTATTCAGAGGAGTTCGACCAGTGAGCCTCGGCTGCGCTTATAAACAGGTCCGGAGCCCCCTCGACTAGCGAGGTGGGACTAAACATAGAGCTCATGTGCACGCCGCACTGCACAGCCGCGCGGACGAGCTATCTGGGCAGGAAAACGGCCCAATAGCCTGCATCTTTTACAAACACCCCACCAATAAGCCCAGTTAAACAAACCAGAGGGCGGGGCAAAGAAATATAAACTACAAAAAAAATGTTCGAAACTGAAAATATATGAATTCAAATACTAGTTTGCAGGCAATAACTTTAAATACGAAAATATAAATGAAAATAATTTTAGCTCTACACCACGGATGATGAAAAAAAGGAGAAAATATGATACAAAAACAATGAACCTCTAAAAAGAAGAGAACTTAATATCCTATCTGTTAATGTACATAATTTAAAAAACCGAAATTAAATATTACTTTCAAGTTCAACTACCAAAATGCAAAAAGTTCAAACATATAATGTTTGTCCATTATGCTAAATTTCTTATTTATATAAAATCGACAAGTTCAACTACTAAAATGCAAAAGTTCAAACATATAATGTTTGTCAATTATGCTAAATTTCTTATTTATATAAATTCTCACAAGTTAAACTACTAAAATAAAAGAAGTTCAAACATATAATGTTTGTCAATTATGCTAAATTTCTTATTTATATAAACTCTGACTACTTCAACTACTAAAATGCAAGAAGTTCAAATAGAATTTATTTGTCAGTTCTTCTAAATTTCTTATTTATATAAAATCTGTCCACACCTCAACAAACGATTTGGTCGTAAAATAATCAGTTCTTCTAAATTTCTTATTTATATAAAATCTGTCCACACCTCAACAAACGATTTGGTCGTAAAATAATCTCAATCCCCCAAGCCACCCAAAAAAACAAAAAAACTCAGTTCAAACATACATATGACATCAGTACTAAAAATGTAGGATCAGTCAGGCCACTCACACCACTGTGCCACCAAATTTCAAAACCGCACAATGTATGAAATTACATTTCAGTTCACACAACACTAAACCATAAGTGCACTAAAATGATAATACAAAAACTATAAAGGCCTAACTTAGGTTAGTACAGATGAAAATAAAATAAGTACCAGTTTTGAGCAACAAATCTATAAACTAGTCTATAACCCAGGGCACTGAAAAATGTTTTGAGATAAACTAGTTTATAAGACTTCAGTGCAAAAACAATACTTAACATCCACACGGAAAAAAATCACAAAACATACGTCACCTAAACAGTGCAAAATGCCATCATCACCACCCGTGAGACGTGCAAGTGGGATTTAGCAGATCATAAGTACAGCTTGACAAGACTAGTCAGTGCAGCAGTAAAAACCCTTTGACTTGGACGGTTGCTTCTTCCAGGCTACCACCCGTGCCACCCACTGAGCGGTTGCCACAAGAGACTGCAAACGGGGACCCCCATGACCACCACACCCATGCCCCCGACGAACCGCCTCCCACACATCCCCGTCGATGCACTACAAAATACCCCATTGTCTTCCATCTCTGCCTCATTCATAGAACCACCATTGCCGCTTCAATCTCCACTGCAGACAAACCAAAAACTTCTCTCTCCCAAGCGCACAGTCACTGGAGGAAGGCGCTGGCGGAGGAACCGACCGCCAAGCGTCCTCATGGCGAGCCATCAGACAAGAGCAGCAACCTGGTCGATGTTCAGGTCCCCAGCGAGAAGCACGAGTACACGGGAACCCTCACAGAGGTTGAGCTCCATGGCAAGGAGACGTTGGAGATCGTCTGCACCAGCGAACCAGACAAGGCGGACGAGGTGATGAGCAGGCTCGGGATGAAGGGCGGCGGCTTGTATCCGAGCTTCATCGGAGTTGATGTGGAGTACACCAGCGACGATGAACCTCCACAGATGGCGGCAGTCCTGCAGTTGTGCATCGAGAAACTCTGCTTGGTGTACCACATCGCAGCAGCCACAAAATGGTAACCCATACTACTGTTCATTCATATGTTGTACTAGTACTACTCACTAAAAACTTCATTAAACTTGTTTCCCAACTAGATGAACTACTATAGTTTGTGAAGTGGATGCACGAGTACATGTTTCTCAAGTTACATGCATTTCTGAAACTGTGAAGTGGATTGTTTCACCAGATTAGCATCTGAAAAAATGTTTATGGAATTCTGAACTTGATGCACCAAATTAATTTCTGAACTTGATGTGCTAGCATAGATTCTGGTGTTGATGCACTAGTATAGTTTATAGAATTGATGTATTAAAAGATGTTTGGTGAAGTGGTATAGGTCCATATCTTGATGCACATGTTTCTCAAATTAATTTCTGAACTTGATATAGAATTGATGCACAAAGATGTATGAAGCACTGGTATAGGTCTTTTATTCAACAAAAAATAAAACTAAACTTGAATCAAGTAGCACATATATCATTGAATCTGGTAAAATTATTCTTTAATTTGGTGAAGCATTTGGTGAAGCACTAAAGATAGCAAAAAAGAAAAATAACATGGTGTAGTTGAATTTAGTTTCAGGACTTTGTGTACTAGTTTCTGGACTACATTCATCCATGACTTATACTATATAAGCATCTACCTCAAGGATTATCACATTCAAAACCAAAAAGGAGAAGAATTAAATCTTCAAAAAAGAAGACTAATCATTAAGTGTGTGTCTCCCCCCTTGCAGGCCCAAGTGCCTCAAAGACTTCCTGCTGGAGGACAAATTGTACACATTTGTCGGTTTCAGCATTGGAGGTGACAAGCGGATGCTGAACAAGTCTGGTTTGGAGATCAACCCCAACAACTTCATTGACATGCAACGCAAGTGGAAAGATCCAAAGACCAGCAAATACTACGACTCCTTGGCCGATGTTGCAGGCGGCGTAATCCGCCCATTCTACAATGGCATGAAGAAGAAGATGGACAAGGGAGACCACAAACTATGGGGGACCAGCCTGCTGCCAGACAACCTCATCACGTACGCAGGAATAGATGTGTACGCCATGTACAAGTCATGGAAGACAATCGACAACATCGTGACAGGTGAAACTTGAAGGCTGCCACGCAGCACTAGTCATGGAGAAACAAAAATCACACATGGATATTTTCACAAAAAAACAAAAACAATGGCAGACTAGCTAAGGAAAACAGCAAATAGTAGACTTGGACGCCCAGTACAGCTTAGACATTTATGGTAGTACTATCACACTAAGAAATCAGTTTTTAGTTTCAGAAGAACACTAAAAAGACTAAGTTTCAGCCGAGGAGAACATTCACTACTAACAGCATCGTGCTAATAGTAGTTAGAAATTGACTGAGTACTGCAACAGGAAAAGCAAAGAACAATCAGTACGGATTTCCTAGTCACTAGCATGCTAGGGCTGAGAGTTCTGGTACACTTGAACAAACGGTACATTCATTCTACAAAATATAAAAAGGAACGGGAAGCTTCAGTTCACATTCCATAAAACATCGACACACTCAAGAATAACAGTAATAGTACAAATGAAATATCAGTACAACTTAGTCTATAAGGCAAGTACTATGATCATACAAAACATTGCCTTGAGAAGAACCACAGCCTAGAAAAAAGAAGGCCAAAACTAAATCAAAAGGATATCAGTTCGACCAAGGAGAAAAATCACAAGAAAACAAAACAGAAGCATCAGCCCACATTGACCAGTGACGCACTAGTTTCAAACAACACAAGAAAATAAAATGATCAAAGTACTAGCACAATTGAAATCTCAGTACAACTTAGTTTATTCGATAAGTCCTATGATGATAACAATTAATGCCTTGGGAAAGAAAGCCAAGACTCAACCAAATAGATTACAGTTCAAACAAGGACTAAAATTAACAAAAAACAAACAACAGAAGCATCAACCCACATTGACTAGTGAAGTAATTATGAACTTTATACGGCTGTCTGTTAAATGTAGCTAATTTAAACCAGTGCTTTAAATTTTACTATGAAGTTCAACTACTAAAATTAAAGAATTTCAAACAAAAACTTGGCTCTCAAATTTTGCTAAATTTCTTATACTTGAATAAAATCTGGCTAGAGATCACGTAGCAACTTGGTCGTAAATAATTTCAATCCCAAAAAAACTTCAGTTCTAATACATTATATGAAATCAGTTCTACATAACAAGGAAGTGTCACTCCACTCACGCTAGATCCACAAGTGCTATCGTGATACCAAATATTAAATGCCTTACGCTGAATGACATTACAATTCAGTACTAACAGAACTATACTATAAGTACAAGAAAAGAGGGTACACAAACTATAAAGGTCCAACCTAGGTTGGGACAGATGAAAATAAAATAAATCTCACTTGTCCAGCAACAACTCGTAATGAACTTGGAAAAAGGTTTTTTCAGTTCAACTAGTTTACAAGACTTCAGTACAAAATAAAGAACTTAACCAAAATCAATTCCCAATGAAACATACACAAGTGAAAACAGCTATTCAACCACACTATCATCATGGAAAAAAAGATTGTTAAACATTGTGCCACACTTAAACACAACACAAAATATACTAGTAATTACATAGTACTTGACAAGACATCCAAACACTACAATCAAAGCCTACAATGCTTTCAAGAGATATATCACACAACTATCCATTTCACTACGCAAATGATGACCATTTCTTCTATGCACCAGGAGCCGAAGCCTAAAACTCCTTAGGAAGCTCCGTCACTAGAAGCTGGTTATTCCGGTTGAACACAACTCTATACAGATCCTCAACATTCCAATCAACAATACGAGGCTGCAAAACAATAAAACAAATTATCAAAAATCATGACACATTAAAAAGAAGAATACACAATCAGCCAAACACAGAAAAGTGAAAAGCTCAACTAGAACCCACATCATTATCTCGAACGTTCCCAACGATCTTTTCACCATCATAGGATCCCGCATACTTCACAGTATAATGGCCACATTCATTCTCCCCTTGAAGTGGAACCTTCACAAACGTTGGTTTCTTTGCAAAAAGCTCCCATTTGGGCTGCTTGCTCGCATTGTACTGAGCATCACAATAAAAAGCATTCATTACTTGGACCATCATGGAGATCTGTAAAAAAAGAAAAGAAACCCACATTTCCAAGTCTCAGAAAAGTAGAAACAAAGATGCAGAAAAGTTAATCCAGTACAGATAATAAATGTCACACAAAATCTTCTCGTAGTCTTTATGATAGGTGTTCTTTGAAGGACGATGGTTCTTCGAATAAGGTAAAGAGTCAAGGATGTCCACGCTACTTCGGTACCGATTCATCACATATAAGGAAAAGTGGTTCACTTTATTATCCTTTGGTAAAACCATAGGCTTGAATAGAGGCATCATGATCTAAAAACAAATGACCAAAAAAGAGATATTAAATATTCAAAATAAAAAACCAGCATGACAACAAACAAATAAAACCAAAAATCAGCTAGTAGAACTCACATGGTCGGCAGTGAGAAAGTCTTCCTTTTCTTTGACATAGCTCTTGAAATCTCTCGCTGCACTCTCCACATTAAACACTTTATTTTCATCACCGTAAAACGTACAGTCAAGCACAACCTGCAAAAAGCCCAGAAAGAAATATTAAAACTCGTAAAACAATAGGCATTCTTGTTTAAGAGAAACAGACGATCTGATTGATTACCGTGATGAAATATGGACTTAGCAATACCCTTTTCCCAGCCACAAAATCAACATTTCTGTTGGAATATTTCTTCCAATCATCAATGAGGAAGTCCATTACATCACCCTCCATCATTTGCCCAGGTGCAAAAACTTCCCAGATGCGTTTCCCAGTGAAGCTGGTTACGCTACCATCGGGCTGAGATATCATTGAGAATGTATTCCTGTAGCACAGACAAGAACAAAAAGCAAGGGAAGCAAGATAAGGCATTCATAGAAGTTCAAGTTGTATAAAAAGTAACAGTTCATGTCATATTTATCTAGCAGTTACAAACAACAGAGGAAAAGAAGAGGAAACGTAATGAGAGATACTCACTCGGCATACTTCTCACATGCTTCATCGCTAAGCAACAGATTATACAACTTGTGAGCCTTGTCCAGGTGAGGGAATTTATGAGGGTGAAGCTGCTGCATAGGGAAGCAAACGTTTATAGGAGCTCTGGGTGCACGCTTCGTGCTTGTAACATTGCTAGAATCCAAAGCAGGATCCTTCCTAGCACCACCAGCTCCGCGGGCCACTATTCCAACAAGTGGCGATAAACCCTTGGCAGCAGCAGCGCTCCTGGCGACTCTTCCCATGCCAGCAATCTTGTCAAACGCATCATCATCGCTGTCTATCAATTCCACAATGGGATTCTTGGGTGTAGAGGGGCTCTCTGCACAAGCAGGCGTAGAACCTTTCAGAGCTCCCAACCACCCCTTAATAACACCAATCTTGTCTTTTCTGGAGAATGCCCCTGGCTAAGATCAATAGATACGCGCTCGAGCTCCGAGAACTATCTGCCAAAGATCATGTAGTCATGCTCATCAAGATCCAGCCACTCACCTGCAAAAATAAAAAAAATAAAAGACCGCATCAAGGGTAAATTTCAAATACATAATTCATGACAATACCAATCAAGAAGTACAAGCTGCAAAAAATTACAAAAGGTCATGCATTACATACAGGGTTCGATGCCAAACAAACCACGGAAGTCAACATCAAACACATGTTGCGCAGGTATACAGAAAAGTCTTCCTAATGTCAAGAATGTCTTTGTGGCTGTAATCGAACATTTCAATCACACCATCCTGCCGACAATGATAGGTCTTGCAGCTTTGTAGCATAAAGAATCCACAATCATGCCTGTTAACAAAAGAAAAAACAAAAGGGTACATCACAAATACGAAAATACAGGAACACCACCCTCCCAGCAACAAAAACAACTAATGAAAAAACACTAAAAACGGATACTCACGTGTTTTTCTGCTGCGGCACCCGCACAAACTCGCAAGAGAAACCATCAATATGCACCGGTGAGAACGGTTTGGCCCTGTCTACGCTGGACTCCCTCCAAAGCTTCTTTATGTTATCTGTCATATTCCTTAAGAATCTAACTGCATCACTCTAGGTTTCGTCATGAAGTGAATCAAGACACTCGAAACGACGGAACCTCAAATTCAGAACAATCAAGCACCAATGCGCAGATTCTTAGCTAGGCTTCATGGTAGCCGCAAATGATGGTGGATCAAAAGTAGGGAAAATAAGATGACAAAAAAGTCGCAGAGGAAAAATGAATTTAACAAATCATAATGAAACAAAAAATTCAGCCTCCAAACAATTAAATAATAGAGGGAAATTGGAATTCAGAAGTACAAACAAAAATCAGATAATCATAAGTTCTAATTGAGTAAGCAACCCACTACAAAAAATAAATGCTACTCAAGTTTATATTGCAACAAACATATCAGTTCAATTTCCTTGCGACAATAAGTTCAGCTTTAAAAAAAGAAGCACACATCATTCATAAGGGCAGGGGTAAAAGCAGGCTACTCAAGTTCATTCCCCCACCTCCCAAAATTGCAAGAAAACATGACAGTTCTAGTTCATGAGTACAAAAAGTTTAAGTTCACCTACTTGGTCAAAACCATCAGCCCCTGATCTTGTGAACCAATTTAGCACATTGGAATCAATATTTCCATCACGTATCTTGGTCTGTTGTACAAAAAGAACAACAATAGTTAGAAAATTGGAAAAACAAGTTATCATCCTATCTACAAAGCAAAATACTGACTGTCACCCATCTGGGAACTATCAACTTGTCTGTGTCCTGGTACTTCTGACATAGAGAATATAAAACAACGTCAGCATTGTCTGTGTTGAGTATGCCAGTGGGGACAAACGCTCTAGCAATAGAACCAACACCCGCATCACATTATTTTTTTTGAAACATCGGCTTGTAACTAGGAAAACACAAAAGATTAGATGAATTAAAACTACTGCAATAACAACAATAATCATATGAGAGAAAGAAAAAGAGACAAAAATGGCACGGGCAAAATCACAAAATAACCATTTCGTAGTGCGCAACCTCGTAACAACGAAGAAAAACAAATCAACCTTAACAACATTACCACTATCTGCTTGCAGAAAAAGAAGAAAAATAATAAGTTCAAGCACTACAAGTGAACATGTCCAAAATGCAAAAATTGAGAAGTACGCCTCATTTACAAGTCCTTACCTGCACTATCAGCGTTTGACGACGACGGTAGTTCCTGTGATGAGACCAATATGCCTCTAGTTTCAGGGTTTGACGATGGAAGATCTTGAGAGGACACCAATATCGATGTGTTTTCAGGGTCTGTAGAAAGAAAATCCTGGGACGACACGAGCGCCTCCTGCGTCAAGGGGCTAGAAGAAATCGACAGAAGTAAATCATCATCCTCGGATGGCACCTCCTCTACGCTAGAGGCATCTTGCAATGCATCACCGTAATCAAGACCTCCAGGCGGGAAATTCTCCAGTGGCAAATCTTCACAATCAGAAACATTTTCATTCCCAGCAATACCAACACCAGACGATTTGGCATCAAGTATGCTGGCAGCACCAACATCCTCATCAGCAACTTTGGTACCAACATCGCGCCCACTACTCAATGGAACACCACGAGCATCATCTCCACCACTAACGACAGCCTCACGCTCAACATCAGTCATCTAAAGAAATAAAATTTTAGAAAAGTGAATAATATGTGCAAAACTAACAATAAAAAATAAGCTAGCATGAGGTGCACAGAAAAACAAAACCTTAAAAGCATTCACAGCAACATCATCGATCTTGCTGCTGCTAACATTCAAAGGGACATCACCAACGGGCGAACAAGGCTCGTCGCCAACAACAGGACCCTGATTCATATGTAATGAAGCAAAAAAAAAACAATGCTATTATTAGCAACAATAAACACAAGGAATTAAACCACAGTAACAAAAAAGGTAGGTCTCACCTGCAAACTCTTAACGGTGTGGGATAGAAAAATGAACAAGCAAGGTACATTGGTGCGCATGAAAATTCAAGAAATATGTATAAACACAATAAAAATAAAAATAACCTTGCACTTGTCAGTAGATGGATCATTAACTCCACGGTGAACAGCAGCCTCAACATTATGACTGGTCTCCTGCATGAAAAGAAAAGTTAATAAACAGATGAAGATGAGGAAGTTCAACTACAATACTGACAGCAGAACAACATAGTAAACATTGCAAACACCAATGACTGACTCACATCAACAACAGGGTGCTCCAAGCCAACATCGTTCGTATGGTGATCTGAAACATTAGACTCGATACCATCACCAGCCTTGCTGTCAGTGGCAGCAGCCTCATCCTGCTCAATCTGCATGGAAGAAAAATTAATAAACAGATGAATATGAGAAAGTTAAGCTACAACACTGACAGCAGAAAAACATAGTAAACATTGCAAACACCGAGGACTGACTCACATCAACAACAGGGCGCTCCAAGCCAACATCATTCATTTCGTGATCAGAAACATTAGCCTTGATACCATCACCAGCCCTGCTGTCGGTGGCAGCAGCCCCATCCTGCTCAATCCGCCTGATAACAACATTTGCACTTTCTTCATATGGCTTGCAGCGAGAGTCTTGCATAGTTTTGAAATGCTTCATGTTGTTCAATAGATGAACCGAGCTCTGAACTAGATCAGCAGCACCGTCACGCATATCACCAATAAAAATTCTCTCCATCTCAATATAGTCCACTGCTTCCTCAACGTTAAATTGATGACCTTCAGGAAGGATACCGTTGATACACCTCAGACGCTCAACTGTCGTTGGGACCTTTTGCAGCTTAGAACACACATTACATAAAATATGCTCAACACGCTCCAACACAGAAACAACAACATCAATACCAAAACCCTGCCTTTGTGAAGTACTAGCATTACTAGGGCCAGGGGGAACATAACCAGCACCCTCAACACCACGTCCATCTCTCAACTCATCGTGCAGAGATGAAAACTTGGGAACCTGAGACGACGGCATCTCCAGGACTGGCTGTTTATACACTCGGAAAAAACAACCTCCTCTTGAGTTTTCCACTACAAACAAGGGGAAAAAGAGTTAATTAATCAATGCAACACACAGGGAAAAATAAAACATGATATTAATAGATTTAAATCAACAACACTATCAATCTTTATCTGTCAGTGCCAAATTGTTAGTATTTACCGACAGGATAGTTGAACAAAGATATTCAGTTCGACCACACATGAAACAACAGTACTAAAAATCGTACCTAAATCTCACAAAGCTTAAGAAATGACAAAATCTAAACAGGTAACTCTACAGGACACATGTTCACTCCAGCAAAAATAGCTATACCTAAATAAAAAAGGTCTGCAAGACACGAAAGAAATAAAACTCACCGGAAGTTCCCCAAAAACCCAAGTCTTCGGATCTGCATTGCCTTTTTTTATCAAATGTGCATCAACCAGATCAGAAGCTTGACAAGATCCATGAAACATGTGCGGGGGACTCGCATGTTAGGCTCCGCAGTCTTGCCACGGATAAGGCAGTCAAGGTACATTAGTACAGGCCCTATAACACAGCCTGTGATTGCCTTCCCCATGGTAACACCATCTTGGTACTTGACAACAGCCCTTCTAAGCTCATCAACAATCAGCTGACAATAATCCATATTAGCCATATCCTCAAAGACGAGACCCTCAAACATTGCTGCCTCTCTGGAAACACGCAGGGCGGCACCAAGCAGCACAACCTTCATAAACACAATAATGAAGAACGCTTTCAGAGCAAGTTCATCTTTGCTAGGATCCTTGATGAGCACCTTGAGCTTATACCTCAAATCATTTGTCTTGATATCTTTGTTCCTGCTAATGTCAAGTTCCCATCTTAACTTCATTAGGGCATCGTCATATCCGTCCTCTAACGGCCTTAGCGCAGAACGACCACCAGGAGGGAACCCAAATAATTGTTGTATACCATCGCTAGTGATGCGAAGCTTCTTATTAGCCTCACCCATGTCAAGAGTCGTCGTAATAGGATCTATCCTAAGGTACAAAGCTCCCATCAGAGGGCGGGAAATGTTAGACTTCACCCTCCAATTAAAGATAGAACCAAAACCAGATGCACGAACCCTAGCCACATGCCGACTCTCAAGAAATTTAGCACAAGCTTCAACCTCTCCCAACGAACAACGCACAGTTAAGTTCAATTTCCGTTGGTCACCTTCATCCAAGGCAACTTTTCCGGCATTGCCTCCCACCAGCTAGACTGGACTCATAACGCTAACAGGCTGTAAATGAAAATAAAGAAGCCGCACCTTAAATAAATGAATATAGAAAACAAAACAAGCATATGAAGGCAAGTAGAAAAAAGAAAAGATTGCACAAGTTCAACTCTTGAAACAACATCAGTACCACCCTCGATTGATGCAAACAATGACCAGCCTCGCCTTGCCAGGATACCAACCCAGACACAATTAAATCATTGCAAGTACAACTAGTTAGTCACATATAGTACAAAACACGTACCACTGCAAATTCATCTTCAGAATCTACTTCGATATAATCTTCTTCAGATACAACATCTTCAGCTTCGACAAGAGCACACTTCTTCACACCTTTGTTGACCTTCGCAGGATGAACTTTATGCTTATTATTTTCTTTCAACAAAGAGCGCTCTAGAAGAGGAGACGAACAAGGCTTCTTATTTGTGAAAACTCGTGGACTCCGACGAATAGGGGAGCCACCAAGTTTTCTTGGACCAATCTTCACAGCAACACTATCCCCATCAGCTTTGCTATTACAAGGTTGGGAACCAGCTTTCACACGAGGGCTACGCCTCTGTGTGCCATCAGGATTTCGATCTGACATCTTCCTATTCAAAACAACTTTCTTCTCCTTAACAGCATCACGAGTAAACACTTGCGTCAAACGAGTTTGCATCAGGTTTGTCTTCACAGGCATGTCACTTCCATGAGATCCAGCATCAACAGTTGAAAAGGCCGCGTCACCACCTTCATCACCTACACCTTCAGGAGCTTGAGCAATATCCCGATCACTTTGTTGAACATAGGCAGCCTTTTGATGCCATTCCAACTCCTTTCTCCTCTGGAAATCACACTTCTTCTTTCTTATCCTTTGATCCTCGAGCTGTAACTGCATAGGAACATCCTCAGCCTGAGTAACAGGCTCAGTGCCATCAACACTCTGGATCGAGTAATGCATAACCGCAAGCTGCCATCAACATCATCAACGTTAAGAGAATACATTCCATCATTAATATCTTTGACAACATCAGCAATGTCCTCAGGAGTACCATGGTTGGCATTAACTGCATAAACCAACAACATAAGCACGCACATATAAAATCAAAACATAATTAACATTGCAGAGACAAGATAAATAAAGCGCATAGCATCAGACACAAACAAAAGGAACAACTGATGTAGCTAAGCATATTTATGTATTCAAGGCTGGTAAAAAAGAGCAAATATAAGGGAAACACCAGCAATATGCGCAAGTTCTTCTAGAGGATTTGGTGTCTCAAAAAAAAACAGTCACAAGATCTTGAAAGGGTTCTGATTTTTCAGAATCAGGAGGCACTGGCACTCCAACATCTGCAACAACATCATAATTAGCAAAAAAATACATGAACAAGCAATCAGTTCAACTATATGAACACTACAAGTGCACCCAATAAAACAATATGAACCCACCACTGGCACAACAAACTTCAGAATGACAACTCTTTCAACATCATACTAGTTCTTCACTGACTACAACAACCTATTCAAATGCCAGGACAACAGTTCAAACTACAGATGGTGATCAGTACTACAACCTATATGCAGGTCACATCAACCGCCAAAACTATTCACACCACACATTCTAGGGCAAAATTAACATCTATCAAAATACATACAACTTATAAAGTCGATACGTCAACACCTATACAACCTAAAAACCAGATTTGTTAAAATATCATCCAAATTACAGGGAAAATCACCTGCGTTCAACTTGTCCGGACTGGATGATGTACCCATTGAGATCTACAGACCTAAAATCTGCCAAACCAGATTTGCAAGACACAAGAAAAAAAATTAGGGCTCTGACCTATTTCAGAAAGGAAGCACGCCATACAAAGCAAAACTCTTACCAGCAAACACAAAACCTACCACGGAATCGAGTATCACTGTCGCCAACCGCTCGTTCAAGAGCAAAGGAACCCTAGCGAATCCAGCCCGAGACAGCAAGAGAGCAATAGCCTAGAAATAGAGGGCAAATCTGTACATAAGAGGACGCAAGGGAAGTCAATCGCAGAGCAAAAGGAGCAAAACAGAGAACCAGACCTCCACTCCTCCGGTCCAACCCGCCGGTCGACGCTCCCGCGGCGAAACAGGAGAAGCAAATTCTCTGCGAGAAGAGGGGAACGAAGAAGTAATCGATTTGTAGAGGGGAGAGGAGCGGAATGGGGGAGAGCGGAGGTTAAAAGGTGAGTGGGAGAAAACCGACGGCTAAAGCCCAGAACCGTGGCGAAGCCCACTATCTCTGGGCAGTTACCAAAGATAATAGCAAAAATTCAATACAATAAAAAATTAAATGCAATAAAAAATTAATATAGAGCGAGAAAACAAACGGCTAAAGTACAAATAATAACTCACAACAGTACAATAAAATATATCAAAAAATACAAATGAAATAATAATTCATAACGGTGCTGGTTTTTCCCCTAAAAAAAGATAAGATAACGGGGGCAAGTCATGTTACGGACTCGCCTCCGCATGCGACGCCGCGGCACGCCGCGTCGTCGCCAGCTACGGCTCGTTCCTGGCTCGGCCTCGCCGGGATGGGGGAGGAGGGGTCGACCCCCCTCCCCCCGGCTCGGTCTCGCGCTAACGCGACAGTGCACTCATTTGACAGGCGCAGTGCGGTTATTATGTTTCCCCCCACCCCCACACGCACCCACACACCCCCTAAAGATACATAATGGGGGCAAGTCCATACAAGGAAGATGTGTCAGTACAACTATGCCCCTCGGTGCGGTACGGTGCGGGGGCAAGTCATGTTACGGACTCGCCTCCGCATGCGACTCCGCGACACATTGCATCGTCGCCTGCTACGGCTCGTTCCTTGCTCGGCCTCGCCGGGATGGGGGAGGCGGGTCCCTCCCCCATCCCCCCGGCTCGGCCTCGCGCTAACGCGGCAGTGCGCTTGTTTGACAGGAACAGTGCAGTTATTCTATCCCCCCCACACGCACCCACACACCCCTAAAGATAGATAATGGGGGCAAGTCCATGCAAGGAAAATGTGTCAGTACAACTATGCCCCTAGGTGCGATGCGGGGGCAAGTCATGTTATGGACTCGCCTCCGCATGCGACGCCGCGGCACGCCGCGTCGTCGCCTGGTACGGCTCGTTCCTGGTGTCGGTGTCAAAATCGACGGATCTTGGGTAGGAGGTCCCGAACTGTGCGTCTAAGGCGGATGGTAATAGGAGGTGGGGAACACAATGTTTACCCAGGTTCGGGCCCTCTCGATGGAGGTAATACCCTACTCCCTGCTTGATTGATCTTGATGATATGAGTATTACAAGAGTTGATCTACCACGAGATCGTAGAGGCTAAACCCTAGAAGCTAGCCTATGATTATCATTGTTGTTTTTTGTCCTACGGACCAAACCCTCCGGTTTATATAGACACGGAGGGGGCTAGGGTTACACAGAGTCAGTTACAAGGGAGGAGATTTACATTTCCGAATTGCCAAGCTTGCCTTCCACGCAAAGGAGACTCCCACCCGGACACGGGACGAAGTCTTCAATCTTGTATCTTCATAGTCCAACAGTCCGGCCAAAGTATATAGTTCGGCTGTCCGAGGACTCCCTAATCCAGTACTCCCTCATTTGCGCCTGAACCAGGCTTCAATGACGACGAGTCCGACGTGCAGCTTGTCTTCGGCATTGCAAGGCGGGTTCCTCCTCCGAATACTCCATAGAAGATTTTGAACACAAGGATCATGTCCGGCTCTGCAAAACGAATTCCACATTCCACCATAGAGAGTACAATATCCCACAAATCTAATCTGCTGACAAATTTCATAGCGTGACATCACGCCACGGCCCGGTCATTATTCAAACCGTTTTTCTCAACCAGCTATGCACATTTTGCGAGGCGGTTTTCTTGGCACGTCTTGTCGAAGCAGAGATCGTGTCCCCTTATCACGGGATTCTCATCAATACGAGTGTGGGTAACCCAACTGCGCCATTAATCACGGCGCTTGGGGAATAAGCGAGTTTACCAGGCAAGTGGGGAGGCGCAGAATCCCTGCTGCCTTCATAAGGGGATAAGGACTCCCTTTTGCACCCACGCTTTCTTCTTCCCGATCCATTCCCCTTTGCTCGAGCTCCAGCCCCCGAGCGTTCGTCTTCTCCGCCAAAGTTCTTCCGAAAATGTCTGGATCCGGAGCAGGAGGCAAGTGGATGGCCTCTACCGTCCGGGAGAAGGATATCAAAAAGCTTCGGGAGGCCGGGTACCTGGCCAAGAAAATCAGCCACCGTCTCCCGACGGCGGGACAGATCGTCCCTACTCCGGAATCCCACGAGAGGGTTGTATTCCTCCCTCATTTTGTCCGTGGGCTAGGGTTTCCCCTTCACCCGTTCGTTCGTGGCATGATGTATTATTATGGGATCGATTTTCATGATCTATCCCCCAATTCCTTCCTCAACATCTTGACATTCATCGTCGTGTGCGAGGCTTTTCTCCGCATCTCGCCACACTTCGTCTTATGGCTGAAGATCTTTAATGTGAAGCCCAAGGCAGTGAGCGGCGAGCACACCGAGTGCGGGGGCGCTATGGTGAGAAAGATGCCCAACGTCACATGGCCAACAGGTACTTTTAATGATTCCTTCAAAGAGTGGCAACAGTAGTGGTTTTACATCACTGAGCCACGCGACACGGAAATGGCCGCTGCTCCCGAGTGTCGGTGTCAAAACCGGCGGATCTCGGGTAGGGGGCCCCGATCTGTGTGTCTTAGGCTGATGGTAACAGAAAGCAAGGGACACAATGTTTACCCAGGTTCGGGCCCTCTCGATGGAGGTAAAACCCTACTTCCTGCTTGATTAATATTGATGATACGAGTAGTACAAGAGTAGATCTACCACAAGATCGTAGAGGCTAAACCCTAGAAGCTAGCCTATGATGATTATGATTGTGATCGTGATCAGCCTTCTAAGGACCAACCTCTCCGGTTTATATAGACACTAGAGAGGGCTAGGGTTTTCATGGAGTCGGTTACAAGGAAGGAAACATAATATCCGGATCACCAAGCTTGTCTTCCACACAAATGAGAGTCCCACCCGGACACGGGACGGAGTCTTGAGTCTTGTATCTTCACGCTCCAATAGTCCGGACGAAGTATATATAGTCCGGCTGTCCGGATACCCCCAATCCAGGACTCCCTCAGTAGCCCCTGAACCAGGCTTCAACGACGATGAGTCCAGCTCGCAGTCTTGTCTTCGACATTGCAAGGCGGGTTCCTTTCTCCGAATACGCCAAAGTAATTATCGAACACTTAAATCGTGTCCGAATCTGCAAAAATGATCTTCACATACCATTGTAGAGAGAATGATATTTCACCAATGCAATCTGCTGACAACTTTTTAGACAACGTGACATGTCATTACGGTCGGGTCATTATTCGTACCGTTTTCCCACAACCAGCCACAACGCATATCGCGAGGCAGTTTCCTTGACACGTCTTGTCAAAGCAGAGATCGTGTCCCCTTATCACGCGATTCTCATCAATACGGGTATGGGTAATCCCACTGCACCATCAATCGTGGCGCTTGGGAAGTAAGCGATTCTCATCGGGCAAGTGGGGAGGCGCACCGCTTTCGTCGCCTCTATAAAGGGACAAGGGTTCCCCATTTTTACCCACGCCTTCTTCCTCCTTTGCTCATCCTTGCCCCCTCGAGCTCCAGCGCCCTAGCCCAAGTCTTCTCCGACAGCTAAACATGTACGGAGCAGGAGGCAAGTGGGTGGCCTCCACCGTGAAGGAGAAGCATATCGCAAATCTTCGGGCGGCCGGATACTTGGCCGCAGACATTGCGCACCGGCTACCGGACGCCGGGCAGGTCATTCCAACTCCGGAACCTCATGAGAGGGTCGTGTTTGTCACCCACTTTGTCCATGGACTGGGATTTCCACTTCATCCCTTCGTCCGTGGGCTCATGTTCTACTATGGGCTAGATTTCCATGATCTAGCCCCAAATTTCGTCCTCAACATCTCGGCGTTTATCGTCGTGTGCGAGGCCTTCCTCCGCATCAAGCCTCACTTTGGCTTGTGGCTACAAATCTTCTGCGTGAAGCCGAAGATCGTGAGCGGCCAGCAAGCGGAGTGCGGAGGGGCCATGGTGGGCAAGATGCCTAACGTCACCTGGCTTGATGGCTCCTTCACAGAGACCGTGAAAGGGTGACAATCTGGGTGGTTCTACATCACCGAGCCGCGCGGCGCCAACTGGGCGGCGGCCCCCGAATTCAGATCTGAAACCCCCATGCGGCTCACCTCCTGGGAAAGGATGGGCCTGGCCTGGGGCGAACCAGCAGAGCTGGCCGGACTCCAGAACTGCATCAAGAATATGAAGGACAAGAACATCAAGCTTGTCAACTTGTCCGCCGGGTTCTTCCGTGCCAAAGACGGGTATTTAATCTGTGGGAGTTCGTCCCGGCCGAACACCAGATGCTTCAAAAGCTCTACGGCATGACGCTCAAAGACGCATGGAAGGCGCTGTTCAAGGCCTCCGATCCGAATTACCTCCTCCCACATCAGAGGACTGTGGACTTCATGCCACACGCCCCCCCCCCCGGTCCGGTGAGTTTTCTGACTACCTCTGGATTCAGTTTTTCCCAATAAATTCGTGGGGAAGTCTTAAGTCATCGTGTGTATTTGACCAGGATTATGTGGAGACAGCGGAGCGGATTGACTGTCCGGCTCCGCTGCCGGAAGGTCCAGCTGATGCTCTCCTGACGGAGATGCTAGTCCCGGCGCCCTACAAGGCACCGGAGAAGAGGGCCGAAAAGAAGGCCCCGGGGACCAGGAAGGGTCTCCGGCGCAAGGTCGTACGGAACGCCTCGTCCGAAGACGACGAGGCACACTCCTCCCACGAAGGGGAGGAAGAAGAGGAAGGGGCCGCCCCATCCGGAGAGAATGGGGGGCCTGAGAAGGCGGACCAGGGGGCCGGGAAAGGCCCCCGGCGCAAGGTCGTCATACCCTCGTCGTCCGACGATGATGAGGCAGATTCCTCCCGTGGAGGCGGGGGGAAACAAGAAGAAACTCTGCCTCCCCGTACTGGGGGGGGGGGAGAAAAAGAGGAAAGCCGCCCCGGAGGGGGAGGCTGGGACGTCCAAGAAGGGAAAGGCATCCTTTCCGGACTACTCCACCACTGTGACGCCCGGATAATTAAGTTACATTAACCTCACCCTAATGTGCCTTGTCATCATGTTTTGAAGCCATTTTGCCACTTAATGAAAACCGAGTCAAATTTAAATTTGAACTAACAAGTCAAATTATTATTTCTTCAACCTGTAAAATAAAAATGTTTGCATTACTCCATAAATTCCCCTGATAATTTATCATGAAGAAACCAACTTAATCTGGTTAACCCAATCAACCCCAATAACCTTTAAACAGGTCTGATAGCATCTAGTTTGGCCATTTTAAATCCTAAAAGTAAATGCGATTTCCAAATAATGCGAGACTTGTTGTGTGGCCTCAAAATATTACCTAGTATTGTGTGTGTCAAGTTTGATGACTAAATAAATTCATTTGCTAGGCGAAGTAGATAAAACAGAATATATAAAAAAAGAGGGGCAAAAACAGAAAAGGAAATGAAAAAAAAACGAAAAGCTACATTGTGCCTTGTAGCCCAATACTATAGTGCAGGCCCAAGCCCACCACGGCCTTTTCCTCCTCCTCTGTACAGAGAGGAGGCAGTGCCCGTGCGTGGCGTGCATCCACGCCCGCCATGGCCTCGTCTGTTGCCGTGTCGATCATCCACCGCACCCCGAGGTGTATAAAGCCTTCCCGACGCATCGACAAACCCTAGGCCAACCATTCTTCCTCTCGCCGCCCTTTCTTTTTCTTCATCGTCCGAAGGCGGTCGCCGCCACCTCGCCGATCCCGCTGCCACCGGACTCCCTCGTCGCTGCAACAAGCCCAGAGCTCCGCAGATGTACGCCTCGCCCTCACGCACCACCGTTCGAGCTGGAGGGGACGACATCGCAGGGATCGACTTCATCTACTTCCTTCGGTCATCGGCGTTCATCGCCAAATCTTGCTACCCCTGCTGCTCCTAAGCTACTCACCGAGCCTCCTTGTGCTCCCTAGGTGAGCTTCGTGTCAGCCCCCTCTATTCCCCGCTCATTTTCATCGCCTCGTCGCTGTCCCGTCGTGACCGAGATCTCCTCGCCATCGGGCTTGGCGTAGCCGTGACCACAGCCACAATGGCTCGCCACTGAGCACACTGACATACTCAGCGCATCACCGCGGAGCCCCCATGCCTGTAGTCCCTCTTGCCGTGCTCCATAGCGCCGCGCATGAGCTTGCCCGAACTCCGGCAGCCGCCCCAGTCGTTGCTGCCGTCGATTTAGATCGCCTCCTCCTCCGTCGTATGCTCTGTTGGATGCGCGCGAGACTCAACCTTCGAACGCAACAAACTGCACACAATTTGACCACCGGAGCGCCGTTACCGAGCCCGCCGCCTAGCGCCGCTCCCCGCCGGCCAGCACGTTCGCCGCAGGCCGCTCGCGCCCTGGTTTCGCATGCTCTCTGCCGCCCGCTGCATCATGCTACGCTGCCGGGCGCCTGTCCGCTCACGCCATGGCCGCCCTCGACCCTTGTGCTCCCAGATCCTCACAGACAGCCTGGCAAGACACCTACAGCCACCCGTGCGCTTGCGTGCGGCAGCTTGTCTGGCGGTTGGGCCTCTTCATTGTCTTGGCGCTTGTAGCCGCCGCTGCCGTGGGCCCCTATTGCTCCTGCTGCTGTTGTTTGACACTGAATCCTGCTGCTTCCTTCTTGATTAAGCTAGGTGTCGATTTATTCAGTTTCACAAGATAAGCATGCACCGTACATGCAAGTCTTTGCTTTGTGCATGTAGTAGCTAGTGTCGCGTGTTAGCTCCCTTGGGATAGTGTGGCCATTAGCTCAAACGTGGCTGGTAGATTAGGAAGAATCTCTTGTCAGAACGACATGGCGCTGCGATTAGTAGCATGCAACACAAAGTACTCTCTCACAGTTCTTGATTCTGAGGCGTCGAGAGAGGCGAGACACCGATAGCAACTACAATCGCCTCTGCGCCGCGCGCCGTGCACGCTCGTCTGCGCGCCCGCTGCAATGGTCATGCCCGCACCCGCTACGCCCCGGCGCCCGACCTTCGTGTGGCGCTGCGCAAGACAACTGACGCTGGGCTGGCCCTTGTGCCTCTGCCGTGCCCCCAACCAGCCAATTAAGGGGCTAATCCCCTATTAGCCCATAATACCCTCATGTTTAGTTTATTTGGTTTAACTGATTAGTTTGTCTAGACCTTGTGACATGTGGACCCTACTATAAATTAAAATGATCAGACAAGTTAAAATTGCTTAAGCCTATGACACGCGGGACCCATGCACTATTCACTGATTGACCTAGTCAACACTGACTATGATGTTGACTTTGACCTGCCCCCACATGTCATTGACTGTGGCTGGCACTACACTAGCTGACAAGAGTAATTTTACTGTTTTATTTTCGAAATAATAATAAACCCAGAAATTCTAGGATATTGTTAAAACTTTAGAAAATCATATCTTTTAATCCGTAACTCGGATGAAAATACTTTCTACATGAAAGTTGCTCAGAACGGCGAGACGATTCCGGATACGCAACCCGTTTGTCCTCCACACCCCCCTAACCTATTGAACTCGCAACTTTCCCCCTCCGGCTCCTCTGCCCGAAAACACGAAACACCGGGAATACTTTCCCGGATGTTTCCCCCCTTCACCGGTATCACCACATACCGCGTTAGGGCACGCCTAGCATCACGCTTTGCTTTTTCATGCAACGACATGCATCTGTTTGCTTAAGTATTCATTGTTTATTCCCCCTCTTCTTCCGCTAGACACCGAGACCGACGCTGCTGCTGCCCAGTACGACTACGGAGTTGACGACCCCTCTCTCTTGCCAGAGCAACCAGGCAAGCCCCCCCCCCTTGATCACCAGATATCGCCTACTCTTCTCTATACTGCTTGCATTAGAGCAGTGTAGCATGTTACTGCCTTCAGATACTCGGAGTATACTGCTGCATAGCCTGTCCTTGTTACTACTATTGTTACCTTACCTGCAATCCTATATGCTTAGTATAGGATGCTAGCACTTTCATCTGTGGCCCTACATTCTTGTCCGTCTGCCGTGCTATACTATCGGGCCGTGATCACTCGGGAGGTGATCATGGGTATATACTATATACTTTATACATGATACATGTGGAGACTAAAGTCGGGTCGGCTGGTGGAGCACCCGCGAGTGGATCTTTGTGGCGGAGCGACAGGGCAGGTTGAGACCGCCTAGGAGAGAGGTGGGCCTGGCCCTGTTCGGCGTTCACGGATACTTAACACGCATAACGAGATCTTGGTATTTGATCTGAGTTGGCTACGAGCTTATACGCACTAACCAACTACGTGGGAAAGATATGGGCACTCGGCGTCGTGGTATCACCGAAGCACTTCGACGTCAACGACGGAGCGGCCTAGCGCGGATTGGACTGAACGCCACTAGGCTAGGGTCTGCTTCCGCCGCCCACGCAACATGCAGTGTGCTCGAGGCGATGGGCCCGGACCCTGCGCGCGCTTAGGTTTAGACCGGCGTCTGACCTCTCTGTTGTGTCTAGGTGGGGCTGCGGCGTGTTGATCTTCCGCGCGGGCATGACCCAGAAAGTGTGTCCGGCCAAATGGGATCAAACGTGTTGGGTAAGTTGGTGCACCCTGAAGGAAGTTAATCTATTGAATAGCCGTGATCTTGATAATGGACGACTTGGAGTTGTACCTTGAGCTTATGACAACTAGAACTGGTTACTTAATAAAACACACCCTTCCAAGTGCGGATATAACGGTGGTCGCTCTCTCGGGGGATATGAGGAGGGATCGCTGGGTAGGATTATTGCTATGTGATGCTACTTGGAGGACTTGGTCTACTCTACGCTACATGCTGCAAGGCGGAGGCTACGAAGCGTAGTCTTGACGGGATTAGCTACCCCCTCTTATTCTCGCATTCTGCAGTTCAGTCCATGATATGGCCCTTTACACATATATCCATGCATATGTAGTGTAGCTCCTTGCTTGCAGTACTTTGGATGAGTACTCACGGTTGCCTTGTTCCCCTTTTCCCCTATCTCTACTCGATTGTCTGCAACTGATGATGGAGCCCAGGGCCGACGCCACCATCGATGGCGACTACTACCCGGAGGTGCCTACTACTACGTGCCCGGGGCGGCGACCGAGAGTAGTTAGGAGGATCGAGCGGGAGGCATGCGCCTCTTCGATTTGTATCCCGCTTTGTGCTAGCCATCTTATGGCAACTTGTTTAACTTATGTCGTTCAGATATTGTTGCTTCCGCTGACTTCGTCTATGATCGAGCACTTGTATTCGAGCCCTCGAGGCCCCTGGCTTGTATTATGATGCTCGTATGACTTATTTATGTTTTAGAGTTGTGTTGTGATATCTTCCGTGAGTCCACGATCTTGATCGTACACATTTGCGTGCATGATTAGTGTACGATTGAATCGGGGGCGTCAAACCACGACGCCCGATAGCGAGGAGGGTGGTTGCCCATGGGAAGCCCTAGCACGGTCGTAAGTATCCGCACTCTATCGTGATTTTGCTTCATAGGCTTGTTATAACGCCAACATGTATCTGATCCGGCCGGGGTCCATCCCGAGGTATCGTCTTCGGATGGGTCCTTGAGTGTTTCAACGATGAACTCGCTCCCGACGGCCACTACTCCCCAGCCTGTGGATGACACGGAAGTGTTGTCCCAAAGGCTCCCAGAGTGGGGGGAGGTGACTCTGGAGGCGCCCCAAGGCAGAATTCCAGACGTCGGACACGCGGTGTTCAAGATCCCCGCAGATCGTGTTGATGAGAGCCGCAGTAAGCCGCGCTCTCAGCCGAGTACTGTTCCGGGACCTCCAATGGTTCCGGACTTAGGCGAGCAGCCCCTCGTTAGGGAGGGCGAGCCGTCCGTGCTGAGGACTTCCGTTACACCCGAGGCGTCGGATTGTCTGCTGGAAGCGCTTTGCGGTGCTTCCATGGATGAAGAGCATCGTACTCTTATGAGTGCGGTGATTCAGAAGGTTTTGTCCGCCAAGAGCGCACTAACCGAAGCTTTCACCAGCCGCCTGACAGGCTTTGAGGTAAGTAATAAAAATGTGTGAAATTACCACCTGATCCGGAGGCCCTTTGCGGCTTATGTCCTAGCCCAAGAAGGGCCTGAACTGGTCTTTGTCCGACAAACTGTCGGTGCTCCAGACGCGCGTCAAGGATATGCAATACAATAATATCGAACTTGTCAATGTAGTCCAGGTGATGTTAGTTTGCCGGATCCTTCCATGTCAACACCGGACTTGCAATCTATGGGAATTCGATCCGGCTAAGCACCAGACCCTGCGAGAGCTCTTCGGCTCCTCGCACAAGACATCTGGAAGCTTCTTTTCAAGTCCGGCAAATCATGGCCGGACTCAACCGAGGACCGAGGGTACCAACTGTCCCGCCCTGCAAGCTCGGTAAGTCATTATACGTTTTATCCAAATAACCCAAGGGAAATGCTTAATGTGTTTTCCATAACTCCCCTAGGGCTGGACGAAGAAGGCAGAGCGTATCCACTGTGCGGCCCAGCTGCCCGAAGAACCGGCCGGCCCACTTCTGACGAAGATGCTCGTCCCGGCGCCTTACAAGGCACCAAAGAAGAAGGCCGAGAAGGAGGCCAAAAAGACCCGGGGCGGCCTTCATCGCCGCGGCACTTCGGACACAACATCCGAAGGTTCCAAAGCCCGTTCTGCCTCTGAAGAGGAGGAGGAGGAGGAGGAAGATGAATCCCCAGCGTGGGGGGGGGGAAAGAAGAGGATGGCCTCAATGCACTTGTAGGACGAGTCGCCTAAAAGGGGAAAAACTCCTCTTCCGGAGGAGTCCACTACCGCTGCCGACAGCAGCCCGGAGTGGGATCCCAGGGCCCAGCCCCTGGTGAACTCATGAGTATACAAAATCCGAACACGTTTATGCATCCAAACTCATCATGGAATAATATCTTAACCTGAGCTATACTTTTTGTAGTCCGGCGAGGTCCCGCACCGAACAATCCTCGTCAGAGGATTTGCTGCGCTCGGATGCTATGTTCGGTGTGGGTCCTTCTGGGACGAAACCTCGGTATGTGAGTAACACCGAGGTTTCGTCCCAGAAGGACCCAGCCCAAGGAGGGGCGGAAAAGATCGTGAAGACGGCGCCTAGAGGTCAAACTTCAGGGGCCGGAGACATGGGGGAGAAGATTCCCATGGGAGTCGACGGTGCAGGCCATCTTGAATTCGGCCCCCAGCCGGACGCAATTCCGGAGACCAGTACGGCTCCAGAATCAAGCAGGCGGCCTCCCTCGGCTGGAGGGGGTGTGCCTGTTCCACCGGCAACCTGTGTCCAACCAGAGGTGCCGGATGCTTTGTTGGCGGCGCTGAAGAGCGCCTCCTTCGTCGATGAACACCGTGCCCTTGTGGGTGCGGTGATTGAGAAGATTCAGTCTGCTGAGAGTGGACTGAATGAAGCCTGTATCAGCCTTATAAGAGGCTTTGAGGTATGTTTTATGAGGTTTCGAAGAGTGTCATAGTATGGATAGTAGCCCCAGATACACTGTTCGGTGAAAGAAAGAACCGGACAGAGGATCAAATTTATGTTCATAGGAAGACTCTGTTGATGACATCTATCACTCTTGTTTTATAAGCAGGCGTCTGTAGCAACTGCTGCCTCTCATATTGTGGAGGTCTCCGGAATGAATCAAAGTCTGGAGCGGGCCCAAGAAGAACTTGGCCAGTTGAAAAGGCAGTTAGAAGATAAACAAGGTAAGCACAAGCCCTGTTCGCGTTCATTGCGAACGAATTTCCAGTATGATAAAATATGTTTCATGATTTGCGCTAGGGACGATGACAGAAGTCGAGGATCTTAAGAAGGCTGTGGCCGAGGCCGAGAAAAAGGCAGCCGCAGAGCAGGCTCTTCGTGAGAAGCATGAGGCCAGGGTTATTGAAGCTGAGCAGGAGCTTCAAGAGGCCATGAAGAAATGCGAGACCTTGGAGCATAGTTTAATGGAAAAAGAATCCAAACTCACCAGGGCTAACCAGGCCGCGCGCAATGCTCGGGGGGAAACCCAAGGCGCCCTGTAGGAGATCCAAGAGGCGAGGAAGATCGCGGCGGGTAAGGCTTTTTTCCATGTGAAGCAAGTATTTGAGGAGAAAATCATGTTTCTAATTTTGAGTTCGAATTTCTCCACGGGTATTTGCAGAGCTGCCCCGCAGCATATCGGACGCCGCCCAATTCTACCGAGCCAAAGAAAGGAACACTGCGGATAAGCTCTTCTGGTCGCAGTATCTGGCACCGAATTATCCGGTGCCTTTTGCCGATCAACTGAAATAGCTGATCGAACTGCATAGGGCGGCCGAACTAGCCATGAAGGATTTGATTATTCGGCTATGGCCCGCCGAGCCAATTCCAAGTAGCTACTTCGGGCTCGTGAAGCGGCTTGTAAGTGCCTGCCCTTGACTTGACGTCATCAAGCGGTCGGTCTGCATAGAGGGTGCACGAATGGCCTTCGCCCATGCAAAGGTGCACTGGGGGAAGATCGATGCTGAAAAGCTGATGACCGAGGGACCGCCAGAGGGGAAGGAGCACCGCAAGCCCGAATTATATTATGAATGTGTCCAGAAAGGATCCTACCTTGCGATGGAGCAGTGCACCAAGGACGTTATATTTCCATGAATAAAATCATGTTGTCCTTTGTAATGTTGAACAAGGTCATTTCTATTATTTATTGCCTGTTATATAGAAGTTTATCCTCCTGCGTGGCTGTTTTATATATTGATCCCAAGAGTTGGCCTGTCGTCGGCTTCTGCCCCCACGTAGGAAGTACGGGGGTGTTCGGGATAAACCTGCTCACTCTTTACCCCAGTTTTGGGTCCTTCGAAGGAGGTGTTCAACACAATGAACCAGGCAATTAGACTATAGGGCTTTATCACTCTCACTTAGCCATAGGAGCTTTAGAAAAGGAAGGTAGGCGCAGCCCCTGGTGTTCGGAAGACCGCACGAGGGGCTCTATAAGCACCTGATCGGAAGTAAAGCCAGTCCATCGCACGCTGCATTGGTTATGGCATAATGTGGGAGGAATCCTTAAAGATTTTACAACCTCTCGAACAGCTGACCAGCTCTCGCAGTATCATGACAGTCAGTTTTCGGCTTTCTCTACTGAGGTGCTCGTCGGTAAGAACCGCGACACAATCGCAGTAGTTCTCCCTATGCCGCCTTAGCCGATCTAGCAGAACGTAAGGCAGCAAAACATGGGAGCCGGGCAAACCCAACATATGACCCAAGACATGATTTGGAGCTGATGCATATAATGTTATAAGTTCGGGGTGCCGAACTTCCATGAAGGTGTTCGGACTTTATTGCTGTATTATGGGTAAAACGAAGCCCCTGGCATATTTAAGGCATATCGCGGTGTACGGATGCCACTGCTGAGACCAGGGGGAAGCAGTGTGCGGATCCGGAGTATAGTCGGATGGTCATTGTGGGGAATATCTAAGGATTCCCTTGCGCGTTCGAGTTGCTTCCGTATCGCCAGTCCTGGTCTACGCAAGGGCGAACCTACAAAGAAAATGTAAGAAATGTTTTTGTGCCGCAGAGTGGTTGAGCCGCGGTATGTGGCATGTCCTGGCCTTTGCCTGAATGTTTAATTGAGCTCTGGATGAGCCGGGCTATCCTACCGCGAAGTAGTTCGGAGTCCTTTGGCAGTGTCTGGGAGCCGGGCCGTCGACTCGAGGTTCGATTCAAAGGTGCCACTCGTTGCATCCGGTTCGGGTTGGTAGTGTGGGTAGCGTTTACCATGTTCAGCGTTTGTATTTGCGCGGGAAATTTCTTTTGCCCTCCTGTATTCAATGATCTGGGCTCCTCGTCGCCATCATCGCTTTGAGACCCCTTATCTTTGTTTTTGGCGCCTGACCTCCCGGCTTGTTTGACGACCCAGCATTCTCCGTTGGTATGATTGGCTGGTGTTCCTAGGGTGCCCTGAATTTGGCATGGACGGTCGAGTATGCGGTCCAGACTGGACGAACCCGAATTGTCATTTTTTAATGGCCCTTTCCGCTGACCGGACTTAAAGCCACTAAATCCGGCATTGACTGCCATATCTTCGGCGTTTTCACCATTTTTGCGGCGCTTGTATTTGTTGCGTCGGGGTTTGCCGTTTCTATATCTGGCCTCTGATGTGCCAGGGTTGCTTGCTGTGTTGTTGCTACGGGCCAACAAGCTATCCTCGCCCGCGCAAAAGCGGGTCATGAGTGTCGTGAGGGCTGCCATGGATTTGGGCTTCTCTTGGCCAAGATGTCGGGCGAGCCACTCATCACGGATGTTATGTTTAAAGGTCGCTAGGGCTTCGGCATCCGGACAGTCGACAATTTGGTTCTTTTTAGTTAGGAACCGAGTCCAGAATTTCCTGGCTGACTCTCCGGGCTATTGTGTTATGTGACTTAAAGCATCAAGATCCGGTGGTCGCACATAAGTGCCCCGAAGTTGTCCAGAATGCGCTCGCCAGTTCTCCCAACTTCCGATGGAGTTTGCCGGCAAGCTGTTCAGCCAATGTCGAGCCGGCCCTTTGAGTTTTACCGGGAGATACTTGATGGCGTGTAGATCATCCCCGCGGGCCATGTGAATGTGGAGGAAGAAATCCTCTATCCATACCGCGGGGTCTGTAGTACCATCATATGATTCAATGTTCACGGGTTTAAACCCTTCTAGGAATTCATGATCCATTACTTCATCAGTGAAGCATAGGGGGTGTGCGGCACCTCTGTGCCGGGCTATATCACGACGCAGTTCATACGAGTCTTGTCTGCTGTATTCGGCCCGGCCGGATTTGCTTTTAGTATATCCGGCATGACGGTCGTCGTCACACGTTGGGGCGCGCCCCCATGATCCGAAGACCAATCTTTTATGTCTTGCTTTGTTTTCCAATACGTCTCTCAGGTCCTGCGTTTTGCCCCAGGCCTTGGTGTTTTTGTTTGACTGGCGACAGTGTGCGGGCTGGACTTTGGACTGATATGCCGCTTTGTCTCAGCCACGGGGTGGCCGGTCAGCCGCATCATATGCTGGTAGTGTAGGCTTTAATGCTTCCTCTTCGATTTGGGATAGCAACCTGCACTTTGGGTAACTTTTGGTTGGGCGTTCGAGTTCGTATTCCTCGGCTACCAGGACCTCGGTCCATCTATCTGCTAGCAGATCTCGATCAGCCTGAAGCTGCTACTTCTTTTTCTTTTGGCTTTTTACTGTGGCTGTAAGCAGGCGCTTGAAGCGCTCCTGCTCGACGGGATCCTTAGGCACGATAAATTCTTCGTTGCCGAGGCTCACCTCATCTTCGGAGAGGGACATGTAAGGGTCATCCTCTGATTCTCCGTCTGTCGCCCGTTCCTTAGGGCTAGCTTGCGCATCCTCCCGCTCGAAGCCTGGCTGGAGGGGATTATCTTCGTCTTCGGCACTATCCGCAGCGTTATTGTCTCTTGTGCCGGTATTGCTGCTTTTGCTATGGCGGGGCTTAGAGCGGCGCCGATGAAGCCGGTGCTTAGGTTGCTTCTCGAGGGGATTATCCTCCGTTGCGTTATTGCCATTGCTTTCTTTGGGGGTGTCCACCATATATATATGATGAGGTGGCTATCCAGCGCCTTGTGGGCGGTGGTTCCTGTTCTTCTCTTGCATCGTCGTCCATACCATCGATGTCTTCGGAGCTGAAGTCGAGCCTGTAGGTTAAGTCGTCGACAGTGGCTATTAAGTGGGTGGTGGGTGGGGAATGAATTTCTTCGTCATCTGCTTCCCACTGAAGCCGGGCATAGTTCGGCCAAGGGCCTCCTGACAAGGAGAGAGACCTTAATGAATTTAGCACGTTGCCCAGGGGCGAGTGCTGAAAGATGTCCGTGGAGGAAAACTCCATGATCGGTGCCCAATCAGATTCGATAGGCACGGACGCAGGCGGTTTGGAGCCCATGGACAGGGATGAATCCAAAGGTCCGGCAACACAGGTCTCATAGGAGGCGAAGTCAGTATTCGGCTCTATCGCCGCTGAGTGTGCGGCCTCCGTGGCGGGGGCCATCCACCCGTCCTTGTACGGGGCAATTTTCTCCGGATTGAGGGCCGGAGTAACTACTGGTGTGATCTTCCGAACACCGTCCGACGGCAGAGCTAAGTCATGCTCGTCGTGACTGTGCGGCGCACCTGACATGGGCTCGAATCTGTCGATGATCAAGTCTTCGCGGATGTCGGCAGTATAGTTTAAGTTTCCAAACCTGACCTGACGGCCAGGGGCGTAGCTCTCGATCTCCTCCAGATGGCCAAGCGAGTCGGCCCGGAGTATGAAGGCGCCGAATACGAAGATCTGTCTGGGGAGAAAAACCTCACCCTGGATCGCATCGTTGCCGATGATCGAAGGAGCCATCAAGCCTTTATCGTAACGGCATAGTGGAACTCTCAATGAAACCACCAATATCGGTGTCAAAACCGGAGGATCTCGGGTAGGGGGTCCCGAACTGTGCGTATAAGGCGGATGGTAATAGGAGGTGGGGGACACAATGTTTACCCAGGCTCGGGCCCTCTCGATGGAGGTAATACCCTACTTCCTGCTTGATTGATCTTGATGATATGAGTATTACAAGAGTTGATCTACCACGAGATCATAGAGGCTAAACCCTAGAAGCTAGCCTATGATTATCATTGTTGCCTTTTGTCCTATGGACTAAACCCTCCGGTTTATATAGACACAGGAGGGGGCCAGGGTTACACAAAATTGGTTACAAGGGAGGATATCTACATATCCGAATCGCCAAGCTTGCCTTCCACGCAAAGGAGAGTCCCACCCGGACAAGGGACGAAGTCTTCAATCTTGTATCTTCATAGTCCAACTGTGCGTCCAAAGTATATAGTCCAGCTGTCCGAGGACCCCGAATCCAGGACTCCCTCACCTGGCTCGGCCTCGCCGGGATGCGGGAGGGCCCCTCCCAGGCTCGGCCTCGCGCTAACGCGGCAGTGCGCTCATTTGACACGCGCAGTGCGGTTATTCTGTCCCCCCCACACACGCACCCACTCACCCATAAATATAGATAATGGGGGCAACTCCATACAAGGAAAATGTGTCAGTACAACTATGCCCCTCGGTGCGGTGCGGTGCGGGGGCAATTCATGTTACGGACTCGGCTCCGCATGCGACGCCGCGGCACACCGCGTCGTCGCCTGCTATGGCTCGTTCCTGGCTCGGCCTCGCCGGGATGGGGAGGGGGTCCCTCCTCCCCCTGCTGCGCCTCGCGCTTAACGCGCAAAGGCGCTTCGCTTGACAAGCGCAGTGCGGTTATTCTGTCCCCCCCCCCACACACGCACCCACAAACCCCTAAAGATAGATAATGGGGGCAAGTCCATACAAGGAAGATGTGTCAGCACAACTATGCCCCTCGGTGCAGTGCGGTGCGGGGGCAAGTCATGTTACGAACTCGCCTCCGCATGCAACGCTGCGGTACGCCGCATCGCCGCCTGCTATGGCTCGTTCCTTGCTCGGCCTCGGCGGGACCCCCCCCCCCCCTGCTCGGCCTCGCGCTAACGCGGCAGTGCGCTTGTTTGACAGGCGCAATGCGGTTATTCTGTCGCCCCCACCACACACACACATGTGCACCCACACCCCCTAACTATAGATAATGGGGGCAAGTCCATACAAGGAAGATGTGTCAGTACAACTATGCCCCTCGGTGCGGTGCGGTGCGGGGGCAAGTCATGTTACGGACTCGCCTCCGCATGCGACGCCGCGGCACGCCGCGTCGTCGCCTGCTACGGCTCGTTCCTGGCTCGGCCTCGCCGGGATGGGGGAGGGGGTCCTCCTCTCCCCGGCTCGGCCTCGCGCTAACGCGGCAGTGCGCTTGTTTGACAGGCGCAATGCGGTTATTCTGTCCTCCCCACCACACACACACATGTGCACCCACACACCCCTAACTATAGATAATGGGGGCAAGTCCATACAAGGAAGATGTGATAGTACAACTATGCCCCTCGGTGCGGTGCGGGGGCAAGTCATGTTACAGACTCGCCTGCGCATGCGACGCTGCGGTACGCCGCATCGCCGCCTGCTACGGCTCGTTCCTTGCTCGGCCTCGGCGGGAAGGGAGGGGTCCTCCCCCCCCCGGCTCGGCCTCGCCTTCTTGCGGCAAAGGCGCTTGTTTGACAGGCGCAATGCGGTTATTCTGTCCCCCCCCCCACCACACACACACATGTGCACCCACACACCCCTAACTATAGATAATGGGGGCAAGTCCATACAAGGAAGATGTGTTAGTACAACTATGCCCCTCGGTGCGGTGCGGGGGCAAGTCATGTTACGGACTCACCTGCGCATGCGACACCGCGGCACGCCACGTCGTCGCCTGCTACGGCTCGTTCCTGGCTCGGCCTCGCATGGATGGGGGAGGGTGGTCCCGATCGCCCCTCCGCCCCCGGCTCGGCCTTGTGCTAACGCGGTAGTGCACTCGTTTGACAGGCACAGTGAGGTTATTTTGTTCCCCCCCCCCATACGCACCAACACACACCTAAAGATAGTTAATGGGGGCAAGTCCATACAAGGATGATGTGTCAGTACAACTATGCCCCTAGGTGCGGTGCGGGGGCAAGTCATGTTACGGACTCGCCTCTGCATGCGACGCCGCGGCACGTCGCGTCGTCGCCTGCTACGGCTCGTTCCTGGCTCGGCCTCGCCAGGATGGAGGAGGGCCCCTCCCCTCCCCGACTCGGCCTCGCGCTAACACGGCAGTGCGCTCGTTTGACACGCGCAGTGTGGTTATTCTGTTCCCCCCCCCCACACGCACCCACACACCACTAAAGATAGATAATGGGGGCAAGTCCATACAAGGAAGATGTGTCAGTACAACTATGCCCCTCGGTGCGGTGCGGTGCGGGGGCAAGTCATGTTACGGACTCGCCTCCGCATGCGTCGCCGCGGCACGCAGCATCGTCGCCTGCTATGGCTCGTTCTTGGCTCGGCCTCGCCGGGATGGGGTAGGGGGGTCCCTCCCTGATGTCTACTACACAATCTTCTTCTTGTAGACATTGTTGGGCCTCCAAGTGCAGAGGTTTGTAGGACAGTAGCAAATTTCCCTCAAGTGGATGACCTAAGGTTTATCAATCCGTGGGAGGCGTAGGATGAAGATGGTCTCTCTCAAGCAACCCTGCAACCAAATAACAAAGAGTCTCTTGTGTCTCCAACACACCCAATACAATGGTAAATTGTATAGGTGCACTAGTTCGGCGAAGACATGGTGATACAAGTGCAATATGGATGGTAGATAAAGATATTTGTAATCTGAAAATATAAAAACAGCAAGGTAACAAGTGATAAACGTGAGCGTAAACGGTATTGCAATGATAGGAAACATGGCCTAGGGTTCACACTTTCACTAGTGCAAGTTCTCTCAACAATAGTAACATAGCTAGATCATATAAAAATCCCTCAACATGCAACAAAGAGTCACTCCAAAGCCAATAATAGCGAAGAACAAACGTAGAGATTATGGTAGGGTACGTAACCACCTCAAAGTTATTCTTTCCAATCAATCCGGTGGGCTATTCCTATAATTGTCACAAACAACCCTAGAGTTCGTACTAGAATAACACCTTAGACACAAATCAACCAAAACCCTAATGTCACCTAGATACTCCATTGTCACCTCAAGTATCCGTGGGCATGATTATACGATATGCATCACACAATCTCAGATTCATCCAACCAACATAAAAGTACTTCAAAGAGTGCCCCAAAGTTTCTACCGGAGAGTCTAGAACGTGTGCCAACCCCTATGCATAGATTCATGGGCTGAACCCGCAAGTTGGTCACCAAAACATACATCAAGTGGCACATGATATCCCATTGTCACCACAGATAAGCACGGCAAGACATACATCAAGTGTTCTCATAAAAGACTCAATCCGATAAGATAACTTCAAAGGGGAAACTCAATTCATCACAAGAGAGTAGAGAGGGAGAAACATCATAAGATCCAAATACAATAGCAAAGCTCGGGATACATCAAGATTGTTCCATAGAGGGAACATGAGAGAGAACACGAGAGAGAGAGATCAAACACATAGCTATTGGTACATACCCTCAGCCCCGAGGGTGAACTACTCCCTCCTCGTCATGGAGAGCGCTGGGATGATGAAGATGGCCACCGGTGAGGGTTTCCCCCTCCGGCAGGGTGCCAGAACGGCCTCCAGAGAGGTTTTTTGTGGCTACAGAGGTTTGCGGCGGCAGAACTCCCGATCTATCTTATGTTCTGGAAGTTTTACGATACGTAGGTATATATGGGTGCAGGGGGTACGTCGGTGGAGCTTCGGGGGCCCCACGAGGCAGGGGCGCGCCCTAGGGGGGGGCTCCCCCCACCCTCGTGACCGCCTCTGTTACTTCTTGGAGTAGGGTCCAAGTCTCCTGGATCACGTTCGGTGAGAAAATCACGTTTCAAGGTTTCATTCGCTTGGACTCCGTTTGATATGTTGTTTCTTGAAACACGAAATAGGCAAAACAACAATTGGGCTGGGCCTCGTTAATAGGTTAGTCCCAAAATAATATATAAGTGGAAAACAAAGCCCAATATAGTCCAAAACAGTAGATAAAGTAGCATGGAGCAATCAAAAATTATAGATACGTTGGAGACGTATCAAGCATCCCCAAGCTTAATTCCTGCTCGTCCTCGAGTAGGTAAATGATAAAAAGATAATTTTTGATGAGGAGTGCTACTTGGCATAATTTCAATGTAAATATTCTTAATTGTGGTATAAATAATCAGATACGAATGAATACAAAATAAAAGTTCCTATTGATAAAAGAAATAGTAATACTTGAAGCATACTAATCAAAGTAATCATGTGTTCTCAAAATAGCATGGCAAAAGAAAGTTCTTCCCTACAATATCATATAGTTAGGCTATGCTTCATTTTTGTCACACAAAGATGTTCCCAACTTATATACCCCCGATGACAAGCCAAGCAATTGTTTCATACTTAAATAATCTCAAACTTTTTCAACCTTCACGCAGTACATGAACGTGAGCCATGGATATAGCACTATGGGTGGAATAGAATATGATGATGGGGATTGTGTGGAGAAGACAAAAAAGGAGAAAGTCTCACATTGACGAGGATAATCAATGGGCTATGGAGATGCCCATCAATTGATGTCAACATGAGGAGTAGGGATTGCCATGCAACGGATGCACTAGAGCTGTGAATCCTCAACAAAAGAAAACTAGTGGGTGTGCATCCAACTTGCTTGCTCATGAAGACTTAGGGCATTTGAGGAAGCCCATCGTAGGAATATACAAGCCCAGTTCTATAATGAAAAATTCCCACTAGTATGAAAAAGACAACTTATGAGACTCACTATATGAAAAACATGGTGCTACTTTGAAGCATAATATATGAGACTCACTACATGAAGAACAAGGTGCTACTTTGAAGCACAAGTGTGGAAAAAGAGATAGTAACATTGCCCTTTTTATTTTTTATTTTTTTTGGGCCTTTCCTTTTTTTTTGGCCTTTCTCTTTTTTTTTGACTAGGCAATGCTCTAATAATGATGATCATCACACTTCTATTGATTACAACATAAGGATTACAACTCGAAACTAGAACAAGATATGACTCTATATGAATGCCTCCGGCGGTGTACCGGGATGGTGCAATGAATCAAGAGTGACATGTATGAAAAATAATGCATGGTGGCTTTCCCACAAATACAATGTCAACTACATGATCATGCAATGGCAATATGACAAAAGTAAAGTATGTCATGATGATGATGAACGGAATGGTGGAAAGTTGCATGGCAATATATCTCGGAATGGCTATGGAAATGCCATAATAGGTAGGTATGGTGGCTGTTTTGAGGAAGATATAAGGAGGTTTATGTGTGATAGAGCGTATCATATCACGGGGTTTGGATGCACCGGCGAAGTTTCCACTAACTCTCAAGGTGAGAAAGGGCAATGCACGGTACCGAAGAGGCTAGCAAAGGCGGAAAGGTAAAAGTGCGTATAATCCATGGACTCAACATTAGTCAAAATAACTCATATACTTATTGCAAAAATTTAGAAGTCATCAAAAATCAAGTACTACGCGCATGCTCCTAGGGGGATAGATTGGTATGAAAATACCATCGCTCGTCCCCGACTGCCACTCATAAGGATGCACAAGCCAGGTACACCTCATGTTTCAAATTTGTTACACAACTTTAACCATACGTGCATGCTACGACACTTGCTAACTTCAACACAAGCATTCTTTAAATTCATAATCACCCAACTAGCATGACTTCAATATCACTACCTCCATATCTCAAAACAATTATCAAGTATCAAACTTTTCTTAGTATTCAACACACTCATAAGAATTCTTACAAATCTTGTATGCTTAGCATATTATGATTGTTTAAGCAAATTACCATGCTATTTAAGACTCTCAAAATAATATAAGTGAAGCATGAGAGTTCATCTATTTCTTAAAAATAAAACTACCACCATTCTCTAAAAGATATAAGTGATGCACAAGAGCAAATGGCAAACTACTCCGAAAGATATAAGTGAAGATCAATGAGTAGTCTAATAATTATGCAACTATGTGAAGACTCTCTAACAATTAAGAATTTAAGATCTTGATACTTTATTCAGACAGCAAGCAAAGCTAAATAAAACTACATTGCAAGGATAGCACAACTCAAGCGAAGAAGCAAAAACTTAGGTTCAACCGATACTAACCGATAGTTGTTGAAGAACAAAGGTGGGATGCCTACCGGGGCATCCCCAAGCTTAGATGCTTGAGGCTTCTTGAAATATTATCTTGGGGTGCCTTGGGCATCCCCAAGCTTGAACTTTTGTGTCTCCTTAATTCCTCTCATATCATGGTTTCTCTTTTTATCAAAAGCATCATTCACAACAAAACTCAACAAGAACTCGTGAGATAGGTTAGTATAAACCAATGCAAAACCTTATCATTTTCTACTGTAACAAATCACTAAAATTATTATTCAACATTTCATACTAAATGCCTCTGCATATTTAGTACTCCTATCATCAAATAGAATCATGAAATAAGCAAACATATGCAAACAATGCAAACATAACAGCAATCTGCCAAAACAGTACAGTCTGTAAAGAATGCAAGAGTATCAATACTTACCTAACTCCATAAATTATGAACTAAAATTCCCACTGTAATAAATTTATCATAGCTCAATATACAAAAAGATTCAACATTATACCATTCTCTGACTTTTCTTGGGAAGTTTTGCAACAGCGATAAACTTTCTGTTTTCAAAGAGCAACATGTATACTAGCAAAATAAGCATGGCAAAGGCTATCCTTGACTTTTTTATTGAAACTAAAGATGAAAAACATTATTCTAAATAACAGAAAGCAAAAAATAAAGAAAATAAAATGGCGCTCCAAGCAACACACATATCATGTGGTTTATAAAAATATAGCTCCAAGTAAAGTTACCGATGAACGAAGACGAAAGAGGGGATGCCATCCGGGGCATCCCCAAGCTTAGGCTCTTGGTTATCCTTGAATATTACCTTGGGGTACCTTGGGCATCCCCAAGCTTAGGCTCTTGCCACTCCTTATTCCATAGTCCATCGAATCTTTACCCAAAACTTGAAAACTTCACAACACAAAACTTAACAGAAAACTCGTGAGCTCCGTTAGCGAAAGAAAACAAAACACCACTTCAAGGTACTGTAATGAACTCATTCTTTATTTATATTGGTGTTAAACCTACTGTATTCCAACTTCTCGATGGTTTATAAACTATTTTACTAGCCATAGATTCATCAAAATAAGCAAACAACACAATGAAAACAGAATCTGTCAAAAACAGAATATTCTGTAGTAATCTGTAACTAACGCAAACTTCTGTAACTCCAAAAATTCTAAAATAAATTGTGGACCTGAGGCATTTGTCTAGTAATCATCTGCAAAAAGAATCAACTAAATAGCACTCTCCAGTAAAAAGTTCTAGCTAATCTCATGAGCGCTAAAGTTTCTGTTTTTTACAGCATGATCATAAAGACTTCACCCAAGTCTTCCCAAAGGTTCTACTTGGCACAAACACTAATTAAAACATAAAAACACATCTAAATAGAAGCTAGATGGATTATTTATTCCTAAACAGAACCAAAAAGCAAGAAACTAAAATAAAATTGGGTTGCCTCCCAACAAGCGCTATCGTTTAACGCCCCTAGCTAGGCATGATGATTTCAATGATGCTCACATAAAAGATAAGAATTGAAACATAAAGAGAGTATCATGAATAATATGACTAGCACATTTAAGTCTAACCCACTTCCTATGCATAGGGATTTTGTGAGCAAACAACTTATGGGAACAAGAATCAACTTGCATAGGAAGGTAAAACAAGCATAACTTCAAAAATTTAAGCACATAGAGAGGAAACTTGATATTATTGCAATTCCTACAAGCATATGTTCCTCCCTCATAATAATTTTCAGTAGAATAATGAATGAATTCAACAATATAACCAGAACCTAAAGCATTCTTTTCATGATCTACCTGCATAGAATTTTTATTACTCTCCACATAAGCAAATTTCTTCTCATGAATAATAGTGGGAGCAAACTCAAGAAAATAACTATCATGTGATTGAAAATTAAGATCAAGATGACAAGTTTCATGGTTATCATTATTCTTTAAAGCATACATGTCATCACAATAATCATCATAGATAGGAGGCATGCTTTCATCATAGTTGATTTGCTCATCAAAGCTTGGGGGACAAAAAATATCATCTTCATCAAACATAGCTTCCCCAAGCTTGTGGCTTTGCATATCATTAGAATCTTGGATATTCAAGGAGTTCATACTAACAACATTGCAATCATGCTCATCATACAAAGATTTAGTGCCAAAAAATTTAATGCATTCTTCTTCTAACACTTTGGCACAATTTTCCTTTCCATCATACTCACGAAAGATATTAAAAAGATGAAGCGTATCAGACAAACTAAATTCTATTTTTTTGTTGTTTTATTTTATAAATTAGAGTAGTGCTAAAACAAGAAACAAAAAGATTCGATTGCAAGATCTAAAGATATACCTTCACTTACCTAGCCTCCCCGGCAATGGCGCCAGAAAAGAGCTTGATGTCTACTACACAACCTTGTTCTTGTAGACGTTGTTGGGCCTCCAAGTGTAGAGGTTTGTAGGTCAATAGAAAATTTCCCTCAAGTGGATGACCTAAGGTTTATCAATCCATGGGAGGCGTAGGATGAAGATGGTCTCTCTCAAGCAACCCTGCAACCAAATAACAAAGAGTCTCTTGTGTCCCCAACACACCCAATACAATGGTAAATTGTATAGGTGCACTAGTTCGGCAAACAGATGGTGATACAAGTGCAATATGGATGGTAGATAAAGGTATATGTAATCTGAAAATATAAAAACAGCAAGGTAACAAGTGATAAACGTAAGCGTAAACGGTATTGCAATGATAGGAAACAAGGCCTAGGGTTCATACTTTCACTAGTGCAAGTTCTCTCAACAATAATAACATAGATAGATCATATAACAATCCCTCAACATGCAACAAAGAGTCACTCCAAAGCCAATAATAGCGGAGAACAAACGTAGAGATTATGGTAGGGTACGAAACCACCTCAAAGTTATTCTTTCCAATCAATCCGGTGGGCTATTCCTATAAGTGTCACAAACAGCCCTAGAGTTTGTACTAGAATAACACCTTAAGACACAAATCAACCAAAACCCTAATGTCACCTAGATACTCCATTGTAACCTCAAGTATCCGTGGGCATGATTATACGATATGCATCACACAATCTCAGATTCATCCAACCAACATAAAAGTACTTCAAAGAGTGCCCCAAAGTTACTACCGGAGAGTCAAGAATGTGTGCCAACCCCTATGCATAGGTTCATGGGCGGAACCCGCAAGTTGGTCACCAAAACATCCATCAAGTGGCACATGATATCCCATTGTCACCACAGATAAGCACGGCAAGACATACATCAAGTGTTCTCATAAAAGACTCAATCCGATAAGATAACTTCGAAGGGGAAACTCAATTCATCACAAGAGAGTAGAGGGAGAGAAACATCATAAGATCCAAATACAATAGCAAAGCTCGGGATACATCAAGATCGTGCCATAGAGGGAACACGAGAGAGAACACGAGAGAGAGAGATCAAACACATAGCTACTGGTACATACCCACAGCCCCGAGGGTGAACTACTCCCTCCTCGTCATGGAGAGCGCCGGGATGATGAAGATGGCCACCGGTGAGGGTTTCCCCCTCCGGCAGGGTGCCGGAATGGGCTCCCCATAGGTTTTTGGTGGCTACAAAGGCTTGCGGCGGCGGAACTCCTGATCTATCTTCTGTTCTGGAAGTTTTACGATACGTAGGTATATATGGGTGCTGGGGGTACGTCGGTGGAGCTTCGGGGGGCCCACGAGGCAGGGGCGCGCCCTAGGGGGGGCGCACCCCACCCTCGTGACCGCCTCTGTTACTTCTTGGAGTAGGGTCCAAGTCTCTAGGATCACGTTCGGTGAGAAAATCACGTTTCCAAAGGTTTCATTCCGTTTGGACTCCATTTGATATTCTGTTTCTTCGAAACACTGAAATAGGCAAAAACAACAATTACAGGCTGGGCCTCCGGTTAATAGGTTAGTCCCAAAAATAATATAAAAGTGGAAAATAAAGCCCAATATAGTCCAAAACAGTAGATAAAGTAGCATGGAGCAATAAAAAATTATAGATACGTTGGAGACGATTACCCCCCTCCCCCTCCCGGCTCGGCCTCGCTTAACGCTTGGCAAAGTCGCTCGTTTGACAAGCGCAGTGCGGTTATTCTGTTTCCCCCTCACACGCACCCACACACCCCTAAAGATAGATAATGGGGGCAAGTCCATACAAGAAAAATGTGTCAGTACAACTATGCCCCTCGGTGCGTTGCGGTGCGGGGGCAAGTCATGTTACGAACTCGACTCCGCATGCGACGCTGCGGCACGCCGCGTCGTCGCCTGCTACGGCTCGTTCCTGGTTCGGCCTCATCGGGAAGGGGGAGGGGGTCCCTCCCCCCGGCTCGGCCTCGTGCTAACGCGGCAGTGCGCTCCTTTGACAGGCGCAGTGCGGTTATTCTGTCCCCCCCCCACACACGCGCCCACACACCCCTAAAGATAGATAAGTGGGGCAAGTCCATACAAGGAAGATGCGTCAGTACAACTATGCCCCTCGGTGCGGTGCGGGGGCAAGTCATGTTACGGACTCGCCTCCGCATGCGACGCCGCGGCATGCCGCGTCGTCGTCTGCTACAACTCGTTCCTGGCTCGTCCTCGCCGGGATGGGGGAGGGGGGTCCCGACCCCCCTCCCCCCGGCTCGGCCTCGCGCTAATCGGCAAAGGCGCTGCTTGATCAAGCGCATCACGTTATTCTGCTTCCCCACCCCACACGCACCCACACACCCCTAAAGATAGATAATGGGGGCAAGTACTAGTTTCAAACAAACAAATAAGAAAAAAAAGAAAAAAGTATCAGTCCAAGTTACTGGTGGAGTCAAGTACTAGATTCAAACAAACAAAAAAAGAAAAAAATTGACCGCCCAAGGACCGGCGCAGGCCCTGACGATGCTAGATACTTGAACTCGAGCCCGTGGGCGAATCCCTAGTAATCCGCACAACGCAGGGCCCGCCAACCTGGGCGCACAGGTCATGAGAGAGAGCGAGCGCCGTGTATAAGCGCTCAGGTAAGTATTCAGAGGAGTTTGACGCGTGAGCCTCGGCTGCGCTTATAAACAGGTCTAGAGCCCATCGACTAGCGAGGTGGGACTAAACCCATAGCGCACGCACACGCTGGCTGCACAGCCGCACGGACGAGCTATCTGGGCCGAAAACAGCGAATTAGGCGGATGGCCCAACACAGTACTTCGCCCCAATACAAAATTCCAGCCGATCACACACGACCAAAAAAAACAAAAATGCAGATAATTTAAAAGAAGCTCACAAGAAATCAGTTCAAAAAAAAATAATGTAAAAAGTTCAAACACTTCTTAATTGTAAGAACTAAAAAATGAAACTATATATATATATATATATATATATATATATATATATATATATATATATATATATATATATATATATTTTGGAAAATTAAACGTAGAAGATTGTAAATAAAAATTTCAGAAACAAATTTATAAAAAGTTCAACAACTACAATTCATAAGGTTCAAGTAAAAAATAGTACTATGCAACAAAGGTTAAAATCTTTTAATTTTAAAAATACTAGAACTATCATTATTCAACTGTAAAATGAAAAAATGTGCTCTAAAATTCATGTAAAAAAAGTAAGAAAAAAATGTTTATACAACAAACAAATTTGATTGGTAATTGACAACCTAAAATAGTTCAGTACTATCATTAACAGAATGTATGTTCAGCAAACTCAAAACCCAAAAAGGGGTTCTACAAACATCATCAGCGTATAGTTCCGTCTGCGAGCTATATACATGAAAATACCCCAGTCAAAATAAAGGATGCCCATCAGTTCAACTATAGAATTGTTCTATTACTAATATAAAGAATATGTAAATAAAACAGTTATACTTGAGTAAAAAAATAGGAAAAGCATTACATAAGTTGTTCCAAACCATCTGATAATACCATAGTATTCAACCATCTCACATGCAAATGTTTTAAAGAAAAAATACTGCTACATAATCAAACACACACAAATCTCACAACCGGCATCATTTGCCACATTTAAACCTACAACACATAAATTCTGAACGTTAGAGAGTCATCTTCCCTGGAGAACATAACCATAACCACATCACCATCCTCTAATCCAGACTCTGCCACAAACTCCTTTCATCTAGTAGTTAGGTTGATGCAACCATCAAAGTAGATGTGGTAGGCAACTTCCATCAACTGATACCCATTTTTGTCTGAAGTCTCAATATTCAGTACACAGGAACTAGGAGCAACAATCCTGATCCTGGGTGACATTTTTTGCAAATGGGCATGGGAGTACAAAACAAAGTGAACACCTGACATAACTGAATTTTTACACAGATATAGGAACGGTTTGCATAACTAACTGAAAATAAAAAATCTGAACCAAAACAATAACACAAAACTAACTAGTCATGTGAACTGACTAAACTGAAGAAATATACATATCAATACACCTACAGTAAAAACATCTGACAAAAAATAGATCAAGGATTATACAAAAATGGATAAAAAACTGTTTAGTAATGAACAAATACACACATAAATCCCTACTGTTAAATTATGACAAAACCAAATAAAAAAATATAGACAAACTATTCATAACACTAAACTACAGATCCAGTCCATGGGATTCGAAAAGAGACCTACAAAAAAAGTAGAAAAGAAAACAAATAGAAACACATACCCTTTATTCCTTCAAGTCACCAACCATCAGGCGACAAACATATGGTGCACGAAACCCATGGTTGCTGTACAGCAGACAAGAAAGTTGCCCACGACGCTGAGTCTGGGTGAGCTCCAAACCAGATTTGTACACACAGCCGTCAGCTATGCACGCCATCTTTGCCAGGCATCTGCATGAACAATCCTCCATGGAACACACAGGAACAGGGAAGAAAACAACGGAGAGAAGAGGGAGGAACCTAGATCTGATTCTGGAAGAAGGAAGAAAAAGGACGGGGAGACTGAGCCACACACCACACATAGATGGATAGAATTTATAGCCAGGGAGACACGCAAATTAGAAAAATAATAAATAGGCAGGTGGGCAGCCAGCTGGTAGGAAATAGTTATTATACAAGCCATGCAACATTTGACCACAAATCAGTTCAACTTCAGATAAACAAGCAGTTCAAAAGTGCACATGTTAAACATATGCAGATAAAACAACACATTCAGAGATAAAACAGTTCAATTCTTTTAGTTATTCAAACATCTGCTCCCTCACAACAAAATTCTTAAAAACATAATCTTCACTACTTCAGTCATAACGATCAAAGAAACGACGCCATTTGGCCCTGGTGGATGGATGTGGAGCCGTGGCTGCTCTCTCCCTAGCCCAATAGATGATCTGAATATGGTTCCTTCCCCTGCCCTTTGGGAAAATAAGCTCCAATTCATTGGAGTTGCAAGTATCCATTACCTCGCGCGCAAGGCGTCTGTTGAACTCTTGTAACACCCCGGATGTAACTTTCCATATTTGTAACTCCAACTCTTGCCATTTTCGGCATTGTGATATGATATTCCCTCCGTGGTTGGGTTTTTCTTCATTTTTAATTTTGTCCATGTCATGCATTTTATATCATGTCATCATGTGCATCGCATTTGCATACGTGTTCGTCTCATGATTCCGAGCATTTTTCCCGTTGTCCGTTTTTGCAATCCCGCACTCTTATGTCCCCGGCGTCCCCTTTTACGTTTTTTCCGTGAGCGGGTACTAAACTTTCTCGAATGGACCGAGGTTTGTCAAGTGGCCTTGGTATACCACCGGTCAAGTTTCGGTCATTTGGAGCTCGTTTGGTACTCCAACGGTTAACCGCACTCTCAAAGGCCTCTTTTAAGTTGCAGCCCAACACCCTTCAAATTAGTCCAATAACCCATCTAAGTCACTTCCATGCTCTCCGTCGTTCGATCACGATCGTGTGGTAAAACTACACCTCATTTGGACTCTCCTAGCTCCCTCTATGCCTATTTAAGCACCCCCTTTCCAAATCGCGGTACAACCCTAGCCTTCCCTACCTCGCGCCGGACAAAATTTCAGCGCGCGGCGGACGTGTCATACGCCGCCGCCGCCAGCCAACTGGCGTGCCACGTGGCGTGCCGGGTCCCCAGCTCGCCATCGCCGCGCCAGAGCCCGCGGGGCCCAGCGCCAGCCCTCCCGGCCCGCCCGCGCCCGCGCCCGCGCCCCTCCAGCCTCGCTGCCCGCCGCCCATGTCGCCTCCCGCCGCCGCCGCCGGGCAGCGCCAGCCTCCGCCGCCTGGATCTCCCGCCGTCGCCAGCGCCGACCAGCCACCAGCCGCCCGCCACGCCCGGCCCGCCGCCGCCCGTCGCCTCCTCCTCGGTCGGCCGCCCCGGCCTCTCCCTCCTCCTCCTCGCCTCGGGCAAGCTCCGGTGAGCCGCACCGCCGCCGCCCTCGATCGGGCCGGATCCCGATCCGGATCGGGGTTGACTTTCTTCCCCCCCTCAAAATCGTCTAAATTTTTAATCCGGTGATAATTTGTGGCATTTTCAACGCATCATAACTTTGCATCCGTAGCTCTGTTTCGTGCGTGTTATATGTCAAAATGTTCGCCTCGAAGAGTAGATCATTTCATCTCATTGCATCATTTTCATTTGAGCTCATCTTGATGCCCAAAATGCTGTTAGAAGAGGGCTATGTGATGTTAGTTTCTGTTTCTTAACAGAACATGCACTTTTGTTATTTTTGCTATGATTGATGTGTGCACCCTATGAATTTGAGTCCTACATGTGTTTTGTAATATGCCATGCCATATTTCCAGGGGTGTATGCCATGTATTTTTGTGATCTATGTGGTGACTAGCACAAGCATGCAAAGTAGGTGTCCTGATGTTGCTGTTTTCAGCCCTGTTTAGCTGATATTTTGATGCCATGTTAACTTGACGCTACCGAGAGATCTATGCATATTTTGAGATACTTCAGTAAGGATGTTTTGAACATATGGTTATGCTCTATCCATCCATGCCCTTGTTTGCAATTATGGAGTGCCATAGCTTGAGTCAATTGAGCTCTACTTTTGCTATAAAATGTTTCCTGGCAGATTGTTTACATGTTATTCAATTTTGCCAAGGTTGCTGTGGTTGATCCGTGTATGATATGATGTTGTTCTTGCCATGTATGTCTTCTATTCCATGTCTTATTGATGTATGTATGCTTAGTTTATAATGAAATGCTCTGTAGTGAGTGCTTTGAGCTCTCAAACATGCCTACTTGTTATCTGTTTTTGACATGCCCTGTTGCTGAATCTGTTAACGAAACTTGCGATATTGATATGGGTGTTACTATATTTTCTGATCCTTTTTGGCTTATGGTCAGTAAAGAACTTTTGGTCTATGCTTTGAGTCGATTCATGCCATGCCTTGTTTTGCTATTATAAGTTCATGTAGCATGTTGTTTTCTTGCTCTGAACATTGCTACCTGATGCTGTTTTTGCCATGTTCAGTTATTTCACTAAGTCTGTGAAGCTGATATGTTTTGCACTTTTGCCATGCTTGTTTGAACCTGTTATGATGTGAATTAGCCGTAGCTCAGTGTTCATCTTTTGTCAAGCATCTTGAGTAGATAAACTGCCATATACTTTGTTGGTACGTTTGGGTGCAGTAGCTTAATTTCTTGTTGCTTGCTAAGTGGTATCTTGCTGTTAATGGCAGATTTGTGCCATTCTTGTTTTGCTTGTCATTTGCAAACCGTGCATCCGATTCCGGTGATCTTTATATCGATTTCAACCGAAATCATCTCATCTTTCCAGCGGCATACTTGGTTTGCCAAGTTGATGCCTGGTTCATCATTTTCCTTCCGGAGCGCGCATACGCATTGCATATCACATCCCGCATATCATGCCATATTTTGCATCATGTTGATTGTGCATTGCACCGTGATTTATTGTGGTTCCTTTGTTTGTGTTCTTGCTTTGGGTAGAGCCGGGAGACGAGTACGTGAACGAGGAACCTGTTGAGAACGCTTACGAGGATCAAACTTTCGACAACTCTGAGAACTTTGCAGGCAAGATGACCATACCCTCGAAATCACTTCTATCTTTGCTATGCTAGATGCTCGCTCTTTTGCTATGCCTATGCTACGATGCCTATCACTTGCTTATCATGCCACCCATATTGCCATGTCAGCCCCTAACCATCCTTTCCTAGCAAACCGTTGTTTGGCTATGTTACCGCTTTGCTAAGCCCCTCTTATAGTGTTGCTAGTTGCAGGTGAAGATGAAGTTTGTTCCTTGTTGGAACATGGAGATGTTGTTCCTTGTTGGAACATGTTTACTTGTTGGGGATATCACAATATATATCTGCTATAATTAATGCATCTATATACTTGGTAAAGGGTGGAAGGCTCGGCCTTATGCCTGCTGTTTTGTTCCACTCTTGCCACCCTAGTTTCCGTCATACCTGTGTTATGTTCCTTGATTTCGCGTTCCTTACACGGTTGGGTGATTTATGGGACCCCCTTGACAGTTCGCTTTGAATAAGGCTCGTCCAGTAAGGCCCAACTTTGGTTTTACCATTTGCCACCTGAGTCTTTTTCCCCCGGGTTTTCGCGAGCCCGAGGGTCATCTTTATTTTAACCCCCTGACCGGTGCTCCTTCGAGTGCTGGCCCGAACAACCGGCAGATCATGGGCCACCACGGGGCAACTCGAGGGCTGGTTTTACTCGTAGGCTGACCTATCCGGTGTGCCCTAAGAACGAGATATGTGCAGCTCCTATCGGGATTTGTCGGCACAGTCGGGTGGCTTTGCTGGTCTTGTTTTATTGCTGTCGAAATGTCTTGTAGTCCGGGATTCCGAGATTGATCGGGTCTTCCCGGTAGAAGGAATATCCTTCGTTGACCGTGAGAGCTTATAATGGGCTAAGTTGGGACACCCCTGCAGGGTATTACCTTTCGAAAGCCGTGCCCGCGGTTATGAGGCAGATGGGAATTTGTTAATGTCCGGTTGCAGAAAACCCGAAGTGGATCTTAATTAAAATACACATCAACCGCGTGTGTAATCGTGATGGTCTCTTCTCGGTGGAGTCCGAGAAGTGAACACGGTGTTGGAGTTATGCTTGACGTAAGTAGTTCAGGATCACTTCTTGATCGCTACTAGCTTCACGACCGTGCTTTGCTCCTCTTCTCGCTCTCTTTTGCGAATGTAGCCACCATATATGCTAGTCGCTTGCTGCAGCTCCACCTTACAACCCTGTCCTTCCTATAAGCTTAAATAGTCTTGATCTCGCGGTGTGAGATTGCTGAGTCCCGTGACTCACAGATTCTACCAAAACAGTTGCAGGTGCCGATGATGCCAAGGTCAGGTGACGAACCGAGCTCAAGTGGGAGTTCGACGAGGAACGTGGTCGTTACTATGTGTCTTTTCCCGATGATCGAGAGTGGTGCCCAGCTTGGGACGATCGGGATCCGTAGCATTTGGGGTATCTTCTTTTATTTTGGTTCCGTAGTCGGACCTTGAGTGTAATCTGAATGATGGATGTTTATTTATGTATTGTGTGAAGTGGCATTGTAAGCCAACTATGTATCTCTTTCCTTATGTATTACATGGGTTGTGTGAAGATTACCTCACTTGCGACATTGCTTTCAATGCGGTTATGCCTCTAAGTCGTGCTTCGACACGTGGGAGATATAGCCGCATCGAGGGTGTTACAAGTTGGTAATCGAGCCTTCCCGACTTAGGAGCCCCTACTTGATTGTTTGTCATGCGTTGTTGAGTCTAGAACGGAAAATGTTTTGAGTCTTAGGATTATATATATCGGAGAGTAGGATTCTTTTTACTCCCCAGTCCTTCGTCGCCTGTGAGGTCTCTTGACGAGAAGTTTTGACTCTCCTCTCCTCAAATTTCACTAAAAAAATTTTAGGATCACGCTGGTATCTTGGAATCGTTCGATGGTTTTGTGACGAGAACATTGTTCTTGGTGCCTCCGACATTTAGGGGTTGTGGCAGTGTCCCGGAGTTGAGCTCCGAGGTGTTGTCGCCACAATTTTATCGCTGCAGTTCTCGAATACCTGAGTTTTGCCGACATCGAAATCTCTTTTGTGCAGTTGTTGGTGAGATAACCCGATAACCCAAAGATCTTGGGCGAGCTCGGAGTATTGCCATGACTTGTATAACGGATGTTTTTCGAAGGTCGAGGTACACGATTTCCGAAGGTTTCTTCGTTATGTGTTGACGGATGGATACAGCTGGATCTAGGTATTGTTAGTTTGGGTGATATATTTTGTGTCCCCTATATCCCCAACACCAGATTGCATAACCAGAAAGTTTCGGGAGTTTATAGGTGGGATTCAAGTAGCTCCTAGCATTTCTTCCCGCAGATATTTGGTTTGTGATTGGGTAATCCTTACCACTTATTTGTTCCAGTCTTACCTTGTTTTTTTTTTCATCAACCTTAATCAAGTGGCTTCTCACCTTAATGGACGTGTGATGTTAACTTTGGAATTCATTCGTTCATCCTTGTTCGAATGTTTATTGTGAAGACTATATGTTGCAATTTCTATCCATTGATTCAACTTGACTATTTGTCTATCAAGTGCTAACGGATGTCACCCTCTTCAGGATGGCTCCGCCAACGCGTCAGAATCCGGAACGAAATGATGGGAATCACTCGAACCTCCACCTCCACCTCCGCCTCCGGAGGCTGGCAAGCTATCATGGCAGCCACCAATGCCAATGCTCGGATGATTTTGCAGCTCTTGCAAGAGCGTACTCCAGGGCAAGGCAGTCAAGGAAATCAAGGTCAAGGCAACAATCAGCCGCACCTTTGCTACTCTCGGTCGGTTCCTCGCTAATCAGCGAAGTCTTTCGGTTTACGTGTCGAGGCCACGAGGCGCCGACGATTGGCTTGTGGACATCTGCAAACATTTTGAATGTAGCAATGTCGACTCGAGGACTTTGTCAAGTTTGCATCATTTCAACTCAAGGACCAAGCTGCTTTGAGTGGTACCAAGAATACAAAGATTCCAGAGGAGGTCGTGTCATTACAGGATGAGTTCCACGAGATTTCAGAGCTCACCACATTCAAAAGTGTTGTTGAGAGCAAGCGTGAGGAGTTCCGCAATCTCAAGCAAGGCAACATGTCTGTGTATCAATACAATATCCAGTTCGAGAACTCGCCGCTTCGCTAAGCAAGACGTCCTTGATGAAAAGAGTATGATCTATCAATTCAGAGGTGGTCCGAGAGAAGATCTGCAATTAGCTCTTGTGCTTTTGAGCCGTAAAAGTATGATGAATTCTACAACATGGCATCAAGCAAGAAGCTGCCTAGCTCAAATGTGAGGCTTCTAAGAAGAGAATCAGGATGCAGCTTCAGTCTTCTTCTTCCTCTCAAGTGGCAGCTAAGCAGCGAAGTTCTACCTTCCTCCTCCTCCGTTCCGTCGGCCTTATCGCAGAAGAACTCAGGTGGTCGTGGATCTTCCCACCCGCCCAACCCAAGCTATCGTAACAAGTCTAATTCTCAAGCTCCAAGGTCAAGTGCTCCTTACCACCGTCCGCTCTCAGAGGTGACTTGCAACAAGTGTCAGCAGAAAGGTCACTATGCGAACAAGTGCTTCAACCAAAGGCGCCTTCCGCCTCCTCCTCCTGTGAAATCTTCAAGCAATGCAGTGGTCAAGCATAATCCAAAGCATGCCAAGGTGAACATGATGAATGCAGCTCAAGCGGAGGAATCTACTGATGTGACAATGGGTAATCTCTCAGTTAATGATATTCCTGCAAAAGTCTTATTTGATACTGGTGCATCGCATTGTTTCATGTCAAGACCGTTTTTTGCCAAGCATGATTTCACTTCGGAATTTTTGGATAAACCTCTAGCAATTGTTTCCCCGGGCAAGCACATGAGTTCTAGTTTGTTGGTTCCGAATGTCGGTATCAAGATGGGCGATTACAGATTTCTGGCTAAACCAATTGTTCTCGGTGACTCGGATATTGATCTTATTCTCGGGATGGACTGGCTTTCTCAGCACAAAGCTCAGCTTGATTGTGCTGCCAGGGAAATTCAATTGACTCACTCCTCTAATGATGTGATCATCTATGCCGCTCATGATGAAACCATTCGGTTGTTTTCTCTCAATGAGAAGGGCGAATTGAATGCTATCTCTCGATTCCAAATTTGTGAGTACCAAGATGTCTTTCCGTAAGGGCTTCCGGTATGCCTCCTCATCGGCCAGCTTGAATTCGTTATCGAACTTGAGCCCAGCATCGAACCCGCTTGCAAGCGCCCATACAAGCTTGGACCTGATGAGCTGAAGGAATTGAAGAAGCAGCTCGATGAACAAGAGCATCTGGTTTGATCGGACCGAGTTCATCTCCTTGGGGTTGTGGTGTTCTTTTGTCCGTAAGAAGGATGGCATGGACCGACTTTGCGCCGATTACCGTCCACTGAATAAGAAGACAATCAAGAACAAGTATCCACTTCCCAACATCAATGAGCTTTTCGAGCAACTCAAAGGTGCTAAAGTGTTCTCCAAGCTTGACCTTCGTATGGGTTATCATCAGATTTGCATTCATGAACAAGATATTCCCAAGACAGCATTCAGAACAAGCTTTGGTTCTTATGAATATACTGTCATGTCTTTCGGCCTTGTCAATGCTCCTCCAACATTCTCTCGGATGATGAATTTCATCTTCAACCCTTACACCAATGAATTCGTTTTGGTCTATCTTGATGATATTTTGGTCTTCTCCAAGAATAAGAAGGATCATGCCAAACATTTGCGATTGGTGCTAGACAAGCTCAGAGAGCATCAATTCTATGCTAAGTTCTCCAAATGTGAATTTTGGCTTGATGAAGTGCTTTATCTTGGTCATATCATCTCCGCCAAGGGCATCGCTGTTAATCCCGAGAAGGTGTCTGCAATTGTGAATTGGGAACCTCCTCAGAATGTCAAGCAGCTTCGCAGTTTTCTTGGTCTTGCAAGCTATTGCCAAAGATTCGTTGAGAATTTCTCTAAGATTGCAAAGCCTCTTTCCAACCTTCTCCAGAAGCATGTGAAGTATGTCTGGTCTCCAGAGTGTGACGTGGCTTTCAATACTCTCAAAGAGAAACTCGTCACAGCTCCTGTCTTGACTCCTCCTGATGAATCCAAGCCATTTGAAGTTTTCTGTGATGCTTCTCTTCAAGGTCTCGGTGCTGTGTTAATGCAAGAGAAGAGAGTTGTGGCTTATACCTCTCGTCAGCTGAAGCCCAACGAAAAGAACTACCCCACTCACGATCTTGAGTTGGCGGCAGTTGTCCATGCATTGATAACATGGAGACATCTCTTGTTGGGAAGGAAAGTGGACATTTTCACCGATCACAAGAGTCTCAAGTATATCTTCACTCAACCCAACCTCAACCTCAGGCAGACTCGATGGGTCGAAATGATTCAAGAGTACAACCCAAGTATTGAATATACTCCGGGCAAGGCCAATGTGATTGCAGATGCTTTGAGCAGGAAGGCTTATCGACAGCTTAATCCTCAAGCCCTTCCAACGGATCTTTGTGAAGCTTTCCATAGCTGAATCTTCATGTTGTTCCTCAAGGCTTTCTTGCCAACCTCATAGTCTCTCCTACTTTGGAAGATCAGATTCGTGAGGTTCAACTCCTGGATACCATGGTGAAAAAGGTGAAACGTGGTATCGACAAGGGCATTTCCAAATACAAGTGCTTCCACATTGATGACAAAGATACTCTTTTCTTCGAGGACCGGATTGTGGTTCCTAAGGGTGATCTGAGAAAAGTCATTATGAACGAGGCTCACAATTCGCTTCTATCCATTCATCCTGGAAGTACGAAGATGTACCAGGACCTTAAGCAGTCATATTGGTGGACTCGAATGAAGCGAGAAATTGCTCAATTCGTGAATGAGTGTGATGTCTGCAGAAGAGTGAAAGCAGAACACCAACGACCAGCTGGTCTCCTCCAACCTCTTGCTATTCCAGAATGGAAGTTTGATCATATTGAAATGGACTTCGTGACTGGTTTTCCAAAGTCCAAGCGTGGAAATGATGCTATCTTCGTTGTCATTGACAAGCTCACTAAAGTGGCTCATTTTCTTCCAATCAAAGAATCGATCACAGTAGCTCAGTTGGCAGAGCTATACACATCCAGGATTGTCTCCTTGCACGGCATTCCACAAGTGATCTCTTCAGATCGTGGCAGCATCTTCACCTCCAAGTTTTGGGATTCTTTTCAGAAGGCCATGGGCACCAACATTCGTTTCAGCACAGCTTTCCACCCTCAAACAAGTGGCCAAGTCGAGCGAGTAAATCAAATCCTTGAAGATATGCTCAGGGCTTGTGTCATTTCTTTCGGTATGAAGTGGGAAGATTGTCTTCCATATGCCGAGTTCTCCTACAACAACAGCTTCCAAGCGAGTTCGGGCAAGGCCCCATTTGAAATTCTCTATGGCAGAAAGTGTCGTACTCCTCTCAATTGGTCCGAGACAGGTGAACGCCAACTTCTTGGCAATGACTTGATCACAGAAGCAGAAGAAATGTGCAAAGTCATTCGTGAGAATCTCAAAGCCGCGCAATCGCGCCAGAAGAGCTATTATGATGATAAGCACCGTGATGTGGCTTTTGAAATCGGAGACCATGTCTACCTCCGTGTCTCTCAATGAAAGGCACTCGCCGCCCGGTATCAAAGGAAGCTTGCCCCTAGATACGTGGGTCCTTTCAAGATCATTGGCAAAAGAGGCGATCTCGCCTATCAACTTGAGCTTCCGTCCAACTTCGCGAACGTGCATGATGTGTTTCACGTGTCACAGCTTCGCAAGTGCTTCAAGACTCTGAGCGCACTATCAACTTCAAGAAATTGACCTTCAAGAAGATCTCTCTATCATGAGCACCCGTTGCTATTCTTGAGGAAACCGAGCGCAAGACTCGCAACAAGTCAATCAAATTCCTGAAAGTGAAGTGGTCACACCATTCCGACCGTGAAGCCACCGGGCGCGAGGATCACCTCCGTTCGAATATCCGGAGTTCTTTCAGTCCTAGATCTCGGACGAGATCCTCTTGTAGTGGTGGAGTGTTGTAACACCCGGATGTAACTTTCCATATTTGTAACTCCAACTCTTGCCATTTTCGCATTGTGATATGATATTCCCTCCGTGGTTGGGTTTTTCTTCATTTTGCATTTTTTCCATGTCATGCATTTTATATCATGTCATCATGTGCATCGCATTTGCATACGTGTTCGTCTCATGATTCCGAGCATTTTTCCCGTTGTCCGTTTTGCAATCCGGCACTCCTATGTCCCCCGGCGTCCCCTTTTACGTTTTTCCGTGAGCGGGTACTAAACTTTCTCGGAATGGATCGAGGTTTGTCAAGTGGCCTTGGTGTACCACCGGTAGACCACCGGTCAAGTTTCGGGTCATTTGGAGCTCGTTTGGTACTCCAACGGTTAACCGCACTCTCGCAAAGGCCTCTTTTAAGTTGCAGCCCAACACCCCTTCAAATTAGTCCAATAACCCATCTAAGTCACTTCCATGCTCTCCGTCGTTCGATCATGATCGTGTGGGCGAAAACTACACCTCATTTGGACTCTCCTAGCTCCCTCTATGCCTATTTAAGCACCCCCACCCTTTCCAAATCGCGGTACAACCCTAGCCTTCCCCTACCTCGTGCCCGGACAAAATTTCCGCGCCGGCGGACGTGTCCGCGCCGCCGCCGCCCGGCCAACTGGGCGTGCCACATGGTGCGCCGGGTCCCCAGCTTCGCCGCCGCCAGCGTCAGGCCCGGGGCCCAGCGCCCCCTCCCTGCCCGGCCGCGCGCGCCCATGACCCGCGCCCTCGCCGCCTCGCTGCCCGCCGCCGCCCAGGCGCGCCAGCCTCCGGCCGCCGGATCTCCCGCCGCCGCCGCGCGCCCGACCAGCCACCGCGCCGCCCGGCCCCGCCGCCCGGCCGCCGTCGCCCTCCTCCTCGGTCGGCCGCCCGTCCTCTCCCTCCTCCTCCTCGCCCCGGGCGAGCTCCGGCGAGCCGCACCGCCGCCGCCCTCGATCGGGCCGGATCCCGATCCGGATTGGGGTTGACTTTCTTCCCCCCCACAAAATCGTCTAAGTTTTTAATCCGGTGATAATTTGTGGCATTTTCAACGCATCATAACTTTGCATCTGTAGCTCCGTTTCGTGCGTGTGCCCTGAGAACGAGATATGTGCAGCTCCTATCGGGATTTGTCGGCATAGTCGGGTGGCTTTGCTGGTCTTGTTTTATTGCTGTCGAAATGTCTTGTAGTCCGGGATTCCGAGATTGATCGGGTCTTCCCGGTAGAAGGAATATCCTTCGTTGACCGTGAGAGCTTATAATGGGCTAAGTTGGGACACCCCTGCAGGGTATTATCTTTCGAAAGCCGTGCCCGCGGTTATGAGGCAGATGGGAATTTGTTAATGTCCGTTGCGAGAAAACCCGTTGATCTTAATTAAAATACACATCAACCGCGTGTGTAACCGTGATGGTCTCTTCTCGGCGGAGTCCGGGAAGTGAACACGGTGTTGGAGTTATGCTTGACGTAAGTAGTTCAGGATCACTTCTTGATCGCTACTAGCTTCACGACCGTGCTTTGCTCCTCTTCTCGCTTTCTTTTGCGAATGTAGGCACCATATATGCTAGTCGCTTGCTGTAGCTCCACCTTACAACCCTGTCCTTCCTATAAGCTTAAATAGTCTTGATCTCGCGGGTGTGAGATTGCTGAGTCCCCGTGACTCACAGATTCTACCAAAACAGTTGCAGGTGCCGATGATGCTAGTGCAGGTGACGCAACCGAGCTCAAGTGGGAGTTCGACGAGGAACGTGGTCGTTACTATGTGTCTTTTCCTGATGATCAGTAGTGGTGCCCAGTTGGGACGATCGGGGATCTGTGTAGCATTTGGGGTATCTTCTTTTATTTTGGTTCCGTAGTCGGACCTTGAGTGTAATCTGAATGATGGATGTTTATTTATGTATTGTGTGAAGTGGCGACTGTAAGCCAACTATGTATCTCTTTCCCTTATGTATTACATGGGTTGTGTGAAGATTACCTCACTTGCGACATTGCTTTCAATGCGGTTATGCCTCTAAGTCGTGCTTCGACACGTGGGAGATATAGCCGCATCGAGGGCGTTACAACTCTGCCTCCAGTTCCTCCTCGGCAGCACGTTGTGCCATCTGCCTGCGCCTGCGCCTCCTCCTCCTCCTCTGCTCTGCTACTGCAGCCCTCACATCGACGACACCCCCCTCCTCCTTTGTGACCTCTCCCAGCTCAGGATCCATCTCGCTTTTCTTTGCTTGCAGCTGGTGAAAGTGACAGAGGGCTCGGGCTTTATTATCAAAGTGCAGAGTTATTGGTAGGTAGCCAGTTCCGATGTCAACGCATAGTAAGACAACTTTTACACGCAGCAGTCCAACTACACATACGATAGCAATTCAAACAACACTGAAAAGCACGCAAGTTAATTACACAGTTGGACCAGATTACAAGAAAATCGTAGGCTACAGTCAGTCGCCATGCACAACCTCTGCCAACTACAAAATAACATGGGAATCCAGGGTAGAAACAACTGAAAGAAGCAAAATTGACAACGCAAATCTTTTCATACAATCCTCATATCTCTCCCTACAACACCAATTCGAAAGTAAAACAACAGAAAAAGAAGAACACATTTGCATGGTGGGCGTGGAAAATGACCAAGAACACCAAAACTTGTAATCTGAAATTACAGATGAAATTAATCTCCAAAAACTTTAACATACCGATAATTCTCACATCCAAAACAACAAACAGGACGTACATTGAGGCCTACGAACACCATGGTAAGCACCAACGCCCAAAACACGTACGCCGCCAAATGCCCACGCCCCGGTGACTACAGATCGCAAAAACACGACCAGGTGAGCGCGCGCACGTGCGGAACCCCTTACATGTCTCCTCTAGCAACTAATAGCCCGCAGCATCGCGCCGGAGAACGCCCGGAAGCTCCATGTTGCATCCCCTGTTTCCGCCCGTCGTACACGCAGGAAGATCAGTTCAAGTAGAAAACCACATCAGTCCAACCTATGAACTACGTCAGCTCAAGAAGGGTAACAGAATAATATTCCGTTATGCATAACAGAATAGCCCAGATGTATGTATATATATATATATATATATATATATATATATATATGTTACTCAAATGTTGTTACCAAAGTTCATAAATTTTCATGGAATGTATTAGTATCTTACATAGTTCATTGAGTTTAAGCGTGTGCCCGATGTCCAGAAGGGATTTGCATACTAATTGCCCATATTTCAAATTCACACACATGTTAACATAAGGAAACGCATGGGTAGCATACTAATCATCGCAGACGAGTACTCGCAGAGGCATCGTGTGCGATACTTCTAGACACCGCAAGCAACTAGTTTGCATTTTTCAAAGTTTTTTGTACACACAGAATCACACATGAACTAACTGTATTGACCGTCTGTGTTGTAATTTCTCATCACAAATAGTTCATCCGAGTTGGCTATTTGCCACATATCGCACACATCTTGTTTACATGTCACAGCCCTAGCATTGGCCTTGCTTGTCATTGCATCATCATCATGCCATCATGTTCATTCCAAAGAAATTTGAAATGGGGATTGTTGAAACCCTACCACCAAATGAAATTTAACTAGGTTCAATACAAATATTTTCAATGACCCAAAATGCCCTTTGGAAATGTTCATGAGTTCTGTTAAAGGTGAAAACCTCTTCCAAAAATGATGAACATATTTATAGGTCATTCCTGGATTTCTGAATTAAATCTTAAGCTATTTGACTTTGGGCATTTCAACATTATAAATAATTTAAATGCTCAAATAATGTTGGAACTATTTGTGGGCCACTGAAATATTTTAGAAGGTGCTCATGAATATTTTCAGGATTTATAAAATTGATTTGGTTTTTAAAACTAGATCAAAACAAAACAGAAGAAATAGAAAACAGAAACAACTAAGAGAGGGAAACCTACCTGGGCCAAACTACCTAGCACCCACCAAGCCCATCTGGGCCTCACCTGTGCCAGCCCAGCCCACCAGAGCCGCCACCGTCTCCCACCCCGCGCCAGAAGGACGCGAGGCGTGTGTTCGCCGCACGCCGGCATGCGCTCGTGCCACCTCCTGCTTGCCGCTTCCCCCTCGTCGCCCTGGACCTCCCTCGCGACGCCACGCACCCCCTGGACCTCTCTCACACTCTCCCATGCTTCTCCCCCCTCCTCTACTCTCTCCCTGCGCGCCACCGAGCAGCTGTAAATCATGCTGACCCGTCACCACCGCGGCCACCAGCATCCCCACGCCCAGCCAGCTAGTGCCTGAGCTCCGCCTCCTCGTGCTGAACCTCTCCACGCCGAAGGAAACAAGCCGGAGGGCCCCGCTTCATCGCCATAGTCGCCGCCTTCACCATCGGTCGCCGGAGATCCGCCTCGCCACCCCGCTCGCTCCGACGCTTCCCCGACCCCTCCATCTGCACCGGCCAACTCGCCGTGAGCTCCTCTTTCTTCTCCCCCTAGCCACGTCGATCGAGCTGCCCCCTAACCCCGTTGGCCATCACGGCCGAGAGCTCGGCTCCGCCGGCCATGTCGCCGTCGTGGCCACAAACGCGTAAGCTAGAAACCGAGCGTGTCACCGTGCTCAGCACATCACCAGGAGGCCGTAGCACCCAGCCGTTCGCCCCACCGTGCCCCACAGCACCGTTCCCAACCTCGCCTGATCGCCGGCGCCGCCACGAGCTCGACTCCGGCGATCTCACTCCACCGCAGCCTCTCTCTCTTGCTCCAATGGATGCGCGAGAGTGCTAGCTCTCTGTACGTGGTCTCGGCCGCTAATTTGGTCGCCGGAGGGCAAAATCCGAGCCCCTCCGCCATCTCGGCCTCGCCGGCGACTCAACGCCGGCGGGATTTACCCAGCTAACCGGGGGTTTGACCTCACTGACCAAGTTGACCCCGGGTGGGCCCAGTTTGACCCCTCTGGGTCGATGACAAATGGGACCCGCCTGCTAATTAAGTTAGGATTAAGACTAACTAAAAACTAGTTAGACTAATGGCACTGACACGCGGGACCCACTGGTCAGTTTGACCTGGGCTGCCCCGTTGACTTGCTTACATCATGCTGACGTAGTGCTGACGCAGTAATGCATTTTCTGGAATTAGATTATTTCTACATAAATCAGGAAATTCCAAAAAATGATCTAAACTTCTAAAATTCATAGAAATTCAACCGTAAATCCAAATTAAATAATTTATATATGAAAAATGATCAGAAAAATCCAATCTATCCATATGTACCATTTTAATGCATGTTAGAACAACTTATACCTGCTGATCAGGTCAAATCAATTAAATGGCATTTAAACTCTCACATATGGAGTTTGAATTTGAACCTAGTGTTCAAACCAACCCCATTTAACTTGTTGCTAGATGCATTAGGCCAATCAACAGCATATTGCCATGTCATCTTCATGCATCATATTGTTGCATGGCATTGATTGTGTTTCTCCTTTGTTTGTCGGTGTTTGTCCCTCTCGAGAGCGGCGTCGACGATGATTTCGATGACACCGATGAAGAACTATATTATCTTCGGCGCTGCAAGCAAAACCCCTTGTTCATTCCGATACAATCCCACTCTCTCGCTCCTGCTCTCTTTTTACTGCATTAGGACAACAACAATTCATCTCATACTTGCTGCGGTAGCTAAACCCCTTTATTCTCTGCATGACTGTCATTCCACAAAATAGATGAAACCCACTAGCATGAATAGGAGTTGTTTGAGCCTGTTGTGCCTACTCATTCATGCTTGTTTGTCATGCCTGCTCATCGCTTAGAGTTGAGTCAGTCGATTCATCGGGATGAATCGGAGGTGTTTGATCATGTCCTCTTGTTGAGAGCTAAGTGTGTGAACACGATTTGGTAAAGGTAGCGGTGAGAGGCCATGTAGGAGTACATGGTGTGTTGTATCATTGAAGCCGTCCTTAGGAACTGAGTTCTGTGTTTGTGATCCATGATTCAGCTACTACCATGCATTGGGCCCTGAAATATGACCCCGCTCGACTTCTTAATCACCCTTGTCCTCTGTCCAGGAGTTGCAAGTAGTTTCTGGTGTTTGTAGTATGCTGGGGGCCCCACGTAGCGCTGACCGTAGGGGTGGGCTGTGTTGCGGTAAGCACGTGGCCGGGCATGCCGGGCGCCCGTTTGGTGTCTCGGAACCCTGTACACATCGTTCGGGGCCGTATGTGGAAACCTCGGCCGAACTCCCTGCGGATGGAACCTGAATAGGCGATAAACCTGGACTAGATACTTGAGTGTTTAGGTAGGCCGTGGTCTTCACCCACGTCGGCTTTCGTTTGAAGTCTACCGAACACATGTCGTGTGCAGACGCTAAGTGGTGGAAACATGTATGAAGAAGTACACCCCTGTAGGGTTAACATCATCTATTCGAATAGCCGTGTCCACGGTAAAGGACTTCTGGGTTGCCTATAACAGTTCATAGACAAGTGAAAGTGGATACTCTAAAATGTGCAAGATAAGCGTGTGCTATGGATGGCGTTTTCGTAGGGAGACGGGAGCGGATCCATAGTGGTGTATTGATATGGTGAATATGTGGACTCGTGTGCGCCACCTCAAAAGAGTTACTTGCAGTCGTAGTTAGGATAGCCACCGAGTCAAAGCTGGCTTGCTGCAGTCAAACTCCACCACCCCCTTCGTTGATAATGATGCATATGTAGTTAGTTCTGATGTAAGTCTTGCTGAGTACATTTCTACTCACGTTTGCTTATTTTATGTTTTGCAGAGAGACGTCAGTCTCGCTAGTAGTTCCACGTGGACTTCGACGTTTAGCTTGTTACCTCAGCTACGATCTTGTGCCCTCGGCAGGATCTGGTAGATAGTCAGGCTTCTAAGCCTTTTTCATTTATAGTTGTATGTACTCACACATGTTAAGCTTCCGTTTGTGCTTTGACTTGTATGCTCTGAATGTTGGGTCATGAGACCCATGTTTGTAATATCTCGCTCCTCGGAGCCTAATGAATAAATACTTGAGTCGTACAGTTATGTTGTGATGCCATGTTGTATTTACACATATCGAGCATATTGTGTGTATGTTTGAAATGCTTGGTATGTGTGGGATCCGACAATCTAGTTGTTTATCCTTGGCAGCCTCTCATATGGGGAAATGTAGTCTAGTGCTTCTGGCGATAGTAGTCCGCTTCAGCCCGGTTCACGGAGTCCTGCTAGCCCAAAGACTCTTTGCTCGGACACTTGATCGGCCGCATGTGTTTCATATCGTTCTGTGTCTGTCCCTCGGGAAATGTCACGCGGTGACATCCGGAGTCCTGCCTAGCCTGCTACAGCCCGGGTTACCGGAGTCCTGTTAGCCCAGTGCTACAGCCCGGATTCACATGTTGATGACCGATATGCTTGATGTGATTCATGTATGCCTATCCCCATGGGTTAGTGCCGCTTTGGATTCACGACTAGCCATGTCGGCCCGGGTTCTCTGTCACATGGATGCTAGCGACACAATCATATACGTGAGCGAAAAGGCGCAAATGGTCCCGTGCCTTGGTAAGGCGACACCCGTGGGAATACCGTGCGTGAGGCCGCAAAGTGCTATGAGGTGTTACCGGCTAGATCGATATGACTTGGAATCGGGGTCCTGACATTACATAACTCGTTTGTGTTCTTTTGGCTCATCGCAAAACGTTCATCCATGTGAAGTGTAAGCTGCATATCACACACATCTTGTTAAGTTGAACCGTTTCTGTTGTGTTCCCTAATCGAAAATAGTTCGTCCGAGTGAACCGTTTGCCGTGTATCGCACACACATTGATATTGCTGCCTGTTTCTATTGTTCTGTTGTTCTACCTCATTGCAAACAATTTGAATAGATTAACCGTGTGCCCTGCACCGCACACGCAACTAAAATCTAAACCGTGTTTGATGGCTCTGCCATCGCAAATGTTTTGCACCTTTTTTGACGGTTTTTTACACCATCGTTTGCGATTATTGCATCGCACATAGTTTCGGCAAAGGGTCTTGATTGCTGTCTGACTATAGCGCCAGAAAAGCTCCAGTCCGCTATGACTACGTCGGTATTTCCCCAAAGATGAAGGGATGATGCAGCACAGCGATGGTAGGTATTTCCCTCAGTGAAGAAACCAAGGTTATCGAACCAGTAGGAGAACCAAGCAACACAACATAAACAACACCTGCACACACATAACAAGAACTCGCAACTCGACGTGTTAAAGGGGTTGTCAATCCCTTTTAGGTAATGATGCCAGAAATAGATTGAAATAATAAATCGCAAATAAAATGAAGTTCAACAAAGTAATTTTGTATTTTTGGTTTAATAGATCTGAAAAAAAATGCAAAAGAAAAGTAGATCGCAAGTAAAAATATGAGGAAGAAGACCCGGGGGCTGTAGATTTCACTAGTGGCTTCTGTCGAGAAAGATATCAAACGGTGGGTAAACAAATTACTTTTGGGAAATTGATAGAACCTCAAATAATTATGATGATATCCAGGCAATGATCATTACATTGGCATCACGTCCAAGATTAGTAGACCGACTCCTGCCTGCATCTACTACTATTACTCCACACATCGACCGCTATCCAGCATGCATCTAGTGTATTAAGTTCATGGAAAAATGGAGTAATGCAATAAGAACGATGACATGATGTAGACAAGATCCATTTATCTATTGCATAGATATAGATCCCATCTTTTTATCCTCAGTAGCAACGATACATACGTGTTATTTCCCTTTTTGTCACTTGGATTAAGCACCGTAAGATCGAACCCACTGCGGGGCACCTCTTCCCATTGCAAGGTAAATAGATCAAGTTGGCCAAACAAAACCCAAATATCGGAGAAGAAATGCGAGGCTATAAGAGATCAAGCATATAAGCGATCAAAGAAACTCAAATAACTTTCATGAATATAAAAAGATATGACTGATCATAAACTCAAAGTTCATCAGATCCCAACAAGCACACCACAAAAAGAGTTACATCATATGGATCTCCAAGAGACCATTGTATTGAGAATTCAGAGAGAGAGAGAGAGAGAGAAAGCCATCTAGCTGCTAACTACGGAACCGAAGGTCTACAAAGAACTACTCACGCATCATCGGAGAGGCACCAATGGAGGTGGTGAACCCCATCAGAGATGGTGTCTAGATTGGATCTGGTGGTTCTGGATTCTGCGGTGGCTGGAAGAATATTTTGTCGACTCCCCTAGGGTTTCTGGAATATTGGGGTATTTATAGAGCTCAGAGGCGGTCCGGGGGGCACCCGAGGTGGGCACAATCCACCAGGGCATGCCTGGGCCTCCTGGCGCGCCCTGGTGGGTTGTCCCCTCCTCGAGACTCCCCTAGGTGCAATCAGAGCCTAACATCTTCCATCTGGTCCATAAAAAATCATTGTGGAGTTTCGTGGCATTTGGACTCCATCTGGTATTGATTTTCTGCGATGTAAAAAACATGGAAAAAACAGCAACTGGCAGTTGGCACTATGTCAATAGGTTTGTACCAAAAATGGTATAAAATGACTATAAAATGATTATAAAACATCCAAGATTGATAATAAAACAACATGGAACAATAGAAAATTATATATACGTTGGAGACGTATCAGCATGCCCAAGCTTAACTCCTGCTCTTCCTCGAGTAGGTAAGTGATAAAAACAGAATTTTTGACATGGAGTGCTGTTTATCATGTCATGTCATATTCTTTTCCTTATAGCATGGACATTTGGACTTTTATGTGATTCAAAGCAATAGTCTAGTTTCGACATAATAATTTATATACTCAAGCATATCAACAAGCTACCATGTCTTTCAAAATATCAATGTTAAAATAAGTTATCGCTAGCCCATCATGCTCAAACATTGATCCATTCATGAAACACACTCGAATATTAACTACACCCAATACTTAAGCATGATCATATTGCTTCTTAGTTGGTGCTTTTATAAGAGAGGATGGAGACTCAAATTCAAAATAAAAATTTCATAAAATAAAAGAAAGGCCCTTCGCAGAGGGAAGTAGGGATTTGTAGAGGTGCCAGAGCTCAAAGCAAAAAATTAGAGATAAAAACATTTTGGGAGGTGTATCCATCCCACCAACGAAAATGACTTAGAGTTCCCAACACTTTCCATGCTATATATGCCATAGGCGGTTCCCAAACAGAAAATAAAGTGTATTCCTTTTTCCACCATACTTTCACTTTCTATGGCTAACCATATCCACGGCTACCCTCCATACCAACATTTTCCAAGGAATTTATTATTGGACAACATAAAGTAAATTCATTTTTGCATTTCGGGACTAGGAATCCTAAAACCTTGGCCTTACTCTCGTGCAATGACAAGTTAATAAACAATCATCGTGAGAATAACACATCCAACATGGAAAATATTAGCCACCTGTTACCGTTCCACGAGAGAAACAAACACACAAAAGAGAAGTTTATTTTGAAAATTAGAGATGGCACATGAAAATTTTCTTAGAACGGCACAAGAATACTGCATATAGGTAGATATAATGGTCTCATGTGGCAAAACTGGTTTAAAGGATTTTGGATGCACAAGTAGATATCATACTTGGTGCAAACAGAAGGAGGGCAAAAGATTGGGAACGGACCAACCAAGAAACGAATAATCTCATAAGAAAGAATTAAGCATAATTAACACCGAATAATGCACCACAAGTAGGATATAATTTTCATTGCATGATTATTGAATTAAGTGCATGCATAGGGAATCACAAACCTTAACACCAATATTCTTACTAGAGAACAATTACTCATCAACTTAACTCACATATCACATCATCATATCTCAAAACTATTACTAAGAATCAAGTTTATTTTGTCCAATGATCTTCATGAAATTTTTTTCTTTTTCTTTATCCTTATTGGATATGTATCACTTTGGGACTAATTTTCATGTGTTGCTTTTCATAAGCTCAAATAAATATAAGTGAAGATCATGAGCATAACAAATTTTCTTTCTCTCAAAATAATTTAAGTGAAGCAAGAGAGAATTTCTTCAAAATTTTACTAACTCTCGAATAAATCTAAGTGAATCAAGAGAGCATTTCTTAAAAAATACTAAGCACACCGTGCTCAAAAAGATATAGGTGAAGCACTAGAGCAAGTCCTAGCTCATAAAAGATTTAGGTGAAGCATAGAGAGCAATTCTAACAAGTCTTGAAATAATTTTGGCTCTCTAAAATAGGTGTGTCCAGCAAGGATTGATGACTTCAAATACAAAATAAAACAAGAAAAGACACATATCATACAAGATGCTCCAAGCAAAAGACATATCATGTGACGAATAAAAATATAGCCTCGAGTAAAATACTGATGGTCGTTGGAAGAAAGTGGGGATGCCACTCGAGGGCATCCCGAAGCTTAGTTGGTTGCTCATTTTTGGATAATAGCTTGGGATGCCTGGGAATCCCCAAGCTTTGGCTCTTCTATCCTTCATTCATCCATCGTAAGATAACCCAAAACTTGAATACTTCAATCACACAAAACTCAACAAAATCTTCGTGAGATCAATTAGTGTAAGAAAAATAAATCACTACTATAAGTTTTATATCAAACCAATTCATATTTTGTTTTTGTATTATATCTACCGTATTCCAACTTTTCTGTGGCAAAAACTCATCAAACAAAACCATAGAGCCATCAAAATAAGCACACAACACAAAGAAAATAGAATCTGTCAAAACAGAACAGTATGTAGCAATCTGATTTGTTCGAATACTTATGGAACTCCAAAACTTCTGAAAAACTACGACAACCTGGGTAATTTGTATATTAATCTTCTTCAAAAAGAATTGGCATTTTATCACGTTCTTGTGAATTTGAACAATTATTTTTGTGAGAACAAAGTTTCTGTCTTTTTCAGCAAGATTAAACAACTATCACCCAAGAAGATCTTGTTGGTTCTACTTGGCACAAACACTAACTAAAACACAAAAAACATAATAATAACAGTAGCATAATTGTGTGAACACACAAGAACTGAAAGAAAAACTCAAAAAATAAAATTTATTCATTGGGTTGCCTCCCAACAAGCGCTATAGTTTTATGCCCTTAGCTAGGCATAAGGCTAGGATCTAAGTTTTGTCATATTTGGTTCAAGATCCATAAGATGCCCTCATGATTGATTCATATGGTGGCCTAATTCTTGTTCTAGGAGAGTGTTCCATACCCTTCCTCAAAGGAAATTGGAACTTAATATTGCCTTCTTTCATATCAATCACGGCACCGATAGTGTGTAAAAGTGATCTAGCAAGAATAATTGGACAAGACGGATTGCAATCAATATCAAGAACAATAAAATCTATGGGCACATAATTCCTATTTGCAAGAATAAGAACATCATTAATTGCTCCCATAGGCTTTTTAATAGTAGAATCCACCAATTGCAAATTTAAAGAACGTTCTTCAAGATCGGTAAGACCAAGCACATCACATAAAGATTTCGGAATTGTAGAAACACTAGCACCCAAGTCACACAAAGCAAAACACTCATAATTTTTAATCTTGACTTTGATAGTAGGTTTCCACTCATCATGCAATTTTCTAGGAATTGATATTTCTAATTCTAAATTTTCTTCTAAAGCTTTCATAGTAGCATCAACAATATGTTTGGTAAAAGCTTTATTTTGTTCATAAGCATGGGGTGAATTTATCATGGATTGCAACAAAGAAATACAATCAATCAAATAGCAACTATCATAATTAAAGTCTTTGTAATCCAAAAGAGTGGGCACATCACTAGTTAAAGTCTTGACCTCTCCGAACCCATTTTTATCAATTTTCTCAAACAAGATTTTCACCCTCCGAAATATTGGGATGCCTTCTACCTAATGTTGACTCTTCTACAGTCCCTTTTTCATCAAACTTATCTTTACTAAACAAGGAATCAATAGAATAAACACCAATCATTTTATGATCTTCATCATTTTTGCGAGAATAATCACTAGAAAAAAATTTCTCTAAAAATTCTCTTTTAGCTCTCAGCATAGTAGTTCTTTTCTTACTTTCATCCATAGAAACATAAAGAAATTTAATTGATTCGTCAACTTTAGGCACAAAAATTTTCAACTTGAGATTTTCCACATCATAATCAATTCTATCAACACTTCTATACAAATCATCAGTCTTATTCAACTTTTCTTCGATGGAAGTGTTGAAAACTATTGTGTGTTGATAAATTATTTAATATTATTGTCAAGATCGGAGGCATTCCTATTATTATTGTAAGATTGATTTCCATAGGAATTACCATAATTATTAGAGGAATTACTAGGAAAATTTCCTCTATAAGCATTGTTGTTGAAATTATTGCGAGAAACAAAATTCACATCTATGGCATCACTATATTGCTCAATCAAAGTAGACAAAGGCATAGCATTAAAATCAATAGGAGCACTTTTACTACCAACCAATTTCATAAGAGCATCAACTTTATCACTCAATGAAGAAATTTCTTCAACCGAATTAACTTTTTTTACTAGTAGGAGCTCTTTCGGTATGCCATTGTGAATAATTTGCCATGATATTATCAAGCAATTTGGTGGCTTCACCCAAAGTAATTTCCGTAAAAGTACCACCCGCGGTGGAATCTAAAAGATTACGAGAAACAAAATTCAACCCTGCATAAATTTTTTGTATGATCATCCAAAGATTTAACCCATGAGTTGGGCAATTCCTTAGCATCATTTTCATCCTTTCCCAAGATTGTGCAACATGCTCATGTTCAAGTTGCCTGAAATTCATGACCTAGGTTCTAAGGGAAATAATTTTTGTGGGAGGAAAATACTTAGTGATAAAAGCATCTTTGCACTTATTCCAAGAATCGATACTATTACGAGGCAAAGAAGAGAACCAAATTTTTGCAGAATCACGCATAGAAAACGGAAAAAATTTCATCTTGACCGCATCATTGTCCACGTCTTTTTTCTTTTGCATATTGCATAATTGCACGAAGGTATTAAGATGGGACGCGGCATCTTCATTAGGAGTACCAGAAAATTTGTCTTTCATAGCAAGATTCAGCAAAGCAGTATTAATATCACAAGTCTCCGCACTAGTGGCGGGAGGAGCAAGCGGAGTGCCAATAAAATCATTGTTGTTGGTATTTGAGAAATCACATAACTTGGTGTTCTCTTGAGTCATGATGACTACACAATAAGATTGCACTCAAAAACAGATCCGGCAAGAACACGGCGAACAGAGAAAGAGAGGCGAATAAAATGGTAATTTTTTGTGAAGTGGGGGCGAGGAAAATGAGAGGCAAATGGAAAATAATGTAAATTGCGAGGAGATGAGATTTGTGATTAGGAACCTTGTTATGTTGAAGATCCTCCCCGGCAACGGCGCCAGAAATTCTTTATGATTGCTCTCTGACTATAGCGCCAAAAAAGCTCCTGTCTGCTAGGACTACGTCGGTATTTCCCCAAAGAGGAAGGGTTGATGCAGCACATCGACGGTAGGTACTTCCCTTAGAGAAGAAACCAAGGTTATCGAACCAGTAGGAGAACCAAGCAACACAATGTAAACAACACCTGGACACAGATAACAACACCTCGCAACCCGACGTGTTAAAGGGGTTGTCAATCCCTTTTCGGTAACGATGCCAGAAATAGATTGAAATAATATATCGCAAATAAAATAAAGTGCAACAAAGTTTTTTTGTATTTTTGGTTTAATAGATCTGAATAAAAATGCAAAGGAAAAGTAGATCACAAGCAAAGAACTAATCACGCATCGTCGGAGAGGCACTAATGAAGGTGGTGAACCCCATCCGAGATGGTGTCTAGATTGGATCTGGTGGTTCTGGACTCTACGGCGGATGGATGAATATTTTGTCGACTCCCCTAGGGTTTCTAGAATATTGGGTATCTATAGAGCAAAGAGGCTGTCCGGGGGGCAACCGAGGTGGGCCAACCCACGAGGGCGCGCTTGGGCCTCCTCGAGCGCCCTGGTGGGTTTTCCCCTCCTCGGGACTCCCCCAGGTGCAACCAGGGCCCAACAACTTCCATCTGGTCCATAAAAAATCATCGTGGAGTGAGGGATACGGCAACTTTCAACTAAGTTCCTCTCTTTACAGATGACAATCGTACTACACCCGTCCGTGATACGGCTGCGGGAGACACAGCGCAGACGCAGCGAGGACCCGTTCAAAGGTTTCTCTTTAGATTAAGACCCTGCGTGAACCTTTTTTTACTGTCTTTTATTGTTCACATCCTCCGGATTCTCAATACAACCGAGAAGGATGCTGACGTTCTTGGCATGTGGCCACGTCAGAATATTGCTCGTACCCGGACACTACGGGCTCATTATCTAAGGGCATCATTTAGCCCGGTATATATCTCAAAGACCGAATACCTTAGGGAGTGTTCGACGTCGCGAGTTTTGCCTTATATGCATCAGCTCCAAATCATGTCTTTGGTCAAATGTTGGGTTTGCCCGGCTCCTGTGTTTTGCTACCTTACGTTCCGCTCTATCGGCTAGGGCGGCACCAGGAGAACTACAGCGATTGTGCCCTGGTTCGGCCGGACGAGCACCTCAGTAGAGAAAGCCGAAAACTTACTGTCATGATAAAGCGCAAGACTAGTCAACCACTCGATGACCTAATGGAACCTTCGGGATTCCTCTGCATTAATGAAGGTCCATTTCCCGGCCAGGCATGTACGCGCCCCGTATTCGGATGAGCGCGGAGCCACCAGGGGCTGTATAGTAGCCCCACTGTCAAACTCCTATGGCTAAGTGGAAGTGTTAAAGCAATACAGTCCAGTTGCCTCGTTTGCTGCACTATCACCTCCTTAATGGACCAAGAAGTTGGATCAAGTGTGAACATGCGTCTTTTGCGAACGCCCCCGCATTATACACGTGGGGGTTGAAGCCGACGACTGCAAACTTTCAGGTTATATACATATATACATAAACGGCCGCACATGAGGCATCATCATACTTTCAGGAAAAAATATAAAAATAGCCTTTACAATTCAGTAAAACATTGTTTTTCAATGGGAATACATGTCACTAGAACATAATATTCTTCGAGCACTGAGCTTCTATTGAACGAGCACCTTCAAGGACTTTGTTAAAGTAGTGCTCGGCAGCTACTCGGCTAACGGCGAACTCGGGTTGCAATTGCGGTGGCTTCCATCTCCGCCTAGTATGTCTTGACACGGCAGGCGCCATCCGCAAGACCTCGATGCACGCCGACCTTTTCATAGCGTCGTCGCGCGCACAAGCATCAAGGAATTGCTGCACCAAACTAAAATAACTGTCCGGCCATAGATAATCCACAACAGACCTCATGGCGAGCCCGGACAACCTATGGAGCTCGGCCCATTTGGCCATCCGCTCATTCAAAGGAAGCGGACGCGCTAGAACGTTAAATTGTGACCAGAACAGCTTCTCCACTTCGTGATATTTTTTATCTTTGAAGTATTCGGCCGCATTAGCGGCACTTGCGGCCAAATCCAGATAAGCGTCTGCAGAACTCCACAGCCGATCCAGCGAAGAGTATTGAGGATCTACGAACTTCATCCGCAACAAAAAGGGCTTTCCAGCCATGATATCCCCGGCGTGACGTAGCTCCTCCTTCATCGCTCTAATTGTAGAGCGGGCGTCCTTGGCCGCCACCATGGCCTTCTCCAGGTCCGTCATCTTAGCTCGATCTTACTTTTTGAGAAGATCGTAACGGCCGGCGGCATTCTTCAATTCCACAGCCATCTTGGCTATTTCCTCCTTGCTTCGGCAGAGCAGCCTTTTTGGCTCTCAGCTCCTCAACTGCCTTCAGGGCGGCCGCATCACTTTTCCTGGCTTGTTCTTTGGCCCGGGCAAGTTCCGCTCGAAGCGTCTCCACGGCCGTAGCTCCATCTGCAGTCGCAACATATTAAATATACTGGCATCATGCTCCTCTTACTACGTACCGATCGCTGGAGAAATCACATACCCTGTGCCTCGTCAAGCCGCTAGTTGACAAGCACGATGTCGGCATCCACCGCATCAAGTTGCCGCTTCAGCTCGGCAAACTCACCAGTCCGGCTAGCCACCAGACCTTCCGCCACCTGCATATGAGGACGGCCGGATTTTTACCTGGGACTATGATCCTTTGTTTGCCGCCGTTTTCGACAGCAACCAGAGTCTAAGGGGCTACTATATGCACAGGACACACCTTAACGTGTGCGGTACTGTCAAAAATACACACTATTTCACGTACCTCAAAACCTTTCAGCAGACTCATAAAGGCTTCATGCAACCCGCTTTCGGCGGATGAAATCCTCTCAACCACCATACCCATTAGCGTATGATGCGCTTCTGAGATAGCCGCCTGCTCTAGCAGATCCTTCAGTGCGTCCGACCGCATAACAGACGGTGCCGGACCCTTCCGGTTGCTCTCTTCAAGAGCCGGATACTAAGGACTTTGGGTGGCCAAAGGATTACCCTCTGGCCTTGCCGGATCGGGAGAAGCCCTCCGCGACGACACCTCGGGGTCGCCCGCCTTATAAGGCGGGAGGGCATGGGGAGGCGTTTCGCTCTCCATCATCTCCGAAAGAAGATCCCCCGAAGAAGAACTCTACCGAGAATGGCTATGATCCGGACTACAAGATAAGTGTTTCGGTTATTTTCCTCAGAAGCAAAGCAAGACATTTTTACTATTAAGTCCCCTTTCTACTTACAGCTCAGCTGGGGGCTGAACCCCTTGCGGGCATTGTGCGGCCAGGGTACCCCCTGGGGCAGGACCCTCTGGCAAAGATTTCTTCCCCCGTTTAGAGACCATTGTCTCCGGGTCTTCAGAGGCGGTCCTCTTACTTCCTTGGGAAGGGGGAATTTCAGTTTCTTCCCCCGGATTATCCTCCTTCGCAGAGGCGCTAGCCTCTTTCTTCCCCCCTTTGTCTTCCCCTAAGGGCGCTTGGTAATGCGCGAGCTCCAGCATCCTGGCTAGTACAGGATCCGGTGAGACCTCAGGGAGGGGGGCCGGACACCTGATCATCTTCGCCTTTGTTACCCAGTCCTGGTCAAAGAGCGACTTTTCAGAATGATGTTGTGATAAATAAAGATACAGTGTGTTCGGTTACAGGACTACTTACTTGGGTATCTGGACGATTGCAGTTCAAACCCGCATCCTCGGTGGTGTCCGGACACATTATTTGTGGTCCAGAGAACAGTTTATACATCTCCTCAGGCGTCATGCCAAGGAAATGATGGACAGCTCGCGGTCCCTCCGGTTTGAACTCCCACATGCAGAGGGGACGACGTTTGCAAGGCACGACTCGACGAATTAACATGACTTGCATTACCGTGATTAGACTGATGTCTCTCTCTCCAGGAGATCCTGGATGCGGCTCTGCAATATTGGCACATCCTTTACTGGCCCCCAGTCCAGCCCTTGTTGACCCATGACGCTAATTGTGGTGGGGGTCCGAGCGAAAAACGGGGGGGGGGGGGGCACCCACTTGGTACCCCTGGGAGCTGTGATATAAAACCATTCTCGTTGCCATCGCTGGACACCTCCTGGAAAGAACCCTCCGCCATGGGGCGCGGCACTTTTGCTTATTACTACGCCTCCGACTTCTGCGTGCACCGATCATCTTCGGCTCCACCGTAAAGGTCTTGAGCCACAGGCTGAAGTGAGGGGTAATACGGAGGAAATCTTCACACACAACGATGAACGACGAGATATGGAGGACAGAATCCGGAGCCAGGTCATGGAAATCCATCCCATCGTAAAACATGAGCCCCCTCACAAAGGGATCTAGGGCAAGGCCTAGCCCTCGGAGGAAGTGAGATACGAACACAACGCTCTCGTCGGGTTTGGGAGTGGGAATGACCTGCCCTCAAGCAGGCAGCCGGTGCGGGATCTCGCTGGTCAGAAACCTGGACTCTCTTAACTTTTTGACGTCCTCCTCCGTGACGGAGGAAGGCATCCACCAACCTTGAAGGTCGGATCCGGACATGGTTGAAGGTCTGAAGCGCCTGACCTGAGCTTCGGGTGTTGGAACTCGAGGCGGGGGAAGGATTCGATTGAGTTTGAGGAATAAAAAGGATAGGCCTTGGTCTCTTTATAAAGAGGGTGAATACCAAGCGTCCTCCTTGTGACCGTTTGGGACCTGCCTACAATCGAGGAGTTATACCAGCGGGCACGATTGGGTTACCCATGCCCGTATTGATGAGAATCTTGCGATGAGGGGACACGATCTCTGCTTCGACAAGACGTGCCAAGGAAACCGCCTCGCAATATGCACCAAGGCTGGTTGAGAAAAACGGTTCGAATAATGATCGGGCAATGGTATGATGTCATGATATCAAGTGTGTCAGCAGATTAGATTTGTGGAAATATTATTCTCTCTACGGTGGTATGTGGGACTTGTTTTGCAGAGCTGGACACTATCCTTGTGTTCAGAATCTTCTACAGAGTATTCGGAGGAAGGAACCCGCCTTGCAATGCCGAAGACAATCTGAGCGTCGGACTCATCGTCGTTGAAGCTTGGCTCAGGGGCTACTAAGGGAGTCCTGGATTAGGGGGTATACGGACAGCCGGACTATCCTTTGGCCGGACTGTTGAACTATGAAGATGCAAGATTAAAGACTTCGTCTCGTGTCCGGATGGGACTCTCCTTGGCGTGGAAGGAAAGCTTGGCGATACAGATATGTAGATCTCCTCCCATTGTAACCGATTCTGTGTAACCCTAGCCCCCTCCAGTGTCTATATAAACCGGAGGGTTTAGTCCGTAGGACCAACAACAATCATACCATAGGCTAGCTTCTAGGGTTTAGCCTCTATGATCTCGTGGTAGATCGACTCTTGTACTACTCATATCATCAAGATCAATCAAGCAGGAAGTAGGGTATTACCTCCATCGAGAGGGCCCGAACCTAGGTAAACATCTTGTCCCCTGCCTCCTATTACCATCTGCCTTAGACGCACAGTTCGGGACCCCCTACCCGAGATCCGCCAGTTTTGACACCGACATGGAGTTTCGTGGCATTTGGATTCCGTCTAGTATTGATTTTCTGTGATGTAAAAAACATGGAAAAAATAGCAACTGGCACTTGGCACTATGTCAATAGGTTAGTACGAAAAATGATATAAATTGATTATAAAACAGGATGGAACAATAAAAAATTATAGATACGTTGGAGACATATCAGTTCTCTGATCCTAGTGTCGCGTTAGCAGTATCCTGCAGTAGAGAGAAGACTCCATCGTTGAACTTAAGAATAATGCACAAACCTGAAAACACAAGAACTTCTCCTTTGTTCTAGAATCTTCCATATCTTAATTTCCCAAACTATTTTTTTCTAAATGAATTGTCACTATTTGTTTTTTACTTTATGCTTTACAATGCACAATTCCATGAATCTTAAAATAGATTTCTTTTATAAAACTAATTGATTTTGAATGAGATGAAAATTAAACGAACATCTACATCATGCATATATGACTCAAAGCTTACATGCTATAGTTTGGTATTTATTCATAACAAAAAAAGCCAATAAAAAATAGTCTACAAATTAGCAAAACAAGGATCCCAAGGTTTATATAATTGCTATCATAGGTCACTATAGAGATATTTATCTCTATAATGACCGTGTCATGGCTTGAGATATGCAACTTCTCACTGGGTCACCCATCCTTGGACTACTCCAGCCCGGGCACGCTTAACTTCTGCGTTCTATTCGACTAGGCTAGCGGATGGGAAGCCGCCCCTTGCTGATAGGAATTGCCTCCTTGACATTAAGGCATTTCACGCTGGTCACCCTATGGGACCTACTCCCTCCTATCACACACATTTGTGCTTTTATAAATTGTGTGCGATATTTACATGGCCGGCGTGTCGCTGCCTAGCCTTCAATGAGCACTGACACTGGTAGCGGGAGAATGATGGGAGAAGAGGCGGGAAACTGACGAGAGGAGTCATGGGAAATGGTAGCCTGTTTAGAAAACGTAGTAGAGAAGGAAGCATGAGCTAGCACGACGCATGCGCACAATGCTTACCCATGTACTGCATGTGCTGTCGAAAGGGCTGAGGGTTGTCGTTCGATGTGGGAGCATCCAACGGTGCAGATGTACAATCCGTGGGGTTTGGCTTCTAGCCAATCAGAACGCATGACTCAGATCACGTGCGCAGCAGGGGGAGGGAGCATCGGCCACGGTTTCGTAGGCACCCGGCTTTCGTGGGTGAACCATGTGCTATTTGAAAACATTTCGTGAGAAGAATCTCGGTTTTTAAATCCCCGTAAATCCAAAACTCACCCGAGAATCATGAAACTGGGCATGGTGTCACGACATGGCACATATACGTCGAGGAATTTTTTTCGTCCATTTTGGCGCAAGTTTTATTACAAGCCTCTTACAAACCGGAGCTTCTCTCAAAGAAGCGTCGTGGTTCCGATAGGGAGACGTGTCCCCCTTGTGGGCGAAACGTAATCACTGCCTCTTTTCGCCTTGTATTTTCTTCTACGGGCAACATGGAACGACAGGATATCCATACTAAAATTTTAAACTTATTCAGGGTTCATTTGGCCTTTTTATACACTAACTGAGTTTCCTAGGCATTTAATGTCCATAAGTCAAATCTGAACTACAAATACATGCTCCGGTTCACCAAAATGGCTAGAAGAATTATACATGTGTCCTAGAGTGCATGTTTAGGTCCCATGCCAGTGATGGGAATGAATTACAACCGTACCGGTGTCCTGGCTCGTCCTCAAACATTTGGAATCTCGATTTTCAAATTGCCATAAATAAAAAACTCACCAGAAAGTCATCAAAGGTGGCATGGTGTCACATCATGGCATATATACGTCGTGGTAAAAATATTGCCAATTTGGGCCAAGCTTTATTACAAACCGGAGCCTGTCGCAAGAACCCTCGTTGTTTCGATAGGGAAACGTGTCTCCTTGTGGGCCAAATGATAATCGCTCCCTCTACTAGCCTCGTATTTTCTTCTACATGCAACACGGAACAACGGGAGATTCGCACTAAACTTTGAAATTATTCAGTGTTCGCTTCACCTTTTTTATTCATTAGTTGAGTTTTCTAGGCATTAATTGTCCATAATTCAAATCTGAACTACAAATACATGCTCCAGTGCACCATAATGTCTAGAAAAAACGGACATGTGTCCTTTGGGTACATGTTTAGGTCCCATGGAATGAATGGGAATGAATTCAACCATCTCGCTGTCCTGGCTTGGCCACAAACATTGTGAATCTTGGTTTTTAAATATCTGTAAATCCAAAACTCACCAGGAAATCTTGAACTTGGCATGGTGTCACTACATGGAACATATAATATTCCAATTTGGGCGAAGCTATATTACAAGCTTCTTACAAACCGAAGCTTCTCGCAACCCTCGTGGTTACGGTATGGAAACATGCCCCTCTTGTGGGTGAAAAAATAATCGCTGCCTCTTCTCGCCTTGAACTTTGTTTTCTACAAGCAACATAGAATAACAGGAGTGTCATGCTAAAATTTGAAACTGTTTAGGGTTCGTTTGGCCATTGTATATATTAATTAAGTTTTCTAGGCATTTAATGTAGTCCATAATTCAAATTTGAACTAGAAGCACATGCTCCACTGAAGCAAAATGGGTGGGAAATAGTACATGTGTCATTGGGTGCATGTTAAGGTCTGATTTAAGGAATGGGAATGAATTACAAACTTCTCGTCATCCTGAAACATTGAGAATATCGGTTTTTAAATCCCAGTAAATAAAAAATCACCCAAAAACAAGAAACTTGGCATGGTTTCATGACATGGCACATATATGTTGTGGTAAAAAAGTTGTCTAGTTTGAGACAAGGCGCACACATTAATATCCAACGAAGTCCTTTTTGAAACAAATAGTTGACAGGTTAATATCGCATACGGTTGTATTATATGAACCATGTCAAAATTTAACCATACTCAGTGGCGTGCCTCCAGCTGTTTGATTAGACCGGACGAGCGCAAGAAGTCCGCCGTGTAGGCTCTACGGGACGCGTGCGACCGGTCTGCCACGCAGGCTCGATGGGACGCGTGCATCCTGTCCACCTCACAGGCTCGACGGGACACGTGCGAGCAGCAAGGCTGCCCAAGCTCATTAGGAAGCGATCTCTTTGACCTCCATGCACCAGCCGCCGCCCGCCTTGCTCACAACTTCTCCATCAATGGGTTAATTAAAGCACCTGGATGGAGGGTGTTTGCTTGTGATCCCATGGAAGCATTTTCTTTGTTCGTGTTTTCAACTCGTATTCCAGCCTAATTTAAATTGCCACATAGGGCAACGGATAATACGACGACCAATAAAATGGCAACGGATAATACGACAACAAATTTACAACAACGCAGATAATAATTGTCTTAAATATTCTGGATAATTTAAAATGCCACATGCGGCAAAGCCCGGAAGACACGGGGGCAAGAGAAGAAGGAGATCGCAGACAACGATCTGGGTCTCTACTGCCTCTACTCATCGATGGATCGCCAGGCGACGACATCCTCTAGCTCCTTCTTCAATTCCTCACGACTCTGCTTGAAAGCAGCCACAGATTCCTCCACCTCCTGCTCGCGCTTGATGCGGAGCTTCCTCAAGTCACCCATCAGTTCCTCGAAGACCGCTGTCACCATAATCCCCGAGGCACTGCTCTGCTCATGCAGCATCTTCCAGCTGGCGGCCTCCTCCTCCTTCTCAGCGAGCGCCTTGAGGAGCTTCGCATTGTCACCCATGAGTTGCTCGACGAGGCCGGTCGCCTTGTCAACCGAGGCATCGCTGATCTCGAGCAGCTTCATCAAGCCGTCGACCAACTCCTGCTGCTTAATGACACCGACAAGAATGTCGTCATCACCGGCCAAGGACTTCAGGAATGCCAGCTCGTCGTGATGGCCGACGCGGCGAGTGCGCTTGTGAGAGCCCTCGCAGGCCTGAGAGAGCTTGTTCGAGGGCTCCGTGATGCGCCAGACATCTCTGTTGCGGCTGCCGCTTCGTGGCAGGACCTTTCTAGTGATTCTGCGACCTTTGTCTTTGCTACCTGGTGATATGTCCACCCAAAACTCCTCCTACTGGTCATGGTGGAACGACTTGACAGGAAATACCAGTTTTGTAGGTGATGAGGAGAGGAACTGTGAAGTAATTTTCGAGTGGGTAGTTTTTATAGCCCGGTGCTAAGTGTGAACACATATTAGTTTGATAGGTGTGAACAGATTTGCAATTACTTATTGCCTTGTTATCTGCAATGTGATGAGAAACAAGGTCAAAATTTATTGATGGTTCTGGTCCTACAAAGCCGGTCTGTTGTTCTGGCTCATCACAAACAGTTCTTTTGGATCAACCGTATGCCACGCATCGGAAGCCCGAAACATGGGCCTGTGGTCTCGGATGTACGTGTACGTGTCTGCCCACTATCACACACAGTCAAGATATCACCATCGTGTCCTATGGATGCATCGTCGCGCCTCCCACGGGGTGCCAGAAGGTGGACCACGTGGTTGCTCACCATTGTGGCAGTTGCGGAGCGCTCTGCTCCTCATTGAGGCAGCCGTGGCGCGCTCTGCTCGCGTCCGTCCACGCGTTTTGCTCGCCATTGAGGCAAATTTACAATGACAACGGTTAATAATTGTCTTACATATTCAGGATAATTTAAAATGCCACATGCGGTATGGTGTAGAACACTCACGACATACATAGGCATACAATTATTATAAAATATTGGCTAAAAGGCTGAGTTGGCGGCCTTCCGACAACGGTCTTCTCGGACTCCATGATCAGCACAGCACCCTTGCCGCCGTTCACTCCAAGTGTCCAGACCTGCCTCCCCCTACAGAGCAGCTGGCGCTGGGAGGCTCTTGGGGCTACTGGGCCTCTTTCAGAAGAGCTTGACAATGTGCAATCACACGCATGATATCTTTGTGGAACCGCTCCATTTCCATCTATCATGTTGGCAATGTTCTACTTCGTCGGGGACGTCTACTCCGCCAAGGATGCGCTCCAGCCTGGCCACCACATCATCATGATCGAGGCTGACACGGCCGTCGCGGACAATGATGAAGCGGCAGGCTACCTATGTCTCGACTGACTTGCAGAGGTCCTCTGCCCATTCCTTGCAGGGCATCAGGCTCTTGATGAGCACTGGTGACGACGGCTCTTTGGGTGGGTCGTCGATCATGCCACCGAGCAGCTCTGGATCTTTTGCATGGTGGATGGCAAACTGCTCATCACACCTCCTCTGCAATATGCCTATTCTGCGCCCAAGGACTGTCACGCCGATATCGCTGCTGATGGGACATGGTGCCTACACCGGCCGATGAAGCTCTTGCTCCCTGACCTGCTCCGGCTCGTTCTCCTCGCCGAAGATGTAACGTAGGTAGGGGTCGATGTTGAAGCTTTGGTCGTTGCCTGGCTTGCTTGGAATAACTAATGGTAGATGGGTGAGGACTAGATCTATGCAGAGTGTCGCGACAGTGCATTGCCGGCTGGGTTATATGCCGCAAGCCATTAACTGGCGACGAGAAACCGATGAGGGAAGAGGCATGGATTTTACAATTCACCCATGTGGATCGCGGGAAGCATTCGCTGGAGCGCGGGAAGACTAAGTGGAGCACACACACAACCCGAATACCGTATGCGGTGCCATTTTTTATTTATCACACACGTGTTAACATAAGGAAATGTATGTGTAACTTACTAATCATCGCACATGAGTACTCGCAGATGCATCGTGTGCGATACTCCTAGCCTCCACAAGCAACTAGTTTGCATTTTTTAAAGTTTTTTGTGCGAACGGAATTGCAGACAAACTAGCTATAGTAACCGTATGTGTTATAATTTCTCATCGCAAATAGTTCATCCGAGTGGGCTGTTTGCTCCATATCACACACATCCTGTTTACATGAATCATTTGTGTTCTTTTGGCTCATCGCAAATAGTTCATCCGAGTGGGTTGTTTTACTACTACAGGATGCTGCTAACGCGACACTACGATCAGAGACCCTTCGATGAAGTTGTGTGCGATGCCATAATCGCAAACGGTGGTGTAAAAAACCCGTCGAAAAAGGTGCAAAATGTTTGCGATGGAGGATGCATCAAACATGGTTCAGATTTTAGTTGCGTGTGCGATGCAGGGCATACGGTTCAGCTCAATTGTCCGTTTGCGATAAGGAGGATAAAAAATGGGCAGCCAGATGAAGGTGTGTGCGGTGTACAGTATACGGTTCACTCAGGTGAACTTTTTGTGATTAGGCAACACAAAAGAAACGGTCAGCCAGATCAAAGGTGTGTGCGATATAGGGCATGCGGTTCACTCTGATGATCTATTTGCGTTGAGACATGAGAACGGAAACGGTTCAAATGAACAAGATGTGTGTCATACGTGGCAAACAGGTCTGTAATCAGAAACGTGTGCGAAGACCGATAACAACACAGACGATTACAGCTAACAAGCCGTGTGTGTTGTGAGCAAACGATTGCTATTATACAATTGTGAGTGATTGATGAAAACATCACCGACGGGTTCCATTGTTTAGTCCGTGTGTGATGTGATTTTCTTTGTCCGCACAACATCTACGCTCTGTCTACAGAGCATCAACATATATACTTAAAAAGACAACATTGCATAACCAAATTAAGCATACAATTACACAAGCGACTACACACATAACATTTCCACACACCAAAGAAAGCAATTATATGCATACTAAAGTAGGAGAAACGAGGACCTAATCATCTACTTATTATTGAGACGACGCTTGCCATTGCTTTGCTTCCGGTTGGATCCTTGGCTGTTTTGGGGAAGGAGGCACTTCCTCATGTCAACGATCCGCCTGTACATGTCATAGCTCATGTACGCCTCCTTGGCCGCGTACACGACGTGAGCTTTCTCGAGTTTCTCCATCCAGGCCGAGTGCTAGGAACACTTGTCCTTGTTGCAGGAATCCTTCATGTCTTTGTAGTAGGGGTCGATGATGGCCTCGGCGAGGTGAACCAGTGAGTCCTTCTCATGCTCCTTGCTGCCCCAGATCTTGTATTGGCCCTGGATGTCAACAAGATTCTGGCAGGCGATGTCCTGGCAAAATTTTGGTGATGTCCACCGTAGCGAACATGTAGTGGGGGCTGTTGACAAACCTAGCGAAACGCTCACAAGGCCTTGTGGCCAGGCAGTACTGATAGAAGAGAACGTGGTGGTGCACGCACATCTGGGTGACGACGACCTTGGGACGAGACCCAGCATGAGTGCGGGTGTACTCGAGGTCGAACCCGACCACCTTGAACTTCTCCGCGGCAAGCAACAACTCCATGATGTGGATGGAGTGCTCCACCCAGAACGGTTCGTTGGTGTACACCACTGAGAGGTCCATGAACCTTCTGTGGGTGTCCACCACGGCACGCATGGTGAACTGTTGTTCGTTGTCGGGAGCCGCGCAGGATCTCCTCTAAGAATTTCTCATGGTGGGTGTACTTCTTGCAACGGTGGGGCACGATCCAAAGGTTGAGGAGACACAAGGGTAGGTTAAATGGCCGCTGTAATAAATGGGGGCCGGCTGGCCTGTAATCGTCATGTCTTTTCACGACGTTCATAGCGGAGGATTCCAGTGCACTCTTGACAACACCGCACCGCACGCGTGGGCTCAAAGAGGCGCCAAATGTATCGTCGGTGATCCTGTTCCCGCGCTACCATGCTGTTTACCACGCAAACTTCCCGCCCGGCTAGTTTGTCCAAGCATCGGCTAGAAGAGGGACAAATCAAGGGCATTTATTGGCAAAAGGCTTTGTAAAAACAAAGTGTCTGGAATGACTTCGGTCATAATTTTACCCTTGGGTGACCCCTCAAAAAAAATTTACCATTGGGTGATGAGGTCAAAGTTACACAGAAGGGTGATGATGGACACTCGAGTGCGATAATTAATTCTGCGCTCTACACTGCACATGGTGGAAGAAACCAACTGTGTGCAATAATGTCGAAGATCGCAGTCGAGTTAGCTATACAGATCGTGTGCTGTGAGATCGACAAGGTAAACTGATTCGAGAATGGTTAATAAATTCTAAGACCATTGCCTATTAAGGTCAAAATAGTGCTAGCAATACACGAGTCTCATACGATACCATTTCAACGATTGTACCACAAAAGCTCAAAATGTTACAAGGTTCAAATTCCAAAGTTATATGGCTCAAATTCAAAGATTACAAGGTTCAAACTTATATTAGAAGTGAAATTCAGCTCATCAGCTGCAAACGATCGCGCTGATCTGCTGAACATGGATATCAGAGAGGTTCAAACTAATATCATCGCTTCTAAGTCTTGTTTGAAACCTCACAATTTTTGCAAAGCGGTCAGCCACTGAGAAGTCATGTATGGGGTTGACACGATGACTTCCGATTACTCTGTCATCCGAAGTTCTAAAATGAAATTCGGCATTTTTTGAGCCTACTCCATTCTGCCGCAGGCGCCGGTGCTGATCAACAAACCATTCATTTTTGCGAAATAAATGTAGGGCAAACCTCATTTCCTTCAGCACCCTTGCTCTGAGAGCAAAGAAACTGGAGAATATAATCTCCGGTAAGGTCCCTCGGTAGGAGTTCAAAGTAATTTCTGAGAGATGCAGATCTAGGCATTTGACGTGATTGTTATATTGTATCACATTATCCACCACTGGGCCTAATCTTATCTGCAAAAGAAGAAAACGTGTTAGTGCCTACATGCAGTTTTGAACATCACTACAGGCCTAGCTATTTGGTTTGCAGGATTTGTAAAATGCACTAACATGCCATCTTCGATCTGACATGATTAACATGGGCATTTGATTACATTCTAGAAAAATGTAGCCTTCTTCACAAGAGGTTGAAGTGGATGAAAAGTTCCCTAAGAAAACTAGTAAAGATGAATCCAAAGGAGAAATTCTTATTGATTGTAACCATATGGATCAAGCAACCAGTATGAGGGGGGGGGGACATGTATGTACTGAAATCCTCCAAAAGAACCTTCAGAAATCGTAGTACATTGTCATTGTAAACTTGGAAAAAGGTTTCACAAATTGAACTCCCTAATGGTTAACATTTAACAAGAAAGGAACATCACCTCGATATATAGCTTCTCCAGGCACGGAAAGCATCTCAGGAAACTGAAAACTTGCTCCAGGTCGGGGCCGATAGATTCTAGTGCCAATACTTTCACTGTGCGCAGTTTCAGGGTCAAGCTTGTCGGCATCATTTTCTGAATGACAGATGAACAAACATCTTCAAAATTAGAAATAATGTTAATTTGTAGAAGGAGAGGTAGAAGGCGGCTGTTGTACCTGAATGGGTGTGGATCCAATAACAAGTTCGGAGTATTTGTCAGACGAGTAGCCCACCACTGTCAATTTCAACGCAAAATGACATCGATTCTTGTTGGACCTTCTTGATCAACTAAAAGTAATCTCTCAAGTGTAGGTGTGTCCTCAGTGACCATACCATGGTACACATCTTCTGATGTCCTCCTGCCGCACCAGCAACACACATAAATAGTCCGGAGAGCCATGGAGGTGATATGGAAGGTACCCAACCCATTGATCGCCTGGAGACGAAGGTACTCGAGTGTAGTATAGCCACGGAGCAGGCGCTCCATGTCACCCTTTGAGAGGCATATGGTGACGAGCTCAAGGTGCTTCAGTCCTGGTAGAATAAGAGTGGGCGTGTCATTAAGGGGCGGGAAATGGCAGTTCCTGAACTTGGCGACGCGCAGCGTGGGCGCTAGGCGGAGTGCGGACATTGGCACTGACCGCATATGCCCATCATCAAAAGTGAGCTCATCGAGCTGATCTAGGGCGGGGGATCAGAACCAGTCATCAAGCTTGGCTCTGTCCTTGCCGTTGGAACTAAACTTGCCCATTCTAAGGCCTCTGGTTGGGCCAAGGTGACTGCCGAGGATCTTGGAGAATGCATACAAGCTTTTGCGATAGCTATGGTAGAGCTCGTGGGTGTCGATGAGGTCGAGAGGGTTGGAGTTTCATAGGGGGCGCCACCGTAGGGAAAGGAGGGTTGTCCGCGCCCCATATTTGATTGCGAGGAGGGAGATTATGACTCTCAACATATCATCGGGGAGGCTACTGATGAAGTCTAACCTGCTGGAGTCGCTTGCGGTTCTAGCTCGCCCCGCCTCCGCTTGTTGGCAGCCTCGTTCTCCACCTCCGGAGTCTCCTGGTCAATGGCGCTTTCTGGTAGAAATGGGAGTACAAGGAATATTTAGTTAAAACAGGGCAATATAAAAGTGTATTGGTAACTAGAATTTATTAGGTAGGAATATAGTAAGAAAAGGGAATAACAATTTCTTGCTTAAATACTACACAATTCATTTGACATTGCTGGGTAAGTCAACATATGCAGATAGTCGAAAAGAAAACTTACTTCAAACAAAGTCTGGACGGATGATTTTGTTGGGGAAGTTAGCATATATCTCATGACCAGGCCCTTTTATGTGCAGTGCAATTTTAATGCCAGCTTTCAGTACATAGAATATTGCAATTTCTTTCCAAAAGCTAGTGACAAAATAGGAGTCACCGCGTTCGTCAAGTCTTACAGTAGCAACGATTGTAAATCCATGGTTTGTGTGCAGTATGACATCTGTGGAGCCTTAACCTATGTAAAGGGAAAAATTGTGGACTACATAATCTGTTCAATAGCAAGGGATGTTCTGCAGAAAATGGTAGGATTGTTAAAGAAAATATGGTAACATGCAAATATGGGCCCAAATTGAAAGAACTGTACAACAGTTGAAATCGAAGGACAAAAATCTATAATTAAACAGATAGGGTAAACTTTAATTTGCCTAATATAGAAAGAAGAGGGGGAAATCCCCTTTGACGTATATGGTGCATGTGGCACCTTTTATCCAAATGTAGCAATATTTAGAATATGTTCAGGAAAGTAGGCCATGCCAACCGATTTAGGGTGAGATTGAACATACCGCGTGAATCCTCAAGTTATCTGGTATGGTGAGATGGAATCTCTGGCGGCGTCGCAAAGTCCTGAAGTGTCGGCGCACTGTACATTCTAAGAATGAAAGAAAACCCTCAAATCAGCTCAAATAAAAATGAATTCATGGCGATTTCCGCCAGGTGATTAAAGGAGGCAGATGAACTAGGATAAGAGATGAGATACTATCTCGTTAAATTAGTTACCTTGTCGTCCATGAGAAAGAACCCTCGGTACAGAAGATTCCCCAACCGAGCGGAGCTGGGTCGACCGCGAGCGGCGTCGAGAAAGTCGATGGCAATAGGCGACGACAAGCGGAAGTGGCGAAATGCGGTGGGCTTTGCCGGCAGCCTCTACGGGAAAAAGAAAAACTTTGATTGAAAATTATACTCACAATGGTACTTACAAGGACATTGGTCTGCACTTTCGCACTGGCGTTGTAAGCCTCCTTTAGTTGGTCGCACATCAAGCCCACCTAGATTAGAGCCTCCTTACTTGCCCCCACTTGATCTTCAGGGACATGGTCTAAGGGGAAGGAGGTGGATGGGGCCGATGGAGACGCGGACACAGGCCTCGGAGCCAGAACCATTGCTGACCCACCCGGAGGAGTTGGTGTATGTCGGCGTTTTGGGAACGGGGGTCCCCAGACATGCCTGCCTACGGCCTGCGGCATGGCTCAAAGGAGGCCCAGGACAGCCCATCTTCATCGACGCAAGCTCAAGACCCTCGCGAGGGGCCAAGCCTCATGGGGCGGACGACCAGGAGCTTCCTCAGGCACGGCCTCGTCAGATTGGCTCATGAGGAGGCGGAGAGTTCAAGGCGGGGTACCTCGCGAGGTGCCCATGACGCAAGCCATGCCGACCAAGGGCGCTAGTCGGGTGCCAGCCACGCAGCATCCTCCTTTCCTCTTTGGTGCAAAGGGAGCAAGCGCAGGCGAGAGCATCAAGCAAAGGCATCCGTTTCGGTGCAACAAGACCAAGACCAGCCCCAACGGCTGGAAGGGAGTCATCGTGGAGCCCAAGCAGGCGTCATCACCCGAGCCTTTGGCAGGGGAGGACCAACTTTGGTCTGGATAAGTGTACCCTCTGTTCCCCTTCAAAATGGCCAATTGTTGGCGCCCTTCCCGCTCAATATTTGGTAAGAGGCCCAGGGCCTTCGCCTATAAATAGGAGTAGCCACACTCAGAGTAGGGGAAATCTGGCATTCGGAATCCAGAGAGAGAGATAGAGACCCGATCCTCAAGCTAGAGCGACGGGACACCACCTAGCAGTTCATCACACCCACCAAGAACAGGCCTCATGAGGCTATTCTTCCCAGATCTTGTTCCTCATCAGCCCAAGAGGCAATCCACCACACCACAAACTAGAGTAGGGTATTACACCACAACGGTGGCCCAAACTAGTATTAATCTCGTGTCTCTTGTGCTGTTCTTTCTAGTAGTTTAGGTCCTCGTGATTCGGGCAGGTACGAGGCGGTGGAGGGTTGATCTCCGCGCCCCTGCATTCAACCTTAAGGGTCTGCTGAACCCGAACCGACATTTGGCGCTAGGTAGGGTGCGCCGAATCCACCTTCTGCCACCTCGTGTCCCATCGCATCGGCACCACCATGTCCGGCGACCAAGCGGGCAACCCAGATCCTTGGGTGGCGTGGCCCGCCCATGCAGAGCGCGCCTCGGGCGACCCGTGCCCAGTGCAGCTCGCGGGTCCGCTTGAGGCGCTGCGGGTCATGAGCAACGCGACAGGCTTGACGGCTCTCACGCCGCGACAGCGCGATCGGCAGCAAGAGCCTCGAATCACGTCGCGACCACATCACCGTACACCCGCCGGGCAAAGAAACTCGAGGGTCACACACAAGTGGCGAGAGCTGCTGCGGCAGGCTCATTGGCGCAGGGCGGCCCGCACGGGGCTCCACGCTACCGCTGGCTCCAAAGCTACTCAAACACCGGCGAGGCTGTCAGCACCGGGCCGGCGGCGGGGTTGCCCCCGCCCCCGGCCCGTGGAGAAGAAGGACTCGACGTAACTCATAGCCCTGGTGGACCGCCGCGCCACCACCCCACGGTGGGCGCACCAAGCAGGGCAGCATGGCATGCTCAGCACTACGGCGTGGCCTTCGGGATGACGGCACCAGAAGAATACGTGCCCCACATGATGGACCAAGGGCACCCGCATGAGGGAGAACAAGGCTCGCTCCTCAGCCCGAGCTGGGGGGATGAGGTGCCATAAGCCGAGCTCTTCCAGGAACCTCGAGACGGCCCCACTGGTCACGCCGGGGGCGACGATTATCGGGTACCTCTACTTCCTCAAGAGCAAACATACGCTAACCATAGGTCGCAGGAGGTACAGGTCACTACGACGAGCAGCTACCCCGCTCCCGCGGTCTCCTACCCCTCGGGAGTGGGGCGCAGGGGGCTGTCGGAGAGGGGCAGAGATCCGACATCACCACCGCGGCATTCGGAGCAAGGCGTTCTCAGGAGGTAGGCCCTCTGCTGGGAGGTGCCTCGGGGCCTGCCCCCGCGAGGACCCGTGGTCGTCGGGGAACCACTGGCGACGCTCTACCCCACCGGCGGCGTCCTGGTTCCGGTCGTCGTTGGTGGCACTAGATTGTGGCGCAAGGGGGGCCCTCGTCCCGGCAATATGAAGCAAGGCCGGTACCTGTGAAGAAGGCCCAGTGCCTGTGAAGCTCGCTGCCCCGTGACACTCTCACGTAATAATGAGTGGGGTTGTACACGCCCCGGAGTCTCAGGGGTGCCGGCCTCAAGCCCTGGGGCTCCGTCCCACGCCAAGTGGCAGCACTTAGCTCCGCGCTGATGAGAAGACGTCCAAGACTAGACTAGGTGCCGGACGCGGCTTTTCTTTTGCTTTCTTCGCCTTTCCATTTGATTGTCGTTTTCCCTCGCTGGATTTAAGTTGGATTCAAATTTGAGATTTGCGTGTGTTCGGGGAAGGGGTGCTTAGTCTTGTTCGAGCAAATCTCTCGCGTTTCGGTTACAACTCCGCCTCAGCTGCCTCCCCTCGCGAGCTGGGCCAGGCCTAGCTTGCGCGCAGCCCAGCCTGTCGCCGCCGCGTCCTCTCCGGAGGGTTTTTACTGCAGGTCCTACGGACTCGATCAGGAGACACTCAGATCGCCTCAGCCTCCCACAGGCTATCTTGGGGCTCGTACGAAACAAAGGTAAACCAGCCAACTAGCACGTCGCTTAGCCAACCACTTGGCGCGGGTGTATGGGCGATGTAACACCTGCTAATGCGATGAACACAAGTTTTACATGAGGGGCTCCCCCTCCCAAAATGCTCTCACAACCATCAGGCCGAAACCTGAGTTCTATTCATGCAGGGTAACGGAACAGGGACAATACATAATCAGTCGGATAAATCCCCCAATGCGTCCTCAGGAGCACCTCCCGAGCCGTTGCTGGCGTCGCTGGCCTCGCCGTCCCTGTCTGCGTGATCGTCGGCGGCGTCTGGGCCGTTCACCACGCCGCCCTCATCGGTGGCCACGATCACGCCGTCGTTGTCCGAAGCGAAGGCCTGGACAAGAGCATCCACGTTGTCCTCCACCTGTCGCCATGTCGCCCGGACGGCTGGGGATCTGGGCGATAGCTGCGCTAAAGTCGGCGGGGGTCCATGTCCATAGATGGCTGAAGACACGAGAAAAGGCGCGCCCAAGCAGCGCGCGCTCCTCTCCTCCACCAACCTATTGGCCCCGACCGATCAAGGCCTCCACCGCGCCACCACGCCGGTGAAGAATCAAGGTTGCCGCCAGAGTTAATCGCGGCGGCTTCGCCAACCGCCGCCGCAGATATTACTCAAGGCTGCGTTGGCTCTCTCCGGGCGCGGCGAGCATGGGGCCGTGCTCATGCTCCAGATTTGCCGCCGACGATCTCGTCCAGACGGCGCATGACGGCCTCGGCCTCCTCCACTGGCTGGCGAAGAAGGAGCGCCTCGCCACGAGAGGTGGTGGACTCCCACGCTACCTCCGTGGCGGCCCAAGAGCATCGGCCCGCCATGCCGCCTCCTCCAGCTTGGCCTCAAGGCAGCAGTCCTACCTCACCTCGGCCTTGATCAACCCCAGCCGCTCCTCAAACTCGCTCGAGGTTCAAGCGCACCGCCGCCACTTGGCGTCCGACCTCCTCCAGACGCGGGCTTCCCGTGCCGCGAACTCATCCTCCCGCCTGCCGCCAAGCGCCTCGCTCCAAGCGCCAGACGCACGCTGCTCGGGCGGCTTCAGCGTCGCCGCCTCACGCTCGAGCTCCCGGTCACGGAGGCCACCTTCATCGACGCTAGGGCTGCCTCGCACAGCTCCACTTGCTCCTCCAGTGAGTGGCACCGGGCCAGGAGTGACCGTGCCCACTCCTCCGCCGCCTCTCGCCGCCAGTTAGCTTCCCGGGCCTCCTCGACGGCCCGAGAACAGGCCTCCCGAGAGGCTGCCAACGACACCTTGGCCTCTTCATCCACAAGATCGCGCTGGTGGCGCGCGAGGGCGGTAGCGACCTCCAGCTCACTCTTCTCTGCGGCTAGGCGCAGGCCCTCGGCCTCAAGGCGCGTGGTTCGCCAAGCAAGCTCTTCACCAAGAAGGCTCACCGCCGGCCGCCTTCAAAAAATCCTGGCGGGCGGCGCCCGCGCCCAGCGCCAGCCGAGCACGCCCTTCACACCATCGATCGCCCAGGGCGGGCGCCGAGCCACGAATCAGCACTCCCCCCCGGGGGGCTGGGGCTGGCACCCTCGTGGACGGCCAGAGCACGCGCCAAAGCCCGCCTCGAGCCAGCTCATCCTCGCACGAGGCGCAGGAAGCGCCAGCCAATCGCCGCCCACTTCACCAGGAGAGAAGCCCACTGCAGGCTAGCTATGCCACAGAAGGCTCATGAGGAAGGATCGCGAGGCGCCAGCCACGACGCGCGCGGGACGGTTCACCTCCTGGTCGCCCTCACCACAAGGGCTCCACCGCTGAGCACTCAAGGACGGGAGGGGCGGCCGGGGACGGCTCCTCACCGCCTCCGTGAGCTCGGCAGAAGGGCCTGCAGGCAAGGATCAAGCATAAGCAGCAGAAGAATCGAGCCGGAGAAGGAGAAGGCTTACTCATCGGTGGCATGGCACTTCCTGCGCTTCAGCAGCGACAAGGGTAATCATCGCCAGGCCTCCTTCTCTTCCGGAGGGCCTCAAAGTTCACGCTGAAGCGACCCAAGATTTGAGCGCAGGGTCACCGCTGGCGAGGAGGAGCATCAAGGCAGCCCGCCGGGGCGCCCGCTGAGGCGCTGCTGCTGATCGCCTCACCAAGAGAAGCAGCAGGGCCTCGGGGCTCCATCCAGCGCCGCTGGCGGCTGCCTGCCGCCTCACCACGGGCGCATGCGCCTCGAGAGCTGCCCTCATGAGCATCGCCTGGTGCCACACCCGGCAGGGGTCCTTCGGCTCTGGTGGCTCGTGCCTCCTGCTCCGCCACTCGAGGAGGAGCCGCCTTGGCCGGGAAGGGCTATCACCATCACCGGATTCTCGTGGAGGCCCGAGACCAGGGCGCGGCCCCATTCATCAAGATGGGCATCTGTTTCACAAAATCACCCTGTTCGGGCAGAGGTACAGCAAAGGCCCCTTCATGCCGGATTCCACCGGCGTTAGTCGCCAACGGACCAGAGCACTTTCCTTAGCGCTTGAGCGCTGGTCTTCTTCCGGAGCCTCATACGATCACCAGTTCACCAAGGCCCACATCCGGTGGGAATGGCGTTGGAGAGGAGCAATGCGGCACATCAGAACTCCTTCACCACCTTGGGCGCTGTTACGTTAAGCGACCTCGAGAACGCTTAGCGCGCCAGACAAAAGATGAGCCGAGGGGCCTGGCGTCTCAGGCCCCAGCCTGAATTGGGGACAGCGGCGAGGTTGGCTCGAGATAGCGGGGCTGGGCACCCCACATCCACGTACAACCACCTTCGTGAGAACCCAGCCATGCGGGCGGAGGCAGGCTGAAGTCAATCCACAGGCCGCTGTCTCGGTGGCAAGCAAGCTCACGCCGCTGAGCATTGAGTGGGGTCGACAAGGCGAGAGAGAAGAAGTGGCGCAGCAAGGCAAGCAAGGAGGATGCCCATCATTGCTTGTGAACGGCGAAGACCGAGAGGAGAGTGACGGACTCGGGACCCGGATGCATCATGTGGATCGATAGTGGGAAAGCACGGTATTGAAGAAATCGAGAAGGGGAACCAGCCCGCCCGCATTGCGTGGCCAGCAAAATACCGGACCTCGGTGACTATCCTGCCAATGGAGAAGTGGGGCGCGGGCCAAGCCTCGTCGTCCCGCATTAGTTGAAGGAGGTGGCCAGAGCGAACTAACCTTGCCCAAGCCCTCTAGATTGAGTATGATCGACGGGTTGACAATGGAGGCCGCCGCGGGCGCGGCGAGCGCGGAGGCAGCGGGTTTCTTCCTTTCCGCTTCTTCGCTGGAGCCATGGCGATTGAAAGGGGGGGGAGATTCGAGATGGATTGGAAATGGAAGTCGTAGTTCGAGAGGGGAAGACTGGGCGCCTGCAAGCAGCGAGTAGAGGGGAACGGATGTGTGCGGCAGCATGTCCGCCTAGCAACGCACGAAATAAGGAGTGCGGGGAAACGATTAGCGCCACGTGCAATCAACCGCCAGCGTCGCCTAAGGTCATGAGCTGTTAGGGGTCCGACGCTTCGCGACTTGCCCTTTCGCATATCTGCCCGCCAAGTTCAGAGCTTGTGGGCGGGGGCTATGTCGGCGTTGCTTCGGGAACGGGGTCCCAGACTTGCCTGCAGCCTGCGGCGCGGCTCATAGGAGGCCCAGGACAGCCCATCTTCATCGACGAAAGCTCAAGACCTCGCGAGGGGCCAGCCTCCATGGGCGGATGACCAGGAGGTTCTCGTGCACGGCCTCGCCAGTGGCTCATGAGGAGGCGGAGAGTTCAAGGCGGGTACCTGCGAGGTGCCCATGACGCAAGCCATGACGACCAAGGGCGCCCGATCGAGGCGCTCAGCGCAAGAAGGTCCTCCTTTCCTCTTTGGTGCAAAGGGAGTAAGCGCATGCGAGAGCATCAAGCAAAGGCATCCGTTTCGGTGCAACAAGACCAAGACCAGCCCCAACCGCTGGAAGGGAGTCATCGTGGAGCCCAAGCAGGCGTCATCACCCGAGCCTTTGGCAGGCGAGGACCAACTTTAGTCAGGATAAGTGTACCCTCTGTTCCCCTTCAAAATGGCCAATTGTTGGCGCCCTTCCTGCTCAATATTTGGGAAGAGGCCCAGGGCCTTCGCCTATAAATAGGAGTAGCCACACTCAGAGTAGGGGATCGAGGGATCGCAAGGATAGAGGAGATCTGGCATTCGGAATCCATAGAGAGAGATAGAGACCTGGTCCTCAAGCTAGAGCGACGGGACACCACCTAGCAGTTCATCACACCCACCAAGAACAGGCCCTCGCGAGGCTGTTCTTCCCTATCATTGTTCTCATCAGCCCAAGAGGCAATCCACCACACCACAAACTAGAGTAGGGTATTACACCTAGCGGTGGCCCTGAACTAGTATAAATCTTGTGTCTCTTGTGCTGTTCTTTCTAGTAGTTTAGGTCCCTGCGATTCAGTGCACGAGACGGTGGAGGATTGGATCTCCTTGCACACCCCAGTTGAACCTTAAGGGTGCGGAACCCGAAATCCGACAGTGTAGATCCTGCGCTCGAAACCACTGCGGTTGAAGGCGCCAGACCGCCCTGGGACAGAGGACTCGGCCCCGTACCTCTTGCGGCGGGCTGCACCAGAGAAATGCGGGGCACTCGGCGAGGGGAAGTGTCCTGCATCGGCACGTTAATGCTCGGCGTATTCTCCCTGATGGCATCCGGATTGGGTGGGTCAACCCTCTCGTCGTCATCCAAATGAATGATCACAGATGGGGTTGTGCAGATACACGGACCAGAAAGATCAGCAGAGCTCAGTCGGAAGAGGTCTAACAATTCGAACCAGTCAGTACGAAGTACATTTGGAGGTGGTGGCGTCCGCCGCGTCTACATCACTCGGACCCTGCTTGCGAGCATGCAGGTCCGCCGAAGTCGTCACGGTGTCATTGCTATAAGGATCAAACAACACTCGGTCATCAACCGGATCAGCACAAAAACAAGCAAAAAATTGGTAAAGACGCTCACGTCGAAGCCACAGGCACTGCCACCCTTATCCGAGTCACCGCAGGCTTCCGAGGCTTCGCAGAGACCTGCTTCGGCATATTGGGTTGCTTCTCGGCCAAGCTCTCGGCCTCAGCGTGCACGCTTAGAGCTACGAGTCATCCGCCATGAAGCAGTCGGCTATGACACACCTCTTGCTGTGTCACTTGGATCGTGCTCGGCCTTCGTGCGGGGTTCCTTGGGAGCCTCATAAGACAGGGAGGACTCGACCTCCTCCCCATCCTCCGAGCTCTCGTCCTCGTCACTCTCCTCCTCGTCGTTATCATCATCATCCGACTGTTTCGAGTAGCGGCGCTCGGAGTCACTCACCGCATCCTCGGATGACCGCTCAGCCACTAGGATATTGGAGATCATGTTCTGCATCTCCTGAACAACAAACACACCGAGATGCCAGAATCAGATAAACAGAAAACAACACGCCAACAAATCGACTGGACAGAAGTAGTTTATCTCAACAGTCTACAGGAGCTCTTTGGAATAGGCCGGCACTAGGCTAGCTCCGCTTGGGTTGTCTCTAGCGTAGGTGATGGCCTTGATTTTGGCTCCTACATCCTTCTCGACGTGCTCCTCCGGGTGCACTCGGGTAGGGTCATTCGGCCCCTCATACAACCACATGGGGTGAGCACTGGCCTGCGGCGGCTGAATCCACCGAGTGAGGAAGGTCTCCAGCAGATCCATGCCGTTCACACCGGCATTTACGATTCCCACGAAGGCAGTAGTCAAGATGTTGATCGCCGTCTTCTACTCCTTCGCTTTGAAAAAGGAACTGGGCCCCTCACCCTCTCTGCCAGCACGGGAGGCCATTGACTGGTTCGAGAGCCGCTCGGGAGCGTCCATGCGGTAAACCAGGTTCTCGCCACCCTTGACCGACTCGAGGAAAATCATCTTCAGGAAAGCACTCCCTCCCCGGACGTGAATGCCCAAGCCCTCGCACAGCTGGGTGACTGGCTAACAAGTCCTTCTTGACGAACATCGACCTTCAAGAGAAGATGTGCTTGAAGAGGCCCCAGTGGGGACGGCAGCCCAGGAAGTTCTCGCAGAGGGAAAAGACAGCCGAAAGATAGATGCTGGCGTTGGGAGGAAGATGGTGTAGTTGCACACTGAAATAGTCAAGGAATGCTCGGAAAAAAGGACGGGGAGGCATGGAGAAGCCCCTCGCGACATGGGTGACGAGCAGGACTCGCTCGTCCTCCTGGGGCGCTGGCTGATGTCGCCTGCACCCGGGCAACGCCACCCATCACATTGGATGAGCCCCTCCTATGCGGACTCCTCCAGCCGGCGAGCAGTGACGCGCGACGGGAGCCAATCCCCCGACTAACCTTCGGCCGCCAGACCAGAACCGGAGGAGGAAGCCTGTTGGCGTTCTGGGAATGGGGGTCCCAAGACTTGCCTGCCTGCGGCCTGCGGCGTGGCTCAAAGGAGGCCCAGGACAGCCCATCTTCATCTACACAAGCTCAAGACCCTCGCGAGGGGCCAAGCCTCGCGGGGCGGACGACGAGGAGCTTCTCGAGCATGGCCTCGTCGGGGCTGGCTCATGAGGCGGAGAGTTCAAGGCGGGTACCTCAGAGATGCCCATGGCGCAAGCCATGACGACCAAGGGCGCCAGTTGAGGCGCCAGCCAGCATGGCGTCCTCCTTTCCTCTTTGGTGCAAAGGGCAAGCGCAGCGAGAGCATCAAGCAAAGGCATCCGTTTGATTGCAACAAGACCAAGACCAGCCCCAGCAGCAGGAAGGAGTCATCGTGGAGCCCAAGCGGGCGTCATCACGAGCCTTTGGCAGGCGAGGACCAACTTTAGTCAGGATAAGTGTACCCGCTGTTCCCCTTCAAAATGGCCAATTGTTGGCGCCCTTCCCGCTCGATATTTAGGAAGAGGCCCAGGGCCTTCGCCTATAAATAGGAGTAACCACACTCAGAGTAGGGGAGATCTGGCATTTGGAATCCAGAGAGAGAGATAGAGACCCGATCCTCATGCTAAAGCGACGGAACACCACCTAGCAGTTTATGACACCCACCAAGAACAGACCCTCGCGAGGCTGTTCTTCCCTGTACTGTTCCTCATCAGCCCAAGAGGCAATCCACCACACCACAAATTAGAGTAGGGTATTACACCACAATGGTGGCCCGAACTAGTATAAATCTCGTGTCTCTTGTGCTATTTTGTTTAGTAGTTTAGGTCCCTGCCATTGGCGAGGTGCGAGGACAGTGGAAGGTTGGATCTCCACGCACCCAGTGTTCAAACCTCAAGGTCTGCGGAACCGAAATCCGACATTTAGCGCGCCCGGTGGGAGTGCGCGGAATCTGCTTCGTCGCCTGTTCTTCCCAACCACACAACCATGTCTACGCCCGTCGGCCGCGCGCCCGGCCTCGGAGCCGCCCTCTCCTCCCATATCGCTCGAGGCGGCTCCCGTCGGCGGCGCCCTCTTCGTTCCCGTCACCTGCCGTCAACGCCGCCATTGGCCGAAACGAGCAACAAGCGTCGTCCATCACCCGTCCATGAGGCGGGGCGGCCGCCTGCCACGCCGCCGCTCACCGCTGGTTCTTCATCACGCGCGCCTTCGCGGCTCCGCGGCCCGAGCTTCACTCGCCAGCGACTAACGAGCTCTGCGCTACCGCCCGTCGGCGGCGTCTATGAAGAATAGCTCGACCGAGTCGCCCGAGCTCGTCAGCGCGCTGCAGGAAAGCGACCGCCATCCGTCTCGCTACCGCACCCGCCCAGCAGCATGATAAACTCACGGCGCCTCACCGCCTCCTCCCCAAGCGCCAGCCCCAAAGAAGCGTGCGCCCTGGCAGAACCCGTTCCGCTTGAGCGCCGGCGCAGCAAGAGGAAAGCTGCCAAAAGTTCCTCGCCCACAAAGCTGCCCGGCGCTCCCGCTCCGGCGCGTCAAGACCACTGCGCCCCCCAGCCAGCGGCGTAAAGGAGGCCCAAAGACCAAGCTCTGTCGTCCAAAGCCCCCGCTGCCACGCGGCAGCTGCAGCGCCTTCACCTCCGAGCTGCGCTTGGCGTCGCGTAGCCCGCCAAGTTCAAGCGGACTGCCTCCTCGCTACGACGGCACAACTGACCCTCTGGAGTTCCTCCAGCTCTGAGCTGGGCATCGAGCTGCCAGCGAGATGAAAAGGTCATGGCGAACTGGTTTCCCATGGCGCTCAAGGATGGAGCTACTTTTGGCTCCTGAATCGGCCCCGAGCGATCTCTTCTTGGGCGAGATGCGCACCCGCTTCGCCGCCAACTTCCGGGGTACTCGCGACCGGCCACCGCCGTGGTGACATCGTCGAATCAAGCGGCAGCCGAAACCTGCAAAAGTACATCGGCGCTTCAACAGCAGCGCCTCAAGATCCCGGAGTAGCGGAGGAGGCCATCATCTCTGCCTTCTCCGGCGGGCGTGCTTGACGTCAAGATGAAGGAAGGCTGGCGATGCACGAAGATCTGTGCACCTCCTTGGGCTGTTCAACTTGGCGACCAAGTGCGCCGGGAGCTGAGGAGGCGCCTCTCCCTCCTCAAGCTGCCTGCGCGGATCCCGAGAAAAAAGAAGTCCAGGCCAGGGCGTGAAGCGCAAGGGGCTGCCGTGCTTTCATGGCGAACCGACACCAAGCGCGGCGAAGATCAGTCAGGAGTCCTCCAAGGGCGAGTCGCTACTATGTGTACCACGACCTCCACCTCACAACACCAATGAATGTCAAGAGCTCCGGGCGTATCACGAAGGAAGGGTCGGCCAGACACCCCGAGCACAGCGGCCAGAGGGGCTCTGACATGGAGGAGGAAGGAATGCAGGGCGCTGGGAAGACCGCGGCGCGCCAATGTGGCGCGACCAACCTCGCGAGGATCCCTGGCAATACCCACCTCGCGAGGCCGGAGGGATCAGCCTCGCGAGGATCGCCCACAGAGGAGCGAGGCCTCCCCTGCTGCCGCCGCCACCAAGGAGAATCGAAGACCGTCATCGGGGCGAGGGGGCTGGGGGCTTCCGGAAAGCGCGTCGCGATCGCTTTGCATCCTAGGCTCAAGCCCAGCCTCTCGGTAGCATCTTCAAGCAGTTCGCCCTGCGAAGTGAATGCAGTCCTCCCAAGCTCGAGTCCGCGCCCTCTCGGTGGTGGCGTGCGCCATCACGTTCAACTTAGCGGATCATCTCAAGTCGCAGCCACAGCGGAGTTCTCCCGATGCTTTGTTCCCCAATCATCGACTAGCGTGTTAGTCACCAAGACCCTCATCAGCGGTGGAGCAAGGCTCAACGTCACGTCCGTGGAGACATTCAACAATCTTCAAGTGCCTTCACGATTAAGCTTCAGCCAACCAAGCCTTTCTCCGGAGTCACAAGCGGCTCCACAGTCCCGATCGGGCAGGTCCGCCTTCACTGTCACCTTCCGGGGCTCGCGACAACTTCTACAAGCTCATCAACCCGATGTCACCCACATTCGCTTTGCCGTACAACGCCATCCTCGGGTACCCGCGTTGGCCAAATTCATGGCCGTAACCCACCATGGCTACCGCGTCCTCAAGATTCGAGCGGCCGGAGTCATCACGGTGCCACTGTGAAGAGAGAGAGCCAGTCGCGCTCCACAGGCGAGCTTTTGAGCAGCTTATTTGGAAGACCAGACCACGCAGCGGGAGGCCTCGAGGCCGCACAAGAAGAAGAAGACATCGACCGACCCGGCTCCTCAAGAGGCAAGCCCCTCGGGGCCCGCGCCGGGCGGGAACCTCCTTCCATCGCATAGGAAGCGCGCGCCCTCCCCAGGCAGGGCTCGGGGGCTCTCCCCTGGAGGGAGCCGCCGACCTCGCCAAGGTCTCGAGGAGCAATTGGGCACCATGTGGGGCGTGTTTGAAGCACGTTTCCATAAGCAGGAGAAAGGCAAGGAGGCGGAACCCTCGGGAGTTTGTCGGCAAGGCCATTCAGGGAGCTCTGAGGTCAAGGGTCATGAGGGGCAGCCATGCCTACCGCTGTTGCCCCCCATCCAGGCGAGGATGGTGGGCTGCTTGTCTGCATCGACATACAGGGCTCAGCAGAGCCACATCTCAGGCGCCTCGGCCCTCGCGAGTGGGATGTTCGAAGGTCCGCCCACAGCTACGTCACGCATGCCTTATGGCACTGCCAAGCGGCTGCTGCTTCCAGCGTCTCATGAGGACCATCTGGAGGCCTAGGAGGTCGGGCCGCGCAGCCAGGCGGAGATGGAGATGGCCCCCGAGGAGCCATCGCGCCTCGGAGCCTCAAGAGGCCCCACAGGCTTGGGGGCTCGTGAGGATCGGCTCCGCAGCCCACCGAGTCTGCTACACCAACACCCCTTCATCCCCAACATCACGGTGACATCTTTATGTTTATTTCAGTGGGGGCGCCTTGAGGCGCATTATTCCCAGGCGCGTGGGTCAAATCCCTGCGGCATGTATCCCTTTTATTTCATGTCGTTAGTCTATCTGTTGGGGGCGCCCTCGGGCTGCATCATCCCCAAGCCGCTCGGGCGGTCGGCCCGGCATGTATCCTCCTACTTTTTCCTTAGGATTATGCTCTCGCTCCACCATGCTTGTTATTTGGTGCCTTTTTCTGGGTGGCGGAATCTTGCGCGTTAAAGGGGGTGCACGAGCATCGCGACTCAGGGGCTCCTACGGCTCTCGGCCTCACCCTCTGGTCTTGTCCATGGCATCCAGCGACACTGGCTTGCAATGACAGGCTGAGACCAGCCGAGGCCGGACCGAGGCGTAGAGTTCGTCATCTAACCCATCTTGCGTGTTAAAGGGGGTGCACGAGCATCGCGACTCAGAGGCTCCTACGGCTCTCGGCCCTCACCCTCTGGTCTTGTCCATGGCATCGTGACACGGCTTGCCCGGCTGACAGCTGAGACCAGCCGAGGCCAGGGACCGAAGACCTGAGCACCCGGCATCTGGCCAAATTGCGGGAACACACTCGAAGATAAGGCCTAGAGCCAGGCGCAACCTGCCTTGAGTAGGGCCTCGTGAGTCCCAGCTGGCTCAGGGTGCCCCAAGACACCTCATGGGCCTCTCGCGCCTCTCCAAAGCAACTAACGTCGGGACTAACGATCGCCACAGCGAGCTCTTGTTCCTTTGTTGTGAACCTGCAGGGGTCCCTCCAAGGAGCCGCAAGCGACCTCGCCACACAATCTCTCCCTGGCCAAGGCCGCGGACCTAGCGCCGCACCAGGGAAGCATTGTCACGACCCTCGAGATAAGTCACCCTCCGGACACACTAGCTATCGCAACACCATCCCCACACTCAATGCAGCTCCGTGTTAGCAACATTGCTCTCCTTTCTCACCGAATGATGGCCGCTTGAGCGCCAAGGGGGACCCCCTGAGCATCACGACTCAGAGGCTCTTACGGACCTCGGGCCGCTCACCTCCTGGCCTTGACCACGCGGCATGGCGACACAGCATACCGGCGGCAGGCTGAAGCCGCCTTGGGGCTGGGACACAGCCGGTATGAGCATCAAGCCCTCACAGGTCGGAAAGGAAGAAACCAGAGCTAGAGCGAATGAGCATCCCTCAACGCCTCACAATGGGATCATATTGACAAGCGAGGATACAAACATCTTACAAGCCCTCGCGGTACATTCTTGGCTCCTCGCAGGAACAAAAGGCCTTGAATCCTAAGGAGTCCTATCTCTGGGGACCACCACAATGAGCGCCATCATCAGCGATGGGCCACCGGTCGGAGCCAACCCCATCAGATCGGGGCGGCGGCACGACTGACAGCATCCGCCCTGCTCCAGGCGGCGCGAGGCTCAAGGGGCTCGTAGCTGTCGTCGCTCGTCTCCGGCGTCGCGAAGAGCTCGGCTGGTCGGCTGGATCTCTGGCGCCTTAACCGCGCTTTGAGGAGCTGCCAAGGAGTGGTCCGTCGGCCTCGTCTCACCTTGATGGGCCCAGACGCTGCCTCTCCCGGGGCAGCACTCCAGCCGACAACCCTCCGGCGTCAAAAGACCTTGAAGGACACCACGAAGCACCGTCGTTACTCCAGGTGGATCGTGAGGCGCCCTAAATCCTGCGGAACCAGGCGACCTCGCCCCGACCTCGAGTCATGAAGACCTTGCAGGCAACTACACGCAACCTCTGCCCGGTCGCGGTGTGCGCAGCAGCGTGCTACAGCGAGTCGAGGCTCCCCGGACAGCGGAGCGAAAAAGAAAGACGAATCAAGACTTAGGAGGCGCGGCTGACCAGCCACGAACTCCCGTCGGGAGCCCTTGGCGTGGACTCTAGGGGAAAGGCGCACACCTTGTGACCACCCGGCGTCGTCGTGGCGCTGCTTCGTGGCGCCGTCGCCTCCCAGAGGCCACCAATTTGCGCGTACAAGGGAAGAGGAAAACCACTGGTGGCGGCCGCCGCGCTAGGACATGGGCGCCTCCTCGCGGCGCTCCGGCCACGACCCGGAGAGCAAGCCGCTTCTTTGGGGGCAGGTCGGGATCCTCTTGAGGCCTTTCCCTTCTCTTCCACTGGAGAACGGCGGATCGAGCCATGGAAACCAGGCGAAGCGAGGAGGAGAAGCGAAGGATAGGCGGAAGAGCGCGCCATTCCGTGCCTTATAACCGTGAAGCCCAGCGTCGGCCTCCACGATCACGATAATCATGACCAACTCGCATGCGAGGACTGTCGACTCGGGTGGTTACGAGGCATCGTGGGAAGCAGTCGCGCCTGCGTCAATCAACGCCACGGGCGCCCAAACCGCAGGAGCTGTTAGGGCCACGATGCCGCTTGCCCCGCCGCCTCTCTGCTCGGCCAAGTTGGTGGCCGTGGGCGGAGGCTCTGTCGGCGATTACAGGAGCAGGGGTCCCAGACTTGCCTGCGGCCCTGCGGCATGGCTCAAGGAGGCCCATGACAACCCATCTTCATCTACACAAGCTCAAGACCCTCGCGAGGCAAGCCTCATGAGGCGGACGGCGAGGCTTCCTCGAGCACGGACTCGTCGGGCTGGCTCATGAGGCGGAGAGTTCAAGGCAGGGTACCTCGCGAGGTGCCCATGGCGCATAGCCACTGCAAATGACCAAGGCGCGATCGAGCGCCAGCCAGCATAGCGTCCTCCTTTCCTCTTTGGTGCAAAGGGGCAAGCCTGACGAGAGCATCAAGCAAAGGCATCTGTTTGATTGCAACAAGACATGGACCAGCCCCAGCGGCTGGAAGGAGTCATCGTGGAGCCCAAGCAGGCGTCATCACCGAGCCTTTGGCGGGGAGGACCAACTTTAGTCGAGGATAAGTGTACCCTCTGTTCCCCTTCAAAATGGCCAATTGTTGGCGCCCTTCCGCTCAATATTTGGTAAGAGGCCGGGGCCTTAGCCTATAAATAGGAGTAGCCACACTCGATTAGGGGATCGGGGATACATGAGATAGAAATCGGCATTGAATCCAGAGAGAGATAGAGACCGATCCTCAAGCTAGAAGCGGCGGGACACCACCTAGCAGTTCATCACACCACCAAGAACAAGCCCTCAGCGAGTATTCTTCCTGTCTGCTGTTCCTCATCAGCCCAGAGGCAATCCACCACACCAAAAACTAGAGTAGGGTATTACACCTGGCGGTGGCCCGAACTAGTATAAATCTCGTGTCTCTTGTGCTGTTCATTTTAGTAGTTTAGGTCCCTGCGATTGGTGAGTGCGAGGCGGTGGAGGAATTGGATCTCCTTGCGCACCCGGTGTTCGAACCTCAAGGGTCTACCGGAACCCGAAATCCGAAAAAGCCTTTCCCGCCTTCTTTGCCTTCTCTGCCTTGGTTGTGGATCCCTTCACCATCGTTACGTGCTCGAGTGGAGGAGAGGAACGGAGGGTTCGGTGCAAGAGAAAGGGGATCTGAGGCCTTGACCTCTGTCCCTGAATCTTTTATATCACCAGCCAAATCTCGAGTCGGATCGACCACCGCAGATCTCTAGATCAATGGCTCACGTGATGGGGCTGTCCACAGAGCGAGCGCGGCACATGGTGGATATCATGTGCGAAAATCGAGGAACCACTTCTGCGCGCACACACACAAATTCAAATCCTGCGATTTCTGGGTCGAATCAATCCGATTGATTACCTACAGTCCCCTTCCTAAAGGGCACATGTCAGCCCACTGACCACCCTCTGCAGGGATCCATGCACTCGACCACGTTAAACACCCGACTAAAGTCTTCTTCACGATTGTTATGTGATGAGCTTGACACCCCTCCATAGGTTCACTTGGCCCTCTCCGTAGGCTCCAAGGCACATGACTCATAAACCTGGATTCATAGAAGGCATGTGTCGGTGTCAAAACCGGCGGATCTAGGGTAGGGGTTCCCGAACTATGCGTCTAGGCGGATGGTAACAGGAGACAAGTGACACAATGTTTTTACCCAGGTTCGGGCCCTCTCGATGGAGGTAAAACCCTACTCTGCTTGATTAATATTGATGATATGGGTAGTACAAGAGTAGATCTACCACGAGATCAGAGAGGCTAAACCCGAGAAGCTAGCCTATGGTATGATTGTTGTTAGATCCTCTGGGACTAAAACCCTTCGGTTTATATAGACACGGAGAGGCTAGGGTTACCGAGTGGTTTACAATGGGAGGAGATCTACATATCCGTGTCGCCAAGCTTGCCTTCACGCCAAGGAAAGTCCCATCCGGACACAGGGACGAAGTCTTCAATCTTGTATCTTCATAGTCCGAGTCGGCCAAAGGTCATAATCGGCCATCCGGACACCCGTAATCGAGGACTCCTCGGTAGCCCTGAACCAGGCTTCAATGACAGCAGTCCGGCGTGCAGTTGTCTTGACATTGCAAAGGCTGGTTCCTCCTCGAATACTTCATAGAAGATTTTGAACACAAGGATAGTGTCGGCTCTGCAAAATAATTTCCACATACCACCGTAGAGAGAATAATATTTACTCAAATTCAACTTCTGGCGTATTCATGATGACATCACCACGGCCAAGCCTTTATTGAATCATTTTCTTGTCCCACCTCGGCGCACTTAGCGGCGGTTTCCTTAGCATGTCTTGTTGAAGCATGGATCGTGTCCCCTTATTTGAGTTCTCATCAATGGCGTGGGTAACCCAACCGTGCCATTAATCTATAGTGCGTGGGAGATAAGTGAGTTTTACCGAGGCTGGTGGGGCGCATATTTTAATCGCCCATATAAGGGATAAGAATCCACCTTTTCCATCTCGCCTTCTTCCTCCTTTGCTTATCCATTTTGCTTTCGAGCTCCAGCGCCCAAGTCCGCATCCCACCTCTACCTTCTCCGGCCATATGCAGGTGGGAGGCATGTGGATGGTCTCCTCCGTCACGGAGGACACATCAGAAAGCTGAGGAGGCGGATACTTGTCTAGCGACATCGCGCACGGCTCCCGAGACAAGGAAACTCATCCCCACCCCCAGGCCCCATGAGAGGGTAGTGTTCCTCACCCATTTCCTCCGCAGACTAGGTTTCCCTCTTCACTCGTTTGTCCGGGGGCTCATGTTCTACTACGGCCTGGATTTCCACGATGTGGCTCCGAACTTCGTCCTCAACATCTCGGTGTTTATCGTCGTGTGCGAGGCTTTTCTCCGCATCAAGCCCCACTTCGGCTTATGGCTGAAGACCTTTAGTGTCAAGCCGAAGGTAGTGGGCGGCCAACAAGCGGAGTGCGGAGGCGCCATAGTGGGCAAGATGCCCAGCATTACATGGCTCGAGGCTCCTTCGTGGAGACCATAAAGGGGTGTGAATCGGGGTGGTTCTACATCACGAGCAGCGTGACCCTAAATGGGCAGCGGCCCCAATTCGATCGGCTTCCGTTACAAGGCTCACCTCCTAGAAAGAGACAGGCCTGTCGTGGGGTAATTTGGAAGAAGCGGACGGACTCCAATCCTGCGTCCAAGACCTGGTGAACAAAGAGTTAAACTCATCAGCGTAGTCAGGTCATGCTCATCGCGGATCCTCCGTGTCGATAGCGGGCTTTTAACTTATGGGAGTTCAACCCGCATTGCACCAAACTCGACCGAGGCTCTTTGACTGGCACGCGAGGATGCAGGAAGGTGCTATTCAAAGCGCGCGAGTTCCCCCTCCATCATCGAGGCCTTGGATTCAGCGGCGTAAGCCAACCCTATTAAGCTTATTTTACCCTTCTGAGGACACTTGTTTTCATAGTTTAACTCTGTCGGGATCTAAGCTCCGTTCCTTTGTGAGGAATGGCGAAGAAGACGGACAGATCATTGTCCGTCTCCTTTGCCGAAAGATCAGCGAGCGCCCACTTGGCCGGGGCTGCTGGTCCGGCACCTTCGTGGTCTGGGAGAAGAAACCAAGAAAGAAGGCCACGGGAACTTCGAAAAGTTCACGGCGCCCGATAGTGCGGATTCATCGCCCGATGACTCGAGGTGCCTCCTCCTCAAGAGGAGGAGGAGGAAGAAAAGCTCCTCCCCCTCCGGCGGGGAGGAATAAAAAGGAAGGCCATGGCCCCAGGGCGGAGAATCAGAAGGAAGGACCCTTCCTCCGGGACTACTCCACCATGGCGGCGGCGGCGAAGAGGAGTGGCCATCAGGCCAAGCCCGTGGCAAAATTGTAAGTATCCGGATACGGGAGTAACTCATGGCGCTTTTCATTGCACGGTACCTTCGGCGCCGAATATAATCATGCAGTCTGCCCAGGGCGGGCTCGGCGCTTCGTCGGCGGTTCCTGAGTTCGCGGATGTGAACAACACTTCACTTCGGCTGCCTCCTCTCTGCGCTGCGGATGATGCAGTGGCGTCCCAGAAGGGCCAGGCCAGGAGGAGGTGGTCACAGGAGGTGCCGCAAGGCAACCTCGATTCGAGCTCAAGGGATAAAACCCCAAGGGCTCTAAGTCCGGCCCTAGGCGGACACCGCCTGCAACCTTCAACAGTTCTCATCGCTAAGCAATGCTTTTGAATTTAAAATATTACCTTATCTGCGGCCGTTTATTAAATTTGAGAGATGGCGAGTCGTAAACCCCACGCCCCCATGCCACGAGTCTTTGGGGTGTTCGGGATAAACTTGGCGCTCTTTTTCCCATTATTGGGTCCTTGAGGCGCTCAACTTTGAACAAGGCAATCGGACTATAATGCTTGAACACTCTCCTTAGCCATAGAATTCTATAATTTTAAATTTGGTGAAGCCCCTAGTATTCGGAAGACCGAGTTGAGGCGCTATCAATGCCTAGGCGGACAAAGTCGACTCCTCGCTCTAAGCGGCATAAGTCTTCTGGGACTCGAAATCCTCTCGAACAGCGACCAGCTCTCGCCCTATCATGACGGTCAATTTTAGCTTTCTCCTTTGAGGTGCTTAGCCCAGCTCAGCAGGGGCACAATCGCCTTTGGTTCTCCGGTCTACCTTAGCGATATAGCGAGCGTAAGGTACCAAAACATGGGGCAGGCAAACCCAACTATTGACCCAAGACATGATTGAACCGATGCATATAATGCTATGAGTTGAGGTGCCGCACTCATGAGAGTGTTAGGCTTCTCACACCATATTAAAGGAATCGTAAGCCCTGGTGTATTAGCCGTACCAAAGTGTATGCGGTTGCATAATGTCATAACTGAACATGTTTTTATATAAAAAAGGAATGTAATAATAGACAAAAGCTATGTATTGTTTATTGAAAAATTTGCGGTAAAAGCGAGAAAAATAGTCACGATAAGCAAGAGATGGGACAATTTAACATGCCCCCCCGAGGCGTAAGCTGCGAGATGATATGTGAAACAAGTATCTGCTCGTTATAGAGACCACTGGACACTCGGCGTAGCTTTCTGCTCCCTGGCTGTTGCATCGTGTGTTAGGTGATTGTCTTTGGGACGGGCCTTCCGTAAAGTGGAGTCCTGAAAGTAAGAAAAAGAATGACAAAATCTGGAGCCCACAGTGCGGTTGAGCCACATTTTGGGCATGCAGTGGTGGTGCCCTCCCCTATGTCCATGGTATTTCCGGGCGTAGTTATGTGCGCGCGTACTGGTTCGCCAATTCTGCGAGGGCTGGGGTTGGGGCCGCATTACTCTGGCCTTTCGGAACATGCCGAGCGGTCTTGTTGTAGGTTACTCGGTAGCAGCAGCGGTATCCGGACGTTTAATGGCGGACTGGAGAATGCCTTGAAAAGGCTTATTTGTACTTCCGCTGCGAGGTTGCCGTATGCTTCTCCGTTTGGAAGGCGTTTGGTGTTTCCATTGGCCGTAATGACTCCTCGAGGCCTGGCATCTTGAGCTTGAGGTATCGTGTCTGGCACCGCATTGAACTTTACAAATCACGGTTCGTCCGAAGCGGTCGCGTGATAGCCACTGCGGAACATGACTATGTCGAAGATTAACTCCTCGCTTGGAAATTATCCGGGGATCGAAGACCACCTCAAGTGTAACTGAGCACTGTCTGATTGGCCTCTACACCTGGTATGGCGCCTTTAAAGGTCGTCTTTGTGGGTTTAATCCTTGAGGATCTATGCCCATTTTACGCTTTGTATCTGATAAAGCAGGTTCAGAGCTGCTTGCCGCCGTCCATAAGGACTCTAGTGAGGTGGAATCCGTCAATGATTGGGTCTAGAACCAATGCGGCGAATCCGCCATGGCGGATGCTAGTGGGGTGGTCCCTTGATCAAAGTGATCGGTGGGAGGACCATGGGTTGAACTTTAGGCGCGGCTCCAGCGGATATACATCCACTGAGTGCGCTTCCTCTCCCTTTTGGGTATGTGGGTTGCGTATATCATGTTCACCGTCCACACTTGTGGGGAAATCCTCATCCCCTATTGTTGGTGACGGGGCTCCTCCTCATCATCGCTATACAGCCCCTTGTCATTGTTTCGGCGTTTAACTTGCTGCATGCTTGAATACCCAACAATCCCTGTTGGTGTGGTTGGCTGGTTTTCGAGGTGCCGTGTATCTAGCTTACGACGATCGAGTATTAGGTCCAAATTGGGCGGGCCCGAAGTATTTATTTTGAATGGCTTTTCCGTGACGGGTTTAGAGCCTCTGAATCCGGCATTAAGCTTACCGTATCCTCGGCATTATGCGCCGTTAATGCGGCGCTTTTGCTTATTCGACGCGACACTGCCAATGTTGCCCTTGGTATCTGAATTACAGGGGCTCTTGGTCATGTTATTACTACGAGCTAGCCAGCTGTCTTCTCAGCATAAGCGGGTCATGAGTGTTGTGAGGGCTGCCATGGATTTGGCTTTTCTGTCCTAGGTGCGGGCAAGCCACTCGTCACGAGATGTTGTGCTTGAAGGCTGCAAGGGCCTCTGCATCCGGACGGTCGACTATTTGATTTTTCTTGGTTAGGAACCGTGTCGAATTGTGCGGCGATTCCTCTGGCTGCTGAATTATGTGGCTTAGGTCATCGGCGTCTGGTGGTCGCACATAGGTGCCCTGGAAGTTGTCGAGGAATGCGGCTTCCAGGTCCTCCCAACAACCAATTGATTCTGCTGGCAAGCTGTTAAGCCAATGCCGAGCTAGTCCTTTAAGCTTGAGTGGGAGGTATTTGATGGCGTGTAGATCATCGCCGCTGGCCCTGTGGATATGTAGGAGATAATCCTTGATCCATACCGCCGGATCTGTTGTGCCATCGTATGATTCGATGTTTACGGGTTTGAAAACCCTCGGGGATTTGATGATCCATTACTTCATCTGTGAAGCATAGTGGGTGTGCGGCACCTCTGTATTGGGCTATATCACTAGGTAGCTCAAATGAGCTTTGTCTACTGTGTTCGGCCCGGCCGGATTTACCATATCTGGCATGACGGTTATTGTCACGTGTCGTGAGGAGCCCACGCAATCCATAGATCGATCTTGTTTGCCTTGCCCTGTCCTCCAATATATCTCGCAGGTCTGGTGCATTTCCCCGTGCCTTGGTATTCTTTGAGCGACGCCAGGGTGCGGCTTGAGTGGAGGGCCAAGAGGCCTCTCTGTCGCCGCCACGAGTTGGCCGGTTGGCCGTGTCATGCGCTGGTGATGTAAGTCTAGGTGCTTCCTCCTCTAATCGGGGTAGCAGCCTGCATTTTGGGTAGCTCTTGGAGGGGCGTTCGAGTTCGTACTCTTCAGCCGCAAGGACATCAGTCCATCTGTCGGCTAGCAAGTCTTGGTCAGCTCTAAGTTGTTGTTGTTTTTTCTTGAGGCTGCTCGCCGTGGCCATAAGCCTGCGTTTGAAATGCTCTTGTTAAGCGGGATCCTCGGCGCGACAAATTAAATGCGTCGTCGAGGCTTGCCTCGTCTTCGGAGGGAGGCATGTAATTATTGTCCTCTACCTCTCTGTCTGCCGCTCTCTCATGACGGCTGGCTTCTCCATCCTCCTGCGCTGAATCCTGCTGGAGGGGATTGTCTTTGGCACTGTCCGGGGTGTTATTATCTCCCGTGCTAGAATCGCCGTGTTTGCTGTGGCGGGATTTAGAGCGGCGCCGCTGGCGCCGGCGCTTAGGCTGTTTCTTGGAGGGGTCATCCTCCGTTGTTCCATCGCCGTTCCCTTCCTTTGGGGCGTCCACAATGTATATGTCATACGATGAGGTGGCCTTCCAGTGCCCCGTAGGCGCTGGTTCCTATTCGTCTCCTACACCGTCGTCCATACTGTCGATGTCTTCGGAGTCGAAGTTGAGCATGTCGGTTAAGTCATCGACAGTGGCTACAAAGTGGGTTGTGGGTGGGCTTTGAATTTCTTCGTCATCCGCATCCCAACCTTGCTGACCATAGTTCAGCCAGGGCTCTCTTGATAAAGAGAGAGACTTTAGTGAATTCAGAATGTCGCCGAAAGGAGAGTCTTTGAAAGATGTCATGGCGGTGAACTCCATGATCGGCGCGTCGGATTCGATTGGCGAGGCGCGAAGGTTCATAGTCGGAGAGGAGTCCGGCACCTTGGAGTCACGAGCTTCGCAAAGGACATGTATGGTGTTCGACTCGATCGTTGTAGAGATTGCAGCCCCCGAGGCGGTGTCCAGCCACCCATCCTTGATTGGCGCGATCGGCTCGAGCTAAGGGTTGGGCGGACAACTGATGCGACCTCGAGCACCTTTGACCGGTGGCGAGCTAGATCATGCCCATCGAGGCGGTCTGGCGCTTGGCTATAAGCTTGAACCCGTCGAAGATCAAGTCTCCGCAGACGTCGGCCATGTAGTTCAAACTTCCAAATCTGACACGATGGCGGGGCATAGCTTCGATCTGCTCCGGATGGCCAAGCGAATTGGCCCGCGATGCAAAGCCGCCCGAATCTGAAGATCTGTCCGGGAGAGAAGTCTCACCACTGGACCGCATCGTTGTTGATGGTCGGAGGAGCCATCGGGCCTAAAGATGGCGACAGAAGGAACTCTCAATGAAAGCACCAATGTCGGTGTCAAAACCGGCAGATCTCGGTAAGCGGTCCCGAGGCATGCGTCTAGGCGGATGGTAATAGGAGACAAAGGACACGATGTTTTTACCCAGGTTGGGCCCTCTCGATGGAGGTAAAACCCTACTCCTGCTTGATTAATATTGATGATATGGGTAGTACAAGAGTAGATCTACCACGAGATCGAGAGGCTAAACCCTAGAAGCTAGCCTATGGTATGATTGTTGTTCATCCTCGGACTAAAACCCTCCGGTTTATATAGACACGGAGAGGTTAGGGTTACAGTCGGTTACAATGGGAGGAGATCTACATATCCGTATCGCCAAGCTTGCCTTCCGCGCCAAGAAAGTCCCATCCGGACACGGGGCGAAGTCTTCAATCTTGTATCTTCATAGTCCGAGTCGGCCAAGGTCATAGTCTGGCCATCCGGACACCCCCTAATCCAGGACTCCCTCAGCATGAGTTGGCATCCCCTTGGGATAAGGAGTGGCATCTCCCCGGAGAGTCAGACCACGCGCCGGCGTCACCACTCCAGTTGGAATGGCATGCCCTTACTTGGGCCCCTAGTCTATCTCCTCCGAGAGATAAAATGAATTCCACCGAGTTTATCTTGATGATTGACAACACCCGGTCATCTGGGTAAACCTATAGTCCAGAATCTGTTGCGTTTTCGTCTAAAGAACAACAAGCCACGACTCGGAAACATATTACGAAGGACCCTGTAGCACTCGGATTCAACCAAAGGATTGGTTTGTTTGTTCTACAAAATCTCAACCAATTCGGGGGCTAATGATGTTGTTACCTATTATAGGTAGGGTCAAGGACCCATTATTCGGGACCCACATGGGGCTCATCACCAGCATACGTAGGTCCCTAGACCATACCAACATTCGGATACTTACATTAGGATGCTCACTCGGATGTCTCAACGGCACTCGGACGACCACATGTCACTCGGCTGATGAACCACCACTCAGACATAGAATTCAGGAGGGCGTCGTGGGAGGTGCAACGTTCGAGGAATCCTAAGTGATCCACTAAATAGATTAATTGCTATTGTTACCTGTAAATACTGTAGTAGAGGCTCATTATACTAGTAACTGACCCATTTAGTGTCGTTAATTGCCTCGGCGACATGGGAGACATGGGGCTACATCGCACTCTATATAAGCCGCATCCCACCTCCATAGCCAGACACAAGCAACCTTTGTAACCATAACCATCAAATCAAAGCAAGCCTCGGATATGAAACTTAGGGCCTTTACCTCCGTTGAGGAGGGGCCTGAACTCGTTAAACACCAAGTGTTACACATGCGTTGTAGCTAGACTCTGCCCCTTATTCGTACCCCTAGTACTCATTGTCAGGATCGTAACCCCGACAGTGGATACTCTAAAATGCGCAAGATAAGCATGAGTACTATGGATGGCCATATCGTAGGGAGACGGGAACGGATCCATTGTGGTGCATTGATATGGTGAATATGTGGACTCGAGTGCGTTTTCTCACCTCAAAGAAAATACTAGTAGTCGTAGTACAGGAGAACCACCGAGTCAAAGCTGGCTTCCTCTAGTTAAACTCAACAGCCCCATTGTTGATAGTGGTACATATGTAGTTAGTTCTGATGTAAGTCTTGATGAGTACATTTGTACTCACGTTTTCTTACTTATGTTTTGCAGAGGAGACCCTAGCCTCACTAGTAGTTCCACGTAGGCTTCGATGAGAAGCTTGGGAATCCTAGACAGAGGTCTGGTTCCTATGGACTGGGACTTGGCACTATGTGAATAGGTTAGTCCCAAAAAATGATATAAAATGACTATAAAATGATTATAAAACATCCAAGAATGATAATATAACAGGATGGAACAATAAAAAATTATGGATACGTTGGAGACGTATCACTCCTCAGAGCCTTCTAAATAAATACTTTGAGTCATAGAGTTATGTTGTGATGCCATGTTGTATCTGCACATATTGAGCATATTGTATGTATGTTATTGAAATGCTTGGTATGTGTGGGATCCTACACATATTTGTTTATGCTTGGTAGCCTTCCTTATGGGGAAATGTCTCCTAGTGCTTTCACCGACCCATGGTAGTTCACTACTGCTCCAAAACACATGGGTTGGCCGACATGTGTCCTTCTTTGCTCCCGTGTCTGTCCCTATGGGGAAATGTCACACTGTGTTTACTGGAGTCCTTTGTAACCTTGCTACAACTCGGTTACACTCGTTGTTGACCGACACATGCATTGTTGAGTCATGTATGCTTGTTCCTGTAAGTTTGTGCCACCTTGGCTTACGACTAGTCATGTCAGCTCGGGTACTCTGTCATAAGGGTGCTAGCGACACAATCATATGCGTGAGCCATAAAGCGCAAACGATCCCCGCCAAGGTAAGGCTGCAGCCGTGGGAATACCATGCATGAGGCTGCAAAGTGATATGATGTGTTACATGCTATATCGGTGTGGCTTATAATCGGGATCCCGATAATGAGTCAGCTTTTCTTGTAGCCCAAGCCAAACTGCCACGTGTGTTTGAAATCCGACCGTTGGAGACGTGTCGGTTGTCCATTGGCCCAGGGGCATTTCAAACATATCATGTCAGGTTGCCCTAGCTATAAATAGCCACCCCTTCCACCACAAATTGGTGGCTAGTCAGAGTTAGTACACGACTTTTGTCGTTTGAGAGCAACCCACCTATGATGCCTTTGAGAGAGAATCCTTGCGAGGACAAAACCCAAAACATCCAAAGACCAAAGCGTGTTTGGCATCACTAAAGTCTTTCTGTTCCGCGTGATCTAAAGACTTATTACACTTGAAGACTGTGATCTTCCAGTCGATTAGGCGTCACGTTCTGAGCATCCAAGAGTCATTGTGGATTGCCGGTGAACAAAGTTTGTGAAGGTTTGGAAGTCTACCTTGAAGACTTACCTGAGTGATTGGGCGAGGACTAAATGACCTTAGCTCAACGGGAATAAGGTGAAGACGTGTTCTTCTGAGTTCCATCTGAGCCTCCCTAACCTGATGTAAAGTTGTCACAGTAACTGGAACTGGTCTACCAAATCCTTGTCTCCACCAAGCAACTGGTCCTATCACTTCAATCCTCTCTTACGGTTTAGCTTCGTGAAGTCATTGCTTGCCTACTCTGGTTGAGTTCATTGTGTGAAGTCTTTCACCCTGATTGCATATTTGGCTTCACATTGTCTTCCTTTTCTTATCTGTCTAGCTAGCTGCTAACTATCTTCGTGCATTTCTGTACTGTACTTTGATTCTATTGCATAGCTAGTGTAGTTTATCTTTCGCCATGTTATGTTCAGTTATTGTTTTAACTACCTGTCTTTGAAGACATTGCACTTTCAGAACCCATTGTAGTTAAAGATGAAACTACCATTTACAATGTTGATCCAGTTGTGCCTACTGCTTTTATCGAGAAACGTCATTTTCTTGTTAGGATTAAGGAACATGCTAAAGCTACAACCATAGTTAATAAAAGTAATATTAGAACACCTAGACCCTCTGAACAAACTAAGGCTGAACCTAATATTGCAATGGTAAAAATCTCTTGGTTGATAATATTGATGGACATGTTATTTATTTTTGCGATGCTGCTAGAATTGCTAAACCCGCTAGAAATGAATGCGGTAAGCTAGATAAGAACAAACACGTAGTGGGCATGCCTGTTGTTTCTATTAAAATTGGAGATCATTGTTACCATGGTTTATGTAATATGGGTACTAGTGTCACTAATATTTCATTTACTCTATATCAAGAAATTATGAATGATATTGCACCTGCTTAGATTGAAGATATTGATGTCACTATTAAGCTACCAAATGGAGATACTATTACACCACTTGGGATTATTCGACATGTTGATGTCTTGTGTGGTAAGATCAAATACCCTATTGATTTCTTAGTACTTGTTTCACAATAAGATAATTGTTATCCTATTATATTTGGTAGACATTTCTTGAATACCATTAAGAAGCCGCCAAAACGGCGCCAGAGGGTAATACCTCAGCCGCCGAAAACACGAGGGGAACAATCCCCTCGGGGTCTGACAGCGGGGGCCTGGACCAGTCCGGCCCCCAGCCAACACTATTCCGGAAACCCAAGTGGCTCCGGAATCGAATATGTGACCTCCCTCAAAGGAGGGGTAGTACCAACTCCCGTGACAACCTTCGCTAATCCGGAGGTGCCGAACACAATGATGGAGGCACTGCAATGTGCTTCCATCGTGGAGGAGCACCGCACACTGATGGGTGTGGTGATTGAAAAGGTTTAGTCCGCCCAGAGCGGGCTGAACGAGGCCTTCACTAGCCTGCTAACAGGCTTCGAGGTATGCAATGTAATATTCTTGACCGCTTTTCATATGAAAAAGATGCCTGTGTATAGATAGTAGCCCCTGAGACTCTGGTCGTCCCTTTTAAGAAAGGGGGGGCGAACAGAGGATCATTAATTTTCGCAGGAGATAATATACATTTATATGCTGAAATGCAGGCTTCACTGTTAGCGTCGTCCGCCCAGGCCGCCAAACTACCCGAACTTAAGCGTAAGATGGGGCTGGCCGACGAGGATCTCGTCTGCATCAACAAAAGATTTGATGAGGCGCAAGGTATGCTTTAGAACAATTCGTTCATGCCTGTATTAATACGCAGATCTTGAGTCAAAGCTCATGCGCTGCTATGTGTATGGTTGCAGGAAGTGCGGTTACGGTTGAGACCCTTAGATGTGAACTTTCCCATGCCCACGAGCAGGCGAGGGTGAACAAGGCGGCCACTGATAAAGCGGCCGAGGACTGGAAGTCCGAACAGGTTTTCCGCTACCAATACGAGGATCGGGTGACCGAAGTGGAGCATGCGCTCAAGGACGTTGCCGACAAGTACAAGTCCCTAGAGGAGAAGAGTAAAGCCCACGCGACCGACCTTGCCAAGGCCCTTAAAGAGGCCGAGGAGGCGCGAGCAAAATCCCGAGCCACGCGCGAGGAGATTAAGCGGGCCGGTCAAATAGCGGCTGGTAAGCCCTTTCTCTTACAGAGGAAATTCGGCAATCAGACGTATGTTTTACTCACGCAACTATGGAGTGCTCCAGATGCCTTTGTGGTTCTCCTAAAGAGCCCGCCCGACAGCCTTGCATTCTTTTGGGCCTAGGAGAACGCGACAGAAAGCTATTCGGTCCCGGTTAAGTGGCGGGGCGCCTGCCCTCTTGAATGACCAGATGGCGCAGTGGGCTGAGCTGCATCAGATGTCTGGATTGGCCATGAGGGACACCATAGTCCTGCTGTGGCCGACCGAACCCGTTCCGAGCAGCTATTTTGGCCTAGCGCAGCGACCTGTTGACGCACTGCCCCATATTGAGGCCGTCAAGCGGTCGACATGTATAGAAGGTGCGCGGCTGGCCTTTGCCCGTGTCAAGATGCACTGGGCCAAAATGAAGGCCGCCATCGTGGCCGTCGAAGGTCCGCCGAGAGGCAAGGACCAACGTACGCCGGAGCGCTACTTTGAAGACGTCCTAGAAGGTGCCCGCTTGATATAGGGCCAGTGCTCAAAGGACATCATGTTCGAGTGAATGTGTCCGAACTGCCCGGATGTTGTATAAACCAAAGCTTTGTAATATAAACCAAGACCTTGTAATATATTTACGTTGTTTGTTTGTTAAAGTGTTTTTCCTCCTGTGCGGCCATTTTTATCCGTGGGAGTTTGCCAGTCGTCGGCTTCAGCTCCCTTGTAGATACTACGGGGGTGTTCGGAATAGCACATGACCACACGTTTTAACCCAACGTCTTGGTCCGTAAAGGAGGTGTCAGTGCAACGAACCAGGAAATCATACTATGCGGCTTTACCACTCTCACTTAGCCATAGGAGTTTGACAATGGGGTTATAAGGTAGCCCCTGGTGCTATTGCTTCTACGAGCTATCCAGCTATCTTCTCCCGTGCAAAAGCGGGTCATAAATGTGGCAGGGGCTGCCATGGACTTCGGTTTTTCTTGGCCAAGGTGTCGGGCGAGCCACTCGTCTCGGACGCTGTGTTTAAAGGCCGCGAGGGCTTCGGCGTACGGACAATCCACAATTTGGTTCTTTTTAATTAAGAACCTGGTCCATAGCTTCCGGGCTGATTCTCTGGGTTGCTGGACTATGTGACTAAGGTCGTCGGCGTCTGGAGGCCGAACATAGGTACCTTGGAAGTTATCTCTAAAGGCGTCCTCCAAGTCTTCCCAGCTGCCAATAGAGTTTTCTAGGAGGCTGTTTAACCAGTGTCGTGCTGGTCCCTTGAATTTTAGGGGAAGGTACTTGATGGCATGGAGGTCGTCACCGCGAGATATGTAAATGTGGAGAAGAAAATCTTTGATCCATACTGCAGGGTCCGTCGTACCATCTTATGATTCAATGTTCACAGGTTTAAATCCTTCTGGGAACTAGTGATCCATCCCCTCATCGATGAAGCATAAGGGGTGTGTGGCGCCTCTGTATCGGGCGATGTCGTGGCGCAGTTCGGATGAAGTCCGTACGCGGTTTTTGGCCCGGGTAAGGTTGTTCCTGTTGTGCCAGGCATGATGGCCGTCTTTTCACGTGGGAGAACACCCCTTTGATCCATAGATTGATCTTGTTTGACCGGCTCTATTATCTAGATCCTTGCGGAGGTCATAGGTATAGCCGGGGACCACTGCCTCCTTGCCTTGATGGCGGGGTGGCACGGGCTGGTGTTCGGTGTAAGTAGCTGGTCTGTCCCGTCCACGTGGTGGTTTGTCAGGTTCGTCAGCGGGTTTGTACTTTGGCGGTATTGGCTCAAGGGCCTCGTCATCAAATTGTGGTAGCAGCTTGCGCTTTGGGTAGCTCTTGGTTGGGCGTTCGAGGCCATATTCCTCGGCTGCCGGGACTTAACTCCATCAGTCATTGAGCATATCATGTTCGGCTTGGAGTTGCTGCTGCTTCTTTTTTAGGATTATCATAGTGGCGATTAGCCGGCGCTTAAAACGCTCTTGATCGAGGTGTTCCTCCCGCACGATGAAGTCTTTGTCGCCGAGGCTCACATCCTCTTCGGAGATCAGTAGGTAGTTAGTATCCTCCGAGTCCTCATTCCCGACTGGATTGTCCGGGTTAACTTGCCCATCCTCCCAATCATCCTATTCGGATGTTGGCTCGACAGGGGCTTCAGGGTCTTCAGCATTCTCCGGAGTTTTACTGTCTCCGGTACCGGTATTGTTGTCGTTTTCGTGACACGATTTTGAGCGGTGCCGCTGACGTCGGCGCTTTGGAGGTGCTTCAGCAGGCTTGTCCTCAACCAGATCCTTCTTGCCGTCATCATCATCCTCCTTGGGTGTGTCCACCATATACACGTCATATGTGGAGGTGGCCTTCCATCATCCGGTAAACGGCGGGTCTTGGCCGTGTCCGTCTTCGGCATCGTCGTCCATGCCGTCGATGTCTTCCGAGGCGTAGTCCAGCATGTCGGTTAAATCTTCGGCAGTGGCTATGAAGTGGGTGGTGGGTGGGAAATAAAATTCCCCACTCTAAGCCCCTAGTCTGGGCTGGGCGTAGTTCTGTTGTGATTCCTCTGAAATAGCGAGGGATCGCATTAAGTCCACAGCCTCGTTTAAGAGCGAGGCTTGGATATGGAAGCGAGAGTCTGCGGTGCTTGCTGGAGTGAGAGCTTCTTGGCTATGCCTGCTTGGCGTGGACCTCGAGAGTTTGGATCTAGAGTCCTGGGGCAAGTCCATCCTTTCAATGATAGGGGGAACCTGGACTGATTCCGAGTTCCCCGTGGACAAGATCGCCTCCGGATCCTCGATAATGCGGTTTGTAGCGGAGAGTCCGGTGGGCTCCAAACTCCCATCTTCAGACCTCGTAGTTTGCTCCGGATCTAGGGCCAGAGCCATGGTTGGGGCCGCGAATCCTTCGAAGATCAAGTCTCCTCGGATATCTGCGACATAATTTAGGTTCCCGAAAGTTATCTGATGACCAGGGGTGTAGCTGTCGATCTGCTCAAGTTGGCCAATCGAGTTGGCACGAAGTGCGAAGCCGCCGAATACAAATATTTGGCTGGGGAGGAAAGTCTCCCCCGAAACAGCATCATTGTAGATCGATCGAGTCATCGAACCTTCTATCGACACCATAGTGGAACTCTCAATAAAAGTACCAATGTCGGTGTCAAAACCATCCGATCTCGGGTAGGGGGTCTTGAATTGTGCGGGTGAGGATCGAAGGTAATAGGAGACAAGGGCCACAATGTTTACCCAGGTTCAGGCCCTCTTAATAGAGGTAATACCATACTTCCTGCTTGATTGACATTGATGAGTATAGGGGTTACAAGAGTTGATCTACCTCGAGATCATAATGGCTAAACCCTAGATGTCTAGCCTGTATGATTGTGATCGCCTCTACAACTAAACCCTCCGGTTTATATAGACACCGGAGGGGCCTAGGGTTGTACAGAATCGGTTTACAGAGAAAGGAATCTTCACATCCGAATGCCAAGCTTTCCATCCACGCGAAGGAGAGTCCATCCAGACAAGGGGGAAGGCCTTCTATCTTGTATCTTCACAGCCCATCAGTCTGACCCATATCACATAGCCCAGACACCCGGGGACCCCCTAGTCCAGGACTCGCTCACCTGCACACTATCACGGGTCTTGAAGAAGAGGAAGTGGATCGCTAGGGATAAGTAAGCACGTTTCCCTCCTTCCCTCCAGCTTGGCTGGCGTTCCTAGGCTCTTTCTTCTCGCACGTCTTCCTCAAGCAAGAAGAGGAAGGAGCCCCCAAGCCATGTGGCCGCCCCCTCGCCTGTAATCCCGATCGCGGTTCGCAAGGGGGGCGTGATCCACCAATCCACCGCATTCGCGCCCGGGCAAAGGGCAGCTTCTCCGCTGTCTGATGGAGGCGTGGGGCATGGAATGGCCGCGCAGTCCTCGGTCGCCGCAGGCAGCCCTGCGGGCGGGGGAGCGGCGGAGATTCCTGATCCGTCCATTCTGCATCATCATTTCATACTGTTATTTATAATGTTTTTATGCATAATAATGCTTTATGGAGTATCTAATGCAAGGGCGTGATCCACCAAGCCACCGCGTTCGCGCCCGGGCAAAGGGCAGCTTCTCTGCTGTCTGATGGAGGCGTGGGGGCATGGAATGGCCGCGCAGTCCTCGGTCGCTGCAGGCAGCCCTGCGGGCGGGGGAGCGGCAGAGATTCCTGATCCGTCCATTCTGCATCATGATTTCATACTGTTATTTATAATGTTTTTATGCATAATAATGCTTTATGGAGTAATTCTAATGCAATTTCTCTCATAATATGCAAGGTTTACACAACGAGGGAGAATGCCGGCAGCTGGAATTCTGGACCGGAAAAAGCTACATCCGAGTTACCAATTTTGCACATATCCAAATGAGCTGAAAATTTATGGAGAATTATTTTGGAATATATAAAAAATACTGGAGCAAATAACTACCGGAGGGGAGCCACCTGGTGAGCACTAGACACCAGGGCACGCCAGGCCCCCAGACGCGCCCTGGTGGGTTGTGCTCAGCCCAGCCCACCTCTAGTGCCCATCTTCTGGTATATAGGTCATTTTGACCTAGAAAAGAATCAGCAGAGGACTTACGGGATGAAGCGCCGCTGTCTCGAGGCGGAACTTGGGCAGGAGCACTTTTGCCCTCCGGCGGAGCGATTCCGTCGGGGGTACTTCCCTCCCGGAGGGGGAAATCGAAGCCATCGTCATCACCAACAACCCTCTCATCTTTGTGAGGGAAATATCCATCAACATCTTCAATAGCACCATCTCCTCTCAAACCCTAGTTCATATCTTATGTTCAATTTTTGTACCAGAACCTCAGATTGGTACCTGTGTGTCACTAGTAGTGTTGCTTACATCTTGTAGTTGATTACTACATGGTTTATTTGGTGGAAGATTATATGCTCAGATCCATTATGCTATGTCATACCCTCTGATCTTGAGCATGATTAACATTTGTGAGTAGTTACTTTTGTTCTTGAGGTCACGAGAGAAGTCATTTTGCAAGTAATCATGTGAACTTGATATGTGTTCAATATTTTGATGATATGTATGTTGCGATTCCCTTAGTGGTGTCATGTGAACGTCGACTATATGGCACTTCACCATATTTGGGCCTAAGGGAATGCATTGTGGAGTAGTTATTAATGATGGGTTGCTAGAGTAATAGAAGCTTAAACCCTAGTTTAATTATGCGCTACTTTGTAGGGGACCGATTTGGATCCAAAGGTTTAATGCTATGGTTAGATTTTATCTTAATACTGTTATCATAGTTGCGGATGCTTGCGAGAGGGTTAATCATAAGTAGGAGGTTTGTTCAAGTAAGAATAGGACCTAAGCACGGGTCCACCCACATATCAAATTATCAAAGTAGCGAACACGAATCAAACCAATACGATGAAAGTGACATGGTGAAATTCTAGTGTACCCTCAAGAATGCTTTGCTTGTCATAAGAGACCGTTTTGGCTTCTCCTTTGCCACAAAAGTTTTGGGCTACCTTGCTGCACTTTATTTATAGTTACCGTTACTTGTCCGTTACAAATTATATTGCTATCAAACTACCTGTTACCGACTATTTCATTGCTTGTAGAAAATACCTTGCTGAAACCACTTGTCATTTCCTTCTACTCCTCGGTTCGACACTCTTACTTATCGAAAGGACTACGATTGATCCCCTATACTTGCGGGTCATCAAGACTCTTTTGGGGCGCCGTTGTCGAGGAGTGAAGCGCTCTTGGTAAGTGGAAATTGGTAAGGAAAAATTATTACTACATGCTGAAATTTATTGTCACTTGTTACTATGTGTCGGTGCAACAAACCCCTGGGTCCGTTGCCCAGACTGTGCACAGGCATGAGAACAAGATTACACCACCAAGATCGGAGTGGAGCACTAGGAATCAGTTCTTCAAAGGACCAACGTGCAGCGCAAGAAGACCAAGACTAGCCAGGAGAGCAGGATATTGATAAGGGAAAAGCCTCCCTTGTCGGGCAAAGGGCCCGGCAAGGGCCGCCGTCACCCCCGGAAGCAAGCCTTCAAGACGCCCCGATAGGGCCTGCCGGGGCTCGCGAAAGCAGAACCACCTCACCACACCACCTCACCACCAAAGTGACTAAGTGGCTGCTATTCGCTACATGGCAGCCAATTTCTACAAGAAATACCTACAGGTGACACCCGTCCATCGACGTGTCAAGCGAGTAGATGTGAATCTGGCAAAACAGCCTCTGTCAACCTGAGGAGTTAGGTATGATAACACAGGCTACGATGTGATGTTGAGCGGCGCATTTAATTCGCTCTGTCAACCTGGAGAGTTAGGTATGATAACACTGTTTGCTATCTTATCTGTGCATAATGAGTGATTTTCCAATGTGGTGACCACTTCGTCTATAAAAGGAGGCCCAAGGCAACCATATAAAGGGTTAGCGAATCCACCCCCTCACAAATTCATACGTGCGTAGACGTTTCGCCCCGAGGCAACCCTGCCGGGAAAGCGTGTTGCGTTCACCACCATTTTTCCACCATCAATCCACCAAAGTAGGAGTAGGGTTTTATGCCTGGCGGCGGACCGAACCTGGGTAAAGATTGCCCGTGTGATCTCTATCGTGTTGTTTGACGCCCCTATGCTCTTTGTGCAACGTGCCACCCCCCTCCCCCCGCCGAACCAGCAAGGGACTCTTGGTCCCATAGGTGGTCGTGGTTTCCCACGACATCTTTGGAACGCCAGGTAGGGGGATCACTTGCGCGAACCTGAAGGCATGAGCAGCGCGTCATCTTCATCACCATCTTCATCATCTTGCAGCTCCATCGACTATGGCACCCAAGAAGAAACCTGGTGCTTCAGCTCACCGGTCCACCTCGAAGGCTCCACCGCCTGCGGTCACCAGCGCCGCGTGGGCCGTGGAGGCGCATGAGGATGTAGGCGCTGCAGGGGACGCGGTCGACGCAGGCGGCATCATCACCACCTCCCCCATAGAGGAAACAGGAGCAGGAGGCACCGGAGGAGAGCAGCATCAGTAACATCCTAGTGGCCATGCTCCACGAGGTACGAGCGAAGGGGTTATTCCATCATGCCTCTTCCCTCGCCGAACGGCATAGCCACAGTGGTGGCACTAGGACTGGCGCGAATCACCACCCTCCGTCCGCCCCCACCAAGGGTGCGACCGCCGGGCACACGTCACCCCAGGACAGGTTTACCCAGCCACTGTGCCCAATGGAGCCGCTACCCCTCAAGTGCCTTCTCCACTTCACCGTGACATCCAAGAGGCTGGCTCGCAACAACGAGGGCGCGACGCGGTCACCAACGGCACCATCAGAAGTCGGACGATGGTATGATCTACATCATCATCATCAATGCCAAGCTACACTATGGAGGCCATGGCACGTGCCTAGCTACTGTTGAGGTTTCCGTCAACGGCTGATCATTGGATGAATGGAGAGCCACCATTCAGAGCTTGATTGGCTTCGCCGAGGATGGGGCTCCCAGCGGGCTGGTCCGTCACGGCCTCCCCAAGCGACGACAATGCCTCGTGCTGCTAGTCGTACGGAAGTGGCCACCCACGCGATGTAGTCTCCACCGAGGCATCATTGCTTGGTTCTTTATTATTTTGTTGAGAGTCTTCATGAACATCATCATTATCTTTTTCATTGTCACTAGGTGAATGTTCATTACCAGACTGAGTTTCGGCATCAGAGATAGAAGTATCATTATCATTGTCAGGAGGTTTTTCTATTTCAGGTTCACTAGAAGTGTGCAAAGTCCTATCATTTTTCTTCTTGTTTTTCTTTTTAGACAGACTACGTGCATCACTATTAACTATTTGTGAATCTTGTTCTATTCTTTTTGGGTGTCCCTCGGGATAATGTAGTTCCTGGGTCATTGACAATGTCCTAGACTAGGGGGTACTCAGCACGTCGTCTCCCGATCAGTTGGATTGGGTCGAGGATCCCCATGGCCGTATACTCATGGGCCAGTCCGGACAGTTGCCGCATACAAGGAAGATTCCACAAGACTTGGCGATCAAGACAAGGACTCGTCCCCCACCGGCGTATTCGGCTAGGACTCTTGTTATCCTAGGCCTCTGGTGCATTATATAAACCGAGGCCAGGCTAGTCGATAGACGAACAATAATCATACCATAGGCTAGCTTCTAGGGTTTAGCCTCTCTGATCTCGTGGTAGATCCACTCTTGTACTACCCATATCATCAATATTAATCAAGCAGGAGTGGGGTATTACTTCCATCGAGAGGGCCCGAACCTGGGTAAAAACATCGTGTCCCTTGTCTCCTGTTACCATCCGCCTAGACGCACAGTTCGGGACCCCCTACCCGAGATCCGCCAGTTTTGACACCGACATTGGTGCTTTCATTGAGAGTTCCGTTGTGTGTTCGGCAAAAGGTCGATGGCTCGCCTGCAGATCAACTGCGACTTCGGCATCTTCGTCACCAGCTCGACTGGTCACCTTGGTTCGACCAAGGACTGCGCCCTACCTCCGATCGTCATGTTCGGATGAGGGCATTCATCAACATCAACTCCGATCTCTATCAAGATCAAGGAGGAATCATCCAGGGAGCCCGGGGACTCAACGTCAACATTGCCCTCGGGCGACCGTACTGTTTTTCTGGACAGCGGACTTGTGTCCGCCGCCACCGCCTCCTCAAGCATCGTTTTAACGATTGCTTCGGTGGAATTGTGCGGAATTGAGTCTACAACAACCCTGGAAAATTTCGTCGAGTTCGATGGAGGAATCTCGGCAATCTCGATATACGGAGCCGCATTGAATCTGGACGAGAATCTGGACGAGCTTAGGGCGTGGTGTCCAGCTTCTAGCTCGGACTTCCTTTGGAAGATCCAACCGTTGATCGGCTGCGGAATTCCTATGTCTACCGTCCCTCAAAATTTCAGCTCGATCCGACCGTCCAAACTCCGGGAACCTTCCGATTAGTGCATCACTTTCCGGATCTGTTTTCTGCGCGAAAACGAATCCGACCCGAGTTCGTCTTTTTTATGAACGGGATTTCGGACATCCTTTTTGAAGGATGTTTTGTATGGGGTGTTGTGTTTTGTTTCCGAACACATCCCACTATCTTCAATATCATGCTGGTGTCAAACCAGTCCGGCAATATTGCTCCACGGCTGCCGACCTACGCTAGACACGTCATCACTTTGTTGAGCGAGCTCAACTTCTTGGATCATCATCTCGGCAAGCGAACAAGAGTCCGGCATCGCGAAGGATAAATCATCACAAACATCGCCGCCCCATGGATTACACGGAGCGGGCATACCGGCATCGCCGCACGGTCGCTTCATCAAGCCGGTATCGACCACGTCACGACCTGCATCGGCAGGGCCGCACTATTGCTTCTTCAAGATGGTGTCCATCATGCCGACCTACATCGACATCTCGGCTGGACCGGGGGCTTCGCCATCTCTTCATCAACCTACTCCGGACGCTTCGGCGTCGCTAGCCGACCAGCTCCGTCAAGTTAGCTAGACCGAGGGCTTTGCCTCGGCGAGCCAACCTTTGCCAGCATTGCCATGCCGTCGTTTTATCGCCCATCGGGCAATGGGTGCGCGGATCGAGTCCCAATTTTGGGAATCACCTCCCTTCGGATTGCTACAACAAATAAACCAGGTGCAATTAATCCCAGTATTTTTTGCTTGTTTGGGTTCATTTTTCCCAAGGAATTATTACGCTGGTTTGTCCATCATATATACGCAGGTCTATCAAATGGTGGCTGCATTACCGATGATCGCATGGTGGTTCGGTCAGTTTCCGTACATAGTCCGGCGAACGCCGCATCCGGAACTCAGACCGACCTGTGAATTCAGGCTTTGCCACACCTTTATTGCATTACGTCGACGACCTGCATCGACATTGACTTTGGCACCAGGCCATATTTCTTTTATTACTCACTTTGCATAAATTATTTATTATGCAACATTTTTTTTAATTCTTATTATTACAATTATCCCCGGTCTGCACTATTTTTTGTGCACAGGAAAATGATCCAGCCGGACTATATCCTTTGGCGTCACCTCGGCTGGACAGGGGGCTTCGTCAACACTTCATTACCCCATGCAGGGGACTTCGGCATCACTATGCCGTCCTGCATTGACCGTGCTATGTCACCACTTCGGAGTGCCGAGCTCTTTGCTCCGCCACCTCGGGATCGGCTTGGGGGATGGAACCTTGTCCCGCATCAAGCTCGGACCGTGTCGTCAATACCGAACACATTAACCAGCTAAGTTGCCTTACTGCTCAAAGTTTTAAATTTTTAACTTGTGTTCGGCTCGACCAAGGGTTATACTTTTTTGGGAAAAAGTTGCTTGTAAAATTTTTCCTTGTCCAAACTTTGTTTGTGACGCGCAAATTCAAATACCCCGTTTACTTGGGCGCTTCCTTCATGAAGCTTTTTCCTCTTGCACATGATTATACTTGTACGGCTTCGTTCCTTGTTCGTGTATTACGCAACAATATGCACCATATTGACTTAAGTGATTTGCAAGCTAGGTTGCCTTGCTCCTGTGTTTACCCCTACGTTCCCGATTGTTCGGCTAGGGAGTAAAGGGAGCACCTCTGTGATTGTCATGATCGGGTCACCCGAGCGGACCTCGACCGGTGAAGTCGAAAGCTAGTGCTCTTCTGTTTTCAATAATGGTGGCACACAATGGAACTCATAAGTACAAAAATCTATTGCACAAGTCTCATATTAACAATGAGCACCGAAGAAAGGTATCGGTGGGGTACTATTTTCTTGAAGATGCTTCTTACACTTTATCGATAATATAGCATAAGTTCCTGGCGTGCTTTATGCATTACAGACCTTATGACCTGATTGCCTAGTTATTGGAAACACCATCGATATTCTCGACAGATGGAGTACATAACACTTTTCGGTCCTTGACCAAAGAGGGAGAAGTCAACGGTCGGTTAAGACGCGTTTAAAGTTCGGTTGAACATAGATATGAAATAAGTACTTCGATACATAGAATCATTATTTTACCCAAGTCACTTGGGGGCTCTTATGTTTATTTGAGCCGTTTTATAGTAAGTGTTTTTCTTCTTAGTCATTGCAGAGTTTTTATTATTATTTATCACTCCTTTTCTCGACACGAGTGTGCGGTCACTAGCCGGGGAGCCTAATTTCTCTCTCAAAACCGCTAGAGTTTAGTTTTCTAAACTGGCCTAATGAGAAGTACTCCGCCGGGATGGGAGACTAAAGCCGTGGGCTGACCAGCAAGTCTTGAGATAGGATGTGTCATGTTAAAGCACGCGAAGCACTTTTTTCTAAAGTCAATTTTGGATTGACACGAACACTTGATCTTGTTGGACGTCATGTTTTTACTGACTTTTTTGGTTTTCCAAGCTTTTGGCACTTTTAAACTATTTGTGTGTTTTCAGCACAAGTCTCGCAGTGCAACACCGGACACCTTTAGAGATTCGGCAAAAACATTCTCGGATATTGCTATATATGCATCAGTTTCGAATTGTGTCTTCGCTCAATAGTTGGGTTGCCTGGTCCCCGCGCTTGCCTCCTACGTTCCGCTTTGTTCGGCTAGGTGTGCAAAGGGAGAACCACTGTGATTGTGCTTCCAGCTCGCATGGTCAAGCACCTCAATGGAGAAAGCCGAAAACTGACTGTCACACTAAATCCTCAATATTTTGCTCTTACATTGGAGCTGAGGTTTCATGATCATGCTTAGCATGACAATCCAAAGAAAGGAACCGATAGTGGGACTATTTTCTTTGGAAGACATTTCTTCTGTTAAACAATAATATAACATATCTCTCTGCGTACCTTTGTTTATAAAACCGTATGGCCAAATTGCCTTGTTTGTCGTAAATCTTTGCCCTCATAAAGCTTTATAAAGTAGGACAAACACTCCTCGGCTACTGGCCGAGGAGGTTGAAGCCGATGGTCGGTCAACAAAGTTTTGTACAATGAGGATCCGAGCATTAATGACATAAAGTACTTGGATACATTGAGTCATTACACATAATTTGTGATTTTACTATGGATATCGATCCATAATTGACCACCGTGCCGCATTAAGGCTCGGGGCTCTTGAGCTTCGGGCTTATTATTTACAAATATTAAAGGGCACATCAATCCCACGATGCGGTGTTGCCACCCGACCAGTGTCTCGGGGGCTACAGCATTGCCTGTTCTATGTAGAAAATTTTAAGTGCAATACAATTTCCGAGGAGATTTTGATCCTCAGGTTGGTCGGCCGCACCCAACACGAGTCTCGAGGACTGAGCACGCCGCTTTTTGTGTCCCGAAGTATTCTGCTGAGCTAGGACTACATCCTCGAGCCGATTTTGCAAATCAACTTTGAGTCTCGGCTGACTCTTGGGATCAGCGGTCTTCGTCATCCTTCAGTGCATCTCGGGTTTTAGACCGATACACACCTTGTGGGCTCTTGGGCTGTGTATCTTGGCAGAGAATAAATTGCACCAATCAAAAATATTGACAAAAATCGGCCCACATTCGGGGTGGTGCACCACCTCGGAAGCAGTCCGGCATAAGGCTCGGACGCTAGTGGCTGGCTCCATAGAGGTCATTTCCGGCATTAAGCTCGGCTAAACTCCTTCAAACTTCTTTGAACCAAGGTGATTGACGACACCTCGGATACAGTCCGGCGTTGGAGCTCGGATACATAGTCCGGCGTTGGAGCTCGGATACCGTCTGGCGTTGGAGCTCGGGTACATAGTCCGGCGATAGAGCTGGGAAGCAGTCCGGCGTTGGTGCTCGGCTACAAAAGATACCTCGAATGCAGTCCGGCGTTAGAGCTCGGACGCAAGAGGACACTGCCTCCCGGAAATAACTTCAAACCCGAGGCGTGGCATAAAAATAACAAGGCATTGATAAAGGTCCTAAACTTAAAGGGGCTCCTCGGATACCCAATGTGTAAACTCTTCGTATGCACTTAGGCGATCCTCAAGATCGAAGATGAGAAGATTTGTTGAACCAGTTTTCAAGACCGACGACTGAAGATGAAGAACAGTTGAAAAGAATCGAGGCGTCCCCAACGAAGACCGGTTCGAGGGCTCTTGACGGTGTCTGGACTAGGGGGTACTCAGCACGTCGTCTCCCGATCAGTTTGATTGGGCCAAGGATCCCCATGGCCGTATACTCATGGGCCAGTCCGGACAGTTGCCGCATACAAGGAAGATCCCACAAGACTTGGCGATCAAGACAAGGACTCCTCCCCCACCGGCGTATTCGGCTAGGACTCTTGTTATCCAAGGCCTCTGGTGCATTATATAAACCGAGGCCAGGCTAGTCGATAGACGAACAACAATCATACCATAGGCTAGCTTCTAGGGTTTAGCCTCTCTGATCTCGTGGTAGATCCACTCTTGTACTACCCATATCATCAATATTAATCAAGCAGGAGTTGGGTATTACCTCCATCGAGAGGGCCCGAACCTGGGTAAAAACATCGTGTCCCTTGTCTCCTGTTACCCATATCATCCACTCTTGTACTACCCATATCATCAATATTAATCAAGCAGGAGTTGGGTATTACCTCCATCGAGAGGGCCCGAACCTGGGTAAAAACATCGTGTCCCTTGTCTCCTGTTACCATCCACCTAGACGCACAGTTCGGGACCCCCTACCCGAGATCCGCCGGTTTTGACACCGACAGTCATTTTACCTCCTCTAGTTGCAACTCTAACAGCAAAGTCATGTATTTTATGATTCATTACATCAAGTAATTCTCTTTGTGATTTAGCAACCTGTTCTAACTGAGTTTGAACCATCGAAGCATGCTTTCCAACACCTCTAACAGCATTTGAGATTCTAAACAACAAGTCACTCAAGCGAGCAATCATATCATAATTGTATTTCAATTGTTTCATAACATTTGCATTGAAGTGATCTTGTTTTCTAATATAGTTTTCAAACTCATAAAGGCATTGGCTAGGGTGCATATTGTGAGGATTGTCATTACCAATGAACTTCATTAGAGAATTTACCTCTACCACCTTAGGCAGTGGTGGTGTATTAAGCCCATGTATTTCTTCAATAGGAGGTAAATTTTTAACATACTCAGCTTTAATACCTTTTTACTTAATAGATTTCTTTGCCTCTTGCATATCTTCAGGACTGACATATAATATACCCCTCTTCTTTGGAGTGGGTTTAAGCGGTGGTTCAGGAAGAGTCCAATCATCAGAAATTTTCAATATATTATTCAATAATTCTTCAGCTTGTCCAACAGTTCGTTCCCTGAAAACACAACCAGCACAACTATCTAGGAAGTCCCTAGAAGCATCGCTTAGTCCATTATAGAAGATATCAAGTATTTCATTTTTCTTAATAGGATGATCAAGCAAAGCATTAAATGGCGACAAAGCCTCTCCCAATCTTGTGGGAGACTCTCTTCTTTAGTTTAGCAAAGTTAAATATTTCCTGTAAAGTAGCTTGTTTCTTATGAGCAGGGAAATATTTTTCGAGAAGTAATAAATCATATCACAGGGACTACGCACACAACCAGGAGCAAGAGTATTGTACCAAGCTTTAGCATCACTATTTACTGAAAACGGAAATAATTTGAGAATAAAGTAATAGCGAGTTTTCTCATCATGAGTAAAAAGGGTGGCTATGTCATTCAACTTAGTAAGATGTGCCAAAACAGTTTCAGTTTCATAACCATGGAAAGGATCAGATTCAACAAAATTAATTAACTCTGGGTCCACTGAGAATTCATAATTCTTATCATCAATAAAAATAGGTGAAGTAGCAAACTTAGGATCACATTTCATTATAGCATTCAGACATTTTTCTTTATACTTGCATACGAATATCTCTAGATCATCTCTATCCCTACAAGCAAGAATATCTCTAGTTGTTTCTTCATTCATAACATAACCTTCTGTGTCAGGACCCCGATTCCAAGTCACATCGACCTAGCCGGTAACACCTCATATCACTTTGCGGCCTCACACACGGTATTCCTACGAGTGTCGCCTTACCATGGCCCGGGACAGTTTGCGCCTTTTGGCTCACGTATATGATAGTGTCGCTAGCATCCACATGATAGAGAACCCGGGCTGACATGGCTAGTCGTGAACCCAAAGTGGCGCTAACCCATGGGGACAGGCATACATGTATCACATCGAGCATGTCGGTCATCAACGTATGAATCCGGGCTGTAGCACTGGGCTAACAGGACTCCGGTAACCCGGGCTGTAGCAGGCTAGGCATGACTCGGATGTCACCGCGTGACATTTCCCGAAGGGACGAACCACGAGAGCAAGTGAAACACATGCCGCCAGATCAAGTGTCCGAGCGGTAGTCTGGGCTAGCGAGGACTCAGTGAACCGGGCTGTGTGAGACTACTATCGCTCGGAAGCACTAGACTACATTTCCCCATATGAGAGGCTACCAAGGATAAACAACTAGATTGTCGGATCCCACTCATACCAAGCATTTCAATCATACACACAATATGCCCGATATGAGTACATACAACATGGCATCACAACAAAACTCTACAACTCAAAGTACTTTATTTAAGAGGCTCCGAGGAGCCATACCTAACATATTCATACAGATAGGGGTCACATGACCCAACACTCAAGTCATACAAACATACAAGCACATGCGGAAGCAAACTAGTCTGAGTACAGACACTGAAAAGAAAGAAGGCTTGACGAAGCCCTTCTATCTACAGTGGCCCTTCACAAGCCTTGGATCACCACCTGGGTGGCTAGTCACTCGTCAACGTCAAGGTCTACATAGAACCAATCGGAGGGATTGGTGTTGTCGTCTGAAAGCATTAATTAAGCAAACATGAGTACGGAGGTACTCAGCAAGTCTTACAACAGAAACCTATTATACATGCACATTCTCAAGAAGGTAGTGGAGTTATTGCAGCAAGCCAGCTTTCACTCTTGGCTAAGCTATCCAACGTGACACCACTTGAAAAGCATTTGTCACACACGAGTCCACTAATCACCATCACAATACTCCACTGTGGATCCTCTCTCGACAACCTACGAGAGGGCCATCCACGGTACTCACACTTATCTTGAGGCTTTTAGTAGTATCCATTTACTTGTCTATGAACTGCATAGGCAACCAAGTAGTCCTTTATCATGACGCGCTATTCAATAGTTTTATACCTGCGGGGTGTGCCCGTCACACATGTTTCCACCATTAGCGTCTCCACACGATATGTGTTGGCGGAACTTCAGCGAAAGCCGGCGTGGGTGTAGACCACGACCTAACCAACCACACAAGTCTCTAGTCGGGTTTATCGCCTATTCGGGTTCCATCCGCAGGAGTCGGCCGAGGTTCCACTAACGGCCCCGAATGATGTGTGCAGGGTTCTCGAGACACCAAGCAGGCGAATCGGTACAGACCCGCGTGCCTACCGCAGCACAGCCCACCCTAAGGTCAGTCTGCGTGCGGCCCCGACATACTACAAACACGAGAAACTACTTGCAAGTCCCGGACCGAGAGGGCGAGAGAATCGATAAGTCGGCGGGGTCTTATTTGAGGCCCAACATGTGGTAGTAGCTGATCTTAAATCACACATACAGATCTCGATTCTTAGGGGCGGCCTCAATGAGACAACCCACCATGTACTCCTACATGGCCTCTCATCGATTACTTTACCAAATCATATTCAACACTTTCACTATCAAAACCGACACAACCTTTCACTCTAGTTCATCATCCCGATGAGACAGACCTGACACAACTCTAAGCATAGCAAGCATAGCATGGTAGGAAACATACATATGGCTCAATCAACTCCTACACATGCTAGTGGGTTTCATCTAGTTACTGTGGCATTGACAGGTCATGCAAAGGAAGTGGGTTCAACTACCGCAACACACAAGAGTTTGAATCACGTTGTCTTAATGCTGTAAACAAGAGCAGAAGCGAGAACATGGGTTTGTATCGGAATGATCAATGGGTTGCTTGCACGATGTAGTGGTAGTAGGATCGCCCTTGAGACGGATATTGGGGTTATCCTCGGGCGAACCTATCACGAAAGACACACGAACATAAACAACACATGACGATATGCAACAATATAATGCATGCTATGACATGGCAATATGAATGTGTGTTGGCCTAATGCAAGCTAGAACAGAAAGGAATGAACTCATTTGAATCAAAGATTCAAATGCTAGCTCATTTAACATAGCCATAATAGCGCATTATCTTATTCTGCTAAAACAGCAAGGTTAACTTGTAATGTCATGCATGAAACCATAACCAATGGATAGATTGAATTTTTTTTGATCAAAATTCATATATAAATCTTTGAATTTGGAGTTACAAATTAATTTCTATGATTTTTTGAAGTTTGCAACAATTTCTGGAATTTCCTGAATACAAATAAATCCAGAAATTAGTTATTATGCGTTAGCGATCGTCGAGGTGACGTCGAGAGGTCAGCAGGCGTCCAGGTCAACCTGACCAATGGGTCCCGCATGTCAGTAGTTAATTAAACTAACTAATTTTAGTTAAACCTAAACCGGGTTAATTAGAAGAGGGGCCCCACTTAGTCAACTCCGTCCACGGGGTCAAACCCGCCGATGTTTAGCCGCCGGCGAAGCCAGACGCGGCGGCGAGAGTGTGTTTGTGCGTTCCGGCAACCAAATGGACGGCGGAGACCATCTACGGGTAGCCGGAGACAAACCGCGGCGTTTGGTGGCGGTGGTTGAGCTCGGGGTGGCTGGAAGCGTCGCCGGCGATGAGCTAGGCGGTCGCCGGAGTCGAGTAAAAGTGAACCCGAGGCTTCGGGACACGGCGAGGTCCGTGGATTGGTGCTACGGGTTCCTGGGGTTGTGGTGAAGTTAGTGGACAAGGTGGTGTGGCCAGAGGGTGGCCGTAGTCACGTGGGCGACGAGCTCGGCGGTGGCGCGTCGGTGATGCCGTCACGGCAGCTACGGTGCAGGGAAGGCAAGCGGAGAGGATGGGGAGGTAGCTGGGCTCACGGCGAAATCTGGCGAAGCGATCGGCGAGTCGGGGCGAGCTGATGCGGTGGCGGCGGCGATGGGGATCTCGGCGGTGTTCGGCGGAGACGAGGCGGTGAAGTTGTTGCGGGCGTCGCGACCGCTCGAGGCTCGGCCTGCTCGATGTAATCGACGATGGCGGAAGCGAAGCGGACACGTGGTGCAGCACGAAGGCGATGGAGGGCGCGAGCTTCCGCGGTGGCGCGGGGTAGCGGCAGCGTCGGCCATAGCGGATGAGTGCTCCAAAGATGTAATCTTTGAGTAAACTTCGCATTTGTGATCCTGTCGCTGAAAACTTGTTCATATCGCTAAGCAACGCTTTTGAATTTAAAATATTACCTTCATGCGGCCGTTTATTAAATTTGAGAGATGGCGAGTCGTAAACCTTCGCCCCCATGCCACGAGTCTTTGGGGTGTTGGGATAAACTTGGCGCTCTTTTTCCCATTATTGGGTCCTTGAGGGAGCGCAACACAACGAACAAGGCAATCGGACTATAATGCTTGAACACTCTCACTTAGCCATAGAATTCTATAATTTTAAATTTCGACGAAGCCCCTAGTATTCGGAAGACCGAGTTCGGGGCGCTATCCATGCCTAGGCCAGACAAAGTCGACTCCTCGCTCTAAGCGGCATAATTCTTTACGGACTCGAAAACCTCTCGAACAGCGACCAGCTCTCGCCCTATCATGACGGTCAGTTTTAGCTTTCTCCACTAAGGTGCTTAGCCCAGCTCAGCCGGGCACAATCGCGATGGTTCTCCAGTGCTACCTTAGCCGATATAACGAGCGTAAGGTACCAAAACATGGGGCAGGGCAAACCCAACTATTGACCAAAGACATGATTGAACCGATGCATATAATGCTATAAGTTCGGGTGCCGCACTCATGAGAGTGTTAGGGCTTATCACACCATATTCAGGAATGCGTAAGCCCTGGTGTATTGGCCGTACCAAAGTGTACGGTTGCATAATGTCATAACTGAACATGTTTTTATAAAAAAAGGAATGCAATAATAGACAAAAGCTATGTATTGTTTATTCGAAAAATTTGCGGTAAAAGCAGAATGATACAAATAGTGCGATAAGCAAGAGATGGGACAATTTAACATGCCCCCCTCCAGGGGCGAGCTGCAGGATGATATGTGAAACAAGTATACTGCTCGTTATAGAGACCACCTGGACACTCGACGTAGCTTTCTGCTCCCCTGGCTATTGCATCGTGTGTTCGGTGATTGTACTGCCGGACAGGCCTTCCGTAAAGTGGAGTCCTGAAAGTAAGAAAAAAGAATGACAAAATCTGGAGCCCCTGGTGCGGTTGAGCCACATTTTGGGCATGCCGTGGTCGTGCCCCTCCCCCTATTTCTATGGTATTTCCAGAGCGTAGTTATGTACGCGTAGTACTGGTTTCGCAATTACATGAGGGCTGGGGTTGGGGCCGCATGCTCGGAACATGTCAGGCGGTCTTGTTGTAGGTTACTCCAGGCGAGCTTGACGGTATCCGGACGTTTAATGGCCGGACTGGAGAACTGCCTTGAAAGGCTTATTTGTACTTCCGCTGCGAGGGCTGCCTTATGCTCCTCCGTTTGGAGAGAGCGTTTGGTGTTTCCATTAACCGTAATGACTCCTCGAGGGCCTGGCATCTTGAGCTTGAGGTATGCGTAATGCGGCACCGCATTGAACTTTGCAAATGCGGTTCGTCCGAGCAGTGCATGATAGCCACTTCGGAACATGACTATGTCGAAGATTAACTCCTCGCTTCGGAAATTATCCGGGGATGCGAAGACCACCTCAAGTGTAACTAAGCCTGTACAGTTGGCCTCTACACCTGTTATGACGCCTTTAAAGGTCGTCTTTGTGGGTTTAATCCTTGAGGATCTATGCCCATTTTTCGCTTTGTATCTGATAAAGCGAGGTTCAGGCTGCTGCCGCCGTCCATAAGGACTCTAGTGAGGTGGAATCCGTCAATGATTGGGTCTAGAACCAATGCGGCGAATCCACCATGGCGGATGCTAGTGGGGTGGTCCCTTCGATCAAGAGTGATCAGGTAGGAGGACCATGGGTTGAACTTTGGGGCGACTGGATCCAACGGATATACATCCCTGAGTGCACGCTTCCGCTCCCTTTTGGGTATGTGGGTTGCGTATATCATGTTCACCGTCCGCACTTGTGGGGAACCCTTCATCCCCTATTGTTCGGCGGGGGGCTCCTCCTCATCATCGCTATGCAGCCCCTTGTCATTGTTTTGGCGTTTAACTTCCTGCTGCTTGAACACCCAACAATCCTGTTGGTGTGGTTGGCTGGTTTTTCGAAGTGCCGTGTATCTAGCACTGACGATCGAGTATTTGGTCCAAATTGGGCGGGCCGAAGTATTTATTTTGAATGGCTTTTTCCGCTGACGGGTTTAGAGCCTATGAATCCGGCATTAACTGCCGTATCCTTAGCATTATCGCCGTTAATCGGCGCTTTTGCTTGTTCCGACGCGACACCAAATGTTGTCCTTGGTATCTGAATTACGGGGCTCTTGGTCATGTTATTACTACGAGCTAGCCAGCTGTCTTCTCCCGCGCAAAAGCGGGTCATGAGTGTTGGGAGGGCTGCCATGGATTTCGGCTTTTCCTGTCCTAGGTGCCGGGCAAGCCACTCGTCACAGATGTTGTGCTTGAACGCTGCAAGGGCCTCTGCATCCGGACAGATCGACTATTTGATTTTTCTTGGTTAGGAACCGTGTCCGAATTGTCGGCGATTCCTCTGGCTGCTGAATTATGTGGCTTAGGTCATCGGCGTCGGTGGTCGCACATAGGTGCCACAGAAGTTGTCGAGGAATCGGCTTCCGTGTCCTCCCAACAACCAATTGATTCTGCTGGCAAGCTGTTAAGCCAATGCCGAGCTAGTCCTTTAAGCTTGAGTGGGAGGTATTTGATGGCGTGTAGATCATCGCCGCTGGCCCTGTGGATATGTAGGAGATAATCCTCGATCCATACCGCCGGATCTGTTGTGTCATCGTATGATTCGATGTTTACGGGTTTGAAAACCCTCGGGTATTTGATGATCCATTACTTCATCTATGAAGCATAGTGGGTGTGCGGCACCTCTGTATTGGGCTATATCACGACGTAGCTCAAATGAGCTTTGTCTACTGTGTTCGGCCCGGCCGGATTTACCATATCTGGCATGACGGTTATTGTCACGTGTCGTGAGGAGCCCACGCAATCCATAGATCGATCTTGTTTGCCTTGCCCTATCCTCCAATATATATTGCAGGTCTAGTGCATTTCTCCGTGCCTTAGTATTCTTTGAGCGACGCCGGGGTGCGGCTTGAGTGGAGGGCCAAGAGGCCTCTCTGTCGCCGCCACGAGGTGGCCGGTTGGCCGTATCATGCGCTGGTGATGTAAGTCTAGGTGCTTCCTCCTCTAATCGGGTAGCAGCCTGCATTTTAGGTAGCTCTTGGAGGCGTTGAGTTCGTACTCTTGACCGCAAGGACATCAGTCCATCTGTCGGCTAGCAAGTCTTAGTCAGCTCTAAGCTGTTGTTGTTTTTCTTGAGGCTGCTCGCCGTGGCCATAAGCCTCGTTTGAAATGCTCTTGTTCGACGGGATCCTCGGTAGCGACAAATTAAATCGTCGTCAAGGCTTGCCTCGTCTTGGAGGAGGCATGTAATTATTGTCCTCTACCTCTCATGCGCTCTCTCATGGCGGTGGCATCTCCATCCTCTGCGCTGAATCCTGCTTTGGAGGATTGTCTTTAGCCTTTGTCCGGGTGTTATTATCTCCCGTGCTAGAATCGCCGTTTTTGCTGTGGCAGGATTTAGAGCGGCGCCGCTGACGCCGGCGCTTAGGCTGTTTCTTGGAGGGGTCATCCTCCGTTGTTCCATGCCAAGCACTTTATTTATAGTTACCGTTACTTGTCCGTTACAAATTATATTGCTATCAAACTACCTGTTACCGAATATTTCATTGCTTGTAGAAAATACCTTGCTGAAACCACTTGTCATTTCCTTCTACTCCTCGGTTCGACACTCTTACTTATCGAAAGGACTACGATTGATCCCCTATACTTGTGGGTCATCAAGACTCTTTTGGGGCGCCGTTGTCGAGGAGTGAAGCGCTCTTGGTAAGTGGAAATTGGTAAGGAAAAATTATTACTACATGCTGAAATTTATTGTCACTTGTTACTATGTGTCGGTGCAACAAGCCCCTGGGTCCGTTGCCCAGACTGTGCACAGGCATGAGAACAAGATTACACCACCAAGATCAGAGTGGAGCACTAGGAATCAGTTCTTCAAAGGACCAACATGCAGCGCAAGAAGACCAAGACTAGCCAGGAGAGCAGGATATTGATAAGGGAAAAGCCTCCCTTGTCGGGGAGGCGGGCCCAGCAAGGACGCGGTCACCCCCGGAAGCAAGCCTTCAAGACGCCCCGATAGGGCCTGCCGGGGCTCGCGAAGGCAGAACCACCTCACCACACCACCTCACCACCAAAGTGACTAAGTGGCTGCTATTCGCTACATGGCAGCCAATTTCTACAAGAAATACCTACAGGTGACACCCGTCCATCGACGTGTCAAGCGAGTAGATGCGAAGCTGGCAAAACAGCCTCTGTCAACCTGAGGAGTTAGGTATGATAACACAGGCTACGATGTGATGTTGAGCGGCGCATTTAATGCACTCTGTCAACCTGGAGAGTTAGGTATAATCACTGTTTGCTATCTTATCTGTGCATAATGAGTGATTTTCCACTGTGGTGACCACTTCGTCTATAAAAGGAGGCCCAAGGCAACCATATAAAGGGTTAGCGAATCCACCCCCTCACAAATTCATACGTGCGTAGACGTTTCGCCCCGAGGCAACCCTGCAGGGAAAGCGCGTTGCGTTCACCACCATTTTTCCACCATCAATCCACCAAAGTAGGAGTAGGGTTTTATGCCTGGCGGCGTCTTAACTGGTAAAGATTGCCCGTGTGATCTCTATCGTGTTGTTTGACGCCCCTATGCTCTTTGTGCAACGTGCCACCCCCGCCGAACCAGCAAGGGACTCTTGGTCCCATAGGTGGTCGTGGTTTCCCACGACATCTTTGGAACGCCAGGTAGGGGGATCACTTGCGCGAACCTGAAGGCATGAGCAGCGCGTCATCTTCATCACCATCTTCATCACCATCTTCATCATCTTGCAGCTCCATCGACTATGGCACCCAAGAAGAAACCTGGTGCTTCAGCTCACCCATCCACCTCAAAGGCTCCACCGCCTGCGGTCACCAGCGCCTCGGGGGCCGCGGAGGCGCATGAGGATGTAGGCGCTGCAGGGGACGCGGTCGACGCAGGCGGCATCATCACCACCTCCCCCACAGAGGAAACAGGAGCAGGAGGCACCGGAGGAGAGCAGCATCAGTAACATCCTAGTGGCCATGCTCCACGAGGTACGAGCGAAGGGGTTATTCCATCTGTACCTCTTCCCCTCGCCGAACGGCATAGCCACAGTGGTGGCACTAGGACTGGCGGGAATCACCACCCTCCGTTCGCCCCCACCAAGGGTGCGACCGCCGGGCACACGCCACCCCGGGACAGGTTTACCCAGCCACTATGCCCAATGGAGCCGCTACCCCTCAAGTGCCTTCTCCACTTCACCGTGACATTCAAGTGGCTGGCTCGCAACAACGAGGGCGCGACGCGGTCACCAACGGCACCATCAGAAGCCGGGCGATGGTATGATCTACATCATCATCATCAATGCCAAGCTCCACTATGGAGGCCAGGGCACGTGCCTAGCTACTGTTGAGGTTTCCGTCGACGGCTGATCATTGGATGAATGGAGAGCCACCATTCGGAGCTTGATTGGCTTCGCCGAGGATGGGGCTCGCAGCGGGCTGGTCCGTCACGGCCTCCCCAAGCGACGACAACGCCTCGTGCTGCTAGTCGTACGGAAGTGGCCACCCATGCGATGCAGTCTCCACCGAGGCATCATTTCTTGGTTCTTCATTATTTTGTTGAGAGTCTTCATGAACATCATCATTATCTTTTTCATTGTCACTAGGTGAATGTTCATTACCAGACTGAGTTTCAGCATCAGAGATAGAAGTATCATTATCATTGTCAGGAGGTTTTTCTATTTCAGGTTCACTAGAAGTGTGCAAAGTCCTATCATTTTTCTTCTTGTTTTTCTTTTTAGACAGACTACGTGCATCACTATTAACTATTTGTGAATCTTGTTCTATTCTTTTGGGTGTCCCTCGGGATAATGTAGTTCTGGGTCATTGGCGATGTCCTAGACTAGGGGTACTCAACGCGTCGTCTCCCGATCAGTTGGATTGGGCGAGGATCCCCATGGCCGTATACTCATGGGCCAGTCCGGACGGTTACCGCATACAAGGAAGATTCCACAAGACTTGGCGATCAAGACAAGGACTCGTCCCCCACGGCGTATTCGGCTAGGACTCTTGTTACCCTAGGCCTGCGGTGCATTATATAAGCCGAGGCCAGGCTAGTCGATAGATCGAACAACAATCATACCATAGGCTAGCTTCTAGGGTTTAGCCTCTCACGATCTCGTGGTAGATCCACTCTTGTACTACCCATATCATCAATATTAATCAAGCGGGGTAGGGTATTACTTCCATCGAGAGGGCCCAACCTAGGTAAAAACATCGTGTCCCTTGTCTTCTGTTACCATCCGCCTAGACGCACAGTTCGGGATCCCCTACCCGAGATCCGCCGGTTTTGACACCGACATTGGTGCTTTCATTGAGAGTTCCGCTGTGTGTTCGGCAAAAGGTCGATGGCTCACTGCGAGATCAAGCTGCGACTTGGCATCTTCGTCACCAGCTCATTGGTCACCTTGGTTCGACCAAGGACTGCGCCCTACCTCCGATCGTCATGTTGGACGAGGGCATTCATCAACATCAACTCCGATCTCTATCAAGATCATGGAGGAATCATCCGAGGAGCACAGGGACTCAACGTCAACATTGCCCTCGGGCGATCCGTCTTTTTTTTACGGACAGCGGACTTGTGTCCGCCGCCACGCCTCCTCAAGCATCGTTTTAACGATTGCTTGGTGGAATTGTGCGGAATTGAGTCTACAACAACCCTGGAAAATTTCGCCGAGTTCCGATGGAGGAATCTCTGGCAATCTCCGATATCTGGAGCCGCATTGAATCGGGCGAGAATCGGGCGAGCTTAGGGCGTGGTGTCCACCTTCTAGCTCGGACTTCCTTTATAGATCAATCGTTGATCGGCTGCGAATTCCTATATCTACCGTCCCTCAAAATTTCAGCTCGATCGGACCGTCCAAACTCCGGGAACCTTCCGATTAGTGCATCACTTTTCGGATCTGTTTTTCTTGCGAGCGAATCCGACCGAGTTCGTCTTTTTATGAGCGGGATTTGGACATCCTTTTGAAGGATGTTTTGTATGGGTGTTGTGTTTTGTTTCGAACACATCCCACTATCTTCAATATCATGCTGGTGTCAAACCAGTCCGGCAATATTGCTCCACGGCTGCCGACCCTCGCTGAACCGTCATCACTTTGTTGAGCGAGCTCAACTTCTTGGATCATCATCTCGGCAAGCGAACAAGAGTCCGGCATCGCGAAGGATAAATCATCACAAACATCGCCGCCCCATGGATTACACGGAGCGGGCATACCGGCATCGCCGCACGGTCGCTTCATCAAGCCGGCGTCGACCACGTCACGACCTGCATCGGCAGGGCCGCACTATTTTTCCTTCAAGCTGGTGTCCATCACGCCGACCTACATCGACATCTCGGCTGGACCGGGGGCTTCGCCATCTCTTCATCAACCTACTCCGAACGCTTCGGCGTCGCTAGCCGACCAGCTCCGTCAAGTTAGCTAGACCGAGGGCTTTGCCTCGGCGAGCCAACCTTTGCCAGCATTGCCATGCCGTCGTTTTATCGCCCATCGGGCAATGGGTGCGCGGATCGAGTCCCAATTTTGGGAATCACCTCCCTTCGGATTGCTACAACAAATAAACCAGGTGCAATTAATACCAGTATTTTTTGCTTGTTTGGGTTCATTTTTCCCAAGGAATTCTTACGCTGGTTTGTCCATCATATATACGCAGGTCTATCAAATGGTGGCTGCATTACCGATGATCGCATGGTGGTTCGGTCAGTTTCCGTACATAGTCCGGCGAACGCCGCATCCGGAACTCGGACCGACCTGTGAATTCAAGCTTTGCCACGCCTTTATTGCATTACGTCGACGACCTGCATCGACATTGACTTCGGCACCAGGCCATATTTCTTTTATTACTCACTTTGCATAAATTATTTATTATGCAACATTTTTTTTAATTCTTATTATTACAATTATCCCGGTCTGCACTATTTTTGTGCACGGAAAATGATCCAGCGGACTATATCCTTTGGCGTCACCTCGGCTGGACAGGGGCTTCGTCAACACTTCATTACCCCATGCGAGGGACTTGGCATCACTCTGCCGTCCTGCATTGACCGTGCTATGTCACCACTTGGTGCGAGCTCTTTGCTCCGCCACCTCGGGATCGGCTTGGGGGATGGAACCTTGTCCCGCATCAAGCTCGGACCGTGTCGTCAATACCGAACACATTAACCAGCTAAGTTGCCTTACTGCTCAAAGTTTTAAATTTTTAACTTGTGTTCAGCACGACCAAGCGTTATACTTTTTTGGGAAAAAGTTGCTTGTAAAATTTTTCCTTGTCCAAACTTTGTTTGTGACGCGCAAATTCAAATACCCCGTTTACTTGGGGGCTTCCTTCATGAAGCTTTTTCCTCTTGCACATGATTATACTTGTACGGCTTCGTTCCTTGTCCGTGTATTACGCCACAATATGCACCATATTGACTTAAGTGATTTGCAAGCTAGGTTGCCTTGCTCCTGTGTTTACCCCTACGTTCCCGATTGTTCGGCTAGGGAGTAAAGGGAGCACCTCTGTGATTATCACGATCGGGTCACCCGAGCGGACCTCGGTAGGTGAAGTCGAAAGCTAAGCGCTCTTACTGTTTTCAATAATGGTCGGCACACAATGGAACTCATGAGTACAAAAATCTATTGCACAAGTCTCATATTAACAATGAGCACCGAAGAAAGGTATCGGTGGGGTACTATTTTCTTGAAGATGCTTCTTACACTTTATCGATAATATAGCATAAGTTCCTGGCGTGCTTTATGCATTACTGACTGATGACCTGATTGCTGGTTATTGGAAACACCATCGATATTCTCGACGGATGGAGTACATAACACTTTTCGGTCCTTGACGAAGAGGGAGAAATCGACGATCGGTTAAGGCAGCGTTTAAAGTTGGTTGAACATAGATATGAAATAAGTACTTCGATACATAGAATCATTATTTTACCCAAGTCACTTGGGGGCTCTTATGTTTATTTGAGCCGTTTTATAGTAAGTGTTTTTCTTCTTAGTCGTTGCAGAGTTTTTATTATTATTTATCACTCCTTTTCTCGACACGGTGTGCGGTCACTAGCAGGGAGCCTAATTTCTCTCTCAAAACCGCTAGAGTTTAGTTTTCTAAACTGGCCTAATGAGAAGTACTCCGCCTTGGGATGGGAGACTAAAGCCGTGGTGACCGCTTGAAGTCTTGAGATAGGATGTGGCATGTTAAAGCACGGCGAAGCACTTTTTTTTCTAAAGTCCAATTTTGGATTGACACGAACACTTGATCTTGTTCGAACGTCATGTTTTTACTGACTTTTTTGGTTTTCCAAGCTTTTGGCACTTTTAAACTATTTGTGTGTTTTCAGCACAAGTCTCGCAGTGCAACGGCGGACACCTTTAGAGATTCGGCAAAAACATTCTCGGATATTGCTATATATGCATCAGTTTCGAATTGTGTCTTCACTCAATAGTTGGGTTGCCTGGCCCCCGCGCTTGCCTCCTACGTTCCGCTTTGTTCGGCTAGGTGTGCAAAGGGAGAACCACTGTGATTGTGCTTCCAGCTCGCATGGTCAAGCGCCTCAATGGACAAAGCCGAAAACTGACTGTCACAATAGGTGTAAACTGGTCAGCGATCCGATGACTATATTAAATGACGGGCCATTCATAAAATTGGCCGAAGTGTTTCCGGCTTGACCTCGACTGTCACCGAACACTACCGGGGGCTAGTAACTGGCCTCCCAAACTAAATCCTCAATATTTTGCTCTTACATTGGAGCTGAGGTTTCATGATCATGCTTAGCATGATAACCCAAAGAAAGGAACCGATAGTGGGACTATTTTCTTTGGAAGACATTTCTTCTGTTAAACAATAATTTAACATATCTCTCTGCGTACCTTTGTTTATAAAACCGTATGGCCAGATTGCCTTGTTTGTCGTAAATATTTGCCCTCATAAAGCTTTATAAAGTAGGACAAACACTCCTCGACTCTTGGCGAGGAGGTTAAGCCGATGGTCGGTCAACAAAGTTTTGTACAATGCGGATCCGAGCATTAATGACATAAAGTACTTGGATACATTGACTCATTACCCATAATTTTGATTTTACTATGGATATCGATCCTTAATTGACCACCGTGCCGCATTAAGGCTCGAGAACTCTTGGGCTTGGGCTTATTATTTACAAATATTAAAGGGCACATCAATCCCACGATCTGGTGTTGCCACCCGACCGGTGTCTCGGGGCTACTGACATTGCTGTTCTATGTAGAAAATTTTAAGTGCAATACAATTTCGAGGAGATTTTGATCCTCGGGTTGGTCGGCCGCACCCAACACGAGTCTCGAGGACTGAGCACGCCACTTTTGTGTCCCAAGTATTCTGCCGAGCTAGGACTACATCCTCGGGCCGATTTTGCAAATCAACTTTGAGTCTCGGCGACTCTTGGGATCAGCGGTCTTACGTCATCCTTCAGGTGCATCTCGGGTTTTAGACCGATACACACCTTGTGGGATACTGGCTGTGTATTTCGGCAGAGAATAAATTGCACCAATCAAAAATATTGACAAAAATCGGCCCACATTCGGGGTGGTGCACCACCTCGGAAGCAGTCCGGCATAAAGCTCGGATGCTAGTGGCTGGCTCCATAGAGGTCATTTCCGGCATTAAGCTCGGCTAAACTCCTTCAAACTTCTTTGAACCAAGGTGATTTATGACACCTCAGATATAGTCCGGCGTTGGATCTCGGATACATAGTCCGGTGTTGGAGCTCGGATACATAGTCCGGCGATAGAGCTGGGAAGCAGTCCGGCGTTGGTGCTCGGCTGCAAAAGATACCTCGAATGCAGTCCGGCGTTAGAGCTCGGACGCAAGAGGACACTGCCTCCCGGCAATAACTTCAAACCCGAGGCGTGGCATAAAAATAACAAGGCATTGATAAAGGTCGTAAACTTAAAGGGGCTCCTCGGATACCCAACGTGTAAACTCTTCGTATGCACTTAGGCGATCCTCAAGATCGAAGATGAGAAGATTTGTTGAACCAGTTTTCAAGATCGACGACCGAAGATGAAGAACAGTTCGAAAGAATCGAGGAGCGTCCCCAACTTGAAGACCGGTTCAGGGGGCTACTGACGGTGTCCTGGACTAGGGGGTACTCAGCACGTCGTCTCCCGATCAGTTTGATTGGGCCAAGGATCCCCATGGACGTATACTCATGGGCCAGTCCGGACAGTTTCCGCATACAAGGAAGATCCCACAAGACTTGGCGATCAAGACAAGGACCCCTCCCCCACCGGCGTATTCGGCTAGGACTCTTGTTATCCAAGGCCTCTGGTGCATTATATAAACCGAGGCCAGGCTAGTCGATAGACGAACAACAATCATACCATAGGCTAGCTTCTAGGGTTTAGCCTCTCTGATCTCGTGGTATATCCACTCTTGTACTACCCATATCATCAATATTAATCAAGCAGGAGTAGCGTATTACCTCCATCGAGAGGGCCCGAACCTGGGTAAACACATCGTGTCCCTTGTCTCCTGTTACCATCCGCCTAGACGCACAGTTCGGGACCCCCTACCCGAGATCCGCCGGTTTTGACACCGACAGTCATTTTGCCTCCTCTAGTTGCAACTCTAACAGCAAAGTCATGTATTTTATGATTCATTACATCAAGTAATTCTCTTTGTGATTTAGCAACCTGTTCTAACTGAATTTGAACCATCGAAGCATGCTTTCCAACACCTCTAACAACATTTGAGATTCTAAACAACAAGTCACTTAAGCGAGCAATCATATCATAATTGTATTTCAATTGTTTCATAACATTTGCATTGAATTGATCTTGTTTTCTAATATAGTTTTCAAACACATAAAGGCATTGGCTAGGGTGCATATTGTGAGGATTGTCATTACCAATGAACTTCATTAGAGAATTTACCTCTACCACCTTAGGCAGTGGTGGTGTATTAAGCCCATGTATTTCTACAATAGGAGGTAAATTTTTAACATACTCAGCTTTAATACCTTTTTCCTTAATAGATTTCTTTGCCTCTTGCATATCTTCAGGACTGACATATAATATATCCCTGTTCTTTGGAGTGGGTTTAAGCGGTGGTTCAGGAAGAGTCCAATCATCATAAATTTTCAATATATTATTCAATAATTCTTCAGCTTGTCCAACAGTTCGTTCCCTGAAAACACAACCAGCACAACTATCTAGGAAGTCCCTAGAAGCATCGCTTAGTCCATTATAGAAGATATCAAGTATTTCATTTTTCTTAATAGGATGATCAAGCAAAGCATTAAGTAACTGAAAAAGCCTCTCCCAATCTTGTGGGAGACTCTCTTCTTTAGTTTGCACAAAGTTAAATATTTCCTGTAAAGTAGCTTGTTTCTTATGAGCAGGGAAATATTTTTCAGAGAAGTAATAAATCATATCATGGGGACTACGCACACAACCAGGAGCAAGAGTATTGTACCAAGCTTTAGCATCACTATTTACTGAAAACGGAAATAATTTGAGAATAAAGTAATAGCGAGTTTTCTCATCATGAGTAAAAAGGGTGGCTATGTCATTCAACTTAGTAAGATGTGCCACAACAGTTTCAGTTTCATAACCATGGAAAGGATCAGATTCAACAAAAGTAATTAACTCTGGGTCCACTGAGAATTCATAATTCTTATCATCAATAAAAATAGGTGAAGTAGCAAACTTAGGATCACATTCATTCTAGCATTCAGACATTTTTCTTTATACTTGCATACGAATTTCTCTAGATCATCTCTATCCCTACAAGAAAGAATATCTCTAGTTGTTTCTTCATTCATAACATAACCTTCTGTGTCAGGACCCCGATTCCAAGTCACATCGACCTAGCCGGTAACACCTCATATCACTTTGCGGCCTCACACACGGTATTCCCACGGGTGTCGCCTTACCATGGCCCGGGACAGTTTGCGCCTTTTGGCTCACGTATATGATAGTGTCGCTAGCATCCACATGATAGAGAACCCGGGCTGACATGGCTAGTCGTGACCCCAAAGTGGCGCTAACCCATGGGGACAGGCATACATGAATCACATCGAGCATGTCGGTCATCAAAGTATGAATCCGGGCTGTAGCACTGGGCTGTAGCAGGCTAGGCAGGACTCCGGATGTCACCGCGTGACATTTCCCCGAAGGGACAGACATAGGAACGAAGTGAAACACATGCCGGCCAGTCAAGTGTCCAGAGTAGTAGTGCTGGGCTAGCAGGACTCCGGTGAACCCGGCTGTAGCAGACTACTATCGCTCAGGAAGCACTAGACTACATTTCCCCATATGAGAGGCTACCAAGGATAAACAACTAGATTGTTGGATCCCACTCATACCAAGCATTTCAATCATACACACAATATGCCCGATATAAGTACATACAATATGGCATCACAACAAAACTCTACAACTCAAAGTACTTTATTTAAGAGGCTCCGAGGAGCCATACATAACATATTCATACAGATAGGGGTCACATGACCCAGCACTCAAGTCATACAAACATACAAGCACATGCGGAAGCAAACTAGTCTCGAGTACGACCTTTGAAAAGAAAGAAGGCTTGACGAAGCCCTTCTATCTCTGATGGCCCTTCACAAGCCTTGGATCACCACACGGGTGGCTAGTCACTCGTCGGCGTCAAGGTCTACATAGAACCAATTGGAGGCGGTGTTGTCGTGCAAAGCATTAATTAAGCAAACATGAGTGCGGAGGTACTCAGCAAGTCTTCAATGAAACCTATTATACATGCACATTCTCAAGAAGGTAGTGGAGTTATTGCAGCAAGCCAACTTTGACTCTTAGCTAAGCTATCCTCGTGACACCACTTGAAAAGCATTTGTCGCTTTACAGTCCACTAATCACCATCACAATACTCCACCGTGGATCCTCTCTCGACAACCTCTGAGAGGGCCATCCACGGTACTCACACTATCTTGAGGCTTTTAGTAGTATCCATTTACTTGTCTATGAACTGCATAGGCAACCAAGTAGTCCTTTACATGGACGCGCTATTCAATAGTTTTATACCCTGCAGGGTGTACTTCACACATGTTTCCACCACTTAGCGTCTGCACACGATATGTGCTCGGCAGACTTCAAGAGAAAGCCGACGTGGGTGTAGACCACGACCTAACCAACCACACAAGTCTCTAGTCCAGGTTTATCGCCTATTCGGGTTCCATCCGCAGGGAGTCCGGCCGAGGTTCCACTAACGGCCCCCAATGATGTGTGCAGGGTTCTCGAGACACCAAACGAGCGAATCGGTACACCGGGCCACGTGCCTACCGCAGCACAGCCCACCCTAAGGTCAGCGCTGCGTGCGGCCCCCGGCATACTACAAACACGAGAAACTACTTGCAAGTCCTGGACAGAGGACGAGAGGGGTCGGTAAGTCGAGCGGGGTCTTATTTCAGGGCCCAACATGTGGTAGTAGCTGATCTTAAATCACACATACAGATCTCAGTTCTTAGGGACGGCCTCAATGAGACAACCCACCATGTACTCCTACATGGCCTCTCATCGATTCCTTTACCAAATCATATTCAACACTTTCACTCTCAAAACCGACACAACCTTTCACTCTAGTTCATCATCCCGATGAGACAGACCTGACACAACTCTAAGCATAGCAAGCATAGCATGGTAGGAAACACACATATGGCTCAATCAACTCCTACACATGCTAGTGGGTTTCATCTAGTTACTGTGGCATTGACAGGTCATGCAAAGGAAGTGGGTTCAACTACCGCAACACACAACAGTTTGAATCACGTTGTCTTAATGCAGTAAACAAGAGCAGAAGCGAGAACATGGGTTTGTATCGGAATGATCAATGGGTTGCTTGCTGATGTAGTGGTAGTAGGATCGCCCTTGAGACGGATATTGGGGTTATCCTCGGGGCGTAACCTATCACGAAAGACACACCGAACATAAACAACACATGACGATATGCAACAATATGATGCATGCTATGACATGGCAATATGAATGTGTGTTGGCCTAATGCAAGCTAGAACAGAAAGGAATGAACTCATTTGAATCAAAGATTCAAATGCTAGCTCATTTAACATAGCCATAATAGCGCATTATCTTATTCTGCTAAAACAGCAAGGTTAACTTGTAATATCATGCATGAAACCATAACCAATGGATAGATTGAATTTTTTCGATCAAAATTCATATATAAATCTTTGCATTTGGAGTTACAAATTAATTTCTATGATTTTTTGAAGTTTGCAACAATTTCTGGAATTTCCTGAATACAAATAAATCCAGAAATTAGTTATTCGTCGTGATCGTCGAGGTGACGTCGAGAGGTCAGCGGGGCGTCGGTTAACGACCAATGGGTCCCGCATGTCGATGAGTTAATTAAACTAACTAATTTTAGTTAAACCTAAACCGGGTTAATTAGAAGAGGGCCCCACTTAGTCAACTCCGTCCATGAGGTCAAACCCTTGACGTTTAGCCAGCCAAGCCGAGCGTGGCGGCGAGAGTGTGTTTGTGCGTTCCGGCGACCAAATGGACGGCGGAGACCATCTACCGGTAGCCGGAGACAAATCGCGGCGTTTGGTGGCGGTGGTTGAGCTCGGGGTGGCCGGAAGCGTCGCCGGCGACGAGCTAGGCGGTCGCCGGAGTCGAGTAAAAGTGAACCCGAGGCTTCGGGACACGGCGAGGTCCGTGGATTGGTGCTACGGGTTCCTGGGGTTGTGGTGAAGTTAGTGGACAAGGTGGCGTGGCCAGAGGGTGGCCGTAGTCACGTCGGCGACGAGCTCGGCGGTGGCGCATGCGGTGATGCTTCGTGCGGCAGCTATGGTGCACGGGAAGGCAAACAGAGAGGATGGGGAGGTAGCTGGGCTCACGGCGAGTACGGCGAAGCAGTCGGCGAGGTTGGGGATGAGGTGATGCGGTGGCGGCGGCGATGGGGATCTCCGGCGGTGTTCGACGGAGACGAGGTCGGTGAAGGTGTTGCAGGGCGTGCGACCGCTCGGGGCTCGGCCTGCTCGACGTAGTCGACGATGGCGGAGCGAACGGACACGGTGGTGCAGCACGGAGACGACGGAGGGCGCGAGCTTCATGGTGGCGCGGGCGCGACGGCGTCGGCCATGGTGCGGGCGAGCAAGGGAGAGGAGCTGGGGAGGAGAAGGTGTGTCTGCGAGCTCGGAGGTGGGGGGGGGGGGAATGGCCGACCGAACCGAGGCGGCAGGACGGTGCGGGGAGGAAGCAGGGCGGCGAGCAGCTTCGTGGCGTGCTCGGGTGCCACCGTCGAGCACCTGGCTGCCTGCCTGGCCAAGCCAAGCAGCTCGCTGGAGCGATGGCTGGGCTGGGCCAGCAGGTGGACTTGCAGTGGCGCCGGTAAGCCTTGCTTTCATTTTCCTTTTCTATTTTTACGTAAGTTTGTAGACTTATTAAAATAGTTAGGCACTTCTAAAAATCCTGGAAATAATTAGGGGCTCTGTTTAGAATATCTCCAACAGCCCACACTTATTTTTAGAATTATTTGAGCATCCAAAATATTTACTAGCATTTAAATGCCCAAATGCAAATTACATATGATTTAATTCAATGACCTTCTATTGACCTAGAAAATTGTGCACCTATTTTGCCAGACGTTCTAACCCAAGACAAAGAGGGTGAACTTTTTAGAAGGGCATTTCAGGTTCATTGAAAATATTTTTTGTAAACCCTAGTTGGATTCAGAGGGGTTCTGGGGGTTCTATCTTCCCCAATTAAAGTTTCTGATGAAGGTAAACATGATGCAACACTCTAATGCATGGACTAGCTAGGATGTGACAACTCACCCCCACTCAAAAAAATTTCGTCCCGAGATTTTGGATCCATCGAAAAGAAGGTGGGGTACTCAAGTCGAAGACGATCCTCCCTTTCCCAGGTAGCTTCTTGCTCGGAGTGGTTTGACCATTGAACCTTGAGAAACTTGATGTTCTGGCGTCGAGTGGTAGGCTCGGCTTGATCAAGGATACGAACGGGATATTCTTGATAGGTGAGATTATCTTGGAGATCAAGCGTTTCATGGTCCACTCCACGGATAGGATCCGAGAAGCAACGCCTGAGTTGAGAAACGTGGAAGACATCATGAACTCTAGAAAGATGCGGAGGTAGTTCCAATTGGTAGGCAACTTCTCCTCATTTGGCAAGAATGCGAAAGGGTCCAATGTAACGAGGAGCCAATTTGCCTTTGATACCGAATCGATGGGTTCCCATCAAAGGAGTAACCCGAAGGTAGGCCTTCTCGCCAACTTCATAAGACATAGGCTTATGCTTGCGGTCATATTGGCTCTTTTGACGAGATTGGGCTGTTTTCAATTTCTCACGAGTAACGTGAACCTGCTCTTCTGCTTCCTGGATCATATCCGGGCCAAAGAGTTGTCTTTCCCCGGTTTCTGACCAGTTAAGAGGCGTTCGACATTTTCGTCCTTAGAGAACTTCGAAAGGAGCTTTGCCCAAGCTAGCTTGATAACTATTGTTATAAGCGAACTAGGCGAATGGGAGGCACTTCTCCCAATTCATACCAAAAGTAATGACAGAAGCTCGAAGCATATCCTCCAGAATTTGATTGACTCGTTATACTTGACCACTTGATTGAGGATGGAAGGCGGTGCTAAAGGAGAGACGAGTTCCCATAGCATTTTGGAAACTTTCCCAAAATCGAGAGGTGAAGAGACTTCCACGGTCTGAGTTAATCTCCAATGGAACACCATGAAGAGACACTATTCGGGAGATGTACAAATCAGCTAGCTAGCTAGCGGTTATACTCTCACGAACGGGTAGGAAGTGGGCTACTTTGGAAAGGCGATCGACAACAACGAAGATAGCATTATTCCCTCTCTTGGTCCTGGGAAACCCGGTAATGAAATCCATACCGATTTTATCCCATTTCCATTCAGGAATAGCCAAAGGTTGAAGGGTGCCAGCAGGCCGTTGATGCTCTGCTTTAAATCGACGATAGACATCGTAGTTAGCAATGAATTGAGCGATTTATCTCTTCATCCTAGTCCACCAAAACCTCTGGCGTAGGTCTTGATACATTTTAGTACTACCGGGATGAATGGTGAGAGGGGATTCATGAGCTTCCTTAAGGATCAATTGCCGTAGATGTTGTTTCTTGGGAACCACCAAGAGGTTCTCGAAGAAGACCACACCTCGTTTTTCCATGGAAAAAACATTTAGCAACTCCGCTAGCGATGTTCTCCTTAATCCGAGATATGCCCTTATCGCGCTTCTAGGCAGCTATAATTTGATCGTAAGGTCAGGTTTCGCCACCAGGGTGGAAAGAAATCCTCGAGGAACAATGTGTAGGTTAAGCTTACGAAATTCCTCGTGGAGAAGTGGTTGACTTTGTTGTAACATCAAGTTGTTACAATAATATTTACGACTTAGTGCATCGGCCATGACATTGGATTTGCCTGGGGTGTAAGATATTCCTAGGTCGTAATCCGTAATCAACTCGACCCAACATCTTTGCCTGAGATTCAAATCCGGTTGGGTGAAGATGTATTTCAGACTTTGGTGATCGGTGTAAATTTTGCAACGATTACCAAGGAGGTAATGTCGCCAAGTTTTAAGTGCATGGACCACTGCTGCAAGCTCCAGATCATGTGTGGGATATTTATCCTCATGTGGACGCAAAGAAGCGTAGGCAATCACATGACGATCTTGCATGAGTATGCAACCTAGTCCTTGTCGCGAGGTGTCGCAATAGATAACAAAGTCCTTAGAAAAATCTGGTGGTACAAGTACGGGTGCAGATGTCGAGCGTCTTTTCAGCTCTGAAAGCTGAACTTCGCCTTTATGGGGTCCACTCGAACTTTTATCTTTCTTGAGGAGTTCGGTTAGAGGCTTAGCAACCTTGGAGAAATTCTCGGCGAAGCGGCGGCAATAGCTCGCTAAACCGAGAAACTCGAACTTGCTTGACCGATTCAGGTGGAGTCCGATCAAGGGCGGCTTGATCTCGCTTCGGGATTGACAAAGAATGCCCTTACCAGAGATTACATGGCCTAGATAGGTCACTTACGGCAACAAAACTCACACTTAGAGAATTTGGCATAAAGGCGATGCTCTCGAAGCTTCATCAATACTAGCCTTAGATGTTCGGCATGTTCTTCCTCATTCTTGGAGTCGATGAGTATATCATCAAAGTAAACCACGACGAATTTACCCAAATACTCCATGAAGATCGAGTTCATTAACCGAGAGAAGGTGGCTGGAGCATTGGTTAACCCGAAGGACATGACGGTGTACTCGTATTGGCCATAACGAGTAACAAAGGCCGTTTTAGGAATGTCCCCGTTCTTGATTTTGATTTGATGGTAGCCCAACCTCAAATCCATCTTGGAAAAGACTGAGGATCCAGCGAGCTGATCATACAGGTCGTTGATCCTGGGGAGCGGATACTTGTTCTTGATAGTGACCAAATTGACAGGTCGGTATCTACAACCATCCGATCCGTTCCATCCTTCTTCTTGATGAAGAAGACGGGGCAAGCCCATGGGGAAGAACTAGGACGGATGAAACCCTTTTGCAAGGACTCATCGAATTGTTTCTTAAGCTCGGCTAGTTCTAAGGGTGCCATCTTATAAGGTCTTCTAGAGATTGGGACGGTTCCAGGAACAAGGTCTATCACGAACTCGACATCCTGTCGGTGGAACACTGGCAGTTCTTCTGAAAGACATCCGGAAAATCACGGACTACGGAATATCTTCAAGGTGCGGAAGGGGTTGGCATTTAAAGAGTAGAGTCGGCGCTTAGACATTCGGGTTAAAACATTAACTGTCTTGCCCGAAGGATGGGTGAGTTGAACAGTTCTAGTAGAGCAATCAATCTTAGCGTAATGGGCTGACATCTAGTCCATACCCAAGATGATGTTTATGTCCGAGGACTTGAGAGCTATTAGTGATGCAAGGAAGACTAATCTGTCGACAAGGATTTCATTTCCATGGCTAATTCTAGAGGTTTGCCATCTAGAACCAGGGGTCTGAATTTCCATGGAGGTGTGCATGTCACAAAATGTGGTGTTGTGCAATCGAGCATAGATCTCAAAAATAAATGAATGAGATGCTCCAGTATCAAAGAGAACAGTTGCCGGATGGCAATTAACAAGGAGCATACCGAGAACAACGTTGGGATCCTCATGGGTCTCCTCAGCTGAAACGTAATTGACATGGCCACGAGCAGTGGCGGCTGGTTTGGCGTAGAGCACCTTTCCTGCTGGCTTACCACGGCTAACAGACTTTCCCATCTGACTGGGGCTGTTCTGGGGACACTCACGGATGTAGTGACCCATCTCTCCACACTTGAAACAAGTTATCACATTGGGACGTGGAGCAGCACTAGCAGCGGGGCCACCATAGGCCTTGGGCGGTGCAAACTGCTGGTTGGGGCGAGGCCCCTCAAAGGATGGCCTCGGAGTGAATCTGGGTGGTAGAGCGGTGCTTGGAATCCAGACCTGGCGCTTCTGAGATCCAGAGTCGGATGAAGAACCAAAGTCACGGGAGTTCTTGCGTGAAGCTTCAAAGTCAGACTGTCCAGTTTCAGCACTGATAGCCTTGTTGACTAACCGGCGGGAGGTGCACTCGTCGGGGCGAAGATCACGGCGAAGCTTCGGGGCTAAGTCCTTGCGGAACCTTGCACCTTCTTGGCGTCGGTGGATACCTCTTGAGGAGCATATTGTGCTAGATTTCCAAACTCGCATGTTGTGCATCCACAGTCAATCTACCACAGGTGAAGTTGCGAGAACTCTTCCCTCTTACGATCCATGAGACCTTCCGGAATGTGATGCTCACGGAAAGCCGTGCTGAACTCAGCCCAGGTAGTGATTTGGCCAACCGGGTGCATAGCCTCGAAATTCTCCCACCAAAGGCTAGCAGGGCCTTCGAGGTGATAGGCAGCAAAGGTAACCTTATCAGCTTCGGCTACGTTGGCAGATCGTAGCTTGTGGGTGATGCTGCGAAGGCTGTCATCCGCATCGAGAGGCTCAACGGAGTGTTTAAACTTCGGTGGATACAGCTTGACAAAGTCATTGAGTGACACCAGGTCATTCCTTGGCTGGCGTGCGGTATTCTGCTCAATCCGCTCCAGCAAGCGATTGGTCTCACGCTTGTTGCGTTCTGCCTCCATCATAACTTCGGCCAAAGAAGGCGGTTGAGGCAGATTAACATTCCTAGCTGCGCTGGCTTCTCCCTGCTCCGGAGCAGCATGGTTGTTGCGGGTGTTGACCATCCTAGGAAACAAAACAACGGTTTAGACAAGGATGGCAAAAATTTGGCAAGGAAGTGCGGAATGCAATGGATAACACGGAATGCAGAGATGTTCATCCGTATGACATGGTAATATAGAAACTGCCATATATATACCAACGGTCATACACATCATTCATAGTTTAGTACAAGCCCGGCTAGGGTACAACTACGGTGAAAGGCGTTACATCTCATCGGAAGCATTCCAAACTCCTATACATTATTTTCTACACTTAGGAATTGATACACACTAAGTCATATTCCACAGTCACGCAGGGCGGTGGAACTACAACTTTACAATACTAGAGATACTACTACTAACTCGAGACAGCTCTGTAGTAGTCCTCATAGAAGTCACCTCCATAGCACAGGAAGCTCAACATGATTATCCGGAAGCAGGCGGTCTGAGGGCTTGTGGACCATAGGGGCTAGGATGAGGTCTTGGACCAACAAGCGGTGGCTGCGGGGACCACGGGGTGGGGTGATGCCTCCCACATCAGGCCAATCCATCATGTCTGCCAGAGCAGATCTCACAGGATACAGATCCCTCATATCCATACATCCAGCTTGAGCAACCGGTGCAAACCGAGTCAAAGTGGCCCAATGATCGGCACGAGTGTTGAAAAGCTCCATTCTCAAGGCCCAATTCTCTCGGTCCTTATCCTCGAGCATCTCAGCAGTGGTGCAGGTTAGTGAGTCCTCCTGAGTGGAATCAGCATAGATGGCCTGAAGATACCCTTGCGCCCCCGGGAGTGAAGCTGGCATATAACGGAAGTCGGTGTTCCGAAGCAGGCCAGTCCTGACTCACATGATGGTCAGCATATAGTATGCAGCATCCTTCATAGCCATCTCAATAGTGACCCCGAGTCCATAGGAGTGGTGAAGAGGCTCAGTCGATCCAGGATAAGATGGAAATATCCTGATAGTGCAGAGGTATTGGCTTTGATTAAAGTCTCGGAATTGCTCTTCGACGGTGTACTCGGGATAACAACGGTAACCCGTCTCAATCATAACCCGGACTAACATAGCCGTATGACCGGGCACATCGATGCACCTGGTCAGGCGAACCACTTGGTTTTGAGCACGAGTGGCCATGTGAAAGCACAACCACAATGCAAAGACATTATAATTTCTAGGGAAAATCAGACGGCATAACGTCTGTAAATGCTCAAGAACAGGTTTGAGACATTCAAAATCAGATTGCAAAACCACTCAACAACATCATATCAAGGTTCTGGTTCAACTGATAACATACTAAAGGTAGTAGAAACTGAACTGAGGTTGGTAACCAACAATCCTATAAGTTACTACGGATTAGTAACACGTGAACTGATAGAGAGAGAGCCTAGTCCTATACCGGCGTAGAATGACAAGAGGATGACTCGGATCGGAGGGCATAAGGTAAAGGGTAAAAAGAGACTTCGTCCCTCCACAATCAATTCCCTACATATAACTAAAGCATTTCTAGACTTGACATCGACCGGTTTGGCTTAGCGAACCTAGAGGCAGTCGGCTCGATGCCAGCTGCTGTCGGGACCCGATTCAAGTCACATCGACCTAGCGGTAACACCTCATATCACTTTGCGGCCTCCGCATGCGGTATTCCCACGGTGTCGCCTTACCATGGCCGGGACCGTTTAGCCTTTTGGCTCACGTATATGATAGTGTCGCTAGCATCCACATGACGAGAGAACCGGGCCGACATGGCTGAGTCGTGAACCAAGCGGCGCTAACCCATGGGGACAGGCATACATGAATCACATCGAGCATGCCGGTCATCAGCGTATGAATCCGGGCTGTAGCCTTTGGGCTAACAGGACTCCGTAACCGGGCTGTAGCAGGCTAGGCAGGACTCGGATGTCACGCGTGACATTTCCCGAAGAGACGGAACCACGAGCAAGTGAAACACATGCCGGCCCGAGTCAAGTGTCGAGCAATAGTGTTGGGCTAGCGGGACTCCGGTGAACCGGGCTGTGCAGACTACTATCGCTCGGGAAGCACTAGACTACATTTCCCCATATGAGAGGCTACCAAGGATAAACAACTAGATTGTCGGATCCCTCATACCAACCATTTCAATCATACACACAATATGCCCGATGTGAGTACATACAACATGGCATCACAACAAAACTCTACAACTCAAAGTACTTTATTTAAGAGGCTCGAGGCCATACATAACATATTCATACAGATAGGGTCACATGACCCAACACTCAAATCATACAAACATACAAGCACATGCGGAAGCAAACTAGTGCAGTACACACCTGCTTGAAAAGAAAGAAACACTTGAAGCCCTTCTATCTCTGATGGCCCTTCACAAGCCTTGGATCACCACGGGTGGCTAGTCACTCGTCGGCGTCAAGGTCTACATAGAACCCATCGGAGGGGTGTTGTAAATGCAGAAAGCATTAATTAAGCAAACATGAGTACGGAGGTACTCAGCAAGTCTTACAACAGAAACCTATTATACATGCACATTCTGTCACATCCCAGATAGACCATGCATTAGGGTGTGCATCATGTTTAAATTTCATCTGAATTTGAAATGGGAAGGCGAAACCCCAGAACACCCCCCTTAAAAGAACTAGGGTTTACTAAAATTTATTTCAATGAATCCGAAATGCCCTTCAAAATGCTCATCCTCTTTGTTTGGGTCCGGGACCCATGTCAAAGGAGGTGCACCATTTTCTAGGTCACCTAAGGGTTCGAATTAATCCACAAGTTTTGAAATGAGCATTTCAAATTATGAAAAATATTTTAAATGTTCAAAAGTTGTCAACCTAAAATGTTTCATGTTGGGAATATTCAACAAGTGACCAGAAGCATTTTGGTAATTTTAAAATAGATTTGGTATTTTTAAAACCCCAACAGATTCTGAAAAATAGAAAAACTTAAAAAAGAAAACTTACACATGCCCACATGGCCCACACTGCCCAGCCAGCAACCCCAGCAATGGCTGCTTAGCTCAACTTGACGAGCAACTTCAATCTTGGCCCGCGGCCTTGAAGCGCAGCACCAGCTGGCTGGCCGCCGCCTGCCGCCCCTCGCCGCTTTGCCGCCTGGGCGACCCAGCGTCGTCGCCCGACCCCTGGACACCTCATTCTCCCCCTGCTCCTCTCTCTCGCTCTCCCCAACCTGGCCGCGCCATCGCCATCGGCCGCGCCACCCCCGACGCGCCGTGCTCCCGCCGTCCATGCTCCTCCCCACCATGTCCAGCAGCTCCGCGCACCCGTTACCTCTAACTAGCGGGTCCCTTCGCCCTAAGCGCCCAAGCCACTACCGCGCACCTCGGCCGAGCTTGGAGCCGCGGAGATCCCCATCGCCGTCGCCGCCGCATCAGACCGCCCCGACCCGGCAAGCTCTCCACAGGTTCACCGTGAGCCTGGCTACTCCCGTCCTCTCCGCTCTCTTCTTCTTGCACCTAGCAGCGCCGTTGATCACTGAACCCACCGCCCGCGGAGCTCGTGCCGACGATGCTCCGGCCACCTAACACCATGCCACGCGTCCATCACACTCACCACGCCCCAACTGGCCTAACTGCACTTCCGCGCCTCGCCGAGCCCTCTAACCCCAAACCCGTCGATGGCGAGCCCGGCCGCCCGACTTCGTCGCGGCGCCCTCTCGGCCATCCCGACCAAGCTAACCCCACCACTAACGCGGCTCACCTCCAGCTTCACGTAGGTGCTCCCGCGCTCCATTTGGTGCCGGAAAGTGCAAAAGCACTTGCTCCGGCCTTTGGCCTCGCCGGCGGCTGAGCGCCGATGAGTTGACCTGTCCGTGGGCCTGTTGACTATCTGAGTCAATGACGGTGGACCCCCAGTTAAACTAATTAGGATTAGTTCTAATTAAACTAATTAGCTAAACTAACCACGACATGCGGGTCCCACTGGTCAGTTTGACCTGGGCGACCCGTTGACCCTGACGTCACGCTGACCTCATCTTTGGCGCATTAATTCAAATTCTGGATTTATTTTTATATAATAAATTCCAGAATATAATTCAAATTTCAAATGCTTATAACTTTTATTCTATAACTCCAAATGCAAAGATTTATATATGAAAAATTATCAGAAAAATACACTCTATCCATTGGTACAGGTTTCATGCATGTTAAAACAAGTTAACTATGCTGAATAACCAGATTAAGATTTTGCACCATTAGGCCTAACTCAATGAGCTATCATTTGAACCTTTGATTCAAATGAGTTCATCCCCTGTCCCTTCAACTTGCATTAGGCCAACACACATCCATATTGCCATGTCATAGCATGCATCATATTGTTGCATATTGGTTGTATGTTTATTTGGTGTGTTTTCATGATAGGTTACGCCCGAAGATAACCTCGATTACCCATCGAAGGCAGTTCTCTACCCAGCTCCATCGGGCAAGCAATTCATTGATCATTCGATACAAACCCATGTTCTCGCTTCGCTCTCGTTTACTGCATTAAGACAACGCGATTCAACTGTTGTGTGCTGCGGTAGTTGAACCCACTTCCTTTGCATGACTGTCATTGCCACGATAACTAGATGAAACCCACTAGTATGTGTAGGAGTTGATTGAGCCATGTTTGTGATTCCTACCATGCTATGCTTGCTATGCTTAGAGTTGTGTCAGTCGGCTCATCGGGATGATGAGCTGGAGTGAAAGGTTGTGTTGGTTCGAGAGTGTAAGTGTTGAACACGATTTGGTAAAGGTATCGATGAGAGGCCATGTAGGAGTACATGGTGGGTTGTTTCATTGAGGCCGCACTTAAGAACTGAGATCTGTGTTTGTGATCCATGAACTAGCTACTACCACGCATTGGGCCCGAAACCAATGGACCCTCTCGACTTCTTAACCACCCTGTTCATAGTCAGGGAGTTGCAAGTAGTTTACGGTGTTTGTAGCATCTTTGGGGCCGCATATAGCGTGACCTTAGGGGTGGGTTGTGTTGCGGTAGGCACCGTGGCCCGATGTACCGAGTGCCGTTTGGTATCTCGGGAACCCTGCACACATCGTTCGGGGCTGTATGGGAAACCTCGGCGGACTCCTGCGGATGGAACCGAATAGGCGATAAACTGGACTAGGGACTTGAGTGTTTAGGTAGGCTGTGGCCGACACCCACGTTGGGCTTCCGCTTGAAGGTTGCAGTACATGTCGTGTAAGCGACGATAAGTGGTGAGCGTGTGTGAAGAAGTATACCCTGCAGGGTTAAATATGATCTATTGAATAGCCGTGTCCACGGAGAAGGACTTCTGGGTTACCTATATCAGTTCATAGACAAGTAAATGGATACTACTAAAAGCCTCAAGATAAGTGTGAGTATAAATGGATGGCCCTCTCGGGGATGACGAGAGAGGATCCACGGTGGAGTATTGTGATGGTGAATAGTGGACTGGTATGCGACAAAATGCTTTACAAAGTGTGTCACGTGGGATAGCTTAGCCAAGAGTCAAAGCTGGCTTGCTGCAAATAACTCCACTTCCTTCCTTGAGAATGTGCATGTATGATAGGATTACGTGGTAAGACTTGCTGAGTACTTTTGTACTCATGTTTGTAATCAATATTTTTGAGAGGACTATACTACCCCTCCGACGGATTCTATGTAGATGTTGACTTGACGAGTAAGCTAGCCACCCGGTGGCGATCTAAGACTTGTGAAGGGCCATTGTAGATAGAAAGGCTCCAACAAGCTTTCTTTCTTTCTAGAGTGCGTACTCGGACTACTTTGCTTCGCATGTGCTTGTATGATTGTATGACTTGAGTGTTGGGTCATGTGACCCCTACCTGTATGAATATGTTATGTATGGCTCCTCGGGCCTCTTAAATAAAATACTTGAGTTGTAGAGTTTTGTTGTGATGCCTTGTTGTATTTACTCATATCGGGCATATTGCGTGTATGATTGAAATGCTTGGTATGAGTGGGATCCGACAAACTAGTTGTTTATCCTTGGCAGCCTCTCATATGGGGAAATGTAGTCTCGTGCTTACGGCGATAGTAGTCCGCTTCTGCCCGGTTCACGAGTCTGCTAACCCAAAGACTCTGCTTGGACACTTGGTGGCGGCATGTGTTTCATTTCGTTCCTATATACATCCCTTGAAAATGTCACGCGGTGATACTTGAGTCTGCCTAGCTGCTACAGCCGGGATACGAGTCCTGTTAGCCAGTGCTACAGCCGAGTTCATCGTTGATGACCGACATGCTCGAAGTGATTCATGTATGCTGTCCCCATAGGTTAGTGCCGCTTTGGGTTCACGACTAGCCATGTCGGCCGGGTTCTTTGTCATGTGGATGCTAGCGACACTATCATATCGTGAGCCAAAAGGCGCCAAACGGTCCGGGCCATGGTAAGCGACACCGTGGGAATACCGTGCGTGAGGCCGCAAAGTGATATGAGGTGTTACCAGCTAGGTCGATGTGACTTGGAATCGGGGTCTGACAGCGTTGGCATCGAGCGGGGCTGCTGTGGGTCCGCTAAGCCAAACTGGTGAAGTTGAGTCTAGAAATGCTTTAGTTATATGTAGGGAATTGATTGTGGGAGGAGCGTAAGGCTCTTTTACTCCTTTACCTTATGCCCTCGATCTGAGTCATCCTCTTCTCATTCAGCGTGGGTATAGGACTAGGCTCTCTTTTCTCTATCGAGTTCACGTGTTACTATTCCGTAGTACCTTATAGGATTGTTGGTTACATCCTCGATTCGGTGCTACTAAATTTTAGTATGCTATTATTTGAACGAGAACCTTGATATGATGTTGTTGAGTGGTTTTGCAAATCTGATTTTGAATGTCTCAAATCTGATTTGAGCATTCTGAGATGTTATCTGCCCGATTTTCCTAGAATTCTAATGCCTTTGCATTATGGCTGTGCTTTCGGATGGCCACCGTTCCCGAAACCAAGTGGTTAGCTTTGACCCGCTGCATTGATGTGTGCGGTCACACGGCCATGTTGGTTAGGGTGATGATTGAGGCTGGTTATCGATGGTATCCTGAATATACCGTCGAGGAGCGTTCGAGGATTTCAATCAAAGCCAATACCTATGCACGGTCGGTTTATCCATCTTACCCGAGCTCTTGAGCCACTTCACTTTGTTCTTATGGGCTCGGAATCACTATTGGAATATCATGCAAGATGCAGCCTATTCCATGATGACTATTATTCGAGCGGGACTGCTTTTTGAGCAACACGATTTCCGCTATATGCGGCATCCCTTCACAGGCGCATGGCTACCTTGAGGTTTGTCACGATGATGCATCCCATGAAGACTCACTCCTTCGCACTACTCTTGAGTTCTTTGGAGGACAAGGACCGTGAGAACGGGCCTTGCGTATGGAAGCTGTTTAATGCCCGTTCGACCCTTTGGGCTACTCGACTAGGTTTGCACTGCCGTGCAAGCGGATATATGGACATGAGAGACTTGTACCTGTGCGGGCGAGTCTGCGGACTTCATGGAGTGGCGTGAGGTTGGAGGCATCACTCCTCCTCGTGGGCCTCGTCGCCACCGTTTGTTGGTTCACGGCCACATCCGAGTCCTTATGGTCCACAGGCCCCACAGGATTATGCATTTCCGGACGATCATGTTCCACTTCAGTGCAGGTGGTGACTTCTATGAGGACTACTATGGAGCTGCCTGAGATAGTAGTAGTATTCCTAGTATGGTGCTAGTTGTGTTTCCACCGTCCTGCGTGACTCTTGGAATACGACTTAGTGTGTATCGTTCCGGAAGTGTAGAAAAATAATGTATAGGAGTTGGAATGCTTCCGATGAGATGTAACGCCTTTCCTTATAGTTGTACTCCGTCAGGCTTGTACTAAACTATGGATGGTGTGTATGACCGTTGGTATATATATATATGGCAGTTTTATATTACCATGTCATACGGATGAACATCTTTGCATTCCATGCTGTCCATTACCTTCCGCACTTCCTTATTTAATTCTGCCATCCTGGTTTAAACTTTGCTTTGTCTCCCAGGATGGTCAACACTCGAAATACTCCTGCTGTTCCAGAGCAGGGAGAAGCCAGTGCAGCCAGAAATGTGAATCTGCCGCAACCGCCATCTTTGGCGAGGTGATCTTTGAAGCGAGCATAATAAGCCTGAAACCAACCGCTTATTGGGCGGATTGAACAAAACACAACCGCCAGACCAAGAAACGATGTGGTTTCACTCAATGATTTCGTCAAGCTATATCCTCCAAAATTCAAATGTTCCGTCGAGCCACTCGGCGCGGATGATTGGCTCCGCGATATCCACCACAAGCTGCGTTCCGCCAGCGTGGCTGAGGCGACAAAGTTATCTTTGCCGCCTATCATCTGGAAGGTCTGCTAGTCTCGGTGGGAAAACTATGAGGCTATCGTCCGGCTGGACAAGTTACAACTTGGGATGAATTGATTGCCGCCTTCATGAGCACCATATTCGAAGGACTTATGGACCGCAAGCGTGAGAATTCTGCAGTTTCACCCAAGGCGGTGACGGTGGATGCCTACTGCCGTGAATTTGGGAGGTTAGCACGTTATGCCCCGAAGAAGTTTCTACCGATGCTAAGAAGCGGCGAGGTTCCGTAAGGACTTAGCCACTGAGCTACGCCGAGATCTCCGTCTGCATGAATGTACCTCTTTCCGAAGCTAGTCAATAAGGCTATCGGCGCGAGGCTAGGCGGACTGATTTGAGGCTTCACGCAAGCACATCCGTGATTACGGATCGTCATCCGCTCTGGATCCCGAAGCGCGGGTTTGGGTTCCAAATCTGGCTCTACCACCAGTACACCCCGAGGCCATCCTTGAGCGCCTCGCCCCAACCAACCGTATTTTCCACCCAAGACATATGGAGGTCCAACTGCTAATGTTGCTCCACGGCCAAATGTGATCACTTGCTTCAAATGTGGAGAGGCGGGCCACTATATTCGAGTGTCCCAGAACAACCCCAATCAAGCCGGAAAGTCATTGGCGCGGCAAGCCAGCAGGAAAGGTGCCCTATGCTAAGCCAGTTGCCACCGCTCGTGGCCATGTCAACTATGTCTCTGCTGAAGAAACCTATGAGGATCCCAACGTCGTCCTCGGTACGCTTCTTGTTAATTGCCATCCGGCAACTGTTCTTTTTGATACTGGAGCATCTCATTCATTTATTTCTGAGAGCTATGCTCGATTGCACAACACCACATTCTGTGACATGCCTACCTCCATGGAAATTCAAACTCCTGGTTCTAGATGGCAAACCTCTAGAATAAGTCATGGGAATGAAATTCTTGTCGACAGATTAGTCTTTCTTGCATCTCTAATAGCTCTCAAGTCCTCGGACATAAACATCATCTTGGGTATGGACTGGATGTCAGCCCATTATGCTAAGATTGATTGCTCTACTAGAACTGTTCAACTTACCCATCCTTGGGCAAAACAAGTGGATGTTTTAACCCGAGTGTCTAAGCGCCGACTTTACTCCTAAATGCCAACCCTCTTCCGGACCTCGAAGATATTCCGGTGGTCCGTGATTTCCGGATGTCTTTCGGAGGAACTGCCAGTGTTCCACAGCGGGGATGTCGAGTTAAGTGATAGATCTTATTCCGGAACCGTCCCAATCTCTAGAAGACCTTATAAGATGGCACCCTAGAACTAGCTGAACTTAAGAAACAACTCGATGAGTCCTTGCAAAAGGTTTCATCCGTCCTAGTTCATCTCCATGGGCTTGCCCGTCCTCTTCGTCAAGAAGAAGGATGAATGCGGATCGGATGGTTGTAGATTACCGACCTGTCAATTTGGTCACTATCAAGAACAAGTATCCGCTCCCGGGATCAACGACACTGTATGATCAGCTCGCTGGATCCTCGATCTTTCCAAGATGGATTTGAGGTTGGGCTACCATCAAATCAAAATCAAGAACGGGACATTCCCAAAGCGGCCTTTGTCACTCGTTATGGCCAATCTGAGTACACCGTCATGTCCTTGGGTTAACCAATGCTCCAGCCACTTTCTCTCGGTTAATGAACTCAATCTTCATGGAGTACTTGGATAAATTAGTCGTGGTATACCTCGATGATATACTCATCTACTCAAGAATGAGGAAGAACATGCGAACACCTAAGGCTAGTATTGATGAAACTTGAGAGCACCGCCTTTATGCCAAATTCTCTAAATGTGAATTCTGGTTGCGAAGTGACCTATCTAGGACATGTAATCTCTGGTAAGGGTATTGCTGTCAATCCCGGCGAGTTCAAGCCGTCCTTGATTGGACTCCACCTGAATCGGTCAAGCAAGTTCGGAGTTTCCTCGGTTTAGCGAGCTATTGCCGCCGCTTAAATCGAGAATTTCTCTAAAGTTGCTAAACCTCTAACGAACTCCTCAAGAAAGATAAGAAGTTCGAATGGGCGCCACAATGCGAGATCAGCTTTCGAGGAGCTGAAAAGGCGCTGACATCTGCTCCGTACTTGTTCCACCAGATTTCTCTAAGGACTTTATTATCTATTACGGCGCCTCGCGACAAGGACTAGGTTGCATACTCATGCAAGATCGTCATGTGATTGCTTACGCTTCTCGGCGATTCGTCCACATGAGGATAACTATCCCACACGATCTAGAGCTTGCGGCGATGGTTCATGCACTCAAAACCTGGCGACATTACCTTTTGGGTAATCGTTGCGAAATCTACACTGATCACCAAAGTCTAAAATATATCTTCACCCAACGGATCTGAATCTCGAGCAAAGGCGTTGGGTCGAGTTGATACAGATTTCGACTTAGGAATATCCTACACCCCAGGCAAAGCCAATGTCATGGCTGACGCACTAAGTCGCAAATCTTATTGTAACAATCTGATGTTACAACAAAGTCAACCAATTCTCCACGAGGATTTTCGTAAGCTTAATCTTCACATTGTTCCTCGAGTTCCTTTCCACCACAGTGGCGAAACCTACCCTACGGATCAGATCATCAAGGCACGGAAGGTAGATCCGGGAATCTCCGTATCGGGAGAAACATCAAGAAAGGAGTGCAGATTGTTTCTCCATTGATGAACAAGGTGTCGTGTTCTTTGGAGACCGTCTAGTGGTTCCCAAGGTGCGCAACCTGAGGCGATTGATCCTTAAGGAAGCTCATGACTCTCCTCTCACCATTCATCTGGTAGTACTAAAATGTATCAAGATCTCGCCGGAGGTTTTGGTGGACTAGGATGAAGAGAAATCGCTCAATACATTGCTAATTGCGGCGTCGTCGTCGAGTTAAGCGAGCATCAGCGGCCTGCTGGTACCCTTCAACCTTTGGAAATTCCTGAATGGAAATGGGATAAAATCGGTATGGACTTCATTACGGGTTTCCCAGGACCAAGAGAGGAATAACGCTATCTTCGTTGTTGTTGATCGTCTTTCCAAAGTAGCCCATTTCCTACCTGTTAGTGAGAGTATAACCGCTAGCCAGCTAGCTGATTTGTACATCTCTCGAATAGTGTCTCTTCACGGTATTCCATTAGAGATTAACTCAGACCGTGGGAGTCTCTTCACCTCTCGATTTTGGGAAAGTTTCCAAAACGCTATGGGAACTCGTCTCTCCTTTAGCACCGCTTTTCATCCCCAATCAAGTGGTCAAGTAGAACGAGTCAATCAAATCCTAGAGGATATGCTTGAGCTTCATCATCTCTTCGGCATGAATTGGGAGAAATGCCTTCCATTCGCCGAGTTAAACTTATAACAATAGTTATCAAGCCAGCTTGGGCAAAGCCCTTTCGAAGTTCTTTATGGGCGAAAATGTGAGCGCCTCTTAACTGGTGAAACCGGGAGAGACAACTCTTTGGCCCGGATATGATTCAGAAGCGAGAAGAGCAAGTTCGCGTTGTTAAGTGAAAATTGAAAACAGCCCAATCTCGTCAAAAGAGCCAATATGACCGCAAGCATAAGCCTATGGCTTATGAAATTGGCGAAAGGCTTACCTTGGGTTACTCCTTTAAAGGAACCCATCGATTCGGTATCAAAGGCAAGTTGGCTCCTCGTTACATTGGACCCTTTCGCATTCTTGCCAAGCGAGGGAAGTTGCCTACCAATTGGAACTACCTCCGCATCTTTCCAAAGTCCATGATGTCTTCCACGTTTCCCAACTCAGCGTTGCTTCTCGGATCCTATCCGTGGAGTGGACCACAAACGCTTGATCTCCAAGATAACCTCACCTATCGAGAGTACCCGTTCGTATCCTCGATCAAACCGAGCATACCACTCGGCGTCCGAATATCAAGTTTCTAAAGGTTCAATGGTCAAACCATTCCGAGCAAGAAGCAACTTGGGAAAGGGAGGATCGTCTTCGACTTGAGTACCCACCTTTTTCATAACAGATCCTAAATCTCGGGGCGAGATTCTTTTGAGTGGGGTGAGTTGTCACATCCCGGATAGACCATGCATTAGGGTGTGCATCATGTTTAAATTTCATCTGAATTTGAAATGGGAAGGCGAAACCCCGAACACCCCCTTAAAAGAACTAGGGTTTACTAAAATTTATTTCAATGAATCCGAAATGCCCTTCAAAATGCTCATCCTCTTTGTTTGGGTCCAGGACCCATGTCAAAGGAGGTGCACCATTTTCTAGGTCACCTAAGGGTTCCAGAATTAATCCACAAGTTTTTGAAATGAGCATTTCAAATTATGAAAAATATTTTAAATGTTCAAAAGTTGTCAAACTAAAATGTTTCATGTTGGGAATATTCCAACAAGTGACCAGGAGCATTTTGGTAATTTTAAAATAGATTTGGTATTTTTAAAACCCCAACAGAGTTCTGAGAAAATAGAAAAACTTAAAAAAGAAAAACTTACATGTCGCCCACGCCCGCCCACCTGCCTTGCCCAGCCCAGCCAACAGCCGCGCCAGTAGCTGCTTGGCTCAACCAGCGAGCAGCTGGTGCCGGCCGCCAGCGCTTGGCGCCACGCAGCTGCCGCCGCCTGCCGCCCCTCGCCGCCGCGCCGCCTGGGCGACCCACGCGTCGTCGCCCGACCCCTGGACACCTCATTCTCCCCCTGCTCTCTCTCTCGCTCTCCCCAACCTGGCCGACGCCATCGCCGACGCCACCGCCGACGCCGTGCTCCCGCCGTCCATGCTCCTCCCCACCATGTCCAGCAGCTCCGCGCACCCCGTTACCTCTAACTAGCCGGGTCCCTCTCGCCCTAAGCGCCCAGAAGCCACTACACGCACCTCGACCGAGCTTGGAGCCGCCGGAGATCCCCATCGCCGTCGCCGCCGCATCAGACCGCCCCCGACCCCGACGAAGCTCTCCACAGGTTCACCGTGAGCCTGGCTACTCCCCCGTCCTCTCCGCTCTCTTCTTCTTGCACCACAGCGAGCGCCGTTGATCACCGAACCCACCGCCGCGGGCTCGTCGCCCGGCGATGCTCCGGCCACCTAACGGCCATGCCACGCGTCCATCACACTCACCACGCCCCAGCGGGCCTAACTATGCACTTCCGCGCCTCGCCGAGCCCTCTAACCCCAAACCGTCGATGGCGAGCCCGGCCGCCGCGACTTCGTCGCCGGCGCCCACTCCGCCATCCCGACCAAGCTAACCCCACCACTAACGCGGCTCACCTCCGGCTTCACGTGGGTGCTCCCGCGCTCCATTTGGTGCCCGGAAAGTGCAAAAGCACTTGCTCCGCCTCGCCTGGCCTCGCCGGCGGCTAGACGCCGGTGAGTTGACCCTGTCCGTGGGCCCTGCTGACTATCTGAGTCAATGACAGGTGGACCCCCCCCCAGTTAAACTAATTAGGATTAGTTCTAATTAAACTAATTAGCTAAACTAACCCTGACATGCGGGTCCCACTGGTCAGTTTGACCTGGACGACCCCGTTGACCCCTGACGTCACGCTGACCTCATGCTGACGCATTAATTCAAATTCTGGATTTATTTTTATATAATAAATTCCAGAATATAATTCAAATTTCAAATGCTTATAACTTTTATTCTATAACTCCAAATGCAAAGATTTATATATGAAAAATTATCAGAAAAATACACTCTATCCATTGGTACAGGTTTCATGCATGTTAAAACAAGTTAACTATGCTGAATAACCAGATTAAGATTTTGCACCATTAGGCCTAACTCAATGAGCTATCATTTGAACCTTTGATTCAAATGAGTTCATCCCCTGTCCCTTCAACTTGCATTAGGCCAACACACATCCATATTGCCATGTCATAGCATGCATCATATTGTTGCATATTGGTTGTATGTTTATTTCGGTGTGTTTTCATGATAGGTTCTGCCCCCGAAGATAACCTCGATTACCCATCTGAAGGGCAGTTCTCTACCCCAGCTCCATCAGGCAAGCAATTCATTGATCATTCCGATACAAACCCATGTTCTCGCTTCTGCTCTCGTTTACTGCATTAAGACAACGCGATTCAACTGTTGTGTGCTGCGGTAGTTGAACCCACTTCCTTTGCATGACTGTCATTGCCACGATAACTAGATGAAACCCACTAGTATGTGTAGGAGTTGATTGAGCCATGTTTGTGATTCCTACCATGCTATGCTTGCTATGCTTAGAGTTGTGTCAGTCGGCTCATCGGGATGATGAACTGGAGTGAAAGGTTGTGTTGGTTCGAGAGTGTAAGTGTTGAACACGATTTGGTAAAGGTATCGATGAGAGGCCATGTAGGAGTACATGGTGGGTTGTTTCATTGAGGCCGAACTTAGAACTGAGATCTGTGTTTGTGATCCATGAACTAGCTACTACCACGCATTGGGCCCGAAACCAATGGACCCTCTCGGCTTCTTAACCACCCTGTTCATAGTCAGGGAGTTGCAAGTAGTTTCGGTGTTTGTAGCATCTTTGGGGCACGCATAGCGCTGACCTTAGGGGTGGGTTGTGTTGCGGTAGGCACCGTGGCCTGATGTACCAGTGCCCGTTTGGTATCTCGGGAACCCTGCACACATCGTTCGGGGCTGTATGGGAAACCTCGGCGGACTCCTGCGGATGGAACCGAATAGGCGATAAACCCGGACTAGGGACTTGAGTGTTTAGGTAGGCTGTGGCCGACACCCACGTTGGGCTTCCGCTTGAAGGTTGCAGTACATGTCGTAAACGACGATAAGTGGTGAGCGTGTGTGAAGAAGTATACCCTGCGGGGTTAAATATGATCTATTGAATAGCCGTGTCCACGGAGAAGGACTTCTGGGTTACCTATATCAGTTCATAGACAAGTAAATGGATACTACTAAAAGCCTCAAGATAAGTGTGAGTATCGTGGATGGCCCTCTCGGGGATGACGAGAGAGGATCCACGATGGAGTATTGTGATGGTGAATAGTGGACTGTATGCGACAAAATGCTTTACAAAGTGTGTCACGTGGGATAGCTTAGCCAAGAGTCAAAGCTGGCTTGCTGCAAATAACTCCACTTCCTTCCTTGAGAATGTGCATGTATGATAGGATTACGTGGTAAGACTTGCTGAGTACTTTTGTACTCATGTTTGTAATCAATATTTTTAGAGGACTATACTACCCCTCGACGGATTCTATGTAGATGTTGACTTGACGAGTAAGCTAGCCACCGGTGGCGATCTAAGACTTGTGAAGGGCCATTGTAGATAGAAAGGCTCCAACAAGCTTTCTTTCTTTCTAGAGTCCGTACTCGGACTACTTTGCTTCCGCATGTGCTTGTATGATTGTATGACTTGAGTGTTGGGTCATGTGACCCCTACCTGTATGAATATGTTATGTATGGCTCCTCGGGCCTCTTAAATAAAGTACTTGAGTTGTAGAGTTTTGTTGTGATGCCTTGTTGTATTTACTCATATCGGGCATATTATGTGTATGATTGAAATGCTTGGTATGAGTGGGATCCGACAAACTAGTTGTTTATCCTTGGCAGCCTCTCATATGGGGAAATGTAGTCTCGTGCTTCGGCGATAGTAGTCCGCTACTGCCCGGTTCACGGAGTCCTGCTAGCCCAAAGACTACTGCTTGGACACTTGACTGGCGGCATGTGTTTCATTTCGTTCCTATGTCTGTCCCTTCGAAAATGTCACACGGTGATACTTGAGTCTGCCTAGCTGCTACAGCCGGGATACCGGAGTCCTGTTAGCCAGTGCTACAGCCCGAGTTCATACGTTGATGACCGACATGCTCGAGGTGATTCATGTATGCCTGTCCCCATAGGTTAGTGCCGCTTTGGGTTCACGACTAGCCATGTCGGCCCGGGTTCTTTGTCATGTGGATGCTAGCGACACTATCATATACGTGAGCCAAAAGGCGCAAACGGTCCCGGGCCATGGTAAGGCGACACCCGTGGGAATACCGTGCGTGAGGCCGCAAAGTGATATGAGGTGTTACCGGCTAGGTCGATGTGACTTGGAATCGGGGTCCTGACACATTCTCAAGAAGGTAGTGGAGTCATAACAGTGCGGTGCTCCTCCTCGATGGAGGCGCTGTTAAGCGCCTCCAGTAAGCTATCCGGTGCCTCCGGTTGGACGGAGGACACGGTGTCTTACCCTTCTTGGCGAAGGACCGCTTGCGGACTCGGAACGCTGAAGGTTCCGGCATGGAGTCCGGACAAGGGTCGGGCTTAGAGCCCTGGGGTCTTGCCCCCACGCCTCGAGTCCGGAGGTTGCCTTGTGGCGCCTCTGCGCCACCCCTCTTGACCAAGCCCCCCTTGGGGCCCCACAAGGCGTCGTCCAAGCGTGAGGTGAGGAGGCGGTCGGAAGTGAAGTACTCTCCATTTCCGACGAACTCAGGGACCCGCTCGACGAAGTGGAGAATTCGCCCTTGGGCGGGCTGCATGGTTGTTTGGCATTAGAGAACACTATGGAATGATAAAAAAGCCATGGGTATCCGGACACTTACGATCTCGCCAGGGGCTTGGCCCTTGTTGGCCAATCCTCCTCGTCGTCGTCGACGTTGGTGGAGAAGTCCGGATGAAGGGTTCTTTCCTTCTTGGACCCTCCGGCCTCCCCAGTTGGGGCGGCCTTCCTTTTCCTCTCCTCCCCCGCTGGGGGAGAAGCTTCTTTTTCCTCCTCCACATCCTCAGGAGAAGATTCTCCTTCAGAATCTGACAGCACCTGGCGTCGGGAGCTCCTTCGAGTTCCTGTGGCCTCCTTCTTGGCCTTCTTCTCCGACACCACATGGGGTACCGGAGCCAGCAGCACCGTCAATCGGGCGTCCGCTGGGTCTTCCGGCAAAGGAGCCGGATAGTTAATCTGTCCGGACGTCTTCAGCCAGTCCTGTCAAAGATTAGGGAGTTTTAGATCCCACATAGAGTCAATCTATGAAAAAAGAGTCCCGTAAAGGGTAAAATAACTTACCACGCCGGCTTGACGCCGCGAGCTGTATCCGCGATCTTTGTTAGCGGATCTTTGGGCTTCAAAGACTTTGAACAAAGACCTTCCGTGCATCTTTATGCGTAGTGTCAAGAGCCGGCTCAAGGTTCGATGATGTGCGGATCGAACTCCCACAAATTAAAGGCCCGTTGTTGGCATGGGAGAATCCAGCGGATGAGCATCACACGGATTACGTCGACAAGCCCGAGATTCTTGTCCACCAGTGTTTGGACGCATGTTTGGAGTCCGGATAGCTCGTCCAAAGTTCCCCCACGTCAGCCCGTCTCTTTCCATGGCGAGAGCCGTGTGGGAAGCCAGATCTGAATTGGGGCCGCCACCCATTCGGGATCGCGTGGCTCGGTGATGTAGAACCACCCGATTGCCAGCCCTTTATTGTCTCCACAAAGGCGCCCTCGAGCCATAGGACTTTGGCCATCTTGCCGACCATGGCACCTCCGCACTCCGCAGACGGCCGCCCACTACCTTGACATGACATTGAAGATCTTCAGCCATAGGCCGAAGTGGGGCTTGATGCAGAGGAAGGCCTCGCACACGACGATAAACGCCGAGATGTTGAGGATAAAATTCGGGGCCAGGTCGTGGAAGCCCAGGCCGTAGTAGAACATGAGCCCCCAGACAAATGGGTGAAGTGGAAAACCTAGTCCGCGGAGGAAGTGGGGGAGAAACACCACCCTCTCATGGGGCCTGGGGTTGGAATGAGCTGCCCCGCGTCGGGCAGCCTGTGCGCGATGTCGCCGGACAAATATCCGGCCTCCGTGACGGAGGAGGCCATCCACCTGCCTCCCGCTCCTGACATGGTTGGAGAAGGTTGAGGTAGGATGTGCGAACTTGGGCGCTGGAGCTCGTGTGCGCGGAAATGGATGAGCAAAGGAGGAAGAAGGCGTAGGTGAAAAGGTGGATCCTTATCCCCTTATATGGACGGACGAAGCTATACGTCCCCCACCAGCCTGGTAAAACTCGCTTATCTCCCAAGCGCCGTAATCAATAGCGTGGATGGGTTACCCACGTCCGTATTGATGAGAATCCCGGAATAAGGGGGCACGATCTATGCTTTGATAAGACGTGCCAAGGAAACCGCCTCGCTAAACGCGCTAAGGTGGAACGGTAAAATAAAAAACGATTCATATAAAGGCCTGGCCAGGGTGTGATGTCACGCCGCGGAATATGTCAGCAGATTTGTGCAAAAATTATTCTCTCTACGTGTTATGTGGAACTTGTTTTGCAGAGCCGGACACTATCCTGGTGTTCAAAACCTTCTATGAAGTATTCGGAGGAGGAACCCGCCTTGCAATGCTGAAGACAATATGCGCGCCGGACTCGTCGTCATTGAAGCCTGGTTCAGGGGCTACTGAGGGACTCCTGGGCTAGGGGGTGTCCGGATAACCGAACTATCATCACGGCCGGACTCCAAGACTATGAAGATACAAGATTGAAGACTTCGCCCCGTGTCCGGATGGGACTTTCCTTGGCGTGGAAGGCAAGCTTGGTGATACGGATATGTAGATCTCCTACCATTGTAACCGACTCTGTGTAACCCTAACCTATCCGGTGTCTATATAAACCGGAGGGTTTTAGTCCATAGGACGAACAACAATCATACCATAGGCTAGCTTCTAGGGTTTAGCCTCCTTGATCTCGTGGTAGATCTACTCTTGTACTACCCATATCATCAATATTAATCAAGCAGGAGTAGGGTATTACCTCCATCGAGGAGGCCCGAACCTGGGTAAAAACATCGTGTCCCTTGTCTCCTGTTACCATCCGCCTAGACGCATAGTTTGGGACCCCCTACCCGAGATCCGCCGGTTTTGACACCGACACCAGGTATTACAATTTACCTTTGAGGTGTTGTTCTATTTGCAGAAACGACGGCCGGAGTGAGGGGCCGAGCCCCTAGGGACTCGTCAACCACGAGCGTCCAGATCGGGCAGGCTCAAGAGGAAGGCGGTGAGGGTTGACACACCGCTACAGAGGTAAAGCAATGACCTGTCCTGTAATTATAGAATTTAAAATATGACAGCGCCCTTTGTGTCTGGCAGGAAGAGGAATAGCCGGACTATATCCGACGACCCTACCAATCACGCCTCCACCAGCCGAGTTCGAGAACCGGCTTCGGGGGCGGAGGCGGACACGGGGCCAGCTCCGCATAGCTCTCCAACAGAGAGTGCGGATATGCTCTCAGCCACAGATTCTATAGTAGAGAGCGCCATAAATCATAGGCGCCGACGCGCCGTACTTCGGAACAACATCTTTTCCGAAGAGGCATTTAATGCCTTCAATTCGGGAGACGCATACATCCGAGCTGCTCAAGGCGGGCTTGCCCGAGCGACGGACCAGTATACCAAAGATATACGGGTAAGAAAATTTGATAAACATGTGTAGCAGTAGCCCCTGAGAATTGAAACGGTTGAAACAACAGTTTTAAGGATCAATGTATGTACAGGTCCTTGTAGAGAAGAACAAGCAATTGTCTCGGGAGCTGGAGGGATGCAAGGCCGAACTGAGGGCCGCAGTTGCCAAATTAGAGGAACCCCAAAAGCCCTCATCTGGTAACAATTGTCACAATTGCACGGAGATGCACCAGTTAGTAAATGGCCGATGTGACAAGTCTGACAGAAAATTCTGCACACAATCCCGGGGTGAATCCGGAGGGCGTAAGAGAGGACGCATCACATCTCAAAAAGTAGCTAGAGGCTGGCGAGCGCATTCTTACGCGAGTTAGGCGGGAGAAGAACGATCTTCAAGATGCCAAAGTTCAGCTGGACGTGGAGTTAAAAGATCTCCGCGCTCAGCTGGCGGACTCCGTGAAGGAGAACAAGAGGCTTCGACGCGACATGTATGGTAAGTGCCTAGACGAACTGTTGTACAGTTCGGCGAGGAAGTATATTGAAAGAATTTTGCTTGCAGGAATGTTAACAGGTCGCCCTGAGGAGGAGATTCCCTCATCTGTGAGTGATTTACTACAAGAACTTTCTCAACTGCATGAGCGAGCTCAGCAAGTGACGCAGGGTGTTGCTCAGGCTTTGTGGCCCTCAAGCCTACTGCCGAATGGCATGGGGGAACTTGCGGACCTGCTTCAAGGAGCCCGGCGGCGCTTTCGTCTATGGAAGATATCAGCATGCCGGCAAGGAGCAAGAGAAGCCTGGGCAATGGTGAAGACGCGCTACACCAAGCTGGACCCGAACCATATGGCCGAAGTGGGACCGGCGGGGCCCGATGGGAAAGAAATTCCCGTTAGTCTAGTGTATGACTAGGTAGCGTTAGCCGCTAAGTATTCTCAACAGGATTGTAAGCTAGATAGCCTATTGGATGGTATAGAAGAGGAATGTAATCAGTCCAAGTGACTGTGTAAATAAATGGGCGCGATGAGCCCCTAGCCGGATTAGAATCATTTGTCATGGCAGACCTTCTCGCTTCAGCCCCCGGATCCTATAGTCCGGGGTGTGTCCGAATACCCACTCAGCTATACAAAACCGGGGTATGCGTGGAAACAAGGCGCAGGGGTCATAAGTGCTTGAACAGACAAGTACCCAACTAGTTATGTTATATTACATGGATAGTAAGAAACATCTTCCAGAGAGAATAGTTCTGTTAGGGGTTCCTTTCCCTGGGTACGCATGCGACGATGCACATGTCCTGACTCAAGCGAACGAAGGCGCGGGATACAAGACTTCGGGATTTATGTTATAATAAACGAATACATCTTTTGTTCACCGACCGAATATTCTCTTAAGGAAGCTAGCTTTCGCTTCACCCAGCCGAGGTACACATTCGGCTGAACCGCAAGAATAATCGCAGAGGTGCTCCCCTTATGCCCTAGCCGAATTAACGGAACGTGGGGCATAAACACAAGAGCCAGGCAACCCAGCTTGGCAATATCTTAAGTCATATCGATGCGTATAATGGTGAAGAAAAGGCACATATGGAAAAAGAACACATATGCGACGGGCAGAAAGCCATGTGAGTAATCATTTTTAGCTTCTGTATAGGAATCCCCCAGGTATTGCTTACACACTTAGTGCGGCCGGAGTAATCCGGAAATCCGCACTGTATTGAATACTTTGTGTGAAGGGAGAAAAAGGTCGAGAAAGGAAAAAGGGGATGGGGCATAATCAAAAGGGAGTGGTTAGGAAATGAACACTGTGTTCGGCGCTAGGCATAGAATCTCCATAGTCTTGCCGCGTTCCTTGGGTTCGGCTCGAGTCTGTTATCGGATGCATTACGTAAGTGGTACGCTCCTCCGGTGAGAACTTTGTCAATGACGAAGTAACCCTCCCACTTGGGTTTGAGTTTGTCCTTCTTCTTCTCCGGTAGTCGTAGAACAAGCTCGCCAATATTGTAAGTTTTGGCCCGCACTTCTCTTGTTTGGTATCTGTCGGATTTCGGGTTTCGGCAGACCCTTGAGGTTCGAACACTAGGGTGCAAACGGAATCTCGCCCTCTACCTACCTGCACCCCGCCGCCTCGCTAGGATCTAAACTACGAAAGGAACAGCACAAGAGACACAAGGTTTATACTATTTCGGGCCACCATTGTGGTGTAATACCCTACTCTAGTTTGTGGTGTGGTGGATTGCCTCTTGGGCTGATGGTGATGAACAATACAAGGAAGAACAGCCTCGCGAGGGTCTGCTCTTGGCCGGGGCGATAAACTGCTAGGGGGAGTGCAGTCGCTCTCTCTCTCTGATTCCAGCTTGCCTCTAGCTACTCATTCCAGACCCCCCTACCTTGTGGGTGGCTAGTCCTATTTATAGGCAAAGGCCCTGGGCCTCTTCCCAAATATTGAGCGGGAAGGGTGCCAACAATTGGCCATTTTGAAGGGGAACATCTGGTACACTTATCCTGACTAAAGTTGGTCCTCGCCCGTCAAAGGCTCTGGTGGTGACGCCGGCTTGGGCTCCACAATGACTTCCTTCCTGCCATTGGACTGGTCTTGGTCTTGTTGCATCGAAATGGACACCTTTGCTTGATGCTCTCGCCTGCGCTTGCTCCCTTTGCACCAAGGAGGAAAGGAGGACACTGCGCGGGCTGGCGCCCGCCTCGCGCCCTTGGTCGTCATGGCTTGCGTCATGGGCAGCTCGTGAGGTACCCCGCCTTGATCTCTGCGCCTCCTCGCGAGCCAACCTGACAAGGCCGTGCCTGAGGAAGCTCCCTGTCATCCGCCACGCGAGGCTTGGCCCCTCGTGAGGGTCTTGAGCTTGTGTTGATGAAGATGGGCCGTGATGGGCCCCCCTTTGAGCCACGCCGCAGGCCGCAGCGAGCAAGTCTGGGACCCCTTCCCGAACGCCGACAAGAGCCCCGGCCCAAGGCGCGCCCGGACTTGGCCGAGCAGAGAAGCGATGGGGCAAGTGCGAAGCGCTGCGGGCGCTAACAGCCTGCGGCCTTGGGCGCCGCGTGGCGGTTGATTGGACGTGGGCGCCCCCACTTTCCCATGATGCCTCGGCAACTATGCGAATCGACAAGTCCCTGCATGCAAAGCGGGTCATGATTACCTGTGATCGTGGAGGTTGGTGGTTGGCCTCCTCTAGCTTTAAGTATGGAACGATGAGCGCTCCTCTGGTCCGTTTCTGCTTGCTTCTTCCCGGTTCTTGCTCTGTCTTGCTGCAATGGCTCCGATCCGCCGGTTCTCTGCGGCAGAGAAGGGAAAGGCTCCTCGAGAGGGTCCTGACCCTCTCCCGCCAAAGAAATGGCTAACCCTCTGCCATCGGAATGAGGGTGCCCACCAGGTGGTGTCGAGGCCCTGGTGCGAGCGGCCACCACCGGGGTTCCCGCTTCCCTTGTATGCCCAGATCGAGGGCTCTGAAGGGGATGATGCCGAACGCCACGGGCGACGCCGCCGTCGGCGCCGGCGGGTCATGAAGGTGCGCGTCGTTCCCCCTGGAGTCCATGCCGAGGGCTCCTCCCGGGAGTTCGTACTCCATGCCGCCATGCCTCCTCGGTCTTGGATTCGCCTTCCTCCCTTCTTCGCCTCTGCAATTCCGCGGGGAGGACCCCTGGAGCTCTGGCTGCAGCACGCCGGCTGCAGCACCTTCGCAACCGGGGCAGAGGTTGAGGTCGTTGCCCCGGGCGAGGTCTTCATGACTCGAGGCTGGGGCGAGATCTCCCGGGTCTGCGGGACAAGGGGCGCCCTCGCGATCCACCTGGAATACGACGGTGCTTCGGTCATGCTCTTCAAGGTCTTCGATGCGGAAGGGCGCCGGCTGGAGTGCTGCCCCGGGAGAGGTGACCGAGGCCCTGCCGCGGCGAGGGCTAGGCTCACCGGCCGCTCCCTCGGCAGCTCCTCAAGCGGTGGAGGCGTTGGAGGATCCAGCGACTCCAACGAGCTCTTCGTGACTCCGGAGACGAGCGACGACAGCTACGAGCCCCCGAGCCTGCGCCGCTCTCGGAGCAGGGCGGGTTCGGCAGGCCGTCGCCGCCCCTGATCTGGATGGGGTTGGCGCCGGTGCCCGACGGCCCACTGTTGATGATGGCGTCTTTTGCAGGAGCGCGTGTAGTTAGCGTTCTTTAGGGTCTGCTCCCTGCGAGGAATCAAAAGTGTGCCCCGTGGGGGCTTGTAAGGTGCCTGTGGTCCTGTTTGTTAATATGATCCTTGTTGTGAAATAGCGCGAGTTGCTCATTCCGCCTTAGCTCAGTTCTCCCTTTCGAACCTTGCGAGGGCTTGATGCTCTGCGCCGACAGGTCCCAGTCCCAAGGCAAGCTTCAGCCATCGCTGGTATGCCAGGTCGCGATGCCGTGGTCAAGGCCAGGAGGTGAGCGGCCCGGGGTCCGGTAAGAGCCCCTGAGTCGCGATGCTCAGGAGGTCCCCCTTAGTGCTCAAGCAGCCATCGTTCGGCGAGAAAGGAGAGCGACGTTGCTAACTCGGGATTGCGTTTGGTGAGGGGACGGTGTCGTGTTAGTTAATGCTTCCGGAGGGTGACTTATCTCGAGAATCAGGAGTCGCTTCCTGGTGCGTTGCCGGGTCCTTGCATCGGCATGCGAGGGGTCGCTTGGCGAGGTCCTCACGTGTCCCTCCCCTCTCGCCTTTGCTCCCTTTCGCTCTCGTCGCCCTGGGTCCCGGCCCTCGAGCGAGTCTCAGCCGTCGCTGGTATGCCAGGTCGCGTTGCCGTGGACAAGGCCAGAGGGTGAGGGCTGGAGAGCCAGTAGGAGCCCTGAGTCGCGATGCTCAGGCACCCCCCATTTAACGTGCAAGCGGTTCGCGCGGGTGAGAGTGAAGGAGACACCCTGGGGGCCTCGCCTGACGCTGCTCCTTGAAGAGATCCTACGGGCTCATCACAGAAAGAACGAAATTTCACCGTCACGATCGACAGTCAGCCGTTGGTTGCCCTGGAGGGGTGACGAGGCACTGAAGGCTTGACGAGGTAGCACTATGCGGGGCTGCCGCGGCCAGAGCTCAGCCATTCAGGTTTGTCGGCGTTGCAGGGATGGACCCGTGCGCAAGCGCCGTGCCGTTAGGGAGCAGCTCCATCAGTTGGTGTCAGTTGAGCGGGCAACTAGGTCAAGCATGTTAATCACGAAGGAGCAAGTTCATTTAGATAAGCGCAAAGAAGACGAACATCGCCGGGCCGGACCAGAGCGACCTGGGGATGATGCAGCCCGAGGGGCGCCCCCAACAAGGTAAGTTAGGAACATCAAGTAAAAGGGGTACACGCCGCAGGGACGGACCCACGCGGCCTGGGAATAATGCAGCCCTGGGGGGCGCTCCCAGTTGGAAATGAAACTTGAAAGATGTCACCTGGTAGCGTTATAGACGAAAGGGTGTTCGTGCAGCAGACTAGGTGGCTGCGGGAGCCGATCCTCACGAGCCCCCAGACTCAGGGGCCTCGGGAGGCTCCAAAGGCGCTGGTGGCTCCTCGTGGACCATCTCCATCTCTGCCCGGCCTCTTGAGCCTCCAGGATGCTCCTCATGAGGCGCTGGTACGTGGCAGCCACGTTCGGCAAGCCGTAAGGCATGCGAACGTAGCTGTGGGGTGGACCTTTGCAGCGCCCCACGCGAGAGGGCTAGAGGCGCTCCTGAGAGGTGGCTCAGTTGAGCCCTGGTATGTCGATGCAGACGCGCAGCCCACCATCCTCGCCTGGATGGGGTGCTACGGTAGGTAAGCGGCGGCTGCCACTCATGACTCTTGACTCCTGCAGCTCCCGAATGGCCTTGCTGACGAACTCCTGAGGGTTCGGCCCTCCTTGCCTTGCTCCTTCTTGAGGGAAGCGTGCTTCGAAACACGCCTCCAAGTGGTGCCCAAGCGCCTCCCTCGTGACCTTAGCAAGGTCGGTGGCCCTCCAGGGGGGAGCCCCTGAGCCCTGCCTGAGGAGGGCGCCGGGCACGCTTTCCTATGCGATAGAAGGAGGTTTCCCCTAAACAGGCGCGGACACTGAGGGGCCTGCCTCCTGAAGGGCCGGGCCGGACGATGTCTTCTTCTTCTTGGGGGCGGTCTCGGGAAGCCTCCACCTTCCATGATCCGGTCTTCGGTGATGCGGCTCAAAGGCTTGCTCTGTGAGCACACTCGTCTTTCTCTTCGCAGGGCACCGTGATGACTCCGCCACTTCACGGCATCTTGAGGATGTTGTAGCCGTGGTGGGTTACAGCCATGAACTTGGCCAGCGCTGGGTACCCAAGGATGGCGTTGTATGGCAGGCGAATGTGGGCGACGTCGAAGTCGATGAGCTCGGTGTGGTTGTTGTCGCGTGCGTCGAAGGTGACAGGGAGGCGAACCTGCCCGATCAGGACTGTGCAGCCGTCGGTGACCCCAGAGAAAGGCTTGGTTGGCTGAAGCTGATTGTAAGGCACTTGGAGATTGTTGAATGTTTCCACGGACAGGACGTTGAGCCCTGCCCCGCCATCGATGAGGGTCTTGGCGACTAGCACGTTGCTGATGATTGGGGAACAAAGCATCGAGAGGACTCCGGCTGTGGCCGCACACTTGAGCTGATCCGCTGAGCTGAACGTGATGGTGCACGCCGACCACCTGAGGGGGCGTGTGGCTTCGAGCTTGGGGAGGACTGCATTCACTTCGTGGGCGAACTGCTTGAAGATGCGTTGAGAGGCTGGGGCTTGAGCTCCGCCCAGATGCAAAGCGATCGCATGCTCCTCGGAAGCCCCCAACCCCTCGTCCCGATGATGGTCTTCATTTCTCCTTAGCTACGGTGGCGAGGAGGGAGGCTGTGTTGCCTTGCGGGCGATCCTCGCAAGGCTGATCCTCCACCTCCCTCGAGGCGGGTCTTGCCAGCGATCCTCGCGAGGTTGGTCGCGCCATCCTTGGCGAGGGCCGCGGTCTTCCCAGCGTCCCCGCTCCTTCCTCCTTCTCGGCAGTAGCCCGGTCGCTGCGGTCGGGACGTCGGCCGATCCTCCCTTCTCGCACGGCTCGGAGCTCTTGACATTCGTTGGTGTTGTGGGTGTGGAGGTCGTAGTACACGCGGTACCGGCTGCACTTGGAAGACTCGGGCTGATCTCTGCCCCGCTCGGTGTCCGGTTCTGCTGCGAGCACGGCAGCCCCCTTGCGCTTCATGTAACGCCCTCGATGCGGCTATATCTCCCACGTGTCGAAGCACGACTTAGAGGCATAACCGCATTGAAAGCAATGTCACAAGTGAGGTAATCTTCACACAACCCATGTAATACGTAAGGGAAAGAGATACATAGTTGGCTTACAATCGCCACTTCACACAATACATGAGTAAAGCATTACATCATACAGATACAATCAAGGTCCAACTACGGAACCAAAATAAAAGAAGACTACCCCAAATGCTACACAGATCCCGATCGTCCCAACTGGCTCCACTATCGATCAATTGAAACGAAACAACATAATGAACAAGGTCTTCATCGAAGCTCCTCCTTGAGCTCAAAAGGCCACCTGCACGGTTTCATCGGCACCTGCAAACTGGTTTTGAAGTATCTGTGAGTCACGGGACTCAACAATCTCACACCGCGAGATCAAGACTATTTAAGCTTAAAGGTAGGACAGGTAGTGAGGTGGAGCTGCAGCAAGCGACTAGCATATCTGGTGGCTACAATCGCAAAAGAGAGCGAGAAGAGAAAGCAAGGCACGGTCGAACAACTATGATCAAGAAGTGATCCTGAAACTACTTACGCCAAACATAACTCCAACATCGTGTTCACTTCCCGGACTCCGCGAGAAGAGACCATCACGGTTACACACGCCGTTGGTGTATTTTAATTAAGATCAACTTCGGGTTTACTACAACCGACATTAACAAATTCCCATCTGCCTCATAACATGGGCACGACTTTCGAAAGAAAATACCCTGCAGGGTGTCCCAACTTAGCCCATGATAAGCTCTCACGGTCAACGAAGGATATTCCTTCTACCGAAGACCCGATCAGTCTCGAATCCCGGACTACAAGACATTTCGACAGAATAAAACAAAACCAGCAAAGCCGCCTGGATGTGCCGACAAATCCTGATAGGAGCTGCACATATCTCGGTCTCGAGGCACACCGGATGAACACTACGTCGGCAACCGACGATACCCCAAGTTGCCTCGGGCGGCACCGCAAGTGGTTTAGTTTGGACCAGCACTGGAGGAGAACTGGCCCGGGTTAAAATAAAGATGACCCTTGAGTCTGCAGAACCCAAGGGAAAAAGGCTTAGGTGGCAAATGGTAAAACCAATGTTGGGCCTTGCTGGAGGAGTCTTATTCAAAGCGAACTGTCAAGGGGGTCCCATAAATCACCCAACCACGTTAGGGACGCAAAATCCGGGAACATAACACCGGTATGACGGAAACTAGGGCGGCAAGAGTGGAACAAAACACTGCATAAGGCCGAGCCTTCCACCCTTTACCAAGTATATAGATGCATTAATTAAATAAGAAATATTGTGATATCCCAACAAGTAAACATGTTCCAACAAGGAACAACATCTCCATGTTCCAACAAGGAACAAACTTCATCTTCACCTGCAACTAACAACGTTATAAGAGGGGCTGAGCAAAGCGGTAACATAGCCAATCAACGGTTTGCTAGGAAAGGATGGTTAGAGGCTTGACATGGCAACATGGGAGGCATGATATAGCAAGTGGTAGGCATCGCAGCATGGGCATAGCAAAAGAGCGAGCATCTAGCAAGCAAAGATAGAAGTGATTTCGAGGGTATGGTCATCTTGCCTGAAATCCCGCAAGGAAGAAGAACGAGTCCATGAAGAAGACAAACAGACGTAGTCGAATGAATCCTCACCACTCCGAACGAAACCGGCTAACGAGGGAAGCAACCCGGAAAGAAGCAAACAACATAGTAAAACAACCATCACATAAACATGGCATGATGCACAAGCAAGTATGATGCATGTCCGGTTTAAATATGCATGGCATGGCAATATGCACAAACAACACTACAAGTTAAGTGGAGCTCAATATGCAACGAGTTGCATATTGACAAAACACCACATCAATTATTTAGTTCGCTCTCCTTTAGGTACACAACAATATTAAATGTTGTTAAACATGGCAAGAGGTGAAGCATGATGAAACTACCTATCTAGGCAAGTTTAAATGAGGCCGGAAGCAACAAACAACAATTCGGAAATCCCCATATGCAATATTCGAATTTGGTACTGTTCTGCCCTAAACACAATTTTAATGTTGTTAAACATGCAAAGTAATGCTACCATGTTAAACTAGGCATTTTTCTACCCCATTTACATATATAATTTATTTAAAATGGAGCTACGGTTATTTAGATATGAAATAAATCATTTTAACATGGCATTTAGGCAAATTAATGCAAACAACAATTATAAACATTTAAATGTTGTTATCATGATGCGGATGACATGTGCACGTTTTAAGCAATTTTATGAAAATGTTGACATGAGCATGTTATGAAGCATTTGTCGTCGTGGAGGAAACGACAAAGGGTGCCACGGCAGCGAAACGAAAATGGTGCCACGGCAACATTTCGATTCCGGTAGCTCACGGAGATACTGGTGCAAAAGAAGTGGGCGTGAGCGAGTTGAGCAAGATGGTGGGGTGATCCCGGTTTCCGGGTTCCCACGGGACGGTGGCATGGCAAACGAGTGACAAATCGGACACGATGCAAACGGGCATCTCATACAACATGCATTCGCCCACGGGCGGTCGCTCCGCGGTATACCTTTGAAGCGTGCCTTCCGGACGGGTCAAGTTCGAGGGAAGTAGTTGTTCACGGTCGTGGGGAAGTAGTCGACGCTGCGACGGTAGCGGAAGTAGTGGTTCACGCTCGCTTACGCTTTCGTAGATGTTCGAGGTCACGGCGAGGAACTTGACGCCCACGGAGTCTTCGAGGGTCGACGGTAGTCGTACACGGCAACCGTAGTTGAACTTGGCAATGGTAGTAGCACACGGGTCGAGATGTTCGAGCCATCGGTAGCGGTATTTGATGAATCCCAAACGGACTTGACGCCTTCGCGCGTAGGGGTACTTGGCGCTTCCGTTCGGGGTCACCACAAGGAACTTGTCGAAACCAGGTCTCGGTCGTCGGTATAGGTACTTGGTGAAATCCACGGTGTCGGTAGTTGTACATGGTCTTCACGCTGTAGTCGACTTGACGATTCCAAACGCTCATCGGTAGTAGAACTTGGCGGTCTCGACGATCGTCGTGGTACTTGGCGCCATTGTTGCCTCCGGTACTTGCCGAAAACCACATCGGAGGTAGTCGAACCGATCTGAAGACGAACTTGGCGCCGAGGTCGAACTTGCCGCCTTGACGGTCCAACACAAAACAACACAAGGGCCTCGGGATGCCAGCAAGGAGGCGATGGTGGTGGTCACGGAGGTTGGGGAAGTATCGCAGTGGCGCTGCTGCAGCCGGGCCGACAACGGTGGAGTTCTGCGATGGCGCTCGGGGTCGATGGAGAGGGGCTTGGCGCGGCGGGGACGAGCTCGCTCCGGAGAGGGTGCAGAGGTCCAGGCATGGCTCCCGTCGACGTGGACGAGGCGAGGAGGAGCTGCTGTCGTTCGTCCTAGCGCTCGACAGAACGACGCAGGCGGGACTTGGTGGCGGAACCTCGGCAGCAGGGAGGCGCGGCCATGGCAGGGGACGACCCTGGCGGCGGGGCGACGAGCTTGACAGCGGGGACAACAGCAGGCACCTGCGGGAGGCCAAGTCCGGCGGAGGTGCAGTGCAGTACGGAGATGCAGGGCGGCGGCCTGCTGGCTCGAGTGACACGCGGCCATGGCAAGGAGGCGAGGCAGAGGAAGGGCACTCGAGGCAGGGCTGGAACCTGCCGGCGAGGTGGAGGCGCAGGGCGGCGCTATGGAGGTCCTGGTGGCGCAGGGGCACGGGGTAGAAGGAAGGGCGAGGCCTTGCGCGGAGGCGGAGGCGCGAGGAAGATGGGACTGCGAGGGAGATGAGGGAGGATCGAGAGGAGGGAGTGGCTAGCGAGCGACGGGTCAGAGAGAGATGGCGGCGCTGCGGGGAAGCGAGAGGGAGAACGATGGGGAGAGGGGATCGAGAGGACGGGCGCTGCGTGCGGCTAGGGTTAGACGCGGCTGGGCCTTGGGCGGCAAGGAGGCCGGGAGGCCCAGGAGGCATGGCTGGGCTCCCTCTCTTCTCTCTCCCTTATATTTTCTTAGCAGAAAACAATTAAAGAGAGACAAAAAGAAAGAGAGGGTTAGGGAAAGAATTTGGGAACGAGGACAATTTTTCTGGACTCATAAAAATAAGCATGACCACGTAAAAATAGAAGTGGCAAGATTGCAAGATGTAAATCAAACTCATTTGAATTAAATTCAAATGATTTGAATAGGAAGTGAGGTTTGGGAAGGTCCAAAATGTTGAGGATTTCATGGAGCTCCGAAAATGATGAAATAATATTGGCAAGGTTTTGAGGTCAACTCGAGCGTAAAAGGCATGGGATTTATTTTGCAAGTGGGTTATGGTGATTCCAAAACAATGGAATATTTATTATAGCTCCCTAATAATATTGGGAGGGTATGTTATAAAGAGAAGTCACCCTTCCTCAATTTAAATGGACCAAGATCCATACGATTTATTTAGTTGAGTTTTTAAAAATAATGATATGATGGCATGATGACATGATGCAATGCAAGAGATGACATGATGAATGCCCAAACAAAACAAATCACACGACAAAACTCGGAAACCCTGGAAGGCAACTGAAGCTCCGGTCTTGGGGCGTCACAACACTCCACCACTATGAGAGGATCTCGTCCCGAGATCTAGGATGGCACCGGATAGAAAAACGGAAGAAGAAAGAGGTAAAACTAAGTTGCTTCTTTGACGAACGAGTGAAACCACGAACCTTGAGAGGTTGAACAAAATGAAAGAAAGAAAACAACGAAGATGAAGAAAGTTGAAAACACTCTGTTAGAAAAGAGGAACAAGGGATACGACGAGAACCAAGAGGTTTAGTGATAAGATAGATACTTAAACCACTCCGGTTAAAACTAGATAGACAAGGAATAAGATTGATAAAATTTGGGCAGCACTCCGACTGGAAGAAGAAGGAAACTTGATAAGATGAAAAGAACTTGAAGAGATGACACAACCTCCGGTTAAATGGATAAGCAAGAAAAAGAACATGATCTTGGCAAAACGAGACGATGGGTCGAAGAGAGCAACATCACAATGCCTTCGAAACGAAAGAATAGAATCTAGATTGTTGGGATAAAGGGACGGAGAAGAAAATGACAACTTCTACCACAAATGAACTTGAATGAAGCATCCTTACAAACAAGGATAGAACGGAGTTGTTTGAAAAAAACAACAACGGTAAGAATAAGCTTGTAGTGGGCTTATGAAAACATCTCAAAATTATGCGGTGAGCTTCTGCCACCAACGGAAACAATTGATTGGATTGAGAGCAACACGGAGATGAAAACTTCTTTCATTGAGAGGATAGGAGGAAAACTTGGATCATTGATAAGCACCATAATAGCAACATTCCTTAGGGAAGGCTTTAGGTGAAATATAACCCAAGATAACTCCAATGAAGAGATTGATGGACTTAAATATCTCATGAACAAAGATAAAATGATGGATTTAAATATGTCACTCTTGAAAATCTGTGAATCATGAAACGCGAAGGAAAATTATCAACAATGACATAACACCATCTCAAAAGATAAGATAGAGAGAATTGCACTTTGGAATGCAAGAAGAAGAATGCTTGAACTCCTCAAAACAAAACATGTGTTGAGCACCATGTTTATTTTAGAGTATAGCTTGACGGATCTTAACTCCGAGAGAAATCTTGAAGAACAATTGAAGAATGAAAAGAATCCTTGATGAAGCATCATGTAGAGCCTCCATGAAGAACTCCGGTAAGAAAAGGATGATAAAAGGAAGAGAAGTTGCAAATACAAGGTGAAACCTTGCAGTGATAAGATGAAGCTTTGAAATGATATAACCGAGAAAACTTGGAACTCCGGAAAGAAAGATGAACAATTGAAACCGAGAATTTATTCATCATGAAAAAACTCCGAAAGAAGGAGTTAATCACTTGGATGAAATAAGAACAAGAATTATGTTATGCGTATCCTTCACCAATTTAGATTGATGACAAGCAACGGATTAGGCATACTACTTATTCTCATAGAAAAATGATTACAGATAGAGATATAGCGCAAACTTGGGAAGGTCTTCAACGATCCGCCGGTAGGATTCGGGAAGACGAATGAATCTATATAATAACGAAGGAAGAGAACTCTTGAACGAACCACCGTAAGAATTGAGAATGAACGTAGCAAAGGCACAATTCACCAGGAAGAATTGGAAAACAAATGAAGATATTTGAGGGGATTTAGATACAAGAGAACAGAGAGATCATGAACTGATTAGTGAATACTTGAACGATGCACCGGTAAGATTTGGGGAACAAGAGCTGAAAGCTGGAATGAATAATTCTGAGATGATGGGCTCAGAAGAATCAAACTGAAAAGACTCCTGAATTTCTCCGGATGGGTGAAAAGAATTCTCACAATCGGAAACACTTATGAGAGGATGGCATCAAGCTAGAACCATGAATCTTGAAGAGAATGGAGCAAGATTAAAGAGAAACTCTTCTTCGGTCTTCAAAAATTCGAGAATGACGACGAGAAACACCACCAAAATTGTTGAGATACTATGGTAGTATGAAAAGCAAAGAGGTTGATTCAACAATGAAATGGTTTGAAATTGATCTTGGAAATGGCATGTGACTGATGGAATCCATTCTTACGTCACACTTGAAAAGAATTGAGAATAACTCCGGGGAAATTAAAAGAGTCAGGTAAGATCCTGGGAAAAGACCTGTGGGTTAGGGCCCACTCAAAAGAACCACCGTTAAAAAGGTCGCTTGGAAGAGAGATTGCATCGGTTGAAATAAATGGCTTGAATGAGATAATTATCTCCAGATAGCTTGTACGGATTGGGAATGGAAAAGCGAATCTTCTGAGATAACTTCAACACTCCAGAACAATTGAATAACAAGAAGTGAAAGATTATGAGGTGCATCGGAATGGGAAAGCATTGTGAAAAGAGGAAAAGGGATAAGATCAACACCGAAAACTTGACTTGAGTCCACCGGAGAAGAAAATTAGAATGGAACAATGATAAGGTTGAAGCTTCCTTAGCGTCTTCATGAGAAATCACCGGATAAAACATTAAAGGAAAAGAATGAAGAAACTTCACTCAATAAAATGGATACTTGATTAAGAAATCTGAGTCCTTGAAGAAAAAGGGTGGGAGGGCGGGAAAACAAAACAACTTGGGACGGATGAAACAAACACCATTGAGAAAACTTAGAATTGATCTTGCAAACATTGAAATGGTCGGATCCACTTGAAGAGAAGCACGCTGGTTGGGAAAAGAATTAACATGACGACCTCGATGATTAAGAAGGATTAGTATTCACGTAGAAATATGAGAACACCATTTAGAATAAGGTATGGAATCAACACTTGACTTCGAAGCAACTCGAATACCACAAAAACAAATCAAAAACAAAGGATTGGCTTCAAGAATGAGCCGGAACAAACACATGATAGAGATTTCGCCCAAAGTGTTCGTGGTGGGGCCCACACGGACACGACGTATAGCGGACGTCACGAATGACAAACAAGACGCCCCGAATCAGCATAGCCAAGGATTCTTTAAGACGCCACGCGACCATCGAATCGACCGTGAATGGGCGGACCACTAGACGTTGAACCCCAATCTCAAATCATACATCCGTCGGAAAGATATCCCGTAGCTACTAGAATTCCCACCTATAAACTCCGAAACTTTCTGGTTATGCAATCAGGTGTTGGGGATACAGGGACACAAAATATATCACCCAAACTAACAATACCTAGATCCAAACAGATCCATCCTTCAACACATAACCAAGAAACCTTCGAAATCGTGTACCTCAACCTTCAAAAGCATCCGTTATACAAGTTATGGCAATACTCGAGCTCGCCCAAGATCTTTGGGTTATCGAGGTTATCTCACCAACAACTGCATAAAAGAGATTTTCGATGTCGGCAAAGCTCGTATTCCGAATCGCAACGATAAAATTGTGACGACAACACCTCGGAGCTCAACTCCCCGGACACCGCCACAACCCCTAAATGTCGAGGCACCAAGAACAATGTTCTCGCCACAAAACCATCGAACGATTCCAAGATACCCGTGATCCTAAAAAAATTTAGTGAAATTTGAGAAGAGAAAAGTCAAAACTCTACGTCAGATGCCTCACCAGAGCGATTTAAGGGACCGAGGAGTAAAAAGAATCCTACTCCGATATATATAATCCTAAGACTCAAAACATTTTCCGTCTAGACTCAACAACGCCAAAGAAACAATCAAGCGGGGCTCCTAAGTCGGGAAGGCTCGATTACCAACTTGTAACACCTCGATGCGGCTATATCTCCCACGTGTCGGGCACAACTTAGAGGCATAACCGCATTGAAAGCAATGTCGCAAGTGAGGTAATCTTCACACAACCCATGTAATACATAAGGGAAAGAGATACTAGTTGGCTTACAATCGCCACTTCACACAATACATGAGTAAAGCATTACATCATACAGATACAATCAAGGTCCGACTACGGAACCAAAATAAAAGAAGACTACCCCAAATGCTACACAGATCCCCGATCGTCCCAACTGGCTCCACTATCGATCAATTGAAACGAAACAACATAATGAACAAGATCTTCATCGAGCTCCTCCTTGAGCTCGGAAGGCCACCGCACGGTTTCATCGGCACCGCAAACTGGTTTTGAAGTATCTGTGAGTCACGGGACTCAGCAATCTCACACCCGCGAGATCAAGACTATTTAAGCTTAAAGGTAGGACAGGGTAGTGAGGTGGAGCTGCAGCAAGTTTACTAGCATATCTGGTGGCTACAATCGCAAAAGAGAGCGAGAAGAGAAAGCAAGGCACGGTCGAACAACTATGATCAAGAAGTGATCCCGAAACTACTTACGCCAAACATAACTCCAACACCGTGTTCACTTCCGGACTCACGAGAAGAGACCATCACGTTACACACGCGTTGGTGTATTTTAATTAAGATCAACTTCGGTTTACTACAACCGACATTAACAAATTCCCATCTGCCTCATAACCGCGGCACGGCTTTGAAAGATAATACCCGCAGGGTGTCCCAACTTAGCCCATGATAAGCTCTCACGGTCAATGAAGGATATTCCTTCTACCGAAGACCCGATCAGTCTCGAATCCGGACTACAAGACATTTCGACAGCAATAAAACAAGACCAGCAAAGCCGCCCGGATGTGCCGACAAATCCTGATAGGAGCTGCACATATCTCGGTCTCAGGGCACACCGGATGAACACTACATACGGCAACCGATGATACCCCAAGTTGCCTCGGGGCGGCACCGCAAGTGGCTCTAGTTTGGACCAGCACTCGGAGGAGAACTGGCCCGGGGGTTAAAATAAAGATGACCCTTGAGTCTGCAGAACCCAAGGGAAAAAGGCTTAGGTGGCAAATGGTAAAACCAATGTTGGGCCTTGCTGGAGGAGTCTTATTCAAAGCGAACTGTCAAGGGGGTCCCATAAATCACCCAACCGCGTTAGGGACGCAAAATCCGGGAACATAACACCGGTATGACGGAAACTAGGGCGGCAAGAGTGGAACAAAACACCAGGCATAAGGCCGAGCCTTCCACCCTTTACCAAGTATATAGATGCATTAATTAAATAAGATATATTGTGATATCCCAACAAGTAAACATGTTCCAACAAGGAACAACATCTCCATGTTCCAACAAGGAACAAACTTCATCTTCACCTGCAACTAACAACGTTATAAGAGGGGCTGAGCAAAGCGGTAACATAGCCAATCAACGGTTTGCTAGGAAAAGATGGTTAGAGGCTTGACATGGCAACATGGGAGGCATGATATAGCAAGTGGTAGGCATCGCAGCATGGGCATAGCAAAAGAGCGAGCGTCTAGCAAGCAAAGATAGAAGTGATTTCGAGGGTATGGTCATCTTGCCTGAAATCCCGCAAGGAAGAAGAACGAGTCCATGAAGAAGACAAACAGACGTAGTCGAATGAATCCTCACCACTCCGGAACAAAACCGAAGCTAAAGAGGGAAGCAACACGGAAAGAAGCAAACAACATAGTAAAACAACCATCACATAAACATGGCATGATGCACAAGCGAGTATGATGCATGTCCGGTTTTAATATGCATGGCATGGCAATATGCACAAACAACACTACAAGTTAAGTGGAGCTCAATATGCAACGAGTTGCATATTGACAAAACACCACATCAATTATTTAGTTCGCTCTCCTTTAGGTACACAACAATATTAAATGTTGTTAAACATGGCAAGAGGTGAAGCATGATGAAACTACCTATCTAGGCAAGTTTAACTGAGGCCGGAAGCAACAAACAACAATTCCGGAAATCCCCATATGCAATATTCGAATTTGGTACTGTTCTGCCCTAAACACAATTTTAATGTTGTTAAACATGCAAAGTAATGCTACCATGTTAAACTAGGCATTTTTCTACCCCATTTACATATATAATTTATTTAAAATGGAGCTACTGTTATTTAGATATGAAATAAATCATTTTAACATGGCATTTAGGCAAATTAATGCAAACAACAATTATAAACATTTAAATGTTGTTATCATGATGCGGATGACATGTGCACGTTTTAAGCAATTTTATGAAAATGTTGACATGAGCATGTTATGAAGCATTTGTCGTCGTGGAGGAAACGACAAAGGGTGCCACGGCAATAAACGAAAATGGTGCCACGGCAACATTTCGATTCCGGTAGCTCACGGAGATACTGGTGCAAAAGAAGTGGGCGTGAGCGAGTTGAGCAAGATGGTGGGGTGATCCCGGTTTCCGGGTTCCCACGGGACGGTGGCATGGCAAACGAGTGACAAATCGGACACGATGCAAACGGGCATCTCATACAACATGCATTCGTCCACGGGCGGTCGTTCCGGCGGGTATACCTTTGAAGCGTGCCTTTCCGGAACGGGTCAAGTTCAGAGGGGAAGTAGTTGTTCACGGGTCGTAGGGGAAGTAGTCGTATGCGGCGACGGTAGCGGAAGTAGTGGTTCACGTTCGCTTACGCTTTACAGATGTTCGAGGTCACGGCGAGGAACTTGACGCCCACGGAGTTCGAGGGTCGACGGTAGTCGACACGGCAACCGTAGTTGAACTTGGCAATGGTAGTAGCACGGGTCGTAGATGTTCGAGCCATCGGTAGCTGTACTTGATGAATCCCAAACGGACTTGACGCCTTCGCGCGTAGGGGTACTTGGCGCTTCCGTTCGGGGTCACCACAAGGAACTTGTCGAAACCAGGGTCTCGGTCGTCGGTATAGGTACTTGGTGAAATCCACGGTGTCGGTAGTTGTACATGGTCTTCACGCTGTAGTCGACTTGGTGATTCCAAACGCTCATCGGTAGTGGAACTTGGCGGTCTCGACGATCGTCGTGGTACTTGGCGCCATTGTTGCCTCGTGTACTTGCCGAAAACCACATCGGAGGTAGTCGAACCGATCTGAAGACTAACTTGGCGCCGAGGTCGAACTTGCCGCCTTGACGGTCCAACACAAAACAACACAAGGGCCTCGGGATGCCAGCAAGGAGGCGGCGGTGGTGGTCACGGAGGTTGGGGAAGTATCGCAGCGCGCTGCTGCAGCGGGCCGACAACGGTGGAGTTCTGCGATGGCGCTGGGTCGATGGAGAGGGGCTTGGCGCGGCGGGACGAGCTCGCCCGGAGAGGGTGCAGAGGTCTGCATGGCTCCGTCCGACGTGGGCGAGGCGAGGAGGAGCTGCTGTCGTTCGTCCTAGCGCCGGCGTAACGAGCAGCGGGACTTGGTGGCGGAACCTCGGCAGCAGGGAGGCGCGGCCATGGCAGGGGACGACCTCGGGCGGCGGGGCGACGAGCTTGACAGCTGGGACAACAGCAGCACTGCTGGAGGCCAAGTCCGCGGAGGTGCAAGGCAGACGGAGATGCAGGGCGGCGGCCTGCTGGCTCGAGTGACACGCGGCCATGGCAAGGAGGCGAGGCAGAGGAAGGGCACTCGAGGCAGGGCTGGAACCTGCCGGCGAGGTGGAGGCGCAGGGCGGCGCTATGGAGGTCCTGGTGGCGCAGGGGCACGGGGTAGAAGGAGGGGCGAGGCCTTGCGCGGAGGCGGAGGCGCGAGGAAGATGGGACTGCGAGGGAGATGAGGGAGGATCGAGAGGAGGGAGTGGCTAGCGAGCGACGGGTCGAGAGAGATGATGGCGGCCAAGGGAAGCGAGAGGGAGAACGATGGGGAGAGGGGATCGAGAGGACGGGCGCCAGGCGGCTAGGGTTAGACGCGGCCGGGCCTTGGGCCGCGCGGGGAGGCTGGGAGGCCCAGAGGCATGGCTGGGCTCCTCTCTTCTCTCTCCTTATATTTTCTTAGCAGAAAACAATTAAAGAGAGACAAAAGAAAGAGAGGGTTAGGGAAAGAATTTGGGAACGAGGACAATTTTTCTCGACTCATAAAAATAAGCATGACCACGTAAAAATAGAAGTGGCAAGATTGTAAGATGTAAATCAAACTCATTTGAATTAAATTCAAATGATTTGAATAGGAAGTGAGGTTTGGGAAGGTCCAAAATGTTGAGGATTTCGTGGAGCTCCAAAAATGATGAAATAATATTGGCAAGGTTTTGAGGTCAACTCGAGCGTAAAAGGCATGGGATTTATTTTGCAAGTGGGTTATGGTGATTCCAAAACAATGGAATATTTATTATAGCTCCCTAATAATATTGGGAGGGTATGTTATAAAGAGAAGTCACCCTTCCTCGCTTTAAATGGACCAAGATCCATACGATTTATTTAGTTGAGTTTTAAAAAATAATGATATGATGGCATGATGACATGATGCAATGCAAGAGATGACATGATGAATGCCCAAACAAAACAAATCACACGACAAAACTCGGAAACCCTGGAAGGCAACTGAAGCTCCGGTCTTGGGGCGTCACACTTCACGTCCTTGGCCTTGGATTTCTTCTCTCGGTCTCTGCGACAGCAGCTCGAGGAGGAGAGACGCCTTCCTCGGCCTGGCGCGCACTTGGTCGCCAAGTTGAGCAGCTCCAAGGAAGTGCACAGATCTTCATGCATCGCCAGCTCCTCCTTCATCTTGACGTCGCGCACACCGTCGGAGAAGGCGGAAATAATGGCCTCCTCGGTCACCTTGGGAATCTTGAGGCGCATGTTGTTGAAGCGCCGATGTACTTCGCAGGTCTCCTGGTTGCTGCTTGATGCGGCGCATGTCGCTCACGGCGGGTGGCCGGTCACGAGTACCTTGGAAGTTGGCGATGAAGCGGGTGCGCATCTTGTCCCAGGAGGAGATCATGCTCGGAGGCAGTTTCAGGAGCCAGGTGCGGGCCCCGTCCTTGAGCGCCATGGAAACCAGTTCGCCATGACCTTCTCGTCTCCGTTGGCGGCTTCGACGCCCAGCTCGTAGAGCTGGAGGAACTCTGCGGGGTCGGCAGTACCGTCGTAGCAAGGAGACAGGTCCGGCTTGAACTTGTCGGGCCACGCGATGCTGCGCAGGTCGGGGGTGAAGGCACGGCAGCCTGCTGTGGCCACGGGAGGCCTTGGGTGACGAAGATCTTGGTCTTGCGGGTCCCCATGCGCTGCAGCTGGGAGCAACGCGGGTTCTTGACGTGCCGGAGCAGGAGCGTGGTCGCGACGAGCTGGAGCGGGGAGCACTCGGGCAGCTTCTTGCGGGCTAGGGACCTCCGCAGCTCGCTTTGCCGCTACCGGGCGCTGGACAGAGCGGGTTCCGCCCAGGGACCACACGCCTTGGGGCCAGGGCGCCTTCTTGAGGGGGAGGCGGCCGAGGCGCCCCCGGAGCTTCGTCGCCCACGCAGGACGGGGTGCGGTGCAGCGGTACAGAGGGCGTGGGTGATCCCCCTGCGGCGCGGACGAGCTCGGCGACGCGGTCGATCCACTCTTCGTAGACGTCATCGACGGGACGGTAGCGCAGGAGCTTGTTTGCCACGATGAGCGCAGCTCGAGCCTACATGGGCACGCGGAATGCGCGAGACGAAGAACCAGCCGGGGCGAGTGAGGGGGGTAGCAGTGCGGCCGTCTTGCCTCATGGAGGGATGCTGGGACAATGCTTGCTGCTCGTTCCCCGCGGGGCCGGTGGTGGCGTTGACGGCAGGCGACGGGGAACGACGAGGGCGCCCGCCGACGGGAGCCATCTGGGCGACACGGGAAGCGAGAGCGGCTCGGTGCTCGGCGCGGGCCCGACAAGCGTCAGACATGGATAAGGGGGTCGACGGAGAACTGGGCGGCGGAAGACAAATTCCGGCGCACCCCTACCTGGCGCGCCAAATGTCGGGTTTCGGGTTCCGATAGACCCTTGAGGTTCGAACACTGGGGTGCGCGCGGAATCTCGCCCTCTACCTACCTGCACCCCGCCGCCTCGCTAGGATCTAAACTACGAAAGGAACAGCACAAGAGACACAAGATTTATACTAGTTTGGGCCACCATTGTGGTGTAATACCCTACTCTAGTTTGTGGTGTGGTTGATTGCCTCTTGGGCTGATGGTGATGAACAATACAAGGAAGAACAGCCTCGCGAGGGTCTGCTCTTGGCCGGGGCGATGAACTGCTAGGGGGAGTTCAGAAGCTCTCTCTCTCTCTGATTCCAGCTTGTCTCTATCTACTCATTCCAGACCCCCTACCTTGTGGGTGGCTAGTCCTATTTATAGGCAAAGGCCATGGGCCTCTTCCCAAATATTGAGCGGGAAGGGCGCCAACAATTGGCCATTTTGAAGGGGAACATCTGGTACACTTGTCCTGACTAAAGTTGGTCATCGCCTGTCAAAGGCTCTGGTGGTGACGCCGGCTTGGGCTCCACAATGACTTCCTTCCTGTCGTTGGACTGGTCTTGGTCTTGTTGCACCGAAATGGACACCTTTTCTTGATGCTCTCGCCTGCGCTTGCTCCCTTTGCACCAAAGAGGAAAGGAGGACACTGCGCTGGCTGGCGCCCGCCTCGCGCCCTTGGTCGTCATGGCTTGCGTCATGGGTACCTCGGGAGGTACCCCGCCTTGATCTCTCCGCCTCCTCGCGAGCCAGCATGACGAGGTTGTGCCTGAGGAAGCTCCCTGTCGTCCGCCCTGCGAGGCTTGGCCCCTCGCGAGGGTCTTGAGCTTGTGTTGATGAAGATGGGCCGTGATGGGCCCCCCTTTGAGCCACGCCGCAGCCACAGGCAGGCAAGTCTGGGGACCCCCCCGTCACAACCCCAGTTGAGGCCTTGCTTGCCTTTGCATTAGCATCCATGCATCATGTTTAATTTCATGAAACTTTAAATGGGGATTGTTGAAACCCTAGCACCAAATGAAATTCAACTAGGTTCAATAAAAAAATATTTTCAATGACCCAAAATGCCTTTTGGAAATGTTCATGATTTCTGTTAAAGGTGAAAACCTCTTCCAAAAATGATGAATATATTTATAGGCCATTCTGGATTTTTGAATTAAATCTTATTGTATTTGAATTTGAGCTTTTAAACACTATAAATAATTTAAATGCTCAAACAATGCTGAAATTAAATGTGGGCCACTAGAATAATCCATAGAGTGTCCACAAATTATTGCAGCATTTTACAAAGTGCTTTACATTTATTTAATAATGCCAAACAATTGCAGAAAATAGAAAACAGAAAACATTAGAAAAGTGAGAGAGAGAGGAACCTCACCTGGGCTTAACTCGCGGCCCAAATAGCCGGCCCAGCCCACCACCGCAGCTCCCCTGTCGTCTTCCTCCTGCCAGTAGGAGCAGCTCACTGTCATGCTGCTGCCGCCTCGGCCACCTCCTGCTTCCTCTCCGGGCCTTCTAGCGACGCCACGGGGACGCCCAGTGACCCCTCGCTCCTCTCCCTCACTCTCTGCTCTCTCCCCGTGCTCTTTCCCCTCCTCTGCTCTCTCCCCCTCTCGCACTTGGCGCACACTGCAGCGCCCGCCAAGCACCACCACGCCACCGCCTCCGCCTCGCCTCCTCGATCGGCTCAAGAGCTCCGCCATCGCCTCGACCTTCCGCCGAGCCACGCTGCACCGTATTTCCCGAACGTTGTCACATGGGTCGTCTTCTACTCGAGCAACCGAGATCGCCGGCGCCCGTCCGTCGTCCACGGCACCTCCTCGAGCCGCTGAGCCTCTCCCCGCATCCGCCGTGAGCTCCTCCCCCTAACCCCCTTTCCTTTGCTTTGTTTGCATGCCGTAGCTGCCATCTCGCCGCGGATCGAACGCGCCGCCGCGCTGCCGCCGGTGCTCTTTGCCCGTGACCATTTGGTCCCGCATGCCCCCATCGAACTCACGCACCACGAGACACCGTAGGTGCTAAACGCCATCGCCACGCCACCGCAACCGCGTCCCGCCGCGCCAACTCCGGCGGCCGCAACCGAAGCTCGCCGCCGCTGACTCCGCCACCCCAGCCCGATCCACGGCCACCAACGGACGCTGTTGCGCGCCACCACCGTAGAGCCCAACGGCGCCGAACGGTGCCTCAGAGGTGAAATCGAGGTGCCCGCGCGTCACAGCCTCGCCTCGGCCAAGGCTAAACGCCGCGAAGTTGACCCGCTTGACCCTGGTTGACTCTGTAGGGCCCAAAGGACTTCCCGACTCCATGACAGGGGGGCCGTCCTCTAATTAAATTGGTTTTAGTTCTAACTAAAACTAGTTAGGCTAATTACATCGACACGGGGACCCATGTGTCGTGGTTTGACCTGGACCGCCGCAGCTGACCCGCCGACGCCATAGTGACGAATGTCGACGCAGTAATGCCTTTTCTGGATTTATTCTTTTCAGGAAATTCCAGAAAATAGTATAAACTTCTAAAATTCTTATAAAATCAACCGTAACTCCAAATGAAATAATTTCTATATGAAAAATTATCAGAAAAATTCAAGGAATCTGTTTATGGCATTTGCATGCATGTCTGAACAACCTAGGGTAGTTGTACAGGGCAATTTGCATAATTGACATTTAAATAAGCACATATGGAGTTTGAATTTGAACCCTTGGTTCAAACCAACTTCATTTAATATGGTTGCTAGTTGCATTAGCTCAATCAACAGCATATTGCCATGTCATGATCATTCATCATATTGTTGCATTGCATTGATTGTGTTCTTTTCGTGTTTGCCAGTGCTTGTCCCCTCTCGGTAGGCGTATCCCGACGATGAGTTCGATGACACCGATGAAGAACTATATTATCTTCGGTGCTGTGCAAGCAAAACCCCTTGTTCATTCCGATACAATCCCACTCTCTCGCCCCTGCTCTCTTTTACTGCATTAGGACAACAACAATTCATCTGTTACTTGCTGCGTTAGCTGAACCCCTTTATCCTCTGCATGACCTGTCATTCCATAGTAAATAGATGAAACCCACTAGCATGAGTAGGAGTTGTTTGAGCCCTGTTGTGCCTACTCATACTTGCTTGTTTGTCATGCCTGCTTCGCTTAGAGTTGAGTCGTGTCCGATTCATCGGGATGAATCGGAGTTGTGTGAACATGTCCTACTATGTGTGAGCTAAGTGTGTGAACATGATTTGGTAAAGGTAGCGGTGAGAGGCCACGTAGGAGTACATGGTGGGTTGTCTCATTGAAGCCGTCCTCAGGAACTGAGTTCTGTGTTTGTGATCCATGATTCAGCTACTACCATGCATTGGGCCCTGAAATATGATCCCGCTCGACTTCTTAATCACCCTTGTCCTCTGTCCAGGAGTTGCAAGTAGTTTCTGGTGTTTCTATTATGCTGGGGGCCGCACGCAGCGCTGACCTTAGGGGTGGGCTGTGTTGCGGTAGGCACGTGGCACGGTGTACCGATTCGCCCGTTTGGTGTCTCGGGAACCCTGCACACATCGTTCGGGTCCGTTAGTGGAAACCTCGGCTGGCCTCCCTGCGGATGGAACCCGAATAGGCGATAAACCTGGACTAGAGACTTGAGTGTTTAGGTAGGTCGTGGTCTACACCCACGTCGGCTTTCGCTTGAAGTCTGCCGAGCACATGTCGTGTGCAGACGCTAAGTGGTGGAAACATGTATGAAGAAGTACACCCCTGTAGGGTTAACATCATCTATTCAAATAGCCGTGTCCACGGTAAAGGACTTCTGGGTTGCCTATAACAGTTCATAGACAAGTGAAAGTGGATACTCTAAAATGCGCAAGATAAGCGTGAGTGCTATGGATGGCGTTCTCGTAGGGGGACGGGAGCGGATCCATAGTGGTGTATTGATATGGTGAATATGTGGACTCGTAGCGCCACCTCAAAAGAGTTACTTGCGATGTAGTTCAGATAGCCACCGAAGTCAAAGCTGGCTTGCTGCAACAAACTCCACCACCCCTTTGTTGATAATGATGCATATGTAGCTAGTTCGATGTAAGTCTTGCTGAGTACATTTGTACTCACGCTTGCTTATTTTATGTTTTGCGTAGAGACGCCGGTCTCGCTAGTAGTTCCGCGTGGACTTCGACGTTTAGCTTGTTACCTCAGCTACGATCTTGTGCCCTCGGCAGGATCTGGTAGATAGTCAGGCTTCTCAGCCTTTTTCATTTGTAGATGTCTGTACTCAGACATGTTAAGCTTCCGCTTGTGTTTTGACTTGTTTGCTATGAATGTTGGGTCGTGAGACCCATGTTTGTAATATCTCGATCCTCGGAGCCTAATGAATAAATATTTGAGTCGTAGAGTCATGTTGTGATGCCATGTTGTATTTACACATATTGAGCATATTGTGTGTATGTTTGAAATGCTTGGTATGTGTGGGATCTGACAATCTAGTTGTTTATCCTTGGCAGCCTCTCATATGGGTAAATGTAGTCTAGTGCTTCCTGAGCGATAGTAGTCCGCTACAGCCCGGTTCACCGGAGTCCTGCTGGCCCAGCACTACTGCTCTGGACACTTGACTGGCCGACATGTGTTTCACTTCGCTCGTGTTCTGTCCTTCGGGAAATGTCACGCGGTGACATCCGGAGTCCTGCCTAGCCTGCTACAGCCCGGGTTCCTGGAGTCCTGTTAGCCCAGTGCTACAGCCCGGATTCACACGCTGCTGACCGACATGCTCGATGTGATTCATGTATGACTGTCCCCATGGGTTAGTCCCGCTTTGGGTTCATGACTAGCCATGTCGGCCCGGGTTCTATGTCAATGGATGCTAGCGACACTATCATATACGTGAGCCAAAAGGCGCAAACGGTCCCGGGCCATGGTAAGGCGACACCCGTGGGAATACCGTGCATGAGGCCGCAAAGTGATATGAGGTGTTACTGGCTAGATCGATGTGACTTGGAATCGGGGTCCTGACACCCCGTTCCCAGAACGCCGACAGTATCGTCGAGCCTGCTGCTGATAGAATGCAGAACGGGCTTTTGCGACATCGCGCTCCTCCTCCAGGGCATCCAAATTATCCTGCCGATCTAACTCGGCTTCCTTCTCTTCGTACATGTGTGCGTGTGGCGAATCATGTATTATGTCGCAAGGTAATACTGCTTCCGCGCCATACACCATAAAAATGGTGTATATCTGGTGGTGCGATTTGGCGTGGTCTGTAGCCCCCAAAGTACGGAGTCGAGCTCCTCTACCCAAAGGCGATCCGACTCACAAGGGATCGCATTAGTCTGGTTTGATGCCACTCATAATGAGACCATTTTCCCGCTCTACCTTGCCATTTGTTTGGGGATGGTAGATGGAAGCGTAATCGAGCTTGATGCCCATTTTTGCGCACCAAGTTTTCACTTCGTCGTTCTGTGAAATTTGAGCCATTATCAGTGATGATGCTATGGGGGACACCGTATCGGTGTACGGCCCCGGATATGAAGTCTATTACTGGTCCAGATTCAGCTGTTTTGACTGGTTTAGCTTCTATCCATTTAGTGAATTTGTCCACCATGACCAATAAGTATTTCTTCTTATGGCTTCCCCCTTTAAGAGGTCCGACCATATCCAGTCCCCGGACCGCAAAGGGCCAAGTTATGGGGATTGTTTGGAGAGTGGTAGGGGGCATATGACTCTGATTGGAAAAGAGCTGGCAACCGATGCAGTGGTTGGACAAGGTCTTGTCGGCTGCTTTCGGGCCGTCGGCCAAGAGAAGCCTGTCTGGAAGGCCTTGCTGACTAATGCCCGAGCCGCGGCGTGGTGCCCGCCCAGGCCGGCATGGATTTCAGCCAAGATTTGCCGCCCTTCCTCTTCGAAGATGCATCTTTGTAGTACTCCGGTAGAGCTTTTCTTATAGAGTTCCCCTTCACAGACATTGGAAGCTTTAGAACGCCGGACAATGCAGCGTGCTTCATTTTGGTCTTCGGGGAGCTCCTGCCTATTTAGGTAGGCCAAGAAGGGCTCGGTCCACGTGGCAATTACAGCCATGATTTCATGGGCCGAGGAAGTTATTTCGGGGGTAGAACCTCCGACTATGTCTGATGGTTCAGAATCTGGGGATGTATTCAGATCCATGCTAGTGTTGCCGGACTCCCCTTCCCATACTACGGATGGCTTGAACAGCCGTTCCAAGAATATGTTAGGTGGGATAGGGTCGCGTTTAGCGCCGATGCGAGCGAGGACATCCGCCGCTTGATTGTTTTCTCAAGCCACATGGTGGAATTCGAGCCCCTCAAACCAAGCTGACATTTTGAGGGCGACATTACGGTAGGCCGCCATTTTTGGGTCCTTGGCATCAAAATCTCTGTTTATCTGTGATATTGCAAGGTTTGAGTCCCCGCGCACTTCTAGGCGTTGAATGCCCATAGAGACTGCCATCCAAGACCGTGCAACAGGCCTCATATTCGCCGCATTGTTGGAGTCTGTATATAATATTTTGAGGACGTACTGGACCGTGTCTCTGGTGGGAGATGTCAGGACTACACCTGCTCCCAATCCGGCCAGCATTTTAGAGCCGTCGAACTGCATGATCCAGTTTGAGTATGCGCCGTACTCTTTAGGGAGTTCGGCTTCTGTCCATTCGGCGGCGAAGTCGGCCAACACTTGCGACTTGATGGCCAGCCGTGGCTTGTACGTTATGTCGAACGGAAGGAGCTCAATGGCCCATTTGCCAATCCGGCCCATAGCATCGCGGTTATTTATTATGCATTGAGTGGTACTTCGAAGGCCACCGTAATCGAACACTCTTGAAAGTAGTGTCGTAGCTTCCGGGATGCCATGAACACCGCGTATGAAATTTTTTGGTAGTGTGGGTATCGGGATTTGCATGGGGTTAGGACCGTGGACACGTAGTAGACCGGCTTCTGGAGCGGGTATTTGTATCCTTCGCCTCTCGCTCAACGATTTATCATCGCGCTTACGACTTGGTGTGTTGCAGCTATGTACAACAAAGATAGGTTCGCCGATATTCGGGCGCTATTATACCGGATTACTGGCCAATAAGGTCTTTATTTCGTCTAGTCCGGCCGCGGCTGCCTCCGTCCATACGAAGTGTTCGGTGCACCGAATAAGGCGATAAAGCGGTAGTGCCTTTTCTCCTAACCTGGAGATAAAGAGGCTGAGAGCAGCCACGCATCCGGCTAGTTTTTTGATGTGTTTGAGGTCTGTTGGTATAGCCAAACGTGATAGAGCTCGGATCTTCGCCGGATTCGCTTCAATTCCTCTGTTGGAAACGATGAAGCCGAGTAGCTTCCCCGAGGGGACGCCAAAAACGCATTTTTCCAGATTTAGCTTGATGTCGTATGTCTGGAGATTGTCGAATGTGAGCCTCAAGTCTTCTATTAGGGTTTCGACGTGTCTTGCTATTATGACCACGTCGTCCACATACGCCTCCACTGTTTTGCCAATTTGCTTTTCCAGGCATGTTTGAATCATGCGTTGGTAGGTTGCACCGGCGTTCTTGAGCCCGAAAGGCATAGTGTTGAAGAAGAAAGGGCCATATGGCGTTATGAAATCTGTTGCAGCTTGGTCAGACTCTGCCATCTTTATTTGATGGTATCCAGAGTATGCGTCGAGGAAACACAGCGAGTCGTGTCAAGCTGTGGCATTGATGATTTGATGGATGCGAGGGAGGGGAAAGGGATCCTTGGGGCAAGCCTTGTTGAGGTCTTTGAAGTCGACGCATAGGCGCCAGGATTTGTCCTTCTTTGGCACCATCACCAAATTTGCCAGCCAATCCAGATGTTTGATATCTCTGATGAATCCGGCCTCGAGTAGCTTGGCTAACTCTTCCCCCATTGCCTGTCGTTTGGGCTCTGAGAATCGCCTTAGGGTCTGCTTGACTGGTTTATATCCTTTTAAAATATTGAGGTTGTGTTTGGCCAGTCTGCGTGGGATGCCTGGCATGTCCGATGGGTGCCAGGCGAAAATATCCCAATTCTCGCGTAGGAAATCTCGTAGTAAGGCGTCAATCGCGGGGCTCAGCTGTATCCCAATGGAAGCTGTCTTTGTGGGGTCCGTTGTGTGGACCTGGAATTTGACTATCTCGTCTGCAGGTTTGAATGAGGTGGACTTGGGTCGTTTGTCTAGTATCACGTCGTCCCTGTCCACAGTGGCCCGCAGTGTTGTTAACTCTTCGGCTGCTAGGGCTTCAGATAATGCTTCCAAGGCTAGAGCTGCGGTTTTATTTTTGGAGCGAAGCGCAACGTCCGGATCACTAGCTAGAGTGATGATTCCATTGGGTCCAGGCATTTTAAGCTTCATGTACCCATAATTGGGTACGGCTTGAAAGCTTGTAAACGCGTCCCGCCCTAGAAGGGTGTGGTATCTGCTGCTAAAAGGAGCCACCTGGAATGTGATTTCCTCGGACCTACAATTCTCTAGGGTACCGAATACCACATTGAGTGTGATTTTTCCCACACACCATGCTTCCCGAGTAGGGATAATTCCCCTGAAGGTCGTGCCGCTTTGTTCAATGCGGCTTCAATCAATCTCCATCTTGCTGAGTATTTCTTCATAAATTAGATTTAATCCGCTTCCGCGGTCCATGAGTACTTTAGTGAGCCGAAAGCCGTCTACGATCGGACTAAGGACCAAAGCGGCTGGTGCCCGGACAGCCCGGAATCGAGGTTCATCACTGGCATTAAAAGTTATAGCAGTGTCATTCCAAGGGTTTATTTTTGTCACACGGCAAATTTCAGCGGAGCTTCGGCGAGCTCGCTTGCGCCTATTGTTTGAGGCGAAAGTCTCGAAGACTGTTAATACCGTATTGTGTTTGCTGGCGGGATGTTGTTCCTCTTTATGGCCCACAAGAAGATCCTCGCCACTTTTTGCCACCTGCCAGAGTATCCAACATGCCTTAAGGCTATGAGTTGGCGTTGTATCCGGAGTACTGTGGAGCTTACATGGCCCGTCGAGCCATCCTTCCAATGCGGATCTCCACCCTGGAGTGGGCTTTGGATTCTTGGGGGTTGGGTCGGACGACTTAAGTGAGTTCGTCCGTTTAGTTCGGGCAAAGGTTTTGGCGGGAGTAGTACTATCCCAAAATTCTGTTTGGGTCTTCCAAGCGCTCTCCATCGCACAGTACTTCTTGACTACGGTTGCCAGGTCCGCGAAGCGCACAATGTCGTGGCGGCTTATAGCATTGAGAAGTCCTTCGTCCGTGCAATTTTTGCAGAAAAGTGAGACCATGTTCTCTTCGCGGCAGTCCCCGGCCTTGTTAAGCGCAAGGAGGAATTTGGCGCAGTAGCAATGTACGGTTTCCTGGGGCTCTTGCCTGATGCGGGAGAGACAGTTTAGGTCCAGTTTGGAGTCCGGATTTTGATCCGATCTAACGCCCAAGGGCGTGGGTGGTCCCGAGCTAAACAACTCAGGATCCGGGGTGCCCAATTTCTTCGGCCCGGTGCCCGATTCTAAGTCCGGGACCTGGGTCAGGTTTTCCTTTGAGCAGGTCTTTGGCTCAAGGAGTTCGGTGATCCGAACACAACTTGTCCTCAAAGTTGAGGGGGAATACGCTTGTGGTTCCTCCACTATCGCTATCTCATGGGTAGCCGTCGGGGACCTGATGTCCCTTTGGTCGGGTTTAAGCCCAATCCGTTCGTAGTCTGTAGCGACTCCCAGAGCGGCGATGCGATCCAAGAGTTCGTTAAGGGAGATGAGCTCCATTGGATCCATCTTTTGGGCAAGTTCCGAACTGACTCGAAGGTTATGATTGATGACCCGAGAAGTCATCATCGGTGCCACCGCCGATGGGGCGGCCATGATAAAGCCGCCGAGCTGGAGCGTCTGGCCTATAGCCAGAGCCCCCTCCGAAGTAATGTCGTCCTTGACAATGAGACGAGCCATCGAGCCTGAAGGCGACGACACAGAGGGACTCTCAATGAAAGCACCAATGTCAGTGTCAAAACCGGTGGATCTCGGGTAGGGGGTCCCAATCTGTGCGTCAAGGCTGATGGTAACAGGAAGCGAGGGACACAGATGTTTACCCAGGTTCGGGCCCTCTCGATTGAGGTAAAACCCTACTTCCTGCTTGATTAATATTGATGATATGGGTAGTACAAGAGTAGATCTACCACGAGATCGTAGAGGCTAAACCCTAAGAGCTAGCCTATGATGGTATGATTGTAATTGTGATCGGCCTTCTAAGGACCAACCTCTCCGGTTTATATAGACACCGGAGAGGGCTAGGGTTTACATGGAGTCGGTTACAAGGAAGGAAATATAATATCCGGATCGCCAAGCTTGCCTTCCACGCCAAGGAAAGTCCCATCCGGACACGGGCCGAAGTCTTGAGTCTTGTATCTTCACGCTTCAATAGTCCGGACGTTGTACACAGTCGGGCTGTTCGGATAACCCCTAATCCAGGACTCCCTCAACCCCGACGTCCACATACAACCACTGCTCCTGGAACCCTCTCGCGGAAGGTGGGAGGCCAAAATCGATCCCTGAGGCGGCCGTCTCCGACACGGCCTGGAAGCTCACGCATCCCGAACACCGGGAAGGGTCGGACAAGTGTAGAGAAAAGAAGTGGCACAAAAGGGCAATGGAAGGAGGAATCCCCACCACGGCCTCACAGACAAAGGCGAAGACAGCAAGCAGAGTAATGGACTGGGGGCCAAGATGCAGCATGTGGATCTGGTAATGAGAAAGCACCGCGTTGAAGAAGGCGGAAAAGGGGGGAACCAGGCCTGCCCACAAGGCATCAGCAAAGAATCGGACCTCCGTAACGATCCCGTCGAAGGAGGCGTGGGACGCGGGCCAGACTGTTGTCTTCCTGCACTCAATGAAGCTGGAGGCAAGCGCGGAGCGGACCATCTCCAGGCCTTCCAGGTTGAGTATGATCGATTTGTCAACGGCGGGAGCAGACGCCGGAGGCGCGCTGGTCGAGGGCGCAGGTTTCTTCCCCTTATCCTTTTTCATTGGCGCCATGGCAATTGGAAGGGAGAAGAACTCGAGATGGATTGGTGGCAGAAGCGGAGGCTCGAGCGGGTAAGGGGAACAAGGAGCACGCGGGCTGCGAAGGGAGGATAACTGCGTACAAGCCTCGTGGCCGACTAGCCAGGCATGTAATGGGGAAGCGTGGGGAAGCGGAGAAGCCCACGTCCAATCAACCGCCATGCGGCGCCCAAAGCCGCAGGCTGATGGGGCCAGCGGTGCTCCGCACTTGCCCCTTCGCTTCTCCGCTAAGCCAAGTCCGAGCGCGCCTTGGGCCCGGGGGCGACTGTCGGCGTTCTGGGAACGAGGGTCCCCACTGCAGCCTGCGGCGTGGCTCAAGTGGTGGCCCAGTACGGCTCATCTTCATCAGCACAAGACTCAAGACCCTCGCGAGGGGCCAAGCCTCGCGGGGCGGATGACACAAGACTTCCTCAGGAGCGGCCTCGCCAGGCAGGCTCGCGAGGAGGCGGAGAGATTAAGGCAGGGTACCTCGCGAGGTGCTCGTGACGGAAGCCATGACGATCGAGACCAGGAGGGCGCCGGCCTGCGTTGTGTCCTTCTTTCCTCTTTGGTGCAAAGGGGGCAAGCACAGATGTGGAGTACCGAGGCATTAGGCAAAGGTTGCCATTTTAGTGCAACGAGACCAAGACCAGCGGAACGGCAGGAAGGAGGTCACCGTGGAGCCCAAGACGGCATCATCGCCAGTGCTTTTGGCAGCCGAAGACCAACTTTAGTCAGGATAACCTGTACTAGATGTTCCCCTTCAAAATGGCCATTATTGGCGCCCTTCCCACTCAATATTTGGGGAGAGGACCAGGGCCTCTATTAATAGAGCTAGCCACCACCGTAGACAGAGAGATCGGATAGAGCCCTAGCTAGAGGGAGAGAGGTGATCGAACTCACCCAAGCAGTTCATCGCACCAGCTCAAGAACACCTCTCGCGAGGCTTTTCGTCCTTTGTACTGTTCATCATCAGCCCCTGAGTCAATCCACCACACCACACACTGGAGTAGGGTATTACACCACAACGGTGGCGTGAACTAGTATAAATCTTGTGTCCCTTGTGTTGTTCATCGTTTTCAGCTTAGATCTCACGTGGCGGTGGGACGTAGATCGGTAGGGGAGAGATCTTCGTGCACACCCCCAGAGTTCGAACCTTAAGGGTCTGCCAGAACCCGACATCCAACACTAACATGTAGACCACAGAGAAATGCTCACAGTTGATATAAGGAATAAAATCATAGGATGTACAGAACAATAACTATAGCCTCCGGGAAACAGCTAAGTGATGTTTAAAACTGTCGAATTCTCAGACTCAAGCCAAATTTTAGTAAATCCAGAAAATTGCCAAGACTTTGGAAATTCATAGAAATTAATCCGTAACTCGGATGGAAAAGTTTTATACATGAAAGTTTCTTAGAACGACAAGATGAATCCAAACACCCGGTCCGTTCATCTATCACATGCCCCTATCATAGCGAACATGGAACTTCCCCCTCCATTTCAACTGTCCGTAAATGCCTAACTTCGGGAAAACTTCCCCGGATGTTATCCCCATTCTCCGGTATCGCGTAGTACTGCGTTAGAGCACCCATGGCTTTGCCTGTTGCCTGTCATGCATTTGTTTGCTCTGTATTTACTATTTCTTCCCCCTCTTCTTCTCCGATAGACTCCGAGACCGCTGCCGATGCCGTTGTGATCGACTACGTCACCAACGACTCTTCTTCCCTTTCAGCGGAGCTTCCAGGCAAGCCCCCTCTTTGATCATCCCGATATCACCCATTCCATTCTCTCATACTTGCATTCGATTTTGCTGCTATAATTGATTGCTCCTATTCTGATGCATAGCCTGCTTTTTGTACCTACGGTTGTACCTTACCTGCTTATCCTAAATTGCTTAGTATATGTTGGTTAGTGATCCATCAGTGACCCCCACCTTGTCCTAGTTGCCCCTGCTTCATCGTCGATGACTCAAGCAATGTGATCGACGACCCGAGCACGACACCTCACATCACATCACGCCCCTTTTGTTGCTTGACTCTGCAAAGCTTCTATCGAGTGCCGAGGGTGGTACCTCATAACGCACTCCAAGTGATGACTCTGTAGTGTAGCTATTCGGTTGTGATCATCGAGGGTGAATCCTCCTTTACCACTCCCGATACGACTTTGTCGTGCAACCCCTCAAGTGTGAACCTCGAGGGTGGTTCCTCTTACGTTCACCTTTATGATTACATCGAGTGGAATCCATCTAGGGTGATTCCTCGAGTTTTCCTCTTGATGTTTGCACACATGGTTACCTTGACTTTACTTGAGACCTTTGTGAATATCAGGCGGGCCCGGAGAGCACCTGCAAGATAATTATGTGGCACGGCCAGGCATTCTGGGCCCTTGCCGTAAGTCCATGAGACGGGGCGACGGGGTCACATCGATCGTGAGTCTCTGCTCGTATCCGCAAGCTAATAATACACTAAGGTTTGGGTATTTGTTCTGAGTTGTCCTTTGGCCTTTACGCACTAACCACCACACGAGAATAGTTATGGGCCTCGACGTCATAGTATCAGCCGAAGCTTTGTCATACGTCCAGTTTAGCATTGTGGCGGGGCCAGATCACACCGTCCAGGCAGAGGTGGTGCTAGTATCCCCTTGCGCACAACGACCCGGAGTGCGACGGGCGATGGGCCCAGCCTCGGAGTTCTTAGGATGTAGGCCGGCAGGGACCTCTCTGCTAAGCCTAGGTAGGGCTACGACGTGTTGATCTTCCGAGGCCGGGCATTGACCAAGAAAAGTGTTTCCGGCCAGAGTAATCAAGTGTGTTGGAAAACATGGTGCACCCCTGCAGGGAAGATTATGTATTAAAAGTCGTGTCCACGGTAAAGGACGTTCACACTTATATCCTGATCTATTACAACTAGAAATGGATACTTGAGATATGTGGCCCTGGGATTGCTTTCTTATAGAGAGTCGAGGAAGGATCTCTGGGCTTTAATGTTACAACATGTTTGTTAAATATAAACTGCTATTACATACTCTTCTACATGCTGCAAGATGCTTGGAGCTGCTTCAAGATGCTAGTCTTCGATAGGCTAGGCCTCCCCCTCTATTCTGGCATTCTACAGTTCAGTCCACAGATACAACCCTTCCATTTGATACCAATGCATACTTAGTATAGATCTGATGCTTGAGAGTACTTTGGATGAGTCCTCATGGTTGCTTTGCTTCCCCTTTTCCCCCTTCTTTCTTCTTTCTGGCTGTTGCGACCAGATGGTGGATCCCTGGAGCCAGATGCCACCTCCGACGGATACTACTACATGGAGACCGCCAAAGACCAGGAGTAGTTAGGAGGTCCCAGGTAGGAGGCTTTGCCTCTTCGATCATTGATGTTGTGCTAGCCTTCTTAAGGCAAAACTTGTTTAACTTATGTCTGTACTCAGATATTCTTGCTTCCACTGACTCCCTTATGTATCGAGCTATGTATTCGAGCCCTCGAGGCCCCCAGCTTGTAATATGGAGCTTGTATGACTTTCATTTGTGTTTAGATTTGTGTTGTGATATCTTCTAGTGAGTCCCTAATCTTGATCGTACATGTTTGCGTGTATGATTAGTGTACGATAGAATCGAGGGCATCACAAGTTGGTATCAGAGCCGACTGCCTGTAGGATCCCCCTTTCCAACTCCTTGGCTGAAGTTGAGTCTAGTCTTTGAAAAAATGATTTACTAGCATGGCTGTGTGGCTTACGGGCCCACGTCGCCATTGGGTGGTATTAGGATCTTTTACTCCTCGTCTATACTTTGGGAATCTGATCTCTCTTCTATTCAGGTTAAATGATTTTGCTAACTCTAACTCTAGGTTCTCGTAAATACTTTCTCCCGGAGAGCCCCTCACTCCAGATGATTGCTTGGCGCACCAGAATATTCTGAAGATAATCTCTGATGTTTCCCGAGACCCTTGTGCCCTTCGTCGTTGCGATCCCTACCACCAATAAATCCTTATACGTAACTACGTACATTTTCATTCAGACAATCATTCCTAGTTGCTCTTGTTATTACAAGATGCATTGAATTATTCTTCGACTTGTAAGAATCCCTTGTGTCACTGCCTTGTGATTCTTTGCCACATGAATACATCTACGGATAATTCCTCACACTTAGCGAGGATTTGATCATTCCTAGTTGATCAAGCGATTCACAAGATACTTTGAAGTACTGTCCAATCTTCGATAATTCTCTCCAACTATTGCTCTGCAAATACTTATCTGCTTGCATTATGGTTACTTCCATATGTCTAGCAAGACTCATTAACATCCTTTGTCATCGTAATTTCTAGCATTTAATTTGATATGTTTGTGAATGATCACGACCATCAGTCCGAATTAGAATTATTCCCATCGGCTCAGACGTCACCCTAGACATGAGCTGGTGTTCGACAAATCAAGCCTTGATTGATTGTCACTATGAGTCTATTCAACTTATCCATCCTTAATCAGAGCGTTTTCTTCTAGTCTCTTGAATTGGAAATCACAATTCCATTGCATTTGAGCTTTGAATTAGTCAGTTGTTTCTATAATCTGATCTCCTTGCATTCTTTCTTCTTTTGGTTGAGTACTGTTGCTCACATCAGATCCTTGTGGACCACCGATCCTTTGTTTAGTTTTATCGGACAGCGTCCTTCTTATTCAGTAACATTGTGAGCCTTTCCTCGGATACGTAATGCCTTTGGTAAGTCGTATCCTCTGCTTTCTCAACCATGCTCTACTTTCGAGGTTGTGTTATTTACTCCTGAAGATGACGATGTATGTTCCTAAGATACCTCGATGGGTTGAACCTATGCCTTCCACAATCTGTGTGAACCCGGAAACTTCTATGGGTCATACTCTACTAGTGTTATGCTAGATAAAATCTGAACACTACGGCTTTGTCGAAAATGAGGAGTGAATGAAAGGTTATGCATTGATGAAGTGGGAGTCGACCTTGAACCTTTGTGTTCATGCCCATGGAACCGATGTGGAACTTATCATGGAAGCTTCTTGTTATGATAATAATCCCCTCGTGGTAAGTTCATCTCGTATCTATGTTTGGTCCTTTGCAACCGTGGTTCCGACCGTATTGTTCCTCTTTGATTCCATTTCTCGGACAAGTTAAAATACTTGTCTTCTGTAGACCTTTTCACCTGTCCAACCACTATTCCGCTATACCCTTGTTTATTACCCTATGGTATCTCGAAAATATCACAGAACTATGTAACTTCTTATGAGTTCTTCATCAACTATTATTTATTGCCAATTTAAATTTAAAACGGCTTCTGAGTTGTTAGACACTCGAGAACACCGGTAACTGATTCAAGTCTACACTTTCATTTCCATTGTTTTGTTTAACCTTTCTTGTGACCTAACATATCTGAGAAGTGATAATTCCCTGCTTATGTAAACACCTCGGTGTACAAACTCTGTCAGTAAGACCCTGTTACTATTTGTTGATGACTTTCTGGTAGCCACCGATGGACGAGAACTTTGCCTATTGGTCCGCCTCACCTTGCGAGCAGGAAAATGGTTCTCTTCGTCCCTTGCCCTTGGTACCAACATTGTTGCCAACATAATTGACAGGCTAACCTCTGACCTGCCTTGCTATCATGACTGTGCAAAATGTTAGCGTCCTTCACTACAAAAAAAATACACTTCCGTGATGATATGTGTTTGTCACAGTAGGTCACGTTTTCTGTCATGCATGTACATCCATGACAAATTTATGACAGAATCAATATAGTCATACATGTGCCGTCGTAGAAGTGTTCCATGACATTACCAAAATTATCATCACGGAAGTGTCCACTTCCATGACGATAAATCGCGTGTCACAGAAGTGCTTTCGTCAAGGGTGACCGACACGTGGCATCCATCGTAAAGGAACGTCGTTAAGCTATCGGGTCTGGTTTTGGATCCGATAACCCGTTAACAGCCCCGACCAATGGGGATTTTCCACGTGTAAAATCATCATTGGTTGGAGGAAACACGTGTCGGCTCACCGTTGGGACAGATGTCCTCCACTCATTGGACCCAAAGCGCCTATGATACGCCGACACATGGCACGGCCCAACAGAGGCCCATTCTTGTGAAAAGGCCGGCCCGTTTGACTTGGTCAAAAGCTAGCGGGCCGGCCCACGGCAAGCCTGTTAACGGCCTGTTCACATATAGCCCATTTACAGCCCGCTATCCAAGGGCCCGTTCTGACCTATCCGAATTAGGCCCGATGGCGTCATCTGGGCCATCAATATAATTCCAGCTGTTTTAACTTCCGGCCCATGTATGGCCCATGACGTCTTTCGGCCCATATGAGGCCCTTAGTAACCCTCGGCCCCTTAACGGCCCGTGGTAAAACTGGCCCGTAATGAACCGTGTATCACTTTATACCCATTAACGGCCCATTATTCCGTTGGGCTGTTTCCAGCCCATGATATCTTTCGGCCTTCTCAGGGCCCATTTAATCTTGGGCTCATTTCCAGCATTCGGTTACTTACGGCCCGTTACTGTCATTTTCTGCTTGTGGTCCAAATTCAGCCCGTGGTTACAGTCGGCCCGTTTGCGGCCCGTTAATATGTTGGGCCGTTTTCATGTCGAAAAAAACATGTTGGGTTGTTTTCATAGAGTTATCAAATACGATCGATAAACGGCCTGTTATTGTCCATGAATAGTACGGCCCGTGATTGGCGAAATGATGATACGCCCTGTAGAAGGCCCATGGATCCTACGGCCCGTAAAAGGCCCATGGATCGTACGGCCCATAGAAGGCCCAAGGATCATACGGCCCGCAGGAGGCCCATGGTTAAAACAGTTCGTGTGTTGCCATGATTATTTTGGCCTAGTTTCCAAAAATAGGTTATTGTGGCCACTAGAAAAACACAGAAAAAGAACTGCAGTGACTACAAGCAAACAACTAAACAAGACAATAAGGGAATAAATAGGCAAGCAATTAACGCTAGCCTATTACCGCTATTACATATATTACATCCACTGGGCATCAAAGTTCGCCACCAGTGCAAATATAGGGAACAAAGTAGCATATTACAAACACTGGCCGTCAAAATTGGCCACTAGTGCAAATAAACACGGTAGCAAAACAAGAGCATAACTGAATAAACTTCATCAGAGCTCAAGAAACGTGGTATCCACCATGCTGGCAATAAGCTTAGCAAGCTTATTAGCTTTGTCCTGTTTGGCGCTAAAATCCTGCAACGCTTTTGTTGCACCGAAAATATGCATCTGAATGCTCCGGGACTTCCGCATCCTTCCGCTTCTTGTCGCAGCCTGACCGCTCGATGTCTTTCACTTGTAGTTGAGACTCAAGAAACAGAACTGATTGAGACGGTGAGTTTGAATAGCTTGTGCAAGCTGTAGTGGCCATAACTCCAACACTAAACCAAGACAGGACTTTGGGGTTGTCTCACTTGTCTTGAGATAGTCTTCCTTAGCTGTTTTATCAGCTTTGTTGGAGACCAACAAGGATGTGTCACTATCTGAACCTTCTCTGCATTACTTCCTTTACCTTTGCTTAATAAGGCACTCTTCCCCAATATTCATCGAGATTCTAAAAGAAGAAACAAGCGGACACATAAAAGTTTAGCATGTACTAGTATATGAAACTCATTTGATGAACAGTTAATTAGTAAGGTAGACGAGGATTAAACTACCAAGTCTTCTATTGCCAGGTACTAGTACATAATAAAAGCATCAAACAAACATATATCTATGTCCTATGGTCACTGCATTGTTTTGCCAAATCAAAATAGAGACACGGTTCAAATTATATCAGTTCAATACAAAGCACCAGTGAAAGAATACAAAGCGTGGGAAACTACACGGCACAACAAGATTTCAGATGGGTACCATGGGTCTACATGTACAACAACACTATTGGCTTTGTTGTGATGCTAGTAATGTGCATGATATGAGAAGTCAACTCTATACACAATTGAAATTGAAATCAATAGAGCTATTGATAAGAGCAAGCCTGTTAAAGAAACATGCGTGAACATCCCTGCTGTGCCATTACAGTTTCGATTGGATCCTTCAATTTAAAAATAAGTTTGTATGAGTAAATTCAGTGATACAAGAGCAAAGCAGTATGCATGATAGCAATCATAGTTAAAAAAGGCGCGCCTAAGCGAGCGCATAAGCTCTCCTAGGCTCTAGGCGTTGGTGAAATGCATTGCGCATAACTATGCTTAATCTGTGCATAACTGCGCATAAGGATGCGCTTTGGTCAGTAAAGCGCAAGGCGCTGGCAAAACCCACAATTAACGCCTAGCGCTTTTTTGAACTATGATAGCATTGGAATCTTAAATTAGAACAGTTGTTCTTCATGTTTAGGCACTTGTTCTACATGAGCAGTCTGATACAAGAAGACGAATATAGTACTTAAAAATAGAAAATGAGCTCATAGACCTTACCACATTCTTGGTTGGGACGAGATGAGAACAAAGCGTTCCCGTCATCGTCTAGTAAATGTGTCTCGGGAGAGCGTAAGGGAATTTGATGAGTTTCTTTGCGGTGAAATCGTTTTCTTGAGTAATTCGATATCGCCACCAAGCATTCTTGAAGATATCAAAGGTATTAGCACAAGTTACCTCATCCTGAGTTTCCAAATCGTTCCTTCTCTATAGAGAAAAATGGGAAAATTTGTTGTATTATAACCATCATGGAGGTAGGATGTATGGGACAAAGCAAAGTAATTGCCATGAATAACATTACTTACACATAACTCTGATCAAACACACAGAATGGCATTTTCCTTCATCTTCAGTATAATATTTCCAAGATGGGAAGATACGCACATACGATTTAACAACATCAAATGTGATAGAAGCTAAACTACGACTAGCTGGTCGTGCTTCCTCCATAGGAATAGGCGTACTAACTGGTGGAGTTCGGGTTCGCCGTGGTAGTACTGGCCCTTTGGGCACTGGAGCTTCCTTACTAGCTGCTCTTGTTTGGGATCTCTGTGGTGGAGATGGTATTGTGTGAAAAAGAACTGGGTTACTATCTGCTGGGGTTGGGGTTAGATTGGGTGAAGCTAGTTCTCTGTCCACCGCAGTAGGGGTACAATCTGCGAGAGTTTGGGTTATGTGTGGTAGGGCTGGTTCTCGTGCATGTACAACCGGGGTGCTACCACCAAGAGGTAGCACTATTTTATTTTAAGACTATGTTTTTAGTCCGCTAGATGCTAGCATCACCCGCTCCAATTCAAATGGGTGATAAATAGGAAACATAGTTGAATGTACAGACATTGTATAAGAGACAGATGCAATAGACAGTGTGGAAAAAAGAGGGCATGAAATAGTTGACATGTATATTGTTTAACTAAAACTGATTGCATGACATAATTTCACATATATGATGTCTATCTAAACTGGATAGCATAGCATAACATAATTCAAAGATATGTTGAATAACTAAACAGGATCGCATGACATAATTCACCTACATGTTATCTAAGTAATCAGGATCGCATCATTTAATTCACATATGTGATTTATATGCTAAATAGAGGGCATTAGATATGATGTCTGAACTAAGAACATGGTGTTGAATATTGTGTATATGATGTCTAATCTATGCAATGCAGGACACCATATGCATGATATGAGCAGTATAACCGTGCCAAGTTAGAGCATACACCTCGGTGGGGGAATAGGACTGGTCATCTGTCTCTGAATCCATCTCGAGGAGCTATCGGGACCCAACAAGAGATCTGCTTCAACAGTAGCATGCGCTCGTCGAAGGCCTTGTTTTCACTCCAGATTTTCAATCTCCCACCCAAATGGCTGATTCATAGGAAGAGTAGTTTAATGTACAAACATTGTCGACAAATGGAAATGTAATGAAGAAAAGGATGGGCAAGATATCATTCAAATATATGATGCCTGGTTAAATAGGATGGCATTGCACATTTCACGTATATTATGGCTGGCTAAAAGACACGAGACTGCACAATTCCCATATATGATATTGAAACTAAACAGGTGGCATTACAGAACATGTCTAAACTAAGCAGATGACATATATGATTTCAAAAGTAGGCACTGCAAGGCAACATGTGCATGACATGACTAACATCATCATGCCAAGGTAAAGCAAACACCTTGGGGGGTAAATAGGAGTGGTCAGCGGCGTCTGAATCCGCCTTAGAACAGATATCTCCCTCTGGATTACAATCTGGAGAGGGGTGGGGAGGGTTTGCCATTGAACCCACCATGGAGCGATCTGTGCATGACATTGTATTGCCGCGCAAAACTCTTCTCTTTTTCTCTACATGTTCAGCATGACTGTGTACAATATCTGACATGCATATGAAAAAAATATGGTGAGATTATGTAAGGAGAACATGCAGAAATTTAGAGTGATGGTAACAACCAGTGGATGGATCCAAAAATAATGATAGCAGGCTGATGATTGCTTTAATTTAATAAAAAGACAGATGATGATTGCTTTACTATTTGTTTCCCATCCAAGATGAACAATATAGGTATACCCTAGGTGAACCAGATATTAGACAGAGATACTATTCATTGCTTCCTCGATATGTGCCATAAGACGTCAAGGCTGAAGCGGCCCCGGTGAGCCATAAGACGTCAAGGCTGAAGCAGCACAAGACAGACATCGTCAATCTCAAGTGGGATTCTAATAGCATCTCCAATAGATGATGTAAAATAGATGTAAAATTTACATCACCAAAAACCACCTGACTACAACATATGAGGTAAAAATTGTTGAGTCTGAACTTAACTGTCGAAACTGAAATTTACTATGGAATCTGAATATTCTTGTCGGCCAGAACATAATGGTAGCGAGAGGCACTTGACATGTAGTTTAGGGAGGGCCTGCAGTTCATCTTCAACTGCACCCCACGAGCCGCCACCACCACCAGCCGAACCGCCCGGCTCAGCTGCCTCGCCGCCCAAACAACTCCCCATCGCCGATCCACCGCCGCCTGCCAGCCCTATAGGCCCCGCCCCAACCACTGAACCCTAAGATAGATAGTGGGGTACCTCTCCGTCGAGCCCCCGTCCCCGCTGCGGGTGGTTCTTCCTTAACTCCGGCGAGCCCCCTCCCTGAAAATCGACTGACCTAAAAGTCGATTCAGTCGACTGAAGTGTAGCTAAATCGGAGCAAAGCAGCAGAACGAGCGAGGTGGAGAGCAGCAGCAGCAGCAGCGCAAGCGAGCAAGCGAGAGCCGGAGTAGCAGCAGCTGGGCGAGCGAGCGATCGAGCGAGAGCCGGAGCAGCAGCAGCAGCGCGAGCGAGCGAGCGAGAGCCGGAGCAGCAGCAGAAGATCTGGCTGGTATGGCCGCCGCCGCCAAAGGGGCCTCGCACTGGGGGAGAGCCGCCGTGGAGATGTCGCCCGCGGTGCCGGCTTCAAGGTAGCCTCTCCATGGGGGTGCGGGATGGAGCACCATCGGTGCCGGGAGGTCGAGCTAAGGAGAAGGTGCAATGCGATGAGTGTACAACCTCTTTGGTGGCGCCGAGTAGGCCTCGGCTTCGTCCGAGGAGTCGGTGAGGATGCTGCGGTTCCGGTGGAGCAGGTTAAGGCGGCGCTGTGGGGATGGAGCAGCCGCGATAGACGAGGCGATCGTCAGAGTAGCTCCTTGGAGGTGGAGGACGGGGCGGCTGAACCGGTGGGACGATGATATGGACGACGGATCCTCATCCGGGGAGGTGGACGAGGGACGTCGAGATGTTGCGGTGGACGATGTCGTCGGGGAAGAGGCTCCGGCTAGGCAGCGGTGAGGTGGCGGACGGAGGAGGCGGTGTTTCATGGCTGGGCGGAGAGGTTATGGCGGCTGGGGTTTGAATGGCAAAAGGAGGCGATGGGAGGGTGAACCATGACTTAGGGGCGCTTGTCCAAAATGTAGGGTGTGTTACAAAAGTACCCCGCACCAATTTGAACTAAGCGGCCCTTTCGCTCGAGGTAGAAGGGGATTTCACGTGTCGGGATTTGGCAGTGGAGGGAGTTTTCGCGTTGTAATTTCGGGATAGCAAGGCGGGTTGTGAAGGCGCCAGTTTTGGGAGCACGATATCTGAATTTTCGGGATATAACAAGGCGCGGGTTGAATTTTAGGGACAAGCCTAACGTGTAATATTGTACTTGTACGTACGAAATCAATTCGCACTTCCCTCTACCAAAAAGAAAACGAAAAAAATAAAACTATTCACACCACACAAAGAGAGAGTCTTGCCCCGTTTTACTATAAAAATGTTGTTTAAAGCTACTCATACCAACAATTTAGTGCAATTAAATGCTATTCGGTAGTATGAATCCATGTTATGTCCAATTAAATTTTCTCGCTTGCTGTATAATGCATGTAACCTACTGATACCAACATTTTAGTGCATTCCAAATGTCTATACTACCGCTGCAATTCGAACTGAATTTGAATTCGTTTCTCTATTTCAATAACAAATCTACAATCATGATTGTTGCCAACTTCAACCATCATTCATGTATTACCTTAATAACACACCACATGATTACTATAGAGATAGATATGAACTATGTGTACTACATGAACTAGAATTCTATTTTTTGAATACACTTGATGTTGATTCCAAATAATAGTACATTTGATGTACTAACTATATATTCATAATCTAAACCATGTTCCATACGTGTACACCGTGTTTATCACACGTAGTATAGTGCCCCGCCCCCTACATTATGACAAGTATTTAGACCTAAGCTGCAAAAGCCACACATTAGCCCAAATTATGATCAATGTTCTATATGTTATACGTAGTACTAGCAAGATGCCCATGCGCTCCACAGAACATCAACATGATCAAGGGGGGCTGAGGGAGTCCTGGACTAGGGGGTGTCCGGATAGCCGAACTATCATCACGGCCGGACTCCAAGACTATAAAGATACAAGATTGAAGACTTCGTCCCGTGTCCGGATGGGACTTTCCTTGGCGTGGAAGGCAAGCTTGGCGATACGGATATGTAGATCTCCTACCATTGTAACCGACTACATGTAACCCTAACCTATCCGGTGTCTATATAAACCGGAGGGTTTTAGTCCGTGGGGCGAACAACAATCATACCATAGGCTAGCTTCTAGGGTTTAGCCTCCTTGATCTCGTGGTAGATCTACTCTTGTACTACCCATATCATCAATATTAATCAAGCAGGGTAGGGTATTACCTCCATCGAGAGGGCGAACCTGGGTAAAAACATCATGTCCCTTGTCTCCTGTTACCATCCGCCTAGACGCACAGTTTGGGACCCCTACCGAGATCCACGGTTTGACACCGACATTGGTGCTTTCATTGAGAGTTCCTCCGTATCGTCACCGATTGGCCCGATGGCTCCTTGAACATCAACAACGGCGTGGTCCAGGTGAGACTTTTCTCCCGGACAGATCTTACGTATTCGGCGGCTTTGCACTGCGGGCAATTAAGCAGGCCATCTGGAGCAGATCGAAGCTACGCCGCTGGCCATCAGGTCAGATTTGGAAGTTTGAACTATCGGCCGATATCCGCGGAGACTTGATCTTGGACGGATTCGAGCCGCAGCCAACGTGCTTTGCCTTGTCTCGATGGGCATGATCTAGCTCTGCAGCGAGCGATTGCCACGGAGGCCGCACTCAAACATCCGCTCCAACCCCTAATCCGGGCGGATTCCCGATCGAGGGCGAGTGGTTGGACACGCCTCGGGGCTACAATCTCTCGGCGATTGAGCGAACTCCATCCTGTCGCTGCGAAGACCTCGACTCCGAGGTGTCGGACTCCTCTCCGGACTCCGAACCCTCCATACCGCCCCTGTCGAATCCGATTGGGTGCGGTCATGGAGTTCACTGCATGGACATCTTTCAGCTTTTCGCCCTTTGGCAACATCCTGAATTCACTAAAGTCTCTCTCTTTATCCGGAGAGCCTGGCGGACTACGGACAGGAAGGTTGGGATACGGATGACGAAGAAATTCAACGCCCACCCACCACCCACTTTATAGCCACTGTCGATGATTTAACCGACATGCTCGACTTCGACTCCGAAGACATCGGCGGTATGGGCGGCGATGCGAGAGGCGACCACGACCCGGCGCCTACGAGGGCCTTTGGAAGGCCACCTCGTCATATGACATATACATGGTGGACATCCCAAAAGATGGGAACAACGATGGAACAATGGAGGATGACCCCTCCAAGAAGCAACCGAAGCGCCGACGTCAGCGGTGCCGCTCTAAATCCCGCCACAATAAAAACGGCGATTCCGGCACGGGAGATTATAACACCCGGACGGTGCGAAGACAACCCCCTCAGCGGGACTCGGCGCGGGAGGAGGAGAAGCAAGTCCGCTGACGGTCGGCGAGAAAGAGAGGTCGAGGACGATAATTATGCGCCTCCCTCCGAAGATGAGGCAAGCCTCGACGACGACGAATTTTTCGTGCCCGAGGACCCCGCCGAACAGGAGCGTTTCAAACGCAGGCTTATAACCACGGCAAGCAGCCTCAAGAAAAAGCAGCAACAGCTTAGAGCTGACCAAGACCTGCTAGCTGACAGATGGACTAAAGTCCTTGTAGCCAAGAGTATGAACTCGATCGCCCTCAAAAGCTACCCCAAGCGCAGGCCGTTGCCTCGATCGGAGGAGGAAGCACCCAAGTCACCAACGCCGACGATATGGCGGACCGGCCACCCGTGGCCGTGATGAGAAGCCTCTCGGCCCTCCGCTCAAGCCACACCCCGCGCGCTCAAAAGTACCAAGGCACGGAAAAGCGCGCCGAACTTGCGAGATATATTGGAGGATAAGGCAAAACATACAAGATCAATCTCACGGATCGGCGTGGGCGTAACGACACGGATGATTACCGTCTCGCCGGATACAACAAACCCGGCGGGCCGAACACGATGAACAAAGCTCATATGAGCTACGTCGTGATATAGCCCATCTGAGGCGCCAAGACACCCACTATGCTTCACAGATGAAGTAATGGATCATCAAATCTCCGAGGGCTTCAAACCTGTAAACATCGAATCATACGATGGTACCACAGATCCTGCGGTGCGGATCGAGGACTATCTCCTCCATATCCACATTGCCCGCGGTGATGATCTACATGCCATCAAATACCTCCCTCAAGCAAAGGACCAGCTCGGCATTGGCTCAACAGCTTGCCAGCAGAATCAATTGGTTGTTGGGAGGACACGGAAGCCGCATTCCTTGATAACTTCCAGGGAACATATGTGCGACCACCGAGCGCCGATGACCTTAGCCAGATAATTCAGCAGCGGAAAGAATCGGCCGGACAATTCGGACACGGTTCCTAACAAAGAAAAATCAAATCGTTGATCGTCCGGGATCAGAGGCCCTTGCAGCCTTCAAACATAACATCCACGGCGAGTGGCTTGCCCGGCACCTAGGACAGGAAAAGCGAAATCCATGGCAGCCCTCACAACACTCATGACCCGCTTTTGTGCGGGAGAGGACAACTGGCTAGCTCGAAGCAACAACTTGGCCAAACACCACGATATTTGGATACCAAGGACAGCAATGGCGGTGGCGTCGCAACAAGAACAAAGCGCCGCGTGCGGTGATAATGCTGAAGATCTGGCCGTCAATGCCGGATTCGAGGCTCTAAACCCGGTCGTGGAAGAAGCCATTCAAAAGAAATACCGGGGCCCGTCCCAACTTGGACCGAATACTCGATCGCTTGTGCGGATACATGGCACCCCCAAAATCAGCCAATCACACCAACAGGGATTGTTGGGTGTTCAAACAAGCGAGCAAGTTAAGTGCGAACTCAATGACAAGGGATACATAGCGATGACGAGGAGGAGCCCGGCCGCCGAACAATAGAGGATGAAGGTTTTCCCACACAAGTGCGGACGGTGAACATGATATCGCAACCCATATACCCAAAAGGGAGCGGAAGCGTGCACTAAGGGGCGTATATGCGATGGAGCCAGTCACCCAAGTTCAACCCATGGTCTTCTGCCCGATCACCTTGATCTGAGGGACCACCCACTAGCATCCGTCCACGGCGGTTTCGCGCATTGGTTCTTGACCCAATTATTGTGGATTTGACCTTCCGAGTCACGATGGACGGCGGTAGCAACTGAACCTGCTTTATCGGGATACAGATGCACAAAATGGGCATAGACCCTCAAGGATTAAACCTACAAAACGACCTTTAAAGGCGTCATACCGGGTGTAGAGGCCAATTGTACAGGCTCGATTACACTCGGTGGTCTTCGGATCCCGGATAACTTCCGAGCGAAGAGTTAATCTTCGACATCGTCCCGTTCATGGCGGCTATCATGCCTTGCTCGGACGAACCCCATTTGCAAAGTTCAATGCGGTGCCGCACTACGCATACCTCAAGCTCAAGATGCGAGGCCCTCAAGGAGTAATCACGGTCAGCGGAAACACGAGCGCTCTCTCCGAGCGGAGGAGCACACGGCGTCCTCGCGGCGGGCGCCAAAGCAGCCTCTCACAGCAATTCTCGAGTCCGGCCACTAAGCGTCCGGACACTGTCAAGCGCGCCCGGAGTAACCCACAACAAGACCGCCTGGCATGATTCAAGCACGCGTAGCAATCCGGCCCCAACCCCAGCCCTCGCGAAATTGCGAAGCCAGTACTACGCGAACATAACTACGCTCTGGAGATACCATGGGCATAAAGGGAGGGGCACGACCACGGCATGCCCGGAATGCGGCTCAACCGCACCAGGGGCTACCGATTGTGTCATTCTTTTTTTCCTTTTTTCTTCCTTTTTCTTACTTTCAGGACTCCGTTTTCCAGAAGCCCTGTCCGGCACTAGAATCACCGAACTCACGATGCAATAGCCAGGGAAGCAGAAAGCTATGTCAAGTGTCCAGGTGGTCTCTATTACGAGCATTATACCTGTTTTACATACCATCCCTCAGCTTACCCCTGGAGGGGGACATGTTAGATAGTCCCATCCCTTGCTTATCGCACTATTTGTATCGTTCTTCTTTCATTGCAGTACCTTTTTGATATAAACAATACATAGCTCTTGCCTATTATTGCGCTCTTTTCTTTATCTATATATATGTTCATTTCATGACATTACGCACCCGTACACTTTGGTACGGCCAATACACCAGGGGCTTAAGTACCCCCAAAATTATGGTGTGATAAGTCCGAACACTTTCACAAGTGCGGCACCCCGAACTTATAGCTTTATATGAATCGGCTTCGAATCATGTCTTGGGTCAATAATTGGCTTTGCCCGGCTCCCGTGTTTTGGTACCTTACGTTCCCTTATATCGGCTAAGGTAGCACCGGTAGAACCACTGCGATTGTGCCCCAGTTGAGCTAGGTCGGGCACCTCAGTGGAGAAAGCTAAAACTGACCGTCATGATAAGGCGAGAGCTGGTCGCTGTTCGAGAGGTCTTTTTGGGTCCCTAAAGACTTATGCCCTTCGGTGGCCCGTCCGTCACAAGCTTCTCCGCATCCAGCTTGCCCCAGTGCACTTTCGCACGGGCAAGGGCCCGACGTACACCTTCAATGCAGACGAAGCGCTTGATGACTTCAATCCGTGGACAGGCGTCCACCAGCCGCCGCACTAGCCCAAAGTAGCTCCCACGCATAGCTTCCAATGGCCACAGCCGAACTATGAGGCCCTTCATGGCCTGTTCGGCGACCTTGTGGAGCTCGACCAGCTGCTTCAGCTGGTCGCTTAGGGGCACCGGATATCCGGCCTCAGCATACTGAGACCAGAACACCTTCTCCGTCGAGCTCCCCTCCTTGGTGCGATAGAACGCGGCAGCATCCGATACACTACGAGGCAGATCTGCGAACGCTCCTGGAGAGCTCCGAATCCGGGTAAGTAATAAGTAATTCACTTTCGCATGCTTGCTCTGCATAAAGAATGCCTTACCCGCCGCGATCTTCTTTATTGCCTCAATCTCCTGGAGGGCTTTTTGGGCCTCGGCCTTAGCAGCTTTGGCACTCTCAAGAGCCGAAGCAAGCTCGACTCTCGGGTCTTGAGTCACGCTCCAAACTCGTGTTTTTCCACGAGCACGGAGCCTGCCGCACCTCCGCCAGCTCGCCTCCCCTTCACTCGCTCGGTGCGTTCATAGCCGCTTTGTTTTCAGCCACGGACACCGCCTCCTTGAGTCGCCACCTTGTTAGTGGCCCTGCAGTACTCCATGTTATTCCTGTTATTTTTTGCAACGAAACCTTTCTATAAGGTATTTCTTTAATAAGGTATTACTTACCTTCCTTGTCCTCGAGCTGCTTCTTGGCTTGGCGAGCTCGTTCTCGGACCGCCGAGGCTCGCTTCAATGCATTGACCTCCATGATCGGTCTGGCAGAGGTCGGCAGCGCCTTTGCATTCCCATATTGACATACTTATGTTAGACTCCTTCAGTATATCTTTTTAGATCCTCGGTCCGGCTTTTTTCCGAACACCGAACTAAGCATCGAGACTACTGTCTATGTGGTAAGATTTTTACATATTCTAAACTTACCTCAAAGCCTGTTAGAAGGCTGATACAGGCTTGGTCAGCCCTCTTGGCGGACTGAATCGTCCGGATCACCGCACTCATAACAAGGCGGTGCTCCTCCTCAATGGAGGCGCTATTAAGCGCCTCCGGTAGCTATCCGGTGCCTCCGGTTGGGCGGAGGACACGGCGTCTTCCCTTCTTGCGAAGGACCGCTTGGGACTCGGAACCGCTGAAGGTTCCGGCATGGAGTCCGGACAAGGGTCGGGCTTAGAGCCCTGAGGGGTCTTGCCCCCACGCTGAGTCAGGGAGGTTGCCTTGTGGTGCCTCCTGCGCTACCTCCTCTTGACCAAGCCCCCCTTGGGGCCCCACCGCGGCGTCGTCTGCAGCATCAGGTGAGGAGGCGGTCGGAAGTGAAGTACTCTCCATTTCCGACGAACTCAGGGACCCGCTCGACGAAGTGGCGAACTCGCCCTTGGGCGGGCTGCATGATTGTTCGGCATTAGAGAACACTATGCAATGATAAAAAGCCATGGGTATCCGGACACTTACGATCTCGCCAGGCTTGGCCCTTGTTGGCCAATCCTCCTCGTCGTTGTCGGCGTTGGTGGAGAAGTCCGGAGGAAGGGTTCTTCCTTCTTGGACCCTCCGGCCTCCCGGTTAGGCGGCCTTCCTTTTCCTCTCCTCCCCGGGGAGAAGCTTCTTTCCTCATCCTCGTCCTCGGAGAAGATTCTTCTTCAGAATCGACACACTGGCGTCGGGAGCTCCTTGAGTTCCGTGGCCTCCTTCTTAGCCTTCTTCTCCGGCACCACATGGGGTACGGAGCCAGCAGCCCCGTCAATCGGGCCTCCGCTGGTCTTCGAGCAAAGGAGCCGGATAGTTAATCTGTCCGGGCGTCTTCACCAGTCTGTCAAAGATTAGGGAGTTTTAGATCCCACATAGAGTCAATCTATGAAAAAAGAGTCCCGTAAAGGGTAAAATAACTTACCTCGTCGACCCGACGCCGCGAGCTGTATCCGTGATCTTTGTTAGCGGATGCGGGGGCTTCGACGCCCTTGAACAGCACCTTCCAGGCATCTTAAATGCGTAGTGTCGAAGAGCCGCTCAAGGTTCGGTCTTTGTCGGATCGAACTCCCACAAATTAAAGGCCCATTGTTGGCATGGGAGAATCCGGCGGATGAGCATCACCTGGATTACGTCGACAAGCCTGAGATTCTTGTCCACCAGGTTTAGGACACATGTTTGGAGTCCGGATAGCTCGTACGAATTCCCCATGTCGGGCCGTCTCTTTCCATGACGAGCCGTGTGGGAAGCCAGATCTGAATTCAGGGGCCGCCACCCATTTGGGGTCGCGAGGCTCGGTGATGTAGAACCACCCCGATTGCCACCCCTTTATTGTCTCCACAAAGGCGCCCTCGAGCCATAGGACTTTGGCCATCTTGCCGACCATGGCGCCTCCGCACTCTGCCTGACGGCCGCCCACAACCTACGGTCTGACATTGAAGGTCTTCAGCCATAGGACGAAGTGGGGCTGGATGCAGAGGAAGGCCTCGCACACGAAGATAAACACCGAGATGTTGAGGATGAAATTCGGGGCCAGGTCATGGAAGTCCAGGCCATAGTAGAACATGAGCCCCCGGACAAATGGGTGAAGTGGAAAACCTAGTCCGTGGAGGAAGTGGGGAAGGAACACCACCCTCTCATGGGGCCTGGGGGTTGGAATGAGCTGCCCCGCGTCGGCCAGCCTGTGCGCGATGTCGCGGGACAAATATCCGGCCTCCCGCAGTCTTGTGATGTGCCCCTCCGTAACGGAGGAGGCCATCCACCTGCCTCCCGCTCCTGACATGGTTGGAGAAGGTTGAGGTGGGGTGTGCGGACTTGGGCGCAGGAGCTCGAGTGCGCGAGAATGGATGAGCAAAGGAGTAAGAAGGCGTAGGTGAAAAGGTGGACCCTTATCCCCTTATATGGACGGACGAAGTTATGCGTCCCCCACCAGCCTGGTAAAACTCGCTTATCTCCCAAGCGCCGTAATCAATGGCGCGGATGGGTTACCCACGTCCGTATTGATGGGAATCCCGGAATAAGGGGGCACGATCTATGCTTTGATAAGACGTTCCAACGAAACCGCCTCGCTAAACGCGCTAAGGTGGAACGGTAAAAAATGATTCGTATAAAGGCCTAGCCATGGTGTGATTTCACGCCGCGGAGTACGTCAGCAGATATGTGCAAAAGTTATTCTCTCTACGGTGGTATGTGGAACTTGTTTTGCAAAGTCGGACACTATCCTTGTGTTCAAAACCTTCTATGAAGTATTCGGAGGAGGAACCCGCCTTGCAATGCAGAAGACAATATCCGCGCCGGACTCGTCGTCATTGAAGCCTGGTTCGGGAGACTCGAGGAGTCTGTACTAGGGGCTGTCCGGATAGCGAACTATCATCACGGCGGACTCCAAGACTATAAAGATACAAGATTGAAGACTTCGTCCGTGTCCGGATGGGACTTTCCTTGGCGTGGAAGGCAAGCTTGGCGATCGGATATGTAGATCTCCTACCATTGTAACCGACTCTGTAACCCTAACCTATCCGGTGTCTATATAAACCGGAGGGTTTTAGTCCAGAGGACAAACAACAATCATACCATAGGCTAGCTTCTAGGGTTTAGCCTCCTTGATCTCGTGGTAGATCTACTCTTGTACTACCCATATCATCAATATTAATCAAGCAGGAGTAGGGTATTACCTCCATCGAGAGGGCCCGAACCTGGGTAAAAACATCGTGTCCCTTGTCTCCTGTTACCATCCGCCTAGATGCACAGTTCGGGACCCCCTACCCGAGATCCGCCGGTTTTGACATCGACAGGGGCCTAATTTGCAAATATGGAGAGGGGTGTGGGTGTCTTTTTTCAAAATTGACATAGTTTCCTTCCTATCCGTCAGATATAAATCGGACGGCCTATATTGCAGGATGGCACCATCATCAGCAACTCCATTTTTTTATAAGAGTAGAGATAAAATATATCATATGTAGTATAACATGTTCATAACCACACCATGTGTATCACCGTTATGTATATTCACACATGCGTCGGTTTAAAACACTATGATAAATTCTTCAAATATCCTAATTCTCTTTTTATAATGAAGTATGATCTCTATTCGTCTTTTACACCCACACAGTCCTCTTATCTTTGTAGCTAGCTAGCGCTAACTTTCTCTCGTGCATGCAGACGCCTACATCCCTCTAACCCTCCCTCAGCATTCTCTAGCTCCATCGCGCAAATTCGTCTTTTCACTTTAGGTTGTTCACCCATGGTGTGTGTAGGCCCCCCAGCTCCTTTACGGCACACATCGATCGATATGCCTCTCTAGCCAGGTGTGCCTAGCACAAAACACAAGCTTCCCCTCTTCTCTTATCACCGTCCATGCCTCACTCCCACTACTCTTTTCATCGATCTCGTACTCGCACACTTCTCCCCCTCGATATAGTATGACTCTCGCACCACCTCCTAGATGCCTCCCTCTCTCTCTATCCTTCTCCACGTGCCTCATTTGCTTCTAACACACACATGCATGTATACCAATCGATCTCCCAACATATACCTAGGTCGACTTTAACTATTCCCCCCCCCCCATCGATCGACGTACCTCACAAGTTATGTCTCTCCTTTCTACGACAAAGGACAATTGATCTTCCTATGTAGTTATGTCTGCTTACCACATCCATATCGCCCCCATAATTCGTGCATGCCTCCTGACCCGTCTCTCACACGCACGTGCACAGACAGGCAGCCATCCCCTCTCTTATTAATATTGCAGGCGTGCCCTCCGGTTGTCTAGCAATCCTATCCCACCATTTGTTAGAAGCAACTCCACTACCACCCCCTCCAACACTCTAGCTCTGTCTCTCTACCAACCTTATTCCTCTCCAGCACATATTCATGGATGCCGATCGATCTCCCTTAAAACATGAGGTAGATCGATCTCCCTTAATACATGAGGTAGGCGTCTCTCCTCCTCCACACATATACCAGCCATTGTACCTCTATAGTTAATTAGGCCTCTGTAGCGACCAGACCTCAAACAGTCTGACCTCTGTGCGTCAGTGTCATCCCTAGAACAGTAATGCTGACACGCACAGTACTCGAAGGATTTATAACAGAGTAACAATCACACACTTATTACATCGAATGTCTCAAAAGAGAACTTATTACATCGAATGTCTTCAAAGAGAACTTATTACAATAAATATGGCTTAAGGCCATCTAATAACGATAACAGCAGAAGGCTTGGAAGATAAGCGAGTCCATCAACTCCAATGGCATCACTAAGTATAGAACCACGACCTAAGGCACCTTACTCGTCGTCCGAAAAGTCTGTAACATGAACGTTGCAGCCCGAAAATGGGTCAGCACATGGAATATGCTGGAAAAGTAACACATAGAGTGTATATGAAAGAGTAATGCTATACTACATGCATATATGGCTGGTGGAAAGCTCTATGGTTACAGTTTTGCGTAAAGCCAATTTTTCCCTACTGCAAAGGAATAAATTTTATTTAACTATCATGGTGGTTGTTAAACATTGAGAATGGTTGACATCATTCTCAATCCCAATTAAGCATCATCATTAAAACCCAACAATATTAATTAAAATAACATGATGAGATTCACAGGATAATCAAAATAACTAGATACTCAAGATGTCCATAACCGGGGACACGGCTAACCATGATTCGTTTGTACACTCTGCAGAGGTTTGCGGACTTTTCCCCACAAGACTCGATCTCCTCCGTTGGGATTCTCGCACTACAAGGTGTTTGAGAAACGGATGACTGAGACACAGTCTTTCAGAAGCGCTAGCACCTTACGAACGGGTAGACAGTTGCACCTACATCCCTCTACATCTTCTAGTCTACCACTGTAAGAGTTCGCATGACTTAATCAACTATGCTAGAGCCCATAGTAGCTTGTGGCTGCACACGGAAGTTTCTAGCATGAATAATCTCATGATCCCTTTGAGCCTGGGTGGCGGTCCAAAAAGAAACAGGCAATCCTGGAATACCCAGGTACCTCAATCCACCCAGATGTGTGTTTAAGCTGCCACCTTAAATAAACCATTAAATAACAATCTCACATCTGTCATGGATACACTCACCCAATCCACGTCTACTAGCATAGCATGGCATAATAAGCGAACATAGAAGTAAGTCCCAAGGGTTTGATAATAAAACGGGTAATAGGTACTACCTCATCTACTTCCCAAAAACCACAATTTAATTAGATCCTAATCATGCAATGTTTGAGGATTGATCTAATGCATAAAAACTGGGTATGAAAAGGGATATGATCAAAGTGTTACTTGCCTTGCTGATGATCCGTGAAACCTAGCGATTCGAAGTAGCAAGCGGCACACTCCGGGTACTCTATCGCAAACAAACTAGCATACAATAAGTACTCATCTAATGCACAGGTAAAACTCAAATAAAAGATCTAACCATAAAGCTCAACTTAAGAACTCCGGTTTGCAAAAAGAATCAAATTAAACGAAGCAACGAAAGTCAAACGGCGAAAGAAACAAGCTTCATTTACTAATCTGGACCTAAGCCAAATTTTACAGAGGCAAAAACTTGTTTGAGTTGATTAATTGGAAAGAGGGTTTCGAGACGAAACTCTAGGCGCTTGAATCGCCTAATTCTGATAAACGAGCAAAAAGTTATACTAAAATGAAAATAGGATCAGAAATCACGATCAGAAATAATCGCGGAAAAATCCGAGAAAAAGAAAAACGGACGAACAGGCTAACGAACGAACGTTCGTTAATTGAAACTAAACGACGAAAATCATTCGTCAAAACGAACGAATGAGCGAACGGTCGCTAAATACTTAAACCAAAAAAAAACCGATCTAAAAAACGAAAACCTAGGGTTTTTTATTAAAAAACCGGATCGGTTTTCTTTGGAAAACCGGGCGACGGGGCGGCTACCTCGGCTCGGCTCCGGCGAGGTCCGCAGGTCCGCGGGCGGCGGAGTGGCGGAGCGGCGGCGGCAGGCGGCGGCGGCGGCCGACGGCGGCGGTAGCGCTTGGCGGCGGGCGGGGCTGCGGTTGCAGTGGAGTCTGGCCAGGCGGTCGGCTTGGGGCTCCAGGGGGGCCTCGGGTCGGCCTTTTAAAGGGGGGGGGGAGAGGCGGTAGCAACGACTTGCGGGAGGGGGCGAGGAGGCGGCGGGGAGGCGGAGTCCTCCCGGACTCGGGCGGCGGCGGCGATCGGGACTCCGGTCCCGATCCGGAGTGGGAGACGGCAATGGCGAAAGCGATCAGCTGCTGGGCCTTCGCCCGATCGAGTGTGGGGCGTTTTTTAAACTGATTTCCGCCGAAACAATAAAAATTCTAGAAAATTAAAATAAAATTCTAAAAATGCCAAAATAATATTTCACCGCCTAAACAAAATACTTAGAAGAGGTGAACATTTTCTTGGCCCTAGATTGCAGTTTTGAAAACATGCAATTTTTCCTAAATTCAAATAAAATAGCGATAAACTCCAATTAAAAATCGTATTTGATTTTTTTATTAAACCTTCAATATTTCTTTATTTTGGGAAAGTCATTTTATTCCCTCTCTCATATTTTTATAATAGAAATAATTGAGGGTAAAATAAATAAAATCAAATGATCCTATTTTCAAAACTTGAGAAAACTCAAATATGAAAATAACGAAATCTCCAACTCTCTCCGTGGGTCCTCGAGTTGTGTGAAATTTCTAGGATCAAGCCAAAATGCAATAAAATATGATATGCAAATGATGATCTATGTATAACATTCCAAATTGAAATTTTGGGATGTTACAAACCTACCCCCCTTAAGATGAATCTCGCCCTCGAGATTCGGGTTGGCTAGAAAATAGGTGAGGGTGGTCCTTCAGTAGATCTTCCTCTCGTTCGAAGGTGGCTTGATCCTCGGTGTGGTGGCTCCACTGGACTTTGCAAAACTTAATAACCTTGCTGCGGGTGACTCGGCTGGCATACTCGAGAATTTTGACTGGTTTCTCCTCGTAGGTCAAATCATTATCCAACTGAATCGCTTCTAGCGGCATAGTATCCCTCAGCGGTATATCAGCCATCTCTGCGTGGCACTTCTTCAACTGGGAAATGTGGAACACGTTGTGAACTCCTGACAACCCTTCAGGCAATTCCAACTTGTAAGCAACTTCTCCCATGCGCTCCAAAACTTTGTATGGTCCCACAAAACGTGGCGCTAATTTTCCTTTAACTCCAAAGCGCTTAACTCCTCGAAGCGGGGATACGAAGATAAACTCGCTCCGACTTCGTGAACTCTCTCCTTGCGCTTTTGAATCTGCATAGCTCTTCTGCTGGACTGGGCTACCTTGAGCCTATCGCGAATCAACTTCACCTTCATTCTCGACTCCTTAATCAAATCTGGTCCAAACAATCGGCGGTCTCCAACCTCGCCCCACAACAATGGGTTCTGCACCTCCTTCCGCATAAGGCTTCAAAGGTGCCATCTTCAAACTGGATTGATAACTGTTGTTGTAAGAGAACTCTGCATACGGCAAATTGTCGTCCCAACTAGATCCATAATCTAGTGCACAAGCTCTCAACATATCCTCCAAAATCTGATTGACTCTCTCGGTCTGTCCATCATCTCATGGATGAAAAGCAGATCAACTCTAGTCTGGTACCCAAAGTTTCATGCAACTGATTCTAGAACTTTGAGGTAAACTGGGTTCCTCTATCTGATATGATGCTCCTCAGAACTCCATGCAGACATACGATCCTGGTCATTTATATCTTAGCCAACTTGGCACTGCTGTAAGTAGTCTTCACAGGGATGAAATGAGCTACCTTCGTCAGACGATCGACTACAACCCAAATTGAGTCATAGCCTGAATGAGTCCTGGCAATCCCGTGATAAAATCCATGCCTAATTTATCCCACTTCCATTCAGGTATCGGCAATGGCTGTAACAATCCTGCTGGCTTCTGATGTTCTGCCTTCACTCTCTGACATACATCACAAACTGCTACATACTCCACAATATCCTTCTTCATTCCGGTCCACCAGAAAGTATCCTTCAAATCCAAATACATCTTAGTATTTCCTGGGTGAATCGAGTACGGCGAGTCATGGGCCTCTTGCAAAATTAACTTCCTGATCTCCGGATCATTAGGCACATAAACGCGGTCCTCAAACCATAGGGTAACGTGTTCATCCTCATGAAATCCTTTAGCTTTTCCCTTGCTCATTTTCTCCTTAATAGAGGCAATCTCCTTGTCAGTCGTCTGAGCTTTTCTGATCTTATCCATCAAGGTAGACTGAATCTCCAATGCTACTACATAGCCTCTCGGAACTATCTCTAAACATAGCTCTCGAAGATCCTCGGCTAACTCCTTTGGTAAATCTTTGGTCATTAGTGTGTTGACATGGCTCTTGCGGCTCAACGCATCTGCTACTACGTTAGCCTTTCCGGGGTGGTAAGGCAATCTCATGTCATAATCCTTAATGAGCTCCAACCATCTCCTTTGCCTAAGATTCAACTCCTTCTGCGTGAAAATGTACTTCAAACTCATGTGATCCGTGTACACCTCACAATGGTTTCCAATGAGAAAATGTCTCCAAGTCTTCAATGCGTGTACTACAGCTGCTAACTCCAAATCATGTGTAGCATAATTCAACTCATGGGGCTTAAGCTGTCGTGAAGCATACGAAACAACTCTTCCCTCCTGCATAAGTACTGCTCCAAGTCCTCGACGTGAAGCGTTGCAATACACCTCATAATCCTTGCGCTGATCTGGCAGAATCAACACTGGTGATGTAACCAAACGTTTCTTCAATTCCTGGAAACTAGCTTCACATTCTTCAGTCCAATTGAACTTGGCATCCTTCTTTAATAACTCTGTCATAGGCTTCGCAATCTTCGATAAATTCTCAATGAATCTTCGGTAGTATCCTGCCAGCCCAAGGAAACTCCGGATCTCTCCAACTGTCGTTGGTGCTTCCCAGTTTTTCACAGTGACAACCTTGGTGGGATCTACTACTATACCTTCTCCGGATATAACGTGTCCGAGGAATCCAACTTCCTTCAACCAAAACTCACATTTGCTGAACTTGGCATATAACTGATGTTCTCTGAGCTTCTCAAGTACTAAACGCAAATGCTCCTTATGCTCTTCTTCATTCTTTGAGTAAACCAAAATATCATCAATGAACACCACGACGAACTTATCCAAAAACTCCATAAACACCTTGTTCATCATGTTCATGAAATAGGCAGGTGTGTTAGTCAGTCCAAATGACATAACGGTATACTCATATAGTCCATACCTAGTGGTAAAAGTTGTCTTGGGTATATCCTGCTCTCGAATCTTCAACTGATGGTATCCTGATCGCAAATTTATCTTGGAGAATACCTTAGCTCCTTGTAATTGGTCAAACAAATCATTTATCATCAGCAACGGGTACTTATTCTTAATGGTCACTTCATTCAACCCTCGATAATCAACAACCATTCTCAATGATCCATCCTTCTTCTCCACTAGAAGTACTGGCGATCCCCAAGGCGAAGAACTTGGGCGAATAAAACCTTTATCCAGTAACTCCTTAATCTGCTTCTTAATTTCTTCCAAATCTTTTGCGGGCATCCGGTACGATCTCTTAGATATTGGCCCTGTGCCTGGCAAAAGCTCAATCAAAAACTCAATATCTCTATCCGGTGTCAAGCCTGGCAACTCTTCTGGAAATACGTCAGGGAAATCCTTCACCACTGGTACTTCCTCCTGCACAACTCCTGGTAAGGAATTTACTTGTGTCTTCTTCGGCTCATGCCGTGACACATACTTGATTCTTCTTCCTTCTGGGGTTGTAAGCAAAATTGACTTACTGGCGCAATCGATGTTTCCTCCGTACATCGATAGCCAATCCATACCTAGAATCACGTACAAACCTTGCGATTCCAGAATGATTAAATCCGAGGGGAAAGCATGCCTACCTATACTCAATGGCACTTGAAAACATCCTCGACTAGCCATATACTCCGCTCCTGGTGAGCTCACTTACATAGGTGTTCTAAGAACCTTGGTGGGCAGTTTATACTTATCCACAAATCCCCGTGATATGTATGAATGTGATGCACCAGTATCAAAAAGAACGATTGCAGTAAATGTCTTAACCAAAAACTTACCTATTACTGCATCTGGCTGCGCTTCAACCTCCTCCACGTTAACGTGGTTCACCTGTCCCCTGTTGAAAGGGTTCGGCTTCTTCCCAGAGCTTTCATTGCCATTTCCATTCTGAGCTTCAGGACATTCATTGGCATAATGTCCAGTCTTCTGACACTTAAAGCAAGTGACTTGGCTCAGGTCTCTCTTGGCTAGGGTTGACGGGTTGGTGCGGTTTTGTCCGTTGCTTCCTCCATTCCCGTTACCATTTTTGGAGCCATTATGATTGTGCGAGCTACCTCCTCCATGAGTATGCTAGAATTGTCCTCCCGATTTCGGGGTAAAGCGTAGCTTCTGCTGTGCTCCAGAATTGTACTTCCCTTGGCCATACTTCCTCTTGCGGTTTTCAATCTGTTGTTGCTTCTCTTCAATCATAAGAGCACGATCTACCAACTCCTGATAGTTATTGAAAGTTTCTACCATCAACTGCATGCTCAGCTCATCATTTAGTCCTTCCACGAACTTCTCTTGCTTAGCTGCATCTGTAGCAATGTCATCTGGGGCATAACGTGCTAACTTACTAAAGTCCTCCACATACTGGCCTACGGTGCGTCCTCCTTGGCGTAAGTTGCGAAACTCATGCTTCTTCATGGCCATAGCTCCTGCTGAAACGTGGGCAGTACGGAAAGCTTGCTGAGACTGATCCCATGTGACCGTGTCAATAGGGTGTGTGGCTGTGTAATTCTCCCACCATGATGTTGCGGGTCCATCCAGCTGATGTGCGGCAAAACGCACTCTCTCCGCATTTGTGCATCCTGCAGTGGCCAGCTCCCTTCCAACCTTGCGGAGCCAATCATCTGCAACAAATCGGCTCGGTGCTACTGGAAAACACCGGCGGATTTACCCTTAAGAAACGAGTCAAATGGTCAACAGGTGGTGGTGGTGGTGGGTTGTTGTTGTTGTTGTTGTTGTTGTTGTTGTTGCCTTGATTCTGTACTAGTGCTTGCATCAAAGCATTCTGCTGCTGAATCAACTGAGTGATCTCCGGTGGGAAAACAAATCCAGTGTCGCGTCTCGGAGGCATCTGAGGGTTTTAGAGAAGATGAGAATATAGAATAGAATGAGGTCTAGTGAGAAAAATACTACCCATATGCACATGAGACAAAAGCAAACAAATATCACTCCAATCAATTCAAACAAGGTATACAACGGTCTATCTATCGTTACAAAAGTGCTCGGACTATTCTAGATACATAGGGAAATACTACTACTGTTATGGTGGTCAACTAGAAAAACTACTCCGATGAAGACTCCATGATATCCGCTCTAGCTTCATCAACATAGTCATCATCGCTGTCGTCAGGGTCCGAGTTGGTGTCGTCGATGAAGATATAGTTATTTTGGCAAGTGGAATCGTCGTCTTCTCTTCCTGGTGTGGGGTCTCCCATGAAAACTCCTAGCTTCCTAGTTAAGTCGTCATTCTTCTCTAGTAGCACTTCGATTTCTTCCATGTAATCTTCACGTGTAGCCTTGAGTTCTTCCTCTAGTTCCGTGATCTTGGTCAAGGCCTTCTGCAGATCCATCATGCCTGCGCACATCTGGTTCTCCTGGCTTCGGATGTGCTGGTTTAACTCCTGGATAAAAGCTGCGATTGATCTATCCTTCCTGGTGCTGATCATCTCCCATTGCTCATCTCGGCGCCCACAAATCTGGTAGATAGTATCCTTGAGGTCATGGCGGTAAACTTCTCCAATACGTCCCATGGTGATGTCATTTGCCATGCTCTTTCCTAGATTCCAGGTTGGTGCATCAAAGGAAAACTCTATGGGCTCCATGACTGGCGCAAACGTCCTTCCTGGAACTTGAACTTGAATCATCCAGCGCTCCTCTTCGGGTAAAGTGGCGTTGTATGTCACGGTGAAGCTTGGTACTCCGATGTTCAGGTATCTAGTGACTTCCTTCAAGTGACGTCCAAATGGTGTATCATCATCTGGTTGCATGAACTTGTTCCTTGCATCCGCCATCCTAAAAGAGTAGAAAAGATGAGGAGTCAGAAATGAGAAGAAAGAGTAGTGATCTAGGGCTTTAGCTTAGTGGTCGTGTCCTACAGTCAGCGTGTGCTCGATACCAGCTTATGGCGACCAGACCTCAAACAGTCGACCTCGTGCATCGTTGTCATCCTGGATCAGTAATGCTGACATGCACAGTACTCGAAGGATTTATAACAGAGTAGCAATCACACACTTATTACATCGAATGTCTCAAAAGAGAACTTATTACAATAAATATGGCTTAAGGCCATCTAATAACGATAACAGCGGAAGGCTTGGAATATAAGCGAGTCGATCAACTCCAACGGCATCACTGAGTATAGAACCACGACCTAAGGCACCTTACTCGTCGTCTGAAAAGTCTGCAACATGAACGTTGCAGCCTGAAAACGGGTCAGCACATGGAATATGCTGACAAAGTAACACATAGAGAGTATATGAAAAAGTAATGCTATACTACATGCATATATGGCTGGTGGAAAGCTCTATGGTTACAGTTTTGCGTAAAGCCAATTTTTCCCTACTGGAAAGGAATAAATTTTATTTAAATATCATGGTGGTTGTTAAACATTGAGAATGGTTGACAGCATTCTCAATCCCAATTAAGCATCATCATTAAAACCCAACAATATTAATTAAAGTAACATTATGAGATTCACAGGATAATCCAAATAACTAGATACTCAAGATGTCCATCACCGGGGACACGGCTAACCATGATTAGTTTCTACACTCTGCAGAGGTTTGCGCACTTTTCCCCACAAGACTCGATCTCCTCCGTTGGGATTCTCGCACTACAAGGTGTTCGAGAAACAGATGACCGAGACACAGTCTTTCAGAAGCGCTAGCACCATACGAACGGGTAGACAGTTACACCTACATCCCTCTACATCTGCTAGTCTACCACTGTAAGAGTTCACATGACTTAATCAACTATGCTAGAGCCCATAGTAGCTTGTGGCTGCACACGGAAGTTTCTAGCATTAATAATCTCATGATCCCTTTGAGCCTGGGTGGCGGTCCAAAAAGAAACAGGCAATCCTGGAATACCCAGGTACCTCAATCCACCCAGATGTGTGATTAAGTTGCCAACTTAAATAAACCATTAAATAACAATCTCACATCTGTCGTGGATACACTCACCCAATCCACGTCTACTAGCATAGCATGGCATAATAACCAAACGTAGAAGTAACTCCCAAAGGTTTGATAATAAAACGGGTAATAGGTACTACCTCATCTACTTCCCAAAACCCACAATTTAATTAGATCCTAATCATGCAATGTTTGAGGCTTGATCTAATGCATAAAAACTGGATATGAAAAGGGATATGATCAAAGTGTTACTTGCCTTGCTGATGATCCGTGAAACCTAGCGATTCGAAGTAGCAAGCGGCGCACCCCGGATACTCTATCGCAAACAAACAAGCATACAATAAGTACTCATATTGTAACGCCCCGGATCCGATGCGCCAGGTGTCTGCCAGTTATTCGCCGTCTTTGCCGTGTCATTTGCTTGCGTGTTGCATTTTGCCATGTCATCATCTGCATTTTATATCATGTCATCATGTGCATTTCATTTTGCATACGTGTTCGTCTCATGCATCCGAGCATTTTCCCCGTTGTCCGTTTTGCAACCCGCACTCCTATGTCTCCGGCGCCCCCTTTACCTCTTTTCGTAAAAGCGGTGTTAAACTTTCTCGAATGGCCCGAGGTTTGTCAAGTGGCCTTGGTATAGCACCGTAGACCGCTTTGTCAAGTTTCGTGCCATTTGGAGGTCGTTTATACTCCAACGGTTAACTGGGTAACCGTAATGCCTCTTTTGTATTGCAGCCCAACACCCTTCCAAAGTGGCCCAAAACCCACCAAACTCCCTCCATGCTCTCGGTCGTTCGATCACGATCAAGTGGCCAAAAACCGCACCTCATTTGGACTCTCCTAGCTCCTCTACCTATAAAACTAGACCCCCCAAAATTCGCGGATCATTTCGCAGACGAAACCCTAAAATCGCCTCCGCCGCCATCGGCGCGTCATGACGGCCGGACATGTCGCCACCGCGCTACCAGCCAACCCCACTCCGCCACGTGTCCCCGCCGCCGCTTTCACCACAGCACCAGTTCACACAGTTCCGCCTGGCGGATCTGGCCCGAGCCGCCAGCACACCGCCCCGCCGCCGCCCGCGTTTCCCGCCGCCGTTCGCCCGCCCACCGCCCGCACGCCGCCGAGCTCCCGTCCGCCGCCGCCATGGGCTCGCTGGCACCGCCACGCTCGCCGCCGCCATCGCCGCCGCTCGACCTGCCCTTCCCTTCGCCGCTTCGCGAGCAGTCGGGAGGAGCGCCCAGCGCTTTCCCGCCGCTGGCCGGAGCGCCGGCGCCCGCTCGCCCGCTCCGCCGCCAAGCCGCCTCCCGCTGGCGAAGCGCCGCCGAAGCGCCCCCTCGCCTCAAGGCTTCTTCGCGGCGCGCCCTTGTTTCCGCTGCCGGCCAAGCGCCGCCCGCCGGAGTTCGTCTCCGGTCAGATCCGGGCGGGTGGATGAGATCCACCCGTCCCGTGATCCAAACGCGCCTCCCCATCCTGGATCCGGCCGTCCCGCTTCTCTCCATCCCGAGTTGACTTTCGGAGGGTATAAATTCCACTAAGTCCCTGAGTTTTTGTTATTTTCATGCATTTTCATCATGCCATAACTCTGCATCCGTAGAACCGTTTTGCGTGTGTGATATGTCAAAATGTTCGTCTCTATGAGTAGATCATTTCTTCTCATTGCATCATTTTCATTTGAGCTCATCTTGATGCCCGAAATGCTGTTAGAAGAGGGCTATGTGATGTTAGTTTCTGATTTTTATCAGAACATGCACTTTTGTCATTTTTGCCATGATTGATGTGCGCACCCTATGAGTTTGAGCCCTACAGGTGTTTTGTAATATGCCATGTCTTCTTTTCAGTGGTGCTTGCTATGTATTTTTGTGATCTCTATGGTGACTAGCACAAGCATGCAAACTAGGCTTCCTGATGTTGCTGATTTCAGCCCTGTTTTGCTGATATTTTTAAGCCATGTTAACTTGATGCTACCGAGAGATCCAAGCATATTTTGAGATACTTCAGTAAGGATGTTTTGTTATACATGTCTTCCTCTATCCATCCATGCCCTTGTTTGCAATTATGGAGTGCCATAGCTTGAGTCAATCGAGCTCTACTTTTGCTATAAAATGTTCCTGGCAGATTGTTTACATGTTATTCAATTTTTCAAAGGTTGTTGTAGTTGATCCTTGCATGCTATGTTGTTGTTCTTGCCATATATATCTTCTATGCCATGTCTTCTTACTGTGAGTTGCCTTGCCATGCCATGTATTGCTCTGTGGTGAGTGGTTAAAGCTCACCAACAGGCCTACTCATTGTTGTTCCTGCCATGTATGAATCTGTAATATAACTTGCCATGTTTACATGGGTGCCATCATATTTTCTGATCCCTTTTGGCTTATGGTCAGTAAGGGACTTTTGTTATATGCTTTGAGTAGATTCATGCCATGCCTTTGTTTGCCATGATAAGTTCCTGTAGCATGTTGTTTCATAGCTCTAAACATTGCAACCTGATGTTATTTCTGCCAATGCCTGAAACTGTTATTATTTGCAATCTTGCCATGTGTGTTTGAGCATGTTATAGTGATTTCTGGAGATAGTTCAGTGTTCATGTTTTGTAATGCTTTACCTGTAAATCATGCCCATGCCTTTTGTTCTCATGTTGGGGTGATGTAGCATGTTGTTTTGATGCTTGCAATATGCCTAGTTGCTGTTTTGAACAGATTGTTGTTATGCCTTGTATAGGGTGTATGTGTTGAACCGTTGCTCCGTTTTGAGTGTGCTCTATATGAAACTTGCTTGATTTTGCATGTAGTTTCATATTATCATGTTGCATTCATGTTTTGAGGTGTTTGCTTGATGTTTGTATGCATTTTGCATCAATGCCATGTTTAACTTGTTTTGCTCATATCTTCTAGCCCGTAGCTCCGAATTTAATGAACTTTATATGTAACTTGACTAGAATTTCGTGTAGATCATCGTGGTGCATCTTAACTTGCTGTTTAACAACTTGAACTTAAGGTTTATTCAGATCTGGACCAATTTCGAAATATGCACATGAGGACTTACCGGAATTGTTATATGTCGTTTCCGGCCTCATTTAAATTTGCTTTGATGTGTTGCTCTTGTTTGCATCATCTCTTGCCATGAGTAGCTTCATGTAGTCTTGTCATGCATCATGCTTGTTTGTGCATCATGCCTTGTTCATGTGTGGTGTGTTTACTTTGTTGTGTGCTTCTTCTTGTTAGTTCCGGTTTCGCTATGCGATCGTGAGGATTCGCTCGCTCACGCTTGGTTCGGCTTCATCCGCTCGTCTTCTTCATGGACTCGTTCTTCTTCCTAGCGGGATTTCAGGCAAGATGACCGCTACCCTGGATCTCACTACTATCATTGCTATGCTAGTTGTTTCGTTCTATCGCTATGCTGCGCTACCTATTACCTGTTTATCAAGCCATCCCAAACTGCCATGTCAGCCTCTAACCTTTGTCACCCTTCCTAGCAAACCGTTGTTTGGCTATGTTACCGCTTTGCTCAGCCCCTCTTATAGCGTTGTTAGTTGCAGGTGAAGATGATGTTTGTTCCTTGTTGGAACATGGAGATGTTGTTCCTTGTCGGAACATGTTTACTTGTTGGGATATCACAATATATCTTATATTATTAATGCATCTATATACTTGGTAAAGGGTGGAAGGCTCGGCCTTATGCCTGGTGTTTTGTTCCACTCTTGCCGCCCTAGTTTCCGTCATATCGGTGTTATGTTCCCGGATTTTGCGTCCCTAACGCGGTCGGGTGATTTATGGGACCCCTTGACAGTTCGCTTTGAATAAGACTTTTCCAAAGAAGGCCCAACATTAGTTTTACCATTTGCTTCACCACCACCTACATTTCCCTTGGGAGTAATTAACCCAAGGGTCATCTTTATTCAGCCCCCGCCAATGCTTGTCTAAGTGTTGGTCCAAACTAGAGTGCTTTATAGCCCCCTCAAGGAAACTTGAGGTTTGGTTTTAGTTGTACGGACTGCTCATCCGCCGTGGCTTGAGACGAGATACGCGTGGCTACTATCGTGGTGTCGGCACGCCGGAGGTCTTGCTGGTCTTGTTTTATTGTCGTCGAATGTCTTGTAGCCGGATTCCGAGACTGGTCGGTCTTCCGGGAGAAGGAATATCCTTCGTTGATCGCGAGAGCTTATCATGGGCTGTTGGGACACCCCGCAGGATATAAACTTTCGAGAGTCGTGCCCACGGTTATGTGGCGATGGGAATTTGTTAATATCCGGTGTAGTAAACTTGAAGCAAACTCTTCTAAAATACACCAACCGTGTGAGTAACCGTGAGTGTCTCTTTTCGGGTTGATCGAGAGGAGAACACGGTTCTGGGTTATGTCCGACGTAAGTAGGAGTTCAGGATCACTTCTTGATCATTACTAGTTGACGACCGCCCTTTGTTTCTCTTCTCGCCTCATTTGCATATGTTAGCCACCATATATGCTTAGTCGCTCTGCAACCTCACCACTTTATCCCTTCCTTTCCCATTAAGCTTTGCTAGTCTTGATACCCATGGTAATGGGATTGCTGAGTCCTCGTGGCTCACAGATTACTATCACACCAGTTGCAGGTACAGGATTGCGATGATCATGACGCGAGAGCGATGTTTGCTTGTGTTGGAGTTCTTCTTCTGCTTCTTCTTCGATCAGGGGATAGGTTCCAGGTCGGGAGCCTGGGCTGGCAGGGTGGTTGTCGTTTGAGCTTCTGTTTATGTTTCATCCGTAGTCGGATGTTGACATTGTACTTGATGTTGATGTATTCTTGTGGCATTCGTGCCTTATGTATGTATCCCTATGTATTATGTAATGTTGATGTAATGATATCCACCTTGCAAAAGCGTTTCAATATGCGGGTCTATCCTTGGTGGGACCGTCGAGTTCCTTTTGGATAGGGTCGCATATTGGGCGTGACACATATAATGCATAGGTAAAACTCAAATAAAAGATCTCACCAGAAAGTTCAACTTAAGAACTCCGGTTTGCAAAAAGAATCAAATCAAACGAAGCAACGAAAGTCAAACGGCGAAAAAAACAAGCTTCGTTTACTAATCTAGACCTAAGTCAAATTTTACAAAGGCAAAAACTTGTTTGAGTTGATTAATTGTAAAGAGGGTTTCGAGACGAAACTCTAGGCACTTGAATCGGCTGATTCCGATAAACGAGCAAAAAGTTATACTAGAACGAAAATCGGATCAGAAATCGTGATCAGAAATAATCGCGGAAAAATCCAAGAAAAAGAAAAACGGACGAACAGGCTAACGAATGAACGTTCTTTAACTGAAACTAAACGACGAAAATCGTTCATCAAAATGAACGAACGAGCGAACGCTCGCTAAATACTTAAACCGAAAAAAAACCGATCTGGAAAAACGAAAACCTAGGGTTTTTAAAAAAAACGGATCGGTTTTCTTTAGAAAACTGGGCGACGGGCGGCTACCTCGACTCGGCTCCGGCGAGGTCCGCAGGTCCGCGGGGGCGTGGGGTGGCGGGCGGCGGCGCTTGGCGGCGCGAAGCGGCTGCGGCGACGGTGGATCATGCGGCGGCGGGCGGTCGGCTTGGGGCTCGGGGCCCCTGGATCGGCCTTTTAAAGGGAGGGAGAGGCGGCGGCAACGACTTGCGAGAGGGGGCGAGGAGGCGGCAGGGAGGCGGAGTCCTCCCGGGCTCGGGCGGCGGCAGCGATCGGACTCCGGTCCCGATCCGGAGCGGGAGACGGCGGCGCGAGCGGGCCGGCCTGGCTGGCCTTCGCCTAGTTTCAAAAGGGGCGTTTTTAATTGATTTCATGAAACAAGAAAAATTCAAGAAAATTAAAATAAAATTCTAAAAATGCCAAAATAAATTTTCACCACCTAAACAAAATACTTAGAAGAGGTGAACATTTCCTTGGCCTTAAAATGCAGTTTTGAAAACATGCAATTTTTCCCAAATTCAAATAAAATAGCGATAAACTCCAAATAAAAATCGTATTTGATTTTTTTATTAAACCTTCAATATTTCTTTATTTTGGGAAAGTCATTTTATTCCCTCTCTCATATTTTTATAATAGAAATAATTGATGGTAAAATAAATAAAATCAAATGATCCTATTTTCAGAATTTGAGAAAACTCAAATATGAAAAAAACGAAATCTCCAACTCTCTCCGTGGGTCCTCGAGTTGCGTGAAATTTCTAGGATCAAGCCAAAGTGCAATAAAATATGATATGAAAATGATGATCTATGTATAACATTCCAAATTGAAAATTTGGGATGTTACAGCCTCCCTCCCCCCCCCCCCACCAGACACCGATAGTCGAGCGCTGTAGGTAGGTATCCATGCCACAGAGACAAACCACACTTGTCCCCTCTCTCGTTCTAGTAGGCAAGCCACTCTATCTTTGACGTGGGCACACACAAATTGATGGCACTTTTTATCGATCATACACAAGACACACACACACACACACATCATCCTCTCTTCGATTCTATGGACACCTCAAGTCGATGATACCTCCACTCTCTTCTCGTGGATCGCCTCTATATATATGATATATCCAGACTCTATTTCACACACATTGAATATGTTACATTTTTGATCGACCCCCCTAAAAAACTCTCACGAACCCACACACTATATCTCTATGTTTGTATCTCTCTCACAAAACCCCACGAGGTGGTGTACGATACAAGAAGAGAATAGGTGCACCGTGAACGCACTCAAGCTTCGTGGCCCAGCCACACCCGCTGGTACACGGTGGAGCTCATTTCTGTATTTAAATGGCAGCCCACATGCTAATTTGAATGCGTAGCGGTTGTTTACCACGAGGTCGTGTACCACGGTGCACGAAACAAAGTTCGACTTGATGCGCTACGCTATTTTTAAATACGCTTATATCGCCAATGGCACATACACAGAATATAAACCGATTTTTATGGAGAAAAAGGTAGTCCGCTCCACTATATACAATGGAGCCTCCCTGCCTGGTTTGTCTCTCTTCAGAGTATCTTACACAAGGCTGCGGTGGCCTCTCTCTCTCTCACCGTTGGTCACTGATCCGGACGCATCCTGTCCGCCGGCGGAAAGGGAGGACGTGCATCGTTTCTCCGTTCGACGGCGCCGAGGCAGCACGTCCCGATCAGCGGTACACGTCGTTCTCTCTGACCAAGCTACGGCGCGGTAGGGCCTACGCCACCTGCTCGCTGCCGCAGTATGGGCAGATTCCGCTTGCCGCCGCTCACCTAGTTACATACCGACGACCTCCAGGTATCCCCTCCAGCCTTGCTCCACTGCCCGTCTTCCCACGTCGCTGCATGTGGATCTTCCATAGTTCTTTGCACAAAACATAGCTCGTCCGGCGTACTCTCCATATTGCAATCTCGTCCTCACACCGTTTTAGACAAACACAACCATGTTGTTATCTTCCCTTAGGACAAGGAATATGCTTCTTTTTTGTCGTCGCAGCTGTCATCAACAATATTTGTCTTTTTAGAAATTTCAAATGGGCATATTTTAGAGTGTAGATTCACTCATTTTGCTTTGTATGTGTACTCCCTCCTTTCCTAAATATTTGTCTTTCTAGAGATTTCAACAAGTGACTACATACGAAGCAAAATGAGTGAATCTACACTCTAAAATATGTCTATATACATCTGTATGTAGTAGTCCATTTGAATCTCTAAAAGGACAAATATTTGAGTACTCACTCATTGAAATCTCTAGAAAGACAAATACTCCAGAGTATATTTAAGAACCAAGGGGGTAGTGCACAGCCGCATGGGAGACTCAAACCGGTCGTTGCGCCGCATTAATGGTGAGTAATGAGCAGTCAAATCATAAGCCCCACCTTTCCCACAGTAAGTTGCTCGGAAGAAGCAACCATCAATACGCTTCTTCTTTGAATCCGCCATACTACTCCATCCGTCACTGCTTATAGAGCGCTTGTAAAAAAGAGAAAATCTCGGGACCAAGGCGACTAGCGGTCGGCCTGAAAAATAGCAGGTAGTTATAGCACGGCATCTATTACTAGAGGAAATAATGCAGACACACATGCATGCAGGCTTCCACCCCGGTAGACACATGCATGCACGCATCCACTCAGTAGTACTACATCGAGAGAAAATTGCGTTACCACGCCCTAATTAATTGAGCATTAAACCAAACGCGCCTAAAGTCTCTTCCGTGGTGGAAATGCATTGAGAGAAATGCATCATAATGAAGCGTGCCCTCAGAACTCGTGATGAGGGAGGAGTATTATGAAGGTGCAAAACCAAGCACGCCAGATGGCTACCGGTCAACGCACCTCGCCTTGGCATATCACCGACATGTGGGACCGGAGTGTGAGCAAACCGATCTCAATTGACGGCAAATGGCTAACCCGCTGCTCCTTGAGAGAGACAAGGAGCGAGAACACACAGATGGGCTCGCACGGAAGCCAAGATATATTCGAGCATGGTTGATCGATATCATCATTACATGTTGGGCTGCCGTTTTCCGCCCTTTTCCGGAATAAATGTGTACTTTATCAAAGATTAAGAAAAATAAGAGTACAGAGGCTCCACCATGCGGTTCTAGTTGTAGTACTAATCGTACTACTAAACCTTGCACTTGGCTCTTCGCCTCTTCGTGAAGTCGAACAATGATGGTACTCCGCATGTTCGGTACTATAGTGTATGCCTCTAGCAATCTGACACCAAATGAACTGATTCATGTCCACCGCCTGGGCGAGGTACGTTGCACTAGTCAAAAGGCGTAGGCGAGCTTCACCATGTCCTGCAAGCTTCTCTTCGTTCTGCGAGTTGACGGGACACACCAACAAGTAGTGCTAGTCCATACTCCCTCCTTTCCGGTTAATATGGCTTAATCTTTTTTTGGGGTAAATGAGAGAGCTTTATTCATATATAAGCATTCTTAGGACGATCAGCCAAGACACTGGTCACTAGGAAGCGAGGTACCCCGCAAAAAAAGTAGGAAGCGAGGTGTTTCATCAAGCCAGCTCGGCCACATTCAAAGTGCAGCAAGCACGGTTCAGACAAAGATGCGCCGCAAGGTTTGCTGGACCGATTTACATGCTGAATAACAAAAAGAGAGGAAATATTACCGAGCGCCCTATTTGTAACAGGATATGAGCCAGAATTAAGCGAGAATTGTATGCGAGTGTTCCATGCAATCAACTTCCATTATCACATGCGAGAACCCTCTCGAGAGAACCAAATGTGTTGAAGATTGCTTTATCACATTTTAAAATATAATAAGAGTGCAGACGCCCTCCATCCGGGTTCCTAGTACTAGTAAACTTTGCGCTTGGTTGTTCGCCTCTTCGGGAAGTGCAACAATAATAGTACTAGTATAGTGTATGCTTCTGGAAATCTGACACCAAATCAACCGTTGCACGCCCACCGCCTCGAGCGAAGGACAACTTGTATTAGTCAAAGTTTCTCCTGGTCCTCATGAGCCACCGCAAAGCTTCTCCTGCCCAAAGAAGCTTCTCCTCGTTCGGCAAGTTGACGGGACACAGCAAAGTAATGCTAGTCCATACTGCCTCCTCTCTGGTTAATATGGATTAATTTCAAGCGAGATAAATACACTGTCTGTCACTATATATTTGTAAAAATACGGTTAGTGGACTTCATAATACGCTCATTGCGCTCAATATATACATTTTCCGGTGTTTATATGGTCACTAGCTCACCCTGGCTGAGTATGTGTGTGCATGCACGTGAAGGTTGAGCACTTGAGCATGACCATGTGTGTTCTGGCTGTGTGCTCGACATGCATGCATTAGGGCGCCGCACGCTTTTTGCGCCCATGTGTACGTGGATCTGCATACACGTAGGGGGAGTGGAGTACGTAGGGGCCACTAAATGAGCAATCAAATCACACAAGAAGTTAGTCAAGAAGAAACCATCATTTCACTCTTCAATGACACGCACGCAATATAAAATGGTTGATATGGAGAGAAAAGAAAACCACTATATATACACTAGCAGGAGCCTAAGCTACAAGCCCGCTTGCTTGGGTTTCTCTTCACAAGCATCGGACGACGGTGGCCACACACGCCGGTCACATATCCGCCCGATCCCGCAGCGGGGAAGGGAACAATGTTCTCAGAGACGCGGTCGACATCGGCGAGGGAGAAAATCCACAATGGTAAAGGGCCCCAATCGGGGTCACCGCGGTATGGGCCGATGTCATCCCAACCGCCCTTCTAGCTACAGCCCGACGCTCGCTTCAAAATATTAGTGCATGTCAACAAAATTATACTAGTATCGTTGTTCCGCTTTGAAAAAAAGCATATAAGCTGTTACTTACCCAAAGGATCTTTATATCCAATGCATACAAAATATCCATTCGATCGTTCAAATTACTTTCATCGCTGATCCGATGTCGAGGTAATTGCTGCATCGCTACCAAAACCCACCATCTCTTAAGCTAAAGTAGACCGAGCTAATTCCTATATTAGCATATTACTAAGATAAATGTAAGGCAATCAGAGAATCATTTTGGACGGAGCTTGTCAATCTGAATGTGGAGGGACACCAGCTTAGCCCCGCCAGCAGCTTGGGTGGAACTGAAGAAGGTCACCTGCACGGCGACGCCGCCGATCCCTACTACTTGTCACCTCCATTTCCACCTTGACGGCGTTGGTCCCGCTTTTGGGCTCTCTGGCGGCCGCTTGCCCACAGCTTGGCCAATGAGTGCGGCAGGGGATGCCCCGCCCGATGCGCATTTAATCGACACGGTGATAGGCGCGCCGATGTCGAGCACGCCACCGACCAAGAAAAATGCGCGCCGCCCTCCTCCACGAAGAGCAAGAGCCGTGGTTCGGCAAAGGGCACTTGCACCGGAGCGCTTTGTCAGATCGGATCCTCGTGCACGGCATGGGATGCACGGTGCTGATGTGGTGGGAGAGCCACGGCGGCAGGCCTTCGTAGCCATAGACGGGCACGGGGCATTTGTAGGGCGCGAGCGGACACATGCTCTGGTAATCGGCGAGCTTGTGGTAAGTGACGTAGAGCCCACAGCCTTCGTGTGCACCCCAACCACACCAAGGAGAGGACAGCGTCCACCGCCGTGTTCCGCACGTCAAAGCCACAACCGCGCTCGCACTTCTGGCACTGCCGCTGGTTCCCTGGGCGCTCGACGCGGCAGTCCGCGCAAGCTAGGTGCCCTCCCTTGCACTGCACAAATCAATCAAACAACAAATCAATCAAGAAACCTGCACCTTGCTCGATCAGCTAAACGGACGAGGTTTGTTCGAACCTCATACACTAGAGGTTTCAAGGGGCGGAGGCACAAGGGGTAGTGGAGCAAGGTGAGGTCCATCGAGACCATAGAGAGCTCCATCTCGGGTCCTGTTCCGTCTGCATGATCTCGCCCTCCTCGTGCACAACCATCTCTTGCTTTATTAGGGCCGGGGCATTACAAAGCTTTACCGTCACATATTCATACTACTTCAAGGTGCATTAAATCAACACATGCAAGTATCAAAAGGAGAGTCACGGCATGCATTCATGCGTTGTAATTAATGCATCGGTAAACACAAATTATTGAAATATATCGAGTGCAGTGCTTTGATGTGTCGCATCAACTCGTACATGACCGAGAAGTTTGATTACTACAACGCAATATCATCTTATCAAGACTCGCTTTTGGCTGCATGACAGTGGGCCACCGACCTGCTGGGCCCACCTGTCATGGACGCAAAGGCAGGAGAAGTAAGTCAATGAAGCTGCGCCCTCCCTCGCCCATGAGCGTGGTGGTCAAGCGGACTAGGAGACGCTGCTCGCTACACGCCTCCTCCCGCACGCGTGGACATGCAGCAGCTCAATCGGTGTTAGATGGATGAGCATATTGTAGTATTCTCCACCGAGTAGTACTCCATCATTTTGTTCGACTTCAAGAGGCGAAGAGCCAAGCGCAGCCCGGATGCTCGTGTGGCGTTTCATGTAGAGTAGTCTAGGATAGCGGTACCGTGCATGTAAGCTTAAAATCATTGGGGTCGGCTCCATGCTATATATTTTTTGATTAAATTATCTTCTGCCCTACCTATCATCCCGGTGATTCTAGTTTGCACGCCATCTGGTCAAGACAAGAATATATATTTTAATTTGTGGTGGGGTAAATGTTAGAGGTTGCAGAAATGGAGTATTGTACATCATGGGTCTTTCACCAAGTTTAGAGGCAACCATGTGGGGCCAAGCATATGATGTGTCGCAATAACTCGCATAACGAGGAGAAGCTTGATTTTACTACTACATGCCTTCTCCCTCGCCCATACGCGCGGTGGCTCGCAAACGAGGACAGGCTTTTTCTCATAGTACTACAACAAGCTATCCCTCCGCCATGTGGACGGACATGCAGCAGAAGGATTCGACATCAGAGAAGCAGAGTAGTAACATCATTGTTCTTCTTCTCGAATAGGCGAAGAGCCAAGTGCAACCTTAACGTGGCGCTATGTAACCTTGAGCACACATATAGCTGTGCTCTTGCATGAGACAAAATTTCTATGTGACCCCACTATTGTAGTAAGTACTTGCTAGTATAGCCCTGTAAACCAGAAAGGAGTATTTGCGTTTCTAGAGATTTCAACAAGTGACTAGACTACACCGACACGAAGTACATATGGAGCAAAATGAGTGAATCTACACCGTAAATAAATACGTACTAGTTCTCTCATTTTCCTCTCGGCTTTGGTCGCGGTGCACTATATTGAGTATACTAGTACTATCATCTTGAAATTTACAAAGTCACCATAGGCACCTCGTCGTCGATGGGAACGTCTCCTGACACGCGATAGACGCGAGCTACAGTCGCCTCCATAGGTGCTTGAATGCCAACGAGGGAGAGGGTAGCGGTTCCCGAGACGTTGTACGGTCAATGATGCATCCTCAAATTACTCTACATGCACAGGGAATTAATTGGAGAAGAAGAATAGAGCCAGCACGATGTGAATGCAACAGAGTTTGGATTCTCGTATAAAGGCGCCCACCACTCCAATCCATCTACTCCTTAGTCTCTGCGCAACACTGCTCACTCCAATCCAAGACCAAGTGACTAGAAGCCGGCACCTATGGAGGCGGCGGACGCGAGCGGAAGTCGGTTGTGCCAAATCATCCAAGGCGCCGCTGCGCCCCCGCGACTGCAGCAAGAGTTTCCAGACGACGCCATGCGATCACGCGCGTCAGAGTCCTCGATGATGCCGGCCGCCTCGTGATGGATGACATGATGGTCAACTCCATCCGCAAGTTCGCCATTGCCAAGAAGCGCCATGGACGACCTTGCCAGATCGCTCCAGCCAGCGCCCAGTGCTCCTCATTGCCTCCACCTCATCGGCCTCCATGGCGACGAACTCTTTCAAGCCATGGTGGCCTCTGCAGCTGCCGGAGGTCATGATGAAGAATGTGCACTCGAGGTCAGACTGCGTCGCGCAGCAGCCGCCATGCAAGAAACCGTCGACCTGCACATCCACGCTCACGAGGAAATCGCTCACGAGGGCACTACAAGGCCAGCGAGACAGAAAGACGCTGGCCTTCTTCCAGCGGGCTGGAATCTTTGGACGCCATTGTTCAAGCACGCCGACCGCCATGAAAGCCGCCGCTACTTAGTCGCTGCTCGATGCATCTCTTCTTCTTGCCTCCTGAACCAGCACTACATCGCCTCATGGCCTTAATGTTTTATTAGTATAGGAGTATATGGCATTTTTATTCCAGTAGTAACGTTTTCACTGTGAGGTGGGGCCGCAGTTGAGCAAACCGACCATCGCCTAATCCCCACACCGCCCACCGGGCGTCGGCTGAGTTTATAATTACTAGAAGAGATAAAGGAGGGAGAAGAGCTAGTTGTAGCACAGACGCTGTTGTCAGATGGGACTCGCGTTGATAGAATAGGAGTACTGAGCACTCGTACCTCTTTTTTTAGGGAAAAAGCAATCGTATGTCTAGTACTACCACTAATTGGGTGCATGCGACCTATACCTGTCATCACTTTAGGTCTCCTTTTCAAACCGCAGCTACGCTTCACCGTACATATTTTTTCACGCATTTATCCTCCTATATGTACTCCTAGGCTATTTCCACGTGCACCCTTTCGCCGACATGTGGGACATAGAGCATCTGGGTCGTAGTGCATGCACGACTCTGAGCATATGCCGGGGTACTTTACATTTCAGACCTCACGAATTACATGCAAACCCCCCGCAGAAGAATAAATAAATAAATGAATTACTACATGAAACCAGATTGTTTTCATAGAAATCGGAGCACGTTCATTAAATTTTGGACATAATACGTTTATAAAAAATGACCGAACCAGGGTTGGAGTGAGCAGTGTTGGATTGAGAAAGAGGTCTATGGATGGCAGGGTTAGATTGACAATAAATGTTCTTTCTCAATCACTGTGCAACACTGCTCACTCCAATCCAAGACCAAGTGACCAGAAGCCAGAAGCACCTATGGAGGCGATGGTCGTGAGCGGCAATGGTCAGGCCAAATCATCCAAGGCGCCGCTCATGCCCCAAGATCACAAGAAGATTTCCAGACGGTGTCATGCGATCACGGCGTCGAGCTCTCGCCGACGCCGGGCTTCGCTTTCGCATGGATCTACATGATGGTCAACTCCATCCGCAAGTTCGCCACAAGAAGCGTGTAGCGAAGATCCTACTAGTCCTGCCAGCCACCACGCCATGTGCGAGGGAGGGGCGCTAGTAATCAAACTTCTCGGTCTTGTACGAGTTGACGTGACACATCAAAGCATCAGACTGATATAAATCTTTTACACATTTCAATGGACTACTACATACGGGTGTATGTAGACATATATTTCTTCGTATGTAGTCACTTGTTGCAATCTCTAAAAAGACTTACATTTGGAAACAGAGGGAGTACACAACGCATGCATGCATGCCATGACCTCCCTTTTGATACTTGCATGTGTTGATTTGATGCACCTTGCCAAATTTTGACTATAAATTTAACTAACCAAATTTTCACTCATGTCACAAAAAATTACGGGGATGTTTGGATTGTGACTATGTTTGTCTTATGTTGCCACATTATTTTTCCCACACTTGCCACACTTGCCTAACTTGAGTTGCTCAAATTGTTAGACACACTTTGGCTTGCCTAAGGGAATCTTGCCACACTTTTTGTGTCTATGACATGTGGGGTTCACTTCTAATAAAAAAATTATTGTCTTAGGTGTGGCGAATAAAAAAAGACTGATATTTAGGAACGAGAGGAGTAGAAAATATAAATAATAATGCATGTTGGGGCAACCCACGTTTCCGATAATTTTAGTCGTGGGCTTGTTCACAATTTTTATAAGGGGGTGGTTGTTCATTTAATGGAGGGACTTGTACCAGACTTGAACGATACAAAGTGTGACCTGGCACACCGTAACACCACTTGGAACAATCGGGTAGCTATCTCAAAAAACAGTCAACAACTAAAAAAAGGGTGACATGGCACGTGCTCCCTCCGTTTCTTTTTAGTCCGCATATAAGGTTTGGTCAAAGTCAAGCTTTGTAGAGTTTGACTAACTTTATATTACAAAATATAAACATTCACAATATGAAATCAATATTATCAGATGCACCATGAAACGTATTTTCATACTATATAGTTTTAGTATTGTAGATGTTTATATTTTTTTATATAAATTTGGTCAAACTTTGTGTAGTTTGACTTTGACCAAATCTTATGTGCGGAGTAAAAAGAAACGGAGGGAGTAGTACACAATTTTAAAAGATTGTTTTGATGGAGTGAAAAAGGAAAACTACCCCACTACGTATATACAGGCCGGAGCCTCCGCGCTTGCTTGCTAGGGTTGCTCTATTCACACACTCTCGTCCTCTCCAGATCTAAACAAGCTAGGGGTGGTAACACTATCTTTCTCCCTTCAAAAAACACTGTCTTTCTATCCTCACCGCTAGTTACAGATCCGGACGTATCCCCCTCCGCCAGTGAAAGGGAGGAGGGGCAGCGTTTATACCATCGTTGAAAGCGAGGGAGGAGACCCACTGCCGGTCGCACCGTTATCTCTGGCCGAGCGCCGGCGCGAGAGGTCCTCTGATCCCTTCGTCGTTGCCCTAGTAAGGGCGGATCCGGCCTCCCGCCGCCCACCTATCCACATCCCGACGACTTCAGGTATCTCTTCCTTCGAAACCGCCTTAGCTCTACTTCCCACTGCTCGCACGTCATTGCATGTGCATCATTTTCACCTCTCAGCCCTCTCGATCGGATGGTCCAACGTTACCTATTTTTTCTTCTATTGTTAGAGGTAAAGCTACTTCATGGAGTCGAATCTTGTACTTGGTTCAAACAAGAAATAATGTGGGGGTGGGGGAATTTAGTATGTAGTACACGGACTTGGTACAAACAGAAGGAAAGGGGTGAGTAGTACAGACCGGTCATCCAACCGGTCTCTTGGTCGAAAAGGAAATATAGGGTAACGCTGTACACAAAGGGTATGAACAGACTAGATTTGCTATCCACACATAGGAGTAGGTGGCTAGAGGAAAAAATGGGACCAACCCAGATATGTTTCTTGGATGTTTGTTTCTCGGGCAACAAACTATGAATCACCACTTTATGCCCCTGCTTAGGTACATGGTGCCGGATCTGCTGTGCACCCACCGACCCATGCCCTTATACCAAATATTTAGCTGTTCTTAATCTAATGCCCCTGGTAAAAATAAAGCCATGCCACTGTTATAAGCCATGACAAGTTTAGCCAAATGTTTTTGCCTGTAATTGTTTGAGACTCTGTCTGTTTCCTCTGTAGCTTTTTGTGCAAACAGGGATATCCATTTCACCTGGTTGTTGTTGTGACCTTTTGGTGCACTGCACAAAACTCTTCTTAAAAGAAGTGACTTTTTTGTTGTTTAACTAGAATGTCAGAATGGAAAAGTTGGTTCATTTCGGTGGAACTGCACAAAGGGAGATCTGTGTTCCAATCCTCATCATCCATATTGGCACCATAACCTTCCTTTAGGTCAGAATGATATTTAATGCATGTGTTCATCTCTACTTTATGCATCGCCATGAGAAAATAATGCTATTTTTTACTAGTACACTTGTACTCCCTCACTGACAAAACCAATTCTAAAATAGAAGGCCAATCATGTACTTGGTTTCACCAACTGGTGAGGAGACTGAGAAATAGAGCATGAAGAGGAAGAAGAAGAAGAGTAAACAGTGCCAAGGCGATCTTGTTGAAGCCAGAGGCCTCAGTCGAGGCCATTCAAGGGCTCCGGCAACGACTACCTTACATGTGAGACGATCCTCCTGGGAGCCCTTCCACTTTTGTTGTCTCACTTAATTAATTAGGAGTACTTAAGTACCACTAATTTATTGCTGCCTAATTTTCCTGCCGGAGTTAAACAAATCTTTAGTAGCACCCTATGTTGAATCATGTACGTGTGTATGTTTGTCTATGAGGTGAATCATGTGGTGGAGCAGGGAGGGAATGCTAACTTTACCCATTAAGATAATGAGGGTGCTTCTATTTGTTAGTGTATGTTTCATCAACTAGTCCCACTATCACAGTAATCTCACTCTCTCAATATATGTGCCAACAGGGATGCTCGATTTTGGTGGAACTGCACTAAAATTTTGGGTGCTTCATTGCCTCGACAGCTTCCTTCCTTTCCTATTAGTCGCTAAGCTCGGCTTGCATTCTTCCTTTGCTGTCAGTCACTTGGCTTATCTCGGCTTCCAGTCAAAGGAAATAGTAATTGATATGCTACCTCACACAGGTTGGTACTGGTCTTTATCCTTATTATTGTGCTTGTCATATGTATTGGTAATTTGGTATTGTGCTACTGCTTGCCGATTTCATAAAGGAGTAACTTGGAGCCCGAACTCGCAGCAAATCATTACATCGGGTGATTTCAGAGAACTGCACAAAAGATCGATGGACATGTACTTATGCTGCTGCTATGTACTCCAAAGTTCACTCGCATAAGCATCGATGTTGACAAGAAGAAGTGTCGATATTCTTTCGAGTATCAACCGCGCCAACCAATTGTCAAACTCCAAGTATTAGGAGTGTGAACGCTAAAATATTGCTTGGCGATAGCCCGTAAAAACGCGTCCAATCTTTTGGTCCCAACTTGTGCCTTTTGGTTATCTCGCACATATGATAGCTTAACTGTATGGCATGGAGTCTAAATATTCTAGACAAGTTGGTTGACGCCAGATATTCATCCGGCACTTAATCGCCTACACGCCAGAATGCTCCATTTCAGCTTGAACTGCACAAAAATTTGGGTGGTTCATTTTCTCACCGCCTCCTTTCTCGCTCTGCAATGTAGACTTTTGGCGAGATACAGACCAAGATGAGCCAAGAACTAGTTGGATGAAAGTAGTGGCTGTTGCTCAAACCTCCCTCGCACGAGGCCACTATTTGAGGATAAACCTACAAGCAAAGTTCAGATTGTCTCATGTCTGCCTCTTATGTACTCAAAAGTTTACTCGTACAAGCATTAATTTTAGCAAGAAGTACCTCCGACTGAACACCATTTACCAGTCTATACCCTAGGTAATTAAAGTACGGCCATGCATCATATTGGCTGTGATCTCAATCATTTGGATGCATAAACATACTGAACATGTGTATATCTGAATCTTTTTGTGAATTATCTATGAATATTGTTGTGTGATCTATCAATCATTTGGATCCATAGACATGTTGAACTTGTGTATATATGAATCTTTTGAGTTGTTGATAGTGAATGTTGGCTATGAATATGAACGTGTCCTGTGAACCTGAGTTTGATACGAATGTTTACCTTTTCTGTTGTGCTTGTGTGTGAACTTGTTAGTATGCCTACTGTGGGGTATGTGACGTGTGGGTGTCAACGGCACACCTTCTTCCCGAGAAGAATTGCACCTGCTTTGTTAGGGTAGCAACAGCGCATCAGCTCTTTTTATTCTTTTTGCTCTGTCTTGCCCCCTCCCCCGCTCAACCCCTGCTGTAATAATTTTCGGCCTCAAAACAAACATAGTACTGCGTTGTTTTTGGGGCTTGATGAAAAATCGAGTGCTGGTTTCTGTAGGTTGGCCCGCCCAGCAAATGGGCTGCTGGTCCACCACGGGCTAGGAGGCTAAAAATACAAGTTGTGTGGTGTAGAGGCAAGTAAAGAAACACCATCGAGAGCCATCCACTGAACAAGAAAAAATCTCTCCTGATGTGCTTCTTCAATGTGTCATTGCCCCTCTATAATCCAGTTAAACTCGGGATCCGTATCATTTTTTCCAGAGGGCTAACAAGTATCAGCTAGGCCTAGGTTTTGTATTTTAACATGCGAGCCCACTACATATGGGTGACAAGTGGTTTCAACTTATTTTTGAGGTCCATACCGCCTATGGGCTTTTTCAAAAGATCGGCAGCCCAATGTAATTTTTTAACCACATTATATATATTTATATTATTACTATTATCGATATTTTATAGAGACTTATATATACATTATGAAAACATCCCACGTGTTATTAACTTATAAAAGTAAATGTTTAATGAAGTTGGCAAGGAAAATCCTGGTTGTTTTTGACTCACGTGCAAGGAAAATCCTTGTGATTATGCATAAAAGCTTGCGAAGATATTAAGACCAATGTAATAATAACGCGCTCATTTTTATTTTCAGCAATAACTCGCTAATTTGTTAATTATGTATATAAAAAATGTGCATCTCCGGTTTATTTTTTTAGATTAATTGCTCCTTCTAACATAACATTATGTATATAACGAGCCCAGCTAATTCGTGTATTTGAAGGAAGTGCAAATGGGCTGGGATTTCTTAGATAATATAAATGGGCCGAATTGATGCAAAATTATTTGTTCACCCAGCCCAGCAAATGGACTGTACATTCTAGAAAACATGGGTTAAATATATGCCACATTTTTGCAGGCTGACATGTTGGCCAATAGGTCGTAGCCTATGCAGGGCGTTGTCAACGTGGTCGGCATGCACCTTCAATCTCTCGTCTTCTTCCTCCAGCCTCGTCGGGACCGCCTGGTCCGGCCTCCGGCGGCTAGCGGCTCTAGTTAGCACGCATTGCTGCGAAGCGCTACCCCACCGCTGGCCAGGCTATCCCTCCACCCCTCCACACCTCCTGTTATTCTCCACCGACTGCAGCCCCACGCCGCACCAGAACCAGTTATAATCCTTATCCTCAACTCAATCTGCGACTCCACTGCCGCGTCTTCCCATCTCCGAGTCGTTCCCATCCGAGGCCTCGCCGTCGTCCACCGCCTCGCTGCGCTCCGTGCGGCGTGGTCAACAAACGAGAGTCATCGGAAGAGGACTGTACGTGGAGAGCCTGACGGCTAGGACCCACGAGGTCCATAGTCGCACACAAGGAAAGTTCCTCCTTATTAAGCTGAAAAAAATGTTTCCTCCACCTAACAGCTGGGACCCACTAGCTGTATCTTCGCACGGAAGGAAGTGCCTCCTTGTTATGCGAAAAAAATTATTCCTCCCATTGACACCGGGACCCGCCGACGGTGGCTGACTTGTGGGCCTACTAAGCGGACGTGTACGTAGGGCTTTGTCAACATAATCAACAAATGATTCTAGCAGCTAGACCGTTGGATGTTAATCCAACAGCCGTGCTCCTTCTTCAACCTCTGTTCTTGCTCCTGTCTCCCGTGGGAGGCACCGCTGCCGTGATGCGCGCACCAACCAGCCAAGTTTCCCTCCTTCCATCTGCGGACTCCACCGCCTCGCCTTCCCCATCTCCGGTCGTTCGATCCGGGGCCTTGCCGTCGTCCATCAGCCTTTGGTGCGCTTGGCACGGTATGGTCAACGTGGTCAACAACCGAGAGTCATCGTAACATGACAGTACGTGAGAGGCTGACAGTGGGGACGCACCACGCCCATGGACGCATGCATGCAACGGAACACGGCGTTGTTAACGTGGTCAAGGAACGACTTCCATCGGAAGTGTACTGTACGTGGAGAGGCTTACAGCTGGGTCCACAGCCGCAGCAAAGAAGTGCCTCCTTATTACGTGGAAAATAATGATTCCTCCTCCTAACAGAAGGGACCCACCGGACGGGCCACCGTATTTTGCAAAAAAAACGTTTACCCCCTGACTGCTGGTGAGGGAGTCCTGGATTAAGGGGTACCCGGATAGCTGGACTGTATACAACGTCCGGACTATTGAAGCGTGAAGATGCAAGACTCAAGACTTCGACCCGTGTCCGGATAGGACCTTCCTTGTCGTGGAAGGCAAGCTTGGCGATCCGGATATTGTATTTCCTTCCTTGTAACCGACTCCATGTAAACCCTAGCCCTCTCCGGTGTCTATATAAACCGGAGAGGTTGGTCCTTAGAAGGCTGATCACAATTACAATCATACCATCATAGGCTAGCTTCTAGGGTTTAGCCTCTACGATCTCGTGGTAGATCTACTCTTGTACTACCCAGATCTTCAATATTAATCAAGTAGGAAGTAGGGTTTTACCTCCATCGAGAGGGCCCGAACCTAGGTAAACATCTGCGTCCCTTGCTTCCTCTTACCATCAACCTAGACCCCCTACCCGAGATCCGCCGGTTTTGACACCGACATTGGTGCTTTCATTGAGAGTTCCTCTGTGTCGTCGCTGCAAGGCTCGATGGCTCGTCTCGTTGTCAGGGACAACATTACATGGGGTAGCTCGGCTGTTGGCCAAACTCTCCGACTAGGCGGCTTCACCATGGTCATTTCCATCGGTCGTCGACCGATGATGGCCTCTCGGGTCATCACGCATAAACTTCACATCAATTCGGAAATCGCTGAACAGATGGATCTGATAGAGCTCTCTTCTCTTAATGAGCTCTTGGATCGCATTGCCGCTTTGGGAGTCGCAACGGACTATGCCTGGATCGGGCTTAAACCCGACCAAAGGGACATTAAATCCCCGCCGGCCACCCATGAGATAGCGGTATCGGAGGAACCACACAAGGAGTATCCCTCTATTTTGAGGTCGAATTATGTCTGGATCACCGAGCTCCCGGAGCCAGACACCCGCCCGGGGGATGATATGACCCGGGTCCCGGACTTAGAAATGGGCACGGGGCTGGAAAAATTGGGTAGCGTCCCGAATCCCGAGCTGTTGAACTCGAAAGCTTCCATGCCCCGGGGTGCTAGATCGGATCAGAATCCAGATTCAGCTATAACCACCCACGCGGACTTAAATCGCTCTCCCATATCGTGCAAGAGCCCCTGTGAGACAAAGACATCATTATCGGGCCAAATTCTCCTTGCGCTAAACAAGGTTGAGGACTGCCACGAGGAGGACGTAGTCTCGCTCTTCTGCAAAAACTGCACGGACAAAGGAATCCTTAATGCTATAAGTCGTCGTGACATAGTACGCTTTGCGGACTTAGCAATCATAGTACAGAAGTACTGTGCGATGGAAAGCGTCTGGAAAACTCAAACTGAATTTTGGGACAATCCGGATTTCACCAAAACCTTTGTCCAAACTAAACGGGTGAACTCTCGTACGTCGTCCGATCCAATCCCCAAGAAACCAAAGCCCACCCCAGGGCGGGGAACCGTATCGAAAAAATGGCTCAATGGGCCATGTAAACTCCATAGCACTCCGGATACAGCACCAACTCATAGCTTTAGGGCATGTTGGATACTCCGGCAGGTTGCGAAAAGTGGCGAGGATCTTCTTACAGAACAACATCCTGCCAATGAGCACAATACGGTACTAACAGTCTTCGAGACTTTTGCCTCAAACAGTAGACGCAAGCGAGCTCATCGAAGCTCCGCGGAAATTTGCCATACGGCCAAAATGAACCCCTAGAACGACATCGCTATAACTTTCAACGCCAAAGGATTTAACCTAGATTTCGGATCGTCCGCACCACCGCCTGTTCTTAGCCCAATCATGGACGGCTTTCGCTCACTAAAGTGCTCATGGATGGCGGAAGCGGATTAAATCTTATCTATGAAGAGACACTCAAGAAGATGGAATTGATAAAGGCCGCATTGAACAAAGCGGCACAACCTTCGAGGGAATTATCCTCGTCGGGAAGCACGGTGTGCGGGAAAAATCACACTTGACGTGGTATTCGCACCCGGAGAATTATAGGTCCAAGAAATCACATTCCAAGTGGCCCTTTAGCAGCGGATACCATGCCCTTTAGGGCAGGACGCGCATAAGCTTTCAAGCTATACCCCATTATGGGTACATGAAGCTTAAAATGCCCGGCCCAATGGAATCATCACTCTGGCCCGATGATCCGGACGTCGCGCTTCGCACCAAAACAAAACCGCAGAACTAGCCCTAGAGGCATTATCTCGAGGCCCTAGCAGCGAAGAATTAACAACATCAAGGGTCAGCCAGGACGAGACGACGTGATACTCGACAAGCGACCCAAGTCCACCTCATTTAAACCCGCAGACGAGATAGTCAAATTCCAAGTCCATCCAACAGACCCCACGAAGACAGCTTCCGTCGGGACACAGCTGAGCCCTGCGATGGACGCCGCACTGCGAGACTTCTTACGTGAGAATTGGGACATCTTCGCCTGGCACCCATCGGACATGCCAGGCATCCCACGCAGATTGGCCGAACACAGCCTCAATATACTAAAAGGATACAAACCGGTCAAGCAAACTCTAAGACGGTTTTCAGAGCCCAAACGGCAGACCATGGGGGAAGAGCTAGCCAAACTACTCGAGGCCGGATTCATCAGAGATATCAAGCATCTGGATTGGCTGGCAAACCTGGTAATGGTACCAAAGAAGGACAAATCCTAGCGCCTATGTGTCAACTTTAAAGACCTCAACAAGGCTTGCCCCAAGGATCCCTTTCCCATCCCTCGCATCGATCAAATCATTGATGCCACAGCAGGACACAACTCGCTGTGTTTCCTTGACGCATACTCTGGATACAATCAAATAAAGATGGCAGAGTCTGACCAAGCTGCAACAGCCTTCATAATGCCATATGGCCCTTTCTGCTTCAACACTATGCCTTTCGGGCTTAAGAACGCTGGCGCAACCTACCAACGCATGATTCAAACATGCCTGGAAAAAGCAAATCGGCAAAACAGTGGAGGCATACATGGACGACGTGGTCATAAAAACAAGACACGTCGAAACCCAGATAGATGACTTGAGGCTTACATTCGACAATCTCCGGACATACGACATCAAGCTGAACCCGGAAAAATGCGCTTTTACGCCCCTTGGGGAAACTACTCGGCTTCATCGCTTCCAATAGAGGAATTGAAGCGAATCCGCAAAAATCGAGCTCACACGGTTGGCTATACCAACAGACCTCAAGCACATCCAAACTAGCCGGATGCGTGGCTGCTCTAAGCTGCTTTATCTCCGTGTTAGGAGAAAAGGCATTACCTCTTTACCGCTTCTTCGACGCACTAAACACTTCGTGTGATTTGGATACAGCGCGGCGGACTGGATGAAATAAAGACCTTATTGGCGGTAATCCAAAGATTAACAACGGCCGAATATCGATTTAACCTATGTCACAGTACATAGCTGCAACGCATCAAGTCAGAAGCGCAGTGCTCGCCGTTGAACGAGAGGTCGACGGATACAAATACCGCTCCTCCAAGCCGGTTTACTACGTTTCCATGGTCTTAACCCCATGCAAATCCCGATACCCACACTATCAACAAATAGTATACGCGGTGTTCATGGCATCCCGGAAGCTACGACACTACTTTTAAGAGTGTTCGATTACGGTGGCCTCCGAGGTACCACTAAATGACATAATAAATAACCGCGATGCTACGGGACGGATTGCCAAATGGGCCATTTAGCTCCTTCCATTTGACATAACGTACAAACCACGGCGGGCCATCAAGTCGCAAGTATTGGTTGACTTCGTCGCCGAATGGACAGAAGCCGAACTCCCTAAAGAGTACGACACATACTCAAACTGGATCATGCACTTCGACAGCTCTAAACTGCTGGCCGGATTGGGAGCAGGTGTAGTCCTGACGTCTCCCACCGGAGATACGGTCCAGTACGTCCTCCAAATATTATACACAGACTCCAACAATGCAGCCGAATATGAGGCTCTATTGCACGGTCTTCGGATGGCAGTCTCTATGGGAATTCAACGCCTAGAAGTGCGCGGGGATTCAAACCTCGCAATATCACAAATAAATGGAGATTTCGATGCCAAGGACCCAAAAATGGCGGCCTACCATAATGTCGTCCTCAAGATGTCAGCTCGGTTCGAGGGGCTCGAGTTCCACCATGTAGCCCGAGAAAACAATCAAGCGGCGGACGTCCTCGCTCACATCGGCGCTAAACGCGACCCTGTCCCACCTAACATATTCTTGGAACGGTTGTTCAAGCCATCCGTAGTATGGGAAGGTGAGTCCGGCAATACTAGCACGGATCCGAATACACCCCCAGATTCCGAACTATCAGTCATAGTCGAAGGTTCTACCAACGAAATAACGTCCTCGGCCCACGAAATCATGGCTGTAATCGCCCCGTGGGCCGAGCCTTTCTTGGCCTACCAAAATAGGCAGGAGCTCCCCGAAGACCAAAATGAAGCACGCTGCATCGTCCGGCGCTCTAAAGCTTACAAAGTCTATGAAGGGGAACTCTACAAGAAAAGCGCTACCGGAGTACTCCAAAGATGCATCTCCGAAGAGGAAGGGCGGCAGCTCCTGGCGGAAATCCATGCCGGACTGGGCAGGCACCACGCCACGACTTGAGCATTAGTCAGCAATGCCTTCCGTACAGGTTTCTACTGGCCGACGGCCCGAGCAGACGCACAGGACCTTGTCCAACATTGTGTTGGTTGCCAGCTCTTCCCCAATCAGAGTCATATGCCCCCTACCGCTCTCCAAACAATCCCCATAACTTGGCCCTTTGCGGTGTGGGGGCTGGATATGGTCGGACCCCTTAAAGGGGGAAGCCATAAGAAAAAATACTTATTGGTCATGGTGGACAAATTCACCAAATGGATAGAAGCTAAACCAGTTAAAACGGCCGAATCCGGACCAGTAATAGACTTCATATCCGGGGTCGTACACCGATACGGTGTCCCCCACAACATCATCACTGATAATGGCTCAAATTTCATAGCCGAGAAGTGAAAACTTGGTACGCAAAAATGGGCATTAAGCTTGATTACGCTTCCATCTACCATCCCCAAACAAACGGCCAGGTCGAGCGGGCAAATGGTCTCATCATGAGCGGCATCAAACCCAGACTAGTGCGATCCTTGACAGAGTCGGATACGCACTGGGTCGAGGAGCTCGACTCCGTACTCTGGGGGCTGCGGACCACGCCAAATCGCACCACCGGATATACACCATTTTTATGGTGTACGGCGCGGAAGCAGTACTACCCTGCGACATAAGACATGATTCGCCACGCTTACGCATGTACGAAGAGAAGGAAGCCGAGTTAGATCGGCAGGATAACTTGGATGCCTTGGAGGAGGAGCGTGACGTCGCAAAAGCACGCTACGCGTTTCGTCGACAGCGGGCTCGACGATATCAAAGCGCAGAAGTGCGGGCCAAAACTTACAATATTGGCGAAGCTCGTTCTACACCTACCGGAGAAGAAGAAGGACAAGCTCAAACCCAAGTGGAGGGTCCTTCATCATTGACAACGTTCTCATCGGAGGAGCGCATCGCCACGTAATGCATCCGATAATGCACTCAAGCCGAACCCATGGAACGCGCCGGACTCGGAGATTCTACGCTTAGCGCCCGAACTCGATGTTCGCCTCCTAACCCCTCCTTTTTAATTATGCTCCATTCCATTTCCTTTCTCGACCTTTTTCCTCTTCACACAAAGTATTCAATACAGTACGGACTCCCGGATCCTTCCGGCCGCACTATGTGTGTAACTAATACCTGGGGGCTTCCTATACGGAAGCTAAAAATAATTACTCACATGACTTTCTGCCCATCACATATGCATTATTTTTCCATATGTGCCTTTTCTTCACCATTATATGCATCGACATGACTTAATTGCCAAGCTGGGTTGCCTGGCTCTTGTGTTTATGCCCTACGTTCCCGTTAATTCGGCTAGGGCATAAGGGAAGCACCTCTGGCGATTGTTACTGCCAGTTCAGCCGGATGTGTACCTCAGACTGGGTGAAGCCGGAAGCTAGTTTCCTTAAGAGAATATTCGGTCGGTGAACAAAAGATGTGTTCGTTTATTATAACGTAAATCCCCAGAAGTCTTGTATCCTGCGCCATCGTTCGCAGTCCGGACATGTGCATTGTCGCATGCGCACCTGTGGATAGGAACCCCTAACGGAACTATTCTCCTGGAAGATGTTTCTTATTATCCATGTAATATAACATAACTAGTTGGGTACTTGTCTGCTCAAGCACTTATGACCCCTACGCTTGTTTCCAAGCATACCCGGTTTTGTATAACCGAGTGGGTATTCGACACACCGATTTGATAGGATCCGGGGCTGAAGCAAAAAGGTCCGCCATGACAAATGATTTTAATCTGGCTAGGGGCTAATTATGTCCATTAAATTACACAGTCACTTGGACTGGCTATATTCCTCCTCTATACCGTCCAACAGGCTATCTAGCTTACAATCCTGTTGAGAATACTTAGCGGCTAATGCTACCTGGTCATATACGAGACTCACGGGAATTTCTTGCCCATCGGGCCCCGCCGGTCGTACTTCGTCCATATGGTTCGGGTTCAGCTTGGTGTAGCACGTCTTCACCATAGCCCAGGCTTCTCTTGCGCCTTGCCGGCAAGCGGACACCTTCCACAGTCGGAAGCGCCGCCGTGCTCCTTGAAGCATATTCACAAGCTCCCCCATGCCATTCGGCAGCAAGCTTGATGGCCACAAAGCCTGAGCAACACCCTGCATCACTTGCCCAACTCGCTCGTGTAGTTGCGAAAGGTCTTGCAGTAAATCACTTGCAGATGAGGGCATCTCCTCCTCAGGGCGACCCGTTAACATTCCTGCAAGCAAAATTCTTTCAATATACTTCCTCCCCGAACTATACTACAGTTCGTCTAGGCACTTACCGTAAATGCCGCGTCGAAGCCTTTTGTTCTCCTTCAAGGAGTCCACCAGCTGAGCGCGGAGATCTTTTAACTCCACATCCAGCTGGACTTTGGCATCTTGAAGATTGTTCTTCTCCTGCCTAACTCGCGTAAGAATATGCTCGCCAGCCTCTAGCTGCCTCTTGAGATGCGATGCATCCTCTCTTACGCCCTCCTGATTCACCCCGGAATTGTCTGCAAAATTTTCAGTTAGACTTGTCATATCAGCCATTTACTAACTGGTGCATCTTCGTACAATTGTGACAGTAGATACCAGATGAGGGCTTTTGGGGTTCCTCTAACTTGGCAACTGCCGCCCTCAGTTCGGCCTTGCATTCCTCCAGCTCCCAAGACAATTGCTCATTCTTATCTACAAGGACCTATGCAAAAATTGATCCTTAAAATAGTTGTTCCAACCGTTTCAAGTCTCAGGGGCTACTGTTACACATGCTTATCTAATTTTCTTACCCGTATATCTTTGGTATACTGGTCCGTCGCTCGGGCAAGCCCGCCTTGAGCAGCTCGGATATATGCGTCTCCCGAATTGAAGGCGTTAAATGCCTCTTCGGAAAAGTTGTTGTTCCGAAGTACGGCCCGTCGGCGCCGGTGATTCATGGCACTCTCTACTTCAGAATTCGTGGCTGAGAGCATATCCGCATTCTCTGTTGGAGAACTATGCGGTATCGGCCCCGCTCCCGCCTCCGCTCTCGAAGCTGGTTCTGGAATCCACCTGGTGGAGGCGTGGTTGGCAGGATCCCCGGATATAGTCCGGCTGCTCCTTTTCCTGCCGGAACACAAAGGGTGATGTCATACTTCAAAATACAATAATCATAGCACAAGTTTTTGCTTTACCTCTGTAGCGGCAAGTCGACCCTTACCGCCTTCCTCTTGAGCCTGCCCGATCCGGACGCCTTTGGCCGACGAGTCCCTAGGGGCTCGGCCCCACGCTATGATCATCATCTCTGCAAAAACACGACACTTCAAGGGTAAGGCATGACATCTGCAGGGAGTCCTCTTCGGAGGATAGGGTTTTTTCGACTTGGTTTACGCGCGACGTAAGAAGCGGTCCGGGATAGTCAGCAGTAATGGCCACTGAGGCGCCATCGCAGTTCGCTTGATAAAATATCCCGTTGACGAGCTCCACGGTAATATCCGGATCCTCTTCGAGACCTGGATCTAGGGCCCTTCCGGGGTCCTCTGGTTGCGGGGAGGGGCTGCAGATTCCTTCTACGGCCCTCCTCGGTTCCTGCTCGGGAATATCGAGGCAGATGATCTTAGCGAAGAACGCCATAATAAGTGACGTAGGGAAAGGAATGACAACTTACCCAGTTCGGATGGTTGTACATGGAGAATCCATTCCGCGGTTTGACGTGAAGAAATTCCTCCTCTTCGCCTATATATAAATCGGACAATATCCTTGCCAGAGCAGTGGAGGAATTCAGACCCTTACGGCCACAGCGGGTGGCATCATCTTCCCCGTTGAAGTGCCACATGGGCTTCCCCCGATATTGAAGTGGCTGCACTCCCCGTATTATGCATATTGCCATGACCTCGACTATCGTCAGTCCGGAGTTGGCCAGTAACTTTATCCTGCTCATCAGGTAGTATATCTCCCTGGTATCCTCCTCTTGGGGGCCTCGGGGGCGCCAGCTTAGACGTGCCCTCGGCGGGCGCATCGAATCGGGAGACCTGTCCGGACTGGATCCGGAAGGCGAACGTCGTCAATATAGAACCACTCTGAAGGCCAGTTCTCTAGAGCCTTCTTGGGAGTGCCAGATTGGTATCCGGTCTCGGCAATGCGCCATACTTCGGACCCGCCCACTTGACATAGGGATTCTCCCTGGTTGCAGGGGACAAGGCAGAACAGTTTCTTCCATAATCCGAAGTGAGGCTCGCAGCCTAAAGATAGCTCACAAAGGGCAACGTACCCTGCTATATGTAGTATAGAGGCAGGGGTGAAGTTGTGTAACTGGAGGCCGTAGAACTCCAGGAGCCCGCGAAGGAACGGGTGGATAGGAAACCCGACGCCTTAGCGATGCAGATGAGGCATATTTGCTCCTCCGAGATGGATTGGCAGATCTCTCCGCTTGCTCCCGCCATTATAGGTGGCTATTCCGCTCGGACAGGGACCATGAATGCTGGTGGAAGAAACCCTTGATTTGTAATTCAATCAAATGGCTATGGGGAATCGAACACTCTTCCCATCCCGGCTTGGAGCGGGAGAGCGGCGGTAAGAGCTGTGACGACCGCCATGTTGGAATGGTTTTTCCGGCGCCTGCTCGATGCTTGCTCGAGGGGAGGAGTGAGGTTTGGATCCGAGAATCCCTGCTCTTCAAATAGGCGGCCAGCCCAAAAGATCAAGGGTGGTAAATGCGAAAACACTCGGCTCCTCGCATTCGCCGACACGTGGAGATGGTCATTATTGAGGCACTGAAGCCAAGGAGTACAACATTGATGGAGTTCCGGACACTATTCACCATAACAGGTACTTTGGAGTATTCAAGATGGAACCCGCCTGCAATGTCAAGACAAGATCGCGCACGGACTCATCATCATTGAAGCCTGGTTCAGCGATTCTTGAGGAGTCCTGGATTAGGGGTATCCGGACAGCGGATCAGATACAACGTCCGGACTATCGAAGCGTGAAGATGCAAGACTCAAGACTTCGACCCGTGTCCGGGTAGGACTTTCCTTGGCGTGGAAGGCAAGCTTGGCGATCCGGATATTGTATTTCCTTCCTTGTAACCGACTCCATGTAAACCCTAGCCCTCTCCGGTGTCTATATAAACCGGAGAGGTTGGTCCTTAGAAGGCCGATCACAATTACAATCATACCATGACAGGCTAGCTTCTAGGGTTTAGCCTCTATGATCTTGTGGTAGATCTACTCTTGTAGTACCCATATATTAAATATTAATCAAGCAGGAAGTAGGGTTTGACCTTCATCGAGAGGGCCCGAACCTAGGTAAACATCGTTGTCCATTGCTTCCTGTTACCATCAGCCTAGATGCACAGATCGGGACCCCCTACCCGAGATCCGCCAGTTTTGACACCGACAGCTGGGACCCACCGGACGGGTCACCGTATTTCGCGAAAAAAACGTTCCCCCCGCTGTTAGCTTAGACCGACCGGATGTGCCTCCTTATTACGCACAAAAAATGAATACTCCCCCTGCTAGTTGGGACCCATCTTGGTGGGTGGCTGACTTGTGGGCCTACTAAGTTGATGGGGATGGAGTGCTTTGTCAACTTAGTCAATATGAACGATTGTAGCTTCAGTGACCATACGATGTCCATCCAACGGCCGTAGTGCTTCATCAACCTATGGTCTTGTTGCTCCAGCCGCCCAAAGTAGCGTCGGTCGTGCCGCATGCTCCTACCTCCTGTGGCCTGCTGTGCTGCCACGGAGGCCTCACCGCCCCCTACTATTTCCACCGCTAGCCAGGCCATCCCTCTAATTACCCACACCCCCTATTATTCTGCGGCGACGGCAGCCTCACACCGCAGTGAACTAGTGAACCCTCGTAATCCTCTACGTGTGGGCATCCACTGCTGCGTCTTCCTCGGCTCCGCGTTGTCCCCTACCTAGGCCTCGCCGTCGTCCATCGCCCTGGTGCTCTTGGCGCGGCATGGTCAACGTGGTCAAGGAACGGCTTCCACCGGACATGGACTGTACGTGGAGAGGCTGACAGCTGGGTCCACGACCACAACAAGGAAGTGCCTCCTTATTACGTGCAAAATAATTATTCCTCCACCTGACAGAGGCGACCCACTGGACGGGCCACCGTATTTCGCGAAACAAACGTTTCCCACTGACTGCTGGGACCCACCAGCTACATCTTCGCACGCAAGGAAGTGCGTCCGGGAAAAAACAAAACAAAAAACGATTCGCCCCGACTGCTGGGACCCACTAGCTACATCTTCGACGCAAGAAAGTGCTCGGTCGGGACCCACCCGATCAAGCGTATGTAGCGTTGTCATTCGGTCGCGAACGTATACGCATATACTTGTCGATGTAGAGGCGCGCACGCGTCGTAGTAGAGGCGCGCGCGTAGCATGTACACGCACGCATAAGCGCCGGGATGCAAGAAAGTAAACGCCACGCACGTGCGTACGGGCGGGTCTCGAACGCCTACTCGCGCGTACGTACGGCCAAGGCTCGTGTACATGGCTGGGTCGGAACGGAGAAACAGCGTCGTCGTCGTGTTCATGGGGAGGCAACGGAATGCGTCGTGTTCATCGGGAGGAAACGGAATGCGTGGGAGCCAACCGGCTTGGACGGAACAGCCGATGGAAACGAGGCCTGGCGTACTGCAGAACGGAGGAAACGGCCTTGTGTTCGACCGGCCACGTTCGAAACGGGATCCTGTTCATCGGGAGGGGTCTGGCGTACCGCAAAACGGAGGAAACGGACCTCCTATGGTCGAAATGGGGGTCCTGTTGATCGGGAGGGGTGTGGCGTACCACAAAACAGAGGAAACGGACTTGTGTTGGAGCGCTATGGTCGAAACGGGGGTCCTTTTCATTGGGAGGGGTGTGGCGTACCGTAAAACGGGACTCCACGGGATACTGTTCATCTCCACCTTCGACCCCCTCCAGCCTCCACGGGCTACTATTCATCCACCGTCGACCTCCTCCACCTCCACCGCGATCGCTCATCCACGAGCTCCTGCTCATCCAGCCTCCACCGCGCCATCGCACCAGCTCATCGCTCAACCAGCCCTCTCCACGGGCTCCTGTTCAACAACCCCTCCACGGGCTACTGTTCATCCTGCCATCCACCATCTATTGTTCATCCTGCCCTCCACGGGGTTGTCCTTTTCATCCTGCCATCCACGGGGTCCTATTCATCCATCCCCAACCGGCTCGAACGATCGGGGTCCTGTTCATCCACCCCCACCGGGACTGTTCATCCAAACCCCCCAGCAATGCTCACTGTTCATACAGAGGGAACGCCACGGGGTCCTGTTCATCCACCCACACCGGGAACTGTTCATCCACCCCCAAAGAACGCCACTGCTCATCGAGAGGCGGATCGATCGGCTTGATTAGCGGCGATTGCGAAGAATCGCCGATCGGGTTCGATTAACAGCCATCTATCGATCGCTCGGGTTCAGTAACGCGTAGCCTGCATTGCAATCGCTCGGGTTCAGTTAGAGCACAACGCCTCGCTCCGGTTCAGTTAGAGCCCAGTTCCTCGCACACACGCGCATATGTACGAGAGAAACGTGCATCGCTCGGCCCCCGACCACCCACCGTAACCGGGGACTCCCCGATATTTTCCGCGCCCTCGCTTCTACCATGGTTTTTTCCGTCATGGACGGCCCAAAGAATGTCATGCAGCTACGTCTCCGGCCCGCCCAGGGCGAAAAGCCCATTTTTTGTCATGATTTTTTGTCATAGAAGTAGGACCCCACCACATCTATCATGATACCGGGTTTTGTCACAATTATCGTCGTAGAAGTGTCATAAGTATGACAGAAAAGATTTTTGTTCGGCCCAAAATGACACGGATGCGTCTTTTTTTTGTAGTGCTTCCTGCTTTTAACCCACATGGTGGGCCCATAACCCACAGTTCCACATGATTCAAACCTGACCCTTCTGTAAATCCCTGTTCTCTAAAACTGTTCCTCGCACATGGCTTCGTATGCAAATCAAGAGCCATGTTCCTAGTGATCTATTCTGGTATTAGACACAATACTTATTCCCATTGCTCTAAACCCCTTTTAATCACTGTTTTAGGCAACGAGCGATTGCCTAACCTTCCTGAAGCTTCTCATTGCACCTTCTTACCGTGCTCTCAATGACTTTCTTAAATTTCAACTCAAGAGATGCCTCTATGACATGTTCATTGAGATAGCCCCCAGGTACCTATCATGTGTTGAGCTCCGTCCTTCCCGAGTATTTCCCCCTTACTCTACCCCTTAAATCTCGGGACGAGATTTCTTGAAGTGGAGGAGAATTATGACGCCTGGATAATGAATCTCACTATTGAATCCCTTAAGCTACAGTAATCCCCTGTTAATGATGCCATGTCATCATTTTCACTCTTGCTAAATCCCCCTTTGATTCAATCAAGTTCAAATTCAAATTTAAATTAAAGTCTAAGTTTAAAGTTTTCAAATGTCAAAGATAAAATGTTCAAAGGGTGGCAAATAATCCCTGGATATTTGGCATGTTGGAATCAACCTATTTTGAATTCCCAAAATGCCCTGGGAATTAATTTTTGGTCCAACATCATTTATTTTGGCCTTTTCAATTTCTAAAAATTGTTAGACAACTCCTTTTGACCCCATACTTTTTGTTCCATCTCAATTTATTGTGCTAGAATTATGTGTCAAGTTTTGTTCAAAACAAAACTCATTTATTTCTAAAATAAAATGGAAACTAAGGCTAAAAGTAATATCAAAATAAAAGAAAACTAAAACAGTAAAAGAAAACCTGCTCCCCCCTGGGCCAAATGGCCCAGCTGGCCTCACTGGCCAAGCTGGACCAGCCCAGCTCCCTCGCTTCCCCCATCTTCCTGTTCCTTACCCCCTCGTGGCCACCGACGATGGGCACCACGGCCTTGGCAGCCGCCGTGGAAGTCATCCACCGGCCGCACCCCGCCTACTTAGTCGACACCGGCGCCCCTTCCCCGGACCGAAACCTAGCGCGCCTCTCTCCCCACTCTCTCCGCCTCTCCCCCCTCCAGATCTGCCTCTCGCCGACGCGCCCGTCGTCGCCCGCCTCACTCTGCCGCAGCCACCGGCCACCTCTCGCCATGTCATTGCAACCATGAAGACCTCTGTCGTCCACTACCGAGACGAAAATGAGCCGGAACCCTCTCCATCGCCGGATCGCCGTCTTCTTCCACTACGTTCGCCTGCGAGCTCCGTCGAATCCAGCCACCTAAAGCCCTCCCCGAGCTGGCTTTGCACCACTACTGGCTCCCGGTGAGCACCGCGTGCTCCATAGTTGCCGGGAATGGGGAACGGTGCCACGTTCTACGAACCAGGAACGTCGACCCGGATCGAGGGTCGGGGTCGAAACAGGGGACGATACGATTCGGTGGCAGGAACGTGACCCCAGAATACAAGGGAACGAGATGGTATGAAGAGTGGTTCGAGACATACCGGGCTAGTGCAGCATCCTCCCTCCTCCATCGACTATAGCGACGAGAGGATCGACAACTCCAGCGGATTCACGTGATCAGGTCGCCATTCATGCATCTGTGGGGGCGCCACGGCAGCCTCTGCAGTACGCACCTTCCGGGGTCACGGCGGCATGGACTCCGCACTCCGCAGTCCTCCATGGTGCCGCGGCGGCTTCAGGTCGCCGTCCATGCATTCGTGGCATCCAGCACCTGTGGGCCGCGGCTGCAACTCCGTGTGTTTCGGGGCTGATTGAGATATTCTCCGTGCGTTTTGGGGCTGTGAAAAAACAGGAAGAGTGGATGGAACAAGGCCCATAACAATCAAGGCCCATAGTCGTTATTACAAGTATTTTGTGCTAAAAAAAGCCACGAAGACATGATCGCAGTAATAGGCACGCGTTACTCTAGACCCACGGTATCGTTCCCGATGATCGTCCCAAACTTGTCGGGGTCGCGTCCCTTCCATCGATGGGTCGATAGAAAGATGTATACCCCTATCGTTCCCAGTTATTAGCCGGTAGCGATTCTCAACCCGTCGTTTCCGTCCCTCGACCCCATCGACCCGGAAACATGGCAACTATGGCATGCTCCCCCTCCTCCTACCCCTTCGTATTTGGCGCCGTAGAACTTTGCCTGCTGCCGCTCGTCGCTGTCGTTTCAGTCGAGGTCGCGTTCGACCGAGGCCTCGACCATGCTCGTCGATGCCGTAGTAGGCCGTAGCACCACCCACGCGCTCCTGTTGCCGCCTCCGCCCTGCTGCTCGCTGCCAAGTGCCATGCCCGCCACTGCCCGCTCGTGCGCCCTCTGCTCGCCCTGCGCATGCCTCGACCCCTATGTGCCCGCCAGTCGCCTTGTCGCGCTGCCCCCTGCGCTTGCCCCGCTCGACTGGCCGATGTTTGCCGCCACCCCTGTCCGCTGCTGCTGCGTGCTGCCGCTGCTAGCGCTGCTCCACTGTTGGTGCTGCTGGTATGTACACTGCTGCCGCGGCTTGCCGCCGTCGCCGACGGCTGCTCGCTCGCACAAGACGCGTTCGCACTCCTGCCGCCCACGACTGCCCGCACCTGCCTGCGCACACAAACGCGCGTCCACCGCTACTCTGTTGCCCCTGCTCTGCTGAAGCTAAGTAGCTGATGTTGATTTCTACTGTAGATGCTACTAGCTAGCTTTTCTATTTCTACACTGACTAGCCCTCTAAACATCCCCTAAACAGTGATAAGACAAGTCCTAACATGGGTAAAAATTATATGAACGGAAAGTAGACGTAACAATCTTCATTTAGTTCCATTGGACTTGTTTCATATAATTCATGGTTTAATTCCTACGAAAATCACAAAGTTCTGTATTTTGTTAACAGAAAAACCGAAAACAGCTTTATTTTCATAGCTACTTTAGAGTTGTTGATGATCAAGCAAATGAACTCTAATATGGATGAAAGTGATACTAACATGTAGACCGCAGAGAAATGCTCACAATTGATATAAGGCACAAAATCATAGGATGTACAGAACAATAACTATAGCCTCCGGAAAACAGCTAAGTGATGTTTAAAACTGTCGAATTCTCAGACTCTTAAGCCAAATTTCAGTAAATCCTGAAAATTGCCAAGACTTCAGAAATTCATAGAAATTAATCCGTAACTCGGATGGAAAAGTTTTATACATGAAAGTTGCTCAGAACGACAAGACGAATCCAAACACATGATCCGTTCATCTGTCACATGTCCCTATCATAGATAACATGGAACTTTCCCCCTCCATTTCAACTGTCCGTAAATGCCTAACTTCGAGAAAGCTTTGCCAGATGTTATCCCCCTTCGCCGGTATCGCGTAGTACTGCGTTAGAACCACCCTAGCTTTGCATGTTGCTTGTCATGCATCTGTTTGCTCTATATTTACTGTTTCTTCCCCCTCTTCTTCTCTGATAGACCCCGAGACCGCTGTCGATGATGCTGTGATCGACTACACCAACGACTCTTCTTCCCTTTCAGCGGAGCTTCCAGGCAAGCCAGATCTTTGATCATCCCGATATCGCCCATTCCATTCTCTCATGCTTGCATTAGATTTTGCTACTGTAATTGATTGCTCCTATTCTTATGCATAGCCTGCTTGTGTACCTGCTATTGTACCTTACCTGCTTATTCTAAACTACTTAGTATAGGTTGGTTAGTGATCCATCAGCGACCCCCACCTTGTCCTAGTTGCCCCTGCTTCATCATCGATGACTAGAGAAACTTGATCGACAACCAGAGCACGACACCTCACATCACATCACGCCCCTTTTGTTGCTCGACTCTATAGAGCTACTATCTAGTGCCGAGGGTGGTACCTGATAACGCACTCCTAGTGATAACTATAGTGTAGCTATTCGGTTGTGGTCATCGAGGGTGATTCCTCCTTTACCACTCTCGATACAACTCTGTCGTGCAACCCCTCAAGTGTGAACCTCAAGGGTGGTTCCTTTTACGTTCACCTTGACGATTACATCGAGTGGAATCCACCGAAGGTGATTCCTTAGGTTTTCCCCTTGATGTTTAGACACACGGTTACCTTGAGTTTACTTGAGACCTTTGTGAACGTCGGGCGGTCTTGGAGAGCACCCGCAAGATAATTACGTGGCATGGCCGGGCATTCTGGGCCCTTGCCGTAAGTCCACGAGACGGGGCGACGGGGTCACATCGATCATGAGTCTCTGCTCGTCTCCGTAAGCTAATAATACACTATGGTTTGGGTATTTGTTTTGAGTTGACCTTTGGCCTTTACGCACTAACCACCACGCGAGAATAATTATGGGACGTCGTAGTATCAGCCGAAGCTTTGTCAGATGTCCAGTTCAGCATTGTGGCCGGGCCGGATCGCGCCATCCAGGCAGAGGTGGTGCTAGTATCCCCTTGCACACAACGGCCCAGAGTGCGATGGGCCCAGACCCTGGATTACTTAGGATGTAGAACGGCGGGGACCTCTCTGCTGAGCCTAGGTAGGGCTACGACATGGTTGATCTCCCGAGGCCGGGCGTTAACCCAGAAAAGTGTGCCCGGCCAGAGTAATCAAGCATGTTGGAAAAAATGGTGCACCCCTGCAGGGAAGATTATCTATTAATAGTCGTGTCCACGGTAACGGACGTTCAAACTATATCCTAATCTATTACAACTACAAATTGATACTTTAGTGTGGCCCCGGGATTGCTTTCTCGCAGGGAGTCGAGGAACGATCTCTGGGCGTTAATGTTACAACATGTTTGTCAAATATAAATTTCTATTCTATACTCTTCTACATGCTGCAAGATGCTTGGAGCTGCTTGAAGATGCTAGTCTTTGATAGGCTAGGCCTCCCCTCTATTCTGGCATTCTGCAGTTCAGTCCACAGATAAAACCCTTCCATTTGATACCAATGCGTACTTAGTATAGATTTGATTCTTGCGAGTACTTTGCATGAGCACTCACGGTTGCTATGATTCCCATTTTCCCCCTTCTTTCTTCTTTCTCGTTATTGCGACCAGATGGTGGATCCATGGAGCTAGAAGCCACCGCCGACGGATACTACTACATGGAGACCGCCGAAGACCAGGAGTAGTTAGGAGGTCCCAGGCAGGAGGCCTTGCCTCTTTGATCGTTTATGTTTGTGCTAGCCTTCTTACAAAAAAAACTTGTTTAACTTATGTATGTACTCAGATATTGTTTCTTCCTCTGACTCTCTTATGTATCGAGCAATGTTAAGGTCATATGGCTCTGTTTTATTACTAAAATTGCTCAGAGATGGCCCATAGATACATCTCCGATACACGGAGTGACAAATTCTAATCTCGATCTATGCCAACCCAATAAACACCTTCGGAGACATCTATAGTGCATCTTTATAATCACCCAGTTACATTGTGACGTTTGATAGCACACAAGGTGTTCCTCTGGTATTCGGGAGTTGCATAATCTCATAGTCAGAGGAACATGTATAAGTCATGATAAAAGCAACAGCAATAAAACTAAACGATCATTATGCTAAGCTAACGGATGGGTCTTGTCCATCACATCATTCTCTAATGATGTGATCCCGTTCATCAAATGACAACACATGTATATGGTCAGGAGACATAACCATCTTTGATTAACAAGCTATCAAGTAGAGGCATACTAGGGACACTCTGTTTTGTCTATGTATTCACACATGTACTAAGTTTCCAGTTAATACAATTCTAGCATGAATAATAAACATTTATCATGATATAAGGAAATATAAATAACAACTTTATTATTGCTTCTAGGGCATATTTCCTCCAGTCTCCCACTTGCACTAGAGTCAATAATCTAGTTCACATCGCCATGTGATTTAACACCAATAGTTCACATCACCATGTGATTAGTTCACATCGCCATGTGACTAATACCCAAAGGGTTTTACTAGAGTCAAATATCTAGTTCACATCACTATGTGATTAACACCCAAAGAGTACTAAGGTGTGATCATGTTTTGCTTGTGAGAGAAGCTTAGTCAATGGGCCTGTCACATTCAGAGCCATATGTATTTTTCAAATTTTCTATGTCTACAATGCTCTGCATGGAGCTACTCTAGCTAACTTGTCCCACTTTCCGTATGTATCCAGATTGAGACTGAGAGTCATCCGGCTCGGCGTAAAAGCTTGCATCGGCGTAACTCTTTACGACAAACTTTTTATCACCTCCATAACTGAGAAATATCTCCTTAATCTTCTAAGGATAATTTTGACCGCTATCAAGTGATCCACTCCTAGATCAATATCGTACCCCCTTGCCAAACTCATGGCAAGGTACACAATAGGCTTGGTACACAGCATAGCATACTTTATAGAACCTATGGCTTAGGCATAGGGAATGACTTTCATTCTCTTTCTATTTTCTGTCGTGGTCGTGTTTTGAGTCTTACTCAACTTTACACCTTGCCTTACAGGCAAGAACTCCTTCTTTGACTATTCCATTTTGAACTACTTCAAAAATCTTGTCAAGGTATGTACTCATTGAAAAATCTTATCAAGCGTCTTGATCTATCTCTATAGATCTTGATGCCCAATATGTAAGCAGCTTCACCGAGGTCTTTCTTTAAAAAACTCCTTTCAAACACTCCTTTATGCTTTCCAGAAAATTATACATCATTTCCGATCAACAATATGTCATTCACATATAGTTACCAGAAAGGCTGTAGTGCCCCCCCTCACTTTCTTGTAAATACAGGCTTCACCGCAAGTCTGTTTAAAACTATATGCTTTGATCAACTTATCAAAGCATATATTGCAACTCCGAGATGCTTGCACCATTCCATAGATGGATCGCTGGAGCTTGCACATTTTGTTAGCACATTTAGGATTAACAAAACCTTCTGGTTGTATCATATACAACTCTTCTTTAATAAATCCATCAAGGAATGCAGTTTTGATATCCATTTGTCAAATTTCATTAAATGTGGCAATTGCTAACATGATTCGGACAGACTTTAAGCATCGATACGACTGAGAAAATCTCATCATAGTCAACATCTTGAATTTGTCAAAAACCCTTTTCGACAAGTCGAGCTTTGTAGATAGTAACACTACTATCAGCGTCTGTCTTCCTCTTGAAGATCAATTTATTCTCAATGGCTTGCCGATCATTGGGCAAGTCCACCAAAGTCCACACTTTGTTCTCATACATGGATTCTATCTCAGATTTCATGGCCTCAAGCCATCTGTCAGAATCTGGGCTCATCATCGCTTCCTCATAGTTCATAGGTTCATCATGGTCTAGCAACATGACTTCCAGAACAGGATTACCGTACCACTTTGGTTTGGATCGTACTTTGGTTGACCTACGAGGTTTGGTAGTAACTTGATCTGAAGTTTCATGATCATCATCATTAACTTCCTCACTAATTGGTGTATGCATCACTGGAACTGATTTCAGTGATGAGCTACTTTCCAATTCGAGAGAAGGTACATTTACCTCATCAAGTTCTAATTTCCTCCCACTCACTTCTTTCAAGAGAAACTCCTTCTCTAGAAAGGGTCCACTCTTAGCAACAAAGATCTTGCCTTCAGATCTGTGATAGAAGGTGTACCTAACAGTTTCTTTTGGGTATCCTATGAAGACGCACTTCTCTGATTTGGGTTTGAGCTTATCAGGCTGAAATTTTTTCAAATAAGCATCGCAACACCAAACTTTAAGAAACAATAGCTTAGGTTTCTTGCTAAACCACAGTTCATACGTTGTCGTCTCAATGGATTTTTAGACGGTGCCCTATTAAAGTGAATGCAGCTGTCTCTAATGCATAACCCCAAAACGATAGTGGTAAAATGGTAAGAGACATCATAGATCGCACCATATCTAATAAAGTATGGTTACGATGTTCGGACACACCATTACCTTGTGGTGTTCCAGGTGGCCTGAGTTGCAAAACTATTCCACATTGTTTAAAATGAAGGCCAAACTCGTAACTCAAATATTCGCCTCCTCGATCAGATTGTAGAATCTTTATTTTCTAGTTATGATGATTCTCAACTTCACTATGAAATTCTTTGAACTTTTCAAATGTTTCAGACTTGTGTTTCATTAAATAGATATACCCATATCTGCTCACATCATCTATGAAGGTCAGAAAATAATGATACCCGCCGCGAGCCTCAACACTCACCGGACCGCATACATCGGTATGTATTATTTCCAATAAGTCAGTGGCTCGCTCCATTGTTTCGGAGAATGGACTCTTAGTCATCTTGCCCATGAGGCATGGTTCGCAAGAATCAAGTGATTCATAATCAAGTGATTCCAAAAGCCCACCAGCAAGGAGTTTCTTCATGCTCTTTACACCAATATGACCTAAACGACAGTGCCACAAATAAGTTGCACTATCATTATTAACCTTGCATCTTTTGGCTTCAATATTATGAATATGTGTATCACTACAATCGAGATTCAATAAACCATTCACCTTGGGTGTATGACCACAGAAGGTTTTATTCATGTAAATAGAATAACAATTATTCTTTGACTTAAATGAATAACCATATTGCAATAAACATGATACAATCATATTATGCTCAACGCAAACACCAAATAACATATATTTTAGGTTCAACACTAATCCTGAAGGTAAAGGGAGTGTGCGATGGTGATCTTATCAACCTTGGAATCACTTCCAACACACATCGTCACCTTGCCCTCAACTAGTCTCTGTTCATTTTATAACTCCTATTTCAAGTTACTAATCATAGCAACTGAACCAGTATCAAATACCAAGGGGCTACTATGAATACTAGTAAAGTACACATCAGTAACATGTATATCATATATACTTTTGTTCACTTTGCCATCCTTCTTATCCGCCAAGTATTTGGGGCAGTTTCACTTCTAGTGACCATTTCCTTTGCAGTAGAAGCACTCAGTTTAAGGCTTGGGTCTAGCTTTGGGATTCTTCATGGGAGTGGCAACTTGCTTGTCATTCTTCTTGAAGTTCCCTTTCTTTCCCTTGCCCTTTTACTTGAAACTAGTGGTCTTGTCAACCATCAACACTTTATGATTTTCTTGATTTCTACCTTTGCCGATTTCAGCATCAGGAAGAGCTCGGGGAATCGTTTTCGTCATCCCTTGCATATTATAGTTCATCAAGAAGTTCCAGTAACTTGGCGATAGTGACTAGAGAACTCTGTCAATCACTATATTATCTGGAAGATTAACTCCCACTTGATTCAAGCGATTGTAGTACTCAGACATTCTGAGCACATGCTCACTGGTTGAGCTATTCTCCTCCATCTTGGAGGCAAAAATACTTGTCACAAGTCTCATACCTCTCGACTCGGGCATGACTCTGAAATACCAATTTCAACTCTTGGAACATCTCATATGCTCCATGGAGTTTCAAAACATTTTTGAAGTCCCGGTTCTAAGCCGTAAAGCATGGTGCACTGAAATATCAAGTAGTCATTATACCGAGCTTGTCAAACGTTCATAACGCTTGCATTTTCTCCTGCAATAGTTTTGTCACCTAGCGGTGCATCAAGGACATAATTTTTCTATGCAGGAATGAGGATAATCCTTAGATCGCGGACCCAGTCCGCATCATTGCTACTATCATCTTTCAACTTATTTTTCTCTAGGAACATATCAAAAAAATAAAATAGATACAATTGATCCCCTATACTTGTGGGTCATCAGCAGGCTCGTCGACATTGAGACCATCGCACCCATTGGTACGAAGGTGGTCATCATGGTGTCACTCGACGATGACGCGCGTGTCTTCCCTCCGCCTGTCCTCTGGTGCTCGCTGTTGGCCTAGACGTTGATACGTCTCCAACGTATCTACTTTTCCTAACACTTTTCCTCTTATTTTGGACTCTAATTTGCACGATTTGAATGAAACTAACCCCGGATTGACGCTGTTTTTAGCAGAACTACCATGGTGTTGTTGTTTTTGTGCAGAAATAAAAGTTCTCGGAATGGAACGAAACTTTATGAGGATTTTTTTATACAATAAATAAGAATTTCTGGAGCCAAAGCCCGCCGGAGGGGGGCACCTGGGTGGGCACAACCCACCAGGCGCCCCAATCTGGCGCGCCTGTGGGTTATCCCACCGGTGGCCCCAGAACCACAAAACCGACGCTATAAAATCCTATTTTTCCAGAAAAAAATCAGGGATAAAGAATTATCGCAATCCACGAGACGGAGCCGCCATCACCTCCTATTCTTCATCGGGAGGCCAGATCTGGAGTCTGTTTGGGGCTCCGAAGAGGGGGATCTTCGTTCTTCGTCATCACCAACCCTTCTCCATCACCAATTCCATGATGCTCCCCACCGGGAGTGAGTAATTCCTTCATAGGATCGCTGGTCGGTGAGGAGTTGGATGAGATTCATCATGTAATCGAGTTAGTTTTGTTAGGGCTTGATCTCTAGTATCCACTATGTTCTAAGATTGATGTTGCTATGACTTTGCCATGCTTAATGCTTGTCACCTTGGTCCCGGGTGCCATGAACTCAGATATGAACCATTTGTGTTATCACAATTATATCCATATTCTAGATCCGGTCTTGCAAGTTATAGTCATCTACTACGTGTTATGATCCGGCAACCCCGGAGTGACAATAGTCGGGACCACTCCCGGTGATGACCATAGTTTGAAGAGTTCATTTATTCACCGTGTGTTAATGCTTTGTTCCGGTTCTCTATTAAAAGGAGTCCTTAATATCCCTTAGTTTCCAATAGGACCCAGCTGCCACGGGAGGATAGGACAAAAGATGTCATGCAAGTTCTTTCCATTTGCATGTATGACTATTTACTGAACACATGCCTACATTATATTGATGAACTGGAGCTAGTGTCGTATCGCCCTAGGTTATAACTATCTCATGATGAATATCATCCAACAAGTCACTGATCCAGTGCCTATGAATTCATCTCATATTGATCTTGCTAAGTTACTACTGCTATCGTTACTGTTACACTTGCTACAAAATTACTGCTATCACTGTTACCGTTACCATTACTACTGCTACTATTATCAAAACTATCATACTACTTTGCTGCTGATTACATTGCTGAAGATAATTAATCTCCACGTGTGGATGAATTAACAACTCAGCTGCTAATACCTTCAAATATTCTTTGGCTCCCTTGTATCAAATCTATAAATTTGGGTTGAATACTCTACCCTCAAAAACTGTTGTGATCCCCTATAATTGTGGGTTATCAAGACCTTTTTCTGGCGCTGTTGCCGGGGCGCATAGCTATATTTGTTGAGTCACTTGCGATTATTATCATATTATCACTATGAAGAATCTGAAGGATGCTAAGACTAAGATTTTTCCCTCAAAGACGAGGGGAGGTAAGGAACTGCCATCCAGATCTGCTTTAGATTCACCTTCTGTTATAAGTAAACTTGCAACACCACCACATGCTACCAATTCTAATATGTCGCAAGTTATTGATGATGCTAATTCTTCTATGGATAATACTTATGATGATGCTAGTACCTTGCTTGATAATGATGATGTGCCACTTGGTGACTTTCTTGATTAACAAATTGCTAGAGTAATACAACATGATGTTGTTGAATCTGATGATGAGCTTGAAACTGAAACTCCTGAAACACCTTCTAGAACTAGCCTTCCTAGGTATGAATTGCCTAAGGTACCGGAAGGTTATGTTATGAATGAAGAAACAACTAGACATATTCTTGCTTGTAGGGATAGAGATGATCTGGAGAAATTATTATGCAAGTATAAAGAAATATCTCTAAATTCTAGAATGAAATGTGATCCTAAGTTTGCTACTTCACCTATTTTTATTGATGATAAGGATTATGAATTCTCTGTGGACCCAGGGTTAATTACTTTGGTTGAATCTGATCCTTTCCATGGTTATTAAACTGAAACTGTTGTGGCACATCTTACTAAGTTGAATGACATAGCCACCCTTTTTACTCATGATGAGAAAACTCGCTATTACTTTATTCTCAAATTATTTCCGTTCTCATTAAAGGGTGATGCTAAAGCTTGGTACAATACTCTTGCTCCTGGTTGTGTGCGTAGTCCCTAGGATATGATTTATTACTTCTCTGAAAAATATTTCCCTGCTCATAAGAAACAAGCTGCTTTACAGGAAATATTTAACTTTGTGCGAACTAAAGAAGAGAGTCTCCCACAAGCTTGGGGGAGGCTTTGTCAGTTACTTAATGCTTTGACCGATCATCCTCTTAAGAAAAATGAAATACTTGATATCATCTATTGTGGACTAATCGATGCTTCTAGGGACTTCCTAGATAGTTGTGCTGGTTGTGTTTTCAGGGAACGAACTGTTGGACAAGCTAAAGAATTATTGAATAATATATGGAAAAATTATGATGATTGGACTCTTCCTGAACCACCGCTTAAACCCACTCTGAAGAAGAGGGGTATATTATATCTCAGTCCTGAAGATATGCAAGAGGCAAAGAAATCTATGAAGGAAAAAGGTATTAAAGCCAAGGATGTTAAAATTTTACCTCTTACTGAAGAAATACATGGGCTTAATACACCACCACTGCCTAAGGTGGTAGAGGTAAATTCTCTAATGAAGTTCAATGATAATGAAAATCCTCACAATATGCACCCTAGCCAATGCCTTTATGAGTTTGAAAACTATATTAGAAAACAAGGTCACTTCAATGCAAATGTTATGAAACAATTGAAATACAATTCTGATATGATTGCTCGCTTGAGTGACTTGTTATTTAGAATCTCAAATGATGTTAGAGGTGTTGGAAAGCATGCGTCTATGGTTCAAACTCAGTTAGAACAAGTTGCTAAATCAAAAAGAGAATTGCTTGATGAAATGAATCATAAAATACATGACTTCGTTGTTAGAGTTGCAACTAGAGGAGGTAAAATGACCCAAGAACCACTTTATCCCGAGGGACACCCAAAAAGAATAGAACAATATTCAAAAAGAGTTAACACTGATGCACGTAGTCCGCCTAAAAAGAAAAATAAGGAGAAAAATGATAGGACTTTGCATACTTCTAGTGAACCTGAAATAGAAAAACCTCCTGACAATGATAATGAACCTTCTATCTCTGATGCTGAAACTCAGTCTGGTAAAGAACATTCACCTAGTGACAATGAAAAAGATAATGATGATGTTCATGAAGACTCTCAAGCAAATAATAAAGAACCAGGCAATGATGTTGAGATAGAACCACCTATTGATCTTGATAACCCACAACCTAAGAATAAAAGATATAATAAAAGTGACTTTGTGGCTAGAAAACACGGTAAGGAAAGAGAACCGTGGGTTCAAAAACCTATGCCCTTTCCACCTAAGTCAACTAAAAAGAAAGATGATGAAGAATTTGAACGCTTTGCTAAAATGCCGAGGCCAGTCTTTTAGCGTACTCGCTTGACTGATATCTTGAAAATGCCTCCTTACGCAAAGTACATGAAAGACATTATCACTAATAAGAGAAAAATACCAGAAGCTGAAATCTCCTCTGTGCTTGCTAATTATACTTTTAAAGATGGAGTACCTAAAAACTTGGAGATCCGGGAATACCAACTATACCTTGCTCCATCAATAAGAATTATGTGAAAACTGCTTTGTGTGATTTAGGAGTTGGTGTTAGTTATGCCTTTCTCTTTATATAAAAGACTTGATTTGAATAAACTCACACCCACTAAAATATCTTTACAAATGGCTGACAAATCAACTGCCATAGCTATCGGTATTTGTGAGGATGTTCTCGTTGTTGTTGCTAATGTTACTATTTTGACCGACTTTGTTATACTTGAGATGCCCGAGGACGACAACATGTTGATTATCCTTGGTAGACCCTTCTTGAAAACTGAAGGGGCTGTTATTGATTGCAATAAAAGCAAGGTCACTTTTCATATCAATGGTAATGAACATACTGTGCACTTTCGAAGAAACAATTCCAAGTGAATGGCATTAATGTTATTGAAAAATCTCTGACAATCACTATTGGAAGTTTTCAAATACCTCTGCCTACTGTTAAAAAGAAATATGAAATGCTTATTGTTGGGGACATCCATATCCCCATTGAGGTAAATTAGTGATTTACAAAAGTTCTTCGGTTTCATGCTAATCGAAAGTGGTTGTTAATAAGACTTGATCAACCTTATTAATGGATCATTTTTTAGCGGTATGAAGCTGATGAATTTAGTAAGCACTACCTTCTGTTTCTACTTTTGGTTTTCTCATTTTATTAGTTAAAAAAAATAAAATGTCATGTTTTGTCTGTTTTCTGAATTTCCCGTGCAATAAAAAATGACCCAAAAATAAAAGTTCTCAGAATGCCCTAAAAATGTATTTCAATTTTTTCTGAATATTTCTGAATTTCTGGTGCAAATAATATCAGAGGGAGGTGCACCAGGTGGGCACAACCCACCTGGGTGCGCCAGGACCCCCAAGCGCGCCCTGGTCGGTTGTGGTCCCCATGTGGGCCACCTCACTTATCCCTTCACACCACATCACCACTTACCTCCAGAAAAAATTCTCCATTGTTCTCTCTCCCGTGTTCTTGCTCTCAAACCCGTGGATTTCGATCTCTTTGCTCGAAGCTCCGTTTCCGAAACTGTTTCGGGGGATTGTTTCTTGGTGTGTGACTCTACCGTTTGTCTAATTAGTTTTTGTTTTAGTGGTTTATATTTTGAATAATTAGCTACTCTTGGTGCTGCTATAGATGAGCATGCATGTTGAATTCTTAGAGTTCTAAGTAGTTTGAATGCTTGCTATGGCCTCTATGTATCTCTATGAGTAGTTGCTATCAATTTTGTGAAGTTTTCTTGAGAAAAAATTGTGGACTAAAACTTTCATAATTTTGTTCATAGGAAAAGGATGAATATCTTTAGGAAGTTTGCCACTAAGAAGAACTCCAAGGGTGTTATTGGGGAGTCTTCTGACAGTGATCTCCATCCTCGGAGGTTGGCGGAGGTACGGCCATGCGAATGGCCGCACACCCAGTTCATGGAAGAGGCTGGAATCCTTCAGGAGTTCACACATTATGCTGCTAATGCGGCCTCACCGACTTCATCGCAACCGAATGCGAAAAGTATCATCTCCTCACAAACATCTTTGTTCAAAGTTTTACTTTCCTTTCTAGGAATAATTCCCCTGGAGTACGGTTTGATTTATATGCTGAACCCCATCAGATACCACTTACTGAGTTTTGTAACATTTGCATGATCCCTTCTAATGGGAGCTTAGCCGAGCCTAGGCCGGCGGAGTTCGAGACCTTAGGTAGGTATGCACATCCAACACGGTAATCCAAGAGAAACACTTCCATAGGTATGTACATCCCACACAGTGAATCCCAGAAAAACATTTCCGCAGGTATGTATATCACACACAGTCAATCCAAGGAATACGTTTCCGTTCTTATGTACATCCCACACAGTCAATCCAGGGAAAACATTTCCGTTCGTATGTATATCACACATAGTCAATCCAAGGAATATGTTTCCGTTCTTATGTACATCCCACACAGTCAATCCAGGGAAAACGTTTCCGTTCGTATGTACACCCCCACACAGTTTTATGTGTAGGCTCATGTGTGAAAGGTGTAACTATCACACACGGTCTGCCTTGGTTAACTATTTGCTTTTATCAACTACATCACACACGATTTGATGAAGAAAACTGTGTGGCATTGGGCTATCCATCGCAAGCGCTTTTACTGCTAGAACTGTTTGCAAAGGTCCATGACACGTTTAGTAGGTTTATTAGTTTACAATTAATAATTCTAGTATTACGCAAATTCACATTTCATATCAAATAGTTGTTTGCCAATTTCATATCAGGCACATAAATATATTATAACATCACAGTACGGTAGCTACACGAAAACAACACAGTACAACATATAGCTAGTTCAACTTCATAAGAACAATATATTCATTTCCCTAATCGAGATCATCCAGGCTCGTCTTATTCATACTGCAAGACATACATCATGTGTTCTCATATCTAAATATTCAATCCGACAAGACAAAACTTCAAAGGGTAAAGGTTCAATTCATCACAACATGAGTATAGAGGGGAGAGACATCATATGATCCATCTATGTTAACAAAGCCCATGATATAGATCACGAGAGAGACAGATTAAACACATAGCTACTGGTACAAACCCTCAGCCCCGAGGGTGGACTACTCCCTCCTCATCATGGTGGCCGCCGGGATGATGAAGATGGCCACTAGAGATGATTCTTCCTCCGGAAGGGTGCCGGAAAGGGTCTAGATTGGTTTTCGGTGGCTACAGAGCCTTGCGGTGGTAGAATTTCTGATCTAGGTTAACCCTGAAGGGTTTTGGAATATTTGGGAATTTATGGTGCAAAGAGGGGGTGCGGGAGGCCACCGAGGTGGGCACAACCCACATGGGCGCGCCAGGGGGCCCTGGCGTGCCCTGGTGGGTTGTGCCCCCCTCGGGGCACCCCCTCCCCCCCAGGTGCTTCTTTGGCACAATGGTTGTCTTCTGGCCCATAAAAAAATCTCCGTGGATTTTCGCGGTGTTTGGACTCCGTTTGATATTGATTTCCTGCGATGTAAAAAACAAGCAAAAAACAACAACTGGAACTGGGCACTGGGTCAATAGGTTATTCCCAAAAAATGATATAAATTTGCTATAAAATGTTTGTAAAACATCCAAGAATGATAAAATAACAATACTTCATAAATTATAGATACGTTGGATACATATCAGGATCCCCAAGCTTAATTCCTACTCGTCCTCGAGTAGGTAATGATAAAAGAAATAACTTATGAAGTGTGAATGCTAGCAAAGTGCATAAGTTTGATCAATGATAATTTCAATCACTTTTCCTAGCATCATAACAACAATTCTTTCTTATTAAACTTCTCATGTCATAATGGCAACCAATTCACATGTTAAGGTTCAAACAATGAACTCTCTTGAAACTTAACAACCTATGTTATTAGTCACTAAGAAATTGCAATTCAACTTATTCAACAGAGTTTAAGTAAGAGCTCCACATACTCAACCACCATATAGTCTTCTATGATTGCTAACACTCACCGCATACACATGAGCAAAATGTTTCGACCGGACACATAGAAAGATAGGGGCTTATTGTTTTGCATCCCAACGTATTCACCTCAAGGGTGATGTCAACAATAATAACTCATGCTACCTATATTCAACTGGACATATGTGCCTAGATCTTTCCTCACTGCATGATTCTTGCCAAAAGAGAAAAATGAAAAGGAATGGAGAGAATAACTTTGACTCTTTGCATAAAAATAAATATTGAAAAGTAAAAGATAGGCCCTTCGCAGAGGTTGCCATGCGCTTACTTGTTTGTATGCTCAACCCCTTAGTGCAAAATAATGTCATGTTATATTGCCCCTTATAATAGCAACCTTTATTATGCAGTCCGTCGCTATTATTGCTTTGCCATCACAAGTTCGTACAACGCTCAATTTTCTCTTACACTAAATGATCTAACACTTTTACAAGGAATTTTTATTGCCTTATTGCACCGATGACAACTTACTTGAAGGATCTTGCTCAATCCTTAGGTAGGTATGGTGGACTCTTGAAAATAAGATTTGGGTTTAAGGGTTTTTGGATGCACAAGTAGTATTTGTACTTGGTGCGGAATTTTTGGCTAGCAAATATGGGGGGCAAGCAGCACATGTTGAAGGATCTATGACAATATAACTTCTATGTGAATGTGAACAAACATAAATCGTTTCGTTGTCTTCCTTGTCCAACGTCAACAATTTTGGCATACAATATTTTGATGGGGGCTCACAATCACACAAAAATTCCAAGATAGTGTATTTGCATGTGAAAGTTCTCTTCCTTAAACTAATTATTCGTGAATTGTTTGTATGAGCAATATTATGATTGTCAAGCCTCACAAGATTTCACTTTCTAAACCCAATGTGAAGCTACCACTAGGCATGATATGATTTCAACTTCATGACATTCAATTTATTCAACAATTTACTCATAGGATATAAGTGAAGCACAAGAGTAAATGACAAACTACTCCAAAAAGATATAAGTGAAGATCATGCGAGTAGTTGAGTACAAGGATAGCTAACTGAGGACTCTCTCTTATTTGAAAATTTCAGATCTAAGTATTTTATTAAAACAGCAATCAAAACAAAACAAAATGGCATTCCAAGAATGGCACACATCATGTGAAGAAGCAATAACTTAGGCACAACCGATACTAACCGATATTCATTGAAGAAGAAAGGTGGGATGCCTACCGGGGCATCCCCAAGCTTAGATGCTTGAAACTTATTGGAATATTAACTTGGGATGCCTTGGGCATCCCCAAGCTTTAGCTTTTGTGTCTCCTTAGTTCTTCTCATATCACGGTTGTAGCGACCAGACCTCAAACAGTCTGACCTCTGTGCATCAGTGCCATCCCTGGATCAGTAATGCTGACACGCACAGTACTTGAAGGATTTATAACAGAGTAGCAATCACACACTTATTACAATAAATATGGCTCAAGGCCATCTAATAACAATAACAACGGAAGGCTTGGAAGATAAGCGAGTCCATCAACTCCAACAACATCACAGAGTATAGAACCACGACCTAAGGCACCTTACTCGTCGTCTGAAAAGTCTGTAACTTGAACATTGCATCCCGAAAACGGGTCAGCACATGGAATATGCTGGCAATGTAACACATAGAGATCAATATGAAAGAGTAATGCTATACTACATGCATATATGGCTGGTAGAAAGCTCTATGGTTACTGTTTTGCGTAAAGCCAATTTTTCCCTGCTGCAAAGGAATAAATTTATTTTAACTATCATGGTGGTTGTTAAACATTGAGAATGGTTGACAGCATTCTCAATCCCAATTAAGCATCAACATTGAAACCCAAAAATATTTATTAAAGTAACATGATGAGATTCACATGAAAATCCAAGTACTAGATACTCAAAATGTCCATAACCGGGGACACGGCTAACCATGATTAGTTTATACACTCTGCAGAGGTTTGTGCACTTTTCCCCACAAGACTCGATCTCCTCCGTTTGATTTCTCACACTGCATGGTGTTTGAGAAATGGATGACCGAGACATAGTCTTTCAGAAGTGCAAGCACCTTATGAACGGGTAGACAGTTACACCTACAACCCTCTACATCTGCTAGTCTACCATTGTAAGAGTTCGCACAACTTAGTCAACTATGCGAGAGCCCATAGTAGCTTGTGGCTGCACACGGATGTTTCTAGCATGAATAATCTCATGATCCCTTTGAGCCTAGGTGGCGGTCCAAAAGAAACAGGCAAATCCTGGAATACCCATGTACCTCAATCCACCCAGATGTGTGTTTAAGTTGCCACCTTAAATAAACCATTAATTAAAATCTCACATCTGTCATGGATACACTCACCCAATCCACGCCTACTAGCATAGCATGGCATAAAGCAAACGTAGAAGTAACTCCCAAGGGTTTGATATTAAAACAGGTAATAGGCACTACCTCAACTACTTTCCCAAACCCACAGTTTAATTAGATCCTAATCATGCAATGTTTGAGGATTGATCTAATCCATAAAACTGGTTATGAAAAGGTATGATCAAAGTGTTACTTGCCTTGCTGATGATCCGTGAAACCTAGAGACTCAAAGTAGCAAGCGGCGCACTCCGGGTACTCTATCGCAAACAAACAAGCACACAATAAGTACTCATCTAATGCACAGGTAAAAACTGAAATAAAAGATCTAACCAGAAAGTTCAACTTAAGAACTCTGGTTTGCAGAAAGAATCAAAACGAACGAAGCAACGAAGGTCAAACGGCGAAAGAAACAGGCTTCGTTTTACGAATTTGGACCTAAGTCAAATTTTAAAGTAGCAAAAACTTGTTTGAGTTGATTATTCGGAAAGAGGGTTTTGAGACAAAACTCTAGGCGCTTGAATCGTCTAATTCCGATAAACGAGCGAAAAGCCATACTAGATCGAAAATCGGATCAGAAATCTCGATCAGAAAAATCACGGAATAAATCCGAGAAAAGGAAAAACGACGAACGACTTAACGAATCGAACGCTCGTTATCCGGATCTAACGATGAACACGTTCGTTAAAAGCGAACGAACGAATGAACGCCGCTATTTAACCTAAACCAGAAAAAAACGATCTAAAAAGAAAAACGGAACTAAAAACCGAACAAAATCAAGCGAAACCGAACGGTTTCTAGGAAAACCGCGGGGTCAACCTTGGCGGCTCGGGCGGCGGCGGCTCCGTGAACGGCGGCGGGCGGCTCAAGCGGGTGGCGGGTCGGCGGGTGTGTGGCGGCGATGTCGGCGACTCCGCGCGGCGGGTCCGTGGTCTGGTGCGGGCGGCGAGGGCGGCGCGTCGGCGATGTCGAACTCCGGCCTGCAAGCAGACGAGGCGGCGGCGGCAATGAAGGCGCGGCAGCGGGCGCGGGGCTCGAGGCGGGCGGCGGCTAGGGTTTCGGCCCCGGGGCGGACCGGCGGCTTATAAAGGCCAAGGCCGGAGGAGTCCGGGCCTAACACGGTCCGTAGATCGGTTCAGTTTTTTTAATTAATTCCGCGTAGAAAATCTAAAGAAAGAAATACTAAACGGACTCCAAAAATCCCGAAATAAATTTTCCCCGGCTTCTAAAATCAAGCCGGACAAGATGAACATTTATTTGGGGCCTAAATGTAATTTTGAAAAACGCGCATTTTACCTAAATTCAAATAAAATAGCGAAAAACTACAAAAAAATCTTATTTGATTTTTTAATTAAATCTTCATTATTCCTTTATTTTGGGAAAGTCATTTTATTCCATCTCTCATATTTTGACAGTAGAAATAATTGAAGATAAATTAAATAAAATCAAATGATCCTATTTCCAAAATTTGAGAAAACTCAAATATGAAAATAACGAAATCTCCAACTCTCTCCGTGGTTCCTTGAGTTGCATGAAATTTCTAGATCGAGCCAAAATGCAATAAAATATGATATGCAAGTGATGATCTATGTATAACATTCCAAATTAAAAATTTGGGATGTTACAAACCTACCCCCTTAAGATGAATCTCGCCCTCAAGATTCGGGTTGGCTAGAAAATAGGTGAGGGTGGTCCTTCAGCAGATCTTCCTCTCGCTCCTAGGTGGCTTCATCCTCGGTGTGGTGGCTCCACTGAACTTTGAAAAACTTAATAACCTTGCTGCGGGTGACTCGGCTGGCATACTCAAGAATTTTGACTGGTTTCTCCTCGTAGGTCAAATCGTTACCCAACTGAATAGCTTCCAGCAACACAGTATCTCTTAGTGGTATATCAGCCATCTCTGCGTGGAACTTCTTCAACTGAGAAACGTGGAACATGTCGTGAACTCCCGACAATCCTTCGGGTAATTCCAACTTGTAAGCAACTTCTCCCATACGCTCCAAACTTTGTATGGTCCCATAAAACGTGGCGCTAACTTTCCTTTAACACCAAAAAGCTTAACTCCTCGAAGCGGGGATACACGAAGATAAACTCTGTCTCCGACTTCGTAAACTGTCTCCTTGCATTTTGAACCCGCATAGCTCTTCTGCCTAGATTGGGCTACCTTGAGCCTATCGCGAATCAACTTCACCTTCCGTTCAGACTCCTTAATCAAATCTGGTCCAAACAACTAGCGGTCTCCAACTTCATCCCACAACAACGGGGTTCTGCACCTCCTTCCGTACAATGCTTCGAAAGGGGTCATCTTCAAACTGGTTTGATAGCTGTTGTTATAAGAAAACTCCGCATACGGCAAGTTGCCATCCCAACTTGATCCATAATCCCACGCACATGCTCTCAGCATATCCTCCAAAATCTGATTGACTCTCTCGGTATGTCCATCTCTCTGTGGATGAAAAGCTGTATTAAACTCAAGTCTGGTTCCCAAAGTTTCGTACAACTGATTCCAAAACTTTGAGGTGAATTGGGTTCCTCTATCTGATACGATACTCCTCGGAACTCCATGCAGACATACGATCCTGGTCATGTATATCTTAGCCAACTTGGCACTGCTGTAGGTAGTCTTCACTCGAATGAAATGAGCTACCTTCACAAACGATCGACTACAACCCAAATCGAGTCATAGCCTGAACGAGTCCTGGGAAATCCCGTGATAAAATCCATGCCTAACTTTTCCCACTTCCATTCGGGTGTTGGCAATGGCTGTAACAATCCCGCTGGCTTCTGATGTTCTGCCTTCACTCCCTGACATACATCACAAACTGCTACATACTCTGCAATATCCTTCTTCATTCCGGTCCACCAGAAAGTATCCTTCAAATCCAAATACATCTTGGTATTTCCTGGGTGAATCGAATACGGCGAATCATGGGCCTCTTGCAGAATCAACTTCCTAATCTCCGGATCACTAGGCACATAAACGCGGTCCTCAAACCATAGGGTATCGTGCTCATCCTCACGATATCCCTTAGCCTTTCCCTTGCTCATTTTCTCCTTGATAGCGGCAATCTCCTTATCCGTTTTCTGAGTTTCTCTAATCTTATCCATCAATGTAGATTGTATCTCCAATGCTGCTACATAGCCTCTCGGAACTATTTCCAAACATAGCTCTCGAAATACCTCGGCTAACTCTTTTGGTAAACCTCCGGTCATTAGTGTAGTGACATGGCTCTTGCGGCTCAACGCATCTACTACTACGTTAGCCTTTCCGGGGTGATAATGCAATCTCATATCCTAATACTTGATGAGCTCCAACCATCTCCTTTGCATGAGAATCAACTCCTTCTGCGTGAAGATGTACTTCAAACTCTTGTGATCCGTGTACACCTCACAATGGTTTCCAATGAGAAAATGTCTACAAGTCTTCAGTGCGTGCACCACGGCTGCTAACAGCAAATCATGGGTAGCATAGTTCAACTCATGGGGCTTAAGCTGTCGTGAAGCATAGGAAACAACTCTTCCCTCCTGCATAAGCACTGCTCCAAGTCCTCGACGTGAAGCGTCGCAATACACCTCATAATCCTTGCTTTGATCTGGCAGAATTAACACTGGTGAGGTAACCAAACGTTTCTTCAACTCTTGGAAACTAGCCTCACATTCCTCAGTTAAATTGAACTTAGTGTCCTTCTTCAACAGCTCCGTCATAGGCTTCGCAATCTTAGAGAAATTCTCAATGAATCTCCGGTAGTATCCTGCCAGTCCAAGAAAACTCCAGATCTCTCCAACGGTTGTTGGTACTTCCCAGTTTGTCATAGTGGCAACTTTAGTGGGGTCCACTGCTATACCTTCTCCGGATATAACATGTCCGAGAAATCCAACTTCCTTCAACCAAAACTCACATTTGCTGAACTTGGCATATAACTGATGTTCTCTGAGCTTCTCAAGTACCAAACGCAAATGCTCCTTATGCTCTTCTTCATTCTTCGAATAAACCAAAATATCATCAATGAACACCACGGCGAACTTATCCAAAAACTCCATAAACACCTTGTTCATCATGTTCATGAAATAGGCAGGTGCGTTAGTCAGCCCGAATGACATAACGGTATACTCATACAACCCATACCTGGTGGTAAAAGCCGTCTTAGGTATATCCTTGTAAGTGCATCTAGTGCCCCTTAGTGATTTTGGTGTATTGAAGACTTATAGGTTAAGTAACTAATGCGTTTGTGAGTGTACACAGGTCTATAAGTCTATGAGGAGTTTGATAATTATAGTGAAAGTCAACCCCTAAAAATGAAGTTCTTCAACTGAAGACTTTGATATTCTGAAGACTTTCTGAAGACTTTGAAAGTGAAGAAATTGGTGTGACCTTGAAGACTTGGTATTCATTTGAGGAACATGAAGTGTGAAGACTTTTGTTTTCGTAGTTTCATTTTCTCTTTCTTGAGTCATAGGAAACACCGTACTGTTAAAGGGGGTCGAGGAAATACTAAGGAAAAATTTCCATTTGATGCTCAACTCAAAATCCTACACCTACCAAACCCTTCGAGTGAAGCCTTTGGAAATCTCATACAGTTCAGTCAATTTCTTCAAAGATGTGAGACGAAGCTCTTCCGATCGCCGAGGAATTTGTTCGATCGAGGAGTTAGGAATTCGCCAAAGGCTGAATTGCCTACACAAAGGAGGAACATGATAGCCCCGAGGAATTTTATGTTCAAATTTCCGACCGTTCTTTGTCTTCTTGCGCCACCTGTCCCAAATATCTTATCCACCTAACGGTCATATCATTGAAGGGCATTTATGTCTTATCATGTCGGGCTGCTCCTAGGCTATAAATAGCCGCCTCACAACCACTAGTTGGTTGGCTGCTCGAGAGAACTTGACACTTGTCATTTGAGAGCAACCCATCCTCCGAGGACTTTGAGCGAAAATCATCAAGTGAGGAAAACCCAAAACCAAACCCCAACAAACCCAAAGTGATTGAGCATCACTGAAGAAATTGATCCTGCGTGGATCCGACGCTTGTTACCTTTGAAGACTGTGCTTCTTCCAGACGGTTAGGCGTCAAGGTCTAGAGCATCCAAGAGGAATTGTGGATCGCCGAGTGACCAAGTATGTGAAGGTTTGGAAGTCGCCTGAAGACTTACCACGAGTGATTGGACGAGGTCTGCGTGACCTTAGTTCAAGGAGAATACGGTGAGGACTTGGTGTCCTGAGCTGCGTGCTCAGTGACTGGGTGTCCGGGACTGTGTGTCCTTGAGTTTAAATACTCAACCGCTCCAACCAGACGCATAACCGAGACAGCAGTTGGAACCGGTCTACCAAATCATTGTCTTCACCAACCTAATCGGTTCTATTTCCTCAACCCTTTCATTTCCTCATTACGGTGTTGAGTGTTTGTTCATATCTGTGTTTGAAGACTTTGATCAAGACTTTCTCAATTTCCTCGCTTCAATTTCTTCACCTATTTGTCTTCATCTTGTGTTATCATGTATTTACGCTTTCAGACTGTGATTGTCTTCATTTCATCATGATGACAATGCTTGTAATCTGTTATGCTTACTTCTGAGTACTTATTCCGCTGCAAGTAGTTCTTCGCTAAGGAATTTCCTCACCGGCAAATTCCTCAGTGAAGAATTCATAAAAATCGCCTATTCACCCCCCCTCTAGTCGATATAACGCACTTTCAATCCTGCTCTCGAATCTTCAACTGATGGTATCCTGATCGCAAATCGATCTTGGAAAACACCTTAGCTCCTTGCAATTGGTCAAACAAGTCGTTGATCATCAGCAACGGGTACTTATTTTTAATTGTCACTTCATTCAATCCACGATAATCAACAACCATTCTCAATGATCTATCCTTCTTCTCCACTAGAAGTACTGGCGATCCCCAAGGCGAAGAACTTGGGCGAATAAAAACTTTATCCAGTAACACCTTAATTTGCTTCTTAATTTCTTCCAAATCTTGAGCGGGCATCCGGTACGGTCTCTTGTATATTGATCCTGTGCCTGGCAAAAGTTCAATAAAAAACTCAATGTCTCTATCCAGTTATCTAGTGGCATGCCTGGCAACTCTTCTGGAAACACGTCCGGGTAATCCTTCACCACTGGAACTTCCTCCTGCACAACTCCTGATAAAGAGTTTACTTGTGCCCTCCTTGGCTCATGCCGTGATACATACTTGATCCTTCTTCCTTCGGGCGTTGTAAGCAAAATCGACTTACTAGCGCAATCGATGTTCCCACCATACATCGATAGCCAATCCATACCTAGAATCACGTCCAAACCTTGCAATTCTAGAATGATTAAATCCGTGGGGAAAATATGCCTACCTATGCTCAAAGGTACTTTAAAACATCCTCGACTAGCCATATACTCCGCTCCTGGTGAGCTTACTAGCATAGGTGTTCTAAGAACCTTGGTGGGCAGTTTGTACTTATCCACAAATCCCCGTGATATGTATGAATGCGATGCACCAGTATCAAAAAGAACAATTGCAATAAATGTCTTAACCAAAAACTTACCTATTACTGCATCTGGCTGAGCTTCAACCTCCTCCACGTTAACGTGGTTCACCTGTCCCCTGTTGAAAGGGTTCGGCTTCTTCCCTGAGCTTCCATTACCATTTCCATTTTGGGCTTCGGGACATTCATTGGCATAATGTCCAGTTTTCTGACACTTAAAGCAAGTGATTTGGCTCAGGTCTCTCTTGGCTGGGGTGGACGGGTTGGTGCGGTTCTGTCCATTGCTACCTCCATTCCCGTTACCATTATTGGAACCATTATGATTGTGTGAGCTACCTCCTCCATGGGTATGCTGGAATTGTCCTCCCAGTTTTGGGGTAAAGCGTAACTTTTGTTGAGCTCCAGAATTGTACTTCCCCTGTCCATACTTCCTCTTGCGGTTATCAATCTGTTGTTTCTTCCCTTCAATCATAAGAGCATGATCTACCAACTCCTGGTAGTTATTGAAAGTGGCTACCATCAACTGCATGCTCAGCTCATCATTCAATCCTTCCAGAAACTTCTCCTACTTAGATGCATCTGTAGCAACGTCATCTGGGGCATAACGTGCTAACTTACTAAAGTCCTCCACATACTGGCTTACAGTACGTCCTCCTTGGCGTAAGTTGCAAAACTCACGCTTCTTCATGGCCATAGCTCCTGCTGAAACGTGAGCAGTACGGAAAGCTTGCTGAAACTGATCCCACGTGACTGTGTCAATAGGGTGTGTGGTTGTGTAATTCTCCCACCATGCTGCTGCGGGTCCATCAAGCTGATGTGCGGCAAAACGCACTCTCTCCGCATCAGTGCATCCTGCAGTGGTCAGCTCCCTTCCAACCTTGCGGAGCCAATCATCTGCAACAATCGGCTCGGTGCTACTAGAAAACACCGGTGGATTTAGCCTCAAGAAACGTGTCAAATGGTCAACAGGTGGTGGTGGTTGTGGGTTGTTGTTGTTGTTGTTGTTGTTGTTGTTGTTGTTGTTGTTGTTGCCTTGGTTCTGTACCAGTGTTTGAGTCAAGGCATTCTGCTGCTGAAACAACTGAGTGATCTCCGGTGGGAAAACAAATCCGGTGTCGCATCTCAGAGGCATCTGAGGGTTTAGAGAAGGTGAGAAAATAGAGCAGAATGAGGTCTAATGAGAAAACACTACCCATAAGCACATGAGAAAAAACAAACAATATCACTCCAATCAATTCAAACAAAGCATACAATGGTCTAACTATCGTTACAAAAGTGCTTGGACTAAGCTAAATACAATGGGGGAATTTCTACTACTGTTATGGTGGTCAACTAGAAAAACTGCTCCGATGAAGACTCCATGATATCTGCTCCAGCTTCATCAACATAGTCATCATCGTTGTCGTGGGGATCCGAGTCGGTGTCATCGATGATGATATAGTTATTCGGGCAAGTGGAATCGTCATCATTTCCTCCTGGCGCGGGGTCTCCCATGAAAACTCCGAGCTTCCTGGTTAAGTGGTCATTCTTCTCCACTAGCACTTCAATTTCTTCCATGTAATCTTCACGTGTAGCCTTGAGTTCGTCTTCTAGATCCTTGATCTTGGTCATAGCCTTCTGCAGATCCTCCATGCCTGCGCACATCTGGTTCTCCTGACGTCGGATGTGCTGGTTTAACTCCTCGATATATGCTGCGATTGATCTATCCCTCCTGGTGCTGATCATCTCCCATTGCTCATCTCGGCGCCCGCAAATCTGGTAGATAGTATTCTTGAGATCATTGCGGTATACTTCTCCAATACGTCCCATGGCAATGTGGGCTACCATGCTCTTTCCTAGACTCCAGGTTGGTGCATCAAAGGAAAACTCTATGGGCTCCGTGACTGGTGCAAATGTCCTTCCGGAACTTGAACTTGAATCATCCAAAGGCTCCTCTTGGGTAAAGTGGCGTTGTAGGTCCCGTGAAGCTTGGTACTCCGATGTTCAGGTATCTACTGACTTCCTTCAAGTGGCATCCAAAGGGTGTATCTTCATCCGGTTGTGCGAACTTGTTCCTTGCATCCACCATCCTAAAAGAGTAGAAAAGATGAGGGGTCAGAAATGAGAAGAAAGAGTAGTGATATAGGGCTTTAGCTTAGTGGTCGTGTCCTACAGTCAGCGTGTGCTCTGATACCATCTTGTAGCGACTAGACCTCAAACAGTCGACCTCGTGGCATCGATTGCCATCCTCAGATCGATGTCTTGACGCCAACGACAAGATTTGACGGATTAATAACAGAGTAGCAATCACACACTTATTATAATAAATATGGCTCAAGGCCATCTAATAACGATAACAGCGGAAGGCTTGGAAGATAAGCGAGTCCATCAACTCCAACGGCATCACTGAGTATAGAACCACGACCTAAGGCACCTTACTCGTCGTCTGAAAAGTCTACAACATGAACGTTGCAGCTCGAAAACGGGTCATCACATGGAATATGCTGGCAATGTAACACATAGAGAGCAATATGAAAGAGTAATGCTATACTACATGCATATATGGCTGGTAGAAAGCTCTATGGTTACTGTTTTGCGTAAAGCCAATTTTTCCCTACTGCAAAGGAATACATTTATTTTAACTATCATGGTGGTTGTTAAACATTGAGAATGGTTGATAGCATTCTCAATCCCAATTAAGCATCAACATTAAAACCCAACAATATTTATTAAAGTAACATGATGAGATTCACATGAAAATCCAAGTACTAGATACTCAAAATGTCCATAACCGGGGACACGGCTAACCATGATTAGTTTATACACTCTGCAGAGGTTTGTGCACTTTTCCCCACAAGACTCGATCTCCTCCATTTGATTTCTCGCACTGCATGGTGTTTGAGAAACGGATGACTGAGACATAGTCTTTCAGAAGTGCTAGCACCTTACGAACGGGTAGACAGTTACACCTACAATCCTCTACATCTGCTAGTCTACCACTGTAAGAGTTCGCACAACTTAGTCAACTATGCCAGAGCCCATAGTAGCTTGTGGCTGCACACGGAAGTTTCTAGCATGAATAATCTCATGATCCCTTTGAGCCTGGGTGGCGGTCCAAAAGAAACAGGCAAATCCTGGAATACCCAGGTACCTCAATCCACCCAGATGTGTGTTTAAGTTGCCACCTTAAATAAACCATTAATTAAAATCTCACATCTGTCATGGATACACTCACCCAATCCACGTCTACTAGCATAGCATGGCATAAAGAAACCGTAGAAGTAACTCCCAAGGGTTTGATATTAAAACAGGTAATAGGCACTACCTCAACTACTTTCCCAAACCCACAGTTTAATTAGATCCTAATCATGCAATGCTTGAGGATTGATCTAATTCATAAAGCTGGGTATGAAAAAGGTATGATCAAAGTGTTACTTGCCTTGCTGATGATCCGTGAAACCTAGAGACTCAAGGTAGCAAGCGGCGCACTTCGGGTACTCCATCGCAAATAAACAAGCACACGATAAGTACTCATCTAATGCACAGGTAAAAACTCGAATAAAAGATCTAACCAGAAAGTTCAACTTAAGAACTCCGGTTTGCAAAAAGAATCAAAACGAACGAAGCAACGAAGGTCAAACGGCGAAAGAAACAGGCTTCATTTTACTAATCTGGACCTAAGTCAAATTTTACAGTAGCAAAAACTTGTTTGAGTTGATTATTTGGAAAGAGGGTTTCGAGACGAAACTCTAGGCGCTTGAATCGCCTGATTCCGATAAACGAGCGAAAAGCTATACTAGATCGAAAATTTGATAAGAAATCGCGATCAGAAAAATCGCGGAATAAATCCGAGAAAAAAAAACGGCGAACAGCTTAACGAACGAACGTTCGTTATCAGGATCTAAACGATGAACATGTTCGTTAAAACGAACGAACGAGCGAACGCTCGCTATTTAGCCTAAACCGGAAAAAACCAATCTAAAAAGAAAAAAACGGAACCAAAAAAACCGAACAAAAACCGGCAAAAACCGAACGGTTTTCTAGGAAAAACCGGCAGCTGGTCAACCTTGGCGGCTAGGGAGGCGGCGGCTCGGCGAACAGCGTCGGCGGCGGCAAGCGGGCGGCTCAAGGGGCGGCGGTCAAGGCGGGTGAGGTGGCGGTTCGGCCCGGCCCGGCGGCGGCGGCGGCGGCGGCGGCGAAGCAGCGGCGGCGGGGGCGCTGGTTCGAGGCGGCGGCGGCTTAGAAAGGCCGAGGTCGGAGGAATCCGGCCTAACACGGCCCGTGGATCGGTTCGATTTTTTAATTAATTCAGCAGAAAAATCTAATGAAAGAAATACTAAATCGACTCAAAAATCCCGAAATAATTTTTCCCGCTTCTAAAATCAAGTTTGACAAGATGAACATTTATTTGGGGCCTAAATGCAATTTTGAAAACGCGCTTTTTTCGTAAATTCAAATAAAATAGCTTAAAAACTCCAAAAAAATCTTATTTGATTTTTTTATTAAATCTTCATTATTCCTTTATTTTCGGAAAGTCATTTTATTCCCTCTCTCATATTTTGACACTAGAAATAATTGAAGATAAAATAAATAAAATCAAATGATCCTATTTTCAAAATTTGAGAAAACTCAAATATGAAAATAACGAAATCTCCAACTCTCTCCGTGGTTCCTTGAGTTGCATGAAATTTTTAGGATCGAGCCAAAATGCAATAAAATATGGTATGCAAGTGATGGTCTATGTATAACATTCCAAATTGAAAATTTGGGATGTTACAGCGGTTTTCCTAAATCTCAAAAGCTTCTTCCACATAGAACTCAACAAGAACTCGTGAGATAAGTTAGTATAAACCATTGCAAAAACTTTATCATTCTCTACAGTAGCAAATCACTAAAATTATTATTCAACATTGCATACTTAATGCCTCTGCATATTTAATACTCCTATCCTCAAATAGAATCATTAAACAAGCAAACATATGCAAGCAACGCAAACATAACAAAGAATCACCAAAACAAGATAAATCAGAAGAATGCAAGAGTATCAATAATTATTCAACTCCAAACATTATGAAATTCTACCATACTGTAGAAAATTTATCAGAGCTTATTATGCAAAAAGTTTCGACATTTTATCACATTCCGACTTTTCTAAGGAATTTTTGCAACAGCGATAAACTTACAGTTTTCAAACAGCAACATGTATACTTGCAAAATAAGCATGGAAAAGGCTATACTTGGAATTTTTATTGAAATAAAAGATGAAAAACATTATTATAAATAACATCAAGCAAATACTAACAAAATAAAATGACGCTCCAAGCAAAACACATATCATCTGACGAATGAAAACATAGCTCCAAGTGAGGTTACCGATAATGTTGGAGACGAAAGAGGGGAGGCCTTCTGGGGCATCCCCACGCTTAGTTGCTTGGATCTTCCTTGTATATTAACTTGGGGTGCCTTGGGAATCCCCAAGATTAGGCTCTTGTCACACCTTATTCTCCCCAGATCGACATCTCACCCAAAACTTGAAAACTTCAATCACACAAAACTTAACGGAACTTCGTGAGATAGGTTAGTATGATAAAGAGCAAACCATTTCACTTTGGTACTGTCAAAGACAAGATTCATAATTGTTTCCACACAATTCACACTGTACCATATCATTTCCACAATTTATATTGAGCAATATAAGCCATAGAAACTAGAAAACAAGCAAACTATGCATTGAAAACATAATCTGTCAAAAACAGAACAGTCTGTAATGATCTGGATAACTACCATACTTCTGCTACTCCAAAAAATATGAAAAAATTAGGACCACGTGAGAAATTTGTATATTAAACTTCTTCAAAAATAATCAACTCAAAATCGCTCTTTTCTTAAAAATGAGACTTATTTCGTGAGCACAAAAGTTTCTGTTTTCAGCAAGATCAAAGCAACTATCACCCAACATTATCCCAAAGGCATTACTTGGCACTTTATTGAAACAAAAGCAATAAAACATGATCAATACAATAGCATAATCATGTGAACACACAAAAATAGTAATTAGAAGTGTTGGGTTGTCTCCCAACAAGCGCTTTTCTTTAATGCCTTTTAAGCTAGGCATGATGATTTCAATGATGCTCTCATAAAAGATAAGAATTGAAACATAAAGAGAGCATTATGAAGCATATGACTAGCACATTTAGGTCTAACACACTTCCTATGCATAGGGATTTTGTGAGAAAACAACTCATAGGAGCAAGAATCAACTAGCATAGGAAGGCAAAACAATTGCAACTTCAAAACAATCAACACATAGAGAAGGAACTTGATATTATTGAGTTATGTAAGAGCATAAGTTCCTTCCTCATGATAATTTTCAGAAACATCATGAATGTATTCAACAATATAACCATCACATACAGCAAACTTTTCATGATGCACAAGCATAGAAGATTTATCACTCTTTATGGCATACATGTCATCATAATAATCATCACAGATAGCAACTTCATTGTCATAATCAATTGAAACCTCTTCCAAAATAGTGGATGTATCACTAAATAAAGTCATGACCTCTCCAAATCCACTTTCATCAATATTTTAATAAGATTCAACACCTTCCAAAATAGTGGGGTCACTACTACCTAGAGTTGACACTCTTCCAAACCCACTTTCATCAGTGTAATCATCATAAATAGGAGGCATGCTATTATCATAATAAGTTTTCTTATCAAAAGTAGAAGGAATCAAAGGATCATAATCATTAAGAAAAGCATCCCCAAGCTTAGGACAAGCATTATTTCCAGCAAATAAATCTTCAAACATGTCATACTCATTAAACATACCATCCCCAAGCTTGTGGTTTTGCATATCATCAAAATCATTCTTATCAATAGCATGAATGGCACCAATAGTACAGCAAACATCATTATCATATTCTTCCAAGCAAGTACTAAAAAGATTTTGAAGATCATAAGGAACATCGTTGTCTTCCCAATCATAATCATCACAACAAGCAATAGGCATAACAAAATCATCATCAATATCATCATCCTCAATCAACATGTTTGATTCACTTTCATGAGGCAGGATGGTGATGGGAGAAACATTATTTGGGAGATATACCTTTTTACCTCTATTCTTTATTCTTTTCTTCTTCTTCACCACACCATGTGTGGGTTTAATTAATTTTTTCAAGCTTCTTATTGAAGAGATTGATTGGATAGGAAGCTCCTCCTCGTTACCTGGTTCATCATAATAAACACTAGGGGGTATTGGAAATATTTTCCCTTTAATTAGTATTTTATTCATATTCTATTGGTATTCTTGTCTTTATGTAGTTGGCAATATAAGGATTCTCAATGCAATTTACCGCACAAACATATAAATTTCTTCTAGATCAAAACCAAGAAATATCTTGGAATTTGGAAAACCCTTAATTATACGTTTCATTTCTTCATACCCCAAAAGAAGTCTAAGATCTTTATGATGCTCAAGGGTAATCAAGTTATCACAATTTTTGGACACTATTTGATCATGAAATAAAGTGCATTAGAGATTCAAATGATCATGTTCATTGCAAAGTTCACAAGGATGGCAAAAAAATTACATCTTTCAGCACAATCATCTAGCCTCTCTTGCAACTTTTTTGTTTCTAAATATTTATGCTTCTTATAAAATCTATCTTCCCTTTTTGGTGTGCAAAGGCACTCCCAATTCACTCCACAAAAATTGACATGCTTATATAAACATTTTTGACATTACTTGTGCAATCATCATTAGCATTTTGGATATACAAAGAATTCACACTAACAACATTGCAATCATGCTCATAATTCAAATTTTTTGTGCCAAGCATTTTATTGACTTCTTCTTCTAACAATTGAGCACAATTTTCTTAACCATCATTTTGAAGAAAGATATTATAAAGATGATCAATAATATGATGCAACCTAAATTCCATTTTTATGTAGTTTTCTTTTATGAACCAAACTAGTGATAAAACTCGAAACTAAAATATTTAATTGCAAGATCTAAATATATACCTTCAAGCACTCACCTTCCCGACAACGGCGCCAGAAAAGAGCTTGATGCCTACTACGCAACTTCATTCTTGTAGACAGGTGTTGGGCCTCCAAACCCAGAGTTTTGTAGGATAGTACTTATTTTCCCTCAAGTGGATGACCTAAGGTTTATCAATCTGTGAGAGGTGTAGTAGGAAGATGGTCTCTCTCAAACGACCCTGCAACCAAATACGAAAAATCTCTTGTGTTCCCAACACACCCAATACAATGGCAAATTGTATAGGTGCACTAGTTCGGCGAAGAGATGGTGATAAAAGTGTAATATTGATGGTAGGAATATATTTTTATAATCTGAATAAATAAAAACAGCAAGTTAGCAAAAAGTAAACGGGCACAAAAACGGTATTGCATGCTTGAAAACAAGGCCTAGGGTCCATACTTTCACTACTGCAACCTTTCAACAATGCTAACATAGTTGGATCATATGATTATCCCTCAAAGTGCAATAAAGAACAAAAGATAGAAATTGTTTGTAGGGTACGAAACCACCTCAAAGCTATTCTTTCTGTTCGATCTATCCAAGAGTTCGTACTAAAATAACACAAAGCTATTTTTCCGTTCTATCTATCCTTGAGTTCGTACTAAAATAACACCAAAGAAAATTCATATTCATAATACTCAACCCACACAAAGAACTACAACGGGACCCCAAAGTTTCTATCGGAGAAAATATAATAAAAACGTGCATCTACCCCTATGCACAGATTACCCCAACGTCACCTCGGGAATCCGCAAGTTGAGTGCCATAACATACATCAAGTGAATAAGTATGATATCCCATTGTCACCTCAAGTATTCATACCGCAAGACATACATCATGTGTTCCCATATCTGAATTTTTAATCCAACAAGACAAAACTTCAAAGGGTAAAGATTCAATTCATCACAACATGAGTATAGAGGGGAGAAACATCATATGATCCATCTATGTTAACAAATCCCATGACATAGATCACGAGAGAGAGAGAGAGAGAGAGAGAGAGAGAGAGAGATAAAACACATAACTAGTGGTACAAACCCTCAGCCCTGAGGGTGGACTGCTCCCTCCTCATCGTGGTGGCCGCCGGGATGATGAAGATGGCCACCGGAGATGATTCCCCCCTCCGGTAGGGTGCCGGAAAGGGTGCAGATTGGTTTTCGGTGGCTACAGAGCCTTGCGGCGGCGGAACTTATGGTCTAGGTTAACCCCAAAGGGTTTCATAATATTTGGGAATTTATAGTGCAAAGAGGCGGTGCGGGAGGCCACCGAGGTGGGCACAACCCACCTGGGCGCGCCAGGGGCTCTCGCGCGCCTCGTGCAGTGTGCCCCCTCGGGCACCCCTGTGCTTCTTTGGCCCAATGGATGTCTTCTGGCCCATAAAAAATCTCCATGGAGTTTCATGTGTTTGACTCCATTTGATATTGATTTCTGCGATGTAAAAACAAGCAAAAACAAAGAATCGCACTGAGCACCGGGTCAATAGGTTATTCCCAAAAAATGATATAAAGTTGCTATAAAATGTTTGTAAAACATCCAAGAATGATAAAATAACAGCATGAATACTTCATAAATTATAGATACGTTGGAGACGTATCAGCATCCCCAAGCTTAATTCCTACTCATCCTCGAGTAGGTAAATGATAAAAGAAATAATTTATGAAGTGTGAATGCTAGTAAAGTGCATAAGTTTGATCAATGATAATTTCAATCACTTTTCCTAGCATCATAATAACAATTCTTTCTTATTAAACTTCTCATGTCATAATGGCAACCAATTCACATGTCAAGGTTCAAACAGTGAACTCTCTTGAAACTCAACAACCTATGTTCTTAGTCACCAAGCAATTGCAATTCAACTTATTCAACAGAGTTTAAGTGAGAGCCGGTATCATCATAGATGTGGTGGGCTCCTACTTCTATGACAAAAAATCATGACAGAAAATGGGCTTTTCGTCCTGGGCAGGCCGGAGATGCAGCTGCATGACATTCTTTTGGCCATCCATGACGGAAAAAACCGTGGTAGAAGCGAGGGCGAGGAAAATATCAGGGAGTTCCCGGTTACGGTGGGTGGTCGGGGCCGAGCGATGCGTGTTTCTCTCATACACGTACACGCGTGTGCGAGGCGTTGCGCTCTAGCTGAACCCGAGTGAGGTGTTGGGCTCTAACTGAACCCGAGCGATTGCACTAGCTACGTTACTGAACCCAAGTGATCGATCCCTTGCTGTTAACTGAACCCAAGTGATTCCTTCGCTACTGTTGCTAATTGAAGCCGATCAAACCCTGCTGCCTCCTTGCCTTGCGTGCGAAAATGTAGCTGGTGGGTCCCAGTAGTCAGGGGAAACGTTTTTTTCAAGAAATACAGTGGCCCGTCCGGTGGGTCCCTGCTGTCAGGTGGAGGAATCATTATTTTCCGCGTAATAAGGAGGCACTTCCTTGCTGCGGCCGTGGACCCAGTTGTCAGCCTCTCCATGTACAGTACTCTTCCGATGGAAGTCGTTCCTTGACCACGCCGCGCCGAGAGCACCAGGGTGGTGGACGACAGTGAGGCTTAGGAAGGGGGACAACATGGAGCCGAGGAAGACGCGGAAGTGGAAGCCCATGCAGAGAGGAGTACGAGGGTTTACTGGTTCGGCTGCGGTGTGAGGCTGTCGTCGCCGATGAAGAACAGGAGGTGTTGGTGAGTAGAGGAATGGCCTGGACGGCGTTTGGGACTAGAGTGGGCCGATGAAGCCTGTGCGGCAGCACAGCCGGCCATGGGAGGCGGTAGCAGGCAGTACCGCCGGCGGTGGTTTGGGTGGCTGAAGCAAGAATATCCGAGATTGAAGAAGCACTACAACCGTTGGATGGACATCCAATGGCCACTACTACTAGAATCAGGTCTTTACTATAAGTTTACAAAGCCTTTCGTACGCCTTAGTAGGCCCACAAGCCTTCCGTACACGTCACTAACTATAATTCTCAAAAAAATAGTGGGCCCACAAGTGAGCATCACATCTGTGGCAGAGAACGTATAGCCCATTTGCGATTTGTAATAGTGTACAGCCCATTTTTTAATTCTAATGGAATTTACTACAACCCATATACAGTATGTTAAAATTACAGCCCATTTTCTAGCCAGGACAACGATTAATAATTTAAACCAACCTCTCAAAACAGAAATCAACCAAAAATCCCACATTTTGTTGGGATCCGAAAAAATTTATCCCGAAATTTTGAGCCAGATTAAATATAATTTCAAAATGAATTTGTATTAGGTGAAAATCTAAAAAAATACTGCGCGCGCAATTAGTAATGAAATGAAAATTTCCAAATTCAAACAATAATATTTTTTAAACTAAATACCTGCTTGGTGCGTTTTTGTATATTTACAGCCCAGTTTTTATAATTACATCCCATTTATTATTTCTTAAAGCCCATTTTCTTGTTAGACCTAATAGGAAAGATTTATAGCCAAGCAGGGCGGATAATAACAAGTTGACCTGGGTTAGGTATTCCGCAAAAAAGTATAGCTGGGGTAGCCATTTTCACCTTAAAAAAATAATATCTGGGCTGGATATTTGGTCGACATAAAATAATAGCCTAGGTTAGACGGGCCACACCCCACCCAGTTGATATCCTGCTCCTCTGACACTACTGCAGGTTGCTACTAACGCGACACTACGATCAGAGACCGTTCGATGAAACTGTGTGTGATGCCATAATCACAAACGGTGGTGTAAAATAACCGTCAAAAAAGATGCAAAACGTTTGCGATGGAGGATGCATCAAACATGGTTCAGATTTTAGTTGCGTGTGTGATGTAGGGCATACGGTTCATCTCAATTAACTATTTGCGATGAGGAGGAACAAAAGAAACGGGTAGCCAGATAAAGGTGTGTGGGATATACAGCATACGGTTCACTCGGATGAACTGTTTGTGATTAGGCAACACAAAAGAAACGGTCAGCCAGATGAAGGTGTGTGCGATATACGGCATGCCATTCACTCGGATGAACTGTTTGCGTTGAGACAAGAGAACAGAAACGATTCAATATAACAAGATGTGTGTGATACGCAGCAAACAGGTTTCTAATCAGAAATGTGTGCGAAGACTGATAATAACACAGACTGTTGCAGCTAATAAGACGTATGTGATATGCACTGTCTACACAACATCTATTGGCCATGGGGGGACGGGAGGTCATCCGGATACGCCATAAGGATGCGAAGAGGCATCCTATCGCAAGGACTAGCTGTTCCACCAAGAGCTCATGTAAGAAAACTCTCGTTATGTGCTCAGCCGGAGCAGCCATGAGATGGGTGACTAGATGGGAAGTTGTGTTGATGTTAAATTAACTGATAGCATGGGTCATATCTGTCAAATTAAATAACTGATACGACCCATCCCATGAGTTAATTTAACCTCGAGGTCCTTGTTTTTTTATTTTTTATTTTTTAACACATGTTAAAGAAGGTCTACCGCATTACTTTTTGACAATGTGCGATACATGGCATACAGTTGATCCATCCGACCTGTTTGTGATGGACTAGGCCGTGTGTGTTGTGGGCAAACGCTTGCTAGTATTCAACCATTTGGGATTGGTGAATTCATCACCGACGGGTTCCCTAGTGTGGTCCATGTTCATTTGATCATCATCTACTTCTTGTGCTAGCTCGATGTTTCTTCTATGCTAAGTTTCCATTAATTGATAGCGTTTTATGAACACGCCACCGTTTCCAGCCATTTCCTCACCTGTTTCCCGCCACATAGCGATATTGTGCATAGGTGGCGCGCAACGCACGGAGGCGACAAGTGCAGCCTGTAGCACATCCACCTTTTCAAAGAATGCCAACCCACCAAAGCACCGCCTCTGCCATCAACCTCGTCGACGAGGAAAACGAGCAGGCGCCACGGCCCGTCGAGGCCGAGGCGCTACCTGGTAACATGATGGACGACTCTGTGATGCGCGTCATCGCCAGGGTTGAGCAGACCTTTGGCGCATGGCGCTTGAGCGCCGCGGATCAAGATAGGCATGTCAGCGCCGATAGGTTGCAGCTCGCCGCACAACATGATCGATGGCGCGCCGCAGAGCAAGCTAGGCGCGTCCGCTTCGATAGGCTGCAGCTCGCCGCACAGCGAGACCGTTGGAGCACCGCAGAGCGAGAGGCGCGGCGCGCCGCACAGCAAGAGCAGATTCATCGGTGCTTGCCTAATGTCGACATGGCGTCGTAGCTGGGTGCACGTCCCGTCACTACCCCCATTCCTCGCCAAGAGTGGGCAGAGGCCCTCAGCGTCGTACTTGCACCAGAGGTCGGCCACGTCGTACTTGCACCGGATGCCCGCTGCGCCGTTCGCATGGGTGCCGCTGTTCGCCTTGTCCGCGACCCGCTAGATGCCAACGCGCTGGTCCGTAGGATCGACCGCATCCTTGGCCCAGGTGTCCACCTGGGCGCAGTAGAGGAACATGGCCATCGCATCCTCGAGCTGGTGATCTCCAATGAAATAGCCAATTTGGTGCTCGAGATCGCGCGCCATACATTCCATGAGCGTGTCGACCGCTTGGACGAACGCCTGCACGAGTTCAGGCAGAGCCAAGAGCTATCGTAGGCAAGGGTTGCTGGTCATGGTCTCGTGGACGCGTTTTATTTTGAAAAGTCGTTTCGACATGGATAGCGATGTATTCACAGAAATCATAGTATTGCTTTGTTTCAATGTGTGTACTCTATTTTCCATTCTTATATGTTATGTTTCAATGTGTGTATATACGCTTTCCATTCTGTATATGTGGATGATAACAGCTAGATTCAAATTAGTATACAAAAATAGATAGAAAATGGAATTCATAATATATATATATATATATATATATATATATATATATATATATATATATATTAATTGCTCATTAGTTCATCATGAACATATATATAATATCATCACATATACGTGATGATACTTAACTACTAGGTACAATGCATAACATTGAAAACAAACAATACTAAAACTAATAATCCCTCCTGGGGCCAATATTCCGGCAGCCCCTCGCCAGCAGCTCCCTGGTGCACGGCGTCTTCCCTGTGCGGAGGCAGTACTCCACCTCCTCCGCCTCAGGCGCTTGACATATCGATCCGCTTTCTTCTTTGGCGGGGCCTTGCGTCCGATCTTGCCATTTCGTTGGGCGCCCACCGGAGCTCCTTGTCGGTGGCACGCTGGAGCTTATCGACCCACCTCCATGCAGCAACGAGGCGCCCAGCGCCTATGACCTTCCTCGTGAAGTACCCATCTTCGTACACCTCCTTGGCACGACGACGCGCCCGCCCCCAAAGCTCCGCCGCCTCCTTTTTCCAGGCGGCATCACGGGCTTCACAGGCTGCCTGGTACCTGGCTTCCTCCTCCTTCATCTCCTTCTTGAACATCACTTGCCTGGCTTTCTCAGCCGGCGGCGGCGACTTCCACAGACAAAGATTGTACTGGCCCCAAAACCAATCCAAAGTTGGGTGGTCTGGCGCGACCTTGTCAGGCGGCGCGTAGGAGTCCTCGTCGCTGCTAATCGATTGAGAATCCTCGGGGGGTGGCGACTCCTCGTCAGCGCGTGGGCAGACCGCCGGTGCCATGGCAAAGATTTTAGAGAGAGAGAGGGAGAGAGGGAGGGCGAGCGAGGGGAGGGTGTAGATGAGAATGCAGGCGGGATGACGTGAGCAAGGTAGTATTTTACTGGCCCCAAAACCAATCCAAAGTTGGGTGGTCTGGCGCGACCTTGTCAGGCGGCGCGTAGGAGTCCTCGTCGCTGCTAATCGATTGAGAATCCTCGGGGGGTGGCGACTCCTCGTCAGCGCGTGGGCAAACCGCCGGCGCCATGGCAAAGATTTTAGAGAGAGAGAGAGGGAGAGAGAGAGGGCGAGTGAGGGGAGGGTGTAGATGAGAATGCAGGCGGGATGACGTGAGCAAGGTAGTATTTATGGGCGGCTGGAATCTAGATCGACGGGGACAGTACACACGCCGGTCGCCCGAATTTACGAGTACTATAGTTTGAATTACACACGATTCCTTCTAATTTACTGCACATGGAATTAACTCGCACACAAGGACACAAAAATATGATTTTTCAAACCGTTATGGTTAGGCGTTGCATGTATATGTAGTTCAAATTGGAATTATGTTCATTAAATGGTTAGAAAATCACTTAAATGTCTTCAAAAGTTCAAATGACCCTTGAAATTTTATAAATTTTCACATGACAGTTGTATCAGTGCACGTTAAACGTAGGAACAAAATTCAAGGCCGTAAGAGGAAGCTATCTCCCGTCTGTCGTCAAACATGGATTGTTCCCTCTCGGAATGACGAACCTTCTAGCGAGTTGCTCCGGTTTGTGAGGGGTGTGTGTCCAAACTTTCGTCAAATAGGTCAATTTTTTTACCACATCATCTTGGTGGCATGACATTAAATCAAGCAAGGTTTCATGTTTTGCTGATCATTTTTTAATTTTTTGGATTTAAAATGCCATGGCATGCACTCCATGCATGTGCCCATGCCTTGAGACCAATATGTTTGAAAATTCCTTCTAATTTTCTGCACATGGAATTAACTCGCACACAAGTACACAAAAATATGATTTTTCAAACCGTTATGGTTAGGCGTTGCATGTAGATGTAGTTCAAATTTGAATTACGGTCATTAAATGGTTAGAAAATCACTTAAATGTCTTTAAAAGGTCAAATGACCCCTAAAATTTTCCAAATTTTCACATGACATTTGTATTAGTGCACGTTAAACATAGGAAAAAAATAGAAGGCCGTAAGAGGAAGCTATCTCCCGATCGTCATCAAACATGCATTGTTCCCTCTCGGAACCACGAACCTTCTAGTGAGTTGCTCCGGTTTGTGAGGGGTGTGTGTCCAAACGTTCGTCAAACATGCCAATTTCTTTACCACATCATCTTGGTGGCATGACATTACATCAACCAAGGTTTCATGTCTTTCTGATCATTTTTTTATTTTTTGGAATTAAAATGCCATGTCACTCCATGCATACGTATGCATGTGTCCATGTCGTGAGACCAATATGTTTGAAAATTCCTTCTAATTTACTGCACATGGAATTAACTCGCACACAAGTACACAGATATGATTTTTCAAACCGTTTTGGTTGGGCGTTGCATGTAGATGCAGTTCAAATTTGAATTACGGTCATTAAATGGTGAGAAAAATCAGTTAAATGTCTTTAAAAGGTCAAGTGACCCCTAGAATTTTCCAAAATTTCACATTACAGTTCTAGTAGTGCACGTTAGACATAGAAAAAAATTGAAGACCGTAAGAGGAAGCTATCTCCCGTTCGTCATCAAACATGCATTGTTCCCTCTTGGAACCACGAGCCTTCTAGTGAGTTTCTCCGGTTTGTGAAGGGTGTGTGTGTGTCCAAACTTCCGTCAAACATGCCAATTTCTTTACCACATCATCTTGGTGGCATGACAATACATCAACCAAGGTTTCATGTGTTTCAGATTATTTTTGAAATTAAAATGCCATGTCACTCCATGCATACATATGCATGCATGTGTCCATGTCGTGAGACAAATATATTTGAAAATTCCTTCTAGTTTACTGCACATGGAATTAACTCGCACACAAGTACATAAATATGATTTTTCAAACTGTTTTGGTTAGGCGTTGCATGTAGATGCAGTTCAAATTTGAATTACGGTGATTAAATGGCTAGAAAAACACTTAAATGTCTTTAAAAGGTCAAATGGCCCCTAGAATTTTCAAAAATTTCACATTACATTTGTAGTAGTGCATGTTAGACGTAGAAAAAAATTGAAGGCCGTAAGAGGAAGCTATGTCCCGTTCGTCATCAAACATGCATTGTTCCCTCTCGGAACCACGAGGCTTCTAGTGAGTTGCTCCGGTTTGTGAGGGGTGTGTGTCCAAACTTTCATCAAACATGCCAATTTTTTACCACATCATGTTGGTGGCATGACATTACATCAACCAAGGTTTCATGTGTTTCAGATTTTTTTATTTTTTGGAATTAAAATGCGATGTCACTCCATGCTTAATTGTGTCATAGCCATTAGACCAATATGTTTGAAAATTCCTTCCAATATACTGCACATGGAATTAAATCGCACAAAAGTACACGAACTATGATTTTTCAAACCGTTATGGTTAGCTATTGCATGTACATGTAGTTCAAATTTCAATTACGGTCATTAAATGGCTAGAAAATCACTTAAATGTCTTAAAAGGTGAAATGACCCCTGAAATTTTCCAAAATTTGACTTGGCAGTTGTATTAGTACTACAAAGTTTCTCATTCATTTAAAACACCATCCGTTGGCACTTTACTCCAAATTCGTCTTTCACAGCTAATAGAAAATATCTACAACATCACACACACTTGTTTTCTAGGAACCGTTTGCGATGGAAATATCTTGGTCTATTTAAGTCTCCCTCCTTAAGCTTCACCGGCTCGTCTGCTCCAGTGCCGGCAACCCCCGAATCCACGAATCTCGATCCCCATTCCCACATCCCCCTTCTTGCAAAGATGACGCCGTGGAAACGCTTCGTGAAGGCCCGTATGATGGCCACGCCCCCCGAGCGCCGCCGCCTACGCCAAGAGTGTTGCCGCATCTGCATTGAGCGCGGCCGCTTCCGCTGAGAGGGCGTCTGCGGCAGCCGGCAGGGCAGCTGCAGCAGCCGAGACGGCTGTAGTTGCTGCTACGACGGCGGCTACAAACACCGAGAGCGCTCGAGCTTCCATCCGTGCTGCCGGTGTCGCCCTGTCCCGGGTCGAGGCCATTCACGCCAAGATCGAGGATGCACACGCCAACATATTCCAGACCACCTCGGACTCCAGCATGCAACCCACGTCTGAAAAGGCAGCGGTGGCCATGGAGCACCTACTTTCTCATGAGGTCGCCGAGCGGGAGATGGAGATGCAGGAGGCGGCAGAGATCGAGGAGCTCCGGGAGGAGGAGTTGCGCGTGGCCGAGGTCGAGATAGAGTCTGTCCGTCGAGGAGTTGAGCGCAAAGTTTCCCTCCACATTTCTGAAATTTTGACCTACCCCAAAAATATCTACCCCCGCCCCCTTCCCCCTTCCCCACCCCCTTTTCTCCCCGACAACAAGTCACATTTCCCCTGTTTCCTCCTTCCTTCCTTCCTTGCTAAGCTATAGCCGCTTCCTCGCTCTCGCCGTCTCGCATCCTACCGCCGGGGTCGCCATGGTCTTCTTCAAAGACCTCTCCAGCGGTTCCTCCTCCGGCGACTACTCCTTCTCCACCGTGTTATGCCTCTCTTCTCTCTCGGGCTATGACTTGGAATGAAGGATTTTTACCCGATGGTCGATTTGAGTCATTTCTTCCTCTTGTAGCTCCCTAGGACCATCAGTGGTAACGAATGGAGCGGGGTGGCTGAAGATATATCTGCTCGTTGTCACCATCAATCTCCATGCGTGAAGCTAGTTGCGTTTGATTCTGTGGACAGTGGGAGGAAGTTTCTGGCGTGTGCAGAGAAGGTTAGACCCTCTTTCGTTGTTAAAAATCATTTGTTAGATGTGATTCACACACTGTCACGGTCCCAGCCCATTCATACCACACCTTCAACCAAACACATCCGTCTTAGTGTCACAGTTTGTACCTAGTATCTTAAATTGTTTCCATCTCATCAGCGGTTCCATTAGAAAATTATTTGGCACCGCTTCAGTAGTTTGTGTAACCAACTTTGGTCCACACATCCGAGCAGCCAAGCAGTAAAATACTAAATCTTTATGGCACGAAGGAACTGGGCATCAGAGCAACTACGTGGTCCGGAGTCCGGGTCCCTGATTTTTTCCGCTGCATCGGCTCGCCAGTGCAGGGCACCGGTGCGAGATGTAGCAAAAGTTGTCTTTACCCCAGTTTTGGCATACATAGTGGACGGCCTTGGTGCTATTAGTTCTATGTTACTAAATTTGTGCATGTACATACCTGTTAGTATCAATTTGTTGTCATCCAAAGACTGTCGCTATGTTGTTGCAATTATATTTACCTTCCTCATAAAATGTTCAATTTGTTACTTATTGTACATGAATAAGAATTTATAGCGTCGTTGTAGTTAATTATAGCTTCTGATGTTCCAGAATTTGGTTGTTGTCTCAGTACCAATTATTTCATTTGTACATTGATCTTTTTGAGAAGATATGACATAATTAGCATGTTTCTTCAGTTTCTCAAAATAAGCATTGGTGATTTTCTATGTTGATGTAAACCAATTTCCCCTACAATTGTTACTGATCTAGTTTGAAATATTATAGGATGAACAAAAGTGTTCTTACTTGGAGTGGGTTGATCAAGAGTGGCCACAGTCTTTGAAGATGTGCCTAGCAAAGCTCTGGAGCATGTATGAGGAAGAGAACAGACGTAGGCTTAGAGAAACTGTTGTCAACACTGAAGAATATTTCAAGTTGCAGGATAAAAAGTTGAAGGTGGAGAATGAGCTCAGATTTTTTAAATCAGACTTTGCTAAGATGGTGTTGGCGAAGGAGGAAGCACTTTCCCAGTTGGCTCGTGCAAAACAGGTTCTTACTGAACTGAAAGCAGAGGTGGATAAGACGAGCCTGGATGATCTCGATTAGGGAAATGAATATATTGTTCTTATGAAGTTGAACTAGCTATATGTTGTACTGTGTTGTTTTCATGTAGCTACCGTACTATGATGTCATAATATATTTATGTGCATGATATGAAATTGGCAAACAACTATTAGGTTTTAAATGTGAATTTGCATAATACTGGAATTATTAATTGTAAACTAATAAACCTGCTAAATGTGTCATGGACCTTTGCAAACGGTTCTAGCAGTAAAAGCACTTATGCCACACAGTTTTCTTCATCAAATCGTGTGTGATATAGTTGATAAAAGCAAACCATTAACCAAGGCAGACCGTGTGTGATAGTTACACCTTGCACACACGAGCCTACACATAAAACTGTGTGGGATGTACGTTCGAACGGAAACGTTTTCCCTGGATTGATTGTGTGGGATGGGATGTATATAAGAACGGAAATGTATTCCTTGGATTGACTGTGTGTAATATACATACGAAAGGAAACGTTTTCCCTGGAGTGACTGTGTGGGATGTACATAAGAATGGAAACGTATTCCTTGGATTGACTGTGTGTGATATACATCCTATGGAAATGTTTTTCTAGGATTCACCATGTGGGATGTACATACCTCCGAAAATGTTTTTCTTAAATTACCGTGTGGGATGTACATACCTATGGAAATGATTGGGTTTTTATGCCTCGCCCAATCACACATGACCCCAGCCTGGGTCCCAGTAGGGCCTAACCCCGACGATTTCTGGGTCGTGTGGGAAGGACCCCCCTATCGCCCACACTCACTTGGTGGCGGTTCCAAATGTCGTCGCGGAAAGGGGTTTAAAACCATTTGTTTATGTCGGTGTACTAGAGTAGGGGTACCCTAGTATCCCGAACTCGTGCACGGGCAGTCGCAGCACCCCGCGGCAAGGCTTGCTTGGTGATCGCCAAGGTCCTCCGCGGCTCCATTGGAGCCATTCAAGAACAAAGTATTCAAGCCAAAGAGACAAGGCCCCGACAAGAGGAGCTTGTCGGGAAGGCCAACCAAGGCATTTAGAAGACAAGACCCCGGCAAGAGGAGCTTGCCGGGAAGGCCCGGTGAGCGACAAGCTTCCGGACGCGACAAGGCAACAACCGCGACAAGGCAACAACCGCGGCAAGGTGCTTGCCGCGGCAGATTACCACTCCGTTCCTCCGCTCTAGCTCATCCACCAACGTGTCGCCATGGGACCTTTCCAGGCGCGCGTGGCAAGAGGCTGTGCAACCAGCGGCGCGCGGTGGCAAGCGGTGCTGACAAAATCGCCATCGTGGCGAACGGTGGCGCCCCTGACGGTCCCTTTCTGCACTGTTTAGTCGACTCGGACGAGCATTTAATGCCTTTGTCCCCTGCCGTCAGGGTTAGGTAGGCTACACTGTACAAGTAGCTGTACCAACCGCAACTCATTTTCCCTTTTTGCCCTTGTCTGCATTGCCACCTGTCGGTGACCCCTTGAACATATAAAAGGAGGCCCATGCGCAACGTAGAGGAGGTTCGACTCATTCGAGACTAGAGACACTCATGCTAGGTCTTGTAGCTCTCAGCTTCCCTAGCAAGAACACAATATAATCGCACAAGCAGCAGAGGAGTATTATCTCTCCGAGAGCTCCGGCTGGGTAAACCGCCGTAAGCTTCGCTTTAATCTGCTTTTTCAGGCAACCTCCGCCCCCACCGAACCGAAGGGGCTCGGTCCGCCTGTCCCATAGGTGTTCGTGGGTCCGATCAGCTTCCCGACATCTTTGGCGCGCTGTAGGGGCGCCGAGGCTGTGTGAACCTGATCCGCGCTCACACGAGCAACATCTTCATCATCTTCATCAACATGCCACCAAGAAGAAGGCTTCGCGCGGAGCCGTCCACGTCGATCCCACCACCACCGGAGCAAATGGGTGGTGGGGTAGACACCGGTGGAAGAACGGGCGTCGGCGAGGGAGCCCATGATGCTGCCAAGTCCAAGGACAAGTCCGCACAGACCTCGGCGTCCGTACACGCACCGCGCCCATCTCAGGAGGCGCGGGACCGACAGCGTCATGGTATTCATAGTACCATATGCTCGTTGGATCTAGATCGAGCTGGTGGATCCCGAGACCCTCAAGACCAACGCGTGCGCCAACATGCTAGCATGGGCGAGGCACGGTCGCCTGGACGGGATACCGCTCCTTCTAACATAGTTAGAAGTCCGAGCATATCCCGCTCCTCGCACCGTTCGCCACTGCCACCCACCACTCCAGCAGAAGCTTTGGCGAGCTCAATCGCTTCCTAGATTACCCTCCAACAGCCGACAAAGTCGATGAATGGAGGGCCACCATCCGTAGTCTCATCGGCTTTGCTAACGGCGACACTCGCGCAACCGACTACATCGCAGCCGCGGCAAGGCGACAAAGCACGAGCCGGTGGCGACGAAACCTGTGGGGGTGCAACCACCATGCACTCTCCACCCCGAAGGCCAAGATCGCCAACTCGCCGGATCCACCTCGACAGCGACTCCACCGCGTCATCCGATCCGCGAGCTCGTCGCGATCAACGCCAAGTTCTTCACGAACGACAGCAAGAAGACGCTCGAACCCGCATTGAGCGCCGAAGAGAAGCGAGACGTCAATCCGACCAGCGCGCTAGGCCCTCTGCCGATATGCACGCGCCAGGGGAACCAGGCGACTTTCCGTACGCGGTAGGTTGCCCTGCGTTCACTCGTGAGCTGCGGCAAGTCCAGTGGCCCAGCAAGAAGAATTTCAAGCCGATGTGCCGTAGAAGTATGACGGCAAGACGCATCCGTCGGAGTTCCTCAACATCTACACCATTGCGGTGCAAGCTGCCGGAGGGCGAGACGACAAGATCCTGGCCAACTACTTCCCGCTGGTACTCAAGCCCAATGTCAGATCCTGGCTCATGCACTTGCCGGATAACTCCATATCTTCTTGGGCGGATCTATGCCATCAGTTTGTCGGCGCCTTCACAGCGCCACAAGCCCCATGGCCAAGAGAGCGACCTTCATCTGCCGCCTGTAAGGAAGGAGAGCCCTCGCAAGTTCATTCAGAGATTCAGCCGTGTACAACACAACATCCCAAATGTCCACCCTGCTGCGGTGATCAGCGCGTTCCATCAGAACGTGCGGAACCGCAGGATGCGGGAGGAGATGGCAATGTACAAGATCAAGGACGTCAGTAAGCTATATGCCCTGGCCGACAAGTGTGCACGTGCTGAGGAAGGGAGGAGACTCCCCGGAGAGAATATGGAGGCAGCAGGATCTGACAGTGAGGGGCCCGCTCTGGCAAAGAAAAGCCGGCGGCGGAGCAACAAAAAGAAGACAAGCAGAGATGTGCTAGTTGTCGAGCAGTCCGACAACGGAGGTGGCGCCAAGAAAGCCAAAGTTGGTAGCTCCGCAAGGAGGTTGCCGCGGCACCAATCGCCAGTGTCAGGGCTATCGCCGACAAGGTGACAGCTCCAACAAGCAGATCGCAAGATCCACCGCACTAAGGGCCATGATCTCCAGAGCTGCAAGAAGGTCGAGCAGCTTGTTGAGCAGCGTAGGCTGAATACGAGCGCGCGACAAGGAGAAGGCTCAAGAAGGTGCCGGAGGACCAAGCAAGAAACGCCTGCCGGGAGGACGCCACTGAAGGCCAAGCAGCGGCAAGGAGACAGACTCTCCTCGCGCCGCGACAAGCATGAAGATGACGACGACGATGAAGACATGGAAGATGATGAGACCGACGAGCAGGAGTTCCAGAAAGCCACAGAGGTCCCGTGGCGTTGATGGTGGTGCTTCTCAAGATACTTCACACCGCCAACTCAAGCAAAGTGGATGCGGGAAGTCAATGCGCAGTAACCATCCATCGAGTCACGCAAGCCTCTAAAATGGTCTAGCACGCCTATCATCTTTGATATTGAGGACCACCCTGACCGCGTCACTGCGGTCGGTGCTTGCCAATGTTGGTTTCACCAACTATCCGCAACCTCAAAGTCACTAAGATGCTAGTTGACGGCGGGGCCGCTTGAACCTGATCTCCTCGCCGTGCTCCAAGCTTCAGATCCTCGACAATGAAGCTGGAAGAGACCGGCACATTCCAAGGAATCAATCCGGGAAGGAGCAAGCCAAAGGGAAAGATCACGTTGCCGGTGATGTTTGGGAGCGAGTTGAACTTCAGAACTGAGAGAGTCACTTTTGATGTTGCTGATTTTCCATTGCCTTACAATGGGATACTTGGCCGTCCAAAGACTCGCCAAGTTCATGGCAGCCTCTCATTATGCATACAACTTGCTCAAGAAGCCAGGCCTGATAAGGTCATTTCGTCCATGGCGACAAGAAGGATGCTCTTATCTGCGCCGACAAGATCTACCGGAAGCAGCAGCTGCACTGCAATGATAGCAAGACACTTGTCATGAAGCTCCTGGGAAGAAGAAGACCAAGTCCGCAAGAGCTCTCATGCCCACTCGGCGAGCGACCTCTTCGGTGCTGCGCTACCGTCGAGGACGCACCATCAAGCTCCACCGGCAATTGCAAGAAGACGATGGCAGCTCCACCAAAGACCAAGAAGATGCCCGCCAAGGAGGACGGTACTGGTGGTACCTTCACCATCAGTGCCACTCTCGACCCTAAATAGGAAGGCGCGCTTAAGGATGGCAATTTTTCCCATGGGTACGGGTACCCGCGGGTACCGTACCCGCATGGGCAGGGTATGGGCAGACTTTTATACCCATGGGTAACACCCATACCCTACCCGTTAAGTCATGGGTAGGGTACGGTATAGCCTTTGTACCCAGCAGGAATACCCATACCCCGCCTGCTTGTGAAATAATGTTATTTTGTCATCAATTAGTCATTAATTTGTCATGTGACCTGCCTACTCCCATTGACTTAAGAGTATGTTATGGTTTCTAAATTTTATATCACCATTTACTCATCTACCTATTATTTAGTGAGATAATTGATTTTTTGTCAAATGTGCTATCAATGAGCGTAAAATTGTGAACAAAATGTGTACTATTTGTTCTACCCGTTGGGTACCCAATGGGTACGGGTAACCGTCGGGTATGGGTATGGGTACAGTTTCATACCCATGGGTACGGGTATGGGTAGAATTTTGTACCCATTGACTATACGGGTATGGGTATGGTATTGCTCTACCCTACCCATACCCTACCCATTGCCATCCTTAGGCACGCTCGTTGCTTTCCTGCAGGCGAACGTCGACGTGTTTGCGTGGCAACCGTCTGACATCCCCGGTGTTCCCAGGAAAGTAATTGAGCACCATCTTGCCGTCTGTCCTCACGCCGCGACCCGTCCAAGCGAAAGTCGAAAGCAAGCAAAGGAGCGCCAAGAGTTCATCGCAGAAGAGATCAAGAAATTGGAAGCAGCAGCAGGCCTTGTCGAGGAGTGCTCCATCCTATGTGGTTGGCCAATCCTGTAGTCGTATGTAAGGCAAACGGAAAATGGAGGCTTTGTATCGACTTTACCGATGTTAATAAAGCTTGTCCCAAAGACCCATTTCCCTTGCCACGATCGATCGATTGTTGACTCCACGGCCGGATGTGATTTGCTTTCATTTCTTGATGCGCACTCGAGATATCATCAGATCTTAATGGCGAAAGAAGATGAGGAGAAACCGCATTCATCACCCCATGTGGCACATACTGTTTCATACGGATGCCTTTCGGTTTAAAGAATGCTGGTTCAACATTTGCAAGAGTAGTCCATGACGCTTTTGAGCCGCAAATGCACGTAAATGTAGAAGCCACATGGATGATATAGTGGTCAAAAGCAAGGATAGGGCAACTCGTTCAAGATTTAGACGAGAACTTTGCAAATCTGCGCAAGATCAACCTCAAGCTCAACCCCGAGAAGTGCGTGTTTGGAGTCCCTCCGCAAGCTTCTCGGTTCTTCAGATTCAGCGGGGATTGAAGCCAATCCCGACAAAATCAAGGCCATCGAGCAGATTGAAGCACCAAAGCGCCAATGATGTACGAAGACTTGCCGGTTATGTAGCTGCTCTCAGCAGGTTTATCTCTAGGTCTGCTGAACGCGCCTTGCCATTTTTCAAAATATTGAAAAAGGCAGGTCCAATGAAATGGACTCGAAGCGGAGGCTGCGCTGCAGACTTAAAGAGATACATCATCCACTCCAATACTTGTCGCACCTAAGCCACAAGAGAAGTTGTTGCTATATATAGCGGCAACCAATCAAGTGGTTAGTGCTGCGTTAGTAGCGGAGAGGGAGGCGGATGATGAGCGGCAACCATGGCGTATGCATCCAGCGACAAGCGGGGACTTCACCGACAAGCTCGTCCCGACAAGGATGGATCTGCGCAGACGCAGCGAGGAGATACAGAAAAGGATGGTGCAGCGCCGGTTTACTTTGTCGGTTCCCTTCGCAGGGGCTAGATCAAGGTACTCGTGTGCGGTTGTTTTTCGTCCTTCTCATGGCCTCGAGAAAGCTGCGCCATTACTTCCAAGCACATGAGATAACAATCGTCACTCGCTTCCCACAAGAGGATATTGCAAAATCCGTAAGCAACAGCAGGATTATCGAGTGGGCACTAGAACTGTCAAGCTTTGGCCTCAAGTTCAAAGCACTTCAACTATCCAAAGCAGAGCATCGGCAGAGTTCATAGCGGAATGGACGCCAACACAAGACGAAGAAATTCTAGAAATGAGCATCCCCACAAGGAAGCAGCAAAGAGTGGCTAATGTATTTTGATGGTGCCTTCGCGCGCAAGGCGCCGTGTCAAGCGTCTCGCTTGTAGCACCCACCGGAGAGCACCTCAAGTACATAGTCCAAATGCACTTTCCCAAGGAGCAAGCAACAAACAATACTGCAGAGTATGAAGGTTTGCTTGCCGGTCTCAGGACCGCAGTAGACCTTGGGATCAAGAAGCTCATCGTCAGGGGAGACTCGCAGCTTGTCGTTCGCCAAGTGAACAAGGATTACCAGAGTCCGTTGATGGAAGCCTACGTTGATGAAGTGAGAAAGCTAGAAGAGCACTTTGACGGCCTGCAGATGGAACATGTTCCAAGAGCTCAGAATGATATTGCTGACGGTCTGTCAAAGTGCGCCGCACTCAAGTTACCTGTGGAACCAGGGATTTTCGTGCTCAAGCTGACTCAACCAACTGTAACGCCATCAACTGGACAGAACAAGAAGAGGAAGTTGATTTCTGGTGACTATTTACCGGCAGAGCTTCCCGAAGCCGCCGCCAAGAAGGTCCCCAGATCGACACCGACATCGCGAGGAGCAGTCATCCGACAAACCCAAGGGTTTGTTTCGTTGAAGCGACGCCCCGACAAGTTTTGCTCCGGCAAGCTTGCTGGGGAACATCAAGCTCCGGCCGAGCCGCAGGTCCTTGCCGTAGAAGCGGATGTTCCCACAGCAACATATGTGCCTTTAGTCCTTGTTGTCGAGCCGCAAGCTCCAACATGGGCGCAGCAGATTGTCCATTTCCTTCTGACAGAGAACTTCCCAAGAGCAAGAAGAAGCGGAAAGAGTAGCCCGGCAGTCAAGTATGTACCAGTTTGTCGACAAAGACACCGTGCATGTAAGAAGACTCAACGGTGTGAAATTGAAGTGTATTCACCGGAAGATGGATGTGGTTGTTGGCGAGATACACGGAGGCATATGTGGTCACCACATTGGCGCGAAGAGCACTTGCGGTAAAGCTTCCGGCAAGGTTTCTTTGGCCGACAGCCCTCCGTGATGCAACCGCACAAGTAACCAAGTGTGAAGCGTGCGGCCCATTCCAAACAGATACACCAGCCAGCTCAAGCTCTCCAGACGATCCCTTTATCCCGGCCATTTTCGGTATGGGGCTCGACATCCTCGGCCCCTTTCCCGAGTTGTCGGGGCTTTGAGTACTTGTACGCTGTAATTGACAAGTTCACAAAGTGGCCGAAGTGGAAGCAGTGAGGAAGGTGACGGCACAATCGCAATCAAGTTCTTCAGTCGATTGTTTGCCGCTTCGATTCCTAACAGGATCATCACCGACAACGGTACACAATTCACGAGCCGCACCTTCATGCAAGACGCCCAAGATCTTGGCGCCAAGGTCTGCTTTGCTTCAGTTGCTCATCCGAGAAGCAACGGTCAAGCGGAGAGGGCAAATGCTGAAGTGGTGCACGGGCTCAAGACCAGGACTTTCGACAGGCTGCACAAGTGCGGAAGAAACTGGATTGAGGAGTTACCGGTGGTTCTTTGGTCGATCGAATGACACCAAATCGAGCCATCGCCGACACCTTCGCCTAGTCTACGGAGCGGAGGCAGTTCTCCCACGGAACTCAGATTCGGATCACCTCGAGTGCTCGCTATGATGAGTTTGAGCAAGAGCAGCTGCGACAAGATGACGCTACGCTCCTTGAGGAGGACCGCCTTCAAGCCGCCAGACGAGCTGCTCGATATCAAGAAGCTTTGCGCCGCTACCATAGCCGCAGAGTTAGTGCCGAAGTCTCGAGGAAGGCGACCTTGTTCTTCGCGCGCTCAGTTCGCCAAGAATTCCAACATGTTGACGCCAAAGTGGGAAGGCCCTTATCGGGTGAAACGAGTCACTAGGCCTGCATCGTCTGCTTTGAGACCAAGATGGCAATCCGTGAGCAACCCCGAATATCGAGCATCTTCGTAAGTTTTACCCATATATGCCGGTTGCGGATCCTATTCGGCAACCACCTTTTGTACAAGTCTTGCCAATGTTGCATGTAATCCTTTGTACAAAGCCGGGCATGATCCCGCATAAGTAAAGTTCATGTGTTTTGCACAATTTGTCAATTTCATGCTTTCATCATTTTATTGCATGTTTTGTCCGACACTTTGTGCAGCACCTACACCCGTAGCAATAACGAGCCGCAAGGCTCCATGACTTTATTTTCTTCTTTCTTCCTAAAGAAAGGAAGGTTCCTCGCCCACAAGTTAGCCGGGGAAGGAGAAGATAATGGCTGGACCAAGCGCCGCCGAGGAAATTTCGCCTTACCAGAAGCAAACGACGTAAAAGCTAAGTTGCCAAAGTTTGAGCAATCGGTTTTAAATTTTTAAGTTATTTTCCTCGAACGATCGTACTTTGTATGGAAAACCTATGCCAAGGAACCAACTCAGAGTTAGTTGCGCCTTTACTTTGTTTCGAGTCCGCTCAACAAACTTAAGTGAGATGCAAACTAGTTGCGACAAGGTTGCTTGTCGGAAGCGGCACCACCAAAGAGCTCTTGCCGACGTTCAAGACTCAAAGGCCATGACAAAGGTGCTCATACCACAAGTTCCCTAAAAGCGAGGGAAAAAACATACAAAGGAAGGAATCAAGTAAAGGAAATAACATTGCAATTATTGCCCGAGATAGAGTTATATTATAAAATAGCTTGTCGCAGCTCTAATAGATTGTTCTCCTAACATGATCAGCAGCGACAAGGGAAAGATAAAATTACGGCCTAGTCTACGTGGTCGCCATCAACCCTCTTATCTTGCCCACCTTGTCCACAATGGTGCGATAAGGGCCTTGAGTGCCTCCACATCGGCATCCGGCGGCAAGGACTTGAGGACGCCGTGAGATTGAGGCCTGGATTGCGGAAGGCCACCTTCATCAAGACTCTTCTCGAGAGCTCCCGCACAGATCTGGCGCGATTCCTCGCCAGCTGCTTTGGGATCTCTTCCGAGTCATGGAGAGCCGCCACCATGCCCTTGAAGAACAAGATGAGCTTGGCGCTGGGTTGGAGGTGCTCACGAGGAGTACCCGAGATCCACTATCCCCAGCTCGTCGCCTCCTTGTCGATGGCGGCGGCAACATTCACGAGACCCTCGGTCCAAAGCTCCACGCTTTCCTCAAGGTGCTCAGGCGGCGAGCGCGCCAAAGCCGGCGATGCCTCGTCCGGCCTTGATCTTCTCCAACAAGGCCACCTCCCGCTCCTTGGCGCCATCCAGCGTCTGCATGAAGGTGGCCAGCTTCAGCTCAAGATCTGCTTTAGAGTCCTTGACGGCGTCGAGTTCCTTGCTCCTCTCGGCGAGACAGCCCTGCAGCTCGCCAAGAGTGTAGGCGTCCTTCTCGCGCTCGTGCTTGAGTGCAGCAAGCCTCGCCGCCTCTTACGAGATTGGCCTCCAGCTGCGCCACCTTCGTCTCCAACTCCTTCTTGGCGGCCTCGGCAGCTGCGGCGACGTCCTTTGCTTCCTTGAGGGCTCCGCCAAGTGTTTCCTCGCGCACGGCAAGCTCCTCCTCATGGCTGTCAAGATTGATCTTCCGCTGCGCCAGCTCGCCTTCCTGCGCAGATAGCCTCTCGGCGGCAAGCCTTTGTTGCTCTTCAACCTCAGCCTTCTCGAGGATGAAGGCTTTGCGCACCTCACGATTTGCTCCCGCTCCTCTACCAAGGACCGGAGAGCTTCCTGATTGATGCCCCGGAGCTCCTCCGTGCGCTTCTCAATATCTGCTCCCGCCTTCACGACAAGCGCTTCCCGGGATTGTAGCTTGGCTTGTCGGGCGTGGTAGAGCGATAGCAGCTTCTTCAGCAGCTGCTCCTCCTCAGACTCGCCGCTGCTGCTGCTTGGCGCGTCAACTAGCGTAAGCCCGGCGGAGGCGAGCAGCTCTTCGTCGAAGATTTCTCCTTCGACCGGCGCACTGGAGCTCGACGCCCAGGGGATCTTGATGAAGACGCCATCGCCGGCCTTTAGATAGGCGCCGGACTGGGGCTCTTCGGAGCCTGATGCTGCAGCGGTGGTGGAGGGATCGGCGGTCGGTGTAGCGCCTGGCGCTCCTGCGGCCTCAGGGCCGTTAGTACGATCGCCGGATCTTTCTCCAGCCCCTGCGGCAGCAGCCTTGGCAGCCTCTTCGCCGACGGACTCATCGGCGCCAGCCTCTTCCTCCATGATGGCGGCGTCTTCAGTATTGCCGCGCACGTCTTCCTCGCCGGCGACTTCAGTCTCCATCGGCTCTGCGGCGGATGGATCTGACGACCAGAAAAATAAAGAACAATCAAGCAAATGTTCAGAAACAAAATCAGAAGAATAACATAAGGGGAGTTTTTAGTCAAGAGGATTACCTGTGATGGGATCTGCAGCCATGGTCTCGACCACTGGAGGGTCACTGGTGCTGTCCCTTGCCGGAGAACGCTCCTTTGCCGGGGAATCTCCCCTTGGCGGTGTAGTCGAAGTAGATGGCATTTCGGGAGCGGCTTCCGGACGCTCCTGGTGAGGCTGCTCTGCTCCTACACAAACCAACAGTCAGATATCAGTCAGGAAAGAGCACCCATGCACGCCCAACAGTAAAGAGTAAACTATATGCTTACGCTGGGGGCTATGCTGGGGGCTGCTTTGAGGAAGGGTTGCCGGGTCTAGCAAGGGGGTCTCGGACGCGCCTCCTGTTGCCACGGGGGGATCGTCCTCGATGACAACCACCGGGTCTTAGCTCTTCGACGCCTTCCGGGCCAGCGTCCTGAAAAGGAAAGAGTTCGTAATGAAGCAAATCAGATACAAGACAAAGCAACAAAATTGAAGAAATACAAGTACAACACAGAATCTTACTTTCTTCTTCCTCGCCGGAGCTGAGCGCGAGAGATCAACTCGCTCGCCTCCGGGCGACGAGGCGGAGGAGTAGGTTCCCTTGACCGCTTGGCGGGGGTGGCGGGGGTGGCCTGGGAGGACCCAGCCCTAGTTGTTGCAGCGGCGTGAAGTGCTCCCGCGGCAACAGTGCTTGCCGCGGTGGAGCGCGTCACGCGGCGCAACGGCTGTTGGCCCGCCTGCCGCCCGTTTGCCTCCAGCCTTGCAAAGACGCCTTCTTGGTGGGGCCGGAGGCTCCGCTTATGCAAGCTACTAGATGGTGGGGAGGAGGCGCCGACGGCTCGCTCGACTCGGCCAGGATCGGCAAGCTCCTCCTCGTCGGCAAACTCTTTCGCCGACAAGGCTTGCCGCCTCTGCCTCTGCCTCCTCCACGGTGAACCCGACCGCCAGGCAGCAGCCGCAGCCGCCTCTTCCAGCCTGGTGGCGATGCGCTGCATCTCGTCGTTAGTGGTGTCGCGGGTGAGGCCCTTCTGCTTGTCGGGGCGGATCGGCACTTCTTCCAAGCTGTCAAAGAACACCCGCACGATGTCATCGGCAGGTTTTGCCAGTTGGAGCAATTCCATGCGAGTCGCACAACGCATCATTGCACGGATGCGGTCGAGCGAGGAATTGTTGCATAATGGAACGACTCCCTCGGCAACTCGAACCATTCAGATGATCAGCGTCATGCTTGAAGAGCTCCAGAGCATCGCATCCAACTCCAAGACGGTGAAATTGAAGTTAAGGCCCGGCGCAGCCTCATGATATCCGCCGCTTTGAAACTCCCAAGCAGGTCTCCTCCTCTCCCGCAAGGGATGGCGCGGCGGCGAAGGAAATCTGCGCCAACGGCACCTACAAAGAAGTCCGCAAGCCCGAGGCGCAGGATCAGGTGACGGCAATCTTCAATCTAGCATCCTCCGCGCCAAGTTACTCCAATCGCTGCCAAGACTATTGGGGTTTCGCCACTGGCGGTAAAAGCTCATGGTTCTCCTCTACAATCCAACACCAATCTGCCCTCCACTCCTCCCACTTGTTGTGGAGCCTCCTTCCAGATAGGCTTCCTTCTTGCCGATCCTTGAGATCCAAGCAATCCTCCGCAAGTGGCTCTCCTCTCGACTCGGGGCATGAAGAAATGGCGGAAGAGGGCTACGCTTGGGTGGAATCCACAAAGTTTTCGCAGAGGTGTGCGAAAACTGCCATGGTCGAGACAGCATTGGGGTGAAATCAAGGAGGCGGAACCCGTAGGTGTTCATGATATCGCAAAAGAATTAGAGAAGGCGGCAGAGCCCGCATAGAAGAACAGCGCCGAAGAAGGGGTACCCAGTTGGGGCTAATTCGAAGCAGCGGCCGGGAGTACCTTCGCGCTGGATGCGCCGCGTCTCCGCCGACCAAGAGGTAGTAGCTCCTCAGCTCCCTTGCGGCGAGCTGAGGGGAAAGATGGCCCGCTCCTTCGCAGCGCCTGAACCGCTGCGCCGGCCGACTTTCACGCCTTCCCTTATCCTCTTCGAGCCATGGCGGAGGCGGAGGGAGACCGATGGCGTTGATGGCGTTGGTGGCGATGGGGCGGAGCGCCTGCTCTTCGTGACTTGGGAAGAAGGGGGAGCAGCGTGGTTTTCGAGATTAGACAGCAATGGCGAGGTGGGCGAACCGCCCCTGTTTCCCCTGCTTATAAGGAGGGAGAGGGGCGGACGCCCGCTTCCGAATAAAGAAACCCCCACGATCTCTCCCACGACGCCTGCTCGACGCGCGGCTGTTCATGGGGACGTGGGGGACCGGAGCAAGTTACGCTGTGATCTAGGCCACAATGTGTCTCGCAGACTATTTTGGGCCTGGCCCAACAGCCGGGCACCATGTGTGGCCCAGTCCGGGGCTCTCACCGGTGTACTAGAGTAGGGTACCCTAGTATCCCGAACTCGCACGGGCAAATGTCGCAGCACCCGCTGCAAGGCTTGCTTGGTGATCGCCATAGTCCTCCGCTGCTCCATTGGAGCCATTCAAGAACAAAGTATTCAAGCCAAAGAGACAAGGCCCGGCAAGAGGAGCTTGTCGGGAAGGCCAACCAAGGCATTTAGAAGACAAGACCCGGCAAGAGGAGCTTGCCGGGAAGGCCCGGTGAGCGACAAGCTTCCGGACGCGACAAGGCAACAACCGCGACAAGGCAATAACCGCGTAAGGTGCTTGCCGCGACAGATTACCACTCGCTCCGCCCAGCTCATCCACCAATGTGTCGCCACGGACCTTTCCAGCATCGCTGGGCAAGAGGTCGGCAACCAGCGGGCGCTGTGGCAAGCGGTCGACAAAATCGCCATCGTGGCGAACGGTGGCGCCCGACGGTCCCTTTTCGCACCGTTTAGTCGACTCGGACGGCATTTAATGCCTTTGTCCCCGCCGTGGTTAGGTAGGCTACACTGCATAAGTAGCCGTACCAACCGCAACTCATTTTCCCTTTTGCTCTTGCTCACGTTGCACACCTGCTGGTGACCCCTGAACATATAAAAGGAGGCCCATGCAACGAGGAGGTTCGACTCATTCGAGACTAGAGACACTCATGCTAGGTCTTGTAGCTCTCAAGCTCCCTAGCAAGAACACAATATAATCGCACAAGCAGCAGAGGGAGTATTATCTCCGGAGAGCTCAAGTTGGGTAAACCGCCGTGTTTAGCCGATCCGCTTCTTCGCGGTAACCTCCGCCCCCACCGAACCGAAAGGGGCTCGGTCCGCCGGTCCCATAGGTGTTCGTGGGTCCGATCAGCTTCCCCGACAGTTGAGGACCGACGCATACTAGTGTGAACAACAACAAAAACATCGCTCAAGAAAAACTTCGCTTACACCTTAAAAAACAAATACTGCTCGAGCTGCTGGGTCCCAACTGTCGGCCGCTCCTTGTGATATTCTCTCGTTTATTGACTATATAGGTTGACGATGGTGTGGGACTGTGCTGTCAGGAAACCAGGAGGAAGCAAAAAAGTTATAGTTGTATATAATAAGGAGGAACTTGCTTATGTATGGCAATGGCCCTAGTGGGTCCCTACTATCATCCAGTCAAAATAAAGTCATCTCCTGAATCCTCATGTTCGTTGACCATGTTGACAATGCTCGGTGCCACGGCGAGCGCAAAAACTCAAGGATCGACGGAGAGGGCTCTCGGGCCCTACGGATGGTCTCGACATAGCACCGCTCCTCATTCAGAAGACAGGATCATCGGACACCTATGAGCACCTTCGAGAGACCGAGACAACATGAAACGGTAAGGCTGCGCTTGGGAGCTCTAGTTTATTTCACACATGTATTAAGATACAAGTGTAATTTACTCGTCATCGGAAACAACGCGTAAAATACAGGCATAATGAAACCGATGACCCGAGGTCTATAACGAAAACCGGCATGTTACGCGTGTAATTTGAGAGACCAGTGTATATTTTACTAGTCGAAATCGACCAACCAAGCGATTGGCCCGAGACCATCTGCTTTTATTTACAAGCGTCAGTTTTACAATCAGTTTTGGTTGGAAAACGACGATCCAATCACGGCCTAAGATGATGAGTTGGTCGGAAGATCATATGGTTTCACCTCTAACCTATCTGAGTTATCGTATAGGCTATGAATGAAACATATGACAATGAACTTCTTAAGCACAGAAACAACAGAAGAGGATGATCTTCTGTACATGTAAATCATAGGCATTAGCTCAACATGCAAAACAATATGAAGCAATATTCTCAGGAGGCACGGTGAACAGCTCGTGATGCCGCATGCCACAGCATTCCAAGCTCAACTTTGCAATCAAACTCACAAGGCCTCGCATTACATAGACAACATTCAGAACAAACTCTTAAAATACCTTACATAAGTCAACATTCATGTGACTATGCATCTCAAGAGAGTAAATATTTACTTCTGAACTAAAGACGGGAATAGGAAAGAATGATCAACGTTGCTCACAGCAAAGGGCGTCCCACTCAAAAATATCAAATGCATGTCTTATGGAGGACACGAACCATCTGAACATTTTGTGCAATTCCACTAAAATCAATCTGAGCATCCCTGTGGATTTTGTATTTATATGCTGCAAGAAAACAAAGACACATCAGCACACACATGAATATTGGCCCAGTGTCAACCCACCAATCGGTGGACTAACAAACTGAAAGTACGGTAACCAGATTACCATACCCAGATGTCCCATCATTGTTGCTGAGAATGACATTGACGGACTTGGAGTCATGTCCTGGCTTCTTGTACTTGTTTGGGCACTTTTTGCCCAGTGCACTCCACATGTTGTAGAGTTGCCTATGCTCTCTGCAGACTAGTAATGTTACCAGCGTCTAATAATACTCTGTAAAGCTTCTCGATCATTTCTTGTGTAATATAGCGCAAACAAGGATCGCTTTTTCTCGCAAAGTGGTAAGACCAATCGACCCACTAATGCAGCAGTTTGCCTTAGACACATTGGCTCCTTTTGTGTAGTTCAACTAAAATCAAAGTCGGAATAAAACCGAGCGTTAATTTTGATATCCCTGTAAGCAACAATAGGTATAAGGGGAACACTTACTGAGAAATAAGGGTTGATGACTTGTACTCCCAGAAGAAAAACATCTACTGATCTACCTTATCTTAATGGGAAACAAAGCAGGAGAGTAGCAATTCTCAATCAATGTGATTCATTCATATTAACTGAGACATTATCTTAACAATGCCTTGTTTCAACATGTATAAAGAACGACAAAGCAGAAAAGTACCATTCCTAAAACAATGCAACTGATTCATTTTAACTGAGACATTATCTTAACAATACCTTGGTTAAACATGTAGAAAGAACTACAAAGCAGGATAGTACAATTTGTAAAACACTGTAACCCCTATTTAATAATAGAGAAATTATCTGAACAATACAGTTCTTAAACATGTACTCCGACCGATCCCTAACAGAAATGGTACTCCCGCCGATCCCTAAAAAGTGTTGCGGTTTTGAACTAAGATTCAGTAGTTAATTCTGAGGAAAGTCGATACTGAAAGTTGGTACTGACCTTTCAAGACCAAGATGTTAAAAGACAACATTTCAATAGCTTCAATTCAAGATTGATCCAAAACAGTACCAATACAAGTAGCACAACATCTCAAAGCACACTGCAGCATCATGTGGATGAAAGTCGGTACTGACCTTGCTTGACCAAGATTTGAAACAACTCGCGAGGAGGACTAGAAACATATCCCAACACAAATATGAAAATCCGATCTCCTTTTGTGCAGTTCCACCAAAATTAAGCAAAGTCGCCAGTGTGACATTCAAGTTGAACTGCACAAAACACTCATAAAACATAAGTGTTTCGTGTAGCGAAGAAAAATGTGCAATAACAACAAGTTGAATAGATATCCCTATTTTAACAGAGGTAAAAAGGAATCAATTACTGGCTAATAAAGGAGGATGAAACATGCGGCCACAAAAATGGTAATCTCGCCAATCCCTAACAAGTGTTGCAGTTTTGAACTAAGATTCAGTAGTTAATTCTGAGAGTGCATTGCTTAATTTTACCAGCGGCATTAGATTAACAAAAAGCATAAACAGTTCCAGGGAGAGTGGGCGCAACAACAACATGTGCTTCCATCTACTTATAAAGGGGGTGATGCAGAGTTTGTTGTAACAAAGCAACAACCATCATGTCTGCGTTGGTCCCATTTTTGTTCACTACTTAATGGGAAAAGACAGCAATACAATAGCTTCAGTTCATCATTTATTTAAAACAGTACCAATACAAGTAGCACAGGATCTCAAAGCACACTCCACAATCATGTGGATGAAGGCATGTACTGACCTTTCATGAGACAGACAAGATAAAATACAAATCTACCAACACAAATAGGAAATCCAATCTCGTTTTGTGTAGTTGCACTAAAATCAAGCAAAGTTGCCAGTGTGACATTTAAGTTCGCTATAGCAACAAGTCTAATAGATATCCCTGTTTCAACAGAGGCAAAAAAGGAAACTATTACTGGCCAATAAAGGATGATGAAACATGCGGCCACAAAAAGAATCATCTACCTTATCTTGATGGAAAACAAAGTATAGAACAGTAGCATTTCTAAAACGGTTGCATTGATACATATTAACAGAGAAAATATTTTAAAAAAGTTCAGTAGTTAATTCTAAGAGTGGCATTGCTTAATTTTACCAGCGGCATTAGATTAAGAAAAAGCATAAACAGTTCCAGGGGAGAGTGGGTGCAACAACACCATGTGCTTCCATCTACTTATAAAGGGGGTGATGCAGAGTTTGTTGTAACAAAGAAACAAGCATCATGTGTGGGTTGGAACAATTTTTGCTCACTTAATGGTAAAAGACAACAGTTCAATAGCTTTAATTCAACATTTATCCAAAATAGTACCAATAAAAGTAGCACAACATCTCAAAGCACACTGTACCATCATCTGGATGAAAGTCGACCAAGATTTGAAACAACTCGCAAGGAGGATTTGAACGAAATCTCTCAACACATATATGGGAATCCGATCTCCTTTTGTGTAGTTCAACCAAAATTAAGCAAAGTCGCCGGTGTGACATTCAAGTTGAACTACAGAAAACACTCTTAAAACAAAAGTGTTTCGCGTAGCGAAGCAAAATGTCGCAATAGCAACAAGTTGAATAGATATCCCTATTTTAACAGAAGCAAAAAAGAAATCAATTACTGGCCAATAAAGGAGGATGAAACATGCGGCCACAAAAATGGTAATCCCACCAATCCCTAACAAGTGTTGCAGTTTTGAACTAAGATTCAGTAGTTAATTCTGAGAGTGGCATTGCTTAATTTTACCAGCGGCATTAGATTAACAAAAAGCATAAACAGTTCCAGGGGGAGTGGGCGCAACAACACCACGTGCTTCCATCTACTTATAAAGGGGGTGATGCAGAGTTTTGTTGTAACAAAGAAACAAGCATCATGTCTGTGTTGTCCCATTTTTTGTTCACTACTGAATGGGAAAATACAGCAATACAGTAGCTTCAATTCAACATTTATTTAAAATAGTACCAATACAAGTAGCACAGCATCTCAAAGCACACTGTACAATCATGTCGATGAAGGCATGTACTAACCTTTCATGAGACAAACAAGATCAAGTATCAATATACCAACACGAATAGGAAATCCAATCTCGTTTTGTGCAGTTGCACTGAAATCAATCAAAGTTGCCAGTGTGACATTTAAGTTCGCTGTAGCAACCAGTTGAATAGATATCCCTGTTTTAACAGAGGAAAAAAAGGAAACATTTACTAGTCAATAAAGGAGGATGAAACATACGGCGACAAAAAGAAGCATCTAACTTATCTTGATGGAAAATAAAGTAGGACAGTAGCATTTCTAAAATGGTTGCATTGATTCATATTAACAAAGACGTTCTCTTGAAACAACATTCGTTAAAAATGTAATTTACTTTTAACAGTGGCATTGCTTCAGTTTTCCAGCACCATTCTTAGATTAACAACAACGAAATAGTTGTATGGGACATGGGACATGGGACATGCCAGCACCATGTGCGTCCACACGTATAAATGGGTGATGTAGAGTATGTAGCCAAGCAGCATATCTGCGTTGGTCCCATATTTGTTATCTTTGAACCTTTTTCCTATGTGAGGGCAGCAAATCTAGTCCTGCACAAACTACCGGACCACCCAGTTTCTTTCCTTTTTCAACAAAGAGATCGATTCCTTACAGACGTATGTACTGGGTTACCCCATTTTTTCCTTTTCGACCGACAAAGCGGTTCGATAGCCAATCTATACTACTTTCCCTCCCTCCTTTCCTCATTGAACCACGTCCTAGATTCATGCTCCACCCCACCGCACCCTTCTTTCCTCTTTGAACCAAGACCTAGATTCGACTACAGAATCAAAAAAGATCCGCATGCAGCTAGAGCAATGACGGTTTCAAAGAAACTTATACCTTAGGGTCGTAGGGATGTGGCAAGGCATGCGGTGGGAGGTCGAATCAGCCCACACTACGTACGGCAACAAGGAAGAAGGGGTCGGTGGCCCTCCCGCACAGGCGCTGGGTGAAAGAGAACAGCACAACCGACAGTGGATTGCCTCCCTCACCGAAGGCGATAGAGTGAACGCTGCACCTCCTCCCCTTCCTGGTGCGACGGGATCCAGACGCCTCCTTCACCAGCTGTGAGGGGGGAGAGAGAGACAGAGGCCAACGCAATATTGTTTAGATCTGGTGAAGAGGGTGAGAGACTATTAATATAGCAAACCCTAGCATAGGAATGCAGAGCCTCCAGTGTGTGTATATATATGTAGTGCGGCGAGAGTGTGGAGAGTGCAAACCCTGGCGAACAAGAGCTGAGGCTCCAGCTTATATAGTACTCCTACATATATAATGTAGAACAGACTGAGCTCCGGTGCCTTAACTACACCTGCCTTTGGTTGTATGACAGGTGGGCCAGCCACATTTTGCGCCCACCTGTCATACACCCAAAGGCGGGTGCACTAAGTCAATGAAGCTGCGTCCATATAGTACTCGTGTATCTTTCCCTAATAGTAAAGCACGGATTGGCTCTGTGGGTTCGCCGTCATAATACGCTTCTTTCTGTGATTTTATGCTTTCAGTTTGAATTTAAAACATATACGCAAGGTGGTACTAATTTCAACCGGCGGTGCACCGTTCGTGAAGTTTCTGCCTTGCTCGGTCTTTCCGAACACACGCACCTCACCATTGGGCCACATTGTTCCACCGCTGGGCCTTTTGTTAGGGGCCACTGAGTCACGCGAGCGGCTCTCCATCTTGGTTGTGGCCAACTGAGCTGGTAAGCTTGTGCTATGAAATAAGGTTTGTTCTCAAAATAAATAGTCCCACCTTGATTCTTTGCAATCAATCCCAATAATTTATATACGCCGGTGGCTTTGCAGCATCAACAAGCATAGGAAGGAAAGAGAATGAAGGAAATAATCACGGGGAAGAGGGAGCAAAGGAATAGAATCCTCAATGTGTGAGGCTAGGAAGGAAAAACTCGGGATAATCCGATAAGCAACACAAATCGGCAAGATGGCCCTTCAATCAACCCGATCTTGTCAGCCATGGCTGCCACCGGCCTAGCGCGGGCATAAGTAGACGAACTGCATGCCAAAACGGAGGAAGGAAGCAACTGCCAGAGCCGAAGATATAAGGGCTTGAACCAAAGCTCCTTCAGCCAAGGAAAAAACATCCCAATTCGTCGGCGCCTAAGATGAGGTTGATTAGCATGCGCCGACAGGTCAAAGTCCGCTGACTCGGACTGATCTCCGTAGTTAGGGCACCTCCACTAATATTTCCGCAGAGGACGAACAGTCGAGCGGTCCCGATGGAGGTTGAAGGGGGGAAAGCCCCAAGCCGATCCGCTCGAAGCTCCAGGAGATCAAAGGAAGCAAATCTGACACACTGGTGAAACAGGAGATTGGGGAACCTCCACCGGTGAACTATCTACAGTGGTGAGCCTCAGGTGGGGAAAACACAAACAAGAACTAAATAAAGGAGTTAGAGCAACTCTAGAAGACCACGCATCCCGCCCCGGCCGGCAAATATTTTTGCAGGGCGCGGCAAATCTTCTCCCCCAACCTCTATCTTCATGGGCTGGGAGGCTGACCCGAGCTCAACCCCTATCCGCCGCAAGATTTGACGAGAGGGACATTTCCGCGCGCCCTTTCCCGCTCCCCGCACCCTCCGCCACCATTGCCCCCCTCTGCAAGCTCCGGTTCCTCCTCCCTGGCCGTCCCTCGCCGCCATGGATGACCCCATGCTGTCCCCCGTCACCGTCGAGGTCGCGCACGCTCCTTCCCCTCGGGCGGATCTCGTCGCCGGCCATGTTGGCCCCACCGCCGTTGCCCAAGCACAAGCCACGCCTGCCCGCAAGCGGCAGGGCAACGTGGTCGTGCAGGGCGGGAATCCGGCTGCCCCCGCCGCGATGGCCCGCACTCCGGGCGCCAACGCAGCGCGATCCCGGCCGGCGGCGGAGAAGGTCGCCAAGGCCGCGGGCGTAAAGCGGAGGAAGGTTTCAGCTTCAAAGAAGCCACCTTCTTCATCCTCTCACTCCATTCCCCCGCAAGGAGATGCTCCAGCGATGCCGTTCCACGGTGCCGCTCCCCCCGCGAGTGAGGTGTTCGACGAAATGGCCGGAAGGTATGCGTCTTCGATCTTGGCGATTTCCATTCATTTCTGCCATTATTCTCGGGAGCTCGTGACTTGTTATCATTCGCCATAGCGGTGGTTCGAACAATGCAACAACCGAGTTCGCGAACTTGTTGGACACGAACGCGGTTGACATTGATCAAGCCCCTTTTGAACCATTCGACTACAATGAAACGGAGGACGGCGTGGATGATCATGGTTGTGCAGACGAATTGGAGGAGATTGAAGCGGAAGCGTATGAGCAATCGCAAGCAAAATCTGGGAAAAGCCAAAGATCGAAGAACTACATGATCTTGGAAGATCAGGCTTTGATTCAAGCATGGAGTGTGGCGTCTCTTGATGCATGCACGGGTACTCCTCAAACCGCTAAGAGATATTGGCAAAGGATCGAAGATCAATACTTCCGCATTATGGCAAAACATCCCAATAGGACTCCACGCACATTTCGGTCGCTTCAAGGGCGCTTGGGAGAATATCGTTTATGTGCAGTCAAGCAGCTTGCTTGGAGCAAGCACGCAATGCACCTCCAAGTGGCACCTTGGAGTCCGACTATGTGAGTTTGTTTTGCCTTTGTTCAAATTGTGCATCATCATATTGCATCATTGGAAATGATTGGATCACTTTGTTCACATTGTGTAGGACAAGATTGCTCAACATAGATACAAGGACATGGAAGCTTCAGAAGGCAGATTCTTCAAACTAGAGCATTGTTGGGAGTTGCTCCAAAAGTGCGAGAAGTGGAAGTTGATCGACAAAGAATCCCCACCAAAGAGAGGATCAATTACAAACATGGATGAAGATGAGGATGATGATGGCCTAAGAAATTTGCACAAGCCCGATGGCGATAAGAAGACTAAGGAGAAGATCAAGAGAGAGCAAGAAGCATCGAGCTTGAGGGAGAAGATTGATGCCATGGTGCAATCCAACGAGTCGATGTTGTTGAAGTCGTTGGAGATCAAGAAAGAATTGGCCGAGAAGAAGGCGAAGGAGAAGCAAGAAAAGTGGCAATTGCTCAAGGAAGAGGGGTTGCACAAAGCTGCCATCGAGGATAGAAGAGCACGCGCTGCTGAAAACAAATCCATGTCCATGTTACTCACCGAAGAGAACAAGATCATGTCAATGAACCGCAATGACATGGACGACCTCACCAAAACATGGCATGGTATGGCAAGGAGAGAAATCTTGAAGAGGAGAATAGTCGCGTCGGCCGGTCCGTGTTACAGTTCCGGTGATGTTTTCTCTGCTCCGTATGGTGGCAATGTGGATGATTTCGGTGCGGGAGTTGGAACAAGCGTCGGAGGTGGATTCGGTGGCGCCGATGAACTTCAAGATGGACTCGATGGCGCAGAGTGAACATCGACCAAGATGATGCCGGACATGGGCGCAAACCTTTGCAGGGCCCTCTTTTGCATTTGCCGTAATGAACTTGGCTTTTATTTGTGCGTAAAACTGTTTATGTCGTTTGAATTTGAACTTGTTTGTGAAACCCTATGTCAAATGCGAGATTTGCAGTTTTTACTTTATGGTCGTCATGGTGGTGCCCAGCGAGAACTCGTTGAGAGCCGACCGTAAAAAGGCATATTCCACGAATATACTTTTTTACGGATCCATTTGGGGGGTATGCATTTGTGCCAGCCCGCGCCGGCCCGCAAAAGCGGTTTTGCGTGAACTGCAAACGCGTTTTGCGGGCCGGCGGGATGCGGGGTCTGCTAGAGTTGCTCTAAGCACCAGATTCAAAGATGCCACCTCTAGCCTGACCGTCATGGCCAGAGAGAGAGAGGAGGAAGAACAAATGCCAAGGAATAAACTGGTTTATTAGATGCCAGAGGGGGAATACACTGTGTACACGTGAGGAAGGGGAAGAGATGGGGCAATAAAGCACAACAAGCAGCTTTTTTTAGAAGTACCTGCATGTCCATATTAGCCACAAATACAACCCCCACACACTCAGCTACTAGAAGAAACTAGAGAGGACAGGTGTCCCAGAACATAAGCACAAAGGACCCCGAAAAACAAAAATATCAAAGAACCCTTTGGAGATCCCTGCCCATGAGTCTTGTTTTCACATGACAAATGATATAATCACAGTTTTAAAATATAAAGACGTGCTAAAGTTCGGATGCGCTGAAAGTATTAGAGCTTGGGTACCTATCTTAATCACAGTCTCTGCAACCCCCGCACGAGCCGCACCTCCTTCCGCCGGAGCCATCGCGGACAAGATTGGGCCAGGCCCGTCCAGACCCAGATAGGGCCCAAAATGGCCCATATCTAGGCCGAGAAAGCGCCACCGCCAGCCACCGCGCCATCCTACCGCCAAGTGGCCGCGCCACTACCTGCAGACCACCCGGGGCAGCACCGCCCAAGGCAGCCGCCACTGGAACCACTGCGGACAGAGGAACATCACTGCAAGCCGCCACCACCCGATCCAAGGTGCCGCGCGCGTGGAAAGGCGAGTGTCGGTGTCAAAACCAGCAGATCTCGGGTAGAGGGGCCCGAACTGTGCGTCTAGGCGGATGGTAACAGGAGAAAAGGGACACGATGTTTTTACCTAGGTTCGGGCCCTCTCGATGGAGGTAAAACCCTACTCCTGCTTGATTAATATTGATGATATGGGTAGTACTAGAGTAGATCTACCATGAGATCAGAGAGGCTAAACCCTAGAAGCTAGCCTATGGTATGATTGTTGTTCGTCCTACGGACTAAAACCCTCCAGTTTATATAGACACCAAAGAGGGCTAGGGTTACACAGAGTCGGTTACAATGGGAGGAGATCTACATATCCGCATCGCCAAGCTTGCCTTCCACGCCAAGGAAAGTCCCATCCGGACACGGGACGAAGTCTTCAATCTTGTATCTTCATAGTCAAGGAGTCCGCCAAAGGTTATAGTCCAGCTATCCGGACACCCCTAATCCAGACTCCTCAAGAGCTCCCGAACCAGGCTTCAATGACGATGAGTCCGCGCGCAGATTGTCTTCGCATTGCAAGGCGGGTTCTTCTCCAAATTCGTGGTACCTGTTGAATAGTGTCCGCTTCTCATGAATATTGCGCCTCGCTTCCACGCCCAATAATGGCCATCCTCCATGTGTCGATTTAATCGAAAAGCTGGGGTGTTTTACATTTACCCCCTAGCTGTGTAAATGAGCTACCTTTTAAAGAGACGAGGATTTAGATACAAATCACACCATCTTCCCTTTGCGAGCATTCATCGGAGTGCATCCGACAGAGATCCATTCCATCATGGCCAGTCGAGGTAGCCCCTCCTCTCGCTCTCCCAGCCCCCAGCCTGGAAATGGGAAGAGATGTTCCGTCCCGCACAATGAGCTAGTGATGCTTCAGACCAAGGGATTTCTCCCTCCAGCTTTCATGGTCCCGGTTCGAGCCAGGCTCGCCACCTATAATGGCGGAGAGCAAGGGGAGAGCGTCCCCAATCCCTCCAAGGGAGAGCGGGTATGCCTTGTCCCTTATTTGATAAGAGGGCTTGATTTCCAATTCATCCGCTTTCTCCGGGGCTCCTCAGTTCTACGGCCTCAAGTTGCACAACCTTCGCCGCCTCCATATTGCATATTATGGGCTTCGTAGCCCTTTGCGAGCTGTTTTGGGCTGCGAGGCTCATTTCACGCTGTGGAGGAAACTGTTCTGCCTTATGCCCCGTTCTCAGAAGGGGTCAATATATCAAGTGGGCGGAGCCGAAGTATGGCGCATCGCCGGGACCGGATATCTATCCGGAACCCCAAAGAAGGTGTCCGAAGACTGGCCTTCAGAATGGTTTTATATAGAAGATGTCCCCCTACCGGATCCTATTCGGATCGGCCTCCATGAGTTTGATAATGCTCCCTTGAAGAAGCGCCTAAGCTGGGTCCACGGAGCCCCCAGAAGGAAAATGACAAGGACGTTCTTTATCTGATGGGTCGGATAAGGCTATTAGCTCATTCCGGACTGACCATGATCGAGGTCATGGCCACATGAATTATGCGGGGGGTGCAGCCGCTTCAGTATAGAGGCCACCCCATGTGGGATTTCAATGGGGAGGATGACGCCACCCGCTGCGGCCGTAAGGGGCCAGACTCGATTGCCGCACTAATGAAGATCTTGCCCACTTTGTAGAAGGGAGAAGAGGAGGAGTTCCTCCGCGTCAATTCTCAGGGCGGATTTTCTATGTACAATCCTCCAAGCTGGGTAAGCGGACACTTATTTTTTGCCCATCCGTTCCATATTCCCATAGTCAAGTACCTTATCTTGTGATTTCGACGCAGGAATAGAGCCGGGCCATAAAGGATATAAACATCCCTCCTCCACAACCCGAGGATCCGGAACGGTCCCTCGATCCGGCCTCCCAAGAGGATCCGGACATATCCGTGGAGCTGATCGATGGGGTATTTTACCAACTGAGCATCGACAATGCCTTGGTGGCTATTACAGCCGATTATCCTGGACTGCTCCCCGCCTCACAAGTAATCGAGACCGAAGTCTTAATACTTCGAAGATGATTCATCTGTGCTTTTTTTATCACCGTATACCAATGGTGTTTCGCAGGAGAGGATCTCGAGGCGGAATGCCGAGCCTGCGGCGACTAGCCAACAAGGGACCGCGAGGGCGGGCAGGCTAAAGAGACACGTAGTCCGTGTCGAAGCACCGGCGCAGCAGTAAGGCGCGCCGCCTTATTCCAAGGTATTATGCTTACGATGCATACTAACGCCCGTGCTCTCTTTTTTTTAGGAAAAGAGGGCTCGCGGACTATATCCGGAGAGATTGTCAATCGCGGCCCACCAGCCAGGCTCCAAAGCCAGGTCGTAGCGGCGAACACGAGGCGCAGGCGCTTGACGCCTCCGGCAGAGGATGCGACAGACTGTTCGCCACCAATTCCCGAGGTGGAGAGTGCCATAAATCACAGGCGCCACGGACAGTTCTTCGCAATGCTTGTTTCTCCCAAGAGGCATTGGACGCCTCAACTCGGGAGATGCGCACTGCAGCTCAAAATGGTCTAACCAGGCTACGGAGCAGATGTAAAAGACATACGGGTGAGAAAATTTGATGATTATATATATATCAAGAGTCTCTAGACTTGAAACAATTAGAATAACTGATTTAAGGATCATTTATTATGGAGGTTCTTACAGAAAAGAATACCCAACTGTCCCAAGAGCTGGAAGAGTGCAAATCCCAACTTGAGGCCGCACTAGCCGCGGCAGGGGAGGCCAAGGAGACCACCTCTGGTAATATATGCTTCGAAAGATAAGTATGTTGTGAAGTGCGGCGTGTGTACAAATCTGACAATAACATTGCAGATGGCGCCGGAGTAGATCCGGACAAGCAACAACTCTTGCGCTGGTTAAAGGCCAGCGAGAGTGTGCTTACGAGGGTGAGGTAGGAGAAGAATAATCTCCAAGATGCCCACACCCAGCTGGGCGAGGAACTAAAGGATGTTCGTGCCCAGCTGTCGGACTCCATGAAGGAGAATCGGCGGCTTCGACGCGACATTTTTAGTAAGTGCTTGAACGAACTTTGAAAAAGAGTTCGGCGAGGAAGTCGACTAACAATGAGTTATGTCTCAGAGGTATGCTCACAGTGTTGTCTCAGAGAGAAATGCCCGGTTCTACGGGTGACCTTCTTCCCGAAGCTCATAACCGCATTTAACGAAGTTCGACAGTGATGAAAGGCGCCGCCTGTGCCTTGTGGCCATCTCTGCCTCATGCCCAAGGTTTTGGAGAGCTTGCAGAGAGGCTTATGGAGTGCAGCGCGCTTCCGATTATGGAAGATATCGCTCTGCCGTCAAGGCGCCAGGAGGCTCGGGCCATGGTGAAGACGCTGTACACGGTTGACCCAAACCACATGGCCGAGGTTGGACCTGTGGGGCCCGATGGGAAGGAGATCCTCGTGAGCTTAGTGTACAGCCAGTAGAGTTGGTCATTAATATTTCCAACAGGATCGTAAACTAGACAGCCTGTTGGACGGTATTGAAGAGGAATATACCCACCAAATTGACTATGTAATTTAAGATGACATGTAAAATGCCTTCTAGCCGGATTGTAGATCGCTTTTCATGGCGGACCTTTTGCTTCAACCTCGGGACCCGTAGTCCGAGTGTGTCCGAATACCCTCTCGGTTATGTAAGAACCGGGCATGCGTGGAGACTAGGCGAGGGGTCATTAGTGCTTGAATGCATAAGTGCCCAACTAGTTATGTTATATTACATGGTTAGTAAGAAACATCTTCCAGGAGAATAGTTCCGTTAGGGGTTCCTTTCTCGGGAGGCATGCCCTAAAGTGCATGTCCGGACTGTGAAAAAGCGTAAAAGCATCCGGGGCGGATAAATAAACAAGTGAGAAATCATCTTTAGTTCATCAATCAATATTCCCTTAAGAACGCTTAGCTTTCGGCTTCACCCACCTGAGGTACACATCCGCTGACCCGGCAAGAATAATCGCAGAGGTGCTCCTTTACCGCCTAGCCGAACAATCGGGAACGAGGGGTAATCACAGAGCCGTGCAACCCAGCTTGGCCAAAACTTAAGTCATATAGATGCATATAATGGTGAATAAAAGGTACATGCGAAAGTGTGACACATGTGTTGGGCATGAAGCCCGTATAAATAAGCTTTTGTTAAAGAAGCCCCCAGGTATAATGAGCGCCGTCAGTTGTGTGCGAACAAGATGTGAACGAGCCCTTAAAGGCTGTAAGAGAAAGGGAGGGAGAAGGAGAGAAATATAAGACAACTAATGTGTAAAAAATAGACAGAGGAAGGAGACGAACACAGAGTCCGGCGCTAGGCGTAGAATCTTCGGAGACGGGCTGCGTTCCATGGGTTCGGCTCGAGTCGGTTATCCGATGCATCTCGCAGACGGTACACTCCACCAGTCAGGACTTGGTCAATAATAAAGGGACCTTCCCATTTGGGCTTGAGTTTGTTCTTTTTCTTGTCCGGCAGGCATAGAACTAACTCGCCAACATTGTGAGTTTTGGCCCGTACTTCTCTGCTTTGATATCTTCGAGCCTGCTGTTGATAGAATGCGGAACAGGCTTTTGCCACGTCACGCTCCTCCTCCAAGGCGTCCAAAATGTCCTGCCGATCGAAGTTCGGCTTCTTTCTTTCGTATATGCGCACGCCGAGGTGAGTCATGAATTATGTCGCAGGGCAGAACCGCCTCTGCGCCGTATACCATAAAGAATGGTGTGTATCCGGTGGTGCGATTCGGCATGGTCCGCAGCCCCCAGAGTACGGAGTCGAGCTCCTCTACCTAGTGTGTGTTAGATTCCTTGAGGGACCGCACTAATCTGGGTTTGATGCCGCTCATGATTAGACCATTTGCTCGCTTGACTTGACCGTTAGTTTGAGGGTGATAGACTGAAGCATAGTCGAGCTTGATGCCCATGTTTTTGCACCAGAGTTTGACCTCGTCGGCCGTAAAGTTCGTGCCATTATCAGTGATGATGCTATGGGGGACGCCATAACGGTGTACGACCCCTGATATGAAGTCTATCACCGGTCCGGATTCTGCCGTCTTAATAGGCTTGGCTTCTAACCATTTGGTGAATTTATCCACCATGACCAGTAGGTATTTTTGCTTGTGGGTTCCTCCTTTAAGGGATCCAACCATGTCAAGCCCCCAGACCACGAAGGGCCAGGTGATGGGTATAGTTTGGAGGGCAGTGGGTGGCATATGGCTTTGGTTAGCAAAGAGCTGGCAACCGACGCATCATTGGACTAAGTCCTGAGCATGTGCCCGGGCCGTCGGCCAATAAAATCCTGTACGGAAGGCCTTGCTTACAAGGGCCCGGGCTGCGGCGTGGTGCCCGCCGAGTCCGGCATGAATTTCAGCCAGAAGATTCCGCCCTTCCTCTTCGGAGATACACCTTTGAAGGACTCGGGTGGTGCTTTTCTTATAAAGCTCTCCCTCATGGACTTTATAGGCTTTAGATCGCCGCACTATGCAGCGTGCCTCGTTTTGGTCCTCGGGAAGTTCCTGCCTGGTTATGTAGGCTAGGAATGGTTCTGCCCACGGGCAATGACTGCCATTATTACGGGTTGAAGATGTTACTGCTGGCGAGCCTCCTGTTGTGTCAAAATGTTTGGTGTCGGGCAGTGCGGTTGGGTCCGGGCTGTTATTTCCGGATTCCCCTTCCAATAATACGGATGGCTTGAACAGCCTCTCCAAGAAAATGTTGGTGGGGGGGGGGACTGCGTCGCGCTTTGCGCCAATGTGTGCCAAGACGTCTGCTGCCTGATTGTTTTCTCGGGCTATATGGTGAATTTTGAGCCCCTCGAACCGAGCTGACATTTTTAGGACGGTGTTGCGGTAAGCTGCCATTTTCGGATCCTTGGCATCAAAGTCTCCATTTATTTGGGATATCACGAGGTTCGAATCCCCACGCACCTCTAGGCGTTGGATGCCCATGGAGACTGCCATCCGGAGACCATGTAGAAGGGCCTCATATTCGGCTGCGTTGTTGGAGTCCGTATACATTATCTCGAGTACGTATTGAATCAGATTCTTGTTGGGGACGTCGAAATGACGCCAGCCCCTGCACCAGCCAACATTTTGGAGCCGTCGAAGTGCATGATCCAGTTGGAATATGTGCCGACTCTTTAGGGAGTTCGCTTCACCATTCGGCGATGAAGTCGGCCAAAACTTGCGACTTAATAGCTCGCCGTGGCTTATAGGTTATGTCGAACGGGAGGAGCTCAATGGCCCATTTGGCAATCCAGCCCGTCGCGTCGCGGTTGTTTATAATATCGTTAAGAGGTACTTCGGAGGCTACTGTTATCGAACACTCTTGAAAGTAGTGTCGCAGCTTCCGGGATGCCATAAATACCGCGTACGCTATCTTTTGATAATGCGGGTACAGCGACTTGCATGGAGTGAGGACAGTGGACACATAGTAAACTGGATTTTCAAGGGGGAATTTGTGTCCGTCCGCTTTCGCTCGACGACGAAAGCACCGCGCTTACAACTTGATGAGTTGTCGCGATGTGTAATAGCATTGGTTCGCCGATGTTAGCGCGCCAGACCGGGTTTGTTGCCAATATGGCTTTTATTTCTTCGAGTCCGTCGTGGCGGCATCCGGCCCACTCGAAGTGTTCGTGCGCGGAAGAGGCGATAAAGGGGTAATGCCTTTTCACCCAAGCGGGAGATAAAGCGGCTTAGAGCCGCCACGCATCCGGTCAATTTTTGTATTTGTTTGAGGTCCTTTGGGATATCCAATTGTGACAGAGCTTGGATCTTGGCTGGGTTTGCTTCAATTCCTCTACCGGATACAATGAAGCTCAAGAGCTTTCCGGCTAGTACGCCGAACACGCATTTTTCCGAGTTAAGCTTGATGTCATATGTTCGGAGGTTATCGAATGTGAGCCTCAAGTAATCTACTAGAGTTTCGACATGCTTGGTTTTGACGACCACGTCATCTATGTATGCCTCCACTATTTTGCCGATCTGGTTTGCCAGACATGTCTGAATCATGCGCTGATATGTTGCGCCGACGTTTTTGAGCCCGAAGGGCATTGTGTTGAAGCAGATTGGAACGTATGGGGTGATGAATGCCGTTGCGGCTTCGTGTGGCTCTGCCATCTTAATTTGATGGTAGCCGGAGTATGCGTCAAGGAAACACAATGAATCGTGTCCTGCGGTAGTGTCGATAATTTGATCAATGCGAGGGAGGGGGAAGGGATCCTTTGGGCAAGCCTTGCTGAGGTCCTTGAAATCGACGCATAGGCGCCAGGATTTGTCCTTCTTTGGTACCATCACCAGGTTTGCTAGCCAGTCTGGATGTTTTATATCTCTGATGAATCTAGCCTCAAGTAGTTTGGCTAGCTCCTCTCCCATGGCTTGTCTCTTAGGTTCGGAGAAGCGCCGAAGAGCCTGCTTGACTGGCTTGAATCCTTTTAGGATGTTTAGGCTGTGCTCGGCCAGCCGGTGTGGGATTCCTGGCATGTCTGAAGGGTGCCAGGCAAAAATGTCCCAATTTTCGCGTAGGAATTCTCGTAGTGCGCTGTCTACGTTAGGGTTTAATTGCGCCCCGATGGAGGCTGTTTTTGTAGGTTCCGTTGGATGGACTTGGAATTTGACTATTTCGTCCGCCGGTTTAAAGGAGGTGGACTTGGATCTTTTGTCGAGTATCACGTCGTCCCTGTTCACCATGGAGCGTAGCGCAGTCAGTTCCTCGGCCGCTAGGGCTTCGGATAGTGCCTCAAGGGCCAGTGCGGCTGTCTTATTTTCGGCGCAGAGTGCTATGTCCGGGTCACTAGCAAGAGTGATAATTCCGTTGGGCCCGGGCATTTTGAGCTTCATGTACCCGTAATGGGGTATAGCTTGAAAAATTGTGAATGCCTCTTGCCCTAATAGAGCGTGGTATCCGCTGCTGAACGGGCCACTTGGAACGTGACCTCCTTGGACCTGTAATTATCCAACAGGCGAGCACCACATCCAGTGTGATTTTTCCTATACAGCACGCTTCCCGACTGGGGATTATTCCTCTAAAGGTTGTGCTGCTTCGCTCAATGCGGCTCTAGTCTATTTCCATTTTTCGAAGGGTTTCCTCGTATATGAGGTTCAATCCACTGCCACCGTCCATGAGTACCTTGGTAAGGCGAACGCCGTCCACTATTGGACTGAGGACCAATGCGGCTGGTGCTCGGGCTGTTCGGAATTTAGGTTCATCACTGGCATTAAAGGTAATAGCCGTGTCACTCCATGGGTTTATTGTTGCTATTTGGTAGACTTCGGTAAGGCTGCGGAGTGTTCCTTTCCGGATATTATTTGATGCGAAAGATTCGAACACTGTTAATACCGTACTGGTATCCCTGGGCTGGTGCTCAGTGGATTCTGGAGTTAGAAGCTCTTCGCCACTTCTGGCCAACTGCCGGAGTATCCAACATGCTCTAAGGCTATCAGTTGGTGTGGCGCCCTCAGATTATGAATTTTACAGGTCTATTGAGCCATCCCTCCAAAGACGGTTCCATGCCCTATAGAGGGTTTTTTTTTTTGGTGTTTAACCTGGTGCCCGCGACAATGCACCCTTTTATTTCGGATCGGGTTGTATTCAGGGCGGATTGTCCCAAAATTTTATTTCGGTTTTCCAGCGCTTTCCATCGCACAAGATTTTCATACTATGGACGCCAAGTCGATGAAGCGTAATTTCACGGCGACTTATGGCGTTGAGGATTCCGTTGTCCGTGCAATTATTGCATAAGAATGAAATCGCATCCTCCTCGTGGCAGTCCTTTATCCTGCTCATGACCAGGAGGAATCGCCCAAGAATGGTGTATCTGTTTCATGGCTCTTGCCGAATTTGGGATAGATCGCTATGTTTGGGTGGGCGGGTGGAATTAAATCCAAACCTCGCCAATCTGAGACTCGAGGGCCAAGGGTTTCAACTCGGAAGCTTGGGTTCTTGGATGTTGTCCAATGAATCTAGCCCGCCTCGACTTTAGGTTCGTGGCTTGAGGACGCCCTCCCCTCCGCGGGTATCCGCTTGAGGGAGCGGAACCGACATAACTAGTCCTTAAGATAGGTGAAGGCTTGCCGCATTGTTCCTCCACCACTACAACGTGATGGGTGACCTGGGGAGAGTTAATCTCTCTCAGATCAGGTATATGCCCAATCTGATCGTAGTCTGTAGCGACTCCCAGGGCGGCGATGCGATCCAAGAGCTCGTTTAAGAAAGAGAGCTCCGTCGGATCTAACTGCTTGGAGAGTTCCGAGTTGACGTGAAGATTTCTTTCGATGACCCGAGAAGTCATCGTCGGCGCGGTGGCCGAACAGGCGGTCATAAGAAAACCGCCTAGCCGGAGAGTTTGGCCGAAAGCCAAAGCTCATTTAGCAACAGTGCCGTCTTTAAAGAAGGGATGAGGCATCCTTCCTGATGGCGACGGCACAGCGGAACTCTCAATGAAAGCACCAATGTCGGTGTCAAAAACGGCGGATCTCGGTAGGGGGTCCCGAACTGTGCGTCTAGGCGGATGGTAACAGGAGACAAGGGACATGATGTTTTTACTCAGGTTCAGGCCCTCTCGATGGAGGTAAAACCCTACTCCTGCTTGATTAATATTGATGATATGGGTAGTACAAGAGTATATCTACCACGAGATCAGAGAGGCTAAACCCTAGAAGCTAGCCTATGGTATGATTGTTGTTCGTCCTACGGACTAAAACCCTCCGGTTTATATAGACACCGGAGAGGGCTAGGGTTCCACAGAGTCGGTTACAATTGGAGGAGATCTACATATCCGTATCGCCAAGCTTGCCTTCCACGCCAAGGAAAGTCCCATCCGGACACGGGACAAAGTCTTCAATCTTGTATCTTCATAGTCCAGGAGTCCAGCCAAAGGTTATAGTCCGGCTATCCGGACACCCCCAGGACTCCCTCAGCGAGGCTTTCAACACTACACGGGCAAGTCCCAGTGGTGCACGCTGATGGCGGGGGGAGTATTTGGAGGGGAGGGGGCGCTTGAGGGAGGGGAGAGGAGCCCTCAGTCGCCTCTCTCGGGGAGGCGACGCGGGGGGTAGGGGGAGTGCGAGACCGGATATTTAATTTGACCGTCGATGGTTCCAACAAATCTGGATCGAGGGCAGATCAAAATAAGAATCTAGACCGAGCGAGTAGATATACATGCCATTTTTTCTTCACATGTAACTAAAATCCCCTAGATCAATTAAAATACAGAAAATACAGATGCGGACATGTTTAAGTGGACTCTTACGTGCCAATTTTTGTCCTACAAACATGTTCTACAAGTTGACAGAAGTTTCCCTCATACTTGAATCAAACTTTTTCTATATCTTCAGATCATAAGAGTCATAGTTTTCAAATCATCTACACACCTCAGATAACTAACATTAATACAAAAGCCATCAATTCATATACATCTTGGAGTTACCAGTTATCAATCAACTCAATAAGTTGGCTTGCGCATCAATAAGCCGATGATGAGGATGATAACAAAAGAGTGAGTCCCGCTAAAGGAAGGAAGGAAGGAATATGCTGTCCTACATGGACTAATTAAGTGGTGAACAATTAAACGACTTACTACATAATTAAAGGAGGTTGCACGTTGTGTATACTGGGATTTAGTGAGTGATGCATAATTGAACACAGGTGGACGAAAGACTACATTGATGAATGCGAAGACGCTCGTTGTCCGGGGTACTAGAGGAGCTCTCCAAGGGGGAGGTGGACAATAGGGTGGGACATGCGGAAATAAGTGGACAAAAATAATGTCTCCGTTGCAATGCACAGACATTTGTGCTAGTACTACTAATATATAGTGGAGTGGTTTTCTTACTCTCTCCATAACAATTGTTTTAAACTGTGTAAGTACGAAACAAAACTCTTTATTTAACGTACCGGTGAAGAAAACTACTACTTCCGATGAACTAAGGATCCACGCATCCTGGTCGCACTTCCTGTTCTTCACGTGCGGTACACTACCCTCCCTTAAGTGAAGAACCACACATGCGCCAAATTATCGGAAACGTGTGAGAGTGTGTACAAATAAAGAATTTTAATTTCAATTATCGGAAAGGTTTGAGAGTATGTACAGTTTTCCCTCTCTCAATAATTATGGTTTGTTGTGTTCGACCTAAACTTGGTCAAACTTTAAAAAGTTTGACTTCAGTCAAATCTAATATGCGGAGTAAATAAAAATGGAGGGCTACTACATCCATCCGGGTTTTTAGTCCACACCATTTTTTTAATCAAAGTTAATAAGTGGACAAATAAAATTACAGGGGAGCTGAAGACAAAGTTGTGAGAAGGCTTAGAAATCAATACAAAACTTATGCTCTTAGTACCAACGTCGATCCTTCTTCGAGGAAACATTTGTGTGATAAAATTGCACCAAAGTGAAAGACGACTGCGTCTCCAACGCAACCAAGGTGAACTGATGAAGGATATCATCTTTATGGGTAACAAGGAAAGAGCACTGATGGAAGACAGCTTGTTTTTCATTGAAAATCAATCAGCTTCACGAACCGATGCCATGAGGCGCAACCATGAGCATCGATAGGTCATCGTGGTGATGCATCATCCATTTGGCATCAAGTTTGGGTGAGGCACCTATGAAGTTCGACAAAACCTCACTGTGGTCTGTTTCTTCTCAGTAATCAAGCTCGAGGAAGGAAGAACCACGTGGCAGAGGACAGTGAGGCGGAACAACAATGGCCATCCAATTTTGTGCAGTTCCACTAAAATTGAGGAAGATATTCCTGGGTATGGAGATAGGCATCGCCGTTTGCGAAAATATAAAAAAGGGATATAGTGTTGTTACTTTGTTTTGGCAGTGGTACAAGATTAACAGCGACATCTCAATTGTCAATAAGAATTAATGAAAAGTACACCAACAAACAGAAGCATCATGATTATCTTGACGGGAGCTAAACCAGGATACCCGAGAAAAAAACATTTCTTCATTTAACCAGTGATAGTATTAGATAGCAGCAGCAATAGGAGCATATGGACAATGACCGCACAACCACCATGTACTTTTTGTCGAAACAACATGTATACCTCCATCGAGGCATAAACAAGGACAACTTCCCGTGTGGCATTTCCTCTATAAGAGTAGGTGATGTTGGACCAGTCAACGAACCCTAGCTACTATACATGGGGAGCTGGGGAGTAGTCGCATAGAAGCAAACCCGCATGCAGCGACCTGGGGAGTTGGACCAGTACAAGAAGTTATACCTCAGGTGGGCGAGATGTCGCTTAGGTGGGCGGGCGGGATCTGCCCACACGACAACAACGAACAAGGGCGCGGAGGACCTTCATTCACGCCAGCGCCGGCTCCGAGAGAATGGTGCGCATTGGCTTCCTCCATCGCCGATGGCCACAACGTCAACGATGCACCTCCTCACCTCCTGCAGCAGACAGGATTCAGCCGGATCTTTGACCACCAGTGAGGAGAGAGATAGAGTGGACACTGTCATCTGGTTTTGATATGGAGAGGGTGATAGAGCGAGACGCGAGAAACCCTATCAAACAAGAGGCTATATATACAATAGAGTAAAAAATTCTCTCCATAGCAGTGGTTTTAAATAGAATACGCGCGTTTCCAGAAAAAAACAAAAACCAGCGGACAATTTTTAACGTACCAAGAAAGAAAACTCGATCAAAAACACGCCCTCGCTTCCAGGTCACGAGAGTCGTCGCGCACACACACATAGACATAGACATGCATATCCGTCTTTACGTAAAATTCCATCTCCATCTCCAATCATATTTGTCCAACTGGCACATTATTTACGTTGTTAATTATATACTCCCTCCTTCCCAGTTTATAGGGCTTATCTCAAAAATTTCGGTTTCCCGTTTTATAAGTCTCAATTTTATTGTTCCCCATCACATGCTCAAATTTCAAGGTGCATTAATTCATTGCATGCAAGGATTATGAGAAACTTGACCAGTGCATGCACTTCATGCATGCATGCATTGCAATTTATGCATTGGTAAACACAATTCTTTGAGGAAAATGAGCACATTAATTGAGTGCTTTTATAAACCACGAAAATTATTCCACCACTCATCATCTACCTTGGTTGGTGAGATTTTTGAATTGAGCCCTATAAACAGGAAATGAGGTAGTATGCAGCAATATTAACGTACAACATCTCTTGTTTGCGGGCGTCCAGACCGCTGCAACGCACAGTCCTGACCAACCCGAACCCTCTTCATCACCCGCGCGTGCTTCCCGCCCAAAACGGTTAGTGCTGCATTCATGCCCGGCCAGAGCGGACACGACCTCTCACTGGCGCCGGCATTGAAGCGAAGCGCCGGCCGGGAGAGCGTCGCCGGCGCCGCTTACCAGTGCACGCGACTGCTCCGCGTTCAAAATGTCACAATAGCCGGCCACAACATGCATGTGAAAAGTTCTTGGGAGTCCGTGCTACAGCTAGCTATCGTCCCCCAACTCGTAAATCTCTTCCAGTAGTGCTAGTACGCCATGGCGTGATCCATCGACAAGCCGCTGGGAAAGTTATCATACACTCGGTTTGCGGTGAGTGGCATACCGAGAGACCGTGTGGGGTGGAGCCATGGAGGAGGATGAGACACGAACGCGACAGACGTGATTTAAAAAAAATGTTGGTTTCTCTTTGTTTCCATTTTTTCTCTAAAAAAATGGAAACTTTCCACTCCATCTTCATTCCTACTCCAAGGTTGCCCCGTTACAACATTCCATCAAATAACAAAGGAAAACTAACACGCATGTTGATGCATCTCAATGATTCATAGATCATAGCCAATATTTACTTCACAACTAAACACAAAAGTTGTGAGAGCGTGTACAAAAGAAAAACTACTGATGGGGTCACTACGACCTAAACCCTAAACCCTAAATAGGATTTAATTTCCTGGCTAGGTAGAACCTGTCGAACGAAAGACGACTGGCACCCTCGAATCATATAATGCTTTTGTGCAGTTCCACTAAAATCGAGCTGAGCATCCCTGATGGCAAAGATATTGAAGAAGTGTGATTAGAATAATAGTAATGGCACTAGTTCATGAGACAGAAACTCATCACAAATAGGAGCTACGTGGGGAGCTAGGGCAGTGGAGCAAGCCGGCTCCAAAAGGAATATGTACCTGGGACGTTGGGCTGTAGCTAGAAGGGCGGTTGGGATGCGGCATCAGCCCATACCGCGGGGACCCCTGATTGGGACGCATCGACTGTGGGTTTTCTCCCTCGCCGATGTCGACCGCGTCTATGCAGAATATCGTTCCCCTTCCCCCACTGGCCGGATCAGGCCAGATATGTGACCAGCGATGTGGCCACCATCGTTTTATGCTTGTGAAGAGAGCAACCCAAGCAAGCAGGCTTGTAGCTTAGGCTCTTGCTAGTGTATATATAGTGGTTTTCTTTTCCTCTCCATATCAACCATTTTATATTGCGTACGTGTCATTGAAGAGTGAAATGATGGTTGCTTCTTCCGACTTGCTTACTGTGTGATTTGACTTCTCCTTAGTGGCCCTTACACATACCCCCCCTACGTGTATGACCGTTCATGAGTCTCACTTGTACTTATCTCTATTTTCTTGCATGACACGTAGGCAGGATGCACATAGAGGAATTTTGTTACTGCACGTTGTTACGTAGTACTACTAGTACCTACTCCCTCCTTCCGGTTCACTACTGGTACTCCCTCTGTCCTGGCTTATTGGTCCCCTTTGTACTCAATTCATGGGCTCGTTTTCCTCAAGAAATTGTCTTTACCAACATATTAATATCGGGAATGCATGCGTGAACAACGAATGATTAAACCTTACATGCAATGTTTTGACAAAGCACTGACTTATGAACATGTGAATGTCGGTGTACAAAAGTAGGGGTGCTCCTTTTCTACCCCTTTACTTGTGCACGAGCAGTCGGAGCCACGCCCGCGACTGCACTAAGCAGGGTAGAGGAAGGAAGCCGAAGTGCAAGGCGACCAAAGGCAACGCCAATACCAATAAACACCAAAGAGCAAGAGGGCGAGGTGGACTCCCCCGGCAGGACCCTTGTTGGGGCAGCCTCCGCAGCCCCGGCAAGAGCCTTGCCAGGGCAACTTGCCCGATGCCAGCAGAGCAAGCCACCCTTGAGCCCACGGGTTCCAACACCACCAACCAACTACATTGGAACCAAGGCTCAGGAGGCACCTCTGTGGCGGCATGCAGATCTTCGTCAAGATCATGAACATGCAAGATCAGATGAGGACCAGAAGAAAACGACCCTCGGCGAGATCCTTGCCGAGGAGATCCACGAGACCCCCGGAAAGACCCTTGCCGGGGATGACCACGGTGTCGTGGCAAGAACCTTGTCGGGGCCCCGACAAGTCCCTTGTCAAAGACACTTATGGGGCCGCGACCAGGCCTGCGTCTACCAAGGCTCCACTGCCGTCCCCAGGCAGCTGCCAGCTCAACCAGCTGAGCAGGCACCTGCGTGGCGATGAGTGACCTCCATGACCGACGCAGCAAGCACCTGTGTGGTGGCATGCAGTTCTTCATGAAGGCTCCACCATCGCGCCAGCCCAGCAGCCAGCCAACATGGAGCCATGATGCCTCGTCGGCTCGGACACGTGTTGAGGCCAGGCAAGGCGGCAACAGCTGGGACGTGATTCCTTGCCGTCCCCGATAGCGCATTAAATGCATTTGTCCGACGGTGCCCGAGGATAAATTCATCCACTGTACACCTTTCCACCTCTCGTGTGCCATTGTGGCAGCCCCTTTTGCCTATAAAAGGAGGCCCGAGGCGACCAGGAGAGGGATTCGGATCTTTTGGGCAAGTTGCACCCCGTAGCTAGCTCAAGAATACAAGAACACTCGAATACATCCACCAAAGCAGGACTAGGGTATTACGCATCTTCCTGGCCCGAACCTGGGTAAACGATCCATGTGCTTTCTGTCAGACCCGCTCTTTGCACAACCCTGCACCCGCCAACCGTAGAAGGGATCCCAGTGATTCCATAGGTGTCGATTTCCCCCGACATCTTTGGCGCGGCAGGTAGGGGGCGCAGTTGTGAAAATCTGGTCTGATTGGAGAAGCGGCTTCATTGTGGCCATCGTTCCAAGGAAGAAAACAACCAAGCCTGACGGCACCATCTGCAGATGCGGCGGACATCCGTGCAACGACAAAAAAGCTAAGTCATGTGAAACTTTAAGCAATTTCTCTCTATATATATAAGGTTATTATCCGCGAAGGTCCTGCCCTATGTATGGAAAACCTGCACACAAAGGGGCCCTTCCGCTATTGGCAATGCCCTTGCTCTATTTCGAGTCCGCTCAACAGCTCAAGCGGTCGCGTCGAGGGCGGCAGGGTAGCCTTCCGCCATTGGCAACGCTCTCGACTCTGACTCGAGTCAAGCTCGACAGTTCGGGCGGCCACGTTAAGGGCGGTAAGGTGGTTCGCCTGGCAGCAAGCATACCCGGCAAGTCATCAGGGAACCGTCCCCAAGATGCCGCGGACTGGGTTTACGCGCCGACAAACCTACCCGATTAACGTAGGGTGAACATACAAGGGGAGATCTAACGGGAAGATAGCATGCATAATATTGAAAGTGCTGCAGAGTTATATTACATCAATTGTTGCTGCAGTTCTAACTAAACATAAAAATTTTCTTTGTCATGAACCTGCAGCAGCGGTGAGAGACGGGGTGCCTAATCCCGGCGCTGGCCCTCTACCCTCTGGATTCCATTGATGCGGCTGATGATGGGCTTGATACGCTCCTTGAGCACCGCGAGGTCCACATCCTCCGGCAAGCTCTCCAGCGCGGCTTCAAAGTCGAGGTTGGGATTCCAGTGCGCCACCTTGGTGAGGACCTTGGTCATGGCACCCCAGCAAAGCCTCCGGGCCTCATCGGCAAGAGAGGTCGCCCGATTGGAGTGGAACTGCTCCAGGGCCCAGAAGACACCCTTGAAGAAAAGGGTCAGCTTGGCGTTGGGGCTCCCGTTGCGCTCCTAGGTGTACCTCATATTTGGCATCCACATGGTAGCCAGCTGTTTGGTGATCTTTTCGGCGACTCCTTCGAGGCAGCCGATCCAGCGGTTCTCACCCTCCACAAAATCCTTGTGGTTGGAAGTTTCGTTCTTCCGCAGCTGCTTCTCGGCCACCAGATCCTTGGCCAGGGTCTCCTCCCAGGCCATGCCCTCTGAGAGCATCTCCTCAAGGCTCTCCAGCTTCAGCTTCAGGTCTTTTATGGAGTTGTTGGCCTCGAAAAGCTGCCTAGCCTTGCTGAGGACTGCGCCCTGCGCCTCAACCAGAGCACCCTTGAGCGGGTCCTTCTCCTTGGACAGCTTCAGGACATGGTCCTTGAGCTCATCCCGCTCCACCTCCAGCTCCTTCACCCTGCTAGCGTGAACCAGAGCCTGGGCATTGAGTGCCTCCCCGTGCCTCTGCTCCAGCTCCTAGGTCTGCTGCACGACGAGCTTCCCCACCTCATTGTCCTTGCCGCGGAGCGTTGCAGCAAGCTTCTCCTCACGTGCGGCAAGGTCCTCCTCCTGGGAGTTTAGCACCGCCTGCTGCTGGTGCCGAGCAGCCTCGGCCTAGGCGGCCTCCTGCTTCGCCAATTCCCGGGCCTTCTCGATGTCGGCCTGCTTCATGACGAGCGCCAGGTTGCGCTCAGCCAGCGCATCCTAGGCGGCCTTCAAGTCCTTGTGAGCCTGGCGGAACCAAGCCTGCGGCTCGGCAGTGCGCTCCTCAAGATCCACCTCCGCCTTATCCACCACCGCCATCCTGGACTTGGCCTTGTCCAGGCGGGCGCGGTGAAGCGCCTGGAGCTTCTGGAAGTTGGCGCTCATGGCCTGGAGGAGCCGCTCTTCCAGGGAACCGCCGCCACCGGCGCTCGGCTCGTCAACGACCTCAAGCCCGGCGGCGACGAGCACTTCGTCATCAAACACCTCCCCCTCCACGGGCGCCCCGGTGCTCGCCGTCCCTGGGAGGTGGACGAACAGGTCGTCCCTCACCCTCAGGTACCTGCCCGAGCCAGAGGCAGCGGAGGAGGAAGGTTGGTCTTCAACCACCTCCTCCTCGGTAGCGGCCTTGCCGGCCTCCCCGGCAGGCCCCTTACCGGCCTCCTAGGTAGCAGCCTTGCCAGGCTCCCCGGCAGGCCCCTTGGCGGCGTCCTCAGCAGCATCCTTGGCGGCCTCCTCGGCGGCGATCTTCTCGGTCTCCGCCGTGGCGTCCTTGGCAAAATCCTCGATGACGGTGTCTTTGTTTTCCCGGTCCACTGATGGAGGATCTGGATATCGAGAAGGGGATGAGGCGAAGCCAAGACCAAGATCCAAAAGAAAGAGAAGAAACGAAGGAGCAGGGACAGAAGGCAAATCACTTACCCGTGCCGGGCCAGGAAGAAGTAGCCCCTTCCCCACCAACATCTGGCGCAGGGACGGAGCCACCAGCACCTGGGTTCTTCTCCTCCTCCGTGCGCATGGGCTCGACGCTTGGCGCCCTTGCCGGGGACGCCCCTCGGGGCGGTGTGGTCAACGGGGGCGGCGTGTTGAATGTGGCCCCCAGTGGCTCCTCTTGCTGCCGTCCTCCTCCTGCAACCACGACAAGGTCAGCACCAAGGGATCGTACCCCAGCTTGTGTTGAGGGGGAGCAAGTGGTGAACTTACGCTAGAGGCTGCGCCGGGGCTGCTGTCCGGGCTCCTCACCACCACCAGTGGCGTGCTCGAAGTGCCCGCCGGGGGCTGGCTGCCCGTCGAGGTCCTGGCCCTCTTCATCCTCTGGGCCAGCGTCTCCACGTCCTTGCAAAGATGAAAACAAATCAAAATAAGCTGCATAGTCCAAGGAGACGGAGATGACAAAAGGGAATAAGACACTTACTCATTCTCCACCTCCTCCTCTGTTGCCTTCCTCTTTCTCCTTAGGCTGAGGGACCCGAAATCAAAGAGAACCTCCGCATCGACGTCTGCCGGAGGGGGGGAAGAAGATGGGGTCTGGACGCGCTTGGACAAAGAAGAGGCAGTTGCTTTCTTCTTCGCCACCGCAGCCTTCACAACCTTCCTCGCCGCCGCAGCCCTTGTCTGGCGCACAGACCCCTCCTGGGTCTGCTGCGGTTGCGTAGCCCTACCGGGCTGGACCGGCTCACCGAAGCTGGCCTGCCGTAGGACTCGCCCTCTCCCCATGGCCAGAGGGTCGAACAGCCTCGACCTCCTCCTCCGACGACGACGACTCGTCGACCACATCCTCAATGAGAGGGGCCCCAGTGCCGGCGCTGCTGGCCACCCCAGCGGACTCCACCCACTGGGTGAGCTCCTTCTCCTCCGCGACCGCGGTGGCCTTGTTCTCCGCGCCGCCGGCGCTGCCGGCCTCTTGGCGAGCTCCGCCTCCACTGCCCTGGCGGCGATGTAGTCCAGCTCCGCCTGGGTGGTGTCCTGAACAAGCAGCGGCTCGGCGTGGACGTACTTCTCCTCCAAGGTATCAAAGAACTCCTACACTTGATCCTCCGGCGGCTCGGCCCAATTTGGGACGAGGCTGTGCGTGTTGAACTCAGGCATCATGGCGATGATGTCATTTCGGCGCGAGTTATTGCTCAGCGGGACCACCTCCGCCGGCAACCCAAACAAGGGCCCCTTGGCAACCTTGCCGGTCATGGAAGCCTTGCCGGACCGCACGACCTTACCGTCGCGGTTCACGTCAAGCTGGAAGAGCCGCTGGCAGAAGTGGGTGTGCCCCATCACCGTGAGGTTGTGGTCCAAGCCGGGGAGAAGCCTCATGACGTCGGCTGCATTCGTGAAGAGCCAGGCCGGCCTCCCCTTGTTGTGCAGCGGAGCAATTCGGCGGCGGATGAAATCCGCCCCGATCATCTCAAGGGTGAGCCCGGCCTTGATGAGGCGCAGAATCCTAGTGGTGCCGACCGTAAGATCCGCATCGTCAGCGTCGACATTGCTCCAGTCATTTCTGCAAACCGCCGGCGCCTAACGAACCTGACAGAACTCCTGCGGGTCCTCCTCCTCAATCCAGCACCACCGGTCCCGCCACTCCTCCCACCTCTCCTTCTGAACGCCCTCTGGGTATGTCCCCTTGGAACTTGGGATCTAGGCGACACAACCGGAAATGGCGCCTCCCTTTTGGATCTGAGGGAAGAAGTGTGGCGGAAGAGCGCCGTGTTGGGATGCACCCCAGTGAAGCCCTCGCAGAGATGCGCAAAAAGAGCCATGCATGCCACGACGTTTGGGGTGAAATCCAGAAGGTGGAAGCCGTAGGTATGCATGATATCGTTGAAGAAATCAGAGAAGGGGGGGGGGGCAGAGGCTGCAGTAAAACTAGTCGACGAAGAATGGGTACCGATTCGGGCCAGCCTTGGCGAAAGAAGCAGGGATGACGCGCGTGGCGGGGTGCCCCGTCAATCCCCCCCCCCATCTTGCACCCCCATAGATGCTTGAAGTAGTCCCAGAGGTGGACCGCGTCGACCGTCGTGGGAAATTAGGCGGACTGCGTCCGCCGCACCGCCAACTCGCTCTCCAGCGGCTCCTCCGCCCCAGTGTCCTTGGCCACCCCCTTGTCCTTACTAGGTTTGGGTGCCATGGCGGCTGCGAGAGGTGAAGGGGGAAGGGCGACAAGGGCGCGGCAGTGGCGAGCAAAGGCAAGAGCTTGAGAGGGAGAAAGAAGGGGATGGCGGTTCCGAGATTGGAGAAAGCATGGAGGGTAAATGAGTAGCGCGCCCGCGGTTATTCCTTTTTACGGGGAAGGTGCGGGCCGCCTCTTTTCCCTTAACTGCAATGTGACGCATGCGTGCGGGAACCGTCCCACGCATGCCCCCCACATCACGCACGACCCTCCACGTCGCGCGTTCAACGCGGGTCGTGGGGAAGCGCAAGCGAGCGAGAAGTTACCACGGTAAAATCCCGCCCCGCCTGCCCGCGCACCGTTCTGGGCCTGGCCCAACAACGTGTCACGCTTATGTGTGGCCTAGGCCCGGGGGCTCCTGTCGGTGTACAAAAGTAGGGGCACTCCTTTTTTACCCCTTTACTTGTGCACGGGCAGTCGGAGCCGCGCCCGCGACCGCACTAAGCAAGGCAGAGGAAGGAAGCCGAAGCGCAAGGAGACCAAAGGCAATGCCAAGACTAAGAAACACCAAAGAGCAAGAGCGCAAGGTGGATTCCCCTGGCAGGACCCTTGCCAGGGCAGCCTCCGCAAACCCTGCAAGAGCCTTGCCGGGGCAACTTGCCCGATGCCAGCAGAGCAAGCCACCCTTGAGCCCGCGGGTTCCAAAACCACCAACCAACTACATTGGAACCAAGGGTCGGGAAGCACCTCTGTAGCGGCATGCAGATCTTCGTCAAGATCATGAACACGCAAGATCAGATGAGGACCAGAAGACGACGACTCTTGGCGAGATCATTGCCGAGGAGATCCACGAGAACCCCGGCAAGACCCTTCCCAGGGACGACCACGGTGCCGCGACAAGACCCTTGTTGGGGCCCCGGCAAGGCCCTTGCCAAAGAAACTTACGGGGCCGCGGCCAGGCTTGCGTCTGCCAAGGCTCCACCGCCATCCCTAGGCAGCTGCCAGCTCAACCAGCTAAGCAGGCACCTGCGTGGCGATGAGAGACCTCCATGACCGACGCAACAAGCACCTGCGTGGTGGCATGCAGGTCTTCGTGAAGGCTCCACCACCGCGCCAGCCCAGCAGCCAGCCAACGTGGCGCCACGATTCCTCGTCAGCTCAGACGTGTGTTGAGGCCAGGCGAGGCGGCGACAACTGGGACGTGCTTCCTTGCCGTCCCCGATAAAGCGAGAGGGGCACATCGGCAGCGCATGAAATGCGTTTGTCCGACGGTGCCCGAGGATAGACTCATCCACTGTACACCTTTCCACCTCCTATGTGCCATTGTGGCAGCCCCTTTTGCCTATAAAAGGAGGCCCCAGGCAACCAGGAGAGGGATTCGGATCTTTTGGGCAAGTTGCACCCCGTAGCTAGCTCAAGAACTCAAGAACACTCTAATACATCCACCAAAGCAGGACTAGGGTACTACGCATCTTCGCGGCCCGAACCTGGGTAAACGATCTGTGTGCTTCCTGTCAGATCCGCTCTTTGCACAACCCCGCGCCTGCCAACCGTAGAAGGGATCCCAGTGATTCCATAGGTGTCGATTTCCCCCGACAGTGAATGTGAGAGACTACAACCTCGTGCATGCATGCAACAGTCACGCGTACACATGGACGCAAAAACGCGCGTGACGCCCTAATGCATGCATGTCCAAGCACACGACGAAACACACACGGTCACGCTCAGTGCTCAACCTACACGTGCATGCACACACATACTCAGCTAGGGTGAGCTAGTGACCGTATAAACACCGGAAAATGTATATATTGAGCGCAATGAGCATATTATAAAGTCCACTGACCGTATTTTTACAAATATACAATGATAGACAGTGTATTTATCTCATTTGAAATTAAGCCATATTAACCGGAAAGGAGGCAGTATGGACTAGCATTAATTTGTTGTGTCCCGTCAACTTGCCGAACAAGGAGAAGCTTGCAGGACGGGAGAAGCTTGCGCGCGGTGGCACGCAGGACAAGGAGAAACTTTTGACTAATGCAAGCTCTCCCTCGCTCAGAGCAAGTACAATAGAGCTGAGTCAGCTAGCTATAAGAAATAAACTAGTATTTTCGTGCTTAGTTGGAGGAAACAAAAGAAGAGAGAGAAGGTAAACCGGCTCTTGGTGAAGAGCCAGCTCTTGCACGTGCTCCTAGGCACTTTGTGAGAGTGAAAGGTGGGGCATATAATAAAAAAGTAGTACACTCTTCTAATCAACTATTGTACATGTTGGCTATAAGATGGGCTATAGATGACATGGCAATGGCTTATAGCCAGCAGTTGGCTATACCATTAACCATGCTCTTAGGTGGTGGACGTGCAACAGTTAATTTGGTGTCAGATTGCCAGAAGCATACACTATACTAGTACTATTATTGTTCGACTTCCCGAAGAGGCGAACAACCAAGCGCAAAGTTTACTAGTATTGGTACTACTACTAGAGAGGTACTTTGTGCACTACTACTAGGATTAGGATGGAGGAGCGTCTGCACTCTTATTTTATTTTAAAATGTGATAAAGCAATCTTCAACACATTTGGTTCTCTTCGAGGGTTCTCGCATGTGATAATGGAAGTTGATTGCATGGAACACTCGCCACAATTCTCGCTTAATTCTAGCTCATATCCTGTTACAAATTGGAGCGCTCGGTAATTTTTTTTACTCGACATGTAAGCAGGTCAGTAAACCTTGCGGCGCATCTTTGTGTGAATCATGCTTGCTGCACTTTGAATGTGGCCGAGAGCTGGCTTGATGAAACACCTTGCTTCCTTCTTCTTTTTTTGCGGGGTACCTCGCTTCCTAGTGATCAATCTCTTGGCTGATCATCCTAAGAATGCTTATATATGAATAAAGCTCTCTCATTTACCCACAAAAAAGATTAAACCATATTAACCGGGAAGGAGGGAGTATTGACTAGCACTACTTTTTGGTATGTCCCGTCAACTCGCAGAATGAGGAGAAGCTTGAAGGACAAGGTGAAGCTCGCTTACGCCTTTTGACTAATGAAACTTACCCTCGCCCAGGCGGTGGACATGTAGCAGTTCATTCGGTGTTAGATTACCAGAGGCATACACTATAGTACCCAACATACGGAGTACCATCATTGTTCGACTTCACGAAGAGGCGAAGAGCCAAGCGCAAGGTTTAGTAGTACGAGTAGTACTACTACTAGAACCGCATGGTGGAGTGTCTGTACTCTTATTTTATTTTAATCTCTGATAAATTACACATTTATTCGGGAGAAGGGCGGAAATTGGCAGCCCAATATTAGTATTAAAAGACATCGAACATGTAATGATGATATTGATCAACCATGCTCGAATATATCTTGGCCTCCGTGTGAGCCCTTCTATGTGTTCTCGCTCCTCGTCTCTCTCAAGGAACGGCGGGTTGGCCATTTTGCCATCAATTGAGATCGATTTGCTCACACTCCGGTCCCACATGTCAGTGATATGCCAAGAGGAAGTGCATTGTACGAATCGCCATATGCGTACTTGGTTTTGCACCTTCATACTACTCCTTCCTCCGTCACAGTTTACAGGGCGCGCTTCATTCTGATGCATTTCTCTCCATGCATTTCCACCACCAGAGAGACTTTAGACACGTTTGGTTTAATGCTCTATTAATTAGGGCGTGGTAACCGCAATCAAGTCCACAATTTTCTATCGATGTACTACGGAGTGGAGTAAGTGCATGCATGTGTGTACCAGGGATAAAAGCATTGCATGCATGTGTGTACGCATTATTTCCTCTAGTAATAGACGCCGTGCTATAACTACCACTGGTGTGCGTCGGTCCTAAACAAACGGTTTTTAATCCCTTTCTGCGACGGCATTTGGAACCGTCGCCAAGTGAGTGTGTGTGATAGGGGGGTCCTTCCCACACGACCCAGAAATCGTCGGGGATAGGCCCTCCTGGGACCTAGGCTGGGGCCATGTGCGATCGAGCAAGGCATCGAAACACAATCATTTTTATAGGTATGTACATCCCACACGGTAATCCGAGGAAACATTTCCGTAGGTATGTACATCCCACACGGTGAATCTCAGAAAAACATTTCCGCAGGTATGTATATCACACACAGTCAATCCAAGGATTACATTTCCATTCTTATGTACATCCCACACAGTTAATCCAGGGAAAACGTTTTCGTTCGTATGTATATCACACACAGTCAATCCAAGGAATATGTTCCCGTTCTTATGTACATCCCACACAGTCAATCCAGGGAAAACATTTCCGTTCGTACGTACATCCCACACAGTTTTATGTGTAGGATCGTGTGTGCAAGGTGTAACTATCACACACGTTCTGCCTTGGTTAACTATTTGCTTTTATCAACTATATCACACACGATTTGATGAAGAAAACTGTGTGGCATTGGGCTATCCATCGCAAGAGCTTTTACTACTAGAACCGTTTTCAAAGATCCATAACACATTTAGTAGGTTTATTAGTTTACAATTAATAATTCCAGTATTATGCAAATTCACATTTAAAACCAAATAGTTGTTTGCCAATTTCATATCATGCACATAAATATATTATGACATCATAGTACGGTAGCTACATGAAAACAACACAGTACAACATATAGCTAGTTCAACTTCATAAGAACAATATATTCATTTCCCTAATCGAGATCATCTAGGCTCGTCTTATCCACCTCTGCTTTCTATTCAGTAAGAACCTGTTTTGCACAGGCCAACTAGGAAAGTTCCTCCTCCTTTGCCAACACCATCTTAGCAAAGTCTGGTTTAAAAAAATCTGAGCTCATTCTCCACCTTCAACTTTTTATCCCGCAACTTGAAATATTCTTCAGCGTTGACAAAAGTTTCTCTAAGCCTACATTAGTTCTCTTCCTCATACATGCTCCAGAGCTTCGCTAGGCACATCCTCAAAGACTGTAGCCACTCTTGATCAACCCACTCCAAGTAAGAACACTTCCGTTCATCCTATAATATTTAAAACTAGATCAGTAACAATTGTAGGGGAAATGGGTTATAGCAACATAGAAAATCACCAATGCTTATTTTGAAAAACTGAAGAAACATGTAATTATGACATATCTTCTCAAAAAGATCAATGTGCAAATGAAATAATTGGTACGGAGACAACAACCAAATTGTGGAACATCAGAGGCTATAATTAACTACAATGACGCTACAAGTTCTTACTCATGTACAATAAATAACAAATTGAACATTTTATGAGGAAGGTAAATATAACTGCAACAGCATAGCGACAATGTTTGGATGATAGCAAGTTGATACTAACAGGTGTGTACATGCACAAATTTAGTAACATAGAACTAATAGCACTAAGTTCGTCCACTATGTATGCCAAAATTGGGGTAAAGACAACTGTTGTTACATCTCGCACCGTGCCCTGCACTGGCGAGCCGATGCAATGGGAAAAAATCAGGGACCGGGACTCCGGAGCATGTAGTTGCTCTGATGCCCTGTTCCTTCGTGCCATAAAGATTTAGTATTTTACTGCTTGGCTGCTCGGATGTGTGGACAAAAGTTGGCTGCACAAACTGCTGAAGCGGGGCCAAATAATTTTCTAATGACACCGTTGATGAGATGGTAACAATATAAGATACTAGGTATAAACTGTGACACTGTCTTAGGATGCGTTTGGTTGAAGGTGTGGTATGAATGGGTTGGGACCGTGACAGTGTCTAAATCACATCTAACAAATGATTTGTAACTAGGAAAGAGGGTCTAACCTTCTCTGCACATGCCAGAAACTTCCTCCCACTGTCCACATAATCAAACGCAACAAGCTTCACGCATGGAGATTGATGGTGACAACGAGCAGATAGATCTTTAGCCACCCCGTTCCATTCATTGCCACTGATGGTCCTAGGGAGCTACAAGAGGATGAAATGACTCAAATCGACCTCCGGGTAAAAATCCTTCATTCCAAGTCATAGCCCGAGAGAGAGAAGAGAGGCATACCCGGGTGGTGAAGGAGTAGTCGCCGGAGGAGGAACCGCTGGAGAGGTCTTTGAAGAAGACCATGGCGACCCCGAAAGTAGGATGCGAGACGGTGAGAGCGAGGAAGCGGCTATAGCTTAGCAAGGAAGGAAGGAAGGAGGAAACATGGGAAATGTGACTTGTTGTTGGGTAGATATTTTGGAGGTAGGCCAAAATTTTGGAAATGTGGAGGGAAACTTTGCGCGCGGTGCCGCCAGACCATTCACTTTGAACGATTCTTTGCATCGCAAATGATTATTCTGCTTTACGTGCATGGGATGAGTTTGATAATTCAAATTTTGGTGTAAATTTCCCCGGGTACGTAATTGCATAATTTAACATCGCTTGCTAATTTGGGCACACAAAAGAGCGTACAGCACGCAGACCACACTTACTGAATCGAGCAATTTTAGTAATTAAACAGAGCTGGTTGACCTAAACATTGCTCTAACAAAAGACCAGCATTAAAAACAAAGCCTAAGTACGCATAATTTTAACAAATCCGCCACTGCGCCAGCCTATGCATCGCCGGTGTGAGATGAGACGTTGATGACTTGTCCTGGTGACATGCCGCCGTTGGTGGACTCCGCGTCCCCCCTGCTGAAGTCGACAGCGTCCTCGTCCTTGTCCTCTTCCTTGTCCTTGGCACCGCCCTCAAGGTTGTAGTACTCATAGTAGTGGCTGCGCCAGAGCTCGCGTTGGTACTCCACCGCCGATTCCTCGACGGACAGACTCTTCTCTACCTCGACCTCGGCCACGCGCAACTCCTCCTCCCGGCGCTCCTCGATCTCCGCCGCCTCCTGCATCTCCAGCTCCCGCTCGGTGACCTCATGAGGAAGCAGGTGCTCCATGGCCACCGGCGCCTTTTCAGACATGGGTTGCATGCTGGAGTCCGAGGTGGCCTGGAATATCTTGGCGTGTGCATCCTCAATCTTGGCGTGGATGGCCTCGACCCAGGCCAGGGCGACATCGGCGGCACGGACGGCAACTCGAATGCTCTCGGCGTTTGCAGCCGCCATCCTAGCAGCAGTTGCAACCGTCTCAGCTACTATAGCTGCCCTGTCGGCTGCCGCAAACTCCCTCTCGGCGGAAGCGTGTGTGCTCAATGTGGATGCAACAACACTCTCGGCATAGGCGGCCGCACTCTCGGCGCAGGCGGCGGCGCTCGGAGGGGACGCGGCCATCGTACGGGCCTTCACGAAGCGTTTCCATGGCGTCATCTTTGCAAGAAGGGGGTGCGGGAATGGGGATCGGGATTTGTGTATTAGGGGTTGCGGCCTTTGGAGCGCATTTAGTGGCGAAGCTTAAGGAGGAGACTTAAATATACCCGATATTTTCATCGCATAAGCGGTTCCTAGAAAACAAGCGTGTGTGATGTTGTTGATATTTTTTATTAGCTGTGAAAGACGAATTTGGAGTAAAGTGCCAACAGATGGTGTTTTAAATGAACGAGAAATTTTGTAGTACTAATACAACTGTCATGTCAAATTTTGGAAACTTTCAGGGGTCATTTGACCTTTGAAGACATTTAAGTGATTTTCTAGCCATTTAATGACCGTAATTGAAATTTGAACTACATGTACATGCAACAACTAACCATAACGGTTTAAAAACTCATATTTTGTGTAATTGTGTGCGATTTAATTCCATGTGCAGTAAATTGGAAGGAATTTTCAAACATATTGGTCTAACGGCTATGACACAATTAAGCATGGAGTGACATGGCATTTTAATTCCAAAAAATAAAATAAAAATCAGAAACACATGAAACCTTGGTTGATGTAATGTCACGCCACCAAGATGATGTGGTAAAGAAATTGGCATGTTTGACGAAAGTTTGGACACACACCCCTCACAAACCGGAGCAACTCACTAGAAGGCTCGTGGTTCCGAGAGGGAACAATGCATGTTTGATAACGAACGGGAGATAGCTTCCTCTTATGGCTTTCAAAAAAAAATTCTACGTCTAACATGCACCACTACAACTGTAATGTGAAATTTTGGAAAATTCTAGGGGTCATTTGACCTTTTAAAGACATTTAAGTGATTTTCTAACCATTTAATGACCGTAATTCAAATTTGAACTACATCTACATGCAACGCCTAACCAAAACGGTTTAAAAAATCATATCTGTATACTTGTGTGCGAGTTAATTCGGAGTGCAGTAAATTAGAAGGAATTTTCAAACATATTGGTCTCACGACATGGACACATATGCATGGAGTGACATGGCATTTTAATTCCAAAAAATAAAAAAATGATTAGAAAAACATGAAACCTTGGTTGATGTAATGTCATGCCACCAAGATGATGTGGTAAAGAAACTGGCATGTTTGACAAACGTTTGGACACACACCCCTCAGAAACCGGAGCAACTCGCTAGAAGGTTCGTGGTTCCGAGAGGGAACAATGCATGTTTGATGACGAACAGGAGATAGCTTCCTCTTACGGCCTTCAAATTTTTTCCTATGTTTAACATGCACTAATACAACTGTCATGTGAAAATTTGGAAAATTTCAGGGGTCATTTGACTTTTTAAAGACATTTAAGTGATTTTGTAACCATTTAATGACCGTAATTCAAATTTGAACTACATCTACATGCAACGCCTAACCATAACGGTTTGAAAAATCAGATTTTTGTGTAATTGTGTGCGAGTTAATTCCATGTGCAGTAAATTTGAAGGAATTTTCAAACATATTGGTCTCAAGGCATCGGCACATGCATGGAGTGCCATGGCATTTTAATTCCAAAAAATTAAAAAATGATCAGAAAAACATGAAACCTTGCTTGAATTAATGTCATGCCACCAAGATGTTGTGGTAAAAAATTGGCATGTTTGACGAAAGTTTGGGCAAACACCCCTCACAAACCAGAGCAACTCACTAGAAGGTTCGTGGTTCTGAGAGGGAACAATGCATGTTTGATGACGACGGGAGATAGCTTCCTCTTACGACCTTCAAATTTTTCCCTACGTTTAACGTGCACTAATACAACTGTCATGTGAAAATTTGGAAAATTTCAGGGGTCATTTGACCTTTTAAAGACATTTAAGTGATTTTCTAACCATTTAATGACCGTAATTCAAATTTGAACTACATCTACTTGCAAGGCCTAACCAAAACGGTTTGAAAAATCATATTTTTGTGTACTTGTTTGCGAGTTAAAAAATCATCAGACGATGTAAACATCTGGTGTTCAAACAACAAAATTTAAAGATCTGGCAAGACAACAGGCCCCCACACGATTGGCACTCTATCTCGTGGCTCGAGGTTTGGTAGGTGAGTGGCGGGGATCATCAATCAGACGCGGTTCTGTATTGGAAACCGTCAGCTATTATGTTCGCACACGGATTTTTCTGCGGGAATCGTGTGTAATTCAAACTACAGTACTCATAAATTCTGGCGACCGGCGTGTGTACTGTCCCCATCGATCTAGATTCCAGCCGCCAATAAATACTACCTTGCTCACGTCGTCCCGCCTGCATTCTCATCTACATCCTCCCCTCGCTCGCCCTCTCTCTCTCTCTCTCAAATCTCTGCCATGGCGTCGTCAGTCTGCCCATGCGCCAACGAGGAGTCGCCGCCCCCCAAGGACGCTCACTCGATTAGCAGAGACGAGGACCCCTACGCGCCGCCTGACAAGGTTGTGCCGGACCCCCCAACTTTGGATTGGTTTGGGGGCTAGTACAATCTTTGTCTGTGGAAGTCGCTGCCGCCGGCTGAGAAAGCCAGGCAAGTGGCGTTCAAGAAGTAGATGGTGGAGGAGGAAGCCAGGTACCAGGTGGCCTGTGAAGCCCGTGATGCCGCCTAGAAAAAGGAGGCGGCGGAGCTTTGGGGGCGGGCGCGTCGTCGTGCCGAGGAGGCGTACGAAGACGGGTACTTCGCGAGGAAGGTCATAGGCGCTGGGCGCCTCGTCACTGCGTGGAGGTGGGCCGATAAGCTCCAGCGTGCCACCAACGAGGAGCTCCGGTGGGCGCCTAACGGAATGGCAAGATCGGTCGCGCGTGTCCGCTAGCAAGAGGCAGATCGGTACGTCAAGCGCCGCGAGGCGGAGTACTGCCTCCGCACTGGGAAGACGCCACACACCAGGGAGCTGCTGGCGAGGGGCTGCCGATATACTGGCCCCTGGAGGGATTATTAGTTTTAGTATTGTTTGTTTTCAATTTTATGCATTGTACCTAGTAGTTAAGTATCATCACGTATATGTGATGATATTATATATATATATTCTGTGATGAACTAATGAACAATTAATATACATATATATATATATATATATATATATATATATATATATATATATATATATATATATGAATTCCATTTTCTATTTGTTTTGTATACTAATTTGAATCTAGCTGTTATCATCCACATATACAGAATGGAAAGCGTATATACACACATTGAAACAGAACATATAAGAATGGAAAACAGAGTACACACATTGAAACAGAGCAATACTATGATTGTTGTTAATACATCGCTATCCACATCGAAACGACTTTTCGAAATAAAACGCGTCCATGATACCAGACCAGCAGCCCTCCCCCGGATGAGGATCCATCGCCCATCTCGTCGTCCTGCTGGTTCAGCCGCCCCGTCCTCCACCTCCAAGGAGCTGCTCTAGCGATCGCCTCGTCTATCGCGGCTGCTCCATCCCCATAGTGCCGCCTTAACCTGCTCCACCGGAACCGCATCAACCTCACCGACTCATTGGACGAAACCGAGGCCTACTCGGCGCCACCAAAGAGGTTGTCCACTCATCGCATCGCACCTTCTCCTTAACTCGACCTCCCGGCCCCGACGGTGCTCCATCCTGCACCCCCATGGAGTGGCTACCTCGAAGCTGGCGCCGTGGGCGACATCTCCACGACGGCTCTCCCCCAGTGCGAGGCCCCTCCGGTGGCGGCGGCCATACCAGCCGGATCTTCTGCTACTACTCTGGCTCTCGCTCGCGCTGCTGCTGCTGTTTGATACGTCTCCAATGTATCTATAAGTTTTGATTGTTCCATGCTATTATATTATCTGTTTTGGATGTTTAATGGGCTTTAATATACCTTTTTATATTATTTTTGGGACTAACCTATTAACCGAAAGCCCAGTGCAAATTGCTATTTTTTTGACTATTTCAGTGTTTCACAGAAAAGGAATATCAAACGGAATCCAATCGGAATGAAACCTTCGCGAGGATCTTTTTTGGAACAAATGCAATCCAGGAGACTTGGAGTGGACGTCAAGGAAGCAGCGAGGAACCCACGAGGCCAGAGAGTGCGCCCCAGGGGGGTCGGCGCGCCCCCCACCCTCGTGGGCCCCTCGCAGCTCCACCGACCTACTTCTTTCGCCTATATATACTCTTATACCCTGAAACCATCGGGGAGAGCCACGAAACATCTTTTCCACCACCGCAACCTTCTGTACCTGTGAGATCCCATCTTGGGGCCTTTTCCGGCGATCTGCCGGAGGGAGATTCGATCATGGAGGGCTTCTACATCAACACCATAGCCTCTCTGATGATGTGTGAGTAGTTTACCATAGACCTTCGGGTCCATAGTTATTGGCTAGATGGCTTCTTCTCTCTCTTTGGATCTCAATACAAAGTTCTCCTCGATCTTCTTGGAGATCTATTCGATGTAACTCTTTTTGCGGTGTGTTTGTCGAGATCCGATGAATTGTGGGTTTATGAACTTGATTATCTATGAATATTATTTGATTCTTCTCTGAATTCTTATATGCATGATTTGATATCTTTGCAAGTCTCTTCGAATTGTCGGTTTAGTTTGGCGTACTAGATTGATCTTTCTTGCAATGGGAGAAGTGCTTAGCATTGGGTTCAATCTTGCAGTGTCCTTTCCCAGTGACAGCAAGGGCAGCAAGGCACGTATTGTATTGTTGCCATCGAGGATAAAAAGATGGGGTTTATATCATATTGCTTGAGTTTATCCCTCTACATCATGTCATCTTGCCTAATGCGCTACTTCGTTCTTATGAACTTAATACTCTAGATGCATGCTGGATAGCGGTCGATGTGTGGAGTAATAGTAGTAGATGCAGAATCGTTTCGGTCTACTTGACATGGACGTGATGCCTATATTCATGATCATTGCCTTAGATATCATCATAACTATGCACTTTTCTATCAATTTCTCAGCAGTAGTTTGTTCACCCACCGTAATACATGCTATCTTGAGATAAGCCACTAGTGAAACCTATGGCCCCGGGTCTACTTTACATCATATTAGTTTCCCGTCAACTAGCTATTTTTGTCGCCGTTTATTTTGCAATCTTTATTTTCCAATCTATACCACAAAAATACCAAAAATATTTATCTTAATATCTTTATCAGATATCACTTTTTTTTTGCAAGTGGTCATGAAGGGATTGACAAACCCTTTATCGCGTTGGTTGCAAGGTTCTTATTTGTTTGTGCAGGTACTAGGCAATTTGCGTGTAGTCTCCTACTGGATTGATACCTTGGTTCTCAAAAACTGAGGGAAATACTTACGCTACTTTGCTGCATCACCCTTTCCTCTTCAAGGGAAAACCAACGCATGCTCAAGAGGTATCAAGAAGGATTTCTGGCGCCGTTGCCGGGGAGATCTACACACAAGTCAAGACATACCAAGTACCCATCACAAACTCTTATCCCTCGCATTACATTATTTGCCATTTTCCTCTCATTTTCCTCTCCCCCACTTCACCTTTGCCGTTTTATTCGCCCTTTTTCGTTCGCTTCCTTCCGCTTGCTTCTTGTGTACCCATTCTTAGTGCGGTTTGTTGCCATCATGTCTGAAATTGGGGAGGTTATTGTCGAAAAAGATAATAGTAACAATGGGGGAAACTTTGATGCTTTTGATAATCCACATGAAGAATATACTATTCTTCACACTAAAAAGTTTCGGATTGGTAGCGGTAATATTATTGGAAAAGGAGTTATTCAAGATTTCTTTACTTGTGTTGGTGCTTTGCCCACTATGGGAGGGTCTATTCTTCATAGAACCAGTAGTCTTGCGGATGCTATATCTTTGCTCATAGTTGAACTTGAAAGACAATTTATGCACATGCACCCTTGCATACAAAGGATTTTTCTAGAATTTTCCAATATTGAGCATTATTCTGTTAAGCGTGCAGCTACTATCTTTTTAGCACATGAGTTTAGATTTATAATGAAAGAGGATAATGAAATTTTTGTGCATTATAGGGTGGACGCTGGCCGTCCTCCCATAGAAGCTATCCTTATTAATCAAGAAGACATAATGCGTTTACGATCTTTAGATCATGTTGCTTATAATGAAAACCTTAGAAAAAGGGTTCCTACCGATGTTCTAGTTGATAGAATCTCTGAACTTAATGATAATTTTTCTTTTCAGAATAATGCTTATAATGATGAATCGGTTGTGCAATATGAGGGGCCAAAGGAGGAACCAATACCTCCCGAGCTTGATCTTGGGGACTTTTGTCCCATTAAATTTAGCCCGTTTGATTATTTTTGCTTGCTACAAAGAAAGCTTGCTGCTGAACGTAGGGAGTATGAGATGAGTTTTCGCAATTTGCCCTATCATTATTATGACAATACCTAGATCCATTCTTGTTTTTATGCCTGGCTAGGGGCATTAAACGATAGCGCTTGTTGGGAGGCAACCCAATTTTATTTTTGTTCCTTGCTTTTTGTTCCTGGTTAGTAATAAATAATTCATCTAGCCTCTGTTTAGATGTGGTTTTATGTTTTAGTTAGTGTCTATGCCAAGTAGAACCAATAGGATCTTCTTGGGTGATAGTTGTTTGATCTTGTTGAAAAAGATAGAAACTTTGCACTCACCAATATAATTGCTAAAATTCACCAGAATGTGATAAAATACCAATTCTTTTTGTAGTAGATCAATATACAAATTATTCAGGTTATCCTATTTTTTCAGAATTGTTGGAGTTCCAGAAGTGTTCGAACAATTCAGATTGCTACATACTGTTCTGTTTTTGACAGATTCTGTTTTTCCTGTGTTGTTTGCTTATTTTGATGAATCTATGGCTAGTATCAGGGGGTATGAACCATAGAGAAGTTGGAATACAGAAGCTGAATCTGAAGAAAATGAGGAAGAGGAGGCCTCCTCTTCCTCAGATTAGCTTAGGAGGGTAGACTCAAAGGAGGTTCTTGGTGGAGCAGTAGCTTCTTCTTCTTGCGGACAGCCTCAGGAGGGTAGACAGCGCCCTCATCATCTGGGTCCTCGACCGCCGCGGCCTGGTAGGCACGCTCGAGAGAGCACACCGCGTCCTTCTCCTCGCGAGCGACCATAATGATGCCACTGCTCGCCGGCATCTTGACGACATTGTGTCCATGATGAGTCGCTACCATGAACTTGGCTAGGGCCGGATACCCGAGGATGGTGTTGAACGGGACGAGGATGTGGGCGACGTCGAAGTCGATAAGCTTAGTGCGGTAGTTGTTGTGCTTGCCGAAGGTGAAAGGGAGGCGGATCTGTCGTATCGGGGTGGTGGAGCCGTCGGTCACTCCTTAGAAGGGCTTGGTGGGCAGAAGGTGGTCGTATGCCACCTGGAGTCGGTCGAACATCTCGACAAAGAGAACATTGAGCCCCGTGCTGCCATCGCTGAGTGTCTTGGTGAAGAGGACGTTGCAGATGATAGGCGAGCAGAGCATCGGGAGGGCGCGAAAGTGGCCGTGCATTTGAGCTGGTCAGCAGAGTCAAAGGTGATGGTGTACTTGGACCACCTGAGCGGGTGCGTTGCTTCGAGCTTGGGGAGGGCCGCGTTCACCTCGCGAGCAAACTGCTTGAAGATGCGATGAGAGGCAGGGGCCTAAGCGCCGCCTATGATGCAAGCGATGGCACTAGGCTCCTGGAAGCCCCCAGCCCCGTCATCTTGGTGGTACTCATCATTCCTTCTCAACAGTGGCGGTAGCGGAGGAAGGCCAGCGTTGCCCTGAGGAAGGTCTTCACAAGGCTGATCCCTCTAGGCACCCTCACGAGGCTGGCCCTGCCAGTGGTCCTCACAAGGCTGATCGCGCTAGTCCTGACGGGGGTTGCGGTTGTCCCAGCGCCCTTCGCCTCGGCCTCCTCCACAGCCGTAGCCTCGGTCGTTTTGCTCGGGGCGACGACCAATGCACCCGTTGTGGATGGACCTAAGCTCTTGGCAGTCATTGTTCTTGTGGCTGTGCATGTTGTGGAAGACGTAGAACGGGCGGTTGCGCTTGGATTTCCATCTACCGGAATTCTCCCTCTTTGTGTATACCTTGCATATTATGAGAGAAAAGGCATTAGAATTACTCCAATAAGCATTGTTATGGATAAAACATTATAAATAACAGTAAGGAAACATGATGCAAAATGGACATATCAACTCCCCCAAGCTTAGACCTTGCTTGTCCTCAAGCAAAAACCGAAATCTAAAAACATGTCCACATGCTTTGAGAGAGAGGTGTCGATAAAAACAAAATACGGACATAGAAGCATCATGTTGATTATTATAGTAGAAAAAAACACAAGCATAAGACTTTTATCATAGAACTTCTATCATATACTTCTCATGAATAAGTAACAATTCATCAAACAATCGAAGTATGAAGCAAAAAACTCTATTAAAAACCAACAAACTATGTTCTCAGTCAACTTTGCAACTACAATTCATCATCTTTTCAGGAGGGGTCACGTATCGGAGCCTTTAGGCAAGTCCACATACTCAACCATCATATAGTCTTCTAAGATTGCTAACACTCATCGCGTACACATGAGCAAAACGTTTCAACCGGGCATATAGAAAGATAGGGGCTTATAGTTTCGCCTCCCAGCGTATTCAGCTCAAGGATGATGTCAACAATAATAACTCATGCTATCTATATTCAACTGGACATATGTGCCTAGATCTTTCCTCACCACTTGATGCTTGCCAAAGGAGAAAAATAAAAAGGAATAGAAGGAAAACTTTGACTCTTTGCATAAAAGTAAATACATAAAAGTTAAAGATAGGCCCTTTGTATAGTGAAGCAGAGGTTGCCATGCTCTTATTTGTTTGTATGCTCAAACCCTCAATGCAAAAGAACATCACGTTGCATTGCCCCTTGTGTTAGCGACCTTTATTATGCAGTCTATCGATTTTATTCTTCACCATCACAAGTTCGTGCAATGCACAATTTTCTCTTACACTAAATGATCTCCACACTTTTAGAAGCAATTTTTGTTGCCTTTTTGCACCGATGAAAACTTACTTGAGGGATCTTGCTCAATCCCTAGGTAGGTATGGTTGACACTTGAAAACAAGATTTGGGTTTAAGGGTTTTTTTATCCACAAGTAGTATCTCTACTTAGTGCGGAATTTTAGGCTAGCAAAGGTAGGGGGCAAGCACCACATGTTGAAGGATCTATGACAATATGACTTCTATGTGAATATAAACAAACATAAACCATTAAGTTCTCTTCCTTGTCCAACGTCGACAATTTTGGCATATAATATTTTGATGAGGGCTCACAATCACAAAATATTTCTAGGATAGAATATTTATATGTGAATCTGCTCTTCCCTTATTAATTCTTTCATGAGTTGCATCATTCAGTAATGCTATGTTTGTCAATCTCTAATAAAATTTTCTACTTATACTTCTCCTTATGTGGTGTCATCACCTACCATAGGATTAGTATATGATCTTTTCTTTATTTATTTCCTTTCTTTTATTTTTTCTTTTCTCTTTTTCTTTCTTTATTCATTTTCTTTTATTCACAACATGAAAGTAAAAAAGCAAAAACTCAAAGTAAACTTTATTATATAGCTTGTAGACGATTACAAGGATAGATCACTAATCAAGCTCTCAAAAAAGAAAGGATCAAACTAACTTTTATTCATCTAAAGCAAAAGATCGGACTAAATAAGTAAAAGAAAAAATATAGTGGGATGATACGATACCGGGGCACCTCCCCCAAGCTTGGCGGAAGCAAAGAGGAGTGCCCATACCCGATACTCAGTCCTCCTTTGGTGGTGAAGAAGTTGATTTGCTCGTTGAGGGTGAAGACGATGTCCTTCATGGGCTTGCCATCCACCTTGATATCGCGGGAGAGGTTCGCGATCATAAGGTGATTAGCGTTGAGTCCACGCTCCAGCATCCCTTGCGCCGGAAGACGTCTTGCTCCACAACTTCAAGCCTGTCCTCCACGGTTGCCATCCCCTTGGGAAATGGCACATCGCGGAGGTGAAGCACCCCCTCATGCATCTGGATGACCTGAGGGTGCTACACCACCTCCCGCGGATATGGGTTGCTGACATTCTTGAAGAACTTGTCCTTGGAGGAGCTTGAAGAGGACATGGTAGATGGGATCTCATAGAAAATAGCAAGGAAAAGAGAATTTCTCCGCGATACGGTGATTAACAGGTTTGGGAAGTATATATAGATTTTTTATCTCAGGGAACAAGCATATGGTAGGAAAATGGAGTCCGGAAAGTGTCCCAGGTGGGCACAACCCACCTGGGCGCGCCAGGCGCCTGGCGTGCCCTGGTGTCTTGTGCCCACCAGGGGACGCTTCCCGGAAGTTTCTTTATTTCCAAATTTTTTAAATATTCGAAAACTGATAAAAAATATTTTTGCGGATTTTTCGGAGTCCGTTTACTTACCGTATCATGTACCTCCTTATTTTGACGATTCTGGAGTGTTCCAGAAGGACTCTTTTATGTGTTCTTCCAGTGTAGAAGTTTGGATAACATTACTTTCAATATTAATGGGCGTACCTGAGATATAATATTTTATAAGTTGCCCATTGACAACCTTCGGGTTAGTACCTTCGGAATTATTTATTTTGATGTCTCCAGACCGATAAACCTCCTCGATAACATAGGGGCATTCCCATTTTGAGAGGAGTTTTCCTGCAAAAATCCGAAACGAGAGTTGTACAAAAGAACATATTCCCCAACTTTAAACTCACGCTTTTGGATTCTTTTGCATGCCATCTTTAACTTTTTCTTTGAATAATTTTGCATTTTCATAAACTTGGGTTCTCCATTCATCTAATGAGCTAATATCAAGTAAGCTCTTTTCACCAGCAAGTTTGAAATCATAATTGAGATATTTGACGGCCCAATATGCTTTATGTTCTAACTCAAGAGGCAGATGGCAAGCTTTTCCATAAACAATTTTATATGGAGACATACCCATAGGATTTTTATATGCTCTTCTATAAGCCCAAAGTGCATCATCTAATTTCTTAGACCAATTCTTCCTGGACCTGTTAACTGTCTTTTGCAAAATTAATTTTATTTCTATTGCTAAGTTCAACTTGACCACTAGACTGGGGATGATAAGGTGATGCCATTATATGGTTAACATCATACTTGGGAAGCATTTTACGGAAAGGACCATGAATTAAGTGTGAACCACCATCAGTCATTAAATATCTAGGGACTCCAAACCTTGGGAAAATAATTTCCTTAAGCATTTTAATAGATGTGTTGTGATCAGCACTACTGGTTGAAATAGCTTCTACCCATTTAGTAACATAATCAACAACAACCAAAATATGTGTATGCCCATTAGAGGAAGGAAAAGGTCCCATGTAATCAAATCCCCAAACATCAAATGGTTCAACAGCAAGTGAATAATTCATAGGCATTTCCGGACGCTTACCGATATTACCTATTCTTTGACATTCATCACAAGATAAGACGAACTTATGGGCATCCCTGAAGAGAGTAGGCCAACAAAATCCAGATTGCAATACCTTGTGAGCAGTTCTATCTCCAGCATGATGCCCTCCATAAGCTTCGGAATGACATTTCCATAGGATTTGTCCCTATTCATGCTCAGGTACACAACATCTAATAATACCATCTACTCCTTCTTTATAGAGATGTGGGTCATCCCAAAAGTAATGTCTTAAATCAGAGAAGAAGTTTTTGTTTTGTTGGTATGTGGTCCACTTCAATACCTCTTTCATAAATTTTATGACCCAAGACAATGCCTTCATTAACCATAAAGTGGCACTTCTCCCAATTCAACACAAGATTTGTTTGTTCACATCTCTGCAAAACTCGATCAAGATTGCTTAAAAAATCATCAAAAGACTTCCCATAAACAGAGAAGTCATCCATGAAAACCTCAACCATCTTTTCACAAAAGTCAGAGAATATAGCAGTCATACATCTTTGAAAGTTAGTAGGTGCATTACATAAACCAAAAGGCATACGTATATAATCATAGGTTCCAAAGGGACAAGTAAAAGTGGTATTTTCTTGATCAGGTTGAGAAACAGGTATTTATGAAAAACCAGAATATCCATCAAGGAAGCAAAAGTGTGTCTTCTTAGATAATCATTCAAGCATTTGATCAATAAAAGACAGAGGGTAATGATCTTTTCTCGTTGCTTTGTTTAATTTTCTAAAATCAATTACCATTCTATAGACTGTAACAATTCTTTGTGGAATAAGTTCATTCTTATCATTAGGAACAACAGTAATACCTCCTTTCTTAGGGACACAATGAACATGACTTACCCATCTACTATTAGCTATAGGATAAATTATACCTGCTTCCAGAAGTTATAATATTTCCGTTCTTACCACTTCTTTCATCTTCGGATTTCACCGACGTTGGTGATCAACAACGGGTTTAGCATCAGGTTCCATATTAATTTTGTGCTGACATAGAGTGGGACTAATGCCCTTCAAATCATCAAGAGTATATCCAATAGCAGCCTGGTGCTTCCTTAGAACTTTCAATAATATTTCTTCTTCATGTTCTGAAAGGTTAGCACCAATAATAATAGGATATATCTTCTTTTCATCAAGATAAGCATATTTCAAAGTGTCTGGCAATTGTTTTAATTCAAACACAGGATCACCTTTAGGTGGAGGAGGACCTCCTAGAGTTTCAATAGGCAAATTTTGTTTAAGTAGAGGATGTTGTTCAAACAAAATCTTATCTATTTCATTACTTTCATGCATATGTAAATCATTCTCATGGTCTAGCACATATTGTTCTAAAGCATCAGTAGGTGGTACAGCAATAGAAGCAAGACCAATTAATTCATCCTTACTAGGAAATTCTTTTTCTTGAAGCTTTCTACTAAACTTGGAAAAATTAAACTTATGAGACTCATCACCAAAACTAACACACTACTGGAATTAGCTTATTTGTCGTCAGCCAATTCTTTGCCTTCTACTGGCTGACGGCAAAGAAGGTCTTTGCCGTCCGCTTACTGAAAACGGACGGCAAAGAACTGGCTGATGGCAAAGAACGTCTTTGCCATTAGCCAATTCTTTGCCGTCAACTAGCGGACGACAAAGAATCTTTGCCGTCAGCTAGTAGACGACAAAGCGAGAGGTGGCCCCCCACCAATGAGCTTATTAAAAAAAACTTAACGGCCCCCCTCTTTGCCGTCTGCTAGCAGACGACAAAGAGAAAAAAAGCGGACATCAAAGGTGGGGCGGACGGCGAAGATCTAACCTAACTAACGGCGAGACCCACCCCACCCGTCCATCTATATCTTTGTTTCTCTCCCGATCTCTCCTCCCTGAGCCACCACGCCGCCGCCCCCGCCGCCCGCCGCCGCCTCCTGATGAGCTCCACTGCCCCTCCCCCCTGATGAGCTTTCACATACAGCCGAGCCTGCGGCCCCGTCGCTTCTACCACCACCCTGCCATTCAAGCCCATTATCGGCTCCGGTGAGTTATTTTTCTGTTTTTTATTTTTTTGCTGTTTAATTGTTAGTTTTAGGTTTAGTGTTAGATATGTGTTAGTGTTAGATTTAGTGCATGGGTTTTATATAATTATTCATATAATTAAAAGAAGTAGAAAAAAGATGAAAAAGAAGAGGAAAAATAAGAATATGTAGAAGGGAAGAAGAAGAAGAAGAAGAAGAAGAAGAAGAAGAAGAAGAAGAAGAAGAAGAAGAAGAAGAAGAAGAAGAAGAAGAAGAAGAAGAAGAAGAAGAAGAAGAAGAAGAAGAAGAAGAAGAAGAGGAGGAGGAGAAGAAGAAGAAGAAGAAGAAGAAGAAGAAGAAGAAGAAGAAGAAGAAGAAGAAGAAGAAGAAGAAGAAGAAGAAGAAGAAGAAGAAGAAGAAGAAGAAGAAGAAGAAGAAGAAGAAGAAGAAGAAGAAGAAGAAGAAGAAGAAGAAGAAGAAGAAGAAGAAGAAGAAAGTGTAGGAGAAGAAGAGGAGGAGAAGAAGAAGAAGAAGAAGAAGAAGAAGAAGAAGAAGAAGAAGAAGAAGAAGAAGAAAGTGTAGGAGAAGAAGAGGAGGGGAGAAGAAGAAGAAGAAGAAGAAGAAAGTGTAGGAGAAGAAGAGGAGGGGAGAAGAAGAAGAAAGTCTAGGAGAAGAAGAGGAGGGGAGAAGAAGAAGAAGAAGAAGAAGAAGAAGAAGAAGAAGAAGAAGAAGAAGAAGAAGAAGAAGAAGAAGAAGAAGAAGAAGAAGAAGAAGAAAAGAATATGTAGAAGGTGCTCTCTGGCCTTCCAGAGGCCGACGGGGTCATATATTTGTGAATTATGAGTTAGGTCATATATTTTTAGATTTTGTTATGCAAAACATCATACATATTTGTGTTGATCGGGTGGATTCAAATGTGCAGTTGTTTTGTCGCTGCGAAGGTGTTGTGTTTGACGACCTTTCCCCGTGTGTTCGACGAGCTCCGCCCCTGCGTTCGTTGGTGAGCACAAATGACATATGCTCCTCCCCCCTTCATTTTCTCTCTTCCGGTCTTCGTGCCAATGAAACTTGCTAGCTATAGGTGTCAATCATCAGTATGCGTAACCACTATGCGTCTCCCGTTCGAAAGGGTTACATCTATAAATATGCATGCATTTGCATATTTATAAACGTGATTTTTTCGAATTGTACAACGCTATCCATGGACAGCCAGTATGTGTAGATTGGGTTCATTTTCCCATATGCTTTGCTCGGATCGGCGCATAAATTTTGTCGATTACCTCCCTCGTTGTTCTCCGGTACACATCCTCTCTGCTTATTGCGAGAGCGTGTATCGGAGAACAGCGGGAGGTGTTATAAAATTTTGCATCGAATCGAGCACAACATGGGAAAATGAACCCAATCTACACATACTCAGTGAGATAGGACCTATCATTACCTATTAGAGTGTAGGTTGCATGGACGTAAAAAATTGGCAAACTAGATCAAGCGATGAATATATACATGGTGAATTATATATATATATATATATATATATATATATATATATATATATATATATATATATATATATATATATATATATATTTGTTGTGTGTCAGTAGCTCGAAATTCAAGATGAGTGATCGTGCGTGGATGTACACGGTCACACTTGGTCGAGAACAAATGGAGCAATGAATGGTTCACAAAAACCAAGGAATTTGTGCAAGCCGCATTTGCAAATGGCCAGAGGAAATCCTGGTGCCCCTGTTCCTGGTGCGACAATTGGGAAAAGAGGACAGAGGCTGAAATGGGCAAGCACCTGCAGAAGAGTGGTTTTACGCCCAATTATACGGTGTGGACATTTCATGGTGAGTATGCCCAACGTGACCGAGCTGAGGTGGTTCGTCGTCACACTGACGAGCATGGTACCGGGATGGAAAACATGGTTAAAGACTTTGATGATGCTCGGGATTCGGACGAGGAGATGGAGGAATCTGCAAAGGCCTTCTATGAAATGTTGGAGTCTTCAAAACATCCGCTCCATGAGCACACTGAGCTTTGTCAGTTGGATGCCATCTCACAATTAATGGCTCTGAAGGCTCAGTTCAACTTGGGCAGAGAATGCTACGACGCAATGATGACAGTATTTGGACGCTTTCTACCCAAAGAACACGTACTACCTGCAAACCTGTACCAGTCATACAAAATCCTCCGTGCTCTTAAGATGCCCTATGAGAAGATACATGCCTGTGAGAAAGGATGTGCCTTATTTAGGCTTGAATATGCGGACTTGAACTATTATCCCATTTGCAAGTCTTCCAGGTATGTTGTGGTAGACAACGGTATGGGTGAGAAGACGCAGACCAAAATCCCCGTTAGTGTTCTTCGGTATATGCCAATCGTACCAAGACTTCAATGTCTTTTCATGGTCAAAGAGACGTCCAGACAGATGACATGGCACAAAACGGGCAAAAGAGCCGAACTAGATGAAGATGGGAATCTGATGATGGTACACACATCGGATGGTGTTGCGTGGAAGAAGTTTGTTGAATTACATGATGGCAAAGCGGCAGATCCGAGGCATCCTCGTGTCGGCGTCATCACGGATGTGTTCAGTGTGTTTGGTCTGACGGCAACCCAATACAGTTGTTGGCCCGTATTTGTCTTTCCACTCAATCCCCCCCCCTGGACAGATTATGCAAAGAAAGAATATTTTCCTGACATTCATAATTCCAGGGCCCACCTATCCAGGGAAAAATATGAATGTGTACATGGAGCCGCTTAAGGACGAATTGCAAGAAGCTTGGGATAACGGGTTCAAGACATACGACGCCTATAGCAAACGGAACTTCATAATGCGTGTCTGGTACATGTACTCGACGCATGACTTGCCGGCGTATGCGCTATTCGTTGGCTGGTGTGTGCATGGAAGGTTCCCGTGCCCCACATGTAAGGGAGCTCTTGAGTTTCGTTGGCTTCAGGACGGTCGCAAGTTTTCTTGCTTCGACATGCATAGAAAGTTCCTGGATCCTCGCCATAAGTTCAGGAAAGACAAGAAGAACTTCGTAACATCCTGGATTTTGGCCCTTTTCTTTTTCTTTTTGATTTATTGGTTTTTGCTATGTTTTTCTTTTTGGAGTGGTTCTGTGGCCTTGTCACCTGGGAAATCATCCTCATTTCCCCTCCCAAGTGGATCATCATTCTCAACACCCTGCCAAGATCTTTTCACTTCACTTCTTGACCAAACCCTAAAATCTTTTTCTAGGGAATATCCCTTTTTCTATTAAAGGAATAACCCTGTCTGCCCTAGGTTGTGAAGCAACCTTTATTTCCATCCCTCCTAAAATTCCCATATAATTCTCATAAATTTTTTGGGTCATATAATTCTCAAATATGGCAAAATATTTCATTTATCATGTTTATCATCTTGCTCAAATAATTCACTACCTATTCTGGCCTAAATGGCACATTGTGAAGCAAGTGCTATTTTACTTTTCCCTATTGACCTCAAACTCCTTGGACACCTTTGTCTGTCCATATCACTGCCACATGCCAAAATGCAACCTCATTTGCCTAGTAATTAATTAATTATGATTTTCCAAAGTTTCTATCCAGAAAGAAGCTTTGTGAAGGAGGTGCAAACTAGGCATATCCAAATGAGTTGCCATTTTGTATGATCCCTCATATCATCATATCATAGCCCTCCACCAAAGTAGAGCTCGTGTAATGCCTCCATGTGAGCTCATCTTCAATTATTTGATTCTGCCCAAAATTTCAGTTTGTGAAGCAAGTATATTTTATCTTCCTCCATTATGGCTGCCAATTTTTCTAGGCCTTCTATTATCCTTATAACCTCCCTCCACCCATTTTGGGCATGGTTCATCAAGCCATTATTACTCTAGAATTTTTTCAAGTTTCTGGTCAGCAAGGATGTTTGTGAAGCAAGTACCATTTTGGTGAATCCAATAGGTATGACACTTATACAACATCTTTATATGATCAAATCATGAAGCCTTACCAAACTTGAGCTCAAGTGGCCACACCATTTGAGTGCATCATCCAAATCTCATTTTTGTACCAGTTTGGTTAGTTGCAAAGCAACTATGATTTATATTGATCCAATTCTTCTCCAAGTTACCAGGATGAAAGTCCTTCTTTACCTCAACCTCGCAGACAACTCCATTGGATCCAAAACCCTTCCTGTTGATCACTGGTGGTCACCCAAGTTTACTTCAGTAAACTTCAGAGGGTGATTTCCAGTTAACCAGAGCAGTTTTAACCAAACTACCACCACGGTTGAGACCTACCCTGGATGAACTTCCCACTAAACAACATGGTCAAGCCCCTCTCCCTCGCTACCTGCCAGTGCACGCGGTGACCGCGTTAATGGCAAGCCTGTGCGTGCACTCTGCTGCCGTTGGCCGCGCCCAGGATGGATTCTTGCTCGGGCCCCTTTCCCCCTCGTCGTCTTAGCGCGCGTGAGCATGTCCATTGTCTTCCTCTCGTCGTCGCCGATCACCTGGACCCCGGTCCCCCTCCGGCAGCTTCCTCACCGACGCAAGCCGCCGCATGCCCACGAGCGCACAGTGGCGTTTTGGCTTGGTTCTTCGCCGTCTTCTTCCTCCCTGCGCCCCCTTGGCCTCCTATGCCCCGTGAGAGACTCCACTGTGCCTCCCTCGTCGTCTGCCTCCGAGTTCATGCGCGCGGCGGGCACGCGTCCGTGGCGCCGGCCACGTGTCCGCGGCGATGCCAGCTCGGCCTCCTCACCCCGCGCCTATATAAGGGCACCCCGAGGCCCTCCCGAGCTCACCAGCCTCCTCACAAACCTCCCAGCTCCCTCCCCAACCTCTCCATTGAGCTCGAACGGCCCTCCTGCTCCACCATTGCCGCCATGGCCGCTTCGGGTCTCCTCCTCGATTGGCTTGAGCGGAGCCCATCCCCCCTCCATTCCACCTCCAGAAGAGCTCCTCAACCCCGGCGAACCCCTCCCGAACCCTGCCTCCCCTTGCCCTCCACCGTAGCCTCGATTCCATCTTCGCCGTCGCCGCCGTCTGCCTCTGGAGCCGGAGCTCTGCTCCCTTTGCTGCTTCTCAGCGGGAAAGAACCCTCCAGGCGGATGCGGCTCTTCTTCCTGGTCACTCCGGTGGCCGGAGTGTCGCCGGAGATGGCCGGTGGCACCGGGACGGCCGCCGGCGCCGAGCCTCTGCTCTGCCCCATCGGGCGAGCGAGGCGTTGAAGATGACGACCGCGCCCGACAACCCCAGCTGCCCCTGGACCCACCCGCTAGCCGCTCTGGGCATTGACCCACGCGATGCTGACGTGGATAAGTGGTCACGTACCCACCAGAATACGTTTTCCAGGTTAGAAGGCGTATTCTTGTGTTTCCTTGGAATAATATACGTTTTCCTGATTCAAAAGCGCACTTTGCCTCTGTTTTTGCTAAGAATATGTTTTCTGCTTGTAGAAAGCGTATTCCAGTAAAAGGCGCTTTCAGTTTTTCTGTCAAGGGCCTGTCTGTGAGGATTTTATTGCAGAAAGGTCCCTGGTAGAAAAATATTCATATCTTTTTGCTCACAACTCCTAATGAGGTGAATCCAAAGCCCACTTCATTGTTTCGTCGAGCCCATTCTGTTGGTATCATTTTCACCATGTTTTGACATTCTAAAAATGACCATTTTACTCCTGCCCTTATTCAGCTCCCTCCGAGAGAGTATGTTTTCCGACGATCCTTTCCGCGAGTTTCTCGTACTTTCTCCTGGCGATTTCTTCCACCCCAGGCAAGCCACACCCTCCATTTGCATCACAGTAATGCAGTGACATGGTTTAATCTATTTGAACTTGTTTAAAATATTGCTTTAGCTACATGACTTTGTGCATGGCATTTTCTCGGAGTATTATTTTGATCTTGTTATTGCCATGATATTTGCTTGGAGTTCTAGGATTAATATTTTGATGATTATGTGGATGACATGTGCCTTTGGATTCTTAGTGGCTATTATTATTATTTCCATGTTGGTATCTGTTATTATATTTTGGAGTATTACTTTGGATATCATGCTGCCTCTGGATTATTAGTGGTTAGTATGACTATTTTCCTGATGCTAGTTGATGTTCCGTTGCTTGGAGTATTATTTTCGAAGATGATGTTTACATGTGGATATTAGCTGAATAGCTTTAGTCTTGTTATTGGAGTAGTAGGATTATTGTTTTCGGATTCATCATGACAATAGTGTTGTGCTACCCTTGGAGTATTTTGAGATGATGATATTACGCTTGGATTATTTGTTGGATACTGCTATGACTTGGATTTTAGTTTGATAATTGATATCGGAGTATCAGTTACCATAGTTATATTTTTGGGGATAAATTCCGTCATTAAGTTGGTCAGGTGCCACCGAACCGGGGTTTTCCCAGTGCAACCACATTTGCCTTATGGGAAGGCCCTAATGCGGTCTACTGTCGTGCCTCTCCCCGGTGTCTCCAACTAGGGAAGGTTATGGGCGTGCGTACCCTGGCCCAGTAAGCAGACATAACCTTGTGTGCCCATTGTTGTTGTTGTACCCGGGTTGTCCCTGTGTGGGATCGTTTATTGTTTTGGCCACGATGGTGGCCGTTGGTGTCTTTGGTAGACACGGGGCCACCCAGGACTAGCACAGTGGGGAGTGAGTCGGACTGGCCGGGAGAGTGTCATGGCAGTAGATCGGTTTTGTCAGAACACCGTTGGTCCACCCGAATGGGAGTGCGAGGCCATGGTTTCTGTGGTGTGGATACAGTGTGCTACCTCTGCAGAGTGTATTTAATCTATCGATAGTCGCGTCCGTACTAGGTCCCACCGTTCGATCAACACCCACATGACGGAATGACTTATAGGTGAGTTATATGTGGATATGTTGATATGTTGAGCAGGACAGATTGGCAGAATGTTGATGATAATGTTGAGGCCAAGTGTTGGTCATGGTTGTGATCGTTGGAAAGATCACCGTGTGCTTTTGATCATGAGTTGATCGAGATGGTATATTACTTGGTCGGTTAGCCAAGAGAGATATGGTTATGGAGATCTGAGATGGTGATTTATCAGCATTGTATTAGTTTCATCTCATGCTTAGTAGTTGCTTCATCATGGTAGTTGTTAATTAATTAACCTGCTTAATGCTATGTTATTGTCTTGCCTTGATGTTTATGGTTGTTGTGAGCTTGCAAGTACATTCAATGTACTGACCTGGCATGTCATGCCAGATCGCAGGTGATGCCATGATTGCTTGATTGCTTGTCGAGGTTGCCGTGCATGCGAGCTAGATCGTGTCCCAGCCAGAGTCCCTGCGGAGTGGAGTTCACCACCTTCGTCGTTATTCCGCTGTTACGAGTTGTTCCGCTGCTAGCATAGAGCAAGTGTAGTATCGTAGGCGTAGTGTCGCCATGCTGATGTGATCATTGTAACATCAGACCGGTGTAATTATTATTCTTGTAATAAGAGCTGATTTGTTCTATGTCAAGCAGTGTCGTATTCCAGAGACTTCTCCTCGATCTCTGGGCTGGAATACCGGGCTTTCCGGTTTCTCTGAGCCGGGGTGCCACAAACTTCATCAGAGGTAGAGTTGTCAAAAACTCTACAACACCTGCGTTGACAGGCCAACAGACCCTGGATCAGTTAAACGCTCTCGAGCCAGATCCAGAGCGTCCAGGGTACTTCAAGGGGTATAATTCTAAACACGCCTGGACCAACAAGACAAGCTTATGGGATATGCCTTACTTCGAAGACCTCCTTTGCCCACACAACATCGATGTGATGCACACTGAGAACAATATCACCGAGGCACTTTTTGGTACATTGTTCGGCATAGATGGGAAGTCAAAGGATAATACTAAGGCTAGAGTCGATCTGGAGGCGCTATGTGATAGGCCATTACAAAACATGAAAGAACCGAAAGGAAAGCAGAACTGGACGAAGCCAAAGGCATGGTTCAATCTTGGAAGGCCAGCTATAAGGGAAATTATCTTGTGGGTGCAACAGCAGTTGATGTTCCCCGATGGGTATGCAGCGAATCTAAAGAGGGGAGCGAATCTTGATAGATTGAAGATATTTGGTCTCAAGAGTCATGATTGGCATATTTGGATTGAGCGGGTAATGCCGGTGATGTTGCGTGGCTTCATCCCTGAGGATGTATGGCTAGTACTGGCAGAACTCAGCTATTTCTTCCGTGTTCTTTGTGCGAAAGAACTATCGCCTGGCTTGCTAGAAGAAATGGAAGAGTTGGCGCCGGAGTTGATCTGCAAGTTAGAGAAGATCTTTCCACCGGGCTTCTTTAATCCAATGTAGCATTTGATTTTGCATCTCCCGACCGAGGCAAGATTGGGGGGCCTGTGCAAAATCGTTGGTGCTACCCAACTGAGAGGATGCAGAAGACGCTCTGACAAAAATGTAAAAATAAACGTAGAATTGAAGCTTCGATGGCTGAGGCATTCATCACTGAGGAGGCGGCAAACTTCGTGACAGCACACTACGAAGCCAAAAATCGTCATTTGCATAATCCGGAGCCTCGGTACAATGCTGACGACCCTAAAAAGGGTGGATCCAACCTCGGCCTATTCAAAGGGATTCTCGCACCAGCCAGTGGTTCAAAACCAGTATATTTGGATAACGAAGAATGGCGGACCATTACGTTGTATATCTTCAACAACCTGACAGAAGTGCGGCCGTACATCGAGTAAGTTCTCGGCACATTGTTTCGCAACTTCTATTTCCTTTGAACTGCTCTTATTCCTGGATATTTCATACAGTCGATACGTCGCCATATTCTCGTATGGAGAAGTGATCCAAAAGGATTCCGTCGAAGAGTATGAGCTTCTCGCAAAGCAAGGAGGCGGCTATCCCGGTTTCATCTCTTGGTTCAAACAAACGGTAATTTCTATTAGACCATTTCATTTCATTCGCTAATTTGTGCCTAATGCAAAAATCCTTTTGTAAACTTGTAGGCTAATTAAGAGCCTATGGACGCCCAATTGAGACAAGTCACTAATGATTTTGACTATAAGGTCCGTTCATTTGACAAATACGACATCAATGGGTATCGCTTTCGTACCTATGGAAAAGAGCTATCTATGGCCGACCGAAAGTCTACAAATTGTTGTGTATCTGCTATCGGCGAAGGAGGTATCGAGTATTATGGGAGAGTTGAAGCAATTTATGAACTTCTATTCTATGGTGAAAACCCACCGAATGTCGTACTCTTCAAATGTTATTGGTTTCAGCCGAAGGATACTAGAAGGACTTGTGAACATATAGGGCTAGTTGAAATCAAACAAAGCACCCATTTAGATGTTCCTGATGTCTATATTACGGCTCAACAGGCGACCCAAGTATATGATCTATCGTGGGCCTGCCAAACTAATCCAAATCTGAAAGGTTGGGATGTCGTTTATGAAGTGCCGCCACGTGCTAGACTATCTCCCCCAAAGGAAGAGGATTATGAACCTCACATTAACCCAGACACATATGAAGGAGAATTCTTCCAAGAGACACGTCTTTCCAAAAAACATTTCAAGAACCGCTATACTTCACCCCAAAACATTGAAGTAGACAGCGACAGTGAATCCGACATCACCCCAGAGGAGGAACAAGAAGAGGCGGAACAAGAAGAGGTTACTGTTGCGGATGACCTGTCAATGCTTGACCGATTACGTCAAGGCGGCCTTCCACATGTTGATGCCGCTGAACCCTATGAGCACGTCATTGATGATAGTGATGATGATGACTATGCATTTATTGATGATAGTGATCGAGATTATTAGTAGCCCGCTCCTACACCTCCATGATCATGGTAAGTTTCTCTAGTGTTTTGCTTAAAAAATGCATAAAGACCTAGACTTAGCTTTATTTCCTCCAAAATGACTTAATAAGCTTACTGACCTCCAAAACCATCCATTTTACCTAAGTTAGCTCTAAAACGATCTATACTTAGCTTTGTTTCCTCCAAAATGACCTATGTTAGCTCTAATATGCTTCGTTAGCTAGGTTTGCTCAATAATGACATGTACTTATCTTACTTATGTCAAAAATGGCATAATTACCTTAGTTAGCTCATAAATGATCCATTTTACCTAAGTTAGCTCTAAATGATCCATTTTACCTTAGTTAGCTCATAAACGATCCATTTTACCTAAGTTAGCTCTAAAATGACCCATTTTACCTTAGTTAGCTAAAAAATGATCCATTTTACCTAAGTTAGCTCTAAAATGACACATTTTACCTAAGTTAGCTCTAAAATGACCCATTTTACCTAAGTTACCTCTCGAATGACCCATTTTACCTTAGTTAGCTCATAAATGATCCATTTTACACAAGTTAACTCTAAAATGACCCATTTTACCTAGGTTAGCTCCAAAACGGCCCATCTTACCTAGGTTAGCTCTAAAATGATGCATTTTACCTAAGTTAGCTCATAAACGGTCCATTTCACCTAGGTTAGCTCATAAACAATCCATTTCTACTAAGTTAGCTCATAAATGATCCATTTCACCATAGTTAGCTCATAAACGATCCATTTTACCTTAGTTAGCTCATAAACGATCCATTTCAACTAAGTTAGCTCATAAATGATCCATTTCACCTAAGTTACCTCATAAATGACATATACTTCTTCTTCTAGTCTTCTTCTTCTAGTCACCTTTTTCTAACTTTCTTATTTGCCATTTTGCAGATTTCATTCACTTCACGGATGCTAGCTTGCTATGATGGAGTGCTTGTTTTTTCTTTCATTCTCTTCTAGTATTCTTAGCTTGCTACGATGGAACAATGTCTATGTGAAACTTGCTATGTATGAATGGATGGAACTATAAATGTATGTACGATAAAACTTATGTGCTGGATATGTCATATGTTTGCTATGAAATAACCCTATGAAATATATCTATATATGTCATATATATTTGCTGTGAAAATTGTTCGATTTAAAACAAACAGAAAAAAAGAGCCAATGCAGGATCTTTGCCGTCTGCCACCGACGGCAACGGGCTCTTTGTCGTCCGCCACTATAGGCAAACTGACCAAATGGGTCAGTTTCCAGAAAGCATAGGTGGCTGCCACGTGGCTTCGTTGCCGTCCGCGGACGGCAAATACTGCCGTTAGCCACCTAACAGACTAACAACAAATTTATTGCCGTCGGCTTTCTTTGCCGTCAGCCGCTGATGACAAAGTCCCCTTTGCCGTCCGCTTTAGAATGAAGACGACAAAGAAGGTGTACTTGGACCTCCTGAGCGGGCACGTTGCTTCGAGCTTTGGGAGGGCCGTGTTCACCTTGCGAGCAAACTGCTTGAAGATGCGATGAGTGGCAGGGGCCTGAGCGCCGCCTAGGTTGCAAGTGATGGCACGAGGCTCCTGGAAGCCCCCATCCCCATCATCTTGGTGGTTCTCATCATTCCTTCTCGACGGTGGCGGTGGCGGAGAGAGGCCAGCATTGCCCTGAGGACAGTCCTCACGAGGCTGATCCCTCTAGGCACCCTCGCGAGGCTGGCCCTGCCAGTGGTACTCACGAGGCTGATCGCGCTAGACCTGACGGGGTCGCGGTTGTCCCAGCGTCCTCCACCTCGGCCTCCTCCATGGTCGTAGCCTCGGTCGTTGCACTCGTGGCTGCGACCAATGTGCCCGTCATGGATGGCCCTGAACTCTCAACAGTCATTCTTTTTGTGGTTGTGCACGTTGTGGAAGATGCAGAACGGGCGGTTGCCGTTGGATGACTCCGGGTGGTCACAGCCGCGCTTCATCTCGGGTTCAGCCGCGAGCACAGTTGGCCCCTTGTGCTTCACATCCTTGGCCTTGGCTTTCTTGTCTTCTGGGTTAGCCTCAGGAAGCTCCAGGAGAGAGAGGCGACCTTCCTCGACTCTCGCACACTTGGTTGCCATGTTGAACATCTCCAGAGCCATGCACATGTCCTTGTGTATGGCGAGCTCCTCCTTCATCTTGACGTCCCGGACGCCGTCAGTGAACGCCAAGATGATGGCCTCATCTGACACCTTGGGGATCTTGAGGCGAACGCTGTTGAAGCGCTGGATGTATTTGTGCAACATCTCTCCAGGCTGTTTCTTGATGCGCCGCAGATCACCCACAGCCGGTGGGCGGTCGCAAGTGCCGTGGAAGTTGGCGATGAAATGCTCCCGCTCATCCCTCAAGGAAATCGATCCCACCAGGAGGTTCAGGAGCCACTAGCGCGCGCCATCTTTGAGGGCCATGGGAAACCAATTTTCCATGACCTTCTCGTCGCCACTGGCCACCTTGATGCTTAGCTCGTAGAGCTGCAGGAACTTAGCAAGGTCGGTGGTGACGTCGTAGCGCGGCGGCAGGTCTGGCTAGAACTCCTCTGGCCAGACGACGCGGTGCAGCTCGAGGGTGAAAACGCGGCAGCCTGCCGCACTCACCGGGGTCCGCCGAGTAGGTGGAACCTAATATTGGCACTCACGCACCACCGCTTCGGGCAGCACACAGTCTTGAAGTCACGGTGCTGGGAGCACACGCGCCTCTCCTTGCTGATGTTGCACCCCCTGGCAACTTTCCTCGTCATGCGCCGGCGCCCTACGAGGCGGGTCGCTCCATGGAGCCTCACGCCTTCACTCGGGCACGACGTCTGTTGGAAATATGCCCTAGTGGCAACAATAAAAGGATTATTATTATATTTCCTTGTTCATGATAATTGTCTTTTATTCATGCTATAATTGTATTATCCGGAAATCGTAATACACGTGTGAATACATAGACTACAACATGTCCCTAGTAAGCCTCTAGTTGACTAGCTCGTTGATCAATAGATAGTCATGGTTTCCTGACTATGGACTTTGGATGTCATTGATAACGTGATCACATCATTAGGAGAATGATGTGATGGACAAGACCCAATCCTAAGCATAGCACGAGATCGTGTAGTTCGTTTTGCTAGAGCTTTTCCAATCTCAAGTATCTTTTCCTTAGACCATGAGATCGTGTAACTCCCGGATACCGTAGGAGTGCTTTGGGCGTACCAAGCGTCCTGGCGTAACTGGGTGAGTATATAGGTGCACTACGGTATCTCCGAAAGTGTCATTGGGTTGTCACGGATCGAGATGGGATTTGTCACTCCGTATTACGGAGAGGTATCACTGGGCCCACTCGGTAATGCATCATCATAATGAGCTCAAAGTGACCAAGTGTTTGGTCACGGGATCATGCATTACGGTACGACTAAAGTGACTTGCCGGTAACGAGATTGAAAGAGGTATTGGGATACCGACGATCTAATCTCGGGCAAGTAACATACCGATTGACAAAGGGAATTGTATACGGGGTTGCTTGAATCCTCAACATCGTAGTTCATCCGATGAGATCATCGAGGAGCATGTGGGAGCCAACATGGGTATCCAGATCCTGCTGTTGGTTATTGGCCAGAGAGCTGTCTCGGTCATGTCTGCATGATTCCCGAACCCGTAGGGTCTACACACTTAAGATTCGGTCGCGCTAGGGTTATTAGGAAGACTTGTATGTGATTACCGAATGTTGTTCGGAGTCCCGGATAAGATCTCGGATGTCACGAGGAGTTCCGGAATGGTCCGGATGTAAAGATTTATATATGGGAAGTTGTCATACGGTCACCGGAAAGTTTCGGGGGCATATCGGTATTGTACCGGGGCCACCGGAGGGGTTCCGGGGGGTCCACCTCTTCCGGAGGACCTTATGGGCTGTATGGAGAAGGGAAGCAGCCCAAGTGGGCTGGGGTGCCACAACCCCCTAGGGCCCATGCACCTAGGGCTTGGGGGGAACCCTAGAGGGGGCGCCCCCTTGCTTGGGGGGCAAGCCCCCCTCCCCTTGGCCGCCCCACCCTCTAGATCTCATCTAGAGGGGGCCGGCCCCCTTCCCCCTTCCCCTATAAATAGAGGGGCAAGGGGAGGGCTGCACACACAATCCAAGGCGCAGCCCCTCCCCTCCCCAACACCTCTCCTCCTCCGCGTGTGCTTGGCGAAGCCCTGCCGGAGAACTGCCACTCCATCACCACCAGGCCGTCGTGCTGCTATTGGAGCCTTCTTACTCAACCTCTCCCTCCTCCTTGCTGGATAAAGGTGCGGGAGACGTCATCTGCTCCGTACGTGTGTTGAAAGCGGAGGTGCTGTCCGTTCGGCACTTGGTCATCGGTGATTTGGATCACGACGAGTACGACTCCCTCAACCCCGTTCACTTGAACGCTTCCGCTCGCGATCTACAAAGGTATGTAGATGCACTCCTATCACTCGTTGCTAGATGAACTCATAGATGGATCTTGGTGAAACCGTAGGAAATTTTTTATTTTCTGCAACGTTCCCCAACAGTGGCATCATGAGCTAGGTCTATGCGTAGTTCTCTTTGCACGAGTAGAACACAATTTGTTGTGGGCGTAGATGTTGTCAACTTTCTTGCCGCTACTAGTCTAATTTTGCTTCAGCGGTATTGTGGGACGAAGCGGCCCCGACCGACCTTACACGTACGCTTACGTGAGATAGGTTCCACCGACTGACATGCACTAGTTGCATAAGGTGGCTAGCGGGTGTCTGTCTCTCCCACTTTAGTTGGAGCGGATTTGATGAAAAGGGTCCTTATGAAGGGTAAATAGAAGTTGACAAATCACGTTGTGGCTTTTTCGTAGGTAAGAAAACGTTCTTGCTAGAACCCTATTGCAGCCACGTAAAAGATGCAACAACAATTAGAGGACGTCTAACTTGTTTTTGCAGCAATTGCCTTGTGATGTGATATGGCCAAAAGTTGTGATGAATGATGAATGATATATTGTGATGTATGAGATCATGTTCTTGTACTAGGAATCACGACTTGCATGTCGATGAGTATGACAACCGGCAGGAGCCATAGGAGTTGTCTTAATTATTGTATGACCTGCGTGTCATTTATTCAACGCCATGTAATTACTTTGCTTTATTGCTAAACCGTTAGCTATATTAGTAGTAGTAATAGTTGGCGAGCAACTTCATGGAGACACGATGATGGAGATCATGGTGTCATGCCGGTGACAAGATGATCATGGAGCCCCAAGATGTATATCAAAGGAGCTATATGATATTGGCCATATCATGTCACTACTATTTAATTGCATGTGATGTTTATTATGTTTATGCATCTTGTTTACTTAGAACGACGATGGTAAATAAGATGATCCCTCATAATAATTTCAAGAAGGTGTTCCCCTAACGTGCGCCGTTGCTAAAGTTAAATCGTTTGAAGCACCGCGTGATGATCGGGTGTGATAGATTCCTACGTTCACATACAACGGGTGTAAGACAGTTTTACATATGCAAAACACTTAGGTTAACTTGACGAGCCTAGCATGTACAGACATGGCCTCGGAACAAAAGAGACCGAAAGGTCGAACATGAGTCGTATGGAAGATACGATCAACATGGAGATGTTCACCGATGATGACTAGTCCGTCTCACGTGATGATCGGACACGGCCTAGTCGACTCGGATCATGTAACACTTAGATGACTAGAGGGATGTCAAATCTGAGTGGGAGTTCATTAAATAATTTGATTAGGTGAACTTAATTATCATGAACATTAGTCTAAAATCTTTGCAAAAATGTCTTGTAGATCAAATGGCCAACGCTCATGTCAACATGAACTTCAACGCGTTCCTAGAGAAAACCAAGCTGAAAGATGATGGCAGCAACTATTCGGACTGGGTCCGGAACACGAGATCATCCTCATAGCAGCCAAGAAATAATATGTCCTAGAAGCACCGCTAGGTGAAGCACCCATCCTGAGAACCAAGGCGTTATGAGCGCTTGGCGGTGTTATCTTGATGATTACTCCCTCATTCGGTCGTCATGCTTTACAGCTTAGAACCGGGGCTCCAAAACCGTTTTGAGCAACGCAGAGCATATGAGATGTTCGAGGAGTTGAAAATGGTTTTCCAAGCTCATGCCCGGGTCGAGAGATATGAGGTCTCCGACAAGTTCTATAGTTGTAAAATGGAGGAAAATAGTTACTGTCGGTGAGCACATACTCAAAATGTCAGGTTGCACAACCGCTTTGTCCCATTGGACATTAACCTCCGGACGAGGCGGTCATTGACAAAATCCTTGATCGCTCCCACCGAGCTACAAGAGCTTTGTGATGAACTACAATATGGAGGGATGGTGAAAACTATTCTGAAGTATTTTCAATCTTGAAGTCGCAGAGGTAGAAATCAAGAAGGAACATCAAGTGTTGATGGTCAATAAAACCACTAAGTTCAAGAAGGAAGGGTAAGAAGAACTTCAAGAAGGATAGCAAGGATGTTGCGCTACCGTAAGCCAATTGCGGGAAGAAGTCAAAGAATGGACCCAAGCACGAGGCTCGAGTGCTTTTATTGCAAAGGGAAGGGTCCTTTGGAAGCGAACTGCCCCAAATACTTAGCGGACAAGAAGGCTGGCAACACTAAAGGTATATTTGATATACATGTAATTGATGTGTACCTTACCAGTACTCGTAGTAACTCCTGGGTATTTGATACCGGTGTCGTTGCTCATATTTGTAACTCACAACAGGAGCTGCAGAATAAATGAAGACTGGCGAAGGACGAGGTGACGATGCGCGTCGGGAATGGTTCCAAGTTCGATGTGATCGCCGTCGGCACGCTACCTCTACATTTACCTACGGGATTAGTATTAAACCTCAATAATTGTTATTTAGTGCCAAGTTTGAGCATGAACATTGTATCAGGATCTCGTTTAATACGAGATGGCTACTCATTTAAATCCGAGAATAATGGTTGTTCTATTTATATGAGAGATATATTTTATGGTCATGCTCCGATGGTCAATGGTTTATTCTTAATGAATCTCAAACGTGATGTCACACATATTCATAGTGTGAATACCAACATATGTAAAGTTGATAACGATAGTCCCACATACTTGTGGCACTGCCGCCTTGGTCACATTGGTGTCAAGCGCATGAAGAAGCTCCATGCTGATGGACTTTTAGAGTCTCTCAATTATGAATCATTTGACACATGCGAACCATGCCTCATGAGCAAAATGACCAAGACTCCGTTCTCCGAAACAATGGAGCGAGCAACCAACTTATTGGAAATCATACATACTGATGTGTGCGGTCCAATGAGCGTTGAGGCTCGCGGAGGATATCGTTATGTTATCACTCTCACAGACGACTTAAGTAGATATGGGTATGTCTACTTGATGAAACACAAGTCTGAGACCTTTGAAAAGTTCAAGGAATTTCAGAATGAGGTAGAGAATCAACGTGACCAAAAAATAAAGTTCTTACGATCAGATCATGGAGGAGAATATTTAAGTCACGAATTTGGTACACACTTAAGGAAATGTGGAATCGTTTCACAACTCACACCGCTGGAACACCTCGGTAATCGTGTGTCCGAATGTCGTGTCGCACTCTATTGGATATGGTGCGATCTATGATGTCTCTTACTGATTTACCGCTATCATTTTGGGGATACGCTCTAGAGACAGCTAAATTCACTTTAAATAGGGCTCCGTCTAAATCCTTGAGACGACACCGTATGAATTATGGTTTGGGAAGAAACCTAAGCTGTCGTTTCTAAAAGTTTGGGGATGCGATGCTTATGTCAAGAAACTTCAACCTGAAAAGCTCGAACCCAAGTCGGAAAAATGCGTCTTCATAGGATACCCTAAGGAAACCATTGGGTATACCTTCTACCTTAGATCCGAAGGCAAGATCTTTGTTGCCAAAAACGGATCCTTTCTGGAAAAAGAGTTTCTCTCAAAAGGAGTATGTGGGAGGAAAGTAGAACTCGATGAAGTACTACCTCTTGAACAGGAAAGTAGTGCACCTCAGGAAAATGTTCCTGTGGTGCCTACACCGACTGGAGAGGAAATTAATGATGATGATCAAGGTACTTGGATCAAGTTGCTCTTGAACTTCAGAGGTCCACAAGGACACGTTCCACACCAGAGTGGTATGGCAACCCTGTCCTGGAAATCATGTTGTTAGACAACGGTGAACCTTCGAACTATGAAGAAGCGATGGCGGGCCCAGATTCCAACAAATGGCTTGAAGCCATGCAATCCGAGATAGGATACATGTATGAAAACAAAGTATGGACTTTGACAGACTTGCCCGATGATCAGCGAGCGATAGAAAACAAATGGATCTTTAAGAAGAAGGCGGACGCGGATGGTAATGTTACCATCTATAAAGCTCGACTTGTCGCTAAAGGTTATCCGTAAGTTCAAGGGGTTGACTACGATGAGACTTTCTCTCCCGTAGCGAAGCTGAAGTCCGTCCGAATCATGTTAGCAATTGCGGCATACTATGATTATGAGATATGGCAAATGGATGTCAAAACGGCATTCCTTAAGGGCTATCTTAAGGAAGAACTATATATGATGCAGCCGGAAGGTTTTGTCGACCCTAAGAATGCTAACAAGGTATGCAAGCTCCAGCGATCCATTTATGGGCTGGTGCAAGCATCTCGGAGTTGGAACATTCGCTTTGATGAGATGATCAAAGCGTTTGGGTTTATGTAGACTTATGGAGAAGCCTGCGTTTACAAGAAAGTGAGTGGGAGCTCTGTAGTATTTCTCATATTATATGTAGATGACATACTTTTGATGGGAAATGATATAGAAATTTTGGACAACATTAAGGCCTACTTGAATAAGAGTTTTTCAATGAAGGAACTTGGAGAAGCTGCTTATATATTAGGCATCAAGATCTATGGAGATAGATTGAGACGCCCCATAGGACTTTCACAAAGCACATACCTTGATAAGATATTGAAGAAGTTCAAAATGGATCAGTCCAAGAAAGGGTTCTTGCTTGTATTGCAAGGTGTGAAATTGAGCTCGGCTCAATGTCCGACCACGGCAGAAGATATAGAAGAGATGAGTGTCATCCCCTATGCATCAGCCATGGGGTCTATTATGTATGCCATGCTGTGTACCAGACCTGATGTAAACCTTGCCGTAAGTTTGGTAGGAAGGTACCAAAGTAATCCCGGCAAGGAACACTGGACAGCGGTCAAGAATATCCTGAAGTACACGAAAAGGACTAAGGACATGTTTCTCGTTTATGGAGGTGACGAAGAGCACGTCGTAAGGGTTACGTCGACGCTAAGCTTCGACACAGATCTGATGACTCTAAGTCACAAACCGGATACGTGTATATGTTGAATGGTGGAGCGATGGCTGGTGCAGCTGCAAGCGGAGCGTCGTGGCGGGATCTACATGTGAAGCGAGTACATGGCAGCCTCGGAGGCAGCGCATGAAGCAATTTGGGTGAAGGAGTTCATCACCGACCTAGGAGTCATACCCGATGCGTCGGGGCCGATCAAACTCTTCTGTGACAACACTGGAGCTATTGCACTTGCCAAGGAGCCCAGGTTTCACAAGAAGACCAGGCACATCAAGCGTCGCTTCAATTCCATTCGTGAAAATGTTCAAGATGGAGACATAGAAATTTGCAAAGTGCATACAGATCTGAATGTCGCAGATCCGTTGACTAAACCTCTTCCGCGAGCAAAACATGATCAACACGAGAACTCTATGGGTGTTCGATTGATCACAATGTAACTAGATTACTGACTCTAGTGCAAGTGGGAGACTGTTGGAAATATGCCCTATAGGCAATAATAAAAGAATTATTATTATATTTCCTTGTTCATGATAATTGTCTTTTATTCATGCTATAATTGTATTTCCGGAAATCGTAATACACGTGTGAATACATAGACTACAACATGTCCCTAGTAAGCCTCTAGTTGACTAGCTCGTTGATCAATAGATAGTCATGGTTTCCTGACTATGGACTTTGGATGTCATTGATAACGTGATCACATCATTAGGAGAATGATGTGATGGACAAGACCCAATCCTAAGCATAGCACGAGATCGTGTAGTTCGTTTTGCTAGAGCTTTTCCAATCTCAAGTATCTTTTCCTTAGACCATGAGATCGTGTAACTCCCGGATACCGTAGGAGTGCTTTGGGTGTACCAAACGTCACAACGTAACTGGGTGAGTATATAGGTGCACTACAGGTATCTCCGAAAGTGTCTGTTGGGTTGTCACGGATCGAGACTGGGATTTGTCACTCCGTATTACGGAGAGGTATCACTGGGCCCACTCGGTAATGCATCATCATAATGAGCTCAAAGTGACCAGGTGTTTGGTCACGAGATCATGCATTACGATATGAGTAAAGTGACTTGCGATAGCGAGATTGAGCGAGGTATTGGGATACCGACGATCGAATCTCGGGCAAGTAACATACCGATTGACAAAGGGAATTGTATACGGGTTGCTTGAATCCTCGACATCGTGGTTCATCCGATGAGATCATCGAGGAGCATGTGGGATCCAACATGGGTATCCAGATCCCGCTGTTGGTTATTGGCGGAGAGCTGTCTCGGTCATGTCGCATGATTCCCGAACCCGTAGGGTCTACACATAAGGTTCGTGGCGCTAGGGTTATTAGGAAGACTTGTATGTGATTACGAATGTTGTTCGAGTCCGGATAAGATCCCGGACGTCACGAGGAGTTCGGAATGGTCCGGAGGTAACGATTTATATATGGGAAGTTGTCATACGGTCACGGAAAGTTTGGGGGCATATCGGTATTGTACAGGGCCACCGGAGGGTTCGGGGTCCACCGGAGGGCCACCTCTTCCGGAGGACCTTATGGGCTGTATGGAGAAGGGAACCAGCCCAAGTGGGCTGGGGCGCCAGAACCCCCTAGGGCCCATCCGCCTAGGGTTTGGGGTTCCCCCTAGAGGGGGCGCCCCCTTGCTTGGGGGGCAAGCCCCCCCCCTTGGCCGCCGCCCCCCCCTCTAGATCTCATCTAGAGGGGGCCGGCCCCCTTCCCCCTTCCCCTATAAATAGAGGAGCAAGGGGAGGGCTGCACACACAATCCAAGGCGCAGCCCCTCCCCTCCCCAACACATCTCCTCCTCCGCGTGTGCTTGGCGAAGCCCTGCCGGAGAACTGCCACTCCATCACCACCACGCCGTCGTGCTACTGTTGGAGCCTTCTTCCTCAACCTCTCCCTCCTCCTTGCTGGATCAAGGTGTGGGAGACGTCATCCGCTCCGTACGTGTGTTGAACGCGGAGGTGCTGTCCGTTCGGCACTTGGTCATCAGTGATTTGGATCACGATGAGTACGACTCCCTCAACCCCGTTCACTTGAACGCTTCCGCTCGCGATCTACAAAGGTATGTAGATGCACTCGTATCACTCGTTGCTAGATGAACTCATAGATGGATCTTGGTGAAACCGTAGGAAATTTTTTATTTTCTGCAACATTCCCCAGCAACGTCTTGCCTGGGAGGCGGAGGAGGTGCACCGTGGGCCACGTCGCCCGCAAGGCGTGGCGGGGAGGTAGCGAGCGGTACAGTGTAGGGACCTCTCCCGCGACGCTAGAGAGATCGGCGATGCGGTCCAGCCAGTCCTCATAGAGGTCGTCGGTCAGGCGGTAGTGCAGGAGCTCGCGCGCCATGAGCAACGCAGCCTGCGCGTTCACTGGGCTGCGACAAGCATGAGAAGATGAAGCAGCCACATGAGTCAGCGATGGAGTGGCGGTGCGCCCATCACACCACACAGAGGGCTGCATCGACAAAGGCTGCTGCTCCTGTGCCACGGGGCTAGTGGCAGCATTTGTCGGCGTCTTGGGAACGGGGGTACCCAGACCTTCCTGCTTGCGGCCCGGGGCGTGGCTCCTCCAGCGGCCTGGTACGGACCATCTTCATCAACAACCACACAAGACCCTCACTAGGGGCCAAGCCTCGCAAGGCGGACGAAAGTAGACCTCCTTAGGGGTAGCCTCCCTAGGCTGGCTCCCGAGGAGCAAAGATATCAATGCAAGGGGCACCTCGCGAGGTGCTCATGACATGAGCCATGACGACCAAGGCCAGGCGGGCGTCAGCGGGCGTAGTGTACTCGCTGCCTCTTTGGTGCTAAAGGGGCAAGCGCAGGCGAGGATTCCCGAGGCATCAAGAAAAGGATTCCATATCGGTGCAACGAGACCAAGACCAGCAGGACGGCAGGACGGAGGTCACCATGGAGCCCACGACGGCGTCACCACCAGAGTCTTTGGCAGGCGAAGGCCACCTTTTGTTAGGATAACTTGTACTAGTTGTCCCCCTTCAAATTGGCCGTTGTGGGATTCCTTCCCGCCTAATATTTGGGAAGAGGACCCGGGCCTCTATATATAGGACTAGCCACCATCGTGGAAGACCACCCAAGCTCACCGAGCTCAAGAACACCTCTCCTCGGGAGGTTGTTCTTCCCTTGTACTTGTTCATCCTCAGCCTGCAAGGCAATCCACCACACCACACTGGAGTAGGGTATTACACCCCAACGGTGGCCCGAACAAGTATAAACCCTTGTGTCACTTGTTCTTTGGGTTCGACGAGTTAAGCCTTGAGATCGTTGCGAGAGCGAGCTAGAGATAGAGAGATCTTCGTGCGCACCCCAATGTTGGAACCTCAAGGGTTTGATGGAACCCAGAATCTGACATTTGGCGCGCCAAGTTAGGGTGTGCCGAAGTTCCGCTCCTCCTCCGCCTCCGCTCTCCATCCGGTCCCCATGGCCGACGCTGATCCACCGACTGGATAGATGGGCGAGCACGACAGCGCCAGGGGGCTCAGAGCCTTCACCCCGACCTTACGACGGGTGCGGTGGCACCCCAAGTTCAAGCCGGAGTTGCCGCCTCGCTTCGATGGTGCGGCGGATCCCTCTGCCTTCCTGCTGGCTTACAAGGAGGCCATCCTGGAGGCGGGAAGCGATGACAGGGTCATGGCGAACTTGTTCCCCATGGCCCTCGCTGGCACGCCACGCGCTTGGTCGCTCAAACTGCCAGGATCTTCTGTGGCTTCTTGGGAAGAGCTGCGCGGCCTTTTAGTAGCACGCTTCACAGCACACGCGCCTGTTGCCGTCGCGGCCCTCCTCGGCAGCTCGCAAGCGCCACCCTCGGACCGCCACGTCAAGCAGTTCTTCTGCCAGATCGGTGCTGCCTCTGTAGAATAGGGAGCCCGTCCAGGATGGGCGGCGCCCAAGGCCAACCTCACCTTCGACTCAGGGGATCATCCCGCCACCACTGCCGGCTCAGGCGCGCTCCCAATGCTCTACACGCCCACCATCTGCCACGACGCCATGACCAAGACGCTCATCGATGGCGAAGCGGGCCTCAACATGCTCTCAGTGGAATCTTTTGGCTTGCTTCACGTGCCGCATGACCGGCTCCGCCCCACCAAGCCTTTCTCCGTGGACGGCAGCGTGTCCACCAGCCCCCTGAGGCAAATACGCCTTCCGGTCACCTTCGGTACCCGAGATAACTACCACACTGAGCTGATCGACTTAGACATCGCCCGCATCGGCCTCACGTAAAACGCCATCCTCGGGTACCCTGCCTTAGCCCAGTTCATGGCGGCGACCCATATGGCCTACAACCTCATGAAGATGACGACTAGCAGTGGCGTCCTCATCGTGGCTGGAGACACCAAGGAGGCACTGGTTGCCCTCAAGCTCGCCTTCAGGGCCATAGCGCACCCAGCCAACAAAGCTGCCCCGGGGGCTAAGGAGGCCGCGCCGGCAAAGAAAAAGCAGCTGTTCACTCAAGATCGGGCTGAGACAAAACAAGTCCCGGTCGAGGAAGATGGATCCTCGGGAGCCACCTTCACGATAGGTGCCAACCTCGACCCAGGCCAAGAGGAGGCATTGGTAAAGTTCTTGCGCGCGAACAAGGAGGTATTCACCTGGGAGCCCAAGCAGCTCGTGGGGGTCCCCAGGGGGGTAATCAAGCATCACTTAAGGGTGTGACCCAATGTGCGCCCTGTAAGCAGAAGGCGTAGCGGCAATCCACGGAGAAGCAGGCTGTCGGTGTCAAAACCGGCGGATCTCGGGTAGGGGGTCCCGAACTGTGCGTCTAGGCGGATGGTAACAGGAGAAAAGGGACATGATGTTTTTACCCAGGTTCGGGCCCTCTCGATGGAGGTAATACCCTACTCCTGCTTGATTAATATTGATGATATGGGTAGTACAAGAGTAGATCTACCACAAGATCAAGGAGGCTAAACCCTAGAATCTAGCCTATGGTATGATTGTTGTTCGTCCTACGGACTAAAACCCTCCGGTTTATATAGACACCGGATAGGTTAGGGTTACACAGAGTTGGTTACAATGGTAGGAGATCTACATATCCGTATCGCCAAGCTTGCCTTCCACGCCAAGGAAAGTCCCATCCGGACACGGGACGAAGTCTTCAATCTTGTATCTTCATAGTCTTGGAGTCCGCCGTGATGATAGTTCGCTATCCGGACACCCCTAGTCTAGGACTCCTCAAGAGCCCTCGAACCAGGCTTCAATGACGATGAGTCCGGCGCGCATATTGTCTTCGGCATTGCAAGGCGGGTTCCTCCTCCGAATACTTCATAGAAGGTTTTGAACACCAGGATAGTGTCCAGCTCTACAAAACAAGTTCCACATAACACGTAGAGAGAATAATTTTTGCACAGATCTACTGACGTATTCCGCGGCGTGACATCACACCCCGGCCAGGCCTTTATATGAATCATTTTTTACCGTTCCAACTTAGCACGTTTAGCGAGGCGGTTTCCTTGGCACGTCTTATCAAAGCATAGATAGTGCCCCCTTGTTCCAAGATTCCCATCAATACGGACATGGGTAACCCAACTGCCCGTAAAGCGCACGCCTCTATCAAAGGCGAGTCCTAATCGACCACGTGGTGGGCTCTTGGTATTCAACCTCTTTATAATGAGACCAAGGCCCTCTTATTTTACACCCTCCATCGAGTTCGCCTCGGCTTCGAAGTTCTAACACCCAAAGCTTCAGATTTAGGCGCCTGACCTTCGACGATGTTCGGCTCCGACCAGCACGGCCGATGGATGTCCTCCTCCGTAATGTAAGAAGATGTGCTAAAGCTGCGAGACGCCGTATCTAACCGCGAATCTCGTGATAGGCTGCCTGCTCGAGGCAGGTCATTCCCACTCCCGAGCCCGGCGAGAACGTGGTGTTCGTGTCTCACTTCCTTCGGGGTTTAGGCTTCCCGACGGATCCATTTGTGCTGGGGCTCATGTTTTATTATGGGCTGGATTTCCATGACTTGAATCCGGAGTCCATCCTCCATATCTCGTCATTCATTGTAGTATGTGAGGCCTTCCTCCATATTACCCTCACTTCGGATTGTGGCTCAAGACCTTCAAGGTGGAGCCAAAGATGATCGAGGGGCAACAAGCAGAGTGCGGTGGGGCGGTCATAAGCAAATGTGCTGATGCTCCGTGTCCCGAGGGCTCTTTTCAAGAGGAGCTTAGTTTGTGGCAACGGGAGTGGTTTTATATTACCGCTCCCCGGGGCACCAAATGGGCGGCTCCCTGCCGTCCGCTCAGGTCCACCATAGCGGCTGGCGTCATGGGTCAACAAGGGGCTCGACTGGGGGCCGTCCAATGACGTTCCTTTGCTGCAGGGCAGATCCGAGACCTCCAAGAGAGGGAGATCAATCTGGTTGCGTGGCGCAGTTATGTTAATCCGCGCCTCGCTGCCAGCAAACGCCGCCTCCGCCTGTGGGAATTTAATCCGAGGGACCACGAGCCTCCAAAATTTTATGGGCACGACGCCTGTGGAGATGTATAAACTGTTCTTCGATCACAAGAGAAGTGTCCTGACTGACCGAGGACACAGGACTAAGCTGCAATCGCCTGATACTCAAGTAAGTAGTCCCAACCGGACAAGCTGTTCATTTATTTATCATATATATATATATATATATATATATATATATATATATATATATATATATATATATATATATATATATATATATATATATATATATATATATATATATATGCACTTTAAAGGAGCCGCTTCTTGAACAGGAGTGGATAGCCAAGGCAAAGTTAATAAGGTGTCCGCTCCCTCCCAGAGACCACGCCGGATCCCATGTTGACCAAGATGTTGAAGGCCGCGCCTTTTGAAGAAGGCGAAGGGGGAGCGGGAAGCAACTGCCTCTACGAAGGAGGCTATCCAAGAAGGGGGGATTAAAAGTCCCATCTTTCAAGGAGAAAAGAGGACCGCTCGAAGATCCGGAGGTCAAGGCCTCAAAGAGGGAAAGGAATCTTCGCCGAGAGTCCGCGCCGGGAAGTAACCCAGCCGCACTATTTCCCAAGGGGATCAGCCCTCCAATGAGCCGTAAGTAAAAAGAAGGGTCTTCTAAATAAGGAACATCCCTGCATTTATTTATGAAGATAACCAAATTGTACATTGTAGTTCGGACTCACCCTTCTCAGCAGAGCTCGCCTTCGGGGATCTTCTTCCGGAGATGATGGAGAGTGAACGCCCACTGTCGCACCCTCATGCGAGGCGGACGACCCGAGGTGTCATCGCGAGGGTTCTCAAAGTCCGGCGAGGCCGGAAGGTCCGCCGCCAAGTGGTGTGCGCTCGGAGGAGTGAAGGATCTGCTCGGGCGAGCGGTTATCCTGTAAGATCACCGTGCTCTAATGGGTACGGTGATTGAAAGGATTGCATCCGCGGAGAGCGGATTGCATGAAGCCGCCGAAGCTTATCGACGGGTTCGAGGTACGCAAAATGATGTACCTTCCGGCGCTTATGCATATAGAATGCGCCTCAGATAGATAGTAGCCCCGAGACTCGGTATGTTGTCAAAATTGACAGCGGCTGAGGATCAAAATCTCGCTTATAACATATCGCCGCCTAAACAGGTGGCGGGCGTCCGGTACAATCGGATCGATGAATATGCCAAACTAAAGCGGCAACTTGACGAGGCGGATGCGGACATCGCGCTGGTCAATAAACGGTTTGACGAGTCGCAAGGTATGCGACTTCTACGCGGACACCTGGTAAGGGAGCGTGACGCCCATGTCTTACTATTTGTATGCTTAATGCAGATGGTGCCGCTGCGGTGGAGGAGCTGCGGGCGAACTCGCCGAGCGAAAGAGCAAGCCAGAATAGTAATGCGGCCGCTTTAAGGGCGCATCAAGAGCTAAAAGCCGAACGGGCTGCTCATCGCCAAGAAGAGGAAATGGCCGATATGGCCGTAAAGTTGAAGAATGCTGCCGATCGCTACGAGCTTCTTGAAAAGAACGCTGCGCGAGCAAGACGGCTCGAAAAGGCCGCCGCCAATCCAAGAATGCCCATTCGCTTTGAGAGTTGCCAAGGAGGAGCTGAGTCAGGCCGGGCAATTGCGGCTGGAAAACCGCTTTCGCCGCGGAGGAAATATACGGATCCAAAGTATGCTCGGGCTGGACAAGTTGTGGAGTTCGGAGGATTCTTATCTGACTTAGCGGCGAAGGCCATGGACGCGATTGAGCACTTCCGAGGCCGTAAGGGCAAAGGGAAGAGCTATATTGGTCGCAATTCCATAGTCCGAGCGCCTTCTTCCGCTGACCGATCGGTTGGCGAATGGGCCGAGCTGAATCGACTATCCGGACTTGCCATGAAGCATGTCATGACTCATTTGTGGCGGACGGACCCTCACCAAGAGTTATTTTGGTTTAGTGCAGCAGTTCCTTGGTGCGGTACTGCGCGATGACGCAATGAAGCGGTTGGCGGTATTGAGGGAGCGCGATGGCTCGCCCGTGTCAAGACATACCGGGAGATATGAAGGCCACCGACGTTGCATCCCAAGATTCGGATGAAGTTTGTACATTGCCGAGCACTATTTTGAGGAAGTTCCGCAGGCGCTGCTTAATAGAGACGCAAAGGCTCAAGGATATTATGTTTGAATGACATGTATGATTTGTGAAAACAATGTTTCAATATGATGTAAGAGCTTTTTATACTTGTGCGCCAAGTAGTAAACTACTCCCTGTGCGCCATTTATGTATATGTATATATAACTCGAAAGATGGCAGTCCTTGGCTTTCAGCCCCACGCACATAGTGCGGGGTGTTTGCAAAGAAGGCGCTTTTTCACACTTAATCCAACGCCTTGGTCCTGTTAAGGAGGTGGTAGCGAGCAAACTAGGCAACCGGACTATAATGCTTTATCACTTTCACTTAGCCATAGGAGTTCGAGGTGGGGCTACTATATAGCCCTCGGGCACCGCACTCTCCGAATTCGGGTGCGATGTGCTGACCAAAAACCGTCCTTCGTTAATGCGGAGGAATCCTAAACATTCCAATGAGTCATCGAGTGGTTGACCAGTCTCGCTATATCATGACAGCCGCCGCTTTCATCGAGGTGTTCGCCGGCCAACCGGGCACAATCGCAGAGTTCTCCGGTGCCGCGCTTGCCGATAGAACGGAACGTAAGGCAGCAAAACGCAGGAGCCGGGCAACCCAACATTTGACCAAAGACATGATTCGAGCTGATGCATATAAGGCCTAATCTCGAGACCAATACTCCCTAAGGTATTCGGTCTTTATAAAACGGCAGAATAATGCCCTAAGCCCCGTGTCCGTGCACGAGCAAAATTTGGTGCGGCTAATGCCAAAACGCCAGCCTCCTCCTCTCGTTATAGTAAGAAACCGGGGATGTATATCAACAAGAGACAGAAAAAGGTTTACGCAGGTCTTAATCTGAAAAGAATCCTTGCAAGGGGTCCCTCACCGCACGCCCATACCAGATCTCCGCAGCCCATATCTTGACGGGTGTAGCACGTTGTTCATCTGTAAAAGAGAGGAACTTAGTTAAAAAGAAAAAGGATCGTGCGAAAGATGTACTTTATATTAAATAGACAGAGTACGATTCGAAGAAGTGAATAAAGTGAGATTTAGTGTCTCTTGTGATACATGCGTGCAGCCCCTTGTATGGGGGTATGCCGCTAGTAGGCGCCGGACTCGTCTAGCCGTGTCCGGGGTTTGAATGACCAATTCAGGCTCTTTGACTACCGGAGCCGGATAGGTGTGGGTCTGTCAAGGCAGTCTCACGTTCTTTCGTGCTCGAGTAACAAGTAATACTTCCTTTTAATGAGATGATGCCGCGTGGACCGGGCATTTTAATTGTTAGAGACGCATAATGCGGTATTGCGTTAAAGCGGGCGAAAGCTTCGCGTCCCAATAGTGCTTGATGGCTACTTTTGAACGGGGCGACATGGAAGATTAACCTTTCGCGACGAAAGTTGTCGGATGAACCAACACAACTTCTAGCAGTATGGAGCCCGCATAATGGGCGATAGGCTCGCATTACTCCTTTAAAGGAGGTGTTGCTACGGGCGAATTTTGGTTGGGTCTATCCCCATTCTCATGGATTGTGTCCCGATATATCAGGTTTATGTCACTTCCGCCATCCATGAGGACTTGTGTAAATTGGAATCCGTCGATTATAGGATCCAATATCAAGGCAGTCCATCCTGCGCTCCGATACTTTCGAATAGTCCCGATGGTCGAAGGTGATTGGTTTTGACAACCAGTGTGCGGCGCGATTTTAGTGGGCGCCGCTCTTTTTCCCTCTGATCACGTGAAGTGAGTTTACTGTTTTAACCTCTTGTGGGAAATTCTTTTTTTTTCCGGCTCGCTTGTGGTGCTCGTCGTCATCTTCACTTGGTGTGTCGAGCCCTTGTGTTCGGGCGTTGAGTCTGCCGGACTGTTTGAAGACCCAACAATCTCTCGTGGGTATGGTTTGCGTGCCTCTCGAGTATCGTGGATTTGACATATCTTGTCCAAGATTTTGTTTAAATTGATAGCTCATCGCTATTGTCCTTAAGGGGCAGTTTTTATTGTTCTGCCGTGATCTTTTAAATCCGGCGCTGATCGCCGCGCTTTTGGACCGCTCCTCTTAATCCGCGCTGGTCCTTGTTGCGCCGCTGGTTTCCCATTTCCATCCCTGATTTCGATGTACTTGGGTCGCTGGTGCTGCATCTTGCTAGCCAGCTATCCTCTCCCGCAAAAGCGGGTCATGAGGCTTGTTAATGCGCCATTGTTCTTGGCTTTTCTTGGCCGAGGTGTCTGGCGAGCCATTCGCCTCTTGGACGTTGTGTTTGAAGGCTGCTAAGGCTTCGGTGTCCGGACAGTCGACTATTTGGTTCTTTTTAGTAAGGAACCTATTCTAGAATTTCTGGGCTGACTCTCCGGCTGTTGAGTTATGTGACTTAGATCGTCTCAGATCCGGAGGGCGGACATAGGTCCCCTGAAAATTTGCCCAAACGCATCCTCGAGTTCTTCCCAGCTTCCAATGGTATTTTCGGGAGGCTTTTAAGCCAATGCCGAGCTGGCCCTTTGAGTTTAAGGGTAAGTATTTTATGGCATGGAGATCGATCCTCTAGCCATGTGTATGTGGAGGATGTAATCCTCAATCCGCACTCTGTGGTTTGTTGTTCTGTCAGATGCCTCTATGTTTACGGGCTTGAATCCCACCGAAATTCATGATCCAAAGACCTCATCGGTGAAACATAGGGGTGTGCGCTCCAGATTTGGGTGTGCCGTGATGTTCGGATATTTGGCGGTTGCATTGCTTTGAAGAGCTTGCTTTCGCCCATAGATGGACCTAACTGGGCCATCCTTTGATGTGAATCCTTATGCGGATCGCATGTCGGGCTTGTGTGCTGCGCCTTTGCCGCTTCTTTTTTTGCCGTGGGGTCGCCCATCCAACCGGTGGCCGCTCTTACTTTTTGATTGTGGTGGCTCTAAGGCCTCCTCGCCAAATTCGGGCAGTAGCTTTTTTTGGGTAGCTCTTTGTTCGGCGATCGTCACCGATTTGTCTTCGTGTTGAATACTTTGCTCCATCTGATCCTCGAGTGCATCTTTCGCTGTTTTGAGCTTCCGCTTCGCTTTTTAGGCTACGCGTGGCTGACGAGCCTTTTTCGAGGTTATTTTGCTCAACAATTTGTCCGACGTGAGATCGTCCGGACTGTTGTCTTCGCCGGGACGGGTTGTTTATCCGTTGTCTTGTTCGGACGATTGCTCGATAGCATGTTCGTCCGTCCACCAGTTCGCCTCTGCTCTATGGCTGGGTCTCTGCTTGAGGCGGACTTGGCTCGGCGCTTACGCTGCCGCTTTGACTGCCGAGGGATTTATCCTTCATAGTGTCCCGTTGTTCCTCGCTCTTCATTTCCTTTAGGTGTATCCACCATGTATACATCATGGGATGAATTGGTTGTCCAGCATCCTATGGGCGCTGGTTCATGGTTGTCTCCTACATCGCCGCCCATACCGCCGATGTCTTCGAGTCGAAATCGAGCATGTCGTGTAAGCTGGCTGCTGGCTACGGCGGGTGGTGGGTGGGCATTGAATTTCTTTGTCGCTCGCGATACAACCTTCCTCGTCCGTAGTTCGCCAGGCTCTCCAGATAAAGAGAGAGACTTTAGTGAATTCAGGATGTCGCCAAAGGGCGAAAGTGCCGAAAGACGTCCGCGCAAAGGAACTCCATGACCGGGCGCCTAATCGGATTTGATTGGCAGGGCGGAGGGTTCGGAGTCCGAGAGGAGTCCAGCACCGAGTCGAGGTCTTCGCAGCGACAGGGATGGAGTTCGCCCATCACCGAGAGATTGTAGCCCCGAGGCGGTGTCCAACCACTCGTCCTCGATCGGGGAATCCGGCTCCGGATTAAGGATCGGAGCGGATCCTGGTGCGGCCTCCAGGGCAATGTTCGGCTGCAGAGCTAGATCATGCCCATCGGGACAGTGCGGCACGCTTGGCTGCGGCTCGAGTCCGTCGAAGATCAAGTCTCCGCGGATATCGGTCGTATAGTTCAAACTTCTAAATCTGACCTGATGGCCAGGGGTGTAGCCGATTCGCTCCGATGGCTGCGAATTGGCCCACAAAGCAAAGCCATCAATACGAGGATCTGTCCGGGAGAAAAGTCTCACCGACCGCGCCGTTGTTGATGATCGGCGAGCCATCGGCCTATCGGCGACGCACGACGTAGGAACTCTCAATGGAAGCACCAATGTCGGTGTCAAAACCGCGGATCTCGGTAGGGGTCCTAACTATGCGCCTAGGCGGATGGTAACATGAGACAAGGGACACGATGTTTTTACCCAGGTTCGGCCCTCTCGATGGAGGTAATACCCTACCCCCGCTGATTAATATTGATGATATGGGTAGTACAAGAGTAGATCTACCACGAGATCAAGGAGGCTAAACCCTAGAAGCTAGCCTATGGTATGATTGTTGTTCGTCCCACGGACTAAAACCCTCCGTTTATATAGACACCGGATAGGTTAGGGTTACACAGAGTCGGTTACAATGGTAGGAGATCTACATATCCGTATCGTCAAGCTTGCCTTCCACGCCAAGGAAAGTCCCATCCGGACGCGGGACGAAGTCTTCAATCTTGTATCTTCATAGTCTTGAAGTCCGGCCATGATGATAGTTCGGCTATCCGGACACCCCCTAGTCCAGGACTCCCTCACATGCCTTCATCGTCCAAGAAACTCACAAGCTAGAAGCGGCAGGTGTCATTCACAAGGTACGGTACCCGAAATGGCTGGCAAACCCCGTCGTTGTATGCAAGAATGGCAGGAAGGAACGCATGTGTGTCGACTTCACCAACCTCAACAAAGCCTGCCCCCAAGACCCATTCCCACTTCAGTGCATCGACCAGATCATCGACTCCATCGCCGAGTGCGACCTGCTCTTCTTCCTGGATGCATTCTCGGGCTACCACCAGATCAAGATGGCGGTGGAGGACCTAGAGAAGACGACCTTCTTGACCCCATGCGAAGAATACTGCTACACCTGCATGTCATTCGGACTAAGCAACACAGGGGCGACCTTCCAACGGTTGATGCACATCGCCATGGGCCAGCAGCTAGGGAGGAATGCAGAAGCCTATGTCGATGCCATCATGGTAAAATCTCGGGAATCAAGAACCCTTATTCAGGACCTAGAGGAGACCTTCACCAGCTTGTGCCGGGTGGACCTGCGGTTCAACCCAGAGAAGTGTGTGTTTGGTGTCCCTTCCGGCAAGCTGCTGGGCTTCCTCGTGTCACACCGGGGGAGCGAGGCCAATCTGGAGAAGGTCAAGTGAATAGAAGACATGAGCCCGCTGCAAACCCTGAAGGAAATGCAGAAGCTCATGGGCTGTGTGACTTTGTTGGGATGATTCACCTCCAAGCAAGGGGAGCGCGCTGATACGTCTCCGTCGTATAACCTTTTCCAAACACTTTTGCCCTTGTTTTGGACTCTAACGTGCATGATTTGAATGGAACTAACCCGGTCCGACGCTGTTTTCAGCAGACTTTCCATAGTGTTATTTATGTGCAGAAACAAAAGTTCTCGGAATGACCTGAAACTCGACGGAACGTATTTTTGGAAAATATTAAAAATACTGGAAGAAGAATCCAGGTCAGGGGGCCCACACCCTGTCCACGAGGGTGGGGGGCGCGCCTGCCCCTCTGGGTGCGCCCCCTGCGTCATGGGCTCCCTGACGCTCCACCGACCTCAACTCCAACTCCATATATTCGTGTTCGGGGAGAAAAAAAATAAGAGACAAGGATTCATCAGGTTTTACGATATGGAGCCGCCGCCAAGCCCTAAAACCTCTCGGGAGGGCTGATCTGGAGTCCGTTCGGGGCTCCGGAGAGGGGAATCCGTCGCCGTCATCATCATCAACCATCCTCCATCACCAATTTCTTGATGCTCACCGCCGTGAATGAGTAATTCCATCGTAGGCTTGCTGGACGGTGATGGGTTGGATGAGATTTATCATGTAATCGAGTTAGTTTTGTTAAGGTTTGATCCCTAGTATCCACTATGTTCGAGATTGATGTTGTGCTATGACTTTGCTATGCTTTGCTTGTCACTAGAGCCCGAAAGTGCCACGATTTCAGATCTGAACCTATTATGTTTTCATGAATATATGTGAGTTTTTGATCCTATCTTGCAAGTCTATAGTCACCTACTATGTGTTATGATCCGCAACTCAAATGACAATAATCGACCACTCCGTGATGACCATAGTGTGAGGAGTTCATGTATTCACTATGTGTTAATTCTTTGTTCCGGTACTCTATTAAAAGGAGGCCTTAATATCCCTTAGTTTCCATTAGGACCCCGCTGACAAAGGAGGGTAGGACAAAAGATGTCATGCTAGTTCTTTTCCATAAGCACGTATGACTATATTCGGAATACATGCCTACATTACATTGATGAATTGGAGCTAATTCTGTGTCACCCTATGTTATGATTGTTACATGATGAACCGCATCCGCCATAATTCTCCATCACTCATCCAATGCATACGAGCTTTTCACATCGTTCTTCACTTATTTACTTTTCCGCTACATCATATAATCACTACAAAACACAAAATATTACTTTGCTACCGCTACTCTAGACTTCCATATTACTTTGCTACTAAATACTTTTCTGCAGATACTAAGTTATCCGTGTGGTTTAATTGACAACTCAACTGCTAATACTTGAGAATATTCGCTGGCTCCCTTGTGTTGAATCAATAAATTTGGGTTGAATACTCTACCTCGAAAACTGCTATGATCCCCTATACTTGTGGGTTATCAAGACTATTTTCTAGCGCTTGCCGGGAGCATAGCTCGATTCTTTGAGTCACTTGGGATTATCCCTCAACTACGAGGGGAGGTAATGAACTGCCATCTAGCTTTGCACTTGATTCACCATCCGCTTTTGAGTAAGCTTATACACCTAAACCTGCGCTTCGCTATTCATTCCGATATGTCGATGTTATTGATGATGCTACTTCGCTATGCATGATACTTATGATGAAACTACTTCTATGCTTGATACTACTGTGCCACTTGGTGAATTTCTTGATGAACAACTTGCTAGGGTTAGAGAGAATGAAATTACTGAAACTGATAATATTGATGAAAGTGATGATGAAGACTCTCCCCCTAATAAATATGAATTGCCTGTTGTGCCTGAGGGTTATGTTCTAGAAGAAGAAGCTGCTAGAGCTATTTTTGCTTGCAATGTTAGATACGATATCAAGAGGTTATTAGCTAAACCGAAGCAGCAATCTCTTAATGCTAGAATGAAACCTGAACCTGTTTTTGCTGCTTCACCTATCTGTGTTACTGATAAGGATTATGAATTCTCTGTTGATCCAGATATAATTACTTTGGTTGAATCTGATCCTTTTTATGGTTATGAATCTGAAAGTGTTGTGGCACATCTTACTAAATTAAATGATATAGCCACCCTGTTCACTAATGATGAGAAATCTCGCTACCTTTATATCCTTAAAATATTTCCGGTCTCATTAAAGGGTGATGCTAAGATATGGTTTAATTATCTTTATCCTGGTTGTGTGCGTAGTCCCCAAGATATGATTTATTACTTCTCCGCTAAATATTTCCCTGCTCATAAGAAACAAGCTCCTGTAAGGGATATATATAATTTTGTGCAAATTGAAGAAGAGAGTCTCCCACAAGCTTGGGGGAGGCTTCTCCAATTACTTAATGCTTTGCCTGATCATCCTCTTAAGAAAAATGAAATACTTGACATCTTTTATAATGGACTAACTGATGCTTCCAGAGATTACCTGGATAGTTGTCCTGGTTCTGTTTTCAGGGGAAGAACACCCGATGAAGCTGAAATTCTATTGAATAATGTGTTGACAAATGAAAATAATTAGACACTTCCTGAGCCAGTTCGTGAGCCTATTCCTAAACCAACTCCGAAGAAGAGAGGTGTTCTATTTCTCAGTCCTGAAGATATGCAAGAGGCAAAGAAATCTATGAAAGAAAAGGGTATTAAAGCTGAAGATGTTAAGAATTTACCTCCTATTGAAGAAATACATGGTCTAAATCTACCGCCTATTGAGGAAACATATGTTCTTAATCCATTACCTATTGAAGAAACTCATGGTCTTGATAACCCGACACAGGTAGTAAAGGTAAATTCTCTCTATAGATTTGATGAAGGTGATATTCCTCACTATAAGTCTGCTAGACAATGCTTAGAAGAATTTGATAATTTTATTGTCAAACAAGAAAAATTCAATGCTTATTTTGGTAGACAATTGAAATACAAGTCCGATACGCTTGAACACTTGGGTGATTATATGTCTAGAGTTAAAGGTGAACTTAAACTCATTAGTAAACATGCTTCTATGGTTACCACTCAAGTAGAACAAGTAAAATGACTCAGGAACCTTTGTATCCTGAAGGCCACCCTAAGAGAATTGAACAAGATTCTCAGAGAAATAATATAGATGCACCCAGTCCTTATAAAAAGAAGAAAAAGGAAAATGATAGGACTTTGCATGCTTCTAGTGAACCTATTGCTGAACCACCTGAGAATCCAAATGATATTTCTATTTTTGATGCTGAAACACAAGCTGGTAATGAACATGAACCTAGTGATAATGTTAATGATGATGTTCATGATGATGCTCAACCTAGTAATGATAATGATGTAGAAATTGAACCTGTTTGTTGATCTTGATAACCCACAATCAAAGAACCAACATTATGATAAGAGAGACTTTTTTGCTAGGAAACACGGTAAAGAAAGAGAACCATGGGGTCAGAAACCCATGCCTTTTCCTCCCAAACCATCCAAGGAAAAGGATGATGAGGATTTTGACCATTTGTTGAAATGATTAGACCTATCTTTTATGTATGCGATTAACTGATATGCTCAAAATGAATCCTTATGCTAAGTACATGAAAGAAATTGTTACTAATAAAAGAAAGATACCTAAGCTGAAATTTCCACCATGCTTGCTAATTATACTTTTAAGGGTGGAATACCAAAGAAACTTGGAGATCCAGAGTACCAACTATACCATGATCCATTAAAAGAAACTATGTTAAAACTGCTTTATGTGATCTTGGAGCCGTGTTAGTGTTATGCCTCTCTTTTATATCGAGACTTGATTTGAATAAGTTGGCACCTACTGAAATATCTTTGCAAATGGCCGATAATCAACTGCTATACCTGTCGGTATTTGTGAGCATGTGCCTGTTGTGGTTGCAAACGTGTCGGTGTAATAGAGTAGGGGTACCCTAGTATCCCGAACTCGTGCACGGGCAGTTGCAGCACCCCGCGGCAAGGCTTGCTTGGTAATCGCCAAGGTCCTCCGTGGTTCCTTTGGAGCCATTCAAGAACAAAGTATTTAAGCCAAGGAGACAAGGCCCCGGCAAGAGGAGCTTGCCGGAAAGGCCACTCAAGGCACACAGAAGGCAAGACCCCGGCAAGAGGAGCTTGCCGGGAAGGCCCGGAGAGCGACAAGCTTCCTGACGCGACAGGATTCAGCCAAGGCAAGGCACTTGCCGCAGCAACCACTCTTTTTATCCCCGCCCAGCTCATCCACCAACGTGTCGCCATGGGACCATTCCAGTGCGCTGTCAAGAGGTCAGTCAGCGGCCGGGAGCAGCAAAGAAGCGGCCCCGACAAGATTGCCATCGTGGTAAGCGGTGGCGCCCCGACGGTCCCTCACAGATCGCTTAGGCGATATGGACGGGCATTTAATGCTTTTGTCCCTTGCCGCCGTGGTTAGGTAGAATACACTGTACAAGTAGCTGTACCAACCATGAGTCCTTTTACGCTTTTTGCCCTTGTCTACGCTACACCGTCGGAGACCCCTTGAGCATATAAAAGGAGGCCCATGCGCAACGAGGGGGTTCAGCCTATTCAAACCGTAGACACTCATGCTAGGTTTTGTAGCTCCATGGCTCTCTAGCAAGAACACAATACAATCGCATAAGCAGCAGAGGAGTATTATCTCCGAGAGCTCCGGTTGGGTAACCGCCGTGTAAGCTTCCGATCCGCTTCTTCGTGGCGACCTCCGCCCCCACCGAACCGAAGGGCTCGGTCCGCCGTCCCATAGGTGTTCGTGGGTCCGATCAGCTTTCCGACATCTTTGGCGCCAGTAGGTGTCGAGGCTGTGTGAACTGATCCAGCTCACACGAGCAACATCTTCATCATCTTCATCAACATGCCACCAAGAAGAAGGCTTCGCGGCAGCGGAGCCGCCCACGCCGATCCCGCCACCACCGGAGCAAACGGGTGGCGGGTAGACGCCGCGAAGAACGGGCGCCGACGAGGGAGCTCATGACGCTGCCAAGTCCAAGGAGAAGGCCACGCAGACCTCGGCGCCCATACACGCACCGCGCCCATCTCAGAGGCGCGGGACCGACAGCGCCATGGTATTCATAGTACCATACGCCGTTGGATCAAGATCGAGCTGGTGGATCCCGAGGCCCTCAAGACCAGCTTGCACGCCTACATGTCGGGCACAAGCGAGGCACGGTCGCCGACGGATATCGCTTCTTCTAACATAGTTAGAAGTCCGAGCATATCCCGCCTCGCACCGCTCGCCATCGCCACCCACCACTCCAGCGGAAGCCTTGGCGAGATCAATCGCCTTTAGACTACCCTCCAATAGCCGACAAGGTCGATAAATGGAGGGCCACCATCCGTAGTCTCATCGGCTTTGCTAACGGCGCATCTCCGCGGCAACCAACTACATCGCTGCTGCGGCAAGACGACAGGCACGAGCCGGTGGCGATTTAAACTTGTGGGGGTGCAACCACCATGCACTCTCCACCTGTGGCGACAAGATCACCAACTCGCCGGATCCACCTCGACAGCGACTCCACCGCGTCATCGGATCCACGAGCTCGCCGTGATCGCGCCAAGTTCTTCAGAACGGCAACAAGAAGACGCCGAACTCGTGATCGAGCGCTGAAGAGAAGCGCGACGCCAATCCGACCAGCGGCCGTGCCTTCGTCGATATGCATGCGCCAGGAACCAGCAACTTGCCAGACGCGTAGGTTACCCCGCGCTCACTCGTGAGCTGCGGCAGTCAAAGGGCTCAAAGAAGAAAAATTTCTGCCGACGCATTCGTAGAAGTGCGATGGCAGGACGATCCGCCGGAGTTCCTCATCATCTACACCATCGCGGTGCAAGCTGCGGGGAACGAGATGACAAGATCCTCGCCAACTACTTCCCCGCCGGTACTCAAGCCCAATGTCGATCTTGGCTCATGCACTTGCCGGACAGCTCCATATCCTCTTGAAGATCTATGCCATCAGTTTGTCGGCGCTTTCACAGCGTGCACAAGCCTCATGGCCAAGAGAGAGACCTTCATCCGCCGCCTGTAAGGAAGGAGAGTCCTCGCAAGTTCATTCAGAGATTCATCGTGTGCACTACAACATCCCAGATGTCCACCCGCCAAGGTGATCAGCGCTGCTTTCATCAAACGCGCGGAACCGCAGGATGAGGGAAGAGATGGCGATGTGCAAAGTCAAGGACGCCGATGAGCTATATGCCTTGGCCGCATAAGTGTGCACATGCCGAGGAAGGAGGAGACTCTCAGAGAGAATGCGTACAGGATCTCGATAGTGAGGAGACCGCCCGCGAAGAAAAGCCGACGGTGGAATAATGTATGAAGAAGAGCAAAGAGGTGCTAGTTGTCGAAAGCAGTCCCGCAACGGTGGTGCCGCTTAAGAAAGCCAAAGTTGGTGGTCCGCAAGGAGGTTGTCACTGGCACCGATCGCCAGCCTGTGGCAAGAAGCCAACAAGGTGACAGCTCCAACAAACAAGATCGCAAGATCCACCGCACTAAGGGCCATGACCTCCCGAGCTGCAAGAAGGTCGAGCAGCTTGTTGAATAGCGTAAAGCTGAGTACGAGCGGTGCGACAAGGAGAAGGCCCAGAAGGTGCCGGGGAGTTAGCAAGAAGCGACCCGCCGGGAGGACGCCAGGCAAGGCCAAGCAGCGGCAAGGAGACAGACCTCCCGCGCCGCGACAAGGATGAAGACGACGACGGCGATGAAGATATGGAAGATGACGAGACCGATGAGCAGGAATTTCAAAGCCACAGAGGTCCTCTCGCTGACGGTGGTGCTTCTCTCAGATACTTCACACCGCCAACTCAAGCAATGGATGCGGAACTTAATGCAGCAGTAATCCATCCGTAGAGTCACGCAGGCCTCTCGAATGGTCCAAAGACGCCTATCATCTTTGATATTGAGGACCACCCTCGATCGCATAATCATGGGTCGGGTGCTTGCCGATGTTGGTCTCACCAACTATCCGCAACCTCAAGGTCACCAAGATGTTAGTTGACGGCGGGCCGACTTAAACCTGATCTCCTCCGCGGTGCTCCAGAAGCTTCAGATCTCTGACAGCGAGCTCGAAGAGACTGACACTTTCCAAGGAATCAATACGGGAAGGAGCAAGCCGAAGGGGAAGATCACGTTGCCGGTAACATTTGGCAGCGAGCTAAACTTCAGGACTGAGAAGGTCACGTTCGACGTTGCTGATTTTCCATTGCCTTACAATGGGATACTTGGCCGCCCAAAGACTCGCCAAGTTCATGGCAGCCTCTCATTATGCATACAACTTGCTCAAGATGCCAGGCCCGATAAGTGTCATTTCTGTCCATGGCGACAAGAAGGATGCTCTTATCTGCGCCGACAAGATTTACCGGAGGCAGCAGCTGCAACAGATAGCAAGTCACTTGTCACCAAGCTCCGGGGAAGAAGAAGACCAAGTCCGCAAGAGCTCGATGCCCACTCCGCAAGCGCACCTCTTCGAGTGCTGCGCTACCGCCGAGGACGCACCATCGATCTCCACCGCAAGTGCAAGAAGACGATGGCAGCTCCACCAAGACCAAGAAGGTGCCCGCCAAGGAGGACGGCACCGGTGGTACCTTCACCATCGCCACTCTCGACCCTAAATAGGAAGGCACGCCACAGCTTCTTCCGCTAACGCCGACGTGTTTGCATGGCAACCGCCCCGACATCCCCGTGTTCCTGTGAAAGTAATTGAGCATCACCTAGCTGTCTGTCCTCATGCGCGCCCGCCAAGCGTAAAGTCGAAGGTGCAAAGGAGCGCCAAGAATTCATTGCAGAAGAGATCAAGAAATTGGAAGCAGCAGGCCTTGTCAGAGGAGTGCTCCATCCTACGTGGTTGGCCAATCCTGTAGTTGTACGCAAGGCAAATGGGAAATGGAGACTTTGTATCGACTTCACGATGTTAATAAAGCTTGTCCCAAAGACCCATTTCCTTGCCGCCAAGATCGACCAGATTGTTGACTCCACACCGGATGTGATTTGCTTTCATTTCTTGATGCATACTCAGGATATCATCAGATCTTCATGGCAGAAGAGGATGAGGAGAAAACCGCATTCATCACCCCATGTGGCACATACTGTTTTGTATGGATGCCTTTTGGGCTAAAGAACGCTGGTTCAACGTTTGCAAGAGTAGTCCATGACGCTTTTGAGCCGCAAATACACAGAAATGTAGAAGCCTACATGGATGACATAGTGGTAAAAAGCAAAGACAGGGCAACTCTGGTTCAAGATTTAGATGAGACTTTTGCAAATCTGCGCAAGATCAACCTCAAGCTCAACCCCGAGAAGTGCGTGTTCGGAGTCCCTTCCGCAAGCTTCTCGGTTCTTCGTGTCTCAGCGGGAATTGAAGCCAATCCCGACAAGATCAAGGCCATTGAGCAGATTGAAGCACCAAAGCGCCAAGGATGTACGAAGACTTGCCGGTTGCGTGGCTGCTCTCAAGAGGTTTATCTCTAGGTTCTGCTGAACGCGCCTGCCATTTTTCAAGATTTTGAAAAGGCAGGTCCAATGAAATGGACTCCTGGCGGAGGCTGCGCTGCAGACTTAAAGAGGTACCTGTCCTCCACTCCAATACTTGTCGCACCTAGGCCACAAGAGAAGTTGCTGCTATATATAGCGGCAACCAATCAAGTGGTTAGTGCTGCGTTAGTAGCAGAAAGGGAGGCAGATGATGAGCCGGCAAGCAAGGCAGATGCATCCAGCGACAAGCAGGGGGCTTCACCGACAAGCTCTGGTCCCGACAAGGTCGGGTATGCGCAGGCGTGCGAGAAGATACAGAAAAGGATAGTGCAACGCCCAGTGTACTTTGACAGTTCCCTTCTACAGGGGGCTAGGTCAAGGTACTCTGGTGTGCAGAAATTGCTTTTCGCCTCCTCATGGCCTCGAGAAAGCTGCGCCATTACTTCCAAGCACATGAGATAACAATGCCACTGCTTCCCTCAAGAGGATATTGCAAAATCCGTAGCAACAGAAGGATTGTCGAGTGGGCGCTGAAATGTCAAGCTTTGGCCTCAAGTTTGAAAGCACTTCAACTATCCAAAGCAGGGCATTGGCAGAGTTCATAGCGAATGGACGCCAACACAAGATGAAGAAATTCCAGAGACGAGCATCCCGCCAAGGAAGCAAGAAAAGAGTGGCTGATGTACTTTGATGGTGCCTTCTCGCAGCAGCGCCGGTGCAAGGCTGCTTGTCGCGCCAACGGAGAGCACCTCAAGTACATAGTCCAGATGCACTTTCCCAAGGAACAAGCAACAAACAATACCGCAGAGTATGAAGGTTTGCTTGCCGGTCTCGTAATCGCAGAGACCTTGGGATAAAGAAGCTCATTGTCGTGGGTGACTTGCAGCTTGTCGTCCGCCAGTGAACAAAGATTATCGAGTCCGCTGATGGAAGCTTCACGTTGATGAAGTGAGAAAGCTAGAAGAGCACTTTGACGGCCTACAAATGGAACATGTTCCAAGAGCTCGTAATGATATTGCCGATGGCTCATCAAAGTGCGCCAAGACTCAAGTTACCTGTGGAACCAGGGATTTTGTGCTCAAGCTAACCCAACCGATCAGTAACACCATCAACTCGGACAGAACAAGAAGAGGAAGTTGATTTCTAGTGACTACTTCCTGATGAGCTTCCCGGCCACCGCCAAGATCCCCAAGCTCAACACCAAAATGCCGAGGAGCAGTCTGCCCGACAAGCCCTAGGGTTTGTTTCTGCTGAAGTAGACGCCCCGATAAGTTTTGTTCGCAAGCTTGCCGGGAACATCAAGCTCCGCCGAGCCGCAGGTTCTGCCGAGAAGCGGATGTTCCCGCAGCAGATATGTGCCTTTAGTCCTTGTTGTAGAGCCACAAGCTCCGACATGGGCACAAAGAGATTGTCCATTTCTTCAGACAGAGAACTTCTCAAGAACAAGAAGAAGCGGAAAGAGTAGCCCGGCAGTCAAGTATGTACCAGTTTGTCGACAAGACGCTGTATAGAAGAAGACTCAACGACGTGAAATTGAAGTGTATTCACCGAAGATGGATGTAAGTTGTTGGCGAGATACACGGAGGCATATGTGGTCACCACATTGGCGCAAGAGCACTTGCCGCAAAGCTTTCCGCAAGGTTTCTTCCGCCGACAGCCTCCAGATGCAACTGCACAAGTAACCAAGTGTGAAGCGCATCAGCCCATTCCAAGAAGATACACCAGCCAGCTCAAGCTCTCCAGACGATCCCTTTATCCCGCCATTTTCGGTCTGGGCTTGACATTCTCGCCCTTTCCCCGAAGTTGTTTGGGGCTTTGAGTACTTGTACGCTGTAATCAACAAGTTCACAAAGTGGCCGGAAGTGGAAGCAGGAGGAAGGTGACGGCACAACAAGCAATAAGTTCTTCAGTCGATTGTTTGCCATTTTGGAATTCCTAACAGATCATCACCGACAACGGCACATAGTTCACGAGCCGCACCTTCATGCAAGACGCCCAAGATCTTGGCGCCAAGGTCTTTTGCTTCGTTGCTCATCCGAGAAGCAACGGTCAAGCGAGAGGGCAATGTCAAGTGCTGCGCGGGCTCAAGACCGTAACTTTCGACAGGCTGCACGAAAAGCGGAAGAAATCGGATTGAGGAGCTGCCGGTGGTTCTTTGGTCGATCAGACGACGCCAAATCGAGCCATCGCCGACACCTTTCGCCTAGTCTATGGAGCAGAGGCAGTTCTCCCACGGAACTCAGATACGGGTCACCTCGAGTACTCGCTTATGATGAGCGAGCAAGAGCAGCTGCGACAAGATGACGCGCTGCTCCTTGAGGAGGACCGCCTTCAGCCGCCGACGAGCTGCTCATTACGCAGAAGCTTTGCGCCGCTACCATAGCCGCAGTTAACGCCAAGTCTCGAGGAAGGCGACCTTGTTCTTCGCGCTCAGTCCGCCAAGAATTCCAACAAGTTGACGCCAAGTGGGAAGGCCTTTATCGGGTGAAACGAGTCACTAGGCCTGGCGCTGTCCGCTTTGAGACCAAGATGGCATTCCGTGAGCAACTCCTGGAACATTGAGCATCTTCGTAAGTTTTACCCGTAGGGCGCGATTGCCGGAACCTGTTCTGGCAACCACCTTTTGTACAAGTCTTGCTGAAGTTGCATGTAGTCCTTTGTACAAAGCCGGGCGCAGACCCCGTGCATAAGTAAAGCTCATGTGTTGCGCACAACTTGTCAACTTCATGCTTTCATCATCATTTTGCATGTGTTATCTGACATTTTGTGCAGCATCCACACCCGGTAAGCGATAACGAGCCACAAGGCTCCATAACTTTATTTTCTCTTCTTTCTCTTTCTCAAAGAAAGGAAGGTCCCTTCGCCCACAAGTTAGCCGGGGGGGGGGAGGAGAAGATAATGGTGTGGGCCACCAAGCGTCGCTCGAGGAAGTTTCGCCTTACCGAAGCAAACGACAGAAAAAGCTAAGTTGCCAAAGTTTGAACAATCAGTTTTTAATCTTTAAGTTATTTTCTCGAACGATAGTACTTTGTATGGAAAACTCATGCGCGGAGGAACCAACTCATAGTTGGTCGCTACTTTACTTTGTTTCGAGTCCGCCAACAACGTAAGTGAGCTGCAACTAGTTGCGATAAGGTTGCTTGTCGGAGGCGGCACCGCCAAAGAAGGCTCTTGACGTTCCGCACTCAGCGCAATCTGCAAAGGTGCCCGCGCCGATAAGTTCCCTAAAAGCGTAGGGCACAAACATACAAAGGAAGGAATCAAGTAAAGGAAATAACATTGCAATCACTGCCTAAGATAGAGTTATATTACAAAATAGCTTGTCGCAGATCTAATAAATTGTTCTCCTAAACATGATCAGCAGCGACAAGGGAGAGATAAAATTGGCGGCCTAATCTACGCGGTCGCCATCAACCCGCTTGATTTTGCCCACCTTGTCCACAATGGGTGCGACAAGGGCTTTGAGCGCCTCCACGTCAGCATCCGGCGGCAAGGATCTGAGGACGCCGGCGAGGTTGAGGCCTGGATTGCGGAAGGCCACCTTCATTAACACCTTTTGGAGAGCTCCCACAGATCCGGCGCGATTCCTCGGCCAGCTGCTTCGGGATCTCTTCCCGAGTCGCTGGAGAGCCGCTACCACGCCTTGAGGAACAAGCTGAGCTTGGCGCTGGGTTGAGGCGCCTGTCGGGAGGAGTACCCGAGATCCACCATCCCCAGCTCCGCTCCTTGTCGATGGCGGCGGCGATATTCACAAGACCTTCACCAAGGCTCCATGTTTTCCCTCAAGGTGCTCTGGCGGCAAGATGGCGCTAGCCAGCCGCCTGCCGGCCTTGACCTTCTCTAGCAAGGCCACCTCCGCCTCCTTGGCGCCGTCCGGCTCGTGATCAAGGTGGTCAGCTTCGCTCAAGATCTGCTTTGAAGTCCTTGGCGGCGCTGAGCTCCTTGCTCTCTCAGCGAGACGGCCCGCAGCTCGCCAAGAGTGTAGGCGCCCTTCTCGGCCTGGCTTGAGTGCAGCAAGCTCCTCGCCGCTCTTCTTCAGACCGGCCTCCAGCTGCATCACCTTCGCTCCAACTCCTTCTTGGCGGCCTCGGCAGCAGCAGCAGCATCCTTGCTTCCTTAAGAGCCCCGCCAAGTGTCTCTCACAGCAAGCTCCTCCTCATGACTGCCGAGATTGATCTTCCATCGCGCCAGCCGCCTTCTGCGCTGGATAGCTTCTCGGCAGCGAGCCTCTGCTGCTTTTTCAACCTCTGCCTTCTCGAGGATGAAGGCTTTGCGCGCCTCAACAACTCGCTCCGCCTTCCTCGCCAAGGACCGGAGAGCCTCCGATTGACGCCTGGAGCTCCTCCGCGCGTTCTCTATGTTCGCTTCCTGCCTTCGCGATAAGCGCCTAAGGACTCCAACTTGGCTTGTCGGGCGCGGTAGAGCGACATCAGCTTCTTCAAGAATTGCTCCTCCTCGATTTCGCCATGCCGCTGCTTGGCGCGTCAACCAGCGACAGCCCGGCAGAGGCGAGCAGCTCTTCATCAAAGGTCTCTCCTCGACCGCGCGCCTCGAGCTCGATGCCTGTGGAGCTTGATGAAGACGCCATCGCCGCCTTCGATAGGCGCGCGGGCTGGGGCTCTTGAGCCCGACACCGCACTGGCGGAGGGATCGCCGTTGGCGTGGCGCCCGCGCCCTGCGGCCTCGTGGTGGTCGCCAAGATCGCTGACCCTCGCCAGCCTTTGCGGCGGCAGCCTTGGCTGCCTCTTCGCCAGGCGGATCCATCAGCGCCAACCTCTTCCTCCATGGTGGCGACATCGCGGTGTTGCTGCATGCGTCCTCCTCGCCGGCGACCTCGGTCTCCATCGGCTCAAGGCGGATGGATCTCGACGACCAAAAAGAAAGAACAGTCAAGCAAATGTTCAAAAGAAAATGAAGAAAAGAACCCAAGGGAAATTTCCAGCAAGAGGATTACTGCGATGGGGTCTGCAGCCATGGTTTCACCACCGGAGGATCACTGGTGCCGCCCTTGCCGGAGAACGCCCTTTGCCGGGAATCCTCCTTGGCGGCGAGTCGAAGCAGATGGTATTTCGAGCGGCTTCCGGGCACTCCCCGATGAGGCTGCTCTGCTCCCACACAAACCAACAATGGATCCACAAAGAAGGAGCACCCATGCACACCTAATAAAGAAGAAGTAAACCGTATACTTACGCTGGGGCTGTCTTTGGGGGCTGCTTTGAGGAATGGTTGCGGGTCCAAAGGGGGTCTCAGACGCCTCCTGCCGCCATTGGGGGATCGCTTTCGATGACAACCACCGGGTCTTGGCTCTCTTTGACGCTCGACCAGCGTCCCGAAAAGGAAAAGAGTTCGTAATGAAGCAAATCAGATACAAGACAAAGCAACCAAATTGAAGAAATACAAGCACAGCATAGAAGCTTACTCTTCTTCTTCTTCCTCGTCGGAGCTGAGCGCGGAGAGATCAAATTCCGGCTCGCCTCCGGTGCGAAGAGGTGGAAGTGTGGGTTCTCTTGATCGCTTGGCGGGGGTGGCAGCGGTGGCCTGAGAGGATCCCGCCTCAGTTGTTGCAGCAGTGTGGGGGGCTCCCGCGGCAACAAGTGCTTGCTGCGGTGGAGCGTCGGCCGCACGGCCATGGGTGTTGGCCCGCCTGCCGCCCGTCACTTCCCGGCCTTGCGGAGACGCCTTCTTAGGTGCGGCTGCAGGCTCACCGCGACAAGCTACTTGAAGGTATGGGGAGGCGCCTGGCGGACTGGCTCGGCTCAACTTCGACTCGCCTGCTCCTCCTCGCCGGCAAGCTCCTCTCGATCGGCAAGGCTTGCCGCCTCTGCTGCCTCCTCCTCCACGGTGAACCTGACCACCAGCAGCAGCAGCTGCCGCCTCCTCCAGCTCGTGGCGCGCTGCATCTCGGCGTCGGTGGTGTCGCGGGTGAGCCACTTCGCTCGTCGGGCGGATCGGCACTTCTTCCAAGCTATCGAAGGGTTGCGGGTCCGCAAGAGGGTTCTCGACGCTACCCTGCTGCCATGGGGGATCATCCTCGATGACAACCACCGGGTCTTAGCTCTCTTCGACGCCTCGGGCCAGCGTCCTAAAAGGAAAGAGTTCGAATGAAGCAAATCAGATACAAGACGGCAATAAAATTGAAGAAATACAAGCACAATATAGAAGCTTACTCTTCTTCTTCCTCGTCGGAGCTGGCGCGGAGAGATCAATTCGCCTCGCCTCCGGTGCGACGAGGCGGAGGAGTAGGTTCTCTTGACCGCTTGGCGGGGTGGCAGCGTGGCTGGGAGGATCCGCCTCGCTTGTTGCAGCGGTGTGGGGTGCTCCTCACGGCAATGGCTTGCCGCGTAGAGCGCGGCCACGCCGCGCTGCAGGTGTTAGCCGTCTGCTCACACCGCCTCGCCTCCACTTTGTGGAGACGCTTTCTTGGTGGAGCCGGGGCTCTGCTTATGCAAGTTGCTAGATGGTGGGGAAGAAGCGCCCTCGGTGGGTTCGCTCGACTCGCTTCGGTTCGCAAGCTCTTCCTCGCGCTAACTCCTTCGCCGACAAGGCTTGCCGCCTCTGCTGGCTCTGCCTCCTCCATGGTGAACCCGGCCAGCGGCAGCAGCTGCTGCCGCCGCCTCCAGCCTGGTGGCGATGCGCTGCATCACGTCGTCGGTGGTGTCGCGGGTGAGCCTCTTCTGCTCGTCGGGGCGGATCGGCACTTCTTCCAAGCTGTCGAAGAACTGCCGCACGACGTCATCCGTAGGCTCTTGCCAGGTTGAAACGATCCCATGCGAATCGCACAACGGCATCATTGCACGGATGCGCTCGAGCGAAGAGTTGTTGCACAATGGGACGACTCCCCTCGGCAACCTAAACCACTCGGGGTGATCGGGGTCGTGCTTGAATAGCTCCAGCAGCATCCCATCCAACTCCAAGATAGTGAAATTGAAGTTGAGGCCCGGGCGCAGCCTCATGATGTCCGCCGCATTTTGGAACTCCCAAGCAGGTCTCCTCCTCTCCTGCAAGGGAGCGATGCGGCGGCAAAGGAAATCTCGCCAACAAGCGCCACGGTGAGTCCGCAAGCCCGAGGCGCAAGATCCGGTCATGGCAATCTTCAATCTAGCATCTTCCGGCGCCAAGTTGCTCCAATCGTTGCCGCGCACTATTGGAGTTTGGCGCTGGGCAGTGAAGGGCTGCGGGTTCTCCTCAACGATCCAACACAAATCAGCTCTCCACTCCTCCCACTTGCTGCGGAGCTCTCCTTCTAGATAGGCCTCTTTCTTGCCGATCCTTGAGATCCAAGCAATCCTCCGCAAGTGGCTCTCCTCTCTCGACGCTGGGCATGAAGAAGTGGCGGAAGAGGGCTACGCTTGGGTGGATTCCGACAAAGTTTTCGCAAAGGTGTGCGAAAACTGCCATGGTCGAGACAGCATTGGGGTGAAATCAAGGAGGCGGCCCATAGGTGTTCATGATATCGCAGAAGAATTAGAGAAAGGCGGGCAGAGCCCGCACAGAAGAACAAGCGCAAAGAAGGGGTACCCGCTGGGGCTAGTTCGTAAGCAGCGGCCGGAGTACCTTCGCGCTGGATGCGCCTGCCTCCGCCGACCGTAACAGGTAGTAGCTCCTCACCTCCCTTGCGGCGAAGCTGGGGGAAGATGGCCCGCCTTTCATAGCGCCACGAGCCGCTGCACTGCCGACTTCACGCCTTCCCTTATCGGCTTTGAGCCATGGCGGAGGCGGTGGAGGAGACCGACGGCGTTGATGGCGCCCGGTGGCGATGGAAGTGAGCGCTGCTCTTCAGACTAGAGAAGAAGGGGAGCAGCGGTGGTTTTCGAGATTAGACAGCAAATGGCGAGGTGGGCGACGTGCCCTGCTTCCCCTGCTTATAAGGAGGGAGAGGGCGGACGCCCGCTTTTCCAAATAAAGAAACCCCACGATCTCTCCCACAACGCCACGCTCGACGCGTGCCTGCTCGTGGGGGCGTGGTGGTCCGGAGCAAGTTACGGCGTGATCTGGCCGCGCGTGCTGCAGACTGCTTTTGGGCCTGGCCCAACAGCGCTTCGCACCGTGTGTGGCCCAGCCCGGCTCTCTGCCGGTGTAATAGAGTAGGGGTACCCTAGTATCCCGAACTCGTGCACGGGCAGTTGCAGCACCTCAGCGCAAGGCTTGCTCGTAATCGCCAAGGTCCTCCGTGGTTCCTTTGGAGCCATTCAAGAACAAAGTATTTAAGCCAAGGAGACAAGGCCCGGCAAGAGGAGCTTGCCGGAAAGGCCACTCAAGGCACACAGAAGGCAAGACCCCAAGAGGAGCTTGTCGGGAAGGCCCGAGAGCGACAAGCTTCCGGACGCGACAGGATTCAGCCGCGGCAAGGCACTTGCCGCGGCAGTAACCACTCTTTATCCCCGCCCCGCTCATCCACCAACGTGTCGCCATGGGACCATTCCAGTCTTGCGTGTCAAGAGGTCAGTCGGCCGGCGAGAAACAGCGGTGGCGGCGCCGACAAGATTGCCATCGTGGCAAGCGGTGGCGCCCGACGGTCCTCACAGAATCGTTTAGACGACATGGACGGGCATTTAATGCTTTTGTCCCTTGCCGTCGTGGTTAGGTAGAATACACTGTACAAGTAGCTGTACCAACCACGCAGTCCTTTTACGCTTTTTGCCCTTGTCTCACGCTGCACCGTCGAGACCCCTTGAGCATATAAAAGGAGGCCCATGCAAGCGAGAGGGGGTTCAGCTCATTCAAACCGAGACACTCATGCTAGGTTTTGTAGCTCCCATGGCTCTCTAGCAAGAACACAATACAATCAGACAAGCAGCAGTAGGAGTATTATCTCTCCGGAGAGCTCCGAAGCTAGGTAAACTGCTCGTGTGCTTCGCCTCGATCTGCTCTTCGTGCGACCTCCGCCCCCCACCGAACCGGAAGGGGCTCGGTCCGCCGGTCCCATAGGTGTTCGTGGGTCCGATCAGCTTTCCCGACAAAACGTTACTATTTTAGTGGACTTTGTTATTCTTGATATTCCCAAGGACGATAGTATGTCTGTTATTCTTGGAAGACCCTTTTTGTATACTGCAGGGGCTGTTATTGATTGCAACAAAGGCAATGTCATTTTTCATGTTAATGGTAATGAGCATACGGTACACTTACCGAGGAAACAACCTCAAGTTCATAGTATCAATTCTATTGGAAAAATTCCATCGATTGTTTTTGGAGGTTTTGAATTTCCTCTTCCCACTGTCAAGAAGAAATATGATATTCTTATTATTGGGGATGTGCATATCCACGTTGAGGTAAAATAGCGTTATTCGAGATTTCTCCGGTTTCATGCGATTCGGAATGAGTTTGTTAACAAGACCTGATCAACCTTGTTAGTGGATTCCTTTTGATGAGCATGAGATGGATGAAACTAGAAGGCACAGCCTTCTGTACCCTCTCTCTACTTTCTGTTATTTAGTTGAAATAAAGTAAAAATAGTATTTTTTTTCTGTCTATTTTCTGATTTATCCGTGCAATATAAAAATACCTCGAAAATAAAAGTTCTCCAAATGCCCTGAAATTAAAATATGATTTTTTGGAATATTTGAGAATATCTGGAACTGAGAACACAGCAGGGGAGCAAGCACCTGGCCACGAGGGTCCAGGGCGCGCCCACCTCTATAGGGCGCGCCCCCTGCCTCGTGGGCCCATGGTGGCTCCCCTCCACTTATTCCTGCACCCACACACTTCTTCTTCCTCCCAAAAATATCACCATCCAGCTCAAGCACGAGTTCTAGCTCATTTTGCTGCGATTTTCGATCTCCTTTCTCAAAGCACCTCTCACAAAACTACTTGGGCGGATTGTTACTTGGTATGTGACTCCTCCATTGGTCCAATTAGTTTTTGTTCTAGTGCTTTATTCATTTCAAATTTGTGCTGCCTAGGTGACCATATTCTTGAGCTTGCATGTCAAATTTATATGGTTCCAAGTAGTTCTAATGCATGATATAGGCTCTAGGCACTTGTAGGAGTAGTTGCTATCAATTTTGTTGAGCTTGGTTCACTTTTATTTGAAGTTACTAAAAATTTCAGAAATTTTTCAGAGGAAGAAATATGCTTAGGAAAATGTACCAAGGTGGTTCTTCAAGTAAACAAGGACCCAGGCTTGCAATGCGTGATGCCGGTGATGAGCCACCAAGAGACGCTCCAGTGTGGACTTATGAATGGCCTTCAGAAGACTTTATGGATCGAGCAGGAATTAAGGAAGAATTTAACGCATATTTGCATAACACTGATCTTGTGAGCTTCGAGGCAGCGCCAGTACCAGCATCTCACTAGTTCCTTTGTGAGGAGATTTGCATATTCATCTTCACGCAATTCTCAAACTGTCCTGTTTGATCTTTATGAAAATTCTTATACCATGGACTTGGAGGATTTTACTACTGCTTGCAAACTTCCACAATGGGGTAGTCCTTTTGAACCTCGCAAATCTGAATTTAGAGATTTTCTTGCCAGTATAACTGTGGGGGAATCTAGAGACATAACACAAGCTACCTTAGGGAGCATTCATTTTCCTGCTATACATTATTTTGCTCTCTTCATAGGTAGGTGCATAAATGGCAAAGATGAAGCATGTCATATGTGTGTCCCTGACCTCAGTATTCTTAGGAGTGCTGTGTTAGGAGACAAATCTTATAACTTGGGAGCCATTGTTGCACGTAGGTTGCATCATAATAGATTTAATGGAGATTTCTTTGGAGGAATTTATGCAACCCGCTTAGCTGATTTCCTTGGTATAACCATATGTAATGATGATATTGAATTGCCTCCTACTTACCTAGACTTTAATGCTCTGGTTCACCACCAGTTTGTCGAGTGGAATGATTCGCCTCTCCAGTATCGCTTAATCTTTGACAGACGTCGTGATGTTCGTATTACTCTCCCTGCACCTGCCTTGTTTGATTAGCAGGCAAAAGGAAGACATTTTATTACCAGAGAGGAGGCAGATGAGTACGAGAGGAGGGCGGAGATAGCTCACCGCCATGCTGCAGCCCAGGAGGCAATAGCCGATGCATCTCAGAATGACCCAGTTACAACTTTGGATATCTGCCAGGCCATCCGTGGCCATATACCAACTTAGACCAAAAGCCTAAGCTTGGGGGAGTACGTATTTCTTACCGACATTACATTCATGTTCACACACTCATTGCTAGTTGTCGGTGCTCAAACTTTTTCATTATAATATCCATGCTAGTTTATTTTCTTTTTCTTGCTTTCTTCTTGTGTGTTTGTTAAATCTTAAGAAAAACAAAAAAAATCAATAATAGCTTTAGCTAGTTTACTTTTCTTGCTGTAGTAGTAATAATTAGAAAGAAAACCCAAAAAGATTTCCTGTTCTTCTTTTGCTTTTCGGGAGCTTTCCCGTGTAAATAGTTTATTTCTTTTCTTTTCTTTGGGGGTCGATAGGAGAAGACCATAATCAAATTGTTGAAGTGGCTCTTATATGCATTATTGTTGATTTAACCAAGAGCCCATATTGCCTTGTCTTCTCCTGTTTATTGAATGCTCGCAGATTCCAGCTTAGTCCAATGCACGTGCACTCTTATTATTATTCACATCGTCCGGTCGTGCAAGTGAAAGGCAATTATGACGATATATGATGGACTGATTGAGATGAGAGAAGCTAGTATGAACTCGACCTCTCTTGTTTTTGTAAATATGATTAGTTCATCGTTCCTGATTCAGCTTATTATGAATAAACATGTTTGCAGTGACAATTATAGATTATAGTTGCTTGTGCCATGCTTGATTAGCTATGAGTTATACTGGTTTACCTTGCGTGCCAACATGCTATTAAAATGGTTGTGATGTTATATAGTGGGGTGGTATCCTCCTTTGAATGATTTAAGTGACTCGACTTCGCACATGTTCACACATGTAGTTGAAACAAAATCAACATAGCCATCACGATATTTATGTTCATGGTGGATTATATCCTACTCATGCTTGTACTCAATGTTTATTAATTTTAATGCATGTTCATGACTGTTGTCGCTCTCTAGTTGGTCGCTTCCCAGTCTTTTGCTAGCCTTCACTTGTACTAAGCGGGGATACTGCTTGTGCATCCAATCCCTTAAACCCCAAAGTTATTCCATATGAGTCCACTATACCTTCCTATATGCGGTATATACCTGCCGTTCCAAGTAAATTTGTATGTGCCAAACTCTAAACCTTCAAATGAAATTCAGTTTTGTATGCTCGAATAGCTCATGTATCAACTAGGGCTGTCCGTATCTTCCATGCTAGGCGGGTTATTCGCAAGAGGAGTCGACTCCGCTCCTCACTCACGAGAACATGGCTGGTCACCGGGATGCCTAGTCCCATGCTTTATGCAAACTGAATCAAAATAATTGCGAACAAAACTCCCCCTGGGACTGTTTCTAGTTGGAGGCACTCATTGTTTCGAGCAAGCCATAGATTGATGCTTGTTGGTGGAGGGGGAGTATAAACTTTACCATTCTGTTTGGGAACCACCTATAATGTGTGTAGCATGGAAGATATCGCCATCTCTCGGTTGTTATGTTGACAATGAAAGTATGTCGCTCAAAATATTATTTATCTCTATTTCAAAACCGAGCTCTGGCACCTCTACAAATCCCTGCTTCCCTCTGCGAAGGGCCTATCTATTTACTTTCATGTTGAGTCATCACCCTCTTATTAAAAAGCACTAGCTGGAGAGCGCTGCTGTCATTTGTATTCATTACTATTAATTTATATTGAGTATGACTATGATTGGATCTCTTTTACCATGAATTACAATGTTTAGTCAGTCCTTGATCTATAAAGGTGCTCTACATTTATATTTTGCGGTCTCAGAAAGGGCTAGCGAGATACCATCTTGTTATATCATATCATGATTGTTTTGAGAAAGTGTTGTCATCCGAGATTTATTATTATTGCTCACTAGTTGATTATGCCATTGACATGAGTAAACATTAGACCTAAGAGTTATTGTGAATGTGGTTAGTCATAATCTTTGCTGAAAACTTGAATGTTGGCTTTACATATTTACAACAACAAGAGCAAACAGAGTTTGTAAAAGTTTTTCTTTATCACTTTTAGTTTATCAACTGAATTGCTTGAGGACAAGCAAAGGTTTAAGCTTGGGGGAGTTGATATGTCTCCGTCGTATCTACTTTTCCGAACACTTTTGCCCTTGTTTTGGACTCTAAGTTGCATGATTTGAATGGAACTAATCCGGACTACGCTGTTTTCAGCAGACTTTCCATAGTGTTATTTATGTGCAGAAACAAAAGTTCTCGGAATGACCTGAAACTCCATGGAACATATTTTTGGAAAATATTAAAAATACTGGAAGAAGAATCCACGTCAGGGGGCCCTCACCCTATCCATGAGGGTAGGGGGCGCGCTTGCCCCCCTGGGTGCGCCCCCTGCCTCGTGGGCCCCCTGACGTTCGAGGAGAAAAAAATAAGAGAGAAGGATTCATCGCGTTTTACGATATGGAGCCGCCGCCAAGCCCTAAAACCTCTTGGGAGGGCTGATCTGGAGTCCGTTCGGGGCTCCGGAGAGGGGAATCCGCCGCCGTTGTCATCATCAACCATCCTCCATCACCAATTTCATGATGCTCACCGCGTGCGTGAGTAATTCCATCGTAGGCTTGTTGGACGGTGATGGGTTGGATGAGATTTATCATGTAATCGAGTAAGTTTTGTTAGGGTTTGATCCCTAGTATCCACTATGTTCTGAGATTGATGTTGCTATGACTTTGCTATGCTTAATACTTGTCACTAGGGCCCGAGTGCCATGATTTCAGATCTGAACCTATAATGTTTTCATGAATATATGTGAGTTCTTGATCCTATCTTGCAAGTCTATAGTCACCTACTATGTGTTATGATCCGGCAACCCCGAAGTGACAATAATCGGGACCACTCCCGGTGATGACCATAGTTTGAGGAGTTCATGTATTCACTATGTGCTAATGCTTTGTTCCGGTACTCTATTAAAAGGAGGCCTCAATATCCCTTAGTTTCCATTAGGACCCCGCTGCCACGGGAGGGTAGGACAAAAGATGTCATGCAAGTTGTTTTCCATAAGCACGTATGACTATATTCGGAATACATGCCTACATTACATTGATGAATTGGAGCTAGTTCTGTGTCACCCTATGTTATGATTGTTACATGATGAACCGCATCCGACATAGTTCTCCATCACCGATCCAATGCCTACGAGCTTTTCACATACTGTTCTTCGCTTATTTACTTTTCCGTTGCTACTATTACAATCACTACAAAACCCAAAAATATTACTTTGCTACCGTTACCGTTATTTCCATATTACTTTGCTACTAAATACTTTGCTGCAGATACTAAGTTATCCCGGTGTCATTTAATTGATAACTGAACTGCTAATACTTGAGAATATTCTTTGGCTCCCCTCGTGTCGAATCAATAAATTTGGGTTGAATACTCTACCCTCGAAAACTGTTGCGATCCCCTATACTTGTGGGATATCACGCGCCTTGCCGTTCTTCAAGCTGATGAAGAAGAATGGCCCATTCGGGTGGACCCGCCGAGCTGACCTGGCGTTTCAGGACCATAAAAGATACTTGACCAGCCCACCGGTGATGGTAGCACCTCGTCCCCTCGAGCCCTTGGTGCTCTACCTGACTGCCACGCCTCACTCAGCCAGCGCGGCGGTAGTGGCCGTTTGGCAGGAACGCCAGGCCAAGAGCGCGCTGCGTAATGCCGCACCCTCGGCCGAGATGACGCGGCACCAAGGCAACGCTGCTAAAGCCACAACAGCACCCACAGATGATCAGACCCTGCAAGACGGCATTCCTGGGCCTGCGGAGGCCTCGGCGCAAGACCAAGCTCCTGAGGATACCCCACCTCAGGAGGCGCCATTACCCCCAGATGCCACAGGCTCCATCGATGATCCCGCCCTCGTCGAGCACCCGGTGTACTTTGTCAACACGGTTTTGCGGGACGCAAGGGCGCGATACCCCATGCCACAGAAGCTTTTGCTTGCACTCCTGGTGGCCTCGCGCAAGTAGCGTCATTACTTTCAAGGCCACCGGATTAAGGTCGTCTCAGCCTACCCACTGGAGAGGGTGCTCCAGAGCCCCAACGCTGCAGGAAGAGTCGCCGAGTGAAACATCGAATTGCAAGCGTTTCAGCTGGAGTTCAGCACGACCAGGGTCATCAAGGGAGCCGCCCTTGCCGACTTTGTGGCAGAATGGACCGACGCTCCAGAGCTAGAAGCAGACGAGAGTTGATCCCTCTTGCCAGGAAGTGAAGCGCTGGATGACTGGATCATGTACTTCGATGGCGCTTTCGCACGCCAAGGCGCGGGGCCCGGCGCCGTGCTCATCTCCCCCACTCAAGACAAGCTATACTACGCAGTGCAGCTCTGCTTCCAGCGGGGCGAGAAGGTCTCCAACAACATCGCGGAATATGAGGTGTTGCTCGCCAGCCTCAAGGCCGCACGGCCTTGGGGGTAAAGCGTCTCACCATCAAGGGCGACTCGCAGCTCCTCGTTAACTTCTCCAACAAGGTGTACAAGCCGAGGGACGAGCACATGGAGGCATACCTCACGGAGGTGCGTAAGATCGAGAAGTAATTCTTGGGCCTGGAGCTACAGCACGTGCCTCGCGGCACGAACAAGGAAGCCGTCGACATCGCCAGAAGGGCATCCAAGCGCCTGCCCCAGGAGCCCGCCGTCTTCGAGGAGCGCCTTTTCAAGCCTTCGACAGCACCCCCATCTGCAAGGCCAGCATAATCTTGGGTGGAGGTCCCCCAACCACCAGCCTCGGGAGCCCCCGCTTGTGGCCCAACCACAGGAGCACGCTTGCTCCTGGCATTCGAGCCCCGGGAGGAGTGCTGGAACGAGGAGTTCAAGGCGTACCTGATGCGAGGGACACTGCCGGAGAAAGAGGAGGACGCGGAGCGCGTGGCCCGACAGGCTATGGCATACTGCATACAGGATGGTGAGCTATACAGAAGGCGACCAACTGATGTTTCCTTGCGATGCATCTCTAGGGAGCAGGGAAGCGAGCTGCTAGCTAACATACACGGCGGAGACTGCGGGCACCACTCGTCATCACGTACCCTGGTCGGCAAGGCATTCCACAGCGGGTTCTACTAGCCCACGTCACTCAATGACGCAGCCGAACTCGTGAAGTCCTGTGAGGCCTTCCAATTCCATGCCAAGCAAATCCACCAACTGGCCCAGGGCCTCCAGACTATCCCACTTTCGTGGCCATTCGTGGTCTGGGGGCTGGATATCCTTGGCCCGCTCTCGCGAGCGCCTGGGGTCTACCGATACCTCTACGTCGCCATCGACAAATTCACCAAATGGACAGAGGTGGAAGCCATCCGCTCCATCCCAGCCGGGTCGGCAGTTAAGTTCATCAAGGGCCTCGTAAGCCGGTTCGGGGTTCCTAACCATATCATCATCGACAATGGCTCGCAGTTCACTAGCAACCTTTTCAAGACGTATTGTGCTAACCTTGGAATGCAGATCTGCTACCCTTCGGTGGCACACCCAGGAGCAATGGCCAAGCCGAATGCGCCAACGCGGAGGCCCTGAGGGGCCTCAAGACTAGGACCTTCAGGAAGAAGCTCGAGGCCTGCGGCAGGGGCTGGCATGATGAGCTCCAGTTCATGCTATGGTCCATACGCACCACCGCCACCAAGCCAATAGGCGAGACCCCATTCTTCCTCGTCTACGGAGCATAAGCGGTTCTCCCTCATGAGGTCAGGCATCACTCACGCGGGTCTTGGCGTTTGATGAGACACAACAGGACGCCATGCGGGGGATGGACCTTGTGCTGGGGGAGGAACGCCACCGTGAAGCCTTGCTCCGAGCGGCAAGATACCAGCAGGCGCTGCGGTGATACAAGGGTCGCAGTGTCCCCTCCAGGACGATCAAAGTGGGTGATTTCGTCCTAAGGCGGGTGCTCTCCAGGGAAGGGCTGCACAAGCTCTCGCCCATGTGGGAGGGCCCGTTTAGGATCGCCCGCGTCACCAGGCCTGGCGTCGTGCGCCTGGAGACGCAGGACGGGATCCCCATCCAGAACACCTAGAACATCTAGCATCTCCGGAGGTTCTACCCATGAAGCAAGGCCCAATGCCTGTGAAGGTCTCTACTCGTGACACTCTCACATAATAATGAGTGGGGTTGTACACGTCCCGGAGTCTCCGGAGTGCCGCCCTCGGCCTCGGGGGCTCCCTCCCACGTCCTAGTGGCAGCACTTAGCTCCGCACTGGTGAGAAGACTAGATTAGGTGCCAGACGCGGCTATTCATTTGCTTTTTGTAGTTGGCTTGCCCCTTTTCCTTTAATGAAATTTGAAGTTCTGGTGTTTCTCGATTGCTTGGTTGAACCCCATCTTCTCTCTGACTCTTCCCTCGATTCTTTGTTTTGCACCTGGGAGGGCGGCAGTTGCCCGATGCTCTCACTCGCGCACCTTGCGAGGGGACTGGACAACCACGCATCCGTGCACACTCCCCTGGTCTCCACGAGGCGCTCTCGTTTGAGCTTGTGATCAGCCCATCCCTCTTCCAGTCCGTGCCCCATGGGTACCGCGACGTGGTGCGTTTGGCCATGACCAGCCCATGCCTGAGGCCTCGCGCGAGACGGGTTAAGGATTTCTTAACGAATTTTTTTCAGCTTCGCGATATCACCTAAATCGACGGCAGGGAAACCCAAGCAGGCGCCTTGAGGCGCGCGCCCTCACGAGGTCAAAGCTACCTTGGATGCATCAAGCAAAGTTACCCCTCTATACCCGTATAAGGCACGGATCTCACAACACAACCCGGAAACAATAAACATGCCACAAAAGCAACATAAGCACCATAGTTCATTACACACCCCCGTAGGGCCTCATACTTGTTTCTGACGACGCAGGAAGAAAGGGAAGAAAAGGACAAGCAAAAGCGGCTCCTACGAGGCGGCTGCTCATGAGGATCAGCCCCTCGGCATAGCTGAGCTGCACGGCAACGACCTAACGATCCTTACTCCTCGTCTGAAAAGTCTGCAACATAATACGTTGCAGCCCGAGAACGGGTCAGCTCATGGAATATGCTGGCAATATAACACAGTAGAGCAACAACAGGATAATGCTATCACAACATGCATATTTGGCTGGTGGAAAGCTCTATGGTTATTGTTTTGCGAAAAGCCAATTTTTTCCTACAACAAAGGAATAAATTTTATTTAACTATCATGGTGGTTGTTAAACATTAAGAATGGTTGACAGCATCCTCAATCCCAATTAAAGTAGTTAACATCCCAACAATATTAATTTAAGAGTGATGAGATACATGTGAATACTCAGATACTAGATACTCAAAAATTGTCCATAACAGGGGACATGGCTAACCATGATTAGATTATACACTCTGCAGAGGTTTGCGCACTTTTCCCCACAAGACTCGATCGCCTCCATTGATTTCTTGCACTACATGGTGTTTGAGAAACGGATGACCGAGACATAGTCTTTCAGAAACATTGACTCTCTACTCCGGGTAGACCATACCAAACCTAAAACCCACTACCTGCTGATCTACCTCTTCAAGAGCTTGACGTAACTTACTCAACTATGCTAGAACCTGTAATAGCTTGTGGCTGCACATGGAAGTTTCTAGCATGAATAATCTCAGTTCCCTTTGAGCCTGGGTGGCGGTCCATAGGATGATCACACGGGTACCCCGGGATTTCCAAAAATAAAACAGACAACACTGGGTTCCCCAAGTGCCTCAATCCACCCAGATGTGTATTAAAGTTGCCACCTTAAAGTAAACCATTGATTAACAATCTCACATCTGTCATGGATGCACTCAAACCCAATCCACGTCTACAAGCTTAGCATGGCAATAATAACAACACGTAGAAGTAACTCCTAAGGGTTTGATAGTAACAGGGCAATAGGTTCTACCTCAACTACTACTTCCCAACCCACAAATTAATGACATCCTAATCATGCAATGTTTGAGGATTGAAACTAATGCATAAAAATTGGGTATGAAAAGAGCACGATCAATGTGTTACTTGCCTTGCTGACGATCCGTGAATCCTAGAGACTCGTAGTAACACGCTTCGCACTCCGAGAATTCTATCGCAAGCAAACAATAACATACATAAGCAAGAAGCAAAGATGCATAGGTAAAACTCAACTAAAAGAGGTTGACCAGAAAGTTCAACTTAAGAACTCCGGTTCGCAAAAAGAATCAAACCAAACGAAGAAACAAAACTCAAACGGCGAAAGAAATAAGATCCGTTTACTAATCTGAACTAAGGTCAAATTTTACAGAGGGGAAAACTTGTTTCAGTTGATTATTCGGAATGAGGGTTTCGAGACGAAACTCTAGGCGCTTGAATCGCCTGATTCCGATAAACGAGCGAAAAGTTATACTAGATCGAACATCGGATCAGAAATCGCGATCAGAAAAATCGCAGAATAAATCCGGGAAAAGAAAAGCGACGAACAGCTTAACGAACGAACGTTCGTTATATGAACCTAAACGAAGAACGTGTTCGTTAAAACGAACGAACGAGCGAACGCTCGCTAAATAAATAAACCGGAGAAAAACTGATCTATTAAAAAAACGAAAACTAGGGTTTAAAAAAACCGAAACGGTTTTCTTTGGAATACCGGACGGCGGGGCGGCTACCTCGCTCGGCTCAGGCAGGGCTCCGGCGGGGCTCGGGCTCGGCAGCGGGTGGCGGCGGAAGGCGGCGGCGGCTCTGGCGACATGGCGGCTCAAGCGGGGCTCGGACGTCAGGCGGCTTAAGGGAGGAGCGGCGGCGGCTCGGGGCTCGCTCCCAGGCGGCGGAAGGCGGCGATGGCGGTGGTGGCGGCTAGAGGGGGTGGTATTTAAAGGAGGCGGTGCGGTGCCTTGGGGAGGGGCAGGCGGCGGAGTCCAAGCCGAACTCTGCTGGGCGGCGGGCGAAGGAAGGTCAGGTGGCGGCTTGGGCCGGCTCTGGCTGGGCTTCGGCCAAAGTGGGTCTTGATGTGTGATTTTTTAAATAGTTCTCCGACAGAAAAATTCCTATAAAATAAAATAAAAATCTAAAAATGCCAAAACAAATTTTCGCCGTCTAAATGAAATACTTAGAACGAGTTGAACATTTTCTTGGCCCTAAAATGCAATTTTCAAAAACGTGCAAATTTTTCTAATGCAAATAAAATTCAAAATAAACTCAAATAAAATCCAAATAATGATTCTAACATTTTTCCTCGAATATTTCAATTATTTTGGAGAAGTCATATTATCTCCTCTCATATATGTTAATATGAAATATTTTTCCGGAGAGAAAAATAATTAAAATAAAAAATCCTCGTTCTCAGTATTTGATAGAAATCAAAATATGAAAACCGGAAATCCCCAATTCTCTTCGAGGGTCCTTGAGTTGCTTAGGATTTCGAGGATTGCGGAACGAAGATGCAATAAAATATGGTATGCATGGATGACCTATGTATAACATTCCAAATTGAAAATTTGGGATGTTACAAACCTACCCCCCTTAAGATGAATCTCGTCCTCGAGATTCGGGTTGGCTAGAAAATAGGTGCGGGTGGTCCTTGCGAATATCATCCTCTCGTTCCCAGGTGTTTTCCTCCTCGGTATGGTGGCTCCACTGAACCTTGCAAAACTTGATAACCTTGCTGCGCGTGACTCGGCTGTCAAAGTCAAGAATCTTCACTGGCTTCTCTTCATAGGTCAAATTACTGTCCAACGGAATCGCCTCCAGGGGCACTATATCTCTTAACGGTATATCGGCCATCTCAGCATGACTCTTCTTCAACTGTGATACGTGGAACACATCGTGAACTCCTGACAATCCTTCAGGTAACTCCAGCTTGTAGGCAACTTCTCCCATCCGTTCCAAAACACGGTACGGTCCTACAAATCTTGGAGCTAACTTTCCCTTAACTCCAAAACGTTTCACTCCTCGCAAGGGTGATACTCGCAGATAGACTCTGTCTCCAATTTCATAAGTTACTTCCTTGCGTTTTGAATCTGCATAACTCTTCTGCCTGGACTGAGCAATCTTCAATCTGTCTCAGATCAGTTTAACCTTCTCCTCCGACTCTTTGATCAAATCTGGTCCAAACAACGGACGGTCTCCTACCTCATCCCACATCAGAGCGGTTCTACATCTTCGTCCATACAAAGCTTCGAACGGTGCCATCTTCAAACTAGCTTGGTAGCTATTGTTGTATGAGAACTCTGCGTAAGGCAAATTGTCATCCCAACTAGAACCATAGTCTAGCGCACAGGCTCTCAACATGTCCTCCAAAATCTGGTTGACTCTCTCTGTGTGTCCATCTGTCTGGGGGTGGAATGCTGTACTGAACTCCAATCTTGTTCCCAAAGTCTGGTGTAGCTGATGCCAAAACTTTGAAGTAAACTGTGTTCCTCTATCTGATGCGATGGTCCTCGGAACTCCATGCAAACATACGATCCTGGACATATATATCTTGGCTAACTTCTCACTTGTATACGTGGTTTTCACAGGGATGAAGTGAGCCACTTTGGTCAAGCGATTCACTACTACCCATATTGAGTCATATCCTGCTTTGGTTCTGGGCAATCCAGTGATAAAATCCATGCCTAGTTTATCCCACTTCCATTTGGGTATCGGCATAGGTTGTAACAGTCATGCTGGCTTCTGATGCTCTGCCTTCACTCTCTGACATACATCACATACGGCTACATACTCGGCAATATCCTTCTTCACACCTGTCCACCAAAAACGCTCTTTCAAATCCAAATACATCTTTGTGTTTCCAGGGTGTATCGAGTATGGTGAGTCATGGGCCTCCTGAAGTATTAACTTTCTGATCTCTGGGTCATTAGGCACATAAACTCGGTCCTCAAACCATAAGGTATCGTGCTCATCCTCGCGAAAACCTTTGGCCTTTCCTTTGCTCATCTTCTCCTTTATCTCGGAAATCTCTTTGTCATTCTTCTGAGCTTCTCGAATCTTGTCCAACAATGTAGACTGAACCTCCATTTTTGGAATCAAACCTCTTGGAATAATCTCCAACCGAAGTTCCATGATATCCTCAGTTAACTCCTTTGGCAATCCCTTACTTTCAAGGATATTGGCGTAACTTTTCCGGCTCAAAGCGTCTGCTACGACATTGGCCTTTCCTGGATGATAGTGCAGCTTCATATCGTAATCCTTTATAAGCTCCAACCATCTCCTTTGTCTAAGGTTCAACTCCTTCTGGGAGAAAATGTACTTCAAACTCTTATGATCCGTGTACACATCACAATGATTTCCAATAAGATAATTTCTCCAAGTCTTCAATGCATGCACTACGGCTGCTAGCTCCAAATCATGCGTGGCATAGTTCAACTCATGAGGCTTCAGTTGTCGTGAGGCATACGAAACAACCTTTCCGCCCTGCGTAAGCACACATTCAAGTCCCAAGCGTGAGGCGTCACAATACACTTGAAACTCCTTATGTATATCTGGCAGTGTTAATACTGGGGCTGTAGTCAATCGTTTCTTTAACTCCTGAAAACTTGCCTCGCAATCTTTTGTCCATTTAAACTTAGTATCCTTCTTCAGCAATTCAGTCATTGGCTTAGCAATCTTGGAAAAATTCTCAATGAATCTCCGATAGTATCCTGCGAGTCCAAGGAAACTACAGATCTCGCTAACTGAAGTGGGTGCCAACCATTCAGTGACTGACTGAACCTTACTGGGGTCCACCCGCTATACCCTCTCCTGATATAACATGCCCAAGAAATCCAACTTCCTTCAACCAAAACTCGCACTTGCTGAATTTAGTGTATAACTGGTGTTCGCTGAGTTTCTCGAGAACTAAACGCAAGTGCTCCTTGTGCTCCTCCTCGTTCTTCGAGTATACCATAATATCATCAATGAACACCACAACAAACTTGTCCAAATACTCCATGAACACCTTGTTCATCATACTCATGAAATAGGCAGGGGCGTTAGTCAGTCCAAACGACATGACCGTATACTCATATAATCCATACCGCGTGGTGAACGCTGTCTTTGGTATATCCTTCTCTCGAATCTTCAACTGATGGTATCCTGATCGTAGATCGATCTTCGAAAACACCTTAGCTCCTTGCAACTGATCAAACAGATCATTGATCATCGGTAATGGATACTTATTCTTTATCGTTACTTCATTCAAGGCTCGATAATCAACGACCATCCTCAGGGATTTATCCTTCTTCTCGACCAAAAGTACTGGTGCTCCCCAAGGTGATGAACTCCTGCGAATATAACCTTTCTCCAATAACTCCTTGATCTGTTTCTTAATTTCCTCCAGATCATTTGCGGGCATCCGATAGGGTCTCTTGGATATTGGCCTGTGCACGGCAATAGCTCTATCAAAAACTTCGATGTCTCGATCCGGGGCATGCCCGTAACTCCTCCGGGAAAACATCCGGGTAATCCTTTACTACAGGCACTTCCTCCTGCACAACTCCCGTGAGGGCATTCACTTGGCTCCTCCTAGGCACATGCCTAGATACATAGTTAATCCTTTTCCCCTCCGGGGTGGTAAGATAAATTGATTTGCTAGCACAGTCAATGCTTCCTACATACCTTGACATCCAGTCCATACCTAATATCACAGCCAATCCTTGCGACTCCAAGATAATTAGGTCAGACGGAAAAACATGTGTGCCAATGGTTAGGGGTATCTGGGTGCACCATCGGCTAGCCATATACTCTGCTCCAGGCGAGCTCACTAGTAGAGGGGTCCTAAGGGTTTGGGTTGGTAACTTAAACTTATCCACAAATCCCCTTGATATGTATGAATGTGATGCACCAGTATCGAAAAGAACAAGAGCGGTAAATGACTTAACCAAAAACTTACCTATTACCGTGTCCGGCTGCTCTTCAACCTCCTCCATGTTAACGTGGTTTACTTGTCCTTTGTTGAATGGATTGGGCTTCTTCCCAGCGCTCCCATTTCCGTTTCCATTCCTTCCTTCAGAGCAGTCATTAGCATAGTGCCCAGTCTTCCCGCACTTATAGCAAGTAACTTGACTTAGGTCTCTTTTGGCGGGTGTAGATGGGTTGGAGCAGTTCTGATTGTTATTAACTCCGTTCCCATTGCCATTCTTCGCACCATTGTGGTTATGCGATCCTCCTCCAAAGATGGTTGTGACCTCCATGGTTATGAACAAGTCCTCCCGAGTTCGGGGTTAAGCGAGGCTTCTGTTGAGCTCCTGAATTATACTTCCCTTGTCCATACTTCCTCTTACGGCTCTCAATCTGCTGCTGCTTTCCTTCAATCATAAGGGCCTTATCTACCAACTCCTGGTAGTTGTTGAAAATTGCCACCATCAACTGCATGCCCATCTCATCGTTCAGCCCTTCCATGAACTTCTCCTGCTTCGCGGCATCTGTGCCCACATCATCAGGGGCAAAGCGTGATAACTTACTAAAATCATCCATGTACTGAGCCACAGTACGGTTCCCCTGGCGTAAGATGCGAAACTCACGCTTCTTCATCTGCATGGCTCCAGTTGAGACACGGGCCATGCGAAAAGCTTGCTGAAATTGGTCCCAAGTGACATTGGCTATAGGAAAAGTAGCCGTGTAATTCTCCCACCATGCGGCTGCTGGTCCATCCAATTGATGTGTGGCAAAGCGCACCTTCTCAGCATCCGTGCATCCTGCGGTGGTTAACTCCCTTCCAATATGGCGTACCCAATCATCAGCAACTATTGGCTCGGTGCTGCTAGAAAATACCAGCGGCTGTAACCTCAGAAAACGGGCTAAATTGTCCACTGGCAGTGGGTTGTTGTTGTTGTTGTTGTTGCCCTGGTTCTGAACTAGCAATTGCATCAAGGCATTTTGCTGCTGGATCAACTGGGTGAGCTCCGGTGGGAAAGCAAAACCGGTGTCATGTCTCGGAGGCATCTGATGGGTTTAGAGGGAAGAGATTAGAATAGAAAGAGGTCTAATGAGAAAACACTACCCATATGCATATGAGGCAAACACAATCATTTCACTCAATCAATCAAGCAAGGGTATACAAACGGTCTAGAACTATCGCAAAAGTGCTCAACTACTATTAGATACATGGGGGAAAACTCCATGATGTCCATGATGTCCGCTCCAGCTTCGTCTTCGTAGTCATCATCACTTGGATCGGAATCGGTGTCGTCGATGATGATGTAGTTGTCCGGGCAAGTGGGGTCTTCGTCTTCTTCTTCCGGTGCAGGTCCTCCCATGAATACTCCGATCTTCTTGACCAGGTCGTCGTTCTTCTCCAGTAGTGTCTTGATTTCCTCCTCGTATCCATCGCGTGTAAACTTGAGTTCTTCCTCCCGTTCGATGATCCTGGTCTTTGCCTTCTTAAATTCCATCATATCTGCGCACATCTGGTTTTCCTGGCGTCGAATGTGTTGGTTTAACTCCTGGATAAAAGTTGCAATGGATCTATCCTTCTTGGTGCTGATTACTTCCCATTGCTCATCTCGGTGCCCACATATTTGGTATATGGTGTCTTTAAGCTCCCTGTTGTAGACTTCTCCAATACGTCCCATGGTAATGTGAGCTGCCATACTCTTGCCTAGACTCCAGGTGGGTGCTTCGAAAGAAAACTCTATGGGCTTAGAAGTTGGCGAGAACGCCCTTCATGGAACTTGTATTTGAATCATCCAGCGCTCCTCTTCTAGTAAGGTGGCATTGTACGTCCCGGTGAAGCTTGGTATTCCAATGTTCAAGTACCTAGTGACTTCCTTCAAGTGGCATCCAAAAGGTGTGTCTTCATCGGGTTGGGCAAACTTGTTCTTCATCTCCGTCATCCTAAAGAGTGGAAAAATGGAGAGGAGTCAGAAATGAGTAGAGAAGAGTTACCTATGGTTTATCCTAATGGTCGTGTCCTACACTCAGCGTGTGCTCTGATATCATCTTGTAGCGACCCGACCTCAGATGGTCAAGTCTCGTGTTTCGATGTCATCCTCAAAGCGATAATCTTGACACACACAGTACTCGAATGATTTATAACAGAGTAGCAATCACACACTTATTACATCGATTGTCTCAAAGAGAACTTATTACAATAATATGGCTTAAGGCCATCTAATGCGATAACAGCGGAAGGCTTGGAAGATAAAGTGAGTCCATCAACTCCAACGGCATAGCTGAGCTGCACGGCAACGACCTAACGATCCTTACTCCTCGTCTGAAAAGTCTGCAACATAATACGTTGCAGCCCGAGAATGGGTTAGCACATGGAATATGCTGGCAATATAACACACTAGAGCAAGAACAGAATAATGCTATCACTACATGCATATTTGGCTGGTGGAAAGCTCTATGGTTATTGTTTTACGAAAAGCCAATTTTTTCCTACAACAAAGGAATAAATTTTATTTAACTATCATGGTGGTTGTTAAACATTGAGAATTGTTGACACCATCCTCAATCCCAATTAAAGTAGTTAACATCCCAACAATATTAATTTAAGAGTGATGAGATACATGTGAATACTCTGATACTAGATACTCAAAAATTGTCAATAACCGGGGACACGGCTAACCATGATTAGATTGTACACTCTGCAGAGGTTTGCGCACTTTTCCCCACAAGACTCGATCTCCTCTGTTGACTTCTCGCACTACATGGTGTTTGAGAAACGGATGACCGAGACATAGTCTTTCAGAAACATTAACTCTCTACTCCGGGTAGACCATACCAAACCTACAAAACCCACTACCAGCTGATCTACCTCTTCAAGAGCTTCATGTAACTTACTCAACTATGCTAGAGCCCATAATAGCTTGTGGCTGCACACGAAAGTTTCTAGCATGAATAATCTCAGTTCCCTTTGAGACTGGGTGGCGGTCCATAGGAAGATCACACGGGTACCCCGGGATTTCCAAAAATAAAACAGACAACACTGGGTTCCCCAGGTGCCTCAATCCACCCAGATGTGTAAAGTAAACCAGTGATTAACAATCTCACATCTGTCATGGATGCACTCAAACCCAATCCACGTCTACGAGCTTAGCATGGCAATAATAACAACACGTAGAAGTAACTCCCAAGGGTTTGATAGTAACAGGGCAATAGGTTCTACCTCAACTACTACTTCCCAACCCACAAATTAATGACATCCTAATCATGCAATGTCTGAGGATTGAAACTAATGCATAAAAATTGGGTATGAAAAGAGTACGATCAATGTGTTACTTGCCTTGCTGACGATCCGTGAATCCTAGAGACTCGTAGTAACACGCTTCGCACTCCGGGAATTCTATCGCAAGCAAACAATAACATACAAAAGCAACAAGCAAAGATGCACAGGTAAAACTCAACTAAAATAGGTTGACCAAAAAGTTCAACTTAAGAACTCCGGTTCGCAAAAAGAATCAAACCAAACGAAGCAACAAAACTCAAACAGCGAAAGAAATAAGATCCGATTACTAATCTGAACTAAGGTCAAATTTTACAGAGGCAAAAACTTGTTTGAGTTGATTATTCAGAAAGAGGGTTCCGAGACAAAACTCTAGGCGCTTGAATCGCCTGATTCCGATAAACGAGCGAAAAGTTATACTGGATCGAACATCGGATCAGAAACCGTGATCAGAAAAATCACGGAATAAATCCGGGAAAAGAAAAGCGACGAACAGCTTAACGAACGAACATTCTTTATCTGAACCTAAACGAAGAACGTGTTCGTTAAAACGAACGAACGAGCGAACGCTCGCTAAATAAATAAACCGGAAAAAAACCGATCTATTAAAAAAACGAAAACTAGGGTTTTCAAAAAAAATCGAAACGGTTTTCTTCGGAAAACCGGGCGGCGGGGCGGCTACCTCGCTCGGCTCCGTGAGGCTCGGGCTCGGCAATGGCGGTGGCGGCGGCGGCGGCGGCTCTGGCGGTGGCGGCTCGAGGCGGGGCTCGAGGCGGCGGCTTAGGCGGGCTCGGCGGCGCGGCTCGAGATCGGCTCCCGAGCGTGGAGGCGGCGGTGGCGGTGGCGTTGGTGGCGGCTAGAGGGGGGGCGGTGGTATTTAAAGGAGGGGGCGGTGCCTTGGGGAGGGGCAGGCGGCGGCGTCCGAGCCGGACTCTGCTGGCGGCGGCTTAATGGCCGGCTTTGGCTGGCTGAGCCCGGCCTAGTCGGGTCTTGGTAGCACAACGACGTAAAAAAATTCCTATAAAATAAAATAAAATTCTAAAAATGCCAAAACAAATTTTCTCCGTCTAAATGAAATATTTAGAACAAGTTGAACATTTTCTTGGCCCTAAAATGCAATTTTCAAAAAGCGTGCAAATTTTTCTAATGCAAATAAAATTCAAAATAAACTCAAATAAAATCCAAATAATGATTCTAACATTTTTTCTCCAATATTTCAATTATTTTGGAGAAGTCATATTATCTCCTCTCATATATTTTAATATGAAATATTTTTCTGGAGAGAAAAATAATTAAAAAAAATCCTCATTCTCAGTATTTGATAGAAATCAAAATATGAAAACCGGAAATCCCCAACTCTCTCCGAGGGTCCTTGAGTTGCTTAGGATTTCGAGGATTGCGGAACGAAGATGCAATAAAAATATGGTATGCATGGATGACCTATGTATAACATTCCAAATTGAAAATTTGGGATGTTACACAAAGCATATTCATGTTCATAATCAGAGGAGTAATAATATGCATAAAGGATCTGAACATATGATCTTCCACCAAGTAAACCAACTAGCATCAACTACAAGGAATAATCAACACTACTAGCAACCCACAGGTACCAATTTGTGGTTTTGATACAAGATTGGATACAAGAGATGAACTAGGGTTTTGAGAGGAGATGGTGCTGGTGAAATGTTGATGGAGATTGACCCCCTCTCGATGAGAGGATCGTTGGTGATGATTTCCCCCTCCCTGAGGGAAGTGTCCCTGGCAGAACAGCTCCGCCAGAGCCCTAGATTGATTTCGCCAAGGTTCCGCCTCGTGGCGGCGGAGTTTCGTCCCGTAAGCTTGCCCATGATTTTTTCCAGGGTAAAAGTGATGATATAGCAGAAGATGGACGCCGGAAACCCACTAGGGGGCCCAGGAGATAGGGGGCACGCCCTATAGGGGGGGGCCCTGTTTCCTGGACAGGGTGTGGGCCCCCTGGCCTATTTCCTTTGCTCATAAATTCTTATTAAATCCAGAAAGTTGTTTCGTGGAGTTTCAGGACTTTTGGAGCTGTGCATAATAGGTTTGCAACGTTTGCTCCTTTTCCAGCCAGAATTCCAGCTGCCGGCATTCCCCCTCTTCATGATAAACCTTGTAAAATAAGATAAAATAGCCATAAGTATTGAGATATAATGTGTAATAACAGCCCATAAAGCAATAAATATTGATATGAAAGCATGATGCAAAATGGACGTATCAACTCCCCCAAGCTTAGACCTCGCTTGTCCTCAAGCGGAAGCCGAAATCGAAAAATATGTCCAAATGTTTAGAGATAGAGGTGTCGATAAAAATAAAATACGGACATGAGGGCATCATGATCATTCTAATAACAGCAACATATATGGATTTTGTCATATGATTTCCTATGCTCAAGTAATAAGCAATCCACAATGTCAAGTATGGTTCAGAAACTTCATTGGGAACTAACAAACTATAATCTCATTCATTGAAGCAATTGCAATTTATCGTAACATCGGAAAGAGTCAATAATAGAGCTTTTCAGCAAGCTCACATACTCAACTATCTCTTAGTCCCCTATAATTATTAACACTCACGCAATACTTGTGGTTATAGATTTTCACCGGGACCTTTGAGAAAGACAGGGCTTATTGTGTTGCCTCCCAACGTATTCACCTTTAGGTGATGTCAACAATAATAGCCTATGCCAACTTACATCCAATTGTATATATGTATCATGATCTTTCAAACACAAGGAGCTTGCCAAAGGATAAAAATAAAAAGGGGAAAGGTGAGTAACACCTTGACTCAAGCATAAGGTAAAATATAAAGTAAAAGATAGGCCCTTCGCAGAGGGAAGCAGAGGTTGTCATGCGCATTTAGGGTTGATGCATAAAGTCTTAGTGCAAAAGAACGTCACTTTATATTGCCCTTGTAGGTGGACCTTTATTATGCAATCACATCGCTTTTATTACTTCCACAACAAGTTCGTACAAAGTTTATTTTATCTGCACTAATAAGTCATACATATTTAGAGAGCAATTTTTATTGCTTGCACCGATGACAACTTACTTGAAGGATCTTATTCAATCCATAGGTGGACTCTCATGGCAAAACTAGGTTTAAGGATAAATGGAAGCACAAGTAGTATCTCTACTTTGTGCAAGGAATTTGGCTAGCATGAGGGCGAAAGGCAAGCTCAACATGTTTGGAAGGTCAATGACAATATACTTTAACTGAGATGTCGGAAAACATAAACCATTACGCTGTCTTCCTTGTCCAACATCAACTCTTTTAGCATGTCATACTTAATGAGTGCTTCATAATCATGAAAGATGTCCAAGATAATATATTTATATGTGAACCCCTCTTACCTTATCACTTCCTATTAATTGCAACGATGACCAAGGCTACATTCATCAACTCTCAACAATTTTTATGCCTCATACTTTCTATGTGTGAAGTTATCACTATCCATAAGATCAATATGAACTCTTTTGTTCTTTCTCCTCTCTCAAGATCATAGCAACATAGCAAAGCCCTTGACTCAACACTAATCTTTATTATAGATAGCACACGGACTAGCTTACGTAAAGAGATCACAAAGCAAAACTCAAAACTACTTGATATCAAAACTTCAATCTACTAGATCAAGATACTACTAAAAGGATCGAACTAAATAAAGTGGTAAAGATAAGGGTGTGATGGTGATACGATACTGGGCACCTCCCCGAAGCTTGGCAGTTGCCAAGGGGAGTGCCCATACCCATGTGATTATTTCTTCGGAGGTGGTGAAGTAGGAGTTGTTGATGCAGGCTTGTCGTCCATCTTCCAAGGCATAGGCTCTCCATTATAAAAGGATGATCGAGTCTCCGGGATCCTTAAATCTGCAGCCAAACTCATCCTTTTGAATCTATATTCATACTCACAGTTCTGGTTTTGCAGGTCATAAATCTGGGCTTGGAGGTGCTCGATTTTCTCTTGAAGCTTGAAGATGGTCTCCCCAATGACTTTGGCATCCAACTTGTGGTTGTTGGTGAACTCCGTGATAATCATCTGGTTGGCGTTGAGTCCACGCTCCACCATCCCTCGACACTTGAAAACTTCTTGTTCCACGGCTTCGAGCTTTGTCTCCACGCTCCCGGTACGCCTTGGTCCCTCCACATCGCGGATGTGCAGCACCCCGTCATGCACCTCAATGGTTTGAGGATGATGCAGCACCTCCGCGAGATAGGGGTTGATAACTCTCTCGAAAAACTTGTCCTTGGGAGTGCTTGGAGACGACATGATGCTCTAGATCTGAAACAGAAACAACTCGAAACGAAAACAGGGGATATTGGCGTGATACGGTAGTAAAAACCTTCGGGAGTATATATAATGAATTTTTACCGACCAAAATACGTAACATACAAGAAAAGCAGTCAGGAGGCACACGAGGTGCCCACGAGGCAGTAGCGCGCACCCTACGGGGCGCCCTCCTCTCGTGGGAGCCTCGTGTCCCTTTCAGACTACTTCTTTCTTCCTAAAATTCTTAAATAATCCAAAACTAATAAAACTTTCCATTAGAGTTGTTTTGGAGTCGGTTTACTTACCGTACCACGTACCTCTGCCTTTTCGGAGTCTGGAACGTTCTGGAAAGTGTCTCTTATGTATTCCTCAGGTGTTATAGTTTCAATAATATTAGTTTCAACATTGATAGGATTACCTGAAATATAATGTTTAATTCTTTGACCGTTTACCACCCTCGGATTTGTGCCTTCGAAATTGTTGATTTTTATAGCACCAGAACGATAGACCTCCTCAATAACGTAGGGACCTTCCCATTTTGAGAGAAGTTTTCCTACAAAAAATCTTAAACGAGAGTTGAACAATAACACATAATCTCCTACGTTAAACTCACGCTTTTGTATCCTCTTATCATGCCAGCGTTTGACTTTTTCTTTGAAAAGCTTGGCATTCTCATATGCTTGGGTTCTCCATTCATCAAGTCAGCTAATATCAAACAACCTCTTCTCACCGGCAAGTTTGAAGTCATAATTGAGCTCTTTAATAGCCCAATATGCTTTATGTTCAAGTTCAAGAGGTAAATGACATGCTTTTCCATAAACCATCTTATATGGAGACATACCCATAGGATTTTTGTATGCAGTTCTATAGGCCCATAATGCATCATCAAGTTTTTTGGACCAATTCTTTCTAGATCTATTCACAGTCTTTTGCAGAATTAATTTGAGCTCTCTATTGCTCAACTCTACTTGACCACTAGACTGCGGGTGATAAGGAGATGCGATTCTATGATTGACATCATACTTAGCAAGCATCTTACAGAAAGCACCATGAATAAAGTGTGAACCACCATCAGTCATAAGATATCTAGGGACTCCAAACCTCGGAAAATAACTTCTTTAAGCATTTTAGTAGAAGTGTTATGATCAGCACTACTAGTTGGAATAGCTTCTACCCACTTAGTAACATAATCAACAGCAACTAAAATATGTGTATAATCATTGGAGGCAGGAAAAGGTCCCATATAATTAAAGCCCCAAACATCAAACGGTTCAATAACAAGGGAATACTACCTCCGTCCGGGTATACAAGTCCGGTTAGCCAGCCCACGTCGTACGCAATTACAAGGCCGGATGCTTTAATTTCCCTGCTGGCTCACGAGAAGATTGGTGGCCTTGCATGCGTGAAGGGAGAGAATTACTCTGCTGCATGACGGCTATTCATTGGGTGCATGCATGTAGGGTGCAGCCTTTGGGGAAGACCAAAGCATCACGCGCAAGTGCCTTGGTCCTCCTGTACTGGCTCTCCGGCCCTCTAAACCCGGACGGAGGTAGTAATTCATAGGCATTTCTTGACGTCTACTAATGTTACCTATTCTTTGACATTCATCACAAGATAAGACAAACTTACGAGAATCTTTGAAAAGAGTAGGCCAATAAAAACCAGATTGTAGTACCTTCATGCGCTTCTATCTCCAGCGTGGTGTCCTCCATAGGATTCGAGTGACACTTATGTAGGATTTGTTCCTGTTCATACTCAGGCACACAACGTCTAATAATACCATCTACTCCTTCTTTATAAAGGTGTGGATCATCCCGTAAGTAATGTCTTAAATCATAAAATAACTTTTCTTTTGCTTTGGTATGTGAAACTAGGCGGTATATATTTAGCAACAATGTAATTAGCATAATCAGCATACCAAGGAGCAGTCCGAGAAGCATTGACAACCGCTAATTGTTCATCGGAAAACTATCATTAATAGGCGGTGGGTCATCAAGAACATTCTCTAACCAAGATAAGTTATGCGCAATGGGTTCTCACTCCCTTTCTATCAATAATATGCAAATCAAATTCTTGGAGCAAGAGGACCCATCTAATGAGTCTAGGCTTAGCATCTTTCTTTTCAAAAGATATTTAATAGCAGCATGATCGGTGTGAATAGTAACTTTGGAATAAAAAATATAAGGTCTAAACTTATCACATGCAAACACAACGCTAAGAACTCTTTATCGGTAGTAGCATAATTTCTCAGGCGATCAAGAGTCTTACTAGCATACTGGATAACATTCAGTTTCTTATCGACTCTTTGCCCTAAAACATCACCTACAGCATAATCACTAGCATCGCACATAATTTCAAAGGGTAAACTCCAATCAGGTGGCTGGACAATAGGTGCAGTGATCAGAGCTTTCTTAAGTGTTTCAAATGCTTCTACACAATCATCATCAAAGACAAAAGGAATATCTTTTTGCAATAAATTAGTCAGAGGCCTAGAGATTTTAGAAAAGTCCTTAATGAACCCCCTATAAAAGCCGGCATGACCAAGGAAACTTCTTATACCTTTTATGTCCTTCGGACATGGCATCTTTTCAATAGCATCAACTTTGGCCTTATCAACTTCAATCTCGGAGATCTTGTGCCCCAAGACAATGCCTTCATTAACCATAAAGTGACACTTTTCCCAATTCAGGATGTCAGGACCCCGATTCCAAGTCACATCGATCTAGCCGGTAACACCTCATATCACTTTGCGGCCTCACGCACGGTATTCCCACGGGTGTTGCCTTACCATGGCCCGGGACCGTTTGCGTCTTTTGGCTCACGTATATGATAGTGTCGCTAGCATCCATATGACAGGAACCGGGCCGACATGGCTAGTCGTGAACCCAAAGCGGCGCTAACCCATGGGGACAGGCATACATGAATCACATCGAGCATGTCGATCATCAACGTATGAATTGGGCTGTAGCACTGGCTAACAGGACTCCGGTATCCCGGCTGTAGCAGGCTAGGCAGGACTCGAATATCACCGCGTGACATTTCCCGAAGGACAGACATAGGAACAAAGTGAAACACATGCCGCCGATCAAGTGTCCAAAGGTAGTCTTGGGCTAGCAGGACTCGGTGAACCGGGCAGTAGCGGACTACTATCGCTCGAAGCACGAGACTACATTTCCCCATATGAGAGGCTGCCAAGGATAAACAACTAGTTTGTCACATCCCACACATACCAAGCATTTCAAACATACACACAATATGCTCAATATGTGTAAATACAACATGGCATCACAACATAACTCTACGACTCAAATATTTATTCGTTAGGCTCCGAGGAGCGAGATATTACAAACATGGGTCTCATGACCCAACACTCAGAGCATACAAGTCAAAGCACAAGCGGAAACTTAACATGTCTGAGTACAGACATCTACAAATGAAAAAGGCTGAGAAGCCCGACTATCTACCAGATCCTGCCAAGGGCACAAGATCGTAGCTGAGGTAACAAGCTAAACGTCGAAGTCCAAGCGGAACTACTAGCGAGACTGAAGTCTCTCTGCAAAAACATAAAATAGGCAAACATGAGTACAATTGTACTCAGCAAGACTTACATCAGAACTAACTACACATGCATCATTATCAAAAGGGGGGTGGTGGAGTTTGACTGCAGCAAGCCAGCTTTGACTCGGTGGCTATCCTGAACTACAACTGCAAGTAACTCTTTTGAGGTGGCGCACACGAGTCCACATATTCACCATATCAATACACCACTATGGATCTGCTCCCGTCTCCCTACGAGAACGCCATCCATAGCACTCACGCTTATCTTGCGCATTTTAGAGTATCCACTTTCACTTGTCTATGAACTGTTATAGGCAACCCGAAGTCCTTTTCGCGGACACGGCTATTCAATAGATCATATTAACCTGCGGGTGTACTTCTTCACACGCTCTCACCACTTACCGCGTTTACACGACATGTACTCGGCAACCTTCAAGCGGAAGCCCATCGTGGGTGTCGGCCACACCTACCTAAACACTCAAATCCCTAGTCCACGTTTATCGCCTATTCAGGTTCCATCCGCAGGAGTCCGGCGGGTTTCCCATACAGCCCGAACGATGTGTGCGAGGTTCCCGAGATACCAAACGGGCATTCGCACACCGGCCATGGTGTATCTACCGCATCATAGCCCACCCCTAGGGTCACGCCACGCACGGCCTCCAACACATATCCTACAAACACGTAAACTAGTTGCAACTCCCGGACAGAGGACAAGGGTGGTTAAGAAGCCGAGAGAGTCAATTAAGGATCCCAATGTGTGGTAGTAACTGTTTCATGGATCACAAACACGTAACTCAGTTCTGAGGGCGGCTGCAATGAGACAACCCACCATGTACTCCTACATGGCCTCTCACCGCTACCTTTACCAAATCGTGTTCACACACTTAGCTCACACATAGTAGGACATGTTCACACACCTCCGATTCATCCCGATGAATCGACCTGACTCAACTCTAAGCGAAGCGGGCATGACAAATAAGCATGAATGAGTAGGCACAACATGGCTCAAGCAACTCCTACTCATGCTAGTGGGTTTCATCTAATTCTTGTGGAATGACAGGTCATGCAGAGGATAAAGGGGTTCAGCTACCGCAGCAAGTAACACATGAGTCGTTGTTGTCCTAATGCAGTAAAATAGAGCAGGAGAGAGAGAGTGGGATTATATCGGAATGAACAAGGGGGTTTTGCTTGCACGCACTTCAAGATAATATAGTTCTTCATCGGTGTCATCGGACTCATCGCTTGATGCGTCGTCTACCGAGAGGGGACAATTACCGGCAAACAAGAAAGAACACAATCAATGCAATGCACATTCACATGAATGACATGTCATGTTAAGGAACTGAATTCACCTAATGCAATATATAGCCAAGTTAATTGAAGTGGAACTCAAACAAGATCAAATTCCAACTCCAAATGCTAGTTCATAAATTACCCTAATCATGATTCATCCTATTCAGTGAGGTTAACTTGTTCAAACATGCATTATCATGGCGTAAACAGATTCTTCATATTTTTCTGATCATTTTTCATATATAAATTATTTCATTTGGAGTTACGGTTGAATTACTATGATTTTTAGAAGTTTGGGGTATTTTCTGAAATTTCCTGAATTAAATTAAATCCAGAAAACGATTTATGGCGTCAGCACCACGTCACTGTGATGTCAGGAAGTCAACTGGGCGCCCCAGGTCAAACCCTGACCTGTGGGTCCACCGTCGATGACCCAAAGGTGCGAATCTGTGGTGACACTTGGGACCAGGTCAACGGCCACGTCAGCAGGGTCAAAGTTGACATGTGGGTCCACTTTGTTTAACTAAACTAAACATGATTTAATCTGTGTGGTTAAATATGGGCGTGGGGCCCATTTGTCTGTGTCACTAAAGTTAATTAGCTAGCCCATTAGGGCTTAATTAAGCCGGCCACGTCGACGGTTAACGCCGGGGCTAACCAGGCACGGCGGCGTTCGCCGTTCCGGCGATTCCGGCGATGGGAGCGAGCGGGGTTGATCCCGTTGGAACGGCCGCGATGCGGTGCGTCCAACGGTGGCTGCGGCTGGAGCTGTGGTGGCCGGGGGCGACGACTACGGCGGCCTTGGCGGCGGCGAACTTCGGGCAGCAGCGAGCGCTGGCTACGCTAGCTAGCGAAATAAATGAGAGGTGGCGGGCTCTGGGAGCTCCACAAGCCCAGGGCCGTGCTCGGACGCGAGGTCAGTGACCTACCACGACGGCGGCGACAAACGCGGCGGCGGGAGCTTGCGGGCAGGACGGTGAGGTCAGGTAGCGGACGAGCGCGACCAGGGGAGTAGGGGGAAACAACAGCGGAGCTCACTAGGGGTCGATGCGCAGATCGGTGGGCTCGGGGAAGCTCCTGCAACGGCGAATCGAGGCGGCGGTCGTCGGTGGCCGAACTCGAAGATGAAGAGAAGGGCGGCTGCTCGGGGCCTCCGGCGCCGTGCGTCTCGGCAGAGAGGGCTAGGGCGACGGGGCGGATCTTTTGGGTGCAGCGGCAAGGCGAGAGGTGGCCGGTGGCCGCGGTGGTACTCATCGGCGGCGACAGGAGCAGAGGAGGGGATGGGGTCCAGGGTGAGAGAGGAGAGGTGCAGCGGGGGGCGAGGGGGAGTGCGTGGCACCCTCGGGTGCCTCAGTGGCGGCAGGTGGCGGTGAGGTGGCGGGGCTCTCGGGCGCGCGCCACGCCTCGCCTCTATCCTTCTGGCGAAGGAGGAAGACGACACGGGGGGAAGCAGCGGTGGGCTGGGCCGTGCTGGGCCGGTTGGTGGCGCCAGGTAAGGCCCAGGTAAGTGGCTGGGCTTCTCTCTCTCTGTCCTTTTCAAATATATTCTGTTTTCTATTTTCTGTAATTGTTTTGATTTAGTAATAATACCAAACCATTTCATAAAATCCTGGGAACAGTTATGGGTGCTTTCTGAATTATCTCAGGGACCCATAACAATTTCCAACATTTTTGGAGCAACTAAAATATATATAGCATTTAAAGGCCCCAATTCAAATACAATATGAATTAATTTAAAAATCTAGAGTGGCCTAAAAATAAGTGCATTATTTTTGGCAGAGGTTTTCACCTTCATCAAAAATAATGAATTTTTCTAAAGGGCATTCTGGGTTCATTGAAAATATTCTTATTTTGATCCTAAATGCATTTCATTTAGTGCTAGGGTTTGTCATCCCCATTTCAAATTTCATGAAAATTAAACATGATGCATGGATGCAATGCCATTAGTTACAAGCAAGCTCTAGGGCTGTGACAACTCACCCCCACTAAACAAGAATCTCGCCCCGAGATTCAAGACGTGAGGTAAGAGGAAAAGGGAAGTCACAAAGCTAACATGATCTTCATGATCCAACTGTCCTTCTCAAGATGTTGATTCATTGCTTCATATTGATCTTGACGTCTTTGCTTTCGAGAACTTCATCCAATACGACAACGACGGAGAGGAACTCTGCAGGAATCGATCTTCTTAAAGATCGAGCAAGTCACGATCAACTCACGGAATGAGATGTTGAAACATCTCGAGTTGAGACACAAAACACATCGAGAAGGATGGAAGGACAAACGACGGGGTTTGATTGGTGGGCAACAATTCCACGCTCAGAGGGATGGTGGATGGTGTCAAGGTGGCGAGGAAATATTTACCATGATCCCGTAACGGGGCACCTCAGGGGAGGTGACGCGAGGAACTATTCCCTTAAGTGGCAAAAAGAATTACTTTTGATTCAGAGATCACTGAAACTCTTCATACCGGCCTAAGGCAATCACAAACAATCGTTTGGTGGAGTGCAAAGGAATGGCATACCCAGACTAGAATGGATGATGTGGACTACCTTGTTGAAGACAACGCAATGGATGATTTTTGCTTATCACCGGAATTGGATGGGACCCATGGTAAGTCCACTTTTGAAGATGAACCTGGACAAGAATTACTAAGAAGGCATCCTATAGTGAAATGGCATAAGGACGGTGCAAGCTGGGAACGAAATGCAACTGTTGGAATGTTCCAACCATCATATCTGCCTGAGATTCAGATCCGATTGGTGATAGGATACTTCAGTCTCAGCATGTCTGAAAAGGAAAGGTCGCAACACAAATCGACGAGATGACGTTGCGAGATTCTCGGGGAATGAACCACGATAGCAAGCTCCAAAACATGAGCTGGTTCTACTACATACCAGTGAACACACTGTCTCAGACAAGCATGACCACATGGTAGTCTTATGATAAAACACTACCAAGTTCAGGTGGGGAACCATCTTCGAGGATATTGGAATCTTGTGCGTGAACTAGTATTCGCACAGCAACTCCTTTTCCTCGAACAAACCAATCAGTGGCTTGGTGTGCTAGGAACACATATGGAGTGGAGGCGGCCAACCTATCAAATCATAGAGCACTTCGCACATGCATGACTGACTTGGGATGGTACCATAGGAAACAAAACAAACCTTTCTCGAATTCACGGCGGCAACTTGCATCAGATGCACATGAATTAGAGGAAGTCACTACTTTCATCCAAACATATGCTTCATGAACGAAACACGAAGAAATGCTTACACAAGTTTCCAACACTAGGTTGATGTTCAACATGACTCATGGGGGAGACAAAATGCTGCTGATGGGATCAACAACAACTCATCAGAATTTCCATATCACTGGACTTCCACCATCATGTGAACACGGAGATAGCATTGGTCAGACCAAAGATGTAATGGTGTATGCTCGAGGGATCAACCACGAGTAAGACAACATTACGAACATCGTTGGTACTGATTTGATTTGACGATAGCCCACACTCAAATCAAAGGATTGATGAGACAATAGGTCCAGCAACTGATCACAGGGACCAATCGATGAAGATATCATGTTTCTTCAACACACACTACACAAGAATATCCCTTTGGAGCTAAGTTAGGCAAGCTTTTATCTTCCAACTCTCCAAGTTGTTGTCTAGCTTAACCAACTAGCTCAGGGATATCCAACACAGATTCTTGGAGAAAGGGTGGTTCACAAGAAATCAACTTGATCACGAGCTCAACATAACGATCAGAAACAACCGGTAACACTTCCAAGAAGATATTTGGAAAGTCACGAACCACCGGTATGTTACTAAGCTCGAGAACAATCTTGCTTTTGAGGGCAAGACGATATGATCAAATGAGTGAGGACTTGACAAGATCCTAACTCATCAATCGAAGTGTGCACCAGAAATAAGGACTAGGTAGCACGATCAATCTTAGGATGATGATTAAATAACCAACACGCTAAGAATGATAATATTGTCCATTTACTACCAAGCAACGAGGTTGCTAGGAGTATCGATTTCACACACCACAATTCACTAGTCGGCATTCCGGTTGCGACAACACGGAACCGAGGAATGAACAATGATGGCGGGAAGTATCACTGCATCAAGAATTCCTAAGAGGTTGTGCAATTCCCATGACATTCTTGACATAAGGTGGCAATACTCCAGGATAGAACAGAATCAAAAGCTGGATTGGCGTTTGATCTGCGGAATACAACTGCTTTGACCCAGTCCTAGAAATGGATGAGGTACTGGAGTTTGTTTCTCCTAGTCATTCCGAAATAGAATGGCTTGTCGGACCACAAGGATAACAGGCATCTATAAACGAATGCACACATACACTTGGTTATCAACTAATAGAGGATGGTTGGGATACAACTAAATAGAGCAACTCAAAGGAACATATAATTTTCCGAGTTGTGGATGCATAGATTAGTATGTCGAGCAAAGCTCAACATTTCTTCCGGATAATCCATGCAGAGAAAGTAGAACTGGCAGAGTCACAATTATGAATGGAGAACTCTTCAAGAGTACTCTCTGATTGTGATCCTTTAATTCAAAGAACTTCTGCCTTATTAGTTCATGGTATTTGGAAGAAGGAAATACCATGGACCTCGAGGGCTAATGCAAAGGTTACTAATATCCTAAAGTAACTAGCAAATACTAACAACACGAAGTAGGATGAATCTCGGGTTCAAGAACCCAGGAATAGAATACCTACTACTAAGTGGCATCACGGGATGCTCTCAAGAATAATGGCCAGAATCATCACACTGGGGATACAAAAGCATTGCTAAATTGCTAGGTGACTTCCTAAAACACCTAGTGTCATAATAATAGTTCCAACATATATGTCAAGGCAATAAATTACCTCAACGCACCGGTTAGTGTGCTTATTCTGACCAAAAAGGACATCGGGAATGGAAGGAAAAGATTTGCAAATGCATCAGACTATTTAGAGACCTGGGATGACTCGGACAGCATAACGGCTGTAAATGCTCAAAATGATTTGAGACATCCTGCAAAAATGGTGGCATAACCACTCAACATCACAATATCAAGGTTCCGAGATCAACAGCTTATCGTATGTAAATAGTAGGAACTGAACTGGGATTAAAACCAACAATCTTAAAGGTCTATGGATTAGTAACACGTCATCCTCGATAGATAGATGAGAAGCCTAGTTCTTAAACCCGTAGAAGAGAAGAGGATGACTCGGATCGAAGGCCATGAGGTATAAGGAGTAAAAAGAGCCTTACGCTCCCTTCCACAATCAATTCCCTACATAACTAAAGCATTTCTAGACACAACTTCGACCGGTTTGGCTTGGTAATCCTCTGAGCAGTCGGGCTCGATACCAACGCTGTCGGACCCGATTCCAAGTCACATCGATCTAGCCGGTAACACCTCATATCACTTTGCGCCTGGCCGACGGTATTCCAACGGTGTTGCCTTACCATGGCCCGGACCATTTGCGTCTTTTGGCTCACGTATATGATAGTGTCGCTAGCATCCATATGACAGGGAACCCGGGCCGACATGGCTAGTCGTGAACCCAAAGCGGCGCTAACCCATGGGGACAGGCATACATGAATCACATCGAGCATGTCGGTCATCAACGTATGAATTCGGGCTGTAGCACTGGCTAACAGGACTCGTATCCCGGCTGTAACAGCTAGGCAGGACTCGAATATCACCGCGTGACATTTCCCGAAGGGACGTATATAGGAACGAAGTGAAACACATGCCGGCCACTCAAGTGTCCAAAGCAGTAGTGTTGGGCTAGCAGGACTCCGGTGAACCGGGCTGTAGTGGACTACTATCGCTCAGAATCACGAGACTACATTTCCCCATATGAGAGGCTGCCAAGGATAAACAACTAGTTTGTCGGATCCCACACATACCAAGCATTTCAAACATACACACAATATGCTCAATATGTGTAAATACAACATGGCATCACAACATAACTCTTTGACTCAAATATTTATTCATTAGGCTCCGAGGAGCGAGATATTACAAACATGGGTCTCATGACCCAACACTCAGAGCATACAAGTCAAAGCACAAGCGGAAACTTAACATGTCTGAGTACAAACATCTACAAATGAAAAAGGATGAGAAGCCCGACTATCTACCAGATCCTGCCGAGGGCACAAGATCGTAGCTGAGGTAACAAGCTAAACGTCGAAGTCCAAGCGGAACTACTAGCGAGACTGAAGTCTCTCTGCAAAAACATAAAATAGGCAAACGTGAGTACAATTGTACTCAGCAAGACTTACATCAGAACTAACTACACATGCATCATTATCAAAAGGGGGGTGGTGGAGTTTGACTGCAGCAAGCCAGCTTTGACTCGGTGGCTATCCTGAACTACGATCGCAAGTAACTCTTTTGAGGTGGCGCTACGAGTCCACATATTCACCATATCAATACACCACTATGGATCTGCTCCCGTCTCCCTCACGAGAACGCCATCCATAGCACTCACGCTTATATTGCGCATTTTAGAGTATCCACTTTCACTTGTCTATGAACTGTTATAGGCAACCCGAAGTCCTTTTCATGGACACGGCTCTTGAATAGATCATATTAACCACAGCAGGGTGTACTTCTTCACACACTCTCACCACTTACCGCCGTTTACGACATGTACTCGGCAACCTTCAAGCGGAAGCCCAACGTGGGTGTCGGCCACAGCCTACCAAACACTCAAATCCCTAGTCCAGTTTATCGCCTATTCAGGTTCCATCCGCAGGAGTCCGCCGAGGTTTCCCATACAGCCCGAACGATGTGTGCAGGGTTCCCAGATACCAAGCGGGCATTCGGTACACCGGCCACGGTGTATCTACCGCATCATAGCCCACCCCTAGGGTCAGCGCTACGCACGGCCTCCAACACATATCTACAAACACCGGAAACTAGTTGCAACTCCTGGACAGAGGACAAGGGTGGTTAAGAAGCCGAGAGAGTCAATTAAGGATCCCAATGTGTGGTAGTAACTGTTTCATGGATCACAAACACAGAACTCAGTTCCTGAGGACGGCTGCAATGAGACAACCCACCATGTACTCCTACATGGCCTCTCACCGCTACCTTTACCAAATCGTGTTCACACACAGTAGGACATGTTCACACACCTCCGATTCATCCCCGATGAATCAGACCTGACTCAACTCTAAGCACTAGCAGGCATGACAAACAAGCAGGAATGAGTAGGCACAACATGGCTCAAGCAACTCCTACTCATGCTAGTGGGTTTCATCTAATTACTGTGGAATGACAGGTCATGCAGAGGATAAAGGGGTTCAGCTACCGCAGCAAGTAACACATGAGTCGTTGTTGTCCTAATGCAGTAAAATAGAGTAGGAGCGAGAGAGTGGGATTATATCGGAATGAACAAGGGGGTTTTGCTTGCCTGGCACTTCTGAAGATAATATAGTTCTTCATCGGTGTCATCGGACTCATCGTCGGTACATCGTCTACCGAGAGGGGACAATTACCGGCAAACAAGAAAGAACACAATCAATGCAATGCACATTCACATGAATGACATGTCATGTTAAGGAACTGAATTCACCTCATGCAATATATAGCCAAGTTAATTGAAGTGGAACTCAAACAAGATCAAATTCCAACTCCAAATGCTAGTTCATAAATTACCCTAATCATGATTCATCCTATTCAGTGAGGTTAACTTGTTCAAACATGCATGATCATGGCATAAACAGATTCTTCATATTTTTCTGATCATTTTTCATATATAAATTATTTCACTTGGAGTTACTGTTGAATTACTATGATTTTTAGAAGTTTGGGGTATTTTTTGAAATTTCCTGAATTAAATTAAATCCAGAAAACGATTTATGGCGTCGGACCACGCCACCGTGGCGCCGAAGTCAATCTGGGCGCCCAGGTCAAACCCCGACCAGGGTCCACCGGTCGATGACCCAAAGCGAATCAATGGGTGACACGTGGGACCAGGTCAACGGCCACGTCAGCAGGGTCAAAGTTGACATCTGGGTACACTGTGTTTAACTAAACTAAACATGATTTTATCTGTGTGGTTAAATATGGGCGTGGGGCCCATCTGTCTGTGTCACTAAAGTTAATTAGCTAGCCCATTAGGGCTTAATTAAGCCGGCCACGTCGGCGGTTAACGCCGGGGCTAACCAGGCACGGCGGCGTTCGCCATTCCGGCGATTCCTGCGACGGGAGCGAGCGGGGTTGATCCCGTTGGAACGGCGCGATGCGGTGCGTCCAACGGTGGCTGCGGCCGGAGCTGTGGTGGCGAGGCGACGACTCGGCGGCCTTGGCGGCGTTTAACTCGGGCAGCGCGGCGCTGGCTACGCTATTAGCGAGTGAATCGAGAGGCTGGGCGGGCTCTCGGGAGCTCCACAAGCCCGTGGCCGTGCTTTCGGATCGAGGTCGATGACCTACCACGACGGCGGCGACAAACGCGCGGCGGGAGCTTGCGGCAGGGCGGCGAGGTCGTGGCGGACGAGCGCGACCAGGGGAGTAGGGGGAAACAACGGCGGAGCTCACTGGGGGTCGATGCGCAGATCGGTGGGCTCGGGGAAGCTCCTGTGACGGCGAATCGAGGCGGCGGTCGTCGGTGGCCGAACTCGAAGATGAAGAGAAGGGCGGCTGCTCGGGGCCTCCGGCGCCGTGCGTCTCGGCAGAGAGGGCTAGGGCGACGGGGCGGATCTTTTGGGTGCAGCAGCAAGGCGAGAGGTGGCCGGTGGCCGCGGTGGTACTCATCGGCGGCGACAGGCTCCGTTCGGTGGTGCGCGCGAGAGGGGAGCAGAGGAGGGGATGGGGTCCAGGGTGAGAGAGGAGAGGTGTAGGGGGGCGAGGGGGAGTGCGTGGCACCCTCGGGTGCCTCCAGCGGCGGGCAGGTAAGCAGGAGGTGGCTGGGGCTCTCGGGCGCGCGCCACGCCTCGCCTCTGTCCTTCTGGCGAAGGAGGAAGACGACACGGGGGGAAGCGGCGGTGGGCTGGGCCGTGCTGGGCCGGTTGGTGGCGCCAGGTAAGGCCCAGGTAAGTGGCTGGGCTTCTCTCTCTTTGTCCTTTTCAAATATATTCTGTTTTCTATTTTCTGTAATTGTTTTGATTTAGTAATAATACCAAACCATTTCATAAAATCCTGGGAACAGTTATGGGTGCTTTCTGAATTATCTCAGGGACCCATAACAATTTCCAACATTTTTGGAGCAACTAAAATATATATAGCATTTAAAGTCCCCAATTCAAATACAATATGAATTAATTTAAAAATCCAGAGTGGCCTAAAAATAAGTGCATTATTTTTGGCAGAGGTTTTCACCTTCATCAAAAATAATGAATTTTTCTAAAGGGCATTCTGGGTTCATTGAAAATATTCTTATTTTGAACCTAAATGCATTTCATTTAGTGCTAGGGTTTGTCATCCCCATTTCAAATTTCATGAAAATTAAACTTGATGCATGGATGCAATGCCACTAGTTACAAGTAAGCTCTAGGGCTGTGACACAGGACGAGACTAGTGTCTTCGCATCTCTGCAAAACTCGATCAAGGTTGCTCAAACAATCATCAAAAGAGGATCCATAGACGGAGAAGTCATCCATGAATACCTCACAAATCTTTTACCAAAAATCAGAGAATATAGCCATCATGCATCTTTGAAAGGTAGCAGGTGCATTACATAAACCAAAAGGCATACGTCTATAAGAAAAAGTACCAAAAGGGCAAGTAAAAGTAGTTTTAGATTGGTCCTTTGCTGACATAGGTATTTGAGAGAAACCAGAATAACCATCTAGAAAGCAAAAAATGTGTGTGTTTGGATAGTCTTTCTAGCATTTGATCAATAAAAGGTAAAGGGTAATGATCTTTCTTAGTAGCTTTATTTAACTTACGAAAATCAATTACCATCCTATAACCTGTAATAATTCTTTGCGGGATCAATTCATCTTTATCATTAGGAACAATGGTAATACCTCCCTTTTTAGGGACACAATGGACAGGGCTTATCCATTCACTATCAGCAACGGGACAAATAATACCTGCCTCAAGGAGTTTTAGAATCTCCTTTCTTACCACCTCCTTCATTTTGGGATTTAATCGTCTTTGAGGATCTCTAACTGGTTTGGCATCTTTCTCCACTGAAATTTTGTGTTGACATAATGTGGGACTAATGCCCTTAAGATCATCCCGAGTATATCCAATAGCAGTTCGGTGCTTCTTCAGAGTTTTCAATAATCTTTCTTCTTCTTTCTCTGAAAGGTTAGCACTGATAATAACATGATATATTTCTTTTTCATCAAGATAAGCATACTTAAGATTATCAAGTAAAGGTTTGAGTTCAAACACGGGATCAACCTTGGGTGGAGGGGGATCCCCAATAATTTCAACGGGAAGGTTATGTTTCAGCGTAGGTTCTTGTTTAAGGAACACTTCATCTATTTCTTCCCTTTCCTTCATAAACATATCGTTTTCATGGTCTAACAAATAATGTTCTAACGGATCAGTTGGAGGAACAACAATGGAAGCAAGACCAATAATCTCATCCTTACTAGGGAATACCTCTTCATGGTGTTGTCTATGAAATTTAGAAAAGTTGAACTCATGAGATATATCACCTAGACCAATAGTAACAACATCCTTTTCGCAATCTATCTTAGCATTAACGGTGTTCAAGAAGGGTCTACCAAATATAATGGGACAAAAGCTATCTTGTGGGGAGCCAAGAACAAGAAAATCAGCAAGATATTTAGTTTTCCCACACAATACTTCAACATCTCTAACAATTCCCATTGGTGAAATAGTATCTCTATTGGCAAGTTTAATTGTGGCATCAATATCTTCTAACTTAGTAGGTGTGATATCGTGCTTAATTTCTTTGTATAAGTCAATATGTATTGCACTAGCACTAGCACCCATATCACATAAGCCATGATAACAATGATCTCTTATTTTAACAGAAATAACATGCATGCCCATCAATATTATCAGACAAGAGATCTTTAACAATAGAAACATTAGGTTCAACTTTGATTTGCTCAGGAGGTGTATAAATTCTAATATTGCTCTTACGAACAACGATCGAGCTTTAGCATGATCTTTTATCCTAACAGAAAAGGAGGTTTTTCGACATAAGCAAGAGGGAATAATAGGATCACTATATGTAATGGTCTTTTCTTCGATCGTAATAGGTGCAACTACTTTCACTTCAACAGGAGGATTATATTTAAACCACTTCTCTTTAGGAGATCAACGTGAGTAGCAAAAGATTCACAAAAGTAGCTACTATCTCGAGTCAAGTCCATACTTAGCGCTAAATCCACGGAAAGCATCGGTATCCATAAAAGATTTAACACAATCGAACTTAGATGTCATACCTGACTCCTTACCATCATCGGAACCCCAATCGTTAGAGTTGCATTTAATTCTTTCCAAGAAGTCCCTTTTGAAATAAATAGTCTTCAGCATATAAGAACCAGCACAGGAAGTATCGAGCAGGTTGCGATTATTAAGAGAAAGTCGAGCATAAAAATTCTGAATAATCATTTCCCGAGAGAGCTCATGATTGGGGCATGAATATAACATTGACTTAAGCCTCCCCCAAGCTTGAGCGATGCTTTCTCCTTCGCGAGGCTAGAAATTATATATGTAATTACGATCACGATGAACAAGATGCATAGGATAGAACTTCTGGTGAAATTCCAGCTTCAATTGCTTATAATTGCAAGATCCCGTATCATCACATAGCCTATACCATGTCAACGCATCTCCCTTCAAAGATAAAGGGAAGAATTCCTTTTGACAACATCATCGGGAATACCTGCAAGCTTAAATAATCCACAAACTTCATCCACAAAGATAAGGTGTAAATCGGGATGCAATGTTCCGTCTCCTGCAGAAGGATTAGCTAGCAGTTTTTCTATCATACCCGAAGGAATCTCAAAGTGAATATTTTCATAAAGTTCAGTAGGTTGAGGAGTATCTCTTTGCTCTTCTGGTTGGGGTGAAGATACCCCAAACAAGCCCTTCAAAGGATTAGTTTCCATAGTGACAAGTAACAGAAAATTTCAGCACACTATATAAATGTTTCCTTACCAAGTTCCACTCACCAAAAGCGCTACACTCCCCGGCAACGGCGCCAGAAAAGAGTCTTGATGACCCACAAGTATAGGGGATCTATCGTAGTCCTTTCGATAAGTAAGAGTGTCGAACCCAACGAGGAGCAAAAGGAAATGATAAGCGGTTTTAAGTAAGGTTTTCTCTGTAAGCACTGAAATAGTAGGTGATAGATAGTTTTGTGAAAAGATAAATAGTAATGGGCAAAAAGTAAATAAAGTAAATAAAGTGCAGCAAGGTGGCCCAATCCTTTATGTAGCTCATAGAGGCAAAGGTGTCCCGTCTTTCGATGAGATGATGGATATCGCTTTGGTGGAAATCGACTTTGGCGATCCGACTACGAACGTGCGAGGACGTCGCGCCTTAGAAATCGCTAAACCAATTCCGAGAGGTTATCGACCACGCCGGAGCACGATCAACCTAACCACGAGGGTCTGTTTCCTACGAGCAAACGAAGAACAAGCAAGAAACTGAGATTGCAATCTGGATATTGCGAATATAAGATGAAAGCTTTATTGATCAAGGTGGGGTTCTGTGGCGCTTTGTCCGGTCGTTGAACACAAAGCGACGGCACGCGGTTGCAGCTATGGCGAACTTTTAATCTAAACAAACCCAAAGTCTAAACGGTGCCCTAAGGGCTGTATATATGGAGGAAGAGGGGGGGAATTTCGTGGCCCTTGGGGAAGGGGTCCGAAACCAACCCTATCTCTTGTTTCCCCACACATACAGACTCTAAAAACAGCCTATACTTATGTATTTCGAAATTACATGGGCCTGGCCCAATAATAAGGTGACGCAGCACCTAGAATAACCTCTGGACGAAATTTATGAAGTGGCATCTTGTATATTTCGTCCAAGGCTTCATTCACTCCTTATGGTGGCTTCAAAGTCCTGAAATCATCACTTGTAACTCTGTTATTGTTCCCCTTGCGCATGCCATCAACTCCATGCTGGTTCTTGCTCCAATGTTCATCCTTCTCCAAGCTAGGCCCTTCATTTGTAAGCAAAACAAATGTATCCAATTTAGGCAGCATCATATTCTCATGAACATTAGAATCATTACCAAGAAACGAAAGTACCTGTAGGGGCTATGGGTGTAACAATGGTATTGATGTCCTCATCATCCTCCCCTTCTTCAAATGAAGTCGTCCACGACGGAAGCTCATCTTCCTCACCCAAATAAGGCTTCAAATCTGCAATGTTAAAAGTGGGACTAACCCCAAAATCTGCAGGCAGCTCAAGTTTATATGCATTATCATTTATTTTCTCTAACACCTTAAATGGACCATCAGCACGTGGCATTAGCTTTGATTTGCGCAAATTAGGAAACCTATCCTTATGGAAATGTAACCAAACAAGATCTCCAGGTGCAAACACAACATGTTTTCTACCCTTATCTCCAGCAAGTTTATATTTAGCATTCATACGCTCAATGTTTTCCTTAGTTAACTCATGCATTTTTAAAATCAATTCAGCATGTTCTTTAGCATCAAAATTAACCTTCTCCGAAGATGGAAGAGGCAACAAATCAATAGGTGCACGAGGGAGGAAACCATACACAATTCAAAAGGGCACATCTTAGTAGTAGAATGCAATGAACGATTATAAGCAAATTCAATATGAGGCAAGCATTCTTCCCACATTTTCTTATTATTCTTCAAAACAGCTCTAAGCATAGTAGACAATGTTCTATTAACTACTTCAGTTTGTCCATCAGTTTGGGGGTGACAAGTAGTACTAAAAAGCAGTTTAGTCCCCAACTTAGCCCATAAACATCTCCAAAAGTGGCTAAGAAATTTAGTATCACGATCTGAAACAATAGTATTGGGCACACCATGCAAACAAATAATTTCACGAAAGAACAAATCAGCAACATTAAAGGCATCATCGCTTTTATGACATGGTATGAAGTGTGCCATTTTCGAGAACCTATCCATGACAACAAATATGCTATCCCTCCCCTTCTTTGTTCGAGGTAAACCTAAAACAAAGTCCATAGATATATCCTCCCAAGGAACACTAGGTACATGCAAAGGCATATATAAACCATGAGGATTGAGTCGTGACTTAGCTTTTTGACATGTAGTGCAGCGAGCAATAAAACGCTCAACATCCCATCTCATCTTTGGCCAAAAGAAATGTGTAGCAAGTACGTCCTCCGTCTTCTTCATGCCAAAGTGTCCCATTAATCCCCCTCCATACACCTCCTGCAACAACAAAAGACGAATAGAGCTAGCTGGAATGCATAGCTTGTTAGCACGAAACACAAATCCATCATTAACGATGAACTTGTTCCATGTTCTCCCTTCTTTACAATTCTGCAATACACCATTAAAATCAGCAGCATGCACATATTGATCTTTGATAGTCTCCAAACCAAATATTTTGAAGTCAAGTTGTGAAAGCATAGTATAGCGACGAGACAATGCATCAACAATAACATTTTCTTTACCCTTCTTGTGTTTAATAACATAAGGGAAAGTCTCAATGAATTCAACCCATTTAGCATGTCTACGATTCAGTTTAGCTTGACTTTTAATATGTTTCAAAAATTCATGATCAGAATGTATAACAAATTCTTTGGGCCATAAATAATGTTGCCATGTCTCTAAAGTCCGAACAAGAGCATATAATTATTTATCATAAGTAGAATAATTCAGACTAGGCCCACTCAATTTTTCAGAAAAGTATGCAACAGGTTTGCCATCTTGTAATAACACACCTCCTAATCCAATTCAACTAGCATCACATTCAAGCTCAAAAGTCTTATTAAAATCAGGAAGTTGGAGTAAAGGAGCATGTGTCAACTTATCTTTCAATACCGTAAAGGCTTCTTCCTGTGCGGTACCCTAAACAAAAGGCACATCCTTCTTTGTAAGCTCATTGAGAGGTGCAGCAATGGTGCTGAAATCTCTCACAAAACGCCTATAGAATCCAGCAAGGCCAAGAAAACTCCTCACTTGTGTGACCGTTTTGGGCTGCGGCCAATTCTCAATAGCTTCAATCTTGGCTTTATCAACTTCAATTCCCTGTGGAGTAACAACATAGCCAAGAAAAGACACTCGGTTGGTGCAAAAGGTGCACTTCCCAAGGTTACCAAACAAACGTGCATCACCTAGAGCAATAAAAACAGCACGTAAATGTTCCAAATGTTCCTCCAAAGATCTGCTATAAATCAATATGTCATCAAAGTAAACTACCACAAATCATCCAATGAAAGCACGTAAAACTTCGTTCATTAATCTCATGAAAGTACTAGGTGCATTAGTTAACCCAAAAGGCATGACTAACCACTCATATAATCCAAACTTAGTTTTAAATGTTGTTTTCCATTCATCACCCAATTTCATACGAATTTGATGGTATCCACTACGCAAATCAACTTTGGAGAAAATTGTAGAGCCACTCAATTCATCAAGCATATCATCTAGCCTAGGAATAGGATGACGATAACGAATAGTAATATTATTAATGCCTCTACAATCAACACACATACGCGATGTACCATCCTTTTCGGCACTAGAATAATAGGAACAACACAAGGACTAAGGGATTCACAGATATAACCTTTGTCGAGAAGCTCTTGTACTTGACGATAATCTCCTTCGCCTCCTCCGGATTGGTACGGTATGGTGCACGGTTGGTAGCGATGCACCGAATTAAGTCAATTTGATGCTCAATCCCTCGAATAGGTGGTAATCCGGTGGCACGCCTTGTGGGAAGACGTCAGCGAACTCCTGCAAAATGTTAGTGACAGCAAGGGGCAAAGAGGAAGGCACGTCCTCGAATGAAAATAATGCCTCTTTGCACACAAAAGCATAGCAAACAGATTTGCTAAAATCTAGCTCATCAATATCAGATTTGGTGGCAAGTAAACATGCACTTTTCAATTTAATTTCAGAAGCAACAGTAGATGGTTTATTATTAGGCTTCATTTGTTGCTCAAATTCTTTTGCCACAATCTGATTTTCACTCTTATTTTTCTCCTGTTTTTCTTTATTAGCTCTATTAATATCATCTTTCAAAATGGGATCAGGAGTCATAGGAAGCAAAGTAATATTTTTATCCTTATGAACAAGAGTATACTGATTGTTTCTACCATGGTGTACAGAATTTTTATCAAATTGCCATGGTCTACCAAGTAATAAGGAACATGCTTGCATAGGTACCACATCACAATCAACATAATCAGCATATGTAGAGATACTAAAGTGCACACGAACAGTACGTGTTACCTTAACCTTACCGCTGTTGTTGAACCATTGGATGTAGTAAGGATGTGGATGTGGTCTTGTGGTGAGAGATAGCTTCTCCACCATCTCCATGCTAGCCAAGTTGTTGCAGCTCCCTCCATCTATGATGACGCGAATAGAACGTTCCTTCACAACTCCCTTTGTATGGAACAAATTATGCCTCTGATTTTGCTCAGCTTGTGTAACCTGCACACTCAAAACACGTTGAGCAACTAAACATTCATACTGTCGGCAAGATCTTCAGCAGCAATATATTGCGCCTCATGATCGAATCATCTCCACCGTGTTCTTCATGTGTAATAAGAGCCAAAGTCTCCTCATCATAGTCACTAGCGGACTCATACCCACCATCCTCGTGAGCAATCATCACACGCTGAGATTTGCATTCTCTCAAGAAAATGTCCTCTTCCCTTACAACGACGACAAATAATATCACTTGTGTGCCCTGTTGACGCCATGGAAGAAGAAGAGCTCTGCAGGCCCGCAGTGTGCCCTTGGCGATAGTGGTGGTTGTGTCGCTTTCTTGTATCACGGTTGGAGGTGGCACCTGGAGGAGGTGATTATGCAGTGGAAGTAGATGATGCACGTGGTGTCCATGATGAAGGTCGACCTGCAGAAAATTTAGTTCGCGCCAATGCCTGTCGATCCTGCACTTCACGTTCAGCTTTACAAGCAAGATGGAATAAACGAGTGATATTATTATAATCCTTATAGTCTAGAATGGTCTGAATCTCTCTATTTAATCCACCCAGAAAACGTGCAAGCATAGCTTCATTCTCCTCAACAATACCACATCTAATCAAGACAGTTTGTAATTCCTGATAATATTCTTCTACCGAATTTTTTCCTTGTCTCAAGTGCTGCAATTTTTTTAGTAATTCACGTTGATAATATGGTGGAACCCAACGACTACGCATAGAAGTTTTCAAAGAAGCCCAAGTACCTGGAACAGGATATAATCTACAATGTTCAGACCACCAAACACACGCAAAGCTAGTGAAAGCACAAACAGCGGCAGGAACACGTCTCTCCTCAGGATATAGTAAACATGTAAATCGTTGTTCAGTTTCTAACTCCCAAGTAAGATATATATCAGGAACATATCTACCCTCAAATGGTGGAATATTCAATTTCAGTTTAGGGAGATGGTCATGATCTCGTACCTGAGGGGGAGCCCTAACATTGCCATTATTTGCATGTGGACGACCTGGTGGTTGCATGTAGTTCTGATTTTGATCAACTTCATCCTCGTAATCTCCCACATAATCATCCTCCTCCGCATCAGCAGCAGGAGCCACAGAAGTATCAACAGCAGCACCAACAGTTTGGCCAAGCGCAAGAGGGACACGGCTCGCTCAGCGGAGGGCTGTTTCGCGACGTGGAGGTAGTAGTAGTTGTTGTTGTTGTAGAGGTGCGTTAGGTGCAGCCGGTGGTGGTGGTGGAAGACGCGCGAGCAATTCATTAAACTTGTTATCGAGCTTTGTTTCGAACGTCTTCTCCATGCCATCTATCTTCTCCATGGCCTCTTCAAATCTGTTTAGCACATCTTGCACCTGTCCACTCATCATTTGCTGAAATTTATCATGCAACTCCTTATTCGTCATGTTCTCCCAGTCAGTCTCGTCGGCTTGTGATCCTGGCATGGTTAGCAGCAATAGAAACACACAAGAATATGATCCTACAGACTACTAACAAGAGGTGGTGTTGGTGTCACAAAACCGTCAAGCAAATCTCAAATTCTTACCAGTTTTTACCCAGCAGCAGGCGGTGATCGGCAACCGTTGTAGTCAAAACTCTCAAAGCTTGGATAGAGCGATTACCAGGGAGAGTCAAAAGCACGACGTAGATGTATGTGGAGCTGGGAAGGCTTATAATATGGTAGCAAAAAGGGTCAGCAATAATCAATTCAGAGATGCAAAGTTGAATAAACACTCAACGACGGTCTTTGTGGCTGGTCCTAGGCTAGACCGTACTAGAGACGCGAGCCTAGAACACCAACAAAATCACGGCGCTGCACGTAAACAAGGGAGGAGCACACTCTGAATTTTTTTTCTTTTTTTTCACTATTTTTTGCACTTTTTTTCCTCTTTTTTTTCTCCGCAACAAATTTTTTTCAAAAAAGTGTACAAATGGCCTAAAAACTGCCTAGCCAGAATTTTCCAGACTTAGTTTATTTTTTTTGAAACTGGAACTATTTTTCTAGTGCGGGTAGCACAGAAGTTGGGGAGTCCTTCTCTGTCACGACTCGGAGTATGGCGTGATCTGGAAAACCAAAACGGAGTAACAAAATAGTGGACTCGGAATAGGACTGGTGGCGGAGATGAAACTGGTGGAACTCGGACTGGTGGCGGAGATGAATTTGGTGGAACTCGGACTGGTGGCGGATAGATGTTGGCGTATATGGACTCGGATTGGCGGTGAATATGTGGTGGTGGTATATGGCAGCGGTGACGAAGTTGGCGCGGTGGTGGTATATGGCAGCAGCGACGATGATGATGCGATGGTGATATATGGCAGCGGCGACGTGACAACCTGTGAACAGAACTCGAAACTCTAAAGGACTAGACGCTAAGACCAGCAACTTGACACGACGATGCAACCGCAAATTCAACAAAGCAAATACAGAAAAGATTATGCAAAGGCTCAGATTGGTTCGGATGGGATGAACTAACCCTAATTTTTTTTGGCTTTTTCATGGACTATAGGTATGAAGAACAGACTCAATCTAAACTATGAAAAACTGTAAAATCTCACCGAGCAACCTGGAAATCTGATACCACTTGATAGAGGCAAAGGTGTCCCGTCTTTCGATGAGATGATGGATATCGCTTTGGTGGAAATCGACTTTGGCGATCCGACTACTGAACGTCGCGAGGGCGTCGCGCTTAGCAATCGCTAAACCAATTCCGAGAGGTTATTGACCACGCCGGAGCACGATCAACCTGACCACGAGGGTCTGCTTCCTGTGAGCAAACGAAGAACAAGCAAGAAACTGAGATTGCAATCTGGATATTGCGAATATAAGATGAAAGCTTTATTGATCAAGGTGGGGTTCTGTGGCGCTTTGTCAGTCGTTGAACACAAACGGCACGCGGTTGCAGCTATGGCGAACTTTTAATCTAAACAAAACCCAAAGTCTAAACGGTGCCCTAAGGGCTGTATATATGGAGGAAGAGGGGGGAATTTCGTGGCCCTTGGGGAAGGGTCCGAAACCAACCCTATCTCTTGTTTCCCCACACATACGGACTCTAAAAACAGCCTATACTTATGTATTTCGAAATTACATGGGCCTGGCCCAATAATAAGGTGACGCAGCACCTAGAATAGCCTCTGGACGAAATTTATGAAGTGGCATCTTGTATATTTCGTCCAAGGCTTCATTCACTCCTTATGGTGGCTTCAAAGTCCTGAAATCATCACTTGTAACTCCATTCTTGTTCCCCTTGCGCATGCCATCAACTCCATGCTGGTTCTTGCTCCAATGTTCATCCTTCTCCAAGCTAGGCCCTTCATTTGTAAGCAAAACAAATGTATCCAATTTAGGCAGCATCATATTCTCATGAACATTAGAATCATTACCAAGAAACAAAAGTACCTGGTAATTTAATTGGCGTGCGCGAGCCCTAGTAATTGGTCCATTATATGTAATAGTAGGGGCTATGGGTGTAACACTGGTATTGATGTCCTCATCAGTAGCAAAGGATAAGCCTGGAAAAACTCTAATAATGAAGAAGGAGCTCCCGAGGACACATTGGGAATTATCATCAAGCTAGTTTTCATCATGTTCATAAGATTCGCGTTCGGTACTTTGATAATTTGATATGTGGGTGGACTGACACTTGGGTACTGTCCTAACTTGGACAAGCATCCCACTTATGATTAACCCCTATTGCAAGCATCTGCAACTACAAAAAGGAGTATTAAGGTAAACCTAACCACAACATTAAACATATGGGTCCATATCAGCCCCTAACGAAGCAACGCATAAACTAGGGTTTAAGCTTCTGTCACTCTAGCAACCCACCATCTACTTATTACTTCCCTATGCCTTCCTCTAGGCCCAAATAATGGTGAAGTGTCATGTAGTCGACGTTCACATAACACCACTAGAGGAAAGACAACATACATCTCATCAAAATATCGAACGAATACCAAATTCACATGACTACTAATAGCAAGACTTCACCCATGTCCTCGGGAACAAACGTAAATACTCACAAAGCATATTCATGTTCATAATCGAGGAGTAATAATATGCATAAAGGATCCGAACATATGATCTTCCACCAAGTAAACCTACTAGCATCAACTACAAGGAATAATCAACACTACTAGCAACCCACGGTACCAATTTGTGGTTTTGATACAAGATTGGATACAAGAGATGAACTAGGGTTTTGAGAGGAGATGGTGCTGGTGAAGATGTTGATGGAGATTGACCCCTCTCAATGAGAGGATCGTTGGTGATGACGTTGGTGATGATTTCCCCCCCGAGGGAAGTGTCCCCAGAGAACAGCTCCGCTAGAGCCCTAGATTGATTCCGCCAGGTTCCGCCTCGTGGCGGCGGAGTTTCGTCCGTAAGCTTGCCCACGATTTTTCCAGGTAAAAGTGATGATATAGCGAAGATGGACGCCGAAGCCCACGGGGCCCAGGAGCTAGGGCGTGCCCCTGCTCCTGGGCAGTGTGGGCCCCGGCCTATTTCTTTTGCCCATAAATTCTTATAAAATCCAAAAAGTTGTTTCGTGGAGTTTCGTGGACTTTTGAGCTGTGCGAATAGGTTTCAACGTTTGCTCCTTTTCCACCAGAATTCCAGCTGCCGGCATTCCCCCTCTTCATGATAAACCTTGTATAATAAGAGAAAATAGCCATAAGTATTGAGATATAATGTGTAATAACAGCCCATAAAGCAATAAATATTGATATAAAAGCATGATGCAAAATGGACGTAACAGAGTTCACCCTCATCCTCATCACGGCCGTCGCCAAGGCCGAGAACTTCGTTGTCGTCATTGTCTTCAGGGTAGCATCCGGTGCGGCGATTGTCTTCCCCGAGCACACTCACGAAGAGGGTCGCTGCACCATCGTACTTGAAGTGGAGGGTGCACAGCCTGCTCAGGCCGACCGCGCGGGCGAACGTCTGCCAGCCACGGGCTAGGGATACTTTGCCCACGACAGAGACCTCCACCGGGACCCACAAAGCCTTGTTGCTGCAGCTGTCGGCCTGCAGCCAGAGACCGCCAGGACCGGGGGCCGGCAGCTCACCAGCAAAGGAGCGTGGAAGCTAAAGCCAGGTGCCGGCCGGGTTCTCCGACCACATGACGAACTTCGGCGGCACCTCCGCGGAGTGGAAGCGTGGCCGGGGATCCCGGGCAACCATGGTGCGCCTCCCTTCATTAATGGGGCAGCCACGACCTAGGCGGCTCCCGCCACACGAAGAGGCGCCACCGCGGCCGCCAAGGACGGCGCCGGACCCCGAAGAAGTTCGCCCACGCCCACGAGGGACCACAGCGGGAGTTGCGGCATGTTTGCGGGGGCGACCATGCCACCTCTTAGGTGGTGGCGAGCCAGGCCCCTCCTGGCGAGCCTTCCCCTTCTCGGCGGTCGAGAACCTCTTCACTGGCGCCATGAGTGTCGCGGCAAGGAGGAAGAAGAAGAAGCGGGCGGAATGGAGGAAGAGATGAGCAATGGGGGCTCTGCCCCTCTCCTCATTTATAGCCAGAGGGAGGCCAACCGCCGGCCTCCATGATCGAAGGTAATGATGGTTTTCCTGCATGCAGCAGGGACTCATCAAGTCGGGTAGTTGCCGTGGCAGCGTGTGGAAGCGGAGACGCCCACGTCCTATCAATCGCCGCACTTCAATCAAGGCCACAGGCTATTGGGGCCCGCGGTGCTCCGCACTTGACCCTTGGCTTCGCCGCGAAGCCAAGTCCGAGCGCGCCTTGGGCCCGGGGGCTACTGTCGGTGTCCTGGGAACGGGGGTACCCAGACCTGCCTGCCTGCGGCCTAGGGCATGGCTCCTCCAGCAGCCTGGTACGGCCCATCTTCATCAACAACGACACTAGACCACCTCAGGGACAACCTCCCTTGGCTGGCTCCCGAGGAGCGGAGATATCTATGCAAGGGGCACCACGCGAGGTGCTCGTGACGTGAGCCATGACAACCAAGGCCAGGCAGGCGCCAGCGGGCGCAGTGTACTCGCTGCCACTTTAGTGCTAAAGGGGCAAGCGTAGGCGAGGAGTCCCAAGGTGTCGGGGAAGCTGATCGTGACCCACGAACACCTATGGGACCTGGCGGACCGAGTCCCTTGTGGTTCGGTGAGGGGCGGAGATTGCACGAAGAGCAGATCGAGGCGATGCACACGAGCAGTTTACCCAGCTTCGGAGCTCTCCGGAGAGATAATACTCCTACTGCTGCTTGGCTGATTGTATTGTGTTCTTGCTAGGGAGCAGTGAGAGCTACAAAACCTAGCCTGAGTGAGTGTGGTCTCGAATGAGTCGAATGAACCAACCCTTTCTACGCTGCGATGGGCCTCCTTTTATAGGCTCAAGGGTCACCACAGTGGCAACGTAGATGAGGGTACAAATGGAAAAACAGTAGTTGGTACACCGACTTGTACAAAGGTACGATGCATTATACCTAACTCGACGGCAAGGGACAAGATCAATAAATGCGCGTCCCTGTCGCCTAAATAGTGCAACAGGGACCGTCAAGTGCACCACCGTTTGCCACGATGGTAAGCCTGTCAGCGCCGCTTATCGCTGCTCTCCGCTGGCTACACAACCTCTTGACACGCACGCCTGGAGTAGCCCCACGGCGACACGTTGGCGGATGAGCTGGAGCGGAGATGAAGAGAGGTTGCTTGCCGCGGTTGAACCCTTGTCGCACTCGGAAGCTTGTCGCTCACCGAGCCTTCCCGGCAAGCTCCTCTTGCCGGGGACTTGTTTGCTTCGAGCCTTGAGTGGTCTTCCCGGCAAGCTCCTCTTGCCGGGGCCTTGGATACTTTGTTCTTGAATGGCTCTAAGGGAGCCGCGGAGGACCTTGGCATTCACTAGGCAAGCCCTGCCGCGGGGTGTTGCAACTGCCCGTGCACGAGTTCGGGATACTAGGGTAACCCTACTCTAGTACACCGACAGAGCCCCGGCTCGGGCCACACACGGCGCCGAAGCGCTGTTGGGCGAGCCCAAAATAGGCATGCGGCACGCTGCCTAGATCGCGAGCTACTCGCCTCGGACCCACCAAGTCCCCCACAGGCGGCACGCCCGGACGTGGCGTCGTGGGAGAGATCGTGGGGCTTTTTTAATTGAAAAGCGGGCGTCCGCCCCCTCGCCCCTTATAAGCAGGGGAAACAGGGGCACGACGCCCACTTTGCCATTGCTGTCACATCAAAAACCACCACCGCTCCCCCCTTCTCCTCAAGTCCAAAGAGAGCAACGCCCCGCCCCCCATTGCCACCGGCGCCACCAACGCCGTCGGACTCCTCCACCACCTCCCCCATGGCTCCGAAAGCCGACAAGGGGAAAGGCGTGAAGTCGGCCGAGGCGCAGCGGCTCGCGGCGCTGCGGAAGGAGTGGGCCACCTTCGACCCGCTGCTCGATGCACATGAGCTGCGGGAGGGGTACTACCTCTTCTGGTCGACGGAGACGCGGGCGCATCCGCGCACGAGGTTGATCTCCGCCGCCGCATCCGAGAAGGTCTCTGTCGGGTATCCCTTCTTCGCGCTTTTCTTCTACTGCGGGCTCTGCCCGCCCTTTTCCGAATTCTTTTGCGACAATGAACACCTACGGCCTCCGCCTCCTTGATTTCACCCCCAACGTCGTCCTGACCATGGCGGTTTTCGCACACCTTTGCGAAAACTTTTTCGGAGTCCACCCAAACGTAGCCCTCTTCCGCCACTACTTCATGCCCCGCGTTGAGAGAGGAGAGCCACTTGCCGGAGGGATTGCATGGATCTCCAGGATCGGCAAGAAAGAAGCATATCTAGAAGGAGAGCTCCGTAGCAAGTGGGAGGAGTGGAGAGCCGATTGGTGTTGGATCATAGAGGAGAACCGCAGCCATTCACCGCCCAGCGCCAAACTCCCATAGTCTTGCGGCAACCATTGGAGCAACTTGGCGCCGAGGATGCGAGGTTGAAGATTGCCGTGACCGGATCTTGCGCCTCGGGCATGCCGGACTCATCAGAGGTGCTGTTGGTAGATTTCCTTCGTCGCCGCATTGCGCCTTTGCAGGAGAGGAGGAGGCCTGCTTGGGAGTTCCAAAACGCGGCGGACATCATGAGGTTGCGCCGGGCCTCAACCGAACTTCACTGTTTTGGAGCTGGATGAGATGTCTGCTGGAGCTGTTCAAGCCCGACCAGATCGCCCAGTGGTTCATGTTGCCGAGGGGGTCATTCCTTTGTGCAACAACTCTTGGCTTGACCGCATCCGCGATGATGCCGTTGTGCGATTCCTATGGATTGTTCCAACTTGGCAAGAGCCCGCCGACGACATCGTGCAGCAGTTCTTGACAGCTTGGAAGAAGTGCCGATCCGCGCCGACGAAGCAGAAGTGGCTCACCCGCGACACCACCGACGCCGAGCTGCAGCGCATCGCCACCAGGCTGGAGGAGGCGGCGGAAGCTGCTGCCGCCAGTGAGTTTGGGTTCACTGTGGAGGAGGCCGAGGCAGCCGAGGCGGCAAGCCTTGCCGACCGAGAGGAGCTTGCCGGCGCGGAGGAGCAGGCCGAGCCTGAAGCTGAACCGAACGAGCCTTCCGGGGGCGCCTTCCCTCCGCCTTTAGGTAGGTTGCCGCGGGAGGAGCCCGCGGCCCCGCCAAGAAGGCGCCTCCGCAAGACCGGGGAAGTGGCGGGGCGGCAGACGGGCCAACAGCCGTCTCGCCGCGCGACGCGCTCCACCGCGACAAGCTCTGTTGCCGCGGGAGCGCCTCACGCCACCACAAAGCTCGGCGCGGGCCTGGGACCACGGCTCCCGCACCCGCCAAGCGTCCGAGGGAGCCTACTCTTCCAGCTCGTCGCACCGGAGGTGGAGCGGAATTCGACTTCTCCGCTCTCAGCTCCGAGGAAGAAGAAGAAGAGTAAGATCTTGTCGTTGTACTTGTAATTCTTCAAATTGCTTCTTTGTCGTGTATCTGATTTGCTTCATTCTGAACTCTTTCCTTTTCCAGGACGCTGGCTCAGAGGGCGTCAAAGAGAGCCAAGACCCCGGTGGTTGTCATCGAAGACGATCCCCCCGCGGCGACAGGAGGCGCGTCTGAGACTCCCTTGCCGGACCCGGCAACCCTTCTTCAGAGCAGCCCCCAGCGTAAGTAATTGGTTTATTTCTTACGGTTTGGTGTGCATGGGTGCTCCTTCTTCACTGATATCTGACTTGTTGATTTGTGTAGGAGCAGAGCAGCCTCATCAGGAGGGCCCGGAAGTCGCTCCGGAGATCATGTCTGCTTCAACTACGCCGCCAAGGGAGAATTCTCCGGCAAGGGAGCGCTCTCCGGCAAGGGAGGCCTCTCCGACAAGGGATGCTTCTCCGATAAGGGGCTGCGCCGACGATCCTCCGGTGGTGGAAATCGCGGCCACAGATCCCATCGCAGGTAATCTCCTTGCTTGAAAATTTCCCTTGGGTTCCTTTTCTTCTATTCTTCTTTTCGAACATTTGTTTGACTGTTCTTTCTTTCTCTGATCATCAGATCCATCTACCGGAGAGCCGATGGAGACTGAGGTTGCCGGCGAGGAGGACGTGCGCGACAACAATGATGACACCGCCAACATGGAGGAGGAGGCCGACGCCGATGGGTCCGCCGGCGAGGAGGCCGCCAAGGCTGCTGGTGCAAAGGCTGGGAGGGTCCGTGATCGTGACCGACGACCTCGAGGCCGCAGGGAGCGCCAAAGCTACGCCGACCGCCGATCCCTCCGCCACCGATGCAGCACCACGCCCGAAGAGCCCCACTGGCGCCTATCTCAAGGCCGGCGGCGTCTTTCATCAAACTTCCATGGGCGCCGAGCCTGGGCGCCGGTCGAGGAGAGACCTTCGACGAGGAGCTGCTCGCCTCATTGGGGCTGTCGCTGGTTGACGCGCCAAGCAGCAGCAATGGCGAGTCCGAGGAGGAGCAGCTGCTGAAAAAGCTGCTGTCGCTTACCGCGCTGCATAAGCTAAGCTGAGTCGCGGAAGCACTTGTCGCGAGGGCGGAGCTGACATGGAGAAGCACGCAAAGAGCTCCAAGGCGCCAATAAGGAAACTCTCCGGACATAGCGTAGCGCTGGAGCAACTTGTCGAGAGCACGGCCTTCATCCCGAGAAGGCCGAGGTCGAGGAGCAGCAAAGGCTTGCCGGCGAAGCTATCTGCGAAGAAGAGCGAAGGCGCGAGCGGAAGATCAACCTCGACAGCTATGAGGAAGATCTTGCCGTGCGCGAGCAATCAATTGGCGGAGCTCTCAAGGAAGCGAAAGATGCTGCCGCAGCTGCCGAGGCCGCCAAGAAGGATTTAGAGACGAGGGTGGCGCAGCTGGAGGCCACCCTCCAGAAGAGCGGCGAGGAGGTCACCGCGCTGAAGCACGAGCGCGAGAAGGACGCCTACACTCTTGGCGAGCTGCAGGGCCGTCTCGCTGAGAGGATCAAGGAGCTCGACGCTGCCAAGGACTCCAAGGCGGATCTTGAGCTGAAGCTGTCCACCTTGACGGAGACGCTGGACGGCGCCAAGGAGCGGGAAGTGGGTTTGTTGGAGAAGATCAAGGCCAGCGAGGAGCTGCTGGCGAATGCCACGACCGCCCACAACACCTTCAAAGAGAATGTGATGATCTGGACCGAGGGTCTTGTGGATACCGCCGCCGCCATCGACAAGGAGCTGATGGAGCTGGGGATGGTGGATCTCGGGTACCCCACCGACGAGCATCTCCAACCCAGCGCCAAGCTCAGCCTGTTCTTCAAGGGCGTGGTGGCGGCTCCAACAAGCTTCGGAAGAGATCCCAAAGCAGCTGGCCGACGAGTCGCGCCAAATCTGTGCAGGGCTCTTCGTAAGGTGTTGATGAAGGTGGCCTTCCGCAATCCAGCGCCGCCTTCGCCAACGCCCTCAAGTCCCCGCCACCGATCGCTGATGTTGAAGCGCCAAGGCCCTTGTCGCACCCAACGTGGACAGGGTGAGCGGAGTCAAGAGGTTGATGGCGACCGCGTGGACTAGGCCGCCAAGTTTATCTTTCCTTTATCGCTGCTGATCATGTTTAGGAGAACAATTTATTAGATCTGCGACAAGTCATTTCTGTAACATACTCTATCTTAGGCAACGATTGCAATGTTATTTCCTTTACTTGATTCTTTCCTTTGTATGTTTGTGCCCTCGCTTTCGTGGAACTTGTCGGTAGCGGGCACCTTTGCCGCGAAGCGCTGAGTGCGAACGTCAAGAGCCTCTTTGGCGGTGTCGCCTCCGACAAGCAACCTTGTCGCAACTAGTTGCAGCACACTTAAGTTGTTGAGCGGACTTGAAACAAAGTAAGGGCGCTACTAGCTACGAGTTGGTTCCTTCGTGCACAGGTTTTCCATACAAAGTACTATCGTTCGAGTTAGATAACTTAAAAAATTTAAAAGCTGATTGCTTAAACTTAGCAACTTAGCTTTTCTGTCATTTACTTTCCTGGCAAGGCGATACTTCCTCGAGTGACACTTGACGGCCCACACCATTATCTTCTCCTTCCCCCCCGGCTAACTTGTGGGCGAAGGAACCTTCCTTTCTTTTGAGAAGAAAGAAGAGAAAATAAAGTTATGGAGCCTCGTTGCTCGTTATTGCTTACCGGGTGTGGATGCTGCACAAAATGTTAGATAACACATGCATAAAGGATTATGAAAGCATGCAGTTGACAAGTTGTGCGCAACACATGAGCTTTATCGATGCACGGGTCTCGCGCCTCGCTTTGTACAAAGGATTACATGCAACATCGGCAAGACTTGTACAAAGGGTGGTTGCTTGAACGGGTTCCGCAACCGCGCCATATGGGTAAAACTTACGAAGATGCTCTATATTCCAGGAGTTGCTCACCGGAACGCCATCTTCGGTCTCAAGGCGGACAGCACCAGGCCTAGTGACTCGTTTCACCCGATAAGGGCCTTCCCACTTCGGCGTCAACTTGTTAGAATTCTTGGCGGACTGAACGCGCCGAAGAACAAGGTCGCCTTCCTCGAAGCTTCTGGCATTAACTTTGCGGCTATGGTAGCGGCGCAAAGCTTGCTGATAACGAGCAGCTCGTACAGCGGCCTGAAGACGATCATCCTCAAGGAGCAGCGCGTCATCTTGTCGCAGCTGCTCTTGCTCGAGCTCATCATAAGCGAGCACTCGAGGTGACCCAGATACGAGTTCCGTGGGGAGAACTGCCTCTGCCCCATAGACTAGAGCGAAGGTGTCCGCCGGTGGCTCGACGGTGTCGCCCTGATCGACCAAAGAACCACCGCAGCTCCTCAATCCAGTTTCTTCCGCACTTGTGCAGCCCGTCGAAAGTTCTGGTCTTGAGTCCTCGCAGCACTTCAGCTGCTTGCCCTCTCGCTTGACCGCTGCTCCTTGGATGAGCAATGTAGCAAAGCAGACCTTGGCGCCAAGATCTTGGACGATTGCATGAAGGTGCGACTCGTGAATTGTGTGTCGTTGTCGGTGATGATCCGGTTAGGAATCCCAAACGGCAAACAATTGACCTCAAGAACTTGATCGCCGACCGTGCTGCCACCTTCCTCACTGCTTCCACTTCCGCCACTTTGTGAACTCTGTCGATTGCAACGCATAAGTACTCAAAGCCCCGACAGCTCGGGAAAGGGGTCGAGATGTCCAGCCCCTGCACCAAAAATGGCCAGGATAAAGGGATCGCCCGGAGAGCTTGAGCTGGCTGGTGTATCTGCTTGGAATGGAACCGCACGCTTCACACTTGGTTACTTGTGCAAAGGGCATCCTCGAGGGCTGTCGGCCGAAGAAACCTTGCCGGAAAGCTTTGTCGGCAAGTGCTTTTGCGCCAATGTGGTGACCACATATGCCTCCGTATCTCTCGCCAACAGCTTCATCCATCTTCCCGATGAATACACTTCAATTTCACTCGCTTGAGTCTTCTTCGCATGTGATGTTGTCGACAAACCGGTACATACTTGACTGCCGGGCTACTCTTTCCACTTCTTCTTGCTCTTCGAAGTTCTCCGTTCAAGGAAATGGACGATCTGCTGCGCCCATGTTGGAGCTTGCGCTCGACAACAAGGACTAAAGGCACATCTGCCGCTGCGGGAACATCAGCTTCCACGGCAAGAAACTGCGGTTCGCCGAGTTGATGATCCCGCAAGCTTGCCGAGCAAAACTTGTCGGGAGCGCCTACTTCAACGGAACAAACCCTAGGGCTTGTCGGAGCAGCTCGCTCTCGCCGATATCTGCGTTGATTTTGGTGACCTTCTTAGTGGCGGCTTCGTGGAGCTCTGCGGAAAGTAGTCACCGAAATCAACTTCCTCTTCTTGCTCGTCCGGTTGATGGTGTTACAGCTTGGTTGAGTCAGTTTGAGCACAAAATTCCTGGTTCCATTGTAACTTGAGTGCAGCACACTTTGACAAAGCATCAGCAATATCATTCGAGCTCTGGAACATGTTCCATTTGCAGCCTTCAAAGTGCTCTTCTAGCTTTCTCACTTCATCAACGTAGGCTTCCATCAATGGACTCGATAATCTTTGTTCACTTGGCGACGCGACCAGCCATGAGTCACCCCGACAATAAGCTTCCCGATCCCAAGGTCCACTATAATCTCGAGACCGACAAGCAAACCTTCATACTCTGCAGATTATTTGTTGCTTGCTCCTTGGGAAAGTGCATTTGACTATGTATTTGAGGTGCTCTCCGGTGGGTGCGATAAGCAAGACGCCGCACCGGGCGCCTTTGCAGCGAGAAGGCACCATCAAAATACATCAGCCACTCTTTATTTGCCTCCTTGACGGGATGCTCGCTCGAATTTCTTCATCTTGCGTCAAGGCCCATTCTGCTATGAACTCTGCCAATGCTCGCTTTTGATAGTTGAAGTGCTTTCAAACTTGAGGCCAAAGCTTGACAATTCCAAAGGCCCACTCGACAATCCCGCTGTTGCTTCGGATTTTGCAATATCCTTTTCAGCGGAAAGCGAGTGACGATCGTTATCTCATGTGCTTGGAAGTAATGGCGCAGCTTTCGAGGCCATGAGGAGGCCGAAAAGCAATTTCTGCACACCGAATACCTTGACCTAGCCCCGCAGAAGGGGATCGACAAAGTAGACTGGGCGCTGCACCATCCTTTTCGCATCTTCTCGCAATCCTGCGCAGATCCGTCCTTGTCGGGACCAGAGCTTGTTGGTGAAGCCCCCGCTTGTCGCCGGATGTATCTCGCCTCGGTTGCCGGCTCCTCATCCGCCTCCTCTCCGCTACTAACGCAGTACTAACCACTTGATTGGTTGCCGCTATGTACAGCAAAGAACTTCTCTTGTGTCCTAGGTGCGACAAGTATCGAGTGGAGGACAGTACCTCTTTAAGTCTCGCAGCGCAGCCTCCGCTCGGAGTCCATTTCATTGGACCTGCCTTTTTCAAAATATTGAAAATGGCAGGCACGCCACCGACCTAGAGATAAACCTGCTGAGAGCAGCCACACAACCGGCAAGTCTTCGTACATCCTTGAAGCGCCTTGGTGCTTCAATCTGCTCAATGGCCTTTATCTTGTCGGGGTTGGCTCGCTCAGCTGACCTAGAGATAAACCTGCTGAGCGCAGCCACGCAACCGGCAAGTCTTCGTACATCCTTGACGCGCCTTGGTGCTTCAATCTGCTCAATGGCCTTTATCTTGTCGGGGTTGGCTTCAATTCCCCTCTGGGACACGAAGAACCCGAGAAGCTTGCCGGAAGGGACTCAAAACACGCACTTCTCGGGGTTGAGCTTGAGGTTGATCTTGCGTAGATTTGCAAAGGTCTCATCTAGATCTTGAACCAGAGTTGCTTTGTCCTTGCTCTTGACTACTATGTCATCCATGTAGGCTTCTACATTTCTGTGCATTTGGGGCTCAAAAAGCATCATGGACTACTCTTGCAAACGTTGAACCAGCATTCTTCCAACCGAAAGGCATCCGTATGAAACAAGATGTGCCACATGGTGTAATGAATGCGTTTTCTTCATCCTCTTCTCGCCATGAAGATCTGATGATATCCGAGTATGCATCAAGAAATGAAAGCAAATCACATCCAGCCGTGGAGTCAACAATCTGGTCGGTACGTGGCAAAGGAAATGGGTCTTTGGGACAAGCTTTATTAACATCCGTGAAGTCAATACAAAGTCTCCATTTCCCATTTGCCTTCGTGACAACTACCGGATTGGCCAACCACGGGATGGAGCACTCTCTAACAAGGCCTGCTGCTTCCAACTTCTTGATGTCTTCGCTATGAATTCTTGGCGCCCACCGCCTGCTTCTCGACTTTTTGCTTGACGGGCCGCGCATGAGGACGTATAGCTAAGTGGTGCTCAATTACTTTCCGAACGCCGGGATGTCGGACGGTTGCCATGCAAACACATCAACATTCGCCCGCAGAAAGCAACGAGCCGCTTCCTATTTAGGGTCAAGCATGGCAATCGATGGTGAAGGTACCACCAAGGCCGCCCTCCTTGGCGGGCACCTTCTTGGTCTTCGTGGAGCTACCATCATCTTCTTGCACTTGCCGGTGGATCTCGATGGTGCGCCCTCGACGGTAGCGCAGCACCAAGAGGTGCGCTTGCCGGAGTGGGCATCAGAGCTCTTGCCGGACTTGGTGGTCTTCTTCTTCCCCCCGGGAGCTTCAGCGGCAAGTGATTTGCTATCTGTCGCGGCTGCTGCATCCCGGTAAATCTTGTCGGCGCAGATAAGCGCATCTTTCTTGTCGCCATGGACAGAAATGACACTTATCGGCCCTGGCATCTTGAGTAGGTTGTACGCATAATGAGAGGCTGCCATGAACTTGACGAGTGCTGGACGGCCAAGTATTCCATTGTAGGGCAATGGGAAATCGGCAACGTCGAACGTGACCCTCTTAGTCCTGAAATTTAACTCGCTGCCAAATGTTACTGGCAGTGTGATCTTCCCTTTCGGCTTGCTCCTTCCTGGGTTGATTCCTTGGAAAGTGCCAGTCTCTTCGAGCTCGCTGTCAGGGATTTGAAGCTTCTGGAGCACTGCGGAGGAGATCAGATTTAAGTCGGCCCCGCCGTCAACTAACATCTTGGTGACCTTGAGGTTGCGGATAGTTGGTGAGACCAACATCGGCAAACATCCTACCGCAGTTACGCGATCAGGGTGGTCCTCAATATCAAAGATGATAGGCGTGCTGGACCACTTCAGAGGCCTGCGTGACTCTACAGATGGTTCTCGCTGCATTAACCTCCCGCATCCATTGCTTGAGTTGGCGGTGTGAGGTATGCAGAGAAGCACCGCCACAACACAGAGGACCTTCTGCTTTCTCAAACTCCTGCTCATCAGCCTCATCATCTTCCATATCTTCGCCGCCATCGCTGCCTTCATGCTTATCGTGGCCACGGGAGGTCTGTCTCTTGCAGCTGCTTGGCCTTGCTGCTGGCGCCCCCGCCGGTCTCTTCTTGCTAATCGCCCCAAGACCTTCTTGGGCCTTCTCCTTGTCTCGCTGCTCGTACTCAGCCTTCGCTGTTCTACAAGCTGCTCGACCTTCTTGCAGCTCGGAGGTCGTGGCCCTTGGTGCGTGAATCTTGCAAGATCGCTTGTTGAGCTGTCTTGTTTGTCGGCAGCCGCCACCACTTCATGGGTCGGTGTCACGGGCAACCTCCTTGCCGGAGCCACCAACCTTGGCCTTCTTGGCGCCACCTCCATTGTCGGACTGCTCGACAACTAGTACTTCTTTGCTTTTCTTCTTCTTCGTTGTTCCGTCACGCTCTTCTTTGCCGGGCGGTCTCCTCACCGCCGATCCTGCTCCAACATTCTCTCCTCGAGTCTTCTTCCTTCCTCAAAGACGCACACTTGTTGGCCAAGGCATACAGCTCATCGACGCCCTTGACTTTGCACATCGCCATTTCTCCTCATCCGTGGTTCCGCACGCTCGATGAAACGCGCCGATCACCGCAGCAGGTGGACATCCGGATGTTGTAGTGCACACGGCTGAATCTCTGGATGAACTTGCGCAGGGACTCTCCCTCCTTCTGGGCGAGCAGGTGAAGGTCACTCTCTTGGCCATGTGGTTTGTGGCCGCCTGTGAAGGCGCCGACAAACTGATGGCACAAATCTACCCAAGAGGATACGGAACTGCCCGGCAAGTGCATGAGCCAAGATATTACATTGGGCTTGAGCACCAACGGGAAGTAGTTGGCGAGGATCTCGTCGTCTCGTCCCCCCGCAGCTTGCACCGCGATGGTGTAGATGCTGAGGAACTCCGATGGATGTGTCCTGCCATCATACTTCTCTGGCACATCTGGCTTGAAGTTTTTCTTGTCGGGCCACTGGACTTGCCGCAGCACACGAGTGAACGCAGAGCAACCTACCGCTGCACGGCAAGTCACTTGGTTCCCCGGCGCTTGCATGTCGACAAGGCCCAGCGCGCAGGTTGGATTGACGCCGCTTCTTCGGGCGCCGGCGCGAGTTCGAAGGCCTTCTAGTTGCCGTTTGAAGAACTTGGCGCTGATCACGGCGAGCTCGAGGATCCGGCGACGCGGTGGAGTCGCTGTCGAGATGGATCCGAGGAGATGGTGATCTTGGCCTTCGGATGGAGAGTGCATGGTGGTTGCACCCCACAGGTCTCGCTTCCACCGCTCGTGCCTTGTCGCCCCGCCGCAAGGATGCAGTTGGTTGCCACGAGTACGCCGCTGGCAAAGCCGATGAGACTTCGATGGTGGCCTCCATTCGCCGACCTTTTGTCGGCCGTTGGAGGGTAGTCTAGAAGCGCTTGAGCTCGCCAAGGCTTCGCTGGAGTGGTGGGTGGCAATGGCGTGCGGTGCGAGGAACGGATATGCTCGACTTCTAACCGTTAGAAGGAGCAGCATCCCGCCCAGCGATCGTACTTCGCTGCATCAAAGATGCGGGCGTGCATGCTGGTCTCGAGGGCTTCGGGATCCTCCAGCTTGGCCTTGATCCAACGAAGCGATGGCGCTATGAAAGCACCATGACGCTGTAGGTCTCAAGGCTTCTTGAGACGGACGCTGCACGCATCTCGACGCCAAGCTCAGGCCGCATTGTCCTTGGACTTGGCAGCGTCGTGGCTCCTCGACGACGCCGTTTCCTCCGCTGGGCGTCTTCCCCACCACTCGTTAGCTGCGGTGGTGGTGGGTTTGACGCGACGGCTCGCTGCCGCCAAGTCTTCTTCTTCGTGGCATGTTGATGAAGATGACGAAGATTGTTGCTTGTGTGAACACCGGATCAGGTTCACTCAGCCTCGACGCCCCCTACCTGGCGCGCCAAAGATGTCGGGGAAGCTGATCGTGACCCACGAACACCTATGGGACCTGGCGGACGGAGTCCCTTGTGGTTCGGCGAGGGGCGGAGATTGCACGAAGAGCAGATCGAGGCGATGCACACGAGCAGTTTACCCAGCTTCGAGCTCTTCGAGAGATAATACCCTACCGCTGCTTGGTTGATTGTATTGTGTTCTTGCTAGGGAGCAAGTGAGAGCTACAAAACCTAGCCCGAGTGAGTGTGGTCTCGAATGAGTCGAATGAGCCGAACCCTTTCTACGTTGCACATGGGCCTCCTTTTATAGGCTCAAGGGGTCACCACAGGTGGCAATGTAGATGAGGGTATAAATGGAAAAACAGTAGTTGGTACACCGACTTGTACAAAGGTATGATGCATTATACCTAACTCGACGGCAAGGGACAAGATCAATAATGCGCGTCCTGCCGCCTAAACAAAGGCAACAGGACCGTCAAGTGCACCACCGTTTGCCACGATGGTAAGCCTGTCAGCGCCGCTTATCGCTGCTCTCCGCTGGCTGCACAACCTCTTGACACGCACGCCTGGAGTAGCCCCACGGCGACACGTTGGCCGATGAGCTGGAGCGGAGATGAAGAGAGGTTGCTTGCCGCGGCAAGCGCCTTGCCGCAGTTGAACCCTTGTCGCACTCGGAAGCTTGTCGCTCACCGAGCCTTCCCGGCAAGCTCCTCTTGCCGGGGTCTTGTTTCCTTCGAGCCTTGAGTGGTCTTCCCGGCAAGCTCCTCTTGCCGGGGCCTTGGATACTTTGTTCTTGAATGGCTCTAAGGGAGCCGCGGAGGACCTTGGAGTTCACTAGGCAAGCCCTGCCGCGGGGTGCTGCAACTGCCCGTGCACGAGTTCGGGATACTAGGGTACCCCTACTCTAGTACACCGACACAAGGTATCAAGACCAAGACCAAGACCAAGGCCAGCGGGGTTTCTGTATTGGTGCAACGAGACCAAGACCAGCAGGACGACGGGGTGGAGGTCACAACGGAGCCCACGACGGCATCACCAGTAGAGTCTTTGGCAGGCGTAGACCACCTTTTGTCAGGATAACTTGTACTAGTTGCCCCCCATCAAATTGGTCGTTGTGGGATCCCTTCCCGCCTAATATTTGGGAAGAGGACCCATGCCTCTATATATAGGACAAGCCACCACCGTGGGAGGTACCTCATCTTGGACGGGATCCATTCCGCCAAGGCCACCGCACAAGCTCACCGATCTCAAGAACACCTCTCCTCAGGAGGCTATTCTTCCCTTGTACTTGTTCATCCTCAGCCTGCAAGGCAATCCACCACACCACACTGGAGTAGGGTATTACGCTACAATGGTGGCCCAAACCAGTATAAACCCTTGTGTGACTTGTTCTTTTGGTTTGATGAGTTAAGCCTTGAGATCGTTGCGAGAGAGATCTAGAGAGAGAGAGAGATCTTCGTGCGCACCCTAGTGTTTGAACCTCAAGGGTTTGGTGGAACCCAGAATCTGACAGCATTGGCTACAGGCCATTGAGAACGACGGGGAGAGCCGTCGCCTACAGGCGCCGTCTGGGCGACCCGAGCAGCAAGGGCGGCCGGCGCTCAACACGAACTCGACAAGCATCAGCCATGGTGATGGTGAAACGATGGCAAATCAACTGGAGGAAGAGAGGCTCCAATGCACCCCTACCTGGCGCGCCAAATGTCGGATCCAGGGCTCTGTAGACACTGGATAGATTCGAACTCTGGGGTGCGTGCGAAGAACTCAACCCCCCCCCCCCGGCCTGCCTACTCGCCGATCTCATAGCCTAGCTCGATGAACCGGAAGGAAATGGGACTCAGCAATTTACCCAGGTTCAGGCCACCTTGCGGTGTAAAACCCTCCTCATGCTTTGTGGTGGATTGGCCTTGAGGTGGGCTGAGGATGAACTAGTATAGTGTAAGAACAACCACAGGAGGTGTGTTCTTGAGCTGGTGAGGGAGAGGATGGTCTCAATGATCCGATCCCCTTCTATAGTGGTGGCTAGGCTATATTTATAGTGGCCTTGATCCTCTTCCCCCAAAATGAAGGCGGGAAGGGATCCCACAACGGCCAATTTCAAAGGGAGACGACTAGTACATCTTATCCTGACGAAAGGTGGTGTTCGCCTGCAAAACTTCTAGTCGTGACGATGTGGTGGGCTCGGCAATGACCTCCGTCTTGCCGTCCTGGCGGTCCTGGTCTTGTTGCATGGGAATGGAAACCTTTGGCTGATTCCTTGGCACTCCGCGCCTGCGCTTGCCTCTTTAGCACCAAAGAGGAAACTGCTGTATTGCGCCCGCTGGCGCCCGCCTGGCCTTGGTCGTCATGGCTTGCGTCATCCAAACCTCACGAGGTGGAGGCTTGCATAGATATCTCTGCTCCTAGGAGCCAGAACAAGGAGGCCACTCCTTCTGGAGGTCTTGGCGTCGTTCGCCTTGAGAGGCTTGGCCCCTCGCAAGGGTCTCGTGTTGCTGGTGCTGAAGGTGGGTCGTACGAGGCCGTCGATGGAGCCACGCCATGGGACGCAGGCAGGCAAGTCCGAATACACCCATTCCCGGAATGCCAACAGTGATATGAACAAAAAAGAAGAAAGAAAAGAAGAAGTTGAGTACCCGGAGAGGCCTGCCGGACAGGGGCCTCAGTTTCCCCGACAGCATCAGCTACCAGGTTGTGAACTCCAGCCCCTGCCGTGGCATCCGCGGTAGCACTCTGAGCGGCCTCGTCCATAGAAGGCCTCGCCAGGGGTTCATCGACTGGGATGGTGGGAAGAGCCTGCCCTTCCAATGGAGGCTCACCCTACATCGTCTCGCCACCTCCTCCAGCTGGGGGGATTGGGGACTCGCCTCCAATGTCCCCAGTTGGGGGGGACCAGCTCTCCACCTTCAGGCTGGGGGCTCGGTGCGATAGTCTCCATATTGCTCCCCGCCAAGACCAGGCCCTCCACAATCTTCGCCGAGCCGGCGCGCCGGAGCCTCTTCATCCGGTAGATGAGGGTTTTCGTATCCTCCTCCACTTCCTTGCCAGCAACAGCAAAACAAGAGGTCAGTCAACAAAGATAATCAAGTATACTAGAGTTATTTGCAAGAAAGGAAATCTTCCTTACTCTTCTTTGATGAGCATGGAGTTCAAATGGAACTCCACGGGAGGCGAGGTTGCCCTGCCACTCTTCTGGGATGGAGGGGCGGAGCTCTCCGGTAGCTTTGACTCTGACTGGGGAGCCTGGGGCTCCGATGAAGACAATCCCTGTGAAGAGCTCGAGCCGGAATGGTAGTTGGAATCGACCTCCATGTTCGCCGATCGCTTGGCGGGGGAAGCTTTGGTCCCGGCAAGGCGATGAGATTGGCGACATGCCACGTCGGCCTTGGTGACTTTGGTGCTGGTCTTCTTCACCCTCTTGGTGGCAGGTGCTAGATTTGGGTCCATCACTCCCCGGTTAGCAGCACGCCTACGGGGACGCTGGTCTAGAATCGGCTCGGGAGCTTGGGGTCCAGCCGCAAGCCAGTCCGCCTCGGGCTCCGCTACCTCACGAGCTTCCTCCTCCTCCTGGAGCTCCGCTGCTGCGATGGCCAGAGCGTCAAGCCTCGAAGTATAGTTCCCAGCAAGTTCTTCCCCGACAAGATCTTCTCCGGCAGCCTCTTCCGTGGCCTGCGCCTCGCCGCCACCATGAGAGGAACTCCCGTCCTCAGCTTCACCCTTTTCCTTTCCTGGCCTTTTCCATTTCCGTGATTTGGGCAGCTTTGTCCTCCTCAATCCACTTCCTGGTATACGCTACCTCCCTGGAGGAGGTGCATTTGTACATACCAGTCTCAACCCTGGTGACCTTCTCCACCAGGGCACTGGACCATTTGAATTCTTCATGGAGAGTAGGTAGCCGCTAATCACCTGCCACTCCGTGAGTGTTGCAATCCGGCATCCACTTGAATATCTGGTCCCGGGCAGAATAGACATTCAAAGGGATGACTGTTGTCGGGAGCTTGAACAACTCAAAGCGGCCAAGTAGCTGGTAACACAACCAGGCGTGGCCATAAAGAGACAACTTATTGGCCAAACCTGTGAGTAATCTCATCCTATCCCCAACATCACCATACAACCAGGCGGGTATGTCCCTCTTCTCAAGTAGCTAGATGCGGCGAACAAGAAAATCTGCCCCCACGTGCTCAATGGTTAACCCGGCAGCCTTCAAGCGGGTGATCATGTTTATTGCCAGGCATAGCCTATCATTGGTGAGACCGAATGCGCTCGATTCCCTGCTGCGTTCGACACACACTATCCGTGCTTCGCAGAACTCCAGGGATTCCTCATCGTGGATCCATCACCAGTCCCCTCTCGACTCACCCCACCTCTCATGCTGCTTACCACATATATAATCCCAGACGTTCCTTGCCATCCACGGCATCCATCTGATGTTCCTAGAGCAATGATCTTTGTTCTCCACCCGCTGGACAAAGAAATGCCGGAACAGATCTACATTGGGGGTGATTCCGACGAAATTCTCGCACAAATGAGCAAAAATGGCCATGGTCGCCATTGCATTTGGTGTGAAGTCAAGAAGGTGGAATCCATAAATCGTCATAATCACCTCCAAGAATTCAGAGAAAGGAGGACAGAGGCCACAGATAAAATAGGCGCAAAAGAACTGATATGATTCTGGCGGATCTTCTCTCCCCTCCACCAAAACCTTGGGCGCTCAATGCCTTTTCGGGACTTCCCTCCCCCATTGATACCCATACCTTGCCTGCAGAACCAGGCCGTACAGATTCGACGGGAGGAAGACGACATCTCCCCTCCGCTTCTTGTCCAGCTCCGTCGTCCTCTTGCTTCCCTTGGCAGCCACCTCCTTTGTCGCGGTCGTCTGCTTCCCTTTTACTCTAGGTTTCTTCCCCATTTCCGCGGATGGCGATGCAAATTGGGGAAGGAATCCGGAAAGAAGGCGGCGGTGGACAAGGGAAACGAAGGAGGAGTAGTTGTTTGGCTTGTGGAGGAAGATGATGGAAGGGCAACGAAGGTGACAAGTTGATGCGGAGCATCCCTCACTCATCCCCATGGACGTGCCTACATCTCCCTCAACACCACTCGGACCCATGACACGAGCCCGAGCTAAGGCTATCGAAGATAAGGTGAATTCGCTCCTCTCCGAACTCCCTCTTCCTACTCACGAGACATGGCTACTACCTCATTCGAAGACTCTATGTGTAATCAGGTACATGGAGGTGAGCCCAGGATCAACTACTTGCGAGAGCCAAGACGGCGAGGACTCCAAGCATATTGAAGAAGAAGGAGAGATGCTGCTGAAGGCACATGCACCGGACGTCCGATGCCTTCCGTACGTCCGACGAGTCCCAGGACCCGGACAACCGGACTCTTCGGACGTCCGACACTTTGCCACCCGAACCAAAACCACGGAAGACCGAAGCCTCCGGACGTCCGACCGACGACGCTCGAATCAATCTACGGACGATCGACAACTTCCGGACGTCTCGGATCACACGAAGCTCGGACGATCGACCTCTCCGGACGTCCGACGCGCTTCACGACAGAATCTGATTCTACGGACGCTCGAGCCCGTCCGGACGTCCGGACCGTCCCGAGCCTCCGGACGTCCGACGCCTTCCTAAGTCCGACGCCTGTGTTGACTTCATTTGGGCCGCAGCCCTTGTACCCTTCGCCCCTAGACTATATATACTCCTTCTTCCCCAACTTTCTAGGGTTAGCTTTGGTTTAGCTCATGTTTGTGTGAGAGCCTTGCTCGTCCACTTGGTTACTTCTCCTCGAGCTCAGACCTCTACGGAGAAGATCCCCAAGCGGATTCAAGACCCCTTCTAGGGTGGACCCCATCAAGACCTCCTCTCGGAGAAGAACGGCTACTCATGTATCCTTACCTTTGTTGATTGTGGATCATATGTATCTCTTTGTGTTCGTGATCTAGCACTTGTGTGATTGATTCCTTTTGGTTAAGTGATCCTCTCTCGCTTCCTCCGTGTTTCCCTTTGTTCTTCCGCTGTTCTTCGTGATTCCCGTGGATCCACTCCAAACGTAAAGATCGTCCACATAGGGTTCCGCCCTACATCATCTTGGTATCATGAGCCACGTTGATCACGTTTTTGGAGCCCCTACCCCTCTTTTTCTAGCTTGATTTTGTTGTTTTCGTCCTAATTCCAAAAATTCCCCACCAAAAATAGCCCCAATTGTTTTTTTGTGATTTGTTTGTGAGTTGAGATTTTGTTGGATTTGGTCCATGGATTTGAGTTGCTATGTGTGGATCTAGCTTTTCCCTCCTTCCCCACCCTTTTCCATCCAACAAATCACTCAATTTCGACCTCACAATTTCCTTCTTCCCCGAAATCTCGCTGTTCTTCCCGAGCCCGATTTTTGCCCAGTCTCCGGACGACCGGAAACGGTCCGACGTCCGACGAGGTCCGGACGACCGTAAAGGTCCGGACGTCCGTAAAACCCTGACGAACCTGAACCTTGTCAGTTCGCCACCACCTCAGCCCCACCTTCCACCACATCTTCCAAAACCACATACACCCAACCCCCCAATACATCCCATGATGATTTTACCACATTTTGGTCCTTGAGATTTTGAATTGTGGCTTCCGTATCCTCTTGTGTTTCGGCTATCTAGGTGCGGTTCGGTTTCATCATCACCACGGCTCAACTTCGCAAAGGTCTCATCATCGCGTCAAGAACGGTAACTTCGACGACATCTTTGTCATACCTTGCAATTGCATTTATACCCACATGGCCTTATTTTGGCGTAGCTTACCCATCGAGACTAGCCATTGAGTATTGCCGGCAACGTGACTTGTGCACATTAGTGATCATACTCCATAGCATACATAACATACCACTGTGGTGCATATCTTGGGATACATTTGTGTGTCACAAAGTTGTCATAGCATACACAATTGCTATCTTGGTCCGTGAAGTTTTGCATGAGAAAAGAGCTCAAAAGAGAAAGAGCCACCCAAGCTTTTAAGCAAAGAGAAAGATAAGCAAAGAGCTTATGAGCAAGAACCATAGCATCATACTACATTAAGATTGTCATATCGGATCATCTTGGATCATAGCACCGAAATACCATACATATAGCATACGTGGGATAGAGATAGTTGCATTTTTGCATAGTAGGTTGTGCACAAGTTCCAGATCCGCCTATTGTGCAATCGTATAGCGTCTCTCTAGTATTGTGCAACAAGAGCATTTTGTGGATTCCACATTTTGGCTCACTTTTGGTTTGCACAATCCCACTTATCTATTTGCGTGTGTGTTTCGTGTACCACTATTTGCTTGGTCTACTTGTTGCATTTGCAAATTTGTGTACCTTTTCCAACATTATTGACGCCACTTACAATTGCATCAAATTTTGTGCCACCATCCTCACCAAGCTCCACCATAAGCTTTTATTTGTGTAGGTGTGAGAACCGACAAGGATTGGTACCAATAGTGCTATTTCATTGTCCGCATTTGATTGAACTTGATTCATCATCAACATCGGTCAAAGGTACATTGGTATAAATTCTTCTCCTTCTACCACTCACATTTTTGCTTGGAATGATGGATAGGCCAAGTACTTCTACCAACCCACTCTTCATCGAACAAGACGACGACATGTCATCATACGTCACCAAGAACCACCTCTTTGGTGCACAACGAGCGTTGCACCAAGAACAACAAGCAATGAGCGACCGCATCGACAATCTCGCCACCGACTTGCGAATCTCCGAGGAACGTACAAGAGACTACTTCGACAACAAGTTCGACGCTCACAAGCAAGAGAATGATGCAAGAATGGACGAGATCCGCGCCTTGATGAGAAACCGCATCATTCCACTTCTTCATCATCAAGACGGAGCCGCCGAGTCGACACTCCGACGACACCTTCTACGACTCAAGTACACCTACTTGAACACTCTTCGTCGTGCAGCACGTCAAGACCGGCTATGCATCTCGCAACCCGCTACATGACAAGCATTCACAAGAGCAAGTTGATGAGCAAGTCCTCGTCCTCAATCAAACCAAGACGCTTTTGCTCAAGCTCGAGAACGACAACGACTACGGCGCCAAGAGGAAGAACGAAGCGCCTACACTAAGATTTAACAAGACGCCAAGGCTCAACGTCTTCAACAACAACAACGTGAAGCGCAAGCTCTTGAGGCGCAACATGCCCTTCAAGAATCAAGTCGAGCCTTCGCCAACCGCAATCGCGAACGGCACAACCAAGAGGAAGCCCTTCGAGAAGAAATCCAAGAGAGGAACTACCAACCTCATGGACAACATCAAGTTCCTCAAGCTCCTCCACAAGCTCGTCAAGCTCCACTTCAACCTCGAGTTCAACAAGAGCAAGTTGATCATGGTCTTCCTCCACGCCAAGAGCAACATGAAGACAATTGCAATCCACGTCAAGGGCGTCATCATCAACATCGCCAACTACACAATGAAGAGAAACGCTACGGCAAGCTAAAATTCACCATGCCCAAGTTCAATGGAAGCAATGACCCCGAAGACTACCTCTCATGGGCATTGAAGGTTGACAAAATCTTCTGGTTGCACAACTACGATGAAGCGAAGAAAATCGCTATGGCATCACTTGAGTTCCACGACTATGAGCTCATATGGTGGGAACAAATCATTGAGCGACGACAAGCAAGAGATGAACCTCCAATCACCACTTGGGCTCAAATGAAGGATGTCATGCGAGCACGTTTTGTGCCAACCTACTACAACCGCGACCTCTTCAAGAAACTCCAACTTCTCAAGCAAGGAACAAAGAGTGTTGAAGAATACTACAAGGAAATGGAGATAGCCATGATTCGAGCCAATGTCAAAGAAGATGATGAGCAAACTATGGCACGTTTCTTGAATGGACTCAATCATCCCATCAAGAAGATCGCCGACTTCCAACCATACTCAACCCTCATCGAGCTCGTACGTCAAGATACAAAAGCGGAACGTCAAGTGCAAGATGACTTCAAGTATGCCAAGTACTCATCCAAGACCTACGGCTTCTCCAACAACCAAGCTTCAACACCTCCTCCAACATCTACATCAACCAAACCTTCTACAAACAATGACGACAAGTCGAGTTACAAGAGAAATTCGACAAGTTCAAGTCGTCCTCCTCCTACTACAAGCATCCTCAAGCCGCGTGCTTCATCATCTACTCCGACCGATGAGACAATCAAAACAAGTTCCTTCAAGTGTTTTACTTTCGGCGGCCGAGGCCACAAGTCCTACGAATGCACCAACAAGCGCACCATGATCCTCAACGACGACGGCACATATGACTCAATGAGTGACGAGGAGATGGAAGCCCTTGAGCAAGTGGCCATGCACTAGCGAGTGAACGAAGATGAAGATGATCAAGTCTTTTGCGATGAGGATTCGAGCCCCGCTCTCGTTGTCTCCAAGGTCTTGACTCTTCAACATCAACAAGAAGACGACCAAAGATGCCACATCTTCCACACAAAAGCCGGCATCAACGGAAGGTCCGTCAAGGTCATCATTGATGGAGGAAGTTGCCACAACTTGGCAAGTGAACAACTATGTTCCAAACTTCTTTGGTCAAGAGGAAGCACCCGCACCCATACAAGGTTCAATGGCTAAGTGACTCCGGCACTATACGAGTCGAGTATACGGTCCAAGTCTCCTTCAAAATTGGTGCTTATGAAGACACGTTGGAGTGTGATGTGGTCCCAATGACCGCTTGCCACCTACTTCTAGGTCCACCATGGCACCGACCGTGGCGTCATCCACAATGGGCGCACCAATCACTATAGCTTCAAGATGAAAGGGAAGGAATATGTGCTCGACCTATGTCTCCTAGTCAAGTGATAGCCGACAAGCAAGCCACCCATCATAGAGACAAAAGTGAGAAAGTGATCCACCAAAAAGTGAGTGAGAGCCACAAGCCAAACTTGAGCGCCTCTTCGCCTAGAGAGAAAAACCTCATCCTATTTGCCACCAAAAGTGAGATGAGAGAAGTGTGTGAGAACCCATCTAGTGTGATGCACTTTGTCCTTGTCTGCAAGGATAGAGACCCAACAACTAACACCTCTCATGAGCTACCATTAGTGTTTAAATCTCTTTTGCAGGAATTCCAAGATATTTTCCCCGATGAGCTACCTCCGGGTCTACCTCCTCTTCGAGGCATTGAGCATTGAATCGACCTCATCCCCAGAGCGTCTCTACCAAACAAAGCTCCATACCGAGTCAATCCCGAAGAAACCAAGGAGATTCAATGGCAAGTACAACAACTCATCGACAACGGTCATGTACGTGAAAGCCTAAGCCCTTGTGCCGTTCCCGTTATACTTGTGCCTAAGCCTGATGGAAGTTTTCGCTTGTGTTCCGATTGTAGACCTATAAATGCTATTACCATTCGCTATAGGCATCCCATTCCTCGCTTAGATGATATGCTTGATGAACTTAGTGGTGCCAACTTTTTCTCAAAAATTGACCTTAAAAGTGGCTATTATCAAATCTGCATACAAGAGGGTTATGAATGGAAAACTGCTTTCAAAACCAAATTTGGTTTATATGAGTGGTTAGTGATGCCTATGGGTCTTTCGGAGGCTCCTGTACTTTCGCAAGGCCTTATGCATCATGTGCTTCATTCCTTACATTGGAGTCTTTGTTGTGGTTTACTTCGACGATATTCTTGTGTTTAGGAAAACCATGAAAGAACATCTTAATCATGTTAGGGCTGTTTTGCAAACCCTTCGCAAGGAAAGTCTCTATGCAAACATGAAAAAATTCACATTTGGTGTTGAAAAAGTGGTTTTCTTGGGTTTTGTAGTATCCTCAAAGGGTGTCCATGTTGATGAATCTAAAATTGAAGCAATTAAAACTTGGCACCAACCCACCAATTTGCAACAAGTGCGTAGCTTTCTTGGTCTTGCGGGTTTTTATTGTCGCTTTGTGAAAGATTTTAGCACAATTGCCGCCCCTTTGCATGCCTTGAGTAAGAAGAATACTCCCTTTGTTTGGGGAACTTTGCAATCAACCGCTATTGATGAGCTCAAGTCTTTGCTTACTCATGCTCCGATTCTTGCTTTGCCCAATTTTGACAAGACTTTTGAGGTTCATTGTGATGCAAGTGGTACCGGAATTGGCGGAGTTTTGATGTAAGAAAAACGAGCCATTGCTTATTTTAGTGAAAAACTCTCCGGTGCTCAACTTAATTATCCCATCTATGACAAAGAATTGTATGCTTTAGTGCGTGTGCTACATGTTTGGGAACATTACCTTCGACCTCATGAGTTTGTCATCCATACCGATCATGAAACGCTTAAGTACCTCAAAGGTCAAACTAAGTTGAACAAGCGTCATGCCAAATGGAGTGAATTTATTGAATATTTTCCTTATGTGATCATGTACATTAAGGGTAAAGAAAATGTAGTTGCCGACGCGCTTTCACGCATATGCATGCTTGTCACTCAACTTGAGTTGAATGTTATTGGTTTTGAGCATATAAAAGACTTGTATGAGCATGATCCATCTTTCGCTATTCCTTATGCTAAGTGTTTGACGCATACTTCTTGGGAACAATATTACATCAAGGATGATTATCTTATGAGAGCTAACAAACTATGCATTCCCGAGTCTTCTCTTCGTTTGCTCCTTTTGCAAGAGTCTCATGGAGGCGGACTCATGGGACACTTTGGACGTGACAAAACATTCGCCACGCTCTCCAACAACTACTTTTGGCCCAAGATGTTCCACGACGTCTAACGCTTCACCAACCGTTGCTCTACATGCCGCAAAGCTAAGTCTAAAGCTCAATCCCGCGGTCTTTACATGCCCCTTCCTATTCCTTATCAACCTTGGGAAGACATTAGCATGGACTTTGTACTTGGTTTGCCTAGAACTCAAAATGGAAAGGATTCTGTGTTTGTTGTTGTTGATAGATTTTCTAAGATGGCACATTTCATTCCTTGCAACAAGATAGACGATGCTTCACATGTTGCAAATCTCTTTTGTAGGGAAATCTTGCGACTCCATGGAGTACCAAAGACAATCGCCTCCGATCGTGACGCCAAGTTCTTGAGTTACTTTTGAAGACCCTATGCGCCAAGCTCGAATCAAGCTCTTGTTCTCATCCGCATACCATCCACAAACCGACGGCCAAACGGAGGTGACGAACCGCACACTATCCACTCTACTTCGTGTCTTGATCAAGAAGAACATCAAGGAGTGGGAAGCATGTCTACCCATCTCCTAGTAGGCCTACAACCGTGCAAGACATTCGACTACAGGCAAGTCCCCTTTCGAGGTCGTCTACGGCTTCAACCCGTTGTCCCCATTGGACATTCTACCTCTTCCTCTACAAGAGCGCACCAACATGGATGCGAGTGCACGGGCAAGCTACATCAAGAAGATGCATGAGGATACAAGACAAACCATCGAGCGCCAAGTACAACGACTAGCGACCAAGCTCAACGTCAACAAGCAACCCATGGTCTTCAACATTGGTGATCTAGTGTGGCTACACCTTCGCAAGGACCGCTTCCCCAAAGAACGCAAGTCCAAGCTTCTTCCTAGAGCCGATGGACCTTTCAAGGTGCTAGCACGCTATAACGACAACGCCTACAAGATCGACCTACCTCGAGACAAGTACAATGTGAGCGACATCTTCAACGTCAAGGACCTCGCACCTTACCATGGAGATGAAGCTTTTGATCCGAGGTCGGATCTCCCCAAGGGAGGGAGATGATGCGGAGCATCCTCACTCATCCCCATGGACGTGCCTACATCTCCTCAACACCACTGGACCCATGACACGAGCCCGAGCTAAGGCTATCAAGATAAGGTGAATTCGCTCCTCTCCTAACTCCCTCTTCCTACTCACGAGACATGGCTACTACCTCATTCGGAGACTCTATGTGTAATCAGGTACATGGAGGTGAGCCAAGGATCAACTACTTGCGAGAGCCAAGACGGCGAGGACTCCAAGCATATTGAAGAAGAAGGAGAGATGTCTGCTGAAGGCACAGTGCACGACGTCCGACGCCTTCCGGACGTCCGACGAGTCCCAGACCTGGATGACCGGACTCTCCGGACGTCCGCACTTTGCCACCGAACCAAAACCACGGACGACCGAAGCCTCCGGACGTCCGACCGACGACACCCAACCGAATCTACGGACGATCGACAACTTCCGGACGTCCGGATCGTCGAAGCTCCGGACGACCGACCTCTCCAGACGTCCGACGCGCCACGACAGAATTGATTCTACGGACGCCGAGCCTGTCCGGACGTCCGGACTGTCCCTGAGCCTCCGGACGTCTGACGCCTTCCGGACGTCCGACGCCTGTGTGTTGACTTCGCTTGGGCGCAGCCCTTGTACCCTTCGCCCCTAGACTATATATACTCCTTCTTCCCCAACTTTCTAGGGTTAGCTTTGGTTTAGCTCATGTTTGTGTGAGAGTTTTGCTCATCCACTTGGTTACTTCTCCTCGAGCTCAGGACCTCTACGGAGAAGATCCCCCAAGCGGATTCAAGACCCCCTTCTAGGGTGGACCCCATCAAGAACTCCTCTCGGAGAAGAACGGCTACTCGTGTATCCTTACCTTTGTTGATTGTGGATCATATGTATCTCTTTGTGTTCGATGATCTAGCACTTGTGTGATTGATTCCTTGTTGGTTAAGTGATCCCTCTCTCGTTTCCTCTGTGTTTCCCTTTGTTCTTCCGCGTGTTCTTCGTGATTCCCCGTAGGATCCACTCCAAACGTGAAAGATCGTCCACATAGGGTTCCACCCTACATCACAAGTGAACCGTGCCGCTCCGCGTTTTCCTATCTTAAGAAGAAAAAGGCGTGGAGCGGGGGCGCGAAGCTTCAGAAAGTTACTGTTTCACCTTAACTGCAACAGTCCCGCAACCCCACGACTCACAGTAATTGCGCAAAGTGGATGTTGGATTGACTGGTCATCATGGCAAACCGTCGTGCGCTGCCTTCTCCTGCCACGTGCTCGTGCAGTGTTTGGGGCCTAACCTACACATATGGCTCAGGCCCCAGGGCTTATGTCGGGTAACATAAATAGGGGTATATATTTTCCCCTGACTCGTGCACGGACGATGAAGCCCATAGGCACGAGAACAAGATTAGAGCACCAAGATCAGAGTGTAGCACAAGGGATCAGTTCTTGAAAAGACCAATGCAGCGCAAGAAGACCAAGACTAGCCAGGAGAGCAGGATATTGATAAGGGAAAAAGCCACCCTTTCTGGGCAGACGAGCCCAACAAGGACGGGGTCACCCTCGGAAGCAGGCCTCCAAGATGCCCCGGCAGGGCCTGACGAGTTTCACGAAGGCAGAACCACCTCACCACGACTCACGTCGTCGATCGGTGCGGTGTCTAGCTCCAAAGTGACTAAGTGGTTGCTATTTGTCGCATGGAAGCCACTTTCTATAGGAAATACCTATAGGCAACACCAGTCCTGCGACGTGTTAAGCGAGCAGACGTGAAGCTGGCAAAGCAGCTCGGCAGGTCCTGCCGGGCAGGCTACGATGTGACGTTGAGCGGCGCATTTAATGCGCTCTGTCAGCCTGCAGAGTTAGGTATGATAGCAATGTTGGCTCTCTTATCAGTGCATAATGATTGATTTGCCACTGTGGTGACACCTTTGTCCATAAAAGGAGGCCCAAGGCAACAATAGAAAGGGTTAGCGAATCCACCCCGTCACACATTCATACGTGTGTAGCTGTTTTGCCCCGAGGCAACCCTACTGGGCAAGCGTGTTGCGCTCACCACCATTTTTCCACCATCAATCCACCAAAGCAGGAGTAGGGTTTACACCTTGAGGCAGCCCGAACCTGGGTAAAGATTGCCCGTGTGATCTCTGTAGTGCTGTTCGACGCCATTCTGCTCTTTGTGCAACGTGCCATCCCCCCGCCGAAACAACAAGGGACTCTTTGTCCCATAGGTGGCCGTGGTTTCCCAAGACAGACTCTCATAACTCAAGATTGGGTTTAAGGTTTTTGGATGCACAAGTAGTATCTCTACTTAGTGCAGATTTTTGGCTATCAAAGATATTGGGCAAGCACCACATGTTGGAGGATCTATGATAATATAACTTCAATGTGAATATGAACAAACATAAATCATTACGTCGTCTTCCTTGTCCAACGTCAACAATTTGGCATAAAATACTTAATGGGGGCTCACAATCATAAAATGTGTCCAAGATAGTATATTTGCATGTGAATCTTCTCTTCCCTCATCAATTCTTTCATGAATTGTATCACTGACCAATGCTATGTTTCTCAAATTTCACTAAGTTTTATCACTTATACATTTCCTTATGTAATGTCATTACCTTCCATAGGATTGGCATATGATATTTTTCATTATTGTTATTTATTTTGTTGAACAAAATGGTTAAAAAGCAAAAACTCAAACTAATCTTTATTATATAACTCTCACTATATTACATAGATACATAGATCAACTAGCCCTCGGAAATAGATCATACTAAACTTTTATTCTACTAAATCACGAAACAATTGAAGATCGAACTAAGATAGGTAAAGATAATAAAAGTGATGGTGATACGATATAAGGGTACCTCCCCCAAGCTTGGCACAAGCCAAGGGGAGTGCCCATACCCGTGTGTTTAAGTCTCCTTCTTTGGTGATGGTGGTGGTGTTGAGGAAGTAGGCTTGTCCTCCTGCTTCCATGGCAGGGGTTCACCGTCATAAGAGGATGCACGAGTCTCCTGAGTCCTGAAACTTGCAGCTAAAATCATACCTTTAAACCTTGCTTCATACTCGAAAATTTGATTATGAAGATCATAGATTTGGCTTTGTAGAAAATTGATTTGCTCGTTGAAGTTGAAGACGATGTCCATCATAGACCGGCCATCCACCTTGTGACCACGAGTGAATTCCGTGATCATGGAGTGATTGGAACTGAGTCCATGCTCCACCATTCCTTGGCACTTGAAGATCTGCTACTCCACCGCCTCGAGCCTGGCCTCCATGCTTCACGTCTTCTTGGGCCCTTGAACATCCCGGATGTGGAGCATCCCCTCATGCATCTCAATGGCTTGAGGGTGCTTCAACAATTCCAGTACGCAGGGGTTGATCACCTTCTCATAGAACTAGTCCTTTGAAGAGCTTGGTGCAGCCATGGCGATCTAGATCTGTCAGAAAAACAGCCTGAATAAAAAACAAAGGAGACTTTCGCGATGTGGCGGTCAAATTGTCTGGGAGTATCACTGGTACAACGAGGTGCTATACAAATGGTTTTTAACCCCTTTCCGTGACGGCATTTGGCACCGTCGCCAAGTGAGTGACTGCGATAGGGGCGTCCTTCCCACACGACCCAAAAACCATCAAGGATAAGGAGCCACCTAAACGCTGCATCCTTGCAACTCGTTTGTGCAGCCACCTAAACGCTGCATCCTTGCAACTCATTTGTGCTCGCATTGCCATCACATTCGGTATTCTGTGGTGCTACATTTACAATGTGTGGCCCATCACAAACGGTTCACCATTATAGAACGTGTATGATAGCAGACAATCACACACATTCACTTTTCCTGAACAGTATGCGATAACTAATTAAGAAGATTAGCTAATCTCGTACGAGTGTCGGATAGGATTATGAAATGCCGGACCATCGTAACATCGTCGTACATGACAACTATCGCACACACTATTTTGTAGTGCAACGTTTACGATGCGTACCACATCAGAAAAAGTTCATGCTTGCAAATCGTGTACGATAAGGCAACTATCACAAACGTTTAGTTTGCCTGCACCGTTTGTGATATTGTCTGACATCGCACGCGCTTTGCAAACGGCAACTGTCACATTTCCTCTATGTGCATGCTTGCACACATTTCCTCCGTATGAACCGTGTCGGATTATGGTGTATATCACAAAAATTCATGTTTACCGATCGTGTGCACCGTAACTACCTACAGAGCGTAATTTCACCGTAATTTAATTGCTGCTATTTCAAAGTGTACCAGATTTAAATTTGAAGTATGCTATAGGTTTATTCATATCCATAAGGTTGAAAAAAACAGTGCATTATCTGATTCATAGGTACATATGTTCAAGAATTACATAAGCACCAAATAAAAAATGATGAACCACAGTTGTATACTTGTACTATTAAAGACGGTAAAGAAAGAGGCCAAATACATTCTGGTTGCTGAACAAGGTGAAGCAGAATGCCCATATTGCGCCCTCCTCCATGCAGAAGGCACGCACGACTCTAGTCCAACCCCTTGTGATGGCCGACTACCCATCCTTCACGGTCTTCATGAAAACATCTAGATAATCATCGTGTTCTGGTAGAAATACTTTAACCTTTGCATGCCCACCAATCATGTAGTTTGAGAGTTCATCTTCAGTAAACTGCTTTGGGAACCACTGCAAAGGAAAAGGATTCAGAAATTGTCATCAAACACAACTCATTATGGACAGTAAAAGGAAGGTTGTAGAGTTCTTACTTACCATCCTCAAGTGTGATGTAGTCTTGGATAAAGTGTAAACAAATACTTTAACTGCCATCTTTTGACCCATTTTACTAACAATATTTATCAGCTTCCTCACTTGATGATGGTTCATCGATATCTCATTGCCCTATACGCAGAAAGGGTCGAAGCGTAGATCTTTACCAATGACATATGTACCTAAAACACCAAGTTAATATCAGAAGCTAAATAGTAATTGCACAATGATGTAGTACAACATTCTTTTATAATATCTTATAACATCCAATATACTCACATATTAGATGAATTAACATCTTATATTATGGGCCGGAAGGAGTTTATTGCATTTTTACAAATTATTGGTTGATTAATTGTTGTTGTATCCATGGGTTAGAGTTAGTTTGAGCTAGTTTGGGCTCAAATAGCCCTAAAGTATATCCAAACATGAGGGCTAGTTTGAGCTAGTTGCATATAACCCACCCAAAAAAAACTATCTCACCCAAGAGGTGCTAGTTGGAGTTAGCTCTCCTAGTGCATTTATTGTCAATCTAACCCTGTCATCCAAACACCTCTTTGGCTAGAGATAGTTTAGGGTTAGTCATGAGCTAAAAACTAACTCTAACCTCTAGCTAAGTTGAGTATCCAAACAGGGATGTGTTGTTCTTCTTCTTGTTGTTGTTTCTACTACTGCTCTTCTACGTATATCTAGACATCATCAGAACGTTAAGGTAACACTCTTCCTTGTTTCTATGTAGCCTAGGATTGCATATTTAGACATTAAGTACAGTGCATGTTTCTATGTAGCCTCATATATATTACATATGTCCCTAGTTAACCTAACGATAAATGGCTTACAGATATATTCAATTAAAAGCCCGATTCACCGATTAGTCCCTTATCAACCCCCAGCCTATATCATACCACCTACCGATATCCTGAATAGTGAGTATATATAAGCCATGGGATGAAACTAACCTCGATGGAAAACATCAGTCGTTCCCAAAATTGTCCTGTGTAAGTACATCGAGAGGCATGTTAAGCACAACAGGCTAAACATCAACCAAATATGTCCATGGCAGACAAAATAATCTCCAAAAGATAGCTTCAATGTGCGGGTTTAAGCATGCTAGTAAAGCAAAACAAGTGGAAAGGTGTGTTAACTGCAAAAGGCCTAACATTTAACAACAAGCACACATAGTCATTCAAACTGGTATTGTGCCGGTCTAAGTACATAGGTTATTGTTAAATAAAAATGGAAAGGCGTGTTAACTACAAGATGCAACAACCAAATGTAGTCATTCATAGTGGTATTGTTGAAACTGGTATTGATGAAATTGAATTACATAGTTCATACTTGCACATATAGAACATCACATTGTGAACAAAACCAAAGATAGCATTTGAAACTAGACATATGATAACTACAAACAACCGAACAGTCAAAAAACTTTAAAAGAGGCATATGCAAGCTATACCGGGCTTAACAACAAGCAAATATATGCATTACTATCAGTATGTTTAAAATTGGATTAATGAAAATGTACTACACAGTAAATAGTTGCACATATAGAGCATCACACTGTGAACAACTGAAATAAACAAGGCATACTTCAAACAACCAAATATAGTAATTAAAAATGAACATATTCTCACTACACTACAAAGGGGACTCGATAAAGACAAATCATGGGTTCCCCCTCTAAAGAGGCATGGCAAAACAAATCATGGGCTTCCTCACTTGTCATAGATGGGCTCATTCCCGTGGGAAGAGCACGAACCCTGGATGCGCTTCATGTTATCGCAGTCTCGCAGATGGGCTCCTTCCCCTTCGAAGAGCGCGGCTGTGGGATGCCCTCCCTAATGTCGCACATGGGCTCTTTCCCCTTGGAAGAGCCGGAGAGGGTGCCCTCCTTGTGGTCGCCGTCGATGAGGTATGACTTGGAAGTTGTGGATCCCAAGCCAGCATCGTAGAATGTGTCCTTCAGAAATGACAAAAGGGTCTCGATGGCGATGTGGGATGGCAATTTGTTTACAGCGAGCCAGAGGAGATCAGAAGTGGGGACATGGATGAGATCGATGGTAGTTGAACCCGAGAGGTTGGGGTGGGCCACTTAACCTGTGACATAGCCCGCGTCAGGCCGTCGTTGTCGATGACCTTGTCGGATCATGGGTTCCGGCAAAACCCTTAAGGATCGAACTCTGGGGTGCGTGTGAAGTTCTTGCCCTCCTACCGATCCACACCCTAGCTCTCTAGATCTCGCGGACAACTCGACGAACTCGCAACACAGAAAGACACGAGATTTATACTAGTTCAGGCCACCGTTGTGGTGTAATACCCTACTCCAGTGTGGTGGTTGTCGGTGTCAAAACCGGCGGATCTCGGGTAGGGGGTCCCGAACTGTGCGTCTAGGCGGATGGTAACAGGAGACAAGGGACACGATGTTTTTACCCAGTTTTGGGCCCTCTCGATGGAGGTAAAACCCTACTCCTGCTTGATTAATATTGATGATATGGGTAGTACAAGAGTGGATCTACCACGAGTTCAGAGAGGCTAAACCCTAGAAGCTAGCCTATGGTATGATTGTTGTTCGTCCTACGGACTAAAACCCTCCAGTTTATATAGACACCGGATAGGGTTAGGGTTACACAGAGTCGGTTATAATGGTAGGAGATCTACATATCCGTATCGCCAAGCTTTCCTTCCATGCCAAGGAAAGTCCCATCCGGACACGGGACGAAGTCTTCAATCTTGTATCTTCATAGTCCAGGAGTCCGGCCAAAGATTGATAGTTCGGCTATCCGGACACCCCCTAATCTAGGACTCCCTCAGTGGTGGTGGATTGCCTCTAGGGCTGATGATGAATAGTACAAGGGGAAGAAATGCCTCCTGAGGTTGAGGTGTTCTTGTGTTTGGTGTGTGGCTAGGGATTGGCTCTAGATCTGATCAGATGCCCCTACTGTGGTGGCTAGTTCTACTTATATAGGCCCTGGTCCTCTTCCCAAATATTGAGCAGGAAGGAAGCTAACAACGGCAGCCAATTTGTTTTTGACCGTATACTGCAAGGCAACAGCCTCACAATCCTGTATTAATAATAAAAAAGAGTTACAAGTTTACAAATTTACAAGAAAAGAGAAGAGATACTTACAAAAAAAGGTCTATGAAAGGTTAGCTATCCAAGACAGTAAGCTATCTATATATTTACATCTAATTCTATGAGACAGAAGAGAAATGTCATGGATAAAGTTCCTTCTCCAAGCTCTAAAAGAAGGTTGCTCATTTCTGAAGATCTTCCCATTACTTTGTGTCCAAATATTCCAAGTAGTAGTGAAGACAACCTCAGTGAAAAAAGGATGACCGAAATCCCTCCTAACTATTTGAGCCATCTCATATGTGGTTTGCTTCGGTTGAACGGACCAAGATATGCCAAGATAGTTCCAAACCCTTTGACTAAAGTTGCAAGCAAAGAAAAGATGAGCCCGATCCTCATGTTGTGCAAAGTTGCATAGCACACATGTGCCATCCTGGATGATCCAATGTCGGCGTTCCATCATATACCTAGTGTTCAAACGATCCATTAAGAGAAGCCAGCCAAACACCTTGAACTTGAGCGTGCATGCACACTCCAAATCCATTTGAAGATGGGGTCAACCACTAGGTGTGAGAAGCATGAGTCATAGTACAACATTGACATAAAAGCACCAAACTTCGAAGGCCATTTCCAAATGTCTTTGCTCTCCCCATCCAGGTTGGTCAAAGGCAGCAGGGCCTGGAGCTGTGTGAATTCAGAATAAGCCTCCTGTGACAGAGGCAGATGGAAGTGATCCAAAGCATCAGGCAGCTCCATAAACTCCTTGATAGTGATTGCATCATCAACTACAAATGAATGTAGCCTTGGGAAGCACTCATGTAATAGGACAACAGGATTTCCCAGCTGCCAACGATTGAGCCAAAAAAGCACTGTGTCGCCAACATGAACTTGTGGAACAACTAGCTTGCAGAAATTGGTATATAAACGCATGACATCACGCCACCAAAAGGAGCCACAGATCTGGGTGCTTTGAGGCGGTGACGATGCGTAATAAGTGTCCCAAATTAAAGTGACCCAAGGCACGTCAACCTTATTAAAGAACTTGAAGAGATGCTTTAGTAACAAAGCCTCATTTTGAATGCCCAAGTTAAGAACAGCCAAACCTCCGAATTTCTTAGGGCGACAGACCATATCCCAAGCATCAATGATTGGCATGGGTTATCCGTGTTGCCTCTCCACAGACATTGTCTCATGATTCACTCTAATTGCTGAAAAATGCCCTTGGGAAGAGATAAGGTACACAAGAAATATATTGGCATGGAACACAACACCGACTGTAGAAGTTGCAGTCAGCTTCCTTGATTTAGCAAGCATGAGGAACCAGATAAACGTCGCTCAACGCGATCGACCAGAGGCAGCAGATCATAGATTGTAGGTCTAGAAGTTCCCATTGGCAATCCTAGATACGTGAATGGCATGGCCCAACGTCGCATCCGAGCAAAGAAGCCACCCTAGCACCTTCCTCATCACTCATATCCTGACAAAAGCAGTCTTCGCTTGCGAAAGACTCTGGTGGTGACGTTGTCTTGCGCTCCAAGGAGACCTCCATCTTGCTGGCCTCATGGTCTTGGTCTCGTTTCACTGATATGGAAACCTTTGCTTGACTCCTTGGTACTCCGCGCATGCGCCTGCCTCCTTCGCACCAAAGAGGAAACAAGGACGCTGCACGCGCTGGCGCCCGCCTAGTGTCGATAGTCATGGCTCACGTCACGAAGTCCTCGCGAGGTTTGCCTTGCCTTGATCTCTTCGCCCCTCGTGAGCCTGCCGAGCGTGGCTGCTCCTCAGGAGGTCTTGCGTTGTCCGCCCCGCGAGGCTTGACCCCTCGCGAGGGTCCTTAATGCCTTGTCGATGAAGAGGGGCCATACAGGCCTGCTCGCATAGCCACGCCGTGGGCCGTAGGAAGGCAAGTCTGGGGACCCCCATTCCCAGAACGCCGACAGTAGTCCCCAGGCCCAAGGCGTGCTCGGGCTTGGCTTCGAGGCGAAGCCAAAGGTCAAGCACGGACCGCCGCGGGCCCCAAAAGCCTGCGGCCTTGGTTGACGCGTGGCGGTTGATTGGACGTGGGTTTCTCCGCTTCCCCATGCTGCCTCGGCAACTGCTCGACTTGACTAGTCCCTGCTACATGCAAGGAAAATCGTCATTACCTGTGATCGTGGGAGGCGCCGGTTGGCCTTCTTTTGCTATAAATGGGGAGGGGGGCAGAGCCCCCGTCGCCCATCTCTTCCTTGCTCGGTTGTTTCTTCCTACTTGCTCCACCACTGGCAGCAATGGTGTCGTCGAAGAGGTTCTCCGCCGCGGAGAAGGGCAAGGCACCTTGGGAGGTACCCGGCTCCCCGGCGCCCAAGAAAGGACGTGGCCGTCCCAGCAAGCATGTCGCGACCCCCGGCACGGCCCCCGGCTCTTGGGGTAGCGCCGCAGTGCGTGGCAGGAGTCGATCTGGTCGCGGCAGTCCTGTCGACGAGAGGAGATGCGCCATGGTTGCGCGGCCCCCCCGACCGCGGTTCCATGCGTCAGAGGTGCTGCTGGAGTTTGTTGTATGGTCGGAGGATCCGCCGGCAGGTGCTCCAGCCCCCGCTTTTGTCGACGAGCTGCCGCCTCCGGTCCAGCGGGCTCTTCTTTGCGCCGCAGTGCACGGTTGCTGCAGCCGGGCTTCTTGGGTCACAGTTGAGGTCTCCGTCGGGGGCAACATAGCTCTGGCCCGTGGTTGGCAGAGGTTGGCCCGCCCGCGCGGCCTGGGCAAGCGGTGCACCCTCCACTTCAAGTTCGATAGCGACGCGACCCTCTACGTGAGAGTGTTCGGGGAAGGCAGCCGCAGCGTCGGATGCTGCCCCGAGGTGAACGACAGCGAGGAGGTGCTCGGCCTTGGCGATGGTCGGGACGAGGAGGAGGACGAACCCGCCGGCCACGCCTCCTCTGGCTATGGTGGCTCCTCCCTTGGCGACAGTTCGAGCAGCGGCGGCCTTGACCAGCCGCCGCGCCCGCTTCGAAGGTGGTAGCGGGTCGTCCCGTCGCCGCCCATCAGTGAAGCGCGAGGAGGGGTCCGACTAGTCCCGGGACATTGCCTGGGCTCTGCCCCCGTCGGATGCTGCAGGGGCAAGCACCGCTTTTGTCTTGTTCCCCTTTTCCTTCCTGCATCGAAATGAAACCAGCATGGGCCCGGAGGGGCGTGTATCGAACCATAACTTATTAACTATTAAACTACGCTTGTTGTTTCAGTGTTGTGTTGCTATTTTTCCCAAAGATTACTTAGCTTGGTGCACTCGGGGCGCCCTCCTCCTTACGAGGCGTTTGTTTCCTTGTGTCCATCTTGACCCTGTGGTCTGCGATTGCTCAGGAACTGCAAGAAATTCGTTAGGGAGTTTGCCAGGAGACTTGTCGCTCACCCAGGTGGCTCGCGAGAAGGCAGAGGGTAGGAAAAACGCTCAAGAGAAGGTAGAGAGAAGAAAAACACTCGCGAGGGCACCTGCCTAGCCCCCTTCGCGAGGTATGCGAGAGAGAGAATACGAGTGAACCAGAGCCAGAAAATGCGGCAAGAGGCGGGTGAATCGAATCAAGGAACACCAGAAGAAAACTTTGATTAAGGAAAAGCGAGCCAACTACGGAAAGCAAACGAAAAGCCGCGTCCGGCACCTAATCTAGTCTTCAAGTCTTCTCACGAGCGCGGAGCTAAGTGCTTCCACTAGGCATGGGAGGGAGCCCCAGGGTCTGAGGCCGGCACTCCTGAGACTCCGACGCGTGTACAGCCCCACTCATTATTACGTGAGAGTGTCACGGGCGGCGATTCTTCACAGGCACCGGGCCTTCTTCACAGGCTTTGGGCCTTTCTTCACAGGCTCTGGGCCTTGCTTCATGGGTAGAACTTCCGGAGGTGCTGGATGTTCCAGCGCTCGATGGGTATCCGTCCTGCGTCTCTGTGCATGCGGCGCAGTTCGAGACATGGACGACCCTAAATGGGCCCTCCCACATGGGTGAAAGCTTGTGCAACCCTTCCCTGGAGAGGACCCACCTTAGGACGAGGTCGTCGCCTCGAGCGTCCTTGAGCGGATGTTGCGGCAGTGGTATCGCCGCAGCGCTTGCTGGTACCTTGCCGCCCTCAATGCAGCTTCGTGACGATGTTCCTCCCCCAGCACGAGGTCCATCCCCCGCGTGGCGTCCTGCTGCATTTCATCGAACGCCAGGACCCGTGCGGAGCGATGCTTGACCTTGTGAGGAAGGACCGCTTCAGCTCCATAGACAAGGAAGAATGGAGTCTCGCCCGTTGGCTTGGTGGCGGTTGTGCGGATGGACCACAGCACGGAGTGGAGCTCGTCGTGCCAGCCCCTGCCATAGGCCTCGAGCTTCTTCTTGAAGGTCCTTGTCTTGAGGCCCCTCAGGACCTCCGCGTTGGCGCGTTCGGCCAGACCATTGCTCCTGGGGTGCGCCACCGAAGTGTAGCAAATCTGCATTCCAAGGTTAGCACAGTAGGTTTTGAAGAGGTTACTAGTGAAATGTGAGCCGTTATCTGTGGCTTGCCGAACTACACGCTCTTCATCCTCCTCCTTCTCTGGCAGTGCCCCTTGCATAAGATATTCCTTGAATTCCTTGGTCCAACATCCCTCCTGAGGTTCGAGTGCCAAGAGCAAGCGATCTCCTGAGGTCGGGCCACAGGCCGGGGCTCCTTTGGCAGGAGGTTGTGGGAGCTCCTCTCGAGGCTGAGTTGTGCTTGAAAGTGGTGGTGTCGCTGATGGCTTGAAGAGCCGTTCCTCAAAGACGCCGGGCTCTTGTGGCTGCCGCTTGGATGCTCTCTTGGCAATGTCGTCGGCCTCCTTGTTGTTGCCCCGGGGCACGTTCTGCAGCTCCAGGCCCAAGAACTGCTTCTCCACCTTGCGCACCTCCGAGAGGTATGCCTCCATATGCTCGTCCTTCGGCTCGTATACCTTGTTGGAGAAGTTGACGAGGAGCTGCAAGTCACCTTTAACGGTAAGGTGCTTCACTCACAGAGCTGCCGCGGCCTTTAGGCCAGCTATGAGGCCTTCGTATTCCACGATGTTGTTTGAGACCTTCTCGCCATGCTGAAAGCAGAGCTGTACGACATAGTAGAGCTTATCCTGAGTGGGCGAGATGAGTACTACTCCAGCCCATGCGCCTTGGTGCAAGAAGGAGCCATCAAAGTACATAACCCAACCGTCTGGTGCCTCACTTCCTGGCGAGGTGGACCGGTCTTCGCCTACTTCAAGTGTCGGGGCGTCCGTCCATTCCGCCACAAAATTAGCGAGCGCAGCTCCCTTGATGACCCTGGTAGTGCTGAACTCTAACTGGAATGCTTGCAGCTCGATGTTCCACTCAGCGACCGTTATACCTTGGGGCGATAAAAAACAACAGGTTTCACAATCACAATCACCCACTCAAGGCAAATAATACAAGATGCTCTGTCTAATCTCGAATATTTTGATGAAAAGCTTGGGGGAGGCTAGTGTGAGTGCAGTTCCTTATACCTTATACCAAGGTAAAACATGTTCCTTATGCAGAACAGATCCATTTATTTGCTTATATAATTGTGAAACCTGTTATGTGTCTCCTTGTTTCTCTTCGTAGTCGATTCTTACGCCAGCAGAACTTTAGGGAAGATAGTGAGCCAAACCATCTTGAGGACAGCGAGATGACCCCATGGTCCTGCCTTGATGAAGACAAAGGAGTTGAAGCTACTCACCAGCAGGTGTGAGACAACCTATGTGCGATCGCTGCCTCAATCGATTCGACTTCTTCAGCCTCAACTTAAAGCGGAAAGGCTTGCTTCAACTCAGCTCCGACTTGAAGTCAAAGATGCAATGAAGATGTCGAGGACTGCCGTGCGCACCATCATGCCTTAAATCTAGTGTTGATGCATCTATCGCTGACATGGCCGAGGTCTACTCAGCTTCTTCACTGTTTGGGGGCCTGACCGGCGTGCCTAGTGCCTTCAAGTGCTCTCGCTTTTTATATTCTTTTGTCGGCGCGTTTATTTGCACTGGTGGTGAACTTTGATGCCCAGTGGATGTAATATGTGCGATAGCCGTGATTGCCTAGCGTATGTTTCTTGCTTATTTATTTCCTTGTTGTCTTGTTTATTTGTTTGCTTGTAGTCATTGTAGTTCTTTTTCTATGGTTTGCTAGTGGCTGTAATAACCAATTTTTAAAAACTAGGCCACAATAACCATGGGCTAATATTTACTGTAGTGACACTGGGCCTCCTACGGGCCGTAGAAACAGTGGGCCTTCTACGGGCCGTAGAAATAGTGGGCCTTCTACGGGCCGCAGAAACAATGGGCCTTCTACGGGCCATATCATCAATGGGCCTTATACAGGCAGTATGATCGAATGGCCAAACATGGGCCAATAATAGGCCGCATTATGGCCGTAAACGGGCTAGAGTTGGAATCGTCCGTTCATGGGCCGACCATAATGCGCCATCGTTAATAGGCCGTATTTCATGACGCTATGAAAACGGCCCAACGTGTTAAGGGAAAACAAACGGGCCGACTGTAACCACGGGCTGAATTTGACGCATAAGCAGAAAATGAGAGTAACGAGCCGTAAGTAAATGAATGTTGGAAATGAGCCCAAGAATAAATGGGCTCTGAGAAGGCCGAAAGATAACATGGGCTGGAAACGGCCCAAAGGAATAATGGGCCCTTAATGGGTATAAAATGATACACTGTCCATTACGGGCCAGTTTCACCACGGGCCGTTATTGGGTGTAAAGTAATACACTGTTCATTATGGGCCAGTTTCACCACGTGTCGTTAATAGGCCAAGAGTTACATAGGGCCTCATATGCGCCGAAAGATGTCATGGGCCATACATGGGCCGGCGAAATCGGCCGAATCATATTGGGTGGCCCGGATGACGGCATCGGGCCTAATTCGGATAGGGCGAACGGGCCTTGGGTTAGCGTCTTTGTAAATGGGCTATATGCGAACAAGCCGTTAACAGGCTTTACATGGGCCGGCCCGCCACCTTTTGACCAAGTCAAACGGGCCGGCCTTTTCACAGGAATGGGCCTCTATTGGGCCATGCCACGTGTCGACGTATCATAGGCGCCTTCTGACCAATGAGTGGATGACATATGTACAACGGTTAGCCGACACGTGTTTCCTCCAGCCAATGATGATTTTACACGTGGAAAATCCCCATTGGTCGGGGCTGTTAATGGGTTATCGGATCCAAAACCCGACCCGATAGCTTAACAGCGTTCCGTTACAATGGATGCCACGTGTCGGTCACCCTTGATGAAAGCACTTCTGTGACGCACGATTTATCGTCATGGAAGTGGACACTTCCGTGATGATAATTTTGGTAATGTCATGGAACACTTCTACGACAGCACATGTATGACTATCTTGATTCTGTCATAAATTTGTCATGGATGTACATGCATGACAAAAAACGCGACCTACTGCGACAAACACGTATCATCACGGAAGTGTATTTTTTTGTAGTGGGAGGAGCGTGGGGTTTCGTGGGTTTTGGTGGCCTCGGTGTACGAATGGGGGGGGACGAAGGGGAAGGTAGGGGGAGCCATCGCTTAGGGACGCGCTTGTCCGAAATGTTGGGTAAGTTACCAACGTACCCCCACCGGTTTTGACACCGCGACGTCGAGCCGACATTACCGGCTGAGGGGTAGAAGGGGGATTTCACGTGCCTGGGCTACGGGACCGATTTCGAATAAGGAGGGAGTTTTTGCACACGTCGAAATTTTGGGATAACAAGGCATGGAGCGGGTTGAAGAGGCGGGAGTTTCAAAGCAGATGAGACAAAAGATACCCGAGCTTGAAAATTTCAAGATAACAAGGCGCGGATTCCTTGTTTGGCAGAACAAACTTAACGTGTAAAAAAACAGTTCATACAAGACACAAGAAAGTCATGTCCCCTTTTACTATATTGCTATAGATGTCATTGAAAAAACTACAAGAAAAATGTAAAAAAATTGGGAGAACAAGATTACCCTGTACAGTACCAAATCAATTCGCACTTCCTTCAACAACAAGAAGAAACAAATCAATTCCCACCAAAAGAAAGAGTCGTGTCTCTTTTTATATGATTACAAATGCCAAGATCTTGAATTTCAATTTTTGAATCCATGTTATGTTGAATTCAAATACGATCTCCAATTCAAATATTTGTATCCATTTTATGTTGAATTCAAATAAGAGTACATTGGTCTAGGTAGCGAGATGTTCGGGATAATCTAAACCCAGCTTTCATATGTATATTTTTTGGCTAAATTGGGACAAGTTTTGGTATAAGCTTCTTGCAAAACCGGAGATTCTCTCAACAAGCCTCGTGGATCCGAGAGGGAACGTGTCACCTTTGTGTGTGAAACAATATACGCTGCCTCCCCCGGGATTTTCTTTATAGAGTCAACATAGAACTACATGAGTGCCCTGTTAAATTTTGGAATTATTCCGGGTTCGTTTGGCCTTTTTTATACATTAATTGAGTTTCTGGTCATTTAATGTGCATAATTCAAATTTGGACTACAACCACATGCTCCCATGCACCAAAGTTGGTTGAAAAAGCACATGTGTGTCCTCTGGTGAATTCCTAGGTCCCATGCAAGAAATGGGAATGAAATTCAAACATCTTGGCATCATGGCTCGGCCGAGAACATTGAGAAACTTGGTTTTAAAATTCTTGTAAATCCAAAACATGCCTGAAAATCATGAAACTCAGCATGGTGTCATGTCATGGTACTACCATGCTGTGGTAAAAAAATTGGCCAAATAGGAACAAGTTTTGGTATAAGCTTCTTGCAAGTCGGAGCTTCTCTCAAGAAGGCTCGTGGTTCTGAGAGGGAACATGTCACCTTTGTGCGCATAATTCAAATTTGAAATACAAGCACATGCTCCAGTGCACCAAAGTTGGTTGAAAAATCACATGTGTGTCCTCGGGTAAATTTCTAGGTCCCATGCATGCAAGAAATGGGAATGAAATTCAAACACTGGGCGTCGTGGCTCTGCTGGAAACATTGAGAAACTTGGTTTTTAAAATTCCTGTAAATCGAAAACACGCATGAAAATCATGAAACTTGGCTTGGTGTCATGACATGGCACCAACATGCTGTGGTAATTTTGTTGTCCGATTTGCGAAGGTGCACACATTAACAATCAACAAAGTCATTTTGGAACAAGTGCTGTCATGTTACAATCGGAAACACAAGTATTATTGAAACTATGGGCGTTCTATTTACCATTTACGTGCAGCCACGCGTCCCCTTTTTTTATTAGCTAGGAGGCGCCATGCGGGGTAGCTATTTGAGTACGGGAGGCGTGCGATCAGACCCCTGCGCATGCTTATCGGGAGGAGAGCCCTTTGACCTCCATCCGCCGTCCACCTCTCTCCCAAGGTCTCCATTAATGGCGCCCGAGCCTCTGTTTAATGGCGTGGCTATGTCTCTGTCGACTGAGATTTAAGAGAGAAAAAAGAAAATCTGAAAACAAATTTTTGCACGGATCTTTATGTAAGATACGACGGACATATATAGCATCTACTGTGACTTATAGCAAGACTGATGAATATATAAGGACGACGACAGTGGATAACAATTGTCTTACATAATTTGGAAGATAATTTAAAAAGCCACATGCTGCTACGCCCGAAGGGCAAAAGAATAAGGAAGACTACGATCTGGCTCGCTGATCTCTACTTTCTTGATGTGTTACTACAGGCCGCGGGAACTAGTCTCGGCGGCAAGTGGCGATGAGCTCCGTCATGTCCTCAAGACGCTGCTTGAGAGCATCCACGGATTCCTCCACCAGCCTTTGGCGCTCGATGCGGAGCATGTCATTCTCGTCCATAAGTTTCTTGACGATGACGCTGGTCCTCTTCAACAACGCACTGGTCTCCTCCTGCTACTCTGCACTTTGGACGATCTCTGCCTCAGCAGGTTGTGCTCGGCCCGGAGCCTCTGATTGACCTCCCTTAGTTGCCGGATGATGTTGGTAGCCTGTTCAAACGAGGCTTTCATGTCGTCCTGCAACCTCGCCCAGCCAGAGATCTGATCCATCTGGCTATGGACGATCGCATGCATGCGCCTGTAAGAGTCGTCACCTGCCCGTGAGACATTTTCCCAGGCTGCCGCGGCGCGGCGGGACATCTCTGCTGCTTCCGCGGTGCGGGTCGGAGCAGTCTACTGCATCGATGGCGTGGCGGGACCTCCGTGCTGCTTCGACGGCGCGGCAGGACCTCTGTGCTGCTACTTCCATCCGGCGGGACATGCCGGCTGCTTTCGAGGCGAGGCGGGACATCTCTCGTGCTTCTGCTTCCATGCTCACCTCTCCATGGTGGTAATCTCTCGACCCAGAACTCACGCTGGCCATGGCAGATGCAAGGGAAGGAGGTTGAATGACTTGTTTATTTTTATGGATGAGGAGTTGAGGAGGAATGTGCAGTAGTAGTGTTTATAACCTAGTACTTCCACCTCGTTTGAACAGGCGCGGTGCATTAACTTCTACCTCATTTCTTGTTTCTTGACATATCAACCAATAAGAGATGTGGGTGTGCATGCTTTTAATGACTTGAGACTATCAAACACGACATGCAGTGGTTAGTTCATTGCATGCAATTCTATTAATTAGCAAATAAACATTAAGTTCTCTCGTTTTCCCATCCTCCTTGGTTACGGTGATGACGGAGGGAGTAGGTTGTGATCGGTGTGAACAGGTTTGCAATTAAATATAGAGTGGTAGTAGTAGTAAGTTGGAATGTGACGAAACGTGTCACATCCCTAGTTCTGGTATGACCTAGACCAGCTAGTCATCTGTGCATCATGTTTAATTTCCATTTAAATTTGAATTGTGGATTTGTGAAACCCTCAGAATCATTTCTGGAAATGACCCAGATAAAAATTGCTCCAAAAGGGTCCAAGAAAATGTTCATGCTGCTCTCTGAAAATATTGGGCAGAGATAAATAAATCAAACCAATATTTGCAGGAGCTCATAAGTATTTATTTTGGGCATTTGGAATTAATGCATAATTATTTGCTTTGGATATATATTGTTATATATATATATATATATATATATATATATATATATATATATATATATATTGTCCAAAAATTATGCTAGTTGATGAGGAGCTCGGAATAATACCACTAGCCCCTACAAAATTGGCATAAGTTAGTAAAATGGTTTAGTATTTTTATTAAACCAAACAAATGTCGAAAAAATAGAAAAGCAGAAGAGGAACTTACCTGGCCACTTACATGCAGCAGCCGGGCACTATGCAGCCCAGCGGCCCAACGGGCTGGCCCAGCCGACTGGCACTGCCAGTCATCCCCTTCCTCGCGCCAGGAGGACAGGGGCACGCGCTCACCGCCCGCGCGCATGGGCGCCACGCCACCAGCCTGCCTGCGTGCCCTCCCCCTCGACGCTCTGGCCTCCGGACGACGCCACGCGCCGCCCCAGGCCTCTCTCACTCTCTCTCGTTCCTCCCCCTCCCCTGGATCTCTCTCTCCCACCGTGCCCGAACGCCACCGCCGCCACCGGCCACTGTTGCCGCGTCCACAGCCACGGCCTCGCCTCCCCGACGCGCTCCACAGCTCCTCCGCGATCCCCTCTCCCTCCTCGTCGAGCCACGGACCTCCGGACGGCCTCCATCGTCGCCACCATCGTCTTCTTCATCGCCGGCCGCCGCAGATCTCCACCGCCCGCACGTCGCCGTCCAGCCGTCCACGAGCTCGCCGTCGACGCCATCGAAGTCCGCCGTGAGCCCCTCGCCGATTTCCCCTTCTCCCCTGCCTCCCAGCTCTCTGAGCTGCCCTTCGCGAGCCGAGCTCCGCCGCCGCCGTGAGCCTCGGCTGGATGCTTGTGAGGCCTGGGCGACCTCTGGTGCCCGGCCGCCGCTCTCGTGGCCTCCAATGGGACTCCGCCGAGCCCGTGGTCGCCGGGCGGCTAAACGTCGGTGGGGTTGACGGGTCTAACCCCCCACAGATTGACACGGTGTTTGACCGCGTGGGTCGGTGATAGATGGGCCCTAGCGCCCCTAATTTTAGTTAGGCTAATTATAACCTCTCTTAATTAACCATGACACTGACGTGTGGACCCCACACGTCAGGTTTGACCCCAGTCAGCCGCAGTTGACTTGCTGACGTCATGCTTACTCAATCTTGACGCGATAATACAATTTTTCTGGATTTATTCTTATTCAGGAATTTCGGAAAATGCCCAAAACTTCAAAAAATCATAGAAATTCAACCGTAGCTCAGATTGAAATAATTTATATATGAACAATTATCAGAAAAATGCAATCTATCCATCTGTACCAGTTTCATGCATGACAAAACAACTTATACCTGCTGTATAGGTGAAAACAAATAAATGGCATATATAAGAGCTTAATTTGGAGTCGCATTTTAACCCTTGGTTCAAATGGACTTCATTCAAATTGAATACTAGTTGCATTAGCTCAAACAACATCACATCTTCATGCCATGTTCATACATCATATTGTTGCATATGCTTGTGTATTGATTGTTGGCACCGTTCCTTCTCGATAGGTCCTGCTCCGGAGACCGTTCCAGAGTACCTGTCTGTGAAGCAGTGCCTCCCTTGTTGATTTACCAGGCAAGAAAATTCCCTTGTTCATTCCGATACAATCCTACTCTCTCGCTCCTGCTCTCAGTTATTGCATTAGGACAACAACGATTCATCTGCTACTTTGTGCTGCGGTAGTTGAACCCATTCCTCTGCATGACCTGTCGTTGCCACAGTAAATAGTTGAAACCCACTAGCATGTGTAGGAGTTGATTGAGCCATGTCGTGTTCCTACCATGCTATGCCTGCTATTGCTTAGAGTTGTGTCAGGTCTGATTCAGTGGGAATGAATTGGAGTGTTACGATATGTTCTGATGCTGAGAGTGAAGTGTGTGAACATGATTTGGTAAAGGTAGCGATGAGAGGCCATGTAGGAGTACATGGTGGGTTGTCTCACTGGAACCGTCCTTAAGCACTGAGTTCTATGTATGTTGTCCAATGACTCGATACTACCACACAATGGGTTCCGGTAACTCGGCCCCTCTCGACTTATTAATGAACTTGGTCTATGTCTAGGAGTCGCAACTAGTTTCTGGTGTTTGTAGGTAGTGCTATTTTTCTACCAAGTGGCACCCGGCAGGGTGGGCTTGGGACAGACTAGGCACATGTGGCCTGGTGTACCGAGTGGCACCCGGATGGTGGGCTCGGGAACCCTGCACACATCGTTTGGGGCCGTGAGCGACACCCCGGCCGGATCTCCTTGCGGATGGAACCCGAATAGGCGATAAACCTAGGCTAGAGTCTTGTGTGGTTAGTCAGGTCGTGGCCGACACCCTCGCCAGGCTTCCGCTTGAAGGTTGCCGAGGTACATGACGTGTACATGGTGATAAGTGGTGAGAGCGTGTGTGAAGAAGTACACCCTGCAGGTTATCAAGATCTATTGAATAGCCGTGTCCTCGGTTATGGACTTCTTGGATGCTTACGTGGTACATAGACAACTTGAAGTGGATACTCTAAAATGCTCAAGACAAGTGTGAGTGCTATGGATGGCCTTCTCGTAGGGAGACGGGGATGAATCCATAGTAGTGTATTGTGTGGTGACTAGTGGACTCGTGTGCGCCATATCACCTCAAAGAAGTTCTTGTAGTCGTAGAACAGGATAGCCACTGAGTCAAAGCTGGCTTGCTGCAACTAAACCCCACATTACCTTCTTGATACAAATGCATGTATAATAGGATCTGATGTAAGTCTTGCTGAGTACCTTTGTACTCACGTTGCTTTATTTATGTTTTGCAATGGAGATTTCGGTCTTACTAGTAGTTCCGCTTGGACTTCGACGAGTAGCTTGTTACCTCAGCTACGATCTTGTACCCTTGGGAGGGTCTTGTAGATAGTCGCTTCTCAGCCTTTTTCTTTTGTAGTTATCTCGTACTCGGACATGTAATGCTTCCGCTTGTTGCTTGTATGCTCAATGATGGGTCGGTGACCCTGTTGGTATTAATGCTATGTGGCTCTTGAGCCTTTATCTATATGAGTTTGCGTTATGTTGTGATGCCATGTTGTACAACACATACTTGCATGTTATGCGTACGTGTAACGTGTATTGCTATGTGTGGGATCCGACAACCTAGTTGTCTATCCTTGGTAGCCTCTCTTATGGGGAAATGTAGTCTAGTGCTTCCACCGAGCCAAGGTAGTCCGCTACAGCCCGGTTTACCGGAGTCCTGCTAGCCCAGACTCTTGCTCCGAACACTTAGACTGGCGGCATGTGATTCACTTCGTTCTGTATTCCGTCTGTTGGGAAATGTCACGCGGTGACATCCGAGTCCTGCCTAGCCTGCTACAGCCCGGGTTTCTGGAGTCCTGTTAGCCCAGCTGCTACAGCCCGGATTCACACGCTGCTGACCGACATGCTCGATGTTGTTTCATGTATGCCTGTCCTCGAAAGTTAGTGCAACTTTGGGTTCACGACTAGTCATGTCGGCCCGGGTTCTCTATCATATGGATGCTAGCGACACTATCATATACGTGAGCCAAAAGGCGCAAATGGTCCCGGGCCATGGTAAGGCGACACCCGTGGGAATACCGTGCGTGAGGCCGCAAAGTGATATGAGGTGTTACAGGCTAGATCGGTGTGACTTAGAATCGGGGTCCCGACAGCTTTGGTATCAGAGCCTGACTGCCTGTAGGATTTCCAAGCCAACCTGGTCGAAGTTGAGTCTAGAAATTCTTTAGTTATGTAAGGGAATTGATTGTGGGAAGGAACGTAAGGCTCTTTTTACTTCTTTACCTCATGGCCTTCTGATCTGAGTCATCTTACCTTTCCTACGGGGTTAAGGAACTAGGCTTTCTTTTCTGTCTATCAGGGTCATGTGTTACTACTCCGTAGTCCCATAGGATTGGTTGATCAGGGTCATACCCCAACTTCGAGTACTTCCGGTGTAGTCTGTTTAGTACTATCCCAGAACCTTTGAGTGGTGATGTTGAGTTGTTGTACTACCCCATTTTGGCAGGATGTCTCATTCTGAGCATTTTACCGCCGTTATGCTGCCGGAATTGCCCCGGATTTGAGAGCTACTAATTTCGTGTCCTACATTTTTCATCAGTAGTTGATGTTGATTCCGTCCTTGGTTTCGTTTCTCGAGATGTCATCGCTTAAGCGAAGTTCATTGCTTGTAGCCGAACCACGGAGATGGTAGGTATGAGGCTCCTCCCACCAGCCTTCATTGGCGAGTTTATGTTAGAGATGGAGAGGAACAAGCGTGAGTCTAACCGCTTGTTGGCACGTGTCGAGGAGAACACCGCACATCAGTTCAAAGGGTCTGCAACCATTCATGACTTCATTAAGCACCCACCTACCTTTCATCATTCCATCGAGCCACTCGATGCAGATGACTGGCTCCGTAGTATCACACGCAAGCTCCGTTCTGTGAATGTAGCTGAAAGTGACAAGGTCACCTATTGTGCATACCACCTGGAAGGTCCTGCTAGTCTTTGGTGGCAAAACTATGAGGCTATGCTTCCAGCTGGCCAGATTCCTACCTGGAGAGATTTCACTTAGGCTTTTCGCGAGCATCACATTCCTGAAGCCCTCATCGATCGCAAGAGAGAAGAGTTCTGTAGTTTCATCCAGGGTAAGATGGCTGTTGATGCTTACAATAGAGACTTTGAGAACCTTGCCCGCTATGCTTTAGAAGAGGTGTCCACGGACGCCAAGAAGCAGGCTAGGTTCCGGAAGGGTCTCAACCCCAAGTTGCGTCGTGATATCCACCTACATCACTGTGATACATTCCAAGCTCTTGTGAACAAGGCCATTAATGTAGAGACAGCTCAACTCACTTACGAGGAGTCTCGTAAGCACACCCGTGAGTTGGGATCTTCTTCCGGTTCTAGTTCTCAGAAGCGACGGATTTGGATTCCGAACTCTGCTCTTCCACCCGGATATTCACCGAGGCCATCCCATGTGATGCCTCCCCCAGCTCAGTCGTATGCCCCACCCAGGCCTACTGGTAGACCGCTTGTCAGTGCGGGTCCACGTCCAACTTCAGGGACTTGCTTCACATGCGGAGAGCCAGGGCACTATGCACGTGACTGCTCTCAGACCAGTTATGCTCCACCCCAGCCTGAGAAGACTGTTGGCTGTGTTAAGCCATCAAGCAAGACGATCAGTGTCAAGTCAGCTATCACTGAACATGGATGTGTGCATCACGTCTCAGCTAAAGACGCTCATGATGTTCCGGATGTCGTTCTTGGTACACTCCTTGTCAACTGTCATCCAGCATCGGTTCTATTTGATACTAGAGCATCTCACTCCTTCATCTCTGAAGGCTATGCTCGTTTGCACGACATGTCATTTTGTGATATGCCAACTCCGCTTGAAATCCAAACCCCAGGGTCTAGATGGCAAACCACTAGAATCAGCTATGGTAATGAAATCCTTGTTGATAGACTTGTATTCCTTGCATCACTTGTAGCCCTCAAGTCCTTAGATATTAACATCATCTTGGGTATGGACTGGATGACAGCTTATCATGCCAAGATTGATTGTTACACCAGGTCTGTTCAGCTTACACACCCATATGGCAAGATAGTCACTGTCTCCACTAGAGTTGCAAAGCGTCAACTCTATTCTCTTAATGCCAGCCCTCTTCCAGACATTGAAGATATCCCGATAGTCCGTGACTTTCCGGATGTCTTTCCAGAGGAACTGCCAGGTGTTCCACCTAACAGAGATGTAGAGTTTGTCATAGATCTTATCCCAGGAACTGCTCCAATCTCTAGGAGACCTTACAAGCTGGCACCCTTAGAACTAGCCGAGCTTAAGAAACAACTTGATGAGTCCTTGCAAAAGGGTTTCATCCGTCCTAGTTCTTCTCCTTGGGCTTGCCCCGTCCTCTTCGTCAAGAAGAAGGATGGTACGGACCGGATGGTTGTAGATTATCGTCCCATTAATTTGGTCACGATAAAGAACAAATATCCACTTCCCGGATCAACGACCTGTATGATCAGCTCATTTGGATCCTCGATCTTTTCAAGATGGATTTGAGGTTAGGCTACCACCAAATCAGGATCGAAGCGGGGACATCCCCAAGACAGCCTTTGTCACTCGTTATGGCCAGTACGAGTACACTGTCATGTCCTTTGGTCTAACCAACGCCCCAGCCACATTCTCCCGCTTGATGAACTCGATCTTCATGGAGTACTTAGACAAATTCGTCGTGGTTTACCTTGATGATATTCTTATTTACTCGAAGAACGAGGAAGAGCATGCCGAACATCTTAGACTTGTGCTAGAAAAACTCAGAGAGCACCGCCTTTATGCCAAGTTCTCCAAGTGTGAATTTTGGTTGCCATAAGTGACCTACCTAGGCCACGTAATCTCTGGTAAGGGCATTGCTATTAATCCCGAGAGAGTTCAGGCCGTTCTTGATTGGACTCCACCTGAAACAGTTAAACAAGTTAGGAGTTTCCTTGGTCTAGCAAGCTATTGTCGCCGCTTTGTTGAAAACTTCTCCAAAGTGGCCAAACCCGTCACGGAACTTCTCAAGAAAGATAAAAAGTTTGAGTGGTCCCCACAAGCAGAGTACAGTTTTCAGAACTAAAAGACGCCTGACTTCGCTCCCATACTTGTGCCACCGGATTCTCTAAAGACTTTGTTATCTCTCGCGACGCCTCACGACAGGGACTAGGTTGCATTCTTATGCAGGATCGTCATGTGATTGCCTATGCATCTCGTCAGTTGCATCCACATGAGGAGAATTATCCTACACATGATCTAGAGCTTGCAGCCGTAGTCTATGCACTCAAAACCTGGCGACACTACCTTCTTGGTAAACGTTGTGAGATCTACACCGATCACCAGAGTCTCAAGTATATCTTCACCCAACCAGATTTGAACCTTAGGCAAAGACGTTGGTTGGAGTTGATCTCAGATTATGATCTAGGGATTACCTACACCCCAGGCAAAGCTAATGTCATGGCTGATGCGCTAAGTCGCAAATCCTATTGCAACAATCTCATGTTGCAGCAGGGCCAACCACTTCTCCATAAGGAATTCTGTAAGCTTAACCTTCACATTGCTCCTCACGGATTCCTTTCTACCTTGGTGGCGAAACCTACTATTGTGGATCGTATCATAGAAGTCCAGAAGCATGATACGGGAATCTCCCGAATTAAGAAAAATATCTCCAAGGGAGTAACTGGTTGTTTCTTTATGGATGAACGAGGTGTTCTTTACTTTGGGAACCGCTTGGTGGTTCCCAAGAGTCAGCAAATGCAACAACTGATTCTTAAGGAGGCGCATGAATCCCCTCTCACAATTCATCCCCGTAGTACTAAGATGTATCAGGACCTACGCCAGAGGTTCTGGTGGACTAGGATGAAGAGAGAAATCGCCGACTTCGTTGCTAATTGTGACGTTTGTCGTCATGTTAAGGCAGAGCATCAAAGGCCTGCTGGCACCCTTCAGCCTTTAGCCATTCCTGAGTGGAAATGGGATAAAGTTGGTATGGACTTCATCACCGGCTTTCCCAGGACCAAGAAAGGGAATAATGCTATCTTCGTAGTCATTGATCGTCTCTCCAAAGTGGCGCACTTCCTACCTGTTCGAGAGAGTATCACTGCTAGTCAGCTCGCTGACTTATATATTTCTCGAATAGTGTCGCTTCATGGTGTTCCACTAGAGATCAATTCAGACCGTGGCAGTCTTTTCACTTCTCATTTCTGGGAGAGTTTCCAAATTGCCATGGGAAACCATCTTTCCTTCAGTACCGCTTTCCATCCTCAGTCAAGTGGTCAGGTGGAAAGGGTCAACTAAATTCTCGAAGACATGCTTAGAGCTTGCGTTATCTCATTCGGTATGGATTGGGAGAAATGTCCTCCTTTTGCCGAGATTGCTTATAACAATAGCTATCAATCCAGTCTCAAGAAAGCTCCTTTTGAGATTCTCTATGGACGAAGATGTCGAACACCTTTGAACTGGTCAGAAACCGGTGAAAGAAAATTCTTTGGACCAGACATGATCCAGGAGGCAGAAGAGCAAGTTCGCATTGTTCGTGAAAATTTGAAAACAGCCCAGTCTCATCAAAAGAGCCAGTATGATCGTCATCATAAGGATATGACTTATGAAATTGGCGACAAAGCTTACCTTCGGGTTACTCCTTTGAAGGGTACCCATCGTTTCGGTATCAAGGGCAAGTTGGCTCCTCGTTACATTGGTCCCTTTTGCATTCTCGCTAAACGAGGAGAGGTTGCCTACCAGTTGGAACTACCCCCACATCTTTCTCGAGTTCATGATGTCTTCCACGTCTCTCAACTCAGGCGTTGCTTCTCGGATCCCATCCGTGGAGTGGAACACGAAACGCTTGATCTCCAAGATAACCTCACCTATCGAGAGTACCCTGTTCGCATTCTTGATCAAGCAGAGTGTGTCACCCGACGTAGGAACATCAAGTTTCTCAAGGTTCAGTGGTCTCATCATTCCGAGAGAGAAGCTACTTGGGAGCGAGAAGATCGTCTTCCACTGGAGTACCCCACCTTCTTTCCATCGACCCCTGAATCTCGGGACGAGATTTTTTCAAGTGGGGGCGAGTTGTCACATCCCTAGTTCTGGTATGACCTAGACCAGCTAGTCATTTGTGCATCATGTTTAATTTCCATTTAAATTTGAATTGGGGATTTGTGAAACCCTCAGAATCATTTCTGGAAATGACCCAGATAAAAATTGCTCCAAAAGGGTCCAAGAAAATGTTCATGCTGCTCTCTGAAAATATTGGGCAGAGATAAATAAATCAAACCAATATTTTCAGGAGCTCATAAGTATTTATTTTGGTCATTTGGAATTAATGCATAATTATTTGCTTTGGATATATATTGTTATATATATATAATATTGTCAAAAAATTATGCTAGTTGATGAGGAGCTCTGGAATAATACCACTAGCCCCTACAAAAATTGGCATAAGTTAGTAAAATGGTTTAGTATTTTATTAAACCAAACAAATGTCGAAAAATAGAAAATGAAGAGGAACTTACTGGCCACTTACATGCAGCAGGCATCGTGCTGCCCAATGCCCAACGGGTTGGCCAGCCGACCGGCATCGCCATCATCCCTTCCTCGCGCCAGGAGGACAGGTGCACGCGCTCACCGCCCGCGCGCATGGGCGCCACGCCACCAACCTGCCTGCGTGCCCTCCCCCTCGACGCTCTGGCCTCCGGACGACGCCACGTGCCGCCCCAGGCCTCTCTCACTCTCTCTCGTTCCTCCCCCTCCCCTAGATCTCTCTCTCCCACCGTGCCCGAACGCCACCGCCGCCACCGGCCACTGTTGCCGCGCCCACAGCCACGGCCTCGCCTCCCCGACGCGCTCCACAGCTCCTCCGCGATCCCCTCTCCCTCCTCGTCGAGCCACGCACCTCCGGACGGCCTCCATCGTCGCCACCATCGTCTTCTTCATCACCGGCCGCCGCAGATCTCCACCGCCGGCACGTCGTCGTCCGGCCGTCCACGACCTCGCCGTCGACGCCATCGAGTCCGCCGTGAGCCCCTGCATTGATTTCCCTTCTCCCTGCCTCCCAGCTCTGTAGCAGCAGCGCCCTTCGAGCCGAGCTCCGGCCGCCCGCAGTGAGCCTCGCTCCGTGACTCCGCCACCCCGCAGCCTCCCGCTTGCTTCCACTGGATCTTGGGAGCTGGGCGACCTCCTGGTGCCCAGCCGCCGCCTCTCGTGGCCTCCAGTGAGGACTCCGCCGAGCCCGTGGTCACCGGGCGGCTAAACGCCGATGGGTTGACTGGTCAACCCCCCTGATTGACCTGTGTTTGACCGTGTGGGTCAAGGATGATGGGCCCCGCGCCCCTAATTTTTAGTTAGGCTAATTATAGCCTCATTAATTAACCATGACAACGACGTGTGGACCCCACACGTCGGTTTGACCTCATCCAGCCGCAGCTTGACTTGTCGACGTCATGCTTACTCAATCTTGACGCAGTAATACAATTTTCTGGATTTATTCTTATTGAGGAATTTCCAGAAAATGCCCACAACTTCAAAAAATCATAGAAATTCAACAGTAGCTCAGATTGAAATAATTTATATATGAAAAATTATCAGAAAAATGCAATCTATCAATCTGTATCAGTTTCATGCATGAAAAAACAACTTATACCTGCTGTATAGGTGAAAACATATAAATGGCATATATAAGAGCTTAATTTGGAGTCGCATTTTAACCCTTAGTTCAAATGGACTTCATTCAAATGGAATACTAGTTGCATTAGCTCAAACAGCATCACATCTTCATGCCATGTTCATACATCATATTGTTGCATATGCTTGTGTATTGATTGTTGGCACCGTTCCTTCTCGATAGGTCCTGCTCCGGAGACCGTTCCAGAGTACCTGTGTGTGAAGCAGTGCCTCCCTTGTTGATTTACCAGGCAAGCAAATTCCCTTGTTCATTCCGATACAATCCTACTCTCTCGCTCCTGCTCTCAGTTATTGCATTAGGACAACAACGATTCATCTGCTACTTTGTGCTGCGGTAGTTGAACCCATTCCTCTGCATGACCTGTCGTTGCCACAGTAAATAGTTGAAACCCACTAGCATGTGTAGGAGTTGATTGAGCCATGTTGTGTTCCTACCATGCTATTCCTACTATTGCTTAGAGTTGTGTCAGGTCTGATTCAGTGGGAATGAATTGGAGTGTTACGACATGTTCTGATGCTGAGAGTGAAGTGTGTGAACACGATTTGGTAAAGGTAGCGGTGAGAGGCCATGTAGGAGTACATGGTGGGTTGTCTCACTAGAACCGTCCTTAAGCACTGAGTTCTATGTATGTTGTCCAATGACTCGATACTACCACACATTGGGTTCCGGTAACTCGGCCCCTCTCGACTTATTAATCAACTTGGTCTCTGTCCAGGAGTCGCAACTAGTTTCTGGTGTTTGTAGGTAGTGCTATTTTTCTACCAAGTGGCACCCGGCAGGGTGGGCTTGGGACAGACTAGGCACATGTGGCCTGGTGTACCGAGTGGCACCCGGATGGTGGGCTCGGGAACCCTGCACACATCGTTTGGGGCCGTGAGCGACACCCCGGCCGGATCTCCTTGCGGATGGAACCCGAATAGGCGATAAACCTGGGATAGAGTCTTGTGTGGTTGTCAGGTCGTGGCTAACACCCTCGCCAGGCTTCCGCTTGAAGGTTGCCGAGGTACATGACGTGTACATGGTGATAAGTGGTGAGAGCGTGTGTGAAGAAGTACACCCCTGGAGGGTTATCATGATCTATTCGAATAGCCGTGTCCTCGGTTATGGACTTCTTGGATGCTTACGTGGTACATAGACAACTTGAAGTGGATACTCTAAAATCCTCAAGACAAGTGTGAGTGCTATGGATGGCCTTCTCGAGGGAGACGGGATGAATCCATAGTAGTGTATTGTGTGGTGACTAGTGGACCTGTGTGCCTATATCACCTCAAAGAAGTTCTTGTAGTCATAGAACAGGATAGCCACTGAGTCAAAGCTGGCTTGCTTCAACTAAACCCCACATTACCTTCTTGATACAAATTCATGTATAATAGGATCTGATGTAAGTCTTGCTGAGTACCTTTGTACTCACGTTGCTTTATTTATGTTTTGTAGCGGAGATTTCGGTCTTACTAGTAGTTCCGCTTGGACTTGACGAGTAGCTTGTTACCTCAGCTACGATCTTGTACCCTTGGGAGGGTCTTGTAGATAGTCGCTTCTCAGCCTTTTTCTTTTGTAGTTATGCGTACTCGGACATGTAATGCTTCCGCTTGTTGCTTGTATGCTCTCAATGATGGGTCATGTGACCCTGTTTGTATTAATGCTATGTGGCTCTTTCCGAGCCTTTATCTATATGAGTTTGCGTTATGTTGTGATGCCATGTTGTACAACACATATTTGCATGTTATGCGTACGTGTAACGTGTATTGCTATGTGTGGGATACGACAACCTAGTTGTCTATCCTTGGTAGCCTCTCCTATGGGGAAATGTAGTATAGTGCTTCCACCGAGCCATGGTAGTCCGCTAGAGCCCGGTTTACCGGAGTCCTGCTAGCCCAGCACTACTGCTCCGGAACACTTAGACTGGCCGGCATGTGATTCACTTCGTTCCTGTGTCTGTCCCTTCGGGGAAATGTCACGCGGTGACATCCGGAGTCCTACCTAGCCTGCTAAAGCCCGGGTTTCCGGAGTCCTGTTAGCCCACCTGCTACAGCTCGGATTCACACGCTGCTGACCGACATGCTCGATGTTGTTTCATGTATGCCTGTCCCCGTAAGTTAGTGCCACTTTGGGTTCACGACTAGTCATGTCGGCCCGGGTTCTCTATCATATGGATGCTAGCAACACTATCATATACGTGAGCCAAAAGGCGCAAATGGTCCCGGGCCATGGTACGGCGACACCCGTGGGAATACCGTGCGTGAGGCCGCAAAGTGATATGAGGTGTTACAGGCTAGATCGGTGTGACTTAGAATCGGGGTCCCGACAAAACGCGTTCAAAATTTATTGACGGTTTAGTTTCGAAGTGCGGCACTATTCTCGAATGGCGTAACGTGGGCTCGTGTTCTCGGCCGTGGTGTAGCATATGCCATGGTACTAGTTATTTTTCTACTGTTGTGTACGTGCAATAACTAGCACTGTCAGATACATATCTTACGCTTATTGGGGCATTTGACAGGAATAGCCTCGTGGCGAGCTATAGACTAGTCTTTTTTTCAAACGCATTACACCTATCTCTCGGGACTTCTCACACGCACCATCTCTAGCTCCCTAGGTCGATGCCACCCACATACACTTGTACTCTGAGTTTAGTACGTTATACAGGAAGAGAAGAGGTGCACGCACGCACTCGTCCTCTCTCACACACGCATATGTAGCTATGAATTGTAGTGTTCTCAACCATCTGATTGGCTCTATCATAGGTTTCACGTTGCTCCTTGGCCTTGAGATAGTACCAGATGTCTTCATTTATTACTTTGAAGACTCATTTTGCATTGGAAAGCGCTATGTGATGGTACCATATTATGTAACTCTATTTGCCTCCCTCCTCATTAATTACTTGCCACCTCATCATTTTTGCTTATGTGGCATCTATGTTACTACCTATGTTACTCCCACTATGACCAGCCTTATGTGCAGAGAAATTAGGATCGGAGGGAGTACTACTAGTAGTAGTTCTACTTTGATGTGTCTCCTCAACTCGCACAAGTATGCAACACTTCCGGAACAAACAAACATATAAGTTGTTATACTTACTTCTTATAAACTGTTATACTTCTTACCCAAAGGATCTTTATATCCAACAGACACAAAATATCCGTTCGACTGTTGGAAATTACTTTAACTGCTGATCTGATGTCGAAGTAATTGCTGCATCGCCACCAAAGCCCACCATCTCTTAAGCTAAAGTAGACCAAGCTAACCCCTATATTAGCATATTACTAAGATAAATAGAAGGCACTGTAGAATCATTTAGGACGTCATCTTGTCAATCTGAATGTGGAGGGACACCAGCTTATCCCCGGCCAGCAACTTGGGTGGAACTGTGAAGAAGGTCAACTCGTGCACGGCGACGTTGTCAGGATCCTTGCTGCTTGTCACCTCCATTTCCACCTTGCCGGCGTCGGTCCTGCCTTTGGGCTCCCTCGGCAGGCCGTTCGCCCACAGCTTGGCCACGTACACTACAGGAATCAGCTACTTTGCCGTCCGCCAGGGCGGACGGCAAAGGCAGGAACGGCGGACGGCAAAGGCCTTTGCCGTCTGCCGTGGACGGCAAAAGGCTCCAACAAAGTAAGGATCGGCAAAGAGCTACTTTGTCGTCTGCTTCCGGAGGCTGACGGCAATGGTCCTTTGCCATCAGCAGCGGACGGCAAAGAAAGCTGACGGCAATAAATATGTTGTTAGTCCGTTAGATGGCTAACGGTAGCCTTTGTTGTCAGCTGCTGACGGCAAAAATTATCTGGCCTTTGCCATCCGCCGGGTGACGTCAGCTGGACGTCACTGCCCACCTAGGTTATGCCGTCCGCCACTGTAGGCAAATGTGGTGATCCTTTGCCATCTGCCACTGTAGGCAAACTGGCCAAATGGGTCGATCCTGTGGAGCATGTGTGGCATGCCGTGTCTTCTTTGCCGTCTGCGGCAGACAACAAAGGGTCCTTTGCCATCAGCGGCGGACGGCAAAGATCATGCATTGCCTCTTTTTTTCTGTCCAACAATTTTCATAGCAAATATATATGACACACACACACACACACACACACACACACAGATATATATATATATATATATATATATATATATATATATATATATATATTTCACAGGGCTATTTAACAGCAAACATATGACATATCCAACACATAAGTTTCATCGTACATACATATATAGTTCAATCCATTCATACATAGCAAGTTGCACATACACATAAGTTGCAACCATTAGGAAGTTGCACATACATATTACAATGCAAAGTTTCATCAAGATAGCAAGTTCCAGCATAGCAAGCTAGAAGAATACTAGAAGAGAATGAAATAAAAAACAAGCACTCCATCATAGCAAGCTAGCTTCCGAGAAGTGAATGAAATCTGCAAAATGGCAAATAATAAAGTTAGGAAAAGGTGACTAGAAGAAGAAGCACTCCATCGTTTGTGAGGTAACTTAGGTGAAATAGATCGTTTATGAGCTAACTTAGGTAAAATGCATCATTTTAGAGCTAAGTAGGTAAGATGGGTCATTTTGGAGCTAACGTAGGTAAAATGGGTCATTTTGGAGCTAACATAGATAAATTGGGTCATTTTAGAGCTATCGTAGGTAAAATGGATCATTTTGGAGATAATCTAGGTAAAATGAATCATTTTGGAGAAAATCTAGGTAAAATGGGTCATTTTAAAGCTAACTTGGGTAAAATGGATCATTTATGAGCTAACTAAGGTAAAATGGGTCATTTTAGAGCTAACTTAGGTAAAATGGATCGTTTATGAGCTAACTAAGCTAATTATGCCGTTTTTTTACATAAGTAAGCTAAGCACATGTCAGTATTGAGCAAACCTGGTTAACTAAGCATATTACAACTAACTTAGGTCATTTTGGAGGAAACAAAGCTAAGTATAGATCGTTTTAGAGCTAAATTAGGTAAAATGGCTGGTTTTGGAGGTCAGTAAGCTTATTATGTCATTTTGGAGGAAAAGAAGCTAACTCTAGGTCATTAAGGTAAGCATATTGGAGGAAATAAAGCTAAGTCTAGGTCTTTATGCATTTGTTAAGCAAAAAACTAGAGAAACTTACCGTGATCATGGAGGTGTAGGAGCGGGCTGGCTCATGCCAGTAGCTGGAGAAGGATCATGTGATGCTTGTCTGGAGTTACGCTGCACCAAAGATCATTTCCAATGTTTCGTTAGCATGATGACACTCAAATGTTAAGACTAGCAAGTAACGTCCATTCAAATTAAACTCACCTGGTCTCAGGGGCAATCTCTGGATCAATGGCTATGGAGCCACGGGACTTCCCGCCACTAGATATCATCACCTGCTCTGGATCAATGGGAATCTGGCTCGGGTTAAAGTCCTGCCCTTTCCTCGCCTTCCCCTTGACTTTCTTGTAAGAGGCAGTGTGGGCCATGGCATACAGGTCGTACCCCTCTGGCACTTTATCCGTCTTATTATAGCATGCCTGAAAGAGAGCTACAAAGTAAATTAGTAATTAAAGGGCTCAAGCTAGCATGATGAATGAATTGCATTAATCTTGAAGCAAACCACATACCCAGTTCCACCCGAACTGATATAAGCTGGAGCTGCCTTGATGGTGTGGCACACCTTCAATTTGGGCACGTTTGTCCTTAGCCTCAGTCGGCTCCCCTTCCATCTTTCAACACCTGCCATGACAAAGAGTAAACGAAATTAGTACAACATAAAAAATACTGACATGAATAATAATATGTATATCACTTAAGTGTATCATCATCAAGTACAACATAAAAAATTGAATACCTGACACTACTAATAATCTCGATCAGTATCATCAATAAATGCATAATAATCATCATCACTATAATCAATGACGGGCTCATAGGGTTCAGTGGCATCAACATGTGGAAGGCCACCTTGACGTGTCGGTCAAGCATTGACAGTCATCCACAATGATAACCTCTTCTTGTTCCGGCTCTTATTGCTCCTCCTCCGGGTGATGTCGGATTCCTGTCGCTGTCTACTTCAATGTTTTGGGGTGAAGTATAGCGGTTCTTGAAACGCTTTTTGGAAAGACGTGTCTCTTGGAAGAATTCTCCTTCACATGTGTCTCGGTTAATGTGAGGTTCATAATCCTCTTCCTTTGGGGGAGATAGTCTAGCACATGGCGGCACTTCATAAACGACATCCCAACCTTTCATATTTGCATTAGTTTGGAAGGCCCATGGTAGATAGAATACTTGGGTCGCCTGTTGAATCATAATATAGACATCAGGAACATCTAAATGGGTGCTTTGGTTGATTTCAACTAGCCCTATATGTTCAAGAGTCCTTCTAGTCTCCTTCGGCTGAAACCAATAACATTTGAAGACTACGACATTCAGTGGGTTTTCACCATAGAATAGAAGTTCATAAATTGCTTCAACTCTCCCAAAATACTCGGTACCTCCTTCGCCGATAGCAGATACACAACAATTTGTAGACTTTCGGTCGGCCATAGATAGCTCTTTGCCATAGGTACGAAAGAGATACCCGTTGATGTCGTATTTGTCAAATGAACAGACCTTATAGTCAAAACCATTAGCAACTTGTCTCAATTCGGCGTCCATAGACTCTGAATTAGCCTACATGTTTAATACGAAAGCATTGTTGCATTACGCACAAATTAGCGAATGAAATGAAATTGTCTAATAGAAATTACCGTTTGTTTGAACCAAGAGATGAAACAGGGATAGCCACCTCGTTGCTTTGCGAGAATCTCATACTCTTCGACGGAATCCTTTTGGATCACCGCTCCATACGAGAATATGGCGACGTATCGACTGTATAAAATATCCAGGAATATGATCAGTTCAAAGGAAATAGAAGTTGCGAAACAATGTACCGAGAACTTACTCGATGTACGGCCGCACTACTATCAGGTTGTTGAAGATATACAAAAAAATGGTCCGCCATTCTTCGTTATCCAAAGATACTGGATTTGAAACACTGGCTGGTGCGAGATTTCCTTTGAATAGGATGAGGTTGGATCCACCCTTTTTAGGGTCGTCAGCATTGTACCGAGGCTTCGGATTATGCAAATGACGATTTTTGGCTTCGTAGTGTGCTGTCACGAAGTTTGCCGCCTCCTCAGTGATGAATGCCTCAGCCATCGATGCTTCAATTCTATGTTTATTTTTACATTTTCCTCGAAGTTTCTTATGCATCCTCTCAGTTGGGTAGCACCAACAATTTTGCACGCCCCCAATCTTGCCCCGGTCGGGAGATGCAAAATCAAGTGCTGCATTGGATTAAAGAAGCCCGGTGGAAAGATCTTCTCTAACTTGTAGATCAACTCCGGCGCCAACTCTTCCATTTCTTCTAGCACGCCAGACGATAGTTCTTTCACACAAAGAACACGAAGAAATAGATGAGTTCTGCCAGTACTAGCCATTCATCCTCAGGGATGAAGCCACGCAACATCACCGGCATTACCCGCTCAATCCATATGTGCCAATCATGACTCTTGAGACCAAATATCTTCAATTTATCAAGACTCGCTCCCCTCTTTAGATTTGCTGCATACCCATCGTGGAACTTCAACTGCATTTTCACCCACAAGATAATTTCCCTCATAGCTGGCCTTCCAAGATTGAACCATGCCTTCGGCTTCGTCCAGTTCTGCTTTCCTTTCGGTTCTTTCATGTTTTGTAACGGCCTATCACATAGCGCCTCCAGATCGACTCTAGCCTTAGTATTATCCTTTGACTTCCCATCTATGCCGAACAATGTACCAAAAAGTGCATCGGAGATATTATTCTCGCAGTGCATCCGTCGATGTTGTGTGGGCAAAGGAGGTCTTTAAGTAAGGCAGATCCCATAAGCATGTCTTGTGAGTCCAGCGTGCTCGAGTTATACCCCTTGAAGTACCACGGGCGCTATGGATCTCAGCTCGAGGCGTTTAAGCGATCCGAGGTCTGCTGGCCGCCAACGCAGATGGTGTAGAGTTTTGACAACTCTACCTCGATGAAGTTCTTCTTGTCTTTCCCGAACTTATGGCGAGGATCCAGGAACTGTCTATGCATGTCGAAGCAAGAAAACTTGCGACCGGCCTGAAGCCAACGAAACTCAAGAGCTCCCTTGCATGTGGGACACGGGAACCTTCCATGCACACACCAGCCAACAAATAGTGCATATGCCGGCAAGTCATGCGTCGAGTACATGTACCAGACACGCACTATGAAGTTCCATTTGCTATAGGCATCGTATGTCTTGAACCCATTATCCCAGGCTTCTTGCAATTCATCCTTAAGCAGCTGCATGTACACATTCATATTTTTCCCCTGATAGTTGGGCCCTGGAATTATCAACGTCAGGAAAATGTTCTTTCTTTGCATAATCTGTCTGGGGGAGATTGAGTGGAAAGACAAATATGGGCCAACAACTGTATTAGGCTGCCATCATACCAAACACACTGAACCCATCCGTGCTGACGCCGACACGAGGATGCCTTGGATCTGCCGCTTTATAAGCATGTAATTCATCAAACTTTTTCAACGCAACACCATCTGATGTGTGTACCATCATCAGATTCCCATCTGCATCTAGTTCGGTTCTTTTGCCTGTTTTGTGCCATATCATCTGTCTGGCCGTCTCTTCGACCATGAAAATACGTTGAAGTCTTGATGCGATTGGCATATACCAAGAACACTAACGGGATTTTGGTCTGTGTCTTCTCACCCATACCGTTGTCTACCACAACATACCTGGAAGACTTGCAAATGGGACAATAGTTCAAGTCCGCATAGTCAAGCCTAAATAAGGCACATCCTTTCTCACAGGCATGTATCTTCTTATAGGGCATCTTCAATGCATGGAGGATTTTGTCCGACTGGTACAGGTTTGCAGGCATTACATGGCCTTTGGGTAGAAAGCGTCCAAATACTGTCATCATTGCGTCATAGCATCCTCTGCCCAAGTTGAACTGAGCCTTCAGAGCCATTACTTGTGAGATGGCATCCAACTGACAAAGCTCAGTGTGCTCGTGGAGCGGAGGTTTTGAAGACTCCAACATTTCATTGAAGGCCTTTGCAGATTCCTCCATCTCCTCGTCCAATCCGAACATCATCATAGTCTTGCACCATGTTTTCCATCCGGTACCATGCTCGCCGGTGCGGCGACGATCCACCTCAGCTCGGTCACGTTAGGCGAGACTCACCATGATATGTCCACACGTATAATCGGGTGTAAAACCACTCTTCTGCAGTGTTTACCCATTTCAACCTCTGTCCTCTTTTCCCAATTGCCTTGCACGGAAGCAGGGGCACCAGGTTTTCCTCGGCCATTTGCAATGCGGCTTGCACAAACCCCTTGGTTTTGTGAACCATTCAACGCTCCATTTGTTACGACCAGTGTGACCGTATACATCCACGCATCGATCACTCATCTTGACTTTCGAGCTCTTGGACACACAATATATATATATATATATATATATATATATATATATATATATATATATATATATATATATATATATATATATATATATATATATATATATATATATATAATTCACCATGTATATATTCATTAGTTGATCTACTTTGTCAATTTTATTACGTCAATGCAACCTACACTCTAATAGGTAATGATAGGTCCTAATCACCCAGTATATGTAGATTGAGTTCATTTTCCCATGATATGCTCCGATCCGGCCTTAAAATTTTGGCAACACCTCCCGCTGTTCTCTGATACCGTCTCTGCGGCAAATAGAGAGGACGTACCGGAGAACAACAGGGAGCCACCAGCAAATTTATGCGTCGGATCCGGAGCAAAGCATATGGGAAAACGAACCCAATCTACACATACTCGGGCTGTCATGGATAGTGTTGTACAATTCGAAAGAATCAAGGTTATAAATATGCAAATGCATGCATATTTATAACTATAACGCTTTCGAACGGGAGACACATATTGGTTACGCATATTGATGATTCAAGACACATATATAGCTAGCTATCAAGTTTCATCGGCACGAACACCGAAACAAAGAAAATAATTAATGGGGGAGGAGGACATGTCATTTGTGCTCACCCATGAACGAAGACGCAGAGCTCGTCAAACGCACGGCGAGGTCGTCGAACACCAAACCTCGCATCGATGAAACAAATGCACATTTAAATCTACCCGATCAACACAATTATATATGATGTTTTTCATAACAAAATCGAATAATATATGACCTAACTCATAATTCACAAATATATGACCCCGTCGGACTCTGGAAAGCCAAAGAGCACCTTTTCGGGAGGTTTCGAGGGTCGGGGTGTCGTGTCGGTGTCGGGGTCGGGGTGCTGTTTCGGGGTTGGGGTGTCGGGGTGTGGTGTCGGGGTCAGGGGGTCAGGGTGTCGGGGTCGGGGTGTTTCCTTCTATCCTTCTTCTTCTTTCCTTCTCTTCTTCTTCTTTTTTATTCTTCTTTCCTTTCTTCTTCTTCTTCTTCTATCCTTCTTCTTCTTTCCTTTCTTCTTCTTCTTCTTGCATCTTTTTTCTACTTCTTTTACTTCTTTTCTTTTCTTCTTTTCTTCTTCTTCTACTTCTTTTCTTCTTCTTTTTTCATCTTTTTTCTACTTTTTTTACTTCTTTTCTTTTCTTCTTCTTCTTCTTCTTCTACTTCTTTTCTTCTTCTTCTTTTTCATCTTTTCCTACTTCATTTACTTCTTTTCTTTTCTTCTTTTCTTCTTCTTCTACTTCTTCTACTTCTTTTCTTCTTCTTCTTCTTTTTCATCGTTTTCTACTTCTTTTCTTCTTTTCTTTTCTTCTTTTCTTCTTCTACTTCTTCTACTTCTTTTCTTCTTCTTCTTTTCTTCTACATATGCTTTTTTCTTCTACTTCTTTTCTTCTTTTCTTCTTCTTCTTTTTCATCTTTTTCATCTAAAACCGATGCACTAAATCTAACACTAACACATATGTAGCACTAAATCTAACACTAACACTAACACATATCTAGCACTAAATCTAACACTAACAATTAAACCATAAAAAAAGAAAGAAAAAATAATCACCAGAGCAGGCGACAGCTGGCGCCAGTGGTGGTGGCGGGGCTCGAGCGATGGGACGGTCGGGCGGGTGGGAGGCGGTGGCGGGGCGGCGCCGAGCGTGGCGCGTGTGGCCATGATGGTGGGCGTCGATGGGTGGGGAGGGTGGTGCGGCACCGGCACCCATGGCGGCGCGGGCGGTGGGGGTGGCCTTCGGCAATGAAGCGGCGATGCGGGCGGCGCCGGGTGGCGGGATGGTGGGCGTCGTCGGGTGGGGGGCGGCGATGGCGAAGCGGCGCGGTGGGTGGATCTGGCGTCGGGGAGGAGAGAGGAGAAAGCAGAGAGTAACAGGCGGGGCTCGGCTGTTAGTTAGGTTAGTTAGGTTAGCTTTTGCTGTCCGCTTTTTGTTTATCTTTGTCGTCTGCTGCGGACGACAAAGAGGGGGGACGTTACGTTTTTTCGTTAGTGGGTGCCACCTCCCTCTTGGCCGTCAACCAGCGGACGACAAAGATTCTTTGCATTCAGCCAGCGGACGGCAAAGAAATGGCAGTTGGCTAAGACCTTCTTTGTCGTCTGCCATTTGTTTGCCGTCAGCTTCTTGGTAGCTGACGGCAAAGACCTTCTTTGCCGTCCGCTAGCTGATGGCAAAGAATTGGCAGATGGCAAATTCCCTGATTCCAGTAGTGGTAGTGCGGCAGTGGGGACGACCCCGCTCTGATGCAGACGACCGACACGGTGATACGCGCGCCGATGTCGAGCATGCTACCGACCAAGAAAAATGTGTGGCCGTCCTCGTCCGAAAATAGCAAGAGCCATGGCTGCAACAGTGGCACTTGTAGCTGGAGCACCTTGCTGTACTGGATCCTGTGCACGGACCTGGGATGCACGGTGCTGATGTGGTAGGAGAGCGCCAGCGGCGAGCCTTCGTAGCCGCAGATGGGCACTGGGCATTTGCATGGCGTGAGCGGACACACGCTCTTGTGATCGGCAAGCTTGTGGTAAGTGACATAGAGCCCACAGCCTTCGTGCGGGCACTCCACCCTCACCGAGGAGAGGACGGCGTCCACCGCCGTGTTCCGCCCATCGAAGCCACCGCCGCGCTCACACTTCTAGCATCGCCCTTTGGTTGTCGGGCGCTCAGCAGCGGCGGTCGGCTGAGCCAGTGCCCTCCCTTGCACCACACAAATTAATCGAACAACACATCAATCAAGAAACCTGCACCTTGCTCGATCAGCCGAACGGAGGAGGTGTATTCGAACCTCATACACTGGAGGCTTCAAGGGGCGGAGGCACAAGAAGCAGTGGAGCAAGGTGAGGTCCATTGAGACCATAGAGAGCTCCATTTTCGGGTCCTGTTCCATCTGCATGATCTCGCCCTCCTCGTGCACAACCATATCTCGCTTTATTAGGGCCGAGGCATTACAAAGATTTACTATCGCATATTCATACTACTTCAAGGTGCATTAAATCAACACATGCAAGTATCAAAAGGAGAGTCACGGCATGCATGCACGCGTTGTAATTACTGCATCGGTAAACACAAATTATTGAAATATATTGAGTGCAATGCTTTGATGTGTCGCATCAAGTCATACAAGACCGAGAAGTTTGATTACTACAACGCCCTCTCGCCTTAACCGCACCTACCTTTGGCTACATGACAGGTGGGCCCCCACCTATTGGGCCCACCTGTCATAGACGCAACGACAAGAGAAGTAAGTCAGTGAAGCTACGTCCCTCCCTTGCCCATGAGCATGGTGGCTCGCAGGACTAGGAGAAGCTTTCGTTTGCTACACGCTCTCCCTCCCGCACGCGGTGGACATGCAGCAGTTCAATCGGAGTCAGATGGCCAGAAGCATACTGTAGTACTCCTCCACTGTAGTAGTACTCCAACATTGTTTGACTTCCCGAAGAGGAGAAGAGCCAAGCGCATCCCGGACGCTAGTGTGGCAGTTTCATGTGTAGAGTAGTCTAGGATAGTGTGTAACGTGCCTATGAGCTTAAAATCGTTGGGGTCGGCTCCATGCTTTTTTTTATTAAAATAATCTTCTGGCCCTACCTGTCATCCTGGTGATTCTAGTTTGCACGCTCATCTGGTCAAGATAGGAATATATATTTCAATTTGTGGTGCGGTAAATGTTAGAGGTTGCAGCAAATGGAGTATTGCCCACTTCGGGTCTTTCAGCCAAGTTTAGAGGCAACCATGTGGGGACAGTGCTATGATGTGTCACGTCAACTCGTACAACGAGGAGAAGCTTGATTTTACTACTACACGCCTTCTCCCTCGCCCATGCGCGCGGTGGCTCGCAGCTGAGGACATGCTTTTTCTTATAGTACTACAACAAGCTATCCCTCCCGCTCGCAGTGGACGGACATGCAGCAGTGGATTCAATACTATAGAAGCAGTAGTAGTAACATCATTGTTCATCTTCTCGAAGAGGCGAAGAGCCAAGCGCAACCCGAACGTGGCAGTTGCGAACCTTGAAGCACGCATATAAAAATAGAGACCAACCCGGGCTAGACTATACTATTGGCATTTTTTTTATAGAAGAAAACTCCGTGAGCACCAAACGCTCAAGCCGAGACTTGAACTCTGGTGGGCTGGCCACGAACTCCTGCGCCTTGCCAACTGAGCTATGCTCAGTTCTCAGGAGCACGCATATAGGAAGGCTCTTGCAGGAGACAAAATTGCTATGTGAGCCCACTATTACTTGCTAGTATAGCCCTGTAAACCAGAAATGAGTATTTGCCTTTCTAGAGATTTCAACAAGTGACTAGAATACACCGAGACGAAGTACATATGGAGCAAAATGAGTGAATCTACACTGTAAATAAATACATAGTTCTCTCGTTTTCCTCTCCGCCTTGGTCGTGGTGCACAATACTTGGTATACTAGTACTATCATCTTGAAATTTACGAAGTCACCATAGGCACCTCGTCGTCGACGGGAACGTCTCCTGACACGCGATAGACACGAGCGGCAATCGCCTCCATATGTGCTTGAATGCCAAGGAGGGAGAGGGTAGGGGTTCCCGAGATGTTGAACGGTCAATGATGCATCCTCAAATTACATGCAGAGGGAATTAATTGGAGAAGCAGAATAGAGCCAGCACAATGTGAATGCAACAGAGTTTGGATTCTCATATAAAGGTGCACCATTGTCAACCGGCGGATCTCGGGTAGGGGGTCCCGATCTGTGCGTTAAGGCTGATGGTAACAGGAAGCAAGGGACACGGATGTCTACCCAGGTTCGGGCCCTCTCGATGGAGGTAAAACCCTACTTCCTGCTTGATTAATATTGATGATATGGGTGGTACAAGAGTAGATCTACCACGAGATCGTAGAGGCTAAACCCTAAGAGCTAGCCTATGATGGTATGATTGTAATTGTGATCGGCCTTCTAAGGACCAACCTCTCCGGTTTATATAGACATCGGAGAGGGCTAGGGTTTACATGGAGTCGGTTACAAGAAAGGAAAGACAATATCCGGATCGCCAAGCTTGCCTTCCATGCAAAGGAGAGTCCCATCCGGACACGGGCCGAAGTCTTGAGTCTTGTATCCTCACGCTTCAATAGTCCGGACGTTGTACACAGTCCGGCTGTCCGAATGCCCCCTAATCCAGGACTCCCTCAGTAGCCCCTGAACCAGGCTTCAATGACGATGAGTCCGGCACGCAGTATTGTCTTCGGCATTGCAAGGCGGGTTCCTTCTCCGAATACTCCAAAGTAATTACTGGACACGTAGAACATGTCCGGATCTGCAAGATGATCTCGACAAAGCATAAACCCGATCCGCCGGCAATCTTCGGGCGTCATGCCCTTGCATCGTGGCCTGGTCCAACGCGAACCGACGTTTCTTACCCCACAACGACTCGTGTTATGAGGCAGTTTTATTGGCATGTCCCGTCGAGGCAGAGATCGTGTTCCTCTTATTACAGAACTTTCCATTAATCTGGTAGCGCGCCCCGGGGCGGCGTTGGTATTACCCTGCGTGTTTTTAGATAAGCCTCAAACGGCCACATCAAGGACTCTTGATATTCATCCCCTTTATAAAGAGGGTCGAGGCCTATGCCACTTTTACACCTTCCTCGCGCCTCCTCGCACCTCGAGTTCTAACACCCGAAACCCGAGCTTCAACACCCCAGATCCTCCAACATGTCCGGATCCGTCCCTCAAGGCCAGTGGGTGGCCTCCTCGATTCAAGAGGACGACATTGCGAAGCTTAGGGACGTCGGATACTTGACCGCCGACATCCAACACAGGCTTCCTGCTCCAGGGCAGGTCATCCCCACACCGGAGCCTAATGAGTGCGTCATTTTTATCCCGCACTTCCTCCGCAGCTTGGGCTTCACCCTCGATCCCTTTGTGAGGGGGCTCATGTTCTATTATGGGTTGGATTTTCACGATCTGGCTCCAGACGCTATCCTCCACATCTCGTCGTTTATTATCGTGTGCGAGGCTTTTCTCCACGTCACCCCACACTTCGGCTTATGGCTCAAGACCTTCAATGTGACGCCGAAGATGATCGAGGGGCGACATGTGGAGTGCGGAGGTGCCGTAATAAGCAGAAATGCCAATGCCCCATGGCGAGAGGGTTCTTTCCCGGAAGTATCTGATGTATGGAAACGGAGGTGGTTTTATGTCACGGCTCCCAGAGGCACAAAGTGGGTGGCTGCCCTCGAGTTTCGCTCGGGCCCTCCGTCATAGTTGGCGTCTTGGACAGGGCGTGGGGCGGAATTGGGGCCCACCGTGATGTACCGATCTTTGCGAGAATCGCATCAGGAGCTTCTTGAGAGGGACATTAACCTTGTCAACATAATGCAAGTGATGTTAATTCGACGGATGTTGCGGTGCCAACGCCGGCCTCTCCGGATGTGGGAGTTCAATCCGGAGGGTCCGCGGGCTGTCAAGCACTTCTTTGGCTTGAAACTCGAAGAGATGTGCAAATTATTCTTCGGACGGAAAGTAGTGTGTCCGGATACCACTGAGGATGCGGGCCTAAGCTGCAATCGCCTAGATACTCAAGTAAGTAGCTTTGATATCGGACACCTGTTTTGTATTTGTCATGATTGTTTATTCTGAAAATCATCGCGTCTAGGAATGGCTCGACAAAGCGGAGAGAATCGGATGTCGGCGCCACTTCGAAGGCTCGCCCGCCCCACCATGGCCAAGATGCTCGACCGGGTACTCAGCAGAATGCCCTCGGGAAAGTCAAGGGAGGAGCGAAGAAACCGAACCCGTCCTCACGCATCCGAACCGGGGGAATTGGTACCTCCCCCAAGGAGAATAGTCGGGGAGGAGAGGCTAAGGCCTCCTCCCCGTGCGGAAAGAAGAGGGTCGCCTCCGAAGATTTGGAGGCGGAGATGCCCAAATTAGGGAAAAAGACATCCCCAGGGGGCCTTGCCCTAACGGGCACCCCCACCGCACCATGCCCTCCAACGGGCCAGCCCTCCACCAAGCTGTAAGTCAATCTACAATCTGAAGGTACTGTGTTTCTCCTAGATCAATAACCAGGATTCAACTTTTTGCAGTCCGGCCGGCAGCTCTTCTCAACAGGGTTCTTCTTCGGGGTACCTTCCTCCGGAGATGATGGAGAGAAAGACCCCAACCCCTTCTCCAACTCATGAAGCGGGCGACACCGAGGTGTCGTCACAGAGGAGGCCGCCCTGCACCCGGAGCATTTGGCTACAACGGGGGGCGATGGGAAGAGTCTGGCGTAGTTCGATGTCCGGCCGGACGTACTGACGGATTTACTGGAGCGAGATGCGCTCTCGGAGGAGCACCGCTCATTAATGAGTGCGGTGCTCAAGAAGATTTCATACGCTACCAGCGGTTTGAATGAAGCATTCACAATCTTGCTCAGAGGCTTAGAGGTATGTAATGGAGAATTCACTATTTCTTTGGTTGTAAGGCACGCGCTAGGTGTGCTCCATATAGATAGCAGCCCCTGAGACAAATCACAATATATGTATCATGCTGGTGAATGAGCGGCTGGACAAATCACAAGGTATGTATCATGCCTTCCCTTGTATAGGGAAAATATGGAGATGGCATGATCTTGATGTAGTATGCTTGATTGCGAGATGGTGCTCTTCGTAGAGGCCCTGAGGGCGGAACTTGCTCAAGCCAAGGAACAAGCTCGGGTGAGCAATGCGGCTTCCCTAAAGGCGGCCGCGGAACTGAGGGCCGAACAGGCTGCTCATCGCCTAAGCGAGGAAAAGATAGCCAAAATGGCTATTGAGTTAAAAGATGCCACTGACCGGTATGAGCTCCTTAAAAAGGAGTGTGAGGGTAATTCGGCCGAGCTGAACAAGGTGCGGAATGCCACCAAGGAAATCCGGACCGAGCTCAGGGGTGCGCGGGAGGAGCTTTGACATGCCGGTGAAATCGCGGCTGGGGGCTCCTTTTTACTGCGGACGAAATTTTTCGATCCGAAGTATGCTCCCCTGGATGGACGCTGGAGTCCGGCGGACGCATATGCGGATTTGGCGAAGAGTACGGCTGATGCTGCCGACTTCTTCAAGGTCAAGTTGACAAGGAAGTGGAGAAGCTTTTACTGTCGCAATTCCATGCTCCCACCCGCCCGCTGCCGTTGGTGACAAGATGGTTGCTGTGGCGGAGCTTCACGGCTGTCCGGTCTTGCAATGCGATGCAGTAATAGACCATCTTTGGCGAAGGGTCTAAGCCGACAGATTACTTTGGTTTGGTGCAGCAGTTCCTTGGGGCCGTGCCTGGTCGATGCCATGAGGAGATCGGCATGTATAGACGGTGCACGGATGGCGCTCGCCTGCGTTAAAGCATATTGGACGGATATGGATGCCACCATGATAGCGGCCCAGGATCCGGTGGGGGGCCAATTGTAACGCCCCGGATTCGATGCGCCAGGTGTCTATCAGTTATTCGCCGTCGTTGCCATGTCATGTGCTTGCGTGTTGCACTTTTCCATGTCATCATCTGCATTTCATATCATGTCATAATGTGCATCGCATTTGCATACGTGTTCGTCTCTTGCATCCGAGCATTTTCCCCGTTGTCCGTTTTCCAATCCGGCACTCCTATGTCTCTCGGCGCTCCTTTTTACCTCTTTTCGTGTGCGGGTGTTAAACGGTCTCGGAATGGACCGAGGTTTGTCAAGCGGCCTTGGTATAGCACCGGTGAACCGCTGTCAAGTTCGCGCCATTTGGAGGTCGTTTGGTACTCAACGGTTAACGGGTAACATAAAAGCCTCTTTGTGTTGCAGCCCAACACCCTTTCAAAGTGGCCCAAAACCCAGCAAACTCCCTCCATGCTCTCGATCGTTCGATCACGATTGTGTGGCGAAAACCGCACCTCATTTGGACTCTCCTAGCTCCTCTACCTATAAATAAGCCCCTCCCCGAAATTCGCGGTCCAAACCCCCTAACCCTAGCAGATTCGTCCCCGCCATCACGGACACGTCCGGCCGCAGCCGGACACGTCCGGTCGTCCGCCGCCGCCACGTGTACGCCGCCATTCGCCGCGCGCCCCCGCGCGCCGGCCCGAAAACCTGCGATCAGCCCTCCGGCCCATCGCGCCGCCGCCGCCGCTGGCTCCGCCCGAAACCCGCCGTCTCGCCCGCCGCGCCTGCCCGCCGCCTCGCCGGCTTCCGCCGCCGCCCGACCAGCGACAGCGCGCCTCTCCGCCACCTCGCCGTCCGTCCGCGCCGCCGACCCGCCGCCGTCGGCCGGCGCCACCGAACACCGCCACGGATCCGCCGTGCCAGCCCTGCCGCTCCTCGCCGCCGGCGCCACCGCCCAGCGCCCATGACTCCGGCCGCCGCCTTCCCTCGCCGCCCGGCCGCCCGCCAGCCTCGGCGCGCCCCGCCAGCGCCGACTTCGCCCGCGCCGCCCGTGCTTTCGCCTCGGCCGGTCGGCCCCGCCTCCTCCCTGGCGGCCCCTCCTCTCCATCTCCGGCGTCTACTCCGGCGACCTCGGGACCCGCGCTGCCCAGATTCCGATCTAGGTTGACTTCCCCGAGCCCCGAAATTTCCTCTAAGTCATTGATCTGTCATTATTTTGTTGCATTTTCATCGCACTATAACTCTGCATCCGTTGCACCGTTTCGTGCGTGTAATATGTCAAATTGTTCGCCTCAACGAGTAAATCGTTTCATCTCATTGCATCATTTTCATTTGAGCTCATCTTGATGCCCGAAATGCTGTTAGAAGAGGGCTATGTGATGTTAGTTTCAGATTCTTATCAGAACATGCACTTTTGTCATTTTTGCCATTATTGATGTGCGCACCCTATGAACTTGAGTCCTACATGTGTTTTGTAATATGCCATGCCATATTTACAGGGGTGTATGCCATGTATTTTTGTGATCTCTGTGGTGATTAGCAGAAGCATGCAAACTAGGCATCGTGATGTTACTGATTTTAGTCCCTGTTCTGCTATTATTTTTATGCCATGTAAACTTGATGCTACCGAGAGATCCATGCTTATTTTGAGATAATTCAGTAAGGATCTTTTGAACATATGGTTATTCTCTATCCATGCATGCCCTTGTTTCCAATTATGGAGTGCCATAGCTTGAGTCAATCAAGCTCTACTTTTGCTATAAAATGTTTCCTGGCAGGTTGTTTACATGTTATTCAATTTTGCCAAGGTTGTTGTAGTTGATCCGTGTATGCTATGATGTTGTTCTTGCCATGTATAGCTTCTATGCCATGTCTTCTTACTGTTGGTTGCCTTTCCATCCCATGTATTGCTCTGTGGTGAGTGGTTCAAGCTCACCAACATGCCTACTTATTGTTGTTCCTGCCTTGTATGAATCTGTAATATAACTTGCTATGTTTACATGGGTGCCATCATATCTTCTGGTCCTTTTTGGCTCATGGTGAGTAAAGGACTTTTGTTCTATGCATTTAGTAGATTCATGCCATGCCTTTGTTTGCCATGATAAGTTCCTGTAACATGCTGTTTGATAGCTCTAAACATTGCAACCTGATGTTATTTTCTGCAAGTCTGGAACTGTTATTATTTTGCAATCTTGCCATGTATGTTTGAGCATGTTCTAGTGATTTATGGAGATAGCTCAGTGTTCATGTTTTGTCATGCTTTACCTGTACATCATGCCCATGCCTTTTGTTTTCATGTTAAGATGCTGTAGCATGTTGTTTTGATGCTTGCAATATGCCTAGTTGCTGTTTTGGACAGATTGTTGTCATGTCTTGTATAGAGTGTATGTGTTGAATCGTTGCTCCGTTTTGAGTGTGCTCTATATGAAACTTGCTTGATTTTGCATGTAGCTTCATATTATCATGTTGCATCCTTGTTTTGAGGTGTTTGCTTGAAGTTTGTATGCATTTTGCATCAATGCCATGTTTATCTTGTTTTGCTCATATCTTCTAGGCCGTAGCTCCGAATCTAATGAACTTTATATGTAACTTGACTAGAATTTCATGTAGACTATCTTGGTGCATCTTAACTTGCTGTTTAAAAACTTGAACTTAAGGTTTATTCAGATCTGGAACAATTTCGAAATTTGCATATGAGGACTTACCGGAATTGTTATATGTTGTTTCCGGCCTCATTTAAACTTGCCTTGATGTGTTGCTCTTGTTTGCATCATCTCTTGCCATGAGTAGCCTCATCTAGATTTGTCATGCATCATGCTTTTTGTGCATCATGTCTTGTTCATGTGTGGGGTGTTTACTATGTCATGTGCTTCTTCTTGTTAGTTCCTGTTTCGTTGCGATCGTGAGGATTCGTTCGTCTACGCTTGGTTCGGCTTCATCCGTTCGTCTTCTTCATGGACTCGTTCTTCTTCCTTGCGGGATTTCAGGCAAGATGCCCGCTACCCTGGATCTCACTACTATCATTGCTATGCTAGTTGCTTCGTTCTATCGCTTTGCTGCGCTACCTATCATTTGCTCTTCAAGCCTCCCAAATTGCCATGTCAGCCTCTAACCTTTTGTACCCTTCCTAGCAAACCGTTGTTTGGCTATGTTACCGCTTTGCTCAGCCCCTCTTATAGCGTTGTTAGTTGCAGATGAAGATGAAGTTTGTTCCTTGTTGGAACATGGAGATGTTGTTCCTTGCTGGAACATGTTTACTTGTTGGGATATCACAATATCTATTGTTTAATTAATGCATCTATATACTTGGTAAAGGGTGGAAGGCTCGGCCTTACGCCTGGTGTTTTGTTCCACTCGTGCCGCCCTAGTTTCCGTCATATCGGTATTATGTTCCCGGATTTTGCGTCCCTAACGCGGTCGGGTGATTTATAGGACCCCTTGACAGTTCGCTTTGAATAAGACTTTTCGGCAAGGCCCAACATTGGTTTTACATTTGCCTCACCTAGCCTTTTTCCTTGGGAGTCGCACATCCCGAGGGTCATCTTTATTACCCCCGGGCGATGCTTGTCTAGCGTTGGTCCAAACTAGAAACCACTTGCAGCGCCACCTCGAAAACTTGAGGCTGGTTCTAGTTATACGTCTTGCTCATCCGTTCGTGGCACGAGGCGAGATCTGTGCAGCTACTATCGAGGTGTCGGCACGCCGGAGGTCTTGCTGGTCTTGTTTTATTCTCGTCGAAATGTCTTGTGGCCGGATTCGAGACTGATCGGGTCTTCCGGGAGAAGAATATCCTTCGTTGATCGCGAGAGCTTATCATGGGCTAAGTTGGGACACCCTGCAGGTATAAACTTTCGAGAGCCGTGCCCGCGGTTATGTGGCGGATGGGAATTTGTTAATATCCGGTTGTAGTAAACTTGAAGCAAACTCTTCTAAAATACACCAACCGTATGCGTAACCGTGAGTGTCTCTTTTGGGGTTGATCGAGAGGAGAACACGGTTTCGGGTTATGTCGGCGTAAGTAGGAGTTCAGGATCACTTCTTGATCATTACTAGTTGGCGACCGTTCCTTTGTTTCTCTTCTCGCTCTCATTTGCGTATGTTAGCCACCATATATGCTTAGCCGCTGCTGCAACCTCACCACTTTACCCTTCCTTTCCCTTTAAGCTTTGCTAGTCTTGATACCCATGGTAATGGGATTCTTTGAGTCCTCGTGGCTCACAGATTACTACACCACCGAGTTGCAGGTACAGGTTTGCGATGATCATGGGCGAGAGCGATGTTTGCTTGTATTGGAGTTCTTCTTCTCGCTTCTTCTTGATCGGGGATAGGTTCGGTCGGCAGCTGGGCTAGCGAGGTGGATGTCGTTTGAGCTTCTGTTTATGTTTCATCCGTAGTCGGATGTTGATCTTGTATTGATGTTGATGTATTCTTGTGGCATTTGTGCCTTATGTATGTATCCCCACTATTATGTAATGTTGATGTAATGATATCCACCTTGCAAAAGCGTTTCAATATCGGGTCTATCCTTGGTGGGACCGTCGAGTTCCTTTTGGATAGGGTTAGCATATTAGGCGTGACAAGTTGGTATCGAGCCTCGACCGACCCTAGGAGCCCCTTGATTGATCGTGTAGTTTGGCGTTGTTGAGTCTAGAAGAAAACTATTTTCGGAGTCTAGTTATATCGGAGAGTAGGAATTCTTTTTACTCCTCAGCCCCTTCGTCGCTCTGGTCAGGAATCTTGACTTAGGTGTTTTGAATTACTCCCCTTCCCCTTCAAATTTTTCTTTAGGATCACGTTGTTGGTTTTCCGATCGTTGGTTCTCATCTCTTTTCATCCGGTGCATTTCTCGTCAAGTTGACTTGAGCCTCTTCATCTTTGAGTTCAATCCTCAGTTGTTTTCTTTTCCCATCCGCCCACCCCTTTTCTTCTCGGAACCAGAGTCTGTAATCGAGTATCCACCCTACTCATGTGAAGCCTTTGCTTTATTTCAACCGGTGTTTTCTCTTCAAGTTATTCGTCGATTTCCCCTTCCAGTTGCCTGTGTTTTCCCGCCCTCCCACCCTCTTCTTCCCGGAGTTCGAGTTTCTTCCGAGCATCAATTCCATTCGTGTGGAGCCTCTTCAGTCTTCCCTCAATTATTTCAATAGGTGAATTCTCGTCTTGTTCGTCATTCTTCATCCCTTTCTTTTCCGGTGGATTCAATTCAAGTTTTTCGTTGTCGATCGTATTCTTTCCCTTAGCTCAAATATCTCCCTTTGCTCGTTTGTCTCTCGCCAGTTTATCATTCCGGAGTTCGGAAGACCTATCAGGAGATTCGTCTATGTTCCAATTAATTCGAGGTTGTCACCTCATTCAAATATTTCAGTTTTTCCGGTGCATCATCTATCTGTTCAACATCCCTTTCCTACGGCGTTTTCTTTTAGTGGGCCCTAACCCACAGGTCTTTTCCCAGGATCTTACCTGACTCTTCTAATTTTCCCGGAGTTATTCCAATTCTTTTCAAGTGTGACGTAAGAATGAATATCATCAGTCACTTTCCTTTTCCAAGATCGGTTTCCAAATCATTTCATTGTTGGCTCAACCTCTTTGCTTTCCATTCTCCCGGAGTATCTCAGTAATTTTGGTGGTGTTTTCTCGTCGTCCTTGAAGATAGAAGAAGAGTTTTTTCTCTTAAATCTTGTCCGTTCTCCCGGATATTTATGGTGCTAGCTCGATGTTATCCTATCTAATTGTTTCCAGTCATGCAAATTCTTTTCATCCATCCGGAGTACTTCAGGTGTTGCTTTCGCTCTCGATCATCCGGAGGCCATCTTTTCGGAATATCTCTCCATTCTAAGTTTTTCAAATTCGTTCTCCAATTATTCTATATCCGTGCCCCTTCGTTCATCTCAATATTCTTCCGGTGCTTCTTTCAAGTGTTCTTTAATCAGCTCATGATCTCTTTGTTCTTTTGCATCTAAATCCCCTCAAGCATATTTGTTTCTTCTAATTTTTCCCAGTGATTCATTCTCTTTCGTCAGTCATTTCTGAATTCCTATGGTGGTTCGTTCAAGATTCTTTTTTCTTGATTATCATTTTAATCCATTCGTTCTTTCGAATCCTACCGGTGGTTCATGAAGACCTTCTCAAGGTGGCGCTATGTCACGTCTCAATCCTTTTTCAAGAAGAATAAGTAGTATGCGAAAATCCATTGCTTGTCATTAATTTAATTTGATGAAGGATAAGCATACAATAAATCTTATTCTTATTTCATCAAAGTGATTAATCTTTTTCCTTCGGAGTTTGTTCTTGAGGACTAAATTCTAGTTCCAAGTGTTTTCATCTTTTCTTTTCCGGAGTTCAAATTTCCTCGGCCATCTCGTCGGAACCTCCATCTGAAACGTCGCAAGGCTTTACTCTTATTTCCTTTCATCCTTCAATCGTATCTCATCATCCTTTTGTTACCGGAGTTCTTCACGGTGGTTCTTCATGATTTAATTCATTCTTCAAGAGTTCATCAAGTTTCATTCCATCTTCTTAAGCTCCTGTTCTATTCGTCCATGTTTCAGCCGGAGTGCTGCCTAAATCCTTCCAGTCTTAATCGTTTCTTTTCTCATTCTAACCACTCCGGTTAGAACGAGTGGTTTCATAGTCTTTCTGATTCCGTGAGCTTTCGATTCTCGGCATTCTCGTCGTTCCTCTCTTCTTCTCGAGTGCTCTCAATTCTTTCCTTCTTCTCTTGAGTTCTTGTTTCACCTATTCCTCTTTCTTTTCCGTCTCGGTCCTAAGATCTCGGGACGAGATCTCTTGTTAGTGGAGGAGTGTTGTAACGCCCCAGATTCGATCGCGGTGTCATCGATTATTACGCCGTCGTTGCCATGTCATGTGCTTGCGTGTTGCACTTTGCCATGTCATCATCTGCATTTCATATCATGTCATCATGTGCATCGCATTTGCATACGTGTTCGTCTCTTGCATCCGAGCATTTTCCCCGTTATCCGTTTTCCAATTCGGCACTCCTATGTCTCCCGGCGCTTCTTTTTACCTCTTTTCGTGTGCGGGTGTTAAACGGTCTCGGAATGGACCGAGGTTTGTCAAGCGGCCTTGGTATAGCACCGGTAGACCGCCTGTCAAGTTTCGCGCCATTTGGAGGTCGTTTCGTACTCCAACGGTTAACCGGGTAACTGCAAAAGCCTCTTTTGTGTTGCAGCCCAACACCCCTTCCAAAGTGGCCCAAAACCCAGCAAACTCCCATCCATGCTCTCGGTCGTTCGATCACGATCGTGTGGGCGAAAACCGCACCTCATTTGGACTCTCCTAGCTCCCTCTACCTATAAATAAGCCCCTCCCCCCGAAATTCGCGGTCCAAACCCCCCTAACCCTAGCAGATTCGTCCCCGCCGCCACCGGACACGTCCGGCCGCAGCGGACACGTCCGAATAAATCCCCGCCGCCGCCACGTGTACGCCGCCATTCGCTTTGCCGCGCCGCCCCGCCGCCCGGCCGGAGAGCCCGCAGCAGCCATCCCGCCCATCGCGCCGCCCGCCGCCGCCGCCTCCGCCCGAAACCGCCGTCCGCCCGCAGCGCCGCCCGCCGCCGCCCGACCAGCGTCGGCGCGCCTCATCGCCGCCTCGCCGTCGGCGCGCCAAACCCGCCGCCGTCCCGGCAGGCGCCACCGGAAACCACCGCCGCGGATCCGCCGTGCCAGCCCTGCCGCTCCTCGCCGCCGCGCCGCCAGCGCCCATGACTCCGGCCGCCGCCTTCCCCTCGCCGCCCGGCCCTTGCCAGCCTTGCGGCCCCGCCAGCGCCGACTTCGCCGCGCCGCCGGCTCGCCTCTGCCCGGTCGACCCCGGCCTCCTCCCTGGCCGGCCCCCCTCCTCTCCATCTCCGGCGTCTACTCCGGCTACCTCGGGACCCGCGCCGCCCAGATCCCGATCTAGGTTGACTTCCCCGAGCCCCGAAATTTCCTCCAAGTCATTGATCTGCCATTATTTTGTTGCATTTTCATCGCACTATAACTCTGCATCCGTTGCACCGTTTCGTGCGTGTAATATGTCAAATTGTTCGCCTCAACGAGTAAATCGTTTCATCTCATTGCATCATTTTCATTTGAGCTCATCTTGATGCCCGAAATGCTGTTAGAAGAGGGCTATGTGATGTTAGTTTCAGATTCTTATCAGAACATGCACTTTTGTCATTTTTGCCATGATTGATGTGTGCACCCTATGAACTTGAGTCCTACATGTGTTTTGTAATATGCCATGCCATCTTTACAGGGGTGTATGCCATGTATTTTTGTGATCTCTGTGGTGATTAGCAGAAGCATGCAAACTAGGCATCGTGATGTTACTGATTTTAGTCCCTGTTCTGCTGTTATTTTTATGCCATGTAAACTTGATGCTACCGAGAGATCCATGCTTATTTTGAGATACTTCAGTAAGGATGTTTTGAACATATGGTTATTCTCTATCCATGCATGCTCTTGTTTCCAATTATGGAGTGCCATAGCTTTAGTCAATCGAGCTCTACTTTTGCTATAAAATGTTTCCTGGCAGGTTGTTTACATGTTATTCAATTTTGCCAAGGTTGTTGTAGTTGATCCGTGTATGATATGATGTTGTTCTTGCCATGTATAGCTTCTATGCCATGTCTTCTTACTGTTGGTTGCCTTTCCATGCCATGTATTGCTCTGTGGTGAGTGGTTCAAGCTCCCCAACATGCCTACTTATTGTTGTTCCTGCCTTGTATGAATCTGTAATATAACTTGCTATGTTTACATGTGTGCCATCATATCTTCTGGTCCTTTTTGCTCATGGTCAGTAAAGGACTTTTGTTCTATGCATTTAGTAGATTCATGCCATGCCTTTGTTTGCCATAATAAGTTCCTGTAACATGCTGTTTGATAGCTCTAAACATTGCAATATGATGTTATTTTCTGCAAGTCTGGAACTGTTATTATTTTGCAATCTTGCCATGTATGTTTGAGCATGTTGTAGTGATTTATGGAGATAGCTCAGTGTTCATGTTTTGTCATGCTTTACCTGTACATCATGCCCATGCCTTTTGTTTTCATGTTAAGATGCTGTAGCATGTTGTTTTGATGCTTGCAATATGCCTAGTTGTTGTTTTGGACAGATTGTTGTCATGTCTTGTATAGAGTGTATGGGTTGAACCGTTGCTCCGTTTTGAGTGTGCTCTATATGAAACTTGCTTGATTTTGCATGTAGCTTCATATTATCATGTTGCATCCTTGTTTTGAGGTGTTTGCTTGAAGTTTGTATGCATTTTGCATCAATGCCATGTTTATCTTGTTTTGCTCATATCTTCTAGGCCGTAGCTCCGAATCTAATAAACTTTATATGTAACTTGACTAGAATTTCGTGTAGATCATCTTGGTGCATCTTAACTTGCTGTTGAACAACTTGAACTTAAGGTTTATTCAGATCTGGAACAATTTCGAAATTTGCATATGAGGACTTACCGGAATTGTTATATGTTGTTTCCGGCCTCATTTAAACTTGCCTTGATGTGTTGCTCTTGTTTGCATCATCTCTTGCCATGAGTAGCCTCATCTAGATTTGTCATGCATCATGCTTGTTGTGCATCATGTCTTGTTCATGTGTGGGGTGTTTACTATGTCGTGTGCTTCTTCTTGTTAGTTCCTGTTTCGTTGCGATCGTGAGGATTCGTTCGTCTACGCTTGGTTCGGCTTCATCCGTTCGTCTTCTTCATGGACTCGTTCTTCTTCCTTGCGGGATTTCAGGCAAGATGCCCGCTACCCTGGATCTCACTACTATCATTGCTATGCTAGTTGCTTCGTTCTATCGCTTTGCTTTGCGCTACCTATCATTTGCTCTTCAAGCCTCCCAAATTGCCATGTCACCTCTAACCTTTTGTACCCTTCCTAGCAAACCGTTGTTTGGCTATGTTACCGCTTTACTCAGCCCTCTTATAGCGTTGTTAGTTGCAGGTGAAGATGAAGTTTGTTCCTTGTTGGAACATGGAGATGTTGTTCCTTGCTGGAACATGTTTACTTGTTGGGATATCACAATCTCTATTATTTAATTAATGCATCTATATACTTGGTAAAGGGTGGAAGGCTCGGCCTTATGCAGTGTTTTGTTCCTCTTGCCGCCCTAGTTTTATTCTTGTCGAAATGTCTTGTAGCCGGGATTCGAGACTGATCGGGTCTTCCGGGGAGAAGGAATATCCTTAGATTGATCGCGAGAGCTTATCATGGGCTAAGTTGGGACACCCTGCGGGTATAAACTTTTCGAGAGCCGTGCCAGCGGTTATGTGGCAGATGGGAATTTGTTAATATCCGATTGTAGTAAACTTGAAGCAAACTCTTCTAAAATATACCAACCGTGTGCGTAACCGTGAGTGTCTCTTTTTCGGGTTGATCGAGAGGAGAACACGGTTTACGGGTTATGTCGGCGTAAGTAGGAGTTCGGGATCACTTCTTGATCATTACTAGTTGGCGACCGTTCCTTTGTTTCTCTTCTCGCACTCATTTGCGTATGTTAGCCACCATATATGCTTAGCAGCTGCTGCAACCTCACCACTTTACCCCTTCCTTTCCCTTTAAGCTTTGCTAGTCTTGATACCCATGGTAATGGGATTGTTGAGCCCTCGTGGCTCCTGATTACTACACCACCAGATTGCGTGTACAGGTTTAGCGATGATCATGGGCGAGAGCAATGTTTGCTTGTATTGGAGTTCTTCTTACGCTTCTTCTTGATCGGGGATAGGTTCGGTCGGCAGCCCTGGCTAGCAGTGGTGGATGTCGTTTGAGCTTACATTTATGTTTCATCCGTAGTCGGATGTTGATCTTGTATTTGATGTTGATGTATTCTTGTGGCATTTGTGCCTTATGTATGTATCCCCACTATTATGTAATGTTGATGTAATGGTATCCACCTTGCAAAAGCGTTTCAATATGCGGGTCTATCCTTGGTGGGACCGTCGAGTTCCTTTTGGATAGGGTCGCATATTGGGCGTGACACCAATATCCGGCCAAGCACTACTTGGCGCAGGTCACAGAAGGTGCCCGTATAATAGAGGCGCAGTGCTCGAAGAATGTCCTGTTCGAATGAACGGAATCATTGTAAAAACAATGTTTATTTTGATTATGAGGCTAGATTTATACTATTTCCCTGAGAATATGATTATTTCCCCTGTGCGGCCGTTTATATATATGTATATATAAATATGTAATCCGAAAGTTAGAAGTCGTTGGCTTCAGCCCCCACGCATACAATACGGGGGTGTTCTCGAAAAAATATGCTTAATCACACTTGATCCAACGTCTTGGCCCATTGAGGAGGTGATCGCACGACGAACTAGGCAACCGGACTAGCTGTAACACTTTAAACAGCGCGGGATTCTAAAGTGGGGCTACTCGTAGCCCTGGTACCTCAGGTGCATCCGAATCTGGTAGCGTGTACCTGGCGGAAAATGGCCATTCATTAATGCGGAGGAATCCTAAAGATTCCGGTGAGTCCTCAGTGGTTGACCAGTCTCATTTGTATCATGACATCTGTTTTGGCTTTCTCTACCGAGGTGGTCGTCCGGAATAACCAGGGCACAATCACAGTAGTTCTCCTTTGGCCACCTAGCCATAATAACGGAGCGTAAAGCGGCGAACCGGAGCGGGCAAACCCAACATTTGACCAAAGACATGATTCGAAGCTGATGCATATAAGGCCTAACTCGTGACACCGAACACTCCCGAAGGTATTCGGACTTTATAATAGGTGATAGGCTCAAGAATGCCTATTAATTATAAACCATGTATGTCTAGGTACGCGCGTTAATCTGTCATGGCGAAATGCCAAAAACAGCAGTATCCTCTGTGTGTATGGAACCCATGGGATGGTTAAACAACAAGAGGCAATAGAAAAGCTTTACACAGGGGCTTAATCTAAAAAGAAACCTGTTGAACGGGGCCCTGTTGCACGTCTGCGCCTTTGTCTCCGTTGTGCCGTATCCTGGAAGGGTATCGCGTGAAGGTTGTATGCGGAAAAAGAAAACTCATAGGAGGCAACGTTAGTACGCGATGGATAAAAGTGTAAGCCGTTGGCCTGCCAATAAGGTTAAGCCAAATGTGGGGCTTTATTAGGTAGTTATAGCCCCTGGTATCCGCTATATGATTACATATACGGTGCCCTGGCTCGATCTGGGCTACCGTACTCGTCTAACCGTGTCCCTGGTCTTAACGACCGGTCATATTTTTTTATGTTGGAGGTCGCTTATAGTACGGCCGCGAGGGCCGTCGCGTGTTCCTCTGCGTGTGACGAGCGCTCTGTTATTCCGCTAATGGCGATGACGCCACATGGACCGGGTATCTTAAGTGTAAGGTAGCCATAGTGCAGCAATGCGTTGAAGCGGGCGAAGGCCGTTCTTCCGAGCATTGCGTGATAGTCGCTTTGGAAGGGTGCGATGATGAAGAGTAGTTCTTCGCTTCTGGAGTTACCTGGAGAGCCTAATGTTACCTCCAATATGACGGAGCCCCTGCTGTAGGCTGCAACGCCTGGTATCACCCCTTCAAAGGTGGTGTTGCTTTGGCTGATTCTGGATGGGTTTATCCCCATCCTGCGGACGATGTCCTCGTATAGTAAATTGAGGCTGCTGCCCGTCCGCGAGGACCGGGTGAGGCGGTGCCCGTCGATCATTGGAGTCAAGCACCAAGGCCTCTGATCCGCGCCCGAATACTAGTCCGGACATCAAGTGATCGAAAGTGATCGGATAGGACATCCAGTAGTTAGATGTGGGAATAATGGACTCTATATCGTGCGCGTCTTTATGCGCGCGTTCGTGCCTTCTCATGGGTCGGCGAGTCGCGTGGGTCATATTCCTTTATTTTAGCCTCTGGTGGGAATCTTTTACATCCCCGATGCTTTCTGCTGGCGAGGTTCGTCCTCGTCCTCGCTTAGTGTTCCCTTCCCTTGTGTTGACATTTAATTTGCGGCTTGCGAAGACCCAGCACTCTCTGTGCGTGTGGTTCGCAGTTTATCGGGGTGCCATGAATTTGGCATAGTCTGTCCGAGGACTCTGTCGGACCGGACAGTCCCTCCTTGCTGCCTTTAGATGACTTATTTTGCTGATTAGGTGAGAGCCCTGAATCCGACATTAACCATCGTGTTATCCGGGCTCTCTTCCTTGTTTTGGCGTTTGTTTTTATGGCGTCGTGGCTTCCGTTGCCATCCCTTATTTCCGGATGTGTTGGGGTCGCTGGTGTCTTCTGGGCTAACCAGCTATCTTCTCCAGCATAAAAGTGGGTCATAAGGCTTATTAGGGCTGCCATTGTCCTTGGCTTTTCTTGGCGAGGTGTCAGCGCGAGCCACTCGTCACGGATCTTGTGTTTGAATGTCGCTAAGGCTTGACACGGACGATCAACAATTTGATTCTTCTTAGTGAGGAATCTGTTCCAAAGCTTAGGGCGGACTCTCGGGCTGTTGGACTATGTGACTTAAGTCGTCGACATCCGGAGGCGGACATAGGTCCCTTGAAAATTGGCCTGGCGTCCTCGAGTTCCTCCCAGCTCCGATTGAATTTTAGGGAGGCTTTTCAACCATCTTGAGCTGGTCCGTTCGATTTGAGGGGAGGTATTTGATGGCGTGAAGATCATCCCCACGAGCCATATGTATGTGCGGATAAAGTCCTCGATCCGGACCCACAGGTGCATCGTTCGTCGTATGTCTCTATGTTCCACGAGTTTTAAAGCCACAGCAGAATTCATGGTCGATACTTCATCGGTAAAGCACGGGGTGAGCAGCCCCTCTGTATTTAGACGTCTTGTGGCATGCCGTCGGCTGTTGTTGTGTTCGATGTTTATTCGAACTGGTATTTGGTTGTCATAACTGTTTTGTGACCACGGTCCCCGCCGGTGTGTCCTTTAGATCCGTAGATGGACCTAGCTGCGCCCACTTTCTTATCCAGTGCTCACGTGGATCGCGGGCTTCTTCGGTAGTTGTTTTATTGTGGTTATGAAGTGGTATGCCTTGTCTCCTGGTCGTGTTATTCTTTGGTGGAACGGCCTCGTCGTCAAATTCTGGCAGTAGCTTTCGTTTTGGGTAACTCTTTGTGTGGCGATCGTCGCCATATCTTTCTTCAGTGTCTAGCACTTTGTTCCATCTACGATTGAGCATTTCCTGTGCGACTTTAAGCCGTTGCTTCTGCCTCTTCAGACTTCTCGTTGTGGCCATAAGCTCTGTGGAGGTTCTCTCGTTCCACGCGCTCTTCCGGGATGATGACTGCGTCATCGTCCGGACTATCTTCTTGTCCTGGGCCAGTTTGATGAACTCGTCCCTCTGGATCATTGTCTTCGGGCGTATGCTCCGAGCTATGTTCGGCGTGACCTGGTTCGTCCTGCTCCATGCTGGTTCCGTTTGGTCGTTGTTGCCTTCAGGGTTGACCGGAGTATCCATCCTTCTGGCGCTCTTGCTGATATTTTTGTTGTTGCTGGATTTGGAACGACGTCTATGCCATCGCTTTGGTTTTTGCCCAGGGGTTTTATCCTCCGGATTGTCACCGTCGTCTTCCTTGGGCGTATCGACCATGTATATATCATGTGACGAGGCGGGAATCCGGTACCCCATAGATTCTGAGTCTTCTCTGCATAAATCGTCCACACCGTCGATGCCTTGAATCGAAGTCAAACACGTCGGTTAAATCATCAACCGTGGCTATGAAGTGGGTGGTTGGTGGGCAGCAGTTTCTTCGTTGCCTGCTTCCCACTTGAGCGGACATAGTTGGCCCGAATTCTATGTTAGAGAGAGTTTTAATGAGTTTAGTATGTGCGCCAAAGGCGAGTCTTTGGAAAGATGTCCGCAGCGGTGAACTCCATTACGGGGCCCAACCGGGCTTGGTGGGCTCGGGAGTGCTGGGCTGGGACCTACAACCGGATCTGAATCCGGAGGCCGGGGTCTGAGCTTTCCCAAAGGTGGGGTGCGTGTTGGCTCCGCCGGTGATGAGTACGTCTGCGGGGTGAGTCCGACCCTCCGTCCTTGGGCAGCGCATCCTGCCCGGTTTAGATCCGAAGCTTCGCCGGAGTGATATCCGAACATCGTCGGCAGCAAGTCTAAGCCGTGCTCATCCGACTATTCGGTGCTCTGGCGCGATCTGCTCCGGATGACCAGCGAATCGGTCCACGGTGTGAAGCTGTCGAACACGAAGATCTGTCCGGGAGGAAAGTCCATACTGGACGGCGTCGTTGGCGATGATTGAGCGAACCATCGAGCGGCAATGACGACACGAGGGAACTCTCAATGGAAGCACCAATGTCGGTGTCAAAACCGGCGGATCTCGGGTAGGGGGTCCCGATCTGTGCGTCAAGGCTGATGGTAACAGGAAGCAAGGGACACGGATGTTTACCCAGGTTCGGTCCCTCTCGATGGAGGTAAAATCCTACTTCCTGCTTGATTAATATTGATGATATGGGTGGTACAAGAGTAGATCTACCACGAGATCGTAGAGGCTAAACCCTAAGAGCTAGCTATGATGGTATGATTGTAATTTTGATCGGCCTTCTAAGGACCAACCTCTCCAGTTTATATAGACACCGGAGAGGGCTAGGGTTTACATGGAGTCGGTTACAAGAAAAGAAACACAATATCTGGATCGCCAAGCTTTCCTTCCACGCAAAGGAGAGTCCCATCCGGACACGGGTCGAAGCCTTGAGTCTTATATCTTCACGCTTCAATAGTCCGGACATTGTACACAGTCCGGCTATCCGGATACCCCCTAATCCAGGACTCCCTCACCCACCACTACAATCCATCTACCCCTAGTCTATGCACAACACTGCTCACTCCAATCCTAGACCAAGTGACCAGAAGCCAGAAGCACCTATGGAGGTGATGGGCGCGCGCGCGATCGGCGAGGGCTCTGGCCGGTCGCCCGATCTTGCCGGCCGTAGCCCTCGCCGGCGCCGGCCGCCTCTCGCATGGAAGACATGATGGTCAAATCCATCCGCAAGTTCACCACCGTCAAGAAGTGCGCGGATGACCTTGCCGTACTGCTCCAGCCTGCGCGCCCAGGCTCCTCATTGCCTGCCACCCTCATCGGTTTCCATGGTGACGAAATCTTTCAAGCCCTGGTGGCCCTGCAGGTGCTGGAGGTCGCGACGAAGAATGTGCACCTCGAGGCCTTGCTCGTCGCGCAGCGCCTAGCCATGCAAGAAATCGCCGACCTGCACATCCACGTCTACAAGGAAATCGTCTACATAGGCCACTACAAGGCCAGCGAGGACAGAAAGACGTTGGCCTTCTTCCAGCGGCTGGAATCTTTGGACGCTATTGTTCAGAAGCACGTCGACCTGGCCACGAAAGCCGCTGTTCGGTGGGCCGGCGCCCTAAGTCGAGGAGGTGGATGCCGTCGATGGATGCATCTCTTCTTCTTGCCTCCTGTAACCAGCACTGCATCGCCTTGTGGCCTTAATGTCTTATTAGTATAGGAGTATATGGCATTTTTATTACAGTAGTAATGTTTTCACTATGAGGTGGGGCCGCAGTTGAGCAAACCGACCATCGGCAAATCCCCACCCCGCCCACCGGGTGTCGGCTGCGTTTAGAATTAGAAGAGAGAAACGAGCGAGAAGAGCTAGGTGTAGCACGGACGTTGTTGTCAGATGGGACTCGCATTGATAGAATAGGAGTACTGAGCACTCGTACCTCTTTGTTTAGGGAAAAAGCAGTCGTATGTCTAGTACTACCACTAGTTGGGTGTGTGCGACCCATACCTGTCATCACTTTAGGTCTCCTTTTCGAACCGCAGCTACGCTTCACCGTACATATTTTTTCACGCATTTATCCTCCTATATGTACTCCTAGGCTATTTCCACATGCTCTCTTTTGCCGACATGTGGGACATAGAGCATCTGGGTCGTAGTGCATGCACGACTTGGAGCATATGCCGGGGTACTTTACATTTTAGACCTCATGAATTACATGCAAAGCCCCCGCAGAAGAATAAATAAATAAATAAATTACTACATGAAACCGGATTATTTTCATAGAAAGCGGAGGATGTTCATTAAATTTTGGACATAAAACGTTTATAAAAATCTACCGGACCTAAACCAGTCTAAGGGCTTCTTTGATTCGCAGGATACTGAAAACACAAAAATGGGGAAAGTATGATGGTGATGAACCGAGACGAGGAGAAGTCTAACTCAGTTAGAGGTTAGAGTTAGATTCTAACCCTGAACTATCTCTAACCCAAAGAGGTGTAGGGATGGCAGGGTTAGATTGACAACAAATGTTCTTTCTCAATCATTTGATTACTTTGGACCCTATTTCCTGCCGGATTTGGTGTGGCCGGCTCTTGTGTGGCCTCCTCCCGCTCACAATTGACATAAGCGGACCATCTTTACAGATCAAGCATGAAAAACATGATAAATTTTACTTTGTCCATACAATTGAGATATCCCACCTAAACATACAAGTCCTTAATCAAGCTTCACAAAAAATACACTCCATGAAACAAAGCATGAGCTAACTCATCACGGAATTCATGCATGATAGGGAGGGAGCCCGGAGCCACTCATGCACCCAGGGAGGAGCTCGTCATCTTCGCTCTGGAAAAAGGCTCTGTAGAGCCCAAGCCCCGGGAACCGCTCCGATGCCGGGGCTTGCGAGCTGAGGTCGACACCGGCATGGTAGCAGGGCCACTTGCCGACGACTGCAAACCGAATCCTTGGGCCTCTAGATATAATGCAAGCCTGCAACTGAAATACCTAGAAAGGTGAACTGAATCTTTGGGCCTCTAGAAATAATGCAAGCCTGAAACTGAAATACCTAGAAAGGTGAACTGAATCTTTGGGCCTCTAGAAAGAATGCAAGCCTGGAACTGAAATACCTAGAAAGGTGAACTGATTCTTTGGGTCTCTAGAAATAATGCAAGCCTAAAACTGAAATACCTAGAAAGGTGAACTGAATCTTTGGGCCTCTAGAAAGATTTATTACCTCCTCAAGCAGCATCATACAATTCCATGCGTGCACCACAAATCTATACCAAGTTTAATCAGGATCTACTTTTCCAAATCAGAATTAGCGCTGCAGCAAGCAAGATCAATGATATGGCTATGAGACACAGAAGGAATGAACAAACTCACTCCTCTCGCGGCCTCCCTGGTAGATGCGCCGCAGCCGCGCAAGACAGAGGGGGAAAAACGACCGGTGAAGGGGGAGCGGGGCGAGCTTCGAAGGCCAGAGGGAGAGGGCGGCGGAGGCCGGAGGGAGAGGGCGGCGGAGGAGAGAGAGGGCGAGTGGCGGAGTGATGCTTGGGCGGGCGGCCCGATGGGGAACAAAGAGGATTCATGCGAGGGGGGCGGAGGGAGCGATCTGGTGCGGGCAGGGGAGATTTTTTTAGTTCTCTTTTAGTGGGCCCGAGGAGAACTAACTCAATTAGAACCTCTCCACCGGGCTAGTTTTTTTAGCTGGGTTAGAGCAAACTAGCTTAAGCTAACCCCTCCTGTTTGGATAATTTGAGGCTATTTCAACCCAAACTAGCTCTAACTCAGGGATCCAAACAAAGAGGAGTAGTACTGTACATGCTACAGTCAGGACCATGGCACATTGTTTTTTCTGGCCATATCAGCACATTGTTTTACTACTGATTCACTTGGCTGTCGTGGTTCGCACTCCTCTGACGTGAGTAGTAGTACTACTACTCCCTCCGTTCCTAAATATATGTCTTTTTAGAAATTTCAAATTGACTACAACATACAGATGTATGTATACATATTTTAGAGTGTAAATTCACTCATTTTGCTCCGTATGTAGTCACTTGTTGGAATCTCCAGAAAGACTTATACCGCATGATTCTTTGCTCCTTCTTACTACTACGTACTACTTCGCCGACATGTGGGAGAGCCAGCAGCATCCAGGTCGATGTAATACGTGTCATGCACCACATTAGAGTGCGGAACGGAAGGGGGGCATCACCCCGGTCGTATCGCCAGTAATTAATGACTATAGTGAGTAGTCATATCACAAGTCTTCCAGCAGTAACGCGTTGTCAAATCGCACAGCCCGACCTTTCCAGCAGTATGTAAGTTTAATCCGCTACTCCCTCACCCTCCTCGCCTCTCTGTCAAACCGCCTACGCGAAAATTGCCGCGCGTACTGCCCAGGAAGAGCCCCTCCCTCAACTTTTAACTACGCGAAAATAGTTCGAGCTTGTTCGTTCTATATAAATACTAGTACTGTATGTTTATTCACCCGTGGGGTTGTTCAATGAATGGAGGGCCGGGGAGCACAAGTGAACAATACTACTACTAGTAGTAGTAAGTAGGAGTCGTATAGTTAGTCACCTTAAATAGAGAGTTTCTTTTCTTTAATGCCACATACACAAATTGAAATGTTTTTTGTGGAGAGAAAAAGATAACCACTCCACTATATATGTACGGAGGGGCCTGAGCGCTTGCTTTACTAGGGTTGCTCTCTTCATTCTCTCATCCTCTCCCGATATAAACAAGACAGCGGTCGCGACATCTTCTCTCTGCTCACCGCTGGTCACAGATCTGGCCGGATCCCTTCAGCTGGTGTGTGTAGAAGAATAGGTGCATCGTTCACGCGGTCATCGCCGGTGAGGGAGGAAACCCACAACTGACGGAGGGGCCCGATCCTCTACCCGTGCCATTCTCTTCGACACAGCGCCGGCTCAGGAGGTCCTCTGACCCTTCTTCCACCCTGCCGTATTGTGCGCAGATCCGACTTGCCGCCGCCGACATCCCGACGACCCTCTGGTATAAGTTCTTCAAAAGCGGCCTTTCTCTACTGCCCCAGCTCCCCAAGTGTCTGCATGTGCATCTTTTTCTACTCCCATCAGCTCTTCCAAAGCCACCTAAATTTTTAGTATTATTAGAGGTAAAGCTACTTGATGCATTCAAATCTAGGACTTTGTTCAAACAACAAAGAAAGGGGGGAAGTTGTAGTATGAATCTAGGAGTTGATTCAAAGAGGAAATAATATGGTGAAAGTAGTAGAGACCGGATACCCAACCGGTCTGTTGGTTGAAAAGGGAAATAATGGGAAAACAAAGTACAAACTGGATAAGGAACATAACTATTATTGGTTGAAAAAAGGATAGAAAGTGGCGGCTGGTGGACAAGTCAAAAGAGTATGTCCAGGATTAGATTTGTTACCCTCACATAGTAAAAGGTCTCCAGGATTAGAATTGCTGCCCTCACATAGTAAAAGGTCTCAGGATTAGATTTGTTGCCCTCACATAGTAAAAGGTCACCATGACTAGATTTGCTTCCCTTGGATAGTAAAAGGTCTCCAGGATTAGATTTGCTGCCCTCACATAGTAAAAGGTCTCCAGGATTAGGTTTGCTGCCCTCACATAGTAAAAGGTCTCTAGGATTAGATTTGCTGCCCTCACATAGCATGAACAAACTCGGCATCACCACTTTGTGCCTCGTTGTAGGTACATTGTGCTGATGCGTCCACTGTCGCATGTCCTTATACCAACCTTTTGTTGTTGTTAATGTAAGGGCACATGTAAAATGAAGCGATCACACTATTACCTTAGGGACATGTCTAACCAGTGTTATTGTTAATCTAATGCCTCCAGTGTTAAGATGCAATTAAACTATGTTACAAATGGTACTCTTGCTGTTTTCCCCAGTATGATAAGTAAGTTGCTCCTTTACGCTGCTGAGTGTCCTGGTGTCCCCACGGTCCCATGACCTTAAACCAACTCTTCAATTTCTTTGTTGATTTCTTGTGTCGGTAAACAAGAAATGCCACCATTAAAATAATCCCATATTTAACGAATGTCATTGTTGATCGTAATGCTTCAGGTAACATGAAGCATTGCTGATGTTTTAAAATTTCAACTGTCCTTGCGTGATTGCCATGAACATAATTAAGATGCTTCTTTTCATTTTGTGTATGTTTCGTATATTCTTATTGACCAGCAACTATTTAATTTCAATCTTTTTGTGCAAATAGGGATATCCATTTCACGTTGTTGCTATTGTGAACTTTTGGTGAACTGCACAAAACACTTTTTTCTGGAATGAGTGTCTTGTGCAGTTCAACTAAAATGTCACATGGGCAACATCTCTCAATTTTTGTGGAACTGCACAAAATGGTGATTGGAGTTTCCAAAATATCCGTTAAGTTCTGCTGGTAATCTCGTGCAACATTTTATTAGCCTTTGCAAGATGAGCCATCACTGTCACCACAATGGCACTTTATTTTAGTGGAACTATACAAAAGGATACGCAAATTATAGTTGCACCTTACATGAGCCGGACTACCAACCTTAATATTCCTCAATTTTAGGGCAACTACTAAAGAAGAACCTGTCAGCTCACGAGAGCAAGTACTTCTTGCTAGCTGAATGAGGCAATCTTTGCTTCATTTCAGGTGAACTGTAGAATAAGGTGCATAAATTGAATCATGGAACTCCAGGCAGGCCTCATCCGAGTGGAGCTGCAGGTTGAGTTCAAGGAGTGCCACTATTATAGTAATCATGCTCTTCTTGTTTGTGTTGTGCAAATAGGAATACTCAACTACAGATGTTGTGACGGTCAAGAGCATTCGCCAAGTTCTTAGGTTGTATGACACGGCTAGCCAAGATGGATTTAATCCCAATATTCACTTGATCAAAAGGCTCTAATGGGTTGGTTCTGAATCTTGCAAGCTGGGAATCAATGAGATGTGTAGGCATATTTGTTGTACTTATTATTTGAATCTTATTTGTTGGTTACGAATCTTGCAAGCTAGGAATCAATGAGATGTGTAGTCATCTTTGTTGTACTTATTATTTCGATGTTATTTGTTGGTTCTGAATCTTGCAAGCTGGGAAACACATCATGATGATGAAGAGGACAACAACCATAACAAACAGTTCAAACTTGGTAGTATTATCTATGTGAAAGTGCGACAAATGTGCTGATCGTGTGCATCCTGAGAATAATAATTCTAATTGTTGTGCATGTTGATCCTATGGCACTGATAGAAGAGCCAATGCATTGCTCGTTTTAAGTATAAATTTCTATTAAAGCTAATTAAATTTAAGTAAAGTGACCACTAACTCTTGTTATTACAGTACCAATACAAACCAGCCTCGTGAACCGACGTGTGGCCGGAGTAGGTTTATTAATGGAGGCGTTTGAATGCGCCGAGGGTGCATCTTATACCAGCGTCGTGAGGCGATGGAGGAGTAATGGCTTGTTGTTGCTGTACACACTCAGTTCTTGTTGAATCTGATTTCCCAAGAGCTGAAAAACGAACTGTTGCCACCGCCTACCCACTCGTTCACTTGAAGAGACTCCAATGGCGATCCGAGGGGTGAGCCTCCTGGATATGGACTTCAGCAAGGAGTTCCCCTTTGAGTTTGCCATTCAGTCATATGGCTGCACCAAGTTGAATGTGATGTACACCAACTATCCAAACTTGGTGAAGCTCTGCCTCGCCGAGTTCAAGTAGTACCTATAGGACGAGAAAGCACAAGGTGGTAGGACTAGACCTTATGCCCATCCATTCGTCTCCTAACAGGGACCAGCGGATCGCCATCACCCGGGTATGTGTGCGGAACGAGGTTCTCCTCTACCACTGTTGTAGGGCCATCAGAGATTCTGGAGCATTCATCCATTTCATCGGCAGCGCTGAATGCACCTTCGCTATGGTGGAGAGAAGGAATAACGTGACAATTCGGCCATCTGGTGCAAAAAGCTTGTCAACATCCAGAAGCAATACAAGATCATCGGCAACGGGCAGGAGAAGGACTCCGTGGTTGACCTCGCCGAGACCATCATCGACCCCTGATACGCCAACATGAAAGAAGACAATGATACCAAGGACCTGAACACGTGGGAGGTACCTCCGAATCTAGCCTACACAACCTACGCGCCCAAGGACGCATATGCATGCTATGATGTGTACATGCGGATCTTGGACATGAGGGCGTGTCTGCAGCGTCATGATCGAGCGTCATGCGTGTCCCGTAACTGACGAGTACACGGACAACCGCAGCATCATGAGCAAGCGTGCCAGGAAGGTCTAGATGTTGTACTTTATCTGTTTATAAGAACCTTTATCATCTAAGTGTTTCATTCATTAGCCTATGTGTCGTAATTATGTGTTTCGTCCGAAATATTGCTTTTAAGAACCCATTAACCTGTTTGCTTTTAGTGGCTATTTCCTTATGTATGTAACTAGTTCACTTGTCCGTTAAAAAAAACTAGTTCACTCGGCTGTCGTGCTTCCCAACATATTCCCCTTCTCAGGTGGACCTAGCAGGTCTCGTACACAGACATATGGGACCAACCACCTATCCATTTGTATTTCTTTATTTTGTTTAATCTTTCGTCCTCTTCCTATACAGCGGCTGGCTACATAGCCTATGGCGTTGGCCCGGCCATCCCTCTACTCCCACACATTGTCCGGCGGCGGCTACTCCACTGGCCCACCCTGCACCCAAACAAGTCAACCCTCGTAGTCCCCTCCGCCTGTGTCTTCCCCTGCTCCGGTTCGTTCGGTCCGAGGTCTCGACGTCGTCCTCCGCCTTGGTGCTCTCGCCGCGGCGCCACCGTCTGTCATTCCCACCATGGTCAGCAAAACAAGAGGAATCAGGAGACAACTGTTCGTCGAGAGGCTGACAGTCCCGGGCCCACCAGGTCCATGGCCTAGGTTTTGTTATTTAACATGGGCAGCCCACGACATGTTCCAACATTTTTTGGATCCAGCAGGTATCAAGCGGCCTCTGGGCCTCCCAACCAAGCTTGTCTATAACATCAGCAGCCCAAGTTATATTAGTTTTTTTCAAGACGATGCACAGCTCAGTTCTATTTTTCTGTAAGAATGCAAAACTGAACCTATGTTTTCTATAAGAATACAAAACCGAACCTATATTTATAGCTTATTTTATTACATATATTATATATATATATGATAGAAACAACATAAGGTTTCGTTAAACCTGTCGTTCGCCAACCATTTTATAGACCTTCCCACTTCCTTTATTTTTCATTTTCATTAATCCTATATCTGAATTTTCTCCCACTTTCTTTTTCGATGTAAACTGAGTTTTCTCCCAGTACTTTTCCCTAGAACCAACTCAACTGTCCCACGTCTAGCCTAAAAAATAATAATACCCCACGTACTATTAACTCATCAAATTAAAATGATATTTCATTTTGTAAGTTGAAAGTTCTTACAAAATAATAATAATAATTGTTTATATATAACTTGGCAAGTTAACTCTTAGTGATTGCATACATAAGCTTGCAAAGATTTTACTGACCAATGTAGTAATAGACGTGCATTCCCGTGTTTATGTTTTTATAACATTTCTCCGTCTAGCCCAACATGATATTTTCACCCAGCCCAGTAAGTCCGCGGATTTGGAGAAAAATGCAAATGGGCTTTAAATTCTACCATATATATATGACAAATGTTTCCTACAAGCAGTGGTAGTTACCACCACTTGCGTTTTGTATGTTGTATGTAGTATCTGTCGAAACCGAAAGTATGTATGTGTAGTATGTAGTATATAACAATGATTAGGTAGTATATATACTAATTTTTAGGAAGTATGTACCATTTTTTGAGTATGCTCTTTTTACATACAAATATATACGTATTTCACAAATATAACAAAAACTATGGGCTCATATGCAATTTTTCATGTAACTTGCTTTAAAAAAGCTTAGATATAGTATATGAACATATTTAAAATAATAAAATAGTATATATAGTACCATATGATAGTATATGAGACATTTGGGGTAACTACCACGGGTGGTAGGGTGGATTTTCATATATATATATATATATATATATATATATATATATATATATATATATATATATATATATATATATATATATATATATATATATATATATATATCTGATAATATTATCAGAATAGTTAATCTGATAACTCTTCCGCACTGCACGCTCAATGCAAGTGCACGTCGTTGTTTGAACAAAGTGTGCTGCAATACTAACACGAGTGAACTTCGTGTCGAAAAAAACTGCACGCAGTGTTTTTTCGGTACTGTTTTCCCTCTAATTTTTTAACCATTTAACGGAACGTGGTGTATAATATACCGTTGAAAAGCTATTGATTAGGCGCAACTTCGTCATGATGAACACTTTTCGAGATTCCTATCGGTTTAAGAGCAGTTTCAAAAATGGTGCGGTGGATGACGAGTGGCAGCGAGCATATTTTCGTTATTTATTCTAAACCGCTCATCATAATAAGGCAGATGATACACCGTTGGAAAGATATCATCGAGGAGCATCATTTTCATGTAGAACACTCTCTCTAATTCCTTACAGTTTAAGAGCAATTTTAAATTTACCGAAATGCGGACACTCTGTTTTTCGCGACACCCAAATCGACGTGGGTACTTCATCCGACTGAAAACCGCACTGCATCGGATGAGCAACCGCACTTCATTGGACAAACAAGTGCGCTGCATGATTTCCTTTTTGTGGGACGTAAATTTTTTAAGATGAGGAAGAAAACTGCATTCCTTTTAGACTAAAACCCGCACTTCATCGACGGGCAAGCGCACTGCATGATTTATTTTTTGTGGGACGTAAATTTTTCCACTTTTCCAAACAAGGTGGAGTGCACTTCATGTCGAGCGTTGGTGAACCTCAATACTATGAAAAGTGAACCACATTATTTTTCGAGTATGCACTTCAATTGTTCTTTTCCAATTTTTTTTCTACCGCACACAAACAACAGAGTGAGCTGCATTAAAAAAATCAACTTTTTTCAGTTTGTTTTCTTCCATTTGGTTTTGCACTTGGCAACATAGTGAACCGCTAGGAGATAGAAGATCACTAGAGCAATGAAACAAGTGAGCTGCACTTAATTTTTTGCTGAACATTTTTTTACTGAACTAAAGGCCAACCCTCCACTAGCTGAAGGAACAACACGAGATGCCTCGCCACCACAACCGTGCTGCACGCGTGTGCATGCCGGACTGCATCACCATGCTGCCGCAACGAGGATCCATGACAGATGGAGGGTTGAGATCCCATGGCCAGAGCCCGTGATCACCAGGAGGCACTCATTGTGCTCAGCTACAGAAAAAGATCGAGAGTAGAAGGTAGGTGAACTTCAACCAAAAAATACTTGGGAAAAAATGCATCCAGCGAACTGCATGGACAAGCTGGCTGATCCGGACACCTGAGCAACCGAGCTTCATGCTGCTCGGCCGTGATGCACTCCTGTTACTGGCGAACTGCACATCAACGGCCAAATCTAAAAAAACAAACAAAAAAATCTTTCTGAACTGCAAGGCCCAAAGGCTCGCATGTTTGTTTGTTCTTCAGAAGGGGAGAAGAAGCAGGGTGCGGCCGGTGCGCTTGGGAGAATATCCTGGCCGGGAGGGCGGGCTACAGCGGATCCGGGGGTGGACCGCACAGGGGTAGACGAGATGAGCCCCGGTGCGCCCATCAACCTCGTTATGCTGTAGTCGGCGGAAGGGGAGGGGAGCTCGTGTGGGGTGGGGGTGGAAGGGTTCGGTGCATGGGGAGATGAGGGCGAGGGTGGAGCTTGGTGCTGGTGGTGACCGGCGACCGAACGGATCTGGGACTAGAAGGGGAGCAGGCAACCACCTTCGTATCAGGCAACCACCATCACAGGCGTGGCGCGGGCTAGATCGGGCAGGTGCGAGGCATTGGGCTCCCGGGGTGGCCGAGATCTGGTTGTCCAGGGAGGTGGCGCGCGCCATGAGGTGGTGGCAGAGGCGGGGTGGGGGAATGGCAGGGCGATGCGATGGGGGAGGGGAGGCACGGCGGCCGGGAGTGGGAGGAGATGCGCCGGTCGTCGGGCTTGGATGGATCTGTGGCAGCGCGGCGCTGTGAGGCGGGGCGGGAGGCACGCCGATCGGGAGTGGGAGGAGGTGGTGGGGTGGGGCATTGCGGTGGTCGGGGCCATCCCGTGGTCGCCGGCTGCCTGGCGGGTGGTGGCCGATGACGGGGCTGGAGGTAGGTGATGGTGGGGTGGGTTGTCGTGCTGCACAGGGGGAGGGAAGTTGGTGGAGGAGTGGGGCTCGGGGGGAGAGTGGTGGGTGGTCATGCCTGAGGGGGTGGGATTTTTGTTCACGGCAGTTCTGTCGTCGTTAGTCTGTAGCTACCGTGCGGGTCATAGGTATATATACATATATAGGGTAACGCTATTCTAAGTGTGAGTGTAGAATAACTTATTCTACACCCCCTAGTAACGCCATGTACAAAATCTAGTAAAACGACGTAAAAAATGTAGCAATTTGGATAATATTTTTTTATCATCTATGTTTGTAATTTACTACATTTTTACGAAAATTACTATATTTTACATAATGTGTTACTATATTACGTATGTACTGATTCTTTGGGTCAGAATAAGCTATTCTACACTCACGCTTAGTTTAGCGTTACTATATATATAGGGCTGGACTATTCTGTTACCGGTAACAGAATAATATTCTGTTACCCTCGCCTCTATAAGGCGCGACGCGTCCACGACGACCCAAATTTAATCCGACACCTTCCCTCATCACGGAGGCAACTGTCATGGGCGAATGCGGCGGCGGCGGCGGGAGCGAGGGAGCCAGCGGCGCCGTGATTGGCGGCGTCGGATCGCCGCCGCCTCCTTCCTTCGTCATCGCCGGATCCATCGTCGAGGTCGTCATCCCCGCCTCCTTCCTTCCTCGTCGCCGGATCCATCGTCGGGTCGTGTTCCCGACCTCTGTCTCGCTCCGCCGCAGATCCATCGACAGGCCGTGATCCCCGCCTCGCCCTCTCTCGTCGCGGATCCATCGTCGAGCCGTCATCCCCGCCTCATGCCTCCTCCGTCGCCGGATCCATCGTCGAGCCGTCATCCCCGCCTCCTACCTCCTCCGTCACGGGTATCCTTCTCCGGCGATTATCCCCGCCAAAGCTTCCTCAACGAACCTCTTCGCCAGACGTCCACCACAAGCGGTGCTGCGTCAATGGTGCCGCCTCGCAAGAACATGCCAAGAAGACGCCCACGAGAGGTAGAAGAAGAAGACAAGACACCGGAGGTAATATCCGCTCACCACGTTGTGTCACTCCATCGGTTCGCGATCCCGCTATGAAGAAGAACCCGATGGTACATTGCAAATGCTAGCATCGGTTCATTGACACCCTCGCCACTTGATGCACGATTAGGATGTCGAGGTTATTGTCGCATTGCATCTAATATGCATTGCGTCGATTCAAGTTTAAAAATTAAACATATCGTCGGTCCCGTATAGTGACAAGGTTCATTAACGTTGAGAGTTGTATGTTGTTATTCCTAAGAGTACAAGTCATGTAATTGCGTCAGTTCGAACGAGTAACAAAACTGTTACCAAAAAAATATATAAAATTGCTACACAATAAGTTCAGTGATACATAAGCTAGCAGTACTTGTAATGTATATGCATTGATGCACGGAATATGTGTCAGTACAACTATGCCCCTCGGCACGGTTCGGTGCGTGGGGCAAGTCATCTTTCCCCCACGCACCCACACCCCCCTAAGATAAGATAATGGGGCAAGTCATGTTACGGACTCGCCTCCGCATGCGACGCCATGCACGGCGCGTAAATCACTGCTCGGACTCGTTCTGGCTCGGCCTCGCCGGATGGGGAGGGGTCCCGACCCCCCCTCCCGGCTCGGCCTCGCACTAACGCTGCAAGGCGCTCGTTTGACAGAGCGGTCGCGGTTATTCTGTTTCCCCCCACCCCACGCACCCACACCCCTAAGATAGATAATGGGGCAAGTCATGTTACGGACTCGCCTCCGCATGCGGCGCCACAACACGCCGCGTCGTCAAGCTTCTGACTTCGTTCTGGCTCGGCCTCGCCGGAGATGGGGAGGGGGGTCCTCCCTCCCCCCCTGCTCGACCTCGCTAACGCGGCAAGTCGCTCGTTGACAGGCGCAGTGCGGTTATTCTGTTTCCCCCCACCCCACCCCACGCACCCACACCCCTAAAAAAGATAGATAATGGGGCAAAGTCCATACAAGGAAGATGTGTCAGTACAACTATGCCCCTTGGTACGGTTCGGTGCGTGGGGCAAGTCATGCCACAGTACTATATTCAAACAAACAAAAAAAAAAAAAAACAAATTGACAAACAAGGACAAAAAGTACCACCAAGCATCGTGTAGTCAAGTACTAGATCCAAAAAACAAAAAAATTGACCGCCCAAGGACAAAGCGCAGGCCACGACAATGCTAGATACTTGAACTCGAGCCGTGGGAATCCTAGTAATCCGCACACCAGCAGGCCTGCCGCCCAGGCCCATGGTCAAGAGAGAGAGAGAGCGAGCGCCGTGTATAAGCGCTCTGGTAAGTGTTGAGAGGAGTTCGACTGGTGAGCGTCGGTTGCGCTTATAAACAAGTCTAGAGCCCCCTCGACTATCGAGGTGGGACTAAACACATAGCTCATGTGCACGCCTCTTTGCACATGCCGAGAGAAGCTATCCGGGCGAATACAACGACCCAGCCGATGGCCCAACAAAGTACTTCCCCCATTACAAAAATCCAATGATCACGCATGACAAAAAATAAAAATGAAAATAATTTAAAAAAACTCACAAGACAAATCAGTTAATAAACAAAAATATTGTAACAAAGTTCAAACACATCTCAATGGTAAGAAAAAAAAAAATATAAGACTGTAAATAAAAATTTCAGAAATGAATTTACAAAAAGTTCAACTACTACAATTCATAAGGTTCAAGTACAAAATAAAAAGAAAGTACTATGCAGCGAAGATTAATTTTTTTATTTTATAAAATACCAAAACTATCATTATTCGTATATAAAAAGAAAAAAACGTGGTCCAAAATTCATGTAAAAAAGTAAGAAAAAAATTATACAACAAACAAATTTGATTGGTAATTGACAGCCTAAAAATAGAGCAGTACTATCATTAACAGAATGTAAATTCAGCAAACTCAATAACAAAAAGGGGTTCTAAAAAAATCATCAGCGTATAGCACCGTCTCCTAGTTATGAACATGAAACATATACCAGCCAAAACAAAGGGTGCCCATCAGTTCAACTATAGAAATTGTTCCAGTACTAATATAAAGAATGTATAAATAAAACACTTATAATTGAGCAGAACAATAGGAAAAACATTACATAACTAGTTCCATACCATTCTGATGAAACAATACCATTCAACCATCTCACATGCAAATGTTTTAAAACAAAAAAATACTGCAACATAATCAACCATACACAAATCTCAAAGCCGGCGTCATTTGCCACATTTAAACCTACAACACATCAATTCTGAACGTCAGAGAGTCGTCTTCTCTCAAGAACATAACCATAACCACATCACCATCCTCAAATCCAGACTCAGCCGCAAACTCCTTCCATCCAGTAGTTAGGTTGATGCAACCATCAAAGTCGATGTGGTAGGCAACATCCATCAACCGATACCCATTCTTGTCTCAAGTCTCCATCTTGAACACCGAACTAGGAGCAACAATCCGATCCCGGGTGACATTTTCGCAAATGGACATGGGAGTACAAAACAAAATGAACACGACATAACTGAATTTTACACGAGATATAGGAACGATTTGCATAACAAACTAAAATGGAAAAATGTGAACCAAAACAATAACACAAAACTAACTAGACATGTGAACCGACTAAACTGAAAAATATACATATCAATACACCTACGGTAAAACATCTATTCATAAACAGATCAGGATTATACAAAAATGGTTTAAATCTTTAAGTAATGAACAAATACACACGTAAATCCCTCTTTGTTAAAATCCAACAAAACCTAATTAAAAAAATATAGACAAGCTATTCATAAGATAAAACTGCAGATCCAGTCCATGGGTTTCGAACAGAAACCAACAAGAAAGTAGAAAACAAAATGAATAGAAACACATACCCATGATTCCTTCAAGTCACCATCATCGAGCGACAAACATAGGGTGTACTGAAACCCATGGTTACCGTGACACAAACAAGAAAGTTGCCCACGCCACTGAGTCTGAGTGAGCTCCAAACTGACTTCGTACACACACCGTCGACTATGCGCGCCATCTTTACCGAGCATCCATATGAACAATCCTCCATCAAACACACAGGAACAGAGAAAAAGGCAACGAAGAGAAGAGAGAGGAACCTAGATCTGATTCTGGAAGAATGAATAAAAGGGAGGGGAAGACTTGGCCACACACCACACATAGATGGATAACGTTTATAGTCGGGGACACTCACGGACTATAAAAATAATAAATAAGCGGATGGGCAGCCACCGGTAGGAAATAGTTATTACACAAGCCATCCAACATTTGACCGCAAATCAGTTCAACTTGAAAAACCAAGCGGTTCAAAGGTGCACATGTCGAACATATGCGAGACAAAACAACACATTCAGAGACAAAAACAAAGTTGTTCATTTAGTCATTCGAACATCTGCTCCCTCACAACAAAAATCTTAAAAACATAATATTCACTACTTCAGTCATAACGATCAAAGAAACGACGCCATTTTGCCCTGGTAGATGGATGTGGAGAAATGGCTGCTCTCGCCCTAGCCCAACTAATGATCTGAATATGGTTCCTTCCCCCGCCCTCTGGGAAAAGAAGCTCCAATTCATTGGAGTTGCAAGTATCCATCACCTCACGCGCAAGTCATCTGTTGAACTCTGCCTCCAGTTCCTCCTCGGCAGCACGTCGCGCCATCTGCATGCGCCTGCGCCTCCTCCTCCTCTGCTCCGTTACTGCAGCCCTCACATCTATGGCGTCCCCTCCTCCTCTGTAACCTCTCCCAGCTCAGGATCCATCTCCCTTTTCTTTGGTTGCAGCTCGTAGAATGAAACTGACAGAGGGCCAGGGCTTTATAATCAAAGTGCAGAGCCATCGGTGCGGCTCCGATGTCAACACACAGTATCAAAACTTTGACACGGCAGCAGTCCAATTACACATACGGGCATCAATTCAAAACAACACTGAAAAACACGTAACTTAATTACACAGTTTGACCAGATTACCCGAAATCGCAGCTTACAGTCAGCTGCCATACACAACCTCCGCCAACGACAAAACAACATGGGAATCCGGGGTAGAAACAACTCAAAAAAGCAAAATTGACAACGCAAATATTTTCATACGGTCCTTATATCTCTCCCTGCAACACCAATTCAAAAGTAAAACAACAGAAAAAGAAGAACAGATTTCAATGGCGGGCGTGGAAAACGACCAAGAACACAAAAACTTGTAATCATAAATTACAGATGAAAAAAATCTCAAAAAACTATAACATACCGATAATTCTCACATCAAAAACGACAAACACGACGTAATTTGAGGACCACGAACACCACAGTAAACATCGACGCCCAAAACCACGTCCGCTGCCAAAATGCCCACGCCGTCACCTCCGGTGACTACATATCGCAAAACTCAACCAAGCGAAGCGCGGACGTGCGGAACCCTTACATGTCTCCTCTAGCAACGAATGGCCCGCAAACATCGCTACGGGAACGATCGAAGCTCCACGTTGCATCCCTGTTTCCGTCCGTCGTGCATGCGGAAGATTAGTTCTTGTTGAAAACACGTCGGTCAAACTGTGAACCACGTCGATCTGTAAAGTGTAATAGCCCAGATGTGTGTGTGTGTGTGTGTGTGTGTGTGTGTGTATATATATATATATATATATATATATATATATATATATATATATATATATATATATATATATATATATATATATATATATATATATATATATACATAGATGCTACATCATTGTTTTACCCAGCCCACCAAATGGACTAAAAAACAAATGGACTGGCTGACATGTGGGCGAGTAGGTCGAAGCCTAAGAAGGCGTTGGATTTATATCCAACGGCCGACATTCTTCTTCAATCTCTCGTCTTCTTCCCCCAGCGCTGCCGGGACCGCCTGCTTTAGCCTCCGGCGTCCAGCGGCATTGCTTTGCGCGTCTCAGCGAAATGCTACCCCGCCAACGGCCAGGCCATCCCTCCACTACGCACCTCCTGTTATTCTCTACTGAGTGTAGGCCCACCCCGCACACGAACTAGTCAGTTTTCCCACTCCTCTCCGTTTGCGACTCCACTGCCGTCTCTTCCCCATCTCCGGGTCGTTCCACTCTGGGGCCTCACCGTCGTCCACCGCCTCGGTGCGCTCCGCGCAGCGTGGTCAACATATGAGAGTCATCGGAAGAGGACTGTATGTGGAGAGCCCGACGACTGGAACCCAGGAGGTCCATGGTCGCACGTAAGGAAAGTTCCTCCTTATTAAGCTGTTTCCTCCCCCTGACAGCTGGGACCCACCGGCTATATCTTCGCACGGAAGGAAGTGCCTCCTTGTTGTGCGAAAAAACCATTCCTCCCGATGATGGCACTGGACCCGCGGATTTGGTGGCTGACTTGTGGGCCTACTAAGCAGACGTGTACGCAGGGCTTTGTCAACTTAATTAACAAATGATTCTAGCAGCCGGACCATTGATGTTAATCCAACAATGTGCTCCTTCTTCAACCTATGTTCTTGCTCCTGTCTCCCATGGGCTGCAAGGTCTTGCCAAGACCAACCATCAAGTTTCCCACCTCTCCATCTCAACTCCACTTCGCGTCTTCCCCATATCCGGGTCGTTCCAGTCTGGGGCCTCGCCATCGTCCACCGGCCTTGGTGCGCTCGGCACGGTGTGCTCAACAACCGAGTGTCATCGGAAGATGACTGTACGTGAGAGGCTGACAATGGGGACGCACCACGCCCATGGACACATGCATGCAACTGCATCCTTTTTACCCTGAAAAATAATGTTGTCTCTCCTGACTGCTGGGACCCACCAGCTATATCTTCGCACGCAAGGAAGTGCGTCCATATTGCGGGCAAAAAAATGATTCACCCCCTGACTGCTGGGACCCACCAGCTACATCTTTGCACGCAAGGAAGTGCCGGATAGTCGGGACCCACCCGGTCGAAGCGTATGTATCGTACGTTGTCATTCTGTTCGTGAATGTGTACGTACATACTGGTCGATCGGTCTGTCTGCATGCTACAGCGATGAACCGCGCACGTAGCATGTACACGTACGTACAACGACCAGGGTGCAAGAAAGAAAATACAGCCACGTACGTACATACGGGCGGGGTCTCGAACGGCCAGGGCTCGTGTACATGGCTAGGTCGGAACGGAGATACCGCGTCGTCGTCATGTTCATGGGGAGGCAACGGAATGCGTCGTGTTCATCTGGAGGCAACGGAATGCATGTTGTTCATCGGGAGCCAACAGGCTTGGACGGAACAGCCGATGCAAACGAGGCCTGGCGTACCGCAGAATGGAGGAAACAGCCTTGTGTTCAACCGGCCAACGTCGAAACGAGATCCTGTTCATCGGGAGGGTTCTGGCGTACCGCAAAACGGAGGAAACGGACCTCCTACGGTCGAAACAGGGTCCTGTTGATCGGGAGGGGTGTGGCGTACCGCATAACGGAGGAAACGGACTTGTGTTGGAGCGCTACGGTCAAAACGGGGGTCTTGTTCATCGGGAGGGGTGTGGCATACCGCAAAACGGGACTCCACGGGATAATGTTCATCTCCATCGTCGACCTCCTCCAGCCTCCACGGGCTCCTGTTCATCCAGCGTCGACCTCCTCCAGCCTCCACCTGCGACTGATAATCCATAGGCTCCTATTCATGCAGCCTCCAAAGCACACTCCTCCACCGGCTACTGTTCAACCAGCCCTCTCCACGGGGGTCCTGTTCAACCACCCCTCCACGGGCTACTGTTCATCCAGCCCTCCACCGACTACTGTTCAACCAGCCCTCCACCAGCTACTGTTCAACCAGCCCTCCACAGGGTCATGTTCATCCAACCCTCCACGGGGTCCTGTTCATCCAGCCCTCCAAGGGACTGTTCATCCACCGACTCGATCGATCGGGTACTGTTCATCCAGTGGCAATGGCCTCTACTACCATGGGTTCCTACTCATCCAACCCCCACCTGGAACTGTTCATCCGCCCAACAACGCTCACTGTTCGTCCAGAGGCAGGATCGATCGGTTTCAGTTAGCAGCAGTAGCGAAGGCATCGCTCGATCGGGTTCAGTTAACAGCAAGGGATCGGTCGATCGCTCGTGTTCAGTAACGCGTAGCCTGCGGTGCAATCGCCGAGTTCGCCAGAGCCCAAGGCCTCGCTCGGGTTCGATTAGAGCCCAACGCCTACACACACGCCAAGATACGTCACGAGAGAAACGCGATCGCCGCCCCCACCACCCACCGTAACCGGAACTCCCGATATTTTCCTCGCCTCACTTCTATTAACGGATTTTTCCGTCATGGACGGCCCAAAGAATGTCATGCAGCTGCATCTCCGGCCCGCCCAGGACGAAAAGCCCATTTTCTGTCATGATTTTTTGTCATGGAAGTAGGACCCCGCCACATCTATGATGATACCGTGTTTTGTCACAATTATCGTCATAGAAGTTTCATAAGTATGATAGAAATTTTATTCGTTCGGCCCAAAATTTCGCGGATGTGTCCTTTTTTTGTAGTGTTTACATTCTTGCAACTTGCATGCTTTACTTTCGGCTGCTCATATACTCTTGCCATGCTTGCTTGATATGTATTGTGAATGTTTAAACTTGTGCTAAAACTCTACCTTAACTTGAAGAAAATAAAAACTGCAACTTTTCTTTTTTAAGAGTCTATTCACCCCCCTCTAGACACCTCTTCTCGATCCTTTCAATTGGTATCAGAGCATTGGTCTCCATTGCTTTGGTTTAAACACCTTTGGAGGAAGATGGATGACTCTATGTTGGGGAATCTTAGACGTAGAGTGCCTATTCTTGATGCCGAGTTCTTTCATGAGTGGAAAAATGAGATGCTTGTGATTTCAATGAATATCATTTGAACAAGTATATTACTAGCCATTGTGCACCTCATGTTGATCCTTTGCATCCTACCCTTGATGAGTCTATTGACATTATTCGCAACCTTAGAACTGTTAATCTTATCACTAGAGGTTTGCCTAGAAACTGATTGAATGTTTGCCTACACTTGATTGTGCCTACACTATATGGAGAATCCTTGAGGAACGATTTCCAAACTATTCCTTGAAAATCTTAGATGGGATCATTCATAAGTCTATTTCTTTGCCTAAGATGATTCCTAACGATCCTAAGTATGGTGATTATTTATTTGAGCTTCGTGATCTTACGCGTGCCAAAGGAGATGTTGGAATCATTAGGAATATCATTTCCGAAGTCATTAGAATCCATAAAGATGCACATTGTTATGGTCATAAATCTAATGAATCACCCTCTCTTAGAATTGATCCATCACAAGACGATGCTGAACATGGATACTATGATGAGGATGATGATAGTGACTTTGATCTCGATGAGTCGATGAGACACTTTGGTCTTATGGCCAATCTTTGCGGCTACATGGCTGGAGGAAAGGAATGGGTCCTTGATAGTGGATGTACCGATCATATGACCGGAGACAAGGACATGTTTCGTGAGCTTGCTAAAAACAATGGCCCTCAGAAGTATGTCACCTTTGGTGACAACTCAGAGGGTAAGGTGGTTGGCCTTGTTAAGGTGGCCATCTCACATGATAGCTCCATACGAAATGTTATGCTCGTTGAATCTCTTGACTATAATCTACTTTTCGTATCTAGACTTGCTGATTTTGGCTTCAATGTCCTATTTACTGAAGTAGATTGCCAAGTGTTTCGTAGAGATAACCATAATATGGTTTTTACTGGTATACGTAGAGGTGATCTATACATTGTTGATTTCACTAAAAAGGCTCAACCTAGAACTTGCTTTATTGCTAAATCTTCTAAAGGTTGGTTGTGGCATAGAAGGTTAGGTCATGTGGGCTTGCGAAATCTTGATAAGCTTATTAAAGGTGATCATATCCTTGGAGTAAAAGATGTTATATTTGATAAGGATAGATTGTCCAGTGCTTGTCAAGCAGGAAAACAGGTTGGAGGAAGTCACCCCATGAAGAACATTATGAGCACGAAAAGACCGCTCGAGCTACTTCCTATGGATCTCTTTGGTCCCAACGCCTATAAAAGTCTCGGTGGTAACTCATTTGGTCTAGTCATAGTCGATGATTTTTCAAGATTTACGTGGGTGTTCTTTCTTGATGATAAATTGCAGGTCCAAAAAATCTTCAAGAACTTCGCTAGGAAGGCCCAAAATCAATTTGAAGTGAAGATCAAGAAGGTTCAAAGCGACAATGGAACGGAGTTCAAGAACGCAAATGTGCATACCTTTCTTGACGAAGAAGGTATTTCACATGAGTTCTCAGCCACGTACACACCTCAACAAAATGGAGTTGTTGATAGGAAGAACCGGACTCTTATTGAGATGGCGAGAACGATGCTTGATGAGTACAAGACTCCCAAACAATTCTGGATCGAAGCGGTTGAGACGGCTTGTCATGCAACAAATCGCTTGTATTTTCACAAGCTACTCGGCAAGACGGCATACGAGCTCCTCCCCGGTAACAAACCCCAAGTTGGATACTTTCAAGTATTCGGATCAAAGTGTTACATTCTTGATAAGCATTGTCATTCTAAATTTTCTCCTAAGTCTCATGAAGGTTTCCTACTTGGTTATGGCTCAAACTCTCACACTTACCGTGTCTACAACAATTTCACCCGAAAGGTTGAAGAGACGGTAGATGTGAAGTTTGATGAATCTGATAGCTCGCAAGTAGAGAAATTGCCAATTGATGTCGGAGATAAAGGTCCTTCAGAAGCAATCCAAGACTTGTCTATTGGCATGATTCGTCCAATGGAGGTAAAGGAAAGTACCTCGTCCGTCCAAGTGGAAGCTTCTACCTCACGCCAAGGTGAACCAAGAGTTGACATGGAAGCATCCACAAGTGGGACACGCCAAGATGAAGAAAACGAGGAAGTACACCAAGATGAACCTCATCAACCTCCTTCACCACCATGACAAGTGAACGACAACGCCAATAATGAAGAAGGCCAAGAAGAACAACAAGATGATGAAGAAGATGTTCCACCCCGACCCAAGCAAAAGCTCTCATGAGTTCGAGCAAGAGTTTCAAGAGACCATCCCGTCGAGCAAATCTTCAATGATATCCAAACTGGGAGAATCACTCGCTCTAAAACTCGTTTGGCTAATTTTTTCAACATTATTAATTCATCTCTAGCATTGAACCTATGAAGGTTGAAGAAGCATTGGAAGATGCGGATTGGATAAATGCCATGCATGAAGAGCTACACAACTTTGAGAGAAACCAAGTGTAGACATTGGTCAAAAAGCCCGACAACAACCACAACATCATCTGTCGGCGTTCTGGGAACGGGGGTCCCCAGACTTGCCTGCCTGCGGCCTGCGGCGTGGCTCAAAGGAGGCCCAGGATGGCCCATCTTCATCAACGCAAGCTCAAGACCCTCGCGAGGGGCCAAGCCTCATGGGCGGACGACAAGGAGCTTCTCGAGCACGGCCTCGTCAGCTGGCTCATGAGGAGGCGGAGAGTTCAAGGCAGGGTACCTCGCGAGGTGCCCATGACGCAAGCCATGATGACCAAGGCGCCACGGGCGCCAGCCACCAAATGTCATCCTTTCCTCTTTGGTGCAAAGGGAGCAAGCGCAGGCGAGAGCATCAAGCAAAGGCATCCATTTCGGTGCAACAAGACCAAGACCAGCCCAACGGCCGGAAGGGAGTCATCATGGTGCCCAAGCAGGCGTCATCACCAGAGCCTTTGGCAGGCAAGGACCAACTTTAGTCAGGATAAGTGTACCCGCTGTTCCCCTTCAAAATGGCCAATTGTTGGCTCCCTCCCCACTCAATATTTTGGAAGAGGCCCAGGGCCTTAGCCTATATAAGTAGAGCTAGCCACCATAGTAGAGGCATCTAGAGGGATGGGAGATCCGAGATCCGAATCCTCATCAAGGAACCAGTAGCTAGAGCGACTGAACCCCACCTAGCAGTTCATCGCACCCGCCAAGAACAGACCCTCGCGAGGCTGTTCTTCCTTGTAGTATTCCTCACCAGCCCAAGAGGCAATCTACCACACCACACACTGGAGTAGGGTATTACACCACAAATGGTCATGAGGGGCAGCCGCCGCCTACCCGCTGTGGCCCCCCATCCAGGCGAGGATGGTGGGCTGCGCGTCTGCATCGACATACCAGGGCTCAACCGAGCCGCGTCTCAAGAGCGCCTCTGGCCCTCGCGAGTGGGACGTTGCGAGGGCCCGCCCCACAGCTACGTTCGCATGCCTTACGACCTGCCGAACGCAGCCGCCACGTACCAGCGCCTCATGAGGGACATCCTGGAGGCTCAAGAGGCCAGGCGTTCCGCAGCCCTGGCGGAGATGGAGATGGTCTATGAGGAGCCACCAGCGCCTCTGGAGCCTCCCGAGGCCCCTGGGCCTGGGGGCTCGTGAGGATCGGCTCCCGCAACCCACCGAGTCTACTACACCAACTCCACCTCGTCCCCAACATCACCAGGTGACATCTTTAAGTTTTATTTCTGGCTGGGAGCGCCTTCAGGGATGCATTATTCCCAGGTCGCGTGGGTCCGTCCCTGCGGCATGTATCCCTTTTTTTTCATGTCATTAGCCTATCCTGTTGGGGGCGCCCCTCGGACTGCATCATCCCCAAGCCGCTCGGACTGTCCCAGCGGCATGTATCCTTCTTATGCGTTTTCCTTAGGATTATGCTCGTTCCACCATGCTTGTTATTCGTGCCTTTTCTGGGTGGCGAATCTTGCGCGTTAAAGGGGGTGCCGAGCATCGCGACTCGAGGCTCCTACCGCTCTCCGGCCCTCACCCTCTGGTCTTATCCATGGCATCGCGACCTGGCTTGCCGCCGACGGCCGAGACCAGCCCGAGAGCCGGACCCAAGGACGTAGAGTTTCATCATCTAACCCAGCTTATGCGTTAAAGGGGGTGCCCGAGCATCGCGACTCAAGGCTCCTACCGGCTCTCCGCCCTCACCCTCTGGTCTTGTCCATGGCATCGCGATCCGGCTTGCCAACGATGGTCGAGACCAACCTGAGAGCCGGACCCAAAGACGAGAAACACCGGCATCCGCCAAATTTGCAGGAACACACTCAAGATAAGGCCCAGAGCTCATGAAGAAGGCGAATGCCCGTGAAGCTCATCTTTTGGAAAAGGCCCAGAGCCTGTGAAGAAGGCGAATGCCTGTGAAGCTCATCTTTTTGGAAAAGGCCCAGAGCCTGTGAAGAAGGCGAATGCCTGTGAAGCTCATCTTTTTCGAGAAAGGCCCAGAGCCTGTGAAGAGGGCAAAAGCCCGTGAAGCTTGCTTCCCAGAAGAAAGGCCTAGAGCCTGTGAAGAGAGCCAACGCCTGTGAAGCTCGCCGCCCGTGACACTCTCACATAATAATGAGTTGGGGCTGTACACGCCCCGGAGTCTCAGGAGTGCTGGCCTCAGGCCCTGGGGCTCCCTCCCACGCCCAGTGGCAGCACTTAGCTCCGCGCTGGTGAGAAGACGTCGAAGACTAGACTAGGTGCCAGACGCGGATTTTTCATTAACTTTGTACAGTTGACTAGTTATTCCCATCTGGAGTTTTTATCGAAACTATCGCCTTCTTTTGGTCCGTGGTTCCTTGATCTTTTTCGCTCTCCTGCCTCGAGTTCTCTTGCGTGGGGACTCGAGGCGAGGCCTCGGAGCCCTCGCGGCGTTCTGGCCCAATCGCCAAGTTTTCATGGCCCCGGTCCACACTGGAGCACCCTCCGACCATGCCTCACAGGCAACACAACGCTAACAGGGGCTGGATCGGTCGCCCCATGCCACGGCTGGGGTTCACTTGCGAATGGGCGACGTCGGAGGGAACGATGATCGGGATAACAAAAGCAGTACAATAATTAATGGCGTTAACCCAAACGCGCCCCCACGGGGCCACACATTGTTGCCTTTTTTGCGCAGGAGAGACAAGAAAGGATAGACTGGAAGGGCGCGCGCCGTTCCGTACTTGTAGCCGGCGAAGGCCAACCGACGGCCTCCACGATCACCAGTAATCATGACCAACTCTGCATGCAGGGACTTGTCGAAACCGGGTGGTTACCGAGGCATCGTGGGGAAGCAGTGCGCGCGTGTCCAATCAACCGCCACGCGACGCCCAAGGCCGCAGGCTGTTAGGGCCCACGACGCTTCGCACTTGCCCTTTCACCTCTCTGTCGGCCAAGTTCGGGCGCACTGTGGGCCCGGGGAGCTCACATGCGTTACGGGAACGGGGTCCCCAGACTTGCTCGCTCATGCCTGCTGGCGTGGCTCAAAGGAGGCCCAGACGGCCCATCTTCATCAACGCAAGCTCAAGACCCTCGCGAGGGGCCAAGCCTCATGGGCGGACGACAAGGAGCTTCTCGAGCACGACCTCGTCAGGTGGCTCATGAGGAGGCGGAGAGTACAAGGCAGGGTACCTCGAGGTGCCCATGACGCAAGCCATGACGACCAAGGGCGCCAGTCGGGCGCCAGCCATCGCAGTGTCCTCCTTTCCTCTTTGGTGCAAAGGGAGCAAGCGTAGGCGAGAGCATCAAGCAAAGGCATCCATTTCGGTGCAACAAGACAAAGACCAGCCCAAAGAAATAAAGGAGTCATCGTGGAGCCCAAGCAGCGCCATCACGAGCCTTTGGCGGCGAGGACCAACTTTAGTCGGGATAAGTGTACCCATTGTTCCCCTTCAAAATGGCCAATTGTTGGCGCCCTTCCGCCAATATTTGGGAAGAGGCCGGGCCTTAGCCTATATAAGTAGAGCTAGCCACCATAGTAGAGGCATCTAGAGGGATGGGAGATCCGAGATCCGAATCCTCATCAAGGAACCAGAGCTAGAGCGATCGAACCCCACCTAGCAGTTCATCGCACCAAGAAAGAATGCAGACCCTCGAGGCTGTTCTTCCTTGTAGTATTCCTCACCAGCCCAAGAGGCAATCTACCACACCACACACTGGAGTAGGGTATTACACCACAATGGTGGCCTGAACCAGTATAAATCTCGTGTCTCTTGTGCTGTCCCGTTTAGTAGTTTAGGTCCCTGCGATTCGGCGAAGTGCGAGACGGTGGAAGGTTGGATCTCCGCGCGCACCCCAGTGTTCGAACCTAAGGGTCTGCCGGAACCCGAAATCCGACATCATCGGTACCAAATGGGTGTTTCGCAACAAGCAAGACAAAGATGGTCAAGTCATTCGCAACAAAGCACGTCTCGTCGCCCAAGGCTACACTCAAGTCGAAGGTATGGTCTATGGTGAGACATATGCCCCCGTTGCTAGACTTGTGTCCATCCGCATTTTACTTGCCTATGATAATCACCATGATATCACCTTGTACCAAATGGACATTAAAAGTGCTTTTCTAAATGGTTAAATAGAGGAGGAAGTTTATGTTAAACAAGATCCCGGTTTTGTCAATCCTAAGAAACATGATCATGTTTACAAAGTTCACAAAGCTCTTTATGGTCTCAAACAAGCTCCTAGAGCATGGTATAAATGCTTGACCAAGTTCCTTATTGAGAAAGGCTTTGATATTGGAAAGATAGATTCTACTCTTTTTACTAAAAGGGTTAATGGTGAATTATTTTTGTGCCAAATTTATGTTGAAGATATTATATTTGGTTCGACTAACCCTCATTTTAGTGAAAAGTTTGAAAAGCTAATGTTGGAGAAGTTTGAGATGTCTATGATGAGTGAACTCAAGTTCTTTCTTGGTTTGCAAATCAAGCAAACTAAGGAAGGCACCTTTGTTTCTCAAACAAAGTATACCAAGGATTTATTCAAGAAGTTCAACATGGAAGAAAGCAAAGGTATGAAAACACCGATGCCTACTAGTGGACATCTTGACTTGACCAAGGATGGCAAATCGGTTGACCAAAAGGTTTACCGATCTATGATTGGTTCATTGTTATATCTATGTGCCTCCCGTCCTGATATTATGCTAAGTGTATGCATGTGTGCATGATATCAAGCGGCCCCTAAAGAATGTCATCTTAAGGCTATGAAAAGGATAGCGAGATACTTAATTCACACACCAAATTTTAGCATTTGGTATCCTAAGAGGTCTTCTTTTGATCTTGTTGGCTATTCCGACTTGGATTATGTCGGAGACAAGGTTGATAGAAAGTCCACTTTGGGTACTTGTCAATTTCTTGGTAGATCTCTTGTGTCTTGGTCCTCCAAGAAACAAAACTCGGTATCCTTATCCACCGCCAAAGAAGAATACATTGCCGCCGATTCATGTTGTGCTCAATTACTTTGGATGACCCAAACTCTTAAGGATTATGGGATCTATCTGAAACATGTTCCATTGCTTTGTGACAATAAAATTGCTATTAAGATTGCTCATAACCCCGTGCAACATTCTCGAACTAAGCATTTTGAAGTTCGTTATCATTTCATTCGAGATCATGTTGCTAAAGGGTTGCTAAAGGGGACATTGATCTTAACCATGTTCGTACCGATAAGCAATTGGCGGATATATTCACCAAACTGCTTGACGAGAAAGTATTTTTCGTTTGAGAGGTGAATTAAACGTCATTGATGCTTCAAGCTTGGAGTAGGAACTCCATGTGGATACATGCAAGGCATGAGCCTATGACTAATCCTTGATATTTCTCTTATGATGATGATCATGTGTCTTGGATATATTTGCACCCTTGCATGCTATCTAACCCTTGTAGGTACTTGGGTGAATCCAAATCTATGGGATTGCAACTCACTCACAACTTGAGCAATCTCTACATCACCAAGTCTCTACAACATGGTGGTTGAAGACAAGGAAGCATAAAAACCCTTCAACATATCCTTTGACAAATTCTATATATCAAATTCCATTTGGTATCAAATTTCATGATTGTCATATTGGATACACAAGTGCTCTTCCTTGCAAGAATAACCCGTATAGGTAGATGAACTCAAATCCAAGGGGTGCTCCAAAAACTTGATGAACTACATCAACCTTGAGCATCCCACACAAGTTCGACTACATGATCAAGTACAACACCACCACCCAAGGTTTGTAATTCCATCTTAGAGAAGCTTTATCCTAAGTCATGGGTCAAAGCAACTCAACAAGATGCGAATACATCAAAATTCTTAAACGAAAAATGGTAACCCCATTTTGAGCTTAAACGATGAGTATGACCTATGATCAAGTGTTCTCACTTGACTCCTAAGTCAATATACTCTAACATAGGTGACTTTGTCGCCGATCAATTCTAGATGAAGTTCTCTAGTATTTCTCTGTGTCTTGCATTTGCCTCTTGCATATTTGTTTCCCTTCTTTTTCAAAAAAAAACTTCATCTAGATTTCTTTTCTATTCTTTGTTCTGCATTCCCTGCATCTAATTCATTGCAAATCTGTCAGTTAATTCCTTGCAAATCTTTGTGAGAGCCTATTTGCCTAGTGAGTTGAGGTGACAAAATGTTGTCTCCGTGTTGAACTCGGACACACCGGATTGGTACTTTCGGTCAAATCAAACCATTTCAGTGCTGCCGAAGTAAGCAACTCGGTGCTACCGATTTCAGTGATGAGCAGACACTTTGCCATTTGCATCCTGTATATTTGTTCCAGCTCCACTCAATGATTCTTGTCCTCTACCAGCATCACATTCTATATGCTGCTTTGCTCTATGACTCAAGGACCAAACCCATTCTGACTCACAATCCAGAAGGTCCCTTCTTGGAAATTGATGTCAAAGAGGGAGGGAGAGATCACATTAAAGCTTAATCACTTCAAAAGGGGGAGAGTACTTCAAAGGGGAGAGAGACCCAGATGCTTGGTGTTCAAGAGGAGAGAAGTCACATGTCTTTAGAGGGGAAAGACATGTTACTTTGTGTTATGTTATTGTGCTCTGATATGTTTTGCTTTGATATTCTGTTCCCTATACTCTCCCATTATCTAATATAAGATTCAGGGGGAGAAAGACATAAGGGAAGGAAATATTGGATTCATAGCATATCTTTACCTTTGGGGACATGTCTATATCCAATAAGAGTACCTAGTACTCACTTTCTACATGTCATCCCAATCTTGGTACTCTTGTGATTTCCTGCTCTTGCTCTGTTTAGTAGATGTCTCTGTGTTATCTAACCTTGTTTACTTAGGTTCAACTCTTCCAAAGCCAGCTCAAGACCACAAGGTAAGTATATGCATCACATTGATGTGCATGATGATCTCTTGCTGATGTACATAATGTTTGCAAGAAGGACTCATGAACATGAAGGTACAATTTCTATACTCACATCATTTGCTCTGATGCATATAGCCAAGATACATGTTACACATTGCTTGCTCTGTCATGCCTATGCAGTCACATGCTCTTATATTCCATATTTACATGATTGCATACGTGTAGGGGGAGCCTATGAATGTTACATGTCTTCCCAAAGCTTTACCTGTTATTCCTTATATCTTTATCTAAAGCTTTGATGTATGTTGTCATCAATTACCAAAAACGGGGAGATTGAAAGCACAAGTGCTCCCTGGGTGGTTTTGGTAATTAATGTCAACATATCTCTTGTTGGACTAATGGTTTTATCTAGCATATTTCGGACAAGTTCAACAAATGGAGTGGCGTGGAAAAGAGGATCTAGAACCCCTTCTAGATGCTAAGGATAGAAGATTGGCAAAAGCTCAAAAGCTCAAGACTCTACATTTTCATTTTAGTGATCCAAGATCACATTGAGTCCTTAGGAAAGCCAATACTATTAAAAGGGGATGAGGTGTTGCTTAATGGCTTGCTTGCTCAAAGTGCTTAGTGATATACTCCAAAGCCCTCAACCACTTTCTCATATCCACATATGTCCCAAACCAAAAGTCAAACTCGGCCCTACCGATTTGATCTATCCGGCGCCACCGAGTTCATTTGACATAGCCACTGCCAGAAAGCCTAATCAATTCGGTCTAGTGCCTATTGCATTTATTTCGGTCTCACCGAGATTTGTAATTGGTCTCACCGAGTTTTCTTGACCAACTCTCTCGTTAGCTCTTTACTAAAATCGGTCCCACCGAGTTTGAGTAATCGGTCAAACTGAGATCAGGTTTTACCCTAACCCTAGCACATCGGTCCCACCGAGTTGATCATATCGGTCCCACCAAAATGCCTAACGGTCACATCATGAACTAAATTGGAATGACCGAGTTTTCTGATTCGGTCCCATCGAGTATGGTGAATTGTGTGTAACGGTTAGATTTTGTGTGGAGGCTATATATACTCCTCCACCCACTCTTCACTCGAGGAGAAAGCCATCAGAGCATACCTACACTTCCAGTATACATTTTCTTAGAGAGAACCACCTACTCATGTGTTGAGAAAAAGATATTCCATTCCAACCACAAGAATCTTAATCTCAAGCCTTCCCCAAGTTGCTTTCCACTCAAATCATCTTTCCACCAAATCCAAATCTGTGAGAGAGAGTTGAGTGTTGGGGAGACTATCATTTGAAGCACAAGATAAAGGAGTTCATCATGAACACACCATCTATTACCTTTTGGAGAGTGGTGTCTCCTAGATTGGTTAGTTGTCGGTGTACAAAAAGAGGGGTATGCTTTTTGCACCCCTATAACTGTGCACGGGCAGTCCGAGCCACGGACGCCGCCAAACTGAGCGAGGCGAGGGAGGTGAGCCAAGGTAAGGCCAACGCTCAAGAGGAACAGAACAAACGCCAAGACCAAGACCGCAAAGAGCGAAGGGGACGGAGCGGACTCCCCTGGCAAGATCCTTGCCGGGGGGCAGTTCTAGCAAACCCGGCAAGACCCTTGCCAGGGCAGCTCGCCCCACACCTACGGAGCGAATCACCCTTGAGTCCACTACCCCCATGGGGCAAGGTTTCGGGAGACATCCCCGTGGTGGCATGCAGATCTTTGTGAAGACATTCAAAGATTAGATACATAGTATCAAGGATGACGACCCTTGGCGGGATCCTGGCCAAGAAGGACCACGAGGCCCCCGGCCAGAGCCTTGCCGGAGATGACAGTGGGCGTCGTGGCAAGACCCTTGCCGGGGCCTCGACAAGGCCCTTGCCGGGGCTGGGGCAAGACCCTTGCCGGGGCTGCGGCAAAGCCCCTGCCAAGGACACCCGTGGGGCCACCATCGGGCCCGCACCAATCAAGCCTCCATCATGCAGCTGCCGACCCAACCAGTTGGGCAGGCACCTGCGTGGCGGCGAGCGAACCTTCGTGGAGGCCCACCACGGCGCCACCTCACCAAGCGTGCTCGCCTACATGGCACCACAGCACCGCTGTCTGTATGCGTGTCAACGCGAAGGAAGCGGTGGCGACGAGTCAGGCTCTCCCGTCCCCGTAAAGCAAGGACACCTAAGCAAGACGATTTATGGCGCCTTGTCATGTAATGCGAGGGATAAACTCGTATGATCTGTACTCGCCCACCTCCAGACGCCACCGTGGTAACCCCTTTCCCTATAAAAGGAGGCCCAAGGCGACCAAGAGGGGGATTCGGCTGTTTGGAGCTCCTCACGCCCCATAGCTAGCTCAGGAACGCAAAAAAGCCAACCACCAAAGCAGGAGTAGGGTTTTACGCACCTCGCGGCCCGAACCTGGGTAAAAGAACCCATGTGCTATCTGTTTGATCTGCTCTTCTCACGACCCCGCGCCCCGCAACCGTAGTAGGGATTCTTGTGATCCCGTAGGTGTCGTCTCCGGACCGACATCTTTGGCGCGCCAGGTAGGGGGCGCAGTTGTGAGAATCAGCTCTAGCAATTAGCCCGGCACTCCTCCATCTTCGTGATCCTGGAAGAAGAAAGGAGGCTAGAAGGTCGACGCTCGAGCGATCGCCAACAGAAGCTAAGTTGCACTGACCTCTTATGTGTGCTACCCTTCTTATTTGAGGTTATTCCCCCTCCCCGGAGATGTCTGGCCTTTGTATGAGAAACCCGCACGCCAGGGGGCTCTCCCACGATCGGCAACGCTCTTGCCCTGTTTCGAGTCCGCTCAACAGCTCAAGCGGCTGCGTCGAGAATGGCAGAGTAACCTTCCGCGATCGACAACACCCTCGATTCTGACTCGAGTCAAGCTCGACAATTCAGGCGGACGCGTTTGGAACGGAAAGGTGGCTCGTCCGGCGGCACGCGTACCCAGTAGGCCTTGGGGATCTGTCCCCAAAACGCCGCTAGGGGCTTTCACGCCGGCAAGCCTACCCGATCGTCGAGGGGCACACATACAAAGGGGGAATTGAATGGGGAAATAAAGTGCAAGAAAATTAAGAGCATTCCAAAGTTATATTACACCACATCATAGCTACAGTCCTAACTAAAGATAAAATTTGTCTTGGTCGGGAACCTGCAGCGGCGAAGAAGAACAGGATACTCAATCCCGGCACTGGCCTTCCACCCTCTTGATTTCATCGATGCCGTTGGTGATGGGCTTGATGCGCTCTTTAAGCACCGTGAGGTCGACGCCATCCAGCAAGCTTTTCATCGAGGCCGCGAAGTCAAGGTTGGGATTCCAGTGCACCACCTTGGTGAGGACCTTGGTCACAACCCTCCGGCAAAGTCGCCGGGCTTCATCGGCCGGCGTGGCCTTCCTGTTGGAGTGGAGATAGGCCAAGGCCCCGAGGACGCCTCCGAAGAACTGGGTCAGCTTGGCGTTGATGGTCCTGCTGCTCGGGGCGTACCTCACGTTTGGCAACCCCATTGTGGCCAATTGCGAGGTGACCCTGCCAGCGATGACCTCCATATGGCTGATCCACTTGCTCTCGCCCACCACATATTCTTGGTGGGAGGCGGCCTCGTTTGCCCGCAGCTGCTTCTCCGACAGCATCTTCCCTGCGCCTCTGTCAAGGTGCGGTTGAGCGTGTTCTTCTCGCCGGACAGCTTGAAGACCTGCTCCTTCAGCTCGTCCCGCTCCGTTTCCAGCTCCCGCACCTTGCCGGCATGGGCCAGAGCCTGGGCATCGAGTGCCTCCTTGTGCCTCTGCTCTAGCTCGCGGGTTCGTTGCCCGACAAGGGCCTCAAGCTCCTCGTCCTTGCCGTGGAGCGTTGCATTAAGCTTCGCTTCATGCGCAGAGAGGTCCTCTTCCTGGGAATCCAAGGCGGCTTGATGTTGGTTCCGGGCGGCTTCAGCCGCGGCGGCCAAGTTCGCCGCCTCTTCCTGAGCCTTCTCGATGTCGACCATTCTCATGGTGAGCTCCACGTCGCGCTTGGCCAACTCCTCCTGAAAGGCCCTCTACTCCTCGCGAGTTTGGTGGAACCAGGTCTGTGTCTCAGCAACGCGCGCCTTGAAGTCCACCTCCGCGTTGTCCACCGCTGCCATCCTGGCCTTGATCTTGTCCAGGCGGGCACGGTAGAGCACCTGGAGCTTCCGGAAGTCGGCCCCCATGGCACGGAAAAGTTGCTCTTCTGGAGAACCATCGCCACCAACGCCTGGCTCGTCAACCACCTCGAGCCCGGTGGCGGCAAGCACTTCGCCGTCCAAGGTTTCCCCTTCTGCGGGCACCCGGCTTGACGTTCCCGGGAGATGGACGAAAAGATCGTCACCCACCTTCAAATATTTGCCAGGGCCCGGGGTTGAGGAAGAGGGAGGCTGGTCACCCGCCGCCTCTTCCTCGGCGGGGGCCTTTCCGGCCCCGCCGGTAGGACCACTGCTAGCGCCCTCGGCAGAAGCTTCGCTGGGCACCTTGGCGTCCTCTGGAGCGGCGTCCTCGGCAGCACCCTCGGCGGTTTCATCAGCGGCAGCTTCGGCAGCAGCCTTGGCGGCCTACTCGGCAGCAATCCTGCTGGCCTCCGCCGCGGCCTCCTCAGCAATGTCTCCACAACCGTGTCCACATCCTCCATGTCCGTTGAAGGAGGGCCTGGGCAGTAATGGGGGCGATGAAACCAAGAAGGGAATAGGGGAAAACAGAGACGAAGGACAAAGCGACTCACCAAAGTGCCGGGCCGCCGGCAGAAGTCCTCTCCGCCAAAGATTTGGCGCCGCGGCAGAGTCATCAGCGCCCAAGTTCCCCTCCTCCTCCATGGGTAAAGGCTCTGTGCCTGGTGCCCTTGCCGGGGACGCCCCCCGCGGCGGTGTAGTCGATGGGGGTGGTGTGTTAGGAGCAGCCCTCTGTGGCTCCTCCTGCTGCCGCTCCCCTCCTGCAAAACACGGCAAGGTTAGCATCATGGCATCAAGCGCCTACCGCATGTCGAGTAGGAAAAGGGAGATGAACTTACGCTGGGGGCTGCGTCGGGGGCTGCTATCCGGGCTGCTCAGCACCACCAGTGGTGTCTCTGAAACCCCGGCCGGGGGCTGATTGCTCGCCAAGGTCCTCGCCCTCTTCGCCCTCTGGGCCAACGTCTCCGTCTCTCCTGCAAACGCAAAAATAGATCAAGACAAGCGACCCGCTTCGGGGAAGCGGAAACAACAGTGAGGAATGGAGTACTTACTCGTCGTCCGTCTCCTCCTCCTCCACCAGCTTCCTCTTCCTTTCCGGGCTAAGGGACCCGAGATCAAAAGGGAGCTCCACCTCGCCATCCGAATCGACGCTTGCCGGAGGAGGCGAAGAGGGCGGCGGGGTTTGTGCGCGCCTGGATGAGGAAGGGGCCGTCGCCTTCTTCTTCTCGGCCCTCGCCAGCCCTTCGCCTCCGTGGCCCTCGTGTGGCGCCTGCACTTCTGTGGTCAATTATGGTCACAGAGCCTGCCGGGCCGGACCGGCTCGCCGGAGCCAGCCCGTCGCAGGACTCGCCCTCTTCCCCTGATTGGCGTCGAGCCCGCCACCACGTCCTCCCCCTCCGACGACGACTCGTCGGCCGTGTCCTCAACAAGCGGAGCTCCAGCATCGGCGCTGCTGACCTCCCCGGTGGCCGCCGCCCACAAAGTGAACTGCTCCTCCTCCGCAGCCGTTGCGGCTTTGTCCTCCACACCCCCAGCGCTGCCGGCCTCCATGGCAAGTTGTGCCTCCCTCGCCCTAGTGGCGATGTAGTCCAGCTCCGCTTGGGTGGTGTCAATGACAAGCCACTGCTCGACGTCAGCATTGACGTACACCTCAACCAAGGAATCGAAGAACTGCTGCACATCCGCTTCCGTCGGCTCCCCCGCCACGGGGCAGGGCGTGCGCGCTGCAGTCCGATCATAGCAATGATCTCGGACCGGCATGTGTTATTGCACAACGGGACCACCCCCGATGGCAACTTGAAGAACAACCCCTTGAGGGCCTTGCCGACCTTCGCGGCAGCCTCGCGGCCTTGCCGGTCCGTTCAATCTTGCCGTCGCGATCCACGCAAGCCGAAAAAGCCGCCGCGAAGTGGGCATGCCCCATCACCGTGAAATTGTGGTCGAGGCCAGGGCGGAGCCGCATAATGTCGGCTGGGTTCGTGAAAAACCAGGCTGGCCTCCCCTTGTTATGCAACGGGGCGATTCGGGGGCGAATGAAGTCCGCCCCGATCATCTCCAAAGTGATCCCCGCCTGGGTCAGCCGGAGGATCCTTGTGGTGGCGACGGTGAGCCTCCCGTCGGCAGCATCGACATCCCCCCAGTCGCTGCCGCGGACCGGTGGCGTTCGACGGACCTTGCAGAATTCCGGCGGGTCTTCGTCCTCAATCCAGCACCACCGGCCACGCCATTCATCCCACTTCTCCTTCATGGCACCTTCCGGATACGTCCCCTTGGATCTTGAGATCCAGGCGATACATCCGGAGACAGCGCCTCCGGGATGGATTCGAGGGGAGAAATAGTGGCGAAAGAGTGCCGTGTTGGGCTACACTCCGGCGAAGCCTTCGCAGAGATGCGCGAAGAGAGCCAAGCATGCCACCGCGTTCGGGGTGAAATCCAAAAGGCAAAAGCAGAAGGTGTGCATGATGTTGCAGAAGAAATCGGAAAAAGGGGGGCATAACTCGCAAGAAAGGTAATCGGCGAAAAAAGGATACCGGTTTGGGGCAGGATCGGCGCAGGCGGCAGGAATGATGCACGTCGCCGGGTGCCCCGAATTCTCTCCCCCCGTCTTCACTCCCCATAAGGGCTTCAAGGAGGTCAAGAGATCTTGAACACCAATCGACGAGGGGATGAAGAAGGCATACTTTGTCCGGTCCCCCGACAGCGCGCTCTCCGGCGGCTCCACGGACCCGGAGCTCTTAGCCACCCCCTTGCCCTTGGCGGATTTGGGCGCCATGGCGGCCAAGAATTCTAGAGGAGCTAGGAAGGAGGGCGGCAAAACAGCGGCGGCGGGCGACGACGAAAGCTTAGAAGGGAAGGAAGAAAGAGAATGGCGGCTGTGAGATTGGAAAAGGTACGAGGGAAGAGGTGAAAGTGAGCGGCGCACCCGCGGTTATTCCTTCTTATGGGGGAAAACACGGGCCGCCTCCTTTCATATTAACTACGACGTGACGCATGCGCGCAGGACTCAGCCCCACGCATGCCGCCCATGTCACGCGCGCCTCACCACGCGGAGCCACTCGCGGGAGGAATGGGAAGCGCAGTGCACAAAGAAACTTACCGCGGTAAAAACTACCCCGCCTGCCCGCGCACCGTTTTTGGGCCTCGCCCAATGACGCGATCGCGCTTACGTGTGGCCCAGGCCCGGGGGCTCCTGTCGGTGTACAAAAAGAGGGGTATGCTTTTGCACCCTATAATCAGGCACAGCAGTCCGAGCCCTTGACGCCGCCACACTGAGCGAGGCGAGGGAGGTGAGCCAAGGTAAGGCCAACGCTCAAGAAGAACAGAACAAACGCCAAGACCAAGACCGCCAAGAGTGAAGGGGACGGAGCGGAATCCCCCGGCAAGATCCTTGCCGGGGGGCAGTTCTAGCAAACCCGGCAAGACCCTTGCCGGGGCAGCTCGCCCCACACCTACGGAGTGAATCACCCTTGAGTCCACTACCCCCATGGGGCAAGGATTCCGGAGACATCCCCGTGGTGGCATGCAGATCTTTGTGAAGACATTCAAAGATTATATACATAGTAACAAGGATGACGACCCTTGGCGGGATCCTGGCCAAGAAGGAGCACGAGGCCCTCGGCTAGAGCCTTGCCGGAGATGACAGTGGGCGTCGCGGCAAGACCCTTGCCGGGGCCCCGACAAGGCCCTTGCTGGGGCTGCGGCAAGACCCTTGCCGGGGCTGCGGCAAAGTCCCTCCCAAGGTCACCCGTGGGGCCACCATCGGGCCCGCACCAATCAAGCCTCCATCATGCAGCTGCCGACCCAACCAGTTGGGCAGGCACCTGCATGCGTGGCGGCGAGCGAACCTTCATGGAGGCCCACCACGGCGCCACCTCACCGCCTCGCCGCCTACATGGCACCACAGCACCGCTGGCTGTGCGCGTGTCAACGCTGAAGGAAGCGGCGGAGGACGAGACTGGGCTCTCCGCGCCCCCGGTAAAGCAAGGACACCTAAGCAAGACGCATTTATGGCGCCTTGTCATGTAATGCGAGGGATAAACTCGTATGTCCACCTCCTGTACGCCACTGTGGTAACCCCTTTCCCTATAAAAGGAGGCCCAAGGCGACCAAGAGGGGGATTCGGCTTTTTGGAGCTCCTCACGCCTCATAGCTAGCTCAGGAACGCAAATAAGCTAACCACCAAAGCAGGAGTAGGGTTTTACGCACCTCGCGGCCCAAACCTGGGTAAAAGAACCTGTGTGCTATCTGTTTGATCTGCCCTTCTCACGACCCCGCGCCCCGCAACCGTAGTAGGGATTCTTGTGATCCCATAGGTGTCGTCTCCGCACCGACATTAGGTGTCACTTGTGTCGGTGTTTTGGGAACGGGGGTCCCCAGACTTGCCTGCCTGCGTCCCACGACGTGGCTATGCGAGCAGGCCTGTACGGCCCATCTTCATCGACAAGGCATTCAGGACCCTCGCGAGGGGCCAAGCGTCGCGGGGCGGATGACGCAAGACCTCCTCAGGAGCGCCCATGATCGGCAGGCTCATGACGGGCGGAGAGATCAAGGCAAGGCAAAACCTCGCGAGGACTTCGTGATGTGAGCCTGCCGAGCATGGCCGCTCCTGACTATCGACACCAGGCGGGCGCTAGGCGGGCGCCAGCGCGCGCAGCGTCCTTGTTTCCTATTTGGTGCTAAGGAGGCAGGCGCAGGGGCGGAGTACCGAGGCGTCAAGCAAAGGTTTCCGTATCAGTGCAACGAGACCAAGACCATGAGGCCAGCAAGACGGAGGTCACCGTGGAGCCCAAGACGGCGTCACCACCAGAGTCTTTCACAGGCGAAGACTACTTTTGTCAGGATAAGCTGTACTAGCTGTCCCCTTTCAAATTGGCCGCCATTGTTGGCTCCCTTCCCGCTCAATATTTGGGAAGAGGACCAGGGCCTATATAAGTAGAACTAGCCACCACAGTAGGGGCATCTGATCAGATCTAGAGCCAATCCCTAGGCACACTCCAAACACAAGAACACCTCAACCTTAGGAGGCAGTTCTTCCCCTTTATACTGTTAATCATCAGCCCTAGAGGAAATCCACCACCACCACACTGGAGTAGGGTATTACACCACAACGGTGGCCCGAACCAGTATAAATCTTATGTCTTTCTGTTTTGCGAGTTCGTCAAGTTGTCCGCGAGATCTAGAGAGCTAGGGCATGGATCGGTAGCAGGGAAAGAACTTCGTGCACACCCCAGAGTTCGAACCTTAAGGGTTTTGTCGGGACCCGTGATCCGACATTTGGCGCGCCAGGTAGGGGTGCGCCATAGCTTCCCTTCCGTCGATCGGCGTTCCGTCGCTCCGTCGTCTCCATGGCGGATGCTCGCCGCGCTCGAGCTGAGCGCCGGGCTGCTCTCACCGCCCGCGTTGCTCATACGGCTCCCGTTGGCGGGCCACCTCGTCGTTCTCCATCTCCTACCGCCAACACCGCCACCGGCCCGGCGGGAAGGAGCAGCAAGCGTCCTCGCTGCACCCATCGGTGCGGCAGGACGGCCGCGCCACCACTCCATCGCTGACCCCGGCCGGTTCCTCGTCCCATTCATGCCGCGGCCCCATGGACATGCGGGCCGCGCTCCTCATGGCGAACGAGCTCCTGCGCTACCACCCGGTCAACGACCTCTACGAGGACTGGCTCGACCGTGTCGCCAAGCTCGTCCGCGCCGTAGGAGGCTCCCCGGTGCCGTCCCACTCTCTGCCTCGCCCTCCGCCAGCCACGGGCGACATGGCTCATGGAGCGCCTCCACCACCTCTGCCCCAAGACGGTGCCCTGGCGCCAAGGCGCGTGCCCCCCTAGCGCGACCCACCACGCCCGGTGCCCCACGCGCGAGGAGAGAAGCTGGCAAGAAATTCCTCGGCCGCGAGAAGCTGCACTTGCGCTCCCCACGCCGCCTCGCCAAGACCGCGCGCTACCCGCGGTGGCTGTGCACGGACCTCATCAAGACCAAGCTCCACCTCCGAGACGGGCCCCGGCGACCACGGCCGACTGCCACGCCTTCACCCCCGAGCTGCGTAGCGTCGCCTGGCCAGGCAAGTTCAATCCAGATCTGCCTCCTCGCTACGACGGCACCCCCGACCCCGTGGAGTTCCTGCAGCTCTAAGAGTTGAGCATCGAAGCGGCCAACGGCAATGAGAAAGTCATGGTGAACTTGTTTCCCATGGCTCTCAAGGATGGCGCCCGCTCTTGGATCCTGAACCTTCCACAGGATTCGATATCCTCCTGGGACGAGATGCGTGACCGCTTCGCCGCCAACTTCCAGGGCACTCGCAACCGCCCGCCGGCCGCGGGCGACCTGCACCACATCAAGCATCAACCAGGAGAGACCCACCAGAAGTACATCCAGCGCTTCAACAACACTCGACTCAAGATCCCCAAAGTCACGGACGAAGCCATCATCTCTACATTCTCCGACGGTGTCTTCGACGTCAAGATGAAGGAGGAGCTAGCTATCCACGAGGAGTTGTGCATGTCTCAGGAGCTGTTCAACCTGGCGACCAAGTGCCCAAGAGCTGAGGAGGGACACCTCTCCCTCCTCGAGCTGCCAGCTACGGGCGCAGAGGAGAAGAATGCCAAGGCCAAGGACGTGAAGCACAAGGAAGCAGCTGTGCTCGCAGCGGAGCCCGACACCAAGCGAGGCAGAGATCAGCCCGAGTCATCCAAGAACAGCCGGCCGTTCTGCGCCTTCCACAACCTGAATACCCACAACACCAGTGACTGTCAAGAGCTCAGAGCCATTCGCGAAGGAAGCTTCAGTCGACGCCCCGAACGCAGCGACCGGGGCTATGACCGAGGAGGAGGACGTGGTGGAGGACGTTGGGATGACCGTGGCCCGCGCCAGGAGTGGCGCGACCGGCCTCGTGAGGACCGCTGGGAGGATCATCCTCGGGAGGGCGCATGGAGAGACCAGCCTCGTGAGGATCGCCCTCAGGGCAACGCCGGTCTTCCCCCGCTGCCGCCACCACCAAGAAGGAACGACGACCACTGTCAGTGTCAAAACCAGCGGATCTCGGGTAGGGGGTCCCGAACGGTGCGTCTAGGCGGATGGTAACAGGAGACAAGGGACACGATGTTTTTACCCAGGTTCGGGCCCTCTCGATGGAGGTAAAACCCTACTCCTGCTTGATTAATATTGATGATATGGGTAGTACAAGAGTAGATCTACCATGAGATCAAAGAGCCTATGGTATGATTGTTGTTCATCTATCGACTAGCCTGGCCCCGGTTTATATAATGCACCAGAGGCCTAGGATAACAAGAGTCCTAGCCGAATACGCCGGTGGGGGAGGAGTCCTTGTCTTGATCGCCAAGTCTTGTGGAATCTTCCTTGTATGCGGCAACTGTCCGGACTGGCCCATGAGTATACGGCCATGGGGGTCCTCGCCCAATCCAAATGATCGGAGACGATGTGGTGAGTACCCTAGTCCAGACACCGTCGAGAGTCCCGTGAACCGGTCTTCGTTGGGGACGCCCTCGATTCTTCCGAACTGTTCTTCATCTTCGATCGTCGGTCTTGAAAACTGGTTCAACAAATCTTCTCATCTTCGATCTTGAGGATCGCCTAAGTGCATATGAAGAGTTTACACGTTGGGTATCCGAGGAGCCTTTAAGTTTACGGCCTTTATCAATGCCTTGTTATTTTTATGCCACGCCTCAGTTTGAAGTTATTCCCGGAGGCGGTGTCCTCTTCGTCCCCGAGCTCTAACGCCGGACTGCATTCGAGGTATCTTTGCAGCCGAGCACCAACGCCGACTGCTTCCCAGCTCTATCGCTGGACTATGTATCCGAGCTCCAACGTCGGACAAGATCCGAGCTCCAACGCCGGACTATGTATCCGAGCTCCAACGCCGATCTGTATCCGAGGTGTCGTAAATCACCTTGGTTCAAAGAAGTTTGAAGGAGTTTAGCCGAGCTTAATGCCGAAATGCCCTCTATGGAGCCAGCCACTAGCGTCCGAGCTTTATGCCGATCGCTTCGAGCTGGTGCACCACCCCAATGTGGGCCGATTTTTGTCAATATTTTGATTGGTGCAATTTATTCTCTGCCGAGATACATAGCCAAGAGCCCTCAAGGTGGGTATCGGTCTAAAACCCGAGATGCACATGAAGGATGACATAAGACCGTTGATCCTCGTGAGCACGAGACTCGCACCGATTTTGTAAATCAACCCGAGATGCACATGAAGGATGACATAAGACCGCTGATCCTCAGAGTCACCGAGACTCAAAGTTGATTTGCAAAATCGGTCCGAGGATCAAGTCCTAGCTCGCGAATACTTTGGGACACGTAGCGGCGTGCTCGGTCCTCAAGACTCGTGTTGGGTGCGGCCGACCAACCTGAGGATCAAAATCTCCTCGAGATCAGATATACTAAAAATTCTGCATTGACAGCAATGCAAGAGCCCCGAGACACCGGTCGGGTGGCAACACCGATCGGGATTGATGTGCCCTTTAATATTTGTAAATAATAAGCCCGAAGCCCAATAGCCCTCGAGCCTTAATGCGGCACGGGTGGTCAATTAAGGATCGATATCCATAGTAAAATCACAAATTATGTGTAATGACTCAATGTATCCAAGTACTTTATGTCATTAATGCTCGGATCCGCATTGTACAAAACTTTGTTGACCGACCATCGGCTTAACCTCCTCGCCAAGAGTCGAGGAGTGTTTGTCCTACTTTATAAAGCCTTTATGAGGGCAAAGATTTACGACAAACAAGACAATCTGCCATACGGTTTTATAAACAGAGGTACGCAGAGAGATATGTTATATTACTGTTTAATAGAAGAAATGTCTTCCAAATAAAATAGTCCCGCTATCGGTTCCTTTCTTTGGGTTGTCATGCTAAGCATGATCATGAAACCTCAGCTCCAATGTAAGAGCAAAATATTGAGGATTTAGTTTGGGAGGCCGCCATTAGCCCCGTAGTGTTCGGCGACAATCGAGGTCAAGCTGTAAACACTTCGGCCAATTTTATGAATGGCCCGTCATTTCATATAGTCATCGGATCGCTGACCAGTTTACATCTATTGTGACATTCAGTTTTCGGCTTTCTCCACTGAGGTGCTTGACCATGCGAGCTGGAAGCACAATCGCAGTGGTTCTCCCTTTGCACACCTAGCCGAACAAAGCGGAATGTAGGAGGTAAGCGCGGGAGCCGAGAAACCCAACCATCGATCAAGACACAATTCAAACGATGCATATATAGCAATATCCGAGAATGTTTTTGCGAATCTCTAAAGGTGTCCGTGTTGCATCGCGAGACTTGTGCTGAAAACACACAAATAGTTAAAAGTGCCAAAAGCTTGAAAACCAAAAACGCCAAGAAAAACATGACGTCCAACAAGATCAAGTGTTCGTGCTAATCCGAAAATTGACTTTAGAAAAGAAGTGCTTCGCCGTGCTTTAACATGACACATCCTATCTCAAGACTTCAAGCGGGTCACCACGGCTTCAGCCTCCCATCCTCAAGGCGGAGTATTTCAGATTAGGGCAGTTTAGAAAACTAAACTCTAGCGGTTTTGAGAGAGAAGTTAGGCTCCCCGGCTAGTGACCGCACACTCGTGTCGAGAAAAGGAGTGATAAATAATAATAAAAACTCTGCAACGACTAAGAAGAAAAACACTTATTATAAAACGGGTCAAATAAACATAAGAGCCCCCAAGTGACTTGGGTAAAAGAATGATTGTATGTACCAAAGTACTTATATCATATCTATGTTCAACCAAACTTTAAACGCGTCTTAACCGACCGTCGGCTTCTCCCTCTTCGGTCAAGGACCGGAAAGTGTTATGTACTCCATCCGTCGAGAATATCGACGGTGTTTCCAATAACCAGCAATCAGGTCATAAGGTCAGAATGCATAAAGCGCTTGTGGAACTTATGCTATATTATCGATAAAGTGTAAGAAGCATCTTCGAAGAAAATAGTACCCCACCGATACCTTTCTTCGGTGCTCATTGTTAATATGAGACTTGTGCAATAGATTTTTTGTACTCATGAGTTCCCTTGTGTGCCGACCATTATTGAAAACAAGAAGAGCGCTTAGCTTTCGCTTCACCCACCGAGGTCGGGCTCGGGTGACCCGATCGTGACAATCGCAGAGGTGCTCCCTTTACTCCCTAGCCGAACAATCGGGAACGTAGGGGTAAACACAGGAGCGAGGCAACCCATCTTGCAAATCGCTTAAGTCAATATGGTGCATATTGTGGCATAATACACTAACAAGGAACGGCCGCATAAGTATAATCATATGCAAGAGGAAAAGCTTCATGAAGGAAGCCCCAAATGAATTGGGTATTTGAATTTATGCGTCACAAACAAAGTTTGGACAAGGAAATTTTTTACAAGCAATTTTTTTTCCGAAAAAGTATAATGCTTGGTCGAACCGAACACAAGTTAAAAATTAAAGCTTTGAGCATGAAAGCGACTTAGCTGGTTAATGTGTTCGGTATTGATGACGCGGTCCGAGCTTGATACAGGACAAGGTTCCATCCCCCAAGCCGGTCCCGAGGTGGCGGAGCGGAGAGCTCGACACGCCGAAGTGGTGACATAGCATGGTCAATGCAGACCGACAGAGTGACGCCGAAGTCCCCGGATCATTTTCCTGTGCACGAAAAATGGTGCAAACCGGAGATAATAGTAATAATGATAATTAAAAAAATCATTGCATAATAAATAATTTATGCAAAGTGGGTAATAAAGGAAATATGGCCTGGCGCCGAAGTCAATGTCGATGCAGGTCGTCGGCGTAATGCAATAAAGGCGTGGCAAAGCCTGGATCCACAGTGTCGGTCCGAGTTCGGGTGCGGCGTCACGGACTATGTACGAAACCGACCGAACCATCATGCGACCGCCGATAATGCGCCACCATTTGATAGACCTGTGTACATATGATGGACAAACCAGAGTATTAATTCCTTGGGAAAAATGAACTCAAACAAGCAAAAAATACTGGGATTAATAGCACCTGGTTTATTTGTTGTAGCAATCCGAAGGGAGGTGATGAGGACATCAATACCATTGTTACACCCACAACGCCTACTGCTACATATACTGGACCAATTACTAGAGCTCGCGCACGCCAATTAAATTATCAGGTACTTTCGTTTCTTGGTAATGATTCTAATGTTCATGAGAATATGATGTGCCTAAATTGGATACATTTGTTTTGCTTACAAATGAAGGGCCTAGATTGGAGAAGGATGGACATTGAGCAAGAACAAGCATGGAGATGATGCCATGCTAAGGGGAACAAGAACGGAGTTACAAGTGATGATTTCAGGACTTTGAAGCCACCATAATGGGTGCATGAAGCCTTGGACGAAATATACAAGATGCTACTTCATAAATTTCGTCCCGAGGCTATTCTAGGTGCTTCACACCTTATTATTGGGCCAGGCCCATGTAATTTCGAAATACACAAGTATAGGCTATTTTAGAGTCCATATGTGTGGGGAAACAAGAGATAGGGTTGATTTCGGACCCTCCACCAAGGGCCACGAAATTCTCTCTTCCTCCATATATACAGCCCTTAGGGCACCGCTTAGACTTTGGGTTTTGTTTAGATCAAAAATTCGCCATAGCTGCAACTTCACAGCGTTTCGCTTGTGTTCAACGACTGCACCAAGGCGCCACAGTAACCCCACCTTCATTAATAAAGCTTTCCTATTATATTCGCAATATCCAGATTACAATCTTAGTTTCTTGCTTGTTCTTCGCTTGCTCGCAGGAAACAGGCCCTCGTGGTCGGGTTGATCGTGCTCGGCATGGTCAATAACCCTCGGAAGTTGGTTTGGCGATTGCTAAGGCGCGACGTCTCGCACGACGTAGTCGGATCGTCAAGGTCGACTCCCACGAAACGATAGCCACCATCTCATCGAAACATCGGGACACCTTTGCCTCTATCAAGTGGTATCAGATTTCCGTGTTGCTCGTGAGATTTTACAGCTTTCCGTAGTTTAGATCGAGTCTGCTCTTCATACCTATAGTCCACGAAAAAGCCAAAAAAATTAGGTTAGTTCATCATATCCAACCAATCTGAGCCTTTGCATAATCTTTTTAGGGTTTTGCTTTGTTGAATTTATGGTGCATCGTCGTGTCTAGTTGCTAGTCTTAGCGTCTAGTCTTTTAGAGTCTCGAGTTCTGGTCATAAGTTGTCACGCCGCCACCGCACCATCATCATCGCCCCTGCCACCTACCATCACCGCTCCGAATCCGTATCCATATACCACCACCAATCCGTGTCCATATACCACCACCGATCCATATCCATATACTACCACTCCTACCACCACCGCTGCCATATACCACCAACATATATCCACCACCAATCCGAGTTCCTTGCATATTAGGTTTGTTTTCGCGATCCATCTAGTTTCAGATTCGTGTTTCCTTGCCGGAGTAGGTTTCGGAAGAAAAAAAAGAGTCTGGAAACCACCCTCCGTTTAGGCCCAAAATTTTCAGAAAACGCACTTGTCGAAAAATTTTCTGGCTATCCCATTTTTAGGTGTTTCTAAGCGTATTGAGACAATCGCCGTTATAGGAAGTTTTTTGACCTGCTTCAGCTTTTTGGGTCCCAAGGTCGAAAAAATATATTTTTTGGTCGAAAAATTTCGTGCCCATCCTGTCATTTGACCTGGGAAGAGTTTTGAGACACTCGCCATTATAGTGATTTTTCGCAAAAAAGAGCAGCAAAAAAAAGCAGCGCAAAAAAAAGAGCGAAAAAATTCCAGAGTGTGCTTTTCCTATTTTATAAAGTCTAAGGGTTTCAAGAATTTTTTTTCTTTCTTCCCTGGTTCTTCAAGTTTCTCAATATTTTCCTCCTTCAAATTTAACCCTGCCCTAAATTTTTTTTGATTCAATTTTCATTTGAAATTCCAAGTTCAATTTCCTTCTAACCTAATTCTTTTAGGTGTATTCATTCGCCATTTAAATCAAGTCATTATTTTCCAAGAATGTAACTTTTCTTTTGGGGGTAACCCCGGTTTTTCCACTTCCCGATCTTCTAATTTTTCCATTATTCTAAATTTTTTGCTTTGATTAAAATTTTTCCCAAATTTTTTCCCGATTTTAAATTTTTTCATGTTTTCAATTTTCTTTGTTTTGGTCCCAACAATTCGGTTTTTTCCTCTTTTAATTTTGGCCAAAAAATTTTTTAATTTGCCCATTTCTTCAAATTCTTTCATTGTCCCTTCTCAAATTTTTTAGATTGTGAGTTTTTCAAACATCCGGGTTCAAGCTTTTCTTTTTCTTTGAACATTGTTTATTCTTCCAGTCTTCTTTTTTCCAAATTCCCTCTCTCAAATATCCCAATATTCATTTCTTCCTCTTTACCAAATTTGTCAAATCTTTATTCTTTCAACTTACTAATTGTCCTTTCCATTTCTTTTAATTCACGGGGTTTGCCAAATTCTCTTCTTCTTATTTATTTCTTCCTTTTCCCAAACCTCCAGGTCTTGGAAACCTTCCAAGGAGCAAACTTTTTAATTTTTCCGGTAAAGGTTGCCAAATCCATTCTTGCATCTTTAATTGGTGAAGGTGTTGTAATTTTACGTTTCTCGAGAAGTTCAATTTTATTCCGGAGGTTTCCTTTGTTTCTTTGTTCTCTTTTTTCTGATTCCAAGTTTTCGGTTATTATTTAAACTTCACTTATAGCAAGGTTCCCTTGTTTTTAATTCCCTTTTTTCACACCCTTTTTTTTAATTCTTCTATTAATGGGGTTATAAATTCTTTTATTTTAATTTTCTTAAATTTTTCAAATCCTGGTACTTCAAAATCTGGTCTCAAACCTGTTTTTTTTTTCAAATTCTTACTTCAAATCAATTTTTTACCTTATTTTAGGTTGTTTTCATTTAAATTTTTCATGTTTAATTAATTTTTCAAAATTTTATTTTTTCAATCCCTTTTTGGAGTTTCGGGAATTTCCCTAAACCTTCCCTAAAATTTCTTTTGGTCTTTTCAATTCTTTTTATCCTGTGAAAAAGCGCCTCCTTTTTTCTCCAATGCGTTTACAGGGAACCACCCGAAGTTAGTTTTCCTAAGCCACCCGGTTATTCTTTTCTTTTGGTTTTCCCCCCGCCACCTTCAGGGGCTTTCCAAACCTTTTTGAATTCATTTTCTTCCCCCCTTTTTTCCAAGTCACCAATTTTTGGAGGCATTGGATGTTCTCCTTCACCCATCCTTTTTTCGCCTTCCTTTTCCCGCATCCGTTGGGGCACCCAAGCTTTTCACTTTCAAGTTTTCCTTCTTCCAAAGGACCCCAAATTAATTCCATTCCTTTCCTATTTTTTTAACCAGGGTAAACACTTGTCCTTCCTCTGGTTCTCGTTCCCTGTTCTTCTTTCTTCGGTGTTTGCTCTCGCTACTTCGACCTTTCTTTCTTTTGTTCAATCCGGTTCGTTTCCCCGCGAAGAACTTTTTTCCCCCCCCACCGGCCTCCTTCTCACAGCCTCCGTATTGGAGTTTGGTGTCCCAGCCAAAACCCGCATTGAGGCCCCGGTTTCTTTTGGCTTCCTTTTTCTTGCAGACAGCACAGCCCAGTCTTTAATTTTAAAACCACCTTTTCTGACGTTATCTTTTAAACAAATTCACAGGGCCTTTTTAAACTTCCCCAAATTTTTAGTTTTAAATATTCCAATTTGGAAATCCCATAACCAAGCAAAATACCCAGCCGGACCAACGGTTCCAACCTTCCCATAACTTTTAAATTTTCCAGTCCACCAAAAACTAAATTTTGGACACTTCAAAAACCGTTATTCAAACCCAGAATTAAACTGGTTTGAATTTTCTTTTGGCCCCATTTTCGGTTCCAACCAATTTTTATCCGGGAAAATTTCCCTGAAATCTTTCCCTAACCTTTCTTTTTTTTTCGTTTTAATTCATTATAAGGAGACCCCCGCCCCTTCCCGACTTTTTTAGGGCCGAAACCGTCCGAGAGCTTTCCTCCCTGCCCATCCCCGATATTTCCCCCTTCCGTCCCCCCCCAACCCCAATGGGGGCCATCCCCCCCTTTCCCACCCCATCTCCCTTCGACCAAAATGAACCCAATGGGAAGCCCGGGCCTTTTCCCCGCCCTTCCCCCGCGACCCCTCCTTCCCTCCCCCCCTTTCCACCCCATTTCCCCGCCCTGAAGGCCAGGAAACCCAGTATTCCTAAACCCCAAAGCCTGAATCCCCAATTGGTTGTTCCGGCCCCCCTTTAAAATTGTTTAGGCCCCCGCCCCTTTTAAATGACTCCGGGCCCAAAAGGGGCTTGCCCTCCCCCAACTTGGAGTGTTTTGCGGGCCGCCCCCCTTTCCCCACACGCCGGAAGCCAACCAACAGTAAGAGGGTCCTTTTCTTCCGGGCCTCCGTGTTCCTCCCTCGGTTTAGGAAACGCCGCCATTGGCCCCTAGTTCCTTCCCCTTGTTTCGTGCAAGGGAGACAAACCCCCGGCCCAACCTTTTCCAGATGCCGGCCCCCCTGCCCTTTAAGTCCCTTATCCCTTCAATTCATCAAACCCGCAAGTTTAACTTCCCCAATTCTTTCAGCACCTTCCAATGTGGTTTCGACAGGAAAATGCCCAAAAGGCCGGAACCGAAGTTTCCGTGAACGGGTGGGAACACAATAAACCATTAAACATCAACCCTGGTTTAAAGTTAAGCGCCAGCCCGGTTTGAAATTCCTTGGTGCCCAAATCCGCATAAAATATTATTCAATTGCCCTACCCGGGGAAAGACCTTTCCCCAAATTTTCCAAAAACCCCTTTAACCCCGGGCCCCTAAAAACCTTGTTGGTAGGTCCTTTTACCCCGGGGGCTTCTCGTCGGCCACCACCACTTGGGCCCCGAGGACCTATCCTTGCTGTTCGAAAATTTCCTTTGCCCCTCCAACGTTATGGAACCAAGTTGGTGGCACCATTTTGGCTTGCTGGCCCTTTTTTTGCTTCCGACGAGCGTTCAAATGTCGTCCTTTTCAAAAAGATATTCTTGCAATTCATTTTGAAACAAAATTAAAATTTTAAAATTTTGGCATTAAATTGAAAGCAATGGGGATTTAAGGTTTGTTGTTTGAACCGGCCCCATTTAAATTTTTAATGGTTGTTTTGTTATGTTCCCCGCCGAATAACAAATTTTTGTTGGGTAATGAAAGAATAAATTTGATGCATATTCCCATTTAACTTGGTTTTTGTTTTCTTTCCGCCTTCTTTAAAGAACACATATTGTTTAGTCTGCCAGTTTATTATTTGTTTACCTTTGGTTTTTTTTCCTTGTTCCTGTTAGTTGTTTCCGGATTTGAATTCCACCATGTTGCCTTTTAGGATTGTTTTTTCCCGGGATTTCCAAGAGACCATAAAATCCTTCATTTTGTTGCTAAGCTGTTTTGTTTGACCCGCTTAACCATTCAAATCTGACCCAATTGTGTCCCTCTTCCCCTTTTGAAAGTTGTTTTTTAGCTTTTCCAGTTTTGGGTTGATTGGAAAAATTTTTCCTTGTTAACATGGGTGTTGTTCCTTTTAACATGTTTATTGTTATTCCAAATTTCTTAAATTAAGCATCAATCTTGGAAAGGGGAGGCTCCCTTAGCCCTGTTTTGTTTTTGCCCTGTTTCCGCCAATGGTTTTATTTGGATTTTTTCCCCAAGGGTTTTTATTTCCCCCCAACCCTTTTAAAAGCCCCAAGAAGGAATTGGTTTTCCATTTCCACCTAATTTTTTTTGGGTTCCGCGACCAAGGGTCATTTTTTTAAACCCCCGGTTCTTGGTGCTTCCAAATAGGTTTGGTGCCCGGGAATTGGGGTAGTTTGTCTTTATCCTGGCCCGAAACGAGTTTGCGCCCATCGGATTTTCCCAATTGCGGTTTGTGGTCTTGTTTTAGGTCAAAGCGAGTCCGGGATTCAGACGATCGGGTCTTCCCGGAAGGAAACCTTCGGGTCCGGGTTATTGGGGTTGGGAACCCCAAAGGTATTTTTTGGGTTTTTTGGGGCCCAGATAAGTTAATTCCAGAAAACCCGGTTATTTAATTAAAATACTCTAAGGGAATATTTTTTATGGAGTGGAATGAAACTTATTATGTTTGGGTATTTCAGAATTCTTTGTTGTTATTGTTTTTCTTCCTTTTTTTCCCCTTTTTTTTTTTTTTTTTTTTTTTTTTTTTTTTTTTTTTTTTTTTTTTTTTTTTTTTTTTTTTTTTTTTTTTTTTTTTTTTTTTTTTTTTTTTTTTTTTTTTTTTTTTTTTTTTTTTTTTTTTTTTTTTTTTTTTTTTTTTTTTTTTTTTTTTTTTTTTTTTTTTTTTTTTTTTTTTTTTTTTTTTTTTTTTTTTTTTTTTTTTTTTTTTTTTTTTTTTTTTTTTTTTTTTTTTTTTTTTTTTTTTTTTTTTTTTTTTTTTTTTTTTTTTTTTTTTTTTTTTTTTTTTTTTTTTTTTTTTTTTTTTTTTTTTTTTTTTTTTTTTTTTTTTTTTTTTTTTTTTTTTTTTTTTTTTTTTTTTTTTTTTTTTTTTTTTTTTTTTTTTTTTTTTTTTTTTTTTTTTTTTTTTTTTTTTTTTTTTTTTTTTTTTTTTTTTTTTTTTTTTTTTTTTTTTTTTTTTTTTTTTTTTTTTTTTTTTTTTTTTTTTTTTTTTTTTTTTTTTTTTTTTTTTTTTTTTTTTTTTTTTTTTTTTTTTTTTTTTTTTTTTTTTTTTTTTTTTTTTTTTTTTTTTTTTTTTTTTTTTTTTTTTTTTTTTTTTTTTTTTTTTTTTTTTTTTTTTTTTTTTTTTTTTTTTTTTTTTTTTTTTTTTTTTTTTTTTTTTTTTTTTTTTTTTTTTTTTTTTTTTTTTTTTTTTTTTTTTTTTTTTTTTTTTTTTTTTTTTTTTTTTTTTTTTTTTTTTTTTTTTTTTTTTTTTTTTTTTTTTTTTTTTTTTTTTTTTTTTTTTTTTTTTTTTTTTTTTTTTTTTTTTTTTTTTTTTTTTTTTTTTTTTTTTTTTTTTTTTTTTTTTTTTTTTTTTTTTTTTTTTTTTTTTTTTTTTTTTTTTTTTTTTTTTTTTTTTTTTTTTTTTTTTTTTTTTTTTTTTTTTTTTTTTTTTTTTTTTTTTTTTTTTTTTTTTTTTTTTTTTTTTTTTTTTTTTTTTTTTTTTTTTTTTTTTTTTTTTTTTTTTTTTTTTTTTTTTTTTTTTTTTTTTTTTTTTTTTTTTTTTTTTTTTTTTTTTTTTTTTTTTTTTTTTTTTTTTTTTTTTTTTTTTTTTTTTTTTTTTTTTTTTTTTTTTTTTTTTTTTTTTTTTTTTTTTTTTTTTTTTTTTTTTTTTTTTTTTTTTTTTTTTTTTTTTTTTTTTTTTTTTTTTTTTTTTTTTTTTTTTTTTTTTTTTTTTTTTTTTTTTTTTTTTTTTTTTTTTTTTTTTTTTTTTTTTTTTTTTTTTTTTTTTTTTTTTTTTTTTTTTTTTTTTTTTTTTTTTTTTTTTTTTTTTTTTTTTTTTTTTTTTTTTTTTTTTTTTTTTTTTTTTTTTTTTTTTTTTTTTTTTTTTTTTTTTTTTTTTTTTTTTTTTTTTTTTTTTTTTTTTTTTTTTTTTTTTTTTTTTTTTTTTTTTTTTTTTTTTTTTTTTTTTTTTTTTTTTTTTTTTTTTTTTTTTTTTTTTTTTTTTTTTTTTTTTTTTTTTTTTTTTTTTTTTTTTTTTTTTTTTTTTTTTTTTTTTTTTTTTTTTTTTTTTTTTTTTTTTTTTTTTTTTTTTTTTTTTTTTTTTTTTTTTTTTTTTTTTTTTTTTTTTTTTTTTTTTTTTTTTTTTTTTTTTTTTTTTTTTTTTTTTTTTTTTTTTTTTTTTTTTTTTTTTTTTTTTTTTTTTTTTTTTTTTTTTTTTTTTTTTTTTTTTTTTTTTTTTTTTTTTTTTTTTTTTTTTTTTTTTTTTTTTTTTTTTTTTTTTTTTTTTTTTTTTTTTTTTTTTTTTTTTTTTTTTTTTTTTTTTTTTTTTTTTATTTCCCCAAATTTCAATTTTTTTTAAAACCCACCTTTGGGTTTTCCATTTTTTCCAATTTTTTTTTCCTTTCCCTTTAAAAGGGTTTTGTGGGATTTTTCCAAAATTTTTTCCTCCAAATTTTTCCCATCGACTTTCAAACATTTGTTCCCTTTTGGTTTGGTATTTAATTTAAACCAAAATTTTTAAATCTTTTGTACTTTCCGAAAAGGTTTTCCCTTTCCAAATCTCAATTTGTTTTTTTAAATTTTTTTGGAACATTTAATTTTCGGTTTTTTTTAAATTTTGGGTTTTTTTCCCCCCCAAGTTTTCAAATTTTCCCCTTTAAATTTTCTTTTATGGTTAATTCGTTTTTTAAATTTTCCCAAAATCTTTATTGTTTTTAAATTCCAGTTTTTGTTTTCCCCAAATTTTTTTTTTTTTTTGGATTCCTTTTTCGTTTTTTAATTTATTCCCCCAATTTTTCCCAAAGGTTTTCCCAAAATTTTTCTTTTTTTAACCCTTTTTTAATAGTTTGCCTTTAATTTTTTCTTTTAGGGGGTTTCCAAAAATTCCCTAAATTCCCCCAGGATCAAAATTCCCATTCTTTCTTTTTTTTTCCTTTGTTTTTCCCCTTTTTTTCCCCCCAAAACCTTTTTTAATTCTTTTTTTCTTTTTAAAATTCCATTTTTGGGGTTCTCAAATTCTTTTTTTCAATTTGTTCAAATTTTTTGTTTTATTAAAAATTAAAGGGCAAACTTTTTTTTTAATTTTTTCAACCCTTTTTCTCTTATTCCCGTTTCAAATTTTTTTCCTTAATTTTTCAAATTTTTTCATTTTTTTTATTTTTTCCATTTGGTTTCAAAATTGGGTTTTTAAATTTCCAAATTCCTCTTTTTTAGTATTCTTTCAACCTTTAAACCCCTTTAATTTTTTGTCCTTTTTCCGTTTCTTTTTCCCTTTAAAAATTTTTTTTTTCAACCCCTTTTTTTTCCGGGTTAATTTTAAATTCTTTGGGATGTTTTAAAAATTATTTTTCCCTTTTTTCCCAAAATTTTCAAACCTTTTTGTTGGTTTCCCAATTTTTTTGTTTTTTTCCTTTCCTTTTTTCCAAATTTTTTCCCTTTTTTTAAACCAGGATTTTTTTTTCCCATTCCTTTTTCAAAATTTCTTTTCTTCCCATTTTTTTTTGATTTAGTTTTTTTTAAAATTTTTCCTTCTTTTTTTAAATTTGGCCCATTTTAATTTTCTTTTCCTTTTCAATTTTTTTTCCAAATTTCCCAAATTAAACCCTTTCCTTTTTAAATTTCCCAAATTTTTTAAATTTGTTTCCATTTTCCCTTTCTTTTTCTTTTAAATTTTTCCCCTTTCATTTTTTTTCTTTGTCAAAAATTTTTTTTTTGTTCCCTTTCAAAACCTCCCTTTTGCCCCAAGTTAGTTTTATTTCCCCCGAAATTAAAGAAGTATTCCCCAAATTTTCTTTTGGGTTTTTTTTTTTGGGAAATCGCATTGAATTTTTTCCCTTTTCATGGTATTAATTTTAAACCCTTTAAAATTTTTCTTTTAAATCTTTTTTTTCAAAATTTTTCCCTTTTTTAAATCAAAACCTTCAAATTTATGGGTTATTTTTTAATTTTTTTTAAATCCCCTTTTTCCAAAATTCCCCTTTGGACTTAATTTTTAAAATTTTTAAATTTTTTTTTTAATTTTCCAAAAATTTCCCCTTTTAATAAAATTTTCCCCGGTTTTTTGAAAATTTTAAAATTTTTTTTTCTCTTTCTTTTATTTTTCTTTTGGGGAACCCAATTTTGCCCTTTTTTTCCCCCAACCAAAGCCCAAGGAAACCCCCTTCCCCCCCTTTCCCTTCTTTCCCTTTCCCCCCCCAAAACCTGGGCCAAAACACCGTCCTTCCCCCATTTTCCCGCCTCCCTGGCCCAAAAAGTGGGAACCCCCCTCCCAAATTTTTTCCTCCCCCCCCCCCTCCTTTGGGGCCCCAAACCCCCCCCCGGGGCCCTCCCCCCCCGGGGGCCCCCCTCCCTTTCCACCCTTCCAGGGCCTTTTTCCCCCCGGCCCTCCCCCCCCCCTTCCCTTTCAAGCCCCGGGCCTTCCCCCTCCCCCTTTCCCCCTTTGGCCCATCCAAGTTCTCCCCCAAGGGCCCCTCCCCCTTATGGGGCCCCCTTCTTCCCCTTTGGGCCCCGGGCCCACCAACCCCCCCCCTTTCAGGCCGGCCCGTTTCTTTCCCGGTTTTCCCCATCCTGCCCCTTCCCTCACCCCCAAGGGGGCACGGGCCAAACCCCCTTGACCCCGTCCCCTTTTGGGCCCCTTTGACTGGGCCGGTTTTTTAAAGGAAATTTGAACCCCAAGGCCAAAATTTCGCTAACCAAGGCCCGGCTTCTCCTAACCGGACCCAGCCAAACCTACCTTTAAAAACCCCAAAATTTCAAACTTAAACCCATTTAAACCCTTTCCACGTTTTTTTACCAACCCCTAAAGGACAATTTTTCATTTTTTGGAAACCACCCGGGAAAATACCCCACCTTTTCAATCCCGGAAACCCGGGTTTTTAAAAATTTGGGGAAAATAACCCGGCCCCTTCAATTTTTAAACCCCTTTGGCCCCAAAGGGTTTTTAAACCCCCGGCCCCCCCTTTTTGGCAACCCATTTTTCCCCCCCTTTTTTCCCAACCAATTTCCTCCCCTCCTTTCTTTTTCCCTTTTTTTTTCCCATTTGGGCAAATCCCCTTTTCCTTTGCCCACCAAAAATTTCAACCCAAATTCAAAAAATTTTATTTTCCCTTTTCCAATTTTAAAAAATTTTTTGTTTTCCCCCCTATTTTTTTTGTTTTTACCCCCCCAAAATTTTAAAATTTTTTGGGTTGGTCCTTAGGGAAATTTTTTTTTCCAAACCGGGTTTTTTTAAAGGAAAAACCCCTACTTTTTTTTTCCCTTTTTAAAAGGGTACCTTTTTGGCTCCGGTTTTTTGGGGGTTTTTTTTCCCCCCTTGTTTCCCCCTGCCCTCCGTGGTTTGGACCCTCCCCTTGCTTTTTCCCAGGTGCCCCTATGAATCCACCCCTTCTTTCTGCGCTCCTTTTCTTCCAGCGGCAACCCTTGAAAATTCCAACCCCACCAGTCCCTCTAACCACCTTTCCTAGCAAACCGTTGTTTTAGACCCCTTTAGGGAAAATTTTTTTGGAAATGGGTTTTCCCTTGTTGGGGAACCCGGGCTTTTTTTCCTTAATCATTTTTTCACTTTAATTTAAAGGGGAACCGCCGGTGTTTTTTCCCTTTTCCCCTTTCCCTAGGTATTTTTGGTTTTGGGCCCCCGGGGAAATTTTGGGTTGACGGCGAAAAGCCCTTCCCCCAAGGGGCCCCTTTTACCTCCTTTTTCCTTGGGGCCGAAAGGGTTTTTTTCAAACCCCCCCTTCCCCGGTTTCCCCTTTTTTCCCAACTTTGGGGCGCCTTTAAATGGGTTTCCCGGGGTTTCAGGGAAAGTCCCTCCAACGGATTGTCAAATTTCCGTTTTCCCCCCTTTTTTCGTGTTTTTGTGGGTTGGGCTGTGCCCCCGAGAAACTTTCCCCGGGAAATTTCCCCTTGGGACCCCCCAAACCCTTTTTTAAAACCCAATTTTAAAGGGAATTTTTAATCCGTTTGAAAATTTCTTTTTAAAATTGGTACTTTTTTTCCGAAGGAACCTTTGGATTATGTTTGGTAATTTTCAAATCCTTTTTGGTTTACTTCAAACTTTTTGTTTTTTTTTTTAATGGCCCCATATTGATCCCCTTTTACCCGCCATTTAAGTTAAATGTTTATTTGGTTTTGCTTCCCCCCTTTAACTTAAAAATTTGGGTCCATAAAGGAAAACCAAAGGGGGCCATAAACTTGTTTTTTTGTTTCCTTCTTGAAAAGGGGGAAGATCGGGTTGACATTTGGGGTTTTTTTTTTTTTGGTTTCCTTTTGTTTTTGTTTGCTTTCTCGTTTGGTTGAAGTTTGAAAATTTTTTTCTTTTTTTTTTTGTAAATTACCCCTTTTGAAATTCCTTTTTCGGTTGCTTTTTTCTTTAAGTGGGTTACCCTGGGGTAGGGAAAAGGGCCATTTAAATTAACCCCCCTTGGTTGTTTGGGTTGTTGGGTTGAAAAATTTTTTAGGTTTATTTCGGTGAAGGTTTTTTTCCCTTTTCCCATGGGGTGGGTTGGGAAATGTTTTTTTTTTTAAATTTTAAATTTTTTTTAATTGGGTTTGGTTGTTGGGTTTTTGGGCATTTTTTTGGGTCCGCATTTATTGTTGTCCCGGGGTTGGCTAAGGTGTTGGAAAACCCTTGGTTTGTAAGGCCCCAAAAACCTTTTTGGTTTTTTGGAAACCTAAAAAACCCGGGGATTTGGCCCCTAAACCAAGGTGGGAAATTTCCCTTTTGGTTTTAAGGGGTAAAGGGGGGTTTTATTTGGGTGTTAATTTTGTGTCCCGTCCCCAAAACATTAAACCGAAATTTTGGATTTTTGTGGGTTTTTAAATTGGGAAATTTTTAAATTTTGTTGGGTTTTGAAATTTTTTTGTTTTTTGGGGTTTTCTGGCCAATTTTTTTTTAAAATTCCCGGTTTTAATTTTTTTATTCCCTTTTTAAAATTTTTATTAAATTTTATGGTTTTTGAGGTCCCTCTTCTCCCTCCGGGTCAAATTTTTTTACGGGTTTTTCATTTCCGGTGCTTTTTCCTCCCTTTTTTTTTTTCCCCGTTTCCCACCCTTTATCAAAGGTGGGTTTACTTACCCTTTCCCAAAGTTAATTCTTTTTTTTTAAGTACCCGGGTTTTTAAAAATTTTGGGTTCCTTTACCCCGGTTTTTAAACCGGGGATCAATTAAACCTTTCAAATTTTTTTTCCCCCCTTCAAATTTTACCTTAAAATTTCCCTTTTTGTTTTGTTATTTTTCCAATTCCTTTTTTTAATTATTTTTTTAATGAACCTTCCAACATTAAATTTTTCTTTTAGAACGGGTTTTTTGGGCCTCCTTTTTTCCTTTATTTATCTTTTAATTTTTGGGGTTATCCCCAAATTTTTTTTAAGAAAATTTTTTTACCCTTTTTTTTTAAGTTTTATCTCAAAGGGTTTTTTTTATTTTTTTGGGGAAAAAATTCTTTTTTTGCCCATTCCTTTTAAGCCCGGAAATTTTTCTTTTTCTTTTTTTTTTTAGATTCTTTCAAATTTCCGGGTTTTAAAATTTTTTGTTTTGGTTTTTTTTTCCCGGGTTATTTTTTTCAAACCCCCGTTTATTTCCCAACCTTTTAATCCCTTTATGTTTAAAATTCAAAAATTTTTCCCTAATTTCCAATTGGGGCCCTTTTTTTTTAAATTTTGGGTTTTCCCTTTTTTATTTTAAGGTTCCCAATCTTTAATTTTAAATTTTTTTTTCCCCCAATTTTAACCCAAGTTGCCCAAATTTTTAAATTTTTGGGGAAAAAGGTTTAAAATTTTTTCTTTTTATTAAGGGTAATTTCCGGATTTTCCCATTCTTTTTCTTTGTTTTTTTTTTGGGTTCCAAATTTTCGTTAATTTTTCAAACTTTTTTCCCGGGTTCCTTTTTTTTTTTTCTTTTCACTTTTTACCAACTTCCCTTGGGTTTTTCAAATTTTCTCAAACCCCTTTTTTCCAATTTTCCCTTTAAGGTTTTCTTTTCCGGTTTCTTTTTTTCCTTTTCCAAATTTTTTTTTTAAACCCATTTCCAAATAAAATGGGTTTTAAATTTTTTTAAATTTTTTTCATTTAAATTTTTTTTTTAAATTTTAAGGGTTTAAATTTAATTTTTTTTCCTTTTCCCGTTGGAAAATTGGGTTTTTAAACCAAACCTTTAAATTTTTTAACCCCTTAAAATTTCCCTTTTTTTTTTGGGTTAAAAACCTTCCTTTTTTCTAAATGTTTTTTGGGGCTTCAATTTGTTTTTAAAACCCAATTTTTTTTGGGTTTCCCAAAACCCCTTTTCTTTTTTTGGGGTTTCCCATTTTTTTTCTTTTTCCCTTCCCTTTTTCCGTTTTTAATTTTTCCCCTTTTTAATGTTCTTCCCCAATTTTTTTCCCAAGCCAAATTTTTTCCTTTTTTTTCAAGTTTTCCTTTCTTTTTTTTACAATTTTTTTTTTAAAAAGTTCAAATTTTCATTTTTTCTTCAAAGGGTTTCCCCTTTTAAATTTTTTTTTTAAATTTTTTCCAAACCCAATTCCTTTTTTTTAGGTTTGTTCCCGCCCTCTTCTTTGATTTTCTTTTTTTTTAAACCTCTTTCTTTTTTCAAATTTTCAATTTTTTTTCCCTTTTCCCGGCCTTTTTGTTTTCCTTTTCCCGGTTTCCTGTTTTTTCCAGGTTCCAGTTTTTTTTTTTTTCCCCCTTGGGATTGTTTATTCCTTGTTTTTCTTTTTTTTCCTTTAAATAAATGCCAAATCCTTTTTATTTAATTTTTAAAAACCTTTTTTAACTATCTTTTTAAATAGGGAATTTTAATTTTTCCTTTTATAAATTTCCTAAATTTGAAATTTTCCCTTTTTATCCAATTTTTTAAAATTCCCAAATTTTTTTTTTCCCAATTCCCTTTTTTAATTTTTACCCACCTTTTTAACTTTTTGGAATTAAAAATGGTTTAAAATTTTCATTTTTTTCTTTTTTTGGTTAAATCTTTAACCACCCCCTTTTTTTTCCCAACCTTTTTTTTTTAAATTCCTTTTTTTCTTTTTTTTCCCTCTACTTTTTTCATTTAAACCCCCCCCGGATTCCCCCAAAGGGGTTTAACCACCCCCCCCTTTTTTCCTTGCCCTTTCCCCACCTCCCCCCCTTTTTTTCCCCCCCTCTCTCCTCCCGGTTTCCCCAAAACCCAAAACCCCCGTTTAAACCCCCTTTGGACCCCCTTGCCCCCCTTTTCCCTCCCTTTTTCCCCCCCCCTTACCCTGGGCCCTTTCCCTAAGGGGAGGCTCCTTCCCCCACCTTTTTTAAACCCCCCTTTCCCCCCATTTCTTTCCTTGCCCCCCCTTGGGCCCTCCCCCCCCTTTTCTTTCCCCGGTTTGCCTCTCCCCCTCCCCTTTCCCCTCCCCTTTGGGGGCCCCCCACCCCCCCCTCCCACCTTTTCCAGGGTGCCCTTCCTTTCAACCCCCAGGCCCCGTTCCCGCCTCCCCCCTTTTGAGGGTTGAGCCTTTCCTTCCCCCCCTTTTGGGCCCCAGGGGCCCCCTTCCCCCAATTCCCCCCTCGCCCCGGGAACCATCCCCGGCAATCCCTTGAATTGATGGCCCCCTCCCGGGATTCAAGGGTTTTCCAGTAAGGAAAGCCCCCTTTTTTTCCACCAACCCCAAGTTTCCATAAAAAACCAATAAAAGGGACCGCAAAACCCGGGGATTTAAGGGTTTCCAACAACCCTTTTAAAAGTTTTTACCCCCTTTTTAAAACCATACCACTAAAACCCTGGTTTTATTCCCGGGGTCCCCAACCGAAAAACCTTTTAAATTTCCAGCCCCCAAAAAACTTTTTGGACCTTTAAAACCGCCAAGGTTCCCCCCGGTTTTCCCAAATTTTGTTTTTAAAGGCCCCCTTTTTTGGGTTCCAAAATTTTCCCCCCTTTACCCCACTAAATTTTAACCCTTTCTTTTCCCCTTTCTTTTCCTAAACCCCCCCACCAATTTTAAATGCCGAAACCAAAATTTGACCCGGGCCCCTTTTCCCGCCCCCAAAATTTTTTTTGTTTTTCAAAAATTTAATAAGGGGATTTCCCCTTTGTATTTTTAAATTGGGGAAAAAATTTGAAATTTTCCGGTTTTTTTTATTTTTTTTAAAGGTTTTTTTTCCCCCCTTTTTAAAAGGGTTACCAAACCCTAAATTTTAAAATCCATTTGTTTAATAACATTTAATATTGTTGGGTACATAACCGAGAGAGAACTAAATAATTGATGCATATTGGGCTCCATTTAACTTGTAGTTTTGTTTTTGCATATTGCCATGCCATGAATCTTTAAACCGGACATGCAGCATACTTGTTTGCGCATCATGCCATGTTTATGTGATGGTTGTTTACCATGTTGTTTGTTTCTTTCCGGGTTGCTTCTCTCGTTAGCTTCGGTTTCGTTCCGGAGTTGTGAGGATTCGTTCGACTACGTCCGTTTGTCTTCTTCATGGATTCGTTCTTCTTCCTTGCGGGATTTCAGGCAAGATGACCATACCCTCGAAATCACTTCTATCTTTGCTTGCTAGATGCTCGCTCTTTTGCTTTGCCTATGCTGCGTTACCTACCACTTGCTAAATCATGCCACCCACATTGCCATGTCAAACCTCTAACCATCCTTTCCTAGCAAACCGTTGTTTGGCTATGTTACCGCTTCGCTCAGCCCCTCTTATAGCGTTGTTAGTTGCAGGTGAAGATGAAGTTTGTTCCTTGTTGGAACATGGAGATGTTGTTCCTTGTTGGAACATGTTTACTTGTTGGGATATCACAATATATCTTATTTAATTAATGCATCTATATACTTGGTAAAGGGTGGAAGGCTCGGCCTTATGCCCGTGTTTTGTTCCACTCTTGCCGCCCTAGTTTCCGCTCATATCGGTATTATGTTCCCGGATTTTGCGTCCCTAACACGGTTGGGTGATTTATGGGACCCCCTTGACAGTTCGCTTTGAATAAGACTCCTCCAGCAAGGCTCAACCTTGGTTTTACCATTTTCCACCTAAGCCTTTTTCCCTTGGGTTCTGCAGACTCAAGGGTCATCTTTATTCTAAACCCCCGGGCCAGTTCTCTTCCGAGTGCTGGTCCAAACTAGAGCCACTTGCGGTGCCGCCCCGAGGCAACTTGGGGTATCGTCGGTTGCCGTACGTAGTGTTCATCCGGTGTGCCCTGAGAACGAGATATGTGCAGCTCCTATCAGGATTTGTCGGCACATTCAGGCGGCTTTGCTGGTCTTGTTTTATTGCTGTCGAAATGTCTTGTAGTCCGGGATTCCGAGACTGATCGGTCTTCCCAGTAGAAGGAATATCCTTCGTTGATCGCGAGAGCTTATCATGGGCTGTTGGGACACCCTGCAGGTATTATCTTTCAAAGCCGTGCCCATGTTATGAGGCAGATGGGAATTTGTTAATGTCCGTTGTAGAAAACCCGAAGTTGATCTTAATTAAAATACATCAACAAGCGTGTAACTGTGATGGTCTCTTCTCGGGAGTCCGGAAGTGAACACGGTGTTGGAGTTATGTTTGACGTAAGTAGTTTCAGGATCACTTCTTGATCGCTACTAGCTTCATGACCGTGCCTTGCTTCTCTTCTCGCTCTCTTTTGTGAATGTAGCCACCATATATGCTAGTCGCTTCCTGCAGCTCCACCTCACTACCCTGTCCTACCTTTAAGCTTAAATAGTCTTGATCTCGCGGGTGTGAGATTGCTGAGTCCCCGTGACTCACAGATACTTCCAAAACCAGTTTGCAGGTGCCGATGAAACCGCAGCATGTGGCGCACCGAGCTCAAGGAGGAGCTCGATGAAGATCATGTTCATTGTGTTGTTTCGCTTCAGCTTGATCAAGAGTGGAGCCAGTTGGGACGATCGGGATCTGTGTAGCATTTGGGGTAGTCTTCTTCTATTTTGGTTCCGTAGTCGGACCTTGATTGTATCTGTATGATGTAATGCTTTACTCATGTATTGTGTGAAGTGGCGATTGTAAGCCAACTATGTATCTCTTTCCCTTATGTATTACATGGGTTGTGTGAAGATTACCTCACTTGCGACATTGCTTTCAATGCGGTTATGCCTCTAAGTCGTGCTTCGACACGTGGGACATATAGCCGCATCGAGGGCGTTACAATGTGCAAAATAGATTTGAAGAGGCCATGGAGAAGATAGATGGCATTGAGAAGGCGTTCGAAACAAAGCTCGATAACAAGTTTAATGAATTGCTCACGCGTCTACCACCACCACCACCGGCTGCACCTAACGCACCTCTACAACAACAACAACGACTACCTCCACATCGCGAAACAGCCCTCCGCCGAGCTTCCCGTGTCCCTCTTCAGCCTGGCCAAGCTCCTGGTGCTGCTGTTGATACTTCTGTGGCTCCTACTGCTGATGTGGGGGAGGATGATTATGTGGGAGATTACGAGGATGAGGTTGATCAACATCGAACTACACGCAACCACCAGCACCACAACCACCGTGTCGTCCACATGCAAATAATGGCAATGTTAGGTCTCCCCTCAGTGCGAGATCATGACCATCTCCCTAAACTAAAATTGAATATTCCACCATTTGAGGGTAGATATGTTCCTGATATATATCTTACTTGGGAGTTAGAAACTGAACAACGATTTACATGTTTACAATATCCTGAGGAGAGACGTGTTCCTGCTGCTGTTTGTGCTTTCACTAGCTTTGCATGTGTTTGGTGGTCTGAACATTGTAGATTATATCCTGTTCCAGCTACTTGGGCTGCTTTGAAAACTGCTATGCGTACTCGTTGGGTTCCACCATATTATCAACGTGAATTACTTCAAAAATTGCAGCGCTTAAGACAAGGAAAAAATTTGGTAGATGAATATTATCAGGAATTACAAACTGGCTTGATTAGATGTGGTATTGTTGAGGAGAATGAAGCTATGCTTGCACGTTTTCTGGGTGGATTAAATATTGAGATTCAGACGATCTAGACTACAAGGATTATAATAAAATCACTCGATTATTCCATCTTGCTTGTAAAGCTAAACGTGAAGTGCAGGATCGACAGGCATTGGCGCGGACTAACTTTTCTGCAGGTCGATCTTCATCATGGACACCACGCATCATCTACTTCCACACGCTCTACTACACGGCACCTCCGCCGGCTGCCACCTCCAACCGTGATACAAGAAAGGGCACAACCACCACTATCTCGCCAAGAGCACACCTGCTGGGCCTACACAGAGCTCTTCTTCTTCCATGGCGTCAACAGGCACACGAGTGATATTATTTGTCGTCGTTGTAAGGGAAGAGGACATTTTATGAGAGAATGCCAATCTCAGAGTGTGATGATTGCTACGAGGATGGTGGGTATGAGTCCGCTAGTGACTATGATGAAGAGACTTTGGCTCTTATTACACATGAAGAACACGGTGGAGATGATTCGATCATGAGACGCAATACATGGCTGTGAAGATGCCGATAGGTATGAATGTTTAGTTGCTCAACGTGTTTTGAGTGTGCAGGTTACACAAGCTGAGCAAAATCAGAGGCATAATTTGTTCCATACAAAGGGAGTTGTGAAGGAACGTTCTATTCGTGTCATCATAGATGGAGGGAGCTGCAACAACTTGGCTAGCATGGATATGATGGAGAATCTATCTCTCACCACAAGACCACATCCACATCCTTACTACATCCATTGGTTCAACAACAGCGGCAAGGTTAAGGTAACACGTACTGTTCGTGTGCATTTTAGTATCTCTACATATGCTAATTATGTTGATTGTGATGTGGTACCTATGCAAGCATGTTCCTTATTACTTGGTCGACCATGGCAATTTGAAAAAAATTATGTACACCATGGTAGAAACAATCAGTATACTCTTGTTCATAAGGATAAAAATATTACTTTGCTTCCTATGACTCCTGATTCCATTTTGAAAGATGATATTAATCGAGCTAATAAAGCAAAACAGGATAAAAATAAGAGTGAAAATCAGATTGTGGCAAAAGAATTTGAGCAACAAATGAAGCCTAATAGTAAACCATCTAGTGTTGTTTCTGATATTAAATTGAAAAGTGCATGTTTACTTGCCACTAAATCTGATATTGATGAGCTAGACTTCAGCAATTCTGTTTGCTATGCTTTTGTGTGCAAAGAGGCATTATTTTCATTCGAGGACGTGCCTTTCCTCTTTGCCTCCTGCTGTCACTAACATTTTGCAGAGTTCACGACGCCTTTCCACAAGACGTGCCACCGGATTACCTCCCATTCGAGGGATTGAGCATCGATTGACTTAATTCCGGTGCATCATTACCCAACCGTGCACCATACCGCACCAATCCAGAGGAGACGAAGGAGATTATGCGTCAAGTACAGGAGCTGCTCGACAAAGGTTATATACGCGAATCCCTTAGTCCTTGTGCTGTTCCTATTATTCTAGTGCCGAAAAGGATGGTACATCACGTATGTGTGTTGATTGTAGAGGCATTAATAATATTACTATTCGTTATCGCTATCCTATTCCTAGGCTAGATGATATGCTTGATGAATTGAGTGGCTCTACAATATTCTCCAAAGTTGATTTATGTAGTGGATACCATCAAATTCGTATGAAATTGGGAGATGAATGGAAAACACCATTTAAAACTAAGTTTGGATTATATGAGTGGTTAGTCATGCCTTTCGGGTTAATTAATGCACCTAGTACTTTCATGAGATTAATGAACGAAGTTTTACGTGCTTTCATTGGACGATTTTTGGTAGTTTACTTTGATGACATATTGATTTATAGCAGATCTTTGGAGGAACATTTGGAACATTTACGTGCTGTTTTTATTGCTCTACGTGATGCACGTTTGTTTGGTAACCTTGGGAAGTGCACCTTTTGCACCGACCGAGTATCTTTTCTTGGCTATGTTGTTACTCCACAGGGAATTCAAGTTGACAAAGCCAAAATTGAAGCTATTGAGAGTTGGCCGCAGCCCAAAATGGTCACACAAGTGAGGAGTTTTCTTGGCCTCGCTGGATTCTATAGGCGTTTTGTGAGAGATTTCAGCACCATTGCTGCACCTCTCAACGAGCTTACAAAGAAGGATGTGCCTTTTGTTTGGGGTACCACACAGGAAGAAGCCTTCACGGTATTGAAAGATAAGTTGACACATGCTCCTTTACTCCAACTTCCTGATTTTAATAAGACTTTTGAGCTTGAATGTGATGCTAGTGGAATTGGATTAGGAGGTGTGTTATTACAAGATGGCAAACCTGTTGCATACTTTTCTAAAAAATTGAGTGGGCCTAGTCTGAATTATTCTACTTATGATAAATAAATATATGCTCTTGTTCGGACTTTAGAAACATGGCAACATTATTTATGGCCCAAAGAATTTGTTATACATTCTGATCATGAATCTTTGAAACATATTAAAAGTCAAGCTAAACTGAATCGTAGACATGCTAAATGGGTTGAATTCATTGAGACTTTCCCTTATGTCATTAAACACAAGAAGGGTAAAGAAAATGTTATTGCTGATGCATTGTCTCGTCGCTATACTATGCTTTCACAACTTGACTTCAAAATATTTGGTTTGGAGACCATCAAAGATCAATATGTGCATGATGCTGATTTTAAAGATGTATTGCAGAATTGTAAAGAAGGAAGAACGTGGAACAAGTTCGTCGTTAATGATGGATTTGTGTTCCGTGCTAACAAGCTATGCATTCCAGCTAGCTCCGTTCGTCTTTTGTTGTTGCAGGAGGCGATGGAGGAGGACTAATGGGACACTTTGGCGTGAAGAAGACGGAGGATGTACTTGCTACACATTTCTTTTGGCCAAAGATGAGACGGATGTTGAGCGCTTTATTGCTCGCTGCACTACATGTCAAAAAGCTAAGTCACGACTCAATCCTCATGGTTTATATATGCCTTTGCCTGTACTCTAGTGTTCCTTGGGAGGATATATCTATGGACTTTGTTTTAGGTTTACCTAGAACAAAGAAGGGAGGATAGCATATTTGTTGTCGTGGATAGATTCTCGAAAATGGCACACTTTATACCATGTCATAAAAGCGATGATGCTGTTAATGTTGCTGATTTGTTCTTTCGTGAAATTATTCGCTTGCATGGTGTGCCAAATACTATTGTTTCAGATCGTGATACTAAATTTCTTAGCCACTTTTGGAGATGTTTATGGGCTAAGTTGGGGACTAAACTGCTTTTTAGTACTACTTGTCACCCCAAACTGATGGATAAACTGAAGTAGTCAATAGAACATTGTCTACTATGCATAGGGCTGTTTTGAAGAATAATAAGAAAATGTGGGAGGAATGCTTGCCTCATATTGAATTTGCTTATAATCGCTCATTGCATTCTACTACTAAGATGTGCCCTTTGAAGTTGTGTATGGTTTCCTACCTCGTGCACCTATTGATTTGTTGCCTCTTCCATCTTCGGAGAAGGTTAATTTTGATGCTAAACAACGTGCTGAATTGATTTTAAAATGCATGAGTTAACTAAGGAAAACATTGAGCGTATGAATGCTAAATATAAACTTGCTGGAGATAAGGGTAGAAAACATGTTGTGTTTGCACCGGAGATCTTGTTTGGTTACATTTATGTAAGGATAGATTTCTGATTTGCAAAATCAAAGCTAATGCCACGTGCTGATGGTCCCTTTAAGGTGTTGGAGAAAATAAATGATAATGCATATAAACTTGAGCTGCCTGCAGATTTTGGGGTTAGTCCCACTTTTAACATTGCAGATTTGAAGCCTTATTTGGGTGAGGAAGATGAGCTTCCGTCGAGGACGACTTCATTTCAAGAAGGGGAGGATGATGAGGACATCAATACCATTGTTACACCCACAGCCCCTACTGCTACATATACTGGACCAATTACTAGAGCTCGCGCACGCCAATTAAATTATCAGGTACTTTCGTTTCTTGGTAATGATTCTAATGTTCATGAGAATATGATGCTGCCTAAATTGGATACATTTGTTTTTCTTACAAATGAAGGGCCTAGATTGGAGAAGGATGGACACTGGAGCAAGAACAAGCATGGAGATGATGCCATGCGCAAGGGGAACAAGAACGGAGTTACAAGTGATGATTTCAGGACTTTGAAGCCACCATAATGGGTGCATGAAGCCTTGGACGAAATATACAAGATGCTACTTCATAAATTTCGTCTCGAGGCTATTCTAGGTGCTGCGTCACCTTATTATTGGGCCAAGCCCTTGTAATTTCGAAATACACAAGTATAGGCTATTTTTAGAGTCCGTATGTGTGGGGAAACAAGAGATAGGGTTGATTTCGGACCCCTCCACCAAGGGCCACGAAATTCCCCCCCCCCCTCTTCCTCCATATATACAGCCCTTAGGGCACCGTTTAGACTTTGGGTTTTGTTTAGATCAAAAGTTCGCCATAGCTGCAACTTCGCGTACTTCGTTTGTGTCCAACGACCAGACCAAGGCGTCACAGAACCCCACCTTCATTAATAAAGCTTTCCTATTATATTCGCAATATCCAGATTAAAATCTTAGTTTCTTGCTTGTTCTTCATTTGCTCGCAGGAAACAGGCCCTCGTGGTCAGGTTGATCGTGCTCCGGCGTGGTCAATAACCCTCGGAAGTTGGTTTAGCGATTGCTAAGGCGCGGCGTCTCGCACGTACGTAGTCGGATCGTCAAGGTCGACTCCCACAGAAACGATAGCCACCATCTCATCGAAACATCGGGACACCTTTGCCTCTATCAGGAGGTGATTCCCAAAATTGGGACTCGATCCGCGCACCCATTGCCAGATGGGCGATAAAACGAAGGCATGGCAATGCTGGCAAAGGTTGGCTCGCCGAGGCAAAGCCCTCGGTCCAGCTAACGTGACGGAGCTGGTCGGCTAGCGACGCCGAAGCGTCCGGAGTAGGTTGATGAAGAGATGGCGAAGCCCCCGGTCCAGCCGAGATGTCAAAGTAGGTCGGCGTGATGGACACCAGCTTGAAGAAGCAATAGTGCGGCCCTGCCGATGCAGGTCGTGACGTGGTCGATGCCGGCTTGATGAAGCGACCATGCGGCAATGCCGGTATGCCCGCTCCGTGTAATCGTGGGGCGGCGATGTTGGTGATGATTTATCCTTCGCGATGCCCGACTCTTGATCGGCTTGCCGAGATGATGATCCGAAGAAGATGAGCTCGGCTCAACAAAGTGGCGACGTGTCTAGCGTAGGTCGGCAGCCGTGGAGCAATATTGCCGGACTGGTTTGACACCAGTATGATATTGAAGATTATGTTCAAAAGATTTTAAAGTTAGTGGGATGTGTTCGGAAACAAAACACAACACCCCATACAAAACTTCCGTCAAAAGGATGTCCAAATCCTGCTCATAAAAAGATTTAACTCGGTCGGATTCGTTGCGCTGAAAACAGATCCGAAAAGTGATGCACTAATCGGAAGGTTCCCGGAGTTTGGACGGTCGGATCGAGTTGAAATTTTGAGGGGTGGTAGATATAGGAATTCCGCAGCCATTCAACGTTTGGATCTTCCAAAGGAAGTCCGAGCTAGAAGCTGGACACCACGCCCTAAACTCGTCCAAATTCTCGTCCAGATTCAATGCGGCTCCGGTATATCGGAGATTGCCATAGATTCCTCCATCGGAACTCGACGAAATTTTCCAGGGTTGTTGTAGACTCAATTCCGCACAATTCCACTGAAGCAATCGTTAAAACGACGCTTGAGGAGGCGGTGGCGGCGGACACAAGTCCGCTGTCCGTAAAAACAATCGGTCGCCCGAGGGCAATGTTGACGTTGAGCCCCTGCTCCTGGATGATTCCTCCATGATCTTGATAGAGATCGGAGTTGATGTTGATGAAGGCCCTCATCCGAGCATGACGATCGGAGGTAGGGCGCGAGTCCTTGGTCGAACCAAGGTGACCAATCGAGCTGGTGACGAAGATGCAAGTCACAGCTTGATCTGCGAGCGAGCCATCGATCTTTTGCCGAACACACAGCGGAACTCTCAATGAAAGCACCAATGTCGGTGTCAAACCGCGGATCTCGGTAGGGGGTCCCGAACTGTGCGTCTAGGCGGATGGTAACAGGAGACAAGGGCACGATGTTTTTACCAGGTTCGCCCTCTCGATGGAGGTAAAACCCTACTCCTGCTTGATTAATATTGATGATATGGGTAGTACAAGAGTAGATCTACCACGAGATCAAAGAGGCTAAACCCTAGAAGCTAGCCTATGGTATGATTGTTGTTCATCTATCGACTAGCCTGGCCTCGGTTTATATAATGCACCAGGGGCCTAGGATAACAAGAGTCCTAGCCGAATACGCCGGTGGGGGAGGAGTCCTTGTCTTGATCGCCAAGTCTTGTGGAATCTTCCTTGTATGCGGCAACTGTCCGGACTTGCCCACGAGTATACGGCCATGGGGGTCCTCGGCCAAATCCAACTGATCGGGAGACGACGTGGTGAGTACCCCCTAGTCCAGGACACTGTCAACCACCATCAAGAAGAGGGGGTTGGGGGCTTCCAGGAGCCGTGCCCTATCGCCTGCATCTTGGGCGGAGCCCAGGCCCCAGCCTCGCAGTGTATCTTCAAGCAGTTTGCTCGTGAAGTGAATGCAGTCCTCCCCAAGCTCGAGGCCACACGCCCACTCAGATGGTCCCTGTGCCCCCATCACGTTCAACTCGGCAGATCAGCTCAAGTGCGCAGCTACCGCTGGCGCCCTCCTGATGCTGTGCTCCCCAGTCATCAGCAATGTGCAAGTTACCCAGACCCTCATCGATGGCAGTGCGGAGCTCAACGTCCTGTCCGTCGACATGTTCGACAACCTCCAAGTGCCATATGATCAGCTTCAGCCTACCAAGCCATTCTCAGGAGTGACCGACGGTTCCACCATGCCGATAGGGCAGGTCCGCCCCCCTGTCGCCTTCGGAGAACGCAAGAATTACCGCACCAAGCTCATCGACTTCGACGTCGCGCACATCCGTCTGCCGTACAACGCCATCCTCGGGTATCCTGCCCTGGCCAAGTTCATGGCCGTCACCCACCACGGCTACAACGTCCTCAAGATGCCGGGAAGCGGCTGAATCATCACGGTCCCATGTGAAGAGAGAGATGCGGTGTGCTCCCTCGAGCGCACCTTCCAAGCTGCAGCAATCGACGACCTCGATAGCAAGAGCAAGGGCCCTCCAGAGGCCATCCCCAATAAGAAGCAGCCGCGCCATGACGGACCTCAGGAGGGTGGCATCGCGGCTGGAACCTCGTCAGGATCAGCGCCCGCTCCAGGGGCGCCTCCCTCCATCGCATAGGAAGGCGCACCCAGCGCCCTCCTCGGGCAGGGCTCGGGGGATTTCTTCTGGAAGGCCTCAGACCTTGCCCACATCACGAGGGAGGCGCTTGGGCACCACTTGGAGGCGTGCTTCGTGGCACGCTTCCCTCAGGAGGCCGGGTACCACGCCGTCCTGGCGGAGAGGGAGACGGTCCTCCAGGAACCGCCCGAGCCCCCAGAGCCTCCCGAGGCTCACGGCCCCGGTGGCTCGTGAGGAGCTACCCCTTCGTTGCACGCCCTCAGCTGCCCCAACTCTCCTTCGTCGACGTGAACCAGTGACATTTTCCAAGTTCATTTAGCTGGGGCGCCTCGGCTACATTATTCCCAGGCCGCGTGGGTCCGTCCCTGTGGCGTGTATCCTTTTCTTATGTCTTTAGCTTACCTTGCTGGGGGTGCCCCTCGGGCTGCATTATCCCCAAGCCGCTCGGGCCTGACCCAATGGCATGCATCTCCCATGCATTTTCTTAAGCCTGTTGTTCTGGTGTTTAACCTATCTATGATTACCACCTGCCTGATTGCCGCTTGCCATGGGTCCGCCCCTCCTTCATGCAATTCACTTGCACGTTAAAAGGGGGGCTCCTGAGCATCGCGACTCAGGAGCTCTTACTAGCTCTCCAGCCCTCACCCCCTGGCCTTGACCACGGCATCGCGACCTGGCATACCACAGGCGGCTGAGCTCGCTCGAGGGCCGGGACCTGAGGACGTAGAGCACTTGTACCTAACCATCTCGCAGGAACACACAACCATAAAAGACCCAAGATCAGGCGCAACCCTCCTTGAGGTAGGGCCTCGTGAGTCCCGCGCTGGCTCACGAGTGCCCATATACACCTCGTAGCCCTGCCATGCAAGCCACGTGTCAGGGCGGGGCTGTACATGCCCCGGGGGCTTTCCTCAGAGGGAGCCCCCCTCCCACGCACAAGTGGAAGCACGATGCTCCGCGCTGGCCATCAACACTGCCGAGGAGCGGCTATGCCACGTGCACAAGCGGAAGCACTATGCTCCGCGCTGGTGATAAACAACTGAGGGCGGCCTCACGGCCGTACCAACCTCAGGGAGCTCCATAGCTCAGCATCCGGCCTCACCACAACGCCTCCCTTCGGGAGAGCAGCGCGAGGGGGCTGGGCACGGGGGCTGCGCTCAGGTCACGCCCAAGCGCACGCCACCTAACCAGGTCTCTCAGACCTGGTCGTCACACGCCCCTCCCGAGGCCTCGACGATGGTAGGTATGGAGATTGTTTGCGCGTCAAGGGGGACTACTGAGCATCACGACTCAGGAGCCTAACTGGTCACATAGCCCCTCACTCCTTGGTCCGTCCTGGTCTCCGGTCGGCTCAATGGAGGTTGAGGTATGCGCGGGGCCGGGCTCTGCCGACGTAGAAATACCTATCCTCGCGTCTCCTCCCTATTAGCTGTTTGCGCGTCAAGGGGGACTCCAGAGAATCACAACTCAGGAGCCTAACTGGTCACGTAGCCCCTCACTCCTTGGTCCATCCTGGTCTCTGGTTGGCTCAACGGCGGTTGAGGTATGCACGGGGCCGGGCTCTGCCGATGAAAAACACAAAGCAAATAGGATCGCAAAATCTCGAAGCAAATATTACAAAACATATTGTCCTTACAATATCAAATGAAAGTTTAATGCCTCCACGAGGCTTGACGCATATTACAGGAACGAAACTGGAGTGTAGTCGCATGTCAACCCTGGACACCGCCATTGCCTGTAGAAGGTGCTCCTCCCCGGGTAACGTCGCCTTCACCTGCGCCACCAGCCGCAGGATCGGCGGCATCACCGGACAAGGGTGAGGAGGCAAAGCCGCGGAACTTCTTAAGCAGGGCCTCCACCTGACCCTGCACGGCTGCGATGGCGGCTGCGCAGTGATCATCAGCCACAGGCTCCAGCAGCTCGTCAAGACAAGCGTTGGGGTCGCGATGGTGCAGATGGGTGAAGACGCGAGTCAATGCAGCCAAAGGCAGGACACGAGCTTCTGCCTCTGCCATGGGACCGATACCATCCATGACTTCCTCGAGCGCCTTCACCAAGAGGGGAAGCGGCAGGGTGGGGCCGTCCTCATCGGTGGTCAGCGGCCTCTCCAAGCCGTGCTCGTAGAGCGTCTTCAGTGCCATGCGATACCTCCCCTCGAGATCGGCAAAGGCCACACGGTCTTCGGCAAGGACACGTGCCTTGGCATCAAGATCGGCCTCCCTCGCCTTCACCTTCCGCTCCAACTCTTCCAGCCGGCTGCGCTCGGCGGCCTGCGTCTTCCCCAACTCCCCCAGCTCAGCGTCACGGTTCTTGACGGCGTCCTCCTGGGCCTTCATCTCCTCCTCCTTCACCTGGCGGCCGCGTGCTTCTTCGGCATGCTTGTCGGGCAGGCTCTTCAGCTCGTCATCCAGCTCTTGGCAGCGGTCGCGGGCGGCCTTAGCGTCTTTCAGTGCCGCCTCACGATCGGCTGCAGCATTGGCAGCGCTCTGCTTCTCCTTCTCGGAAGACGCCATGTCCTCGCTCAGCGTCGCACGAACCGCCGAGTTAGAGTGAAGCCAGCCAGAGGCCAGCTCCAGGCGCCCGACCACCAGGCGCAGGTCCGCGCTTGGGAGATCTGCCTGCAGCTAGGTCATCTCCAAAAGAGCACGCTCCAGGAAAGCAGCAGAGGCAGAAGAACCTGGGAGTGGAGGTGCAGCAGTGGGAGGAGACGACACCGTCACTAGGGCCTGGGAGACTGCGGGTTCCAGAGCAGTCGGGACCTCTTCAGCCGAGCCAGACGCCGGCACCTCAGGGGCCAGAGGGGCCATGGGGGCTGACTCCTCCCGGAGATGCTCTTCTTGGCCTCGTGAAGATTACCAGGCTGGGGAGCTGCGAGCGCCGATGTCTCCTTTCTCAGCAGAAGGGGGCGCAGCTGCCGTACCCTCCTTCCTCCTCTTCGCCACAGACAGCGGCCTGGACAACCAAAGACGAAAGTCAGGAAGCAGCGACATGAGCAAAAACAAGACGGAGATCAAGCACTTACTGGTCCACCGCGGTGTATTCCACCCTCCGTTTGAGAAGCTTGAAGCCTGAAAGCGTCGGGGCCTGAGAACTGGGCGCGCGGGCTCCAGCGGCAGAAGGCGGAGCAGCACAAGGGCCGGAGCCGGCCCGGGGAGGTGTCAAGACGGAGGCAGCATCCCCCTTGTCGGGATGAGGGGCTGCTCCCTCTCCTCCTGGCGAGCGTCGGTCTCGGTGTTGTCTGGCAGGGCGCGGAGGATCTCGGCCTTGCTCAGGGGAGGAGTCTCCCCCACCTCTTCAAGAGTCTTCCCCGAGTCCGCCTCCTCTTCCTTCTCCCCACGGGACTCATCAGAGGACACCTCCACCGGCTTCGGTGCTGCAGAGGCTCATGTGAGCACTGGCGGCACCAGTCCGCGCGTGTCAAAGGTCGGCCTGGAGGCGACAAATTCCTCCCAGTCCTTGCGGTGGAACAAAGGAACGAAGGTGCTCGGCGGGTACTCCTAGTTGTTCCCAACCAGGAGGCGTAGGACAGCAGCCAGTTCGTTGTCAGGCAGGGCCCCCAGCCTCAGGCGGGTCTTGTCTCCTTCTTCTCCAAGCTTCCACAGGGGGCGCGCGCGCGCGTGAAGTGGAGCAACCCGCAGCATGAAGAACTCCCTCAGGAGCATGACCCCCGTCACCTTGGCCGCCTTCGCGTTGCCCGGCTTCAAGTCGGTCGTCATCTACCTCAACACAGACGACGCCCGCTCATCAGCGAGCTCTGCATGGAGCCACCCCTTGTTAAACTGGGGTGCCTCCGTTGGCAATGCCAAACGCGGATGGGTGCACTTGGCATCCATCATGACCCATTTGGCTCGGATGTTGTCGGCCCTCTCCCCGGTGCTCGAGATTGAGTTGGTCTTGCCAGATGCGATGAAATTGGCGCAACAGGAGATGTGTCCATCGCTGATGCGAAGGAAGAAGAAGTGGCATAGAAGCGCCACGGATGGCATCACGCCCAGGTACGCCTCGCAGTAGTAGGCGGAGATGGACAGGAGGAGGATAGAGTTGGGATGGAGGTGCAACGCCTGCAGCCCGTAGTGGTCGAGGACCTCATAAAATAAATCAGAGAAGGGGGGAACCAACCCGACGGCGATGCTGCTCGAGAAGAAGGGGAAGAAGGTGCTTCCCTCAGGTTCCGGCACGTCGGAGGCAAGCCGGAGCTTCGTCTTCCCCCATTCATTGCTCTCCCCCGCCGTCAGCAGGCGTGCGGAGGCGAGGCTCTTCTCTGTAACGTTTGGCGCTTCAAGAGCTGGCTCGTACCAAGCCGACGCCAAGGAGGACTTGACCTTGCGCGGCGCCATGGGACGCAGATGCGGAGCAAGATTGGAGCAGATCTGGAGGTATCAGTGGCGAGGAGCGAGAAATGGGATCTGGAGCAAGGCGTGGAAGAAGCAACGAAGGCAAGCACTGTCTGCGCCAGCCTTTTGTCAAGTCGAGTAGTTGCCGAGGCAGCATGAGGAAGTGGAGACACCCACATCCAATCAACCGCCACGCGTCGACCAAGGCCGCAGGCTTTTGGGTCCCGCGGCGCTCAGCGCTTGACCTTTGGCTTTGCCTCGAAGCCAAGCCCGAGCGCGCCTTGGGCCCGGGGGCTACTGTGGGTGTTCTTGGAACGGGGGTCCGCCAGACTTGCTGTCACGCCCAAGATGCGACCCTATCCTAAAGGAACTCGATGGTCCCACCAAGGATAGAAGCGCATCTTGAAGACGCTTTTGCAAGGTGGATATCATAACATCAACATTACATAATACATAGGGATACATACATAAGGCACGAATGCCACAAGAATACATCATCATCATACAAGCTCAACATCCGACTACGGATGAAACATAAATAGAAGCTCAAACGACATCCACCCTGCTAGCCCAGGCTGCCGACCTGGAACCTATCCCCGATCAAGAAGAAGCGTAAGAAGAACTCCAACACAAGCAAACATCGCTCTCGCCATGATCATCGCACAACCTGCACCTGCAACTGTTGGTGTAGTAATCAGTGAGCCACGAGGACTCAAAGAATCCCATTACCATGGGTATCAAGACTAGCAAAGCTTAAAGGGAAAGGAAGGGGTAAGGTGGTGAGGTTGCAGCAGCGGCTAAGCATATATGGTGGCTAACATACGCAAATGAGAGCGAGAAGAGAAACAAAGGAACGGTCGTCAACTAGTAATGATCAAGAAGTGATCCTGAACTCCTACTTACGCCGACATAACCCGAAACCGTGTTCTCCTCTCGATCAACCCGAAAAGAGACACTCACGTTACGCATACGTTGGTGTATTTTAGAAGAGTTTGCTTCAAGTTTACTACAACCGGATATTAACAAATTCCCATCTGCCACATAACCGCGGCACGGCTCTCGAAAGTTTATACCTCGCAGGGTGTCCCAACTTAGCCCATGATAAGCTCTCGTGATCAACGAAGCATATTCCTTCTCCCGGAAGACCCGATCAGTCTCGGAATCTCGGCTACAAGACATTTCGACAAAGAATAAAACAAGACCAGCAAAGCCGCCCGATCGCCGACAATCCCGATAGGAGCTGCACATATCTCGCTCTCGTGGCAACACCGATGAGACTATCTACGAGTAAAACCAGCCCTCGAGTTGCCTCAAGGTGGCCCTCATCAGTAGCTCGGTTCGGACCAGCACTTAGAGAAGCACCGCCCGGGGGCTAATAAAGATGACCCTCGAGAGAGCGACTCCCAAGGGAAAAGTAGGTGGTGGTGAGGCAAATGGTAAAACCAATGTTGGGCCTTCTTTGGAGGAGTCTTATTCAAAGTGAATCGTCAAGGGGTCCCATAAATCACCCGACCGTGTTAGGGACGCAAAATCCGGGAACATAATACCGATATGACGGAAACTAGGGCGGCAAGAGTGGAACAAAACACCAGGCATAAGGCCGAGCCTTCCACCCTTTACCAAGTATATAGATGCATTAATAATATAAGATATATTGTGATATCCCAACAAGTAAACATGTTCCAACAAGGAACACCATCTCCGTGTTCCAACAAGGAACAAACTTCATCTTCACCTGCAACTAACAACGCTATAAGAGGGGCTGAGCAAAGCGGTAACATAGCCAAACAACGGTTTGCATAGGAAAGGTGTCAAAGGTTAGAGGCTGACATGGCAATTTGGGATGGCTTGATAAACAGGTAATAGGTAGCGCAGCATAGCGATAGAACGAAGCAACTGGCATAGCAGTGATAGTAGTGAGATCCAGGGTAGCGGTCATCTTGCCTGAAGTCCCACAAGGAAGAAGAACGAGTCCATGAAGAAGACGAACGGATGAAACCGAACCAAGCGTAGACGAACGAATCCTCACGATCGCAACGAAACAGGAACTAACAAGAAGAAGCACACAACATGGTAAACACACCACACATGAACAAGACATGATGCACAACAAGCATGATGCATGACAGAGCTACATGAAGCTACTCATGGCAAGATATGATGCAAACAAGAACAACACATCAAAGCAAGTTTAAATGAGGCCGGAAACAACGTATAACAATTCCGGTAAGTCCTCATATGCAAATTTCGAAATTGGTCCAGATCTGAATAAACCTTATGTTCAAGTTGTTAAACAGCAAGTTAAGATGCACCAGATGATCTACACGAAATTCTAGTCAAGTTACAAATAAAGTTCATTTAATTCGGAGCTACGGCCTAGAAGATATGAGCAAAACAAGTTAAACATGGCATTGATGCAAAATGCATACAAACATCAAGCAAACCCTCTCAAACCCCAGATGCAATAAGATAATATGAAACTACATGCAAATCTAAGCAAGTTTCATATAGAGCACACTCAAAACGGAGCAACGGTTCAACACATACACATGAAACAAGTCATGACAACAATCTGTCCAAAACAGCAACTAGGCATATTGCAAACACCAAAACAACATGCTACAGAATCTCAACATGAGAACAAAAGGCATGGTCATGATGTACAGGTAAATCATAACAAAACATGAACACTGAGCTATCTCCAGAAATCACTAGAACATGCTCAAACACACATGGCAAGATTGCAAATAATAACAGTTTCAGGCTTAGTAGAAATAACATCAGGCTGCAATGTTTAGAGTTATCAAACAACATGTTACAGGAATTTATCATGGCAAAAAAAGGCATGGCATGATACAACTAAAGGCATAGAACAAAAGACCCTTAGTGACCATAAGCCAAAAGGGATCAGAAAATATGGTGGCACCCACGTAAACATAGCAAGTTATATTACAGATTCATACATGGCAGGACCAACAATAAGTAGGCATGTTGGTGAGCTTGAACCACTCACCACAGAGCAATACATGGCATGGCAAGGCAACCAAAAGTAATAAGACATGTCATAGAAGCTATACATGGCAAGAACAACATCATAGCATACACGGATCAACTACAACAACCTTGGCAAAATTGAATAACATGTAAACAACCTGCCAGGAAACATTTTATAGCAAAAGTAGAGCTCGATTGACTCAAGCTAGACTCCTCCATAATTGCAAACAAGGGCATGGATGTATAGTGCATAATAATATGTTCAAAACATCCTTACTGAAGTATCTCAAAATATGCATGGATCTCTCGGTAGCATCAAGTTTACATGGCATAAAAATATCAGCAAAACAGGGGCTGAAATCAGCAACATCATGAAGCCTAGTTTGCATGCTTGTGCAAGTCACCACATAGATCACAAAAATACATGGCATACACCCCTGTAAAGATGGCATGGCATATTACAAAACACATGTAGGTCTCAAGTTCATAGGGTGCACACATCAATCATGGCGAAAATGACAAAAGTGCATGTTCTGATAAGAATCTGAAACTAATATCACATAGCACTCTTGCAACGAAGATTCAGGCATCAAGATGACCTCAAATGAATATGATGCAATGGAATGAAATGATGTACTCGTTGGGACGAACAATTTGACATATTACTCGCACGAAACGGATCTACGGACGCAGAGTTATGATGCGATGAACATGGGATGATAATGTGCAAAAATCTGGGACTTAGCAGATTTATACCTCCGCGAAAGTCAACGCGGGACGGAGGGATCCGGGATACGGGGATGCCGCGTTTGGTTGGACGAACTGGTGGATCTGGTCCCGGCGACCAGATCTCACCGGAGACGGGGAAGATGGCCGGCGACGGCGTGATCCGGCGGCGAAGGCGGCCGGGCGGGCGCGACGCCGAGGGGGGGCGGCGCGAGCTAGGCAGAGGGGGCGCCGGCAGCGGCGGAGGCGCTTTGGCAGCGGCGTGGCGCCGGGCGCTGGGCGAGGTGCGGCGGCGGCGCGGCGGCTTCGGCCGAGCGGGAGCAGCGGCGGGTTGAGGCCGCCGACGGGAGGAGGCGGCGGCGAACTGGGCGCGAAGGCACGGGCGAGAGGCGAGCACGCCCGCGCCCGGGCGGCGGCTGGGCGCTGGCGCCGCGGCGGCGCCTGACGGCGGGGCGGCGGCGGCGCTCAGCGGCGGGCGCCGGCGGAGCGGCGCGAGGCGGCGGGATCTCGGCACGGGCCGGGCGGCGGCGGGGTCGCGGGCTCGCTGGGTTCGATCCGGCCCAAGGGCCGCGGGGACGGGGCTCCGCGGCACACGTGGCGCATATGGGTTGGACGGGCGGCGGCACGGACATGTCCGCGGGTCCGGACGTGTCCGCGCGGAGAGTGAGGAGATCTAGGGTTTCGGGGATTTTCATCCGCGAATTTCGGGGGGAGGGGCTTATTTATAGGTAGAGGGAGCTAGGAGACTCCAAATGAGGCACGGTTTTCGGCCACGCGATCGTGATCGAACGACCGAGAGCATGGAGGGGAGTTTGGTGGGTTTTGGGCCAGTTTGAAAGGGGTGTTGGGCTGCAAAGAGAAGGAGGCTTTTGCGGTTACCCGGTTAACCGTTGTAGTACCAAACGACCTCCAAATGACCCGAAACTTGACAAAGCGGTTCACGGTGCTATACCAAGGCCGCTTAGCAAACCTCGTCCATTCCGAGACCGTTTAACACCCGCATACCTAAAAGAGGTAAAAGGGGGCGCCGGGAGACATAGGAGTGCCGGATTGCAAAACGGACAACGGGGAAAATGCTCGGATGCATGAGCACGTATGCAAAAAGAAATGCACATGATGACATGATATGAAATGCAGATGATGACATGGCAAAGTGCAACACGCAAGCAAATGACATGGCAAAGACGGCGAATAACTGACGGACACCTGGCGCATCGAATCCGGGGCGTTACAACACTCCTCCACTAACAAGAGATCTCGTCCCGAGATCTTAGGACCGAGACGGAAGGGAAAAGGGTGAGGTGAAACGAGAACTCAAAGAAGAAGCAAGGAATCGAGAGCACTCGAGAAGAAGAGAGGAACGACAAGAATGACGAGAATCGAAAGCTCATGGAATCAGATAGACTATGAAACCACTCGTTCTAACTGGAGTGGTTAGAATGAGAAAAGAAACGGATAAGACCGAAAGGATTTAGGCAGCACTCCGTCTAAAACATGGAGGAATAGAACACGAGCTTAAGAAGATGGAATGAAACTTGACGACATGAACAATGCATTGCCTCCGGAAGAATTGAAAGAGGATTGAATGAAAAGAATTTAGAATGACTGAATGGAGTTGTTGAGAAAATCAACAACGAAAGAAAAAGCTTGTTTTGGACTTATGGAAAACATCTCAAAATTATGAGGTGATAACCGACCACAACCGGAAATGATTGGATAGCTCAGAAGAACGAACACATGCAAAACTCCACTTCAAAAGAAAACGGAGAATTAATTGCACTTCGAAAGGCAAGAAGGAAAGATATTTGAACTCCATCAACAAAATCTTGATGAACTCTTGAAGAAAAGATTAAATCATTGAGAACCACCCTGAAGAACTCCGGTAACAAAAGGATGACGAGATAAAATGAAGGAAGAAAGAATAAGATGAGCATTGCGATGATTTAGACGGAGGTTCCAACGAGATGGTCGAGTAAATTTGAACTTCGGAAAAGAATAGATGAAAACACTTGGAACTAGAATTTATTCATCAAGAACAAACTCCGAAGGAAGGGATTACTCACTTGGATGAAATAAGAATAAGATTTATTGTATGCTTATCCTTCATCAAATTAAATTGATGACAAGCAATGGATTTGGCATAATACTTATTCTCGTTGAAAAAGGATTAAGGGGAAACATAGCACAAAACTTGATAAAGTCTTCATGAACCACCGGTAGGATTTGAGAGAACGAATGAATAAAAATGATAATCAAGGAAAAAGAATCTGAAGGAACCACCGTTAGAATTCGGAAATGACTGACGAAAGAGGATGGATCACCAGGAAGAATTAGAAGAACCAATAAGCTAGAGGGGATTTAGATGCAAAAGAACAAAGAGATCATGAGCTGATTAAAGAACACTTGAACGAGGCACCGGGATAAATAGAGAACGATAACTGGAATGATGGCCTCCGGTGGAAAGAAATGGGAAAACAACTCCTGACATACTCCGGATGGGTAAGAAAGAATATCTGACAAACGGAATAATTCGAGAGGATAGCATGAAGCTAGAACCACGAAACTTCGAGAGAACGGACAAGATTTAGAAGGAACTCTTCTTCGGTCTTCAAATGACGACGAGAAACACCACCAAAATTGTTGAGATACTCCGGTAGAATGAAAAGCAAAGAGGTTGAGTCAACAATGAAATGGTTTGAAATCGATCTTGAAAAAGGCATCTGACTGATGAAATTCATTCTTACGTCAAACTCCGAAAAGAATTGAGAATAACTCCGGGTAAATTAGAAGAGTCAGGTAAGATCCTGGGAAAAGACCTGTGGGTTAGGTCCCACTGAAAAGAAACACCGTTGGGAAAGATTGTCGAATGAGAAATGATGCACCGGAACGATTGAAATATTTGAATGAGGTGACAACCTCGAATTAATTCAAACACAGACGAGTCTCCTGAGATGTCTTCATCACTCCGGAAGGATAAACTGGCAAGAGGAGAACGAGCAGGAAAATATTTGAGCTGAGGGGAAAAAATACGATCGACAACGAAAAACTTGAATTGGATCCACCGGAAAAAGAAAAAGGATGAAGAATGACGAACGAGACGAGAATTCACCGGTTGAAATGATTGAGGGAAGATTGAAGAGACTCTGTACGAATGAAATTGATGGTCGAAAGAGACTCAAACTCCGGGAAGAAAAAGGGTGGGAGGGCGGGAAAAACAAAGGCAGCTGGAAGGGGAAAGCTACAAATATCTTGAAGAGAAAACACCAGTTAAAATCCTTGAGGAGAGAAAGCAAAGACTTCGCACGAGTAGGAAGCATACTCGATCACGGGCTCCGGTTCAAATAATAAGAAGGGTGGGCGGGTGGGAAAAGAAAACAACTGGGGATTGAACTCAAAGATGAAGATGGTCGAGTCGACTTGACGAGAAATGCACCGGATAAAAGAAGATGGACAACTCACGAAACTAACCACGTGATCCTAAAGAAAAAATTGAACGGGAAGAGGAGTAGTTCAAAACACCTACGTCAAGATTCCTCACCAGAGCGACGAAGGGGCTGAGGAGTAAAAGAATTCCTACTCTCCGATATAACTAGACTCCGAAAAGTTGTATTATAGACTCAACTGCGGCCAAACTACACGATCAATCAAGGGGGCTCCTAGGGTTGGTCGAGGCTCTGATACCAACTTGTCACGCCCAAGATGCGACCCTATCCTAAAGGAACTCGATGGTCCCACCAAGGATAGAAGCGCATCTTCAAGACGCTTTTGCAAGGTGGATATCATAACATCAACATTACATAATACATAGGGATACATACATAAGGCACGAATGCCACAAGAATACATCATCATCATACAAGCTCAACATCCGACTACGAATGAAACATAAACAGAAGCTCAAACGACATCCACCCTGCTAGCCCAGGCTGCCGACCTGGAACCTATCCCCTGATCGAAGAAGAAGCAGAAGAAGAACACCAACACAAGCAAACATCGCTCTCGCGTCATGATCATCGCATAACCTACACCTGCAACTGTTGGTGTAGTAATCTGTGAGCCACGAGGACTCAGCAATCCCATTACCATGGGTATCAAGACTAGCAAAGCTTAAAGGGAAAGGAAGGGGTAAGGTGGTGAGGTTGCAGCAGCGGCTAAGCATATATGGTGGCTAACATACGCAAATGAGAGCGAGAAGAGAAACAAAGGAACGGTCGTCAACTAGTAACGATCAAGAAGTGATCCTGAACTACTACTTACGCCGACATAACCCGAAACCGTGTTCTCCTCTCGATCAACCCCAAAATAGATACTCACGGTTACGCATTACGGTTGGTGTATTTTAGAAGAGTTTGCTTCAAGTTTACTACAACCGGATATTAACAAATTCCCATCTGCCACATAACCGCGGCACGGCTCTCGAAAGTTTATACCTGCAGGGTGTCCCAACTTAGCCCATGATAAGCTCTCGCGATCAACGAAGGATATTCCTTCTCCCGGAAGACCCGATCAGTCTCGAATCCGGCTACAAGACATTTCGACAAAGAATAAAACAAGACCAGCAAAGCCGCCCGATCGCCGACAATCCCGATAGGAGCTGCACATATCTCGTTCTCGTGGCAACACCGGATGAGACTAGCTACGAGTAAAACCAGCCCTCAAGTTGCCTCAAGGTGGCCCCAGAGTAGCTCGGTTCGACCAGCACTTAGAGAAGCACCGCCCGGGGCTAAATAAAGATGACCCTCGAGAGAGCGACTCCCAAGGGAAAAGTAGGTGGTGGTGAGGCAAATGGTAAAACCAATGTTGGGCCTTGCTGGAGGAGTCTTATTCAAAGCGAACTGTCAAGGGGGTCCCATAAATCACCCGACCACGTTAGGGACGCAAAATCTGGGAACATAATACCGATATGACAGAAACTAGGGCGGCAAGAGTGGAAAAAAACACCAGGCATAAGGCCGATCCTTCCACCCTTTACCAAGTATATAGATGCATTAATAATATAAGATATATTGTGATATCCCAACAAGTAAACATGTTCCAACAAGGAACACCATCTCCATGTTCCAACAAGGAACAAACTTCATCTTCACCGCAACTAACAACGCTATAAGAGGGGCTGAGCAAAGCGGTAACATAGCCAAACAACGGTTTGCATAGGAAAGGTGTCAAAGGTTAGAGGCTGACATGGCAATTTGGGATGGCTTGATAAACAGGTAATAGGTAGCGCAGCATAGCGATAGAACGAAGCAACTGGCATAGCAGTGATAGTAGTGAGATCCAGGGTAGTGGTCATCTTGCCTGAAGTCGAGCAAGGAAGAAGAACGAGTCCATGAAGAAGACGAACGGATGAAGCCGAACCAAGCGTAGACGAACGAATCCTCACGATCGCAACGAAACAGGAACTAACAAGAAGAAGCACACAACATGGTAAACACACCACACATGAACAAGACATGATGCACAACAAGCATGATGCATGACAAAGCTACATGAAGCTACTCATGGCAAGAGATGATGCAAACAAGAACAACACATCAAAGCAAGTTTACATGAGGCCGGAAACAACGTATAACAATTCCGGTAAGTCCTCATATGCAAATTTCGAAATTGGTCCAGATCTGAATAAACCTTATGTTCAAGTTGTTAAACAGCAAGTTAAGATGCACCACGATGATCTACACGAAATTCTAGTCAAGTTACATATAAAGTTCATTTAATTCGGAGCTACGGCCTAGAAGATATGAGCAAAACAAGTTAAACATGGCATTGATGCAAAATGCATACAAACATCAAGCAAACCCTCTCAAACCCCGGATGCAATAAGATAATATGAAACTACATGCAAATCTAAGCAAGTTTCATATAGAGCACACTCAAAACGGAGCAACGGTTCAACACATACACATGAAACTAGTCATGACAACAATCTGTCCAAAACAGCAACTAGGCATATTGCAAACACCAAAACAACATGCTACAGAATCTCAATATTAGAACAAAAGGCATGGTCATGATGTACAGGTAAATCATAACAAAACATGAACACTGAGCTATCTCCAGAAATCACTAGAACATGCTCAAACACACATGGCAAGATTGCAAATAATAACAGTTTCAGGCTTAGTAGAAATAACATCAGGTTGCAATGTTTAGAGTTATCAAACAACATGTCACAGGAACTTATCATGGAAAAAAAAGGCATGGCATGATACAACTAAATGCATAGAACAAAAGTCCCTTAGTTACCATAAGGCAAAAGGGATCAGAAAATATGGTGGCACCCATGTAAACATAGCAAGTTATATTACAGATTCATACATGGCAGGAACAACAATAAGTAGGCATGTTGGTGAGCTTGAACCACTCACCACAGAGCAATACATGGCATGACAAGACAACCAACAGTAATAAGACATGTGATAGAAGCTATACATGGCAAGAACAACATCATAGCATACACGGATCAACTACAACAACCTTGGCAAAATTGAATAACATGTAAACAACCTGCCAGGAAACATTTTATAGCAAAAGTAGAGCTCGATTGACTCAAGCTAGACTCCTCCATAATTGCAAAAAAGGGCATGGATGGATAGAGCATAACAATATGTTCAAAACATCCTTACTGAAGTATCTCAAAATATGCATGGATCTCTCGGTAGCATCAAGTTTACATGGCATAAAAATATCAGCAAAACAGGGGCTGAAATCAGCAACATCATGAAGCCTAGTTTGCATGCTTGTGCAAGTCACCACATAGATCACAAAAATACATGGCATACACCCCTGTAAAGATGGCATGGCATATTACAAAACACATGTAGGTCTCAAGTTCATAGGGTGCACACATCAATCATGGCGAAAATGACAAAAGTGCATGTTCTGATAAGAATCTGAAACTAACATCACATAGCACTCTTGCAACGAAGATTCAGGCATCAAGATGACCTCAAATGAATATGATGCAATGCAATGAAATGATTTACTCGTTGGGACGAACAATTTGACATATTACTTGCACGAAACGGATCTACGGACGCAGAGTTATGATGCGATGAACATGGGATGATAATGTGCAAAAATCTGGGACTTAGCAGATTTATACCTCCGCGAAAGTCAACGCGGGACGGAGGGATCCGGGATACGGGGATGCCGCGTTTGGTTGGAAGAACTGGTGGATCTGGTCCCGGCTATCGGATCTCACCGGAGACGGGGAAGATGGCCGGTGACGGCGTGGATCCGGCGACGAAGTGACCGGGGCGGGCGCGGACGTCGAAGAGGGGCGGCGCCGGAGCTAGGCCGAGGGGCGCCGGGCAGCGGGCGGAGGCGCTTTGGTCAGGGCGGGCGCCGGGCGCCGGGCGAGGTGCCGGCGGCGGGCGCGGCGGCTCGGGCGAAGCGGGAGCAGCGGCGGGTTGAGGCCGCCGACGGGAGGAGGCGGCGGCGAACTCGGGCGCGGAGGCACGGCGGAGGCGAGCACGCCGCCGGTGGCGGCGCTGGGAGCAGGCGCCGCGCGGCGCCACGGCGAGGGCGGCGCGGCGCTCGCGGTGGCGCTGGGCGGAGCGGGCGCGAGGCGGCGGGGATCTCGGCACGGGCCGGGCGGCGCGGCGGGCGGGCTCGCTGGGCCCGATCCAGCCCCGCTGGCCGCGGCGGACGGGGCTCCGGTGGGACACGTGGCGCGCACGGGTTGGACGGGGGCGGCGGCGCGGACATGTCCGGCGGGGTCCGGACGTGTCCGGCGCGGAGAGGGAGGAGATCTAGGGTTTCGGGGGATTTTCATCCGCGAATTTCGGGGGGAGGGGCTTATTTATAGGTAGAGGGAGCTAGGAGACTCCAAATGAGGCACGGTTTTCGGCCACGCGATCGTGATCGAACGACCGAGAGCATGGAGGGGAGTTTGGTGGGTTTTGGGCCAGTTTGAAAGGGGTGTTGGGCTGCAAAGAGAAGGAGGCTTTTGCGGTTACCCGGTTAACCGTTGGAGTACCAAACGACCTCCAAATGACCCGAACTTGACAGCGGTTCACGGTGCTATACCAAGGCCGCTTGGCAAACCTCGTCCATTCCGAGACCGCTTAACACCCGCATACGAAAAAGAGGTAAAAGGGTGCGCCGGGAGACATAGGAGTGCCGGATTGCAAAACGGACAACGGGGAAAATGCTCGGATGCATGAGACGAACACGTATGCAAAAAGAAATGCACATGATGACATGATATGAAATGCAGATGATGACATGGCAAAGTGCAACACGCAAGCAAATGACATGGCAAAGACGGCGAATAACTGACGGACACCTGGCGCATCGAATCCGGGGCGTTACACTTGCCTACCTGCGGCCCACGGCGTGGCTATGCGAGCAGGCCTGTACGGCCCATCTTCATCGACAAGGTAGTCAGGACCCTCGCGAGGGGACAAGCCTCGCGGGGCGGACAACGCAAGACCTCCTCAGGAACGGCCACACTCGGCAGGCTCACGAGGGGCGGAGAGATCAAGCCAAGGAAAACCTCGCGAGGACTTCGTGATGTGAGCCATGACAATAAACACCAGGCGGGCGCCAGCGCGCACAACACCTTGTTTCCTCTTTGGTGCTAAGGAGGCAGGCGCATGCATGGAGTACCGAGGCGTCAAGCAAAGTTTTCCATATTAGTGCAACGAGACCAAGACCATGAGGCCAGCAAGACGGAGGTCATCGTGGAGCCCAAGACGGCGTCACCAGCAGAGTCTTTTGCAGGCGAAGAGTACTTTTGTCAGGATAAGCTGTACTAGCTGTCCCCTTTCAAATTGGTCGCCGTTGTTGGCTCCCTTCCCGCTCAATATTTGGGAAGAGGACCAGGGCCTATATAAGTATAACTAGCCACCATAGTAGGGGCATCTGATCAGATCTAGAGCCAATCCCTAGGCACACTCCAAACACAAGAACACCTCAACCTCAGGAAGCAGTTCTCCCCATTTGTATTGTTCATCATCAGCCCTAGAGGCAATCCACCACCACCACACTAAAGTAGGGTATTACACCACAATGGTGGCCCGAACCAATATAAATCTCGTGTCTTTCTGTGTTGCGAGTTCGTCGAGTTGTCCGCGAGATCTAGAGAGCTAGGGCGTGGATCGGTAGGAGGGAAAGAACTTCGTGCGCACCCCAGAGTTCGAACCTTAAGGGTTTTGCCGGAACCCGTGATCCGACAACTTGGGAGACTCCGTCAAGATTGTGTAGTTGAACCAAGGAGTTTGTACTAGCAAGGAGATCGCCTACTTTGTGAAGATCTACCCTAGTGAGGCAATTCCTTTGTGGGCGATGGCCATTGTGGGATAGACAAGGTTGCTTTTTTGTGGACCCTTTGTGGGTGGAGCCCTCCGTGGACTCGCGCAACCATTACCCTTCGTGGGTTGAAGTCTCCGTCAATGTGGATGTACGATAGCACCACCTATCGGAACCACGGAAAAAATCTTCGTGGCTCCAATTGCGTTTGCACACTCCAATCCCATCCCTTTACATTCTTGCAACTTGCATGCTTTACTTTCCGCTGCTCATATACTCTTGCCATGCTTGCTAAAAAATAAAAACTGCAACTTTTCTTTGTTAAGAGTCTATTCACCCCCCTCTAAACACCTCTTCTCGATCCTTTCCGCTATGGTTGTGTATATTTGCATAGAAGTTATATTGTCATGGATCCTCCAACATGTGGTGTTTGCCTAGGATCTTTTGCTAGCCAAAAAAAATCGTACTAAGTAGAGATACTACTTGTGCATCTACAAACCCTTAAACCCAGTTTCTTGCCATGAATGTCCACCATACCTACCCATGGATTGAATAAGATCATTCAAGTAAGTTGTCATCGGTGCATAAAGCAATAAAAATTGCTCCTAAATATGTTTGATCTTTTATTGTCAGGGAAAATTGAGCGTTGTACGTACTTGTGATGGCAAAGTAATAAAAGCGACGCACTGCATAATAAAGGTTGCTATCATAAGGGGCAATATAACGTGACGTTCCTTTGCATTAAGAGCTTGGGCACCCAAATAAAAAGCGCATGACAACCTCTGCTTCCCTCTGCGAAGGGCCTATCTGTTATTTTTTAGTATTTACTTTTATGCAAAGAGTCAATAGTATAAATTCTCATTTCAACCTCAATTATTCTCTAGTTGACAAGCATCATGTGGTGGGGAAAGATATACACACATATGACCATTCAAATATATTTGATCATAATTTATTATTGTTGATAATTATCTCTATGATAAATGAGTTTGGAGGCAAAATATTAAGCCCTTATCTTTCTCTATGTTCGATGGATGCCATTTGTTCTAAGAATATGCTTTGAGTACTAGAAATCATGCAAGACTATATGATGATTGAGTGTCATGGGAAACCACGGCCACCTACGGGACCAAGGGTCCCTTGCTGGTTCGGTAGGGACGATGTCACGTTGCATAAATAGCAGAAGAGCGCGGGGTAACACGACAGAGGTCACACAGGCAATTTTACCCAGGTTCGGTCCGCCGTGAGGCATAAAAACCTACTCCTACTTTGGTGGGTTGATGGTGAGAGAATGGTGGTTGAGCGTAGTACACTTGCTCGGCAGGATCGCCTCAGGGCACCAGTGGCTACGCGTGTATGGTTATGTGTGTATCCAACCTTCTAACCCTTTCTACGGTTGCCATGGGCCTCCTTTTATTGGTTAAGGGGTCACCACAATGGCAAAGTAGTCATTATGCACCGATAAGATAGCAAAAAGTGCTATCATACCTAACAATGCAGGCTAACAGGGTGCATTAAATGCGTCGCTCAATGTCACACTGTCGCTTGCCCGGCAAGCCTTGCCGAGCTGCTTTGCCAGCTTCACTTGTGGAAGGAGGCTGCCATGTGGCGAATGGCTGTCACGTAATCACTCTGTGGCTTGACACCGCACATATTACGACGTGGGTTGTGGCGGAGTAGTTGGGTGAGGTGGTTTTGCCTCCGCGAGTCCCGGCAGGCCCTGCCGGCATGTCTTGGACATTTTCTTGCGGGGGTGAATCCTCCCTCGCCGAGCTCGCCTGCCCAGCAAGGGAGGCTTTTCTCCTGGTTGTATCTTGCTTCTCTAGCTTGATCTTGGTCCCTTTAGCTGCATGTTGGTTCTTCGAAGATCTTGGTTTCTTGTTCTCTGACTTGGGTTGGTGTCGTAATCTCGTTCCCGTGCCTGTGCACAGTTTGGGCAACAAACCCAGGGTTTGTTGCACCGACAGAAGCTCCCGGGCCTGCCGCGAACGTGCTACCGAGCATCGTGGGGGTAGGCCCTAATAAGTGCACATTCAGGGGCATGGAAGAGGCTGGTCTCTTAAGGTCTTCTTTGCTTCTTCATTAATCTTGAGTATGGGCCAGTTTCCGGTTTCTCCGTGTGTCGTGTGTGACATTATGGAAAAACTCAAATAATGGTCCATAGGATGCCCACACCCCACGATCACGGGGTGAAAACTACCATCCCACTTGCCCCTTGCTTCGCGCGCACCCACCACGTGTACCCCATGCATTAGGAGGGGTAGGTGGTGGATGCGGGGAGCGCGGGGATGAGTGCCATGGTAGAAAATAAGGCGCCACTGGTTGGAGCAGAGGGCCGGTCCTACCTTCCTTAGCCACTAGGGGGGAGCAGGGTGGCCACATATGAGGAGCGGGGCGGCCGTTCTTAGTACGAGAGGCTAGCCCCTGCCTCATTCTTTCTATAAGAGGGGGGCAGGGGTGGAGCATTTTACACCTGCGCTCCTTCTTCACCCTCCGCCATTTTTCTTCTCCCGCCATGGTGAGAGGCCGGGGGCATGGCAGTCCTTCAGAGGTGAAGATGAGGGCTTCTACTCGACAGCATGCTCCCCCTCCTCCCGATCCCGTGGCAGTGGAGCCCGTCGTGATAGGAGGAGGAAGGGGGTGAGGTCGAGGTCGTTGAGGTGCTCAGGGAAGAGGAGGACGTGGTGGTGTCCTAGCCACGCCTCCACCGGTGGCTCTTCTTCAACGGAAGGCCATGTCGGGGACCAGCCTCAAGAGCTCATCATTGTTAGGACCACGATCCTAAGTCACACCGATCTAGCATGTAACACATCATATCACTTTGCAGCCTCACGCACGGTATTCCCACGGGTGCCACCTTACCTGGCCCGAGACCATTTGCGCCTTTTGACTCACTTATATGATAGTGTCGCTAGCATCCATATGACAGAGAACCCGGGCTGACATGACTAGTCATGAACCCAAAGTGACGCTAACTTACGGGGTTATGCATACATGAACCAGCATTGAACATGTCGTTCATCAGCGTGTGAATCCGGGCTGTAGCAACTGGGCTAACAAGACTACGGGAACCCGGGATGTACCAGGCTAGCAGGACTCCGGAAGTCACCGCATGACATTTCCCCGAAGGGACAGACACAGGAACGAAGTGGAGCACATGCCGGCCAGTCTAAGTGTTCCGAAGCAGTAGTAACTGGGAAAACAGGACTCCGGTAAACCGGGCTGTAGCAGACTACCATGGCTCAGTGGAAGCACTAGACTACATTTCCCCATAAGAGAGGCTACCAAGGATAAACAACTAGGTTGTCGGATCCCACACATACCAAGCATTTCAATCATACACACAATATGCCTGATATGTGTAAATACAACATGGCATCACAACAAAACTCTACGACTCAAAGTATTTATTCATTAGGCTCCGAAGAGCCAGATATTATAAACATGGGTCTGATGACCCAGCATTCAAGTCATACAAGCAACAAGCACAAGGTGAAGCTTAACTTGTCTGAGTACAGACAACTACAAATGAAAATTGCTGAGAAGCCTGACTATCTACAAGACCATCCAAAGGGTACAAGATCGTAGCTAACAAGCTAAACGTCGAAGTCCAGGCGGAACTACTAGTGAGACTGAAGTTTCTCTGCAAAAACATAAATTAAGCAAACTTGAGTACAAATGTACCCCGCAATACTTACATCAGAACTAGATACATATGCATCAGTATCAGCAAAGGGATGGTGGAGTTTAACTGCAGCAAGCCAGCTTTGGCTCAGTGGCTATCCTGAACTATGACTGCAAGTAACTCTTTTGAGGTGGCGCACACGAGTCCACATATTCACCATATAAATATACCACTATGGATCCACTCCTGTCTCCCTACGAGAAGGCCGTCCATAGCACTCACGCTTATCTTGCGAGTTTTAGAGTATCCACTTCAAGTTATCTATGAACTGTAAAGGAAACCCAGAAGTCCTTTACCGTGGACACGGCTATTCGAATAGATGATGTTAACCCTGCAGGGGTGTACTTCTTCACACACGCTCTCGCCACTTACCACCATGTACACGTCGTGTATCTCAGCAACCTTCAAGTGGAAGCCTGGCGAGGGAGTCGGCCACGACCTGACTAACCACACAAGTCTCTAGTCCAGGTTTATTGCCTATTCGGGTTCCATCCGCGAGGAGATCCGGCCAGGGTATCGCTCACGGCCTCAAACGATGAGAGCAGGGTTCCCGAGGCACCAAACGGGTGTCTCGGTGCACCATGCCTCGTGTCTCTACCGCATCATAGCCCACCCCTAGGGTCAGTGCTACGCACGGCCCCTAACACATATCCTACAAACACCAGAAACTAGTTGCAACTCCTGGATAGAGATCGAGGCGATTAATAAGCCGAGAGGGGTCGAGTTACCGGAACCCAATGAGTGGTAGTAACTGTTCATGGATCACAAACACAGAACTCAGTTCCTGAGGACGGCTGCAATGAGACAACCCACCATGTACTCCTACATGGCCTCTCACCGCTACCTTTACCAAATCGTGTTCACATACTTAGCTCTCAACAGTAGGACATGTTCACCATATTCCAATTCATTCCCGACGAATCAGACCTAGCTCAACTCTAAGCAGTAGCAGGCATGACAACAATCATGAATGAGTAGGCACATCAGGGCTCAAACAATTCCTACTCATGCTAGTGGGTTTCATCTATTTACTGTGGCAATGACAGGTCATGCACAGGAAAGGGGTTCAACTACCGTAGTAGGTAACAGTTGAATCGTTGTTGTCCTAATGCAGAAAAAGAGAGCAGGAGCGAGAGAGTGGGATTGTATCGGAATGAACAAGGGCGTTTTGCTTGCCTGGCACTTCTGAAGATAGTATAGTTCTTCATCGGTGCCATCGAACTCATCGCCGAAACATACGTCTACCGAGGGGGAACAACCACCGGCAAAAACAGAAAGAACACAATCAATGCAATGCACAATATGATGCATTATCATGACATGTTGATATGTTTTGATTTGAGCTAATGCAGCTAAGAACAAAAAGGTTTGAGTTGATTTGAACCAAAGGTTCAAGTTCAGATTCGAACTAAGAACTTATAAAGTGCATTATCATGTTTTGATATAAACAGCAAGGTTAAGTTGTTTAAACATGCATGAAACCAGTACAGATGGATAGATTGAATTTTTTGGGTCATTTTTCATATATAACACTTTGCATTTGGAGTTACAGATTAATTTCTATGAATTTTTGAAGTTAGCAGTATATTCTGAAATTTCCTGAATAATAATAAATCCAGAAAAGAGTTACTGTGTCAGCATTGCGTCAGCAGGTCAACAATGGTGGTCCAGGTCAAACCTGACCAGTGGGACCCATTGGTCAGTGTCTCTGTTAATTAACTAACTTAATTAGAATTAGTTTAATAATAACCTAGGTTTGACTAACGGGCAGGACCCACATGTCAGTGGCTCAACTAATTAACTAAGTTAATTAACGCTAATTATTCTAACACTTAACTAAATAGGGGCCTGGACCACACGTCAGTCAGCCAGGGGGTCAACTATGGTCAAGCCCAGGTCAGCGGAGTCAAACCCACCAGCGACATGACGCCGGCCAGTCCAGATGCGGCGGAGCAGCGCGGGTTTCGCACTCCGGCGACCAAACCGACGGCGAAGGCGTGCTACGTGAAGCTAGGAATGCCCTGCGTCTTTCTGTGCAATCGGGACGGGCGGAGACGGCCCAAGCCCACCGGAACGAAGCTCGCGGCGGTGGTCAGAGTTCAGGCGAGGTCGGGATTGGTGCTACGGTGCACGGGAGGGCGAGTGAGTGTGTGCGTTAGGCTCCTGGGGGCTTCCTGAGCACGGCTAGGCCATGGCCGGTGGCGATAAGCTCTCGGCTCCGATGGCTACGGTGGTTTGAGGACGCAGGCGAGTGTGGAGAGAGAGGGGGAAGGGGTAGGGGTTCATGGAGAAACTACAGAGGTGGTCAGTGGGCTCGAGGAAGACTTGAGGCCGGCGAATCGAACAACGGCATCCGGTGGCCATAGACGGAGAAGAAGGTCACGGCGTCGTCTTGGAGTCGTCCGAGCTTGCGTGGGTTGGCGGAGAAGTAGCTGGAGTCTGGCAGAGCTCGGGGGCACGGCCACAGGGCAAGGGGATGGCGGTGGTCGCGGTGGCAGCAAGCGGCGGCGAAGGCAACACTCGGTGGTGCGCGCGAGAGGGACAGGGGAGGGAATGAGCAAGGAGGTAGGAGTGAGAGGGGCCTGGGGTGGCACGTGGCGTCGTCCAGAGGGGTCGGGGAGGCCAACCAAGCAGGAGGTGGCCCGCGCGTGTGCGTGCACGGCCGGCACAGCTCTCCTGCCCACTGGCAGGAGGTTGAAGACGGTGGAGGGCCTGCTGGGCTGGGCCAGCAGTGCCAGGCCAGGTGGGCTGCAGGTAAGCCAGGTAAGTTCTCTCTCTTCCCTCCGTTTCTAGATATAGGGTGTATAGTTTTCGGCACGGAAATTAAAGAACGCACGTGGAGGGAAAATTTCACAAGTTTTGAGTGAGATTACACATGACTAATTGACATTAGAAAATAGAGGAGCTTACATGATATAAGGAAATGTAATCAAATCCCTAAAAAAATTATCCTAACGAGTGGTGCAACGCAATACACCTTATATTTCGTACTTTTTCTCAAAAATATGTACACCTTATATCAACGAACGTAGGGAGTATTTATTTTGATCTATTTTGAATTAGTAAAAGTACTAACTCATTTTGGAAAATCCTGAAAATAATTTTGGGCGCTATTTGAAATATATGCAACAACCCTCATTGAGTTTCAGAATTATTTGAGCATTTAAATTATTTATAGCATTTAAGTGCCCAAATTCAAATACTTTATGAATTAATTCAAAAATCCAGAATGGACCTAGAAATATGTGCACCATTTTTGGCAGAGGTTTTAGACCAAGGCAAAGATGATGAACATTTTAGAAGGGCATTTTGGGTTCAGTGAAAATGATTTTATTTGGACCCTAGTTGAATTTCATTTGCTGCTAGGGTTTATCAGCTCCCATTTCAAAGTTTCATAAAAATTAGACATGTTGTATGGAGGCTAATGCAAAAGCAGGCAAGGCCTGAACTAGGGCTGTGACAACTCACCCCCACTAAACAAGAATCTCATCCCGAGATTCAAGCGTAGGGTAAGATGAAGGGGGGACGCAAACTAGCACAATCTTCCTGATCCAGGTTGCACTTCATAAGGCGTTGATTCAATCACCATCTTTGTCTCGTCGTCTTGCTCTGAGAACTCCAACTAACATGAAAACAAGAAGAAAGATATAATTTTAGAAGAATCGATCTCCTTGAGGTTCGAGCAACTTAGGATCATATTAATGACCACAAGATCAACTCACGGAATGAGATGTAGAAACATCTATGGAGCTGATAGGAAAAACATGAATCAGGAGGGACGGAAGAAACAATTTGACGAGGGTTTCAAAGGAGCGAGGAAAAAAATACCATGATCCCATAACGAGGCACCTTGGGGGAGGTGACTCGTAGAGTTATTCCCTTAAATGCAAAAGAATTACTTTTGATATCTAGATCATTGAAACTCTTTATACCAGCTTAAGGCAATCACAATCGATCGTTTGGCGGAGTTCAAAGGAATGGCATATCCGGATTCAAATGGATGATGTGGACTACCTTGTTGAAGACAACGCGATGGATGATTTTGCTTATCATCGGAAATGGATGGACCCATGGTAGGACCACTTCCGAAGATGATCCTGAACAACAATTGCTGAGAAGGACAGTCCAAGGGAGATTGGCACAAGGTGGTGCAAGCTGGGAACAAAATGCAAATGTCGGGAATGTTCCAACCATCATATCTGCCTGAAATTCAGATCTGGTTGGTGTCAGGATATTTCAGACTCATCAAGTCTAGAAAGAAAAATGAAATTTTGCAACACAAATCAACGAGATGACGCTGCGAGATTCTTGGGGAGTGAACTACGATAGCACGCTCCAAAACATGAGCTGGTTCTGCTACATACATGTGAACACATTTTCCAAGACAAGCATGACCACGTAGAAGTCTTATAATAAAACACTATCGAGTTCTAGCTGGGAACCATCATCAAGGATATCGGAGTCTTGTGCATGATCTAGAATTAACACAGCAAACTCCTTTTCCTTGAACAAATCAATCAGTGGCTTGGGTGCTAGGGAATACATATGGAATGAAGGTTGCAAGTATCCAAACCACAGAATACTTCGCACATATGCATGACTGACTTGGGATGAATCCAGAGGAAGCAACATTGACTTTCTCGAATTCACGACGACAACTTGCATCAAATGCACATGAATTAGAGGAAGTCACTTCTTTCATCCAAACATAGGCTTCATGAACGGAACACGAAGATAATGCTTAGAAAAGTTTCCAATACTAGCTTGATGTTCAACATGAATCATGGAGGAGACAAAATGCTGCAGATGGGCTCAACAGCAACTCATCGGAATTTCCATATCACTGGACTTCTCCATTATGTGAACAATGTGATAGTATTGGTCAGACCAAAAGATGTAATGGTGTATGCTCGAGGGATCAACCACGAGTAAGACAACATTACGAATATCGTTGGTTCTGATTTGATTTAGGATAGCCCACACTCAAATCAGAGATTGGATAAGATAATTGCACCGACAACTGATCACGAGGATCAATCAAGGAAGATATCATCTCTCTTCAACATATGCACACACAAGATATCCCTTTGGAGTGAACTAAGTGGATTAAGCTTTTATCTTCCAACTCTCCAAGTTGTTGTTTAGCTTAACTAATTAGTTCAGAGGTATCTAACACATATTCTTGGACAAAAGGGTGGTTTGCAAGAAACCAACTTGATTACGAACTCAACATAGCGGCCAGGTGACAACCTGGTAATACTTTTGAGAAGATATTCGGAACATCACGAACCACCGATATGTTACTAAGATCGAGAACAATCTTGCTTTTCAGAGCAAGAAAATATGATCAAATAAGCAAGGGATTGAATAATCCTAACTCATTGATCGAAGAGTGCACCAGAAATAAGGACTAGGTAGTACAATCTATCTTAGAATGATGATTCAATAACCAACACGCTTAGAATGAGAATATTGTCCATTTAGTACCAAGCAACGAGTTGCTCGGAGTATTGATTTCACACATCACAATTCACTTTTCGGCATTCCGGTTACAACAACACGAGGACCGAGGAATGAATGATGACAGTGAGAAGTATCACTGCATCAAGAATTCATAAGAGATGGTGCAATTCTCATGACATTCTTGACATAAAGATGGTAACACTCCAAGGTAGAATAGAGGAAAAGCTGGATTGGCATCTTGATCTGCGGAATACAACTACTTTGACCCAATCCTAGAAATGGACAAGGTACTGGAGTTTGTTTCTCCTAGTCATTCCAGAATAGAATGGCTTGACGGACCACAAGAATAATAGGCATCGATGAACACGAATGCACAACTATTCCTGACTATCAGTTGTTAGACTAGGGTCTGAATACAGCCGAGGAGGGTCAACTTAAGGAAAATATAACTTTCCGAGTTGTGGATGCATAGATTAGTATGTCGAACCAAGTTCAACAGGTTTCTTTCGGATAACCCATGCAGAGAGGTAGGACTGGCAGAGTCACAATATAGAATGGGGAGATCATCGAGAGCACTCATGTTGTGATCTTTTGGTTCAAAGAACTTCTGCCATAAGCAGTTCATGGCATTGGAAGAAGGATTTACCACGGACCTTGAGGACTATCACAAAGGTTACTAATATCCTAAGGAACGAGCAACACTACCAACAGTAAGTAAGTACAGTGAATCTTGGGTTCAAGAACCCAGAAATAGAATGCCTGCTAACTAAATGGCATCACGGGATGCTATCGAGAATGGCGTCCAGAACCATCACACTAGGAATATAAAGCATTACCAGATTACTTGGTGGTTCTCTAGGATGCTTAGGGTCATAATACAAGATCCAACACATATGTCAAGGCAATGGAATACCTCAACAAACTGTTAGTGTGCTTAATCTGGCCCAAAGGGACGCAGAAACAGAGGGAAAGGATTTTGCAAATGCATCAGATTGTTTGGAAACCTGGGATGACTCGGACAGCATAACGGTTGTAAATGCTCAGAAATGATTTAAGACATTCACAAGGATTTGCATAGTCACTTAACAACATCATATCAAGGTTCTGGTTCAACTGACAACATATTAAAGTAGTAGAAACTGAACTGAGGCCTGCAACCAACAATCCTAAGATTATACGGATTAGTAACATGTGAACCTGATAGAGAGATGAGATCCTAGTCCTTAACCCACGTAGGAAAGAAGAGGATGACTCAGATCAGAAGGGCATAAGGTAAAGGAGTAAAAAGAGATTTACGTCCCTTCCCACAATCAATTCCCTTACATATAACTAAAGCATTTCTAGACTCAACTTCGACCAGTTTGGCTTGGTAATCCTACAGGCAGTCTGGCTGTGATACCAAAGCTGTCAGGACCCTGATCCTAAGTCACACCGATCTAGCATGTAATATATCATATCACTTTGCGGCCTCACGCACGGTATTCCCACGGGTCCCACCTTACTTGGCCCGGGACCGTTTGCGCCTTTTGGCTCACTTATATGATAGTGTCGCTAGCATCCATAAGACAGAGAACCCGGGACGACATGACTAGTCGTGAACCCAAAGTGGCGCTAACTTACGGGGACAAGCATACATGAACCATCATTGAATGTGTCGGTCATCAGCATGTGAATCCGGGCTATAGCAACTGGGCTAAGAGGACTCCGGGAACCCGGGCTGTAGCAGGCTAGCAGGACTCTGGAAGTCACCGCGTGACATTTCCCCGAAGGGACAGACACAGTAACGAAGTGGAATACATGTTGGCCAGTCTATGTGTTCCGGAGCAGTAGTAACTGGGCTAGCAGGACTCCGGTAAACCGGGCTATAGCAGACTACCATGGCTCAGTGGAAGCACTAGACTACATTCCCCATAAGAGAGGCTAATAAGGATAAACAATTAGGTTGTCGGATCCCACACATACCAAGCATTTCAATCATACACATAATATGCCCAATATGTGTAAATACAACATGGCATCACAAGAAAACTCTACGACTCAAAGTATTTATTCATTAGGCTCCAAAGAGCCAGATATTACAAACATGGGTCTGATGACCCAGCATTCAAGTCATACAAGCAACAAGAACAAGCAGAAGCTTAACTTGTCTGAGTACAGACAACTACAAATGAAAAAGGTTGAGAAGCCTGACTATCTACAAGACCCTCCAAAGGGTACAAGATCGTAGCTGAGGTAACAAGCTAAACGTCGAAGTCCACACGGAACTACTAGTGAGACTGAAGTCTCTCTGCAAAAACATAAATTAAGCAAATGTGAGTACAAATGTACCCAGCAAGACTTACATCAGAACTAGCTACATATGCATCAGTATCAACAAAGAGATGGTGGAGTTTAACTGCAGCAAGCCAGCTTTGACTCGGTGGCTATCCTGAACTACGACTGCTAGTAACTCTTTTGAGGTGGCACACACGAGTCCACATATTCACCATATCAATACACCACTATGGATCCGCTCCCGTCTCCCTACGAGAAGGCCATCCATAGCACTCACGCTTATCTTGCGAGTTTTAGAGTATCCACTTCAAGTTATCTATGAACTTTACAGGCAACCCAGAAGTCCTTTACCATGGACGCGGCTATTCCAATAGATGATGTTAACCCTGCAGGGTGTACTTCTTCACACACGCTCTCGCCACTTACCACCATGTACACGTCGTGTATCTCGGCAACCTTCAAGCGGAAGCTTGCCGAGGGAGTGGGACACGACCTGACCAACCACACAAGTCTCTAGTCCAGGTTTATCCCCTATTCAGGTTCCATCCACGAGGAGATCCGGCCGGGGTGTCTCTCACGGCCCCAAACGATGAGAGCAGGGTTCCCGAGGCACCAAACAGGCGTCTCGGTACACCGTGCCTCGTGTCTCTACCACATCACAGCCCACCCCTAGGGTCAGCGCTACACACGGCCCCCAACACATATCCTACAAACACCAGAAACTAGTTGCAACTCCTAGACAGAGATCGAGGCGATTAATAAGCCGAGAGGGGTCGAGTTACCGGAACCCAATGTGTGGTAGCAATTATTCATGGATCACAAACACAGAACTCAGTTCCTGAGGACGACTGCAATGAGACAACCCACCATGTACTCCTACATGGCCTCTCACCGCTACCTTTACCAAATCGTGTTCAACACTTAGCTCTCAACAGTAGGACATGTTCACCACATTCCAATTCATTCCGCTAATCGACTGACTCAACTCTAAGCAGTAGCAGGCATGACAACAAGCATGAATGAGTAGGCACATCAGGGCTCAAACAATTCCTACTCATGCTAGTGGGTTTCATCTATTTACTGTGGCAATGACAGGTCATGCAGAGGAAAGGGGTTCAACTACCACAGCAGGTAACAGTTGAATCGTTGTTGTCCTAATGTAGTAAAAGAGAGCAGGAGGGAGAGAGTGGGATTGTATTGGAATGAACAAGGGCGTTTGCTTGCCTGGCACTTCTGAAGATAGTATAGTTCTTCATCGGTGTCATCGAACTCACCGTCGAAACATACGTCTACAGAGGGGGAACAACCACAGGCAAACACAGAAAGACCACAATCAATGCAATGCACAATATGATGCATGATCATAAGATGCCGATATGTTGTGATTTGAGCTAAAGCCTCTAAGAACAGAAAGGTTTGAGTTGATTTGAACCAAAGGTTCAAATTCAGATTCAGACTAAGAACTTATAAAGTGCATTATCATGTTTTGATCTAAACATCAAGGTTAAGTTGTTTAAACATGCATGAAACCAGTATATGTGGATAGATTGGATTTTTCTGATCATTTTTCATATATAACACTTTGCATTTGGAGTTACAGATTAATTTCTATGAATTTTTGAAGTTAGCACTATATTCTGAAATTTCCTGAATAATAATAAATCTAGAAAAGAGTTACTGCGTCAGCAGGTCAACAGGGGCGGTCCAGGTAAAACCTGACTAGTGGGACCCACTGGTTAGTGTCTCTGTTAATTAACTAACTTGATTAGGATTAGTTTAATACTAACCTAGGTTTGACTAACGGGCAGGACCCACATGTGAGTGGCTCAACTAATTAACTAAGTTAATTAACGCTAATTATTCTAACACTTAACTAAACAGGGGCCTGTCCCACACGTCAGTCAGCCAGGGGGTCAACTATGGTCAAACCCAGGTCAGCGGAGTCAAACCCACTGGCAACATGACGCCGGCGAGTCCAGACGCGGCGGAGCAGCGCGGGTTTCGCGCTCCGGCGACCCAACCAATGGCGAAGGCGTGCTACGTGAAGCTGGGAATGCCCCGCGTCTTTCTGTGCAATCGGGACGGGCGAAGACGGCTCGACGGAACGAAGCTCGCGGCGGTGGCCGGAGTTCAGGCGAGGTCGGGATTGGTGCTACTGTGCACGGGACAGCAACTTTAAGTTGTTCAAACATGCATGAAAATGCCATATTCAGATTCTTTGGATTTTTCTAATAATTTTTGATATGTAATTCATTTCATTCTGAGCTACGGTATATTTTCTATGATTTTCAGAAGTTTTTACCAATTTCTGAAATAAATAAATCATTAATGGTTTATTTAAAATACCAGAAAAGCATTATTGCGTGAGCATGATGTCGGTGTGACGTCAGCAAGTCAATAGGCACGATCCAGGTCAAACTTGACCAGTGGGACCCGCATGTCAGTCTAACAGCATGAGCAGCTCAGGCTGACCAGTGGGGCCAGGTCAACGCTGAGGTGGCAAGGTCAAACGACTGGTGGGGCCATGATCATTAACTTAATTTAAATAGGGAATAACCCTGTGGTTAATTAAAGGGTGGGGCCCATCTATAAATGAGTTGTGCTAGTGGTTAGTGGCTAACTAGTCCGGGATTAGCCTAAAGTAATTAAGCCACGTCAGCATCACCGAAGATACGCCAGCGGCGACCAAAAACGCGGCGGAGTCACACTGCGGCGGCTCAGGTTTAGCCTACAAGCCGCGGTTGGTCTCTATGGGAAGCGGGCATTGTGGCGCCTCCGACGGTGATCTCGGGGAGGCCCGAGGTGGACGGTAGCGACGACAGCGACATCAGCAGCGGTGACCGGAGCTCGGGCGTCGAGCGGGATGAGGCTACAGGGCGCTAGTGGCTAACCAAAGGGGTCCTCTGGACTCCTGGCATCTTCAGGAACACGACCATGGCTCGGGAGCGTCTAATGCATGCTAGAACGATGGCGGCGACGAGGTCGCCGGCGGTGAGCTCACGGATGCGGCGGGGCTACCAGCTAGAGGTCGCAACCGATGATGGGAGCAGGGGGAAAAGATGCGCGGCCTCACAGAGGTTGCAGCACGCGTCTCAGTGAGCTCGGGGAACGTCAGACGACGCCAGGACGGCGAGGCGGATCTTCGGCGGGCGAAGAACGGGATGACGGTGATGGCGGCATTACGGGGCGCTGCGGCTAACTTCCTTCTATGGAGAGGCGTAGCGCGAGGTGGCAGAGCTGCTGGGCATACTAGCTAGGCGAGGGGGGCTCGGCTGCCACTACAACGGCAAGCGGCGTCGACGAGCTCCATTCGGGAAGAGAGCAGAGGAGGGGAAAGAGGTCCTGGGAGAGAGGGTAGAGGTGCAGGGGGTCGAGGGGAAGTGCATGGCATAGCAGCAGGCGTCTAGGGCAACGAGGGGGCAGCCAGGCAGGGTGGAGGTGGCGCGCGCGTGGCGAGCACACGCCCTCCTGCCTACAGGCAGGAGGTTGAAGACGGTGCGGCGTCTGGGCTGGGCTAGCTACAGTTCTGTGCCGGCTGGGTTGGACAGGTATGCTAGGTGAGTTTCTAACTCTTTTCTATTTTTGTTTCTGTTTCCTAATTTGAAGTTTGTTTTTGATCCAGTTTTAAAAACCAAATCAATTTTATAAATCCTGAAAATATTCATCAGCACTTTCTGAATTATTTCAGTGGCCCACAAATAGTTCCAACATTATTTGAGCATTTAAATTATTTATAGTGTTTAAATGCCCAAAGTCAAATACAATATGATTTAATTTAAAAATCCATGAATGACCTAGAAATATGTTCATCATTATTGGCAAGGGTTTTCACCTTTCTCAGAAATCATGAACATTTTCAAAGGGCATTTTGGATTCATTGAAAATGATTTTATTTGAGCCTATTTGAATTCATTTGATGCTAGGGTTTGGTCATTCCCCATTTCAAGTTTAACTGAAACTTAAACATGATGCAACACAAGATTCTAGCACTAAGCATTACCAGAACTAGGGATGTGAAAATCAGGATGAAAACCTTGATTTTTTGGACTCAGAGGATGATGATGGCAATGAGCCTATGTCTTTTATTATTCCCTCAGGAAGGAAAACAAGAGCAGAGAAGACAAAGCCAAGAAAATGGTATGATGAAAGCAGACTCAATCCAGAGCAGCAGTTTTCTTTGAAGCTATGTTTGAAAATGTGTACCAATTTAGGAGTGCTCTACTTAACTTTCAATCAAGCGGCTAAGATCTTTCAGATATCACAGGAACTGCAAAGACAGGGTCATTGCTTGGTGTGACCACAAGGACAATGGATGTCCTTTTTATATTGTTGCTTCTCGGATCAAGAATGAGCAGACATTTTGTATAAAAAAGTTCAGAGCAGAACATACTTGTCCAACTAGTGACAAACATAGTAGAGTGATCTCAAAGTGGCTAGGAAACACTATCTTAGAGATAATTAGATCAGACCCAAACACAACTGTGCCAACATTGGTAGACAAGGCAAAGAGGAAATTTGGAATTGAAGTTCCAATGATGATGGCATGGTGAGCTAAAAAGGCAGCAAAGGAAATTGTCCTAGGAGATCATAAGAAGCAGTACCATAGGTTGTCCTAGGAAATAAAATTCAATAGATTTCTAAAAACATTACTGATACAAATATAAAACAACAATCCAACAATTAGTCATGTTTCTACTACTGCATTGCCTACTACTGGATAGCTAATATAGAGCTAAAATGATTTAAAAAAATAACTATGTCCAAGGAATTATACTTTTATATGAAACTAATGGCCACAACATAAAGATTTATGGCCACAACTTTATACTTTAAGCAACCTAATTTCAGACTTATTCTATCAGTCAACTGAGGAGTAATGAATTCACATGTTTCACAAAATCACTAAAACACTTTAAGAACTAATTGAACTGGTCAGAAATTCACCTTTTTCCCACACCCCGGGAACCTCCTGCCGCTACTAGTGGATTCAAAGGCCACCAACTTCTCACAAGGGGCTCGATGCTCACAACGTGCAGGATGATTCAGAGCAATGCCTCTCCATCCCGTGCACTCGATGGTGGCAGGTACCTAAGCATAGGGGAAATGAATTCAATTGCTATCAGGAAAAATTCCCCTTTCTCCCTAACCCTAACCCTAGATGCACATGAGCAGAATCTTACCTTGCTCACATCGTCAGAGGAGGAGGATGAGTTGGAACAATCAGACCAAGCAACCAGGTCCCCCCCCCCCCCGTTGGCGGTGCGAAGCTACTCGCGACGACGGATGCCGGCGACGGCGGCGGGATGTGCGACACGAGAAGGGAACGAGCGGAGTAGAAAAGAGAGCGGTTTGGGGGTAAAGCCCTAGTGCGCACTGGGCTTAACGAGTGGTCCTAACGACAGTTTCAGCAATGTCATTTGCCCCTTGCCACGTGGCTCCAATAGGCGGGCCCGATACGCTAGATTTTCAGTTAGTCACGGCTCACAGCATGCTTAGTGCTTCTTGTTACTCACTTATCGCGGAAGTGGTGGTCTTTTGAAATTTTTGGCAAAAGCGGTAGTTTTGCAGTATCCTTGCTACAAATGTGGTGGCTTTCAGTAATTTACTCACCGGGTGAGGCTTATCGGAGTCAAACTTTCTCCTTTTCTGGGCCATTGTTGCTGAGGATACGGAGGGCTGAGTAAGATGGAGAACAAAAGTCCCTTGTTCCACAGGAACCTTCTGCGCAGCACACTTTTTGTCACACCCTGCATTTTGTAACATGTCAATTGCATTAATAAAGCATGAAAAATTGGACCAACAAAAACTTTTGCATTATTTGTCTTTTTATTTGAGCTGGTTTTCTCTCTGTGAGTTTCTAGTGCTCTTTATAGTCCACTACTCCACCTTCTATACTTCATCTCCTTGCACCAAAATTCTTCCCAATGATCATGCCATGTGTATAGTGCTATATGGTATTTTCTTACAAAAATAATTTGGCCAAATAGTATTTTCTAAATTTAGTTTTCCAAAAACCCCTGAATTGAGGTTTGCACTACAAGCACTAGATTGGGGGTATGAAAAATATTTCAAAGTGTATATTTGAATCCTATTAGATATAGGACTCCCATAAACCACAAAAATATAATTTTAAAAGTTATTTTGCTATTTTATTTAAAGGCTTTTTCTTAAGGCCAGAAATGGTCTTTAATAGGTTAAAATTACTTAACTGTTTCAAAAATAATTGATTTTTTAGGAAACTCATAGGACATATATTGTCCATATATAAGAGTTTAAACACATGGTCAAGTTCAAAATATTGGACAAAACCCTCCAAAACTATTTCTCTCCATTTCAAGAATTTGAGATATTTCTATAAGAAATATTTTAAAATAAATCCAAGAAATTCTAGCAAGTCACATATGCATAATTTGATGATCTTGCAAAGTTTCATCTCAATCAAAATCATTTTGGTTCACAAAAGTGCCCCAAAACCCTCTCTGTCCAGATCCAAGTTTGAACAACTCTACATTGCCAACTTATACCAAATGACCTCAAACTTTGTGGAGAGTCTCAAATCCCCAAATGATGACACTACACCAAGTGGTGCATCAAGGGGAATGGTTTTTCATGACTAGATCATGGTAAATCCATTTGTGTGAACTTCTAGGGTTTACAAAAGTTGCATTGGCAACTTTACCCAAATGAACTCAAATTTGGTGGAACACCCTACTTCTATATTCCAATCCATCCTGTTAAGTATCATGTCAAGTATAATTCATTTTCTTGCCTAAACCAGTAACAAACATCTTCTGCTAATTTTCCAAAAACATCACTTTGACCTCTTCCACCAATCTCCATGGACTGAACTTTTTACCAAAGCCCCACCAAGTCCTCCTCTATCTCCAGTCACAATGGCTGCATATCAGCTCAATGATTGAGGGGTGAAACCACCTCATTTACCCCTCTGGACAGCCCCTTTCCCTCTCTCTCTCTCTCAACCCCCCTCCTCTCCTACTGGCCGTCCATGGCATCCAAGGCCCCTCCCCCTTTCCTTACTCCCTCCTAGACCTCCTAGACATGCTTGAGCGCACCCACACTGCATAGAAAATGGCTTGCCAGCCATTTGGCGCTCTAGAGTGCTCTACAGTGCGCTCCCGCACTGTAGCCGCCCCCTGCCAACCGCCTCCGGCCACCTCAGGCCTCCCCAGCTCGCCCGACGAGGTGCCTCGGCGTCCGCAACATGACATATGGCCAGCCCCCTCCTCCTTCTCCCTCCTCTCGCCCCAGCTCGCACACGCGATGGCCGCCAAAGCGCACCAGTGAGCGCGCTCACACGCGTGGTGCCCTGGCCCCCTGTTTTCCCTCTCTTCTCTCCCCTCGCCCTAGACCAACCCCATGAGCACCCACGACACCTCGATGCGATCCCCCATGATCCGTGGCGATGGCAACGACCTCGCTGGTGCACTGGACCATGGTGGACCGTCGCCCGCCTATTTAAGGGCCTCCCCGAGCCCTCCTCTCCCCACCACTCGCTCTCTCATCCCCTAATAACCCCCTACAGCACCCGCTCCTCTCCAAAAGCTCTCGAGCAAGAGCTCCGCCGCGGTGGCTCACCGTCGTCCGCAGGATAGAAGCTCTCCCCACTGCTCCTAAGCCCTGATCTGGAACCCCCGCACTCCACAGTTCCTTTTCCCCCGTTTCCCCTTTCTGTAGCTTCCGGAAACGGCCGGAACCGTCGCCACCCGAAGCTCCTCCGCCGTGTCTCCCCGTCGCCGGCGAACCAGGCCACCCCAGCGACCGCAACCACCACCACCTGAATGGCGACTCGACACTAAGTCTAGTCGTTCCCTCGCGCGACCTCGTCGTGCCCTGCATCGTCGCCGGTGATCTCGCCGGCCATCTGGACTCGTGGTTAGGGATGACAGGAGGGCCCCGTCTGCCAGCCTCTCCTCTCCATCGCCCCCCTCTCTCTCACTGACGCCTGGGCCCGCCCGTCACGTTTGAACCTGGTGCGCACGCGTGCACCAGTGCGCTCGGCCGCCTCTCTGACTGAGCTTGTTGCGCTGCGATTGTTCTGGCCCAGGAGGCACAATGCCCCTTGTCCTTTTTCTTTTCTGTTAAGCTTACAAAAATTCCACAAGATTAAATAATAATCCAAATGCAATCATTCCAACTCCTAAATTCTTGTAATAATCCCACCCATTTAATGGTGCAGTTTTCACTCTTATCAAACCAACTTTTCTTCACTGTTCAAATTTAAATTTGAATTTGAGCATTTATGCCTGTCATTGAAAATTCCTAGCACTGTTTCCTTGACTCCAAATCCAAAACTAGGAATTTTCTCATTCTTAGAATACACTCTAGTATTTAACAAAAATTAGTTGACATTTTTCTGAGCACTTTGATTTTTTTCTGTTTTGCTATTGCCTTATTTTTTTCATTATTATTTTGCGACGGTAGATTGTGTTGCTGAGGAAGGAGTTGGACCAGAAGACTTTGAAGACCTAGAAGACTTTGCTGAGCCAGGCAACCAGCCCTTTGATCATGTCTAAGAAACCTTTTTGTGCACGTCATATGGCACTTCTATTGCTTGCATCAAAGTCATGATAATGTGGTGACCACTTGAGGTGGTTTTCCTCCGTTGCTTTTCTCGTTGACACTTGCATGATGCATGACCCTACCTTCCTATGAGGTTTATGCGAGTGGGTGTAGTTAGGATGCTAAGTAGCTGCTACACAAATGGGATGGGTATATGCATGGTGAAGGAAACCAAGTTGTTTTCAAAGACTTTCCAAAAAAAACGTCGGGTGCCACTAATGCCCGAGGGAGATGGTGAGCTAGGTTACCACTTGATAAAGAAGTGTTGTACCGGAGCAACTTGTGTGGGAGTGTTTTCGAAAACAGATTAGATTTAAGATTTGTCGACTGTCCCAACCTTACATGCGCAACCACTCTACTCTTATATGGGAAAGGGCATTATTGATTACCTAGGTCGATACTAGCATGGTGCCCACATTACTAGTGACGGGGGTGACATGAGGTCGGTCGTGCCAGGTAGGGCAGCCATGACTGTTTTTACAGGGCACCGGACACACCATTGGTACCCCGTGCTTGTGGTATGTGATGAACATGGGAGCGAGGCTCCACAATTTGAAGATGTGAAATGTTGGGCAAGGGGATTACTACCAATCGAGTGGACTCTATGTTAGTGTCGTCTAGGGAAAGATAGTGATCGGGTGCTTACCCCGGGTACTTGAGGTACCGCGGGTCGTGGATGAGACGGAAGTTCCCCGGATCTTGTGGGTAAAGTGTGCAACGTCTGCAGAGTGTAAAACTATTCGAATAGCCGTGTCCACAGTCAAGGACAGTTGGGCGGTGCTGCTTAAACTATGTCCAGAGTTTTACAAACCATGTGTGTGTCGTTAAGTTAGATGACTTGACACGATGATCAAGTTGGATTGGTGTCCAACTCTGCTTATGTTGATATTTGTAACTTCTTCATACAGATATCTATACTCTCATGATGCATACTTTTTAGGTTGATAGATCATGTCATTGCACTCAATACTAGCTTTCTACAAACTACCTACTTAGTGCTATATCATTGCATTATTGTGCCTTGTTCCAATCATGGGTTGCTTGTGAGTACATTCAAAGTACTCATTGGCTTGCCACTGGTTATTTAATTGGCCAGGCATGGAAGAGCAGGAGTTCGAGGAAGAGTTCCTTGGCGACGAACGTGCGAACTAGGACCCTTTCCCAGTCAGAATGCCTGTAGGGTTAAGGCAGATGGCATGGGTTCTACTTATCAACGAAGATTTCCGCTGCTTAAGTTTATTTGGTATTCAGCCCTTATTGCTTTATCTATGTAAGACTTAACCATAATGGTCATAATTTGTGTAAGACGGTATGTGTGGATGTAAGACTCTTGTTATTCAGCTTCTGTGTGTTTAGTGAGCATTGATCTCTGAGATCACTCTACACGTGCATTCAGTGATCATGACTTATGAGTCAGGATCCCCACAGAGTTGGTATCAGAGCCATCCTAACTGTAGGAAGCCTTAGTTAGCATGGGTGTTCATTAGGATAAAACCCGTTTTGCAAAACCCTCTATACTCCTCTTCTTTTCTAAGGTTACCAAACCTAAGGTATATTTCCCTTATTGACCTCTCCCCTTCCAACCTTTGTAGATGGTTGTCGTACCCAAAGACTTCCTGACCACCAGATTTCCCGTGCTTCTCGAGGATAGCCTCAACAAGTGCCAGTTTCACCGAGCCCCCATTTTCACCTACCAGGAGCATTGGATCAATGACACCAAAACGGAGTATCATGTGAAAGTGATCGTGAAGGCTAATGACTCTCCAACAAGCTGGTTCTTCGAGGGACCCCAGATGGCAACACTAGTTCTCGCCGTCGAGACGGCAACCCTCAAGACACTCACCCACCTCAGAGACTGTTCACACACGAACACGTCACGTGTACCCTCGATGCCGGGGGTGATGCACCGCAGCTCACGTCGAAGGAGCCCCAGCCGGAAGCGCAGTACGCAGGCAATCCGGCGGGTGCTTTTGTAGACCCGAAGCCCCGCTTGCCCGGGAGCGACCCCGTCAGGGCGCACGGCAGCTATGGGCTGCCCTAGGTCAGCCTGACCGCCCCTAGGGCCTCGAGATTCGCCGCCCTGCAACAAGAAGAACAGACGAAGAACGAGGAAGAAGAAGAACTAGGGTTAAGGAGAAAAGATAAAAGATAAAAAGTGGTAGATGATTTGATCGATTGTGTGTTGTTCAATCGGCCGTCACCCCTTAGGTATATAAGAGGCGGCTGGACTTCCCGTGCAAGGAAAATTTTTGGATTCATGTCCAAAATCCTAGTCAAATTCGGATTGGTTTTATCCGAACTTTCCAAAACTGTTCGGTCTAAAACTGGCTGCATTTTGCCAGTCTTTTTTATGGTGGTAAACGACCTCTAATGGAAACGAGTCCAAAAGCAATCTTGACCGCTTCAACGAGACGAACAACTTTCCTGTTGAACATTTTTTCAGAAGGGGTCATCTCGAGGGTCAAATCTCTCACGCAAAACAGCTAATTATTCACGCAGCTCATCAGACATACCCATATATGTGTCTGGTTTCGGGCGTCATATTTTGCTCACTGAAGGATCGTGTTGTGCGGGCTCTAACTTTTGGCATACAACCTCGGATTGGGACGATCTTTATATCAATATCGATCACTTCGACGAGACGCGCAACTTTCATGTTGAAACTTTCTCCATTTGAAGCCATCTTCATTGGGTTTCTAGCCATTCTTTAATCTGGTGTCGACATGAGCATCTCTGAACTAGTCATAACTTTTACATCCGAGATCCGTTTTAGACCATTTTTATATTCATCTTCATCTTCTCGAAGAGAGCCATCTCATGGTTACCTTAAATAGTAAGTTTGAATTAATCTTGACATAGCTTCAAGACACTCTTTATAAACGTGCCACATTTGAGCGTCAACACATGCGCCCTTGTTTTTCGGCAAAGCTAGCGTGCCGAAAAGTAACTTGTACCAAGTTTGTTCTAAGGACGATTTCAACACTCCATCGGCCATTTATATGTTCTTAGGACGATAAGTATATATCGGCCATGTCTTGTGTGAACTTTCTGATGCAAACTTGGGTGAAACCTTCTCAGCTTCATTAACAGTCCGGTGATAAAGTTCCATAGATATGTATCTCAAGGTCGTCCTACGAACCATATTGTTCACCCTTTTGCTAGGATTTTGTAGATAATCAATAATAAACTTTCTCCAATCCTTACTTTCGCCTGCATAACAATTTCATTAGTGGCCAAAGCTGTGGACTTCGGTTCGGCCTTACCTATGTTGACGAGACTAAACATCGGCTACTGAGAGAAATGCAATACAACATGATGGACATGGTAGCCGGATGCTTGCTATGCCAACTATATCCAATTATCATGTCTAGATATATGAGCAATGCTAAAATAATCTAAAGTAGAAATTATATCTAGCCATTTATCAAGATAAACATGAAGTGATTCGTCAAAACATAGAAAGACTTTGGATATTAGTTGCACTACTAATAACGGATCACCTTAAGCCTCAATATGTGTAGCACCTATGGCAAACAACATCTCTAAACCGAATAACAATGCTTCATATTCGGCCTGATTATTTGTGCCGAAATACTCTGAACGACACGAGGCTTCAAAAACAGCACCATGAGGAGATATATAAACAACACCAACACCTTGGCCATTGCTACAAATTTAACCATCAATATATAATCTCCATAGTACTAGAAAGACAAGGCAAATACCAACATTATGCATGTCATTAATCCGATGTGTAGTAATAAAATCAGCTATGATTTGGCCTCTTATAGATGTCAAAGATGCATAAGCCAAATCATATCCAAACAAAGTATAAGCCCACTAACCAATTCTGCAACTATGAATTGGCCTATCCAGCATATATGGCACAGGTCATGATGTCTCAACTCCATTCAATCATAATATAGGCATACATATAAATTTCCATGAGCACGTACCTTGTCTCGCTCTCCAGTCGAACTAAGGACAATGTTAGAATACTACATCGGCCATGCATTGCCATACTCTTAGGACGATAGATAAATATCGGGCATTTCCGTGTAAACTTCATTCAAAGCACATATAGCCGAAATAAACAAATGAAATGACAAATAAAGTAGTTCGGCCCTTTGGATCAGCAACAAACTTGTAGCTAATCAAATGTACAGTGACTTGGTAATACCATTTCATGACATAAGAAATTATATTGTATCCATGGATTAAAATAAGACCATTGAGGGTTACCAATCATACCTGATGAAGAATTCCATGGCATATGCATCAACGACATAGTTGAAGAATATATGTAATGTGTGGACCGAAGATGTTGAAACCTTCGGCTTGCTCGTTCATAATTTGCACTCTTTTTGTTCTTTACATTTGTCACACTTCTTGCAATGGAAGCTTGCACACCATTCTTGTTTTGAGTACTTCCTTTGGGAACCCATGCCATGTTTCTCGTTTCAAGCTCTTGTGCACTAATTTTTTGTAATTTCTTCTTTTGCCAATATGATAATCCGAGTGGGCGCCCCGGCTGTGATTTTGTTTTAAACTAATGAAGATTCTTGTTTTACCTTGTGCACTTTCAACCTCTTTTCTTCAGATTTGGCACTTTGATTTTTAACAATTGATTACTTTACTTCTTTGCCTTTTGTAGCCAATGTCAACACTTTAATTGGCTCTTTGTCATTTGGAATCGAGTCTGTCGGCGTTCTGGGAACGGGGGTACCCAAACTTGCCTGCCTGCGGCCTGCGGCGTGGCTCAGGGGGTGGCCCAGTTCGGCCCATCTTCATCAGCACAAGCTCAAGACCATCGCGAGGGGCGAAGCCTCGCGGGGCAGACGACATGAAGCTTCCTCAGGCACGGCCTCGTCAGGCTGGCTCGCAAGGAGGCGGAGAGATCAAGGCGCGGTACCTCACGAGGTGCCCATGCCGCAAACCATGACGACCAAGGGCGCTAGGCGGGCGCCAGGCGGGAGCCAGCCGCGCAGTGTCCTCATTTCCTTTTTGGTGCAAAGGAGGCAAGCGCAGGCAACAGCATCAAGCAAAGGCAACCATTTCGGTGCAACAAGACCAAGACCAACACAACGGCAGAAAGGAGGTCATCATGGAGCCCAAGCCGGCGTCACCGTCAGAGTCTTTGGCAGGCGAGGACCGACTTTAGTCAGGATAAGTGTACTAGATGTTCCCCTTCAAAATGGCCAATTGTTGGCGCCCTTCCCGCTCAATATTTGGGAAGAGGCCCAGGGCCTTTGCCTATAAATAGGACTAGCCACCCACAGGGTAGAGGCATCTTGAATCGAGTGAGAGATCAATCTAGAGAGAGAGAGAGAAGCGACTCAACTCCCCTAGCAGTTCATCGCACCGGCCAAGAACAGACCCTCGCGAGGCTGTTCTTCCTTGTACTGTACATCATCCGCCCCTGAGGAAATCCACCACACCACACACTGGAGTAGGGTATTACACCACAATGGTGGCCCGAACCAGTATAAACCTTGTGTCCCTTGTGTTGCTCTTTGTGTAGCTTAGATCCTTGCGAGGCGACGAGGTGTAGGTAGGTAGGAGGTGAGATCTCCGCGTGCACCCCAGCGTTCGAACCTAGAGGGTCCGCCGGAACCTGAAATCCGACATTTGGCGCGCCAGGTAGGGGTGCACCGGAATCCGCCTTCCGCCGCCCTGTTCTTCGCCGCCCCTCGCATCCATGTCAGACGTTCCTCGGGACCGCGCCGAGCGCCGGGCCGCTCTCGCTACTCGTGTCGCCCAGACGGGCCCCGTCGGCGGCCGCCCCCGCCGTTCCCCGTCGCCTGCTGTCAACACCGCCACCGGCCCGGCGAGGAACGAGCAGCAGGCGTCGTCCCAGCATCCGTCCGTGAGGCGAGACGGCCGCACCGCTACTCCTTCGCTCGCCCCAGCCGGCTCTTCGTCCCGCGCGCTCCGCGCGCCCATGGAGTCTCGAGCCGCGCTCATCACGGCAAACGAGCTCCTACACTACCGCCCCGTCGACGACGTCTACAAGGAGTGGCTCAACCGCGTCGCCGAGCTCGTCCGCGCCGTGGGGGGCTCCCCCGCGCCGTCCTTCTTACTGCACCGCGTCCCGCCTTGCGCAGGCGATGAAGCTCCGGGGGCGCCTCAGCTGCCTCCCCCTCAAGAAGGCACCTTGGCCCCAAGGCACATGGCCCCTGGGCGGAACCCACTCCGTCCGGCACCAGCGCAGCAAGAGCAGAGCTGCCAAGAGGTCCCTCGCCCCCAAGAAGATGCCCGAGTGCTCCCCGCACCGGCCCGTCATGACCGCGCTCCTGCTCCAGCATGCCAAGACCCCGCGCTGCTCCCAGCGGCAGCGCACGAGGACCCGCAAGATCAAGCCCTTCATCACCAAAGGCCTCCCGTGGCCACTGCAGGCTGCCGCGCCTTCACCACCGAGCTACGCAGCGTCGCATGGCTCGGCAAGTTCAAGCCAGACCTGCCTCCTCGGTACGACGGCACGGCCGACCCCGCGGAGTTCCTCCAGCTCTACGAGGTGGGCATCGAAGCTGCCAACGGGGACGAGAAGGTCATGGAGAACTGGTTTTCCATGGCGCTCAAGGACAGTGACCGCACCTGGCTCCTGAACCTGGCTCCTGGCACGATCTTCTCCTGGGACGAGATGTGCACCCGCTTCATCGCCAACTTCCAAGGCACTCGCGACCGGCCTCCTGCCGTGAGCGACATGCGCCGCGTCAAGAAGCAGCCAGGAGAGACCCTGCAGAAGTACATCCAGCACTTCAACAACGCACGCCTCAAGATTCCCAAGGTGAGCGAGGAGGCCATCATCTCAGCCTTCTCCGACGGTGTGCGTGACGTCAAGATGAAGGAGGAGCTGGCGATGCATGAAGACCTGTGCACATCCCTGGAGCTGTTCAACTTAGCAACCAAGTGCGCCCGGGCTGAGGAAGGACGCCTTTCCTCCTCGAGCTGTCGGCTGCCGACCGTAAGAGAAGAAGCCCAAGGTCAGGGCGTGAAGCGCAAGGGGGCTGCCGTGCTCGCGGCAGAACCAGACACCAAGCGAGGCAGGGATCAGCCCGAGTCTTCCAAGGGCAGCCGGTACTGCGTGTACCACAACCTCCACACCCACAACACCAACGAATGCCAACAGCTCAGGGCCGTGCGAGAAGGGCGAATCGGTCGATGCCCCGACCGCAGTGATCGAGGCTACGGCCGAGGAGGAGGAAGAAGCGCAGGACGTTGGGAAGATCGTGGCCCTCGCCAAGGGTGGCGTGACCGACCTCGCGAGGACCGCTGGCAGGATCAGCCTCACGAGGGAGGTTGGAGGGACCCACCTCGCGAGGGAGGCTGGAGGGATCAACCTCGCGAGGATCGCCCACAAGGCAACGCAGGCCTCCCTCCTCTGCCACCACAACCAAGGAGAAATGAAGACCATCATCGGGGCGAGGGGCTGGGGGCTTCCGGGGCATGCGCAATCACTTGCATCCTGGGCGGAGCTCAAGCCCCAGCCTCTCAGCGCATCTTCAAGCAGTTCGCCCGTGAAGTGAATGCAGTCCTCCCCGAGCTCGAAGCCACGCGCCCTCTCAGGTGGTCAGCGTGCGTCATCACGTTCAGCTCAGCGGATCAGCTCAAGTGCGCAGCCACAGCCAGAGTCCTCCCGATGCTTTGTTCCCCAATCATCAGCAACGTGCAAGTCACCAGGACCCTCATCGATGGCGGAGCAGGGCTCAATGTCCTGTCCGTCGAGACATTCAACAATCTCCAAGTGTCGTACAATCAGCTTCAGCCAACCAAGCCTTTCTCCGGAGTCACTGATGGCTCCACGGTTCCGATTAGGCAGGTCCGCCTTCCTGTCACCTTCGGGGCGCGCGACAACTACCGCACTGAGCTCATTGACTTCGACATCACCCACATTCGCCTGCCATACAATGCCATCCTCGGTTACCCAGCTCTGGCCAAATTCATGGCCGTGACTCATCACGGCTACAATGTCCTCAAGATGCCAGCAAGTGGTGGAGTCATCACGGTGCCTTGTGAAGAAAGAGACGCAGTGTGTTCTCTGGAGCGTGCTTTCCAAGCCGCATCAATTGAAGACCCAGATCACAGGAGCGGGAGGCTCACCGAGGATGCTCCTAAGAAGAAGAAGACATCGCCTGGCCCGACCCCTCGGGAGGCAGGCCCCTCAGGGTCTGCGCCTGTCCAGGGGGCACCTCCTTCTGTCGCATAGGAAGGCGCGCCCAGCGCCCTCCTCGAGCAAGGCTCGGGGGCTCTCTCCTGGAGGGCCACCCACTTTGCTAAGATCACGAGGGAGGCGCTCGGGCACCACTTGGAGGCGTGTTTCAAAGCACGTTTCCCTCAAGAAGGAGCGAGGCAAGGAGGGTCAAACCCTCAGGAGTTCGCCAGCAAGATCATTCAGGAGCTGCAGGAGTCAAGAGTCATGAGTGGCAGCCGCCGCTTACCCGCCGTAGCTCCCCATCCAGGCGAGGATGGTGGGCTGCGCGTCTGCATCGACATACCAGGGCCCAACCGAGCCACCTCTCAGGAGTGCTTCTGGCCCTCACGCGTGGGGCACTGTGAAGGTCCACCCCACAGCTACGTTTGCATGCCTTACGGCTTGCCGAACGCGGCTGCCACGCGCCAGCGCCTCATAAGGAGCATCTTGGAGGCTCAAGTGGCGGGCGTTCATGATCTGGCGGAGATGGAGATGGTCCGCGAGGAGCCGCCAGCGCCTCCGGAGCCTCCCGGGGCTCCTGGGCCTAGGGGCTCATGAAGATCGGCTTCCGCAGCGCACGACGTCCGCTACTTCAGCATCCCCCCATCTTCAACATTATCAGGTGACATCCTTTGAGTTTCATTTTCAGCTAGGAGCGCCCCCCAGGGCTGCATCATTCCCAGGCCGCGTGGGTCCGTCCCTGTGGCGTGTGTCCCTTTTGCTTCATGTTTCTAGTTTACTTTATTGGGGGCACCCCTCGGGCTGCATCATCCCCAAGCCACCCGGGCCATACCCAGTGGCATGTATCCGTCTTGCGTTTATTCGGGTCGTACGTATGACCCATCATGATTGTTATTTGGTGCCTGTCCACGGCACCCCTCTTCCTCCATGTCGGCCGCTTGCACGTTAAAGGAGGGGGTACCTGAGCATCGCGACTCATGGGCTCCTACTGGCTCTCCAGCCCTCACCCTCTGGCCTTGTCCACGGCATCGCGACACAGCATACCAGCGACGGCCGAGCCCCACTCGAGGGCGGGACCGAGGGCGTGGGCGTCGACATCTAACCAAATTTGCAGGAACACATCACAAGTTAAGGCCCAGTGCACTGGCGCAACCCGCCTTGAGGTAGGGCCCGTGAGTCCCGCTGGCTCACGGGTGCCCAGACCACCTCGTCGAGCCCTACCGTGCCAGCCACGTGTCGGGCGGGTCTGTACACGCCTCGGGGCTCCTCCCGGGGGGAGCCCCTCCCACGCACAAGTGGAAGCACCATGCTCCGTCTTTGGTGGCGACACTGCCGAGGAGCGGCTATGCCAAGATACACATCGGAAGCGCTATGCTCCGCTGGTGATAAACAACTAAGGGTGGCCCCACCGCATCAACCTCGAGGAGCCCAGGCTCGGTGTCGGCCTCATCGTAACGCCTCCCGGGAGTCTTTGCGCGAGGGCTGGGCACGGGCTACGCCTGGTCACGCCAGACGCACGCCACCCAGCCAGGCCCCTCGAGCCTGGTTCGTCGCACGTCTCGCCCCTAGCGGAGCCAAGGTACGAAGGCCTTTTGAACGTCAAGGGGGACTCCTGAGCATCGCGACTCAGGAGCCTAACTGGTCACATAGCCCCTCACCCCTTAGTTCTGAAAGGCTAACGACGGTTGAGGTATGCGCGGGGCCGGGCTCTGCCAACGTAGAATGGTAAATTCACCCATACATCTCACCTCCCTACTTGTTGTTCGTGCGTCAAGGGGGACTCCTGTGAATCGCGACTCAGGAACCTAACTTGTCACGTAGCCCCTCACTCCTTGGTCCCGTCCTGGTTTCCGGTCGGGTGGCGGCGGCCGAGGTATCTTGTGAGGCCGGGCTCTGCCGACGTAGAACATAAGCAAGTAGGAAGGAAAAGCGCAAATCTCAAGGAATTCAAAAGCAAATATTACAGTCCATAACTGTTTTCACAACATCAAACGCAAGTTTAAACGCCTCCACGAGGCATGATGCATGTTGCAGGAGCTGAAAGCAGGACAAGAGCCACGAAGGAGTCACTTGTCGGCAGCACCGTCGCTGGCGGCGGAGCTGCGCTGGGCAGGTTCGCCTCGTGAAGCCTCAGGATCGGCAGCGCCTTGCTTCGGCTTGGTGCTGAAGGCCCGGAATTTCGCCAGCAGAGCCTCCGCTCGACCCTTCACGGCCTCAGCTGCAGCAGCGGCAAGCTCGCCGCACACAGGCTCCAGCAGGCTGTCAAGATCAACGTCGGGATCGCGAAGGTAGACGTGGGTGAAGACGCGTGTCAGCGCTGCAGAAGACAGGACACGCGCCTCGGCCTCAGCCATGGGGCCGAGGCCAAGGGTGACATCTTCAAGGGCGTGGACCAGGAAGGGAAGCAGCTTGGCGGGGCCGTCCTCGGTGCCAGCCAGCGGGCTTTCCAGGCCGCTATCGTAAAGCGACCTCAGCAAGGTGCGAGCCTTCACCTCCAGCTTTGCGAAGGCCAGGCGGTCCTCGGCCAGGACCCGCGCCTTGTCGTCCAACTCGATCCTCTTCGCCTCCAACTCCTGCTCCAGCGCACCTAAGCGGCCATGGCGCTCATCAAGCTAAGCATCCCGGTCCTTGGCGGCCGCCTCACGAGCCTTCATATCTTCCTCCATCTCTTGGCGGACGCGGGCCTCCTTGGCAAGCTGGTCGCGCAGGCCCTGCAGCTCGCTCTCCAGCGCCTTGCAGCGACCTCGGACATCAGCTACCTCCCCCAAGGCGGCGTCGCGAGCGGCCTTCGGCTCGAGGACGGCCTGCTTCTCCTCGTGCAGGCCGTCGCGGCCTGAACCAGCGCCGCTCGAATTGAAGCATCAGAGCGAACCCAGCCGGAGGCCAGCTCCAGGCATCCGGCCACCAAGCGAGGATCGGCGCCCAGAAGATCTTTCCACAGCCGGTCCAGTTCAGCAGCAGCACGATCAAGGACAGTAGAAGGAGTCGGAGAAATGGCAGTTGGCGGAGTAGGAGGAGAGGACGGTAGCATAATCACAGCACCATGAGTCGGGACCTTCTGCGCCCCGGCGATTGCGGTAGTGGCGTCAGGCAAGGATACCTCGGGAGTCGCTTGGGCCATGGGGGCTGAGCTCGCCCCAGCTAGCCCCGCCAGGCCTCGCGAGTATGACCGGGCAGGAGAGGCCCGTGTCTTGCCGCCCCCTTCTTCCGCGGATGGAGGCGCTGCCCCGGACGAAGCCTCAGGAGCCCCCTTCAGCTTTTTCGCCGCAGGCGCCGGCCTAGCCAAGGAATACAGATATCAAGCCTCAAGGACGAACCAAGAAGCAAAACGAGAATCAAGCACTTACTTGTCATCACTCGTGGGCTCAAGCAACCTCCGGCCGAACTTGAAGCCCAAGAGCCGGCAGCTGGGATCAACCTCAAGAGGATCGGGAACAGGAGGCGCGTCTGCAGATCGCCTCGGAACCGGGGCAGACCCGCGGGGAACCAGCCCCGTCCTGTCCTTCTTCGGGATCAGGGGCGAGCTCTCGCCACCTCGCTCATCGCCATCCTCATCGTCGTCCGGCAAGAGGCGGAGAGCGCAGGACATGCGCCGGGGGAGGGGCGCTCTCGACTCCCCGTCGGTCGCCTCGGAGTCAGGCCCATCTTCCCGCTCCTCTTCTTCCTCCTCTCCGCTGGAGTCGCCGGAGGACACGTTCACCGTCGCCAGGGCCGCCTGGTCCTCGGGAACCTCCGCGGGCATAGGCCCGTCCCCGTTGAAAGCGGGCATGGAGTCCACCACCTGCTCCCAATCATCTCGAAGGAACAGGGGTACAGGAGCACCCTCCAACCTCGCCACGTCTCCCCCGACCAAAGATTGGAGGACCGCGGCCAGATCTTCGTCGGCCAAGACTACGGGGCTTGGGCGAGGCCTCCACACCGGAAGCGAGTATTTCCGAAGCGGGGCCACCCGGTGCTCCAGGAACTCCCTCGGGAGCGACGCCCTGGTCAGCTTCTCCGTCGCCATGTTGCCCGGCCACAGGTCCGTGTCCATCTTCTCCAGCACTGGCTTCGCGCGGGGATCCACGAGTTCCGCGCGAGACCAAGCGTCGATGGGCGTGGGCTGCTCCGTGGGTAGAATCAGCCGAGGATGGATGCGCCCAGCATCTACAATGACCCACTACTCCTGAAGCCCTCAATCCTCTTCCCGGGCTTCGAGATGGCATTGGAGCTGCCGTACGCGACAAAGCTCACGCACGCGGTGATGGGGCCGTGAGAGGCCCGGAGGTAGAAGTAGTGGCGCAGCAAGGCCACTGAGGGCTACACCCTGACGTGAGCCTCATAGTAGTAGTCGAAGATCGCCAGGAGAAGGACACAGTTGGGGTGGAGGTGCAGAGCTTGCAGTTTGTAATGGCGGAGGACAGAAAAGAAGAACTCAGAAAAGGGAGGCACCAGACCGGCGGCAATGGCGCTCACGAAGAGCGGATAGAAGGTGCTTCCTTGGTCCTCAGGAAGGTCAGAGCCAGCCTTGAGCACCGCTGCCCCGTCGTTGCCTTGCGCCGCTATCATCAGGCGCGCCCGGGCAAGGCTCTTCTCCGACACGTTCGGGGAGTCCAAAGCGGGCGAGTACCAAGCTCGGCCGGGTCAGCGAGCGCCATACCTTGCTAGGGCACGGGTCGGAGTAGATCTGGGATTTCGGAGCGGGAAGGATAGGATCGAGAAGGGGATCTGGGCAATGACTGGAGAAGGCAAAGGAGGAAAAGCCTAGACGGGTACCGCTCTCTTATCGATTCGCGTAGTTGTCGGCGTCGTGGGGAAGCAGGGACGCCCACGTCCAATCAACCGCCACGCAGGCTATTAGGGCCATGCGCGCCGCACTTGCCCTTCGCTTCTCGCTAAGCCAAGTCCAGCGCGCTTGGGCCCGTGGGCTCTTGTCGGCGTTACGGGAATGGGGTACCAGACTTGCTCGCTCGCGCTGTGGCGTGGCTCGAGGGTAGCCCAGGCGGCCCATCTTCATCGGCACAAGCTCAAGACCCTCGCGAGGGCCAAGCCTCATGAGGCGGGCGGACGACAGAAGCTTCCTCGAGCACGGCCTCGTCGGCTGGCTCACGAGGAGGCGGAGAGATCAAGGCGGGTACCTCACGAGGTGCCCATGGCGCAAGCCATGACGACCAAGGGCGCCAAGTGGGCGCCAGCCAGCAGGTCCTCATTTCCTCTTTGGTGCAAAGGAGGCAAGCGCAGGCGACAGCATCAAGCAAAGGCAACCATTTCGGTGCAACAAGACCAAGACCAACACAACGGGAGGAAGGAGGTCATTGTGGAGCCCAAGCCGGCGTCACCGTCAGAATCTTTGGCAGGCGAGGACCGACTTTAGTCAGGATAAGTGTACTAGATGTTCCCCTTCAAAATGGCCAATTGTTGGCGCCCTTCCCGCTCAATAGTTGGGAAGAGGCCCAGGGCCTTTGCCTATAAATAGGACTAGCCACCCACATGGTAGAGGCATCTTGAATCGACTGAGAGATCAATCTAGAGAGAGAGAGAAGTGACTGAACTCCCCTAGCAGTTCATCGCACCGGCCAAGAATAGACCCTCGCGAGGCTATTCTTCCTTGTACTGTGCATCATCCGCCCCTGAGGAAATCCACCACACCACACACTAGAGTAGGGTATTACACCACAATGATGGCCTGAACCAGTATAAACCTTGTGTCCCTTGTGTTGGTCTTTGTGTAGCTTAGATCCTTGCGAGGCAACGAGGTGTAGGTAGGTAGGAGGTGAGATCTCCGCGTGCACCCCAGAGTTCGAACCTAGAGGGTCCGCCGGAACCCGAAATCCGACAGAATCTGAAATAGCACACTTACGACCATCCTTCTTGACCCTGTATACTTGCTTGACCACCTCTTTCTTCGTCCATGGACTCCGGACCGATTCCTTTTTATTGAAACGGTCTTTAACATGTGATTGTTCAAATGTTGGTCTTCTTGGAGATTCATAATATTTGTGAGATGGTCTAAAATAAGATGGAGAATGTGCCCTTGTATCATACATGTACCATCATGGATATGGATCTACATGAGCATAGGGATGCATCCACGGCATTGGCATTGGCGGCCCAAAATAAGATATGAATATGTTGCATTAAATTTTCACTTTGCGAATACCGATCCTCATATTTGCGCCTAGGAGGTGATCTTGATGATTTTGCACTACTTGGGCGATAAGCACTTTTTTCTTCACTTTCTCTTTGATATTTAGCTAGTAGCTCTGGAAAGTGATTTTCGATCTCTTACCCTTGTGCTTATTTCGTCCCTTTTTTTCTTTGGTTGTGCTTGCACCGATCTTTGAATTTTCTTGCTGCCCCCCAGTCCTTGGCAACTTCATTGTAGCTTCGACAGAATTCTCACCCTCAAGATTATGCCCATTATGCTCTTCAACAACTTCTTTTTCTTGAAAGCTTGATCCCGTCACCTGCAGTTTTTACCTTCTCTTTAAATGGATCAGCTTGAAGCAGCCGATGCATAAACCTTTTGCCATCAGGACCAATTGGAATAGACTGGTCATCTCTTGGTGTTTCAACAAATTTCAATCGTCCGTTTTCAATGGTCGATTTAACTATTTGACGAAACTTGTTGCAATCCTCAAAATTATGTTTGAACGAATCATGCAACTTACAATACATTCGTCCTTGGATTGAGGGCTTCACATGGTGATCAAGAAATCTAATGTAATTATTTTTCAGCAACAAATCAAATATTTGATCACACATGCTTGAATTGAAGGTATACTTCTTGTTTTCTAGCCGATCTTGGTGTGCAAACGGCTTTGGAAGTAAGCAAACAAATGGTTCAGATTTAGAATCTCCCCATTCGGCTATGCACTGTGTTTTACACCCTATCTCCGATGTATTTGGATAAGATATTATATTAGCATCGGATTTCTCAATAGAATTTGACCTTGGCTTTAAATTTCTGAAACGAAAATAGTTAGAATACACATGTCTCAGTTGAGACCAAGTGCAAGCCAAGTAAGAAACAAGCAAAGCTACCCCATTAGATATGAAATTTTGATAAAGCAATGGGGAAAACTTTGGCTGCAATAATAGGTCACTATAGGTCTTTATAAATGGCACAATAGATTGACCGATATGTTCTATAACAGTTTTATTGCTAACAAGTAAATTTCCCTTCGTCATTGGTCTTTCAAAATTACATATGAGAATTTCTCTTATAGAAGCATCAACAATAAAGCTGCGACCAAATCGGAAGATAGGTAAATCACTTGCTAGACATACCTTTTCAAACACGTTGGGAGAGCATGATGGTTGTGTTACTTGAACGATATGTTGTTCCTCTTTTGAATAGCTCCCCAACACCTTGTCGTCTTGTTTTTCTAGAAAAGATTCGGCATACATAATATTTGATTTGGTCTTTTCAATAGCCGAATTAACTTTGTTATCCGAATCACCACCTTTTTTGAAAATTCTATCAACACCCAATGCTTTCTCTTTTTGGCATAATCTAGCTTGGATTGCAGTAGAATTAATAGGCCTTCCCTCTTTTATTAATTCATGTAGAACAACATTGCATTCGTCCCAAAAAGACGTAAGATTTTTCTTAATGACCCAATCTGGATAGAATTGCCCCCGACACTTTTAGACTCTTTCGGTAACGAGATGTCACCGAAATTCTGTAATTTTGTTGAGGGAACATGATATGCCACGTTAGTAGGTGAAGGCATTTGTGCTCCTGCAGAAGTTTCACTTATTCGGCCATGACCATGAAGGTGCGGAGGCGAATTATGGACATCAACAGTTGCGTATGGTGCCAGAAAATTAGTAGCATGAGGTGTAGCATATGATGTTTGAGGGTAATTGGCCGAATAACTAGTAGTAGCATGGCCAATTCCCCTATCCACCGGCATGTTTGGATTAACATACTGCAAGTTATTTGCCGATGAATAAAAAGTTGAAACACTTTGTTGCATCCTATTGGAAGTTCCTACATGGGGTGTCTCAACTTGATTAACCGAACTCATCATGTTATTCATCGGCATATAAATTTGTGAGGTTGCCGATGCATGGGAGTTGGTATACATATGTTGCATGTTGCTAAAATTATATGAGGTAGAAGCATGAAGATTTTGTTGCATCGGCTCTTGCACATAATTAGATGCATGATCGATAAAGCTAGGGCTAGCCGATACATTATGCTCATTAGATGATCTAGCAACAACATGTGCACTATTTGCATCTACATATGTGAATTCGGTATTCATATTACCTTTGTAGATTGCAAACCCTAGATGACGATCTCTTCGTAGCAAGAACGGGCCGGAGACCGTTCAAAGCTTCGTCCCCAGCGGAGTCGCCAAAAAGTGTGTTCGCACACGAACACGTCACGTGTACCCTCGATACCGGGGGTGATGCACCGAAGCTCACGTCGAAGGAGACCCAGCCGGAAGCGCAGTACGCAGGCAATCTGGCGGGTGCTTTTGAAGACCCGAAGCCCCGCTTGCCCGGGAGGGACCCCGTCAGGGCGCGCGGAGGCTATGGGCTGCCCTAGGTCGGCCTGACCGCCCCTAGGGCCTCGAGGTTCACCGCCCTACAACAAGAAGAACAGACGAAGAACGAGGAAGAAGAAGAACTAGGGTTAAGGAGAAAAGATAAAAGATAAGAAGTGGTAGATGATTTGATCGATTGTGTGTTGTTCAATCGGCCGTCACCCCTTAGGTATATAAGAGGCCGCTGGACTTCCCGTGCAAGGAAAAAGTTTGGATTCACGTCCAAAACCCTAGTCAAATTCGGATTGGTTTTATCCGAACTTTCCAAAACTGTTCGGTCTAAAACTGGCTGCACCTTGCGGGTCTTTTTTGTGCTGGTAAACGACCTCTAATGGAAACGAGTCCAAAAGAAATCTTGACCGATTCAATGAGACGAACAACTCTCATGTTGAACATTTTTTTCATCAGAGGTCATCTCGAGGGTCAAATCGCTCACGCAAAATAGCTAATTATTCACGCAGCTCATCAGACATACCCATATATGTGTCTGGTTCCGGGCGTCATATTTTGCTCAGTGAAGGATCGCGCTGTGCGGGCTCTAACGTTTGCATACCACCTCGGATTGGGATGATCTTTATATCAAAATCGATCACTTCAACGAGATGCGCAACTTTCATGTTGTAACTTTCTCCATTTGAAGCCATCTTCATTGGGTTTCTTGCCATTCTTTAATCTGGTGTCGACATGAGCATCTCTGAACTTGTCATAACTTTTACATCCAAGCTCCGTTTTAGACCATTTTTATATTCATCTTCATCTTCTCGAAGAAAGCCATCTCATGGTAACTTTAAATAGTAAGTTTGAATTAATCTTGACATAGCTTCAAGCCACTCTTTATAAACGTGCCACATTTGAGCGTCAACAGAGACCTTCTTCCAGAGATGGCAAACGAGCTGGCAACCCTCTTCTTGCCTTATGGGAAGGAAGGTGAGGATGGGTGCAGTGCACCAGCTCCACCATTGGAAGGACTCCCACTCTGATTCCAGACCTACTTCAGCCTATGTTCCGATAGCTTGGCGCAACACTTGGCCTCGGAATCAATGGAGCTCCGAAAGAAACTTCATGAGACCAAGGCACTTCTTAGCCAAGCACAAGCGAAGACAGATAGGATCAAGAAAGAAGGTGCTCCCCCTGGACAGCCCGCAATCGCATACCGAGGCGGAAGACCCCCAAAGGATGGAGGACCCCCACAGCAACACCGCATGAGAGCAATGGATTACCACAAGCTCTTCGCACCACTGGCAAAGCAACACCGTGTTGAGCTCCTCCACTCCCCCATCCCTTCAAGTGAAGAGGAAAGTCAAGATGCTGATGATGAGGTGGGAGACCCAGAAGAGGCAGACTAAGTGACCGAGCATTCCACCACTTAGGCATCATCCGAACCCGGATATGCCACTTCGTAACCTCTACGGTAGGATAGGTCATGTACCCCTATGTGAAGTCGAGTCCTTGTAATGGTTCATATGAAACCATGTAGTGTTGTGTTTGATTTTGATGTGTTTGATGGACGTGATGCTTTCCTTCGGGAACTTGTAAGCGACTACATCACCCATTTGGATTTTAATGAATGTGTTTGGCCTTTTTGGCCCTTGCATGAAAACAATTAGCATTATACCGACCCCCTTACTAGGCATCCTTTCTATATTGCTTTCCCTTATATTTCCCAATCATGAGACCTTGACTGCTCCAACAGGATGCCTGTTGTAACACGTACTGGTACCTCTACCGAGCAGCAAGAAGCCGGAGGTTCTGCCGGAGCAGGAGCCAGTCAGGACCAAACCCAAGGACAAGCTCCACCACCGCCACCACCTCCAAACATGGACATGGCTCAACTTCTCCAAGCCTTCCGAGAGGAATGCTAAGCCAACACTACAGCCCTCCGGATGATTGATTAGGCTGTCAACTGCCAGCCAGCAGGGAACGGCAATGGACGTTCCACGTTGGCGGAGTTCAAGAAGCATGCACCACCCACCTTCATCAAGACTGCTGAACCCCTGGATGTAGACGAATGGGTCCGCACCATTGAAGATCTGTTGGAACTAGTCGGCTGCACTGAGGACCGTGAGTAGGTGGCATATGCTGCTCACTGTCTCAGGGTAACTGCCAAAGCTTGGTGGGATGGATTCAAGGTCATGCATGTTGGGCAAAACATCACTTGGAATGACTTTAAGGTAGGATTCCCCAAGGCCCACATTCCTTCCAGAATGATGGTCATCAAGAAGCGTGAATTCCAAGCCCTAAAGCAAGGCAGTGGCACTGTCAAGGAGTACATGCAGAAGTTCAGTGTTCTCTCAAGGTATGCTCCTGAAGATGTCAGCACTGATGCTACCAAAAGAGAGCGCTTCATGGAGGGCCTTAACCAGACTCTGCAGTACTCGCTTGTTGTGTGTGACTGCCCAACCTTTCCTGACCTGGTGAACAAGGCACTCATGCTTGAGGACAAGCGACGTGCTTTGGATGATACCCATAAGCACAAGATGATCAGCAAGGGTAGCTCGAGCAACCAGAAGCCTCGCCCATGGCAGCCGGCCCCGGACAGGCCAACCTATCAGTAGCCAAGAGCCCCTACACTCCACACCAACTATCAGCTTCAGAAGTATGCCATCCCTAGGCCAGCTTTCAACAACCCCAATAACAATGCCGGCAAGAGCAACAACTCCAATCAAGTCACGTGCTTTGGATGTGGTCAGCCAGGACACTATTCCAAGAATTGCCCCAACAAGAAGCCAGATGCACCGCGCCCCAATGCACAGAAGCAAGGACAAGGCCGTGGGATGCCACCAAGGAACCAAGCTCCCCGCAACCCGCCTAACAATAGCAAGGGGCGTGTGAATCACGTCACCGTAGAAGAAGCTCAGGAAGACCCGGACGTTGTGCTGGGTACGTTCCTTGTTAACTCAGCACCTGCAACTATCTTGTTTGATTCTGGAGCCACGCATTCATTTGTCACCCAAGAGTTTGCATTAAAAAGTGGCATGACCCCTACACCCCTGAATAACCCTATGGTGGTACAAACCCCCGGAGCAGATATGAGAGCCAAGGTAGGCTACAAGGGAGTCGAAATCATCATTAACGTGGTAGACTTCCTAGCAGACCTTATCGTCTTAAGATCATAAGGCTTTCATGCGATCTTAGGAATGAATTGGCTCATCAAGCACCAAGGCTTGTTAGATTGTGCCAAATGGACAGTCACTTTGACCAATGACTAAGGAGTCAAGGTTAAGTTTACCTCCCACTCCTCTTCGGCACAAGTCACCCAAGTCAACTGTCTGACTGAAGTTGGGTTGGAGCAAGTGCCGGTAGTATGCGAATACCCCGATGCCTTTCCTAATGTGCTACTGGGAATGCCTCCTGACCGACACATTGAGTTCATCATCAAGCTCATGCCCAGAGCAGGACCCATTGATGTCTACTACACAACCTTCTTCTTGTAGACGTTCTTGAGCCTCCAAGTGTAGAGTTTTGTAGGACAGTAGCAAATTTCCCTCAAGTGGATGACCTAAGGTTTATCAATCCGTGGGAGGTGTAGGATGAACATGGTCTCTCTCAAACAACCCTGCAACCAAATAAGAAAGAGTTTCTTGTGTCCCCAACATGCCCAATACAATGGTAAATGGTATAGGTGCACTATTTCGGCGAAGAGATGGTGATACAAGTGCAATATGGATGGTAGATATAAGTTTTTGTAATCTGAGAATATAAAAACAGCAAGGTAACTAATGATAAAAGTGAGCGTAAACGGTATTGCAATGCTAGGAAACAAGGCCTAGGGTTCATACTTTCACTAGTGCAAGTTCTCTAAATAGTAATAACATAATTGGATCATATAACTATCCCTCAACATGCAACAAGCCTCCCTGCCTCATGGCCACCTTGTTGCTTCCCTGACGTACACTCCAAGTCTCCTGGATTGCTTCCGTTCCAAAAATAATTCTCCCGAAGGTTTCATTCTGTTTGGACTCCGTTTGATATTCCTTTTCTGCGAAACACTAGAACAAGGGAAAAAACAGAAACTGGCACTGGGCTCTGGGTTAATAGGTTAGTCCCAAAAATAATATAAAAGTGTTTAATAAAGCCCATAAACATCCAAAGCAGATAATATAATAGCATGGAGCAATAAAAAATTATAGATACGTTGGAGACGTATCAGCATCCCCAAGCTTAATTCCTGCTCGTCCTCGAGTAGGTAAATGATAAAAACAGAATATTTGATGTGGAATGCTACCTAACATATTTATCAATGTAATCTTCTCTATTGTGTCAAGAATATTTAGATCCATAAGATTCAAGACAAAAGTTTAATATTGACATGAAAACAATAATACTTCAAGCATACTAACAAACCAATCATGTCTTCTCAAAATAACATGGCCAAAGCAAGCTATCTCTACGAAAGCAGAAGTGCTCCCTGGGTGCTTTTGGTAATTAATGTCAACATATCTCTTGTTGGACTAAAACTTTTATCTAGTATGTTTCAGACAAGTTCAACAATGGAGTGGCATGGACTAAAGGATGTGGAACCCCTTCAAGATGCTAAGGGCAAAGGATTGGCTCAAGCTCAAAAGCTCAAGACTCTACATGTTTTCCATTTTAGTGATCGAAGATCACATTGAGTCTATAGGAAAAGACAATACTATCAAGGAGGGATGAGGTGTTTCTTAATGAGTTTCTTGCTCCATGATGCTTAGTGATATGCTCCAAAAACCATCAACTACTTTCCCACATCCACATATGTCCTAAACCCAAAGTCAAACTCGGCCCCACCGACTCTTTCTATCCGGCGCCACCGAGTTCAGATGTCTTAGCCACTGCCACAAACCCTAGGCAAATCGGTCTCACCGATAGGGATCACGGTCTCACCGAGATGGGATTGTAATCTCTCTGTGTATGTCCATTACCAAAATTGGTCTCACCGAGTTTGAGCAATCAGAACTACTGAGATTACAATGCAAACTTTCTGGTTAGCTTATTACCAAAATCGGTCCCACCGAGTTTGTGTAATCGGTCTCACCGAGTTTGCCTGACCAACTCTCTGGTTAGCTTATTACCAAAATCGGTCTCACCGAGATTACGTTATGCCCTAACCCTAACCATATCGGTCCTACCGAGTTGCATGTCGGTCCCACCAAAAATCCTAACGGTCACTAGATTTGCTAAATTGGTCAAACCGAGTTTATTGATTCGGTCTCACCGAGTTTGGTAAATTGTGTGTAATGGTTAGATTTTGTGTGGAGGCTATATATACCCCTCCACCTCCTCTTCATTCGTGGAGAGAGCCATTAGAACAAGCCTACACTTCCAGCATCCTATTTCTGAAAGAGAACTACCTACTCATGTGTTGAGGCCAAGATATTCCATTCCTACCATATGAATCTTGATCTCTAGCCTTCCCCAAGTTGCTTTCCACTCAAATATTCTTTCCACCAAATCCAAATCCTGTGAGAGAGAGTTGAGTGTTGGGGAGACTATCATTTGAAGCAGAAGAGCAAGGAGTTCATCATCAACACACCATTTGTTACTTCTTGGAGAGTGGTGTCTCCTAGATTGGCTAGGTGTCACTTGGGAGCCTCCGACAAGATTGTGGAGTTGAACCAAGGAGTTTGTAAGGGCAAGGAGATCGCCTACTTCGTGAAGATCTACCGCTAGTGAGGCAAGTCCTTCGTGGGCGACGGCCATGGTGGGATAGACAAGGTTGCTTCTTCGTGGACCCTTCGTGGGTGGATCCCTCCATGGACTCGCGCAACCGTTGCCCTTCGTGGGTTGAAGTCTCCATCAACGTGGATGTACGATAGCACCACCTATCAGAACCACGACAAAAACATCCGTGTCTCCAATTGCGTTTGAATCCTCCAAACCCTTCCCCTTACATTCTTGCAAGTTGCATGCTTTACTTTCTGCTGCTCATATGCTCGTTGCATGCTTGCTTGATATGTATTGTGAGTGTTAAACTTGTGCCTAAACTCCACTTAAACCTAAAGAAGTTAAAAACTGCAACTTTGGTACTTAGTGTCTAATCACCCCCCTCTAGACACCTCTTCTCGATCCCTTTCAATTGGTATCAGAGCTTTGGTCTCCATTGCTTTGGTTTAAACACCATTGGAGGAAGACGGATGAGTCTACTATTGGGAGTCTTAGACATAGAGTGCCTATTCTTGATGGAGAATATTTTCATGAGTGGAAAAATGAGATGCTTGTAATTTTCAATCAATATCATTTGAACAAGTACATTGCTAGCCCTTGTGCACCTCATATTGATCCCTTGCATCCCACACCCGAAGAGGATCTTGACATGATTCACAATCTTAGAACCATCAATCTTATCATAAGAGGATTGCCCAAAAACTTGATTGCTAGTTTGCCTACTCTTGATTGTGTCTATACCATATGGAAATTTCTTGAGGAACGATTTCCAGATTATTCCTTGAAAAATTTAGATGAAATTCTCCATAAGTCTATTGCCTTGAGTAAGATGAATTCTAGTGATCCTTTGTTTGGTGATTGTTTGTTTGAGCTTACAAACCTTATGCGTGCCAAAGGAGATGTTGGAATTATTAGTGATATTATTTCCGAAGCTATAAAAATTCGTAAGCAAGATCATTGTCAAACTCACTCTAACGAATCACCCTCTCCAGGATTTGATCCACCACATGACGATGTTGAACATGGATACTATGATGAGGATGATGATAGTGACTTCAATCTTGATAGTGGATGTACCGATCACATGACCGGAGATAAAGACATGTTTCGTGAGCTTGCTGAAAACGATGGTCCTCGAAAGTATGTCATTTTTGGTGACAACTCAAAGGGTAAGGTGGTTGGCCTAGGTAAGGTGGCCATATCACATGATAGCTCCATACAAAATGTCATGCTCGTTGAATCTCTTGGATACAACTTACTTTCAGTATCTAGACTTGCTGATTTCGGTTTCAATGTCCTATTTATCAAGTAGATTGCCAAGTGTTTCAGAGAGATAATCACAAAATGGTCTTTACCGGTGTGCGTAGAGGTGATCTATACATTGTTGATTTCACTAAAAAGGCTCAACCTAGAACTTGATTTATTGCTAAATCCTCTAAAGGTTGGTTATGGCATAGACGATTAGGTCATGTTGGCATGCGAAACCTTGACAAGCTTATTAAAGGAAATCATATCCTTGGAGTTAACGATGTCATATTTGATAAGGATAGACTTTGCAGCGCTTGTCAGGCAGGTAAACAGGTTGGAGGAAGGCATCCCCGTGAAGAACATCATGACCACAAGGAGGCCACTCGAGCTACTTCATATGGATCTCTTTGGTCCCAACGCTTACAAAAGTCTCGGTGGAAATTCTTTTGGTCTAGTTATAGTTGATGATTTTTCAAGATTTATGTGGGTGTTCTTTCTCGATGATAAATCGCAGGTTCAAAAGATCTTCAAAAACTTCGCTAGGAAGGCCCAAAATCAATTTGAAGTGGAGATCAAGAAGGTTCGCAGCTACAACGCAACGGAGTTCAAGAACGCAAATGTGGACACCTTTCTTGACGAAGAAGGAATTTCACACGAGTTCTCGGCTACGTACACACCTCAACAAAATGGAGTTGTTGAGAGGAAGAACCAGACGCTCATTGAAATGGAGAGAACGATGCTTGATGAGTACAAGACGCCGAAGCACTTTTGGGCGGAAGCGGTTGAGACAGCTTGTCATGCAACAAATCGCTTGTATCTTCACAAGCTTCTCGGCAAGATGGCATACGAGCTTCTCACCCGTAACAAACCCCAAGTTGGATACTTTTGAGTATTCGGCTCAAAGTGCTACATTCTTGATAAGCATCGTCGTTCTAAATTTGCTCCTAAATCTCATGAAGGTTTCCTACTTGGTTATGGCTCAAACTCTCACACATACCGTGTCTACAAGAATTTCACCCGTAAGGTTGAAGAAACGGTAGATGTGAAGTTTGATGAATCTAACGGCTCGCAAGTAGAGCAATTGCCAATTGATGTAGGAGACAAAGATCCCTCGGAAGCAATCCAAGATTTGTCTATTGGCAAGATTCGCCCAACGGAGGTGAAGGAGAGTACCTCGTCCGTCCAAGTGGAAGCTTCTACCTCACGACAAGGTGAACCAAGAGTTGATATGAAAGCATCCACAAGTGGGACACACCCAGATGAAGAAAACGAGGAAGTGCACCAAGATGAACGTCAAAAAGCTCCTTCTCCACCACGACAAGAGAACGACAACACCAACAATGAAGAAGGCCAAGAAGAAGAACAAGATGAAGAAGATGTTCAACCAAGACCCAAGCAAAAGCTGACACGAGTTCGAGCAAGAATTGCTAAAGATCATCCCGTCGAGCAAATCTACAATGATATACAAACCGGGAGAATCACTCGCTCTAAAACTCGTTAAGCTAACTTTTGTGATCACTATTCATTCATCTCTAGCATTGAACCTATGAAGGTTGAAGAAGCATTGGAAGATCCGGAATGGAGAAACGCCATGCACGAAGAGCTACACAACTTTGACAGAAATCAAGTGTGGACATTGGTTGAGAAGCCCGACAACAACCACAACATCATCGGTACCAAATGGGTGTTTCGCAACAAGCAAGATGAAGATGGACAAGTAGTTCGCAACAAAGCACGTCTAAATCGCCCAAGGCTACACACAAGTCGAAGGTATGGACTATGGTGAGACTTATGCTCCCGTTGCTAGACTTGAGTCCATTCGCATCTTACTTGCCTATGCTAATCACTATGATATCACCTTGTACCAAATGGACATTAAAAGTGCTTTTCTAAATGGTGAAATAGAGGAGGAAGTTTATGTCAAACAACCTCCCGGCTTTGTCAATCCTAAGAAACCAAATCATGTTTACAAACTTCACAAAGCCCTTTATGGTCTTAAACAAGCTCCTAGAGCGTGGTATAAATGCTTGACCAAGTTACTTATCGAAAAGGGCTTTGAAATCAGAAAAATTGATTCTACTCTTTTTACTAAAAGGGTCAACAAAGAACTATTTGTGTGCCAAATCTATGTTGATGATATTATATTTGGTTCTACTAACCCTCATTTTAGTGAAAAGTTTGGAAAGCTAATGTCGGAGAAGTTTGAGATGTCTATGATGAGTGAACTCAAATTCTTTCTTGGTTTGCAAATCAAGCAAACTAAGGAGGGGACCTTTGTCTCTCAAACGAAGTACACCAAGGACTTATTCAAGAAGTTCAATATGCAAGAATTCAAAGGTATGACTACACCCATGCCTACTAGTGGACATCTTGATTTGACCAAAGATGGTGAATCGGTCGATCAAAAGGTTTATCGCTCTATGATTGGTTCATTGTTATATCTATGTGCTTCACATCCCGATATCATGCTAAGTGTGTGCATGTGTGCACGATATCAAGTTGCTCCTAAAGAATGTCACCTTAAGGCCGTGAAAAGGATAGTGAGATACTTAATTCATACACCAAATTTTGGCATTTGGTATCCTAAGAGGGCCTCTTTCGATCTTGTTGGCTACTCCGACTCGGACTATGCCGGAGACAAGGTTGATAGAAAGTCCACTTCGGGTACTTGTCAATTTCTTGGTAGATCTCTTGTGTCTTGGTCTTCCAAGAAACAAAACTCGGTATACTTAGCCACCACCGAAGCGGAATACATTGGCGCTGGTTCATGTTGTGCTCAATTACTTTGGATGACCCAAACTCTTAAAGATTATGGGATATATGTGAAATATGTTCCATTACTTTGTGACAATGAAATTGCTATCAAGATTGCTCACAATCCCATGCAACACTCTCGAACTAAGCATAATGAAGTTCGTCATCATTTGATTCGAGATCATGTTGCTAAGGGTGACATTAATCTTATGCATGTTCGCACCGAAAAGCAATTAGCGGATATATTCACTACACCACTTGATGAGAAAGTTTTTTGCGGGTTAAGAGGTGAATTGAACATCATTGATGCTTCAAACTTGGAGTAGGAACTCCATTGGATACATGCAAGACATGAGCTTATGACTAATCCTTGATATTTCTCTTATAATGATAATCTTGTGTCTTGGATATATTTGCATCTTGCATGTTATCTAACCCTTGTAGGTACTTGGATGAATCTAAGTCTATGAGATTGCAACTCACTCACATCTTGAGCAATCTCTACATCACCAAGTCTCTACACAATGGTGGTTGAAGACAAGGAAGCACGAAACCATTCGAACATATCCTTTGACAAATTCTATGTTGAGTTTCATGATTGTCATTTTGGGTACACAAGTGCTCTTTCCTGCAAGAACTAACCCATGTAGGTAGATGAACTCAAATTCCAAGTGGTGCTCCCAACTCTTGATGAGCTACATCAACCTTGAGCAACCCACACAAGTTCAACTACATGATCACGATCAACACCACCACCCAAGGTATGTTATTCCATCTTAGAGAAGCTATACTCTAAGACAAGAGCCAAAGCAACTCGACAAGATGTCAATACATCAAGATGCTTAAATGAAAAATGGTAACCCCATTTTGAGCTTAAATGATGAGTATGACCTATGATCAAGTGACCTCACTTGACTCCTAAGTCAATGTACTCTAACATAGGTGACTTGTCACCGCCCAATTCTAGATGAAGCTCTCTTGTGTTTTCTTTTGTTTTTGTCTCATGCATATTTGTTTCCCCTTTCAAAAAAAACTTCATCTAGATTTCTTTCTTTTCTATCTGTTCTGCATTCCCTGCATCCAATTCATTGCAAATCTTTAAGTTAACTCCTTGCAAATCCTTGTGAGATTTTACTTGTCTAGTGAGCTGAGGTGACAAAGTTTTTCTCTGCAATGCACTCGGTCTCACCGGTTTTCTGTTTTCGGTCCAACGAATCCTTTCGTGCAAACCGGCAAACCACTCGGTGCCACCGATTTCACTACAGGAAAAACATTCTGCCACTTGTTTCTGTTTTACTTTTGATCCAGCTCCACTCAATGAATCTTGTCCTCTACAAGCATCACATTTTTATCCAGTGCTTTGTGTTGTGACTCAAGGACCAAACCCATTCACAACAAATTCCAGAAGGCCCTTCTTGGAAATTGATGTCAAAGGGGGAGAGAGAGATCACATCAAAGCTTATCACTTAGAGAGATCACATCAAAACTTATCACTTCCAAAGGGAGAGGGAGAGAGAGATCTCCAGGGGGAGGGAATACTCAAGCAAAGAGTAATTCTCAAGGATCCCGGATGCTTGATGTTCAAGAGGAGATATGCCACATGTTTTCTTGAGGGGAAAGAAAGACATGTTCATATGTGCCTATTTGCATTAGCTTTGATTTTGCATTTTGCTCTGATTTTCTGTTCCCTATATTCTCCCAATATCCCATGCTAGATTCAGGGGGAGCAAGACATCTAAGGGAAAGAAATTCTTTAAATTCATTGCACATTTTTACCTTTGGGGACATGTCCATATTAAATGTGGTACTTAGTACTCACTCTCTACATGTCATCCCAGTCTTGGTATTCTTGTGGTTTCTTCTGTTTGCTCTGGCTAGTAAGTGTATCTATGTTATCTAACCTTGTTTACGCAGGTTCATTCCATCCTAAGCCAACTCAAGACCACAAGGTAAGTATATGCATCACAGTCATGTGTATGAGAAATTCTTGCTGATGTACATATTGTTTGCAAGAAGGACTCATGAGCATGAAGGTACATTTCCCACATACACATCTATTACTATCTTTTGCTCTGATGCATATAGCCAAGATACATGTAACACATTGCTTACTCTGTCATGTTCATGCATTCACATGCTTCTATATTCCATATTCACATGATTGCATACATGTAGGGGGAGCCTATGCATGTTAAATGTCTTTCAAAAGATTTACTTGCTATTCTCTATATCTTTATCTAAAGCTTTGATGTATGTTGCCATCAATTAACAAAAAGGGGGAGATTGAAAGCACAAGTGCTCCCTAGGTGGTTTTGATAATTAATGTCAACATATCTCTTGTTGGACTAACACTTTTATCTAGTATGTTTCAGACAAGTTCAACAATGGAGTGGCATGGACTAAAGGATGTGGAACCCCTTCAAGATGCTAAGGACAAAGGATTGACTCAAGCTCAAAAGCTCAAGACTCTACATGTTTTCCATTTTAGTGATCCAAGATCACATTGAGTCTATAGGAAAAGCCAATACTATCAAGGAGGGATGAGGTGTTGCTTAATGAGTTTCTTTCTCCATGATGCTTAGTGATATGCTCCAAAAACCCTCAACTACTTTCCCACATCCACATATGTCCTAAACCCAAAGTCAAACTCGGACCCACCGAATCTTTCTATCCGGCGCCACCGAGTTTAGATGTCTTAGCCACTCCCACAAACCCTAGGCAAATCGGTCTCACCGATAGGGATCTCGGTCTCACCAAGATGGGATTGTGATCTCTCTGTGTATGTCCATTACCAAAATTGGTCTCACCGAGTTTGAGCAATCGGTACTACCGAGATTACAATACAAACTTTCTGGTTAGCTTATTACCAAAATCGGTCCCACTGAGTTTGTGTAATCGGTCTCACCAAGTTTGCCTGACCAACTCTCTGATTAGCTTATTACCAAAATCGGTCTCACCGAGTTTGTGTAGTCAGTCTCACCGAGATTACGTTATGCCCTAACCCTAACCATATCGGTCCTACCGAGTTGCATGTCGGTCCCACCGAAAATCCTAACGGTCACTAGATTTGCTAAATCGGTCAGACCAAATTTGTTGATTCAGTCCCACCGAGTTTGGTAAATTGTGTGTAACGGTTAGATTTTGTGTGGAGGCTATATATACCCCTCCACCTCCTCTTCATTCATGGAGAGAGCCATCGAAATGCCTACACTTCCAAAGATCCTATTTCGAGAGAGAACTACCTACTCATGTGTTGAGGCCAAGATATTCCATTCCTACCATATGAATCTTGATCTCTAGCCTTCCCCAAGTTGCTTTCCACTCAAATCTTCTTTCCACCAAATCCAAATCCTGTGAGAGAGAGTTGAGTGTTGGGGAGACTATCGTTTGAAGCACACGAGCAAGGAGTTCATCATCAACACACCATTTGTTACTTCTTGGAGAGTGGTGTCTCCTAGATTGGCTAGGTGTCACTTGGGAGCCTCCGACAAGATTATGGAGTTGAACCAAGGAGTTTGTAAGGGCAAGGAGATTGCCTACTTCGTGAAGATCTACCGCTAGTGAGGCAAGTCCTTCGTGGGCGACGGCCATGGTGGGATAGACAAGGTTGCTTCTTCGTGGACCCTTTGTGGGTGGAGCCCTTCGTGGACTCGCGCAACCGTTACCCTTCGTGGGTTGAAGTCTCCATTAACATGGATGTACGATAGCACCACCTATCTCAACCACGACAAAAACATCCGTGTCTCCAATTGCGTTTGAATCCTCCAAACCCTTCCCCTTACATTCTTGCAAGTTGCATGCTTTACTTTCCGCTGCTCATATACTCATTGCATGCTTGCTTGATATGTATTGTGAGTGTTAAACTTGTGCCTAAACTCCACTTAAACCTAAAGAAGTTAAAAACTGCAACTTTGGTACTTAGTGTCTAATCACCCCCCTCTAGACACCTCTTCTCGATACCTTTCACTCTACAAAATCATATAGTCTGGCTATGCTCTATCTTCATCACACAAAATATTTGAATCATGCACAACCCCGATGACAAGCCAAGCAATTGTTTCATACTTTTTATGTTCTCAAACTTTTTCAATCTTCACGCAATACATGAGCGTGATCCATGGACATAGCACTATAGGTGGAATAGAATGGTGGTTGTGGAGAAGACAAAAAGGAGAAGATAGTCTAACATCAACTAGGCGTATCAACGGGCTATGGAGATGCCCATCAATATATATCAATGTGAGTGAGTAGGGATTGCCATGCAATGGATGCACTAGAGCTATAAGTGTATGAAATCTCAACAAAAGAAACTAAGTGGGTGTGCATCCAACTCGCTTGCTCATGAAGACCTAGGGCATTTTGAGGAAGCCCATCATTGGAATATACAAGCCAAGTTCTATAATGTAAAATTACCACTAGTATATGAAAGTGACAACATAGGAGACTCTCTATCATGAAGATCATGGTGCTACTTTGAAGCACAAGTGTGGTAAAAGGATAGTAGCATTGTCCCTTCTCTCTTTTTCTCTCATTTTTTTATTTGGGCCTTTTCTCTTATTTTTTTATGCCCCTCTCTTTTTTTTAGTCCGGAGTCTCATCCCGACTTGTGGGGGAATCATAGTCTCCATCATCCTTTCCTCACTGGGACAATGCTCTAATAATGATGATCATCACACTTTTATTTACTTACAACTCAAGAATTACAACTCGATACTTAGAACAAAATATGACTCTATATTAATTCCTCCGACGGTGTACCGGGATGTGCAATGACTCATGAGTGACATGTATGAGATTATTATGAACGGTGGCTTTGCCACAAATACAATGTCAACTACATGATCATGCAAAGCAATATGAAAATGATGAAACATGTCATAATAAATGGAACGGTGGTAAGTTGCATGGCAATATATCTCGGAATGGCTATGGAAATGCCATAATAGGTAGGTATGGTGGCTGTTTTGAGGAAGGTATATGGTGGGTATATGATACGAGCAAAAGGTGCGGGGTATTAGAGAGGCTAGCAATGGTGGAAGGATGAGAGTGTGTATAATCCATCGACTCAACAATAGTCATAAAGAACTCACATACTTATTGCAAAAATCTATTGCTTATCGAAAAAAAGTACTACAACATGCTCCTAGGGGGATAGATTGGTAGGAAAAGACCATCGCTCGTCCCCGACCGCCACTCATAAGGAGTGAGGGAGTCCTGGATTAGGGGTCCTCGGACAGCCGGACTATATACTTTAGCCGGACTGTTGGACTATGAAGATACAAGATTGAAGACTTCGTCCCGTGTCCGGATGGGACTCTCCTTGGTGTGGAAGGCAAGCTTGGCAATACGAATATGTAGATCCCCTCCCTCGTAACCGACTCTGTGTAACCCTGGCCCCCTCCGGTGTCTATATAAACCGGAGGGTTTAGTCCGTAGGACAACAACATTCATACCATAGGCTAGCTTCTAGGGTTTAGCCTCTACGATCTCGTGGTAGATCAACTCTTGTAATACTCATATCATCAAATCAATCAAGTAGGAAGTAGGGTATTACCTCCATTGAGAAGGCCCGAACCTGGGTAAACATCGTGTCCCCCACCTCCTGTTACCATCCGCCTTAGACGCACAGTTCGGGACCCCCTACCCGAGATCCGCCAGTTTTGACACCAACATTGGTGCTTTCATTGAGAGTTCCACTGTGCTGTCACCACAAGGCTTGATGGCTCTTCGATCATTGGCAACGATGCGATCCAGGGTGAGGATTTCCTCCCCGGACAGATCTTCGTATTCAGCAGCTTCGTAATGCGGGCCAACTCGCTTGGCCATCTAGAGTAGATCGAGAGCTACGCCCCTGGCCATCAGGTCAGGTTTGGAAACTTGAACTATACTGCCGACATCCGCGGAGACTTGATCTTCAATGGATTCGAGCCGTGCGTCGCACAATCACGACGAGCATGACTTAGCTCTGCCGTCGGACAGTGTTTGGGAGATTGCACCTGCAACTACTCCGGCCCTCAATCCAGAACAAATTGCGCCATCTGAGGATGGGTGGATGGACCCTGCCAGGAGGCCGCACTCTCAGTGGCGATAGAGCCGAATACTGACTTCACCTCCTACGAGACCCGTGTTGCCGAACCGTTGGATTCGTCCCCGACCATGGGCTCCAAGCCGCCTGCTTCCGTGCCTATCGAATCCGATTGGGCACCAATCATGGAGTTTACCTCTGCGGATATCTTTCAGCACTTGCCCTTTGGCGATGTGTTAAACTCGTTGAGGTCTCTCTCCCTGTCAGGAGACCCTTGGCAGAACTATGTCCGGCTAGATTGGGATGCGGACGACGAAGAAATTCGCTCCCCACCCACCACCCACTTAGTAGCCACTGTCGACGATTTAACCGACATGCTCGACTTTGGCTCTGAAGACATCAACGGTATGGACGACGATGCAGGAGACGAGCAAGAACCACCGCCCACAGGGCGCTTGACTGCCACCTCATCATATGACATATACATGGTGGACACCCAAAAGAAGGCAATGGTGATAAGACAGTGGAGGATAATCCCTCCAAGAAGCAATCCAAGCACCGACGTCAGCGGCGCCGCTCTAAGTCCCGCCATAGCAAAAGCAGCGATACCGGCACAAGAGACAATAATGTTCCGGATAGTGCCCAAGACAACAACAATCCCCTCCAGCCAGACCTCGAGCGGGAGGATGAACAAGCTAGCCCTACAGAACAGGCAGCAGACGGAGAATCAGACGATGACAATTACATTCCTCTCTCCGAAGACGAGGTGAGCCTCGGCGACGAAGAATTTATCGTGCCTGAGGATCCCGTCGAGAAGGAGCGCTTCAAGCGCCGGCTTATAGCCACAGCAAATAGCCTGAAGAAAAAGCAACAACAGCTTCAAGCTGATCAAGATCTGCTAGCGGATAGATGGACGGAAGTCCTTGCGGCCGAGGAATACAAACTCGAACGCCCAACCAAGAGTTACCCAAAGCGCAGGTTGCTACCCCAACTCGAGGAGGAAGCATCAGAACCTACATTACCAGCATATGATGTGGCTGATCGGCCACCTCTTGGCCGAGACAGAGGGACATATCAGCCCAAAGTCCAGCCCGCACCCCGCCGCCATTCAAACAAAAACACAAAGGCCCGGGGCAATACGCAGGACCTGCGAGACGTATTGGAAAACAAAGAAGGACATACAAGATCGATCTACGGATCACGTGGGCGCGCCCTAACGTGGGACGATGACCGTCACGCCGGATATACTAAAAGCAAATCCGCCCGGGCCGAATACAGTAGACAAGACTCATATGAACTGCGTCGTGACATAGCCCGGCACAGAGGCGCCGCACACCCCCTATGCTTCACTGATGAAGTAATGGATCACGAATTCCCGGAGGGTTTCTAACCCATAAACATTGAATCATATGATGGTACAACAGACCCCGCGGTATGGATCGAGGATTTCCTCCTCCACATCCACATGGCTCACGGTGATGATCTACATGCCATCAAGTACCTCCCACTAAAACTCAAAGGACCAGCTTGGCATTGGCTGAATAGCTTGCCAGCAAACTCCATTGGCAGTTGGGAGGATTTGGAAGATGCATTCCCTAAGAACTTCCAGGGCACTTATGTGCGACCACCGGATGTTGATGACTTGAGCCATATATCTCAGCAGCCAGGGGAATCGGCCAGGAAATTCTGGACCCGGTTCCTAACCAAGAAGAACCAAATTGTCGACTGTCCGGATGTAGAGGCCTTAGCGGCATTTAAGCATAACATCCGTGATGAGTGGCTCGCCCGGTACCTCGGCCAGGAGAAGCTGAAGTCTATGGCAGCCCTCACGACACTCATGACCCGCTTTTGCACGGGTGAGGATAGCTGGCTAGCTCGCAGCAACAACTCATCAAGTAATCCTGGCACTTCAGATGCCAATGATACTAACGGCAGACCACGTCGTAACAGACACAAGCACCGCAACAACGGCGATAACGCCGAAGACACAACAGTTAATGCCGGATTCAGTGGCTCTAAATCCGGTCAGTAGAAAAAGCCGTTCAAAAGAAGCAATCCGGTCCCGTCCAGTTTGGACCGTATAATCGATCGCTCGTGTCAAATTCACGGCACCCCCGATAAGCCAGCCAATCACACCAACAAAGAATGCTGGGTGTTCAAGTAGGCCGGCAAGTTGAATGCCGAAAACAAGGACAAGCGGCTGCATAGCGACGACGAGGAGGAGCCTCGGCCGCCGAACACAGGAGGACATAAGAGGCTCCCTCCGCAAGTGAAAATGGTGAACATGATATACGCAACCCATATTCCCAAGAGGGAGCGGAAGCGTGCACTAAGGGACGTCTATGCGATGGAGCCAGTCGCCCCAAAATTCAACCCATGGTCCTCTTGTCCAATCACCTTTGATCGCAGGGACCACCCCACTAGTATCCGTCATGGCGGATCTGCCGCATTGGTCCTTGACCCCATCATTGACGGATTTCACCTCACTCGAGTCCTTATGGACTGTGGCAGCAGCCTGAACCTGCTCTATCAGGATACAGTGCGCAAAAATGAGCATAGACCCCTCGAGGATCAAACCCACAAAAACCACCTTTAAAGGGGCAATCCCAGGTGTAGAGGCCTGTTGCATGGGCTCAATCACACTGGAAGTAGTCTTCGGGTCTCCGGACAACTTTCTAAGCGAGGAGTTAATCTTCGATATCGTCCCCTTTCGCAGCAGCTATCACGCACTGCTCGGACGAACCGCATTTGGCAGATTCAATGCGGTACCACATTATGCATACCTCAAACTCAAAATGCCAGGACCACGCGGGGTTATAACAGTTAATGGAAACACAGAGCGCTCGCTCCGCACGGAGGAGCACACTGCAGCTCTCGCAGCAGAAGTGCAAAGCAGCCTTATCAGGCAAGCCAACAATTCGGCAAAAAATACCCCGGACACAATCAAGCGAGTCCGGAGTACCCCACAGGCGGATCGGCGGGCACGTTTTGAGCTCGACTAGCAATTCGGCCTCCGTCCTAGTCCCAGTCAAGTGGCGAAATCTGTGCCATGCGTACATAAATATGCACTCAAGATACCATGGGCATAGGCGGAGGCACCACTACGACACATCCCACAATGCGGCTCAACCGCCCCAGGGGTTGTATACCTGTATCATTTTTCTCTATTTCAGGACCTTACTCTCTGGAGGCCCTTTCCGGCAGTCTAATCGTTGGACTTATTGCGGTAAGGAAATACTAAAGAAGCAAGACGGTCTGACGTACAAGGGAATCCTCAGGTGGTCTCTGATAACGATCGATATACCTATTTTACATACCCATACGCAGGTTGCCCTTGGATAGGACATGTCAAATAGTCCTATTTTTTGCTTATTGCACTACTTGTATCCGTACGCTTCGGTGTACTATTTAACAACAATGCATAGCGTTAGCCTATTATTGCATTACCCTTTCTTTTTTTTCTCTGGTCTACTTATTTACAACAGATTGCACCCGTACATTCTGGTACGACTAGTACGCCAGGGGCTTCAGTATACCCCATAATACGGCGTGAGAAGTCCGAACACTTTCGACAGTGCGGCACCCCGAACTTATAGCATTATATGAATCAGCTCCGAATCATGTCTTGGGCCAATAGTTGGGTTTGCCCGGCTCCCATGTTTTGGTACCTTACGTTCCGCAATATCAGCTAAGGTAGCACTGGGAGAACTAGTGCGATTGTGTCCCGGTTCTTCCGGACGAGCACCTCAGTAGAGAAAGCCGAAAACTGACTGTCATGATAACGCGAGAGCTGGTCGCTGTTCGAGAGGTCTCAAGTCCTTAAAGATTTTTTCCGCTTCGGGCGAGGAGTCGGCCTTGTCCGACTTAGGCGTATATAGCGCCCCAAATTCGGCCTTCCGAAGACTAGGGGCTTCGCCAAAATTTAAAATTGTAGACTTCTATGGCTAAGTGAGAGTGATAAAGCTTTATAGTCCGATTGCCTGGTTCGCTATGCTGAACACCTCCTTCGAAGGACCCAAAATCAGGATAAAGAGTGCTTAGGTTTTTCCCGAACACCTCAGTACTAGTTACATGGGGGCAGAAGCCGACGACTGGCCAACGCTCAGATTTTATAAACGGCCGCATTGAAGGTAATATTTTAAACTAACACGAGTTGCATAGCGCAAATGAACTAGTTTCATATTACAGGATCACATGAGTACATTCATTCGAATATTACATCCTTAGCACATTCCTCCTCCCCAAGGCAAGCACCCTTCAGGACACTGTCATAATACTTTTCGGGGTGGCGATGCTCCTTGCCTTCTGGCGGCCCCTCCTTCACCAGCTTTACGGCGTCGGCTTACCAAAGGCACCTTCGCTTTGGGCAAAAGCATCTTGCGCACCCTCGATGCAGACGGTCCGCTTTATGACTTCAAGCCGTGGGTAGGCATTCACAAGCAGCCTCACCAGACCGAAGTAGCTATCACGCAGGGGCTCGCCAGGCCACATCCGGACTATAAGACCCTCCATGGCCTGTTCGCCCGCCTTGTGAAGCTCGACCAGTTGCTTCAGCTGGTCGCTCAAGGGCATTGCGTGTTCGGTCCCAGTATACTGAGACCAGAACAACTGTTCTGTCGAGCTCCCCTCCTCAGCCCGGTAGAACTCCGCGGCATCCGACACACTGCAGGGCAGATCTGCGAACGCTCCTGGAGAGATCCGAACTCGGGTAAGTAAAAGAAAAGTTTCCTTCACATGCTTGCTTTGCATAATGAATGCCTTACCCGCTACTATCTTCTTAACCGCCTCAATTTCCTGGAGGGCCTTTTGGGCTTTTGCCTTGGCATTTTGTGCGCTCTCGAGTGCCTTTGCAAGCTCGGACCCTTGCGTCTTAGAGTCAAGCTCCAAGGACTCCTGTTTTTTGGCGAGAGCCTGGAGCTCTTGCTGCACCTCGCCTACTCGGGCTTCTTGCTTTTCTCGCTCGATGCGCTACTTGGCCACTTTTTCTTCGGCCTCGGGTAGCGCCTTCTGCAGGGCCGCCACTTCGGTCATGGCCCCTAGAAAAATTCATGACGATCCTATTATTCTAAAACCAATTTTTTTTATATATACTGCACAGACGGGGTATCACTTACCTTTGTTCTCTTCGATCTGCCTCTTGGTAAGGCCGAGTTCTTCCTTGGACCGCTCAAGGTCCCGCTTCAGTGCGTCGACCTCCGCCGTGCGAGCACAGCGCCTAGCAGCGAAGCCTGCTTGTTCACATAAACATATTTTGATTAGACTCCTGTGATTATTATTTGATCCTCTGTTCGGCCTTTCTTTGTGAACACCAACCAGAGCATCAGGGGCTACTGTCTATGCTGTAACATTTTTTCATAATTTGATTACTTACCTCAAAGCCTGTTAGGAGGCTGGCACAGGCTTCAGTCAATCCGCTTTTGGCAGACTGAACCTTCTAGACCACCGCACTCATGATAGTGCGGTGCTCTTCGTCATTGGAAGCGCCGCGAAGCGCTTCCAGCAAGTTGTCCGATGCCTCTGGATGGACAGAGGCCGTTGGCACAGACGGCTTGCCCCTCTTAGTGAGGGGTTGCCTGACAGAATCCGGAACCACTGGAGGTTCCGGTGCAGTATTCGGCCGGGGGCTAGGCTTGCTGCCCCCACTCCCCATGGGAGTCTTGCCCCTTCTGCGCCCAGCGTTAGGAATGTTGCCTTGGGGCGCCTCCGGAACTGTCTCCCCTTGGTTCAGTGCCCTTTGGGACAACACCTCGGCGTCATCCGTAGGACGGGGAGAGGAGGCGGTCGGGAGTGAATCGCTCTTCATCTCCGACGAGCCCAAGTACTCCTCCGAAGAGGATACGTCGATATGGGCTCTCGAAGGACTACATGATCATGTTCGGCATGATTAGAAGCGATAAAATAAAAACATACCGAGAACTATTGTGGTGTCCGAATACTTACGAATTCGCCAGGGGCTTGTCCCTGGGCAACCACTCATCGTCGCTAAAAGCGGCCGCCGTGGAGCAGTCCGGAAGGAGAGTCCTTCCCTTCTTGGACTCTTCGGCCTCCCCAGATGGGGCGGCCTTCCATTTCTTGTCTCCCCCGGCTGGGGGGGAGAACTTTCCTCTTCTTCCTCCTCATTTTCGTGGGAGGAGTGTGCCTCGGTGTTTTTGGACGATGAATCCGATATAACCTTGCGCCGGACACCCTTCCTGGTCCCCGTGGCCTTCTTCTTGGCCTTCTTCGCCGGCACCTCATAAGGCGCCGGAACCAGCATCTCTGTTAGGAGAGCATTTGCTGGATCTTCGGGCAGGGGGGCTGGACAATTGATCTGCTCCGCTGTCGCTACCCAGTCCTGTTAAAGGGCGTGGAGGCTTAGATCCCGTGCATAGTTAAACTGGGGAAAATGAACATCTCATGAGATATAAAAGACTTACTGGATTGGCAGGGCGCTTTGCGCTGAGTCCATGATCCTCGGTAAGAGGAGGAGGAACCTCGGCGCCCTTGAACAGCACCTTCCAGATGTCCTTGAGCGTCGTGTCGAAGAGCTCTCGCAGCGTCTGGTGCTCGGCCGGGTGGAACTCCCACAAATTGAACGCCCGTCTTTGACACGGGAGGATCTAGCAGAAGAGCATGACTAGGACCACGTTGATGAGCTTGATTTTCTTGCTCATCATGTTTTTAACGCAGGTCTGGAGTCCGGTCAGCTCTACCGAGGAACCCCAGGATAGGCCCTTCTCTTTCCAGGAGGTGAGCCGCATGGCGATTCCGGATCGGAATTCGGGGGCCGCCACCCAGTTGGTGTCGCGCGGCTCGGTGATGTAGAACCACCCCTATTGCCACCCCTTTATGGTCTCCACATAGGAGCCTTCGAGCCAGGTAATGTTGCGCATTTTGCCCACCATGGCACCTCCGCACTCCGCTTGCTGGCCGACCACCACCTTTAGTTTAACATTGAAGGTCTTCAGCCACAGGACGAAGTGGGGCTTGATGCGGAGGAAGGCCTCGCACACGACGATAAACGCTGAGATGTTGAGGATGAAGTTGGGGGCTAGATCGTGAAAGTCCAGCCCGTAGTAGAACATGAGCCCGCGGACAAACGGGTGGAGGGGAAATCCCAGTCCACGGACGAAGTGGGTAAGAAAAACCACCCTCTCATGGGGTTCTGGAGTAGGGACGATCTGCCCCGCATCTGGCAGCCTTTGTGTGCGATATCCGCAGCCAGATACCCGGCTCTCCGTAGCTTTGTGATGTCCTCCTCTGTAACGGAGGAGACCATCCACTTGCCTCCCACTCCAGACATGCTTGGAGTGGTTTGAGGAGAAAATGCAAACTTGGGTTCTAGGGCTCGAGTGCGCAAGAATGGATGAGCAGGGAGGAAGAAGGCGTGGGTAAAAAAGAAGAATCCTCGTCCCTTTATAAGGGCGGAAGAAACTATACGCCTCCCCACCAGCCTGGTAAACTTGCTTATTCCCCAAGCGCTGTAATTGATGGCGTGGTTGGGTTACCCACACCCGCATTAATGAGAATCCCGTGATAAAGGGCCACGATCTCTGCTTCGATAAGACGTGCCAAGGAACCGCCTTGCAATATGTGTAGTAGCTGGTTGAGAAAAACAGTTTGAATAATGACCGGGTCGTGGTGTGATGTCATGCTACCGAATGTGTCAGCAGATTAGATATGTGGAAATATTATTCTCTCTACGGTGGTATGTGGAATTTGTTTTGCAGAGCCGGACACAATCCTTGTGTTCAAAATCTTCTACAGAGTATTCGGAGGAGGAACCCGCCTTGCAATGCCGAAGACAATCTGTGCGCCGGACTCATCGTCATTGAAGCCTGGTTTAGGGGCTACTGAGGGAGTCCTGGATTAGGGGGTCCTCGGACAGCCGGACTAAATACTTTAGCCGGACTTTTGGACTATGAAGATACAAGATTGAAGACTTCGTCATGTGTCCAGATGGGACTCTCCTTGGCGTGGAAGGCAAGCTTGGCAATACGGATATGTAGATCCCCTCCCTTGTAACCGACTCCATGTAACCCTAGCCCCCTCCGATGTCTATATAAACCGGAGGTTTTAGTCCGTAGGACAAGAACAATCGTACCATAGGCTAGCTTCTAGGGTTTAGCCTCTACGATCTCGTGGTAGATCAACTATTGTAATACTCATATCATCAAGATCAATCAAGCAGGAAGTAGGGTATTACCTCCATCGAGAGGGCCCGAACCTGGGTAAACATCGTGTCCCACGCCTCCTGTTACCATCCTCCTTAGACGCACAGTTCGGGACCCCCTACCCGAGATCCGCCGGTTTTGACACCGACAAGGAGGACAATCAATAAATAAATCATGCTCCGACTTCATCACATAACGGTTCACCATACGTGCATGCTATGGGAATCACAAACTTTAACACAAGTATTTCTCAAATTCACAACTACTCACTAGCATGACTCTAATATTACCATCCACATATCTCAAAAAATCATAAAGAATCAAACTTCTCATAATATTCAATCCACTTTATATGAAAGTTTTTATTATATCCCTCTTGGATGCCCATCATATTAGGACTAAATTCGTAACCAAAGAAAATTACTATGCTATTCTAAAGACTCTCAAAATAATATAAGTGAATCATGAGAGTTCATATATTTCTTCAAAATAAATCCACTGTCGTGCTCTAAAAGATATAAGTGAAGCACTAGAGCAAACAACAAACTACTCCGAAAGATATAAGTGAAGATCAATGAGTAGTCGAATAATTATGCAACTTTGTGAAGACTCTCTAAACTTTAAGAATTTCAGATCTTGGTATTTTATTCAAACAGCAAGCAAAACAAAAGAAAATAAAATGACGCTCCAAGCAAAACACAAATCATGTGGTGAATAAAAATATAGCTCCAAGTAAAGTTACCGAACGAAAGAAGACGAAAGAGGGGATGCCTTCCGGGGCATCCCTAAGCTTAGACGCTTGGTTATCCTTGAATATTACCTTGGGGTGCCTTGGGCATCCGCAAGCTTAGGCTCTTGCCACTCCTTATTCCATAGTCCATCGAATCTTTACCCAAAACATGAAAACTTCACAAGACAAAACTTAACAAAAAATCTCGTGAGCTCCGTTGGCGAAAGAAAACAAAACACCACTTTATGGTACTGTAATGAACTCATTCTTTATTTATGTTGGTGTTAAACACTACAAAAAATACACTTCTGTGATGATACGTGTTTGTCACAGTAGGTCGCGTTTTTTCTATGACAAATTTATGACAGAATCAAGATAGTCATACCTGTGTTGTCGTAGAAGTGTTCCATGACATTACCAAAATTATCATCACGGAAGTGTCCACTTCCATGACGATAAATCGCGCGTCACAGAAGTGCTTTCGTCAAGGATGACCGACACGTGGCATCCACCGTAATGGAACGCCGTTAAGCTATTGGGTCGGGTTTTTGATCCGATAACCCGTTAACAGCCCCGACCAATGGGGATTTTCCACGTGTAAAATCATCATTGGCTGGAGGAAACACGTGCCCGCTCACCGTTGGGACAGATGTCATCCACTCATTGGACAGAAGGCGCCTATGATATGTTGACACATCGCACGGCCCAACAGAGGCTCATTCTTGTGAAAAGGCCGGCCCGTTTGACTTGGTCAAAAGGTGGCGGGCCGGCCCATGTAAAGCCTGTTAACGGCATGTTTGCATATAGTCCATTTACAGCCCGCTAACCCAAGGCCCGTTACGCCCTATCCGAATTAGGCCCAGTACCGTCATCTGGGCCACCCAATATGATTCCAAATTGTTTTCTTCGGCCCATGTATGGCCCATGACGCCTTTCGGCCCATATGAGGCCCTATGTAAATTTTGGCCTATTAACGGCCCGTGGTGAAACTGGCCCATAATGAACAGTGTATTACTTTACACCCATTTAACGGCCCGTGGTGAAACTGCCGCGTAATGAACAGTGTATCACTTTATACCCATTAAGGGCCCGTTATTCCATTGGGCCATTTCCAGCCCATGTTATCTTTCGGCTTTCTCAGAGCCCATTTATTCTTGGGCTCATTTCCAGCATTTGTTTACTTACGGCCCGTTACTGTCATTTTCTGCTTATGGGCCAAATTCAGCTCGTGGTTACAGTCGGCCCGTTTGTGGTCCGTTAACACGTTGGGCCATTTTCATAGCGGCATGAAATACGGCCTATTAACGATGGCCCGTTATGGTCGGCCCATGAACGGACGATTCCAACTCTTGCCCGTTTACGGCCATAATGCGGCCTGCTATTGGCCCATGTTTGGCCAATCGATCATACTGCCCGTATAAGGCCCATTGATGATACGGCCCGTAGAAGGCCCATTGTTTCTACGGCCCGTAGAAGGCCCACTATTTCTATGGCCCATAGAAGGCCCACTGTTTCTACAGCCCGTAGGAGGCCTAGTGTCACAACAGTAAATATTAGCCTATGGTTATTGTGGCCTAGTTTTAAAAAATAGGTTATTGCAGCCACTAGCAAACCGCGGAAAAAGAAATGCAATGACTGCAAGCAAACAAATAAACAAGACAACAAGGAAATAAATAAGCAAGCAACTTACGCTAGGCTATAACGGCTATCGCACATATTACATCCACTGGGCATCAAAGTTCGCCACCAATTGCAAATAAACGCTACCGACAAAAGAATATACAAACCGAGAGCACTTGAAGGCACTAGGCCTGGCAGTCGGCCCCCAAACAGTGAAGAAGCTGAGTAGACCTCGCCAGTGTCAACGATAGATGCATCAACACTAGATTTAAGGCATTATGGTGCGCACGTCAGTCCTTTGACATCTTTATTGCATCTTTGACTTCAAGTCGGAGCTGAGATGAAGCAAGCCTTTCCGCTTTAAGTTGAGACTGAAGAAGTCAAACTGATTGAGGCAGCGACTACACAGAGGTTGTCTCACACCTGCTGGTGAGTATCTTCAACTCACTTTCTTCATCAAGGCAGGACCTTGGGGTCATCTCGCTGTCCTCAAGATGGTTTGGCTCACTATCTTCCCTAAAGTTCTGCCTGGCGTAAGAGATACGACTCTGAAAGAGAAACAAGGAGACACGTAAGAGGTTTGACAATTATATAAGCAAATAAATGGATCTGTTCTGCATAAGGAACATGTTTTTACAACTACAATTTGAAACTGGTAGTTGTTGCAAACATCCAATCAGATGTAAACAGCAAAGCAAACAGCAGTGGAGGCAATGATGCCTATCCAAATCTATACTAGATCAAAGTTTGAAGGCTTGAGAAGTATGAACTTACATTACATGTTAACACAGGCTGGACAAAGCCCTTCTCCATGTTGATGGAAGGATAATTCAATAAATTCCCCAAAGGAAATTCTTTATAAGCGATGCCATTATTCTACATTTTGCAAAGAGTAAATATAGATCAAATAATATTGGAAGAAACAGAGGATAATGAAGCTCAAAAGTGGTCGATGATACATAATCAAATAGCAATTAATTAAGTATAGCGTTACAAGGCAAAAGGAGAGAGAGTACTTGACAAGAGCAATGCAGAGCCCATTATTGTTTTGAGATCGTATGATCCTTTGAGCAAGGAGATTCATCTGAAATTAGTTTTCATACAAGAGAGAAGGTAAGGCACAAGCAGAAATTTAGGAGTTCAAATTTTGAATTGATATCATAGACGATTACTGACGCTAGGCTCCCAAAGCAGTTCTAATAGGGGTTTGGCCATTGGAGTAGGGGTAAAGTGTGGTGCAGTTGGGCTGTGTTTTCTATGGCTGCTGATCTATCTGATTTAACAGTACCACTACCTTTTCCAAATACCTAGTTTGTACTCCTTGAGGATCTGCACTCACCCTCTTCCTTTTGGACATCTATCACGAAAGAACAACATTTGACTAGAAAAACATAGTGTGACGACACATGGAATAGGTACAGAAAATGGATAGTTATGGCATATACTCATATATGATGCTTAAACTAAGAAGATGGTGTAACAAAGTAGAAGAAATGCAAGAGGTTAGATGCAAAATATGTGCGACCAATACAACTTTGCAAAGTTAGAGCAAGCACCTTGATGGGTGAATAAGATAGGCCATCCTCCACCATGCCAAGTTTGTTAGCCAGTGGATCATTCCGCAATATTCCTCTCGTGCGCCCATTATCATATTCATTTTGATAATGTTCAATATCTGACATGCATGAAAACATAAAAACAAGTGAGATTTTCTTTGTAATGCGTATGATTCTAATCCAATCCGCCTCCTGTAAACCCCTTTATGCTATCTCTGCAATTCTTTTAAAAGATGACATGCATGCTGTAATTTGTTGTGTGCATTAATATAATGTGGCCTACTACTCAAAATATGAGAGCTCCAAGTGATGACACTTCGCAGATGATAGCTTCAACATATAGTAAAGAAGAACAAGTCGACTGACCGACAGATTCAAAATATACTAAGGAGAACAACTCAACCTGACCAATGACAAAGAAGAGAAGAGTATCATCTTAAAGAAGAGCGTAAGAGCAAGCAGATTGAAGATATTACAAGTGTTTCAATACAATGTCGGTTGGCCACCCATGATGAACCAGGCGCACTGAGAAATACTATTCTTTCCGGTCTCTCCATATGTGGCTCACATGCATTTCAAACTAAAGTAGGAACATTTAGCTAACCAATTAAACATCTCTCGCTTTTACTAATATCAAGAATGATATCGATATGAATTTGTACAACTAAGCTTGTTTAGCTCGATGGGTGGAGCAGTGCTATTACGACACGAACCACGTAGGCTGATTGTGGTCATCATAAAATGGGGAAAACATAAGCATGATCAGTATAGTGTTGACCGTGGCAGTGGGATGGCAGATCTGAAGCTACAAACCGCGCAAAGGGTAGTTAGCATGATGTTTGCTTTGAAATAACAACTAAGATTTGGTATGGACAAGAAAGTACAGTCAACAAGTGACAAAGAAATGCAATTATGCTGTCTATCTATATGTCGCGACATGCATTTGGAAACTCAAGTGAGACCTTTAGCTAACCAATTAAATGTGTCGGTTAACTAATATCAGTATCATATCACAATCATATTTGAACAACTAAGCTTTTGAATTCTGAGTGTTGTGTTGTTTAGCTTGAAGGATGGAGTAATGCTAGTACGACAGAAAGCACCTATGGAGATCATAGCAGAGTAGATAAAAGGGGAAAACCCTAAGCATCAAGAGAAAAATCAGGAAAGTGGAACTAGCTGGACCAGTGGGTGCTGCACATACTTTTTGAAATGAATATAGGAACATTAGGTGACCAATTAAACGTTCTTTGTTTTAGTTATATGAGCATCATATCAGATTCGTATTTGAACACGTAAGCTTTGGGTTGAGGTCTTGAGGAGCAGTGCTAGCACGACACGAAGCACCTACGATGATGGTAGTGAATATAAAGGGGGGAAACCATAAGCTTTAGGAGTATAGTGCCCGCGCCATGGCGGATCTGAAGGTGCAAACCGGGCAAAGCTACTTCGCAACCAATGTTTGCTTTCAACTAGCCACTACGATTTGGTACGAACAAGAAAAGTACAGTAAACAAATTACGATCTATTTTCTGGGTGAGATCAATAACTTAAGCACATATGGAAGAGTATCACCTCTCTTGCGACACCATGTAGGCCTATGCTGATACATTGAGGGTGCTGCGGGTGCGATGGCTGTCGGCGGCGGGGAAGAAGACTTTAGACGACAGACGGCCGGGTCGGGGGATATATCCTGTTGCCGTGGACGAGGCGGTCGTAGGAGCGGCAACGGCAAGGTGGACGACGGCGTCGATGAAGCGAGAGGAGGCGATGAAAGGATCCTGGTCCAGCGCCGTGGATGAGAGACGTCCATCTCTTGTAGTGGACGACGGGGTAGGGGTAGCGGCTCCGGCAAGGTGGAGGATGGGGTGGCGGACGGAGGACGCTGGCCGCAGTGCGGAGGTTGTCGTGCCGCCAACGGTGTATGAATGGGGAAATGGAGGGGAGGGGGCGATCTCAAACTTTGGGACGTGCTTCTCTGAAATGGGGGAAATTTACGAACTTATCCCCCGTTTAAAATATCAGACATCGCGTCGGTTGGGGATAGGAAGGTAATCTCGCATCTCCCAAATATTTGCCGGTAACTATTTCGGGCGAGGAGAGGGTGTTTTGCCGCCCACGGTTGGTGCCCACGGTGTATGAACGGGGCTGACAGGTAGGGCGGTTGTGTCATATCTGATGGAAGTTACACAACTGCCCCTATTTAAAATATTAGCCTACATCGATTTCAGACGAGGAGAGTTTGTTTTGCCACCCACCGTGTATAAATGGGGAAATGGAGGAAGAGACACATGTCTTTCGGACGAGCTTGAATCAAATGTGTTTTGGCGCCCACGTTTGGCCCCACCGTGTCTGAATGGGCTCAGAGGCCGTCGTGTCACGACTGATTGAAGTTACGAGTCTACCCCTATCGACAGCAGTGTAAATCCGGTCGATAAGGATGTAAGTGTCAGAGGTAGACAGTAATTTTCATCTCGCAAACACTTGCTTCGGGTAGCCCACAAATTATAGTGGGTGTTTAGCTGCTTCGTTCAAAACTTGGGAGAATTAGCATTCATGTTTGCCCTGGGACCTGGCAAACTAAATTCAAATCCAATTCTTACTTCCTCCAATTCTTGGGTTGCTTGCATAATGCGTGCCGCTAATTCCGTAATTTCCAACCTCAAGATAAAGATTACCTCATTCATGGCAGCCACACCATCTCTTTACGCCTCTAGTAGAGCCTCAAGCACTATAATATATGTGCTCGCATCGCTCTCCGGCGGTGTTGCCTCTGAACTGCTACCATCTGGTAACATGGATGGTGCCTTCGCTTCCAAAATAGGTTACGGGGTTGTACATTGTGTCCTAGTGTGAGCGGCATCTGAAAGGTTTCACTGGACATAAGTAAGAGATAGTTATCATATGATCCTGGCAGTAAGCTTACGTGGTAAACGACAGACGGTTATTGCGAGCATGGCAAACTATATTTAAATGGTTCAAAGCAGCATCACCGAAAAGAAATTAAAATGGTAAGATGAAAGTTCAAAGGGAGTGTACAACCGCTATATTTAAGTTGCCAAGGCATCTAAGCGATTAAAATAATCGAGAAAGCACTTAACAGTGTGGCCTCATATAAACTATGAAGACAGTCTTGTGATGAAGTTGAGAGGAAAAGTTAAGGACTCAAATGAAATAGGCATGCATTTCTTTACGATAGTACAACGGAACCTTGCTCACGACATATTGGCCAACTCGGGTATAACGTAACAACAAACAAGCATTGAATCAAGCAATACAGCAAAAAGACAACTGAACTATTTGTAATTCGGTAGGATTACACGTTGAGGGCACAAGCCAAGAAAGCAGCCCACTCGCATTACATTTAACATGTACTAAAACACAATGGCTTACCATATGTTGCTGTCAAGCCTAGCTGTTGTTGCAATGTTCTTTGAAGATATCGTCAGCATCCCGTGGTTGCAAATCTAGTGGTTGTAGTTTATTCTGCACCATCTGTTTAGGTAAAATTAATTTTCATCGCATGCACTAGTCTGAATTGATCATCAGTGGTTCATCTAAACTAATGAAAGAAGGGTGTGTGCATACACGACAATATATCTGCTTCCCTCTATTTTTATGCTTGTTCGAGGTGCCAGCACCAAAAGAACAAATATTTTGCTTGATAGGGTTGGCAGCTCCATAATTAATACAAGCATCAAATTAGTCATGCAACTTGGGAAGATCAAGAACACACAAACAAGTAATGAACAGAGGCTCGGAGCAGTGATGTAATAGCTAGCATCAGAAAATGTAGGGTAAAACGAACCAAAAACAGCGGAACCACATGCTAGTTTACTGATGTGTAATTAAGCATAGAGAAAATTAAGCAGTCTGATGGAACCAACAGGTGCCATCAGAACAAAACTAAAGCATATTAACTATATGTGCACTTTGGTATGTAATTTAACACATGTAACATGTTCACTGCCGAAGTATGGCCCTACAGGTGCAAGCAGAATAACGCGTCTCATGAAAAACTGAATGATGCCCTGAAGAAATTCAAAGCTGCGGTGCTTATGCTAGGAAAGTGAACGTAGGCGCCGGACGTTGGATAATAGTACTTGATTCTCGGCGGCGTATCACTACTAGGGAAAAGCCTAGCAGCAGCGCAGGTTTTGGGCCTATTAGTAGCGCGGGGGCCGGCGCTACTAATAAGGCACTACTGTTAACGATAGCGATGGCGGGTGCCACCAGCTACTACTATGTCCTTTAGTACTAGCGTGGGTAAAAACCCGTGCTACTACTACCAGCGCGGGTTTTTTTTTTTTTGAATTTTTTCAAAAAAATGTTTTGATTTTTCCCTAATTTTCAAATTTCTGAATTATTTTAACCTCAAATCTCTAATCACCCCTCATCGATGCGATATTTAATCTCTAATCACCCCTCATCATTCCAAATCATCTAACTTCCCGGACAGTCACCCATCCTATCACTACTCCGGCCTGAGCATGCTTAACTTCCGGGTTCTATTCTCCCTCGTTTCCAAGTCTGCACTTGTTGTTTTCCTGACAATAGTAAGATGTCAATCCTATTAACCTCAGGAATTTAGCTTGAGCATGAAGTCACACATTTCACTATTTGAGTTTGAAACTATTGTTCTAAAAAATTAGTAACACTAATATTTCTTGAATAATTAGTTTGACCACAGTTTGACCATAGCTTGGCCATAGTTTGACCAGATTTGCAAAAGTTATGCCCATTTTTACAAATTCTCGAGAGATTTTGCAAATAAAGTCGAAATTCATATTTGCAAATTTTCCCAACAACTAGACCACATATCACATGGGAAACTTATTTTCTTTTATTTTTTTGACATTTTCATCATTTTCTTTTATTTTTTAAACTGAAAAGGCGATCCACGGGGGGGGGGGGGGGTAGAGTTTGAAAATGGGACCTTTAGTAGTAGCGCAGTTTTTAGCCCTCGCTACTACTATGGCACCACTTAGTAGTAGCGAGGGCTAAAAACCAACGCTACTGCTATCAAACTTAGTAGTAGCGAGGTTTTAAAAACCCGCGCTACTACTATGGCATGTCCCGGGGGGCACGGTAGAGACCGCTTAGTAGTAGCGAGGGTTAAAAACCCGCGCTACTGCTATCAACTTAGTAGTAACGAGGTTTAAAACCTGCGTATCTGGTAAATAGCGATAGCGAGGTTTTAACCCTCGCTACTAGTAACTTTCTGTATAGGCTTTTCCCTAGTAGTGTATGGGTATCGTTGTCATACTTGATAGCTAAGGATCGTCGATGGTGCTCGTGTTGCGGTTGAGTTTGGGCGGTATCGCCGTCATTGAAGCTGCTCGGTTACTACGGTTGTGGCGCTGTCGACATACAAGAAAGCTCATCTGTGGTAAGTGAGCGGTTGCGATAAAAAGAAAAACCGAAGGAGTACAAATCGAAATAACCTGATGAGGCTGCGGCGTCGGTAAAGCAGGGCCGGTGGAGTTGAATATGGCGTCCGTGGAGCGGGTCCGGTGCAGTCGACGAAGGCTTCGGCGGGCGCGTTGTATAGTGCTTTCGGTGAGATGGATCTGTTGTGTCGGACGAGGGCTTGTATGAAGGGCTAGCGAAGGGGCGGACAAGGGAGTCAGTGAAGGGCCTACGCTGTGGTGGAGGGCGCCGGTTAAGCAGATCTGGTGCGGTGGACCATGATGGCGGTCAAGGAGATCTGGAGCGGTGGACAAGCCAGTCGCTGAAGCGGCTCCGGTGAAGTGGTGAGTTGGCAGTTGGGGGTTCCAAGGTGCGGAAGGTAGATCCGGCAGGGTGTGGGGTCCACCGCTGCGGCGGAGGACTAGATTCGGCGGCTTGCCGTGGTTGGGGGCGTCGGGGAGGGAAGGGGCGCTACTGGGAAGAATGTTGGGGGCAAAGAGGGGAAAACAATGGAGTTACCAAGGCATCCCTTTTCCATTCATGTGGCAGGGGTAAAACAAGAATATCGCAGGGCTAAACTTTCGGGTGCATGATATTTCGATGTGAGCGGGAAGTTTGAAAGCTTTGGCGCCTAAAATTATAAGTATTCTGCTCTCGTACGGCCGACTATGATATCATGGCCGACAATTTGTTTGTTTTGCATGCAAAAAAATGTGCAAGTTTTGAAAATCAATGTCTCCAACTCGAAACTTAGATTGTCCATTCAATTAAAATATGGATCATTGAGCTACTACAAGCAAATACCATCATACGGTCCAATTCAAATGAAATTCCAAATGTGTTTATCCTAAATATGATGACAAAAGCAAAATATATATATGTGTATGAATAAAGTGGATGATTATAAAGTTTGAACATGCATGTATGTGTATATCTCTAGGTTTGATATATGAATTTGAAATCACGAAATCCCGCTTAAAAATGTACCTCTATTTAAATGAATTACAAAAGCTAATGATGGAGTCAATTCCAAAATTCCAATCTTAGGTTTGTAATTGGCACATCAAGGTATATCACGCATGTTCAAAAGTATCGTTATCTCATAGTACAAACTGTGAAACAAATGGATCAACCATGAGTGCACAATATCTCAATTACGCTAAAGTCCCTCAAATATAGACACCTCACTCTTTATCTGAAGTCAACCCCCCCACACACACACACACACACACACACACACACACACACATAGAGAAGTTGTTCTCTCCCCCAAACACCAACACACGATCACATTAACACCCCTCTCTCTTGTAAAGTCCGGACCCCAACATAGGTCTCAATATTCCTTTATTTTGGGAAAGTCATTTTATTCCCTCTCTCTTATTTTTATAATTGTAATAATTGAAGATAAAATAAATAAAATCAAATGATCCTATTTTCAAAATTTGAGAAAACTCAAATATGAAAATAACGAAATCCCCAACTCTCTCCGTGGGTCCTAGAGTTGCGTGAAATTTCTAGGATCAAGCCAAAATGCAATAAAATATGATATGCAATGATGATCTATGTATAAGATTCCAAATTGAAAATTTGGGATGTTACAAACCTACCCCCTTAAGAAGAATCTCGCCTTCGAGATGCGGGTTGGCTAGAAAATAGGTGAGGGTGGTCCTTCAGCAGATCTTCCTCTCACTCCCAGGTGGCTTCATCCTCGGTGCGGTGGCTCCACTGAACTTTACAAAACCTGATAACGTTGCTGCGGGTGACTCGGCTAGCATTTTCGAGAATCTTGACTGGTTTCTCCTCGTAGGTCAAATCACTATCAAACTGAATCGCTTCCAGCGGCACTGTATCTCTTAGCGGTATATCAGCCATCTCTGCGTGGCACTTTTTCAACTGGGATACGTGGAACACATCGTGAACTCCTGACAATCCTTCGGGCAACTCCAACTTGTAAGCAACTTCTCCCATACGCTCCAAAACTTTGTATGGTCCCACAAAACGTGGCGCTAATTTTCCCTTAACTCCAAAGCGCTTAACTCCTCGAACCGGGGATACACGAAGATAAACTCTCTCTCCGACTTTGTAAACTGTCTCCTTGCGTTTAGAATCCACATAGCTCTTCTGCCTGGATTGGGCTACCTTGAGCCTATCGCGAATCAACTTTACCTTCTGTTCAGACTCCTTAATTAAATCTGGTCCAAACAACTGGCGGTCTCCAACCTCATCCCACAACAGCGGGGTTCTACACCTCCTTCCGTACAAGGCTTCGAAAGGGGCCATCTTCAAACTGGATTGATAATTGTTGTTGTAAGAGAACTCTGCATACGGCAAATTGTTGTCCCAACTAGATCCATAATCTAGCGCACAAGCTCTCAGCATATCCTCCAAAATCTTATTGACTCTCTCGGTCCATCCATCATGCGGATGAAAAGCATCTTGAACTCTAGTCTGGTTCCCAAAGTTTCGTGCAACTGATTCCAGAACTTTGAGGTAAACTGGGTTCCTCTATCTGATACAATGCTCCTCGGAACTCCATGCAGACATACGATCCTGGTCATGTATATCTTAGCCAACTTAGCACTGTTGTAAGTAGTCTTCATGGGATGAAATGAGCTACCTTCGTCAAACGATCGACTACAACCCAAATCGAGTCAGAGCCTCCATGAGTCCTGGGCAATCTCGTGATAAAGTCCATGCCTAACTTATCCCACTTCCATTCGGGTATCGGCAATGGCTGTAACAATCAGGCTGGCTTCTGATGCTCTCCCTTCACTCTCTGACATACATCACAAACTGCTACATACTCCGCAATATCCTTCTTCATTCTCGTCCACTAGAAAGTAACTTTCAAATCCAAATACATCTTGGTATTTCCTGGGTGAATCGAATATGGTGAGTCATGGGCCTCTTGCAGAATCGACTTCCTGATCTCCAGATCATTAGGCACATAAACGCGGTCCTCAAACCATAGGGTATCGTGTTCATCCTCACAAAATCCTTTAGCTTTTCCCTTGCTCATTTTCTCCTTAATAGAGGCAATCTCCTTGTCAGTTTTCTGAGCTTCACTGATCTTATCCATCAAAGTAGATTGAATCTCCAATGCTGCTACATAGCCTCTCGGGACTATTTCCAAACATAGCTCGTGAAGATCCTCGGCCAACTCCTTTGGTAAATCTTCGTCATGAGTGTGTTGACATGGCTCTTGCGGCTCAACGCATCGGCTACTGCGTTAGCCTTTCCGGGTTGATAATGCAATGTCATGTCATAATCCTTGATGAGCTCCAACCATCTCCTTTGCCTGAGATTCAACTCCTTTTACGTGAAAATGTACTTCAAACTCTTGTGATCCCTGTACACCTCACAATGGTTTCCAATGAGAAAATGTCTCCAAGTCTTCACTTCATGAACTACGGCTGCTAACTCCAATTCGTGTGTAGCATAATTCAACTCATGGGGCTTAAGCTGTCGTGAAGCATAAGAAACAACTCTTCCCTCCTGCATAAGCACTGCTCCAAGTCCTCGACGTGAAGCGTCGCAATACACCTCATAATCCTTGCGCTGATCTGGCAGAATCAACACGGGCGATGTAACCAAACGTTTCTTCAACTCTTGGAAACTGGACTCACATTCCTCAGTCCAATTGAACTTAGTGTCCTTCTTCAACAACTCCGTCATAGGCTTAGCAATCTTCGAGAAATTCTCAATGAATCTTCGGTAGTATCCTGCCAGTCCAAGAAAACTACGGATCTCCCCAACTGTCGTTGGTGCTTCCCAGTTTGTCACAGTGACACCTTTGGTGGGATCCACTTCTATTCCTTCTCCGGATATAACATGTCCGAGAAATCCAACTTCCTTCAACCAAAACTCACATTTGTTGAACTTGGCATATAATTGATGTTCTCTGAGCTTCTCAAGTACTAAACGCAAATGCTTTTTTATGCTCCTCTTCATTCTTCGAGTAGACCAAAATATCGTCAATGAACACCATGACGAACTTATCCAGAAACTCCATAAACACCTTGTTCATCATGTTCATGAAATAGGCAGGTGAGTTAGTCAGACCAAATGACATAACGGTATACTCGTACAGCCTGTACCTGGTGGTAAAAGCCGTCTTAGGTATATCCTGCTCTTGAGTCTTCAACTGATGGTATCCTGATCGCAAATCGATCTTGGAAAATACCTTAGCTCCTGGCAATTGGTCAAACAAGCCATTGATCATTGGCAACGGGTACTTATTCTTGATAGTTACTTCATTCAATCCTCGATAATCAACAACCATTCTCAATGATCCATCCTTCTTCTCCACTAGAAGTACTGGTGATCCCCAAGGTGAAGAACTTGGGCGAATAAAACCTTTATCCAGTAACTCCTTAATCTGCTTCTTAATTTCCTCCAAATCTTGTGTGGGCATCCGGTACGGTCTCTTAGATATCGGCCCTGTGTCTGGCAAAAGCTCAATCAAAAACTCAATGTCTCTATCCAGTGGCATGCCTGCCAACTCCTCTGGAAATACGTCGGGGTAATCCTTCACCATTGGTACTTCCCTTGTCCATACTTCCTCTTGCGGTTTTCAATCTGCTGCCGCTTCCCTTCAATCATAAGAGCATGGTCTACCAACTCCTAGTAGTTGTTGAAAGTTGCTACCATCAACTGCATGCTCAGCTCATCATTCAGTCCTTCCAGAAACTTCTCCTGCTTAGCTGCATCTGTAGCAACCGCATCTGGGGCATAACGTGCTAACTTACTAAAGTCCACCACATACTGGCCTATAGTGCGTCCTCCTTGGCGTAAATTGTGAAACTCACGCTTCTTCATGGCCATAGCTCCTGCTGAAACATGGGCAGTACGGAATGCTTGCTGAAACTGGTCCCATGTTACAGTGTTAATAGGGTGTGTGGCTGTGTAATTCTCCCACCATGATGTTGCGGGCCATCCAGCTGATGTGCGGCAAAATGCACTCTCTCCGCATCTGTGCATCCTGCAGTGGCCAGCTCCCTTCCAACCTTGCGGAGCCAATCATCTGCAACAATCGGCTCGGTGCTACTGGAAAACACTAGCGGGTTCAGCCTCAAGAAATGGGTCAAATGGTCAACAAGTGGTGGTGTGGGTGGGTTGTTGTTGTTGTTGCCTTGGTTCTGTACTAGTGCTTGCATCAAGACATTTTGCTGCTGAATCAACTAAGTGATCTCCGGTGGGAAAACAAATCCGGTGTCGCGTCTCGGAGGCATCTGATGGGTTTAGAAAAGATGAGAATATAGAATAGAATGAGGTCTAGAGAGAAAACACTACCCATATGCACATGAGACAAATTTAATCAATATCACTTCAATCAATTTAACAAGGGCATACAACGGCTTAACTATCGTTATAAAAGTGCTCGGACTATACTAGATACATGGGGAAATACTACTACTGTTATGGTGGTCGACTAGAAAAACTGCTCCGATGAAGACTCTATGATATCCGCTCCAGCTTCATCAAAATAGTCATCATCGCTGTAAATGCAGGTCCGAGTCGGTGTAAATGCGATGATGATATAGTTCTTCGGGCAAGTGGAATCGTCATCTTCTCCTCCTGGCGCGGGGTCTCCCATGAAAACTCCTAGCTTCCTGGTTAGGTCGTCATTCTTATCCACTAATACTTCGATTTCCTCCATATAATCTTCGTGTGTAGCTTTGAGTTCTTCCTCCAGCTCCGTGATCTTGGTCAAGGCCTTCTGCAGATCTAGCATGCCTGCGTACATTTGATTTTCCTGGCGTCAAATGTGCTGGTTTAACTCCTGGATAAAAGCTGCGATTGATCTATCCTTCCTGGTGCTGATCATATCCCATTGCTCATCTCGGCGCCCACAAATCTGGTAGATAGTGTCCTTGAGATCATTGTGGTAAACTTCTCCAATGCGTCCCATGGTGATGTGGGCTGCCATACTCTTTCCTAGTCTCCAGGTTGGTGCATCAAAGGAAAACTCTATGGGCTCGATGGTAGCGCGAATGTCCTTCCCGAACTTGAACTTGAATCATCCAGCGCTCCTCTTGGGTAAAGTGGCGTTGTAGGTCCCGTGAAGCTTGGTACTCGATGTTCGGTATCTAGTGACTTCCTTTAAGTGGCGTCAAAGGGTGTATCTTCATCCGGTTGCATGAACTTGTTCCTTGCATCCGCCATCCTAAAAGAGTAGAAAAGATGAGGAGTCAGAAAAGAGAAGAGTGAGTAGTGATCTAGGTCTTTTAGCTTAGTGGTCGTGTCCTACAGTCAGCGTGTGCTCTGATACCATCTCCTTGTAGCGACCAGACCTCAAACAGTCTGATCTCTGTGCATCAGTGTTATCCCTGGATCAGTAATGCTGACACGCATAGTACTTGAAGGATTTATAACAGAGTAGCAATCACACACTTATTACATCGAAAAGTCTCAAAAGAGAACTTATTACAATAAATAGGCTTAAGGCCATCTAATAACGATAACAGCGGAAGGCTTGGAAGATAAGCGAGTCCATCAACTCCAACGGCATCACTGAGTATAGAACCACGACCTAAAGGCACCTTACTCATCGTCTGAAAAATCTGCAACATGAACGTTGCAGCCCAAAAACGGGTCAGCACATGGAATATGCTGGCAATTTAACACATAGAGAGTAATGAACAGAAGTAGGCTATACTACATGCATATATGGCTGGTGGAAAGCTCTATGGTTACAGTTTTGCGTAAAGCCAATTTTTCCCAACTGCAAAGGAATAAATTTTATTTAACTATCATGGTGGTTGTTAAACATTGAGAATGGTTGACAGCATTCTCAATCCCAATTAAGTAACATCATTAAAACCCGACAATATTAATTAAAATAACATGATGAGATTCACATGATAATCCAAGTACTAGATACTCAAGATGTCCATAACCGGGGACACGGCTAACCATGATTAGTTTATACACTCTGCAGAGGTTTGCGCACTTTTCCCCACAAGACTCGATCTCCTCCGTTGGAATTCTCGCACTACAAGGTGTTTGAGAAACGGATGACCGAGACATAGTCTTTCAGAAGCGCTAGCACCTTACGATCGGGTAGACCGTTACACCTACTCTCTCCTACATCTGCTAGTCTACCCTTTGTAAGAGTTCATGACGACTTAATCAACTATGCTAGAGCCCATAGTAGCTTGTGGCTGCACACCGAAGTTTCTAGCATGAATAATCTCATGATCCCTTTGAGCCTGGGTGGCGGTCTAGCTGGAATACCCAGGTGCCTCAATCCACCCAGATGTGTATTAAAGTTGCCACCTTAAATAAACCATTAATTAACAATCTCACATCTGTCATGGATACACTCACGTAATCCACGTCTACTAGCATAGCATGGCAATATAAGCAAACGTAGAAGTAACTCCCAAGGGTTTGATAATAAAACAGGTAATTGGTACTAGCTCATCTACTTTCCCAAAACCCACAATTTAATTATATCCTAATCATGCAATGTTTAAAGATTGATCTAATGCATAAAGAATGGGTATGAAAGGGATATGATCAAAGTGTTACTAGCCTTGCTGATGATCCGTGAAACCTAGAGATTCGAAGTAGCAAGCGGGGCACTCCGGGCACTCTATCGCAAACAAACAAGCATATAATAAGCACTCATCTAATGCATAGGTAAAACTCAAATAAGAGATCTAACCAGAAATTTCAACTTAAGAACTCCGGTTTGCAAAAAGAATCAAATCAAACGAAGCGACGAAAAACAAACGGCGAAAGAAACAAGCTTAGTTTACTAATCTAGATCTAAGTCAAATTTTACAGAAGCAAAAACTTGTCTGAGTTCATTAAATGGAAAGAGGGTTTCGAGGAGAAACTCTAGGCGCTTGAATCGCCTGATTCCGATAAACGAGCGAAAAGTTATACTAAATCGAAAATCGGATCAGAAATCGCGATCAAAAATAATCACGGAAAATCCGAGAAAAAGAAAAACGACGAACAGGCTAACGAACGAACGTTCGCTGTCTGCGGCTAAACGACAAAAACCGTTCGTTAAAACAAACGTACGGATGAACGTCTGCTAAGTAAACTAAACCGAAAAAACCGATCTAGTAAAAAAACAACCGTGGTTTTTAAAGAAAACCGGGCGGTTTTCTAGAGAAAACCGCCGCCGGCGGCGTCGAGTCTGGCGACTACATTGGCGGGGTCCGGCGAGGCGGGGCGTCGGCAACCAGTGGCGGCGGCGGCTGGTGACGGTGCGGCGCGCGGATCAAGGCAGGGCGGGGCTAGGGTTTGGCAGCGGTGGCTCGGGCGCCTCGAGCTTTAAAGGCCCGGCCGGGTCATTGTCCCAGGCGGACACGACCCGGTTAGGTCCGTTCCGCGTTTCTTTTAAATAATTTCGCGCAGAGAAACAAGTAAAAGAAACACTAAGCGGACTCCAAAAATCCCGATACAAATTTTCCCCGACTTCTAAAATCAAGCCGGACATGGTGAGCATTTATTTGGGGCCTAAATTCAATTTTGAAAAACACACATTTTTCCTAAATTCAAATAAAATAGCAATAAAACTCCGAAATAAAACTTATTTGATTTTTTATTAAATCTTCAATATTCCCTTATTTTGGGAAAGTCATTTTATTCCCTCTCTCTTATTTTTATAATTGGAATAATTGAAGATAAAATAATAAAATCAAATGATCCTATTTTTAAATTTTGAGAAAACTCAAATATGAAAATAACGAAATCCCCAACTCTCTCCGTGGGTCCTTGAGTTGCGTGAAATTTCTAGGATCAAGCCAAAATGCAATAAAATATGACATGCAATGATGATCTATGTATAACATTCCAAATTGAAAATTTGGGATGTTACATGCTCCCTTTTGGCTCCTAGCTTTGCTCCCAAGACCGGACGTGCTCGGCGGTGTTTAAATCTTTAGGTGAGCTCGACGCCCTCACGGTATCTGTCTGTGGCCCCCTTCAATAAATGTATAATCTCCCGTTTTCGTTGCCTTCGGATGTCTCACGTCGCAGACTTTTTTGCAGGCCGATTTAAACCCGTGCACCATATTGTACACCATCAGCGACCAGAAGGTGGACGTGGGGAAGGCGACGATAATGAAGCCAAAGGAACCATTGTTCCACAGCCGGCTGATCCCCCCGAATGTCTTGAAGGTTTCCGTGGCCAGTGTAAACCAGGCCACAAGATTTGCCTCCTCTGGTACTAGTGGGGGATGACGACGAGACCCCCCGGCGTCTTGGTGATTGTTGCAATGGGTGGGTCCTGTTGTGGCCAAAGAGTCTGCTTCGTCTGGAGGCGGCCGGGAGCACACCCACGAGCATGCAGCCTCTGCAAGGTATGAACATCAACACCCCACCTACCCCATTAGCGTCGGGTGTCGGGTTGGGTGATAGCAGACGGGGTAAGGAAGAGGCTCCATTAGTTGCTGATGACGTCGCCATGGATGAGGATGAGGATGACGATGGCACTCAACAGTATATCTATACTGGCGCCTACTCAGGGTTTGAGCGTCATGAGTCGGTGCCTGAATTGCCGCCTCCGGAGGCTCAACGTATTATAGACGACCTTCCGGGAAAGAAGCCTAGGAAGAGATCAAGGAAAGGCAAGAAAGCTGATTCTATGATCCAGCCGCCTCAGCAGCCTCAGGTTCAAACCGTATAGATATCCCCGATGCGGATAAATGGCATATCCCCGATCAACCAATCCTACCTGCAGCAGCGCTAGGGGCCAGATTCGGCGATGTAAGGAGACTTCATGACGATGTGCTGCGGATAGAGAAAGGCCTCATCGCCTCGAAAGATCCAGGATACCCACTCTACGTGGTTAACGTTCCGCGACAATTGTCGTACTTCGACTTCTTCCCCGTGGATAAGTTCTTCCTTCAATTCGATTACATATTCGACATGTTTCACGTGAAGAAGGTGGATTTTACGTTTGTCCGCCTTTATGCCTTGCACATGAACTACATCATCGGGGTTGAGAAGATACCTCATATCTGTGTCGCTGACCCGTAGTTCATGCACGAGGGCTTCTCGGGAGTCTGCACAAAGCACCGTCAATACGCGAGGGAATACATTGTCAATTTCATGCTCGCCAATAAGGACAAGGAGGCGATTCTCGTGCCTTATCATCCCCATAAGTCATCCGCGTGGATATCCTTCCTTCGATTTCAATCATTCATTTGCACGGTGGAGGCTAATTAATTTGAGGTGTACTTATTTTGCGCAGCGGCGGCGCACCGTCCTCATCATCCTCTACCCCCGATACTCCCACGCTCTTTACTTGGACTCATCGAAGAACATTAACAAAAAGGATTACACCCACATCAAGGATGTTCTCGACCGTGCTATGTTTTACTACGACGCACAGGGTGGAGAGGTCAAGGAAAAGAAGAGAAGGAACGGCAGGCCCGCCTTTGTCCATAAGACCGACTTCTGCTGCATCCAGCAACCGAGTGATTCTCTTAATGATGGATTCTATGTCCTACACCACATGCTGGAGTACATACGGGATCACCAGAACCATCGCATGTCACCTACATCCGACGATGCCCATATTCTGCAATGGGCAAAGAACGTAGGAGATATCGAGGATCATCGACTTCGAGCTGAGTTCTATCACATCCAGCATGAACTTGCCCAAATAATCATGAAGGAGGTCGTTGGAAAAACAGGGATGTTCTACGAAGAAGGACAAATGTCGCGGGAAGACGTCTGAACATGGGTAGCCTCTCAGCTTCTCAACCTGAAGCCTTTCACTAGGCTCGGGGACTATCTCCCTGACTTGGATGGATGGCACTACATGTTGGAATGATTGTCGATATATGACAATGTGTCCGTTCGGTCATACTTTCCGTAAGACAAAACTTTGAGTTATGCACGACGAAACTTTATTTGTGATGTAATGAAACCGTCCTCCTCGACTAGCGACGATCACTCTAGTTAGGGAATTTTGGGTACAATCAACTTTGTTATTTATGCTTATGATATGTTGCTTCTATTTTTGCCAAGTCCGTCTCTTTCTGTTGCTCAACTATATATGTTGCATATCATCGACTCATGTGACGATGCAGGTGCATAGATCATCGATGGGGAAGAAGTGCTATGCCAGGAGTATATATATATGACGTGGCGGAGTGTCGAGCCAGTGTACGGTTTCCGGTTTTGAAGCGACGGCAGTAGTTAGTTTAGGTTCACGCTAATGCGAGAGAGGGATACGAACTCATGTACTGCATAGTTCGGCTCTCACTCAAAGTGATAGCTCTTCTCGCGTATATCATTGTTTAGATATGGATGACGATGTAGTTGCAAGTAATCGAGACTTATCGCTATTTTCGAGATGATGACGAGATACCACTTTGTGTTGGATGATAATTATGATGATGACATGATTTGATGAGACTAGTTGTATGTATATGCTATGATTACATTTGTATGTGTATGATATGCTAAAGATTATTGTATAGAGCCTATTCAAATACAAAACAAATATGCAAAAAAACTAATAAAACTAGCAGTAGCGAGTGGAACAAAGTTAGCAGTAGCGCTGCCTTACCAGTAGCGCTTCCTTCTAAAAAGCGTTGTAGATATTAGCAGCAGTGCTCTTCACCAAAGCGCGCTACTGCTATCCATGTACAGCAGTAGTGTGGGACGACAGGCACTACTGCTGCACGTTAGCTGTAGCGCCTTATCAGTAGCGCATCGTCCCGCGCTACTGAGAGGCAAAATACCCGCGCTACTGCTAGGGTTTTCCCTAGTAGTGCAAGCTTACCCCCACCTAAAATAACTAATGTATCCCGAGCACTCTCTCGTCTCCTCTCCACTCAGTGACCACCTCTCGCTCTCTCCCCTCCCCAGCTCCCCCCACCGCATCGCTGCACGCGTCGACGAGCCCGCAACCACGTGACTCTGCCTGCCGACCACCGCATTAGTCTCATCAATTGGCGGGGCTTGGGGCTCCGACGAGCTGTGTGCGGCGCGACCGACGGGGACGGACGCAGCAAGCTTCCTGACCCGGCGTGGGTGCACGATCATGTCCCGTTCCGGTCGGATCCGCGGTGGTGCTTGTCTCCGGCGAGGTCGCAGATGGATCCGTAGCGGGGCAGCTCGATTTGCAACGCCAGCTGCTCCGGTACGCCACTCCCCTTGCTTGATCCTCCCCCTCTCCTCCTCCTCTTCTTCCTTTCTTTCCTTCCCTGATGCGGTTTCCTCTTCCCTGATGTGCTATCGCACCGTGACCCGGCCTCACAGGCATGGCCTGGGCGACGACTGCTCCCCGACGCCGCCGCCCTCGGCAAAGAGCGACGATAGCTCGAAGCTCCGCGGCACGGCATGCATCGAGCGACACGCTGCGGTGGCACCGCTGCCTCAGCCATCGGCATGTCCGACCACCTGTCCACATCCCCACCGCTGCCGCCGGCCGGCCACACGACGTCGCTCGTCCGGCAGCTTCAGCTGCCCAAGAAACCGGAACGCCCCCCGCGCCCGGCGACCTCGGCATCCTCATCGACCGTCTCACCAAGTGCTACCTCGCTCGGCTCCTGCATAGCTGATTGTAAGCCCCTCCTTTGCTCTCTTGGCCTGCTTGCTTGCTTGAGAGCCCCTCCTCTGAATTTGTTGGTTGGTTGCGTTCTTTCTTCAGCAAGCCAAGAAACAGAGAGTGCAGACAGTAGTACTTTGAATCCATCAGTGCAACTGAATCCATCAATGCTAATCAAGAGGTGGTTTTGGCCTAAATGGGGTGTGCTTGAGTCCTGCATAGCTGTGGAGGAGGAAGCTGCTAACCTTCTTGACCAATTTGCAAAGGTAAATCAGTTGTGTGTTCTTTTACTCACCTTGCATAAAACTGCAATGTCAATGTTAGATGTACTTCCTTGAATTCAAGCATCCTTTTAAATAACACTTTGACTTAAATAGGCTTTCATTGCATCAACCCTAGTATTTCTAGAGAGCTACTCAAGCATGTTTTTTCCCATAATTTTCTACTGATACTTATATTTTTTTATTGGATAACATTAGTAGGGACTACTATGCTTATATAATGTCTGATTTGATGATATCGTGATACATGCATTGTGTTGATGGTGCTATTACGGTGCCATCGCTTCCATCAAAATCCATTGGCATAATACTCCAATGTATTAATAAGTATCTAAAAGGTACTGAGATGTTCAAACAGCATGATAGTTGTGAAAGAGAACAATTATGATGGCCGATAGCTAGCCTCGTAAAAGGGTTTAGTGGCTATTGTAAAGTTTACCTCATCTTCCATTTATATTTTTCAGAAGACAACCCCAGAATTCTCTAAAGAACTAAAAAGTAGTAACACCAAGTCTTGTTTAAGTGTATTTGAGAAAAAAGCCTTGATTAAGTGCCAAATCAGCACTACAGCGCGCTGACGCGTGTATGACATCCACCCATGTTGATTATTGGAACCTTTGATAATTAGTATATGTCTCGTGCAATATTTATCCATGTGTTGCTCAAATAACATGTTTATTTGCCTTTCCCTATTGTTGTGTTTGGCAATTTGGGCAAATGTTTAATTCAAATAAAGACGATCATTTCATTATTATTTGTATCCAACAATTCCTTTTGCAAGGGAGCATAGCAAACTATGCCTCTTTAATATGCCTTTCACTTTCTTTTAATTTAATTATTACTCCTACAACGACTACAGATGCTATATATACCAACAGCTAAAGAAGGTTAAGAGTAGTCAATACATGAGAGTGTCAGAGATGTGGCTGGAAATAACTCTTTGTTTAACTTAGTTGGCCTTCCCAAAGGTTCAGTGTCTCACTCCTCCATTGGGATTAAAGGTTCATTTTTTTTCCAGTGTATTGACAATGTCACTGCGGCATCAGTAGAAATGACCTTCTTTCTAATTAGTAACATAGATCAAAGTTAATATATTTGTGATATTTTAGGTGTAATATTATTGTTTGCAAATGGAATCTCGGAAATACAATGTACTGCATTTTTTTAATAACTGAACAGAGAGTATAAACCGTCCAGTAAAGAAAGATTTAATCCAAGTGAGGGCAACAAGGGTTCAAGCAACGGACAGCCATAGCCTTGCAGAAAGGGTCAGTTCAATGCATAGTTTTCACTTTTACAGTAGGTGAATAAATTGATATGATTAAACAGGATTAAATGATCTATACCTGGAGTGTTTGTCACATGTGCATATACTTGAGCTTCAAATAAGCACGTACTTCGTATTACTTGCTCTATTTTGAGAATATAGATTCATCTATTTGGGATATTGTTGGTATTGGAGTATTACATATCCATTGTGAATAATTTTAGACTATTCCATCAAAGCATTTTCTCATCATGCAACACTTAGTTTTCTGAAATGACTTAATATTATGGCTGTGACGATATATTTCTTCAGAAGATGATTATATTTGTTTGTTTTCTGTCATGTTCAGAATTGCATGCCCGCTTTTATTGCTATAAAATGTGCTTCAGTAAACTAAGTGTTCAGAATTGCATGCATACTTTTGTAGGTAAACATACAGAAAATGCAAGATAAAGCATGCTATAGATTATCAAATCTAATTGTGAGATTTGATTAAAAAAAGTTTGCTTGGCTATGCAAATTTAGGCAGTGAACTATGTTCATCACTTAAACAGTTAGGGGTATGACACACTTGCAATGTCCAGAATAGACTGTTAGCTTCAGTTGCCGCCCACCTAATAGGACTGCTTGATTAGATCTACGATCAATTGTATTGGCTATGATATTTTTATAAGATGCACTATCTAAACTGGTGTTCTTCATTTGCAATTTGATGGTATACCTGAACCAAACATGACCCTAATCTAGTAACTATTACACTTTTAGAGAAGAGAAAGATCCAGAAATATTCATACCTAGAGGAACTCGCTTTCTTGATGCTCCTTGATTACACAACGTACTCCTCGGGAATTTGTCTTCCAGGTATGGCTAATTTGATCCCGTGCTATCTGTGATGGGCGAAGGGAGAGTGTTGGTGTCAAAACCGGCGGATCTCGGGTAGGGGGTCCCGAACTGTGCGTCTAGGCGGATGGTAACAGGAGACAAGGGATACGATGTTTTTACCCAGGTTCGGGCCCTCTAGATGGAGGTAAAACCCTACTCTGCTTGATTAATATTCATGATATGGGTAGTACAAGAGTAGATCTACCACGAGATCGAGAGGGCTAAACCCTAGAAGCTAGCCTATGGTATGATTGTTGTTAGTCCTATGGACTAAAACCCTCCGGTTTATATAGACACCGGAGAGGGCTAGGGTTACACAGAGTCGGTTACAATGGGAGGAGATCTACATATCTGCATCGCCAAGCTTGCCTTCCATGCCAAGGAAAGTCCCATCCGGACACGGGACGAAGTCTTCAATCTTGTATCTTCATAGTCCAGGAGTCCGGCCAAAGGTTATAGTTCGGCCATCCGGACACCCCATAATCCAGGACTCCCTCAGTAGCCCCTGAACCAGGCTTCAATGACGACGAGTCCGGCGCACAGATTGTCTTCGGCATTGCAAGGAGGGTTCCTCCTCCGAATACTTCATAGAAGATTTTGAACACAAGGATAGTGTCCGGCTCTGCAAAATAAGTTCCTCATACCATCGTAGAGAGAATAATATTTACACAAATCCAATCTGCTGACGTATCTCGTAGCATGACATCACACCACGGCCAAGCCTCTTTTCGAATCGTTTTTACTGTCCCACCTCAGCGCGTTTAGCGAGGCGGTTTCCTTGGCACATCTTGTCAAAGCGGAGATCGCATCCCCTTATTCCGGGATTCTCATTAGTACGGGTGTGGGTAACCCAATCGTGCCCGTTGGCACGTCTCCTCTATCGAAGGCGAGTCCCAAACGGTCACAGGGAGGGCTCTTGGTATTCAACCTCTTTATGAAGAAACCAAGGCTCTACTCCTTTCTTTCAATCTCAATCGAATCCGCCCCTCGCCTCGAGTTCCAACACCCAAAGCTCCAGATTCAGGCGCTTCGGACCTTTGATGATCTCTGGCTCCGACCTTCAAGGCTGGTGGATGCCTTCCTCCGTTACGGAAGAAGACGTGCTAAAGCTAAGAGATGCCAGGTATTTAACCAGCGAAATTTCGCATAGGCTGCCTGCGCAAGGGCAGGTTATTCCCACTCCCAAGCCTGGTGAGAGCGTGGTGTTCGCGTCCCACTTCCTTCGGGGGCTATGCTTCCCGACGGACCCCTTCGTGAGGGGGCTCATGTTTTATTATGGGTTGGAATTTCACGACTTGGATCCGGAGTCCATCCTCCACAAATCATCGTTCATTGTCGTGTGCGAAGCCTTCCTCCGCATTACCCCTCACTTCGGATTGTGGCTTAAGACCTTCAAAGTGGAGCGGAAGATGATCAAGGGGCAGCAAGCGGAGTGCGGAGGGGCTGTTACAAGCAAGAATGCTGACGTTCCATGGCCCGAGGGCTCTTTTCAAGAGGAGTTCAGCTTATATCAACGAGAGTGGTTTTATATCACAACTCCCAGGGGCACCAAGTGGGTTGCGCCACCTGCCTTTCGCTCGGGTCCTCCCCCGCAGCTGACGTCATGGGTCAATAAAGGGCTCGACTGGGGGCCGTCCAAGGACATGCCCTTGTTGCAGGGCCGCATTCAAGATCTCCTGGAAAGAGACATCAACCTGGCCGTAGTGACACAGGTCATGTTGATTCGCCGCACTTTGCCCTGCAAACGCCGCCCCCTCCGCCTGTGGGAGTTTAATCCGGAGGGACCACGAGCTCTCAACACTTCTGGTAGCGCGCGCCCATGGAGATGTACAAATTGTTCTTGGATCACAAGAAATGTGTCCGGACTCGACCGAGGGCGCAGTCTGAGCTGCAATCGCTTGGATACTCAAGTAAGTAGCCTTGTACGGACACACTATCCGTATATTTATCATAAAATTGCCCTTAAAAGAGCTGTCCCTTAAGCAGGAGTGGATAAGCGAAAGCAAAGCTAATCAGGTGTCTGGCCCCCCTCCCTGAGACCACGCCGGATCCCATGTTAACCAGGATGCTTTGGAGGTTGCGCCTTTGAAAGAAGGCAAAGGGGGAACAAGAAGCTACCGCCTCCCGAAGGAGGCTGTCGGGAAAGGAGGATCGAGAATCCCTCCATTCGAGGAAGAAGAGGACCGCCTCGAGACCCGGAGACCATGGTCTCAAAGCGGGGGAAGAAATCTTCGTCAGAGGGTCCTGCGCCGAGAGATGCCCCGGCCACACTGTTCCCCCGAGGGGATCAGCCCTCCACTGAGTCATAAGTAGAGAGGAGAGTTTTAAAATAAGAGACATCCCTGTTCTATTTGTGAGGAAGATAACCGAAATTTTACCTTGTAGTTCGGATCTCAGCCCTTCTCGTGAGCTCATCTTGAGGATCTCGTCAGGAGATGATGGAGGCGAACGCCTCCCCCTGCCGTACCGCCGTGCGAGGCGGACGGCCCTGAGGTGTCGTCACAGAGGGTTTGTCTGAATCCGGCAGGGCTGGAAAGTAGTCATGTGGCCCCCCAAAGCCCTCCGTGTCCAGCCTTCGAAAAAGGCCATCGGTTGAGTCGACCTTTGTCCGGTGCATGGTCGGAGGAGTGAAGAATCTGCTCGGCGGCGTCTATCTCGAGAAGAACACCGTGCGTTGATGGATGCGGTGATTGAAAGATTTCATCCGCGGAGGCGGGTTATGCGAGGCCGGCGGGAGTTCTTGATGGGTTTTGAGTGTACGCGAAATGATGTACCCTTTTGACGGTTCCGCATATATAAGATCATACTGTGTAGATAGTAGCCCACGAGACTCGGTGCGTTGTCAAAAATGACAGCGCCGCCGAGATCATAATCCAGTATAATATGTCGCTCTTCCTATGTAGGTGGTGAAGTGTCCGGTGGCTAGCGGACTGATGAATTTGCCGAGCTAAGCGGTAACTTGACGTGGCGGATGCCGACATCGCCTTTTGTCAACAAGCGGCAGCGAGTCACAAGGTATGCAATTTCTCCGCGGACACACTGGTAAGGGGCTTGATGCACGTGCCTTACAACATGTATGCTTGATGTAGATGGTGCCGCTGCCATGGAGAACCTTCGGGTAGAACTCGCCCGAGCCAAGGAGCAGGCCAGAAAAAGTGATACGGCTGCCTTAAAGGCGGCTGAAGAGCTGAAAGCTGAATAGGCTGCTCACTGCCGAAGCAGGAAGGAAATGGCCGAGATGGCTGTGAAGTTGAAGGATGCTGCCGACCGCTGCAAGCTTCTTGAAAAAGAAGATCGGGCGGAGCAGAAGGACCTGGAGAAGGCCACTACGAGGCCAAGGATGCTCGCCGACAATGAGAGCCATGAAGCGGGAGCTCGTCGGTAGGAGATATCGCGGCTGGAAAGCCCTTTATGCTGCGGATGAAGTTCGGGGATCCTAAATATGCTCAGTTGGACCGGCTATGGAGTGCGGCGGATACTTATCTGGACTTGGCGGCAAGGGCCATGGACGCGGCTGAACACTTCCGAGATCAACAGGATCACGAAGTGGAAAAGCTTTTTTGGTCACAGTTCCACAATCCAGAGCGCCCACTTCCATTAACCGAGCATTTGGCCGAATGGGCGGAGCTGAATAGGTTATCCGGACTCGTCATGAAGGATGTCGTGAGTCATCTGTGGCCGGAAAGGCCGGAGCCGAAGAGTTATTTTAGTTTGGTGCAGCAGTTCCTTGGTGCGGTGCCGCATATCAATGCAATGAAGAGGTCAGCATGCATAGAGGGTGTGCGGATGGCTCTTGCCCGTGTCAAGACATACTGGGCGGAGATGAAGGCCACCGACGTTGCATCCCAAGATTTGGACAGGAGCCGAGTACCTGCCGAGCACTATTTTCAGGAAGTTCTACAAGGCGCTCGTTTAATATAGACACAGTGCTCAAAGGGTATCATGTTCGAATAACATGTATTATTGTAAAACAATGTTTCGATGGAATATAGAAGCTTTTTATACTTGTGCCTGCAAGAATTAAAATACCTCCTATGGGGCCATCAATGTATATGTGTATATAACCTAAAATATGGCAGTCTTCGGCTTCAGCCCCCACGCATATAATGCGGGGGTGTTCGCAGAAGGCGCATTTTCACACTTGATCCAACGTCTTGCTCCTATAAAGGAGGTGATAGCGCAGCGAACTAGGCAACCGGACTATAATGCTTTATCACTTTCACTTAGCCATAGGAGTTTGAAAGTAGGGCTACTATATAGCCCCTAGGGGCACCGCTTCGCCCAATTCAGTAGCGTGTGTGCTGACGAAAAGCAGCCCTTCGTTAATCTTGAATGAATCCTAAAGATTCCGGCAGGTCATTGAGTGGTTGACCAGTCTCACGCTATATCATAATGATCAGTTTTGGCTTTCTCTCTGAGAGGTGCTACTTTGGCGAACCGGGGCACAATCGCAGAGTTCTCCAGGTGCCGCCTTAGCGATAAGCGGAGCGTAAGGCAGCAAAACACGGGCCGGCAAACCCAACATTTGACCAAAGACATGATTGAGCTGATGCATATAAGGCCAAACTTCATGACGCGAACACTCCCTAAGGTATTCGGTCTTTATGAAAATGGGGTGAACAACGCCCTTAGTAATAAGCTCACGGTGTCGGTGCAGCGCAAAATCTGGCGTGGCCACATGCCAAGGCGCCAGCCTCCACCTCGGTTATAGCAAGAAACCGGGGATGTGTATCAACAAGAGACGAGTAAAAAGGTTTACGCGGGGTCTTAATCTGAAAAGAATCCTTGGAACGGGTCCCTACTGCATGTTTGCGCCTGTGTCTCCATTGTGCCGTATCCTGGACGGGTGTAACACGGTGTTCATCTGTAAAAGAGAGGAACTTAATTGAAAAATATCGTGCGAAAATGTACGTTATATTAAATAAACAAAGTACAATTCAAAAATGAATAAAATTGAGCTTTATTGTCTCTTGTTGTATATCATAAAGCCCTTATGCGGGGTATCGGCTAGTAAACCCTTGTATGATTACTCGGACTCGTCTAGCCATGTCAAAGTGCGAGCGACCTGTTTAGGTGCATTGATTAGTGAAGCCGGCTTAGTGTGTGGCTATCAAAGGCGGCCGCTGAATCTTCGCTCGAGGAACACTCGATATTTCCTTTAATGAGATGATGCCTCGCGGACCGGGCATTTTAAGTATAAGAGATGCATAATGCAGTATTGCGTTAAAGCGGGTGAAAGCTTCGCGTCCCAGTAGTGCTTGATAGCTACTTGTAAATGGGGCAATGTGGAAGGTTAGCTTTTCGCGGCGGAAGTTGTTGGGTGAGCCGAACATAACTTCTAGCAGGAGAGAGCCCGTACAATGGGCATCTGGGCCTGGCGTTACCCATTGAAAGGAAGTGTTGCTATGGCGAATTGTTGTTGGGTCTATCCCCATTTTGCGGATTGTGTCCTGATATAGCAGGTTTAGATCACTGCCGCCGTCCATTAGGACTTGTGTGAAGTGGAGTCCGTCAATTATCGGATCTAATACCAAGGCAGTCCAGCCTGCGTTTCGAATACTTCTAGAGTAATCCTGTTGGTCGAAGGTGATTGGTTGGAAGAACCAGTGGCGTGACTTCTCTGGGATAGGCCGTATGGCGCGTATCTCTATAGGCGCCACTGTTTTTCCCTTTTGTCACGTGAAGTGAGTTTACTGTTTTGACTTCTTGTGGGAAATTCTTTTGTTTTCCGGTGCTCTGCTTGTGGGGTTCGTCATCGTCCTCACTTGGTGTGTCGAGCCCCTTGTGTTCGGCGTTGAGTTTGCGGATTGCTCGAAGATCAACAATCTCTGTGGGTATGGTTTGCGGGCTTCCGGGAGTCTTGTGGATTTGACATATCTTGTCCAAGATTTTGTTTAGGTTAGATAGCTCGTCCTGTTATCCTTGAGGGCAGCTTTTTCTGATTCTGCCAAGAGCTTTTGAATCCGGCATTGGCTGCCGTGCTCTTGAGGTTGTTTCCCTTGGTCGGTATTGGTCCTTGCTGCGTCGAGGTTTCCGTTTCCATCCCTAACCCGGATGTTCTTGGGTCGTTGGTCTGCATCTTACCAACCAGCTATCCTCTCTGCACAAAAGCGGGTCATGAGGCTTGTTAATCGGCCATTGTTCTTGGCTTTTCTTGGCGAGGTGTCTGGCGAGCCATTCGTCTCGGACGTTGTGTTTGAAAGCTGCTAAGGCTTGATGTCCGGACGATCGACTATTTGGTTCTTTTAGTAAGAATCTGTTCCGAATTTCGGTGGCTCTCCGGGTTGTTGAGTTATGTGACTTAAATCGTGCATCCGGAGGTCGGACATAGGTCCCTTGAAAATTTGCACGAAAAGCATCCTCGAGCTCCTCCCAACTTCCAATGGTGTTTTCGGAAGACTTTTAAGCCAATGCCGAGCTGGCCCTTTGAGCTTGAGGTAAGTATTTTATGGCGTGGAGGTCATCTCCTCTAGCCATGTGTATGTGGAGGATGTAATCCTCAATCCGAGACTCGAGTGCATTGTTCCGTCGTATGCCTCTATGTATCACGGGCTTGAATCCCGCAGAAATTCATGATCCGGCACCTCATCGGTGAAACATAGGGGTGTCGGCACCTACATCTGGGCGTACCGTGATGTTCGAATATTTGATGTGTTGCATTTCTTACTAGAGCTTGCTTTCTTGGCCCATAGATAGATCTGGCTGGGCCATCTTTTTAATCTGAATCCTTGTGCGGATCGCGTGCGGCTTAATGTCTTGGCGTCATTTGTCGCACTGTGTTGGCCATGGGGTCATTTGTCCGACCGGGTGGCTTCCTTATTTTTTGATTGCGGAGGCTCTAAGGCCTCATCATCAAATTCCAGCAGTAATTTTCGCTTTGGATAGCTCTTTGTGTGGCGACTGTCACCGTATGTTTGCGGTGTTGAGTACTTTGCTCCATCTAATTCTGAGTGCATCTTCTGCTGTTTTGAGCTTCGCGTCACTTTTTTTAGGGCTACAGCGGTGGCGGCGAGCCTTTGGAGGTTCTTCTGCTCCGGCAACTTGTCCGGCGTGAGGTCGTCCGGACTGTTGTCTTCGCGAGGGGCGGTTTGTTTATCCAGGTTGCCTGTTGGACGGTTGCTCGATGGCTTGTTCATCGTCGCGGTTCATACTGCTCTATGGCTGGAGTGCATGTATGGCTGCTTTCTCTGTCGAGGTGGGGTTTGGGCGCGGCGCCGCCGCTTTGATTGCTTTTCCAGGGAACGATCCCTCGTTGCGTCCCTTTGTTCCTCGTCGTCGTTTCCTTTAGGTGTATCCACCATGTATACATCGTGAGATGGGGTGGTTGTCCAGTGGCCTATAGGCGCTGGTTCCTGTTCGTCTCCTACATCATCGTCCATAATGTCGATGTCTTCGGAGTCGAAGTCAAGCATGTCGGTTAAATCATCGACAGTGGCTACAAAGTGGGTGGTGGGTGGGCTTTGAATTTCTTCGTCGTCCGCATCCCAACCTTGCCGACCATAATCCGGCCAGGGCTCTTCTGATAAAGAGAGAGACTTTAGTGAATTCAGGATGTCGCCAAGAAGCGAAGTCTTTGAAAAGATGTCATAGCGGTGAACTCCATGATCGGCCCAATCGAATTCGATTGGCAGGGGCGGGAAGTTCGGAGTCCGGAGAAAAGTCCGGCACCTTGGAGTCACGAGCTCCGCAAAGGACAAGGCTGGTGTTCGACTTGATTGTCGTAGAGATTGCAGCCCCCGAGGCGGTGTCTAGCCATCCATCCTCGATTGGCACGATCGGCTCCGAGCTAGAGGTCGGGCGGACATCGATGCGACCTCGAGGCCTTGTTCGGCAGAGCTAGATCATGCCCATCGCGACGATCTGGCGCGCTTGGTTGTGGCTTCGAACCCGTCAAAGATCAAGTCTCGCGGACGTCGGCCATGTAGTTTAAACTTCCAAATCTGACACGATGGCGGGCGTAGCTTCGATCTGCTCCGGATGACCAGCGAATTGGCCCGCGATGCAAAGCCGCCGAATACGAAGGTCTGTCCGGGGAGAAAAGTCTCACCCTGGACCACATCGTTGTTGATGATCGGAGGAGCCATCGGGCCTAAAGATGACGACATAGAGGAACTCTCAATGAAAGCACCAATGTCGGTGTCAAAACCGGTGGATCTCGGGTAGGGAGTCCCGAACTGTGCGTCTAGGCGGATGGTAACAGGAGACAAGGGACACGATGTTTGTACCCAGGTTCGGGCCCTCTCGATGGAGGTAAAACCCTACTCCTGCTTGATTAATATTGATGATATGGGTAGTACAAGAGTAGATCTACCACGAGATCAGAGAGGCTAAACCCTAGAAGCTAGCCTATGGTATGATTGTTGTTCGTCCTATGGACTAAAACCCTCCGGTTTATATAGACACCGGAGAGGGCTGGGGTTACACAGAGTCGGTTACAATGGGAGGAGATCTACATATCTGCATCGCCAAGCTTTCCTTCCATGCTAAGGAAAGTCCCATCCGGACACGGGACGAAGTCTTCAATCTTGTATCTTCATAGTCCAGGAGTCCGGCCAAAGGTTATAGTCCGGCCATCCGGACACCCCCTAATCCACGACTCCCTCAGAGAGTAATGAGGGGGAGGAGGGATGGCAGAGGCGAACATATATAGGTAGGCCATGCGGAGGACAACTGGGTAGGAGATCATGGCTTATTCCAATCCTACCAGATATTGTTGTATGGTGCAGATCTCTTTCCTCTTGAGATCAAATGCACACCTGTTAATAAATTAGAAAAGATGTCAAAAATTAAAAATTTCTAAATAAATAAATAAATTATTGTATTAATAATTAAATAATGAACTTATCATGATTACATGCAAATATTAGCTACCGCAATAACAAATTCACGGCGTGCACACTAACATATCTACTATTAATCTACTATTAAAGTGGTAACAGTTAAATAATAATGAATTTTTTGTTCACTTCTTTTCTCACTGAAAAATAATGCTTTGTCCTTTTCTGTCACTTATTTGGTTGACTTTACATTAACTCATTGTAGTAATCTTTTGATGCGTTCATTTGGCAGCTGGTATTATGAAGCTAAGCTTCTAGACACACATCTGATCTGGTACTTATTTGCATGAGTTCACAAGACATTCGACATGAAGCTTTTAGAATACACCCCGTTCGACTGGTATGACATATTTTATTCTTTCCTGTAGTCGTCGTTCTCCTGGTAACATTGGATTTCCTTGGGCCTAATGTATTGTATTACAAATGTTTATTTTCAGTTTAAATGTGTTCCTTGATCAACTAAACCTTGGTGAATGTACATGGGGAGCCTTGAAGCCTTGTCATGTAAGAGCTGATGCGGAGCATCCCAAGGTCATCCCCATGGACCTACCATCGTCTCACCAAGTGCCAAATTGACCCATGACTCGAGCACGTGCAAGAGCTCTAGAAACCGAGGTGACAACTCTCCTCTCACAATTCCACTTCGATGAACATGAGACATGGCTACTACCTCAAACGGAGACATTGTGCATACTCAGGTATCAAGGAGTTAGCCATGGAGATGCTAAGGAGCAAGGAGAATCCAAAGAGGAAGATGGACGTGAAGACGGATAAGAAGAAGGGCAAAGTCAGTAGAAGCCCGAACGATCCGGACTGCCATCCGGACGATCCGGCCCCAGCCCGGACGATCAAGACCCCGGCCTGGACGATCCGGCTACACAGCCCGAGGACACCCGAAGCTTCACCCTGAAGTCGGATCATCCGGACCCAGACCTGGATCATTCGGCCACGCCCGGATGTCCGGACCAGGACCCGGACATCCGGACCTCCCGCGGCGCCTACGATCCGGCCGGATCATCCGGACGCCGACCCGGATCATCCGGACCAACATCCGGATCATCCGGACAGTGCCTGCGTGCATGATGTTGGGCCGAGGCCCATGTACCCCTTTGCCCCCCAAACTCTATATATATGACTCCTCCACCTCTTTCTAGGATTAGCACTGGTTTCGCTCATATGTGAGGATAGCTTTTGTTCATCCATACGGATCATCTCCTCGAGAGAGACCGCGGCCCCTCTACGGAGAAGATCCCCTTGGATTCAAGACCCCCTCTCGGGTGGCCCCATCAAGACCTCCTTAGGGAGAAGAACTGGTTACCTTTTGTATTGTCCGTTGTTGACTTTGGATCGTGTATCCGCACTTGTGTTTTGAGGATCTAGCATATGTGTGACTATATCTTGTTGGTTTAGGGATTTCTCTTGTGTTTTCCCTCGTTTCCCCCTCATTGTCTTAGTTTTCTTGGACGGGATCCGCTCCTTTCGTGAAAGATTAGCCATTTAGGGTCTCACCCTACATCATGTTTGTATCATGAGCCACGTTGATCATGATTTCAGAGCCTCCCCTCTTCGCTTTCTAGCTTGATTTTGTTGTTTTTCGTCCTAAGCCGAAAATACCCACAAAAATAGCCCCCAATTTTTTTCTTGTGATTTGTGAGTTTTGATGATGTTTTGTTGGTTTTGGTCCGTGAATTTGTTGTGTTGCAAGTGGATCTTACCTTCCCCCACCATCTCCACCTCGTCATCCATCCAAAATCCGCGAAATCGCCGAATTTGACCCCGTTTTCGAGTTCATCCCAAGCCATCCCCGAGCCCAGTTGACCCGCCCGGATCATCCGGCTTCCCACCCGGATCATCCGGATCCTCCCGGATCATCCGGCTCATGCCCCGTATCATCCGGCTTCCTCTGCCGAAACTGCATTTTCTGCAGTTTTTCCCCACCACCACTTACGCCTCCACATACCCACTTCGACCACCACCACCTAACTTCTGCAAACCCTTTAAATACATCAAACCATACCACCACTTGACCCCTACCAACTCCGCTACATTTTGCTGCATTTGGTTTTGAGAATTTGAGTTGTAGCTCACCATTTCCTAGGGACGGTTCGACATCAACATCACCACCGCTCATCTTCGCCAAGGACTACACGAACGGCTACACCATTATGGTATCAACCTCACATTGGTATCATCTTGGTATCGTGATATCATCATACTCTCTTGCATTTGCATTGATAACCCCATAGCCTTACTTTCGCGTCACTTACCCATCGAGACTAGCCTTTGAGTATTGCCTGCAACGTGACTTGTGCACATTAGTGATCTTACTTCCCATAGCATACATATCATATCATCGTGTTGCATATCTTGGTATCATCTCTTGTGTCACAAAGTTGTCATCGCATACACAATTGCTATCTTGGTTCGTCAAGCATTGCATGAGAAAAGATCTCAAACAACAAAGATCCAAACAAGCTCTTAAGAAAAAGGGAAAGATAAGCAAAGAGCTTATAAGCAAGAACCATAACATCATACAACATTAAGATTGTCACACTCGATCATCTTGGATCATATCATCAGAACATCATACATAGAGCATACTTGGGATAGAAGTCGTTGCATTTTTGCTTAGTAGGTTGTGCACAAGTTCTTATCCGCCTATTGTGCAATCGTGCTAGCGTCTCTCTAGTGTTGTGCAACAAGAGCATTTTCATGGTTTCCACATTTGGGCTCACCCATGGTTGCACGACCCCATTTATCTATTTGCGTGTGTGTTTCCGTGTACCATATCTTGCTATTGGTCTACTTGTTGCATTTACAACTTGCGAATCTTTTCCAACATCATTGAGTCTTGCTTACTATCACATCAAAAAATTTGTGCCACCATCCTAACCAAGCTCCACCATAGCTTTTACTTGTGTAGGTGTGAGAAACCGACAAAAATTGGTACCAATTGTGCTATTTCCTTGTTACACATTGAGTGATCATTGATCCATCTTCAACATCGGTCAAGGTACATTTGGTATAAGTTCTTATCTTTCTCCCACTCAGATATTGTGTTGCATTGATGGATAGGCCAAGTACTTCTACCAACCCACTCTTCCTCGAGCAAGACAACGATACGAACAACTACGTCACCTAGCTACACCTCTTTGGTACACAACCAGGCAGCAAACACCAAGGCCGCGGAAGCACTAGAGAGGTCCCGCCACAAAGCGGCAACCACAGCAGAGATGTCCCGGCGTGCCGCGGAGCCCACGAATGAGCTCTCATAGGCATGCGAGGGCTCTCACAAGCGCACTCGCCGCGTCAGCCATCGTGACGAGCTGGCGTTCCTGAAGTCCTTGGCCGGTGACGATGACCTTCTCGCTGGCTTCATTAAGCAGCAGGAGCTGGTGGACGGCTTGATGAAGCTGCTTGAGATCAGCGATGCCTCGGTTGACAAGGAGGCCAACCTCATCGAGCAACTCATGGGTGACAATGCGAAGCTCGTCAAGGCGCTCGCCGAGAAGGAGGAGGAGGCCACCGGCTGGAAGATGCTGCATGGCGGTCAGCGATTGCCTCGGGGATGGCGGCGGCGGTCATCGAGGAACTGATGGGTGACTTGAGGAAGCTCCAGATCGAGCGTGAGCAGGAGGTGTATGAATCGGTGGCTGCTTTCAAAGCAAATTCATGAGGAATTAAAGAAGGAGCTGGAGGATGTCGTCGCCCGACAATCCATCGACAAGTAGAGAGAGTAGCGACCTAGATCGTTGTCTGCAATTTCCTTCTTCTCTTGTCCCCGTGTTTTCGGGCTTTGCCGCATGTGGCATTTTAAATTATATGGAATATGTAAGACAATTTTTATCTGCGCCATTGTAAATTTGTCGTCATATTATCTGTTGCCATTTTATTTTTCGTCGTATTATCTGTTGCCCTATGTGGCAATTTAAATTAGGCCAGAATACGAGTTGAAAACATGAACAAAGCAAATGCTGCCATGGGATCACAAGAAAACACCCTCCATCTGGGTGCTTTAATTAACCCATTAATGGAGAAGTTGTGAGCGAGGCGGGCGGCGGCTGGTGCATGGAGATCAAAGAGCTCGCTTCCTGGTGAGCATGGGCGACCTTGCTGCTCGCACGTGTCCCGTCAAGCCTTCAAGGTGGACAGAATGCACGCCTCCCGTCGAGCCTGCGCGGCGGACTGCTCGCACGCGTCCCGTCGAGCTTGCATGACAGACTTCTCGCGCTCGTCCCATCTAATCAAATAGTTGTACGCATGCCACCGAGTATGGTTAAATTTTGACACGGTTCATATAATACAACTGTTTGTGATATTCACGTGTCAGCTAGTTGTTTCAAAAAGGACTTCGTTGGCTATTAATGTGTGCGCCTTGTCTCAAACTGGACAATTTTTTTACCACAACATATATGTACCATGTCATGAAACCATGCCAAGTTTCATGTTTTTTGGGTGAGTTTTTGATTTACTGGGATTTAAAAACCGAGATTCTCAATGTTTTAGGACGACGAGAAGTATGTAATTCATTCCCATTCCATAAATCAGACCTAAACATGCACCCAATGACACATGTACAATTTCCCACCCATTTTGCTTCACTTGAGCATGTGCTTGTAGTTCAAATTTGAATTATGGACTACATTAAATGCCTATATAACTTAACTAATATTAACAATGGCCAAACGAACCCTGAACAATTTCAAATTTCAGCACGACACTCCTGTTATTCTATGTTGCCTGTAGAAAACAAAGTTCAAGGCGAGAAGAGGCAGCGATTATTGTTTCACCCACAAGAGGGGCATGTTTCCCTACCGGAACCATGAGGGTTGCGACAGGCTCCATTTTGTAAGAGGCTTATAATATAGCTTCGCCCAAATTGGACAATTATATGTACCATGTAGTGACACCATGCCAAGTTTCATGATTTCATGTTGAGTTTTGGATTTACAAAGATTTATAAACTAAGATTCGCAATGTTTGTGGCCAAGCCAGGATGGCGAAACGGTTGAATTCATTCCCATTCATTCCATGGGACCTAAACATGCACCCCAAGGACACATGTATGTTTTTCTAGCCATTTTGGTGCACTAGAGCATGTATTTTAGTTCGGATTTGAATTATGGACATTAAATGACTATAAAATTCAATTAATGAATAAAAAAGGTCAAACGAACCCTGAATAATTTCAAAGTTCAGCGTGAAACTCCCGTTGTCCCGTGTTGCGTGTAGAATAAAATACGAGGCTAGAAGAGGCAGCGACTATCATTTGGCGCACAAGGGGACACGTTTCCCTATCGAAACCATGAGAGTTCTTGCGACAGGCTCCGGTTTGTAAGAGGTTTGTAATAAAGCTTGGGCCAAATTGGCAATATTTTTACCACGACATATATGTGCCATGACGTGACACCATGCCACCTTTGATGACTTTCTGGTGAGTTTTGGATTTACGGGGATTTGAAAACCGAGATTCCAAATGGTTGAGGACGAGCGAGGGCGTCGGTATGGTTGTAATTCGTTCCCATTCCTGACATGGGGCCTAAACATGCACCCAAGGACACATGTATAGTTTTTCTAGCCATTTTGGTGAAATGGAGCATGTATTTGTAGTTCAGATTTGAATTACGGACATTAAATGTCTAGGAAACTCAATTAGTGTATAAAAAGGCCTTGAATAAGTTCAAATTTTAGCATGGATATCTTGTCGTTCCATGTTGCCCGTAGAAGAAAATACAAGGCGAAAAGAGGCAGTGATTATGTTTCGCTCACGAGGGGAACACGTTTCCCTATCTAAACCACGAGGCTTCTTTGAGAGAAGCTCCGATTTGCAAGAGGTTTGTAATAAAGCTTGGCCCAAATTGGACAATGTTTTACCACGACATATATGTGCCATGACGTGACACCATGCCACCTTTGATGACTTTCTGGTGAGTTTAGGATTTACAGGGATTTAAAAACCAAGATTCCAAATGTTTGAGGACAAGCTAGGACGCAGGTACGGTTGTAATTCGTTCCCATTCCTGGCATGGGACATAAACATGCACCCAAGGACACATGTATAATTTTTCTAGCCATTTTGGTGAATTGGAGCATGTATTTAAAGTTTAGATTTGAATTATGGACATTAAATGCCTAGGAAACTCAATTAGTGTATAAAAATGCCAAACAAACCCTGAATAAGTTTAAATTTCAGCACGGATATAATGTCGTTCCATGTTGCACATAGAAGAAAATACAAGGGCGAAAAGAGGCAGTGATTATGTTTCGCCCACAAGGGGGAGACGTTTCCCTATCGGAACCACGAGGCTTCTTTGAGAGAAGCTTCAGTTCGTCAGAGGCTTGTAATAAAACTGTGCGCCAAAATGGACGAAAACAATTCCTCGACATATATGTGCCATGTCGTGGCACCATGCCAAGTTTCACGATTTTCGGGTGAGTTTTGGATTTACGAGGATTTAAAAACCAAGATTCTTCTCACGAAATGTATTCAAATGGCACACGGTTCAATCACGAAAGCCGTGTGCCTCTGGCCGTGGCGATGCTCCCCCCCCTCCCCTCTTTGCCTTGATCCGAGTCATGCGTTCTGATTGGCCAGAACCCAAACCCCACAAATCGTACGTCGGCACCGTTGGATGCTCCTAGATCGAACGGCAACTCTCAGGCCTTTCGATAACACATGCATTACATGGGTAGCACTGTGTGCATGCGTCGTGCTAGCTCACGCTTCCTTCTCTACTACATTTTCTAAACAGACTACCGTTTCCCACCACTCCTCTCATCAGTTTCCCGCCTCCTCTCCGATCGTTTTCCCGCTACCAGTGTCAGTGTTCATTGAAGACTAGGGAGACACACCGGCCATGTAAATATCGCAGCGAATTCTAAAAGCACAAATGTGTGTGATAGGAGGGAGTAGGTCCCATAGGGTGACCAGCGTGAAACGCCTTAATGGCAAGGAGGCAATTCCTATCAGCAAGGGGCGGCTTCCCATCTGCTAGCCTATTCTAATAGAACGCAGAAGTTAAGCGTGCTTGGGCTGGAGTAGTCCAAGGATGGGTGACCCGGTGGGAAGTTGCATATATCGAGCTTCATTTAAATTCCATGACACAGTCATTATAGAGATAAGTATCTCTATAGTGACCTATCATGGCAATTATATAAACCTTGGGATCCTTGTTTTGCTAATTTGTAGACTATGTTTTTATTGGTTATTTTTTGCTCTAAAAAATTAAAGAATGATTGACTTGACCTTCCATGGCGATTATATAAACCTTTTTCAGGTCGGATGCAGGGTATAGGGGCAGGGTGTTCTTATCGAGCATGTCTCCCTTGTGCGACTTATAGACATTGCACATATCTGTGGGCTCCCCGAGGTATATATATTATCCTTCACCGACAATAAGGGGGCCCACACAATCATCCTTTGACCCAACAATGAGAAGGGTTTGACCATGATGGTTTCCTATTGATACTAGTAAGGTACACATGCATTGAACGCATGATATTTGGTAACCAAATTATGAATAAATACCACACTATAGGATGTAAGCTCTGAGTCATATATGCATGATGTAGATGTTCGTTTAATTCTTATAGTTCATCTCATTCAAAATAAATTAGTTTTATATAAAAAAATCTATTTTAAGATTCATGGAATTGTGCATTGTAAAGCATATAGTAAAAAACAAATAGTCACAATTCATTTAGAAAAAAATGTTTGGGCAATTAAGATATGGAAGATACTAGAATAAAGGAGAAGTGGTTGTGTTTTGAAGTTTGTGCATTATGCTTAAGTTCAACCATGGAGTCTTCTAGATTGTTCATGTGGCAGAATTTGGTGGAATGTAGATGATATCCAACGGCCAGTAGTGCTTGGATTTGCCATCTCTGTACCATCGGATTGGCTTCATCCAACGGCCAACTTTCAAAGTTATTCACACACTATATAGGGGTATATATGTGTGCCATGCTAGACCAAATAAAGTATGAGCGCATGCGTGGGACGCCCCCACCCCCCGCCGCCTCGAAGTTGGGAAACCGACATCATACATATTGAACTAGGCTTGGAGTCCCGTACGGTGTTCGGTTCGTAATGTAGTTGGTGGCCCATTGAAGTTGTGCATTCGGAATTTAAACACATCACACACCACCGTACCCATACATATTTTTGGGCCGCATGCAGTGTATACAGGGTCTTCGAATCGACCACATCTCCCTTGTGCGGTTTTTTGTGACGACACTCATGTCTGTGGGCTCCCCGAGTGTATATATATCATCCCTTTGACCGATAACGAGGGGTATGTGTTGGCCATGAATGGATTCCTCCTAGTTCGTGTTAGGGACGATCACCGTCACAAGTCGCTCAACCAAAGTTCAAGCACATGCGTTGTCAAGATTCCCTCCCACATGCTCGGATTGCTGGGTTTGACCTACATCGTACCCTGTGTATCTCGTCCTTAACTACATTGCCTTCATGGTTGTTGTCTGTATTGAGAGGTAGGCACCACATCAAAATAGTACGTTCTTCTATATTGAAAACACACATCACCCCTTCCCAACGTACATCATTTTGGGCCGCATGCAAGAGGTGTTGGTTTTGTGGTCCATCTCATGTGATTTTTATCGACAACAACAGTTGTCGTTTGGCCAAAAGATAGATTCATTGGTCCGTCTTATGGTAGGTCATGGCGACATGCATGTATGACCAGAGTATCATTACATGCATCCGCCCACTGACATGAAGTGGGAGGTGGTGGGCCAACCATCCTAGCTAGCTACTACAATATGTCATTTATAGATATATCCAAGGGTGCTTTCGGTTTGCGAGGCAGGTGCCACCAAAGTTATGCATTGTGTACTTAAAGTTTTAAACATCACACCCAATATTCCTACATATATTTAGCCACTTCCAGGTGGTTCTTGACTTCTGGCCCCTCTAATCGATCTTCGACGACGCGCCCAACCATGGGCCCGCGCGATCAAAGTTGTGCATTGGAATTTTGAACATCACCGACCACCATTTTCACTCATATATATTTGGGCCACATGCTGGTGTTGCTGTCTTATGACCCTCTCTAACGTTTTTTTGCTGCAAAGACTCTGATGACGCTCAACGGATACGGGTATAATGTCTTAACCGTGTGCGATGCAAGTGCGTTGTGAATCACGACGACTGCGCAAGCACGAGCAAAGGTGGAGTACTGGCTCAACCGTGTGCAATGCAAGTGCACTGTAAAATCACCACGACTGCGCAAGCGCGAGCAAAGGGTGGAGGTACTGGCTTAACCGTGTGCGATGCAAGTACGATATAAAATCACCACCTGCGCAAGCTAAAGGCGGGTAAGTTTATTTAGAAATTAGGTCAAACCGTGTGCGATAGACCAGCTAGCTAGAAATATAAAAACAAACAACCTGCCTTGAGCATTGCAAAAATCGGCGGTTCCGCCACTTTTCCTTATTATCATACATGCATATTCTTATTGGACCATGCGTGATATTGGGCACTCCCACCCCGCATCAATTCCTTTACCCAAATTTTAGTAGCCGTTGTACTTCAACCGTCACCCACACTCCTCCACAAGGTTGTTAGAATCAGGATTTTCTTGTATGATTCAACGACTTTACAATCCAAATTAACCCCTTTGATTCTGTGATTTTGGTTCACAGAATCTACGTTTCCACGATCCTGATAGTGAAGATTCTATGATTTGTGATTCTACCATCAGAGCGCCGATCCGATTCAGGATCACGATTCTGACAACCTTCCTCCTCCAGCACCGACCTTATAGTAAAAATGCAGTAGCCGAGTCATTTGAACTGTCGCCCTCCCTCGTCCACCACCATCTCCACCCACCATTACTAAAATTTTCAGTAGCCGTGACGTATCCTCAAACACCAACCCCACCCCATAGTCCACCCCACCCGTCCCCCTCCGCCCCTCGAACCCTAGATCGCGGCCGCCGCCAACCCCTGTTGGTCTGCCCATTCCTCTTAGCTTAGATAATAAAGTTCACGTTACCCAGCGATTCCCATACTGTTGCCCCACTCCCCTGAGTTTTTAGATGAGGCATGTGGTGTCCCTCCCCGCCAGATCCACATCCCTGATCTAGAATATCGCAACCTAAGCTCGACCACGTATCCTAGGGAGCCCGACGAGCATTCAGCCAAGAAGAGGTTTATCATGGCCTCTCCGGTGGACGTTGGCGAGGTGGCCGCCGTTCTCCACGACCTGTCGATCCCGGAGCAACACATCGCCGTGGAAGCTGGCGCATACGTTGACTACGTTGCCATGCCGAAGGCTTCATGTCAGCGGGCTAGAATATTACTATATCTCGGGAAAGCTGGCTATGACATCAAGCTCATTGACAGCGACTGCTTCACGCAGGCCATGTCACAGGTTAAATGGTCCATCCCAACCCCTCTAGTTCAACTACCCGTGATCTTTTCGACAGCCCTGCCGCTGATCTCCTCTGTCAAGCGGTTAAGCATTTGTGATTCTTATATGCCATCGAGCCCGTTTTGTCATTTCTTAAGCACACGTTCTACGGCGGCGGCTTGGGATCCTCAATTGCCAAGTCAGATCTCATCGACCACGACCACGACCATGAGGAGGGCACCCACGAAGGTTCTTCCAAGGTGAGACAGCCCATCTATGACATCGGAGAGCGCACCATGGTTCTGTGCTCTTCCAACTGGAAGGATCCCGTCCATGAAATGTGAGGCAACATCCTATCAGCAAATCTTACCTTTTCTAGCTTGCCAACCTGTACCCTTTGTTGTAGTAGCATTTCTCGTGCGGTCCTTTAACTGTGTTGTGTTTAATTATTTTAGTTATGCAAAAATGTATTGTTCAATAGGGCTATGTGATGTTTAAGTATGAATTGTCCACTTCAGTTTCACGAATGGCTATAATTGGTTGTTTATAGTGACTAGATGCCATGTTTATCTGTTTTTGGTTGTTAGGTTGGTTGCAGTGAGCATTTTTCCAGTTATTGAGCAGATGCCTTGTTTATATGTATTTGGTTCTTAGTTTGGTTGCAGTGAGAATTGTCGAGTTATCAAGCAGATGCTTTGTTTATTTGTATTCTGTTGTTAGGTTGTTTTTTTAGCATTTGTCCAGTTTTCAAGTAGATGCCTTGTTTATCTGTATTTTCTTGTTAGGTTGGTTGCAGTGAGCATTTGTCCAATTTTCAAGCATATGCCCTGTTTATCTGTATTTGCTTGTTAGGTTGGTTGCAGTGAGACTTTGTCCAGTTTTCAATGGCTATATTTGGTTGTTATACTGATCATTTATGCCTTGTTTATTTCAGTCATTCACAATGTGTTGTTCATTATGTGCAAGTCGAGCTGTCTGTCTGCTCATTTGCATCAATACCGATTTGAGCGGCTATATTTGGTTCGATTATGCTGGTGTAGTTAACACATGGCCTTTATTTAAGTTCTACACATTTATCGATTGTGATGTTTAAGCATTACCTATGTTCTATTCATTTTCAAAAATACCAGTTTGAATTGCAATATTTGATGGTTGTTAAGCCTGCTTTCAGTAACATTGCCTTCTATTTTATATTTGCTTTAACAACATGCTGAAACCAACATATTCAAGCTATCATTTTGAGATGATGTTGTTTACCTTTGCTATATTTCTTTGATGTTAAGGTTGTTGTACTTATCATGCCTTTCCACTACTTATGCAGGACAACAACAGGAGTGGCCACCATTTTTACATGACGTTAGCTTCATCCCTAAACATACTCCCCGTCGTTCCATAATGTAGTGCATATAGATCCAGGCCTAGACATTTGTTAGCTTCTAATATTGACTTGTTGCTTGTAGGTACATATGCCCTTGGCAAGGATCCACACATCGACCCTTTTTGCGTATGGGGCAATGAGATATTCATGAACAAGCATCAAGTGAGGAAACTGATAAGGATTATTAGCAAAAAAGATACAAATGACGGCAAGCAAATAATTTGTTTATCCTCTATTCATCACAACAGTGAGCTGTAGGATTATCCTGTATTCATGAACAAGCATCAAGTGAGGAAACTGATAAGGATTATTAGCAAAAAAGATACAAATGACGGCAAGCAAATAATTTGTTTATCCTCTATTCATCACAACAGTGAGCTGTAGGATGGTAACTACAAACTCTGCATCCTTCTCTTTTACGGCCCATAATGAGTTGTTAGACAACAATGTCTGAATCTGTTTTGTTCGGAGTGGTTACCGAAGCATTTCACTCAAGATTACCTCGCAAAGTACATGATTGGTGGACACGCAATGAAGGTTAAAGTATTTCATCCAGACTACAATGAGCATCGAGAAGTCGTAATGAAGACCGTGAAGGATGGACGGGCAGCCATCACAAGGGTTTGGCCTAGAGTCGTGCGTGCATTTGCATGGAGGAGGGCACAATATGGGCATTCCACTTCACCTTCTCCAGCAACCAGAATGTCTTTCGCCTCTCTCTTTATAGTCTTTAGTACAACTGTGGTTCATCATTCCTTACTTGGTGTTCTTCAGTATATGTACCTGTGCATCGAATTATGCATTCGCGGTTGAACCTATATTTGTAATAAACATGGTTGGATATGAAATAAGTGATTGCCTACTCTCAAATTCAAAACATGTGATTTTTAAGTTCGGGATTAATTATGGATTACACTGCACACGGTATGCAAAAGCGAAACATCTGTGATAGACGTGGAGATCAGACACGTTTCTAGCGTTCACTACGTGTGCAATCAATCTCCACTGCACACACACTCACAGACGACATCCTCTTGAAAACTATTTGCGTCAGGCCACCTTGCGCAAACGTTTACCACAAAAAAAACTGTGTGTGATGGATGGCCTTTGCCACACAGTTTCTTCTGTGCACCGTGTGTGATGCATTCAATAACGCAAACGATAAAATTTCTAATATCGTGTGCAATGGCAACACTATCACAAACAATTTAACGGGGAAAATTGTGTGTGATGTAACTGCGAAGGGAAACATTTTCCTTGGAGGGACTGTATGGGATGTGCATACGAACGGAAACGTTTAGCAGGGACTGACTATGTGGGATGTACTTATGACTGGAAACGATTTCGCCTATATAATTGTATTTTTTAGTAGTATTGTACGTATAACCTTATTTGAGCACTCGCCGGTCGCACACGACCTCATTTGGCCGAGCGTGTGTGCCAGGAGGGCATATCCCCGACGGTTTCTGGGTAGTGTGGGAAGGACCCCCCTATCGCAGTCACTCACTTTGCGCCGTCATGGAAAGGGGTTAAAAAATGTTTGTATAGCACCGACGTGTACCAGTGAAATTTTGTTCTCCATCTTACTCAGCCCTTCGTATCCCCGACAACAATGGCCCGAAAAAGGAGGAAGTTGGACTCCGGTAAGCCTCTCCTGGTAGAGCCTCCTGAGGCTCCTGGTAGGGACCCTGTCGAAAACAACTCCCCATCGATTGTCGAGCTGCGCCCTTCTGTTGGGCCACTGGTCCCCGTAGTCGAGGAACGTGCTCCGTTAGATGAGGAGGTGCCGCTAGTCCTTGTTGCCGAGCCTCAGGCTCCAACTTGGGCAAGGCACATAGTCCATTTCCTCCAAACTGGAGAATTTCTCGATGAGCAAGAGGAAGCTGAAAGAGTAGCCCGGAGGGCCAGTATGTATCAGTTTGTCAATGACACTCTATACAGAAGGAGGCCCAACATTGTGAAATTGAAGTGCATCTGTCGGGAAGAAGGAAAGGAATTGCTGGCGGAAATACACAAAGGCATGTGCAGCTCCCACATTGGATCAAGGGCATTAGTTGGGAAAGCATTCCGGCAAGGATTCTATTGGCCCACAACCCTCCAAGATGCGGTCGAGCTAGTCACTAAGTGTGAAGCCTGTCAGTTCCATTCGAAGAACATCCATCTGCTTGCACAAGCTCTTCAGACAATCCCTTTGTCATGGCCGTTTTCGGTCTGGGGGCTCGATATCCTTGGCCCTTTCCCCCAAGCTGTCGGGGCTTTGAATTCTTGTTCATTGCCATCGACAAGTTTACACAGTGGCCGGAAGTAGATGCTGTAAGAAAGGTGAGTGCTCAGTCAGCTATCACGTTCTTGAAAGGATTGGTGTGCCACTTCGGGGTCCCAACCCGCACTGACAACAGCACCCAGTTCACGAGTCGCGCCTTCATGCAATACGTTCATGCCCTCGGAAGCAAGATCTCATTTGCCTCTGTGGCACATCCCAGAAGAAATGGACAAGCTGAGAGGGCGAACGCTGAAGTTTTGCGAGGACTCAAGACGAGAACATTTCATACGCTACAGAAGTGCGGCAGGCGGGGGGTCGATGAGCATCCGGTAGTTCTCTGGTCCCTCAGAACGACACCAACGAGCTACCAGGCAGACTCCCTTCTCCCTAGTCTATGGGGAAGAAGTAGTTATCCCCACGGAACTCATTTACGGGTCACCTCGAGTGCTTCCCTATGATGAGGTAGTGCAGGATCAGCACCGGCGTGACGATGCTGTGCTTCTCAAGGAGAACCGTCTCCGGGCTACTATGCGTGTTGCATGCTTTCAGCAAGCCCTGCGTCGCTATCAAAGCCGCAGGGTTCATGCCCGGTGTTTTGAGGAAGGCGACCTTGTCCTTAGGCTTGTTCAGTCCGCCAAGGGTAAAAACAAGTTGAGGCCGAAGCGGGAAGGCCCTTACCGGGTAGTTCGAGTTACCAGACCTGGCGCGGTACGTCTGGAGACCGGAGATGGCATTCAATTGCAAAACTCATGGAATATTGAGCATCTCCGCAAGTTTTACCTGTAAGGCGCGGCTGTCGGGCCTGTCCGGCAGCCACCCTTTTGTACAGGTCTTGCCTGAGTTGCATGTAACCCCTTATACAAAGCTAGGCGCAGAACCTGAGTAACAGAGAAATAAATGAAGCGTTGGGGGGCCCCCGACAAGTTGCATGCATGCATAAGCATTTCATGAGCATTGCATGTTCATGTTGTTAAGATCGCATCTGGCATCATTTCCATCTGCATACAACTGCAGGTTCCTATGGAGATCTTGGCCTCTAAGGGAAGCTGCAAAGATGAGCCAACACTGTGATCTCCGACAAGCCAAACATATAAGTTCTATGTCTTGTCCATACGTGTTCTGTAAGAACCTCTAAATAAGAGAACCTCACTGCCTTTTGAAACTTAGGTGCTTGCATCCCTTGACTCGAACGCTGCTTCAGTCAGGATGGCCGCAGTGGCCTTTGTTAAAAAAATATTTGCAGGGGGTGGGGGGTCCCTCGTCACAATTTGTGCCTGATAGGCTTGACTCCCCGGCAACAAAGTAGAGGGTACCGCAGGATGGCCAACCAGGGGAAACACGTTTATTTAAAAATAAAGAGGCACTCCGCCTCTGCATGGACATATACATGCACGAGTCCCCGACATGGTTCATCTTTTTCATTAATATGCTGATCAAACAAGTATAAACCTTACAGGACACATACATGGATTCAAAGAGATTACATTATTTGAACTAAAATTTGGCAAGTGCCTACAGATTTAAGATTGAAAAAAGATAAGTGCCCCGTGATGCCTTTGCCCTTGTCCATCTCCTTCAGGAAATTACAAGGAAGGACCGAGAAGACCGGGCCCCTGCTTTGATGCTCTCCCGCACCACACGCCTCCGTTACCTTCCCCGCGCGATGCATGCAGCATACGTTGCTGAGGATAAGGGTGTGGTGGGAAGAGTGAGTTGATAGTTACTCCCCCGTGCCTTAAAGTCATTCACGGACCATTACAAGAGTAACCCCACAACAATTGGCTTTACGTGACGCGCGGAAAAACCAGAAACTGGCCCGGACTCAAGATAATGGAGAAGCAAAGAAGATCTCAAAGGGGTCGGCCACTTCTACGCCCCTGCCTGTGCACTGATTAGGGCCTGCCCCGATGACGTCCGGCAGTGCGTTCGGGGCAGGCCCGGGGGCTTCGGTCGGTGAAACAAACCCTGGGTCCGTTGCCCAAACTGTGCACAGGCACGAGAACAAGATCACAACACCAAGGTCAGATTGGAGCACAAGGAACCAGTCCTTTGAAGGATCCAAGTACATATCAGGAAGACCAAGAAGAGCCAGGGAAGCAAGATATCGCTAAGGGAAAAACCTCCCTTGTCGGGCAGGCAAGCTTGACAAGGATGAAGTTACCCCCCGGAAGCAAGCCTTCGGACCATCCTGGCAGGCCTGCCGGGGCTTACAGAGACAGAACCACTCCACCGCACCACCTCATCACGATGCACGTCGTTAATCAGTGCGGTGTCAATCTCCAAAGTGACTAAGTGGCTGCTATTCGCCACATCGCAGCCACTTTCTACAGGAAACACCTCCAAATGACACATGTCCTGAGACGTGTCAAGCAAGCAGGCGCAAAGCTGGCAAAACAGCCCGGCAGGGCCTGCAAGGCGAGCTGCGATGTGACGTTGAGTGGCGCATTTAATGTGCTCTATCAGCCTGCTAAGTTAGGTAAGATAGCACTGTTTGCTATTTAATCAGTGCATAACGTCTGATTTGCCACTGTGGTGACCCCTTGACCTACAAAAGGAGGCCCAAGGCAACCGTAGAAAGGGTTGGAGAGTTGGTTGGCTAAACCACGCCCTCACACACTCATACGCGCACAGTCGCTCTCGCCCCTAGGCAAACCCTACCAGGCAAGCGTGATGTGCTCACCACCATTTTCCACCATCAATCCACCAAAGCAGGAGTAGGGTTTTACGTCTCACGGCGGCCCGAACCTGGGTAAAGACTTCCCGCGTGATCTTTGTCGTGTTGTTCCATGCTCCTCTGCTCTTTGTGTAACGTGCCATCCCCCTGCCGAACCAAAAACGGGCCCTTGGTCCCATAGGTGGCCGTGGTTTCCCACGACAGCATTGATGTTTCCTCAAGCAATGAAAATGTACTATAATTTGCTTGTCATCAATTCCTGCAAATCTCTATGTCTCTCTCAACATAGAAGATCATCAACAGGAGCATGTACTATAATTTAGACACTAAATCCTTCAATGGGAGCTCGCAAAATGCTTGCATTAGATTCCTCATGAGACACTATATGTTCATCACCGGGAGCAGGTAAAATGTTTGCGTCAAATCCTTCATTAGCAGTCTGTTCATTAGACACTTCAGGCTCAAGAACAACATGAGCTTGTATGTTTGCACCGGAAAATTGATTAGATACATCAGGTTCGGTCAGTTCAATATTGATTGGGGGTGTTATAAAATAAGCAGAAATTGGTTTCATTTTCTCATAGATTCGCTACATACAAGCAGTTTTACAACACCGTCAGGTTTAACTATTGGCCAGAAATTGAACAGTTGAATTATATATAATCAGGGATGTGATATACCTGCTTGTTGCGCATGCTGCTCTTGCAAGCTACGACTGTCCGTTTGCGCAAGCTCGATGCCATGCCCGTGCTGCCACCGCTGCCTCCCACGCAGGCAACACCCAGGGTTGGATCTTCATCTTCTTGTCCTTCCATTCGCTTGAAGCCCGACGACCGGCGTCCAACGAGGTTGCGAGGAAGTGCTGTGTCGGTATGTCCAGCTTTGGCTAGGTTAGGAGCGAACCAGACTGGAGGCTGGAGCAAACGAATTTGGATTTCTTCTGCAGTCGATCGATATGGCACACGCTCGTTTGGTCCGCGAGCCTGCTATAGGGCCTGCCTTGCACTTACGTTATTGGCCCTTCAAAATTGAAATGTTTTTCTTCATTTTTTACATTGCCTGCTCGTGCGATGGGACGACCAAAACTAGCCTGGGCCAACCTGGATGACTCAAACTAGGTGCACACTTTCCAGCCACCCGAGGCGGCCGCCAATACCAGCCCCTACAGTGGTGTCGCCCCTTTTTGCGTGTATGATTGGGATAGTGAAAAATATTCCAGTGACGCTTTTAATTTACCCACAGAATGGTTGAATTGCTTGTTTATATGAACTGAGTTCGCCCATGATGTGAAGGATGCCAGTCTTTTCATCCTATTGTGGATTGCTTAGATATCGATATGCCAAATGTAATCTCATGAAATATACAGTAAAAGCTAGTGTGATGTGTGTTGCTACAACTAGTCTGACAACCCGTCCTCATATAACATATCAAGGACGCACCATCTTATCAGATTAACCATTCGACTTACCAATGCAATGTGGGAAGAAAGAAGTATTGGGACTACGTATCCAAGCAATTGATGCCATGGAATCCTTCTTAGAACCTTGTAAGCGAAAATGAAGTTGCAGTATGCATGTACAAAGAGCTAACGTAAGTTCAGTTACCTGCTTCTCGGAATTTTAGTCAGCCACTTATTGCAAAAAAATTCAGTTACGTTGCTTGGCTTAATTTAGTTTTCTACTGATTACGTAATGACATGGCCTGTTAATCCTATTATAGACTGCGCCTATCTATGTCTTTGATATTTACTATTAAGAATTACATGTTTGCCTGAACTTAACTAGCTATTTAAGCACGTATATAACTGGTCATGTGTACTTCTAGGGTGCAGTAGAATTCACGTGTAATTTATGTTCTGATACCCTATTTGTTTAAATAGTTTGCTGTTATCACTGTGGCACTAGTAATGTTTGCATGTTCATAGATAGACAACTGACAAGTTTATATGAGGGACACCGTCTTTTCTGGTACTCCGGTTTTATTTTAGTCCGGTTTTATTTCCTCCCACCTCCCACCACCCCTTAACACTCGTTTTAATCTAGTACCAACAAAAAAACCAATCGACGCTCCTCTACCGTATGAGGATCTGATCCGCTCCTCCTCGTTTCCCAGGATTCACAGCCGCTGATGCATACGACCTGGGGAAGACGTGTCCGTCCTGGATTACGAGAACGCCGCCGCCCCCGCCGCCCGTGGCGGGTCAGGAACAACACCGTCGCGGATCAGCAGGCCGTCGCCGCCACCGCCTCAGGAACCCACACACCACGATCCTGTCACGGATCAGCAGGACGCCGCCTCCACCGCCTCGGGTATCCACACACCATGGATCTCCGAGGACGACACCTACGGCGGCAAGCAGTCTAGGGTGACATCACTGTTCAGTTTTTGACCTTGCTTTGTTAAAGGTACATACTCTCGCGATCTCTTACATAGCAGAGAAGGCAATTGTTCAACCAGATGGGGCCATATAAAATGGAGCCACCAGATGGAGCCATATGGATTTTGTGAACCATACGAATAAATGTTCCCCATGTTCCCAGTTCGAACACCAAGAATACATGCCAAGACAGAAAATCTGATAAACATTTCTCCCATGTGTTCCCAGTTGGAACACCAAAAATACATGCCTTCTGTGGCCTCAACTCCGAGCCCATGCCTCACCTTTGAGAGCCTGCCATCAAACAAGAGATGGGAATAAGCAGAGTATCCTGCACAGAAATAAGAGAGAGATTGGCAGAGGGGAATGAAAGTGAACAAAATGAAAAGCAATTTCTTGAAGTCACCTCTTTCCTAGAACTGAGAAACGAAAACCATAGATGGTTCTTCTATGATCCATTTATTTTCCCCTTTGATTTCCCAAACCCACACGAATTACTTTTGAGAGTGCGCACCAGTAATGTAAAGGTTTACCACACAAACAAAACTACTACCATAACACATGAATTATGAAGAAAAGCTTTTGCATTTCAACAGGGATGCTTAGTAATAACATGTTAGAGCAGAGAGAAATACATATTAACTGCATTGTAGAGATGAACTGGACCAAAATAGAGAGCAAGTATGAATAATTTTGAGAAGTATTACCAAAGAGATGGCGCTCCAGGCTACCGAAGGGCATGCACTTGTACACCAGCAACCGCTCGTCACCCTATACACAGAAGCCAACCAGGTTGATTAAGTGTGGGTGGTTGAGCACCGTCAGCATGAGCACCTCCACCAGGAACTCCTTCCTCCCCTGCAAGCTCTCCCAAACCAGTTGCTTCGCCGCCACCATATGCGCATCACAAGCACACTATGAGAAGAAGAAAAAATAATTAGTCGAATGTTCCAGTCGTATCAGAACATAGGTGGAACAGGGGAGCTCCACGTGGAACCAAAGATATAATTTGCCATGTTCCTCTTGCAAAAATAAACTCTAACCAGCCTATGGTCAACTTTATATCTAATATATCACTAGTATTCCTTCAAATGGAGGAATTGTATATATGAAAAAAAAACTGCATCGAACGCCAAGCAGTCCAAAATCAGGTCAGATTACTCGAGGATTTAATTTATCATCATTCTTTTAATATACAGAATCAGCAACCATTTATTTATGGTCAATACATTTACTTGATGATGTGGCCAGTGTGTCAATTGTATAGTATACATACCACCATACGAAAAGATGTTCCCCATGTTCCCAGTTTGAACACCAAGAATACATGCCAAGACAGAAAATCTGATAAACATTTCTTCCCTGTGTTCCCAGTTGGAACACCAAAAATACATGCCAAGCCAATTAAAAATCTGATAAACATTTCTTCCCCATGTTCCCAGTTGGAACACCAAAAATACATGCCAATCCTGTTGCACAGTATACATACCACATCAATACTAATGCTGTTGAAAAATGATAGGTATGGATGGGAAATGCAAATAGCAAGGCGCCGAAAGAGAAAAAGGGGTCAGATGTGCCTGTACCCCTTCTTGTTGACCTACATTCACAAGGGAGCCAAGGTACGTTAGAATAACATAAGTGAGTCAGGTGTCAAGGGTACCCAACAATCATTGTATCTCGCTAATGTGTTACAGGCCATAATTTCAATGGAAATGTTGATGAATACAGCCCAGCAATCATTCCAGTAGCTGACAATGTTGACAATTATCAAATGACTCCAAGTATTGGAGTGTGTAAATACCCCTATCCACTATATCTTATGGTTTTAACATGATCAATCGTGCCTAATTAAATTGGAAGCACACAACAAAACGGATGGAACTGGCATGCCACGGTTAGAGCAGGACAAGCATGCAAACCTAACCAAACACCCTATTTCTGATATAACAAATATTGATCAGCCTGGGCATGCGAGTTTAGGTACATGGGTTCCATATTTGAACACCCTATTTACACTATTCGGTTAGCAGGAAACTGCCTCATTCTGTACTGGTTTTGTTATGTAGACAGCCCATCAATATCCTTATGTAGCCCTGATGTTGCTTCGTTCCCTGGTCCGAGTAGTCTCACAGATATTTCTTCCTGCGGCCTTGCAGGAAGTTCATTTGGTATGATCCGACACATGCATCATGGATAGTGATCAAACGTCTCTATGAATGTACATGTTGACTAATTCTCATGTAGATTTGTTGTTTATACATCGTGCAGATAATAATGTGCCTTTGTTCCTACATAGGAGTACTCTTGCATCACTTTATGCCACAGGTCACGCAGAAGGCTCAAGAGGTGTGAGCCGATATGCCTTTCATATGGCCAGATTTGTGCTTAAAGGGATGCATGATCATGTATTAGCCTAACGAACATATTTTCTTTTATTCCTGCAACTGGAGAATCTGCCCCCAATGATGTCTGTCTTAATGCCTTTGGTTGTGGTAGTTCAGAGCTTGTGACATCATCTAGCCCAACATGTGATGTATACCCAACTCATTCCCAGACAACATGTGCAGTTATGAATGACCAAGTGCGTTATAGCATAACAGACGACAAAAGCAAGCAGAGAAACGCACGAAGGCGAGCAGAGAAACACACGAAGGCGAGCAACTTACCGGAAGAAAAAAGATGAAAAGGTCAAGCTCCAAAATGAAAAGCATATTATTTCCCGACCCCGTCTTGGTGATATCACTAATATTGACCAGCCTTCCAGTTCGATGCCAGGTACGGGTGTTTAAAGTTTTAACATAACAATGATAATGTAGATTCATTTATTGTGCCCATGAGAGACTGCGGGATAAATAACACAATAATGACTTCACAGATGATAAAGAGTTGCAGACAAACACACGTAGGCGAACATCCTATCAGAAGAAAAACGTTGTGGGTAAGACCATGCTCCAACATGAAACGCACGGTGATTCCTGACCCGCTCTTGGTGAGATCAAGAATGTTATTCAACCTTCAGGTAGGGGTGTTCAAGTATTCAGTTTATATATTATCTGAACATTCGACGGATTGGCTTGGTTCTGGATCTTCGTGATTGTTGAACATTGATGAGATGATTATGTTTTAACTTTATTGTTGAACCAGCCAACCCATCCAGCTTGAACTATACATCCTTGTCACATGATGATGCTCCAGAAGATGGGTCCGCATCTGCCATTGCTGAATTCAATCATGACAAAGAGCTGGCTAGGAGGCAACGCGCAAGAGACTGCAGTAGTAATATGTCAGACGAATGAAGGGATCAGAGAAACGCAGAGAGACGGGCATCTTATCTGAAGAAAAAAGAAGAGGGTACGATCAACCTCCAAAAAAAATAATCAAGTGCAGCGTGAGCGACAAAAGGAACAATGAAACAACAGGACCCTTGATGAGCAGGGGAGTCAAGTTCAAGAGAAAGGCAGACTATGCTAGAAGGAAAAACACCTCGTGTGCTGAATCGATCGCAATGCCATGTCAAGATCTAACTAGCGCATTGTCCAACTCTCATGCTTTCAACCCTCATGCACATTGTCTGACTCTCACACTACCATCCATCACGCAACAATCCGACAGTGAATAGATAGATTGTGACAACCGTCAAGTCGGCCCCCACATACATTCGCAACACCGAAACCGATGGTAGTTATCCCATCAACGATCCTCTTTCATTTTGTAATCATTCATCGGTTATTTATAATGATTCGATAATGTTGTAGGTGCATACGTAAGCAGAACCCTAGGTGATGGTGATGGTGATGGCAACCTCATCATAGTCAATGAGCACCTTCCAAGTGCCGACCAGCAAACCAGTGATCCGGTAACAAAAGTGGATAATGGAGTTGGCAAGCGGATTCATGAGTCCAGAGCTCGGCGTAGGACGAGAGAGCGAGCTTGCAAGGGAAGTATGGCGGCGGATAAGCTTCAGGAGTAAATTGGCAAGTGAAAATCATGTTCGCAGGTGACGTGGTGAGAGGAAGGCTCTGCTAGATTGTCGTAATGCAAGCTTTGTAAGTAGGGCGAATACCCCAACCATCAGGTCCATCTCCACATACTATAGGAAGTGAAGGTAACACCCCCATCCTTACTCTCCTTGCGTCCCTTGAGACTGAACCCTCATTTGTGTTGTTTGGCACCTCGGCAGATGACATGGATGCTTAACTCAATGGTCTCATGAATGATGATGCCAATCCTGACAACCTCTTTGACGATGAATATTACCAGTTTGCTGGTGAAGGTATGTACACCCGCTTGAGCGTGATCCACATGTTGGGGTATTACACTAATTAGAAACATTCTTTGTAGGCTCAGATGCTGATGACATGGAGCACGACGAATTGGAAGACTCAAGTCACAATAACTATGTCGACCATGATCCATTGGACTATGTGTACTCAAACCTCCCAGCCAACACACACATCCTGTAGCACGCCGTGAACTGCGACCACTGCAAGGCTAAGAAGTTTGAGTTTGAGGCCCCGGGGTTCTGTTGTCGTAATGGGCAGATCGAGCTGAAGCAACCGAAGCCCATCTCGGAGCTCATGAGGCTTTGGTCGAGCACTGTACTCTAGGCATTTTCAGGAGAACATACGGTTCTCCAACGGCCACTTCTCCTTCACAAGTCACAACCCTCGGCGTCAGCCTCGATGAAAGCTACACAAACATGAAGTCTGGGGTGTACATGTTCCAGGCGCACGGCACCATCTACCACAACGTTCATTCCTTTAGGCCAACATCCCGTCCAGAGCATCTACAGTTGTACTTCTATGACTACGACCCAAGCCTAACCCATCGCAAGGCTGCCACCAAGCAATAAGACCAGGATGTCGTCAGAAAGTTAGTGGACATACTTGGGGAAAACTCCTACTCCCAACAGTTTAGGAGTTTGGGTGTGCACAGGGACAACCTCGACGATTACAGGATAGACCTCAACACTAACCAGAGACTACACCAATGGAAGTATAATAGACCTCTGTCATCTGAGGTCGCTGCAATTTGGGTGGAGAGCACTGACCTAGCAAAGAGGTTCGATCATAGGATTACACTTTGCAGGAACGACAACCAGAGGCACATTATACATGTGATGGATGGCTCGTATGACCCGCTCTCTTACCCACTCTTCAACCCCAAGGGGGGAGCTTGGTTGGCACTCGAAACTACCTAAACATGATGTCCCTTGGCCGGTTGTGCAACAACCAAGAGGGAGACATGATGAGGAGGAGGACGAGGACGCAAGTAAGCCTTATGCATATTCTGTCGGTTTGATGAATTGTATAGTTCTCATATGAATCCTAACTTCCGTGCTACTCATCCATGTGCAGAGGGGAATAGCAGGTTATGCGTCTCCGTGAGAGACTACTACTGTTACATGCTGCAAACGTGACCTAGGATATTCAATCCCATACTCTGTGGAGCACGATTGCTCCAGCAATGGGGGGTGGACATGTACATCCAGATTGAGAGTTGTAGGTTGAAATGGTACAGGAAGAACCTGGAAAAGATCTGTGTCAACCTGTATAAAGGAGTTGTTGATGCAACTACATCCAGGAGACACAGGCAAGCGCTGTTGGGGTAAGGATAGTGCTCCCTGGGACGTACCCAGGTGGCGACCGCGACATGAAGTGGAGGCATATGGATGCCATGGCAATTTTCCATACCAACGGGGAGCCAAACATCTTCTTGACCATGACCTGCAACCCTAACTGGGAAGAGATAACGAATGAGTTGTTTCCTGGTCAGACGGTGCAAGACCGACCTGATCTTGTGGCTCGTGTGTTCCATGGCAAGCTAGAGGCTATGAAAGAGATGTTGTTCAAGAAGAATATTCTGGGTGTTGTTGTCGCACATGTATACATAGTCGAGTTCCAGAAGAGGGGCCTCTCCCACGCACACTTTTTGTTGGTCATGGATTCTGCCTATAAGGTTGTCGTTCTGGAGCAGTACGACCAACTCATTTCTACTAAGCTCCCACACAAGAATAAGTATCCTGAACTCCACGCCTTCGTGGTTTAACATATGATGCACGGATCATGCGATGCTATCAACCCCAAAAATGTGTGCATGCAACAGAACAAGTGCAAGTGCAGATACCCGCGGCTGTTCAATGAAAACACGGCACAGGGCATGGACTCATACCCAGTTTATCATCGTCGAGATGATGTTCGGCAGACTAAGGTCCAGAGTAAAATGTTGGACAATAGATGGGTTGTTCCGTATAACCCTTACCTTCTGCGGATGTTCAATTGCCACATCAACATTGAGGTTTGCTCCAGCATAAAGGCCGTCAAATTCCTTTACAAGTACATATACAAGGGCCATGATAGGGCTTCTTTCAGCATCAACCAGCCCAACGCCAATGGTAACATTGATGAGATCAAAAGATACATAGACGCGAGGTGGGTTACTCCTCCAGAGGCGATGTGGAGGATATTTGGCTTCCCCTTGTGTGCCAATGACCCGCCTGTCGTATAGTTGCCTATCCATCTCCCGAATAAGCACAGGGTGGTATTCAATGAGCAAGCTCATTTGACCAACATAGTCGCCTCTGAGAATGCTTCCAAATCCATGTTGACAGAGTATTTCAAAGCTAACCAAAACCACCCGTGGTCTAGGAATATATTGTAGAAGGATTTTCCTGGAAGGTTCACATGGCAGAAGGGTAAGAAGTATTGGAAAGAGCGGGTGGAGCGTTATCGGATAGGTTGAATTGTGTCTGCCAATCCTGCCGAGGGGGGGGGCGATACTATATGCATGTGCTGCTAAACCATGTTGCTGGCAAGACATCCTATGAGAACCTGCTCACCATGGATGGTAGACTATGCGGGATCTTTAGAGAGGCTCCCGAAAGGTTGGGACTCATCGAGGCAGATAACACGTTCGATGACTGTCTTACCGAGGCAGAGCAGCAGGCGATGCGATGTTCGCTCAGGAGGCTCTTCGCAAAAATTTTGGTGCACTACGAGCCAGGCGACGTGCGTGGTTTATGGGATAGGCACTTCGAGCCTAAGTCTGATGACAATCAGCGATCACACATGTGCCTGATTGAGGTGGAACGGATGGTGTTGCTTGACATTAGGGGTATGTTGTAGTCCATGGGCAAAGACATAGCTGATTTCGCTCTTCCATGCATTGATGATGCATTCAACCGAACCGAGGGCGAGTCCAGAGAAGTGATCGAGGAATCGAGCGTCGATTTTGACATCAACGACACTAAATTGGCATCATCGCTAAACTTGAAGCAGAGGGTTGCATACGACGAGATACTAGCTGCTGTTGAACACGGTGATGGGGGTGTTTTATTTGTTGATGGCCCGGGAGGTACAGGGAAGACCTTATGTACAGGGCGCTGCTCGCCAAGGTTCAAAGCGAGGGAAACATCGCTATCACTACCGGGTCGTCAGGCGTCGCGGCTTCTATCATGCCTAGAGGCAGGACTGCCCACTCGCGGTTCAAGATCCCATTGAGTTGCGACGATGGCGCCTCCTGCACCTTCACGAAGTAGAGTTGTACTGCCAATCTACTAAGGATGGCCTCATTGATATTATGGGACAAGGCCACCATGACTAAGCGACAGGCGGTCGAGACACTTGACAATAGCATGTGCGGCATCATGGGAAGACGGGACTGGCCCTTTGGAGGAAAAATTGTTGTGTTTGCCGGGGACTTTTGGCAGGTGCTTCTGGTCGTCAGGAGGGGGTCCCGGGGTCAGATAATCGATGCAACCCTCCGGAAGGGTATGCGCTAGCAATGGCTCGTCACCAACATGAGGGCTCGTAATGACACCTAGTTTGCGGATTACTTTCTAAGGGTAGGCAATGGCACTGAGGAAGTTGACGATCAAGGAAACATACGAATCCCTGAAGATATTTGTGTGCCATCTACAAGCGAGGGTGACGACCAAGAGAAGTTGATTGACCATGTGTTTCTGGGACTAGATGACAACATGTCCGATCCGAATTAATGACTTCACGCGCAATCCTCTCCACCACGAACGACAACGTCGACAACATAAACATACGCATGGTAGAGCATTTTCGGGGAGAAGAAGTAATATACCATAGCTTTGACAGTGCAGAAGATGACCCATATGGCTACTATGCTCCCGAGTTCCTGAATGGATTGACTCCCGACGGTCTGCCTCTGCATGCACTCAAATTGAAGCTCAACTGCCATGTCATACTTCTGAGGAACACTGATCCGGCTAATGGTCTGTGTAACGGGACGAGGCTTATGGTACGAGGTTTTGAGAGGAACGCCATCGACGCAGAAATCATGATCGGACAACATGCAGGTAGGAGGGTATTCCTTCCTCGAATACGCCTATGCCCGTCTCACAATGACATTTTCCATTCAAGTTCAAGAGGAAGCAATTTCCTGTAAGGCTTAGCTTTGCTATGACGATTAACAAGGCTCAAGGACAGATGGAAGCGATTGCGTACAATAACCAAGCAATTCGCTTCAACACCATGATACAAACCGATATGACCTATGATTTCAATCGCGTCGGGTTCAACCCCACAGAAATACCCGATGGACATTTCTGGTATCTAGCCATGGACTTTGTCATCACACTAAATGTTAGGACCGAGGTTAGGATGTCGGCACAATGGATAACATCGACAATTTGCCCATTGTGCTTCTCATAGTTTGAAGTCATATTCTTGCTACGATATAAAAGCATCACTGGTGCATCATCTTTAACTTTGGTCTTGCATATTACTCCGTACAACTCAGTGTCTCATTGTGATTATTTTTTTGCAGATGTGGCTGCTATTCTTGCCTACGTTGGTAAGATACAACATCAGTGGGATTCAATATATAAACGTCAGTCCCTTACCTTGAGATTGGCCTCATGAACTTTAGGTAAGCGCCATTTACAATTTGAGATTTTCATATGCTTCTTTTTGTAGTTTTACTGTTGCAATCATATACTAACATTTGTATTTGTTTGTAGACGACAGATAATTTTCTTATGTGTACGTGAAGAGCAAGTTGGTCGTCGCTTCTACCATTTGCAACGCACTGATAATCTGTTCGAGAAGCTTGTTGTTACTTACATACAGGTAAACCGGAGGCAGCAATGCTTGCAAACTATGAGGGAGAGCACATTGTTTTTCTCTCCTAGCATTAATGATGATGATCATCATCTACAAGGTAGGGGCTACGTTCTACTTTGAATTTGTTGTCAATGTATTTTTTCTGTAATACTATGTCACTATAACACTGATTTTTATCGTAGATATCCATGAAGCCAGCCTCATGACACTTGATGAAACGCGTGCGTACGTCAGTGATATTGTTCAATCTTGGAATAATGGACGCTAGAATTATCTGTGTGCATAAGTGCACAATATGTCTTGGATTTACATATGTATGAACACTTTGCATGCAAACATTTCGTTGCCAATTGTCACGTTTTGAAGTGTCTGTTTATGTCTTGTTGGTTTAATAATATGTCATACTCAATAAAAAATATTTAAAAGTGTCGCCATATTTCGTTGCCAAATATCAGTGAACCCCTTTTGCTACTATATATATCATTGTATGATAGACGTACTCCGTTGCAACCCTTCGGTGTATACATTATTTAATGACGTAAATTAAATATTTCTTTTGCTTGGGATAAAAAATAAAATAGTATTCAATCTAGAGATATGATTTTCCTAATAAAGACATAATGCTTGTACATACAGAGGACCACGGGGAGGAGGAAAAGGAAGTTTCTTTTAAAAATTGGAACGGCGTCACCATCATACTAATCCAAATACTTTTATTTCCTTTTCTGGTGTATTCACAAGATAAATGGACTGAAATATAATGGGATTGGGAAGATATTATCTAATACTGGGAGAAAGATCTGATCCGTCCGCAATTGAAAATAATTTCTACTAGGAGATGAATAAAGGTTTCAATTAAACGACGTTCATCATTTGGAAGGCAATATTAACTCTCCAAAAAATTAGATGTCAAACGGTACAAAATGTTAAATCTACTAGGTAATTGCCCGTGCGTTGTACCGGGGTCTAAGCATTCTAGAGGTTCATTATCAATCGTGGAAAAATATATCTTTCACGATTCTCATCCATATTAAGCAACATTATGGACTAACATTGTTTATTGACCTTGCGGGCTGATCAACAATAACCCCTCTTCATTGCAGTCTAAACATGTTGCTGCAACTAAGCTTTACTTTTTACCGCATTTCATTTTTCAGAACCTAAAATGGACACAAAACATTAGTCCAAATGTATGGAAGCGGGTTTTTTTGAACACAATTGTCCCTTTTTTCAATAGTTTCATCCCCTGCTAATGCGACATTTATAAATTCGTTCTTGAAATAATAAAAGATAAGAGACTGGCCAAGCGAAAATCCCTTCAACACAAGAGCCTGTAACAAATATTAAAAACTAATTTAGATGGTTACCTCACAAAAGTCACCTTCGATATAACTTCAGGAGATAACTTTGTACAATTTTGGCCTACATGGAAGAGAAAAAGCTCATGTAACCAAGTATCATGAACAAAATGATTCCTATTTATATCAGTTCCGAATGTAAACAGATATCAATTCATCCAGATTTAAGTGAATCATAACCCTTAAATCTATGTACATATCAGTTTTTGGTGAGTTGGAATGCCGACTCACATTTATTATACATCTGAAAAATAGAATGTGAGTTTCATTTCCGTTTATACCACAACACTTGTAGAAAAGGAACAACCAAAAGAAAAAACACAGAAAAAAACTTGAAGAAGCACATGCATGCAATAATCCCATCGAAGGTAACCATGTTAGTGCTAGTGCATAATAATTTGCTCCTGATTCCTGAATGAAGAAGTTGCAATAAATATTTTCCCCTGAAGATAACCATAGTAATTTTATCACTCAGTTAAGTACTTGATCAAGGACCACACGGCATGTGCAGCCACATGCACGAGGCCGATGGACTGGCTAATTGCACTTGCAGTCAAGATGACATGTATGTGTGCGTGCACCGCGCTTGCTGTATGCATGAACCCTTCTTATCTGATGATCTCTACCTATCTAACAGCCATGCACGAACAACTAATTTCTCCACACGGAAGGCGGGAGCAACCAGATTGAGTTTACCTGCATAGAGAAGGTGGTGGTAGTACGAGCCAAAATTTTGAAGACTATCATCAGTGAGGGAAGTTGGAGGAGTGACGCCGTCATGCTGAGGGAGGAGCGCTGGTCAGGGGGTATACCTCGGCTCCAACTCCGTACACCTCGAGCGGCCGGATCCTGTGTTGCTCCTGGTCCGATGGCATATGAGGGGTGGAGAACTCGGATGCCCGCGCCGCCGTCGCCGAGGGCAGCTGCTTCCGCCGCGGCACACGCCTGGCCCAGATCCCCTCGGGCTCGCCGTCGGGGAGCGCAGTGGCCGACGCCTTCGCGAAATTGTTACCCGCCGCCGCCGCCGTCGCCGCTGCTCTGGAGGCATGGAAACCCTTATGGGGATGCGACTGGGGCAATAGATGATGGCTTGAGGAGCGGGCCAGGTTATGGATTTCCTTTCTTGACGCACCAAAGTCGGTCTGAGGAAAAAATCGGGGAAAAGAAAACCAGGTGGAACGATGATGTGGAGTGGGAGGAACGATGCGGGGAGCGAGAGTTGGACGAAACGGGTTGACGTAAGAGGGGAGAGGTAACCTTACGTTTCTTTTAGATAGTAGAGACAAATTCCATCTACGTCCTATTTCACCATCCACCCAAGTTCACAGATATCACATCAGCAATGGAGGAGATCATTGGGACCCTGCGCACGCACCCCAAGAGGGTGCGCCCGTGCCCCAAGAGGATGTTCCCGTGGCCCAGGAGGCTGTGCCTGCGCCCATGGATCTTCTGCCTGCACCAATGCATACCGTGGAAGATGCACTCGAATACATATTTGACTTTATCATTGGCGTTCGAGATGAAGATACATTAATGTAAGTTGTCTTATTATACATTCTTTTGCTATATACAAATCATATTGGAACACTCTGGTACACCCCAAACTAAGATAGCTAGACTGGCAAACCTAAAACATTCATAGGTACGTGTATAAGTTGTTTAGTTGAATCCTTCTACATGAAAAATGTCATGCAAAGGCCATGAATTCAGGTACTAGATTTGATACGTGTACATACATCTAGGTGAGGACAATCTGAACTTATGCAACGTCATGCGATCTAACCATGAATTCAGTTTCTAGTTTAGTATTGCTTGGTTTCGTCCAAATTGTAGAGACAAAGTTAAACTAGAAGAGAACCATTGATCGTTGCAGCCAATACTAAGGATTTAAGCTCTATTGATAGATATCTTTTGCTAAATGTTGTTGTGCATTTTTTTTGTGCAACTTAATATGGATAAAAAGCGCACGGCCGTACCAGATCGAAATCAGCCTCCTAATGATCTAGGACACCCTTTTTTCATAAAAAACTTCATCCCGAATGCTTCAACCTTGTTGATCGTAAGCTTGCGAGCGCTGAAGTTGAGAGGACTGCATGCACCAACTTGGTTGGAAGCAAACATTATTTTGACTGGCAGTTTCATGCTCAGTCACGGGCCCTGAGGTACTCCTGTATGATGCATGGAGAGCACATCACAACGCTGATTGACTATGCTATTGTCCAGCCTCTTCCTCAATATGATGTGTTCAACTCTATAGTTGTAAGAGACGCTCATTCTTAAATTTTCTTTCACTTATTATAAGAGAAATAGATATGTGCTGACCTGCCACAGTATCTACTACCATTGACTCTTCGAGATTCCTCGTACGGGTTAATTGTAGTCAACCAGCTGAGGAGGAGGGTTCTCGTGATGGATCCATTCCCTTATACAAGGCCACTATGAAAATTACATTTTACATCTATACAAGGCCACTAACAATAATCGAGGCAAAAATTAATGATGTTTTCTCGAACTAGCAACTTGTTTAATACTTGTATGCATGTAGTCATAATGACACTGTACTACTCCCTTCACATTTCTTCCTTGCATGCATGCAAACATATTAATGATCCCGGCTAACAAAAAGAAACGTTGGCTTCAAAACCTTGGTACCTCTAATATGAGTTTGTGGCCTTGTATAAGGGAACGGAGGGAGTAATTATTATCCAAATAGTTTATTAAATGATTGAGTTTTTGCACCTTTCCTAGGATCCAATACAGCTCGGGAGGCAACTAACGGTCCAGATGATGATGGTGAAAGACAATGAAGTAGCTAGAAACATCCCGCAAGAAATTACAGTGTCCTTGAGGGTTTTAAGCAACTGAAGATGGACTAATGCATGCAGAGGTGCCAAAAATATATTCCTATACTTCAGCTTTGTTAGGGATCTAATCGATAATTATCTATTTTTTATATTAATAATTAGATAATAACTTTATGGGGTCTTCTATATACGTACGTTTAAAAAAATGTGGTCTTCTCTGGATTGCTCGGGGGAATTTGCTACGTCCCGCTGAGATGAAGAGGACTCTGGGACTTGAATCAATCATAGGGAAAAGATAACCGCAGTTATTATGTAACAGAAACACCCCACGAGAAGACAGGGGGGTATGCCAGAAAACGATGGGAAAATGACCCAAAAAACGGACGTGAGAAGATCACAAAAAAAGAACGGAGGTGGGGAGCACTCGACGAAACATGCGGAAAGCCTTGGAGCGAAATCTCCCTGTGTGGCCCACCATAAGTCTCTTAGCCCCCTTGATTTCAATGGATGGGGCCCAGCGTGGGCATTAATTCTCTCTTAATTTAATTTTCTTAAAAGGAAAGTTCAATTTGGCTTGTTCTGGTAGGAAAAGGGAGACATATATAGGGAATATATAATCCGGCGTTGGTTTATTTGCCCCATGGAGTATGGAATCAAAATAAATGCTTGTTATATTATTTGATAGATTTTGTAATGGAAACATGCACAGATTCCCCTCTGACCCTCATATATATGGTCCGGTTGTGAGTCCACCATCGTCCACTGCACCCTCGCTCGGCCATCCTGGTGCTAAGAAGACGTTTTGCCCGCAGCAATGGTTGCAATGCTGAATTTTTATGGAGTGAACGACATAGTCGACAACATCTACGATTACATCATGCTTTCCTCAGGCGAAGAGCAACTAGAGTTAGTTCTGCCATCCCTCAACTACATCTATACTTTATTTGCACTTGTTCTCTACAGTTCACTACCATTATAGTTTGCATTATCAATTTTTTATTTTAAACCCGAGTAAAAATCTTTTCTTTCACGTAATCCATGCTGATGAGTTGGTCACGTTCATTAGCTGTTGTTTGCATGCACTGATTAGGACCATGCCTTCTTTTCTAAGTCCAGAAGGTTCTTAAGATCTAACGTAGTGGTTACAAAAAACTGGGCATGTGCTAATATTATCCTTTTACATTACGCCATGATTTTACCATCTACACCACATTATTTTGAACTATAGATTTGTTATGAGCAGTAGTATACTACAATAGTACTACAGAAATACATTGGAACCCAACATAGCACAATAGATTTGTTTATCTTAAGCAGCAGTACTTCTGTCCTCAAATGACACTACGGCTCCATAAAGAAGATACATAAATTCCAGCCATTACTAAAGTTGTTATGAAAAAACGTACTATTGCTTGCCAAAACATTGAAGTACTACATTTTTAGATGGTCCCTGTTTTTCTAACAACTTTGCTACCATGCCTATTTGTTGCTAAATCCGTCACGGTTTTTAAAAATATAAAAATCTATGGTTTCTAACAAATATTTATGTTTTAGTAAAAAAAAGTTGTCTACCAAACGCATACTGAATGTCCACCAATTTAAATGCACTGAGTGATATCTGCTACTATGGAAGTATGTTAAATCATATAAAGGTTTTTGCCTGTACATACTATGAAAGTACTAAATATTATAGAGATTTCAAGCTATTGTTGATCATTTGGTTAGAGATCTACTACTGTTGGACGTGGATTTGGTCACTGTCGGCATTCTGGGAACGGGGGTCCCCAGACTTGCCTGCATGCGGCCTATGGTGTGGCTAAGCCAGCAGGTCGTACGACCCATCTTCATCAACAAGGAATCCAAGACCCTCGTGAGGGTCCAAGCCTTGCGAGGCGAACGATGCAAGACCTCCTCAGGAGTGGCCTAGTCAGGCAGGCTCACGAGGAGCGAAGATATCAAGGCAGGGCAAACCTCACGAGGCTCTCGTGACGTGAGCCATGACGAACGACACCAGGCAGGCGCCAGCGCGCGCAGTGTCCTTGTTTCCTCTTTGGTGCTAAGGAGGCCAGCGCAGGCGAGGAGTACCAAGGCATCAGGCAAAGGAGTACCAAGACAGTAGAGGCAGTTTGAACTGATCGAGCAATCCACCCAGCTCTCGCCCGCTAAGACACCAAGCACAAGAACACCTCAACCTCAGAAGGTTGTTCTTCCCTTGTATTGTTCATCATCAGCCCTAGAGGCAATCCACCACCACCACACTGGAGTAGGGTATTACACCACAACGGTGGCCCGAACCAGTATAAACCTCATGTCTCTTTGTGTCCCGAGTTTGTCCAGTTCGTCCGCGAGATCTTAGCGAGCTAGGGCGTAGATCGGTAGGAGGGAAAGACTTCGCGTGCACCCCAGTGTTTGAACCTTAAGGGTTTGCCGGAACCCCACATCCGACATTTAGCGTGCCAGGTAGGGGTGCGCCAGAGCTCCTCTCCACCAACCTGCGCCCCGCGCCGCCGCACTTCGCTCCCATGGCGGGTGCCGCGCCATCCACCTCTGCGGCCGACATCGGCAAAGGGCATCTGGTACGAGCCTCGCCCCGCCCTACGGCGAAAAGTCGGGTGGCCACCAAGTTCAAGCCAGAGATGCCGCCGCGTTACGACGGCGCGGCAAACCCGACGCATTTCCTGCTGGCGTACGAGGAGGCTGTCCTCGAAGCTGGAGGCAAGGACAAGATCATGGCCAACTGGTTCCCCATGGCCCTTGCCGACGAGCCGCGCGCCTGGCTGCTCAACCTCCCGGGATCCACAGTGGCCTCCTGGGGGGAACTCCGTGACCTCTTCACCGCTCGCTACGTGGTGCCAGCGCACCATGCGGTCGCGGCCCTACTGGGCGGCTCTCAAGCACCACCTTCAGATTGCCACGTCAAACCGTTCCTCCGCCAGATCGGGGCCGCCTCCAAGCGCCCGGGGGCTCCGCCAGGTTGGGCTGCGCCAGAGGCCGACCTCACCTTCGGATTAGAAGACCACCCCAACTCCATCGCCGGCTCCGGCATGCTCCCAATGCTCTGCACGCCCACCATCTGCAACGTGGCCGTCACCAAGGCCCTCATCGACGGTGGTGCCAGCCTCAACTTGCTCTCAGTAGAAGCCTTCAGCCTTCTTCACGTACAGCTCGAGCGGCTCAACCTCAGCAAGCCCTTTTCGGGAGTGGGTGGTGGAGCTGCCCACTCTCTGGGGTAGATCCGCCTCCCTGTCACCTTCGGCACACGCGACAATTACCGCACCGAGCTGGTGGAGTTCGACATCGCCCGCATCGGTCTCCCATACAACACCATCCTCGGGTACCCAGCTCTCACTCAGTTCATGGCGGCGACTCATCCGGCCTACAACCTCATGAAGATGCCAGGAAGCAAGGGCGTCCTCACCATCAAGGGGGACACTAAGGAGGCCGTGGTGGCGCTCAGGCTCGCCTTCAAGACCAAGGGCAAGAAGACAGCCCCACCGGTGCTGGGTACCCCGAGGCCAAGGAGGCCGCGCCTACCAAGAAGAAGCAGTTGTTCACCCAAGACAAGGCAGAAACCAAGCAGGTGCCGGTCAACGAGGACGGGTCTTCAGGAGCCACCTTCACCATAAGAGACGGCCTTGACCCGGGACAAGAAGAAGCCTTGGTGAGGTTCTTGCGCGCGAACAAGGAGATATTCGCGTGGGAGCCCAATCAGCTGGTAGGGGTCCCGAGAGAGGTGATCCAGCATCATCTAAGGGTATGTCCCAACATACGCTCCGTGAAGCAGCGAGCCAGACGGCAATCCACTGAGAAGCAGGCCTTCATCGTCCAATAGACACGCAAGCTGTCCGGGAAGTTCGATATCCCGAATGGCTGGCAAACCCCGCCGTAGTGCCAAAGAAAGCTGGGAAGGAGCGGATGTGCGTCGACTTCACCATCCTTAACAAAGCCTACCCCCAAGATCCGTTCCCGCTCCCGCGCATCGACCAGATTGTCGACTCCACCTCCGAATGCGACTTGTAACATGGTAGTGGGCGGCCTCCATCAGGGCTAAGGCCGCCGCTGCGGAACGGACAGCTGATGTGCCGCTCTCGCCAGTTGCTATCCCCGAGGCATATGCTGCTGCCGCCGCTTGAGAAGCAACAGCGGCCGTTTGGGCTGCCTTGGCCACCCGGACGTAGACTGCGGTCGCCCTCACGAAGCTTGTTAGCACGCGGGCGGGCGCGGCGGCTCTCGCGGAGTGGGCCGCGAAGTTGCCCTCATGACGTGGGTCCACGTCCCCATCTTTCACCAGCGATGAATGAACAGTGAAATGATATTTGGGGAGTGAGCTAGTGTGCTTGACACGCCGGCTGTGGACTGTAGCCGACACACCTTCTCGCGTAAGCCATAGGCGTACTATACACCGACGGTGTTCCACGATATTTTGTGGTGCATCTCACACTGTTGGTGATAATAAACTATGCGCGATCTACTTGATTTATCGTCTTGATTTGAATTACATAATGGGGTAACAGCTACAAAGGATGTTGTTTGAATTGCTAGAACTTTTATCTGCAGTGAACATGCAACTATAGGTGTGTCATAAAAAAATTGGAATTATTCAGGGTTCGTTTTGAAGGCATTTCAGGTGCATAACTCTAATTTGAACTACATGCCCATGCTCCAGTGCATATAAATGGGTTGAAAAATCAAATATGTGTCCTTGGTTGCATGCTTAGGTCCCATGCAAGAAATGGGAATGAATGTCACACACCCTGCCACCGTCACTCGGTCGCAAACATTGAGATACCTGGTTTTTAAATTCTAGTAAATCCAAAACTCGTTTGAAATTCATGAAACGTTGCATGCTATCATGGAGCGGCATCAACATGTCGTGCTAAAAAATTTGTCCCATTTGGGGCAGGTTTGGGTATAAACTTCTCACAAACCAGAGCTTCTCACAACAAGCATGATGGTTTCGGTAGGGAACGTGCCACCTTTGGGGACGAAACAATATCCATTGCCTCTTATTGCTTTCAAAAAATTTCGAGTGTCAACATAGAACAACAGGAGTGTTGTGTTTAATTTTGGAATTTTTGGGGTTCGTTTAGACAATTTTATAAATTAACTAGGTTTGCCAGGCATTTTATGTGCATAATTTAAATTTGAACTACTTGCAGTGCATATAAACTGGTTGAAAAATCAAATCTGGGTCCTTGGTTGTATGCTTAGGTCCCATGCAAGAAATGGGAATGAATTTCAAACACCTTGCCACCGTCACTCGGCCGCAAACATTGAGATGCCTGGTTTTTAAATTCTAGTAAATCCAAAACTCGTCTGAAATTCATGAAACTTGGCATGTTATCATGGAGCGGCATCAACATGCCGTGGTAAAAAATTTGTCCCATTTGGGGCAGGTTTGGGTATAAGCTTCTCACAAACCAGAGCTTCTCACAACAAGCGTGATGGTTTCGGTAGGGAACATGCCACCTTTGGGGACGAAACGATATATGTTGCCTCTTATTGCTTTCAAAAAAATTCGAGTGTCAACATAGAACAACAGGAGTATTGTGTTTAATTTTTGAATTTTTCGGGGTTCGTTTCGACATTTTTATACATTAACTGGGTTTCCCAAGCATTTTATGCACATAATTCAAATTTGAACTACATGCACATTCACTAGTGCATATAAACTGGTTGAAAAATCAAATATGTGTCCTTGGTTGCATGCTTAGGTCCCATGCAAGAAATGGGAATGAATTTCAAACACCCTGCCACTGTCACTTGGCCGCAAACATTGAGATAGCTGGATTTCAAATTCCAGTAAATCCAAAACTTGTCTGAAATTTATGAAACTTGGCATGCTATCATGGAGCGGCATCAACATGCCGTGGTAAAATTTTTGTCCCATCTGGGGCAGGTTTGGGTATAAGCTTCTCACAACAAGAGTGATGGTTTCAGTAGAGAACGTGCCACCTTTGCAGACGAAACGATACCCGTTGCCTCTTATTGCTTTCAAAAAATTTCGTGTGTCAACGTAGAACAACAGGAGTGGTGTGTTCAATTTTGGAATCTTTCAAGGTTCGTTTGGACACTTTTATACATTAACTGGATTTTCCAGGCATTTTATGTGCATAATTCAAATTTGAACTACATGCACATTCTCAAGTGCATATAAACTGGTTGAAAAATCAAATATGTGTCCTTGGTTGCATGCTTAGGTCCCATGCAAGAAATGGGAATGAATTTCAAACACCATGCCACCGTCACTCGGCCGCAAAGATTGAGATACCTGGTTTTTAAATTCTAGTAAATCCAAAACTCGTCTGAAATTTACGAAACTTGGAATGCTATCATGTAGCGGCATCAACATGCCATGGTAAAAAATTTATCCCATTTGGGGCAGGTTTGGGTATAAGCTTCTCACAAACCTTGGCTTCTCACAACAAGCGTGACGGTTTCGGTAGGGAACGTGCCACCTATGGGGATGAAACGATATTCGTTGCCTCTTATTGCTTTCAAAAAAATTCTAGTGTCAACATAGAACAACAGAGTGTTGTGTTTACTTTTGAATTTTTCGGGGTTCGTTCGGACATTTTTATACATTAACTGGGTTTTCTAGGCATTTCATGTGCATAATTCAAATTTGAACTACATGCACAAGCTCCAGTGCATATAAATTGGTTGAAAACTCAAATCTGTGTCCTTCGGGGCATGCTTAGGTCCCATGCAAGAAATGGGAATGAATTTCAAATACCATGGCACTGTTGGTTGCCGGAAAAAGGTTGAGATACTTTGTTTTTAAATTATCCAAAACTCGTCTGGAATTCATGGAACTTGGCATGCTATAATGGAATGGCACCCGACATGTTGTGGTATTTTTCGTGTCCATTTTGAGAGAAGGCGCACTCGAATAACAACCAACAAAGGCATTTTGAAACAATTAGCTGCCACTGTAACATCTCAAATGTTTTGTATAATTTAAATTGTGTGCATTCTGTTAACCATTCACGTGACGCCACACCTCACTCTTTTAATGGCTAGGAGCTGCCGTGCGGACAGGTGCTTGAGTGCTTGACTAAAATGAAGGCATGCGAGCTGTACTCCAATGCGGAGGCTCACCGGGAAGCGTGCGAGCTGTACGCCGTGCAGGCTAACCAGGAAGCCAGCCCTTTGACTTCCGTGGCCGCCCTCCTTGCTTGCATCCTCTACATTAATGGTGCACAAGCCGCAGTTTAATATGTTTTTTAAATATAAAACACTCATCGCAAACGACAGCTTCCCCAGGAAGCCAAGAGAAAATGTGCCGAGCAGGATTTCTGCAGCTCTTGATCGCAAACGTTTTAGATAGAACACCCATATGCAAAGTGAGAGCTATGGTCTTCCCCCTTAAGTCGAGGGAAAATCCGCAGCGCGGGATTTGTGCATCCCTTCAACACAAACGGTTGTTTTGGATGACCCATGTGCAACCACGTACAAACAATTTGGTAAGATTTGCATCTGTCATATTGGGTATGTTGCCATTTGTCAAACTTGAAAGATTTAGATTTTTTGATCTAGTAACATTGCCATTTTTCAATCCTTGGAACACTGCGATTTATCAAAATATGCAGCTAGAAATCACTAGCACTATCTAGTTTTTGCAACTAAAATTCAGTAATTAAGCATAGATTTCATTCATAGATTAAGTAGTCGTTCTTAATTTATACAAACAGTACAACTCGACAGCTGAACTGACCAAAATTTTCCCCAATTGTTGCCAACCACGTACTGAAATAGCTAGTTCAACTATATATATACTAGCTAATTTTAAGTACGTTGTACAGTTCGACCACACATCTATAGTCAGATAAACTGAACTGAATAGCCCCTAAATACTACTACTACCACGGAGGGGCTTTGTGCTACTTCCGGTAGAGGAGGAGGAGGAGGAGCCTACCGATGAGCTGGAGAAATGCAATACGGTGCCTGCCGCTGCTGCACGTTCAGCGACGCTCGCTAGCTCGAATGCCCACTGCTGCTCTAGACAATCCCTCTCGAAGCGGCCGGACTACTTGTAGATCTCCTGATTCCTCGCCTCTATGTCGGCATGTGCTGCGTCCATGACTGCGATAAGGCTCTTTGCCTGCTCTATGAGGTGCTCCTCCTCCCGCGGGAACTCGATGTAGCGCGCAAGGTCGCTCACACACGTGCGGGCCTCCACCTCCGCCTCCCTCCTTCGGGCGGCGGTGGCGGAGCGGGTGATGATTCCGGCGGTCGACGGTGGGCTGGCGGCCACAGAGGCCGACGATGGGGTGGCAGCCACGACCACCGTCTCCTGCCTTCGAGCCGCGGTGGCGGAGCGGGTGATGGGCACAGTGGCCGGCAGTGGGGTGGCGGCCACGACGGCCACCTCCCGCCTTCGAGCCGCGGCGGCGGAGCGGGAGATGGCCCTGGCTTTCGACGATGGTGTGGCGGCAACGGCGGCGGCGGAGCGTGTGGTGGGTGCTCCGCGCACACCCAACAGAGACGCCACGCACACTACACTATGCCGGGTTATGCGATGCTGCCGCGGTGTAGCCTCCCAGCTGTAGCTATCCTCTGATGACGGCAGAGTGGCTGAGCGACGACGACGGACCGGTTCCATTGGCGATTGTGGGAGAAGCATGCGAGATAAGCTACAGGGAGGGAGGGGAAATGCGACGTAGGACTAGCCGGCCGTGAGGGTTTTTATGGCAGGCCAGTAAGCATTGGGATTTTGGGGGATTTCACCCAGTCGGGCGGGAAGCTTGCGCGGGAACCTGTGAGGTTGCGTGGGAACGGGCTTACCGAGGATTCATTGGCACCACTTCGAGCCACCGTTTATCCAAAAGAACACCCCCGCGCGCTGCACAAGCTTGCAATGTAAGCCGTCTGCGGCAGCGGGGTGACAAGACGTGCAAGAGGAGGACGAAAGGACACGTACACATACGGTTAATACAAAAAACGTTTGCGATTTAATTACCTACTATACCCCGGTCCTGGTTTATAAGTAGGATTTAACTAATAAAATATGAATGCATGTCGCCAAAGATTATATCGTTGGAGTCGTATTTGAACATAGTTTCCAGCTATACAATTTTTGTAACATGCATTAACACTTTTTTGGTTAAATTTAAGGTTATATACTGTAGCGACCAGACCTCAAACAGTCTGATCTCTGTGCTCAATGTCATCCCTGGATCAGTAATGCTGACACCACACAGTACTCGAAGGATTTATAACAGAGTAGCAATCACACACTTATTACAATCGAATGTCTCAAGAGAGAGCTTAATAAAAATAAATATGGCTTAAGGCCATCTAATACGATAACAGCGGAAGGCTTGGAAGAATAAGTGAGTCCATCAACTCCAACGGCATCACTGAGTATAGAACCACGACCTATGCACCTTAATCGTCGTCTGAAAAGTCTGCAACATGAAACGTTGCAGCCCGAAAACGGGTCAGCACATGGAATATGCTGGCAATGTAACACATAAAGAGTAATGGAATAATAAGCCTATACTACATGCATGTATGGCTGGTGGAAAGCTCTATGGTTACAGTTTTTGCATAAAGCCAATTTTTCCCTACTGCAAAGGAATAAATTTATTTAACTATCATGGTGGTTGTGAAACATTGAGAATGGTTGACAGCATCCTCAATCCCAATTAAAAGTACTCATTAACAAACCCAACAATATTAATTTATAAGTAACATGATGAGATTCACATGATATCCAGGTACTAGATACTCAAGATGTCCATAACCGGGGACACGGCTAACCATGATTAGTTTATACACTCTGCAGAGGTTTGTGCACTTTTCCCCACAAGAATCAATCTCCTCCGTTTGGTTTCTCGCACTACATGGTGTTTGAGAGACGGATGACCGAGAAATAGTCTTTCAGAAGCGCTAGCATCTTACATGTGGGTAGACCGTACCAACCTACATCCCCTACGTCAGCTAGCCTACCCGTAAGAGTTCGCACAACTTATTCAACTATGCCAGAGCCCATAATGGCTTGTGGCTGCACACGGAAGTTTCTAGTTTGAATAATCTCATGATCCCTTTGAGCCTGTGTAACGCCCCGGATTCGATGCGCCAGGTGTCCGTCAGTTGTTCGTCAGAGTCGCCATGTCATTTGCTTGCGTGTTGCACTTTGCCATGTCATCATCTGCATTTCATATCATGTCATCATGTGCATTTCATTTGGCATACGTGTTCGTCTCATGCATCCGAGCGTTTTCCCGTTGTCCGTTTTGCAATCCGGCACTCCTATGTCTCCCGGCGCCCCCTTTTACCTCTTTTCATGTGCGGGTATTAAACTTTCTCGGAATGGCCCGAGGTTTGTCAAGCGGCCTTGGTATAGCACCGGTAGACCGCCTGTCAAGTTTCGGATCATTTGGAGGTCGTTTGGTACTCCAACGGTTAACCGGTAACCGCAAAGCCTCTTTTGTTTGCAGCCCAACACCCCTTCCAAAGTGGCCCAAAACCCAGCAAACTCCCCTCCATGCTCTCGGTCGTTCGATCACGATCGCGTGGCCGAAAACCGCACCTCATTTGGACTCTCCTAGCTCCCTCTACCTATTTAAACGCCCCTCCTCCCGAAATTCCGGATCAATTCGCAGAAGAAACCCTAGCCCCGCTCCCCTCGCGCACCGGACATGTCCATCCCCGCCGGACATGTCCAGCCGCCACGTCGCCTCGGCCAATGAGGCGCCGCCACGTCGACTCCAGCCGCTCCGCGCCCTCTCCCGCGCCGCCACGTGGCCCGGCCACCGCGCCCCGCCGCCGGCCGTCGGGGCCGAGCGAGGCCCGCCCGCCCGATCCGCCTCCCGCCGCCGCCCGCTCTCCGCCGCGGCTCGGCCCCTTCGCCGCGCCGCCCTCGGCCGGCGAGCTCACCGGAAGCTGCTGCTTCGCCGAGACCCTCCCCGCCGCCCTGCGCCTCCGCCGCCCATGGTCGCGCCGCCAAGATCGGCCCGAAGCTGCCGCCCGCCGACCAGCGCATGGCGTCGCGCCCGGCCCGCCCGCGGCCGCCAGCGACCTCGCCTCGCCGCCCACTGACCGCCCATGCCCGGCTTCCTCCGCCATGCCGCCTCCCCTCCGGCGTCCCGGCCGGATCCGGACGGACCGGCGGATCCGCCTCCCAGCCAAGCATCTCTTCTTCCCGGCCGCCGCAGCCCGTCTCCGCGAACTCCGCGAGCCTGCCCGATCCAGATCCGTTGACTTTTTCCCCGAGGTCCAAAATTCCACTAAGTCCCCGAATTTATTGCATATTTTCTTGCATTTTCGTCGCATCGTAACTCTGTCATCCTTGCTCCGTTTTGCACGTGTAATATGTCAAAATGTTCGTCTCAAGGAGTAGATCATTTCATCTCATTGCATCATTTTCATTTGAGCTCATCTTGGTGCCTGAAATGCTGTTGCAAGAGTGCTATGTGATGTTAGTTTCTGATTTTTATCAGAACATGCACTTTTGTCATTTTTGCCATGATTGATGTGTGCATCCTATGGACTTGAGTCCTACATGTGTTTTGTAATATGCCATGCCATCTTTCCAGGGGTGTATGCCATGTATTTTTGTGATCAATGTGGTGACTAGCACAAGCATGCAAACTAGGTGTCTTGTTGTTGCTGATTTCAGCCCTATTTTGCTGATATTTTGATGCCATGTTAACTTGATGCTACCGAGAGATCCATGCATATTTTGAGATACTTCAGTAAGGATGTTTTGTTAAACATGTCTTGATCTATCCATCCATGCCCTTGTTTGCAATTATGGAGTGCCATAGCTTGAGTCAATCGAGCTCTACTTTTGCTATCAAATTTTTCCTGGCAGATTGTTTACATGTTATTCAATTTTGCCAAGGTTGTTGTGGTTCATCCATGTATGCTATGTTATTGTTCTTGCCATGTATGTCTTCTAGGCCATGTCTTCTTGATGTATGTATGCTTAGTTTTTCATATAAGGCTCTGTAGTGAGTGCATTGAGCTTGTAAACATGCCTTCTTGTTATCAGTTTTTGACATGCCATGTTGCTGAATCTGTTAACGAAACTTTCGATATTGACATGGGTGTTACTATATTTTCTGATCCTTTTTGGCTTATGGTCACTAAAGGACTTTTGTTCTATGCTTTGAGTAGATTCATGCCATGCCTTTTTTTGTCATGTTAAGTTCCTGTAACATGTTGTTTGATAGCTCTAAACATTGCAACCTGATGTTATTTCTGCCAATGCCTGAAACTGTTATTACTTGCAATCTTGCCATGTCATTTTGAGCTTGTTCTAGTGATTTCTGAAGATAGCTCAGTGTTCATGTTTTGCAATGCTTTACCTATAGATCATGCCCATGCCTTTTGTTTTCATATTGTGGTGCTGTAGCATGTTGTTTTGATGCTTGCAATATGCCTAGTTGCTGTTTTGGACAGATTGTTGTCATATCTTGTATTGGGTGTTTGTGTTGAACCGTTGCTCCGTTTTGAGTGTGTTCTATATGAAACTTGCTTGATTTTGCATGTAGTTTCATATTATCATGTTGGATCCTTGTTTTGAGGTGTTTGCTTGATGTTTGTATGCATTTTGCATCAATGCCATGTTTAACTTGTTTTGCTCATATCTTCTAAGCCGTAGCTCCGAATTAAATGAACTTTATATGTAACTTGACTAGAATTTCGTGTAGATCATCGTGGTGCATCTTAACTTGCTGTTTAACAACTTGAACCTAAAGTTATTCAGATCTGGACCAATTTCGAAATTTGCATATGAAGACTTACCGGAATTGTTATATGTTGTTTCCGGCCTCATTTAAACTTGCTTTGATGTGTTGCTCTTGTTTGCATCATCTCTTGCCATGAGTAGCTTCGTGTAGCTTTGTCATGCATCATGCTTGGTTGTGCATCATGTCTTGTTCATGTGTGATGTGTTTACTATGTTGTGTGCTTCTTCTTGTTAGTTCCTGTTTCGTTGCGATCGTGAGGATTCGTTCATCTACGCTTGGTTCGGCTTCATCCGTTCATCTTCTTCATGGACTCGTTCATATTCTTCATGGACTCGTTCTTCTTCCTTGCGGGATTTCAGGCAAGATGACCGCTACCCTGGATCTCACTACTATCATTGCTATGCTAGTTGCTTCGTTCTTTCGCTATGCTTGCGCTACCTATTACCTGCTTATCAAGCCATCCCAAATTGCCATGTCGACCTCTAACCTTTTGCACCCTTCCTAGCAAACCATTGTTTGGCTATGTTACCGCTTTGCTCAGCCCTCTTATAGCGTTGTTAGTTGCAGGTGAAGATGAAGTTTGTTCCTTGTTGAACATGGAGATGTTGTTCCTTGTTGGAACATGTTTACTTGTTGGGATATCACAATATATCTTATTTAATTAATGCATCTATATACTTGGTAAAGGGTGGAAGGCTCGGCCTTATGCCCGGTGTTTTGTTCCACTCTTGCCGCCTAGTTTCCATCATATCGGTATTATGTTCCCGGATTTTGCGTCCCTAACGCGGTCGGGTGATTTATGGGACCCCTTGACAGTTCGCTTTGAATAAGACTTTTCCAAAAAGGCCCAACATTGGTTTTACATTTGCCTCACCTAGCCTTTTTCCCTTGGGAGTCGCGCATCCCGAGGGTCATCTTTATTTACCCCCGGCCAATGCTTGTCTAAGTGTTGGTCCAAACTAGAGCCACTTGCGGTGCCGCCCGAGGCAACTTGGGGTATCGTCGGTTGCCGTCAGACGTAGTGTTCATCCGGTCGTGGCACGAGACGAGATACGCGCGGCTACTATCGTGGTGTTTCGACGCCGGAGGTCTTGCTGGACTTGTTTTATTGCTGTCGAAATGTCTTGTAGCCGGATTCCGAGACTGATCGGGCTTCCGGGGAGAAGGTCTATTCTTCGTTGATCGCGAGAGCTTATCATGGGCTAAGTTGGGACACCCTGCAGGTATAAACTTTCAAATCCGTGCCCGCGGTTATGTGGCGATGGGAATTTGTTAATGTCCGGTTGTAGAAAACCGAAGTTGATCTTAATTAAAATACACCAACCGTATGCGTATCGTGAGTGTCTCTTTTCGGGTTGATCGAGAGGAGAACACGGTTTCGGGTTATGTTTGATGTAAGTAGGAGTTCAGGATCACTTCTTGATCATTACTAGTTGACGACCGTTCCTTTGTTTCTCTTCTCGCTCCCATTTGCGTATGTTAGCCACCATATATGCTTAGTCGCTGCTGCAACCTCACCACTTTACCCCTTCCTTTCCCATTAAGCTTTGCTAGTCTTGATACCCATGGTAATGGGATTGTTTGAGTCCTCGTGGCTCACAGATTACTACACCACCAGCCAGTGTACAGGTTTTGCGATGATCATGACGTGGCGATATTTGCTCGTTTTGGAGTTCTTCTTACGCTTCTTCGATCGGGGATAGGTTCCAGTCGGCGCACTGGGCTAGCGGTGGTGGATGTCGTTTGAGCTTCGTTTATGTTTCATCCGTAGTCGGATGTTGATTTTGTATATGATGTTGATGTATTCTTGTGGCTTTTGTGCCTTATGTATGTATCCCCATCTTTTATGTAATGTTGATGTAATGATATCCACCTTGCAAAAGCGTTTCAATATGCGGGTCTATCCTTGGTGGGACCGTCGAGTTCCTTTTGGATAGGGTCGCATATTGGGCGTGACAAGTTGGTATCAGAGCCTCGACCGACCCTAGGAGCCCCCTTGATTTGATCGTGTAGTTTGGCCGTTGTTGAGTCTAGAATAAAACTGTTTTCTGAGTCTAGTTATATCGAAGAGTAGGAATTCTTTTTATTCCTCTGCCCCTTCGTCGCTCTGGTGAGGAATCTTGACGTAGGTGTTTTGAATTACTCCTCTTCCCCTTCAAAATTTTTCTTTAGGTTCACGCAGTTGGTTTTCCGATCGTTGGTTCTCATCTCTTTTTATCCGGTGCATTTCTCGTCAAGTCGACTCGACCATCTTCATCTTTGCAAGTTCAATCCTCAGCTATTTTCGATCGTCGTTGTTTTTCCTTGTCCGAAGTTGTCCTTGTTTTTCCCACCCTCCCTCCCTGTTCTTCTTCTCGGAACCGGAGTCCGTAATCGAGTATCCATTCTACTCGTGCTAAGTCTTTGCTTTCTTTCCTCAATGATTTCAACTGGTGTTTTCTCTTCAAGTTAGTCGTCGGTTTCCCCTTCCAAGTTGCCTTTGTTTTTCCCGCCCTCCCACCCTATTATTCCCGGAGTTCGAGTTTCTTCCGGCCATAAATTTCATTCGTGTGGAGCCTCTTCAGTCTTCCCTCAATCATTTCAAACGGTGAATTCTCGTCTAGTTCGTCATTCTTCATCCCTTTCTTTTTCCGGTGGATTCAATTCAAGTTTTTCGGTGTTGATCATATTCTTTTCCTCAGCTCAAGTGTTTTCCATGCTCGTTCGTCTCTCGCCAGTTTATCCTTCCAGAGTTCGGAAGATATCTCAGGAGATTCGTCTGTGTTCCAATTAATTCGAGGTTGTCACCTCATTCAAATATTTAATTGTTCCGGTGCTTCATCTATCTGTTCTTCAATCCTTTTCAACGGTGTTTTTCTTTTAGTGGGCCCTAACCCACAGGTCTTTTCCCAGGATCTTACCTGACTCTTCTAATTTCCGGAGCTATTCTCAAATCCTTTTGAAGTTCGACGTAAGTATGATTTTCATCAGTCGGATCTTTTCCAAGATCGCTTTCAATTATTTTCATTATTGCCTCAACCTCTTCGCTTTTCATTTTTCCGGAGTATCTTGGTAATTTTGGTGGTGTTTCTCCTCATCATTTGAAGATTGAAGAGAATTTTTCCTCTAAATCTTGCCCGTTCTCCCGGAGTTTCGTGATTCTAGCTTCACGTCATCCTCTCGAATTATTCCATGTGTCAGATATTCTTTTTCTCAACCATCCGGAGTTTGTCAGCACTTGTTTTTTTTCGGAGGCCGTCGTTCCAGAAGAATTCTTTGTCCTCACATTTCAGCTACCGTTATCCGATTATCCCGGTGCTTCGTTCAAGTATTCTTAATCAGCTCATGATCTCTTTGCTCTTTTGCATCTAAATCCCCTCTAACATATTTGTTCTTCTAATTCTGCCCGGTGTTTCATTCTCTTTCATCAGTCATTTACGAATTCTTACGGTGGTTCGTTCAAGATTCTTTTTCCTTGTTTATCAGTTTAATCCATTCGTTCTTTTAATCCTACCGGTGGTTCATGAAGACTTTCTCAAGTTCTGTGCTATCCCTTCTCAATCCTTTTTCAAGAAGAATAAGTAGTATGCCAGATCCATTGTTGGTCATCAATTTAATTTGATGAAGGATAAGCATACAATAAATCTTATTCTTATTTCATCCAAGTGTTTAATCCTTTCCTTCGGAGTTTGTTCTTCATGAATAAATTCTAGTTCCAAGTGTTTTAATCTTTTCTTTTCCGGAGTTCAAATTTCCTCAGCCATTTCGTCGGAACCTCCATCTAAATCATCGTAAGGCTCATCTTATTCTTTCATCCTTCATTCTATCTCATCATCCTTTTGTTACCGGAGTTCTTCGTGGTGGTTTGTCACGATTTAATTCATTTCTCAAGTGCTCATCAAGATTTTGTTGGTGAAGCTCAAGTATCTTTTCTTCTTGCGTCTCGAAGTGCAATTAAATCTCTGTATTCTTTTGAAGTGGAGTTTTACATTTCTTCGTTCTTCTTAGCTATTTAATCTTTTCTGCTTGTGGTTGGTTATCACCTCATATTGAGAGGTTATCCATAAGTCCACAACAAGCTATTCTTTTCGTTGTTGATTTTCTCAACAACTCCAGTCAATTTTTTTCCTTCTAAGTTCTTTTCATTCAATTCTTTCAATTCTTCCGGAGGCATTGCGTTGTTTATGTCGTCAAGTTTCATTCCATCTTGTGAAGTTCGTGTTCTATTCCTCCATGTTTTAGCCGGAGTGCCGCCTAAATCCTTTCAGTCTTATTCGTTTCTTTTCTCAGTCTAACCACTCCGGTTCGAACGAGTGCTTTCATAGTCTATCTGATTCCGTGAGCTTTCGATTCTCGTCATTCTCGTCATTCCTATCTTCTTCTCGAGTGCTCTCGATTCGTTGATTCTTCTCTTGAGTTCTTGTTTCACCTCATCCCTTTTTCTCTTCCGTCTCGGTCCTAAGATCTCGGGACGAGATCTCTTGTTAGTGGAGGAGTGTTGTAACGCCCCGGATTCGATGCGCCAGGTGTCCGTCAGTTGTTCGTCAGAGTCGCCATGTCATTTGCTTGCGTGTTGCACTTTGCCATGTCATCATCTGCATTTCATATCATGTCATCATGTGCATTTCATTTGGCATACGTGTTCGTCTCATGTATCCGAGCATTTTCCCCGTTGTCCGTTTTGCAATCCGGCACTCCTATGTCTCCGGCGCCCCTTTTACCTCTTTTCATGTGCGGGTATTAAACTTTCTCGAATGGCCCGAGGTTTGTCAAGCGGCCTTGGTATAGCACCGTAGAACCGCTGTCAAGTTTCGGATCATTTGGAGGTCGTTTGGTACTCCAACGGTTAACCAGGTAACCGCAAAAGCCTCTTTTGTTTGCAGCCCAACACCCCTTCCAAAGTGGCCCAAAACCCAGCAAACTCCCCTCCATGCTCTCGGTCGTTTGATCACGATCGCGTGGCCGAAAACCGCACCTCATTTGGACTCTCCTAGCTCCCTCTACCTATTTAAACGCCCCTCCTCCCGAAATTCCGGATCAATTCGCAGAAGAAACCCTAGCCCGCTTCCTCCATGGCGGACATGTCCATCCCCGCCAGACATGTCCAGCCGCCACGCCACTCGCCAATGAGGCGCCGCCACGTCAGCTCCAGCCGCTCGCGCCCTCTCCCCACGCCGCCATCGTGGCCCGACCACCGCGCCCGCCGCCGGTCTGCCCGTCGGGCTCGAGCGAGGCCCGCCTGCCCGATCCGCCTCCGCCGCCGCCCGCTCTCCGCCATGCTGCTCGGCCCGCCTCGCCGCGCCGCCCTCCGGCGCGAGCTCACCGGAGCTGCTGCGCCTCGCTGACCCTCCCGGCCATGCCTACGCCTCCGCCGCCATCGCGCTGCAAGATCGCCCGAAGCTGCCGCCGCCGCCGCGCCCGCCTCCGCGCCCGGCCGCCCGCCGCGCCGCCTCCGCGCCCGCCGGCGACCTCGCCTCGCCGCCCCTGGACCGCCGCCCGCCCGCTTCCTCGCCGCGCCCGCCTCCCTCCCGGCGTCCCGGCCGGATCCGGGGCGGACCGGCGGATCCGCCTCCCGGCTTCCTCTCTTCTTCCCGGCCGCGCAGCCCGTCTCCGCGAACTCCGGCGAGCCCGCCCGATCCAGATCCGTTGACTTTTTCCCCGAGGTCCAAAATTCCACTAAGTCCCCGAATTTATTGCATATTTTCTTGCATTTTCGTCGCATCGTAACTCTGTCATCCTTGCTCCGTTTCGCACGTGTAATATGTCAAAATGTTCTTCTCAAGGAGTAGATCATTTCATATCATTGCATCATTTTCATTTGAGCTCATCTTGGTGCCCGAAATGCTGTTGCAAGAGTGCTATGTGATGTTAGTTTCTGATTTTTATCAGAACATGCACTTTTGTCATTTTTGCCATGATTGATGTGTGCATCCTATGGACTTGAGTCCTACATGTGTTTTGTAATATGCCATGCCATCTTTCCAGGGGTGTATGCCGTGTATTTTTGTGATCAATGTGGTGACTAGCACAAGCATGCAAACTAGGTGTCTTGTTGTTGCTGATTTCAGCCCTGTTTTGCTGATATTTTGATGCCATGTTAACTTGATGCTACCGAGAGATCCATGCATATTTTGAGATACTTCAGTAAGGATGTTTTGTTAAACATGTCTTGCTCTATCCATCCATGCCCTTGTTTGCAATTATGGAGTGCCATAGCTTGAGTCAATCGAGCTCTACTTTTGCTATCAAATGTTTCCTGGCAGATTGTTTACATGTTATTCAATTTTGCCAAGGTTGTTGTGGTTCATCCATGTATGCTATGTTATTGTTCTTGCCATGTATGTCTTCTAGGCCATGTCTTCTTGATGTATGTATGCTTAGTTTTTCATATAAGGCTCTGTAGTGAGTGCATTGAGCTTGTAAACATGCCTTCTTGTTATCAGTTTTTGACATGCCATGTTGCTGAATCTGTTAACGAAACTTTCGATATTGACATGGGTGTTACTATATTTTCTGATCCTTTTTGGCTTATGGTCACTAAAGGACTTTTGTTCTATGCTTTGAGTAGATTCATGCCATGCCTTTGTTTGTCATGTTAAGTTCCTGTAACATGTTGTTTGATAGCTCTAAACATTGCAACCTGATGTTATTTCTGCCAATGCCTGAAACTGTTATTACTTGCAATCTTGCCATGTCATTTTGAGCTTGTTCTAGTGATTTCTGGAGATAGCTCAGTGTTCATGTTTTGCAATGCTTTACCTGTAGATCATGCCCATGCCTTTTGTTTTAATATTGTGGTGCTGTAGCATGTTGTTTTGATGCTTGCAATATGCCTAGTTGCTGTTTTGGACAGATTGTTGTCATATCTTGTATTGGGTGTTTGTGTTGAACCGTTGCTCTGTTTTGAGTGTGTTCTATATGAAACTTGCTTGATTTTGCATGTAGTTTCATATTATCATGTTGGATCCTTGTTTTGAGGTGTTTGCTTGATGTTTGTATGCATTTTGCATCAATGCCATGTTTAACTTGTTTTGCTCATATCTTCTAAGCCGTAGCTCCGAATTAAATGAACTTTATATGTAACTTGACTAGAATTTCGTGTAGATCATCGTGGTGCATCTTAACTTGCTGTTTAACAACTTGAACCTAAAGTTATTCAGATCTGGACCAATTTCGAAATTTGCATATGAGGACTTACCGGAATTGTTATATGTTGTTTCCGGCCTCATTTAAACTTGCTTTGATGTGTTGCTCTTGTTTGCATCATCTCTTGCCATAAGTAGCTTCGTGTAGCTTTGTCATGCATCATGCTTGGTTGTGCATCATGTCTTGTTCATGTGTGATGTGTTTACTATGTTGTGTGCTTCTTCTTGTTAGTTCCTGTTTCGTTGCGATCGTGAGGATTCGTTCGTCTACGCTTGGTTCGGCTTCATCCGTTCATCTTCTTCATGGACTCGTTCATCTTCTTCATAGACTCGTTCTTCTTCCTTGTGGGATTTCAGGCAAGATGACCGCTACCATGGATCTCACTACTATCATTGCTATGCTAGTTGCTTCGTTCTTTCGCTATGCTGCGCTACCTATTACCTGTTTATCAAGCCATCCCAAATTGCCATGTCAGCCTCTAACCTTTTGCACCCTTCCTAGCAAACCATTGTTTGGCTATGTTACCGCTTTGCTCAGCCCTCTTATAGCGTTGTTAGTTGCAGTGAAGATGAAGTTTGTTCCTTGTTGAACATGGAGATGTTGTTCCTTGTTGGAACATGTTTACTTGTTGGGATATCACAATATATATTATTTAATTAATGCATCTATATACTTGGTAAAGGGTGGAAGGCTCGGCCTTATGCCTGGTGTTTTGTTCCACTCTTGCCGCCTAGTTTCCGCCATATCGGTATTATGTTCCCGGATTTTGGCGCCCCTAACGCGGTCGGGTGATTTATGGGACCCCTTGACAGTTCGCTTTGAATAAGACTTTTCCAAAGAAGGCCCAACATTGGTTTTACATTTGCCTCACCTAGCCTTTTTTCCCTTGGGAGTCGCGATCCCGAGGGTCATCTTTATTTACCCCGGGCCAATGCTTGTCTAAGTGTTGGTCCAAACTAGAGCCACTTATGGTGCCGCCCGAGGCAACTTGGGGTATCGTCGGTTGCTGTCAGACGTAGTGTTCATCCGGTCGTGGCTCGAGACGAGATACGCTGCTACTATCGTGGTGTCGGCACACCGGAGGTCTTGCTGGACTTGTTTTATTGCTGTCGAAATGTCTTGTAGCCGGATTCCGAGACTGATCGGGCTTCCGGGAGAAGGTCTATTCCTTCGTTGATCGCGAGAGCTTATCATGGGCTGTTGGGACACCCTGCAGGTATAAACTTTCAAACTCCGTGCCGCGGTTATGTGGCGATGGGAATTTGTTAATGTCCGGTTGTAGAAAACCCGTTGATCTTAATTAAAATACACCAACCGTAAAGCGAACTCGTGAGTGTCTCTTTTCGGGTTGATCGAGAGGAGAACACGGTTTCGGGTTATGTTTGACGTAAGTAGGAGTTCAGGATCACTTCTTGATCATTACTAGTTGACGACCGTTCCTTTGTTTCTCTTCTCGCTCCCATTTGCGTATGTTAGCCACCATATATGCTTAGTCGCTGCTGCAACCTCACCACTTTACCCCTTCCTTTCCCATTAAGCTTTGCTAGTCTTGATACCCATGGTAATGGGATTGCTGAGTCCTCGTGGCTCACAGATTACTACACCACCAGTTGCAGGTACAGGTTTTGCGATGATCATGACGTGAGAGCGATATTTGCTCGTTTTGGAGTTCTTCTTCTGCTTCTTCGATCAGGGGATAGGTTCCAGGTCGGCAGCCTGGGCTAGCAGGGTGGATGTCGTTTGAGCTTCTGTTTATGTTTCATCCGTAGTCGGATGTTGATTTTGTATATGATGTTGATGTATTCTTGTGGCTTTTGTGCCTTATGTATGTATCCCCATCTTTTATGTAATGTTGATGTAATGATATCCATCTTGCAAAAGCGTTTCAATATGCGGGTCTATCCTTTGTGGGACCGTCGAGTTCCTTTTGGATAGGGTCGCATATTGGGCGTGACAGCCTGGGTGGCGGTCCGAAGAAATACAGGCAAGTCCTGATAGAAACCAGGTGCCTCAATCCACCCAGATGCGTGTTTAAGTTGCTACCTTGAATAAACCATTAAATAACAATCTCACATCTGTCATGGATACACTCACCCAATCCACGTCTACTAGCATAGCATAGCATAATAAGCAAACGTAGAAGTAACTCCCAAGGGTTTATAATGAAGCAGGTAATAGGTACTATCTCAACTACTTCCCATAACCCACAATTTAATTAGATCCTAATCAATGCAATGTTTGAGGATAGATCTAATGCAATAAAAACTGGGTATGAGAAGAGGTATGATCAAAGTGTTACTTGTCTTGCTGATGATCCGCGAAACCTAGAGACTCGAAGTAACAAAGGCGCACTCACGGTATTCTATCGCAGACAAACAAACAAGCATACAATAAGTACTCATCTAATGCACAGGTAAAACTCAAATAGATCTAACCAGATAGTTCAACTTAAGAACTCCGGTTTGCAAAAAGAATCAAATCAAACGAAGCAACGAAGTCAAACGGCGGAAGAAAACAGCTTCGTTTTACAAATCTGGATCTAGGTCAAATTTTACAGAAGCAAAAACTTGTTTAAGTAGATAATTCGGAAAGAGGGTTTCGAGACGAAACTCTAGGCGCTTGAATCGCATGATTCCGATAAACGAGTGAAAAGTTATACTAAAACGAAAATCGGATCTGGAATCGCGATCAGAAAAATCGCGGATTAAATCCGAGAAAAAGAAAAACGACGAACGGTTCGTTTAAACGAACTAACGAACGAACGTTCGTTAATTAGCCTAAACCGAAAAAAACCGAAACTAATAAAAAAACAAAAATAAAAAAACCGAAATAAAACCGAAATAAAACCAAAGAAAAACCGCTCGGTTTTTATAAAAAACGGCGCGGAAAACCAAAGCGGCGACGAACCTCGGGCGGCGGTGGCTCATGGCGGGGGCGGCGGCTAGGGTTTGGCTCGGGCGGGCAGGCGCTGGGGGCTGGGGCGCCGGGCTGCGCTTATAAAGGCACCCCGAGCGGAGTCCCTTCTGCACGGCCTTGATAAGGCGGTGCGCGTTTTTTTAAATAATTACGCGCAGAAAAAAAATAAAAAGAAGTACTAAACGGACTCCAAAAATCCCAAAAAATTTTCCCCGGCTTCTAAAATCAAGCCGGATTTAATGAACATTTATTTGGGGCCTAAATGCAATTTTGAAAAACGCACAATTTTCCTAAATTCAAATAAAAAGGCGAAAAACTCCAAAATAAAATCTTATTTGATTTTATTATTAAATCTTCATTATTTCTTTATTTTGGGAAAGTCATTTTATTCCCTCTCTCATATTTTGGTAGTAGAAATAATTGAAGATAAAATAATTAAAATCAAATGATCCTATTTTCAAAATTTGAGAAAACTCAAATATGAAAATAACGAAAATCCCCAACTCTCTCCGTGGGTCCTTGAGTTGTGTAGAATTTCTAGGATCGAGCAAAAATGCAACGAAAAAATATGATATGCAATGATGCTCTATGTATAACATTCCAAATTGAAAATTTGGGATGTTACATATACCAGCAAGCATTTGCCCGCAACACACACGGCTTGTTCCATCACAAACAGCTCGGATGGATCAACTGTATGACACGTATTGCACACGCAACTCTAATCTGATTCGTGCTTGATGTCTCCGCATCATCGCTTGCACGCTTCATCTTATTTTCCACGTATCACTTGCGGCCGCTCTTTCGCGTCCCCTCGGCAAGCTCGCCGCTTTCGCCATTAGCGCCGCATGCTATGCTATGCTCGCCGTTAGGCGCCACGGCATGCTCTGCTCGCGTCCGTCAGCGTGCTCGGCTTGTGGACAGCTTTTCCTTGCATGTTCAACTGCTATATGCATACCCTTCTCGCGTCCCTCCACACGCGCTCTGCCGGCGGTTGGGCGTGCGCACGATCACGTCGGGGGGCCCATATGCATGCAGTTACGCCACGTGCGTTGCCACGCGATGCAGTTACATGCGGCACTATGGAGTTACGCTGCAAATTAGAACTCGCCATCGTGGCTCGCCGATATTCCCCGCCGTCTGCTTCCCTTTAATTCCTGCGGCCATTATAACCTTAGTCTCTTCAACCTTTCGATCGGGCCCGCCAACACAACTAGCACACCGACGACGACACATAGGGAGGGGATTTCCAGCGGCGCTCCAATGCAGTTTGGCGAGCATAGAGTGGAGACCCACGCGAGGGAGACAGATCTCTCGGTGGTGTACACCATCGTCCCGGCCATGGTGGACGACTATATCAATAGCGTTGAGCAGTTGCTTGCTCGAGACAAGTACAAGGTGGTCGGCATCGACCTCCAATACATCGCCAGTCGTCTCGGCATAGATCAGAAGGTTGTCGTCGCCCAGTTGTGCGTGGGCCATCATGTCCTCATCTACCACTACTGCATGGCCACAGAGCCTTTCGACCGTTTCAACAGGTTTGTCAACAACACCGAATACAAGTTCGCCACGGTGGAAACCACCGACGATGTAAAAGCGCTCAGTGTTACGGGCTTGGCCTGCAAGAACCTTGTCGAAATCCGTGACCACTACAGGTCTGGGGCAGCACGAAGAAGGACTCCCTGGTCGAACTCGCATCAGCCATGATCGACCCCTACTACAAAAAGATGAAGCAGGATGCCCAGAGAACAAGTCCCCTATCCTGGCACAGGGCCTGGATGCGGCAACTGGATGAACCTCACCTCAGGTTCGCGACCAAGAGCGTGTACACATTCTACGAGATGCACAAGCGGATCTTTGACATGAGGAAGTGCCTCGTTACCCAAATCGACGAGCCTGGATCGAGCCACAAGCAGAGCAAGCGTCACAAGAAGTAGATGATGATCAGATGATCGTTTATGCTAGTTAATCATGCATGTAATATATAGTGTACTTTATTGGTGTGTGGAAATGTAATGTGTGTAGTAGCCACCTATGTAATTATGCATATAATAGTTTACTTTGGTGTGTGCAAATGCCATGGTTGTAGTAGCCACCTATGTAAGTGGATGTTTAATTTGGTTATGCAAGCATGTCCTTATACGTGTGTGTGTGTGTGTGTGTGTGTGTGTGTGTGTGTGTGTGTGTGTGTGTGTGTGTGTGTGTGTGTGTGTGTGTGTGTGTGTGTGTACATAAACACTATTCGATCACGGATCGAAATAATATTCTGCTCACAACACGAATCGCCTCGAACGCTGGCGTCGACCTTCCCCGAGTACTAGGTTGAACTTCACTAAAAGTTGTCCAAATGTGGCTTATGATATAACGTTGGAAAGCTATGGACACCAGATCATGACCCAAGTTAAATTTTTGGCAAAAAGTAAGCGGTTTAAGAGCAGTTTTGAAAACCGTTTTTCCTTCATACAAAAAACGTGAATCGTATTTTCGATCGCATTTCTAAAACGTTTATCGGAATGAGGCAAATAATATGGCGTTGGAAAGCTGCTGCAAAACCGCTCCTTCCACATGTTGAAAGTTTTCTCTAATTCACTACGGTTAAGGAGTAATTTGGAAAATCGTAAAATTTCGCAAACCGAACAGCCGAGTTCATATTTTTGATGTCATTTCTAAATGGCTAATGCAATTGAGGCAAATTAGATGGCGTTGGAAGCTCATGAAAATGCGCTACTTTTTCATGTACAAAGTTTTTTCTAATTTTGAACGGTTTAAGAGTAATTAAGAAAACAGTACAAGTTACACTGAGTTTGTATTTTCGATCTAATTTTTTAACCGTGTATCCGAATGCAGCAAATGATATGGCTTTGGAAATCTTGAGGGAAGGCGAAACTTTTCTGTATATATTGTTTCTCTCAATTCCTTACTGTTTTAAGTCAATTTTGAAAATGGCTAAAAAAGTATTTTTTTTTCGTAATTTCTACAAACTTTATCGAATGGGGCAAATAATATACCGCTGAAAAGCTCAGGAAAATGCGAAACTTTTTCATGTTGATGGTTTCCTCTGATTCGTACCCGTTTTCAAGTAATTTCGAAAATGGCGGGATCATTTGTTCTACCTTTATCGCGAAACAGATTCTTCGAAAATGCACCACGTGAAGAACCTGAACTTCTCGGCATTTCTACTTGAACTTCACTCTGCTTTTCATGTGCTTTTTTTCCCGTAGCTCTTCATCCACTCACCGGAACACTCACCGGAATTGAGCAAGTGATATACCAGTGGAAAGTTGCTGTGAACACGCAATTTTTCCGTGTTGATTGTTTTTTCATACTCGCGATGATTTTAAAGGTTTTTCATCTAAAATTCATCCACTATAGTAGTTAAACTTCCTGCCGTTTTCAGTTGAACTTCTGTGACGTATTTTCATTTGTAGTTTTCTCATCCATTCGTCAGTGTTACACAAATGTTATTCCGTTTGTACAAATCTCCCTCACAATAATTTTTTTAACTTTCTCCAACAAAGGACTTGAACTTATAACAACAAAACTTTTTTCCTTTGCTTTTTTATTCCTTTTTAATACAAAATGCACACCGTGTATTACATGAACTTCTTGCAGTTATCAACCTGAACTTCTCTCGGTTACATGAAAATATTTGAGCTTTTTTATGAATTTTTAATCTTATTTTTCTTAATCCTTTTTTATGAATTTTGAAGCGCTCTATTTTTAATAGTTGAACTTCTTGTTATTTTATTTTCGAACTTCTTGTTTCCATTCTTTAATAACGGGGAAAATCTGAGTTTTCTATAATCATCGAACTTCTCCATCTTTTTTAATATGGACTTCCTAGTTTTATTTCTTAATCTCTTTTTATGAAATTTTGAAGCGTTATATTTTTAAAAAGTTGAACTTCTTGTTTTTTATTTTTGAACTTCTTGTTTCCATTCTTTAATAGCGAGGAAAAATCTGAGTTTTCTATAATCATCGAACTTCTCCATCTTTTTAATATGGACTTCCTGGTTTTTTTCTTAATCTTTTTTATGAAATTTTGAAGCACTCTATTATTAAAAGTTAAAATTCTTCTTATTTAATTTTTGAACTTCTTCTTTCCATTCTTTAATAACGAGGAAAATCTGAGTTTTCTTTAATAACAAGAATTTTTGAACTTCTGAGGGAAGAGCACTTAAACTTTGCCTTTTTTATTCTTTTTTTCTCATACAAAATGCACAGCATGCAATACATGAACTTCCGACAGTTATCAATTTGGACTTCTCTCTGTTTCGGTTTAAAAAACGAGAAAATTCTTTTAAAACTTTTTTTAGTTTTTCCTTTTTTTATTTGAACTTCTTCATTTTATTCTTTAGTAACGACAAAACATCTAAGTTGTTTTTACCTTTGAATTTTTTTTAATTTGAACTTCTTAGAAAAATATGGTTTTACATAAGCAAAAAGATTTCTAGGTTTTTAAATTTGAACTTCTAGTTTTTTACCTTCTTGGTTAGTTGAAATTGAACTTCTAGGGTTGTCAAATTTGAACTTCTACATTTTTTTGACCTTCTCAGTTATTTCAAATTTTAATGTGACATATTTTCATTTGTAATTTTCTCATCCATTTGTCTGTGTTACACAAATGATATTCCTTTTGTACAAACCTCTCTCACAATTCTTTTTTAACTTTCTACAACCGAGGACTTGAAGTTACACAAATGATATTCCTGCCATTTTAGAAAATGACGAGATCTTGATTTCTGCCTTCATCGCGAATGGAAATGCACTTCGTGAAGTAGTTGAACTTCTGGGGCATGTATGTTTTAACTTCACTCTGTTTTTGACGTGCTCTTTTTTGACGTGTTTTTTTTTGCACTATGTGAAGTAGTTGATCTTCCGGGGCATGTCTGTTTGAACTTTACTCTATTTCACTTTATTGTCTTTTTCTTATAGGAAACACACACCATGCAGTACGTGAACTTCTAGTTCTTATTACTTTGAAATTCTCTCTGGTTTGAGAGAATTATTTTAAAACACAAAAAACAACATCTTTTTTATGTATTTTGGACATCTAAATACATGGTGAACCTCTCTCAGAACTTTTCCTCGCCGAGCACTTGAACTTATAATAACCATTTTTTCACTAAAATAAACTCTTTTTAGGTGTACCATTTGTTTTAATTTGAGAACCTTGGGTTTTATAAATATCGATCCACTTCATTATTATAGTTTGAACTTCTAGTTTTTTAAAGCAGGGAAATTTCATTTGAACTTTTTTAGGTGTACCATTTATTTTAATTTGAACTTCTTCATTTTATTCTTTAGTAACGGAAAAAAATTGATATCTTTTTTCATTTCATTGATTGGACGTAAATGATATGGCGTTGGAAAGCTTATGAAAAATTTGATATCCTTTTTCGTTTCTACCAGAGGGTCTCTAATTTACTTCAAAATGGTAGTATAAATTTTGAACTGCTTTATATTTTTAATTTGGCCTCCTTGGTTTACTCTTTAGTAATGGGGAAAATCCTAATGTACTAATAAACATCGAACCGCTTCGTTATTTAAATGTGAACTTCTAGTTATTATTTAGAAACGAGGAAAATTTGTTTTCCAAAAAGGAAAAAAACCATGGTATACCTTCAGAAACCTGCTGAAAAGAAATAACTTTTTTCTTGTTAATCATTTTTCTCAAATTTTCCATGGTTTAAAAGATATTTTAATACGTTAAAACTTGATTCAAACGATATACAACATACGTTTGAATCTTCTATCCGAATAGAGCATATGATATACTGTTGAAAAGCTTATGAAAGAATTAACTTTTTCATGTAGACGTTTTGTTAAATGCAGTTATAAAAATGTGACATCTTTTTTGTTTTCTTTTTTGAACACGTAAGTCTTAGGTTTTTACAAATTTTTAACTTCGTACTTATTTAAATTTGATCTTCTAGATTTCTTTAGAACTGGAAAAATACGTTTGTATAAATTGTTTGAACTTCCCTTTTTATGTAATGAGCTTCTTTGTTTTGTAATAAATATTTGAATTCCTCCATTATTTAAATTTGAACCTCTGTTTTTCTAAAACAAGAAAAATACATTTTTTTTAAAACTTTGCTTAAACTACAACCTACTACAAGCCCCATTAGCGCCCCATCATACAACTTCTTCTTCTTCAACTGCTGAGTAAATTTCTTAGCTTTTTTATTTGTATACAATAACTTGTACACATATTACTGAACGGACAAAATTACTGTAATTAAACCGCCTCACAAATGGAACTAAAGTCGGATGCTCAAACATACAGGAACAATCAACAATTTTAGACAGTGACGTAAACCTTTAAACAAAGCTCAATACAAGTGTTCAAGTTGGCACTTGGGGGCTAATGGCTGTTTATTCAAAGACTATTGTTACAGGATTTTTTCTTCTATAAAAGTCCCGGTTTAACTTTATAAAGTTGAACCGGCCCTTGGGGGCTACGGCAGCAAAGTTCATATGAATGGAGGATCACATTGAAAACTCACTGAAGTCCCGGTTTAAGTTGACATCTTAAACCGTCACTTGGGGGCTATTGGAATTAATAAAGCTACCAAATAATACAAGGAGTAAAGCATATAGGAAGTTACCTCATATTTTTCCTTCATCATTTTTACTAGACCGGCTTCATAGTCGCGGCTGGTGTACAACCGGTTCAGATAGCCGGAATGGAGATCTTCAGCATCCAGAGCGGCATATGTTGACAAATCAGCACTCCATTCGCCTTTGCTAAACGCAGAGAATTCCTGTTTGGCAGTATGTTTTGACAAAGCAACAGGATTACTCGGTTAAGAACGGCCAACGCCAGTAACAAGGACGTCATCATCTTTTTCTTTTTCGGTTTGTACTGGGGTCACCGGTTTGTCAGGAGTTTTGGTTGGACTAGCCGGTTTATCAGTCCGGATAGAGCTTGTCGGCTGATCAACAGGACCTGTGGTATCAACCTCTGCCTGTTCGGCAACAAAGTCATGGTCTTGTGGTGGTGGGTCATTCAGCACATCATCAAGATTGGCCTCTTCAAGGTCTGGTATTTTGTCCGGTTTAGCAGCGGTATTTTCCACTGCTGTTTTGTTCAGGCGAGCCTTTTTGCTTGGTCCGGGCTTGGCTCTGAGAGAAATTAAGAAGTATCAGTACAGCATATGTTAAAATAATATGTTAAAGACATAAGACGGAATATGACTTACCCAAGCACGGTTTTGAGGGGTGGAAGCTTGGTGGCTGATGACTCGCCAGAGGATGAATGAGAAGTGCCCTGATAATTGGAATCAGACAGATTAAGAGGTTGATGAAAACAACCCGCTTTAGGGTGTGAAGTGGCAAGAGTATTAGAGACCTCTGAGCGGCGTTTCCGAACCGGACTATTTGGTAAATCGGCGGAGGTAACTACCTGGCCGCTATGCCGAGTTGTGCGGCGAGCCTCGTGCTGTTATGTCCTCACAAGAAAGTTTGGGTCCAAATAAGCAAGAGGATGAGAAAATTTAACTTTCTGGTTTGCCCGACGGATTTTTAGTGAAGGCAAAGGGTTTGAATCGGAGGAAAGGATGATTACCTCTATAGCATCGGCATGACTGACTTCAGCGTCGTCCTAGCACTAATCATCATCAATAAGGCGTATGAATAATAAACCAAGTGAGTCAGATACTACCTCAAAATCCGAGTTACCCACATTATCATCAACCGGTGGATCGAAGGATGCAGTGGTTCTCTTCCGATTAGCTGGTCTTTTCACTGCTTTGGTCTTTTGGCGGGTCGGCTTCGCCGGTTTTCTTGCGAAGGTTTCTTGTTCCAGAACGGATCATTGTCGTGCCAAAAGGACATCACATTTTCAGAATAAATCAGGACAGAAGCAATTTCAGGTAAAATGAATAGTATGAATATTATGGCTGGCGGTTTGTTGATGGTGCAGAAAGGGGGGAGTCCGGTTTGAGCACGGGTAGCCTCCGGTTCATTCAGCATCTTTTTTACAGCCTCAGTGACTTCGTCATCCGTCAGTTGAATATCAATGTGCCGCTGAGCATCATTCAATTCTCTAGTATACTCACACATCAAACCGGGGCATTGGCTCAAAGGCAAAATGCTCCAGCTTATCCAGCAGCGTGCAAAGTAAACTCCTGTTAAACCGTTGGCCATAAAGGCCCTAAGCTTGGATAGTTGAGGAGCATATTTGCTTCTTTCTTTAGCAGTCAGCCTTTGAGGAAAAGGGTGCGTGTTGCTCAGACGTTCAGGACGGTAACCCGGCAGGGGGTTTTCATCAATTGGAGATGTGTCCTTGCAATAAAACCAAGTCTGGTTCCAATCTTTGGGGTGACTGTGGAGATTGGCGTGAGGAAAGGTGACTTCCTTCCTTTTCTGAATCGCCATCCTGCCTAGTTCTGTGTTAGGCCCGTCTTTGAACTCTGTGCGGCGGTTCAAATGAAAGCAGTCCCTGAATAGCTCTACTGAAGGTTCCTCTTGAAGGTAAACCTCACAAAACACTTGAAAGTGGCAAATGTTGGTAACAGAGTTAGGGCCAATATCTTGTGGGCGCAGTTGGAAGTTGGCAAGTACATCCCGGAAGAATTTTGAACCGGGAGGGTTGAAACCCCGGCTTAGGTGATCGGCAAAAACAACAACTTCTCCGTCTTTGGGAGTAGGAGGACATTCTGGGCTAGGGACCCTCCAGTGAATGACATCTTTCTTGCTTAAGGCACCCATTTTGACAAGATTGTCTAGTTGTTCCTCTGTTACTCGAGAAGGGACCAAATTGCATTCATACACTTGTTTGGCCATGGCAATGAAGATCTACAATATAATAATTTCCGGTTTAAGGTTCACGTTGGACAGCTATACGGTGATACAAGACGAAAGTACATTGTTAAACCGGAGTCAGTACACCAGTGGAGGTGATAAGTGGAAATATATTGGTGGTTCAACAAGGGGACTAATGGTATATACCGGATTATCAACTTTTCTTTATAGTTAAACCGCCTAGTCTAAGCATCGAAGAGTCAAGGTTACATGTGAGTAAGTGAATGAAAACAGGTTTCACAAGATTATGTTGTGGTTTCGGATCTGAGGCATGTCAGAAAAGGGAAATATGTTCAAAAACTAAGAAGCAGTACCGGACCAATGAGCGAAGGTTCGGATAAGATCCACTATTTTGATATGCATAAATGGAAACAGAGGCTAAAGGCTACCACTATACAGATCAGATATTCAGTAGTTTATCAGGATTATCATATGAACAAATATCTCCTTTGATGAACACCGAAGAACTTGGGAACCCTAGAACAGATCTGTGGCGGAAAGAGTAGAGAACTTACCGGAGCTGAGGAAGAAGCGGAAGAGCGCCGCAGGGTTCTGATGCGTTCAGGGTGATGCAGCGGCCAAGGTTGGAGCAGAGACGACGGTCGGAGGTCGACGGTGGCGGCAGAGCTCCAGAAGGTGAGCGGCGCAAGGAGGAGGACGCGAAGAGGCACGAGGGGGAAAAAGAAAATGACCCTTCGGTCCTGTTTATAAAGGCAGGAGATAAGTGTTAGGTGTGAAAATCAAGGGGCCGCGAATTTGGAAGTGAGGCGCAGATGTCGCCTCGATTGTTGGAGACCTATTAATGAGGATATATCATATACAGTTTCTTTATAACAGATGACGTCACGATGGTTTGCCAAGAGCCAAAAAGATGACGTCATGGCGGTTTACCAACTTACGAGAAGATGTTGAAGACGAAGTTTCTGTTAAGGATTGACATGAACCTATTCAAATCAATCTAGGGCCTAATGTTGAGGATATTACTACTGAGCGTAAACCGGCTAGGACAGGCCGGGTTAACTTCATCAGTAGTTGAGTATGTTAGAAGCCCATGAAGGCATATAGGAATGTTAGATATGGGCCCATGGCCCAGAACCGGTTTAATGCCTGCAACCGTGAACCGGTATCGGTATGTAACTTGTATGGTAAGATAGAAAGAGTAGAGACCGAACCGGACACGTTTATGAGCCGGTCTCGGGACTCTGTAAACCGACGGGTGTCACCCATGTATATAAGGGGACGACCCGGCGGCGGATCAGGACAACACACAACAACTCGAGACACAGGCAAAGCGTATTCGCTCCCTGGTCATCGAAACCCCATGAATTCCATCACAACTAGACGTAGTATTTTACCTTCATCGTAAGGGGCCGAACTAGTATAAAACTCTCTTGCATCCCTTGTCCGCTTTAACCCTTTTAAGCTAACCCGTAGCGATGGCTCCATGACTAAGTCCTTTCACAAGGACATCTACCGTGACAAAACCACGACATAGAGCTAAAATTTGGTTGGTGGACTTGGACAAAGTGATGCTCTTTTTACCCCCGCTGGGTGTTCTGTATATAAAACCAACAGGGATCTAATCCTTTTGAGCAGTGAACTTGCGATCTCCAACTCACCATTTTCTTTTCCGTCTTCTTCCTGGTGTGCCCATATCCCAAGATCTACTAGTGCTAGCAAGCCACACGTCAGTAGTTTGGCCTTCAGAGTAGATTTTTGACTACAGTGCACTGAAAAAGCTCTCCGCATGTACTAAAAGATCTCTTTGAACCCTCGTTTCCCCATTATCTCTTAACTGCATTCCGCCTAAAATCTTTCGTCTGATTTGCTGTCCAAAATAGGATGAGCTGGTTCTTCATGGTGGTGCCTGAAACACAAGGCTCGATAGAAGCACCCAAGAAGAATTAGCACTCCACGGTGTTGATGCATTTTGGAGAAGAAAACTCATGTTTTCCAATATTGAAGGACCAGTGAAAATGAACCAATATATCACAACATCAACTTTTTTGCACCTGCAAGTACGTCTGAACTTCAGACAAGAAAATCACTTAGAAAATGGACCTTGGGGGTGCTGATGTGTTGGGCAGCCACACGCCATAGCTGCCGGGCGGGGGAGTTGGATCTGTACGCCTCATGCAGCCTGTACACGAGAAAATGGTCAAGGGCAGCTTCCTTATCCATTGCGGAACCTGCAAGTTGACGGAGAAGTCCTCCAGGCATCTCACTGATGGATGACCATGAGAGGCGGCTCGAACTTTTTAGTTCATGCATTTGAACGGGCTCGGGCTGCTGAATCGAACTTAGAATCACAGAGATGAACAAGGGCTGTGAGACTAGGCACCAGCAGTGCGCCCACATCATGTACTTGCCCGGCTCCGTTGCATCGTCGTCGGCGACATCCCTTGTGCCGCTCTCACTCTCATGACAGGACATAGTCTTGTCCCGCTAGCCGGAGGAGCAGGACGACACCGCGGACAGGCCTCACAGGATCTGATCTGAAGCATCGCGGGGCCGAGCAAGTCGGGAGGAGGCAGGGTTCTGCGCGGGTGTGCGCGGCTGCGCATGAGAGTAGGCGGGGTGCAGGGTAGGAACCAACCGCGGCGCACGGGAGCAAGTGGGGTTCTGGGTGGGTACGTGCGGCGGCGCATGGGAAGAGCGGGAGGGGTTGAAGTCCAAACCCACCTCGCCCTAAAGGAAGGGGCCAGCCTTGCGCCGGAAGGAGGCGGGGGCGATGGCGTGCTAGGAGGAGGTGGGGGTGGCGGCCTTGCACCAGAAGAAGGCGACGGCGTGCTAGGAGGAGGTGGGGGCGGCGGCCTTGCACCGGAAGAAGGCGGGGCGGCGGCGTGCCCGGAGGAGGCGGGGTGGCGGCGCGTCGGGAGGTGGCGGGGCTGGTGGTGCGCCCGCGCGCTCGAAAGGAGGAGGGCCCGGGGCGCGTCGGAGCAGGGTGGGCAGCGGCCGGAGGTGGTTGGCGGGTTGGGGGAGGTGGCAGGGGGAGGATGGCGACGGGAGGGACGGAGATAAGGTTTGGGGCGCTTTGCGCTATTTCTGTTCTCGCCTGATCTCAGGAACATGTCGTGGCCCTATATAGGGGCTTGTGATCCAAATAACTATTCTAATCCTAGGATTAGAATAGTGTTATCTATATATATATATATATATATATATATATATATATATATATATATATATATATATATATATATATATATATATATATATATATTGTTGTTGTTGTTGTTCTGTATGCAATCCCATCGCACAGCACACATGTCTTATTAGCAGCAACCGTCTGTGTTATTATCGGTCTTCACATACATTTCTGATTACAGACCTGTTTGCCACGTATCACACACATCTTGTTAAGTTGAACAATTTATGTTCTCATTTCTCAACGCAAACAGTTCATCCGAGTGAACCGCATGTCGTATATCGCATACACCTTCATCTGGCAGACCGTTTCTTTTGTGTTGCCTAATGACAAAGAGTTCATCCGAGTGAACTGTATGTTGTATATCGCACACACCTCCATCCGGTTGCCTATTTCTTTTGTTCCTCCTCATCGCAAACAGTTAATTGAACTGAACCGTATGCACTGCATCACACACGCAACTAAAACATGAACTGTGTTTGATGGCTCCGCCATCGCAAATGTTTTGCACCTTTTTTGACGGTTTTTTTACACCACCGTTTGCGATTATGGCATCGCACACAGTTTCGTCGAAGGGTCTCTGATCATAGTGTCAGGTTAGCAGCATCCTGAAGTAGTGAGTGATCATACTTAGTGCAAAATGAAGTCCAGCAAAAGATTGAGAAGCGACCAACAAAGAAACGAAAAATCTCATAAGCGAGCATTGAGCATAATTAACACCGAATAATGCACCACAAGTAGGATGTAATTTCATTGCACAACTATTGACTTTCGTGCTTGCATAGGGAATCACAAACCTTAACACCAATATTCTTACTAAAGCATAATTACTCATCAACATGACTCACATATCACATCATCATATCTCAAAACTATTACAAGGAATCAAGTTTATTTTGCCCAATGATCTTCATGAAAGTTTTTATTATATCCTCCTTGGATATCTATCACTTTGGGACTAATTTTCATGTGTTGCTTTTGATAAGCTCAAACAAATTTAAGTGAAGATCATGAGCATAATATTTCTTTCTCTCAAATTAATTTAAGTGAAGCAAGAGAGAATTTCTTCAAAAATACTAAAGCACACCGTGCTCAAAAAGATATAAGTGAAGCACTAGAGCAATTCCATAGAAAAGAGCATCGTTTACAGGATGTGAGTGCCGCTTACTTAGCCTCCCTGGCCTCATATCACGGTTTTCCTAAATCTCAAAAGCTTCATCCACACGAAACTCAACAAGAACTCATGAGATAAGTTAGTATAAACCAATGCAAAAACATTATCATTCTCTACTGTAGCAAATCACTAAAAATTATTATTCAACATTGAATACTAAATGCCTCTGCATATTTAATACTCTTATCCTCAAAAATAATCATTAAACAAGCAAACATATGCAAACAATGCAAACATAACAGCAATCTGCCAAAACAGTACAGTCTGTAAAGAATGCAAGAGTATCAATACTTCCCTAACTCCAAAAGTTATGAAAAATTCCCACACTGTATAAAATTGATCAGAGCTTATTTTGCAAAAAGTTTCAACATTTTATCACATTCTTACTTTTCTAGGGAATTTTTGCAACATCGACAAACTTTCTGTTTTGAAACAGCAACATGTAGACTTGCAAAATAAGCATAGTAAAGGCTATCAGTGCCACTTTTATTGAAATAAAAGATGCAAAACATTATTCTAAATAACAGCAAGAAAATCCTAACAAGATAAATTGATGCTCCAAGCAAAACACATATCATGCGGCGAATGAAAACATAGCTCGAAGTGAGGTTACTGATAATGTTGGAGACGAAAGAGGGGATGACTTCCGGGGGATCCCCAAGCTTAGTTGCTTGGGTCTTCCTTGAATATCACCTTGGGGTGCCTTGGGAATCCCCAAGCTTAGGGTCTTTACACTACTTATTCTCCTCATATCGACATCTCACCCAAAACTTGAAAACTTCAATCACACAAAACTTAACGGAACTTTGTGAGATAGGTTAGTATGATAAGGAGCAAACCATTTCAATTTGGTACTGACAAAGACAAGATTCAAAAAAATCCACACAATACATACTGTACCTCATCATTTCCACTTTATATTGAGCAATAAAGCCATAGAAACTAGAAAACAAGCAAACTATGCATTGAAAACAGAATCTGTCAAAAACAGAACAGTCTGTAGTAATCTGTACTCAAACCATACTTCTGCTACTCCAAAAACTATGAAAAAATTAGGACCATGTGAGAAATTTGTATATTAATATTTTGCAAAAATAATCAACTCAAAACCACTCTTCTATTAAAAAGGAGAATTATTTTCGTGAGCGCAAACGTTTTTGTTTTTCAGCAAGATCAAATTAACTATCACCCAACATGATCCCAAAGGCTTTACTTGGCACTTTATTGAAACAAAAGCAATAAAACATGATCAATACAGTATCATAATCACGTGAACACACAAAAACAGTAGGTAGAAGTGTTGGGTTGTCTCCCAACAAGCGCTTTTGTTTTATGCCTTTTAGCTAGGCATGATGATTTCAATGATGCTCACATAAAAGATAAGAATTGAATCATAACAAGAGCATCATGAAGCATATGACTAGCACATTTAAGCCTAACCCACTTCCTATGAATAGGTATTTTGTGAGTAAACAACTTATGGGAACAAGAATCAACTAGAATAGGAAGGCAAAACAAGCATAACTTCAAAATTTTCAACACATAAAGGGGAAACTTGAAATTTTTGCAATATGTAAAAGCATATGGTCCTCTCTCATAATAATTTTCAGTAGCATCATGAATGAATTCAAAAATATAACCATCACATAAAGCATTCTTTTCATGATGCATAAGCATAGAAATTTTGTTACTCTCCACATAAGCAAATTTATTCTCATTCATAGTAGTGGGAGCAAACTCAACAAAATAACTATCATGGGATTGAAAATTAAAATCATGATGACAAGTTTCATGGTTATCATTATTATTTATAGCATACATGTCATCACCATAATCATCATAGATAGCAACTTTGTTCTCATAATAATCAATTGAAACCTCTTCCCAAATAGTGGATTCATCACTAAATAAAGTCATGACCTCTCCAAATCCACTTTCATAATTATTACAATAAGATTCAACACCCTCCAAAATAGTGGGCTCATTAGTACCTAGAGTTGACACTCTTCCAAACCCACTTTCATCAATGTAATCATCATAAATAGGAGGCGTGCTTTCATCATAATAAATTTTCTCATCAAAAATTGGGGGAGTAAAAATATTATCCCCAAGATTAGCTTTGCATATCATTAGCACCATGGATATTCAAAGAATTCATACTAATAACATTGCAATCATGCTCATCATTAAAATATTTTGTGCCAAACATTTTATTGACTTCTTCTTCTAACAATTGAGCACAATTTTCCGATCCATCATTTTCAAGAAAGATATTATAAAGATGATCAATAATATGATGCAACATCAATTCATTTTTTATGTAGTTTTCTTTTAATAAACCAAACTAGTGATAAAACAAGAAACTAAAAGATTCAATTGTAAGATCTAAAGATATACCTTCATACACTAACCCCCTCGGCAACGGCGCCAGAAAAGAGCTTGATGTCTACTACGCAACTTTATTCTTGTAGAAACGTGTTGAGTCTCCAAGCGCAGAGTTTTGTAGGACAGTAGCAATTTTCACTCAAGTGGATGGCCTAAGGTTTATCAATCTGTGGGAGATGTAGGATGAAGATGGTCTCTCTCAAACAACCCTGCAACCAAATACAAAAATCTCTTGTGTCCCCAACACACCTAATGCAATGGAAAATTGTATAGGTGCACTAGTTCGGCAAAGAGATGGTGATAAAAGTGTAATATGGATGGTAGAAATATATTTTTATAATCTAAATAAATAAAAACATCAAGGTAGCAAATAGTAAACGGGTACGAATACGGTATTGCAATTCTTGAAAATGAGGCCTAGGGTCCGTACTTTCACTAGTGCAACCTCTCAACAATGCTAATATAATTGGATCATATAACCGCCCCTCAAAGTACGATGAAGAATCACTCCAAAGTTCCTATCTAGTGGAGAACATAAGAATAAATTGTTTGTAGGGTACGAAATCACCTCAAAGTTATTCTTTCCATTCGATCTATTCAAGAGTTCGTACTAAAATAACACAAAGCTATTCTTTCAGTTTGATCTATCCTAGAATTCGTACTAAAATAACACCAAAGCAAATTCATATTCATAATACTCAATCCAACACAAAGAACTTCAAAGAGTGCCCCAAGGTTTCTACCACAGAAACAAAGACAAGAACGTGCATCAACCCCTATGCATAGATTACCAAAATGTCACCTCGGGAATCTGTGAGTTGAGTGCCAAAACATATATCAAGTGAATCAATACGATACCCCATTGTCACCACAAGTATTCAATTGCAAGACATATATCAAGTTTCCTCAAATCCATAAAATTATTCAATCCGATAACAACAAAATCTCAAAGGGAAAAACTCAATTCATCACAACAAGATAGAGAGGGGAAAACATCATATGATCCGACTATATTAACAAAGCCCGCGATACATCAAGATCGTGGCATCTCAAGAACACGAGAGAAAGAGAGAGATTAACACATAGCTACTTGTACAAACCCTCAGCCCTGAGGGTGGACTACTCCCTCCTCAGCATGGTGGCCGCCAGGATGATGATGATGATGGCCACCGGAGATGATTCCCCCCTCCGGCAGAATGCCGGAATAGGTTCTAGATTTGTTTTCGGTGGCTACAGAGCCTTGTGGCAGCGGAACTTCCGATCTAGGTTAACCCCCGGGGTTTTTGGAATTTTTGGGAATTTATAGGGTAAAAAGGGGGAGCGGGGGGCCACCGAGGTGTTCACAACCCACTGGCGCGCTGGGCCCCAGCACGCCTCGGTGGGTTGTGCCCCCTCGGGCACCCCCCTGTGTTCTCTCGCCCATCCCGGGTGTTACGGTCCATAAAAAATCTCCAAAAAGGTTTCGCGGTGATTGGACTCCGTTTGATATTGATTTCCTGCGATGTAAAAAAACATGCAAAAAACAGCAACTGGCACTTGGCACTATGTCAATAGGTTAGTCCCAAAAAACAATATAAATTGACTATAAAATGATTATAAAACATCCAAGAATTATAATATAACAGCATGAAACAATCAAAAATTATAGATACATTGGAGACGTATCAGGTCCAGCGTTGGGCTTCTTCTCGGGAGTGGCAACTTGCTTGCCATTCTTCTTGAAGTTCCCTTCTTTCCTTTGCCCTTTTTCTTGAAACAAGTGGTCTTGTTAACCATCAACACTTGATGCTCCTTGTTGATTTCTACCTCCGCAGCTTTGAGCATTGCGAAGAGCTTGGGAATTGTCTTATCCATCCCTTACATATTATAGTTCATCAAGAAGCCTTTGTAGATTGGTGGCAGTGATTGAAGAACTCTGTCAATAACGCTATCATCTGGAAGATTAACTCCCAGCTGAGTCAGGTGATTATGATACCCCAGACATTTTGAGTATGTGTTCATTGACAGAACTGTTCTCCTCCATCTTGCAGCTATAAAACTTGTTGGATACTTCATATCTCTCAACTCAGGCATTTTCTTGAAATATTAACTTCAACTCCTGGAACATCTCATATGGTCCACGATGTTCAAAACGTCTTTGAAGTCCCGATTCTAAGCCGTAAAGCATGGCACACTGAACTATCGAGTAGTCATCAGATCGAGCTTGCCAGACATTCATAACATCAGCATCTACTCCGGCAGCAGGCCTTTCACCTAGCGGTGCATCAAGGACATAATTCTTTTGTGCAGCAATGAGGATAATCCTCAAGTTACGGACCCAATCCGTGTAGTTGCTACCATCATCTTTCAACCTAGTTTTCTCTAGGAACGCATTACAATTCAAGGGAACTGTAGCACGGGCCATTGATCTACAACATAGATATGCAAAAACTATCAGGACTAAGTTCATGGTAAATTAAGTTCAATCAATTATATTACTTAAGAACTCCCACTTTGATAGACATCCCTCAAGTCATATAAATGATATGTGATCCAAATCAACTAAACCATGTCCGATCATCACGTGAGATGGAGTAGTCATCAATGGTGAACATCTCTATGTTGATCATATCTACTATATGATTCACGTTCGACCTTTCGGTCTCCAGTGTTCTGAGGACATGTCTGTACATGCCAGGCTCGTCAAGGTTAACCTAAGTATTTCGCATGTGCAAAGTTGTCTTGCACCCGTTGTATGTGAACATAGAGTCTATCACGCCAGATCATCACGTGGTGTCTCAACACAACGAACTTTCGTAACATTGCATACTCAGGGAGAACACTTATACCTTGAAATTTTAGTTTAAGGGATCATCTTCTAATGCTACCGCCATACTAAGCAAAATAAGATGCATAAAAGATAAACATCACATGTAATCAAAATATGTGACATGATATGGCCATCATCATCTTGTGCTTTTGATCTCCATCTCCAAAGCATCATCATGATCTCCATTGTCAACGGCTCGACACCTTGATCTCCATCGTAGCATCGTGGTCATCTCGCCAACTATTTCTTCTACAACTATCGCCAACGCATAGTGATAAAGTAAAGCAATTACATGGCGTTTGCATTCATACAATAAGAGACAACCATAAGGCTCTTGCAGTTGCCGATAACTTTTACAAAACATGATCATCTCATACAATAACGTATATCACATCATGTTTTGACCATATCACATCACCACATGCCCTGCAAAAACAAGTTAGACATCCTCTACTTTGTTGTTGCAAGTTTTCTGTGGCAGCTACGGGCTTCTAGCAAGAACCGTTCTTACCTACGCATCAAAACCACAACGGTGATTTATCAAGTTTGTTGTTTTAACCTTCAAAAAGGACCGGGCACAGTCAAATTCGATTCAACTAAAGTAGGAGAAACATATACCCGCTAGCCACCTTTATGCAAAACTGGTTGCATGTCTGTCGGTGGAACCAGTCTCATGAACGTGGTCATGTAAGGTTGGTCCGGGCCACTTCATCCAACAATACATTCGAATCAAAATAAGACATTGGTGGTAAGCAATATGATGATCATCGCCCACAACTCTTTGTGTTCTACTCATGCATATCATCTACGCATAAACCTGACTCTGATACCACTGTTGGGGAACGTAGCATGCAATTTCAAAAAAAAGCCTACGCTCACGCAATATCTATCTAGGAGATGCATAGCAACGAGAGGGGGAGAGTGTGTCCACGTACCCTCGTAGACTGAAAGTGAAAGAGTTTGACAACACGGTTGATGTAGTCAAACTTCTTCTAGATCCGACCAGTCAAGCACCGAACATACGGCACCTCCGATTTCTGCACATGTTCAGCTCGATGACGTCCCTCGTCCTCTTGATCCAACAAAGGTGTCGAGGAAGAAGATGAGTTCCGTCAGCATGATGGCATGGTGACGGTGATGGTGAAGTGACCCGTGCAGGGCTTCGCCAGAGCACTACAAAGATATGACCGGAGGCGTAAACTGTGGAGGGGGGCGCCGCACACGGCTAACAATTGTTGGTGTGTGTTCTAGGCTCCCCCTCCCAACGTATATATAGGTGGGAGGGGGAGGGGAGCAGCCATGGGGCGCCCCAAGTAGGAGGAATCCTACTTGGGGTCCTATCCTAATTCCCCCCCCCCTTTCTTATTACCGGAAGGGGGAAAAGGATCGAGGGAAAGGAAGAAGGAAAGGGGGGCCGAACCCCCTCTTCCTTCTCCTATTCGGCCTCCTACCTAAAGGGGGGCGCGCCACCCATTGTGGGTTGGTGTGCTCCCCTCTGATAGCCCATAAGTCCCATTATTCCCCCCAGGGGTTCCGGTAACCCCCCTCCCCTCCCCCCCTCCCGATACTCCGATAAATACCCGGTACTATCTGAAACACTTCCGGTGTCCGAATACTATCATCCTATATATCAATCTATACCTCTCGACCATTTCGAGACTCCTCTTCATGTTTGTGATCAAATCTGGGACTCTGAACAACATTCGGTCACCAAATCACATAATCATATAATACTAAATCATCATCAAACGTTAAGCGTGTGGACCCTGTGGGTTCGAGAACTATATAGACATGACCGAGACACCTCTCTGGTCAATAACCAATAGCGGAATCTGGATGCTCATATTGGCTCCTACATATTCTACGATGATCTTTATCGGTCGAACCGTTATGACAACATATGTTATTCCCTTTGTCATCGTTATGTTACTTGCCCGAGATTCCATCATCGGTATCTTCATACCTAGTCAATCTCATTACCGGCAAGTCTCTTTAGTCATTCTGTAATACATCATCCCTCAACTAACTCATTAGTCACTTTTCTTGCAAGGCTTCTTATGATGTTCGTTACCGAGAGAGCCCAGAGATACCTCTCCGATACTCGGAGTGACAATTCCTAATCTCGATCTATGCCAACCCAACAAACACCTTCAGAGATACCTGTAGAGCATCTTTATAATCACCCAGTTACGTTGTGACGTTTGATAGCACACAAGGTATTCCTCCAGTATTCGGGAGTTGCATAATCTCATAGTCAAAGGAATATGTATATGACATGAAGAAAGCAATAGCAATAAAACTGAACGATCATAATGCTAAGCTAACGGATGGGTCTTGTTCATCACATCATTCTCCTAATGATGTGATCCCGTTCATCAAATGACAACACATGTCTATGGTTAGGAAATTTAACCATCTTTGATTAACGAGCTAGTCTAGTAGAGGCTTACTAGGGACACGGTGTTTTGTCTATGTATTAACACATGTATCAAGTTTCCGGTTAGTAGAATTCTAGTGTGAATAATAAACATTTATCATGATATAAGGAAATATAAAATAACAACTTTATTATTACCTCTAGGGCATATTTCCTTCAACTACCACTGGTACAGCGATGTGCTAACCAAACGGTTTTTAACCCCTTTCCACGACGGCATTTGGAACTGTCGCCAAGTGAGTGTGCGCGATCGGGTGTCCTTCCCACACGACCCAGAAATCGTCGGGGATAGGCCCTCCTGGGACCCAGGCTGGGGCCGTGTGCGATCGGGCGAGGCATCGAAGCCCAATCATTTCCGTAGGTATGTACATCCCACACGGTGAATCCCAAAAAATCATTTCCGTAGGTATGTACATCCCACACGGTGAATCCTAGAAAAACATTTTCGTAGGTACGTATATCACACACAGTTCTTTGTGTGGAAACGTTTGTGCAAGGTGGCCTAACGCAAACAATTCACCGCCGGAAGCCGTGTGTGATTGTTAGTTGATCGAAAATGCCTACTTTCTAGAAACCATGCGGGTTGTTTGAGTTCATCGCCCATGGTGCTGTCTGAGTAACCGTCTGCAATAGAAAACCCCAATAAGCAGGGTAATTAGCCAATTATTGATAATCCATGGACTAATCTAACTGATATTTCTTATAAAACACGCCAGATATTTCATATCCATATAAAAGCAACCAGGATTTCATAATCGAATTACATCAGATAGCTTCGGCACTCAGTTACGCCATTACACAACAGCACCAAGTTTCACATCCAGCATCAAAAACCTTTGGAAAGTAGCATTATACACAGTAAATAGACAGATGAATCTCATCTGGGAAACTGCAGAAGCGGAAGGAAAATATTGAGCCTTCAGTGATGTTGAATGTCCTTGCAACTTTAGGCCAGTGGCTATGGATAATTGCTCGTCCAACCTTCGTCCTCTTCAGCAAGACTTCAATATTGTACCATGGGTGTTGAATGAATACCTTCCTCGCCTCTTGACCATGCCGGTGGTTTGAGAGGTAATCATCGGTGAACTACTTTGAAAAGTACTGAAAACAAAGCTATGCATAAATTGTTGTAGTAAATTTTGAAATGGCGCAAGGGGTAAAAACAAGGTAAAAGAGTTAGTACCATCCTATAGTTGAATGACTTCATTCTGCAAACAAAGTTCTTGTTGTTATTCGTCGCAAGTTTCTTCATCCTAACAATCTTTCTGAGTTTCTTGACTTGACTGATATTCATGGACATCTCATTTCCCCATATGCAAAATGGGTCAAACAGTGGGTCTAAGCCTCCGACAGTGATACGTCTCCGTCGTTTCTATAAATTTTTTTGTTCCATGCCAATATTATTCAACTTTCATATAATCTTTGGCAACTTTTTATACTATTTTTGGGACTAACATATTGATCCAGTGCCCAGTGATAGTTCTTGTTTGTTGCATGTTTTATGTTTCGCAGAATATCCATATCAAACGGAATCCAAACGGGATAAAAACGAACGGAGCTTATTTTTGGAATATTTGGAAAATTCCGGAAGAAAAAACCACGCGAGATGGTGCCCGAGGTGGCCACGAGGCAGGGGGCGCCCCTGCCCCTGGCGCGCGACCCTCGTGGGCCACCGTAAGCGGTTGATGCCCTTCTTCGCCGCAAGAAAGCTATTTTTGGTAAAAATCACAGGAAGGTTTCAGTCCAATCGAGTTACGGACCTCCATATATATACTGAAAGCGGTGAAAGGGCAATGTAACGTAACGCAGAAACAGAGAGAAACAGAGAGACAGATCCAATCTCGGAGGGGCTCTCGTCCCTCCCACGCCATGGAGGCCAAGGACCAGAGAGGAAACCCTTCTCCCATCTAGGGAGGAGGTCAAGGAAGAAGAAGACAAAGGGGCCCCCTCTCCCCTTCTCTTTCGTGGCGCCGGAACGCCGCCGTGGCCATCATCATCACTGCAATCTTCACCAACAACTTCACCGTCATCATCACCAACTCTTCCCCCCTCTATGCAGCAGTGTAACCTCTCTCTTACCCACTATAATCTCTACTTAAACATGGTGCTCAACGCTATATATTATTTCCCAATGATGTATGGCTATCCTATGATGTTTAAGTAGATCTGTTTTGTCCTATGGACTATTTGATGATCAAGATTGGTTTGAGTTGCATGTTTTATTATTGGTGCTGTCCTATGGTGCTCTCTGTGTCGCGCAAGCGTGAGGGATTCCCGTTGTAGGGTTTGCAATATGTTCATGATTTGCTTATGGTGGGTGGCGTGAGTGAACAGAAGCACATACCCGAGTAAGTAGGTTGTTTGCGTATGGGATAAAGGGGACTTTATGCTTTAATGCTATGGTTGGGTTTTACCTTAATGATCTTTAGTAGTTGCGGATGCTTGCTAGAGTTCCAATCATAAGTGCATATGATCCAAGTAGAGAAAGTATGTTAGCTTATGCCTCTCCCTCAAATAAAATTGCAATAATGATTACCGGTCTAGTTATCGATTGCCTAGGGACAAATAACTTTCTCGTAACAAAAAGCACCTAGCTTTTATTTACTCGCTCTTTACTTTCTTGCTAACCTATCCAAAAACACCTACAACGTACTTCTAGTTTCATACTTGTTCTAGGTAAAGCGAACGTCAAGCGTGCGTATAGTTGTATCGGTGGTCGATAGAACTTGAGGGAATATTTGTTCTACCTTTAGCTCCTCGTTGGGTTCGACACTCTTACTTATCGAAAGAGGCTACAATTGATCCCCTATACTTGTGGGTTATCAGACAGCAGAACCTACATGTGCAAGACCAAATTGTAAGAAACCTAAATATTAGAATTATTCGTGCAACTGCACAATAATGTGCTATTAGCCAAAGGACCATGCTTGAACAAACCTTGATGGTAAACCGCAGTGTCTCCCATTGTTACCCTGCAACACACATAAGGAAGATCTTGATCAGGGTAACTGAGATTTGCCATACTATCAGTAGAATATGTATTGAGTACAACCAAATTCTATTGGTGTCACATGCATAACAATACAAAATTGTACCCACAGCAAATGAAAATCAAATTGCAGAACTGAACCAAACAGTTAAATGGACAGCAGACCAAATGAACCAAAATAGTTAACTGAGCACAACATTGCACAATAGAAACATGTACTAGAAGATAAGATGGTTAACAAAACAAAGAATTCTTGAGAACAGTACTACTAAATGTAGCAATTGATGGACCAAAGTGTTAACTGAACATTACATTTTAGAGGACCAAACTGTTAACTGAACATCAGATTGCATATTAAAATTTACAGAGGACAAATCACTAGAAGGCACTGGCGGTGGCCTCGAGAAAATATCACGAACTGTATTTTAAAGTAGACAACCGCGTGGTGGTGTCGACGGTGGCCTCGAAGACGAGGTGCTCCTCCAAGATCTGGCGGTCGACACGCATGGCAGCCATGGCGACCTCGTTCGCGCGTGCGGCCGCATGCTACTCAGCTCCATGTTATACTGCGTGTGAAATGGCTGTGGGCGGCGCTTAATTGGAGGAGGAGGCAGTGATTTTGGTGGAAGGTGTCGCTCTGTCGGTTGGGGCATGTGGGACGGCAAAGGAGGAGGATGGTGTGGGTGGGTGTGGATTACCTGACCATATCGACGAGGCCGCGCAGCAAGAAGAAGGGTCAGCGGCGAGGAGGCCGCACACCAAGAAGAAGGGTTGCCGGCAAGGAGGCGGTGTTGCAAGAAGAAGGGTCGCCGGCGAGGAGGCGGCACTGCAAGAAGAAGGGTCGCCGTCGAGGAGGCGGCGCTTCAAGAAGAAGGGTCGCCGGTGAGGAGGTTGAGCTGCCAGTAAGCAGCAGTGAAGGTTTGAACTTGGAAAGCAAGGAGGAACAATGGGAATGTGGCTTTTGGTATGAGGGAGGGGGCGGGGAGATACATATTTCCGCGATGGCAAAAAAACTCCGCTCGGTGCCGCGAGAAACTGGGGCGCATGTGTGATTCAAGCGGGGGCGGTGGACTGTAGACGACGAAGCTTCCTGCGTAAGCCAGACAAGACGGTGCGCCAAGATATTTTATATTACTGATACGTCCATTTTGCATCATGCTTTTATATTGATATTTATTACATTATGGGTTGTTATTACACATTATGTCACAATACTTATGCCTATTCTCTCTTATTTTACAAGGTTTACATGAAGAGGGAGAACGCCGGCAGCTGGAATTCTGGGCTGGAAAAGGAGCAAATATTAGAGACCTATTCTGCACAGCTCCAAAAGTCCTGAAACTTCACGGAAGTCATTTTTGGAATTAATAAAAAATACTGGACGAAGAAAATACCAGAGGGGGCCACACCCTGGCCACGAGGGTGGGAGGCGCGCCCTACCCCCTGGGCACGCCCCCCTGCCTCGTGGCCCCCCTAGTGGCCCTCCTGTGCCCATCTTCTGATATATGACGTCTTTTGTCCGAGAAAAAAATCATAAGCAAGATTTCGGGAAGAAACTCCGCCGCCACGAGGCGGAACCTTGGCGGAACCAATCTAGGGCTCCGGTGGAGCTGTTCTGCCGAGGAAACTTCCCTCCGGGAGGGAGAAACCATCGCCATCGTCATCACCAACGCTCCTCTCATCGAGAGGGGGCCAATCTCCATCAACATCTTCACCAGCACCATCTCCTCTCAAACCCTAGTTCATCTCTTGTATCCAATCTTTGTCCCAAAGCCTCAGATTGGTACCTATGGGTTGCTAGTAGTGTTGATTACTCCTTGTAGTTGATGCTAGTTGGTTTATTTTGTGGAAGATCATATGTTCAGATCCATTATGCATATTAATACCCCTCAAATTATGAACATGAATATGCTTTGTGAGTAGTTATGTTTGTTCCTGAGGACATGGGAGAAGTCTTGCTATTAGTAGTCATGTGAATTTGGTATTCGTTCGATATTTTGATGAGATGTATGCTGTCTCTCCTCTAGTGGTGTTATGTGAACGTCGACTACATGACACTTCACTATTATTTGGGCCTAGAGGAAGGCATTGGGAAGTAATAAGTAGATTATGGGTTGCTAGAGTGACAGAAGCTTAAATCCTAGTTTATGCGTTGCGTCGTAAGGGGCTGATTTGGATCCATATGTTTCATGCTATGGTTAGGTTCACCTTAATACTTCTTTTGTAGTTGCGAATGCTTGCAATAGGAGTTAATCATAAGTGGGATTCTTGTCCAAGTAAGGACAGCACCCAAGCACCGGTCCACCCACATATCAAATTATCAAAGTACCGAACGCGAATCATATGAACGTGATGAAAACTAGCTTGACGATAATTCCCATGTGTCCTCGGGAGCGCTTTTCTCTATATAAGAGTTTGTCCAGGCTTGTCCTTTGCTACAAAAAGGATTGGGCCATCTTGCTGCACTTTATTTACACTTGCTACTTGTTACCCGTTACAAATTACCTTATCACAAAACTATCTGTTACCGATAATTCCAGTGCTTGCAGAGAATACCTTGCATAAAACCGCTTATCATTTCCTTCTGCTCCTCGTTGGGTTCGACACTCTTACTTATCGAAAGGACTTCCATAGATCCTCTATCTTGTGGGTCATCAATACTCTTTTCTGGCGCCGTCTCCGGGGAGTGAAGCGCCTTCGGTAGGTGGAATTTGGTAAGGAAAAATTTATATAGTGTGCTGAAATTTACTGTCACTTGTTACTATGGAAAGTAATCCTTTGAGGGGCTTGTTCAGGGCATCTTCACCCCGACCGATAGAGCAAATAGTTGCTCCTCAACCTACTGAACCTACTGAAAATGTTTACTTTGAGATTCCTTCGGGTATGGTAGAGAAACTGCTAGCTAATCCTTTTGCAGGAGATGGAACATTGCATCCCGATTTACACTTAATCTATGTGGATGAAGTTTGTGGATTATTTAAGCTTGTAGGTATGTGATACGTCTCCATCGTATCTATAATTTTTTATTGTTCCATGCCAATATTATTCAACTTTCATATACTTTTGGCAACTTTTTATACTATTTTGGGACTAACATATTGATCCGATTGCCCGCTGCCGTTCCTGTTTGTTGCATGTTTTATGTTCCATGAAACCCCATATCAAACGGAATCCAAACGGGATAAAAACGGACGGATAATATTTTTGGAATATTTGGAGAATATGGGAAGAAGAATCAACGCGAGATGGTGTCCGAGGGGGGCACGAGGCAGGGGGCGCGCCTGCCCCCCCGCACCCCTGGGCGCGCCTGCCCCCCTCGTGGGCCCCCCGTAAGCCGGTTGCTGCTCTTCTTCGGCCACAAGAAAGCTAATTTTCAGAAGAAAAAAAATCTCGGCGAAGGTTTCAATCCAATCGGAGTTGCGGATCTCCATATATATATACGAAACGGTGAAAGGGCAGAACACCAGAACGCAGAAACAGAGAGAGAGAGAGAGACAGATCCAATCCCGGAGGGGCTCTCGCCCCTCCCAAGCCATGGAGGCCAAGGACCATAGGGGAAACCCTTCTCCCATCTAGAGAGGAGGTCAAGGAAGAAGAAGAAGAAGGGGGCCCCTCTCCCCCTCTCTTCCGGTGGCGCCGGAACACTGCCGTGGCCATCATCATCATCACCGCGATCTTCACCAACACCTCCGCCATCTTCACCAACATCTCCATCACCTTCCCCCTCTATCTACAGCGGTCCACTCTCCCGAAACCCGTTGTACCCTCTACTTGAACATGGTGCTTTATGCTTCATATTATTATCCAATGATGTGTTGCCATCCTATGATGTCTGAGTAGATTTTCGTATTCCTATCGGTGGTTGATGAATTGCTATGATTGATTTAATTTGCTTGTGGTTATGTTGCTATCCTTTGGTGCCCATCATATGAGCGCGCGTGTGGATCACACCATAGGGTTAGTTGTATGTTGGTAGGACTATGTATTGGAGGGCAAGAGTGACAGAAGCTTCAACCTAGCATAGAAATTGATGCATACGGGATTGAAGGGGGACCAATATAACATAATGCTATGGTTGGGTTTTACCTTAATGAACGTTAGTAGTTGCGGGTGCTTGCTAATAGTTCCAATCATAAGTTCATAGAATTCAAGTCAGGGATGACATGCTAGCAGTGGCCTCTCCCACATAAAACTTGCTATCGGTCTAGTAAAGTAGTCAATTGCTTAGGGACAATTCCGCAACTCCTACCACCACTTTTCCACACTTGCTATATTTACTTTATTGCTTCTTTATCTAATCAGCCCCTAGCTTTTATTTACGTGCTCTTTACTATTCTTGCAAACCTATCCAACAACACCTACAAAGTACTTCTAGTTTCATACTTGTTCTAGGTAAAGCGAACGTTAAGCGTGCGTAGAGTTGTATCGGTGGTTGATAGAACTTGAGGGAATATTTGTTCTACCTTTAGCTCCTCGTTGGGTTCGACACTCTTACTTATTGAAAGAGGCTACAATTGAACCCCTATACTTGTGGGTTATCAGTACGCCCGATGATGTTATTAAGAAGAAGGTCTTCCCTTTATCTTTGAAGGGAGATGCATTGACATGGTATAGAATTTCATCAGAAGTTTTATCCTATGCATCTTGTTCATCGTGATCGTAATTATATATATAATTTTTGGCCTCGCGAAGGAGAAAGCATCGCTCAAGCTTGGGGGAGGCTTAAGTCAATGTTATATTCATGCCCCAATCATGAGCTCTCAAGCTGCAAGCATTCCAGTTAGAGTTCAGCACTACCAGGGTCAAGACTTGGTACCTTGAGTGGTTAGCACTACCAGGTTTCACAATTGTTAAAACATTCGAGATCATGTATTGATGCAAACTATAAACTGTTTAAGAATCAGAATGGTGAAGTGTTTGCCAGGTATATTGGTACTAACTGCAGGAATGGACCACCTATGAAGAAGATCTGGGCCCCCAAAAGATGTCTTGAGAATCTTCCTGTGAATGTCATCATGACACCACAAGGGAAGAAGACAAACCCCAGACCAAAGGCTTCATATGATCCAAAGGCGTCATACAGAAAGAGGACTCACCTGAGTCACCCTAATGCCAATGTTTTGCAGGGAAATCATACTCAGATGCATGAATATGAGCGTGTTTCTTCAAACCGCTATGTTCATAAAACTAAGAACTTTTCTGCTTATTCATATGAGTATTATTCTCCTCCTGCAAGGCTATTTGCTAGGGCTCCAAAGCCGAAGTTCTCAGATGCTGCACTTAGACTCATTGCTTCGAAGCCACCCCTGAAAATGTGGGTGGTTAAGAAAACTTAACTCTCTTTTGAGGGAAAGGTCTCCAGCCAAAAATCAAAGGCGTCCGATGCTATTGCTGGGGACCTAGAACATCTTGTGGGGCGCAAGATAAAATGCCCAAATGATCTCACTATGTATTTTGTTCCTGAATCGCTTGCCAATCATCCTATCAGTCCTAACCTTGATCTGAGCTTTGATAATCCTCTTGTGCGTCAAATATTTATGCTTCAAAATACTCTTGGTGAAGCCTATCCCCCTAACTGTACTGTAGGGTATGACACCTCATGCTTCAGAATGGATTATGGACAGTGGATGCACTAATCATATGACTGGTGATCGAAGTCTTCTCATGGACTCAACCTTACGTCCATCTGACAAGAGTCACATCACATTTGCTGGCACTGGTAAAAGCAAGGTATTGGGTCTAGGTAGATTTGCAATCTCAAAGGATCAGCACATGGATAAAGTGATGCTTGTTGAATCCCTTGGTTTCAACTTAATGTCTGTCTCAATGCTTTGTGACTTGAGCATGATTTTGATATTTGGAAAATACCGTTGCCTTGTACTAATGGAATCTGACAAGTCTCTAGTCTTTGAAGGGTATCAGAAAGATGATTTGTACATGGTAGATTTCTCAGCAGGACCACAGCTTGCCGTATGTCTTCTAGCAAAAGCTTCAGAGTGCTGGCTCTGGCATCGAAGGCTAGGGAATGCTGGCATGAGGAACCTGTACACTCTCGTGAAGAAGAAACACATCATGGGCATCGAGGGCGTCAAGTTCAAGAAGGATCATCTGTGCGGTGCCTGCGAAGCTGGAAAGATGATGAGGGCCAAGCATCCCTCGAAGACAATCATGATGACATCTCAACCCTTCGAGCTGCTACACATGGACTTATTTGGCCCTACTCACTACTCTACTCTCACTACTACTGCTTGTCTATATGGCTTCGTCATTGTTGATGATTATTCAAGATATACGTGGGTGCATATAATCCTCTAGACTGAAGTGCATGATGTCTTCAGACGCTTCGCCAACTGTGCCATGAATAACTATGGCGTCAAGATCAAGCATATCAGAAGTGACAACGGCAAAGAGTTCAAGAACACCGGCCTCGACCTTTACCTGGATACATTGGGCATCACTCATGAGTTCGCCGCTCCGTACAAACCTCAGCAGAATGGCATCATGGAGCGCAAGAACAGAACACTCATTGAGATGGCTTGGACGATGCTTGATGAATACAAAGACTCCAAGAAAGTTCTGGCCCGAAGCTATTGATAATGCATGCCATGTCATCAACCGTGTTTATCTTCACAAGCTTCTGAAGAAGACATCCTATGAACTCCTAACTGGTAAGAAGCCAAATGTCAGTTACTTCAGAGTATTTGGTGCTAGGTGCTGGATCAAGAATCCACATCACACTTCAAAATTTGCACCGAAAGCACATGAAGGTTTTATGCTTGGTTACAGAAAGGATTTTCACTCCTACAGAGTCTTTAACCTCTTTCACTATAAAGTGGTTGAAACTGTGGATGTGCGGTTCGATGAGACTAACGGCTCGCAAAGAGAGCACCTGCCAAATGTGCTAGATGAAGATCCACCTAGTGAATCCATCAAGCTCATGGGAACTGGAGAGATCATACCTTCTGAGGCACAGGCTGAAGAGGAACTTATCATTTCTGCACCTAATCAACCTGAAGTCAATGCTCAGCCTGAAGGCAATCCTCCAAATGATGACAATGATCAGCAAGAGCAAAATCTTCGTCCAGTTCATCCTCGTGTTTCAAATGAAGTACAAATTGAGAAGATAATTGATAGCATCAATGCACCTGGTCCACTCACTCGTTCAAGAGCAACACAGCTAGCAAAATTTCTGTGGGCACTTTGCATTTGTCTCAATATCTGAACCCAAGAAAGTTGCTGAAGCCTTTGGAACCTGAATGGATTCAAGCTATGCAAGAAGAGCTTCAACAGTTCAAGCTGAACAATGTGTGGGAATTGGTTAAGCGTCCTGATCCTCATAAGCACAATATCATTGGCACCAAATGGATATATCGCAACAAGCAAGATGAGCATGGTCAAGTTGTCAGACACAAGGTTCGTCTCGTTGCTCAAGGATACACTCAAGTTGAAGGAATTGACTTTGATGAAACATTTGCTCCGGTGGCTAGACTTGAAGCCATACGCATACTGCTAGCCTACACCAACCATCACAACATCCTTCTGTACCAAATGGTTGTGAAAAGTGCCTTTCTCAACGGCAAGATTGAAGAAGAAGTGTATGTTGCACAACCTCCTGGCTTTGAAGATCCAAAACATCCTGACATGGTATACAAGCTCAACAAGGCACTGTATGGCCTCAAACAAGCCCCTCGCGCTTGGTATGACACACTCAAAGACTTCCTGAAGAGAAAAGGCTTCAAACCTGGTTCCCTGGATCCCACACTCTTCACGAAGACATATGATGGTGAACTGTTTGTGTGCCAAATATATGTGGATGACATTATCTTCGGCTGCTGTCGTGGATTTGTCACGGCAAATGTCCTTAGTGTCAGGACTTAGTCGCGAGGCCAACACATCTATGTAGTAGCTTGAGAGGGGTTGATCGGGATGAGAGACGTGACACACAAGACAAGGATTTATACAGCTTCGGGCCCCGGGAAACATCATCCAGAATAGCCCTACATGCTGTATATGGCTAGGTCTCATTATGCTCATGAGGGAGTCGCCGCATAAACCGGCTCTCCTCTTAGATGTGTCTAGCCCTAGAGATTATTTTCTTGTCCCTCTTGGGGAGCCCTGCCCCTCCTTATATAAGTTAGAGGGGCGGGTTACATGTGTAGTCCTAGTAGGACTAGGACTAGTCTATCTTCTCTTACAAGTTTATAGTTTGCATCAAAGGATTCATCAATGATAATAGGGTTAGCACTAGTGAAGCCAGATAAGGTGGATGGATCCACTGAAGGTTCCTGTGTAGCAACCCACGTGGTTTTGGGGTACTGCTCAGGCTTCCAGTAGGAACCATCAACATTCATTTTCCTCTCGAACCCAACACCCTCTTTCCTAGGGTTTCGGTTCAGAATCTGCTTTTTGAGAACATCACACAGTGTCTGATGCCCTTTGAGACTTTTACATCCCTGTCTCAAGCAATGTCTTCAACCTAGCATTTTCATCAGCAATAATAGTGGCATCCTCAGCAGAGGGGTTAGTTACCACATCAACAGTTGAAGATATTGCAACAGTTGCAGCAGTAGAACATTCAGCAACAGAAGTAGCGTTATCACGCTCAAGGCATTTTAGACATGGTGGTTCAAATCCTTCCTGAGCAGGACTGATCTGTTGGGCGCGAAGTGACTCGTTTTCTTTTTGAAGATCTTCATGAACTGCTCTCAATTTCTCAAGTTCTTGCTTCCTTTGAAGATAATCATAGGAAAGCTTTTCATGCGTTGTTGAGAGCGTTTCATGATGACTTTCAAGTTCCTCATACTTAACATGAAGATTTTTTATGTCTTCAATTAAGGACTGAGATCGGGTCATTTCCGCGTCCAATAGGTCATCGCTTTTGTCTAATAGTTTTTGAATATGTTCCATAGCTTTCTGTTGTTCAGTTGCAATTTTAGCAAGTGTTTTGTAGTTGGGTTTGGATTCACAATCAGAGTCATCTTCACTTGATGTTTGAAAGTAAGCATCACGTGAGTTTACCTTTGCACCGCGTGCCATGAAGAAGTAGGTGGGAGCGGAGTCGTCCTTGTCATTAGCATTAGCGTTGGTGACGGAGCCATTGTCTTCAGTGTTGAAGATGGACTTGGCTACGTAGGTTGTAGCTAGAGCCAGACTTGCAAAGCCAGAGTCGGACTCCTCCCCAGACTCCACCTCCGCCTCCTCAGAAGCAGGCTCCTCCTCCGAATCCATCTCCTTGCCAACAAAAGCACGAGCCTGGCCAGATGAGCTCTTCTTGTGCGATGAAGACTTGGAAGAGGATTTGGAGGATTTCTTTTTCTTCTTGTCACCAGAATCATATTCCTTGCTCTTCTTCTTCTTCTTCTTCTTCTTCTTCTTCTTCTTGTTGTTGTTGTTGTTTTCATTGTCCCACTGCGGACACTCAGAGATGTAGTGACCAGGTTTCTTGCACTTTGATGTCTACTACGCAACCTTCTCCTTGTAGACGTTGTTGGGCCTCCAAGTGTAGAGGTTTGTAGGACAGTAGCAAATTTCCCTCAAGTGGATGACCTAAGGTTTATCAATCCGTGGGAGGCGTAGGATGAAGAAGGTCTCTCTCAAGCAACCCTGCAACCAAATAACAAAGAGTCTCTTGTGTCCCCAACAAACCCAATACAATGGTAAATTGTATAAGTGCACTAGTTCGGCGAAGAAATGGTGATACAAGTGCAATATGGATGGTAGATATAGGTTTTTGTAATATGAAAATATAAAAACAGCAAGGTAACTAATGATAAAAGTGAGCGTGAACGGTATTGCAATGATAGGAAACAAGGCCTAAGGTTCATACTTTCACTAGTGCAAGTTCTCTCAACAATAATAACATAGTTGGATCATATAACTATCCCTCAACATGCAACAAAGAGTCACTCCAAAGTCACTAATAGCGGAGAACAAACGAAGAGATTATGGTAGGGTACGAAACCACCTCAAAGTTATTCTTTCCAATCAATCGGTTGGGATATTCCTATAAGTATCACAAACAGCCCTAGAGTTCGTACTAGAATAACACCTTAAGACACAAATCAACCAAAACCCTAATGTCACCTAGATACTCCAATGTCACCTCAAGTATTTGTGGGTATGATTATACGATATGCATCACACAATATCAGATTCATCTATTCAACCAACACATAGAACCTTAAAGAGTGCCCCAAAGTTTCTACCGGAGAATCAAGATGAAAACGTGTGCCAACCCCTATGCATAGGTTCATGGGCGGAACCCGCAAGTTGATCACCAAAACATACATCAAGTGAATCACGTGATATCCCATTGTCACCACAGATAGGCACGGCAAGACATACATCAAGTGTTCTCAAAACATTAAAGACTCAATCCGATAAGACTACTTCAAAGGGAAAACTCAATCCATTACAAGAGAGTAGAGGGGGAGAAGCAACATAAGATCCAACTATAATAGCAAAGCTCGTGATACATCAAGATCGTGCCAAATCAAGAACACGAGAGAGAGAGAGAGAGAGAGAGAGATCAAACACATAGCTACTGGTACATACCCTTAGCCCCGAGGGTGAACTACTCCCTCATCATCATGGAGAGCATCGGGATGATGAAGATGGCCACCGGTGAGGGTTCCCCCCTCTGGCAGGGTGCCAGAACAGGGTCCGGATTGGTTTTTGGTGGCTACAGAGGCTTGCGGCGGCGGAACTCCTGATCTATTCTCGTCTTCGGAAGTTTTAGGGTACGTGGGTATATATGGGTGAAAGAAGTACGTCGGTGGACCTCCGGGCTATCCACGAGGCAGGGGGGCGCGCCCCCACCCTCGTGGGCAGCCCGGGACTCCCCTGGTGCACTCCCGGTACTCCGTGGGCTTCTTCTGGTCCAAAAATAAGTTCTGTGGAATTTCAGGTCAATTGGACTCCGTTTGATATTCCTTTTCTTTGAAACACTGAAATAGGCAAAAAAAACAGCAATTCTGGGCTGGGCCTCCGGTTAATAGGTTAGTCCCAAAAGTAATATAAAAGTGGACAATAAAGCCCATTAATGCGCAAAACTGTAGATAATATAGCATGGAGCAATCAAAAATTATAGATACGTTGGAGACGTATCAAGCATCCCCAAGCTTAAATCCTGCTCGTCCTCGAGTAGGTAAATGATAAAAAAGATAATTTTTGATGTGGAATGCTAGTTGGCATAATTTCATTGTAATTCTTATTAATTGTGGTATGAATATTCAGATCCGAAAGATTCAAGACAAAAGTTCATATTGACATAAAAATAATAATACTTCAAGCATACTAACAAAGTAATCATGTCTTCTCAAAATAACATGGCCAAAGAAAGTTATCCCTACAAAATCATATAGTATGGTTATGCTCTATCTTGACCACACAAAGTATTTAAATCATGCACAACCCGATGACAAGCCAATCAATTGTTTCATACTTTTGAAATTTTCAAACTTCTTCAATCTTCACGCAATACATGAGCGTGAGCCATGGATATAGCACTATAGGTGGAATAGAATGGTGGTTGTGGAGAAGACAAAAAGGGAGAAGATAGTCTCACATCAACTAGGCGTATCAACGGGCTATGGAGATGCCCTTCAATAGATATCAATGTGAGTGAGTAGGGATTGCCATGCAACGGATGCACTAGAGCTATAAGCATATGAAAGCTCAACAAAAGAAACTAAGTGGGTGTTGCATCCAACTTGCTTGCTCACGAAGACCTAGGGCATTTTGAGGAAGCCCATCATTGTAATATACAAGCCAAGTTCTATAATGAAAGATTCCCACTAGTATATGAAAGTGGTATCATAGGAGACTCTCTATCATGAAGATCACGGTGCTACATTGAAGCACAAGTGTGGTAAAAGGATAGTAGCATTGCCCCTTCTCTCTTTTTCTCTCATTTTTTTATTTTTTTTATTTGGGGCTTTTCTTTTTTTTATGGCCTCTTTTTCTTTTTCTTTTTTTAGTCCAGAGTCTCATCCCGACTTGTGGGAGAATCATAGTCTCCATCATCCTTTCCTAACTGGGACAATGCTCTAATAATGAAGATCATCACACTTTTATTTACTTATAACTCAAGAATTACAACTCGATTCTTAGAACAAAATATGACTCTATATGAATGCCTCTGGTAGTGTACCGGGATGTGCAATGACTCATGAGTGACATGTATGAAAGAATTATGAACGGTGGCTTTGCCACAAATACGATGTCAACTACATGATCATGCAAAGCAATATGACAATGATGAAGCGTGTCATAATAAACGGAACGGTGGTAAATTGCATGGCAATATATCTCGGAATGGCTATGGAAATGCCATGATGGGTAGGTATGGTGACTGTTTTGAGAAAGGTATATGGTGGGTGTATGATACCGGCGAAAAGTGCGCGGTATTAGAGAGGCTAGCAATGGTGGAAAGAAGAAGGGTGCGTATAATCCATGGACTCAACATTAGTCATAAAGAACTCATACACTTATTGCAAAAATCTACAAGTTATCAAAGCAAAGTATTACTCGCATGCTCCTAGGGGGATAGATTGGTAGGAAAATACCATCGCTCGTCTCCGACCGCCACTCATAAGGAAGACAATCAATAAATAAATCATGCTCCGACTTCATCACATAACGGTTCACGATACGTGCATGCTACGGGAATCACAAACCTTAACACAAGCATTTCTCAAATTCACAACTACTCAACTAGCATGACTCTAATATCACCATCTTTATATCTCAAAACAATTATCAAGCATCAAACTTCTCTTAGCATTCAACACACTCAAAAGAAAGTTTTACAAATCTTGAATACCAAGCATATTAGGATTATTTAAGCAAATTACCATGCTATTTAAGACTCTCAAAACAATCTAAGTGAAGCATGAGAGATCAATAGTTTCTTTAAAACAAATCCACCACCATGCTCTAAAAGATATAAGTGAAGCACTAGAGCAAAACTATATAACTCAAAAGATATAAGTGAAGCACATGAGTAAATGACAAACTACTCCAAAAAGATATAAGTGAAGATCAATGAGTAGTTAAATAATTATGTAGCTATGTGAAGACTCTCCCATTTAATAATTTCAGATCTTGGTATTTTATTTAAATAGCAAGCAAAGCTAAAGAAAATAAACTGACATTTTCAAGGATAGCACACATCATGTGAAGAAGCAAAAACTTAGGTTCAACCGATACTAACCGATAATTGTTGAAGAAGAAAGGTGGGATGCCTACCAGGGCATCCCCAAGCTTAGATGCTTGAGACTTATTGGAATATTATCTTGGGGTGCCTTGGGAATCCCCAAGCTTGAGCTTTTGTGTCTCCTTAATTCCTCTCATATCACGGTTTCCTCAATATCAAAAGCTTCATCCACACCAAACTCAACAAGAACTCGTGAGATAAGTTAGTATAAACGAATGCAAAAACCTTATCATACTATACTGTAGCAAATCACTAAAATTATTATTCAACATTGCATACTAAATGCCTCTGCATATTTAATACTCCTATCATCAAATAGAATCATTAAATAAGCAAACATATGCAAACAATGCAAATATAACAGCAATCTGCCAAAACAGTACAGTCCGTAAAGAATGCAAGATTCATCATACTTCCCTAACTCCAAAAATTATGAAATAAAACTCCCACTGTAGTATATTTATCATAGCTTAATATTCAAAAGATTTCAACATTTTATCACATTCTGACTTTTCTAAGGAATTTTTGCAACAGCGGTAAACTTTCTGTTTTCAAACAGCAACATGTATACTTGCAAAATAAGCATAGTAAAGGCTATCATTGACATTTTTATTGAAAATAAAGATGAACAACATTAATATAAATAACATAAAGCAAATACTAGCAAAATAAATTGACGCTCCAAGCAAAACACATATCATGTGGTGAATAAAAATATAGCTCCAAGTAAAGTTACCGATGAACGAAGACGAAAGAGGGGATGCCATCCAGGGCATCCCCAAGCTTAGGCTCTTGGTTGTCCTTGAATATTACCTTGGGGTTCCTTGGGCATCCCCAAGCTTTGGCTCTTGCCACTCCTTATTCCGTAGTCCATCGAATCTTTACCCAAAACTTGAAAACTTCACAACACAAAACTTAACAGAAAACTTGTGAGCTCCGTTAGCGAAAGAAAACAAAACACCACTTCAAGGTAATGTAATGAACTCATTATTTATTTACATTGGTGTTAAACCTACTGTATTCCAACTTCTCTATTGTTTATAAAATATTTTACTAGCCATAGATTCATCAAAATAAGCAAACAACACACAAAAAACAGAATCTGTTAAAAACAGAACAGTCTGTAGTAATCTGTAACTAACGCAAACTTCTGGAACTCCAAAAATTCTAAAACAAATTGGTGGACCTGAGTAATTTGTCTAGTAATCATCTGCAAAAAGAATAAACTAAATATCACTCTCCAGTAAAAAGTTTTAGCTAATATCGTGAGCGCTAAAGTTTCTGTTTTTTACAGCATGATCATAAAGACTTCACCCAAGTTTTTTACAGCATGATCATAAAGACTTCACCCAAGGCACAAACACTAACTAAAACATAAAACCACATATAAACAGAGGCTAGATGGATTATTTATTACTAAACAGAACCAAAAATAAAGAAACTAAAATAAAATTGGGTTGCCTCCCAACAAGCGCTATCGTTTAACGCCCCTAGCTAGGCATGGTGATTTCAATGATGCTCACATAAAAGATAAGAATTGAAACATAAAAAGAGCATCATGAAGAATATGACTAGCACATTTAAGTCTAACCCACTTCCTATGCATAGGGCTTTTGTGAGCAAACAACTTATGGGAACAATAATCAACTAGCATAGGAAGGCAAAACAAGCATAACTTCAAAACTTTAAGCACATAGAGAGGAAACTTGATATTATCGCAATTCTACAAGCATATGTTCCTCCCTCATAATAATTTTCAGTAGCATCATGAATGAATTCAACAATATAACCAGCACCTAAAGCATTCTTTTCATTATCTATAAGCATATGATTTTTATTACTCTCCACATAAGCAAAATTCTTCTCATGAATAATAGTGGGAGCAAACTCAACAAAATAACTATCATGTGATTGAAAATTAAGATCAAGATGACAAGTTTCATGGTTACAATTATTCTTTATAGCATACGTGTCATCACAATAATCATCATAGATAGGAGGCATGCTTTCATCATAGTAAATTTGCTCATCAAAGCTTGGGGGACAAAAAATATCATCTTCATCAAACATAGCTTCCCCAAGCTTGTGGCTTTGCATATCATTAGCATCATGGATATTCAAGGAATTCATACTAACAACATTGCAATCATGCTCATCATACAAAGATCTCGTGCCAAACATTTTAATGCATTCTTCTTCTAACACTTTGGCACAATTTTCCTTTCCATCATACTCACGATAGATATTAAAAAGATGAAGCGTATGAGACAAACTCAATTCCATTTTTTTGTAGTTTTCTTTTATAAACCAAAATAATGATAAAAAAGAAACTAAAATATTCGATTGCAAGATCTAAAGATATACCTTCAAGCACTCACCTCCCCGGCAACGGCGCCAGAAAAGAGCTTGATGTCTACTACACAACCTTCTCCTTATAGACGTTGTTGGGCCTCCAAGTGCAGAGGTTTGTAGGACAGTAGCAAATTTCCCTCAAGTGGATGACCTAAGGTTTATCAATCCTTGGGAGGCATAGGATGAAGATGGTCTCTCTCAAGCAACCTTGCAACCAAATAACAAAGAGTCTCTTGTGTCCCCAACACACCCAACACAATGGTAAATTGTATAAGTGCACTAGTTCGGCGAAGAGATGGTGATACAAGTGCAATATGGATGGTAGATATAGGTTTTTGTAATATGAAAATATAAAAACAGCAAGGTAACTAATGATAAAAGTGAGCGTGAACGGTATTGCAATGATAGGAAACAAGGCCTAAGGTTCATACTTTCACTAGTGCAAGTCCTCTCAACAATAATAACATAGTTGGATCATATAACTATCCCTCAACATGCAACAAAGAATCACTCCAAAGTCACTAATAGAGGAGAACAAACAAAGAGATTATGGTAGGGTATGAAACCACCTCAAAGTTATTCTTTCCAATCAATCCGTTGGGCTATTCCTATAAGTGTCATAAACAGCCCTAGAGTTCGTACTAGAATAACACCTTAAGACACAAATCTACCAAAACCCTAATGTCACCTAGATACTCCAATGTCACCTCAAGTATCCGTGGGTATGATTATACGATATGCGTCACACAATCTCAGATTCATCTATTCAACCAACACATAGAACATCATAGAGTGCCCCAAAGTTTCTACCGGAGAATCAAGACGAAAACGTGTGCCAACCCCTATGCATAGGTTCATGGGCGGAACCCGCAAGTTGATCACCAAAACATACATCAAGTGAATCACGTGATATCCCATTGTCACCACAAATACGCACGGCAAGACATACATCAAGTGTTCTCAAATCATTAAAGACTCAATCCGATAAGATTACTTCAAAGGGAAAACTCAATCCATTACAAGAGAGTAGAGGGGGAGAAGCAACATAAGATCCAACTACAATAGAAAAGCTCGCGATACATCAAGATCGTGCCAAATCAAGAACACGAGAGAGAGAGAGAGATCAAACACATAGCTACTGGTACATACCCTCAGCCCCGAGGGTGAACTACTCCCTCCTCGTCATGGAGAGCGTCGGGATGATGAAGATGGCCACCGGTGAGGGTTCCCCCCTCCGGCAAGGTGCCTAAATAGGGTCCCAATTGGTTTTTGGTGGCTACAGAGGCTTGCGGCGGCGGAACTCCCTATCTATTCTCGTCTTCGGAAGATTTAGGGTACGTGGGTATATATGGGTGAAAGAAATACATCGGTGGACCTCCAGGCTGTCCACGAGGCAGGGGGCGCGCCCTAGGGGGGTGGGCGCACCCCCCACCCTCGTGGGTAGCCCGGGACTCCCCTGGTGCACTCCTGGTACTCCGTGGGCTTCTTCTGGTCCAAAAATAAGTTCTGTGGAGTTTCAGGTCAATTGGCCTCCGTTTGATATTCCTTCTCTTCGAAACACTGAAATAGGCAAAAAACAACAATTCTGGGCTGGGCCTCCGGTTAATAGGTTAGTCCCAAAAGTAATATAAAAGTGGATAAAAAGCCCAATAATGCCCAAAACAGTAGATAATATAGCATGGAGCAATCAAAAATTATAGATACGTTGGAGACGTATCGCACTTGTGGCATGTTCTCTTCTTGTGGTCATGAGTAGAAGCTTCATCATTTCTTGAGCTGGATCGTGCAGACTTTCTGAAGCCCTTCTTCTTTGTGAATTTCTGGAACTTCTTCACAATCATAGCAAGCTCCTTTCCAATGTCGTCAGGATCACCAGAATTGCAGTCAGATTCTTCTTCAGATGAGGAAACAACCTTTGCCTTCAGAGCGCGAGTTCGGCCATAGTTGGGACCATAGATATCTCTTTTCTCAGATAGCTAAAACTCATGTGTGTTGAGCCTCTCAAGTATGTCAGACGGATCAAGTGTCTTGAAGTCAGGGAGTTCTTGAATCATCAGGGCTAGGGTGTCAAATGAGTTGTCAAGTGATCTCAGGAGTGTCTTGACGATTTCATGTTTGGTGATCTTAGTGGTGCCGAGAGCATGAAGCTCATTTGTGATGCCAGTGAGGCGATCAAACATGAGATGGACATTCTCATTGTCGTTTCTCTTGAAGCGGTTGAAGAGGTTGCGAAGGACACTGATCCTTTGATCTCTCTGGGTTGAGACACCTTCATTGACCTTGGAGAGCCAGTCCCAAACTAGCTTCGACGTTTCCAGAGCACTCACATGGCCATACCGTCCTTTGGTCAGTTGACCACAGATGATGTTCTTGGTAGTAGAATCTAGTTGAATGAACTTCTTGACATCAGCAGGGGTGACACCTTCACCAGTCTTGGGAACACCGTTCTTGACGACATACCATAGATCGACATCAATGGCTTCAAGATGCATGCGCATCTTATTCTTCCAGTAGGGGTAATCAGTGCCATCGAAGACAGGGCACGTAGCAGAGCCTTTGATTATCCCTGCAGTCGACATAGCTAAAACTCCAGGTGGTTCAACCGAATCACACAGAACAAGGGAGTACCTTGCTCTGATACCAATTGAAAGTGCTAGTTATCGATTAGAGGGGGGTGAATAGGCGATTTTTATGGAAGTCTTCAAAACATGCAGCGGAAGGTAGACTACACTAGGCAAGCCATAGTCAGGTATTCAATGAAGTGAAAGCACGAAGACTAATAGCAGCTAGGTAGTAATGATTAGGATGGAAGATAGTATGAATCCAATCAACAATAGTAGTCACACAGTGAAGTCAAACAGATAATGCAAGCAGGCAATGACTTCACGAAGACAAACTGTAAGTAAAGAGAGGGAGAAGATAGAACCAGTCGCTTGGTGCGGACAAGGATTTGTTAGACCAGTTCCAATTGCTGTGACAACTATACGTCTGGTTAGGGAGGTTGAGATCAATTCAGAAGACCACGTCTTCACCTTATTCCCCTTGAGCTAAGGACACCCAGTCCTCGCCCAATCACTCTGGTAAGTCTTCAAGGTAGACTTCCAAACCTTCACAGATTCGTTCATCGGCAATCCACAATGACTCTTGGATGCTCAGAATGCGACGCCTAACCGGCTGGAGGATTCACAGTCCTCAAGTGTAACAAGTCTTCAGATCACGCGGACAGAAAGACTTCAGTGATGCCGAACACTCTTTGGGCTCTGGGTGTTTTGGGCTTTGTCCTCGCAAGGATTTCTCTCTTTCAAAAGCTTCACAGGTGGGTTGCTCTCAAACAACAAAAGCCATGCACTGGCTCTGAGCAGCCACCAATTTATGGTGTAGGGGGTGGGCTATTTATAGCCACTAGGCAACCCGACCTGATTTGTCCGAAATGACCCTGGGTCACTAAGGAACTGGCACGTGTTCCAACGGTCAGATTTCAAACGCATGCGGTAGCTTGACTTGGGCTACAAGTAAAGCTGACTCATCCAGCTCTGGATAAGACTTCCTCTCATTGTCTTCGCTCGAAGACATAGGATTTGGTTGAGCATCACTTCAGTCACTCTGACTTTGTTCACTTGGACCCCACTTAACAGTACGGTGGTTCCTATGACTCAACAAAGAAGAAAAGGAAACTACGAAACAACTATGTCTTCGCACTCCATAGTCTTCATGTGAATGTCTTCTCGAGTCATAAACTTCGATGTGATTGTCTTCATATACCACCATTGTCTTCAATGTCTTCATACATCTTTAGGGGTCATCTCCGGTAGATAAACCGAATCAATGGGGGACTACTACCTGTGTTATCCTGCAATTCTCACAAACACATTAGTCCCTCAACCAGGTTTGTCGTCAATACTCCAAAACCAACTAGGGGTGGCACTAGATGCACTTACACTACCGAGGCAGCACATCTGAGATTAAATTGGCCAGGTTCTTTGTTCTAGAGCAAGTGTGCTCAAGGTAATGAGGATTGGCGTTCTCTGGCGCAACAATGAATGGCGTGCTGATCACCGCAAGCGTCTAAGCCTAAATGACAAAGTCTCCGCAGAAGTTGAATTTGTTTTTGATACATCAAGTGGCCGAGACTCAAAACTTATTTGCCCATTAGTGACTTGTCGTATGGTGGATTTTAGTTTGTACGATAATGCTGCATCCACCTAAAGTAACGAAAGTTCTTACGTAAACTTCCTAGTAATTCCCTCTTCGTAGGTGCAACATTACTCCTAACATTTGTAATATCAGTTTGAAACTTGTAATATTGCCATATCATATTCCTGCGTTTTAAAAATCCTGCGAATCAAACAGGACCTGAGTTGGTGATGATGTTGTGCCTGCCATCTTTCACCAGTAACCGTTGGATCTAGATCTGACGTATACAAACCAAACTTCTCCAATTTCGCAAAAAGATGCTCGCACTTGTTCCTTATTTACAAACAACTCCTCGTCCCTCGCAATCAGCCTTATCTCCTCCCCGCCACATCTAGAAGGCCATGGAAAAATCTGGCGATATGGCTGCTGCCGGCGCTGTCCACCCCCCGATCTTGGTGTTCCGTGCAATGCACGGCATCTATGCACGGGAAATTATGTCGAACACGGCTAGTTGTAAGCAGGCTAGGTCTACAACCATGATGATAGTGACTCCAGATGGTGAGGCTGCCTATGGTATGCCGAACACGGCGCCTATACTCAGGTGTCATCTCCAGCGTAGGGTCTTGTCACTTCACTGTGAGGAGCAGCACGTAATAATTTGAGCAATGGGTAGTACAGTGCTACTACATTGGTAGTACTACTACTAGTACTAGCACCACCGTCTGGATTTAGTAGTACTACCACATCCATCTGGATTTAGTATTTGACTAGCAATATCTAGTAATCTAGTAATGCATGTCACAAAAAAGTACTACTCCCTCTGTAAATAAATACATGGTGTATTGTTTTATTCCTATCGGCGAGATAACTTAATGTCTTTTTGCTACTTAATAGGATTACATGCAATGAACTAACCACTGCATGTGATGTTTGGTAGTCTCAAGTCATTGAAAGCATGCACGGCCCACATCTCTCATTGGTTGATATGTCACGAAATAAGAAACGAGGAGGGAGTTAATGTACCGTGCCTAAGTGTTTTGGGATTATTTGGTTTTCGTAAGGTGACTTACACAACATTTTTGGTTACATGCATTAATATTTTATTAGTTAAATCAAAGGTCAAAACTTGGCGCAAAATGAAAAGAGGACCAATAAACCAGTAAACATCAAAGTTCTCTCGATTGGCCCCAACTAGAGGTCCGGTGAGATGACTATACTGCACCGGCACGGAGGGGGACGCAGCTTCATTGGCTTACTGCACCTGCCTTTGGGTGTATGACACATGGGCCCAACGGGTGGCTGGCCAACCTGTCATACAGCCAAAGGCAGTGAGAGGGGCGAGGAGTAGATGGCCAACACGCACGTGAATTTAACACGACCGCACTTCTCATATAAAGGCTCCGTCACCAATCTCTTAAATCCCACGCACCCACGCACCCAAGGGCAAGAGTGATCACCCAATCGCAAGATCACTTGACTAGAAGCTAGACCCATGGAGGCAATGAGCGCGAGCATCACCGATCAGCCGGATGGTCCACGACGCCGCCCACGGCCCGGCACCGAGGAACGTCTCCAGGTAGTGCTTGAGGCCGCTAGGGCGAGGGGCTGCTTGGACGACAGCTTCGTCTCCTTGTTCCACGAGGTCCTCGTCGGCTTCCTCGACAAGTTCACCGTCGTCAAGAAGCTCGGACAACCTTGACGACGCCCAGCCCACGCACCCAGTGCTCGTGATGCCTGCCACCTCAATGGCCTCTATGGTGACAACCTCTTCGACGACCGATGGCCCTCGCGATCGCCCGCCGCTGTTCGAGAATGTCCACTCGAGGTCGCTGCGCCAGCAAGCAGCGCCGGGCGCAGCAAGACACCATCGACATAATAACCCACGTCTACGCGCAAATCGTCCACAAGGACTACTACATGCAAGAGGAGGACGATAGGACACTGGCCTTCTTGGACCGCAGGGCAACCTTGGACAACATTGTTCAAAAGCACGTTTAGCTTGCCGCCAACGCCGCTGCTCCTCACACATCGGTTGGTGACCTGGTGCACTAGGGCGTGAGGATGTCGTTGATGGATCCATATGTATCTTTATCTTTCCGTCAAAACCATGTAGTAGTATATGGTACTACTAGTAATTATCTTACCTTTCGCATCAACTTCATAATTTTCGTACGTACTCCATGCATGAACCGCGCCAGAACCAAACTTCTCATTACTCTAGGGAAAATCGTTATTTCTATCTATCAGTCGCGCCATGGAGCAGAACCAAATTTTACAAGTTACAAGTTCAAAAGGAAAATCTTGTCGTGTTCGCGTCGCACCCCCACACGGTTGGTCCGGCACGCCGCTCAAGGGGGGAACGCGTGCTGTGTTGCATTTTCACTTACAAGTGAGACCGTAGTTGAGCAAACCGACTATCGGCAAACCCCGACCCCGCCCACCACGCGATGGCTGAGAAAACAGGAGGGAGAAGAGATGGTTGTAGCACGGACTCCAAGAAAATTGGTGTCGGATGGGACTCGTGTGGGTGGCGTGTCCCGTACTGCTAGACATGAATGCTAGTTATGGCCCATGCCACCCCACTATATCGAGGTGTTGGTTACGTAGAACAAATTTCCTGGAGTCCGTGCTCAGCCCTCCTCTATCTCTCTTCTCAGCCAGCCAGCAGACGCGCGGAGCCCATCGTATGTTTGCTCATATGCGGTCCCACATGTCAGTGAAAATGCAAGAGGACCCACTGAACCTGCACATCTTTCACCTCGACGTGTTGGTGATGAAAACAAATCCAATAAAGATCTTCGGTGGCCGCTTTTGGAGTTACTCAAGAGTAGTAAGATTCTATTTACGCTTAACCTAAGATGCACATCACGTGGCTTCAACTACCACTCTATTTTCTTGCATGACACGACACGGATGCTTTGGATGTCCCACGTGTCGGCAAAGGAGGAAGAACTCGACCAAATCTTCGGTTGTGCTCTCGGATTAGACTAGTTGTGCTAACTTAAAATTTTATTGTGTAGAATGGATGCAAGTTTTGGTATTGGGAAGAAGAGTACAACGATATATTGATAGAGCGCAATTTAGTAGATGTTCTAGCACTTTTAGCTAGCATAGAGGCTAGAGATGAGGCTAGTGCACTTTTTGATAGAATAGAGACTAGACATGTCTACTTCTTTACACTCGAAGAAGAAAGAAGCACGCAAGATCGAGCCTCCGTAGATCAACAATGAATGCATCGAGAAGGCACTAATCCAACTTACAGGAGCAGTTATGGAAGTTGGATATCTTCTAAAATGTATTCTTGTGGTTCTTGTTTTCTTTGGTCTTGCTTTTCTAGTCAAAATTTTGGTGATGTATTTCCATGTACCAAAAAATCAATGATGAAAAAAATATATGTGTTTGCAAAGAAAAATGTACGCGGTCGGGATGCGTCCGCGCGTTCGGCACATGGCCACCGCATCCGAGAAATGGCCCGGACACGACCCCATTGCCCTACCCAAACAGACAAAATCCGGGCAAAATGGAGGTCCGTTTGGGGTCGTGCGTTGGAGTTGGCTTTACAAGTGGAACCACAGTTGAGGAAACCGACTATCGGAAACCCCCACCTCGCCCACCGCGCGATCGTTGAGTTAGAGAAACGACGAGGTTGAAGAGATTGCTGTAGCACGGACTCCAAGAAATATGGTGTCAGATGGAAGTCGTGCTGGTGGCGTGTGCCGTACTCCTGGACGTGAATGCTTGTTCTGGCCCATGCCACCCTACTACTCCTACTACTTATAGTAGTAGTATCGAGGATTCGAGGTGCTGGTTACGTACAGCGAACACATTAACATATGGCCCGCCTCACACTGTGGCCAAATTTCCTGGAGTCTGTGCTAGGTTAAAAAATGTTCTTTGTGAGGATCGGTGGCTGGTCTGAAGTTTAAAATTTGTTGTATTACGTACATAGACGTAGAGATAGTGCAACATGTGAAGCTAGTACAAATAGTGTACTATTGTTGATTGGCCTCATCTGATAACCTGTTGCAATGCACGTACAATTATGTGTTCAGAAAATATTTTTTTGCCTCATCGCAGCACCCACTCAGAGAAGCGACTCCAAAGCCATTCATAAATTTAGTAAGTTTATCACAGGCATATCATTTTATTACATACAACAGGTCAGCAACCCACAATGACAACGAGGATAGATTATAAATACTAAAGTTTTCATCACATAACAAACAACAAGCAATGAAATGAACTTCAACTCAACCAATCCTCGGTGTTGGAAACGCTTTCTTTGAACCACAAGCGATTCATTGGGAAGAGCCAGCTACTGTCAATCTCGAGACCAACGCAGGACTGATCATCCAGGCTGAAGCGGCCTACTATATCACGACCAGGGTAGGGAACCACCACAATGTCCGACGTATAGATACATTTGCTTCTCATAAATGGTAGTGACGTTGTGTCAACAGCAGTTGGATCGACTTTCACCATCATTGGATAGTTTTGTCCAAGGAAGAGCGAGTTTGCTCCAAGACTATCAATAGTGTACCAGGGAGAAGGTGTTGGCGCTAACACACTAGTATCCATCCTGAATACCATGCAACGGGTGTTGGAATAGGTCCAAAGAGTGCGACCATGGGAGACAACACCTGCTCCCTCAGTAGTAACATTAGTGGTGGGCTGTATACAGACAAGAAGGGGTGATCCATCGGAATTAGTTGCCAGCCGCCAGTGAGCATATGGGCCCTGCTCATCCTCATGCTCGTGATCATCAACATCGTCATCTCCCCCTTGGTTATAAATTTTTTCAAGTATAGGTGGTGGAATGGTCACAAGACCTTGGAAACACAAGAAGAAGGTTAATTAGTAGAGAAGGGAAACTTGCTAACTCGCATGCATGTGGATGAAACAATTATAGTTATGGTTGAAGACAAACGTACCGAAACTACGAGGATCCTTTGCAAAAACAGTGCCACGAGTGGTGGCAGCAAACACAAGACCCTCGTGTTCAATTGCATCACAGTACACATCCGTGTATAGAAACTGATTTGTGAGCAATATCCATCCAGTTGAACCATGAAGGATGGCAACAAGCTTGTCAAAGATAGCAACAACTTGATAGTTCTTGTAATTCCAAGAGTGGTTGGGAACTCAACAAAATTCTATCTTCCGTAGATGACAGTCACCATGATCGTATTTGAACGTACGTAGATCATCTGTGTGCTCAACCTCAGGGCACTCGGAGATTTTTGGAAGTGGAATCCGCTGACGAGTGTACACATTCACAAGTTCCAACTCGCAATTGTACCCAATATAAACAACCCAATCTCCATTTGCGCCAGCCCAGGCCTTACCTTGAAGCGATGGCATCTTGACATCACATGTATCATTATCAAGCGGCATCAACTTGCATAAGGCGAGGCCTCCGTTGTCTGCGCCCATGCGAACAGGCTTATAGCAAAGAAGATAAGGGAGATCAAACGGCTCCTGGACCCTTGGGTTCCTTGTAATGATGTTATTAGTTGAGTCGAGAATGGTCTTGAACGAACCTGCCATGCTAGCCGAGGTGATGACGTCGCACCGATCAATGAGTTCCCCCACCACGTCATCTTTCAGATCGGGGCAAGAATAACGGGGTTGTTTCCAGCTTGTTCCCTCCATAGAGAAGACGATCGAACAATGGTAGAAGGAAGGGTGAAGGCAAATGGAGGAGGAGGAAGAGCGTGCGACAGCAGTTCCAAATCGAGAGGGAAAGGCGAAGAGTCGGTGGACGGTTGCCAGTTTCCCATGGTACACGAAGAGGCGCCCCGGCCTACACGTCCTTTCGGAAATTGTACAAAAGGACTCTCGTCATCTCACTGACATGTTGGAATGGGACCACATGTCAACGAAACATGGTGTGTAATTTCTCGTGCAAAATGCGATCTGGCCGCGTTGGCCCGAGGTGCCGCATTAGTTATCGACCTTTATTTTTTTAATGGCGTGTCGTTCAGTTTTGAAGCACGACTAATTGGTACTGTTTGCAGAGAAAATATAAACTAATCTACCACTACTCCACCTCTAGTACTAGTAGTATAAAAAAGATATATAGGCTGGAGCTTCAGAGCTTTCTTGCTAAGGGCTGCCCACTTGCTTCTCACACTATCACCTTCTCTCCAGATCTATAAAATACGGCCTCTCTCTCCCTCCTCACCGGTGGTCACAGATCCGTCGGGGAAGAAAAGAATGTGCAGCGTTGACGCACTCGTCATCGGCGAGTTAGGTCACGCACTGACGACAAGGCCGTCCTCTCAGACCTAGCGCCCGCGCGGGATGGCCTCCGTCCCAAAGCTCGCTGCCGTAGTGCGTGCAGAGGACGACGACCATGAGCGAAGCCACTTCCCACTGACCCTTAGGTATGCTACCTCTTTTCGAACCATACCCTTGTTCTATTGCCCCATCTGCCACGTCATTGCGTGGGATCTTTTTCCACTCCACCATCTTCCCAATTTGCTATCCTCTCGCTCTCTGGTCACGCATACTAACACCTTAATTTGCACTATTAAAGGAAACCCTACTTCATGCATACTAATCCATGTCCGGGTTGAATAAGGGAAGGAAGGAGACTGATCGCCCAAGAGAGTAGGCATCGAACCCGCATCTAGGTTGAAAAGGGAAAATCAGTAGCTAAGGAACGAGTCTCGTGTCTCTTGGTTGAAGAAGGGTAGAAAGGCATGACAATGCAATAGAGAATGACCAGTTTGATCGGTTTTTTGTCCTCACATAGGAAAAAGGTGGCTAAACAGAACAAAAATGGGACGTAATCCACATATGCTGCTGTATATTTGTTGCTCGGGCAACCATACCTCCTCACCACTCTATGCGTCTGTGGAGGTACATCGTCTCGTGCACCCACCGTCCAAATGGGCCTCACATGCTCTTATTGTCACTTTTTGTTTGTTAGTATAACGCCGGCAATCAAGTCAAGCAATGCTATCGCTAAAGTGATGCCACATTTAACTAATGCCGCACTCACCTAATGCCACCGATAAATTTAAGCAATGCCATTTAATGTCACCGGATTATTTCAGGTTAGCTGTTGGTTGTGGATGTATTGAAGATTTTTCAGCTAAGGCATTCTAATGTCAAGTTGCACAGCCAGTATACCAACGATGAAACTGGTTACTACCTTCAGATTTTTGCACTGTTAATGCTTATAGATTACATACCTCACTTTCATGAGATAAGCTAATTTTTTTTGTACAGTTTCACCAAAATGCCAAGGCGCTGATGTCATTTTATTTTGGTAAAACTGCACAAAAAATTTTGAAGACAAGAGGAAAGGTCAAGAGTGGGCACCTCCTCCTCCGGCTGTTCTCTTGATTCGTTCGATCAGATTTTTATGTTTGATCGATTATCAAGATTGGGATAGCAATTTTTAAGGTCCCCCGAGTTCAAAATGATATTTACCTTGGAGGTACATGGTTTGCAATTTTTTATACTGTCATTAGTTAATAATGCTAGTTACCTTCAGACTTTTGTATTTGGTTTAATGCTCATGCACAGCTAGTATACCAATGATGAAATGTGTTACCTTTACATTTTTTATTGTTAATTCTCATAGAAATCTTCCTGTGCTAGAGTTTATTGAAATCTATTCAGTAAAACCATTGTACTGTACCCTGTAATAAAATAACTACTCTACTGTCGCACTAGCCACTGGATTAGTGTATATTTGTAGTACTCGAAATTTTGAATGGTGTTGCACTAGCGTATGGACATAAACAAAGTGTGGCAAGCTTTCCCAGATATGTGCTCAAGAAAACTACTACCTATTTTTCTAAATACTAGACGTTTGGGTACTTTAAATTGAACCACGAAAATGTCTTATATTAAGGAACTGAGGGTGTAGAGTTCACTCAAATTATCCCAGTAAAGCTAGTCACACCTTTGTGAAAATTAATGTTCATTATGTTATCGGAGGAGGTCTATAAGTTTGTCTCTAATGCCTGTCGACTACATACCTGATATCATGATGTAATGTTAAGTTATTTCCTTTTGTACAGTGTCACTGAATTGTCAAGGCAGTGATGACATTTTATTTTAGTTGAACTGCACAAAATATGCTTAAAAGAAGAGGAAAGGTCAGGAATCGATCATTCTTTCAGAAAGAACTATATATGCCTTTCTGACATCAGCCGTTGTTGCCTTATTTATTCCTTCAAACAGGTGGTTAGAAACAGTCTTGCTACCTTTTCCCATTAAGAAATTGGAATGCTTATATTTGTGAGTCTATGCTTCAACTAGTGCCACTTTTATAGTAATCACACTTTCAATATCTATGCAAACAGGGATGCTCGATTTTAGTGGAACTGCACAAAAAATCCAACTGGTTCAACATTAGGAGCATGTTTTCTTCCAAACCTCTATATCCAATTGGTGGCACTATGAGTTGTTCATTACAAAGGTACATGGTTTGCTACTATCTTGCTACTCTTTTTGTACTGTCATTAGATAGTAATACTAGTGGTTTTCATGTGAATTTATTGGCAGGGTGGACCTACATTGGAGGTGCAGGACGGGATTCAATGATTGGATGCTCAATTTCGGTTGTATCAATTTCACCTCTTCCATCAGTGCAAACATGGATATCCTTGGTCCGATGAAGAATATGCGCTATATTTCTACTCGAACCAAAGAAATCAATTCAAGATGAAATTGTCCAGGGCAAAACATGATCAGATCAAATTGTCCAAAGGCAAAACATGACAGATGCTAAGCGGAAGAGACATGTTTAAACCGAAAATACAAGGTGGGGTATATGTTTACTAGCTGCTTGATATTTGTGCAGATCGAGATGTCTCGCCTGCTGCTATTTGGCAAACACACAAACCGACCGCAGCTTTTGGTTGAACTGCACAAGAGAATAGTATAGTCATCGCATGCAAGGCCATTTGAAAATAGACACAGAAAGATTGGATAGTCACTTCATCGATCGCAGAAAAGTAGTACTGTACTATTTATTGGCCAACACTAGGTGCTTCATGCTTTGGTCTGATTATAAAGTGGGCATCATTTTGCCTAAGTTAAAGTTTGTATTCAAAATAGTCTCGCTGCAGATCGAGAGAAGACCAAATCATATTGCAAGGATGTTCCTCCATCATGTGTGGTTCATTCTCATGGTTCCAAATGTTGGTGAAACCACTTACGCTTTGCAAGAGGAATTGTAGACTTCACAAACAAATTGCCTTTCACCAGATCTTGAATGTTGGCCAAGAGAAGCATCCATGTTAGTAGGCGTAACAAATGTTTTTTCTAGATCTTTGCTTTTGGAGCTACATATTTGTATATGATCTCTCAATAATTGAGATGCATTAACATGTTGATCTTATGTATGGGAATCGTACTAGTTGGTTTTAGTTGCGATGCAAGACCCGAAGTGGCTGATCTTTGCTTTTGGAGCTACATATTTGTATATGATCTGTGAGTCATTGAGATGCATTAACGGTTCCTTATTTCTGTTCGCTCAGTGTTTACAAGTTACTGATCGATCACTAGCTAGCCTACTAATGCGCTCCTGGCAGTTTTAGTTGCGACGCAAGATCTGAAGTGGCAGTTTTTTGAATAAAAATGCCTACCTCAAGAAACCGACAAGCTGCTCAAGAAAATGCCATGCGAATCAAGAAACTGCCAGCAAAAATGTTCGCAAATGCCTTATCTCCCAGCTAAAGTTCATCAACTAATGCCCTCGGCTGCAACTCGTTGCATGCTGCTCCGCGTACTGGCTGCGAGCGATTTTGAGTGCCTGCATGCAGCCGGCCGTAATTAAGGCAGCTAACTGATGCGAAAAAAGATCCGCCTTAATTGTTGTGGGCCTTTTAAATCCATGGAATCATTATTGACAAGGAGGGAAATGATTCGAGTGCACTCGTTTGACCGTCATGCCGGCGTGCGACCCAGCATGGACGGGACGGGACGGCACAGTCATAATTTCAGTTTCTCTAGTTTTCCACGGCAAGCTGGCGTGCTAAGCCATGCCTGCTTAATTATGCATTGAATTTCGATGACCGTCGCGCTACCTTCCGCCTATAAGTACTGTTTCCCGGCCTTCTCCGCTGGCACCGTGACCCAACTCTCCCTATCCTCATAAGCCCCCACCGGCCCGACGTCGCTTGCCACTTATCCTCCCTCTCGCCACGTCCGCCATGCCCCCGCCCGTCCGCGATAGGCGAGGCCGGAGGCGGTCACCGCCGGAACTAGTGTTCGGTTTTTCACCGAAAGGCAGACGGAGGGAGGAGGCATCCTATCGGTCTTCAGATGGCAATGCGGAGAACGAGGACTTGTTGAAGCGCGATCGCCTGGTGGAGGAGCAGGAGTTGTTGGAGCACGACCGCTTGGCGGAGGAGCAGCGTATCACCGATTTGCGCCGCCAGCGGGACATGGAGCAGCAGTGCGCCGTCGCTCTGAGTCGCGAGCAGAGCGCCCGCAACTGGGCCGACTACGTGGAGGTCGGCGCCCGGCAAATAGCCCTGGAGGCTGTCGGGCACGCACGCGTTCGCGACGCCAATTTTTACTACCAGCTCATCAAGTGGGTTTCCCGCTTAGAAGCCGAAGCTTCGGTGGACCACGCTGGCATGGAAAGGGCCAACGCGTGCGAGCAACGCGCCCAGTCGCAGCTCTGGCAAGTCCGAGGCGAGGCGGAGGATGCCGGTGCCGGCGTTTAGCGTGTACCGCAGATGGAGGCCGGCATCGTCTAGTTAGCTAAGAGTAAGTTAGTACTTGTACGCTACTAGAGTATTAGTGGGAGTAGATAGTTAACTTGGCTATGATGGTTGTCAACGTGAAAGTTCAAGATTTATATGTGGATCGGACACTGTTACTTTGCTCAATGTTAAACTTTCCGCTTGAATGGATGGAAGCTGTTATTTTTCTAAATGGGTTGTATTTGTCCTCCACGGGTTTAGAGGCTGACTTGTGGGCCTACCAAGTTGACGATACACAATCAGAGATGATTGTACGTGGAGGATGACAATAGGACCCGCCAAGGTCATGGCAAGACGCAAGCAAGTGCCTCCTTATTTCAAGCCAATAAAAAAATGGCTCCTCCTAATGGATTTCTAACATCTGGGTCCCATGCCATTGTCAACGTAGTCAATAAATGAGAGAATTGCATAATGAGCGGCTGACACCAGGGACCCACCAGCTCGCCAGTTATTTTTGTTTTGGGTTAATTTGATAAATGCCACTCCAAATCTGGTGTTTCTGAGAAATGCCACTGCAATTTCCAAACTTTGGAAAATGCCATTTCCAGTGGCATTTTTCGAAGTCTGGAGTGGCGTTTTTCAAAGTTTGCAAAAATTGCAGTGGCATTTTTCCAAGTTTGGAAATTGCAATGGAATTTTTATGAATCGCCATAATTGGAGTGGCATTTATCTATTTTTTTTGAGACAGAAGTAGAGTGTCAACTGGGCTGTGCGGGGCACTCTGGCCTGTCTAGACAACCTTCTCTTTTATGTTTACCACAGACCAGCCCAGTAGTTTTTTTCTTTCTGAAAATGGCTAGCCCGGTTTTTTTGTGATTTGCCAAGTAAGTCGTTTTGTCAGGCCTGTTGGGCTACAAATCTTTCAAGACAAGGAGAGCTTCATTCGGCTAGCCGAGAAAATGGCCTATCAGTAATGAGAAATGGGTTGTACATTTTTAAAACACATCAAACCGGCAATCAATTTCAAATTTCTTTTTTAATTTCGAGATTATAAATTGCATTAATTTTTATGCATGGAAAATTTGTAGGATTCTATATTGATATAAATTTATTTTTAAAATTAGTTTGAATCTGACTCGAAATTTCGGGATAAAAAACAGTTCGGGCCGCACCGAAATATGCAAAATTTCGTATAATTTTTTAACCGTGGCCACAATATGGGTTGTAATGCTAACAAAAAGAATATGGGCTCCAAAAAAACCTTAAGAATTAGCAAATGGGCTGTAAATTATTAAAAATAATGGCGATGGGTTGTATGTTTTTTTCCACAGATTTGAGGCTTTCCTAAAATGGTTAACCCATTAGCAAAGGATCGTTGGATGTCCATCCAACGGCCGTCGTCTTCTTCAATCTCTGCTCTTCTGCTCCATTTGCTCAAATAAGCGCCCGGCAGGACTGCTCGCTCCCTCCTCCCAAGCAGCCGGTCAGGCTGCCATGCAGCCTCATCGCCCCACCGCATTCCCATCGCTGGCTAGCCATCCCTCTACTCACCCACACCTGCTTGTTATTCTCCGCGACGGCAGACGAACCAAGAACCCTCATACAACAGATTCCTCCGCTGGGGGAGACAACTGCCGAGTCTTCCCTGCTCCGTGTTGTTCCTTCCTAGGCCTCCGTCATCCACCGCCCTGTGTACTCGGCGCGCCTGGTTGAAAGTGCGTTATATCGACTAGAGGGGGTGAATAGGCGATTTTATGAATTCTTCATCGAGGAATTTGCGGTGAGGAAATTCCTTAGCGAAGAACTACTTGCAGCGAATAAGTACTCGAAGTAAGCATAACGAGAATCGCGGCATGGTCATCATGATGGAATGAAGACAAACAAAGAGTACGTAAAGCGTAAACACGGATAGCACAAGATGAAGACAAACAGATCAAGAAATTGATCCGAGGAAATTTGAGAAAGTCTTCACCAAAGTCTTCAAACACAGATATGAACAAACACTCAACACAATAATGAGGAAATGAAAGGGTTGAGGAAATAGAACCGATTAGGTTGGTGAAGACAATGATTTGGTAGACCAATTCCAACTGTTGTCTCGGTTGTACGTCTGGTTGGAGCGGCTGAGTATTTAAACTCGAGGACACACAGCCCGGACACCCGATCGCCGAAAGCACGCAGCTCAGACACCAAGTCCTCACCGTATTCTCCTTGTACTAAGGTCACACAGACCTCGTCCAATCACTCGTGGTAAGTCTTCAGCGACTTCCAAACCTTCACAGACTTGATCACTCGGCGATCCACAATCCCTCTTTGATGCTCTAGACCATGACGCCTAACCGTCTGGAAGAAGCACAGTCTTCAGAGGTAACAAGCATCGGATCCACGCAGGATCAATCTCTTCAGTGATGCTCAATCACTTTGGGTTTGTAGGGTTTGGTTTTGGGTTTTCCTCACTCGATGATTTTCGCCAAAGTCCTCTGAGGATGGGTTGCTCTCAAATGACAAGTGTCAAGTTCTCTCGAGCAGCCAACCAGCTAGTGGTTGTAGGGGCGGCTATTTATAGCCTAGGGAGCAGCCCGACATGATAAGAAATAAATGCCCTTCAATGATATGACCGTTAGGTGGATAAGATATTTTGGGATAGTGGCAAGAAGACAACAACGGTCGGAAATTTGAATCTCAAATTCCTCGGGGCTATCATGTTCCTCACTGTAGGCAATCCAGACTGGCGAATTCCTAACTCCTCGATCGAAAAAAATTCTCAACACTGAAAAACTTCGCCTCTATCATCAAGAAATTGACTGAATCTGTATGAGATTTCCAAAGGCTTCACTCAAGGGATTGGTAGGTGTAGGATTTTGAGTTGAGCATCACATGGAAATTTTTCCTTAGTATTTCCTCGACCCCTTTAACAATGACGGTGTTTCCTATGACTCAAGAAAGAGAAAATGAAACTACGAAAACAAAAGTCTTCACGCTTCATGTTCCTCAAATGAATACCAAGTCTTCAAGGTCACACCAATTTCTTCACTTTCAAAGTCTTCGTAAAGTCTTCAAAATATCAAAGTCTTCAAATAAGAACTTCATTTTATGGGTCGACTTTCTCTCAAATATCAAACTCCTCATAGACTTATAGACCTGTGTACACTCACAAACGCATTAGTTCCTTAACCTATAAGTCTTCAATACACCAAAATCACTAAGGGCACTAGATGCACTTACATCGGTCAACGTGGTCAACGAATCGACATGCATCTGAAGTGGATCAGACGTGGAGAGGCCGATACCGGGTCCACGATCGCACGCATAAAAGTTTCGTAAAGTATCAAAGCACCATCGGGTTTAAGATTACAACTCGATCCAAGAAAAGTTTCGAAGAACGGAGTTGTAACTTAACAAAAATTTGCCCATATAATAGACCCGCTTGAAGACTAACTCAAATTTCTCCCCTTTGTCATCGAATGACCAAAAGGATCGAAACCGAGGACTAACGCCTCAAGAATTTCAAGTTGAAGAAGGAGCGCCAGCCGTTGTTGGGGTCGGTGGTTGTAGTAGGGCCTGTCGCGTCGTCAAGTCTTCATTTTCATCGGTGTCGCGATGAAGAATAGGAGCTGGCCACCAAGGAAGGAACTTTGACCTTCTTGTATTTCTTCGAGGGGTGCGGACCAGTCAAATTCTTCCTTGAGTCCCATTGTCATCAATTCTTCCGCCTTTGTAGACATTTGAAAGAACAGCCCAGTGCGTTTGAAGGTTTCATGGAGGTAGTAGTGGTTTTCTTCACCGCATTGTGTGTAGAGGTCATGTTGTGAAGAATTGAACCAAACCGACGCTTGACCCATTTATGATTGCGATCAACCTTCCGATGAAGACCGAGGAGTAACTCACGATCACCATCACCACAGGTGCGAGAGCTTGAGGACTTTGCTTGACCGAGGTATTTGCGGCAGATTCATGTGTGGCGAGTCATCATTGGTGGAGTAGGATGTCGCTTTGCTAAACTGTCCATCCAATGGACGAATGCCTTCATCGATCACAGCAGAGCCTTGCCCTTGTCATCACCGAGGTAAATGTCCGCTTGAGGACTTCAATCGGGGCAAGTAGCTGCAGTGGTTCGAGTGTATCACCTTTATAAGAGTGAAGACCTTGTCCCGATGAATCTCATTATCCAAGGCGATAAGGCTTCAGCTCAAATGGTGACATAGCAATGTTTGCCAGAGTCCTCATGAAGAAATCATGGAAGTTGACGGGAACGCCATGGATGATATTGAAAAGCATATTCTTCATGATGCCAACGACTTCTTCATCATTTGAGTCGTGGCATTTGATAGGACTCATTTTCTTCGCTCGAATCCGATAGACAGTCCGAGGCACATACAATAATTCCTTGACGAGGAATTTGGTTCTTGGGCCTGCCTTGGCTTCAAAGGCTTCATCAAGACTTGCATATAGTGATTTGAAAGTTCGTTCGTTGTAGATACAACAAGCACCATCAAGTGGAGGATCGAGTGGTAGAGCACGAAGCAATTCATTGTTGGTGCCTTGTAGTGAGTATTTTCGACATCCATCTAATACCCATGAGTTCACGCCTTCAGCGTCTCCGGTGATGTGCAGCGTTGCATAGAATTGAAGAATGAGTTCTTCATTCCAATCACGTATGTCACAGCAGAAATTCAAGTCCTGCGTCGTGAAGAACACCGAGGACCTGCTCAAGCCCGGCAGAGACTCCATGTCCACATGAGGAATATGAGCATGATCAAAGACTTTGTCTTTATTGAAGAGCACCGAGGAATAGAAATTGGCTTGGTGGCAGTCCGTAAACGCCTCTTCCTTATGCGAGCGTAATCATATGGATTGTAATCATGAAGAATACGTGCTCATTGAAGAAGTCTTCACCTTGAACTTTTGCTTTGTTGAGAAGGGATCCTTTGGCTTTGGCAAAGGAGTGTCGTGAGTTGCATCACGACCTCGTGAATCGCAATCTCGTGTTCTTCAGTGAGGAATTTCTTGTTCCTCTGAGTGCGTCCGAGGATCAGCAGAAGAAGAGTTCATCACGCTTAGTGGCTGGAATTTCTTCATGGACGATGAAGTGGGATGAGTTTCTTCAGAGCCCATTTGAACAGTTGGAGTAGGGGACTAAGGTATCTGTTGGATTGGGGTGAAGAGTGGAGAATTTGGATGCTGAATTTCCCAAAAGTCATCGCTCATCACCGGCGCTTGTGCTTCCAATATCCACATCTTCTTCAATTTCTCAACACCGCCTCTTCACCGTGAACCGAGGCATAGGCGAGGAAATGATTGGGGTTGAAGGGATTGCTTCCACTTCAATTTCTTCATCAATCTGCTCCGACGGCAAAGCAGAATGATTTTCTTCATCGATCCGCTTGGGATCACATAATCTTCATCAAAAGGCACAAGGTCCTTTGATGGAATTGAGGAAATTGGAACAAGATCAATAGGATTTTCAAAGGAGCTGGTCATTGGCTTCATTTTCTTCGCAATTAAAAATTTTGACCACCGATGCTTTCGCTTTCTTCACAAAGAGCTCGCTCGCAGCCTTGGTCTTCTTCACATCGAGGCGATGGAAGAATTGGAGTTGGTGTTGGCGCAGGAGGAGCCGAGGAATCGATGATTTTCTCAGCGCAATCGATGCGCTTGCCTGTCTTGTTCGGGCTTCTTCAGCGCACCACTAATGGATGCCCCGCAATTTCTTCGCCGGTGGAATGGGATCATCAGCCCGAACTGCATTTTCTTCAGAGCTTGAACTTCATCGCCGTGCTTGGCATGTTCTTCGATCGGCTGAGCCGAGGCCCAAGCTCGAGGAATTTGATGTTGCGTTAGGGCAGCAACATTGGTGAACTTCTTCGTCAAAGTTGATTTAATCTGTCCTTGGCCCCTTGCCAATCAAAGATAATAAGCATCAAAGTTTTTGCCGAGGTCTTGAATTTCGTCTGACCTTGAGAAGTTCCTCGTGTGTCATTCTCGACAACGTTTTTCTTCGTGAACTTCTCCTTCTCGTATTGAGCTTTCTTGATCTCTCTTGCTTTTTCAAACTTCCATTTCTCTTGAAGATGAAATGGGTCAGCATATGACTTTGTCTAGGAGTCAGATGAAAGTCAGGCATAGGGGTGTTTAGATCCTTGTGCCAGAGATCAATATAATCGAGGATTTTCCTCGGATCCAACAGCAGTGGCACAGATGTGCCTTTGGCTCTAGCGGCTCTTTCTTGGCGGTCTCTGATGATTTCCGCAAGTTCATCATCATCAGCCTCATCATCTTCAGGTGGTTCTTGGAAGGTGACCTGTTTCTTCTTGGGACTTGGCCGAGGACCTCGTCCAGCTGTGGCCTTAGTCTTCAGCAGAGTCGGGCCAGATGAGGACTTTGGTGCAGCTGAGGAACTTGCTGAAACACCAGAGGCAATGGAGAAGCCTGCAGTCCTTTGGCACGTGGCCAGATGCACAGGTGCTGAGGACTTTGTCGGAACAGCTGAGGACTTGGGAGGAGCTGAGGATTTTGGAGGAGCAGGAGCAGCTTGAGGAATTGGCCGTGAGGGCACTGCTGAGGAACTTGGCCGTGAGGGCACAGTTGGTGAAGCACTTGGCTTGTGTGCGGGCTTCTTTGCCATAGATTTTCTTTGCTTGACAGAGGCCTCAGGGGCAGCAGCAGTGACAGAGTCCTCATTGAATTTCCTCACTGCCTCATTGGCTTGTCTTGCCAACTTGGCTTGGCGCTTGGCCCATTCTTCAGGAAAGTCCTCACCACGCTTGATGCTAGTGGGGTCAGCTTCTTGACCAGGTGCCAATGGAGCTCTTGGGCATGGAGGATTGAGTGCGAATTTCTTTATGTACTTTGGAGTTACATATCTGTAGTCCCTCCATTCCCTTGCCCATCTCCATTCAATCCTTTGGATGCGCACCTTGCACTGATTTTTGTTCTCTTTGCCGAACTCGGCTTCATCAGGTGTGCAATAATCAGCATATATTTCCTCAGGGATTTCAAACGCGGTCATGACCTCAGGCCTCTTTCCTCCTTTCTCGTGGCTTCTTTCCTTCTCGCCATATTCTTCACCGAGGAATTTGAACAAACGAATTCTCAAGAAGTATGCAACTTTTCTTCGAGGAACGCTGCAAATGAGTTAAGTTGATGAGAACCTAGTGATTCAACAGCGGACATGAGTACCTGTGAACAGAGTATAGTTGCGAGGAATTTGGAGAGGTCATATGCATTCTCAGAAGGTTTTTCAAAAAGAACAAGTTTTGAGGATTTTGACCAGATGAGCCTTGAAGAATTTCACTAAGCATTCTTTGTCTTAGGTTCCAGAGTTGTACAGATCGAGGATCCACACAATTGAGGAATCTTGAAGAAAAAATGATTGCTTAGAGAAGCGAATCAAGAGCATATAACTAGTGAGGTGTTTGTGTGTGAGGATTTGAAGAATAAAACACCTTTGAAGATTTTGTAGTGAAAAATTTGGATCAACGAGGGCAGTAAAAGTAACTTTTAATTACCCTAAATGAAGAACACGACGAACTGGGTGTTGTAGATGTGAAGCTCGTCTGTTCAGATCTTCCACGCCCTAACTCGGCGGAGGAAGACAGCTACGGCGGCGCGGAGTGAGGATTTCCATGATCGAGCTGAGTACGTCGGCGACAAGGTCGAGGCAGAAAGCTCTTCCTCACCGGCGATTTATGGAGAAGCGGTGGCGCTTAGGTTTGAGGAGCTCGAGCGGGAGAGAGAGGTCGAGCGGAGTAAAAGAAGTGAGGATGGAGAGAGGGTATTTATAGAGGCAAGGAAAACTGTTCGCTCAAGATTTAGGACTAACATGCCTCGACCATTCTCCTTCTCACGACATGTGTCACCCACGCATCGGTAGTGGAGATCGTGTACGATCGTGGGTGAGTAAAATAATGCATCGTGGGATGCGGAACGGTTTGAGCGGCAAAATCGAAAGTTTGGATAAGATCAGTTTTAAAGTTTCGTTCACAATTTCTTCAAATGACAAGGACACAAAGGAAGATTTTGAACGAAGTTTCAAATAGAACGCACATGAAGAATTTGTGAATAGATTGGGTTGAGTATAGCATAGAGGGGAAGGGTCCGATCACATTCACTTAGCGTAATGCGACTTGAAGAAATAGCCATAAGTGAATGTCAGAGGACATAAACCCATATATATATATATATATACACACACATATATATATATATATATATATATATATATATATATATATATATATATATATATATATATATATATATATATATATATATATATATATGTATTGCCAATGAAGAAAAATGACGGAAATAAAGAAGATTTTGCAAAGTTGAAGAATTTGAGAAATCAAGGATTTCAAAACTGAGGAAAAACTCAAATTGAAGATTTTCAACTTTGGTGGTGGCGTGACTCCACAGATAAGAATGATGATTTCAGACACCGCTGCATAATTGTCGAGGGTTCTCGAGAATCAAATTCTTCATTAATTTCTTCACACTTAGAGTGTTATTCTTCATGGATTGAAGAAAACGCTTCTTCATGTGTTGCACATCTAAGTCATCAATTTTGCATAAGTGTCGGGATGTGTGTCCTTTCAAAGAACGCTCAAGATTCTAAGATATTTAGCTCACACCGCAACTTGCTAAATCTCTTCTCATCCAAGGGCTTAGTGAAGATATCGGCTAGCTGTTCTTCGCCTTCACATGCTCGATGGAGATGTCGCCTTCAACACATGATCATGAAGAAAATGATGACGAATTTGAATGTGCTTTGTCTTCGAGTGCTGAACTGGGTTGTGAGCAATCTTGATGGCACTCTCATTGTCACAAGAGAGAGGCACATTCTTCACGTTGATGTCGTAGTCCTTGAGAGTTTGCTTCATCCACAACAATTGAGCACAACAAGAGCCAAAGAACAATGTATTCAGCTTCCGTAGTAGACAAAGGATACGTAGTTCGCTTTCTTCGAGGACCAACAGCACCAAAGATCGTCCGAGGAAATGACAAGTACCAGATGTTGACTTGCGGTCCACACGATCACCAAAGATAGTCGAGTCGAATATCCAATGAGATCAAAAGTAGAGCCCTTGGGATACCATAATCCTAGTGTTGGTGTGTGAGCTAGATATCAAGAATATGCTTCACAGCCTTATGGTGTGATTCCTTCTGTAGCTTGAAATCGGGCACACATGCAAACACTAAGCATTATATCTCGCCTAGATGCACATAAGTACAATAAAGAACCAATCATGGAGCGGTATACCTTGTGATCGAAGTCAATACCATTTTCATCAGTGCATAGATGGCCATTTGTGGGCATAGGAATTTTGACGCCTTTGCAATCTTGCATGCCGAATTTCTTCAGAACATCTTTGAGGTATTTCTCCTGAGATATGAATATGCCATTGTGTTGTTGACGAATTTGAAGACCTAAGAAGAATTTCAACTCTCCCATCATAGACATTTGATATTCTTCACTCATCATATAGGCAAATTCATCACTATAACGTTGGTTAGTACAGCCAAAGATAATATCATCAACATATATTTGGCACACAAACAGTTCACCATCATATGATTTAGTAAAGAGAGTAGGGTCGAGTGAACTGGTGTGAAGCCATTCTTCACGAAGAATTCCTTCAATGTATCATACCACGCCTGTGGGGCTTGTTTGAGACCATAGAGGGCCTTGTTGAGTCTCAAGACTTTGTCGATTCTTTGGATCTTCAAAACCGGGGTTGAGCAACATATACTTCTTCCTCAAGCTTACCATTGAGGAATGCACTTTTCACATCCATTTGATATAAAGTGATATTATGATGGTTAGCATAGGCGAGTAATATGAATAGACTCAAGTCTAGCAACAGTGCAAAATTTTCATCGAAATCAATTCCTTCAACCTGTGTAGCCTTGAGCTACAAGTCGTGCCTTATTCCTCACCACAAGGCCATTTTCATCTTGCTTGTTGCGGTAGATCCACTTTGTGCCAATGATATTATGCTTGCGAGGATCCGGACGTTTGACCAGTTCCTGCACATTGTTGAGCTCGAATCGATGTAATTCTTCTTGCATGGCTTGAATCCACTCAGTTCGTAAATGCTTCATCTACCTTAGTGGGCTCTGTGATAGAGACAAAAGCATAGTGCCCACAAAAGTTAGATAAATGTGAAGCTTTTGAGCGTGTGAGAGGACTGGCGCTTCAATGTCATCAATGATCTTGTCAACTTGTACTTCTTTTGCAACGCGAGGATGAGCTGGTTGTCGCCGAGGAATTTGATCATTTTCCTCAAGACCATTGTCTTCAAAGATTATCTTCAGTGCATCACCGACGCTCTTCACAGATCGAATGAATTCTTCAAATGATTCTTCAAGAGGAATGCCATCCTCGCTGCCTTGAACTTGATAGATTCCTCAGTGCTGGTTCATCTAACACAAAGGTAGGTGCTCTTTTGCGAGCCATTAGTTTCATCGAACCGCACATCTACAAAGGTCAACAATCTTGTGAAGAGCGATGTTGAAGACTCAGAGGTGTGCGAGTCCTTTCCGTAACCAAGCATAAACCTTCATGTGCTTTCGGTGCAAATTTAGAATTGTGATGAGGATCTCTAATCCAGCATTTAGCAATCAAGACTTTGAAATAACTTACATTGGGTTTCTTGTCGCTGAGGAGTTCATAGGCGCCTTCTTGAAGAATTTGTGAAGATATACTGCTGATGATGTGGCACGCAGTATCAATTGCATCAATCCAAAAACGACTAGGCGTTTTGTATTCATCAAGCATAGTGCGAGCCATCTCAACAAGAGTTCGTTCTTGCGCCCACGACGCCATTCTCATTGAGGAGTATAGGGAGCAGATAACTCATGAGTAATACCAAGTTCATCAAGATAGGCATCAAGACCGAATTCTTGAACTCAGTTCCATTGTCACTCCCGATGTGTCCGATCTTCACACCAAAGTTAGTTGAAGCCCTCGAGGAAAATCGCTTGAAGACTTCCTGCACTTGATTTTTGTAAGTAACAATGTGTACCCATGTGTAACGAGAGTAATCATCAACAATAACAAAGCCATATAGAGATGCGCCATTAGTGACAAATGAGTAATGATTAGGACCAAAGAGGTCCATGTGAAGCAATTCAAAGGACGAGTAGTGGTCATGATAGTCTTCACTGGATGCTTGGCCTTGGTCATTTTTCCAGCTTCACAAGCTCCACACAAGTGATCCTTGAGGAATTTGACATTCTCAATGCTAATGACATGCTTCTTCTTTGCAAGCGTGTTCAAATTCCTCATGCCTGCGTGACCAAGTCGCCGATGCCATAGCCAGCCTTCAAGCTTTTGCAAGTAGACACATGGCTGGTTGTGGTCCCAGAGAGAAATCAACAATATACAAGTCTCCTCTCCTAAAGCCTTCAAGACTTTGGAATTGTCGCTTCCATAATCACAACACAACGATATTTGCCAAAGATAACAACCATATCAAGATCACAAAGCATTGAGATCGACATGAGGTTGTATCCTAAGGACTCAACAAGCATGACTTTGTCCATGTGTATGTCCTTAGAGATCGCAACCTTACCAAGACCCAATACCGACTTTTGCCTTTGTCAAGAAAGATGATATGCTTCAGATGAGACGGTGATAAGGAGCATCCATCAATAGATTCTTGTCACCACCATGTGATTTGTACATCCACTATCGAGAACCCACTCGGTGGCTTTGGGTTGATCATCCCGCAGATGAATTAGTACAACTTACGATCTCATATACTTCATCGCTGAAGAATATGATATCAAGTTCATCGATGAATTTCATCACCAAGATAACAGATAAGCAAGAGGAGGACATGTGAAATGAAAGTTCATTTCATCATGATTAGCTCGGCCCTATCAGCAATTTTGTCGTGCCCCAAGAAATTCTTCAGACGCTTAAAGCACGCTTGGAGACCTGACCTGCAGAGAGGTTAGTTCTTTTCTTCACCACCCACATCTCAAGGGGTGGTAAAGAGTTCATCACTCTACGAGCACCATATGAGAATGGTGGCATAGAAGCCAATCCATTTCGCTTCACATAAGAGGGGTTAGGTAAGCATATGAATAAGCGAGAGAAATTCTTCGAGGACCTATGAACATATTGGTTTGAAGAATAATGTACATATTCATAGCCCTTAGCTCTACCCTCTGTAAACAGAGTTATTAGCATGATGATAATCATATGAGGACTTTGATCCTTTGAGGAATTTGATCCACGTGAGGAATTTGGTCCGTATGAGGAATTTGATCTGGGTTCCTATTCTTCACGTGTGGTGTCATGAGGACATTCACCAAGACTTTCAAGGCACTTCTTGGGAACCCAGATTTTCTTCATAGGGGAACCGCTCTGCAGCTTAGTGCCAACATATCTAGCAAATACTTCACCATTCTGATTTTTGAATAGTTTATAGTTGGAGTCAAATGACTCATCGAGGAATGAGGAGATTCGCATGTAAAGTCAGATAAGTTAGATGGATCAATCGAGGTCCCTTTGCAGCAACCCATGAGGTTTTGGGATACCGCTCAAAGCTTCCAATATGTTCCATCAAGATTGAGTTTCCTCTCAAAGGCAATACCTCTTTCCTAGGGTTCCTGTTGAGGATCTGCTTTTAAGCACATCACAAAGAGTCTGATGCCCTTTGAGGCTTTTGTACATGCTCGTCATATACAATTCCTTCAGCCCTGCATCGTCAAGGATACTAGCAATGTCCTCGATGAGGAATTAGTGATAGCAGAGGCAGGTGAAGAATTTGTAACAGTTGAAGCATTTGAACATTCAGTGAAGAATTAGCGATTCACGCTCAATGCACTTTAAGCATGGAGGAACAAATTCTTCCCGACAAGCGTTGATTTGTTGAGCAAGTAATGAATCGCGCCCTTCAAGATCTTCATAATTCACTCTTAGCTTCTCAAGATCTTGCTTTTGAAGAAATTCATAAGAAAGTTTCTCATGATCGATAAGAGAGTGTTATGATGACCTTGAAGGTTGTCTAACCTAGATCAAGTCTCGGAGATTTTCAATGTGGCTTTAGTGCGATCCATTTCTTCACCTAACATATCATCACTCTTATCTACCATGTTTGAACCTTTTCAAAAGCCCTTTGTTGTTTTACATCAATCTTAGCAAGTTTTGAGTAACTGGGCTTTAGATCTTCATCAGATTCATTTTCACTAGATTCAGAGGAGGTATATTTGAGTACCTTGGCACCCTTTGCCATGAAGCAATAGGTGGGAGCGTAGTCATCACTATCTTCATCAGCTTTGTTGGTGAGGTCATTTTCTTCAGAGTTGAAGATGGACTTGCTGACGAAAGCAGTAGCGAGAGCTAGACTCGCCACACCAGACTCAGATTCTTCTGATGCCTCCTCTTCCTCATGTTCCTCAGATTCAGCTTCAGAGTCCATTTCCTTGCCAATGAATGCCCGAGCCTTTTTGGAGCTGCTCTTCTTGTGAGAAGAAGGCTTTGAGGATTTTATGATGAAGATTTCGATGATTTCTTCTTCTTCTTCGCGTCATCAGAACTGTAATCCTTGTGTTTCTTCTTCTTTAATTCCTTTTCCCACTAAGGACAATCTTGGATGTAGTGACTAGGTTTCTTGCATTTGTGACAAAGTCTTCTTATAGTCACCGGATGAGGAATCACCGCTTGAGGATTTTCCATAGCGACCACATCTTGAGAACTTCTCGAATTTCTTCACGAGCAAGGCTAGCTCCTGGCTAATTCTTCAGATCTCCAAGGCTACTACCGAGTCTTCACACTCAGATTCGCATACAGCCTTGGCCTTCGTGGCACGTGTTTTTCCATAGCTAGAACCATAGAGATCTCTTTTTCAAAGAAGTGGAACTCATGAGTATTTAGCCTCTCGAGGATATCACCGGATCAAGTGACTTGTAGTCAAGACGCTCTTGTATCATCGCTGCGAGTATCAAATGAGGAATCAAGTGAGCTCAATAATTTCTTCACCACCTCATGGTCGGTGATGTCAAGGGCGCCAAGTGCTTGAAGCTCATTTGAGATGTCAAGGAGGCGATCAAGGTTTGTTGAACATTTTCATTGTCGAGTCTTTTGAAGCGGTTGAAGAGATTACGAAGAACATCAACTCGAGAGTCACGCTGAGTTGAGACTCCTTCATTTACTTTGGACATCCTGTCCCGTATGAGCTTGGCGCTTCCAAAGCACTCACTCTTCCATATTGTCCTTTGCTAAGATGGCCACATATGATATTCTTCGCTTGAGAATCGAGTTGCTTGAATCTCTTCACATCGGCAGCATTCGGAGAAGGTGTGACCGAGGGAACACCATTTTCCACAACATACCGTAGATCGTTGTCAATTGCCTCAAGATGCATTCGCATCTTGTTCTTCCAAAGAGGGGTAGTCCGTCCCATCAAAGGTAGGACACCTGCTGAGTCCTTGATTATACTGCGGGCCGACATAACTAAAACTCCGTGGTTAAACTAAAATCACACGTAACAAGGGAGTACCTTGCTCGATACCAATTGAGAGTGCGTTATATCGACTAGAGAGGGGTGAATAGGCATTTTATGAATTCTTCATCGAGGAATTTGCGGTGAGGAAATTCCTTAGCTAAGAACTACTTGCAATGAATAAGTACTCGAAGTAAGCATAAAAGAATGCGAGCATGGTCATCATGATGGAATGAAGACAAACAAAGAGTATGAAAAGCGTAAACACAGGATAGCACAAGATGAAGACAAATGAGATCAAGAAATTGATCTCGAGGAAATTTGAGAAAGTCTTCACCAAAGTCTTCAAACACAGATATGAACAAACACTCAACACAATAATGAGGAAATGAAAGGGTTGAGGAAATAGAACCAGTTAGGTTGGTGAAGACAATGATTTGGTAGACCAGTTCCAACTGCTTGTCTCGGTTGTACGTCTGTTGAGCGGCTGAGTATTTAAACTCGAGGACACACAGCCCGGACACCCGATCGAAAGCACGCAGCTCAGACACCAAGTCCTCACCGTATTCTCCTTGAACTAAGGTCACATGCACTCGCCCAATCACTGTGTGGTAAGTCTTCAGCGACTTCCAAACCTTCATAGACTTGATCACTCGGCGATCCACAATTCCTCTTGATGCTCTAGACCATGACGCCTAACCGTCTGGAAGAAGCACAGCCTTCAAAGGTAATAAGCATCGGATCCACGCAGGATCAATCTCTTCATGATGCTCAATCACTTTGGGTTTGTAGGGTTTGGTTTTGGGTTTTTCCTCACTGATGATTTTCGCCAAAGTCCTCGGAGGATGGGTTGCTCTCAAATGACAAGTGTCAAGTTCTCTCGAGCAGCCAACCAGCTAGTGGTTGTAGGGGCGGCTATTTATAGCATAGGGAGCAGCCCGACATGATAAGACATAAATGCCCTTCATTGATATGACCGTTAGGTGGATAAGATATTTTGGGACAGGTGGCAAGCGCAAGAAGACAAAGAACGGTCGGAAATTTGAATCTCAAATTCCTCGTATTATCATGTTCTCATCGTAGGCAATCCAGACCGGCGAATTCCTAACTCCTCGGTCCGAATAAATTCTCAACGACCGGAAGAACTCCGTCTCACATCAAGAAATTGACTGAATCAGTATGAGATTTCCAACGGCTTCACTCAAGGGATTGGTAGGTGTAGGATTTTGAGTTGAGCATCACATGGAAATTTTTCCTTAGTATTTCCTCGACCCCTTTAACAAAGACGGTGTTTCCTATGACTCAAGAAGGAGAAAATGAAACTACGAAAACAAAAGTCTTCACGCTTCATGTTCGCCAAATGAATACCAAGTCTTCAAGGTCACACCAATTTCTTCACTTTCAAAGTCTTCGAAAGTCTTCAAAATATCAAAGTCTTCAGTCGAAGAACTTCATTTTTAGGGGTCGACTTTCTCTGTAAATATCAAACTCCTCATAGACTTATAGACCTGTGTACACTCACAAACGCATTAGTTCCTTAACCTATAAGTCTTCAATACACCAAAATCAATAAGGGGCACTAGATGCACTTACACTGGTCAACGTGGTCAACGACCGACATGCATCTGAAGTGGACTGTACGTGGAGAGGCTGACAGCTGGGTCCACGGCTGCACGCATGCAAATGCCTCCTTATTAAGCGCAAAATAATGATTCCTCCAGCTGACATCTGGGACCCACTGAAAGGGCCTCTGTATTTCGTGAAAAAAATGTTACCGCCGCTGACAGCTCGGACCCACCAGCTATATCTTCGCATGGAAGGAAGTGCCTCCTTATTACGCACAAAAAAATGAATACTCCCCCTGCTAGCTGGGACCCAATCTGATGGGAGGCAGACTTAGGGCCTACTAAGTTGACGGGACGGAGGGCTTTGTCAACTTAGTCAATATGCACGATTCTAGCTCCAAAGGACCGTCGATGTCCATCTAATGGCCGTAGTGCTTCTTCAACCTCTGGTCTTCTTGCTCCAGCCGCCCAAACCAGCGTCGGTCGTGCCTCGCGCTCCTGCCTCCCGTGGTTAGCAGCGATGCCGCGGAGGCCTCACCGCCCCCTACTACTCCCACCGCTGGCCATGCCATCCCTCTACTCACCCACACCCCCTGTTATTCTACGGCGACGGCAGCCTCACACCGCAGCGAACCAGTGAACCCTCATACTCCTCTACGCGTGGGCATCCACTACCACGTCTTCCCCGGCTCAGCGTCGTCCCCTTCCTAGGCCTCACCGTCGTCCACCGCCCTGGTGCTCTCGGCGCGGCGTGGTCAACATGGTCAAGGAACGGCTTCCATCGGACGTGGATCAGACGTGGAGAGGTCGATACCGGGTCCACGGCTGTAGCAAGGAAGTGCCTCCTTATTACGCGGAAAATAATGATTCCTCCACCTGACAGCAGGGACCCACCGGACGGGCCACTATATTTCGCGAAAAAAACGTTTCCCCTGACTGCTGGGACCCACCAGCTACATCTTCGCATGCAAGGAAAGTGTGTCCAGGCAAAAAAAAGCGATTCGCCCCCGTGACTCCTGGGACCCACTAGCTACATCTTCACACGGAAGGAAGTGCCTGACAGTCGGGACCCACCTGGTCGAAGCATACGTAGCGTTGTCATTCTGGTCGCGAACATGTACGTACATACTGGTCGATGTAGAGGCACGCACGTAGCATGTACACGTACGTACAGCGGCAGTGTGCAAGAAAGAAAATACGGCCATGTACGTACATACGGGCTCGGTCTCCAACGCCTACTCGCGCATACGTACAGCCAGGGCTCGTGTACATGGCTGGGTCGGAACAGAGAAACAGCGTCGTCGTCGCCCGCAAAAAAAACCCAGCGTCGTCATCGTGTTCATGGGGAGGCAACGGAATGCGTCGTGTTCATCGGGAGGCAACAGAACGCGTGGGAGCCAACCGGCTTGGATGGAACAACCGATGGAAACGAGGCCTGGCGTACCGCGGAACAGAGGAAACGGCCTTGTGTTCGACCGGCCACGTTCAAAATGGGATCCTGTTCATCGGGAGGGGTCTAGCGTACCGCAAAACGGAGGAAACGGACCTCCTACGGTTGAAACGGGGGTCCTGTTCATCGGGAGGGGTGTGGCGTACCGCAAAACGGAGGAAACGGACTTGTGTTGGAGTGCTACGGTCGAAACGGGGGTCCTGTTAATTGGAAGGGGTGTGGCGTACAGCAAAACGGGACTCCACGGGATACTGTTCATCTCCACCGTCGACCCTCCACCTCCACGGCTCTCGCTCATCCACCGTCGACCTCCTCCACCCTCCACCGCGATCGCTCATCCACGGGCTCCTGCTCATCCAGCCTCCACCGCACGCTTACTCCATCGACTCATCGCTCAACCAGCCCTCTCCACAGCTCTGCTCAACCACCTCCACGGGCTACCGCTCATCCATCCTCCACCGCTCATCGCTCATCGAGCCCTCCATGGGTGGTCCTATTCATCCAGCCCTCCACGGGTCCTGTTCATCCAGCCCCAACCGCTGGATCGATCGGGTACTATTCATCCAGAGGCAACACCACGGGTCCTGCTCATCCACCCCACCGAAACTGTTCATCCACCCCCCAATAACGCCACTTTGCTCATCCAGAGGTAGCATCGATCGGCTTCATTAGCAGCAATAGGGAAGGAGTCGCCGATCGGGTTCGATTAACGACCATCGATTGATCGCCGGGTTCGATGAACGCGTAGCTCGCAGGCAATCGCCTGTTCGATTAGAGCCCAATGCCTCGCCAGTTCGATTAGAGCCCAATGCTCGCACCCACGCTGCGTGCGTGTCTGAGAGAAACGCGCATCGCTTCGCCCCGACCATCCACCGTAACCGGAACACCCGATATTTTCCTCGCCTCGCTTCTACCATGGTTTTTCCGTCATGGACGGCCCAAAGAATGTCATGCAGCTGCCTCTCCGGACTGCCCAGGACGAAAAGCCCATTTTTTGTCATGATTTTTTGTCATAGAAGTAGGAGCCCACCACATCTATGATGATACCGGGTTTTGTCACAATTATCTTCATAGAAGTGTCATAAGTATGACAGAAAAAATTTCGTTCGGCCCAAAATGTCACGGATGTGTCATTTTTTTTGTAGTGGAAGCGAGCGGAATGGGAAGAGATGGGCGATAGGGGGCTCTGCCCCCCTCCCCATTTATAGCAGGAGAAGGCCAACCAGCGCCCCCCACGATCATAGGTAATGATGGTTTTTCCTTGCATGCAGCAGGGACTCGTCAAGTCGGGCAGTTGCCGAGGCGGCGTGGGGAAGCGGAGACGCCCACGTCCAATCGATCGCCACACGTCGACCAAGGCTGCAGGCTGTTGGGGCCCACAAGCTCCTGCTGCTGCCTTTGGCCTCGAAGGCCAAGTCCGAGCGTGTTTTGGGCCGGGGCTACTGTCGGCATTCAGGAACGGGATCCCAGACTTGCTCGCCTCCGCTCATGGCGTGGCTCCACTCACGGCCCAGTGCGGCCCGTCTTCACCAGCAAATGCTCAAGACCCTCGCGAGGGGCCAGGCCTCACGAGGCGGACGACACAAGACCTCCTCGGGGGCGGCCTCATCAGGCTGGCTCATGAGGGGCGGAGAGATCAAGGCAGGGCGAACCTCGCGAGGTCCCTACGACTTCAGCCATGATGACCAAGGCCAGGCGGGCGCAGGCTGGCGCCAGCACACAGTGTCCTCGCTTCCTCTTTGGTGCTAAGGAGGCAAGCACAGGCGAGGAGAACCAAGGCATCAGGCAAAGGTTTCCATATTGGTGCAACGAGACCAAGACCAGCAGGACGGCAGGATGGAGGTCACCGTGGAGCCCAAGATGGCGTCACCACCAGAACCTTTGGCAGGCGAAGACCACCTTTAGTCAGGATAGCTTGTACTAGTTGTCCCCCTTCAAACTGGCCGTTGTTGGCTCCCTTCCCGCTCAATATTTGGGAAGAGGACCAGGGCATCTATAAATAGGACTAGCCGCCACAGTAGAAAGGGACGGGTGGAGAACTCATCTTGAACAGATCCATTCAATCCTCACACCCACCAAGCACAAGAGCACCTCTCCTCAGGAGGCTGTTCTTCCCCTTGTATTGTTCATCCTCAGCCCAAGAGGCAATCCACCACACCACACTGGAGTAGGGTATTACACCACAATGGTGGCCTGAACCAGTATAAATCTTGTGTCTCTTGTGTTGCGAGTTCATCGGGCTAAGCTTTGAGATTGCGGCGAGGTTGAGGGCATGATTAGGTAGGGGGAGATCTCCGTGCGCACCCCAGTGTTCGAACCTCAAGGGTTTTGCCGGAACCCGAAATCCGATAGCATAATTGTGCTAATACTCAAGAATAGAAAGTAAAAAGCAAAAATAAATTTTATTCATTGGGTTGCCTCCCCAAAGCGCTATGGTTTTACGCCCCTAGCTAGGCGATTTCAACAATGCTCACACGAAAGATAATAATTGAAACACAAAGAGAGCATCATGAAACATGTGAAAAACACATTCCAGTCTAACATACTTCCTATGCATAGGAATTTCATAGGAAAACAAATTGTCAAGACAAGAAATATCTAGCACACGCAAAGGAGAGGAATAAAACATTGACAATCTCAACATAACGAGAGGAAATTTAATAACATGAAAATTTCTACAACCATATTTTCCTCTCTCATAATAATTATATGTAGGATCATAATCAAATTCAATAATATAGCAATAATATAAAAAAAATTCTTCGCGGTCCACATGCATAAAATTTTTATGATCTTCCAAGATAGTGAGATTAACATCAACTAAAGTCATGACCTCTCCAAACCCACTTTCATCACAAAATTCATAAGATTGAACATTCTCCAAATATGTGGGATTATTTTTACCTAAAGTTGACACTCTTCCAAACCCACTTTAAAAATTATTACTAATAACATAGTCATCATGAGGCTTAATTTTTTTTCATGATCATAAGAAGAATCACCCCAATCATGATCATTGCAACAAATAGTGGTCTTAGCAAAATTAGCATCCCCAAGCTTGGGTTTTGCATATTATTAGCACAATTGACTTTAATAGAATTTATAGTAAAATCATTGCAATCATGGTTTTCATTCAAGGAGCTATCATGAATCACTTCATAAATTTCTTCATCACAATTTTCAGATTCACGAATCTCAAGCAAAACTTCATAAACATAATCTACTACGCTCAACTCACTAGAAATTGGTTCATCATAATTGGATCTCTTAAAAATATTAGCAAGTAGATGAGGATCCATAGCAATAGATTTTTAGCAAGCAAAGATGCAAGCAAATAGAAGGCACATGGCAACATAAGCAAAGAAGATTGCAAGCAAAAAGATAGATCTGACGAGAAAAAGGCAAACAAAAAAAGGGGCGAATAAAACGGCAAATTTTTGTGAAGTGGGGGAGAAGAAAATGAGAGGCAAATGGAAAATAACGTAATTTGCGAGGAGATGAGACTTGTTATTAGGAACCTGGTATATGTTGAAGATCCTCCCCGGCAACGGCGCCAGAAATTCCTTTTGATGCGGCTCGAAGCTATGTCGGTATTTCCCCAAAGAGGAAGCGATGATGCAGCACAACAGCGGTAGGTATTTCCCTCGGTGATGAAACCAAGGTTATGGAACCAGTAGGAGAACCAAGCAACACAACGTAAACAACACCTGCACACAAGTAACAACCACTCGCAACCCAACATGTTAAAGGGGTTCTCAATCCCTTTCGAGTAACAGCGCCAGAAATTGGCAAAACGGACGTGAATAAATTGTAGTAGATTGATAGATCGAACGCCAAATAAAATAAATAAGAATAAATTGCAGCAAGGTATTTTTGTATTTCTGGTTTTATATATCTAAAAATAAAAGCAAAGGACAATAGATCGCAAGGGCAAATAATATGAGAAAGAGACCTGGGGGTGGTAGGTCTCACTAGTGGCTTCTCTCGAGAAAAATAGCAAACGATGGGTGAACAAATTACTGTTGGGCAATTGATAGAACTTCAAATAATCATGACGATATCCAGGCAATGATCATTACATAGGCATCACGTCCAAGATTAGTAGACCGACTCCTGCCTGCATTTACTACTATTACTCCACACATCGACCACTATCCAGCATGCATCTAGTGTATTAAGTTCATGGAGAAACGGAGTAATGCAATAAGAACGATGACATGATGTAGCAAAGATCTATCTATGTAGAGATAGACCCCATCATTTTATCCTTAGTAGCAACGATACATTCGTGTCGGTTCCCCTTCTGTCACTGGGATCAAGCACCGTAAGATCGAACCCACTACAAAGCACCTCTTCCCATTGCAAGATAAATATATCAAGTTGGCCAAACAAAACCCAAATATTGGAGAAGAAATACGAGGCTATAAGCAATCATGCATAAAAGATATCAAAGAAACTCAAATACTTTCATGGATATAAAAAGATAGATCTGATCATAAACTCAAAGTTCATCGATCCCAACAAACACACTACAAAATGAGTTACATCATATGGATCTCCAAGAGACCATTGTATTGAGAATTTAGCGAGAGAGAGAGAGAGAGAGAGAGAGAGAGAGAGAGAGAGAGGAAGCCATCTAGCTACTAACTATGGACCCAAAGGTCTAGAATGAACTACTCACGCATCATCGGAGAGGCACCAATGGAGGTGGTGAACCCCATCCGAGATGGTGTCTAGATTGGATCTAGTGGTTCTGGACTCTGCGGCGGCTGGAATTGTTTTTTGTCGATGCCTTTAGGGTTTCTGGAATATTGGGGTATTTATAGAGCAAAGAGGCGGTCCAGGGGGCACCCGAGGTGGGCACAACCCACCAGGGCGCGCCTAGGCCTCCTGGCGCGCCCTGGTGCGTTGTGCTCTCCTCGGAGCACCCCCCAGGCACAACCAGGGCCCATTAGGTGTTTTCTGGTCCGAAAAAAATCTTCGTAAAGTTCCGTTACGTTTGGACTCCGTTTGGTATTGATTTCCTGTGATGTAAAAAACATGCAGAAAACAGCAACTGGCACTTGGCATTATGTCAATAGGTTAGTACCAAAAAATGATATAAAATGACTATAAATTGATTATAAAACATCCAAGATTGATAATATAACAACATGGAACAATCAAAAATTATAGATATGTTGGAGACATATCAAGGTCCTGTGCTATTGGTTCAGGTCTGATCCTGGAGGGGATTACGCCAGCTCTCTGGCGCTGCCGATCCCAAGGAGGATCCTGCCACCCCGTTGTCACATTGTGGGCACATAAAATGAAGACTTCTTTGAGCGATTTCTTCACTGTTTTTCACCAAATTTTTGCCTGCTGCTTCCGTATCTGATCCTGCAGCACCAGAAGACTCATTTCCACGGTTAGAAGCATTAGTCATATGATCAATACAATTGCCATCCCCTTATTGAAAATCGGTTAAATGAGAGGGTAATACGAGTATTTCTTTGCGAATCAAGGCACCGACATTAGGATGTAGATGATCAAAGGGGAAAATAGTTCTATCAGAGATGACATCACGAGATATGTATACATGACCAGTGGGTACATCGAGACATTTAACTCCTTTGTTCTTAGCAATATAGCCAAGAAAAATGCACTATTTGGAGTGGAACATGAGCTTGCGGTTGTTGTAAGGGCGTAAGTTCGGCCAAGAAGCGCAACCGAAGACACGAATAGAGGTGTAACCTGGCCGTGTATTCAAAAGTCTATGCATCGGCGTGTCATTTTGAATGACACGACTGGGAAGCATGTTAATGAGATGGACCGCGGTAAGGAAGGCCTCATCCCAAAATTTGAGAGGCATGGAGGCGCTCGCAAGTAAAGCTAGGCCCCCCTCAACAATGTGCCTATGTTTGCGTTCTGCGGAGCCATTTTGTTGGTGTGCATGGGGACATGACACATGATGTGAAACACCCATACTTTGGAAAAACGAGTCTGGTTTCTCATACTCGCTACCCCAATCAGATTGGACAGTTAGAATTTTGCTATCAAATTGACATTCAACAAGTGCTTGAAAATGTTGGAAAACTTGGAAAATGTCAGACCATTTTTAAGAAGGTAGATCCAAGTATACTTACTAAAGTCATCTATGAAACTAACATAGTAAGTATGACGTCCACCAGAAACAGGGGCAGGAGCCCACACATCAGGAAAAATAAGTTGCAAAGGTCTAGTAGAAACACTAGTAGAAATAGAATATGGAAATTGATGAGATTTTGCTTTCTGACAAGAATCACATATAGTTTCAAGACTACACTCACCAACACATGGGAGCTGATTATTTCTAAGAACTTGTTGAACAATGATAAAAGAAGGATGTCCTAATCTTGCATGCCACCGCTCGACAGAGAGTTTAATGACACCACAAACTTGTTTATTGGCACGCATCTACCTCGGTAGAGAACTTTCCTCGTGACCTGATCTCTGATAAAAAAGAAATAAGGGTGAAACTCCAACAACACCTTGCTATCAATAGAAATATGATGAATGGAAAGGAGATTTTTTTCCTGGAACATGCAAGATATTTCTAAGATGAATGTTGTTATTTGGGGTTTTGACAATTGCATGACAATATGATCAATCTTCATACCTTCACCATTTGTGTTGTGGATCTGATCATGGCCATGATACTTGCTCATCGTCACCTTCTCTAGTTCGTTGGTGATGTGGTTTGTGGCTCCGGAGTCAACATACCAGTTGGTATCAACTCCATATGATGCATCTGCAGCTATTGCAACCTTCCTTTTGGAGTTGTTCTCTACATAGCGCCAATCACAATCCTTGGCTATATGGTTATTTTTCTTGCAAATTTGACACTTGTTCTCATACTCCTCATACCTTTGGAAGGGGCGCCCCCTATTGTTGTTGTAGTAGGGGCGCCTGTTGTTGCCGCCGATGTTCTGGTAGTGGTCGCCGCCACCGCCGTCGTCGTTCTAGTAGTGGCCGCCGCCACCACCACTGATGTTGTTGTAGGAGTTGTAGTGGCCGCCACTGCCACCATTATTGGAGTTGTTGGAGTAGCCGCTGTCGCCGCCTCCATTATTGTTGTGGCCGCCACCACCACCACCGCCGTTGTTTCCACGAGATCTACCGCCGCTACCGCTTCTGTTGGAGTTGTTGCGGTAGCGACTGGAGTTGTTGTTGTCGTGGCCTCAAGATGCAGCATTGGTGGATGATTTGAAGGCACCTGCCCTTTTCCCGTGGAACATCTCAATGCGCTGGTCGAAGTTTGCGACCATGCCAAAGAGATAGTCCACCGAGAGGGGTTCAGTGCGTACATCCAGCGCTGAAATCAGGGGCTAGTAGTCCATATCGAGCCCTGCAATAATAAAGGAAAGAAGATCTCCTTATGTTATGGGTTTCCCCACGGAAGCTAGTTCATCCGAGTGGGCTCTCATCTGACCGAATAATGTGGTGGCACTCTGGGAACCTTTCTGTGCATTGGAGAGGGCTATGCGGCAGTTGTTTGGACGCGAGAGGGGTTGCGCAGCGAACATGTTTGCTAGGGCGATCTATATGGCGCGAGAGGTTTCTAAAGATGCGAATTGGACTTGTGCCTCCTTCGATAGGTTTCTAAGAAGGAAAGCTACGGTCTGCTGGTCCTGAACCAGCCATGGGTTATAGGCAGGATTTGGAACGGTGGATTCCTTTCCTTCTGAGTTTTTGGTGATGATGGTCTTGGTTGGCTCGGGTATGGTTTCATCTATATACCCATATAGTCCGGCACCCATGATCTGGGAGTGGGCTTCGGCTTTCTGTTGGGGATATACCCCGCGGTATGACCCGGTCGGGAGTATGACCCGGCTGGACTTGATGCTTCATCGTAACCCGCCGGAGGATTGGCGACTTAATGATGGCCCCGGCGGCGGGTCAGACGGATGACAAGGGCCCAACGCCCAGTAGACCGGCTCATGTTATTATGGGCTGGCTTAAGATGGAAGGCATGAGGAATATTTCCTTTACAAGGAAGCAAGACACGTACTTGTATCCGACTTGTAATAGAGAATAAGTTAGTTCTAATCCTACTAGGACTCTACATGTAAGCCGCCTCTCCAACTTATATAAGGAGGGGTAGGGCTCCCCAAAGAGGGACAAGCAAGAAGAAACAATCTCTAGGGCTAGACACAAAAAGCCAGCTTACCGGTGACTTCCTCATGATCATAATGAGACCTAGCCACAAACATCATGTAGGGTTATTACCGGATGATGTTTCCCGGGGCCTGAAGCTGTCTAAATCCTCGTCTATGTTGCTTCTCTCGATTTCTCACAACCCCTCTCAAGCTACCACATAGATGCGTTGGCCTCGCGACTAAGTCCTCACACTAAGGACATCTGCCATGACAATTCCACGACAGTTGGCGCCCACGGTGGGGCTCGCACACGGTGGTGTTGAGTTCTTGGAGGGATCTCTTCAAGGGATTGAGAAATTCGCATTTTTCGGATGAAGAAGAGGTGAGAAGGAAGACTCCGCATCGGTTCTGGATTCATCAGTCGAGATTGAAAAGGTTTCAGCGGCAGCCCTAAACCATATAAGAATCAAAAAATATATAGCTTCAGCGTCAACCGGCCACAACCGTTTATCCGGCGACGAAATCCGCTGAAGCCCAGAAGATGCCCGACCGCATCCACAATAGCAAAAGCAAAGGAAAAATTGAGAAGAAAAGGGCCATGTCTGTAGTCGCTGTTCTTCGATCTACTAAGACACACATATCAAGAGAATTTCGAGGCGACCATTAAAGCCGTTTTTATGTACTGCTCACCTGATTATGCGATAGGATCAATCCTTCAATATGGCAGCCGTTTTGCAAAGTGTTGGGATATTCGTTTCAAATCCCGAGGAGATTCGTCAACGTACATCCGGGTGAAGGACGGCACAAAACAAATCGGAAGCAGCCCACAACCCGGAAACAAATTTTGATACGAACTCGGTTTTGAGCCTCCGCCGGCCTCCGACCCTTGAGGCTGGTTTCGAGCCACTGCCGTCGAGGGAGCTGCCTCGCATGCGAGCCCCGCCCCGTCAGCCACTGCCGGCTCATCCCTCTGCTTCGAGCCCGCTACCGAGCCGCCTCCGTGGGACGCCGCTCCTGTGGCCGCCTTCAAGTCGCCCCGGCGGCCTCGTCTCCGAGCCCGAGTCACTTTCTCTGCGCGTGACTGTGTCAAGTTGCTCTGTTAGCCAGACCTCGTCCTTGAGTCACTCCACCTCTACACCAAGACTCGCCGCTTCACCGCTTCAAACGCAGTTGTCATCTCGAGCCCTGCCCCGCCTCTGCCATGCCTTGTCTGCGAGTCACCATTGTCGCCACCGTCCTTGCAAGCCACCTGCATCGCTGGGCCGCCGCTATCGACCACACTCGAGCACTCCATTGACTCGCCTCCCTCCGTCGGCGAGCATCCGCGGCTGCAGTGACGATCGCATACTCAGCAGCCAGCATCCGCCGCCGTGGCTCACCTCACCGCGACCACTCCTCATAGCCGGGGCTCCAACCCGCTGTCCGTGTTGAGCGAACCACAAGCCGCCCTTGCGGCCTTTCTCCAAGCCGCCGCTGTGGCTCATCGCCAGGCCGCCCCCGTTGCCACGCGTCGAACTGCCCCTGCAGTGTCAGTGGGTACGCGCTAAGCCGGCTTGCTGACTTTCTCTGCCGCAGCCTTGGATGAACCAATACAGCTGCTTGAGGTGTATGACATGGCGGCAAGGCCTTTTCAAATTTTGCAAGCAGTACAAAAGATCCACCGAGTTCCACAGGCCGTGTGAGACGATCAGAAAAGGGGTGCAGCTAGCGTATGGCCAACCTTCTCAAATTCTCCTTTTTGACTCCAAGTGTGAGAACAGAGAAGGGGTTTCAAGAGCATCTCTTCTTTCTGAGTTAGCCGCACCTTTAGAGATTCAGTTGTCGCAGTACCAACCTGCATTGGAGAAGCTTATTACACTGACGGTCCTGCAGCAGGCATCTTGTGTTTTCCAGTACAGTCATTCCATGCCCGAGCCGCTGCACCTTGATTTGCCGATACTGCACCATGAGTCGCGGCCGGCTCTCACTCCGGTTGGCCGCCTGCGCCGGCCGCCCGCTGGCCTTTCATGCCGCGACGCCCCTGCTCCTGCCTCGCCTCTAAATTATACACACGAAGCCAGCTTTGAGCGCTTCGGCTGCAGCTGTTTGATAGAAGAAGAGCGGGCCGGCTGTAAAAAAAAGAAAGAGAGCTGTTGATATTGTTTCCTCCACGTGAAGACACAAGTCAATGGAAAATGGTAGCAAGGCTAGTACCAAATTGAAGAACGGTGCAAGTCGCGTCTACATCCATACTATGTCAAATTGCTCGACGGGCGTGTGCAAATCGCCGCCCCTGCGGTCCGGTCTACATCAACATGACGCGGCTGACTCGCCCGCCCGCGCGATTTACCGCGCCCGCTATTTACTCGCCCGTCGGTACCGGCTTATAAAACCGCGGCCGACTCATCTATCTGCTCTCGCGGCCGACTCGTTCGTGCGTGATTTCAGCTTCACCATAGTGATCATCAACTCCATGGCGGATAATTTCCGGCCTAACATATCAAGTGATATCCATTTAAGTTTATTTTATTAAACATATTGTTTTCATGAAAGAACAATTACTTTGGTTTGTATATTTTTATGTGCAGCAAAGGTGGTGCCATGTTGTGCCTATGAAGTGTACGTCAGCACCATCACGCACCGGCATCTGCGCCCACTTACTGATGGAACAGGTGTGCGCAAGTCGTCGCCCGTGCAGCTTAATCTACCTCAACCCGCCGGAGCCGCATTGAGCCACCCTTGCCACTTTGAGCCACCGGGGTTATATTAAGTCGCTGGTCTGCCTGAGCCGCCGGAACTATATTGAGTCGCTTGTCTGCCTGAGCCACCTCTATCGTGATAAACGGATCATCCGTCGTCCAAACAAATCAGGTGATATCCATCCAAGTTTGTTTTATTAGCACATGTGGTTTTTGTCAAAGAACAAGTTTATCTTTGCCTTGGTCTGCAATATTGTTTATGCAGGGCAATTATTTATGACAAAAAGTGATATTATACCGCAGAGATGGAGGCACGCCGACATCTTTTGGCACAGGTGGTCGTCGTTACTCAACGGACTCCCGCACAGGCTTACAACGTCGTGGCCGTTTCTCATAACTGCGCCGTGATACGTCTCCGTCGTATCTACTTTTCCAAACACTTTTGCCCTTGTTTTGGACTCTAACTTGTATGATTTGAATGGAACTAACCCGGATCGACGCTGTTTTCAGAAATTGCCATGATGTTGTTTTATGTGCGAAAACAAAAGTTCTCGGAATGACCTGAAACTCCACGGAATATCTTAGAATAAATAATAAAAATCGTCACAAAAGATGAAGACCAGGGGCTCACCCATCCCACAGGGGGGGGCACCCCCCCTGGCGCGCCCCCTACCTCGTGGGCCCCCTGGAAACCCTCCGACGCCAACTCCAACTCCATATATTGGCTTTCGTGGAGAAAAAATCAGAGAGAATAAATCAACGCGTTTTACGATACGGAGCCGCCGCCAAGCCCTAATCTCTCTTGGGAGGGCTGATCTGGAGTCCCTTCGGGGCTCCGGAGAGGGGGATTCGTCGTCGTCGTCATCATCAACCATCCTCCATCACCAATTTCATGATGCTCACCGCCGTGCATGAGTAATTCCATCGTAGGCTTGCTGGACGGTGATGGGTTGGATGAGATTTATCATGTAATCGAGTTAGCTTTGTTAGGGTTTGATCCCTAGTATCCACTATGTTCTGAGATTTATGTTGATATGACTTTGCTATGCTTAATGCTTGTCACTAGGGCCCGAGTGCCATGATTTCAGATCTGAACCTATTATGTTTTCATGAATATATGTGAGTTCTTGATCCTATCTTGCAAGTCTATAGTCACCTATTATGTGTTATGATCCGACAACCCCGAAGTGACAATAATCGGGATACTTCTCGGTGATGACCATAGTTTGAGGAGTTCATGTATTCACTATGTGCTAATGCTTTGTTCCGGTTCTCTATTAAAAGGAGGCCTTAATATCCCTTAGTTTCCAATAGGACCCCGCTGCCACGGGAGGGTAGGACAAAAGATGTCAAGCAAGTTGTTTTCCATAAGCACGTATGACTATATTCGGAATACATGCCTACATTATATTGATGAATTGGAGCTAGTTCTGTGTCACCCTATGTTATTACTGTTACATGACGAACCGCATCCGGCATAATTATCCATCACTGATCCGGTGCCTACGAGCTTTCCATATACCGGTCTTCGCTTATTTATTTTTCCGTTACTCTCATTACAATCACTACAAAATACCAAAACATTACTTTTGCTGTCTTTACTTTTGTTACCGCTACCACCACTTTCATATTACTTTGCTACTAAACACTTTGCTGCAGATACTAAGTTTCCGGTGTGGTTGAATTGACAACTCAGCTGCTAATACTTGAGAATATTCTTTGGCTCCCCTTGTGTCGAATCAACAAATTTGGGTTGAATACTCTACCCTCGAAAACTGTTGCGATCCCCTATACTTGTGGGTTATCAAGACCTTTTTAAGCGCCGTTGCCGGGAGCATAGCTCTATTCTTTGAGTCACTTGGGATTTATATCTGCTGGACACTATGAAGAACTTGAAAGACGCTAAGACAACAATTTATCCCTCAACTACGAGGGAGGTAAGGAACGCCATCTAGCTCGCACTTGATTCACCTTCGTTATGAGTAAGCTAGCGACACCTAAACCTGCTACGCTATTCGCTCGATATGTCGCATGTTATTGATGATGCCACTTCGCTATGCATGATACTTATGATGAAACTACTTCTATGCTTGATACTACTGTGCCCCTTGGTGAATTTCTAGATGAACAAATTTCTAGGTCTAGAGAAAGAGAAATTATTGAAGCTGAATACAATGATGAAAGTGATGATGAAAATATGCCTGCTATTCCTGAGGGTTATCTTTTTGATGCGGAATCTTCTGCAGCTATTTTTGCTTGTAAGGATAGATATGAACTTAAGAGGCTGCTAGTTAAATGAAGTAAAGAATCTCTTAGAGATAGGATGAGACCTGACCCTGCTTTTGCTACTTCACCTATCTGTGTTCCTGATAAGGATTATGAATTCTCTGTTGATCCTGATATAATTACTTTGGTTGAATCTGATCCTTTTTATGGTTATGAATCTGAAACTGTTGTGGCACATCTTACTAAGTTAAATGATATAACTGCCCTGTTTACTAATGATGAGAGATCGCGCTACTTTTATATACTCAAAATATTTCCGTTCTCATTAAAGGGTGATGCTAAGATATGGTTTAATTCTCTTGATCCTGGTTGTGTGCGTAGTCCCAAGGGTATGATTTATTACTTCTCTGCTAAATATTTCCCTGCTCATTAGAAACAAGCTGCTTTGAGGGAAATATACAACTTCGTGCAAATTAAAGAAGAGAGTCTCCCACAAGCTTGGGGGAGGCTTCTCAAGTTACTTCATGCTTTGCCTGATCATCCTCTTAAGAAACACGAAATACTTGATATCTTTTATAATGGACTAACCGATGCTTCCAGAGATTACGGATAGTTGTGCTGGTTCTCTTTTAGGAAAGAACACCGGATGAAGCTGAAATTCTATTGAATAATATGTTGACAAATGAAAATAATTGGGCACCTCCTGAGCCAACTCCTGAGCCAACTCCAGAGCCAATTACTGAGCCTACTCCTAAACCAACTCCGAAGAAGAGAGGTGTTCTATTTCTCAGTCCCGAAGATATGCAAGAGGCAAAGAAATCTATGAAAGAAAAAGGTATTGAAGCTGAAGATGTTAAGAATTTACCTCCTATTGAAGAAATACATGGTCTTAATTTACTGCCTGTTGAAGAAGTGTATGATCTCAATTCCTTATTCACTGAAGAACCTCCTGATCCCGATATCCCGACACAGGTAGTAAAGTTAAATTCTCTCTATAGATATGATAAAGCTGAAGTCCCTCCTACTAAAATTGCTAGTTAGTGCTAGGATGAGTTTGATAACTTTATGTTTAAGCAAGATGACTTTAACGCTTATTTTGGTAGACAATTGAAACAGAATACCTTTATGATTAAACGCTTGGGTGATTATATGGCTAATATTAGAGGTGAACTTAAACTTGTTAGCAAACATGCTTCTATGGTTACCACTCAAGTAGAACAAGTACTTAAAGCTCAGAAAGAAGTGCTTGATGAAATGAATAGTAAGAAAAATGATTATGTTGTTTGAGTGGCTACTAGAACTGGTAGAATGACCCAGGAACCTTTGTATCCTGAAGGCCACCCTAAGAGAATCGAGCAAGATTCTCAGAGAAATAATATTGATGTACCTAGTTATTCTAAAAGGAAGAAAAAGAAAAATGATAGAATTGTGCAAACTTCTAGTGAACCTGTTGCTAAACCACCTGAGAATCCAAATGATATCTCTATGTCTGATGCTGAAACACAATCTGGTATTGAACATGAACCTAGTGAAAATGCTAATGATGATGTTCATGATAATGCTCAACCTAGTAATGATAATGATGTAGAAGTTGAACCTGCTGTTGATGTTGATAACCCACAATCAAAGAATCAACGTTATGATAAAAGAGACTTCGTTGCTAGGAAACATGGTAAAGAAAGAGAACCATGGGTTCAGAAACCCATGCCTTTTCCTCCCAAACCATCCAAGAAAAAGGATGATGAGGATTTTGAGAGCTTTGCTGAAATGATTAGACCTATCTTTTTGCGTATGCGATTGACTGATATGCTCAAAATGAATCCTTATGCTAAATATAAACAAATAAAAGAAAGATACCGGAAGCTGAAATTTCCACCATGCTTGCTAATTATACTTTTAAGGGTGGAATACCAAAGAAACTTGGAGATCCAGGAGTACCTACTATACCATGCTCCATTAAAAGAAATTATGTTAAAATTGCTTTATGTGATCTTGGAGCCGGTGTTAGTGTTATGCCTCTCTCTTTATATCGTAGACTTGACTTGAATAAGTTGACCCCTACTGAAATCTCCTTGCAAATGGCTGATAAATCAACTGCTATACCTGTCGGTATTTGTGAGGATGTGCAAACGTTACTATTTTAACGGACTTTGTTGTTCTTGATATTCCCGAGGATGATAGTATGTCTATTATTCTTGGAAGACCTTTCCTTAATACTGCAGGGGCTGTTATTGATTGCAACAAAGGCAATGTCACTTTTCATGTTAATGGTAATGAGCATACGGTACACTTTCCGAGGAAACAACCTCAAGTTCATAGTATCAACTCTATTGGAAAAATTCCATCGATTATATTTGGAGGTTTTGAATTTCCTCTCCCTACTGTCAATAAGAAATATGATATACTTATTATTGGGGATGTCCATATCCCCGTTGAGGTAACATAGTGTTATTCGAAATTTCTCCGGTTCCATGTTAATCGGAATGAGTTTGTTAACAAGACTTGATCAACCTTGTTAGTGGATTCTTTTTTATGAGCATGAGATGGATGAAACTAAAAGCACAACCTTCTGTACCCTCTTTATATTCTCCGTTCCTTAGTAGAAATAAAGCAAAAATAGTATTTTTATGTCTGTTTCCTAATTTATCCGTGCAATATAAAAATATCCCGAAAATAAAAGTCCTCAGAATGCCTTGCCAATTTAATATGATTTTTTCGGGATTATTTGAGGATTTTAGTGCAAAATTACATGGGGGGCTATCACACAGCCACGAGGGTGGAGGGCGCCCTACCCCCGGCGCGCGCCCTGCCTCTGGTGGCCCATGGTGGCCCTCCTCCACTTATCCTGCACCCATCTTATTCATCGCCTCACACAAACCCGAAAAACCAACTCAAGCTCGTGTTCCAGCCACTTTTGCTGCGATTTTCGATCTCCTTGCTCAAAGCACCTCTCGCAAAACTGCTTGGGGAGATTGTTCCTTTGTATGTGACTCCTCCATTGGTCCAATTAGTTTTTGTTCTATTGCTTTATTCATTACAAATTTGTGCTACATAGGTGACCATGTTGTTGAGCTTGCATGTCAAATTTATATGGTTCCAAGTAGTTCTAATGCTTGATATATGCTCTAGGCACTTGTATGAGTAGTTGCTATCAGTTTTATTGAAGTTGGTTCACTTTTGTTTGAAGTTACTAAAAAATTTCAGAATTATTTTTCATAGAAAACAATATGCTTAGGAAGATGTTCCAAGGTGGTTCTTCAAGGAAGCAAGGTCCCAGGCTTGCAATGCGTGATGCTGACGAGGAACCACCAAGAGACACTCTTGTGAGGCCCTGTGAATGGCCTTCTGAAAATTTTATGGATCAAGCGGGAATTGAAGAAAAATTTAACGCATATTTGCGTACTACCGGTCTTGAGGACTTTGAAGCTGACAAATGCCCACAGTATCGTGACCTCACAAGTTCATTTGTGGGGAGGTTTGAGTTTTCATCTTCGCGCAATTCTCCTTCAGTCATGTTTGACCTTTATGACAAATCTTATACCATGGACTTAGAGGATTTCACTCTTGCATGCAAACTTCCATCTTGGGGTTATCAGGGATCCCCCTAAATCTGAATATAGAGACTTTCTTGCTAGAATAACTGTGGGGGAATCTAGGGATATAATGCAAGCCACTATAGGGAGCATTCACTTTCCTGCTATACATTATTTTGCTCTCTTCATAGGCAGATGCATAAATGCTAAGGATGAAGCATGTCACGTGTGTGCTCTGATCTCAAAGATTCTCGGAGGTGCTTTGTGTTAGGAGACCAATCTTATCATATAGAAGCCATTGTGGCTCGTGGGTTGCTTCTTAATAGACATAACGGAGATTTCTTTGGAGGAATTTATGCAACCCGCTTAGCTAATTTTCTTGAGATAGACATTCGTGAGGGTGACATGGAGTTACCCCCTACTTATTTAGATTTTGATTCTATGGTTTCCCACCAGTTTGTTGCGAGGACTGAACCAGCTCTCCAGTATCGACTAATCTTTAACAAACGGCATGTTGTCCGTGCTACTCTTCCTGCTCCTGCCTTCTTTGATTTTCAGATGAGAGGAAGATATATTATTACCAGAGAGGAGGCAGATCAGTATGAGAGGAGAGCGGAGGCAGCTCGACGCCACGCTGCAGCTCAGGAGGCGATAGCCGCTGCATCACAGTACGACCCCAGCTACACCTATGGGTATCAGCCAGGCTATCCCTGGCAATAGACCAACTTAGGCCAAAAGCCTAAGCTTGGGGGAGTAAGTATTTCTCACCGACATTACATTTATGCTCACACACACTCATTGCTAGGTGTCGGTGCTCATACTCTTCTCGTGTAAATAGTTTTTATTTCCTTTCTTTTCTTTGGGGGTCAGTAGGAGAAGACCATGATTAAATTGTTGAGGTGGCTCTTATATGCATCATTGTTGATTTAACCAAGAGCCCATATTGCCTTGTCTTCTCCTGTTTATCGAATGCTCGTAGATTCCAGCTTAGTCCAATGCACGTGCACTCTTATTATTATTCACACCGTTCGGTCGTGCAAGTGAAAGGCAATTATGATGACATATATGATGGACTGACTGAGATGGGAAAAGCTGGTATGAACTCGACCTCTTTTGTTTTTGTAAATATGATGAGTCCATCGTTCATGATTCAGCTTATTATGAATAAACATGCTTGCAATGACAATTAGATATCATAGTTGCTTGTGCCATGCTTGATTAGCTATGAGTTATAATGGTTTACCTTGCGTGCCAACATGCTATTAAAATGGTTGTGATGTGGTATGATGGGTTGGTATCCTCCTTTGAATGATTTAAGTGACTTGACTTGGCACATGTTCACGCATGTAGTTGAAACAAATCAACAAAGCCTTCACGATATTTATGTTCATGGTGGATTATATCCTACTCATGCTTGTATTCAATGTTTATTAATTTTAATGCATGTTCATGACTGTTGTCGCTCTCTAGTTGGTCGCTTCCCAGTCTTTTGCTAGCCTTCACTTGTACTAAGCGGGAATACTGCTTGTGCATCCAATCCCTTAAACCCCAAAGTTATTCCATATGAGTCCACTATACCTTCCTATATGCGGTATCTATCTGCCATTCCAAGTAAATTTGTATGTGCCAAACTCTAAACCTTCAAATAATCATTCTGTTTTGCATGCTCTAATAGCTCATATATCTACTAGTGTTGCCCTTATCTTCCGTGTTAGGCGGGTTATTCTCAAGAGGAGTGGACTCCGCTCCTCACCCACGAGAAAATGGCTGGTCACCGGGATGCCTAGTCCCATGCTTTATGCAAACTAAATCAAAATAATTGCAAACAAAACTCCCCCTGGGACCCGTTGAATGTTGGAGGCACTCGTTGTTTCGAGCGAGCCATGGATTGATGCTTGTGGAGGAGGGGGAGTATAAACTTTACCATTTTGTTTGGGAACCGCCTATAATTTGTTTAGCATGGAAGATACCGTCATCTCTTAGTTGTTATGTTGACAATGAAAGTATGCCGCTCAAAATATAATTATCACTATTTCAAAAACGAGCTCTGGCACCTCTACAAATCCCTGTTTCCCTCTGCGAAGGGCCTATCTATTTACTTTCATGTTGAGTCATCACCTTCTTATTAAAAAGCACTAGCTGGAGAGCACAGCCGTCGTATGCATTCATTGTTGTTAATTTATATCGGGTATGACTATGATTGGACCTCTTTTACCATGAATTACAATGTCTAGCCAGTCCTTAATCTTTAAAGGTGCTCTGCATTTATGTTTTGAGGTCTCAAAAAGGGCTAGCGAGATACCATCTTGTTATATCATATTATGATTGCTTTGAGAAAGTGTTGTCATCCGAGATTTATTATTATGACTTGCTAGCTGATTATGTTATTGATATGAGTAAACATGACACCTGAGAATTATTGCAAATGTGGTTAGTTATAATATTTGCTGAAAACTTGAATGCTGGCTTGACATATTTACAACAACAAGAGCAAACAGAGTTTGTAAAAGTTTTCTTTTCTCTTTCGGTTTGTCAACTGAATTGCTTGAGGACAAGCAAGGGTTTAAGCTTGGGGGAGTTGATCGTCTCCGTCGTATCTACTTTTCCAAACACTTTTGCCCTTGTTTTGGACTCTAACTTGTATGATTTGAATGGAACTAACCCGATGACGCTGTTTTTTTCAGAGAATTGCCATGGTGTTGTTTTATGTGCGAGAAAACAAAAGTTCCGGAATGACCTGAAACTCCACGGGATGTCTTATAAAAATAATAAAAATCCTCACCAAAGATGAAGACCAGGGGCCCACACCTCCACGAGGGTGGGGCGCCCGCCCCTAGGCGCGCCCGCCACCTCGTGGGCCCCGAGACCCTCCGCGCCAACTCCAACTCCATATATTGGCTTTCGGGAGAAAAAAATCAGAGAGAAAGTTTCATCGCGTTTTACGATACGGAGCCGCCGCCAAGCCCTAATCTCTCTCGGGAGGGCTGATCTGGAGTCCGTTCGGGGCTCCGGAGAGGGGGATCCGTCATTGTCGTCATCATCAACCATCCTCCATCACCAATTTCATGATGCTCACCGCCGTGCGTGAGTAATTCCATCGCAGGCTTGCTGGACGGTGATGGGTTGGACGAGATTTATCATGTAATCGAGTTAGTTTTGTTAGGGTTTGATCCCTAGTATCCACTATGTTCTGATATTGATGTTGCTATGACTTTTCTATGCTTAATGCTTGTCACTAGGGCCCGAGTGCCATGATTTCAAATCTGAACATATTATGTTTTCATGAATATATGTGTGTTCTTGATCCTATCTTGCAAGTCTATAGTCACCTACTATGTGTTATGATTCGGCAACCCCGAAGTGACAATAATCGGGACCACTCCCGGTGATGACCATAGTTTGAGGAGTTCATGTATTCACTTTGTGCTAATGCTTTGTTCCGGTTCTCTATCAAAATGAGGCCTTAATATCCCTTAGTTTCCAATAGGACCCAGCTGCCACGGGAGGGTAGGACAAAAGGTGTCATGCAAGTTCTTTTCCATAAGCACGTATGACTATATTCGGAATACATGCCTACATTACATTGATGAATTGAAGCTAGTTCTGTGTCACCCTATGTTATGACTGTTACATGATGAACCACATCCGGCATAATTATCCATCACTGATCCGGTGCCTACGAGTTTTCCCTATACTGGTTCTCGCTTATTTACTTTTCCGCTGCTACTGTTACAATCACTACAAAAATACCAAAAACATTACTTTTGCTGTCTTTACTTTTGTTACCGTTACCGCCACTATCATATTACTTTGCTACTAAACACTTTGCTGCAGATACTAAGTTTCCAGGTGTGGTTGAATTGACAACTCAGCTGCTAATACTTGAGAATATTCTTTGGTTCCCCTTGTGTCGAATCAATAAATTTGGGTTGAATACTCTACCCTCGAAAACTGTTGCGATCCCCTATACTTGTGGGTTATCAGCAGGCGGCACCGCGAGTCTCTTTTTCTCTCGTGCAATTCACTTGCACGTTAAAAGGGGGGCTCCTGAGCATCGCAACTCAGGAGCTCTTACTGGCTCTCCAGCCCTCACCCCTTGGCCTTGACCACGGCATTGCGACCTGGCATACTAGCGGCGGCTGAGCTCGCTCGAGGACCGGGACCTGAGGATGTAGAGCACTAAGGAGAGCATGAGGAGAGGGGAACTTGTATGGGCCGACCTGGCTATGCCGCACGAGTTAGCGCACAGCCCTAGCGCGACATCAGGAATCGCCCCGAAGTCAGCAAGATAAGTTTCGCCCTAAGATCGGCTAAATATCTGGGCCTAATGGTCACTCACGCCATGCCGCAGCCCCGTTGCGGCCAAGTCATTTTCCTTTCTTGCCTTACCATGGCTGCTTGAGTGCTAAGGGGAACCTTCTGAGCATCGCGCCTCAGGGGCTCTTACTGGACCTCGGGCCTCACACCTCCTGGCCTTGACCACGGCACGCGACCTGGCATACCAACGACGACTGTAGCCTGCCTGGGGGCCGGGACCTGTCAGCGTAGAGCAACAAGCCATCGCGAGGAAAGAAAGGAGGGGCCAAGCCTTAACGGGACATGCACTCACCAAATTTTCATAACAAGGAAGATGAGCACCAAAGACATTACAGACCCTTACATGCCCCCACAGGGTGATTCATGATCCTTCGCAGGAAACAAAAGCTGGTACTAAGGGGAATCCTATCTACACCCTTCCGTGGCGGACTCCATCATCAACGGTGGGCCACGGGAGGCCGGCGCCAACCCCATCCAGATCAGCGGCGGTGACGGCCGGACGCCGCAGCCCTGCTCCGAGCGCGGCGAGATCTCGGGAGCACGTAGCTGTCGTCGCTTGTCTCCGGAGTCTCGCAAAGCTCAGGAGAGCTGCTGGACTCCCAGGGGCTACTGCTGTTGGAGTATCTATGGGCGGAGCGCGTGCCGGTCTGGTGCTCCTCCCCAGGGCAGCACTCCAGGCGGTAGCCCTCGGCGTTGAAGACCTTGAAGAAGAGCGTGTAGGCCCGTCGTACTCGAAGTGGATCGCGAGGGCTCCCCTCACATGGCAGACCCTCGCGATCTCGCCCCAGCCGCGAGTCATGAAGATCTTGCCGGTGGGGACCGCTTTGATCTCTGCCCCGGTCGTCGGAGCGCTGCAGCCAGAGCTCGAGAGGCCCCCTCGGCGGCATCACGTCGGAGAAGAACCGCGGGAAGCGGATCTAGGAGCTTGGAGGCATCAGCGCCCACAGCACCAACTCACGCGAGGAGTCCGCGGCATGGACCCCAGGGGCAACGGCACACGTCGCCGTGGCGCGGCGACTCCGGACACGGCGTGGGCGGCGCTGCTCGTCGCTCCGACCTCCCGAGCCCTCGGCTCGGGCGTACAAGGGTAGCGAGTACCCCGGAGGAGGCCACTCGCACCAAGGCCTCGTCACCACCTACATCGCCGCTTCGTCATGGCGATGGATCGACCTCTTCTTCGGTGGAAGTGGTCCCGGATTGTCGCGGGGCTTTTCCTTTCTCTTCGGAGGAAAACCTTCTGATGGGCGCCATTGTTGTCAGCAGCGGAGCAAGGAGGAAGAAGCGAGCAAGCGAGGAAGAGATGGGCAACGGGGGCTCCGCCTCCCTCCCCATTTATAGCAAGGGAAGGCCAACCGGCGTCTCCCACGATTGCAGGTAATTATGGTTTTCCTTGCATGTCGCAGGGACTTGTCAAGTCGTGCAGCTACCGAGGCAGCGTGGGGAAGCGGAGACGCCCACGTCCAATCAATCGCCACGCGTCGATCGAGGCCGCAGGCTTTTGGGGCCCGCGGTGCTCGAACTTGACCCTTGGCCGCCGAAAGCAAGCCAGCGCACTTTGGGCCAGGGGCTCTTGTCGGCGTTATGGGAACGAGGCCCCCAGACTTGCACTGCGGCCCACAACATGGCCAAGCAGCGGTCAGACGCCCATCTTCGCCAACAAGGCACCCAAGACCCTCGCGGGGGTCCATGCCTCGCGAGGCGGACGACGCAAGACCTCCTCTGGAGTGGCCTAGCCAGACAGGCTCACAAGGAGCGGAGATATCAAGGCAAGGCAAACCTCACGAGGCTTTCGTGACATGAGCCATGATGAACGGTACCAGGTGGCGCCAGTGCGTGCAGCGTCCCTATTTCCTCTTTGGTGCTAAGGAGGCCAGCGCAGGCAAAGAGTACCGAGGCATCAGGCAAAGGTTGCCATATTGGTGCAACGAGACCAAGACCAGGAGGACGGCGAGGTGGAAGTCATCATGGAGCCCAAGACGGCGTCACCCCAGGGCTTTTCGCAGGCGAAGACCGCTGTTGTCAGGATAGCTTGTACTAGTTGTCCCCCTTCAAATTTGCCCGCCATTGTTGGCTCCCTTCCCGCTCGATATTTGGGAAGAGGATCAGGGCCTCTATTAATAGGACTAGCCACCACAGTAGGAGGGGGGATCCCGAACTAGTTCAGATCATCCTCTACTGCACAAGCACAAGAACACCTCAACCTCAGGAGGCTGTTCTTTCCTTATACTGTTCATCATCAGCCCAAGAGGCAATCCACCGCCACCACACTGGAGTAGGGTATTACACCACAACGGTGGCCCGAACCAGTATAAACCTCGTGTCTTTCTGTGTTGCGAGTTCGTCCACAAGATCTTAGCGAGCTAGAGCGTAGATCGGTAGGAGGGAAAGACTTTGCGCGCACCCCAGTGTTCGAACCTTAAGGGTTTGCCGGAACCCCACATCCGACAGGCGCCAACTTCCAGAAGCTCCTAACACTCCACCGTGCCCGCCAAGACAAGGTGCGATCCAGGATGGCGGCAGTGGACAAGGCGGAGGCAGATCTTGAGGAGCGCGTCGCTCAGGCGCAAGTCTGGTTTGGCGAGGCCCGGGATGAATTGAAGGCTGCCCAGGGTGAGTTGGATGAGCGCAAGCGAGAGCTCATCCTGAAGCAGGCCGATATCGAGAAGGCCCAGGAGGTGGCGAAGGAGCAGGCCGACAAGGACGAGGCTGCTCGGCAGCAGCAGCAGGCTATGCTGAACAACCAGGAGGAAGATCTTGCAGCTCGTGAGCAGGCGCTTGCTGCCACACTCCGTGGCAAGGATGAAGAGATCGAGAAGATCGTCGCGCAGCGGACCCAGGAGCTAGAGCAGAGGCACAAGGAGGCACTCGATGCTCAGGCCCTACTCCATGCTGGCAAGGTGAAGGAGCTGGAGCTGGAGGAGCTGAAGAAGAGAGTCTTGGCGCTGACGGAGGAGAGGGACACGGCCAACCGCACTCTGGGGGATGCGCAGGTCGCCATCTCTGACAAGGCCAAGCTGCTCTCCGAGGCCAACGACTCCATCAATGATCTGAAGTTGAAGCTGGACGACTTGGAGGGGAAGCTTTCGGAGGCCAGGGCTCGTGAGGAGACCCTGAACAAGGCCCTGGAGGACGAGAAATGGCTGCGGAGGGATGACGCCGCCGAGCACAAGGAGTACGCGAAGAGCGCAAACATCTGGATCAGCCGCCTCATCGACGTCGCCGGCAGGATCACCACGAAGCTGGCCGCCATGGGCATGTCGAATGTCAGGTACTCCCAGGATCCGAACATGAGCCCCAACGCCAGGCTGACCCTGTTCTTCGAGGGCGTCCTCGATGCCCTGGAGCAGCTCCGCTCCAACCGAGCAATTTATCTGGCCAATGAGTCCCGAGGCTCTGCCGGGGCACCCTAACCAAGGTGCTCACCAAGGTGGCATTCTGGAACCCCAACATCGACTTCGCCGACGCGCTGGAGAGCTTGCCGGAGGGTGTGGACCTCGCGGCGCTCGAGGAGCGTATCGAGCCCATCATCAGCTGCGTCGACGGAGTCAAGAGGGTGGAGGGCCAGCGCCGAGACTAGGCACCCCGTTTCTCCTTGCCGCCGCGGGTTCATGCCCAAGACAATTTATCTTAAGTTAGAACCGCGACAATCATTGATGTAATATAATTCTGCAGTACTTTTAAAATGAAGCATGATATCTTCTTGTTCGATCTTTCCTTGTATGTACCCACCCCACGCCTAGTTGGATAGGTTTGCCGGCGCGTAAGCCCATGCTATGGCGCTTTGAAGGACGGATCCTTAGCAGCCAGCCGGGGGGCGCTTGCTGCCGGGCAAGCCACCCTGCCGTTCTTAGCGCAGCCGCTTGAACTGTTGAGCGGACTCGAAACAGAACAAGGGTGTTGCCAATAGCGGAAGGGTTCCATTGCGTTTTCCATACAAGGGACAAGACTTTTTGAGGAGGATAACCTTATAAAAAGGAAGATGCTCAAGGTTTTGCATGACTTAGCTTTTCCGTCGCCACACGGATGGCTGTTGAGGCTGCGGACGGCATCGCCTCGCCTGGCTGATGGCGCCAGAGCGTGGCTGATCGACGTCGCCTTCCTCTCCCGAGTCATCGCGACGAAGGAGTCAATGGGTTGGCTCAAAAACCATATTTTCACCGCTTGCGCCCCCCTACCTGGCGCGCCAAAGATGTCGGGGTTCAAGAACGACACCTATGGGATCACAGGGAATCCCTACTACGGTTGCTGGGGCGCGGGGCTGTAAAAAGAGCGGGTTTAGAAGAACAACGTGGGGGAATTTTATCCAGGTTCGGGCCACGAGTGATGCGTAATACCCTAGTCCCGCTTTGGTGTATATTCGGTGTTCTTGAGATCTTGAACTAGCTGCGGTGCATGCCTAGCCCAAAAAGTCCGAATCCTTCCTCGGTACGCCTCGGGCCTCCTTTTTTTTTGTCAAAGGGGATGCCACAGCGGCACACAGGAGGTGGAAAGTGTCTACAATGTACAAGTTTATCTCTAACATCGTGGGACAAAACACATTAAATGCGTTGCCGACGTGTCCTCTTGCTTTATCGGGGACGGCAAGGAAGCTTGTCTCGTCCGTCGCCGACTCGCCTCGCTTCGACGCGCGTCCAAGCCAAAGAGGCATGCAGCGCCACGCTGGCTGGCTACTGCGCTGATGCGGTGGCAGGGTCTTCATGAAGATCCGCATGCCACCACGCAGGTGCTTGCCTGGTTGGCCTAGAAGCTGCATGCTGCCACGTAGGTGTGTGCCTAGTTGGCAGGCTGGCTGCTGCGTCAGAATGGCCATGGGGCAGTGGAACCTGAGTAAGTGCGGGCCTGGTTGTGGCCCCGCAGATGTCCCCGACAAGGGTCTTGCCGGGGTCTTGTGGGCGTCCCCGGCAAGGGTCTTGCCGGGGGCCTTCGTCTTCTGGTTCTTATCTGGTCTTGCAGGCCTTCAGTCTTCACAAAGATCTGCATGCCACCATGCAGGCGCCCCGAGCCTTGGTTCCAATGTTGTTGATGGTGTCGAACTCTCGGGATCAAGGGTGGCGGTCTTCTTTGGTGTTAGGTAAGTTGCTTCACAAAGGCTCTTGCCGGGCAGCGAGGTCGCCCCCGCAAGGCTCTTGCCGGGAAACCCACTCGCCCTTCGCTCTTGGCGCCTCGGTCTTAGCGCAGCTCTGGTAGTCTTGTTCCTTGCTTCCTCTGCCCGCCAAGCGTGGCGCGGTGTGGCTACAACTGCCGTGCGGCATGTAAAAGGGCGTAGGCCCCTACTTTTGTACACCGACATACTTTGTACATGAAAATTGCTCAGAACGATGAGACGAATCCGAATACGTAGCCCGTTCGTCCGCCACACGTCCCTAACATAGCGCACCTGCAACCTTTCCCCTTCCGGTCCGTCTGTCCGAAAACGCAAAACACCGAGAATACTTTCCCGGATGTTTCCCCCCTTCACCAGCATCGCTTACTACTGCATTAGCTCACCCTAGCACCGCTTAATGTCATGTCATGCATATTCATGCATCTGTTTGCATTGTATTCATTGTTTCTTCCCCCTCTTTTCCCCAGTAGACTACGAGACTGACGCCGCTGCTGCCCCGATCGACTATGGTATTGACGACCCCTCCTTCTTGCCAGAGCAACCAGGCAAGCCAACCCCCCTTGTTCATCCTGATATCGCCTACTATTTCTCTCTACTGCTTGCATTAGAGTAGTGTTACTATTTCATCGGTTTGATCCTATACTGTTGCATAGCTTGTCCTTGTTGCTACAATTGTTGATACCTTTACCTGCTATCCTAAATTCTTAGTATAGGATGCTATTATTCCATCAGTGGCCCTACACTCTTGTCTGTCTTCCATGCTATATTACTGGGCCGTGATCACTTCAGGAGGTGATCACGGGTACATACATACATACATACATACATACATACATACATACATACATACATACATACATACATATTATACAGGTTACATGTGGTGACTAAAGTCAGGTCGGCTCGTAGAGTACCCGCGGGTGAGTCGTGAATTGGGGGCTGAAAGGACATTTGTCCCGACGACCCTGTGAGTGGATCTTTGTGGCGGAGCGACAGGGCAGGTTGAGACCACCTAGGTGAGAGGTGGGCCTGGTCCTTGGTCGGCGTTCGCGGTTATATCAATTAACACGCTTAACGAGATTGGGTATTTGATCTGAGTTTGGCTACGAGCCTATACGCACTAACCAACTACGTGGGTACAGTTATGGGCTTTCGATGCTGTGGTATCAGCTGAAGCCTTCTTAACGTCAGCGGTTGAGCGGCGCGCGCCGGATTGGACTGGAACGCATGCGCTTGTATTAAGGGGGCTTGGTCTGCTTCCTGCCACGTTCACAACGTGTAGGTGTGCAATGGGCGATGGGCCCAGACCCCTGCGCGCTTAGGATTTAGACCGGCGTGCTGACCTCTCTGTTGAGCCTAGGTAGGGCTGCGACGTGTTGATCTTCCGAGGCCGGGTATGATCCAGGAAAGTGTGCGTCGCCAGAGGGATCGAGCATGTTGGGCAATGTGGTGCACCCCTGCAGGGAAGTTTATCTATTCGAATAGCCGTGTCGGTAAAAGGACGACCAGTAGTTGTATTCTGACCTCATGACAACTAGAACCGGATACTTAATAAAACACACCCTTTCAAGTGCCAGATACAATCCGGTGATTGCTTTCCCACAGGGCGACGAGGAGAGGATCACCGGGTAGGATTATGCTATACATTGTTACTTGGTGAACTTACCAACTACTCTATTCTACCTGCTTCAAGATGGAGGCTGTCAGAAGCGTAGTCTTTGATAGGACTAGCTATCGCCCTTTTATTCTGGCAGTCTGCAGTTCAGTCCACAGATACTACCCATTTCATTGATATTGATGCATATGTAGTGTAGATCCTTGCTTGCGAGTACTTTGGATGAGTACTCACAGTTGCTTTGCTCTCTCTTTCCCCCCTTTCCATACTTCTCGGATGTCGCAACCAGATGCTATAGCCCCGGAGCCAGACGCCACCTTCGACGACTCATACTACACCGAGGGTGCCTACTACTACGTGCAGGCCGCTGACGACCATGAGTAGTTTAGGAAGATCCCAGGTAGGAGGCCTGCGCCTCTTCAATCTGTATCCCAGTTTGTGCTAGCCATCTTATGGCACCTTGTTTAACTTATGTCTGTACTCAGATATTTTTGCTTCCGCTGACTCTTGTATTTTCGAGCTTATGTATTCGAGCCCTCGAGGTCCATGGCTTGTAATATAAAGCTTGTATTATTTTTATTTGTGTCTAGATTTGTGTTGTGATATCTTCCCGTGAGTTCCTGATCTTGATCGTACACATTTGCATGTATGAATAATGTACGATTGAATTGGAGGCGTCACACAAGGTCTAAGCAATTGTGCATATGTTATCTTTCTCATGTTATGAACTTATGATGAAATCATCTCCTAGCATTACATACAATTTGGGCCAATTCAACAGAAGTGTTCCTCTACCATCATGTCCTTAATGTTGGCGACATCATCATCACACTTAACTATGCTTATGATCAAGGAAACAAAACCATCATGCAACACTTGATCTAGTCATAGAGGCTAGACTAGGAATCTATTTTACTATTTATAATTTCACATGTGCACATGAGTATTTCTCTGAGCCTCTTGATTTCTACATATTCAAGAATCACAACTGGTATGGAATAGAATATAAACATCAACCATAAACTTCAAAATTAATAATACTTATAGTATTGCCTCTATGTCATATTTCTAACACTTTTTAGGGAATCTTCGAGTTTGATTTGGGGCGGCGAGGCGACAACGCTGTCCCCGTGTGGGAATAATGTCCTTCCTGCTCTTTCCTCGTTCCTTTGGTGTGTTTATTGCCAGTGGAGGGCGTGTGAAGCCGCGTATTTCGGTGGGTCTTCTGGGATTCGGTCGGCTTAGGCTTCCGGTTGATCTACCCGGATTCAGCCAACATTCATGGTCTTTAGAATTTCTACAGATCCTTATGGGCGTTTTCTTCTCTGGGACGACAATTTGCTTTACATATCGCGGCCAGAGGCGTCTTCTGGTCTGCACCGACGACTTACCAGCACGGCTTCTACAAGCTCCTAGGTTTAAAAAAAATCTCTCCTGAGGCAGAGGCCCGGAGGCGTCATCGAGCTATGCTCATGGCACGCGGCCGGTGGATGCAGCAGGCTTCGGCACCTCAAGAATTTAAATGCAATTTTATTTTTCTGCATGAGTATTTCTGTAATGACATGTGCTACTTAATATACGGTCTTGGTTCTTTAAAAAAATGTTTACATATTTTTTCATCTCAGTGCCAACACACGTGAGTTCAACTGGTCCTCACCTGTCGACGGATCGACGAAAACCAAACTGAAACCACATGACACATGCGATAAGCAATCCAAACAGTTTAAATAAAATAAAAAAACCAAACCGAAACACTGGCCCTTTGAAACCGAACGCCGGTGGCACTCCGCCCCCCAACACGGAAGGAAACCCCAAAATTTGCCAGGCTTCCTTCCGTTCCGATTCGTGCCGACGCAACAGAAGCCACCACCTCCGGACGAACCAAGCCGCTGCCCACTTCCTTCCGCGGCGACGTCTCCATCATTTCGCACTTGAGTCGCGCAAGTGGTCGCCGCGCCTCTCCATAATTTCGCACGCAAGTCGTCGCCGCGCGTCCGGGATAACCCAAAACGGTTACCGCGCTACTGTTGTCAGAGCAGTTACCTACTCCACTCCTCAACGCTAATCGCTGATACATACAGTACCACTAATCACCCTCTTCGACTCCAATCCCCTACGCTAGTCCCGTCGTAGTCTCTGCGCGGATCGTCGATCGCCGCGATGTCGTCTTCCTCCCCGTCCTCGTCGGACCAGAGCGGGAACCGTAGCCCCTCGCCGCCGGCGCCGGCGGGGGTCCGGCCGGGAGCGGGGCCGGCGGCGTGGCCCAGGCGACGCTGCCGCGACGTCTTCTGGCTGGTCGTCTTCCTCCTCCACCTGCTCGTCTTCGGCGGGGCGCTCGCGCTCGCCGGCCTCAACCGTTTCCGCGTAGCCGACCGCTTCAACATCGACCGCTACGCCAACCACACCGCCGCCCCGCCATCCGCCGCAGTCGCGCCGCCGGGGTCGGATGTCGGCGTGTCCAAGGAGAAGGCGCTGCCCCCCGAGCTGACGGAGACGTACTGGAAGTACTACGGCGCTGCGGGGGCGGTGGGGACGCTGCTCGCGTGGTCCTGGCTGGCGGCGGCGGCCGGGAAGAAGGACGGGGGCAGGGTGCTCATGCGGGCCGCCGTGCACAGCCTCACGGCGTACCTTGCCGTCATCAGCGTGCTCTGCTTCTGGGGAAACCACTCCTTCTGGGGCGTGGCGCTCGCTGTAGGCGCTGCGCTCCACTTCCTCTACGTCATGTCAGTGATTGATAGGTACTCTCAACCTCAACTGCATTTCGGAATTGCTTTGTGGATTCTGGCAATTTCATATAGTGAATTTGGACTGTATTGGGTGAGGATGTGACACCAACACTGAACAAGACAAGTAAATTTCTGCACAATTGAAGAAACCATTCATGAGAATTATGTTATGGGATTGATTTATGTCTGTTTTCATGCCCCCTTTCAAACAGTGTGAACGCCCTTGTGCGCATATGGCTGTATGCCTCCACTCTAGTGTGTGCAAGCAGTCCAGTGCTTTCTTTGCTGATATGCTATGGAGTCAACGTGATTTGAACGGGAAATTCACAGTTTAAGCATTGTGCTGCTTTTGTTCGTAGTACCTACCAAATAATATTGCTGAACAAAAAACTATGGTTCGGGGAATCTTATCATCATTTGGGTGCATGCCTAAATGGTTAGCTTGCGAATAAGCAGGCTTCATTGATAGCTATATGTTTGAACGATTTAACGTCGATCTTGTTTCAGTATTAATGTTATTATAGTTGTATGGAAGGAAAGCCAGTAAAATCAGCAAGTGTAGTATGGTGGAATAGCTGCACCGCCCCTATATTTGCGTACAAGTTTAATCAGTTGCATTGGACAAGTCAGTTGAATTTCATTTTAGCTTGTTTAACTATTGCTATATTGTCATTATTGGACATATGCGGGGTTGAGTTAGCATATCGGTATACTTTCCAAATGCAGCTTTGCTCAGTGGAACAAGTTGGTGCATGCATTCTTTAGGTGAAAGATGCATGTGGTGTAGGAGTTTACTAATTTACTAATAGGCCTGAATAGTGAATACTTGTATCGTAACTATGTAGGCCACCTTACCATCTTAGCCTTAAAACTTGCATATAAATTGGGTGGATTGTGAAGCCAAACTATTTGGGCATGACACAACATGCTATTGAGTTTTACCTTAGCGTGTAAACAATATCATAGTGGGATGAAGCCGCAAAGTTGGTACTGGGTGTCTAACTGGCTATGCACATCAAACCAGTATCAAACTTGATGCTGATTTCTACTAGTAATCAGTAACTTCTACCATTGATTTTGGGTGTATTATCTTGCACTCTACCTGGTAGGACTAGGGTTCCTACCGGTGCGGCTACGCAGGTTATAGGGACAAGGTGGAGGAGGGCGAGGGCTGGAGCGGGCGGCGGCCGGCGTGGGCGCCGTCGCGGCTAGGGTTTATGTCTTGGCGGCGGTTGGTGGTGGCGGCTAGGGTTCGGCTCCTCGGTGAGCCGGCAATGAAAGATGATAATATCTTTATTGCTTAATTCTCAAAGAGTCTTACAGCCTATATTTATAACCTAAATAACTTGCATAAGAATTAATCCTAAGATAACTTGTGGGCCAAGCCCTAACTAATGCCGGTGGGCCTCCTCGATTATAAGCTAAACCGGTCATAACATCTCTCCCGCTGCGCAAAACAGCTCGTCCTCGAGCTGAAAGTCTGAATAGTGTTGGCGGAAGTCATCACGCTGCTCCCAAGTGGCCTCCTCCTCCTAAGACCCCCCTGGATCAAGGCGAACCACACCCATAACGAAGCTGCTTGCAACACCTTCTCCGGCTCCGGAAGAAGACGGCCATCGGCGGTCGGAGGAAGCGCCGGAGGGCCGGCCGGTGGCTCGCCGGGGAAAGGCTTAAGCAGCCCCACATGGAAGACGTCGTGGATGCGAGCGCCGGTGGAAGTCAAGACGATAGGCCACCGCCGATCGCTCGGGATGGCGAAAGGCCCGGCGTAGCGAGGCCCGAGCTTGCGCTTCGCGCGCGGGTCTAGTGACTGCGTGGAGCGATGAAGAAGACGCAGCCACACCCAATCTCCCACCGCATACTCCGCCTCACGATGGTTGGTGTCGTAGTAGTGCTTGGCCAGCTGCTGGGCCTGAAGGAGACGCTGACGAACCTCAGCAAGCATCTCGTCACGGGTGCGGATAAGATCGGCCGCAACCTCCGTCCGAGCCGTCGCCGGGTCCACCGGTACGATAGGCGGGGGTGGCCGGCCATAGACCACCTCAAACGGCATAGCACGCAGGGCGGAGTGGAATGAGGTGTTGTAGCAGTACTCCGCCCAAGAGAGCCAATCCACCCAAGCTCGAGGTCGATCACCTGTAACACAAGTACATGGCAATGACCTTGTTAACCACCTCGGACTGGCCGTCCGTCTGAGGGTTGAACGCCGTGCTCAAGCGGAGCTTGACGCCCGCCATCCTGAAGAGGTCGCGCCCGACATGGCCTGTGAACACCGGGTCCCGATCACTAACGATCGAAGCGGGAAACCCGTGTAGACGGACGATGCCGTCGAAGAAGGCCCGGGCCACGGACGCCGCTGTGTATGGATGGCCCAGCGCGATGAAGTGGGCGTACTTGGAAAAGCGGTCGACCACCATGAGAATGACCGACTTGCCACCCACCTTGGGAAGGCCCTCGATGAAGTCCATGGAGATATCCGCCCAGACCTGAGACGGCACCTCCAAGGGCTGAAGCAACCCGGCCGGCCGCAGGGTCTCCGTCTTGTTGCGCTGACATATCTGACAAGACCGAAGCGGCCGCGGACGAGGCTCGTCGCCGGGAATGTAGAAGTCGGCGCGAGAGGCGATGGAGGTTTCTGCGCACCCTCATGACCCGGTGGAGTGGGCGAAAGCAACACTCGGTGACGGAGATCATCATGCACGGAACAAAGATCCGGCGCCCATGGAGGAAGCGATCCGTCGGAAGCGCCACGACTCCTCCAGTCACCGCCGCCGGTGCCGTTGAAGAAGGAAGGCGTCGGCGGTCGCGATCGCTGGCGAATGTCGATGAAGAGGCCGAAAGTCGGCCGGAGCGGATCTGCATGGCGCCCCGGAATCGTCGGCGGAGGGCACGAGGTCGGAGTCGCGACGGGACAACGCATCAGCCACAGTGTTAAGGCGACCAGCGGATACTCGACGGAGAAGTCGAAGCGAAGAGCTTGCCGATCCATCGGTCTTTGAGGCACGGTCGGCAAACCGTTGGTCCAAAGAAGAACTTGAGGTCAGAATGGTCCGTGCAAATGTGGAACGACCGCCCCCACAAGTAAGGGCGCCAATGGCGAACAGCCTGCACCAAGCCAATGAGCTCCGGCTCGTATGCCGCCAGCTTAAGATGGCGCGGAGCGAAAGGCCGGCTGAAGAAAGCGAGGGCCCCATCGCCCTGATACAACACGGCGCCGAAGCCCGCACCCGAGGCGTCACCGTCCACCACAAATGGGCGGTCAAAGTCAGGCATCTGAAGGACGGGGCCCGTCGTGAGGGCCCCTTAAGGGCCTCGAATGCCGTCGTCGCCTCGTCGTCCCATGCGAAGGCGTCACGGCGTAGTAACCGTGTGAGGGGCGCCGTGAGGAGCCCGAACTCCCGGATAAACTTCCGGTAGTAGCCCGCGAGGCCGAGGAACCCGCGAAGAGCCCGCGGTGAGTGAGGCGTCGGCCATGCGGCGACGGCTGCCACCTTGTCGGCGTCCATAGCCACCACGTCGGCCGAGATGACGTGGCCGAGGTAGGCGACGGAAGGTGTCCCGAACGAGCACTTCGAGCGCTTAAGATGGAGTTGGTGCGCCCGAAGCTCGTTGAAGACGATGGCGACGTGCTGGAGGTGCTCGGCCCATGTGGCGCTGTAGATAAGAATGTCATCAAAGAAAACAAGCACAAACCGCCGTAAGTAGGGCCGGAGGACGTCGTTCATCAGGGCCTGAAAGGTCGCCGGGGCGTTGGCGAGGCCGAAGGGTATCTCACCAAGAACTCGAAGTGGCCATGATGAGTGCGAAACGCCGTCTTGGCGATGTTGTCCAGATGCATGCGCACCTGATGGTAGCTGGACCGGAGGTCGAGTTTGGTGAAGAAGCGTGCCCCATGGAGCTCATCCAGGAGCTCGTCGACCACCGGTATAGGGAACTTGTCCTTGAGTGTCAGCGCGTTCAGGGCGCGGTAGTCGATGCAGAAGCGCCACGTGCCGTCCGACTTGCGGACGAGAAGCACCGGCGTAGTGAAGGGTGACGTGGATATCCGGATAATGCCGGCGGCCAACATGAGTGCACACTGGTGCTCTAACTCATCCTTCTGCAGCTGAGGGTAGCGGTAAGGCCGAACCGCCACCGGGGTGGAGCCCGGCAAGAGGTGGATCCGATGGTCACCCGACACCGCGGCGGAAGGCCCCGCTGCTCGTCAAAGATGTCGTGGTCTTTGTGCGAAGGGATCCAGGAGGGTGCTCGGCCTCCGTGCCGCTGTGGCTACCGAGTCGTGGCACGGCCGGCGCGGGCCCCAAAACCATCCCACGGATCTGGCGGTCCATCCGCCGAACGTCATCGTCGGTAGCGTCGAAGTCCCAAAGGATGGGACCGAGGGTCCGTAGAAAATCCACGCCAAGGATGAAGTCGAAGCGGCGAGGTCGATCCGGCACGAGTAAGGGAGAAGTGTTCGCCGCCGATGGAGATGGGAGCGTCGCGTGCTAGCCCATGACACCGGAGGCGATCGCCCGTTCGCCACGGTGACCGAAGCGTTCCCGCCGTTGACGGAAGTGCTAGACGGCGCATGGTCGCCAAGCGCGAGAAGTTATGTGGAGCGGTATCCACCAAAGCCACGAGCCGCCGCCTGGATGATCACCGCAACAACATGGTCCGCTTCGTCACGGATGCGGCGGGAGTGAGGAGAGCGAAGGCCGTCGCCGTGGGATCCGAGGTGTCCGCAGCCGCCACAGTGGCGGGAGAGCGTCGGTCGGCGTCCTCCTCGGTGTAGTCGACCGTCTCTGGTAGAAGAGTCGCGACGGACATGGGTCGGCGTGTAGGGCTCATCGCGATTAAGCAGAGGCCTTGGCGCCGCCTGCCATCTGCCCGCCAGACGGAAGGGCAGCGTCGTCGGCTGGGGTGCCGGCGCGGCTTTGAGGTGGGCGGCGCGCCGCCCTGGGCGTGTGGTCGGCCGGCCTCCCGAGGCGCGGCGCGAGCTGCATGGCCCGGGCCCGACTCTCGGCGCGGGCATAGTACATGGCCTCTTGGAGATCCCGAGGTCCGCGGAGCTCCGTCCACGCGGATGTGGTCCGGAAGGCCACCGACGAAGAGGTCGGTCCGCTGCCGGGCCGTAACGCCCGTCGCGTGGTAGGCCAGGGCCTGGAAATGGTCGGCGAAGTCCTGCACCGTGGAGGTGAAGGGAAGGAGACCGAGCGCCGCCAAGCGGCTCCCGCGAACCGGAGGCCCGAAGCGAAGGAGGCAGAGCTCGCGGAAACGCTCCCAAGCAGGCATGGCGCCCTCGTCCCGCCGAGGGCGTAATACAGTGTCAGGCCGCGCCACGGAGGTGGTAAGACGCGAGCCACGTCCGCTCCGACGCGAGGGTGCGCTGCCCGCGAAAGAACTGGTCACACTGGTTGAGCCAGTTAAGGGGATCCTCCGTGCCGTCATAGGTGGCGAAGTCGAGTTTGGCGAACAGCGGTGCTCGCTGCTGCGCCCCGCCGTGCAAAGCGAGCTCGGAGGCTCGAAACGATGAAGCGGTGGGTGCTGATCGAGTAGTTCGGGTACCGGCTGGCGGTACCGGATGGCCCGCCGAACTGCGGGAACGGAGTCAGCTCGACCGCGGTCGTGGTGTAGGCCGGCGAAGCCGAAGACCCCGCCGCCCACGCTGGCAGGGGAGACGGGGACGGGGGAAACCGAACCTGGTGGATCGGTAACCCGGTAGTCGAGGCCGCGCCTGAGCTGCTCCCGGATGATGAGGGCGCGGAGAACGGCGGTGGAAGCAGGCCACGACGCCGTCGCGGGCGGCCGCTCTTTGGACCGCCATGCGGTGGCGGCGGCTCGCTGCACCGCCACGCGAGAGGGGCGGCTGCTTGCAACCAGAGGCGGCCAGCTGCTTGGCGGCAAGGGCAGGGCGCTACCGGCGCTGGCCCAGGCGCCAATCCCGCCTGGATCGGCCAGAACGGGGACCCGCCATACGCGGGCGCGCCTTGGTACGGCCATCATGGTGGCGCGAAGGGGCCCGCCCCGCTCCTGTCCTGCGGCTGCTGCTGTAGGAGAAGGCCAGGGGCGGCGATCGGGGCCGACGGCGGGTGAGTGTAGGCCCCGGCCCCATATTGCTGTTGGAGCTGAAGACCGTGGACGGCGGTGATGAGGTGATGCAGCGTGGCGGCGAGTTGCTGCGGAGACAAGGCGGCCACCGGCGGTGGTGCAGATGCGCCCGGGGACGGCGGTGCAGGCGGCGTCGAGGTGGAGACGGGACTCGCCAGCGAGGTCCCGGCGGATGTGGTCGGCGAGGTCCCGGCGGATGTGATCGGCGCGGTGATGATCGGCGCCGTCGTCATGGGCGCGGTGCTACCGACGGGCAGCAGCTGCGGTGGTGGCGGCAGCAACATGATCGCAACGTGGTCTCTGATTACCAAATTGGTAGGACTAGGGTTCCTACCGGTGTGGCTACGCAGGTTATAGGGACAAGGTGGAGGAGGGCGAGGGCTGGAGCGGGCGCGCCGGCGTGTGGGCGCCGTCGCGGCTAGGGTTTAGGTGAGGCGGCGGTTGGCTGGTGGCGGCTAGGGTTCCGGCTCCTCAGGGAGCCGGGCAACAGAAGATGATAATATCTTTATTGCTTAATTCTCAAAGAGTCTTATAGCCTATATTTATAACCTAAATAACTTGCATAAGAATTAATCCTAAGATAACTTGTGGGCCAAGCCCCTAACTAATGCCCGGTGGGCCTCCTCCGGTTATAAGCTAAACCGGTCATAACACTACCCTATATTAATCATATTAGCAGAAACTTGGAAGCAAGTGGTTCCTCTGTTATTGACCCAGTTAAGCCATTTTCTAACAAAGTAGATGTTCAGTTTTGTTCTAAAGCATCTTAAGTTTCTATTTAATATGAAAGTGGCATGGCAGCTTATTTGCAATTGATGACGGTCTCTGGAAGAAAGCTGTGGATTTTGTTTAGATTCAAAAGTGGAGAATTCTAGTGTAGATATCCTGCTAATCATTCATTCCATCCTTGTATCAGGATATATCTTTTTCGCTATAATCATGTATTGGCTAGTTTGCTTTGTAAGTTGATCTTGTTTTAGGAAGAAAACATCATGCCTTTCTTTTTTGGATGACTGTTGTTCCGAAGGTTCTGCTGGGAGATAATCTTTTCCGCATGTATTTGATAACAACATGGAACCTCAGTTAGACAGTTTTTTTTCCTTTTTTCACAAAGGAGGTTGGAACCCCCAGCCTCTGCATCTCAAATTCTCAATTTAGTCTCAGAGTTCCTGCTGTACTAGAAGATATTCTGTCCATTAGCTGACTTCCGCTTGATCGCAGTATTGTTAATTTCCTTATTGCTGCTTTAATTATGTGGTAAAATAAAAAAAGAACGATTTTATTCTCATGAAGTCATGAGTAATATATTTGTTGAAAACTAACTTTTTTTTGCTAGATTTCCATTTACAATGCTAGTACTGCAAAAGGCAATAAAGATGGTCTGGGAACTTCCAGATGTGATGAGAGTAGCATATGCATTTGTACTGGTAATGCTTTGTTGGATGGCATTATGGTCCTTTGGAGTTTCTGGCATTGTTGCTATGCCCATACCGAATTGTGGGCAATGGTGGCTTGTTCTGGTGAGGGCAAGTTGTTGCCATTATTCTATGTTGGATTTCAATGTTTTCTTTGCTTTTAGATATTTTCTAATAATTATCCTGCAATTTGCAGGCTTTATCAGTCAGTTTGTTTTGGACTGGAGCTGTCCTTAGTAATACAGTCCATGTCATAGTATCAGGAATGGTGTTCCTTGTTCTCATTCATGGTGGACAAGCTGCTGCGTCGATGCCCCCCAAACCACTTCTAAAGTCACTTCAGTATGCTGTTACAACTTCTTTTGGAAGCATTTGCTATGGATCACTCTTTACGGCTGCCATTAGGACTTTACGTTGGGAGGTCTGTGACTTACTGGCTAGAGTTAGCTGGTGTGAAATTTTTAACTATCAATTAATTGCCTGCCATTTGTTTACTCCTTTTCATTCTTTATATTTAATTTCAGATTAGAGGAGTTCGTTCTAAAATTGGCAACAACGAGTGTCTTCTGTGCTGTGTTGATTTTTTCTTTCATATTGTGGAGACGCTTGTTCGTTTCTTCAACAAATATGCATATGTACAGGTCAGTTGCAAATATCAGCTTATCTATTTAGAAGTTCTCAGGATGTATAAGATATCAAGTTAAAAGAGTCTATTCTCTGTGTTTTGCAGTTTTGCCATGCATATTTGTGCACTATGTTTTTTTCATGTTTCCTCAAACTATAGCAGCTTTGCATGAAAACTGGGCCAGGGAAGCCTGCCCCCACATCGGGACAAGCGGGTCGACACAAATTTAATTGCTCAAGATGTATTATGTCGTTACAATAGCATACACCTTTGCAAGTTTTGTTAGCATTCCAGTTTATAGGAAAATTTTAAAATCTTGATCTAAAATTGCCTCTGTTGTAGAGTTGCAAATATGCTAACTTGTGATGCTAAGCGTATTCATCCTAGAAATAGCTTGTTTTTCTAGACATGCTAAAATTCCTACCGATAAATGATTCTGTTTGAAAAGATGTTGTACTACTACTCCCTATTTTATATGAATCTAGTATTAAAATGGGTTGGACCATGTTACCCAAGGGGATATGAGGCCAGTCACCACTGGATCATTGGGCAGGCACCATGTCCCTGAAGAAAGCAGAGGGGCCAACGGGTACCGGGTCTGGGCCAGAGCGGGTCGGCTCACTCCCGTCCTTAGGAATCTTGATACCCAAAGCATGTGACTGCGAAGCAAATCGCTGATTTTGTTCTTTTCGAATTGGTAAAACTTTGTATGGAGAAATGATTTGTTCATTCATAGTATTGGTTATTGATATCAATCAAGTTGCTGATCATTATCTAAACAATGGTTTCGGGCTTACTACTGCATTATACACTTGTATCACACTGTTTTTCACTTTCAGATAGCTGTCAATGGACAGAGTTTCAATCGTTCAGCTAGGGATGCTTGGGAGCTGTTCCAGTCGACTGGCATTGAAGCACTTATTGCTTATGATTGTTCTGGTGCTGTTCTTTTGATGAGCACAATATTAGGTGGGTTAATTACAGGAACTTGTACTGGTGTTTGGACATATTTCACACAACGTGATAAAGCAATTATGGTTGGCTCGACCTCTATGCTGATTGGCATGATACTGGTAAGTGCTTACATGAGTATCCGGTTTTGATTGAAGTGTTTTAGAAAAGGGGCCTCCCGGATTATGTATTTTTCTTGCAGTAGAAACTCCTAGGTATTGCTAGGAGCTGCATGACTGAATTTTATGAATAGTATCTGTTATGGATATTTCGAGTTAAATATTTCCTGCAGAGTTTATTCAGAACTGAGAGCCGCTTTATTTTGCAGGTTGGGCTAACTGTCGTGGTTGTTGAAAGCGCAGTTACATCAATATACATATGCTATGCTGAGGACCCTCTTCTAATTCAGAGATGGGATCCTGAATTTTTTGAGCAAATGTCAGAAGCACTGCACCAGCGACTGCAGTACCGAAGCTCCAGAGCCCGCCAAATACTGAACGGTCGGCTTGATCATTTGCCAAATACATCAAGTATTTGAATCTCATGTCAGATTCTTCATTTTTGTCAAACCATTGGACGGGCAGCAGCCATTTCCAGAACAAGTTGTTTTGGATCCTCCTGCCATGAAAAATATAGAGAACGAAGTGCCCCAGCAATCTTCCGAGGCCTTCAAAAGCAATATTCCCTAGCAGGCAGTCGTATGTACATTCTTTTCTTCTTCTTTGCGTGGGGTATGTTCATAATTATGTAAATTTACAATGCTACCTTTTACTTAGTTCTGTTGCCTTGTGTCAGCAGCATTTCAGGGGGAAACAGAAGAACTTCAAATCTGTTTCAGGTCTTGGGTTTTATTTGACTTTTTTAACACAGTATATAAACGCAGATGCATACACGCACATTCTCTCAATCAATGCTGTGAACGCACTTCCGCACACCCTCCCTCTTTGAACACCCTACCTCTTTGAGGACCTTCGAGTACAACATTTTTTTTAAGGAAACAAGTACAACATTTTAAGATTAATGAAGTCGACACAAGTGCAATTGTAGTTGACGGGTACATCTTCTCCTATCGAACGTACATGGCTGAAAGGCCTGAAATAAATCCAGAAAAATGTGACCAACTGGACTTGAATCCCTGGAGGAAAATGTGACCAACTGGACTTGAATCCCTGATGGGCCGGGTATCGCATTGTTCTCTTAACCATCAAACCATATGTTGGTTCGCATATATACAGGAGCACTTACTGCTCATATTGTGCATGTCTATATATACAAGGGTACTTTCCCTTGGAAAAATAAATATACAAGATAACTGCTCACAATTGTGCACGTCTATTTTCCTTGAAGATATATTGAATAACTAAGAGAATGACGATAAAGGGTTTCCCGCTTTATATTATAAAGCAACGACCAAGCACACGATACATCAAGCATGCTGGGGCTGCGGCACAACCAAGCCCAAAGAAAAAGAGAGAAATAAAAGAGAGAAAAATGCCAACACCGGCAGATCAGCGAAGACGAAGAAGACCGAAGCCGCTGCGCCTATCGAAAAAGTCCCACCGCGCTCCTAGCACTCCGAAGCACCGCGTACCGAGCAACACCTTCAACAAGGAAAACGACGACAACGCCGCTACTGCCCGGACGAGTCCGAGGGTCTCCCCTGGTACGCGGGGGCAATGGGGAAGGGGTACACCCGAAGCCCTCCAGGAAGGAAAGGCGACACCCGTCGGCATCCCTCCAGGAAGGAAAGGCGACACCCGTCGGCATCGGTGCCGGACAAGCCGAAAGGGATTTCTCCTGACCCCAAAGAACCATCACCGCCTCGCCAATCCGGAGTGCTCCACCCAACTTCCGCCCACGAGCATGCGCGACCACGGCCACATCACCCTCCGCAACGCCTCACCGTGGTAACCAGCACAAGGCCTAGAGGAAAGAGGAGCGGACGCTAAGGCTATGCGTACACAAAAATGGCGCATGACCTAGTGCGAGCATGATAGAAATTGGGTATGATCAGCCCCAACTAAGCTAATGACGCCTACGGTGTGATGATGGCTAGTCCCTTGGCCCCTGCCTTGGCCCATGAGCGAGCCTCCTCTTGGATGTCATGGAGGAGCTTGGTCGTAGAGGGTGCGGCGCCGTCGAAGATGCAGGAGTTGCGATGCTTCCAAATGGACCGGGCGATTAGAAGAATGAGCGAGGAGATGCCTTTCCGATGCCCCGCCGGCGTGGCCAGTGTGGTAGCATGCCACCAGTCTAGGAACTGGTCAATAGGCGCGGGCGCACGGGCCTAGGCGTAGCACCAGCTGAAGTAGTCGTGCCACACCTGCCGCGAGAATGGTCACCCCACAAGCAGATGTTCCATGGACTCGTTGGCCTAGTCACAAACAATACACAGGGTGTGGTGTGGTAGACCATGCCATGCCAAACGAGCCGTGGTCCAGCACCTATCTTGGAGCGCTAGCCAGGTGAAGAATTTGATCCGTAGGGGCGCCTAGCTGCGCCAAGTAAGCTCCCAGTGTGGCGCACGGATGGACCCAGCGAAGAGGGCGGAGTAGCATGATGCCGCGAAGTATGTACCATTCTCCGTCCAACGCCAACAAAGGCAGTCTAGCTGATCTGAGAAGTTGATGGCGGTGTGGTGAAGACGACGCCAGAGCTCAATGTACTCGACCATGGCGAGTGGAGACATGGCACCTTGGATCTCACGTATCTAGGCGCGCTGATGAAGCCCTCGGCCACGGTACAGGTCTTGCAGCACCGGCGAGGGACGAAGGAGGCGATGGTCGGTGCGAGATCCGAGATGGATTGCCCATTGAAAGTGCAATCATGCCCTTACATCAAGTTTTGATGTTGACGAAAATATACATGTAGGGACTAACTATGTTCGTCAAGTGAATCTCAGGTGTTAGTCCCTGGATCATCAAAGGTGTGTGGATCATGAACATACAGAGTTGATTTTACTCAAGGAAGAAGTAACAAAAAGATTGTATATTTGTTGTTCTTGAGTATAGGATCCCACACTATTAAGAGGGGATCGGTAGGTTTAGTGAAGGACTTGTTCATGCCACTAAATTCCTAGCTTCAAAATCTTAGGGTCACACAAAATATTCTGGTGCTAAAGTTCTGCCTCTGCTCCCAAGCCGGATGTTCGGGCCGCACGCCGGATATCCGACACCCTGCTGTCCAGACAGCACCGTGTGCTGGCTTTTATTCCAGATGTCCGACCTTCCATTTCGGATGTCCGGGCTCTTCATGTTCCCCGGATATCCGGGCTGCCCAAGCCGGATGTCTGGCCACAGCTATCCAAAGAGCATCTGGAGTGTATGAATTCGCCGGATGTCCGGCCTCACCACCGGATGTCCGGGTCTTCCAGCCATGCCGGATGTCCGGGCTTTGCCCTGGATGTCTGGCCCTCTGTTTTATCCTCTGCTTTCTGGTTCATTTCACAAGTGCTATGCTAGGCTGGATGTCCGGCCCCTGACCCGGATGTCCGGACTGCCCTGTCACTTACACTACAACAACCATATTTTCACCAAAACTATATATAGCAATCTTCCTCCACGGGAGAGGGTTGACCATTCACTTTGAACACTCTTAAGAACACGTTTTACTCTATCTCTCTCACACTCCTACACCAAATCTTAGATCCCTAAGGGATTTGAGAGCATTTGAGAGAAGTTGTCCACTCAAGTGATAGATCCACTCTTTCCTCATCTTTGCACCAAAGGAATTCGTGCTTTGAGTAAGTCTTGAGCTTTTCCCCATCGTTCTTGTTACTCTTGGAGGTTGGAGACTCCTAGGTGGTAGGAGTCATTCGGAGAGGAATCGACCTTTGTGATTACCCCCGGAAAGTTTGTGAGGGTTTGGAGACCACCCCAAGGTCTACCACTAGTGGTTGAGAAATGCCTTCGTGGCGTTGTCTCAAAGGGAGAATAGGGTGAGCCTTCGTGGCGTTGGTGTGCCTTCGTGGTAACATCCACCTCTCTAACGGTGATGTAGCTTCCCTCCAAGGAAGTGAGCATCAGCATAAATCCTCGTCTCTCGAAGTTGCGGTTATTCCTAACCCTAACTTCCTACTTGTGGTTACTTGTCTCTTAGTCTTCACTTATATCATATTGTACTTGCTTACTCACTTACTTGTGTTACTTGCTTACCTTGCTTAGCTCTTCACATCTTAGTTGCAGTTGTTAGGTTTACCCTCATATTCCGCATTATTGCCTAAAATTGCTAAGTAACAAATAAATTTGTAATTGTACCTATTCACCCCCCTCTAGGTCCATCTCGATCCTTTCAATTGGTATCAGAGCCTCGTGCTCTATTCTTGTGGCTTAACCACCCTAGAGCGAGATGAATCCCGATGGGACTCCCCTTGTTGCGGATCCGAAGGATAAAGGCGCGGCTTCCACGGAAGCCAAGTCGTTTACTTCTAAGGATCTGGAACGGACCCTTGCTAAGCAAAAGGAGGAGCATGATGCTTCTCTTGAGGCCTGGGTCCAAATGAGATTAGCCACATTAACCACAATGCTTGCACCACTTTCGGGTGGTGTAGCCTTGAGGCTAAGTGTGCCTACTCCTTCACTTGGCCAACAACCTCCTAGGAATGATCACTCCAGTGTTCCTTGGCTTTATGCAAGACCTCAAATAGAGAAACCAAAGTATAACCCTCAAGGCAAACCTCCTTTACTTGATAACACTACTGATTTTGCTTTGTGGAGAGTTGCTATGCAGGATCATCTTCGATATGGGAATGATGAGATGTTGGATATCTTGGAGTATGGCTACAAAGTTGTTGTCGGGGGAGAAGAACTGATCGTGCCCCACGAGCACCTACGGATTCTAGATCCCTTTGTGGTTCGGAGGGGGGGGGGCGGAGATTGTGCAAAGAGCGGATCGAGGCGATGCACACGAGAGGTTTTACCCACTCAAGCTCTCCGAGAGATAATACTCCTACCGCTGCTTTGTGGATTATCTTCTTTCTTGCTAGGGAGCAATGCGGGCTCCAAAACCTAGCCCTGAATGTGATGAACTAAGTCGAGCTGGACCAAACCAGCCGAACCCCTTCTAAGTTGCCCTCGGCCTCCTTTTATAGACACAAGGGGTTACCACATATGGCAAGTAGACAAGGGTAAGATAGTAAAACCTAGGTTGGTACACCGCTTTGTACAAAGGTACAGATAATCTATACCTAACTCGACGGCAAGGGACAAGAGTCATGAATGCCCTTCTCGATCGCCTCGAACAATTAGGTAACAGGACCGTTAAGTGCGCCTCCGTCCGCCACGATGGTGGCTTGTCGGTATTGTTTGTCGCTACTCCCGCATGGCTGCACAGCCCACCGACACGCGTGATTTGGGGGAGCCCGTGGTGACACGCTGGCGGGTGAGCTGGAGCGAGATGAAGAGAGGTCGCCCGCCCGAAGCGCCTTGCCGCGGCGGGAACCTTGTCGCTTTGGGGTTTAGCGCCGCCAAGCCTTCCCGGCAAGCTCCTCTTGCCGGGCCTTGTTTTGCGCTCGAGTGGCCTTCCGGCAAGCTCCTCTTGCCGGGTCTTGACCGCATTGTTCTTGAATGGCTCCAAGGAGCTGCTGGTGATCTTGGCGGCCATCACGCCGCCCGCCGTGGGGCCAGAATCGTCTGTCCGTGACGAGTTAGGGGTACTAGGGTACCCCTACTCTAGTACACCGACAGAGCCCCGAACTGGGCCACACGGCGCTAAGCTCTGTTGGGCGGGCCCAAAAGCGATTCTGCACGGCGCGCGTGGTCTTGATTACGCCGTTACTTGCCTTGGACCCACCACGTCTCCCACGAACGGCACGCGTCCACCGCGTTTCTCTGCAACGGCATGCGTTAATTGTGGTGTCGTGGGTGAAGTGGGCGGCGTGTGAGGTCGCCTCATCTGTCGCCTCAGTTATGCATCTCCGCCACGTGGTTCCCATGCACCCGGGGTCACGGACGGTGGAAGTGGGAAGCTGGGCGTTCTATGCAGCAGAGGCAGCAGGTCTGCCCTGATTCCCTGCTCTTCCTGTGCCTTGATTCGCCGAGCGGGGCGGCCGAGCCCCCCACCTTGCTCCTTTTAAGAGGGGCGGAAGGGGAACGCAGGAGCCCACATTCTCCCATCCTTCCTCTCTTCAGCTTCTTACTCCCCTTTCTCCCATTCTCCATGGAGAAAGGGAACCTTGGTTCTTCATCGGTGGCGGCGAGGGTCGCACTGGACATCGCCTCCTCCCAGGGCCCCACGCCGTGGTGGCTGAGCCAGCCACAAGGGGAAGAGGGAGGGGCGAGGTCGTGGGCGAGGCCGAGGATCTCGGGAGAGGCGGACGAGGCGGCGCGCTGCCTCCGCCTCCGTCGGCAGTTCCCCTCCGGGCGAGGCCGTGGGCGAGTTCGAGGTGCTCGGGAAGAGGCGGGCGGGCGGCGCGCTGCCTCGCCTCCGCCGGCCAGTCTCTCTCCGGGCGGTCCATACGGGGATGACCTTGCAGTTCTTCGTCAAGCTGCGCTGGCGCCTGTCGTCGCCTCCGCTTCCAGCTCCGTTCGCGATGGCGATGGAGTCGATCCGCCGAGACGTTGAGATTGCACATGAGGGGTGTGGATTAGCGGCACGCGAGTCCGCGTTGTATTCCCAGCCCCTAATGTGATGTATCTTGATCGTGGGTGGAAGACCTTCGCCTGCATCCACAACTCTTTCAAGGGGTTTACCTCCATTTTAAGTTAATGGAGGGTGATCTCCTCTTCGCCAAGGTCTTGGGATCTTGGCACTCAGGCGAGGTGCTGCGTGGATAGCTCCTCCGACAATGACGATTCCTCCTCGAGCGAGAGTGGCGAGGAGGAGAGCGACAGCGACGACGAGGGTAGCGGGCCCGACTAGTTGTCGGGCGCCGCCCAGCGTCACCGGGCGACCCCATCATCCGTGTCGCCGGCTCCTTGAACTCCCGGGTCGCCTCCTTGGGTGGCTGGGCGGGGGAGGCTATGGAAGGGAAGAGGATGGCGACAAGGCCGTCAGTCGAGTACGAGGGCGAGTGCCTCGACAGCGTCTTGGCGACGCCCCGCCGCCCGCCTTGAGCTCGCTGCCGCCGCCGCCGTCCCGTCAAGCCTTCGGAGAGCCCCCTAAGATGTTCCCTTGGTGCCTTCGCACTGTGTAGCTCAGCGTAGAGCGCCCTTTGCCCTTCCCGCCTCCTTAACCTACCTCCACGAAGATAGGGACAGTAAGAGGATTACGGCATCTTATCTTTTAATTTGTAAGCCTTCGGCCTTATCTGCATTTAAGAACTTGTAATCCTCTCTTTCATGTTTTTCACTCTCCACGGACCGTATCCGAGTAGAATGTTTTTAATGAAAGAGGGATGTTTGAGAAGAGACGAAGGCTTATTCGATATCGCTGCCCCGGCAACTCGCTTGCCGCAGCCCCGGTAACTCTAACTTGCCGTAGCCCCCAACTCGGCTTTGGGGCTTGATGTCAAGGCGCACCTTTCTTCTCTTCGCTGTTATTTCAGTTACGAGAACAGTTTAGCTAGTGCCATGATAGGTTATTTTGTAAAATACACTATCTCAAGCCATCGAATGCAACGTTATTTCCTTTACTCAATTTCTTCCCTTGTACGCTTTTACCCTACGCTTTGTGAAACTTGCGGTGCAGCACCCTTGTCATGAGCCCGAAAAGGAACTTCAAAGACTTCTTTGGCAAGGGGTCGCTACCGACAAGCAACCTCGTCATGCGACTAGTCGCAGCTCACTTAAATTGTTGAGCGGACTCAAACAAAGTAAGGGCGCGACCAGTCACGATTTGGTTCCTCCGCGCAGGTTTTCCATACAAAGTACTATCGCTCGAGGAAGATAACTTGAAAATTTAAAACTGGTCGCTTAAACTTAGCAACTTAGCTTTTCTCATTGTCCGCCTTCCGGCAAGGCGATAGCCTCGAGCGACGCCCACACCATTATCTCCTCCTCTCCCCGCTAACTTGTGGGTGGATGAACCTCCTTCTTGTTTGAGAAGAAAGAAGAGAAAAAGAAAGTTGTTGAGCCTAATGGCTCATTATCGCCATCGGTGCGGTGTGCTGCACAAGATGTTAGTAAACACATGCATATTTTATTATGAAGGCATGTATTAACAAAAATGTGCGCAACCATAGGCTTTATCGATGCACGGGTCCTCGCTCGCTTTGTACAAAGGATTACATGCAACAGCGGCAAGACTTGTATTAAAGAGTGGTTGCCGAACGGGTTCCGCAACAGCTACCATGGGTAAAACTTGCGAAGATGCTCTATGTTCCGTGAGTTGCTCACCGGAAATCCATCTTCGGTCTCAAAGCGGACAGCGCGGGCCTAGTGACTCGCTTTTACCCGATAAGGGCCTTCCCACTTCAAGGCCAACTTGTTGGAATTCTTGGCGGATTGAACGCGCCAAGAACAAGGTCGCCTTCCTCGAAGCTTCCGCATTAACTTTGCGGCTATGGTAGCGACGCAAAGCTTGTCGGGTAACGAGCAGCTCGTGACAAGAGCTCGAAGACGATCTTCCTCGAGGAGCAGCGTCATCTTGTCGCAGCTGCTCTTGCTCAAGCTCATCATAAGCGAGCACTCGAGGTGACCCGATACGAAGTTCCGTGGGGAGAACTGCCTCTGCTCCGTAGACTAGAGCAAGGGTGATCGCCGCTGGCTCGATTTGGCGTCGCCTGATCGACCAAAGAACCACCGGCAGCTCCTCGATCCAGTTCCTTCCAGACTTGTGCAGCCTGTCGAAAGTTCTCGTCTTGAGTCCTCGCAGCACTTCAGCGTTTGCCCTCTCGCTTGACCGCTGCTTCTCGGATGAGCAACGGAAGCAAAGCAGATCTTGGCGCCAAGATCTTGGGCGTCTCGCATGAAGGTGCGACTCGTGAACTGTGTGCCGTTGTCGGTGATGATCCGTTAGGAATCCCAAACGGCAAACAATTGACTCAAGAACTTGACGGCCGATCGTGTTGTCACCTTTTTCATCGGTTCCACTTCCGGCCACTTTGTGAACTTGTCGATTCGCGACGCATAAGTATTCAAAGCCCCGACAGCTCGGGAAGGGGCCGAGGATGTCGAGCCCCGCATCGAGAAGGGCCAGGATAAAGGGATCGCCCGGAGAGCTTGAGCTGGCTGGTGTATCTGCCTTGAATGGAATCGCACGCTTCACACTTGGTTACTTGTGCAATCGATCTCGGAGGGCTTCGCCGAAGAAACCTTGCCGAAAGCTTTGCTTCGGCACGCGTTTTGCGCCAATGTGGTGACCACATGTGCCTCCGTGTATCTCCGCCAACAGTTTACATCCCTCTTCCCGCAAATACACTTCAATTTCACTCCGCTGAGTCTTCTTCATGCATGTGATGTTGTCAACAAACTGGTACATACTTGACCGCCGGGCTACTTTTTCCGCTTCTTCTTGCTCTTCGGAAGTTCTCTGTCTCAAGGAAATGGACGATCTGTTTGTGCCCATGTTGGAGCCTCGTGGCTCGACAACAAGGACTAAAGGCTCATCTATCATCGGGACCATCAGCTTCTCACGCAAGGACCTGCAGGTCCGCCGAGTTCGATGATCCCCGCCAAACTTGCCGGAGCTAAGCTTGTCGGGAGCGCTTTGCTTCAACGATACAAACTGCATGGTTTGTCGGAGCAGCATGCTCCTCGCTGATATTTGGCGTTGGTTTTAGGGACCTTCTTGGCGGCGGCTTCGGAGCTCTGCGGAAAGTAGTCGCCGAAACCAATTTTCTCTTCTTGCTCGTCTCCGTCGATGGTGTCACGGTTGGCTTGAGTCAGCTTGAGCACAAAAATCCACGCTCCACAGTAACTTAAGTGCGGCACATTTGGAGAGGCCATCAGCTATGTCATTCTGTGTTCTTGGAACGTGTTCCATTTGCAGGCCTTCAAAGTGCTCTTCCAGCTTCCTCACCTCATCGACGTACGCTTCCATCAACGGACTTTGGTAATCTTTATTTACTTGGCGGACGACAAGTTGTGAGTCTCCCCTGACAATGAGCTTCTTAATCCCAAGGTCCACCGCAATCCTGAGACCGGCAAGCAAGCCTTCATACTCTGCAGATTGTTTGTTGCTTGTTCCTTGGGAAAGTGCATCCGACTATGTATTTGAGGTGTTCCCGGTGGGTGCGATGAGCAAGACGCCGCACCGGGCGCTTTGCAGCGAGAAGGCACCGCAAAATACATCAGCCATTCTTTATTTGCCTCCTTCACGGGATGCTCGCCTCCGAATCTCTTCATCCTGCGCTGGCGCCCACTCGCTATGAATTCAGCCAATGCCCTGCTCGATAGTTGAAGTGCTTTCAACTTGAGACCAAAGCTTGACAGCCCAAAGGCCCACTCAACAATCCTGCTGTTGCTTCGGATTTTGCAAAATCCTCTTCAGCGAAAGCGAGTGACAACTGTTATCTCATGTGCTTGGAAGTAATGGCGCAGCTTTCTCGAGGCCATGAGGAGGCCGAAAAGCAGCTTCTGCACGCCAGAGTACCTCGATCTAGCCCCCTGCAAAAGGGAACTGACAAAGTAGACTGGGCGCTGCACCATCTTCTTCCGTATCTTGTCGCAACCTTGCGCTGGTCCGTCCTTGTCGGGACCAGAGCTTGACGGCGAAGCATCTTGTTCTTCACTTGATGCGCTGCCTCGGTTGTTTGGCTCATCATCTGCCTCCCTCTCCGCTACTAACGCAGCACTAACCACTTGATTGGTCGCCGCTATATACAGCAGCAACTTTTCTTGTGGCTTAGGTGCGACAAGTATTGGAGCGGAGGACAGGTATCTCTTCAAGTCCTGCAGCGCAGCCTCCGCTTCGGGAGTCCATTTCATTGGACCTGCCTTTTTCAAAATCTTGAAAAAGGGCAGGGCGCGTTCAGCAGATTTAGAGATGAACCTGCTGAGGGCAGCCACGCAACCGGCAAGCCTTCTGACATCCTTGACGCGCTTTGGCGCTTCGATCTGCTCAATGGCCTTGATCTTGTTGGGATTGGCTTCAATTCCCCGCTGAGATACAAAGAACCCGAGAAGCTTGCCGGAAGGGACTCCAAACACGCACTTCTCGGGGTTGAGCTTGAGGTTGATCTTGCGCAGTTTGCAAACGCCTCATCCAAATCTTGAACCAAGGTTGCCCTGTCTTTGCTCTTGACCACTATGTCATCCATGTAAGCTTCTACATTTCGGGGTATCTGAGGTCCAAAAGCATCGCGGACTACCCTTGCAAAGGTCGAACCGCATTCTTCAAACCGAAAGGCATCCGTATAAAGCGATGCGCGCTACATGGTGTGATGAATGCGGTTTTCTTCATCCTCTTCGCCATGAAGATCGATGATATCTGAATATGCATCAAGAAACGAAGCAGATCGCATCCACCGTGGAGTCAACAATCTGGTCGATCGCGGCAAGGGAAACGGGTCCTTGGGGCAAGCTTTATTAACATCTGTGAAGTCAATACAAAGCCTCCATTTCCCATTAGCCTTGCGTATCACTACCGGATTGGCCAGCCACGGGGTGGAGGACTCCTCTAACAAGCCCTGCTGCTTCCAATTTCTTGATCTCCTCTCGCTATGAACTCTTGGCGCCCACCGCCGCTTCCTAACCCTTTGCTTGATGGGCCGCGTCAGACATACAGACTAGGTGGTGCTCAATTACTTTCCAGGAACGCCGGGGATGTCGATGGTTGCCACGCAAACACGCCGACATTCGCCCACGTGAAAGCAACGAGCTCGCCTTCCTATTTAGGATCAAGCGTGGCAATGGATGGTGAAGGTACCACCGATGCCGCCCTCCTTGGCGGGCACCTTCTTGGTCTTTGGCGGAGCTGCCATCATCTTGTTGCACTTGCGGTGGAGCTCGATGGTGCGTCCTCGACGGTAGCGCAGCACTCAAGAGGTGCGCTTGCGGAGTGGGCAACAGAGCTCTTGCGGACCTAGTGGTCTTCTTCTTCGCCCGGGAGCTTCAGCGGTAAGTGGTTTGCTATCTGTCATGGCTGCTGCGTCTCGGTAAATCTTGTCGGCGCAGATAAGTGCGTCTTTCTTGTCGCCATGGACATAAATGACACTTATCGGGCCGGCATCTTGAGTAGGTTGTAAGCATAATGAGAGGCGCCATGAACTTGGCGAGTGCCGGGCGACCAAGTATGCCATTGTAGGGCAATGGGAAATCGGCGACGCCAAACGTGACCCTCTCGATTCTGAAGTTGAGTTCGCCATCAATGTTACCGCAACGTGATCTTCCCTTTGGGCTTGCTCCTTCTGGGTTGATTCCTTGAAAGTACCAGTTTCTTGAGCTCATTGTCGAGGATTTGAAGTTTCGAGCACCGCGGAGGAGATCAAATTCAGGCCGGCCCGCCGTTAACCAGATCTTTGTTACCTTGAGGTTGCGGATGGTTGGTGAGACCAACATCGGCAAACACCGACCGCAGTGATGCGATCGGGGTGATCCTCAATGTCAAAAATGATGGGCGTCTTGGACCACTTCGTAGGTTTGCGTGACTCTATGGACGGTTCTCGCTGCATTAACCTCACGCATCCATTGCTTAAGTTGGCGGTGCGAGGTATGCGAGACGCCACCACCATCGACGCAAAGGACCTCTGTTGCCTTTTGAAACTCATGCTCATCGATCTCATCGTCCTCATCGTCCTCGCCATCTTCATCTTCATCTTCTTCCTTGTCGCGCCACGGGAGGTCTCGTCTCCTTGCCGCTGCTTGGCCTTGCCGCGCGTCCTCCCGGCCGGTCTCTTCTTACTTGCCGCACTGCACCTTCTTGGGCTTTCTCCTTGTCTCGCCGCCGTATTCAGCTTTTGTAGCTCAACAAGCTGCTCGACTTTCTTGCAGCTCGGAGATCGTGGCCCTTGGTGCGGTGGATTTTACAAGATCGCTTGTTGGAGCTGCCGGGCTTGTCGTGGCCGCCACAGCTTGGCGGTCGGCGTCAACGGCAACCTCCTTGCCGGAGCCACCGGCCTTGGCTTGGTTGGCGGCACCATCCTTCCGGACTGCTCGACAACTAGTACTTCTTGGTTTTTCTTCCTCCTGTTGTTCTCGCCACGGCTATTCCTTGCCGGGCGATCCCTCACCGCCGACTCTGCTCCCACATTCTCTCCGGGAGTCTTCTTCCTTCTTCAGCGTAGCGCACACTTGTCGGCAAGGGCGTATAGCTCACGACGTCTTTCACTTTGCACATCGCCATCTCCTCCTCATCCTGCGATTTCAGACATTCGATGGAATGCACCGATCACCGCAGCAGGTGGACGCTTGGGATGTTGTAGTGCACTCGATCAATCTCTCGGATGAATTTGCGCAGAGACTCCCCCTCCTTCGGGCAAGCAGGTGGAGATCACTCTCCGCCATGAGGCTTGTGGTCACTGTGAAGGCGCCAACAAACTGGTGGCACAAATCTGCCAAGAAGAAATAGAGCCATCCGGCAAGTGCATGAGCCAAGATCGGCGCTTGGCTTGAGCACCAAGGGAAGTAGTTGGCGAGGATCTTGTCGTCTCGTCCCCCGCAGCTTGCACCGCGATGGTGTAGATGCCGAGGAACTCCGATGGGTGTGTTACGCCGCCGCTTCTCCGCACGCCTGGTTTGAAGTTTTTCTTGTCGGGCCACGGACTTGCCGCAGCTCACGAGTGAACGCAGGGCAACCTACATCGTCAGACGGCAAGTCGCTGGTTCTCTGGCGCGTGCATATCGACAGCGGGCCCGGGCGTTGGTCAGATTGACGGCGCGCTTCTCTTCGGCGCTCGATACGGGTTCAAGCGTCCTCTTCTTGCCGTTCCCGAAGAACGTGGCGCTGGTCGCGACGAGCTCGCAGACCCGACGATGCTGTGGAGTCGCTGTCGAGGTGGATCCAGCAAGTCGGTGATCTTGGCCTTCGGGAAGGGGAGTGTACGGTGGGTGCACCCCCGCAAGTCTCGTCGCCATCGGCTCGCGCTTTATCGCCTCGCCGCGCTTCGGCGCGCTTCGGTTGTCATGCGAGCGTCGCCGTTAAGCGGCCGATGAGACTCTGAATTGTGGCCCTCCACTCGTCGACCTTATCGGCCGCCGGAGGGTAATCTAGTAGTAATCGAGCTCGCCAAGGCTTCCGCTGGTGTGGTTGGCGGCAACGGCGTACGGAGCGCAGAACGGGATGTGCTCGGACTCCTAACCAAGTTAGGAGGAGCAGCATCCTGCCCCAGCGATCGTACCCCACTCGTACCGGCATGCTGAGGTGCATGCGGGTCTCGAGGGCCTCGGGATCCTCCAGCTTGGCCTTGGTCCAAAGATCGTATGGTGCCGCGGGTATCATGACGCTGTTTGTCCCGCGCCTCCTGCGATGGACGCGGTGCAGATTCGGACGCCGACGCCCGCGCCGCGTTGTCCTTGGACCTGGCGGCATCGTGGGCTCCCTCAACGACGCCGGTCCCTCCGCCGTTCCCCACCACCGACGGCTCCGGTGGTGGTGGGTTCGACGCGGACGGCTCAGCTGCTGCCGAAGGCTTCTTCTTCGGCGCCATGTCGACGAAGATGTCGATGGAGTTGCTCGTGCGACCGCCGGATCAGGTTCACACAGCCTCGACGTCCCCCTACCTGGCGCGCCAAAGATGTCAGGGGAGAAGAACTGATCGTGCCCCACGAGCACCTACGGGATTCTAGATCCCTTTGTGGTTCGGAGGGGGGGCGGAGATTGTGCAAAGAGCGGATCGAGGCGATGCACACGAGAGGGTTTTTACCCAGCTTCGGAGCTCTCCGGAGAGATAATACTCCTACTGCTGCTTTGTGGATTATCTTCTCTTCTTGCTAGGGAGCAATGCGGGCTCCAAAACCTAGCCTGAATGTGATGAACTAAGCTGGAGCTGGACCGAAACCAGCCGAACCCCTTCTAAGTTGCCCTCGGGCCTCCTTTTATAGACACAAGGGGTTACCACATATGGCAAGTAGACAAGGGTAAGATAGTAAAAACCTAGGTTGGTACACCGCTTTATACGGTGGTGCGGTAATCTATACCTAACTCGACGGCAAGGGACAAGAGTCATCAATGCCCGTCTCGATCGCCTGAACAAAGGTAACAGGGACCGTTAAGTGCGCCTCCGTCCGCCCACGATGGTGGCTTGTCGTATTGTTTGTCGCTACTCCTCGCTGGCTGCACAGCCCACCGACACGCGTGCTTGGGGAGCCCGTGGTGACACGTTGGCGGGTGAGCTGGAGCGGAGATGAAGAGAGGTCGCCCGCCCGGCAAGCGCCTTGCCACAAGGGAACCTTGTCGCTTGGGGTTTAGCGCCCGCCAAGCCTTCCCGCAAGCTCCTCTTGCGGGCCTTGTTCCTATACCTGAGTGGCCTTCCGGCAAGCTCCTCTTGCCGGGTCTTGACTACATTGTTCTTGAATGGCTCCAAGGAGCTGCTTTGGTGATCTTGGCGGCCATCACGCCCGGCCCGCCGTAAGCGCTGCAGAATGTCTGTGCACGAGTTCGGGGTACTAGGGTACCCCTACTCTAGTACACCGATAGTTGTTGACCCAAAGAATCTTACACCAAGAGAAATATATGACAAGAATCTCAACGACACAACAACCATGTGCATAGGAGAGGTATGACTGACAAGCAACAGAGACCATACATATACATCACAAGTGCCAAGGAATTATGGGATAACATTGTGAGGACCAAGACCGGTACCTCCACTCTCCGGCTTGTTCAATATGAAATTGCCAAGGGTCAATTGCAAAACTTTTGTATGGAGAAAGGTGAATCCCCGAAGCAGCTCCTTGAGAGTCTCATGACTCTCACTGCCGACATTGAGTCTTGCGATTGTGACATGACACAAGATGGATTCAACTTGACTAAGCGATTTTCTCGTGGACAAATTGCTTCATGCTCTTGCTCCATATCATCACCAAATGGTGTGGGACATAAGACAACACCATGGATTCAAGGAAATGACTTCGGATGACATCATATCCACTTTCCAACTATTTGAAGAGTCAAAGGCAAATGCTACAAAACATCTTGCCATGCATGGTACCTCAACATCAAAGATCAATCTTGCATTGAAGGCCAAGCATGTATGTGAAGAAGAGCAAAGTGAAGAAGAAGAAGAAGATGATGATGAAGATGGTGATGAGATTGACTTCGACGAGAGCCCTTCATATGAAGACATTGCACTCTTTGTCAAGAAGTTTAGCGCGGGAAAATTCAAGGGAAGATTCTAGAAGAAGAAAGTGAGAAATGCTACAACTGTGAAGAAACCAACCACTTCTCCAACGATTGCCCTTATGAGAAGAGAGAAGATAAACCAAGGTTTCCCAAGATCTTTCCCAAGAAGAATTTGCCAAATCCTTTGAACTCCAAGCTCAAGAAGAGAGATGGGAAAGCAATGGTTTCTCATGAAGAATCCGATCCGGATGATGTTAGTGGTGTTGCCGGAGTAGCTCAAGATTCTCAAAACACGTGGAGGCTAGTCAACAAGAGTGGTGGTGTTGTCACCTACAACTATATGAAAGACTACAAGGGCAACGCTCACAAGTGCCTAATGGCAAAAGCCGTGGTAGAAGATGGAGAGAACCAAAACACTCCTGACAAGGTCAAGGTAACCCCACGGTCAAACCCTCCTCTTTTCACTCTTTCTACTCCTTGTGATGAGTATCTTGATGCGGAGGATAATTATGATGATGATGATGATGATATAGATGATCCTATGCTTGCTAAACTAAATAAGTTCATGTGCTCCCTCAAAGGAAAGAAGCTCACTATGTTTCGTATGCGTATGGAGATGGTGAGTAAGCACACCATCACCATTAAGGAACTCGAAACCCTCGTCACCGAGGAAAAGGAAAAATATGAAATCCTTGAGCGGAAAGTCCAACATGAGGAAGCACTAAATGATGAACTATGCTTGAAAATTGGTGCAAACATTGATGTTCATGCTAAAGAACTTGCCTCCTTGAAAAAGGCTAAGGACTCTTGCAAGGAGTTGATGAGTGAGAAAAGTAAGCTTGTGAAATATTATGCTTCTCTCTCTAAGGATTGTGAGCTTCTATCCGTGTCCCTCAAGATTAAGGAAGAAGAGCTCACCCTTCTTACAAAGAGTTTGGGACACTAAAGCTTACTGATAACCCACAAGTATAGGGGATCGCAACAGTTTTCGAGGGTAAAGTATTCAACCCAAATTTGTTGATTCGACACAAGGGGAGCCAAAGAATATTCTCAAGTATTAGCAGCTGAGTCGTCAATTCAACCACACCTGGAAACTTAGTATCTGCAGCAAGGTGTTTAGTAGCAAAGTAATATGATAGTGGTGGTAACGGTAACAAAAGTAAAGACAACAAAAGTAATGTTTTTGGTATTTTTGTAGTTATTGTAACAGTAGCAACGGGAAAGTAAATAAGCGAGAACCAGTATATGGAAAGCTCGTAGGCACCGGATCAGTGATGGATAATTATGCCGGATGCGGTTCGTCATGTAACAGTTATAACATAGGGTGACACAGAACTAGCTCCAATTCATCAATGTAATGTAGGCATGTATTCCGAATATAGTCATACGTGCTTATGGCAAAGAACTTGCATGACATATTTTGTCCTACCCTCCCGTGGCAGCGGGGTCCTATTGGAAACTAAGGGATCTTAAGGCCTCCTTTTAATAGAGAACCGGAACAAAGCATTAGCACATAGTGAATACATGGACTCCTCAAACTATGGTCATCACCGAGAAGTATCCCGATTATTGTCACTTCGGGGTTGTCGGATCATAACACATAATAGGTGACTATAGACTTGCAAGATAGGATCAAGAACACACATATATTCATGAAAACATAATAGGTTCAGATCTGAATTCATGGCACTCGGGCCCTAGTGACAAGCATTAAGCATAGCAAAGTCATAGCAACATCAATCTCAGAACATAGTGGATACTAGGGATCAAACCCTAACAAAGCTAACTCGATTACATGATAAATCTCATCCAACCCATCACCGTCCAGCAAGCCTACGATGGAATTACTCACGCACGGCGGTGAGCATCATGAAATTGGTGATGGAGGTTTACTCATATCAATAACATAATCAGCTAGCAAGTCATAATAATAAATCTCGGATGACAACACTTTCTCAAAATAATCATAATATGATATAACAAGATGGTATCTCGCTAGCCCTTTCTGAGACCGCAAAACATAAATGCAAAGCACCTTCAAAGATCAAGGACTGACTAGACATTGTAATTCATGGTAAAAGAGATCCAATCATAGTCATACCCGATATAAATTAACAGTAATGAATGCAAATGACATCTGTGCTCTCCAGCTAGTGCTTTTAATAAGAGGGTAATGACTCAACATAAAAGTAAATAGATAGGCCCTTCGCAGAGGGAAGCAGGGATTTGTAGAGGTGCCAGAGCTCGATTTTGAAATAGAGATAAGTTATATTTTGAGCGGCATACTTTCATTGTCAACATAACAACTAAGAGATGACGATATCTTCCATGCTAAACAAATTATAGGCGGTTCCCAAACAGAATGGTAAAGTTTATACCCCCCTCCTCCACAAGCATCAATCCATGGCTTGCTCGAAACAACGAGTGCCTCCAACATTCAACGGGTCCTAGGGGGAGTTTTGTTTGCAATTATTTTGATTTAGTTTGCATAAAGCATGGGACTAGGCATCCCGGTGACCAGCCATTTTCTCGTGAGTGAGGAGCGGAGTCCACTCCTCTTGAGAATAACCTGCCTAACACGAAAGATAAGGGCAGCACTATTAGATATATGAGCTATTCGAGCATGCAAAACAGAATGTTTATTTGAAGGTTTAGAGTTTGGCACATACAAATTTACTTGGAACGGCAGGTAGATACCGCATATAGGAAGGTATAGTGGACTCATGTGGAATAACTTTGGGGTTTAAGGGATTGGATGCACAAGCAGTATTCCCGCTTAGTACAAGTGAAGGCTAGCAAAAGACTGGGAAGCGACCAACTAGAGAGCGACAACAGCCATGTACATGCATTAAAATTAATAAACATTGGATGCAAGCATGAGTAGGATATAATCCTCCATGAACATAAATATCGTGAAGGCTATGTTGATTTGTTTCAACTACATGTGTGAACATGTGCCAAGTCAAGTCACTTGAATCATTCAAAGGAGGATACCACCCCATCATACCACATCACAACCATTTTAATAGCATGTTGGCACGCAAGGTAAACCATTATAACTCATAGCTAATCAAGCATGACACGAGCAACTATGATCTCTAATTGTCATTGCAAACATGTTTACTCATAATAAGCTGAATCAAGAACGATGAACTCATCATATTTACAAAAACAAAAGAGGTCGAGTTCATACCAGCTTTTCCCATCTCAGTCAGTCCATCATATATCATCATAATTGCCTTTCACTTGCACGTTCGAACGATGTGAATAATAATAAGAGTGCACATGCATTGGACTAAGCTGGAATCTGCGAGCATTCAATAAGCAGGAGAATACAAGGCAATATAGTCTCTTGGTTAAATCAACAATAAAGCATATAAGAGCCACTTCAACAATTTAATCATGGTCTTCTCCTACTGACCCCCAAAGAAAAGAAAATAAATAAAAACTATTTACACGGGAAAGCTCCCAACAAGCAAAAGAAGAACGGGAAATATTTTTGGGTTTTTATTTTAATTATTACTACTACAGCAGGAAAAATAAACTACTATAATTTTTTTGGTTTTTCTTAAGGTTTATTAAACACATAAGAAGAAAGCAGGAAAAAGGAAAATAAACTAGCATGGATATTACAATGAAAGAGTATGAGCACCCACATCTAGCAATGAGTGTGTGTGAACATAAATGTAATGTCGGTGGGAATACGTACTCCGCCAAGCTTAGGCTTTTGGCCTAAGTTGGTCTATTGCCAGGCATAGCCTGGCGGATACCTGTAGGTGTAGCTGGGGTCGTACTGCGATGCAGCCGCTATCGCCTCCTGAGCTGCAGCGTGGCGTCGAGCCGCCTCCGCTCTCCTCTCGTACTCATCTGCCTCCTCTCTGGTAATAATATATCTTCCTCTCGTCTGAAAATCAAAGAAGGCAGGAGCAGGAAGAGTAACATGGACAACATTCCGTTTGTTAAAGATTAGTCGATCTTTGGAGAGGTGGTTCAGTCCTCTCAACAAACTGGTGGGAAACCATAGAATCAAAATCTAAATAAGTAGGGGGTAACTCCATATCACCCTCACGAATGTCTATCTCAAGAAAATTAGCTAAGCGGGTTGCATAAATTCCTCCAAAGAAATCTCTGTTATGTCTATTATGATGCAACCTACGAGCTACAATGGCTCCCATATGATAAGATTGGTCTCCTAACACAGCACTTCTGAGAATGCTGAGATCAGGGGCACACATGTGACATGCTTCATCCTTAGCATTTATGCATCTGCCTATAAAGAGAGCAAAATAATGTATAGCAGGAAAGTGAATGCTCCCTATAGTGGCTTGTGTTATATCTCTAGATTCCCCCACAGTTATTCTAGCAAGAAAGTCTCTATATTCAGATTTAGGGGGATCCCTGACACTACCCCAAGATGGAAGTTTGCAAGCAAAAGTGAAATCCTCTAAGTCCATGGTATAAGATTTGTCATAAAGGTCAAACATGGTGAAGGAGAATTACGCCAAGATGAAAACTCAAACCTCCCACAAATGAACTTGTGAGATCATGATACTAGGGCATTTGTCACCTTAAAGTCCTCAAGACCGGCATTACACAAATATGCGTTAAATTCTTCTTTGATTCCCGCTTGATCCATAAAATTTTCCAAGGCCATTCACGTGGCCTCACAGAGGCGTCTCTTGGTGGTTCCTCGTCAAGATCATGCATTGCAAGCCCAGGACCTTGCTTCCTTGAAGAACCACCTTGGAACATCTTCCTAAACATATTGTTTTCTCTGAAAAATAATTCTGAAATTTTTAGTGACTTCAAACAAAAGTGAACCAACTTCAATAAAACTGATAGCAACTACTCATACAAGTGTCTAGAGCATATATCAAGCATTAGAACTACTTGGAACCATATAAATTTGACATGCAAGCTCAAGAACATGGTCACCTATGCAGCACAAATTTGCAAAGAATAAAGCACTAGAACAAAAACTAATTGGACCAATGGAGGAGTCACATACCAAGGAACAATCTCCCCAAGCAGTTTTGCGAGAGGTGCTTTGAGCAAGGAGATCGAAAATCACAGCAAAAGTGGCTGGAACACGAGCTTGAGTTGGTTTTTCGGTTTGTGTGAGGCAGAGGAAGAAGATGGGTGCAGGGATAAGTTGAGGAGGGCCACCGTGGGCCCACGAGGCAGGGGCGCCCCAGGGGTAGGCGCGCCCTTCACCCTCGTGGCTGTGGCAGCTCCCCAGTAATTTTTGCACTAAAATCCTCAAATATTCCTGAAAAAATCATATTAAATTGGCGTGGCATTCTGAGGACTTTTATTTTTGGGATATTTTTATATTGCACGGATAAGCCAGGAAACAGACAAAAAAAATACTATTTTACTTTATTTCTACTAAAGAACAGAGAATATAAAGAGGGTACAGAAGGTTGTGCTTCTAGTTTCATCCATCTCATGCTCATCAAAAAGAATCCACTAACAAGGTTGATCAAGTATTGTTAACAAACTCATTCCGATTAACATGGAACCGGAGAAATTTCGAATAACACTATGTTACCTCAACGGGGATATGGACATCCCCAATAATAAGTATATCATATTTCTTCTTGACAGTAGGGAGAGGAAATTCAAAACCTCCAAATATAATCGATGGAATTTTTCCAATAGAGTTGATACTATGAACTTGAGGTTGTTTCCTCGGAAAGTGTACCGTATGCTCATTACCATTAACATGAAAAGTGACATTGCCTTTGTTGCAATCAATAACAGCCCTGCAGTATTAAGGAAAGGTCTTCCAAGAATAATAGACATACTATCATCCTCGGAATATCAAGAATAACAAAGTCCGTTAAAATAGTAACGTTTGCAACCACAACAGCACATCCTCACAAATACCGACAGGTATAGCAGTTGATTTATCAGCCATTTGCAAAGATATTTCAGTAGGTGTCAACTTATTCAAGTCAAGTCTACGATATAAAGAGAGAGCATAACACTAACACCGGCTCCAAGATCACATAAAGCAGTTTTAACATAATTTCTCTTAATGGAGCATGGTATAGTAGGTACTCTGGATCTCCAAGTTTCTTTGGTATTCCACCCTTAAAAGTATAATTAGCAAGCATGGTGGAAATTTCAGCTTCCGTATCTTTCTTTTATTTGTAACAATATCTTTCATATATTTAGCATAAGGATTCATTTTGAGCATATCACCAATCGCATACATAAAAAGATGGGTCTAATCATTTCAACAAAGCGCTCAAAATCCTCATCATCCTTTTTCTTGGATGGTTTCGGAGGAAAAGGCATGGGTTTCTGAACCCATGGTTCCCTTTCTTTACCATGTTTCCTAGCAATGAAGTCTCTTTTATCATAACATTGATTCTTTGATTGTGGGTTATCAAGATCAACAGCAGGTTCAACTTCTACATCATTATCATTACTAGGTTGAGCATCATCATGAACATCATCATTAACATTTTCACTAGTTTCATGTTCGTTACCAGATTGTGTTTCAGCATCAGACATAGAGATATCATTTGGATTATCAGGTGATTCAGCAACAGGTTCACTAGAAGTTTGCACAATTTTATCATTTTTCTTTTTCTTCCTTTTAGAAGAACTAGGCATATCAATATTATTTCTCTGAGAATCTTGCTCGATTCTCTTAGGGTGGCCTTCGTGATACAAAGGTTCTGAGTCATTCTACCAGTTCTAGTAGCCACTCTAACAGCATAATCATTTTCTTACTATTCATTTCATCAAGCACTTCTTTCTGAGCTTTAAGTACTTGTTCTACTTGAGTGGTAACCATAGAAGCATGTTTGCTAACAAGTTTAAGTTCACCTCTAATATTAGCCATATAATCACTCAAGCGTTTAATCATGAAGGTATTCTGTTTTAATTGTCTACCAAAATAAGCATTAAAGTCATCTTGCTTAAACATAAAGTTATCAAACTCATCCAAGCACTAACTAGCAATTTTAGTAGGAGGGACTTTAGCTTTATCATATCTGTAGAGAGAATTTATCTTTACTACGTGTGTCGGGATATCGGGATCAGGAGGTTCTTCAGTGAATAAAGAATTGAGATCATACACTTCTTCAACAGGCGGTAAATTAAGACCATGTATTTCTTCAATAGGAGGTAAATTCTTAACATCTTCAGCTTTAATACCTTTTTCTTTCATAGATTTCTTTGCCTCTTGCATATCTTCAGGATGAGAAATAGAACACCTCTCTTCTTGGAGTTGGTTTAGTAATAGGCTCGATGGTTGGCTCGAGAGCTGGCCCGGAGTTGGCTCAGGAGGTGCCCAATTATTTTCATTTGTCAACATATTGTTCAATAGAATTTCAGCTTCATCCGTGTTCTTTCCTGAAAAGAGAACCAGCACAACTATCCGTAATCTCTGGAAGCATCGGTTAGTCCATTATAAAAGATATCAAGTATTTCAGGTTTCTTAAGAGGATGATCAGCAAAGCATTAAGTAACTTGAGAAGCCTCCCCAAAGCTTGTGGGAGACTCTCTTCTTCAATTTGCACAAAATTATATATATCCCTCAAAGCAGCTTGTTTCTTATGAGCAGGAAATATTTAGCGAGAAGTAATAAATCATATCCCGGGACTACGCACACAACCAGGATCAAGAGAATCAAACCATATCTTAGCATCACCCTTTAATGAGAACGGAAATATTTTGAGTATATAAAAGTAGCGCGATCTCTCATCATTAGTAAACAGGGCAGCTATATCATTTAACTTAGTAAGATGTGCCACAATAGTTTCAGATTCATAGCCATAAAAAGGATCAGATTCAACCAACGTAATTATATCAGGATCAACAGAGAATTCATAATCCTTATCAGGAACACAGATAGGTGAAGTAGCAAAAGCAGGGTCAGGTCTCATCCTATCTCTAAGAGATTCTTACTCCATTTAACTAGCAGCCTCTTAAGTTCGTATCTATCCTGGCAAGCAAAAATAGCTGCAGAAGATTCCGCATCAAAAAGATAACCCTCAGGAATAGCAGGCATATTTTCATCATCACTTTCATCATTGTATTTAGTTTCAATAATTTCTGTTTCTCTAGACCTAGAAATTTGTTCATCTTGAAACTCACCAAGGGGCACAGTAGTATCAAGCATAGAAGTAGTTTCATCATAAGTATCATGCATAGCAGAAGTGGCATCATCAATAACATGCGACATATCGAGCGAATAGCGAAGCAGGTTTAGGTGTCGCTAGCTTACTCATAACGTAAGGTGAATCAAGTGCGAGCTAGATGGCAGTTCCTTACCTCCCTCGTAGTTGAGGGATAAATTGTTGTCTTAGCGTCTTTCAAGTTCTTCATAGTGTCCAGCAGATATAAATCCCAAGTGACTCAAAGAATAGAGCTATGCTCCCTGGCAACGGCGCCAGAAAAAGGTCTTGATAACCCACAAGTATAGGGGATCGCAATAGTTTTTGAGGGTAAAGTATTCAACCCAAATTTGTTGATTCGACACAAGGGGAGCCAAAGAATATTCTCAAGTATTAGCAGCTGAGTTGTCAATTCAACCACACCTGGAAACTTAGTATCTGCAGCAAGGTGTTTAGTAGCAAAGTAATATGATAGTGGTGATAACGGTAACAAAAGTAAAGACAACAAAAGTAATGTTTTTGGTATTTTGTAGTGATTGTAACAATAGTAACGGAAAGTAAATAAGCAAGAACCAAGATATGGAAAGCTCGTAGGCACCGGATCGTGATGGATAATTATGCGGATGCGGTTCGTCATGTAACAGATTATAACATAGGGTGACACAGAACTAGCTCCAATTCATCAATGTAATGTAGGCATGTATTCCGAATATAGTCATACGTGCTTATGGAAAAGAACTTGCATGACATCTTTTGTCCTACCCTCCCGTGGCAGCGGGGTCCTATTGGAAACTAAGGGATATTAAGGCCTCCTTTTAATAGAGAACCGGAACAAAGCATTAGCACATAGTGAATACATGGACTCCTCAAACTATGGTCATCACCGAGAAGTATCCCGATTATTGTCACTTTGGGGTTTTCAGATCATAACACATAATAGGTGACTATAGACTTGCAAGATAGGATCAAGAACACACATATATTCATGAAAACATAATAGGTTCAGATCTGAATTCATGGCACTCGGGCCCTAGTGACAAGCATTAAGCATAGCAAAGTCATAGCAACATCAATTTCAGAACATAGTGGATACTAGGGATCAAACCCTAACAAAGCTAACTCGACTACATGATAAATCTCATCCAACCCATCACCGTCCAGCAAGCCTATGATGGAATTACTCACGCACGGCGGTGAGGATCATGAAATTGGTGATGGAGGATGGTTGATGATGACGACGGCGACGAATCCCCCTCTCCGGAGCCCTGAACGGACTCCAGATCAGCCCTCCCGAGAGAGATTAGGGCTTGGCGGCGGCTCCGTATCGTAAAACGCGATGATTTCTTCTCTCTGATTTTTTCTCCCGAAAGCCAATATATAGAGTTGGAGTTGGCGTCGGAGGGTCTCGAGGGCCCACGAGGTAGGGGCGCGCCCGGGGGGCGCCCCCACCTCGTGGACAGGTGTGGGCCCCTGGTCTTCATCTTTAGCGAGGATTTTTATTATTTTTATAAGACATCCGTGGAGTTTCAGGTCATTCCGAGAACTTTTGTTTTCGCATATAAAACAACACCATGGCAATTATCTTTGAAAACAGCGTCGATCCGGGTTAGTTCCATTCAAATCATACAAGTTAGAGTCCAAAACAAGGGCAAAAGTGTTTGGAAAAGTAGATACGACGGAGACGTATCACTTACTTATCTTGAAACCCTAGCCAAGGCTTACTCTTCTCCTATTATAAATGTTGATGCTTGTACTACTAACTCTAGTGGTGACTTAGCATCTATTCTTGAGGAGAATCACTTTCTAAAGGCACAACTCGAGAGAGGACTCATGCCATGTGCTGAAGGACAAAATAACCTTAATGAGGTGTTGAGCCAACACATGAAGTGTTTTCCAAGGAAGGGCTCGGTTTTGACCCAAGCACAAGCAAGAAGAAGACGTCTTCTCAAAAGTGCACCACCCCTCTCAAGGAGAAAGGTAAGGCTGTGAGTGGGAAGGCCACAAGGAGCATGCCCACTCTCGCAAGCCAAAAGAGTTCATTCCTCCATCCTATGTACTTCGTAAAACTAAGGATGGAGAAGTTTATGCACAACTTGTTAGTCCTTGTAATGCATTCCTGTTTTATGCTATTTGGGTCCCTAAGACCCTTGTGACTAACTTGAGAGGTCCCATTGGAAAATGGGTGCCTCTAACCAAGTCATAATTGTGTGTAGGTTGCTTTCTCTGGTGGAGTCAAATGGGTGATCGATAGTGGATGTATGCTACTTCTTGAGCTTGCATTGGTTTTCCCTTGAAGAGGAAAGGGTGATGCAACAAAGTAGAGTAAGTATTTCCCTCATTTTGAGAATCAAGGTATCAATCCAGTAGGAGACAATGCTCAAGTCACCGAATACTTGCACAAAAAATCAAACAACTTGCACCCAACGCGATAAAGGGGTTGTCAACCCCTTCACGCTTACTTGCAAAAGAGAGATCTGATAGAGATAGATAAACGGTAAAGTAAATATTTTTGGTATTTTTAGTTTATAGATCGGAAAGTAAAATATTTCAAAATAGTAGATCAGAAACTTATAGGATGGAAAATAGACCTGGGGGCCATAGGTTTATCTAGAGGCTTTTCTCAAGATAGAAAATATTACGGTGGGTGAACAAATTACTGCCGAGCAATTGATAGAAAAGCGCAAAGTTATGACGATATCTAAGGCAATGATCATGAATATAGGCATGTAACATCCCAATTTTCAATTTGGATGTTATTCATTAGATCATCATATGCATCCATAATTTGTGCATTTTTGAATTTGTTTTATTTGAATTTTTGATCCTAGAAAACTTAAGCAACTCAAGGACCAAATGAGAGAGTTGGAGGTTCTCACAAAAATCCATTTTTGAATTTTCAAAATTGGCAAATTGGATCAAAGCGTTTTATTCGAAATTATTTTCCAATTATTTCAAAAGAAATAAAATAATGAGAGAAGATAATAAGACTTCTTCAAAAAACAACAGAGATATATTGGAAATTTAATTTTGAATAAAATATATTTTTATTTCATTTTATTTGCGTGTTTATTTATTTTTATTTGTAATAAAAATGTTTATTTTATTTTAGGCATTTATGTCCAGAAAAATGTTCACGTTAGTCCAAATATTAGGAGGGAATTATGTGAATTTTTTTGGAATTTTTGGAAAATATTTTGTTATGTTTTTGTATTTTCGGAAAATGTTAAAAAAAACTTCGGACTAAACTGGCCGAAGCCCAGCCGGCCCAGGCCGCCGCCACCACCGACCTCGAGCCGAGTCCGGCCAAGACGCAAGACGCCGCCGCCGTGTCCGCCATGGCCACGAGGTTGCCACCGCCTCGGCTCGCCCCTCCATAAGCCACATCGCCTCCCGCCTCCTTATAAGCGCCGCCCCCCCTCTCCCCATCGACAAGAAGAAGAGCCACAGCCGCCACAGCCGCCGCCGCCGCCGCCAATCGCCGCCGCCGCCAGAGCCGCCGCCGATAACGCCGCTAGCCACCGCCGCCGCCACCGCACCCCCGCCGCTTCGCCGCCTCGCCCGCAGCCGCTAGCCGCCACCGCAGCTCCACCGGAGCCACCCCCAATCGCCGGAGTTTCGCCGATGGTTTTCGTCGAAAAAACGGTAAACCCTAGATCGGTTTATTTCACGGTTTTCTTTCGGTTTTTCGGTTCGTTCAGTTTAGTTTTCGGTTAGGTCTATCTAGCGAACATTCGTCTGTTTAGATCTATTAACGAACGTCTTCGTTCGTTAGTCTCTGTTAGCGGACGTTCGTCCGATAGATTTTTCTTATTCCATTTATTTTCGGCCAGGGACTTATCCGTGATTATTTTCTTTGCAATTTAGCCCCTCATGTTTAAACCCTCACAACTTTTTGCTCGTTTATCCAAATTCCATGAAACCAACGCCAAATTCTTCATCTTGATCTCCTTTGTCCAGATAATCAACTTAAACATGTTTTTTAAAGTTTAAAATTTGGTTTCAAACGTATTTGAATTTAAATTTCTTTTGATCATAACTTGAGTTCCGTAATTCCGATTTGATTGATCCTTTTTGCAAATCAAAGTTTTTGACTTGAACTTTCTATTTAGATCTTTTTATTTGGTTTTACCTTTGCATCTTATGCTTGAGTGCTTATGTATGCTATTGTTTGTCTATGATAGATTTTCTGGAGTGCGAAGCTTGCTACTATGAATCTCTAGGGTTTTCCGATCGTCAGCAAGGCAAGTTACACTTTGATCATACCCTTTTATTTGCCAGTTTTTATGCATTAGTTTCAAAAATATTGCATGAGTAGGTTTGGGAACATGTGGTTATTGCTATGTAGTTCATGAGGTAGGAACCTATTACCTACCCCGGGATTATACGTTATGCTCATATTGCTTAGCCATGCTCGTAGACGAGGATTGGTATGTGAGATTCATGAAAGTTGCGAGAGTAATATTAAGTAAGGGAAACTTAAGGTGGCTACTTTAATACACATCTGGGTGGATTGGTTGTGGGCACCTGGAGAATCCAGTGTTGTCCTAGGATATCCCAGAGTAAAAAGTTAATGCTTCAGAAAGACTGTGTCTCGATCATCCGTTTCTCAAACATCATGTAGTGCGAGAAATTCAATGCAGGCGATCGAGTCTTGTGGGAAAAAATGTGCAAACCTCTGCAGAGTGTATAAACTAATCATGGTTAGCTCTGTCCCCGGTTATGGACATCTTTAGTATCTGGTATTTGAATTATTGGTTGATCTCATCACTTTACTTGATGAATTTGTTGGGTTATTATTAACTATACTTGTTAATTTTGGGATTGAGTTGGGAAACCTTCTCAATAATGGCATAAACTTGGTAGTTAAAAAAATCTATTCCTTTGTTGTAGGAAAAAATTAGCTTTATGCAAATGTTAAACTTAGAGCCTCCACCAGCCAAATATGCATGTAGTGATAGCTGTTATTCTTCATTGCTCTATAGTGTGATCTTGCCAGCATATTCCATGTGCTGACCTACACAGCTTCAATGTCTCATGTTGCAGAATTTTTAGACGAAGAGTAAGGTGCGATTGGTCGTTGTCATGCACTCAGTTTTGCCATGGAGTTGGATGGACTCGTTTATCTTCGAATGCTTCCGTAGTTATTTTATTTAGATGACCTTCAGCCATATTATTGTAATAAGTACTCTTTATGAGACTCTCGATGTAATAAGTGTGTGATTGAACTCTGCTATAAATCCTCGAGTACTGTGTGTGTCAGCAATACCGATCCAGGGATGACACTTAAGCACAGAGACTCCGGTCCATTGGGATCGGGTCGCAACAAGATGGTATCAGAGCACACGTTGACTGTAGGACGTGACCACTAGGAAAAGCCACAAGATACTCCGTGATACTTCTCCAACGTATCTATAATTTTTGATTGTTCCATGCTATTATATTATCCATCTAGGATGTATTATATGCGTTTATATGCTATTTTATATTATTTTTGGGACTAACCTATTAACGTAGAGCCCAGTGCCAGTTTCTATTTTTTTCCTTGTTTTTGAGTATCGCAGAAAAGGAAAACCAAACGGAGTCCAGTTGACCTGAAATTTCACGGAGATTATTTTTGGATCAGAAGAAGCCCACGGAGTACCAGAGATGGACCAGAAGAGTACCGAGGCCACCACGAGGGTGGGGGGCACGCCCTACCCCCTGGGCGCGCCCCCTACCTCGTGGCCGCCTCATGGACCCCCCTGACTTGTTCCCGATGCCAACACCTCTTATATATACCCAAACATCCAGAACATAACCTAGATCAGGAGTTCCGCCGCCGCAAGCCTCTGTAGCCACCCAAAACCAATCGGGGCCCTGTTCCGGCACCCTGCCGGAGGGGGGATCCCTCACCGGTGGCCCTCTTCATCATCCCGGCGCTCTCCATGACGAGGAGGGAGTAGTTCACCATCGGGGCTAAGGGTATGTACCAGTAGCTATGTGTTTGATCTCTCTCTATCTATCTCTCTCTCTCTCTCGTGTTCTTGATTTGGCACGATCTTGATGTATCGCGAGCTTTGCTATTATAGTTGGATCTTATGATGTTTCTCCCCCTCTACTCTCTTGTAATGGATTGAGTTTTCCCTTTGAAGTTATCTTATCGGATTGAGTCTTTAAGGATTTGAGAACACTTGATGTATGTATTGCATATGCTTATCTGTGGTGACAATGGGATATTCACGTGATCTACTTGATGTATGTTTTGGTGATCAACTTGGGTTCGATGACCTTGTGAACTTATGCATAGGGGTTGGCACACGTTTTAAATCTTGACTCTCCGGTAGAAACTTTGGGGCACTCTTTGAAGTTCTTTGTGTTGGTTGAATAGATGATTCTGATATTGTGTGATGCATATCGTATAATCGTACACGCGGATACTTGAGGTGACATTGGGGTATTGATGTCTACTACGCAACCTTCTTCTTGTAGACGTTATTGGGCCTCCAAGTGCAGAGGTTTGTAGGACAGTAGAAAATTTCCCTCAAGTGGATGACCTAAGGTTTATCAATCCGTGGGAGGCGTAGGTTGAAGATGGTCTCTCTCAAACAACCCTGCAACCAAATAACAAAGAGTCTCTTGTGTCCCCAACACACCCAATACAATGGTAAATTGTATAGGTGCACTAGTTCGGCGAAGAGATGGTGATACAAGTGCAATATGGATGGTAGATATAGGTTTTTGTAATCTGAAAAATATAAAAACAACAAGGTAACAAGTAATAAAAGTGAGCGTAAACGGTATTGCAATGCATTGAAACAAGGCCCAGGGTTCATACTTTCAGTAGAGCAAGTTCTCTCAACAATAATAACATAACTGGATCATATAACTATCCCTCAACATGCAACAAAGAGTCACTCCAAAGTCACTAATAACGGGGAACAAACGAAGAGATTATTGTTGGGTAAGAAACCACCTCAAAGTTATCCTTTCTGATCGATCAATTCAAGAGTCCGTAGTAAAATAACACGAAGCTATTCTTTCCGTTCAATCTATCATAGAGTTCGTACTAGAATAACACCTTAAGACACAAATCAACCAAAACCCTAATGTCACCTAGATACTCCAATGTCACCTCAAGTATCCGTGGGTATGATTATACGATATGCATCACACAATCTCAGATTCATCTATTCAACCAACACAAAGAACTTCAAAGAGTGCCCCAAAGTTTCTACCAGAGAGTCAAGACGAAAACGTGTGCCAACCCCTATGCATAAGTTCACGAAGTCACGGAACCCGCAAGTTGATCACTAAAACATACATCAAGTAGATCGCGTGATATCCCATTGTCACCACAAATAAGCACATGGAAGACATACATCAAGTGTTCTCAAATCCTTAAAGACTCAATCCGATAAGATAACTTCAAATGGAAAACTCAATCCATTACAAGAGAGTAGAGGGGGAGAAACATCATAAGATCCAAATATAATAGCAAAGCTCGCGATACATCAAGATCGTACCAACTTAAGAACATGAGAGAGAGAGAGAGATCAAACACATAGCTACTGGTACATACCCTCAGCCCCGAGGGTGAACTACTCCCTACTCGTCATGGAGAGCGCCGGGATGATGAAGATGGCCATCGGTGAGGGTTCCCCCCTCCGGCAGGGTGCCAGAACGAGTCTAGATTGGTTTTTGGTGGCTACAGAGGCTTGCGGCGGGGGAACTCCCGATCTATATATAGCCAAACTTCCAGAACATAATCTACATCGCGAGTTCTGCCGCCACAAGCCTCTGTAGCCACCAAAAATCAATCGGGGCCCTGTTCCGGCACCCTGCCGGAGGGGGGATCCCTCACCGGTGGCCATCTTCATCATCCCGACGCTCTCCATGACGAGGAGGGAGTAGTTCACCCTCGGGGCTGAGGGTATGTACTAGTAGCTATGTATTTGATCTCTCTCTCTCTCTCTCTCTCTCGTGTTCTTGATTTGGCACGATCTTGATGTGTCGCGAGCTTTGCTATTATAGTTGGATCTTATGATGTTTCTCCCCCTCTACTCTCTTGTAATGGATTGAGTTTTCCCTTTGAAGTTATCTTATCGGATTGAGTCTTTAAGGACTTGAGAACACTTGATGTATGTCTTGCATGTGCTTATCTGTGGTGACAATGGGATATTCACGTGATCTACTTGATGTATGTTTTGGTGATCAACTTACGGGTTCAGTGACCTTGTGAACTTATGCAAAGGACTTGGTACACGTTTTCGTATTGACTCTCCGGTAGAAACTTTGGGGCACTCTTTGAAGTTCTTTGTGTTGGTTGAATAGATGATTCTGAGATTGTGTGATGCATATCGTATAATCATACGCACAGATACTTGAGGTTACATTGGAGTATGTGGGTGACATTAGGGTTTTGGTTGATTTGTGTCTTAAGGTGTTATTCTAGTACGGACTCGAGGATATATCAAACGGAAAGAATAACTTTGTGTTATGTTACTACAGACTCTTGAATAGATCGATCAGAAAGGAAACTTTTAGGTGGTTTCGTACCCTACAATGATCTCTTCGTTTGTTCTCCGCTATTAGTGACTTTGGAGTGACTCTTTGTTGCATGTTGAGGGATTGTTATATGATCCAATTATGTTATTAATGTTGAGAGAACATGCACTAGTGAAAGTATGAACCCTAGGCCTTGATTCAACGCATTGCAATATCGTTTGTGCTCACTTTTATCATTAGTTACCTTACTGTTTTATAATTTCAGATTACAAAAACCTATATCTACCATCCATATTACACTTGTATCACCATCTCTTCGCCGAACTAGTGCACCTATACAATTTACCATTGTGTTGGGTGTGTTGGGGACACAAGAGACTCCTTGTTATTTGGTTGCAGGGTTGTTTGAGAGAGACCATCTTCATCCTATGCCTCCCACGGATTGATAAACCTTAGGTCATCCACTTGAGGGAAATTCGCTACTGTCCTACAAACCTCTGCACTTGGAGGCCCAACAACGTCTACAAGAAGAAGGTTGTGTAGTAGACATCACTCTACTCTACTGATTTCTAATTCTTCTCTATTTCTACTCTATAGATGTCAGACCCCAGGAACAAGTTCACTCAGCCGGATGACGACACCCCTTTCAGACGACACTTGCAGGAAGTCACTAAGTACCTGAACATCGGCATACCAAGCTTCACCGTAACCTTCACTGCAACTTTACCAGAAGAGGAGTGCTGGACGATTCAAGTTCGTGTTTCAGGAAGGACTTTTGCACCAATTACCAAGCCCATCGAGTTTTCATTTAATGCACCAACCTGGAGTTTAGAAAAGAGCATGGCCACCCACATCACCATTGGACGAATAGGCGAGGTGTACAGCAAGGATCTTAAAGACACCATCTATCAGATATGTGGACGCCGGGATGAGCAATGTGAGATGATTCACACCAGGAAGGATGGATCTATTGCAGCCTACATACAGGAGATGAACCAGCACATTCGTCGCTATGAGAACCAGATGTGCGCTAACATGATAGATACGAAGAAGGCGATGACCCGGAATATGGAGCTAGAAGAGGAAGTCAAGGCAACCCGCGATGGATATGAAGAGGAAATTGCTGTGCTACTGGAGCAGAATGAAGACCTGAAGAGGAAGCTAGGAATATCCATGATGAAGCCCAAACCTGAAGTGGACATTCGTTCTGAAGACTACATCATACTAGATGACACCGACACCGACAGTGATGCTGAAGAAGACAGTGATGATCAGGATAGTGATGATTTTGAAGACGAAGCTGAAGCGGATATTATGGAGTCTTCCTGTTGGGGATCGTAGCAGAAATTTAAAATTTTCTACGCATCACCTAGATCAATCAATGGAGTCACCTAGCAACGGATAGAGAGGAGTGCATCTACATACCCTTGTAGATCGCGAGGGGAAGCGTTCAAGAGAAAGGGGTTGATGGAGTCGTACTCGTCGTGATCCAAATCACCGATGATCCTAGCGCCGAACGGACGACACCTCCGCGTTTCAACACGCGTAGGGAGCGGAGACGTCTCCCGTGCCTTGATCCAGCAAGGAGGAGGGAGAGGTTGAGGAAGAGAGCTCCAACAGCAGCACGACGGCGTGGTGGTGATGGAGTGGCAGTACTCTGGCAGGGCTTCGCCAAGCTCTTAACGGAGGAGGAGAGGTGTTGGGGAGGGGAGGGGCTGCGCCTTGGATGTGGTGCTGCAGCCCTCCCCTCGCCCCTCTATTTATAGGAGAAGGGGGAAGGGGGGCCGACCCCTCTAGATGGGATCTAGAGGGGGGCGGCGGCCAAGGGGGAGGGGGCTTGCCCCCCAAGCAAGGGAGGCGCCCCCCCTTAGGGTTCCCCCCAAACCTAGGCGCATGGGCCCTAGGGGGGAATGGCGCCCAGCCCACTTAGGGGCTGGTTCCCTTCCACCTACAACCCATAAGGATCTTCGGGGCAGGTGGACCCCCGGAACCCCTCCGGTGGCCCCGGTACAATACCGGTATGCCCCCGAACTTTTTCGGTGACCGTATGACAACTTCCCATATATAAATCTTCACCTCTGGACCATTCCGGAACTCCTCATAACGTCCGGGATCTCATACGGGACTCCAAACAACATTCGGTAATCACATACATATGTTCCTTATAACCCTAGCGTCATCGAACCTTAAGTGTGTAGACCCTACGGGTTCGGGAATCACGCAGACATGACCGAGATAGCTCTCCGGCCAATAACCAACAACGGGATCTGGATACCCATGTTGGCTCCCACATGTTCCACGATGATCTCATGGGATGAACCACGATGTCGAGGATTCAAGTAATCCCGTATACAATTCCCTTTGTCAATCGGTACGTTACTTGCCCGAGATTCGATCTTCGGTATCCCAATACCTTGTTCAATCTCGTTACCGGCAAGTCACTTTACTCGTTCCATAATGCATGATCCCGTGACCAACCACTTGGACACATTGATCTCATTATGATGATGCATTACCGAGTGGGCCCAGAGATACCTCTCCGTCATACGGAGTGACAAATCCCAGTCTCGGTCCGTGCCAACCCAACTGACACTTTCAGAGATTCCTGTAGTATACCTTTATAGCCACCCAGTTACGTTGTGACGTTTGGTACACCCAAAGCACTCCTACGGTATCCGGGAGTTACACGATCTCATGGTCTAAGGAAATGATACTTGGCATTAGAAAAGCTCTAGCAAACGAACTACACGATCTTGTGCTATGCTTAGGATTGGGTCTTATCCATCACATCATTCTCCCAATGATGTGATCCCGTTATCAATGACATCCAATGTCCATGGTCAGGAAACCGTAACCATCCATTGATCAACGAGCTAGTCAACTAGAGGCTTACTAGGGACATGTTGTGGTCTATGTATTCACACATGTATTATGATTTCCGGATAACACAATTATAGCATGAACAATAGACAATTATCATGAACAAGGAAATATAATAATAATCATTTTATTATTGACTCTAGGGCATATTTCCAATAGTCTCCCACTTGCACTAGAGTCAATAATCTAGTTACATTGTGATGAATCGAACACCCATAGTGTTCTGGTGTTGATCATGTTTTGCTCGCGGAAGAGGTTTAGTCAACGGATCTGCGACATTCAGATCCGTATGCACTTTGCAAATATCTATGTCTTCATCTTGAACATTTTCACGAATGGAGTTGAAGCGACGCTTGATGTGCCTGGTCTTCTTGTGAAACCTAGGCTCCTTGGCAAGGGCAATGGCTCCAGTGTTGTCACAGAAGAGAGTCATCGGCCCCGACGCATTGGGAATAACTCCTAGGTCGGTAATGAACTCCTTCATCCAGATTGCTTCATGTGCTGCCTCCGAGGCTGCCATGTATTCCGTTTCACATGTAGATCTCGCCATGACGCTTTGCTTGCAACTGCACCAGCTTACTGCCCCACCATTCAAAATATACACGTGTCCGGTTTGTGACTTAGAGTCATCCAGATCTGTGTCGAAGCTATCATCGACGTAACACTTTAGGACAAGCTCTTCGTCACCTCCATAAACGAGAAACATATCCTTAGTCCTTTTCAGGTACTTCAGGATATTCTTGACCGCTGTCCAGTGTTCCATGCTGGGATTACTTGGGTACCTTCCTACCAAACTTACGGCAAGGTTTACATCAGGTCTAGTACACACATGGCATACATAATAGACCCTATGACCGAGGCATAGGGGACGACACTCATCTTTTCTCTATCTTCTGCTGTGGTCGGACATTGAGCCGAGCTCAATTTCACACCTTGCAACACAGGCAAGAACCCCATCTTGGACTGATCCATATTGAACTTCTTCAATATCTTATCAAGGTATGTGCTTTGTGAAAGACCTATGAGGCATCTCGATCTATCTCTATAGATCTTGATGCCTAATATGTAAGCAACTTCTCCAAGGTCCTTCATTGAAAAACACTTATTCAAGTAGGACTTTATGCTCTCCAAGAGTTCTATATCATTTCCCATCAACAGTATGTCATCCACATATAATATGAGAAATGCTACCGAGCTCCCACTCACTTTCTTGTAAACGCAGGCTTCTCCATAAGTCTGCATAAACCCAAACGCTTTGATCATTTCATAAAAGTGAATGTTCCAACTCCGAGATGCTTGCACCAACCCATAGATGGAGCGCTGGAGCTTGCATACCTTGTTAGCATTCTTAGGATCGACAAAACCTTCCGGCTGCATCATATACAATTCTTCCTTAAGAAAGCCATTAAGGAATGCCGTTTTGACGTCCATTTGCCATATCTCATAATCGTAGAATGCGGCAATTGCTAACATGATTCGGACGGACTTAAGCTTCGCTACGGGTGAGAAGGTCTCATCGTAGTCAACCCCTTGAACTTGTCGATAACCCTTAGCGACAAGTCGAGCTTTGTAGATGGTAACATTACCATCCACGTCCGTCTTCTTCTTAAAGATCCATTTATTTTCTATTACTCGCCGATCATCGGGTAAGTCTGTCAAAGTCCATACTTTGTTTTCATACATGGATCATATCTCGGATTGCATGGCTTCAAGCCATTTGTTGGAATCTGGGCCCGCCATCACTTTTTCATAGTTTGAAGGTTCACCGTTGTCTAACAACATGATTTCCAGGATGGGGTTGCCATACCATTCTGGTGTGGAACGTGTCCTCGTGGACCTATGAATTTCAGTAGCAACTTGATCCGAAGTACCTTGATCATCATCATTAACCTCCTCTCTAGCCGGTGCAGGCACCACAGGAACATCTTCCTGAGCTGCGCTACTTTCCGCTTCAAGAGGCAGTACTTCATCAAGTTCTACTTTCCTCCCACTTACTTCTTTCGAGAGAAACTCTTTCTCCAGAAAGGACCCGTTCTTGGCAACAAAGATCTTGCCTTCGGATCTAAGGTAGAAGGTATACCCAATGGTTTCCTTAGGGTATCTTATGAAGACGCATTTTTTCGACTTGGGTTCGAGCTCTTCAGGTTGAAGTTTCTTGACATAAGCATCGCATCCCCAAACTTTTAGAAACGACAGCTTAGGTTTGTTCCCAAACCATAATTCATACAGTGTCGTCTCAACGGATTTCGACGGAGCCCTATTTAAAGTGAATGCGGCAGTCTCTAAAGCATAGCCCCAAAATGAGAGCGGTAGATCAGTAAGAGACATCATAGATCGCACCATATCCAATATAGTGCGATTACGACGTTCGGACACACCATTACGCTGAGGTGTTCCAGGCGGCTTGAGTTGTGAAACGATTCCACATTTCCTTAAGTGTGTGCCAAATTCGTGACTTAAATATTCCCCTCCACGATCTGATCATAAGAACTTTATTTTTCTGTCACGTTGATTTTCAACCTCACTATGAAATTCCTTGAACTTTTCAAAGGTCTCAGACTTGTGTTTCATTAAGTAGACATACCCATATCTACTCAAGTCATCAGTGAGGGTGAGAACATAACGATAGCCACCGCGTGCCTCAACGCTCATTGGACCGCACACATCAGTATGTATGATTTCCAATAAGTTGGTTGCTCGCTCCATTGTTCCGGAGAACGGAGTCTTGGTCATTTTACCCATGAGGCATGGTTCGCACGTGTCAAATGATTCATACTCAAGAGACTCCAAAAGTCCATCTGCATGGAGCTTCTTCATGCGTTTGACACCAATGTGACCAAGGCGGCAGTGCCACAAGTATGTGGGACTATCATTATCAACCTTACATCCTTTGGTATTCACACTATGAATATGTGTAACATCACGTTCGAGATTCATTAAGAATAAACCATTGACCAGCGGGGCATGACCATAAAACATATCTCTCATATAAATAGAACAACAATTATTCTCGGATTTAAATGAGTAGCCATCTCGTATTAAACGAGATCCAAATACAATGTTCATGCTCAAAGCTGGCACTAAATAACAATTATTGAGGTTTAAAACTAATCCCGTAGGTAAATGTAGAGGTAGCGTGCCGACGGCGATCACATCGACCTTGGAACCATTCCCAACGCGCATCGTCACCTCGTCCTTCGCCAGTCTCCGCTTATTCCGCAGCTCCTGTTTTGAGTTACAAATATGAGCAACCATACCGGTATCAAATACCCAGGAGCTACTACGAGTACTGGTAAGGTACACATCAATTACATGTATATCACATATACCTTTGGTGTTGCCGTCTTTCTTGTCTGCTAAGTACTTGGGGTAGTTCCGCTTCCAGTGACCACTTCCCTTGCAATAAAAACACTCAGTCTCAGGCTTGGGTCCATTCTTTGGTTTCTTCCCGGCAGCTTGCTTGCTGGGCGCGGCACCTCCCTTGCTGTCTTTCTTGAAACCCTTTTTACCCTTGCCCTTCTTGAACTTAGTGGTTTTTTTCACCATCAACACTTGATGTTCCTTTTTGATTTCCACCTCCGCTAATTTCAGCATTGAATATACTTCAGGAATGGTTTTCTCCATCCCCTGCATATTTAAGTTCATCACAAAGCTCTTGTAGCTTGGTGGAAGTGACTGAAGGATTTTGTCAACGACCGCGTCATCCGGGAGATTAACTCCCAGCTGAGATAAGCGGTTGTGCAACCCAGACATTTTGAGTATGTGCTTGCTGACGAAACTATTTTTCTCCATCTTACAACTATAGAACTTGTCGGAGACTTCATATATCTCGACCCGGGCATGAGCTTGGAAAACCATTCTCATCTCTTGGAACATCTCATATGCTCTGTGCTGCTCGAAACGTTTTTGGAGCCCCGGTTCTAAGCTGTAAAGCATGCCGCACTGAACTAGGGAGTAATCATCAACATGCGACTGCCAAGCATTCATAACGTCTTGGTTCGCTGGGGGTGGTGCTTCACCTAACGGTGCTTCAAGGACATGTGCTTTCTTGGCAGCTATGAGGATGATCCTCAAGTTCCGGACCCAGTCCGTATAGTTGCTACCATCGTCTTTCAGCTTGGTTTCCTCTAGGAACGCATTGAAGTTGAGGTTGACATGAGCGTTGGCCATTTGATCTACAAGACATATTTGCAAAAGTTTTAGACTAAGTTCATGATACTTAAGTTCATCTAATCAAATTATTTAATGAACTCCCACTCAGACAGACATCCCTCTAGTCATCTAAGTGATACATGATCCGAGTCAACTAGGCCGTGTCCGATCATCACATGAGATGGACTAGTCATCATCGGTGAACATCTTCATTTTGATCGTATCTTCTATACGACTCATGTTTGACCTTTCGGTCTCTTGTGTTCCGAGGCCATGTCTGTACATGCTAGGCTCGTCAAGTCAACCTAAGTGTTTTGCATGTGTAAATCTGGCTTACACCCTTTGTATGTGAACGTTAGAATCTATCACACCCGATCATCACGTGGTGCTTCGAGACAACGAACTTTCGCAACGACGCACAGTTAGGGGGAACACTTTCTTGAAATTATTATGAGGGATCATCTTATTTATGCTACTATCGTTCTAAGCAAATAAGATGCAAAAACATGATAAACATCACATGCAATCAAATAGTGACATGATATGGCCAATATCATTTTGCTCCTTTTGATCTCCATCTTTGGGACGCCATGATCATTATCGTCACCGGCATGACACCATGATCTCCATCATCGTGTCTTCATGAAGTTGTCTCGCCAACTATTATTTCTACTACTATGGCTAACGATTTAGCAATAAAGTAAAGTAATTACATGATGTTATTCATTGACACGCAGGTCATACAATAAATTAAGACAACTCCTATGGCTCCTGCCGGTTGTCATACTCATCGACATGCAAGTCGTGATTCCTATTACAAGAACATGATCAATCTCATACATCACATATATATCATTCATCACATCCTTTTGGCCATATCACATCACACGGCATATGCTGCAAAAACAAGTTAGATGTCCTCTAATTGTTGTTGCAAATTTTTTACGTGGCTGCTATAGGTTTCTAGCAAGAACGTTTCTTACCTACGCCAAAACCACAACGTGATATGCCAATTTCTATTTACCCTTCATAAGGACCCTTTTCATCAAATCCGATCCGACTAAAGTGGGAGAGACAGACACCCGCTAGCCACCTTATGCAACTAGTGCATGTCAGTCGGTGGAACCTGTCTCACGTAAGTGTACGTGTAAGGTCGGTTCGGGCCGCTTCATCCCACGATGCCGCCGAATCAAGATAAGACTAGTAACGGCAACTAAATTGACAATATCGGCGCCCACAACAAACTTGTGTTCTACTCGTGCATAGAAACTACATATAGACCTAGCTCATGACGCCACTGTTGGGGATCGTAGCAGAAATTTAAAATTTTCTATGCATCACCAAGATCAATCTATGGAGTCATCTAGCAACAAGAGAGAGAGGAGTGCATCTACATACCCTTGTAGATTGCGAGCGGAAGCGTTCAGGAGAACGGGGTTGATGGAGTCGTACTCGTCGTGATCCAAATCACCGATGATCCTAGCGCCAAACTGACGGCACCTCCGTGTTTCAACACACGTACGGAGCGGAGACGTCTCCCGCGCCTTGATCCAGTAAGGAGGAGGGAGAGGTTGAGGAAGAGAGCTCCAACAGAAGCACGACGGCGTGGTGGTGATGGAGTGGCAGTACTCCGGCAGGGCTTCGCCAAGCACTTAACGGAGGAGGAGAGGTGTTGGGGAGGGGAAGGGATGCGCCTTGGATGTGGTGCTGCAGCCCTCCCCTCGCCCCTCTATTTATAGGAGAAGGAGGAAGGGGGGCCGGCCCCTCTAGATGGGATCTAGAGGGGGGCGACGACCAAGGGGGAGGGGGCTTGCCCCCCAAGCAAGGGAGGCGCCCCCCTTAGGGTTCCCCCCAAACCTAGGCGCATGGGCCCTAGGGGGGAATGGCGCCCAGCCCACTTAGGGGTTGGTTCCCTTCCACCTACAGCCCATAAGGCCATCCGGGGCAGGTGGACCCTCCCGGTGGACCCCCGGAACCCCTCCGGTGGCTCCGATACAATACCGATATGCCCCCGAACTTTTCTGGTGACCGTATGACAACTTCCCATATATAAATCTTCACCTCCGGACCATTCCGGAACTCCTCGTGATGTCCGGGATCTCATCCTGGACTCTGAACAACATTCGGTAATCACATACATATCTTCCTTATAACCCTAGCGTCATCGAACCTTAAATGTGTAGACCCTACGGGTCCGGGAATCACGCAGACATGACCGAGACAACTCTCTGGCCAATAACCAACATCGGGATCTGGATACCCATGTTGGCTCCCACATGTTCCACGATGATCTCATCGGATGAACCACGATGTCGAGGATTCAAGTAATCCCGTATACAATTCCCTTTGTCAATCGGTACGTTACTTGCCCGAGATTCGATCGTCGGTGTCGGTGTCAAAACCGGTGGATCTCGGGTAGGGGGTCCCGAACTCTGCGTCTAGGCGGATGGTAACAGGAGACAAGGGATACGATGTTTTTACCCAGGTTCGGGCCCTCTCGATGGAGGTAATACCCTACTCCTGCTTGATTAATATTGATGATATGGGTAGTACAAGAGTAGATCTACCACGAGATCAAGGAGGCTAAACCCTAGAAGCTAGCCTATGGTATGATTGTTGTTCTGTCCTACGGACTAAAACCCTCCGGTTTATATAGACACCGGATAGGTTAGGGTTACAGTAGTCGGTTACAATGGTAGGAGATCTACATATCCGTATCGCCAAGCTTGCCTTCCACGCCAAGGAAAGTCCCATCCGGACACGGGACGAAGTCTTCATTCTTGTATCTTCATAGTCTTGGAGTCCGGCCGTGATGATAGTTCGGCTATCCGGACACCCCCTAGTCCAGGACTCCCTCAGTAGCCCCTGAACCAGGCTTCAATGACGACGAGTCCGGCGTGCATATTGTCTTCGGCATTGCAAGGCGGGTTCCTCCTCCGAATACTTCATGGAAGGTTTTGAACACCAGGATAGTGTCCGGCTCTGCAAAACAAGTTCCACATACCACCGTAGAGAGAATAACTTTTGCACAGATCTACTGACGTATTCCACGGCGTGATATCACACCACGGCCAGGCCTTTTTATGAATCGTTTTTTACCGTTTCGCCTCAGCGCGTTTAGCGAGGCGGTTTCCTTGGCACGTCTTATCAAAGCATAGATCGTGCCCCCTTATTTCGGGATTCTCATCAATACGGACGTGGGTAACCCATCCGCGCCATTGATTACGGCGCTTGGGAGATAAGCGAGTTTTACCAGGCTGGTGGGGGATGCGTAGCTTCGTCCGTCCATATAAGGGGATAAGGATCCACCTTTTCACCTACGCCTTCTTCCTCCTTTGCTCATCCATTTCTGCGCACTCGAGCTCTAGCACCCAAGTCCGCACATTCCTCCTCAACCTTCTCCAACCATGTCAGGAGCGGGAGGCAGATGGATGGCCTCCTCCGTCACGGAGGGGCACATCACAAGACTGCGGGAGGCCGGATACTTGTCCGGTGATATCGCGCACAGGCTGCCCGACGCGGGGCAACTCATTCCAACCCCAGGCCCCATGAGAGGGTGGTGTTTCTCCCCCACTTCCTCCGCGGACTAGGTTTTCCACTTCACCCATTTGTCCGGGGGCTCATGTTCTACTATGGCCTGGACTTCCACGACCTGGCCCCGAATTTCGTCCTCAACATCTCGGCGTTTATCGTCGTGTGCAAGGCCTTCCTCTGCATCCAGCCCTACTTTGGCCTATGGCTGAAGACCTTTAATGTCAGGCCGAAGGTTGTGGGCGGCCGTCAGGCGGAGTGCGGAGGTGTCATGGTCGGCAAGATGGCCAAAGTCCTATGGCTCGAGGGCTCCTTTGTGGAGACAATAAAGGGGTGGCAATCGGGGTGGTTCTACATCACCGAGCCACGCGACCCTGAATGGGTGGCGGCCCTCGAATTCAGATCTGGATTCCGCACACGGCTCTCATCATGGAAAGAGACGGGCCTAAAGTGGGGGGATTCGGACGAGGTATCCGGACTCCAGACATGCGTCCAAAACCTGGTGGAGAAGAATCTCAGGCTTGTCGACGTAATCCAGGTGATGCTCATCCGCCGGATTCTCCCATGCCAACAACGGGCCTTCAATTTGTGGGAGTTCGATCCGGCACAGCACCGAACCTTGAGCCGGCTCTTCAATACTACGTACGAAGATGCCTGGAAGGTGCTGTTCAAGGGCGCCGAAGCCCCCGCATCCGCTAACAAAGATCACAGATACAGCTCGCGGCGTCAAGCCGGCGAGGTAAGTTATTTTACCCTTTACGGGACTCTCTTTTCATAGATTGACTCTACGTGGGATCTAAAAACTCCCTATTCTTTGACAGACTGGTGAAGACGCCCGACAGATTAACTGTCCGGCCCTTTGCCGAAGACCTAGCGGACGCCTGATTGACGGGGCTGCTGGCTCCGGCACCCCATGTGGTGCCGGAGAAGAAGGCCAAGAAGGAGGCCACGGAACTCGAAGGAGCTCCCGCGCTAGGTGCCGTCGATTCAAGCGTAATCTTCTCCCGAAGACGAGGAGGAGGAAGAAGAAGCTTCTCCCGGCGAGGAGGAGAGGAAAAGGAAGGCCGCCCCAACTGGGGAGGCCGGAGGGTCCAAGAAGGGAAGAACCCTTCCTCCGGACTTTTCCGCCAACGTCGACGACGACAAGGAGGATTGGCCTACAAGGGCCAAGCCCCTGGCGAGATCGTAAGTGTCCGGATACCCATGGCTTTTTATTATTGCAGAGCGTTCTCTGATGTCGAACAATCGTGCAGCCCGCCCAAGGGCGAGTTCGCCGATTCATCGAGCGGGTCCCTGGGCTCGTCGGAAATGGAGAGTACTTCACTTCCGACCGCCTCCTCGCCTCACGCTGCGGATGACGCCACGGTGGGGCCCCAAGGGGGGCTTGGTCAAGAGGAGGTTGCGCAGGAGGAGCCACAAGGCAACCTTCCGGACTCCAGGCGCGCGGGGGGCAAGACCCCCAGGGGCTCTAAGCCCGACCCTTGTCCGGACTCCATGCCGGAACCTTCAGCGGTTCCGGAGTCCGGCAAGCGGTCCCTTTGCAAGAAGGGTAAGACGCCGGTGTCCTCCGTCCCAACCGAGGCACCGGATAGCTCGAGGCGCTCACGGCGCCTCCATCGAGGAGGAGCACCGATTTGTTATGAGTGCGGTGATCCGACAGTTCAGTCCGCCAAGAGCGGGCTGACCAAGCTTGCACCAGCCTTCTAACAGGCTTTGAGGTAAGTTTAGAATATGTAAAATATTACCGCATAGACAGTAGCCCGTGATGCTTAGTTCGTGTTCGGAAAGAAAAGCCAGACTAAGGATCTAAAAAGATATACGCAGGAGTCTAACATAAGTATGTCAATATGGGAATGCAGGTTGTGCTTGACTGACCAAGACCGATCATGGAGGTCAATGCATTGAAGCGAACCCTCGAGCGGTCCGAGAACGAGCTCGGACAAGCCAAGAAGCATCTCGAGGACAAGGAAGGTAAGTAATACCTTATTAAAGAAATACCTTATAAAAAAGGTTTTGGTTGCAAAAAATAACAGGAATAACTTGGGTACTTCAGGGGCCACGAACGAGGTGGCGACCCTGAAGGAAGCGGTGTCCGTGGCCGAAAACAAAGCGGCTGCAGAATGCACCGAGCGAGAGAAGGGGAGGCGAGCTGGCTAAGAGCGGCAAGAGCTCCAAGCTCTCGTGGAAAACACGAGAGTTTGGAGCGTGACTCAAGACTCGAGTCCGAGCTCGCCTCGGCTCTTGAGAGTGCCAAAGCTGCTAAGGCCGAGGCCCAAAAAGCCCTCCAAGAAATTGAGTCGTTAAAGAAGATAGCGGCGGGTAAGGCATTCTTTATGCAAAGCAAGCATGTGAAAGTGAATTACCTATTACTTACCCGGATTCGGAGCTCTCCAAGAGCATTCGCAGATTTGCCCCGTAGTGTGTCTGATGCTGCCGCATTCTACCGCGCCAAGGGGAGCTCGACAGAAAAGGTGTTCTGGTCTGAGTATGCTGAGGCCGAACATCCGGTGCCCCTGAGCGACCAGCTGAAGCAGCTGTTCGAGCTCCACAAGGTCGCCGAACAGGCCATGAGGGGCCTAATAGCGCGGCTGTGGCCATTGGAGGCCATGCCCGGGAGCTAATTCGGCTTGGTGCAGCGGCTGGTGGATGCCTGTCCACGGATTGAAGTCATCAAGTGCTCCGTCTGCATTGAAGGTGTCCGTCGGGCCCTTGCCCGTGCTAAAGTGCACTGGGGCAAGCTGGATGCGGAGAAGCTTGTGACGGATGGGCCACCGAAGGGCCATGAGCATCGCCGCCCGAAATGTACTATGAGGGCCTCTGAAGGGTGCCCACGAATAGCGGATGAGTGCTCCAAAGATGTAATTTTTGAATAGGCTCGCATTTGTTATCCTGTACGCTGAAAACTTGTTCATATGCGCTAAGCAACGCTTGTTAATTTAAAATATTACCTTCTGTGCGGCCGTTTATCAAATTTGAGAGATGGCAAGTCGTTGGCTTCAGCCCCATGCCACGAGTCTTTGGGGTGTTCGGGATAAACTTGAGCACTCTTGTTCCCATTCTTGGGTCCATCTAGGAGGCGCCAACACAACGAACAAGGCAATCGGACTTATAATGCTTGAACACTCTCACTTAGCCATAGAATTCTATAATTTTAAATTTCAGCGAAGCCCCTAGTATTCGGAAGACCGAGTTCGAGGTGCTATCCACGCCTTGGCCGGACAATTCCGGTTCCTCGCTCTAAGCGGCATAAGTCTTTAGGGACCGAAAAACCTCTCGAACAGCGACCGGCTCTCGCCCTATCATGACGGTCAGTTTTAGCTTTCTCCACTGAGGTGCTCGACCCAGCTCAACTGGGGCACAATCGCAGTGGTTCTCCCGGTGCTACCTTAGCCGATATAACGGAACGTAAGGTACCAAAACACGGAGCCGGCAAACCCAACTATTGACCCAAGACATGATTCGAGCCGATTCATATAATGCTATAAGTTCGGGTGCCACACTTGTGAAAGTGTTCGGACTTATCACACCATAATTTTGGGATACTTAAGCCCTCGGTGTATTGGCCGCACCAAAGTGTACGGTTACAACATGTTGTGAAATGAACATATGTATAGATAAAGGAAGTAGAGCAATAATAAGCAAAAGCTATGTATTGTTTATTCAAAAGGTACTGCAATGAAAGCGAATGATACAAATAGTGCGATAAGCAAGGGATGGGACTATCTAACATGTCCCCCTCGAGGTAAGCTGCGGATGGTATGTAAAACAGGTATAATGCTCGTAATAGAGACCACCAACACTTCAACGTGGCTTACCGCTTCCTCGGCTGTTGCATCGTGAGTTCAGCGATTCTAGTGCCGACAGACTTCAAAGACGGAGTCCTGAAAGTAAGAAAAAGGAAGAAAAAGGAAAAAAGGAAAAGAATGACACAATCGGGAGCCCCTGGTGCGGTCGAGCCGCATTCTTGGCGTGCCGTGGTCTTGCCCCTCCCCATATGCCCATGGTATCTCCAGAGCGTAATTATGTACGCGTAACACTAGCTTCGCAATTTCGCGAGGGCTGGGGTTGGGGCCGGATTGCTACGCGTGCTTGAATCGTGCCAGGCGGTCTTGTTGTAGGTTACTCCGGGCGCGCTTTACGGTGTCCGGACGCTTAATGGCCGGACTCGAGAGTTGCTGTGAGAGGCTGCTTTGTACCTCGCGCCGCGAGGGTCGCCGTGTGCTCTTCCGCTCGGAGAGAGCGCTCGGTGTTTCCATTGACCGTGATTACTCCTCGAGGGCCTGGCATCTTGAGCTTGAGGTATGCGTGGTGCGGCACCGCATTGAACTTTGCAATGCGGTTTTTCCAGCAAAGCATGATAGCCTGCGAATGGGACGATGTCGAAGATTAACTCTTCGCCGGAAGTTATCCGGGATCCAAGACCACTTAAAGTGTAACCGAGCCCGCATAACCGGCCTCTACACCGTATGACGCCTTTAAAGGTCGCCTTTGTAGGTTTAATCCTTGAGGGGTCTATGCCCATTTTGCACACTGTATCCTGATAAAGCAGGTTCAGGCTGCTGCCGCCGTCCATCAGGACTCTGGTTAGGTGAAATCCGTCGGTAATTGGGTCAAGAACCAATGTGGCGAAACCGCCGTGACGGATGCTAGTGGGGTGGTCTCTTCGATCGAAGGTGATCGGGCAGGAAGACCATGGGTTGAACTTCGGGCGACTTGCTCCATCGCATATACGTCCCTTAGTGCACGCTTCCGCTCCCTTTTGGGTATATGGGTTGCGTATATCAGGTTCACCGTCCGCACTTGCGTGGGAAAACCCTTCAGTCCTCTATTGTTCGGCGGCCGGGCTCTTCCTCGTCATCGCTATGCAGCCCCTTGTCATTGAGTTCGCACTTAACTTGCTCGCTTGTTTGAACACCCAACAGTCCCTGTTGGTGTGATTGGCTGGTTTTTCGGGGTGCCATGTATCCGCACAAGCGATCGAGTATTCGCTCCAAGTTGACGGGCCTGGGTATTTCTTTTGAATGGCTTCTTCCGCTGACGGGTTTAGAGCCTCTGAATCCGCATTGACGGCCGATCTTCGTTATTATCGCCGCACGCGGCGCTTGTTCTTGTTGCGACGCGACCGCCATTGCTGTCCTTGGTATCCGAACTATCGGGATGTTTGGCCAAGTTGTTGCTTCGACCTAGCCAGCTGTCCTCTCCCGCACAAAAGCGGTCATGAGTGTTGTGAGGGCTGCCATGGATTTTGGCTTTTCCTGTCCTAGGTGCGGGCAAGCCACTCGTCATGGATGTTATGTTTGAAGGCTGCAAGGGCCTCTGCATCCGGACGATCAACGATTTGATTTTTCTTTGTTAGGAACCGTGTCCGAATTGTCCGCCGATTCTTCCGGCTGCTGGATTATGTGGCTAAGGTCATCGGCGTCTGGTGGTTGCACATATGTGCCCCGGAAGTTATCAAGGAATGCGGCTTCCGTGTCCTCCCAACAACCAATTGATTCTGGCCGGCAAGCTGTTGAGCCAATGCCGAGCTGGTCCTTTAAGCTTGAGTGGGAGGTATTTGATGGCATGTAGATCATCACCGCGGTCCATGTGGATATGGAGGAGATAGTCCTTGATCCAGACCGCAGGATCTGTGGTACCGTCGTATGATTCGATGTTTACGGGTTTGAAGCCCTCAGGGATTTGATGATCCATTACTTCATCTGTAAAGCATAGTGGGTGTTCGGCGCCTCAGTGTTGGGCTATATCACGACGTAGCTAATATGAGCTTTGTCTCTCGTGTTCGGCCCGCCGGTTTGTCTGATCCGCGCGACGGTAATCATCCCGCGTCGTTGGGCGCACGCGATCCGTAGATCGATCTTGTATGTTTTGCCTTATCCTCCAATATATCTCGCAAGTCCGGCGCGCTTTCCGTGCCTTGGTACTTTTGAGCGGCGCCGGGTGTGGCTTGAGCGGAGGGCGAGAGGCTTCTCTGCAGCCAACCGCAGGTGGCCGGTCTGCCATGTCGTCAGGCTGGTGACTTGGGTGCTTCCTCCACCGATCGAGGCAACGGCCTGCGTTTGGGTTAGCTTTTGGAGGGTGTTCGAGTTCATACTCTTGGCTGCAAGGACTTCATCCATCCGCCGCCTAGCAGGTCTTAATCAGCTCTAAGTCTGTTGCTGCTTTTTTGAGGCTGCTTGCCGTGGCTATAAGCCTGCATTTGAAACGCCCTGCTCGGGGATCCTCGAGCACGACAAATTAAATGTCGTCGTCGAGGCTTGCCTCATCTTCGGAGGGAGGCGCATAATTATCGTCCTCGACCTCTCTTTCTGCCGCACTATCATGCGGACTTGCTTCTCCCTCCTCCTGAGCCGAGTCCTGCTGGAGTGGGTTCTCTTCGGCACTGTCCGGGGTGTTATTATCTCCCGTGCCAGAATCACCAGTTTTATTGTGGCAGGATTTAGAGCGGCGCCGCTGACGTCAGCGCTTCGGCTGTTTCTTGGAGGGGTCATCCTCCGTTGTTCCATCGCCTTTCCCATCTTTTGGGATGTCCACCATGTATATGTCATATGACGAGGTGGCCTTCCAGTTGCCTCGTAGGCGCTGGGTCTTGGTCGCCTCCGCATCGCCGTCCATACCGTCGATGTCTTGAGTCGAAGTCTAGCATGTCGGTTAAATCATCGGCGGTGGCTACAAAGTGGGTGGTGGGTGGGCGTTGAATTTCTTAGTCGTCCGCATCCCAACCTTCCTGTCCGTAGTCCGCCAGGCTCTCCGGATAAAGAGAGAGACTTTAGTGAATTCAGGATGTCGCCAAAGGGCGAGTCTTTGAAAGATGTCCGCGATGAACTCCATGACCGGCGCCCAATCGGATTCGATTGGCGGGGCGCGGAGGGTTCGAGTCCGGAGAGGAGTCCGACACCCTGGAGTCGAGGTCTTCGCAAAGGACATGGATGAAGTTCGGCTCAATCGCCAAGAGATTGTAGCCCCGAGGCGCTGTCCAACCACTCGCCCTCGATCGGGGAATCCGCCCGGATTAAGGGTCGGAGCGGATCTTTGTGCGGCCTCTAGGGCAATCGCTCGGGTGTAGAGCTAGATCCCGCCCATCGAGACAAGTGCGGCACGCTTGGCTGCGGCTCGAATCCGTCGAAGATCAAGTCTCCGCGATATCGGCCATATAGTTCAAACTTTCAAATCTGACCGATGGCGGGGCGTAGCTTCGATCTGCTCGGATGGCCAGCTTAATTGCCCGCATGCAAAGCAGCCGAAACGAAGATCTGTCCGGGAGAAAAGTCTCACCCTGGACCGCGTAGTTGTTGATGATCGAAGGAGCCATCGGGCCTATCAGTGACGACACAGAGGAACTCTCAATGAAAGCACCAATATCGATGTCAAAACCGGCGGATCTCGGGTAGTGGGTCCCGAACTGTGCGTCTAGGCGGATGGTAACAGGAGACAAGGGACACGATGTTTTTACCCAGGTTCGGGCCCTCTCGATGCAGGTAATACCCTACTCCTGCTTGATTAATATTGATGATATGGGTAGTACAAGAGTAGATCTACCACGAGATCAAGGAGGCTAAACCCTAGAAGCTAGCCTATGGTATGATTGTTGTTCTGTCCTACGAACTAAAACCCTCCGGTTTATATAGACACCGGATAGGTTAGGGTTACATAGAGTTGGTTACAATGGTAGGAGATCTACATATCCGTATCGCCAAGCTTGCCTTCCAAGCCAAGGAAAGTCCCATCCGGACACGGGACGAAGTCTTCAATCTTGTATCTTCATAGTCTTGGAGTCCGACCGTGATGATAGTTCGGCTATCCGGACACCCCCTAGTCCAGGACTCCCTCAGTCGGTATCCCAATACCTCGTTCAATCTCGTTACCGGCAAGTCACTTTACTCGTTCCATAATGCATGATCCCGTGACCAACCACTTGGACACATTGAGCTCATTATGATGATGCATTACCGAGTGGGCCTAGAGATACCTCTCCGTCATACGGAGTGACAAATCCCAGTCTCGATCCGTGCCAACCCAACAGACACTTTCGGAGATACCTGTAGTATACCTTTATAGCCACCCAGTTACGTTGTGACGTTTGGTACACCCAAAGCAGTCCTACGGTATCTGGGAGTTACACGATCTCATGGTCTAAGGAAATGATACTTGGCATTAGAAAAGCTCTAGCAAACGAACTACATGATCTTGTGCTATGCTTAGGATTGGGTCTTGTCTATCACATCATTCTCCCAATGATGTGATCCCGTTATCAATGACATCCAATGTCCATGGTCAGGAAACCGTAACCATCCATTGATCAATGAGCTAGTCAACTAGAGGCTTACTAGGGACATGTTGTGGTCTATGTATTCAAACATGTATTACGATTTCCGGATAACACAATTATAGCATGAACAATAGACAATTATCATGAACAAGTAAATATAATAATAATCATTTTATTATTGCCTCTAGGGCATATTCCCAACACTTCCATCGATCAAAATTTCTAGTTGACCACCATATCACTATTAGAATTCTTCCAAGTAGTTAGAAATCATTCGTGAGATTTTGTAATAGTAGCTTAGATCGATTGTATGAATCTTGTTTGAAATTGAGTGGAGTGGATTGAATATGTTTGTCTCATGTGCATATGGGTAGTGAAATCTCTCATTAGACTTATTCTATTCTGTTCTCACCCCTCTAACCTATTAGATGCCTCCGAGACGTGACCCCGGATTCGCTTTCCCGCCGAAGCTCACCAAGTTGATCCAACAGCAGAATGCCTTGATGCGGATGCTCATCCGGAACTAAGGCAACAACAACAACCCACCGCTGATGGCAGCTGGAACTACGTCGGTATTTCCCCGGAGAGGGAGGGATGATGTAGCACAGCGACGGTAGAGTACTTCCCTCAGTTATGAAACCAAGGTATCGAACCAGTAGGAGAACCAAGCAACACAATGTAAATAGCACCTGCACACAAATAACAACACCTCGCAACCCGACGAGTTAAAGGGGTTGTCAATCCCTTTCGGGTAACGGCGCCAGAAATTGGCAAGTTGATGAGAGATAAATTGTAGTAGATATATAGATCGAACGCCAAATAAAATAAATAAAGATAAAATGCAGCAAGGTATTTTTGTATTTTTTGGTTTAATAGATCTGAACAAAAATGCAAAGGAAAAGTAGATCGCAAGGCAAATATATGAGAAAGAAGACCCGGGGGCCGTTGGTTTCACTAGTGGCTTCTCTCGAGACAAATAGCAAACGGTGGGTAAACAAATTACTGTTGGGCAATTGATAGAACTTCAAATAATTATGGCGATATCCAGGCAATGATCATTACATAGGCATCACGCCCAAGATTAGTAGACCAACTCTGTCCTGCATCTACTACTATTACTCCACACATCGACCGCTATCCAGCATGCATCTAGTGTATTAAGTTCATGAAAAAATGGAGTAATGCAATAAGAACGATGGCATGATGTAGACAAGATCCGTTTATCTATATGGCAGTAGATATAGATCCCGTCTTTTTATCCTTAGTAGCAACGATACATACATGTCGTTTCCCCTTCTGTCACTGGGATCGAGCACCGTAAGATCGCACCCACTACCGGGCATTGTCGGTGTCAAAACCGGCGGATCTCGGGTAGGGGGTCCCGAACTGTGCGTCTAAGGCGGATGGTAACAGGAGGCGGGGGACACAATGTTTACCCTGGTTCGGGCCCTCTCGGTGGAGGTAATACCCTACTTCCTGCTTGATTGATCTTGATGATATGAGTATTACAAGAGTTGATCTACCACGAGATCGTAGAGGCTAAACCTTAGAAGCTAGCCTATTGTTATGATTGTTGTTGTCCTACGGACCAAACCATCCGGTTTATATAGACACCGGAGGGGGCTAGGGTTACACAGAGTCGGTTACAAGGGAGGAGATGTACAGATCCGAATTGCCAAGCTTGCCTTCCACGCAATGGAGAGTCCCACCCGGACACGGGACGAAGTCTTCAATCTTGTATCTTCATAGTCCAACAGTCCGGCTGTCCAAGGACCCCCTAATCCAGGACTCCCTCAGTAGCCCCCGAAGAAGGCTTCAATGACAATGAGTCCGGCGCGCAGATTGTCTTCGGCATTGCAAGGCGGGTTCTTCTCCAAATTCTGAGTACCTGTCGAGTAGTGTCCAGCTTCCCATAAATGTTGCATTCTTTGGTTTCTACGCCAAATAATGGCTATCCTCCACGTGTCGAGCGAATGCGAGAAGTCAGGACATTTTTACACTTGCCACCCTAACCATGTAAGTAAATCGTCTATTTAAAGAGACGGGGATCCTCAGATCCAGATCACACCATCCTCCCACAGCGAGTATCCATCGGAGCGCGCCCGGAAAAGTCCATCCCATCATGGCCGGCCATCGCAGCTCCTCCTCTCGCTCCCATAGCCCCAAGCCAAGCAATTGGAAGAAGTGTTCCATCCCCCACAGCCAATTAGTAGAGATACAGACCCAGGGATTTCTCCCTCGAGCGTATATGGTCCCCGTTCGAGCCGGACTCGCCACCTACAATAGAGGGGAGCAAGAAGAGAGCTTTCCCAACCCATCCATGGGGGAGCGGGTATGCATTGTCCCTTACTTATTAAGGGGGCTTGGATTTCCAATTCATCCGTTCCTCCGCGGGCTCCTGGAGTTCTACGGCCTCCAGCTGCATAACTTTACTCCCGCCTCCATATTACACATCGCTGGCTATGTCGCCCTTTGCGAGCTGTTTCTAGGCTGCGAAGCTCATTTCGAGCTATGGAAGAGGCTATTCTGCCTCATACCCCGTACACAGGAGGGGTCAATATATCAAGTGGGCGGAGACGAGATATGGTGCATCGCTAGGACCGGATACTTGTCCTTTACTCCAAAGAAGACATCCGAACATTGGCCTTCGGAGTGGTTTTATATGGAGGACGTCCCCCTTCCGGAACCTATTCGGATGGGCCGTCCTGAGTTCGACAACGCTCCCTTGAAGAAACGCCACAGCTGGCACCCTTGGAGCCCCCAGGAGGAAGATAATGGAGAAGTCCTTTACCTGATGGGCCAGATAAAGACGCTGGCCCAATCATGATTGACAATAATCGAGGTTATGTCAATATGTATAATGCGGGGGGTGCAGCCACTTAAATATCGGGGACAACCCATGTGGCACTTCAATGGCGAAAACGATGCTGCCCATTGCGGTCGTAAGCGCCCGGACTCCGTCGCTTCTCTAGCGAAAATATTGTCCGATTTATATAAAGGAGAGGAAGAGGAGTTCATCCGCATTAGGCCACGGGATGGATTCTCCATGTACAACCCCCCAAACTGGGTGAGCTGCTACTTTTTACTCCGAACCTTCCCACATTATTCGTCATAAGTATTTACCTTGCCATTTCATAGCAGGAACTGCAAAAAGCTGTGAGGGAGGTCCACAACCCGCCTCCACAACCAGAGGACCCTAACCGGGCCCTCGACCCCGGACTCGAAGAAGATCCGGACACATTTGTGGAGCTCATTGACAGGACGTTCAATCAATTAAGCTGCTAAGATGCCCTGGTGGCCATCGTAGCCGATTATCCTGGACTTCTCCCTGCATAGCATGTAAGTAAAACCGGAGTCCCAACTTCCGAGAAGGATCCCTTTTTCTGCACTTCACCTACCGCACACATATGGTGTCTTACAGGGAAGGCCCTTGGGACGCCATGCCGGACCCGCCGTAACTCACCAACAAGGGGCACCGAAGCCGGGTAGGCTTAAAAGGAAGGCGGTCAGGACTGAGACGCCATTGCAGAGGTATGAAAAAGAACCCCTCTCCGTGATTGTCGTGTTTTAAAATACAATAACTGAGGGAGTCCCGGACTAGGGGGTGTCCTGATAGCCGGACTATCATCACGGCCGGACTCCAAGACTATGAAGATACAAGATTGAAGACTTCGTCCCATGTCCGGATGGGACTTTCCTTGGCGTGGAAGGCAAGCTTGGCGATACGGATATGTAGATCTCCTACCATTGTAACCGACTGTGTAACCCTAACCTATCCGTGTCTATATAAACCGAGGGTTTTAGTCCGTGGGACTAACAACAATCATACCATAGGCTAGCTTCTAGGGTTTAGCCTCCTTGATCTCGTGGTAGATCTACTCTTGTACTACCCATATCATCAATATTAATCAAGCAGGAGTAGGGTATTACCTCCATCGTGAGGGCCCAACCTGGGTAAAACATCGTGTCCCTTGTCTCCTGTTACCATCCGCCTAGACGCACAGTTCGGGACCCCCTACCCGAGATCCGCCGGTTTTGACACCGACATTGGTGCTTTCATTGAGAGTTCCTCTGTGCCGTCGCCATCAGGTAGGATGCCTCATCTCGTCTTTAAAGACGATACCATCGCCAAAGAAGCCTTGGCCACTGGTCAGACTCTTCGGCTAGGCGGTTTTCTCATGACCGCTAGTTCGGCCGTCGCGCCGACGATGACCTCTCGAGTCATCGAAACCAATCTCCATGTCAGTTCGGAACTTGCCGAACAGTTAGATCCGATCGAGCTCTCCTCCATAAACGAGCTCTTGGATCGCATCGCCGCCCGGAGTCGCCATACCACGACCGATCGGGCCTAAACCGATCCGAGAGAGATCAACTCTCCTGTGCTACCCATCATGTTGCTGTGATAGAGGAGCAATGCGCGACTCTTCTCCTATCTTAAGGACTAGCTACGTCCGATTCCCGATCCCTCCATGCCGGATTCCTGCGGAGGGGCGGATGTCGATCAAGCCACGAACTTAAAGTCGCGGCGGGTCGGACTCATTGGATAGCACTCAAAATCCAAGCTTCGAGTTCGAAACTTCCCGCCCTTGAGTCCTAAATTGGGCGGGTTCGGATTTAGTGCCACCCGCCCACCCAAACATTAGCGATCTCTCAAATTCGCAAGAGCCCGCCAAACAAGACATCATTATCGGGCCGATTCCTCCTGGTTATGAACAGGATAAAGGACTGCCGAGAGGAGGATGCAATACCAATCTTCTGCAATAATTGCACGGACAAGGGAATCCTAAACGCCATAAGTCGTCATAAATCACACGCTTTTCGACTTGGTGACCATCGTACAAAAGTATTGCGATGGAGAGCGCTGGAAAACCGAAGTAAATTTTGGGACAATCCGCCCCGAATACATCCCTAGTCCGAACAAAAGGGTGCATCATTATCAAGCACCGGGTTGAATGCCAAAAACCAAAACCCCTAAAGGGTACGGAACCGTCTTCGGAGGGTTGGCTAAACGGACCTGCAAAATTCATAGCACGAGGGCGCCACTCCAACTCATAGCCTTGAGCATGTTGGATACTACGGCAGTGGCCAAAAGTGGCGAAGAGCTTTTCTTCTTAAACCCAGCCCAGCAACACCAAGATGCGGTGTTAATAGTCTTGATACTTTCGCATCAAATAACATGCGAAAACGACAACTCCGCAACCTTGCCGAAGTCTACCAAGTAGCAACAATAAATCCATGGAGTGACACAGCTATTACCTTCAATACCAGTGACGAAAATTCCGAACTGCCCGGGCACCAGCCGCATTGGTCCTCAGCCCGATAGTAGACGGCTTTTGCCTTACTAAGGTACTCATGGATGGCGGTAGCGGACTAAACCTCATCTATGAGGAAACCCTACGAAAAATGGAAATAGACTGGAACCGCATTGAGCGAAGCAGCACAACCTTTAGAGGAATAATCCCCAGCCGGGAAGCATGCTGCACAGGAAAAATCACGCTGGACGTAGTGTTCGGCTCGCCGGACAATTACAGGTCCGAGGAGGTCACATTTCAAGTGGCCCCGTTCAACAGCGGATACCATGCTTTATTAGGACGAGAGGCATTCACAATTTTTCAAGCTATACCCCATTATGGGTACATGAAGCTTAAAATGCCCGGTCCCAACGGAATCATCACTCTCGCTAGTGATCCGAACATAGCACTCCGCGCCGAAAATAAGACGGCCGCACTAGCCCTCGAGGCACTATCCGAAGCCCTAGCGGCCGAGGAACTCACCGCAATGCGCTCCACGGTGAACATGGACGATGTGATACTTGATAAAAGATCCAAGTCCACCTATTTTAAACCAGCGGACGAAATAGTCAAATTCCAAGTCCACCCAACGGACCCTGCAAAGACGGCCTCCATCGGGGCACAATTAAACCCTGATGTAGACGCCGCACTACGAGAATTTCTACAAGAAAACTGGGACATCTTTGCCTGGCACCCTTCAGACATGCCAGGAATCCCACGTCAGCTGGCTAAGCACAACCTAAACATCCTAAAAGGATTCAAGCCGGTCAAACAGGCTCTTCGGCGCTTTTCCGAACCCAAGAGACAGGCCATGGGAGAGGAGCTAGCCAAACTTTTGGAGGCCGGATTCATCAGAGATATAAAACATCCGGACTGCCTAGCAAACCTGGTGATTGTACCAAAGAAGGATAAATCCTGGCACCTATGTGTTGATTTCAAAGACCTTAATAAGGCTTGCCCAAAGGATCCCTTCCCCTCCTCGAATTGATCAAATCATTGACGCTACTGCAGGACACCCGACTCATTGTGCTTCCTCGACGCGCACTCTGCTACCACAAAATCAAGATGGCGGAGCCGACCAAGCTGCAACAACATTCATCACTCCATACGGCCCGCTCGCTTCAACACAATGCCCTTTGGGCTCAAAAATGCCGGTGCAACATATCGGCGCATGATTCGTACATGTCCGCAAACCAGATCGGCAAAACAAAGGAAGCATATTTAGATGACGTGGTCGCCAAAAGCAAGCACGCCGAAACTCTAGTAGACGACTTGAGGCTCACATTCGACAATCTTCAAAATATGACATCAAGCTCAATCCGGAAAATGCGTCTTGGCGTTCCAGCGGAAAGCTCCCGGCTTCAACGTGTCCGTAGAGGAATTGAAGCAAACCCAGCCAAGATTTGAGCTCTGTCACAATTGGATATTCCAAAAGACCTCAAACAAATACAAAAACTGACGGGATGCGTAGTGGCTCTAAGCCGCTTTATCTCCCGTTTAGGAGAAAAGGCATTACCTCTTTACCGCCTCCTCCGCCGCACCGAACACTTCGAGTGGACGGATGCCGCCACGGCCGGACTCGAAGAAATAAAGGCCATTTCGGCAACAAATCCGGTCCTGGCCGCGCCCAACATGGGAGAACCAATGCTATTATACATCACTGCAACACATCAAGTTGTCAGCGCGGTGCTCGTTGTCGAACGAAAAACGGACGGACACCGGTTCCCTATTCAAAAACCGGTTTATTATGTGTCCACTGTCCTAACTCCATGCAAGTCCCGGTATCCACACTATCAAAATATAGCATACGCGGTGTTCATGGCATCCCGGAAGCTGCGACACTACTTTCAAGAGTGTTCGATAACGGTAGCCTCCGAAGTACCTCTTAACGACATTATAAACAACCGCGACGCGACGGGCCGGATTGCTAAATGGGCCATAGAGCTCCTCCCATTCGACATAACTTATAAACCACGACGAGCTATTAAGTCGCAGGTTTTGGCCGACTTCGTGGCCGAATGGACTGAAGCCGAACTCCCTAAAGAGTACGGCGCATACTCCAATTGGATCATGCACTTTGACGGCTCCAAAATGTTGGCTGGCCTGGGGGCTGGCGTCGTCCTGACGTCCCCAACCAGGGACACAGTCCAATCGCCCTTCGATAATGTATACGGACTCCAACAACGCAGCGAATACGAGGCCCTCTCGCACGGCCTCCGGATGGCGCTCCATGGGCATTAAACGCCTAGAGGTGCGCGATTCAAACCTCACAATATCCAAAATAAACGGAGACTTTGACGCCAAAGATCCGAAAATGGCAGCATACCGCAATGCGGTCCTAAAATGTCAAGACGGTTCAAGGGCTCGAATTTCATCATATAGCCCGGATAACAACTAGGCGGCGGATATATTGGCACGCATCGGTGCAAAACGCGATGCCGCCCCACCCAATATCTTTTGGAACGGCTGTTCAAGCCATCCGTATTATGGGAAGGAGTCCGCAATAACAATCCGACCCAACCGCACCGCTGACGCCAACACTCGACACAACCGAGGCTCCGCCCGAGATAACACCCTCTGCTCACGAAATAATGGCGGTTATCGCCCGTGGGCGGAACCATTCCTAGCCTACCTAACTAGGCAGGAACTCCCGAAGACCAAAATGAGGCTCGCTGCATAGTACGGCGCCTAAAGCCTATAAAGTCCATGAGGAGAGCTTTATAAGAAAAGCACTAGCGGAGTCCTTCAAAGGTGCATCTCCGAAGAGGAAGGGCGAAACCTCCCGGCTGAAATTCATGCCGGACTGGGTGGGCACCACGCCGCAGCCCGGCCCTTGTAGGCAAGGCCTTCCGACAGGATTTTATTGGCCGACGGCCGGGCAGATCGCAGGACTTAGTCCAACGATCGTCGGTTGCCAGCTTTTGCTAACCAAAGCCACATGCCACCCACCGCCCTTAAAACTATACCCATCACCGGCCGTTCATGGTGCAGGGGCTTGACATGGTTGGACCCTCAAGGGAGGAACCCACAAGCAAAAATACCTATTGGTCATGGTGGATAAATTCACCAAATGGATAGAGGCCAAACCTGTTAAAGCGGCCAATCCGGATCGGTGATAGACTTCATATCGGGGTAGTGCATCGTTACGGTGTCCCCACAAGATCATCACCGATAATGGCACCAACTTCACGGCCGATGAGGTCAAATCATGGTGCAAAAACATGGGCATCAAGCTCGATTACGCCTCAGTCTATCACCCTCAAACCAACGGCCAAGTCGAACGGGCAAATGATCTAATAATGAGCGGCATTAAACCCAGACTAGTGCGGTCCCTCAAGGAATCTAACACGCACTAGGTTGAGGAGCTCGACTCCGTACTCTGGGGGCTGCGAACCACGCCGAATCGTACTACCGAATTCACACCATTCTTCATGGTGTACGGCGCAGAGGTAGTCTTGCCCTGCGACATAATACATGACTCACCTTGAGTGCGCATGTACGAAGAAAGAGAAGCCGAGCTTGATCGGCAGGACAGTTTGGACGCATTGGAGGAGGAGTGTGACGTGGCAAAAGCTCGTTCCGCATTCTATCAACAGCAGGCTCGAAGATATCAAAGCAGGGAAGTACGGGCCAAAGCTTATAACGTTGGCGAACTAGTTCTACGCCTGCCGGACAAGAAAAAGGACAAACTCAAGCCCAAATGGGAAGGTCCCTTCATCATCGACCAGGTCCTGACCGGCGGAGCATACCGTCTGCAAAATGCATCGGATAACCGACTCGAGCCGAACCCATGGAACGCAGCCCGTCTACGAAGATTCTACGCCTAAGTGCCGGACTCCAAGTTCGTCTCCTTCCTCCGTCCGCATTCTTTATTTTTTGCTTTTTGCTGTCTTCTATTTCTCTCCTTCCCTTCTTCTTCTCGTAGCCTCTAGAGGCTCGTTTGCGCTTTTTCCGCACACACTTGACGCGCTGTCTGCGCTCACTACACCTGGGGGCTTCTTTAACAGAAGCTTATTTATATGGGCTTTCATGCCCAACACATGCGTTAAACTTCCGCATGTACCTTTTATTCACCATTATATGCATCGATATGACTTAAGTTTTGGCCAAGCTGGGTTGCCTGGCTCCTGCTTACCCCTCGTTCCCGATTGTTCGGCTAGGAGGTAAAGGAGCACCTCTGCGATTATTACTGCGTCGTCACCGGATGTGTACCTCGATGGGTGAAGCCAAAAGCTAGCGTTCTTAAGGGAATATTTGGTCGGTGAACTAAAAGATGATTTTAACTATTTACATCTGCCCCTGATGATTTTCTGCTTTTATAGCAGCTTTGACATGCACTTTAGGGCATGCATCCCAAATAAAGGAACCCCTAACGGAACTATTCTCCTGAAGATGTTTCTTACTACCCATGTAATATAACATAACTAGTTGGGCACTTATCCGATACAGCAACAATGACCCCTACGCTGGTCTCCATGCATACCACGGTTCTTATATAACCACGAAGGTATTTCGGACACACTCCGGACTATTGGGTCCGGAGGTCGGCTTAAAAGGTCCGCTATGACAAACGATCTACAATCCGCTAGAAGACATTCTTTCATGTCATATTTTTACATAGTCAACTCGACTCATTGTATTCCTCCTCAATGCCATCTAATAGGCTATCTAATTTACAATCTTGTTGGAATACTTGGCGCCAATTCTACTTGGCCGTACACTAAGCTTACAGGATCTCCATCCCATCCGCCCCATAGGTCCGACCTCGCCATGTGGTTTGGGTCAGCCGTGTACCGTCTTCACCATGGCCCAGCCTCCTGGCGCCTTGACGGCAGGCGATATCTTCCATAGCCGGAATCGCCGTCGTGCTCCTTGAAGCCGCTCCGCCAGCTCCCCAATACCTTCGGGCAGGGAGATAGATGGCCACAAGGCTTGGCCGATGCCTTTCATCACCTGCCGGACTCGTTCGTGCAGCTGACGCAATTCGGGAAGAAGATCACCCGAAGAACTGGGCATCTCCTCCTCAGGACGACCTGTGAGCAAACCTACAAACATGTTTATGATTAGTGGCCTTCCTCGCCGAACTCTTTTCAAAGTTCGCTCAAGCACTTACTAAAAATGACGCGACGAAGCCGCTGATTTTCCTTTACGGAGTCAGCTAACTGGGCTCGAACGTCCTTTAGTTCCTCACCCAGCTTGGTGTTGGCGTCTTGGAGGTTATTCTTCTCCTGCCGCAGCCTCGTAAGCACACTCTCGCCGGCCTTCAACTGGCATAAGAGCTGTTGCTTGTCCGGATCTAGTCCGGCGCCATCTGCAATGTTTTTGTCAGATTTACACACCCGCCGCACTTCATAAATTATTTATATTCTGAAGCGTATATTACCAGAGGGGGTCTCTGTGGCTCCCCCCGTAGCGGCTAGTGCGGCCTCAAGTTGGGCCCTGCACTCTTCAAGCTCCTGGGACAGTCGGGTATTCTTTTCTGTAAGATCCTGCATAACAAAATGATCCTTAAATCAGTTATTCTAACTATTTTAAGTCTCGGGGGCTACTGGCATATATAACTGTCAAATTTCCTTACCCGTATGTCCTTCACATACTGCTCCGTGGCTCTGGCTAGACCATCTTGAGCGGCACAGAGGTGCGCATCTCCCGAATCAAAGGCATTCAAGGCCTCTTGGGAGAAACATGCGTCACGAAGAACTGTCCCGCGACGCCTATGATTCAAGGCGCTCTCCACCTCGGAGTTGGTGGCGGACAACCTGTCGGCATCCTCTGTCGGAGGAACATCCGACGCACGTCTCGTGCTCGCTTCGGCCTCCGAACCCGGCTTTGAAGCTTGTCCGGCGAAGGTTCGATCGGCAGCCTCTCCGGACTCAGTCCGGCGAGCGCTCTTTTTCCTGAAAAGAGCATGAGCGTTAGTACGCCTTCCAGGAGTCAATCCTAGGAGTATGGTGACATGCCATACCGTTGCGGCGGAGTTTCGATCCGGACCGCACTTCTTTTTAACCTGCGGGGCGTCGCTGCCCTTTGTTGGCCAGCCGCCGCAGCTCGCTTCCGCCAAGGTACCCCTGCGAAACACCATTGGTATACGGTGATCAAAAATAAGCACGGATGGGTCATTATCGGGTTTTGGGATCTTGGTCTCGCCATTACGTGGGGCTGGAAGTATTCGGGTGTCGGCCATAATGGCTACCAAAGCATTGTCGATGCTAAGTTGGTAGAACACCTCGTCGATCAACTCCACCGTTATATCCGGATCCTCTTGGAGGTCGGATCGAGGACCGCCCGGATCCTCGGGTTGTGGGGCGGGCTGTATCTTCTCCATAGTCCGGCGATTTCTGCGCAAAAACCATGAAATGAGATATTTAACTACGGAATATGGATCGGATAGGTCACAAGGATGTTTGCTTACCCAGCTTCGAGGGTTATTCAAGAAAACTCCTTCAAGGGTTGACATGGAGGAAATCCTCCTCCTCTCCTTTGTACATGGCAGACAAGATCTTCACCAGTTCGGTGACCGACCCTGGCCCTTTGCGGCCATGGCGGGTGGCATCGTCCTCCCGGTTGAAGTCCCACATGGGGTGGCCCCTGTATTGGAGCGGCTGCACTCCCGTCATAATGCAGATTGCCATGACTCCTGTCATGGTCAGTCCGGCATGAGCCAGTAAACTTATTCGGCTCATCAAATAACAGACATCCCGGTCATCTTCTCTCCGGGGGCTCCGAGGGCGCCAGCTTAGGCGCTTCTTCATGGAGCATTGCTAAACTCCGGAAGGCCGATCCGAACAGGATCCGGCAGCGGGACGTCCTCCATGTAAAACCATTCCGAAGGCCAGTCTTTGGACGCCTTCTTTGGGGTTCCGGACAGGTATCCGGTCTCGGCGATGCGCCATAGCTCGGCTCCGCCCACTTGGTATATTGACCCCTCATGAGAACGGGGAACTAGGCAGAATATTCTCTTCCACAGCCCGAAATGAGCCTCGACGCCCAGGAACAGTTCGCAAAGGGCCACGAAGCCCGCGATGTGCAAGATGGAGGCAGGAGTAAGATGGTGCAATTGGAGGCCGTAGAACTCCAAGAGCCCCTGGAGAAACGGATGGATTGGAAATCCGAGTCCTCTTACTAGATAAGAGATGAAGCACACCCGCTCTCCTTTAGAGGGATCGGGGAGGCTCTCCGCTTGCTTTCCACCCTTGTAGGTGGCAAGTCCGGCTCGAACCGGAACCATGAAGGCCGGAGGGAGAAACCCCTTGGCTTGGAGTATAACTAGATCGCTATGCGGACTGAGCATCTCTCCCAATTTCCTGGCTGGGGCTGGGGCCTTGAGAGAGGAGCCGCGTCGACTGTCCATGATGGAATGGGCTTTGGTCAGAGGCGCTCCGATGAAAGCTCGCAAAGGGGGGATGGTGTGACTCAGATCTAGATCCTTGCCCCTTTTATAAGCGACTCCTTTGCGCGGCTAGGGGGAATATTGTAAAAATACCACGGCTTTTCACATTCATTCAAACACGTGGAAGATGGCCATTATTGGCGCGAAGCGAGGCGCATCATTTATCGAAGCGGACACTATTTGACAAGTATATGAAATTTGGAGAAGAACCCGCCTCGCAATGCGAAGACAATCAACGCCAGACTCATCGTCATTGAAGCCTGGTTCGAGGCTCTTGAGGAGTCCGGACTAGGGGTGTCCGGATAGCGGACTATCGTCCGGCGGACTCCAAGACTATGAAGATACAAGATTGAAGACTTCGTCCCGTGTCCGGATGGGACTTTCCTTGGCGTGGAAGGCAAGCTTGGCGTCTGGATATGTAGATCTCCTACCATTGTAACCGACTCTGTAACCCTAACCTATCCGGTGTCTATATAAACCGGAGGGTTTTAGTCCGTGGGGCGAACAACAATCATACCATAGGCTAGCTTCTGGGTTTAGCCTCCTTGATCTCGTGGTAGATCTACTCTTGTACTACCCATATCATCAATATTAATCAAGCAGGGTAGGGTATTACCTCCATCGAGAGGGCCCGAACCTGGGTAAAAACATCGTGTCCCTTGTCTCCTGTTACCATCCGCCTAGACGCACAGTTCGGGACCCCCTACCCGAGATCCGCCGGTTTTGACACTTACGATAACGACCATGTTTCCTAGCAGGAAAAACACTCGTTGGACCATATCCGGAGAGGCTTCCGGCCACGCCTCCACCAGCCGGGCTCCAAAGCCGGACTTAGAGGCGGACGCTAACATGGGTCCAACACCGGATGTCCCCCCTACATAGGATGCAGATAGGCTGTACTCCGCAACGCTTGCTTCTCCCAAGAGGCATTCGATGCCTTCAACGCAGGAGACGCGTACATCCGAGCTGCTCAAAATGGTCTTGCCAGATCCACATACCAGTATGTAAAGGATATACGGGTAAGATAATCTAATAATTATGTATATCAGTAGCCCCTGAGACTTGAAACAGTTGGCACAACTGATTTAAGGATCATTGTTTGCATAGGTTCTTACGGAGAAGAATACCCAGTTGTCTCAAGAGCTGGAGGAGTGCAAATCCCAGCTACGGGCCACAGTTGCCGCAATGAAGGAGTCCGAGAAGGCCCCCTCTGGTAACGCTTGTCTCTATAAAAAAGAATGACATGTACCGGTTAGTATGCGGCATGCATGCAAATCTAACAATAGATTCTGCAAATGATCTTGAAATGAATCCGGAGGTCGTGCGAGGGAATGAGCAACATGCTCAACGACAGCTAAAGGCTGGCAAGCGCGTGCTTACGCAGGTTAGGCGGGAGAAAAACAATCTCCAAGATGCCAATACCCGGCTGGGCGTTGAACTGAAAGATGTTCGAGCCCAGCTTGCTGACTCCGTAAAGGAGAATAAGCGGCTTCGACGCGGCGTTTTTAGTAAGTGCTTGAACGAACTTTTATAGAGTTCGGCGAAGAAACCGGCTAACAGAGTTATATCTGTAGGTATGCTGATGGGTCATCCTGCGGAGGAAATGCCTGGGTCTACAGGTGATCTTCTGCCAGAGTTCTCACAACTGCATGAACAAGTACGACAGGTGATACAGGGCATTGCCCAAGCCTTGTGGCCATCCGCCTCCCTACCAGGAGGCATGGGGGAGCTCGTAGAGAAGCTCAGGGGAGCGCGGCGGCGCTTCCGGTTATGGAAGATATCAGCCTGCCGACAAGGTGCAAGGGAAGCCTGGGCCATGGTGAAGACGTGATATACCAAGGCTGACCCGAACCACATGGCCGAGGTCGGACCCGTGGGGCCTGATGGGAAAGAGATCCCCGTCAGTTTGGTGTATGACCAAGTTAAATTAGCCGCAAAGTATTCCCAACAGGACTGTAGGCTAGACAACCTGTTGGATGGTATAGAAGAAGAATTTAGTCAGTCTAAGTGACTGTGTACTTCAAGTGACATATATTATCCCTAGCCGGATTGTAAATCATTTGTCATGGCGGACCTTTTTGCTTCGACCTCTGGACCAGACAGTCCGGAGTGTATCCGAATACCCGCTCAGTTATGTAAAAACCGGGGTATGCGTGGAAACCAGGCGTAGGGGTCATAAGTGCTTGAACAGACAAGTACACAACTAGCTGTGTTATATTACATGGATAGTAAGAAACATCTTCCAGGGAGAATAGTTCCGTTAAGGGTTCCTTTCCCTGGGTACGCATGCATCAATGTGCATGTCCGAACTACGAAAAGAGACGCAGGATATGAACATCTGGGGGCATGTATTATCATAAATAAAAGTCATCTTTTGTTCACCGACCGAATATTCCCTTAAGAACACTAGCTTTCGGCTTCACCCAGTCTGAGGTACACATCCGGCTGACCCGGCAGTAACAATCACAGAGGTGCTCCCCTTATGCCCTAGCCGAATTAACGGGAACGTAGGGCATAAACACAAGAGCCAGGCAACCCAGCTTGGCCAAAACTTAAGTCATATTGATGCATATAATGGCGAAAAAAGGTACATGTGGAAAAGTAACACATGTGTGGGGCATAGAGCCCGGAAAATAGTTATATTAAGCTTCTGTATAATAAGCCCCCAGGTATAATGAGCACGGCTAGTGCGTCAAGATTGTGTAGTCACGCCATATTTTAATCTTTTAAGGTCGTGAAGAAAAGAAAAAAGAGGGGAGAAAGAAAGAGAGAAAAGACAGATAACGGATATATAAAAAATGACGGAGGTAAGGAGACGAACACATAGTCCGGCACTAGGCGTAGAACCTTTGGAGTCTGGCTGCGCTCCATGGGTTTGGCTCGAGTCGATTGTCCGATGCATCTCGCAGATGGTACGCTCCACTGGTCAGAACCTTGTCAATAACGAAGAGACCTTCCCATTTGGGCTTGAGCTTGTTCTTTTTCTTCTCCGGTAGGCGTAGAAGGAGTTCGCCAATGTTATAAGTTTTGGCCTATACTTCTCTGCTTTGATACCGTCGAGCCTGTTGCTGATAGAATGCGGAACGGGCTTTTGCCACATCACGCTCCTCCTCCAGGGCGTCCAAACTGTCCTGCCGATCAAGCGGCTTCTTTCTCTTCGTACATGCGCACTCGAGGCGAGTCATGAATTATTTCGCAGGGCAGTACCGCCTCTGCGCCGTACACCATAAAAAACGGTGTTTATCCGGTGGTGCGATTCTGCGTGGTCCACAGCCCCCATAGTACGGAGTCGAGCTCCTCGACCCAGTGCGTATCTGATTCCTTCAAGGATCGCACTAATCTAGGTTTAATGCCACTCATAATTAGACCATTTGCCCGCTCGACCTGGCCGTTTGTTTGGGGGTGATAGACGGAGGCATAATCGAGCTTGATGCCCATGTTGCCGCACCAAGTTTTTACCTCGTCGGCTGTAAAGTTGGAGCCGTTATCAGTGATGATGCTGTGGGGGATGCCATAACGGTGTACAACCCCGGATATGAAGTCTATCACTGGTCCGGACTCGGCCGTTTTAACAGGTTTGGCTTCTATCCATTTGGTGAATTTATCCACCATGACCAATAAGTATTTTTTCTTATGGCTTCCCCCTTTAAGGGGTCCGACCATATCAAGTCCCTAGACTGCAAAGGGCCAAGTAATGGGGATTGTTTGGAGAGCGGTAGGTGGCATATGGCTTTGGTTTGCAAAAAGCTGGCAACCAACGCAACTTTGAACGAGGTCCTGTGCGTCTGCTCGGGCCGTCGGCCAGTAAAAACCTGTACGGAAGGCCTTGCTTACAAGGGCCCGAGCTGCGGCATGGTGGCCGCCAAGTCCAGCATGAATTTCTGCCAAAAGTTACCGTCCTTCCTCTTCGGAGATGCACCTTTGAAGTACTTCGGTAGCGCTTTTCTTGTAAAGCTCTCCCTCGTGGACCTTGTAGGCTTTAGACCGCCGCACAATGCAACGTGCCTCGTTTGGATCCTCAAGGAGTTCTTGCCTAGTTAGATAGGCGAAGAAGGGTTCTGTCCACGGGGCGATGACTTCCATAATCACGTGGGCCGAAGACGTTATTTCGGTGGTAGAGCCTCCGATTATGTCAGAATGTTCGGTATCTGGTGTTGTGTCCTGGTCCGGATCGTTGCCGGTCTCTCCTTCCCATACCACGTATGGCTTAACAGCCTTTCCAAGAAGATATTTGGTGGGACAGGCTCGCGCTTAACACCGACGCGGGCGAGGATATCCGCCGCTTGATTGTTTTCCCGGACCACATGGTGGAATTCAAGCCCCTCGAACCGAGCTGACATTTTGAGGACGGCGTTGCAGTAAGCCGCCATTTTTGGGTCGGCGTCAAAGTCTCCATTTATTTGAGATATTGCGAGGTTCGAATCCTCACGCACCTCTAGGCCTTGAATGCCCATGGAGACTTCTATCCGGAGACCATGCAACAGGGTCTCATATTCTGCTGCATTGTTGGAGTCTGTGTATAATATTTGGAGTACGTATTGGACTGTATCTCCGGTGTAGGATGTCAGGACGATGCCTGCCCCCAGACCAGCCAGCATCTTTGAACCGTCAAAGTGCATGATCCAATTGGAGTACGCTTCGTACTCTTTAGGGAGTTCGGCTTCCGTCCATTCGGCGATGAAATCGGCCAGTACTTGCGACTTAATGGCTCGCCATGGTTTATATGTTATGTCGAACGGGAGGAGCTCGATAGCCCATTTAGCAATCCGGCCCGTGGCATCGCGGTTATTTATTATGTCTTTGAGTGGTACTTCCGAGGCCACAATAATTGAACACTCTTGAAAGTAGTGTCATAATTTCCGAGATGCCATGAAGACCACGTATGCTATCTTTTGATAATGTGGGTACCGTGATTTGCATGGAGTGAGGACAGTGGATACATAGTATACCGGCTTTTGAAGCGGGAACTTATGTCCGTCCGTCTCTCTCGTTCGACAATGAGCACCGCGCTTACAACTTGGTGTGTCGCCGCTATATATAACAGCATTGGTTCGCCGATATTTGGCGCGGCCAGGATTGGGTTGGTGGCCAAAACGGCTTTTATTTCTTCCAATCCGGCTGTGGCCACATCCGTCCACTCAAAAGTGTTCGGTGCATCGAAGAAAGCGATAAAGGGGTAGTGCCTTTTCTCCTAATCGGGAGATAAAGTGGCTTAAGGCAGCCACGCATCCAGTTAATTTTTGGATTTGCTTGAGGTCTGTTCGGATGGCCAACTGTGTCAGAGTTCAGATTTTAGCCGGATTTGCTTCAATTCCTCTACTGGAGACGATGAAGCCCAAGAGCTTTCCGGCAGGTACGCCGAAAACGCATTTTTCCGGATTGAGCTTGATGTCATATGTTCGAAGATTGTCGAACGTGAGCCTTAAGTCGTCTATTAAGGATTCGACGTGTCTGGTTTTGATGACCACGTCGTCTACGTATGCCTCCATTGTTTTGCCAATTTGTGTTTCCAGGCATGTCTGAATCATGCGTTGATAGGTTGCACCGGCGTTTTTGAGCCCGAAAGGGATGGTGTTGAAACAAAAGGGCCCGTATGGAGTGATAAATGTCGTTGCGGCTTGATCGGACTCCGCCATCTAAATTTGATGGTATCCGGAGTATGCATCGAGGAAACACAAAGAGTCGTGTCCTGCGGTAGCCTCGATAATTTGATCGATGCGAGGGAGGGGGAAGGGATCCTTTGGGCAAGCCTTGTTAAGGTCCTTGAAATCGACACATAGGCGCCAGGATTTGTCCTTTTTTGGTACCATCACCAGGTTTGCTAGCTAGTCCGGATGTTTTATTTCTCTAATGAATCCGACCTCAAGTAACTTGGCTAGCTCCTCTCCCATGGCTTGTCACTTAGGCTCAGAGAAACACCGAAGAGTCTGCTTGACTGGCTTGAACCCCTTTAGAATGTTAAGGGTATGCTCGGCCAGCCTGCGTGGGATTCCTGGCATGTCTGAAGGATGCCAGACGAAGATGTCCCAATTCTCGCAAGAACTCCCGAAGTCGGCGTCTCTTGTGGGGTTTAAGCGTGCCCCGATGGATGCTGTTTTTGTAGGGTCTGTGGGTGGACTTGGAATTTGACTATTTCGTCCGCTGGTTTGAAAGAGGTGGACTTGGGTCTTTTGTCGAGTATCACGTCGTCCCATCCTTGTGGGCGCTGTCGATTAGTTCTTGACGCAAAGGGCTTCAGATAGCGCCTCGAGGGTGCTACCTCTTGAGCACTGCGTTGGTTTTCCCTTGAAGAGGAAAGGGTGATGCAACAAAGTAGCGTAAGTATTTCCTCGCTTTTGAGAACCAAGGTATCAATCCGGTAGGAGGCTACAGCGAGTCCCTCACACCTACACAAAACAAATAAATACTACTAACCAACGCGATAAGGGGTTGTCAATCCCTACGGTCACTTACGAGTGAGATCGATAGATATGATAGGATAATATTTTTGGTATTTTTATGATAAACATGCAAAGTAAAATAAAAAGCAAAGGAAATAACTAAGTGTTGGAAGATTAATATGATGAAGATAGACCCGGGGGCCATAGGTTTCACTAGTGGCTTCTCTCAAGAGCATAAGTATTTTATGGTGGGTGAACAAATTACTGTTGAGCAATTGACAGAATTGAGCATAGTTATGAGAATATCTAGGTATGATCATGTATATAGGCATCACGTCCGAGACAAGTAGACCGACTCCTACATGCATCTACTACTATTACTCCACACATCGATCGCTATCCAGCATGCATCTAGAGTATTAAGTTCATAAGAACAGAGTAACGCCTTAAGCAAGATGACATGATGTAGAGGGATAACTTCATGCAATATGATAAAAACCCCATCTTGTTATCCTCGATGGCAACAATACAATCGTGCCTTGCTGCCCCTCATTCTTGGGAAAGGACACATAAGATTGAACCCAAAGCTAAGCACTTCTCCCATTGCAAGAAAGATCAATCTAATAGGCCAAACCAAACTGATAATTCAAAGATACTTGCAAAGATAACCAATCATACATAAAAGAATTCAGAAGATTCAATTATTGTTCATAGATAAACTTGATCATAAACCCAAAATTCGTCAGTCTCAACAAACACACCGCAAAAGAAGATTACATCGAATCGATCTCCACGAGAGAGGGGGAGAACATTGTATTGAGATCCAAAAAGAGAGAAGAAGCCAGCCATCTAGCTACTAACTATGGACCCGAAGGTCTGAGGTAAACTACTCACGCTTCATCGGAGATGCTATGGTGTTGATGTAGAAGCCCTCCGTGATCGATGCCCCCTCCGGCGGAGCTCCGAACTGGCCCCAAGATGGGATCTCGTGGGTACAGAAGGTTGCGGCGGTGGAATTAGGTTTTAGCTCCGTGTCTGATTGTTTGGGGGTTCGTGGGTATATATAGGAGGAAGAATGCGTCGGTGGAGCAACAGGGGCCCATGAGGGTGGAGGCGTGCACAGGGGGGGTAGGCGCGCCCCCCTACCTCGTGGCTTCCTCGAAGCTTCCTTGACTTAGGGTCCAAGTCTCCTGGTTCATGTTCGTTCCAAAAATCACGTTCCCGAAGGTTTCATTCCGTTTGGACTCCGTTTGATATTCTTTTTCTGCGAAACTCTGAAATAGGCAAAAAGCAACAATTCTGGGATGGGCCTCCGGTTAATAGGTTAGTCACAAAAATAATATAATAGTGAATAATAAAGCCCAATAATGTCCAAAACAGAAGATAATGTAGCATGGAGCAATCAAAAATTATAGATACGTTGGAGACATATCAGAGGGCTAGTGCGGCAATTTTATTTGCCGCGCGGAGTGCTATGTCTGATCTAGCAAGAGTGATGCTTCCATTGGGTCAGGGAATTTTGAGCTTCATGTACCCGTAATGGGGTATAGCTTGCAAGATCGTGAATGCCTCCCACCCTAAAAGGGCGTGGTATCCGCTACTGAACGGGGCCACTTGGAATGTGATTTCTTCGGACCTATAATTCTCCGGCGTCCAGAATACCACATCTAGTGTGATTTTTCCTGCACATCGTGCCTCCCGACTAGGGATGATTCCTCTGAAGGTCGTGATGCTTTGCTCAATGCGGCTCTTGTCTATTTCCATTTTTCGAAGAGTCTCCTCATAGATGAGGTTTAATCTGCTGCCACCGTCCATGAGCACTTTAGTGAGCCGGAAGCCGTCCACAATTGGGCTAAGGACCAAGGCAGCTGGTGCTCGGGCTGTTCGGAATTTAGGTTCGTCACCAGCATTTAAGGTTATAGCCGTATCACTCCATGGATTTATTGCTGCCACGTGGCAGAATTCGGCGAGGCTGCGGAGTGCTCGCTTACGCCTACTATTTGAGGTGAAGGTCTTGAAGACTGTCAATAGTGTATTGTTATTTTCCCCAGGATGGTGCTCTGTCGCATTGTTGATGAGGATATCCTCGCCGCTCTTGGCCACCTGCCGGAGTACCCAACATGCTCTAAGGCTATGTGTTGGCATGGTATCCGCTGTACTGTGAATTTTGCATGGACCATTGAGCCATCTCTCCAATACGGTTCCATGCCCTGTAGTGGGCTTTTGTTTCTTTGTAATTGGATCAGGTGACTTACGAGAGTACACCCTTTTAGTTCGGACGGGGGGTACATATATGGATGGGTTTTCTACCTCAGAAAGGGAGGGTCCCAAAATTTTGTTTGGGTTTTCCAGGCGCTTTCCATCGCACAGTACTTCTGTACTATGGCCGCCAAGTCAGCGAAGTGTGCTATGTCACGGCGACTTATGGCGGTTAGGAGTCCCTTGTCCGTGCAATTTTTGCAAAAGAATGAAACTGCGTCTTCCTCGCGACAGTCCTTAACCTTGCTCATTACAAGGAGGAATCTGGCCTAATAGTGATGTACTGTCTCTTGGGGCTCTTGTCTAATGTGGGAAAGATCACGTATATCTGGGTAGGTGGGTAGATTTAGGTCCGAACCCTGACCCGATCTGAGACCAAGGGGCGGAGGAGTTTCCGAGCTTGGCAGTTCGGGCTTCGGGATGTTGCCCAATAGGTCTGGCCCGCTGTCTGATTCTAGGTTCAAAGCTTGGGCCATGTCCTCCCGTAGACGGATATCCGGCCCGGAGAGCTCGGGAATCCGGACATAGTTCGTCCTCAAGATAGAGGAAGAATCGCTGCGTTGCTCCTCCAACACCGCTATATGATGGGTGACCGGCGGAGAGTTAATCTCCCTTTGGTCGGGTTTAAGCCCGATCCGATCATAGTCCGTAGCGACTCCCAGGGCGGTGATGTGATCCAAGAGCTCGATCAAGGAAGAAAGCTCCATTGGATCCATCTGCTCGGCGACTCCCGAGACGATGTGGAGGCTGTTTTGATGACTCGAGAAGTCATCGTCGGTGCAACGGCCGAACGGGCGGTCATGACGAAGTCGCCTAGTCGCAGAGTTTGGCCTACAGCCAGGGCTCCCCCAGAGGTGATGTTGTCCTTGACAACAAGAAGAGCCATCAAGCCTTATGGTGACAGCACAATGGAACTCTCAATGAAAGCACCAATGTCGGTGTCAAAACCGGCGGATCTCGGGTAGGGGGTCCAGAACTGTGCGTCTAAGGCGGATGGTAACAGGAGGCGGGGGACCCAATGTTTACCCAGGTTCGGCCCGTCTCGATGGAGGTAATACCCTACTTCCTGCTTGATTGATCTTGATGATATGACTACTACAAGAGTTGATCTACCACGAGATCGTAGAGGCTAAACCCTAGAAGCTAGCCTATGCTTATGATTGTTGTTGTCCTACGGACTAAACCCTCCGGTTTATATAGACACCGGAGGGGGCTTGTCAGGACCGGTTTTTCGGGATATTAATTTCCAAGAAAATGGCCCTTGTGCTCATCAGCCCCAGGGTTACTGTTAGCTGATGAGGCACCAACTTGATACAGAAACTCCAAACAAAATAAAAGATATGTAGTACAAGACCATTCTGGCCTATGAGTACAACAAATGGTTTCTAGTGGTTGATGGCGGAAGCGGTTTGTGGATCATCAGCGTTATGGGACTCCATTTCCCACGAGAACAGTGACCAGGTTAACTCCTATCTTGTGAGGCTGCTATCACCGTTGCTTAGGTTCGAGGCTGTCATCATAGCAACTCCTCTCCATGCAAGAAATCTGGCCAAGACAATAGCTAGGGACAAGCCAGTGAGTACTTTGAATGTACTCGCAAACATTATGAACGCGGGTATGATATAACAACCGATAATCATGCTCTGAAATATTCTATGATTCCAACGTCAGTAATAAAAATAAAATCCCTGATGCCTGCAAGCAGGTTATTTATATGCAACATGAATATGCAATAACCTAGTAGAAATAAAAAGCACCGATCGGGTGTCTGAAGCGACGCCTCGAAAGGATAGTAAATAACAAGCATGCCCCAGTCGGGCGTCTGAGCGACACCACATAAAGGGTTTATAATGTAAATAAATAACAAACATGCCACAGTCGAGCGTCTGAGCGACACCACATAAAGGGCTTATAAGGTAAATAAATAACAAGCATGCCTCAGTTGGGCGTCTGTGCGACACCACATAAAGGGCTTATAAAGTAAATAAATAACAAGCATGCCACAGTCGGGCGTCTGTGCGACACCACATAAAGGGCTTATAAGAAAACAATCACGGTGAGTATCCAGGAGGTAGAACCGTCCCAGGGATACTCAATAATTTCAAATAATATAATGGGTTAGTCCATAATAATAGTAATCACAATCATCACAAGTCACAAGTCATGATCCAGGTTCTAGTTTAACAGTTTCTCCTCCGAAGAGCGACACTAAGACCGACACTTGACCCATCCCAGACTGTAGTCCTTACCCATGGACATGGCTATTCGAATAGATTTAACCTATGCAGAGGGTGTACTCTTTACCCACGAGTAACGGATTCCTTTAGTCCATCGGGACTAATTCCATTTATGGTCTTTTAATTGAAAACACGCCTAACTCGCACACACCAGCTTAACTTACCGGTGTCTGGAATCACCCACGACACTTGTTAAGGAAAACTCTAAGTGGGGAGGCTACAACCTCGCGTAGCATGGGATCAAATTTATATCGCGCGCTCTAAGGGGTGCCCCCCTCTCGGTCCCAACCGGAAACACCCATGCCCCCGGACCAAGTGGCATGCCTACCGGATGCAGCCGGTATCTTCCACCATGGCCTCTCTGTATGGTGTGTGCTAGGAAGGGGTTTACGAATTACTGAACCGTACCCTACCTGCGGCAGGGACAAGTGGTAGTACGAAACAAGCATGGGGGTTACAGGAACAAGACTCGATCTACGGTCGTCTCGGGAGGTTTAAGTAATTCCCTGCATGATTAGCATAAAAAAAATATTTTCAACCAACAGGCAGAATCACCACTCATCATACCCCGTCATGTCATACCGGACAAAACCGTCTCGATGAGGAACTAGGGACAAGCTCGTGTCTACCCAAGACATCGACTTTCTCGGTTTCCTTACGGTATGCATGAAAGGCATACGAGGGTGATTATTATCACAACGTACCAAATTTCAGTAGCACGGAATCATTAATATGCACTCATGAGTATGATCATATCCTCACAAAAATATAACTGATACTCCGTATCACGGTGGTGTTGTAACCGTATCAAACAACAAAAAAGAAAATATGCCAGTGTTCAGGATGCTTGCCTTCAAGTTGTGGAGGGGTGAGGTGCACTCCAAAACTTTTGAAAGTTATAATCTCCCCTCCAAATTCCTATTTTCAAAAATATTCAAATAACACATACTTTAAAAACAGTACAAAAAAGTTGCTTGGAAAATTTTCAAATAAATATAAAAATAAACTAGACAATATTTGGGAAACAACAGAAAAGGAATCAAGTCATTTGGATTTATATTTAAAAAGTTATAGCCAGTCAAAGTTTGGTCAACTTTCTGTTTTTAAAATAAAACTGAAAAAAGAAAAACGTTTCGAAAAGAGTACACGTCGAAGACGTACTTTGGGAATACGCCTCCACTTAAAACACGTGGTGGCGGGGCTGGGTCACTGACAGTGGGTCCAGCGGGCCCACTGGTCAGGTTTGACTAGTCCCCCGCCTTCTTCCTCCTCTGTCCGAGCCGAGGCGGGGGCTCCAGCAATCGACGCTGGCGAACGGCGGCTCCTCGCGGGGCTCTAAGGGCGGGGATGGATCCGCCACTCCAGGGCGGTCCTCCCGGTGGTCGAGAGGGTGGCGGGGACGAAGGGAGTCACCGGCAGCGATCTTTGCGGCGGACGGCAACTTCGGGAGGTTTGGGGGTTTGGGCTATGGTGCTTCCCGATCGACGCTGAGAGGGTGGGCGGCTCCGCATGGTTGAGGGGAGAAGGATGGAAGCACGGGAGGTGTTTGGGGGCCTTGGTCTTGGCCGGATTTCACCGGAGTGTGGCGGCGGCCGAACCTGTCGGGGACGAGGAAGACGGCCGTCATTCGCCGATTGCTGGCTACGGGGGGCTCTAGAGGGGTGGTATGAGGTTGCTTGAGGGCCTGGACGAGCTCGGTGGCCCCTTAAATAGGCGAGCAATGGCGGTTCCGCAGCGGCCAGGGATAAGATCATCGGCGACCGCCGGTCTGTAGCTAGGGGGCGCATGGCGATGGTTGGCGGGGTCTGGCAGGGCGAGGGGATAAGCGAGAACTGCTCAGAGGCAAGCTCGCGAGCGCTAGTGGCTCGGGCGGCGTCGTCCAGGGCAGGAGCTGTCGGAGCGGCGGTGGCGGCTTGCGTCGGTGGCGCTGTAGCGCGCCAGGAGAGGGCCAGGGCGGCTCTGCAGCGAGGGAGGAGTCGAGGCGCGTTGGCTGCGAGTGGGGAGAGGCGAACGCAGCGAGAGTGGCGACAGTGGGGCCTGGCGACTTCGGTGCTGCCGTGCAAAACTTGCGCTCTAAGCGCGCCCGATTACCGCCGCGCCAGCGTTGACAAAATGCCAACGCTTGCCAAGATGCTCCAAATCACATGAGGGTTAACAGGGTGGGTGATGGAGTCCCGGACTAGGGGGTGTCCGGATAGCCGGACTATCATCATGGCCGGACTCCAAGACTATGAAGATACAAGATTGAAGACTTCGTCCCGTCTCGGATGGGACTTTCCTTGGCGTGGAAGGCAAGCTTGGCGTCTGGATATGTAGATCTGCTACCATTATGGCGACTACGTATAACAGTAACCTATCCGGTGTCTATATAAACCGGAGGGTTTTAGTCCGTGGGGCGAACAACAATCATACCATAGGCTAGCTTCTAGGGTTTAGCCTCCTTGATCTCGTGGTAGATCTACTCTTGTACTACCCATATCATCAATATTAATCAAGCAGGAGTAGGGTATTACCTCCATCGAGAGGGCCCGAACCTGGTAAAAACATCATGTCCCTTGTCTCCTGTTACCATCCGCCTAGGCGCACGATTCGGGACCCCTACGAGATCCGCGGTTTGACACCGACATTGGTGCTTTCATTGTGAGTTCCTCTGGCGTCGTCACCGATAGGCCGATGGCTCCTTCGATCATCAACAACGGCGCGTCCAGGTGAGACTTTTCTCCTGGACAGATCTTCGTGTTCGGGCGGCTTTACTGCTGCGGGCCAATTAAGCAGCCATCCGGAGCAGATCGAAAGCTCGCCCCTGGCCATCAGGTCAGATTTGGAAGTTTGAACTATCGGCCGATATCCGCGGAGACTTGATCTTCGACGGATTCGAGCCGCAATAACATGCCGCACTATCTCGATGGGCATGATCTAGCTCTGCAGCGAGCGATTGCCACAGGCCGCACCAACATCCGCTCGACCTTAATCCGGAGCCCGATTCCCGATCGAGGGCGAGTGGTTGGACACCGCCTCGGGGCTACAATCTCGGTGATTGAGCGAACTCCATCCCTGTCGCTGCGAAGACCTCGACTCCAGGTGCGGACTCCTCTCCGGACTCGAACCCTCCGCCCCCTTGCCAATCGAATCCGATTGGGCGCCCGTTATGGAGTTCACCGCCGCGGACATCTTTCAGCACTCGCCCTTTGGCGACATTCTGAATTCGCTAAAGTCTCTCTCTTTATCCGGAGGGCCCTGGCTGGACTGCAGACAGGAAGGTTGGGATACGGACGACGAAATTCAACGCCCACCCACCACCCACTTGTAGCCACTGTCGATGACTTTACCGACATGCTCGACTTTGACTCCGAAGACGTCGACGGTATGGACGACGACGCCGGAGACGACCAAGACCCAGCGCCTACAGGGCACTGGAGGGCCACCTCGTCATATGACATATACATGGTGGACATCCCAAAAGATGGGAACGACGATGGAACAACGGAGGATGACCCCTCCAAGAAACAGCCGAAGCGCCGACGTCAGCGGCGCCGCTCTAAATCCCGCCACAATAAAAATGGTGTTTCCGACACGGAGATAATAACACCCAGACGGTGCGAAGAGAACCCGTCCAGCGGGACTCAGCGCAGGAGGAGGGAGAAGCAAGTCCGCATGACAGTGCGGCAGAAAGAGAGGTCGAGGACGATAATTATGCGCCTCCCTCCGAAGATGAGGCAAGCCTCGACGATGAAGAATTTGTCGTGCCTGAGGATCCCGCCGAACAGGAGCGTTTCAAACGCAGGCTTATAGCCACCGCAAGCAGCCTCAAGAAAAAGCAACAACAACTTGGAGCTGATCAAGACCTGCTAGCTGAAGAGTATGAACTCGAACGCCCCTCCAAAAGCTACCCCAAACGCAGGCCGTTGCCTCGATCGGAGGAGGAAGCACCCAAGTCACCAGCGCCGCGACATGGCAGACCGGCCACCCGTCGCCCATGACAGAGAAGCCTCTCGGCCCTCCGCTCAAGCCACACCCAGCGCCGCTCAAAAAGTACCAAGGCGGGAAAAGCGCGCGGACTTGCGCGATATATTGGAGGATAAGGCAAAACATACAAGATCGATCTACGGATCGCGTGGGCATAACGACGGGATGATTACCGTCGCGCCCGATACAACAAAACCGGCCGGGCCGAACACGATGAACAAATCTCATATGAGCTACGTCGTGATATAGCCCAATCTGAGCGCCACACACCCACTATGCTTCACGGGTGAAGTAATGTATCATAAAATCCCCGAGGGCTTCAAACCCGTAAACATCGAATCATACGATGGTACCACAGATCCTGTAGTGCGGTAGAGACTATCTCCTCCATATCCACATGGCCCTTGGTGATGATCTACATGCCATCAAATACCTCCCACTCAAGCTTAAAGGACCAGCTCGGCATTGGCTCAACAACTTGACAGCGAGAATCAATTGGTTGTTGGGAGGACACGGAAGCCGCATTCCTTGATAACTTCGGAGACGCGTATGTGCGACCACGACGCCGATGACCTTAGCCACATAATTCAGCAGCCGGAAGAATCGGCCGGACAATTACGGACACGGTTCCTAACAAAGAAAAATCAAATCGTTGACTATCCGGATGTAGAGGCCCTTGCAGCCTTCAAACATAACATCATGACGAGTGGCTTGCCCGGCACCTAGGACAGGAAAAGCCAAAATCCATGGCAGCCCTCACAACGCTCATGACCCGCTTTTGTGCGGGAGAGGACAACTGGCTGGCTTGAAGCAACAACAGGCCAAACATCACGATAGTTGGATACCAAGGACAACAATGGCAGGTCACGTCGCAACAAGAACAAAGCGCCGCGTGCGGCGATATCTGAAGATCGACCGTCAATGCGGATTCGAGGCTCTAAACCGGTCAGCGGAAGAAGCCATTCAAAAGAAATACAGGGCCTGTCAACTTGGACCGAATACTCGATCGCTTGTGCGGATACATGGCACCCCGAAAAACCAGCCAATCACACCAACAGGGATTGTTGGGTGTTCAAACAAGCGGGCAAGTTAAGTGCGAACCCAATGACAAGGGCTGCATAGAGATGGCGAGGAAGAGCCCGGCGCGAACAATAGAAAACGAAGGGTTTTCCTACACAAGTGCGGACGGTGAACATGATCTCATAACCCACATACCCAAAAGGGGCGAGCGTGCACTAAAGGGGCGTATATGCGATGGAGCGATCGCCCAAGTTCAACCCATGGTCTTCTGCCCGATCACCTTCGATCGAAGGACCACCCACTAGCATCCGTCACGGCGGCCGCCACATTGGTTCTTGACCCGATTATCGACCGATTTCACCTCACGAGTCGATGGGCGGCGGCGGCAACCTGAACCTGCTTTATCGGGACACGGTCGCAAAATGGGCATAGACCCTCAAGGATTAAACCTACAAAGGCGACCTTTAAAGGCGTCATACGGGTGTAGAGGCCAGTTATGCGGGCTCGATTACACTCGAAGTGGTCTTGGATCCCGGATAACTTCCGGCGAAGAGTTAATCTTTGACATCATCCCATTCATGGCGGCTATCATGCCTTTGCTCGGACGAACCGCATTGCAAAGTTCAATGCGGTGCCGCTTTCACGCATACCTCAAGCTCAAGATGCCAGGCCCTCGAGGTAATCACGGTCAATGGAAACACCGAGCGCTCTCTCGAATGGAGGAGCACACAGCGACCCTCGCGGCGGAGGTACAAAGCAGCCTCTCACAGCAATTCTCGAGTCCGGCCACTAAGCGTCCGGACAACATCAAGCGCGCCGGAGTAACCTACAACAAGACCGCTGGCACGATTCAAGCATCGCAGCGTAGCAATCCGGCTAACCCCGCCCTCGCGAAATTGCGAAGCTAGTATTACAGCGTACATAATTGCGCTCTGGAGATACCATGGTCATAAGGGAGGGCAAGATCACGGCACGCCAAGAATGCGGCTCGACCGCACCAGGGGCTCCTAATTGTGTCATTCTTTTTCTTTTTTCCTTTTTTCTTCCTTTTTCTTACTTTCAGGACTCCGTCTTTGAGAAGTCCTGTCCGACACTTGAATCGCCGAACTCACGATGCAACAGCCAGGGAAGCAGAAAGCCACGTCAAGTGTTCAGGTGGTCTATATTACGAGCATTATACCTGTTTTACATACCATCCATGACTTACCCACGAGAGGGGCATGTTAGATAGTCCCATCCCTTGCTTATCGCACTATTTGTATCGCTCTGCTTTCATTGCAGTACCTTTTTGAATAAACAATACATAGCTTTTGCTTATTATTGCACTACTTACTTTACCTATACATATGTTCATTTCATGACATGTTGGAACCGTACACTTTGGTACGGCCAATACACCAGGGGCTTAAGTATTCTAAAATTGTGGTGTGATAAGTCCGAACACTTTCGCAAGTGCGGCACCTCGAACTTATAGCATTATATGAATCGGCTCCGAATCATGTCTTGGGTCAATAGTTGGGTTTGCCCGGCTCCCGTGTTTTGGTACCTTACGTTCTGTTATATCGGCTAAGGTAGCACCGGGAGAACCACTGCGATTGTGCCCTAGTTGAGCTGGGTCGAGCACCTCAGTGGAGAAAGCTAAAACTGACCGTCATGAAAGGGCGAGAGCGATCGCTGTTCGAGAGGTTTTTCGGGTCCCTAAAGACTTATGCCGCTTAGGCGAGGAACCGGAATTGTCCGGCCAAAGGCGTGGATAGCGCCCGAACTCGGTCTTCGAACACTAGGGGCTTCGCTGAAATTTAAAATTATAGAATTCTATGGCTAAGTGAGAGTGTTCAAGCATTATAAGTCCGGTTGCCTTGTTCGTTGTGTTGAGCGCCTCCCTAGATGGACCCAAGAATGGGAACAAGAGTTCTCAAGTTTATCCCGAACACCCCAGCACTCGTGGCATGGGGGCTGAAGCCAATGACTTGCCATCTCTCAAATTTGATAAACGGCCGCACATAAGGTAATATTTTAAATTAACAAGCGTTGCTTAGCGCATATGAACAAGTTTTCAGCGTACATGATAACAAATGCGAGTCTATTAAAAAATTACATATTTGGAGCACTCATCCGCTATTCGGCGGGCACCCTTCAGGAGGCCCTCATAGTACATTTCGGGCGTGCGATGCTCCTTTCCCTTCGGTGGCCCGTCCGTCACTAGCTTCTCCGCATCCAGCTTGCCCCAGTGCACTTAGCACGGGCAAGGGCCCGATGGACACCTTCAATGCAGACGGAGCGCTTGACGACTTCAATCCGTGGACAGGCGTCCACCAGCCGCTGCACTAAGCCGAAGTAGCTCCCAGGCATGGCTTTTAATGGCCACAGCCGAGCTATAAGGCCCTTCATGGCCTCTTCGGCGACCTTGTGGAGCTCGATCAGCTGCTTCAGCTGGTCGCTCAGGGGCACCGGATGTCCGGCCTCAGCATACTGAGACCAGAACACCTTTTCCGTCGAGCTCCCCTCCTTGGTGCGGTAGAACGCGGCAGCATCAGACACACTATGGGGCAAATCTGCGAATGCTCCTGGAGAGCTCCGAATCCGGGTAAGTAATAGGCAATTCACTTTCACATGCTTGCTTTGCATAAAGAATGCCTTACCCGCCGCTATCTTCTTTAACGACTCAATTTCTTGGAGGGATTTTTGGGCCTCGGCCTTAGCAGCTTTTGCACTCTCAAGAGCCGAGGCGAGCTCGGACTCTTGAGTCTTCGAGTCACGCTCCAAACTCTCGTGTTTTTCCATGGGAGCTTGGATCTCTTGCCGTACCTTGGCCAGCTGCGCCTCCCCCTTCTCTCGCTCAGTGCGTTCCGCAGCCGCTTTGTTTTCGGCCACGGACACCGCTTCCTTCAGGGTCGCCACCTCGCTCGTGGCCCTAGTACCCATGTTATTCCTGTTATTTTTGCAACGAAACCTTTTATAAGGTATTTCTTTAATAAGGTACTACTTAACTTCCTTGTCCTCGAGCTGCTTCTTGGCTTGGTGAGCTCGTTCTCGGGCCGCTCGAGGTTACCTTCAATGCATTGACCTCCATGATCGGTCTGGCGAGAGGTCACCAGCGCCCTGCATACCCTTATTGACATACTTATGTTAGACTCCTCGTATATCTTTTTAGATCTTTAGTACGGCTTTTCTTTCGAGCGCGAACTAAGCATCGAGACTCTACTGTATATGCGGTTATATTTTTACATATTCTAAACTTACCTCAAAGCACATTAGAAGGCTGGTACAGGCTTCAGTCAGCCCGCTCTTGGCGGACTGAACTGTCCGGATCACCGCACTCGTAACAGTGCGGTGCTCCTCCTCGATGGAGGCGCTGTTGAGCGCCTCCAGTAAGCTATCCGGTGCCTCCGGTTGGACAGAGGACACCACCGTCTTACTCTTCTTGCAACGGGACCACTTGCCGGACTCCAGAACCGCTGAAGGTTCCGGCATGGAGTCCGGACAAGGGTCGGGCTTAGAGCTCCCGGGGGTCTTGCCCCCCGCGCGCCTGGAGTCTGGGAGGTTGCCTTGTGGCACCTCCTGCGCTACCTCCTCTTGACCAAGCCCCCCTTGGGGCCCCACCGCGGCGTCGTCCGCAGCGTGAGGCCAGGAGGCGGTCGGAAGCGAAGTACTCTCCATTTCCGAAGAGCCCAGGGACCCGCTCGATGAATAGGCGAACTCGCCCTTGGGCGTGCTGCACGATTGTTCGACATTAGAGAACACTCTGCAATAATAAAAAGCCATGGGTATCCGGACACTTACGATCTCGCCAAGGGTTTGGCCCTTGTAGGCCAATCCTCCTCGTCATTGTGGAAATTGGTGGAGAAGTCCGGAGGAAGGGTTCTTCCCTTCTTGGACCCTCCGGCCTCCCCAGTTGGGGTGGCCTTCCTTTTCCTCTCCTCCCCCGCTGGGGGAGAAGCTTCTTTTTCCTCCTCCTCGTCCTCAGGAGAAGATTCTGCTTCAGAATCTGACGGCACCTGGCGTCCGGAGCTCCTTCGAGTTCCCGTGGCCTCCTTCTTGGCCTTCTTCTCCGGCACCACATGCGGCGCCGGAGCCAGCAGCCCCGTCAATCGGGCGTCCTCCGGGTCTTCCGGCAAAGGAGCCAGACTGCTAATCTGTCCGGACGTCTTTAGCCAGTCCTGTCAAAGATTAGGGAGTTTTAGATCCCACATAGAGTCAATCTATGAAAAAAAAGAATCTCGTAAAGGGTAAAATAACTTACCTCGCCGGCTTGACGCCGCGAGCTGTATCCGTGATCCTTGTTAGCGGATGTTGGGGCTTCAGCGCCCTTGAACAACACCTTCCAGGCATCTTCGTACGTAGTGTCGAAGAGCCGGCTTAAGGTTCGGTGCTGTGCCGGATCGAACTCCCACAAGTTAAAGGCCCGTTGTTGGCATGGGAGAATCCGGCGGATGAGCATCACCTGGATTACGTTGACAAGCCTGAGATTCTTGTCCGCCGAGTTTGGACGCATGTTTGGAGTCGGATAGCTCTTCGAATTCCCCATGTCGGGCCCGTCTCTTTCCATGGCGAGAGTCGTGTGGGAAGCCAGATCTGAATTGGGGGCCGCCACCCATTCGGGTCGCGTGGCTCGGTGATGTAGAACCACCCATTGCCACCCCTTTATTGTCTCCACAAAAGCGCCCTCGAGCCATAGGACCTTGGCCATCTTGCCGACCATGGCGCCTCCGCATTCCGCAGCGGCTGCCCACTACCTTGACCTGACATTGAAGATCTTCAGCCATAGGCGAAGTGGGGCTGGATCAGAGGAAGGCCTCGCACGACGATAAACACCGAGATGTTGAGGATAAAATTCGGGTCCAGGTCGTGGAAGTCTAGGCCGTAGTAGAACATGAGCCCCCGGACAAATGGGTGAAGTGGAAAACCTAGTCCATGGAGGAAGTGGGGGAGAAACACCACCCTCTCATGAGGCCTGGGGGTTGGAATGAGCTGCCCCGCGTCGGGCAGCCTGTGCGCGATGTCGCCGGACAAGTATCCGGCCTCCCGCAGTCTTGTGATGTGCCCCTCCGTGATGAAGGAGGCCATCCACCTGCCTCCCTCTCCTGACATGGCTGGAGAAGGTTGAGGTGGGATGTGCGGACTTGGGTGCTGGAGCTCGAGTGCACAGAAATGGATGAGCAAAGGAGGAAGAAGGCGTAGGTGAAAAGGTGGATCCTTATCTCCTTATATGGACGGACGAAGTTATGCGTCCCCCACCGGCCTGGTAAAACTCGCTTATCCCCCAAGCGCCATAATCAATGGCGCGGATGGGTTACCCACATCCGTATTGATGAGAATCCCGGAATAAGGGGGCACGATCTATGCTTTAATAAGACGTGCCAAGGAAACCGCCTCGCTAAACGCGCTAAGGTGGAACGGTAAAAAACGATTCATATAATGGCATGGCCGTGGTGTGATGTCACGCCACGGAATACGTCAGCAGATCTGTGCAAAGGTTATTCTCTCTACAGTGGTATGTGGAACTTGTTTTGCAGAGCCGGACACTATCCTTGTGTTCAAAACCTTCTGTGAAGTATTCGGAGGAGGAACCCGCCTCGCAATGCGAAGACAATCAACGCGCCGGACTAAATCGTCATTGAAGCCTGGTTCGAGGGCTCTTGAGGAGTCCCGGACTAGGGGTGTCCGGATAGCGGACTATCGTCAAGGCCGGACTCCAAGACTATGAAGATACAAGATTGAAGACTTCGTCCGTGTCGGGATGGGACTTTCCTTGGCGTGGAAGGCAAGCTTGGTGATACGGATATGTAGATCTCCTACCATTGTAACCGACTCATGTAACCCTAACCTATCCGGTGTCTATATAAACCGGAGGGTTTTAGTCCGTGGGGCGAACAACAATCATACCATAGGCTAGCTTCTAGGGTTTAGCCTCCTTGATCTCGTGGTAGATCTACTCTTGTACTACCCATATCATCAATATTAATCAAGCGAGAGTAGGGTATTACCTCCATCGAGAGGGCCGAACACAGGTAAAACATCGTGTCCCTTGTCTCCTGTTACCATCCGCCTAGGCGCTTGAGTTTGGGACCCCCTACCCGAGATCCGCCGGTTTTGACACCGACAGTTGGGCTATAGGCTAGGGTAAAGCCATTATACATGCTGGTTAGGCAAAGCAAGAAGGTCCAATGTACAAACCAGAAACTATGTCAAAACTGACCATGCACATAAGGTGTTTGACAAAATGCCAAGGGCACCTAGGCATTTCTTGGGGTGGCCAAACTCTCCAGACTAGTGTCTCTTTATATGAAAAGGAGGGTGGCAAGGTTAGTTTGTCACAATCAGAAACTGGTTCGTGCAAGTTTTTGAGAAAACCCATTCTGGACAGAAAGAAGAGGGCATAATTTCATGGACCAAATATCTTCCAATGGGTCCAATCTCCTGGACTTAGGGGTTTTGCAGGGTGGTCTATGAGTAGGAAAAAGAATCATGGGTAAAAGAGCAAGTTAAAATATGGTTGCAGTACAAATCACCAAGCTGGACCAGAATGAAGATGAGGTTGATTTACTCATATTTTTCAAAGGACATAACTGGTTTTTTGCATAAAGTTGAATAATATACTCCTATTAACAGCCCATAATTTTTGTGGAAGCTTTAAAGAAATATTTAAATAGGTTGTAGTGCAAAATTGCCCACTGGACCAGATTTGAAAATTTGATGTAGAGCTCAAAATATCCAAAGAATGAAATATATTTTTGCATAAAAGTGATTTAAAAACATCACATGACATCCCCAAATTTTGGTGAGATTTTTAAATGAATTTATAAAAGGGTTGAAGTACAAATGGGACCCTAAAACTAAAGAAAACTCACTTTAAGGAATAGGGCTCAGAGAGAAATAATTATATAAATAATCCCACTGATAAAAGAATTGTTTTATTTGAGAGGGTAAATAAGTCCAATAATGATTGAATAGTTTTCACTTGGGGTAAAAACTCCATAATAATAAAGAAAAAGAATGGTTATGAAATCAAAAGGAAATCCAGAAAATAAAAGTTTAAGTTTCCTGGCAAAATTTTAATAAACAAAACATGGTTAAATTTTTGGGGTGTCACAACACTACCCCCCTTAAGAAAAAATCTCGTCCTCGAGATTTGTTAAGAGTTGTCTTTGCAAATATTTTTCTGTCAGTTGAAACTAAAAAGTTTACTCATAGCACAAACTTTGTGTCGTCGGGGTTGGTTTTTTGGCAGCTACGCCTGAGATTAAAAATGCAATCGCACATCAACATACTCATGCATGGCTACTATTAAAAACAGGGGCGCACAAGCAAACAACATTTAATTACGGTGATACAGGATCACATAGTTACAAGGCGAGGGCATACTAAGACTCGGTACTGCTTGAGTGACTCAGTCTACCTCGTTAATATCTAAGCGGGCTTGCCTTGTGGACGTCGAGGCTTCTCCACGGTTTTCACCGTCGGGATTAGCTGGAGGGGGTTGAGGGACTGCAGGGTCGGGGTAGCGATGATGACCATCTTGGGGATTGTTGGCCACAATCCCGCTGGAGCGCGTTCCCAAAAGGTGAAGAAGCACTTCTGGGGTCATCAAGGTATTTTGGTCGATGACTGGGGCAGACCTCAAGGACTCGATCGGTTGTCCAAACAGCATGACTGGGTTGTCGGTGTTGGGCTCATCTTCTCCTCTTGCTGGGGCTCGGCGTATCAGTTCTCCACGAGCTGAGATCAGATCAAGAGTGGTTTGATCGAATAGATCCTCTAGTGCACTTACATAGCGCACCAGATGCAACAATGCAGGATCCGTCTCATGATCTACGTTGGTAACTTGGGGTGGCCTACCATACCCGTCACGGCTGGGGTAGTAGTAGAGCGGCGACGATTAACTCACAGGCGACAAGTGCGGAGTTGAACTATAGCCTCTCGCGCTAGTTGGATGGCTTGTGGCTCAAAGGAAGTTGTCCTTCCGGTGAACCTGTAGGGGCGTTCTGGTGACAGACCCCTACCATAGATGTGCACTATGGCCCAGAATTGGCGGCTCTCACCGCTCATGGGTCCTTGGTACACAACATATTCTGGGGGCTCTTCTAATGCAAAGGCACGTCGTGTGAGGTTTTCTAGCACGGTCACAAAGCCTCCAAGGTTATTTGCCGTGGTTTCATTGTGCACGACGGGGCCAGGCATTATAGCTCGGTTTGGGGAAAGAGTTTGTGCTGTGCTGTGTTGAGGCTAGCGTGCCCTTTTTATAGAAAAAGGGGACGGAGTCTTCCTTCGCACGCTTGCGGATGGGACAATATAGGTGTCGATCACTAGCGCGTGATCGACAGGCTAGGCTGATAGGTTGGGCACCGACTGCCAAAAGTGTCGGGGTCACTGTGTGGCTATCTTGCACGAGAAGCTTGTCTGGGGTTAGATTAAGGTCTGGTGGGTTGGTTAACCTAGGTTTTCGACCTGGCTAAGATAGGATTAGCCAATGGTCAGCCTGGCTCTGATACCAAGTTTGTCAGGACCGGTTTTTCGGGATATTAATTTCCCAGAAAATGGCCCTTGTGCTCATCAGCCCCAGGATTACTATTAGCTGATGAGGCACCAACTTGATACAGAAACTCGAAGCAAAATACAAGATATGTAGTACAAGACCATTCTGGCCTATGAGTACAACAAATGGTTTCTAGTGGTTGATGGCGGAAGCGGTTTGTGGATCATCAGCGTTATGGGACTCCATTTCCCACAGGAACAGCTGACCAGGTTAACTCCTATCTTCACGAGGCTGCTATCACCGTTTCTTAGGTTCCGAGGCTGTCATCGCAGCGCTCCTCTCCATGCAAGAAATCTGGCCAAGACAATAGCGAGGGACAAGCCAGTGAGTACTTTGAATGTACTCGCAAACATTATGAACATGGGTATGATATAACAACCGATAATCATGCTCTGAAATATTCTATGATCGCAACGTCAGTCATAAAAATAAAATCCCCGATGCCGGTAAGCAGGTTATTTATATGCAACATGAATATGCAATAACAGAGTAGAAATAAAAAGCACCGATCGGGTGTCTGAAGCGACGCCTCGAAAGGATAGTAAATAACAAGCATGCCCCGATCGAGGCGTCGGCGACACCACATAAAGGGTTTATAATGTAAATAAATAACAAACATGCCACAGTCGGGCGTCTGAGCGACACCACATAAAGGGCTTATAAGGTAAATAAATAACAAGCATGCCTCAGTTGGCGTCTGTGCGACACCACATAAAGGGCTTATAAAGTAAATAAATAACAAGCATGCCACAGTCGGGCGTCTGTGCGACACCACATAAAGAGCTTATAAGAAAACAATCACAGTGAGTATCCAGGAGGTAGAACCGTCCCAGGGATACTCAATAATTTCGAATAATATAATGGGTTAGTCTATAATAATAGTAATCATAATCATCACAAGTCACAAGTCATGATCCAAGTTCTAGTTTAACAGTTTCTCCTCCGAAGACCGACACTAAGACCGACACTTGACCCATCCCAGACTGTAGTCCTTACCCATGGACACGGCTATTGAATAGATTTAACCTCTGCGAAGGTGTACTCTTTACCCACGAGTAGCAGTTCCTTTAGTCCATCGGGACTAATTCCATTCTGATCTTTTAATTGAAAACACGCCTAACTTCTTTTACACACCGACTTAACTTACGATTATGCGGAATCACCCACGATACTTGTTAAGCAAAACTCTAAGTGGGGAGGCTACAACCTCGCGTAGAATGGGATCAAATTTATATCGCGCGCTCTAAGGGGTGCCCCCCTCTCGGTCCCAACTGGAAACACCCATGCCCCCGGACCAAGTGGCATGCCTACCGGTTGCAGCCGGTATCTTCCGCCATGGCCTCTCTCCACGGTGTGTGCTAGGAAGGGGTTTACGACTTACTGAACCGTACCCTACCTGCGGCAGGGACAAGTGGTAGTACGAAACAAGCATGGGGGTTACTGGAACAAGACTCGATCTACGGTCAACTTGGGAGGTTTAAGTAATTCCCTGCATGATTAGCATAACAAATATATTTTCAACCAACAGGCAGAATCACCACTCATCATACCCCGTCATGTCACACCGGACACAACCGTCTCGACGAGGAACTAGGGACAAGCTCGTGTCTACCCAAGACAACGACTTTCCCGGTTTCCTTACGATATGCATGAAAGGCATACGAGGGTGATTATTATCACAATGTACCAAATTTCAGTAGCACGGAATCATTAATATGCACTCATGAGTATGATCTTATCCTCACAAAAATATAACGGATACTCCGTATCACACTGGTGTTGTAACCGTATCAAACAACAAAAAAAAAATATGCCAGTGTTCAGGATGCTTGCCTTCAAGTTGTGGAGGGGTGAGGTGCACTCCAGAACTTTTGAAAGTTATAATCTCCCCTCCAAATTCCTATTTTCAAAAATATTCAAATAACACATACTTTAAAAACAGTACAAAAACGTTTCTTGGAAAATTTTCGAATAAATATAAAAATAAACTAGACAATATTTGGGAAACAACAAAAAAGGAATCAATTCATTTGGATTTATATTTAAAAAGTTATAGCCAGTCAAAGTTTAGTCAACTTTGCATTTTTAAAATAAAACTGAAAAAGAAAACGTTTGAAAAGAGTACACGTCGAAGGCGTACTTTGAGAATCGCCTCCACTTAAAACACGTGGTGGCTGGGCTGGAGTCCTTGACAGTGGGTCTAGCGGGCCCACCGGTCAGGTTGACTAGTCCCCGCCTTCTTCCTCCTCTGTCCGAGTCGGGCGGGGGCTCGGCGATCGGCCCGACGAGGCAGTGGCTCTCGCGTGGCTCGAGGCGGGATGGATCCACCACTCAGGCGGTCCTCCCGGTGGTCGAGAGGTGGCGGTGACGAAGGAGTCGCCGGCGGCGAGATTCTGCGGGACGACAACCGGGAGGTTTGGGGTTTGGGCTATGGTGCTTCCCGATCAGCGCCGAGAGGGTGGGCGGCTCCATGCAGTTGAGGAGAAGGATGGAAGCATGGGAGGGTTTGGGGCCTCGGTCTTGGCAGTTTCACGGAGTGTGGCGGCGGCCGAACCTGTCGGGGGCGAGGAAGGCGGCTGTCATTCGCCGATTCTTGGCTCTGAGGGGCTCTAGAGGGGTGGTATGAGGTTGCTTGAGGGCTGGGCGAGCTCGAGCGCCCCTTAAATAGGCGAGCAATGGCGGTTCCTCGGCGGCCGGGGATAAGATCATCGACGACCGCCGTTCTGTAGCTAGGGGGCACGTGGCGATGGTTGGAAGGGTCTGCAGCGAGGCGAGGATCTGCGAGAACTGCTTTCGAGCGGCGCTAGTGGCTCGGGCGGCACTGTCCAGGGCAGGGGCTGTCGGAGCGGCGGTGGCGGCTTGCGTCGGTGTATTATGAGGTCGCCGAGGAGAGGGCAGGCGGCTCTGGCGAGGAGTCGGGGCGCGTTGGCTGCGAGTGGGGAGAGGCCAGAACGAGTGGGAGGCGACGGCAGTGGGAGACGGTGACTCGGTGCGCGCGCGTGCAAAACGTGCGCTCTGGGCACGCCCAGTGCACGCACGCCAGGCGTTCGGCAAAATGCCAACGCTTGCGAAGATGCTCCAAATCACATGAGGGTTAGCAGGGTGGGGCTATAGGCTAGGGTAAAGCCATTATACATGCTGGTTAGGCAAAGCAAGCAGGTCCAATGTACAAACCAGAAACTATGTCAAAACTGACCATGCACATAAGGTGTTTGACAAAATGCCAAGGGCACCTAGGCATTTCTTGGGGTGGCTAAACTCTCCAGACTAGTGTCTCTTTAGATGAAAAGGAGGGTGGCAAGGTTAGTTTGTCACAATCAGAAACTTGTTAGTGCAAGTTTTTGAGAAAACCCATTCTGGACAGAAAGAAGAGGGCATAATTTCATGGACCAAAGATCTTCCAATGGGTCCAATCTCCTGGACTTAGGGGTTTTGCAGGGTGGTCTATGAGTAGGAAAAAGAATCATGGGTAAAAGAGCAAGTTAAAATATGGTTGCAGTACAAATCACCAAGCTGGACCAGAATGAAGATGAGGTTGATTTACTCAAATTTCTCAAAGGACATAACTGGTTTTTTGCATAAAGTTGAATAATATACTCCTATTAACAGCCCATAATTTTGATGGAAGCTTTAAAGAAATATTTAAATAGGTTGTAGTGCAAAATTGCCCACTGGACCAGATTTGAAAATTTGATGTAGAGCTCAAAATATCCAAAGAATGAAATATATTTTTTGCATAAAAGTGATTTAAAAACATCACATGACATCCCCAAATTTTGGTGATATTTTTAAATGAATTTATAAAAGGGTTGCAGTACAAATGGGACCCTAAAACTAAAGAAAACTCACTTTAAGGAATAGGGCTCAGAGAGAAATAATTATATAAATAATCCCACTGATAAAAGAATGGTTTTATTTGAGAGGGTAAATAAGTCCAATAATGATTGAAAAGTTTTCACTTGGGGTAAAAACTCCATAATAATAAAGAAAAGAATGGTTCTGAAATCAAAAGGAAATCCATAAAATAAAAGTTTAAGTTTCCTGGCAAAATTTTAATAAACAAAACATGGTTAAATTTTTGGGGTGTCACAGGGCTAGGGTTACACAGAGTCGGTTAGAAGGGAGGAGATCTACAGATCCAAATTGCCAAGCTTGCCTTCGACGCCAAGGAGAGTCCCACCCGGACACGGGACGAAGTCTTCAATCTTGTATCTTCATAGTCCAACAGTCCGGCCAAAGGATAGGCTGTACGAGGACCCCCTAATCCAGGACTGCCTCAGGCACCTCTTCCCATTGCAAGATAAATAGATCAAGTTGGCCAAACAAACGCCAAATATCGGAGAAGAAATACGAGGCTATAAGAGATCATGCATATAAGAGATCAAAGAAACTCAAATAACTTTCATGGATATAAAAAGATATGACTGATCATAAACTCAAAGTTCATCTGATCCCAACAAACACACCACAAAAGAGTTACATCATATGGATCCAAGAGACTATTGTATTGAGAATTCAGTGCGAGAGAGACAGAAAGCCATCTAGCTACTAACTACGGACCCGAAGGTCTACAAGGAACTACTCACGCATCATCGGAGAGGCACCAATGGAGATGGCGAACCCCTCCGTGATGGTGTCTAGATTGGATCTGGTGGTTCTGGACTCTACGGCGGCTTGATGAATATTTCGACGCCTTTTCTAGGGTTTCTGGAATATTGTGGTATTTATAGAGCAAAGAGGCGGTCCGGGGGGCACCCGATGTGGGCACAACGCACCAGGGCGCGCCTGGGCCTCCTGGAGGGCCCTGGTCGGTTGTGCCCCCCTCGGGGCACCCCCCAGGTGCAACCAGGGCCCATTGCCTTCCTTCTGGCCCATAAAAAACATTGTGGAGTTTCGTGGCATTTGGACTCCGTTTGATACTGATTTCCTGTGATGTAAAAAACATGGAAAAAGAGCAACTGGCACTTGGCACTATGTCAATAGGTTAGTACCAAAAAATGATATAAAATTATTATAAAACATCCAAGATTGATAATAAAACATCATGGGACAATCAAAAATTATAGATACATTGGAGACGTATCAACCGCCACCACCCCAGTTGACCACCTAGCCCGTTTCCTAAGGTTGAATCCGCCGGTGTTCTCTAGCAGCACCGAGCCGATTGTTGCTGATGACTGGCTTCGCAAGATTGGAAGGGAGCGGACCACTGCAGGTTGCACTGATGCTGAGAAGGTGCGCTTTGCCGCACATCAACTAGATGGACCCGCAGCCTCATGGTGGGAGAACTACACCGCCACTTTCCCCGTGGCTAATGTGACTTGGTATCAGTTTCAATAGGCCTTCCGCACCGCACATGTCTCAGCTGGAGCCATGAGTATGAAGAAGCGTGAGTTCTGCAACTTACGCCTGGGGAATCGTACTGTGGCGCAGTACGTGGATGAGTTCAACAAGTTAGCACGCTACGCCCCAGATGATGTGGCCACAGATGCCGCGAAGCAGGAGAAGTTTCTTGAAGGACTAAATGATGAGCTGAGTATGCAGTTGATGGTGGCAACATTCACCAACTACCAGGAGCTGGTAGACATGGCCCTCATGATTGAAGGCAAGCAGGAGCAGATAGATAGCCGCAAGCGGAAGTATGGACAAGGGAAGTACAACTCTGGAGCTCAGCAGAAGCCCCGCTATTCCCCATACTCGGGAGGACACACTCATCATACCCATGGAGGACATAACCATGGAGGACATTCTCATCCTGGAGAAAGTGGACATAACCAAAGTGGCCCTAAGAATGGAAATGGGAATGGAGGAAACAACAGTCAGAGCCGTTCCAACCCAGCGACACCCGCCAAGAAGAATTTGAGTCACATTACTTGTTTCAAGTGCGGGAACACCGGACACTATGCCACCGAGTGTCCTGAAGCAAAGAATGGTAACGACAATGGAAGCTCTGGAAAGAAGCCAAATCCCTTCACCAGAGGTCAGGTGAACTACGTCAACGTGGAGGAAGTTGAAGAGCAGCCTAACACAGTTATTGGTAAGTGTCGGTGTCAAAACCGGCGGATCTCGGGTAGGGGGTCCCGAACTGTGCGTCTAGGCGGATGGTAACATGAGACAAGGGACACGATGTTTTTACCCAGGTTCGGGCCCTCTCGATGGAGGTAAAACCCTACTCCTGCTTGATTAATATTGATGATATGGGTAGTACAAGAGTGGATCTACCACGAGATCAGAGAGGCTAAACCCTAGAAGCTAGCCTATGGTATGATTGTTGTTAGTCCTCGGACTAAAACCCTCCGGTTTATATAGGCACCGAATAGGGTTAGGGTTACCTGAGTCGGTTACAATGGTAGGAGATCTACATATCCGTATCGCCAAGCTTGCCTTCCACGCGAAGGAAAGTCCTATCCGGACACAGGACGAAGTCTTCAATCTTGTATCTTCATAGTCCAGGAGTCCGACCAACGGTGATAGTTCGGCTATCCGGACACCCCCTAATCCAGGACTCCCTCCGTAAGTTTTTGACTAAGTCATTTACATCCCTTGTTCTTTTTGACACTGGTGCATCGCATTCATACATATCAAGGGGATTTGTGGACAAGTTTAAGTTGCCAACCGTAGCCCTTAAGACACCTATGTTAGTAAGCTCGCCAGGAGCGGAGTATATGGCTAGCCGAGGGTGTTATCAGTTGCCCTTGACCATAGGTAAACATGTTTTCCCCTCAGACCTCATTATTCTAGAACCATAAGGATTGGATGTGATAATAGGCATGGATTGGCTATCGAAGTATGGAGGAAACATCGATTGTGCTAGTAAATCAATTCTTCTCACCACCCCAGAGGGGAAATGGATCAAGTATGTGTCTAGGCATGCACCAAGGAGGACTCAAGTAAATTCACTCTCAGGAGTTGTTCATGAGGAAGTGCCAGTTGTGAAAGATTATCCCAATGTATTCCCGGAGGAACTACCAGGCATGCCACCAGACCGAGACATAGAGTTTTTGATCGAGTTGTTGCCAGGCACCGGACCAATATCCAAGAGACCGTACCGGATGCCCGTAAATGATCTGAAGGAAATTAAGAAGCAGATTAAGGAGTTATTGGAGAAAGGTTATATTCGACTAAGTTCATCACCGTGGGGAGCCCTAGTGCTCTTAGTTGATAAAAAGGATGGATCCTTGAGAATGGTTGTTGATTATCATGCATTGAGTGAGGTGACGATCAAGAACAAATATCCTCTACCGATGATCAATGATTTGTTTGACCAGCTGCAGGGAGCTAAAGTATTCTCCAAGATTGATCTTCGATCAGGATACCACCAGCTGAATATCTGAGAACAGGATATACCTAAGACAACTTTTACCACAAGGTATGGGCTATATGAGTACATGGTCATGTCTTTTGGTTTGACCAACGCCCCTGCCTACTTTATGAGTATAATGAATAAGGTGTTCATGGAGTTCTTGGATAAGTTTTTTGTGGTATTTATTGATGATATATTGGTGTACTCAAACAATGAAGAAGAACACAAGGAACACTTGCGCTTGGTGCTCGAGAAGCTCAGAGAACATCAACTATATGCCAAGTTCAGCAAATTTGAGATTTGGTCGAAGGAAGTCGTATTTCTCAGACATGTTATATCAGGTGAAGGAATAGCAGTAGACCCTTCCAAGGTTAAATCTGTCACCGAGTGGTTGGCATCCACCTCAGTTGGAGAGATACGCAGTTTCCTTGGACTTGCAGGATATTATCGGAGATTTATTGAGAATTTTTCCAAGATCGCGAAGGCCATGACGAAGTTATTGAAGAAGGACACTAAGTTTAAATGAACCAAGGATTGTGAGGCCAGTTTTCAGGAGTTGAAGAAACACTTGGTTACAGCCCCAGTGCTAATTCTTCTGAATATATGCAAGGATTTCCAAATATATTGTGACGCTTCCCGCCAGGGACTTGGAGGCGTTCTTATGCAAGAAGGAAGAGTTGTTTCATATGCCTCATGACAGCTTCGACCCCATGAGTTGAATTATGCCATGCATAATTTGGAGTTAGCAGCCGTAGTGCATGCGCTCAAGACTTGGAGGCACTTTCTTCTCGGAAATCATTGTGATGTTTACATGGATCATAAGAGTTTGAAGTAAATTTTCATGCAGAAGGAGTTGAACCTCAAGCAGAGGAGATGGTTTGATCTCATAAAGGATTATGACATGAAACTGCATATCACCCAGGAAAGGCCAATGTCGTGGCCGATGCTTTGAGCCGCAAGAGTTATGTCAATAATCTTATAACCGGAGGATTACCCTAGGAGTTAGCCGACGATCTGAGAGAACTTTGCTTGGAGATAGTTCTGAGAGGTTTTGTTGCAGCGTTGGAAGTTCAGTCCACTTTGTTGGGAAAAATCCGAGAAGCTCAGAAGATTGATAAGGAAATTGCGGAGATAAAAGAAAAGATGAGTAAAGGAAAGGCCAAAGGTTTTCGTGAGGATGAACACGGAACTTTATGGTTTGAGGATCGCATATATGTGCCTAATGGCCTAGAGATCAGGAAGTTAATTCTTCAGGAGGCTTATGATTCGCCATACTCGATTCACCCAGGCAACACCAAGATGTATCTTTGAAGGAACATTTCTGGTGGACAGGTATGAAGAAGGATATCACCGAGTATGTAGTAGTATGCGACGTATGTCAGAGAGTTCAGGCAGAGCATCAGAAACCAGCAGGATTACTTCAGCCTTTGTCGATACCCAAATGGAAGTGGGATAAGTTTGGCATGGACTTCATCACCGGATTACCCAGGACACGTTCAGGATATGACTCCATCCGGGTTGTAGTTGATCGCTTGACCAAAGTGGCTCACTTTATCCCCGTGGAAACCACTTATACGAGCATGAAGTTGGCCAAGATATATATGACCAGGATCGTATGTCTGCATGGAGTTCCGAGGACCATCGTATCAGATAGAGGAACACCGTTTACCTCGAAGTTTTGGAATCAGTTACACCAGACTTTGGGTACCGGGCTAGAGTTCAATATAGCCTTTCATCCATAGACAGATGGGCAGACCGAGAGAGTCAACCAGATTCTGGAGGACATGTTGAGAGCTTGTGCGCTAGATTATGGGTCTAGTTGGGATGATAATTTTACTTACGCAGAGTTCTCATATAACAACAGCTACCAAGCTAGTTTGAAGATGGCCCCTTTCGAAGGTTTGTATGGAAGGAGGTGCATGATACCATTGATGTGGGATGAAGTTGGAGACCGACAATAATTGTTCAGACCATATTTAATCAGAGAGTCTGAGGAGAAGGTCAAGTTGATTCATGATAGACTCAAGGTAGCCCAGTCCAGGCAGAAGAGTTATGTAGATACTAAACGCAAGGAGGTAACCTATGAAGTCGGAGACATAGCATATCTTCGTGTGTCACCACTTTGAGGAGTTAAACGATTTGGAGTCAAAGGAAAGTTGGCGCCACGATTTGTACGGCCATACCAAGTTTTGGAGCGTATGGGTGAAGTTGCCTACAAGTTGGAATTACCCAAGGGATTGTCAGGAGTTCATGATGTGTTTCATGTTTCCCAGTTGAAGGAGTACCATGCAGAGATGGCCGATATTCCTCTGAAAGATACAGTGCCCCTGGAAGAAATTTAGTTGGAAAGTGACCTAACCTACGAGGAGAAACTCGTCAAGATTCTCGAGTTCGCCACCCGAGTTACCCGCAGTAATGTTATCAAGTTTTGCAAAGTTCAGTGGAGTGATACGTCTCCAACGTATCTATAATTTTTTATTGTTCCATGCTATCATATTATCCATCTAGGATGTTTTATATGCACTTATATGCTATTTTATATGATTTTTGGGACTAACCTATTAACCTAGAGCCCAGTGCCAGTTTCTGTTTTTCCTTGTTTTTGAGTTTCGCAGAAACGGAAAACCAAACAGAGTCCAATTGAACTAAAACTTCACAGAACTTATTTTTGGACCAGAAGAAGGCCATGGAGTAAAAGAGTTGGGCCAGAAGAGTCCCGGGCTGCCCACGAGGGTGGGGTGCACGCCTCCCTACCTCGTGGACAGCCCGGAGACCCCCCTGACTTGTTCCTGACTCCAACATCTCATATATATACCCAAACCTCCAGAAACAAACCTAGATCGGGAGTTCCGCCGCCGCAAGCCTCTGTAGCCACCAAAATCCAATCGGGACCCTGTTCCGGCACCCTGTCGGAGGGGCGGATCCCTCACCGGTGGTCATCTTCGTCATCCCGACGCTCTCCATGACGAGGAGGGAGTAGTTCACCCTCGTGGCTAAGGGTATGTACCAGTAGCTATGTGTTTGATCTGTCTCTCTCTCTCTCTATCTCTCTCTCTCTCTCGTATTCTTGATTTGGCACGATCTTGATGTATCGCGAGCTTTGCTATTATAGTTGGATCTTATGATATTTCTCCCCCTCTACTCTCTTGTAATGGATTGAGTTTTCCCTTTGAAGTTACCTTATTGGATTGAGTCTTTAAGGATTTGAGAACACTTGATGTATGTCTTGTGTGAGATAGGCATGGTGACAATGGGGTATTCTATTGATTCACTTGATGTATGTTTTGGTGATCAACTTGCGGGTTTCGTGACATTTCGAACTTATGCATAGGGGTTGGCACACGTTTTCGTCTTGAATCTCCGGTAGAAACTTTGGGGCACTCTTTGAAGTTCTTTGTGTTGGTTGAATAGATGAATCTGAGATTGTGTGATGAATATCGTATAATCATACCCACGGATACTTGAGGTGACATTGGAGTATCTAGGTGACATTAGGGTTTTGGTTGATTTGTGTCTTAAGGTGTTATTCTAGTACGAACTCTTTGATAGACCGAACAGAAAGAATAGCTTCGTGTTATTTTACTACGGACTCTTGAATAGATCGATCAGAAAGAATAACTTTGAGGTGGTTTCATAACCTACAGTAATCTATTTGTTTGTTCTCCGCGATTAGTGACTTTGGAGTGACTCTTTGTTGCATGTTGAGGGATAGTTATATGACCTAATTATGTTATTATTGTTGAGAGAACTTGCACTAGTGAAAGTATGAACCCTAGGCCTTGTTTCCTAGCATTGCAATACTGTTTACGCTCACTTTTATCGCTTGCTACCTTGTTGTTTTTATATTTTCAGATTAGAAAAACCTATATCTACCATCCATATTGCACTTGTATCACCATCCCTTCGCCGAACTGGTGCACCTATACAATTTACCATTGTATTGGGTGTGTTGGGGACACAAGAGACTCTTTGTTATTTGGTTGCAGGGTTGTTTGAGAGAGACCATCTTCATCCTACGCCTCCCATGGATTGATAAACCTTAGGTCATCCATTTGATGGAAATTTGCTATTGTCCTACAAACCTCTGCACTTGGAGGCCCAACAACGTCTACAAGAAGAAGGTTGTGTAGTAGACATCAAGCAGTTTCTGGCGCCGTTGCCGGGGAGGTTAGTGCTTGAAGGTATATCTTCAGATCTTGCAATCAAATCTTTTTGTTTCTTGTTTTATCACTAGTTTAGTCTATAAAAGAAAAATACAAAAAAATGGAATTGAGGGTGCCTCATATGCTTCATCTTTTTAATGTCTTTCATGAAAATAAGGATTCCGATAATTGTGCCAAAGTGTTAGAAGATGAATGCATTAGAATGTTTGGCACTAAATCTTTGCACGATGAGCATGATTGCAATGTTGTTAGTATGAATTCTTTGAATATCCATAGTACTAATGATGATTGCACTAGTCATGATGAAAATATCTCTTATAAGCATGTCAATTTTTGTGGAGTGCGTAGAGTTTGCAAGTACGCAACAAAAAGGGAAGATAGATTTTGCAAGAGGCATAAGTATTTAGAAACTAAAAGGTTGCAAGAGAGGCTAGATGCTTGTGCTGAAAATTTAAATTTTCTTTGCCATCCTTGTGAACTTTGCAATGAACGTGATCATTTAAATCCCCAATGCAAATTGTTTCATGATCGTACGTGTCCAAAGATTTTGATGACTTGATTTCCCTTGCACATCATAATGAACTTAGTTTGCTTTTAGGTTTTGTAGAAATAAAACGTATAACTAAGGATATGCCAGAATTTGTCCTTGATAAAGTTCTTGATTTTGATCTAGAAGAAATTTTTATGTATTGTGCGGTCAATTGCATTGAAAATCCTTATATTGCCAGTTACATAAACAAAAGAAAACAAATAGAAGATGAAGAGAATACTAATGAAAGGGAAGAGATTTCCCAATATCCTCCTATTCTTTCTTATGATTAATCAGGTGACGAGGAGGAGCCTTCTATTCAACCAATCTCATTAAAAAGGAGCTCCAAAAAGAGGATTAAACCCACACATGATGCGAAGAATAAAAAGAAGAGACGGAGAAGCAAAGGTAAAAGGTATCCGTCCTAAATGATGTTGCTCCTATTACTCATTGTGATGATGATAATTGCTATACTATTGGTGCTATCCATACTATTAATGATGAGAGTGATTATGCTTATGATATAAAAAGGCCCAAGCTTGGGGATGCTATGTTTGATGAGAATGACAAGTTTGAGAATTTATTTGCTACAATTAATGATTATCCCAAGGTTGGGGATGCTATGTTTTATGAAGATGATATGTTTAACCTCCCAAGTTTTGATATGCAAATTTATTATGATGATAGCATGCCTCCTATTTATGATGGTTATATTGATGAAAGTGGGTTTGGAAGAGTGTCAACTTTAGGAAGTAATGATCCCACTATTTTGGAGGGTGTTGAATCTTATTGTGATAATTATGAAAGAGGATTTGTAGAGGTCATGACTTTATTTAGTGACGAATCGACTATTTCGGAAGAGGTTCCAATTGATTATGAGAATAAAGTTGCAATCTGTGATGATTATTGTGATGACATGTATTCTTTAAAGTATAAAGACAACCATGAAACTTGTCATCATGATCTCAAATTTCAATTGGATTATGCTTCACATGATAGTTATTTTGTTGAGTTTGCTCCCACTACTATTGATGAGAATAAATTTGTTTATGTGGAGGGTAGTAAAATTTCTATGCTTGTGCATCATGAAAATATTGCTTTATGTGATGGTTATATTGTTGAATTCATTCATGATGTTACAGAAAATTATTATGACGGAGGAATATATGCTTGTAGGAATTGCAATAATATCAAGTTTCCTCTATATGTGCTTAAAGTTTTAAAGTTATGCTTGTTTTGCCTTCCTATGCTAGTTGATTATTGTTCCCATAAGTTGTTTGCTCACAAAATACCTATGCATAGTAAGTGGGTTAGACTTAAATGTGCTATTCATATTCTTCATGATGCTCTCTTTATGTTTCAATTCTTATCTTTTATGTGAGCATCATTGAAATCATCATGCCTAGCTAGGGGCGTTAAACGTTAGCGCTTGTTGGGAGGCAACCCAATTTTATTTTTGAACTTTGCTTTTGCTCATTTTTAGTAATAGTTAATTCATCTAGCCTATTTTCAGATGTGGTTTTATGTTTTAATTAGTGTTTTTGCCAAGTAGAACCTTTGGGAAGACTTGGGTGAAGTCTTTGTGATCTTGCTGTAAAAAACAGAAACTTTAGCGCTCACGAGATTAGCTTCCATATTTTTTACCGGAGAGTGCTTTTAGGTTGATTCTTTTTGCAGATGATTAATAGACAAATTCCTCAGGTCCACCAATTTATTTGAGAATTTTTGGAGTTACAGAAGTATACTCATGATACAGATTAGTACAGACTGTTCTGTTTTTGACAGATTCTGTTTTCTATGTGTTGTTTGCTTATTTTGATGAATCTATGAGTAGTATCGGAGGGTATGAACCATAGAGAAGTTGGAATACAGTAGATATTACACCAATATGAATTTACAATGAGTTCACAACAGTACTTAAGTGGTGATTTATTTTCTTACACTAACGGAGCTTACGAGTTTTCTGTTGAGTTTTGTGTTGTGAAGTTTTCAAGTTTTGGGAAAAGATTCGATGGACTATGGAATAAGGAGTGGCAAGAGCCTAAGCTTGGGGATGCCCATGGCACCCCAAGATAATATTCAAGAACAACCAAGAGCCTAAGCTTGGGGATGCCACGGATGACATCCCCTCTTTCGTCTTCGTTCATCGGTAACTTTACTTGGAGCTATTTTTTTATTCACCACATCATATGTGTTTTGCTTGGAGCATCATTTTATTTTCTTTTGTTTTGCTTTCTGTTTGAATAAAATACCAAGATCTGAAATTCTTAAATGTTAGAGAGTCTTCACATAGTTACATAATTATTCAACTACTCACTGATACTTATATCTTTTGGAGTAGTTTGTCATTTGCTCTAGTGCTTCACTGATACCCTTTTAGAGCACGACGGTGGTTTTATTTTGAAGAAATAGATGAACTCTCATGCTTCACTTATATTATTTTGAGAGTCTTAAACAGCATGGTAATTTGCTTTGGTTATGAATTTAGTCCTAATATGATGGGCATCCAAGAGGGATATAATAAAAACTTTCATATAAAGTGCATTGAATACTATGAGAAGTTTGATTCCATTTGATCGTTTTGAGATATGAAGATGGTGATATTCGAGTCATGCTAGTTTAGTAGTTTTGAATTTGAGAGATACTTGTGTTAAAGTTTGTGATTCCCGTAGCATGCACGTATGGTGAACCGTTATGTGATGAAGTCGGAGCATGATTTATTTATTGATTTTCTTCGTTATGAGTGGCAGTCGGGGATGAGCGATGGTATTTTCCTACCAATATATCCCCCTAGGAGCATGCATGTAGTACTTCGTTTTGATAACTAATAAATTTTTGCAATCAGTATATGAGTTCTTTATGACTAATGTTGAGTCCATGGATTATACACACTCTCACCCTTCCACCATTGCTAGCCTCTCTAATACCGCGCACATTTCGCCGGTATCATACACCCACCATATACCTTCCTCAAAATACCCACCATTCCTACCTATTATCGCATTTCCATAGCCATTCAGAGATATATTGCCTTGCAACTTTCCACTGTTCCGTTTATTATGACACGCTCCACCATTGTCATATTGCTTTGCATGATCATGTAGTTGACATCGTATTTGTGGCAAAGCCACCGTTCATAATTCTCTCATACATGTCCCTCTTGATTCACTGCACATCCCGGTACACCGCCGGAGGCATTCATATAGAGTCATAATTTTGTTCTAAGTATTGAGTTGTAATCCTTGAGTTGTAAGTAAATAAAAGTGTGATGATCATCATTATTAGAGCATTGTCCCAGTGAGGAAAGGATGATGGAGACTATGATTCCTCCACAAGTCGGGATGAGACTCCGGACGAAAAAAAAGAAAAATAAAAAAAGAGGCCACAAAAAAAGAGATAAGGCCCAAAAAAAATAAGAAAATAAAAGAGAAGGGGCAATGCTACTATCCTTTTACCACACTTGTGCTTCAAACTAGCACCATGATCTTCATGATAGAGAGTCTCCTATGTTGTCACTTTCATATACTAGTGGGAATTTTCATTGTAGAACTTGGCTTGTATATTCCAATGATGGGCATCCTCAAATTTCCCTAGGTCTTCGTGAGCAAGCGAGTTGGATGCACACCCACTTAGTTTCTTTTGTTGAGCTTTCATACACTTATAGCTCTAGTGCAACCGTTGCATGGCAATCCCTACTCACTCACATTGATATCTATTGATGGGCATCTCCATAGCCCGTTGATACGCCTAATTGATGTGAGACTATCTTCTCCTTTTTGTCTTCGCCACAACCACCATTCTATTCCACCTATAGTGCTATGTCCATGGCTCATGCTCATGTATTGTGTGAAAATTGAAAAATTTGTAGAACATCAAAAGTATGAAACAATTGCTTGGCTTGTCATCGGGGTTGTGCATGATTTAAATATTTTTTGTGATGAAGATAGAGCATAGCCAGACTACATGATTTTTTAGGGATTACTTTCTTTGGCCATGTTATTTTGAAAAGACATGATTGCTTTGTTAGTATGCTTGAAGTATTATTATTTTTATGTCAATATTAAACTTTTGTCTTGAATCTTATGGATCTGAATATTCTTTCCACAATAAAGAAGATTACATTGATAAATATGTTAGGTAGCATTCCACATCAAAAATTCTGTTTTTATCATTTACCTACTCGAGGACGAGCAGGAATTAAGCTTGGGGATGCTGATACGTCTCCAACATATCTATAATTTTTGATTGTTCCATGCTATTATATTATCCATCTAGGATGTTCTATATGCATTTATATGCTATTTTATATGATTTTTGGGACTAACCTATTAACCTAGAGCCCAGTGCCAGTTTTTGTTTTTTCCTTGTTTTTGAGTTTCGCAGAAAAGGAAAATCAAATGGAGTTCAATTGACCTGAAACTTCACGGAACTTATTTTTGTACCATAAGAAGGCCATGGAGTAAAAGAGTTGGGCCAGAAGAGTCCCGGGCTGCCCACGAGGATGGGGGGAGCGCCGACCCCCCTTGGCGCGCCTCCCTACCTCGTGGATAGCCCGGAGACCCCCCTGACTTGTTCCCGACTCCAACACCTCTTATATATACCCAAACTTCCATAAAGAAACCTAGATCGGGAGTTCCGCCGCCGCAAGCCTTTGTAGCCACCAAAAACCAATCGGGACCCTATTACGGCACCACTGGGGGGGGATCCCTCACCGTGGCTATCTTCATCATCCCGGCGCTCTCCATGACAAGGAGGGAGTAGTTCACCCTCGGGGCTGAGGGTATGTACCAGTAGCTATGTGTTCGATCTCTCTCTCTCTCTCGTGTTCTTGATTTGGCACGATCTTGATGTATCGCGAGCTTTGCTATTATAGTTGGATCTTATGATGTTTCTCCCCCTCTACTCTCTTGTAATGGATTGAGTTTTCCCTTTGAAGTTATCTGATCGGATTGAGTCTTTAATGATTTGAACGCTTGATGTATGTCTTGTGTGGGATACCCGTGGTGACAATGGGATATTCTATTGATTCACTTGATGTATGTTTTGGTGATCAACTTGCGGGTTCCGTGACATTGCGAACTTATGCATAGGGGTTGGCACATGTTTTCGTCTTGACTCTCCGGTAGAAACTTTGGGGCACTCTTTGAAGTTCTTTGTTTTGGTTGAATAGATGAATCTGAGATTGTGTGATGCATATCGTATAATCATACCCACGGATACTTGATGTGACATTGGAGTATCTAGCTGACATTAGGGTTTTGGTTGATTTGTGTCTTAAGGTGTTATTCTAGTATGAATTCTATGATAGATCGAACGGAAAGAATAGCTTTGTGTTATTTTACTACGGACTCTTGAATAGATCGATCAGAAAGAATAACTTTGAGGTGGTTTCATACCCTACAGTAATCTATTTGTTTGTTCTCCGCTATTAGTGACTTTGGAGTGACTCTTTGTTGCATGTTGAGGGATAGTTATATGACCCAATTATGTTATTATTTTTTAGAGAACTTGCACTAGTGAAAGTATGAACCCTAGGCCTTGTTTCCTAGCATTCCAATACCGTTTACGCTCACTTTTATCGCTTGCTACCTTGCTGTTTTTATATTTTCAAATTAGAAAAACCTGTATCTACCATCCATATTGCACCTGTATCACCATCTCTTCGCCGAACTAGTGCACCTATACAATTTACCATTGTATTGGGTGTGTTGGGGACACAAGAGACTCTTTGTTATTTGGTTGCAGGGTTGTTTGAGAGAGACCATCTTCATCCTACGCCTCCCACGGATTGATAAACCTTAGGTCAACCACTTGAGGGAAATTTGCTATTGTCCTACAAACCTCTGCACTTGGAGGCCCAACAACGTCTACAAGAAGAAGGTTGTGTAGTAGACATCAAGCTCTTTATGGCGTCGTTGCCGGGGAGGTTAGTGCTTGAAGGTATATCTTCAGATCTTTCAATCGAATCTTTTTTTTTCTTGTTTTATCACTAATTTAGTCTATAAAAAACTACAAAAAAAATGGAATTGTGGGTGCCTCATATGCTTCATCTTTTTAATGTCTTTCATGAAAATAAAGATTCCGATAATTGTGCCAAAGTGTTAGAAGAAGAATGCATTAGAATTTTTGGCACTAAATCTTTGCATGATGAGCATGATTGCAATGTTGTTAGTATGAATTCTTTGAATATCCATAGTACTAATGATGATTGCACTAGTCATGATGAAAATGTCTCTTATAAGCATGTCAATTTTTGTGGAGTGCATAGAGTTTGCAAGTACACAACAAATAGGGAAGATAGATTTTGCAAGAGGCATAAGTATTTAGAAACTAAATGGTTGCAAGAGAGGCTGGATGCTTGTGTTGAAAATTTAAAATTTCTTTGCCATCCTTGTGAACTTTGCAATGAATCAGATCATTTAAATCCCAAATTCAAATTGTTTCATGATCGTAAGTGTCCAAAAATTTTGATGACACTATTTCCCTTGCACATCATAATGAACTTAGTTTGCTTTTGGGTTTTGAAGAAATGAAACGTATAACTAAGGATATGCCAGAATTTGTCGTTGATGAAGTTACTGATTTTGATCTAGAAGAAATTTTTATGTATTGTGCAGTGAATTGCATTGAAAATCCTTATATTGCCAATTACATAAAGAAAAGAAAACAAATAGAAGATGAAGAGAATACTAATGAAAGGGAAGAGATTTCCCAAGATCCTCCTATTCTTTCTTATGATGAATCAGGTGACGAGGAGGAGCCTTCTATTCAACCAATCTCATTAATAAGGAGCTCGAAAAAGAGGATTAAACCCACACATGATGCGAAGAATAAAAAGAAAACATGGAGAAGAAAAGGTAAAAAGGTATCCATCCTAAATGATGTTGCTCCTATTACTCATTGTGATTAATATAATTGCTATACTATTGGTGCTATCCATACTATTAATGATGAGAGTGATTATGCTTATGATATGAAAGGGCCCAAGCTTGGGGATGCTATGTTTGATGAGAATGACAAGTTTGAGAATTTATTTGCTGCAATTAATGATTGTCCCAAGGTCGGGGATTCTATGTTTTATGAAGATGATATGTTTAACCTCCCAAGTTTTGATATGCAAATTTATTATGATGATAGCAAGCCTCCTATTTATGATGGTTATATTGATGAAAGTGGGTTTGGAAGAGTGTCAACTTTAGGAAGTAATGATCCCACTATTTTGGAGGGTGTTGAATCTTATTGTGATAATTATGAAAGTGGATTTGGAGAGGTCATGACTTTATTTAGTGATGAAACCACTATTTCGGAAGAGGTTCCAATTGATTATGAGAATAAAGTTGCTATCTATGATGATTATTGCGATGACACATATGCTATAAAGAATAAAGATAACCATGAAACTTGTCATCATGATTTTAATTTTCAATTGGATTATGCTTCACATGATAGTTATTTTATTGAGTTTGCTCCCACTACTATTGATGAGAATAAATTTGCTTATGTGGAGGGTAGTAAAATTTCTATGCTTGTGCATCATGAAAATAGTGCTTTATGTGATGGTCATATTGTTGAATTCATTCATGATGCTACTGAAAATTTTTCTGAGGGAGGAATATATGCTTGTAGGAATTGCAACAATATCAAGTTTCCTCTCTCTGTGCTTAAAGTTTTAAAGTTATGCTTGTTTTGCCTTCCTATGCTAGTTGATTATTGTTCCCATAAGTTGTTTTCTCACAAAATACCTATGCATAGGAAGTGGGTTAGACTAAAATGTGCTAGTTATATTCTTCATGATGCTCTCTTTATGTTTCAATTCTTATCTTTTATGTGAGCATCATTGAAATCATCATGCCTAGCTAGGGGCGTTAAACGTTAGCGCTTGTTGGGAGGCAACCCAATTTTATTTTTGTTCTTTGCTTTTGCTCCTGTTTATTAATAAATAATTCATCTAGCCTATGTTTAGATGTGGTTTCATGTTTTAATTAGTGTTTGTTCCAAGTAGAACCTTTGGGAAGACTTGGGTGAAGTCTTTGTGATCTTGCTGTAAAAAACAGAAACTTTAGCAGTCACGAGATTAGCTGCCATTTTTTACTGGAGAGTCCTTTTAGGTTGATTATTTTTTGCATATGATTACTAGACAAATTCCTCAGGTCCACCCATTTATTTCAGAATTTTTGGAGTTCCAGAAGTATACGTATGATACAGATTAGTACAGACTGTTCTGTTTTTGGCAGATTCTGTTTCTATGTGTTGTTTGCTTATTTTTATGAATCTATGAGTAGTATCGGAGGGTATGAACCATAGAGAAGTTGGAATACAGTAGATATTACATCAATATTAATTTAGAATGAGTTCACAACAGTACTTAAGCGGTGATTTATTTTTTATACTAACGGAGCTTACGAGTTTTCTGTTGAGTTTTGTGTTGTGAAGTTTTCAAGTTTTGGGTAAAGATTCGATGGAATATGGAATAAGGAGTGGCAAGAGCCTAGCTTGGGTATGCCCATGGCACCCCAAGGTAATATTTAAGGACAAACAAGATCCTAAGCTTGGGGATGCCCCGGATGGCATCCCCTCTTTCGTCTCCGTTCATCGGTAACTTTACTTGGAACTATATTTTTATTCACCACATGATATGTGTTTTGCTTGGAGCGTCATTTTATTTTCCTTTGTTCTGCTTTCTGTTTGAATAAAATACCAAGATCTGAAATTCTTAAATGTTAGAGAGTCTTCACATAGTTACATAATTACTTGACTACTCATTGATCTTCACTTATATCTTTTGGAGTAGTTTGTCATTTGCTCTAGTGCTTCACTTATATCCTTTTAGAGCACGACGGTGGTTTTATTTTGAAGAAATAGATGAACTCTCATGCTTCACTTATATTATTTTGAGAGTCTTAAACAACATGGTAATTTGCTTTGGTTATGAATTTAGTCCTAATATGATAGGCATCCAAGAGGGATATAATAAAAACTTTCATATAAAGTGCATTGAATACTATGAGAAGTTTGATTCCTTTTGATTGTTTTGAGATATGAAGATGGTGATATTAGAGTCATGCTAGTTGAGTAGTTGTGAATTTGAGAGATACTTGTGTTAAAGTTTGTGATTTCCGTAGCATGCACGTATGGTGAATCGTTATGTGATGAAGTCGGAGCATGATTTATTTATTGATTGTCTTCCTTATGAGTGGCGGTCGGGGATGAGCGATGGTCATTTCCTACCAATATATTCCCCTAGGAGCATGCGCATAGTACTTCGTTTCGATAACTGAAAGTGCGTTATATCGACTAGAGGGGGGGTGAATAGGTGATTTTTATGAATTCTTCAATGAGGAATTTGTCGGTGAGGAAATTCCTAAGTGAAGAACTACTTGCAGCGGAATAAGTACTCACAAGTAAGCATAAAGAGAATGCGGGCATGGTCATCATGATGAAATGAAGACAATCAAAGAGTACAGAAAGCGTAAATACATGATAGCACAAGATGAAGACAAACAGACTGAAAAATTGAACTGAGGAAATTGAGAAAGTCTTCAGTCAAAGTCTTCAAACACAGATATGAACGAACACTCAACATAGTAATGAGGAAATGAAAGAGTTGAGGAAATAGAACCAGTTAGGTTAGTGAAGACAATGATTTGGTAGACCAGTTCCAACTGCTGTCTCAGTTGTACGTCTGGTTGGAGCGGCTGAGTATTTAAACTCAAGGACACACAGTCCCGGGCACCCAGTCGCTGAGCACGCAACTCAGGACAGCAAGTCCTCACCGTATTCTCCTTGAACTAAGGTCACACAGACCTCGTCCAATCACTCGTGGTAAGTCTTCAGGCGACTTCCAAACCTTCACAGACTTGGTCACTCGGCGATCCACAATTCCTCTTGGATGCTCTAGACCATGACGCCTAACCGTCTGGAAGAAGCACAATCTTCAAAGGTAACAAGCGTCGGATCCACGCAGGATCAATCTCTTCAGTGATGCTCAATCACTTTGGGTTTGTAGGGGTTTGGTTTTTGGGTTCTTCCTCACTCGATGATTTTCGCTCAAAGTCCTCGGAGGATGGGTTGCTCCCAAATGACAAGTGTCAAGTTCTCTCGGAGCAGCCAACCAGCTAGTGGTTGTAGGGGGCGGCTATTTATATCCTAGGGAGCAGCCCGACATGATAAGACATAAATGCCCTTCAATGATATGACCGTTAGGTGGATAAGATATTTTGGGACAGCTGGCGCGCAACACAGCAACGGTCGGAAATTTGACTCTCAAATTCGTCAGGGCTATCATGTTCCTCACTGTGTAGGCAATCCGCACTGGCGAATTCCTAACTCCTCAGTCAGAACAAATTCCTCAGCGACTAGAAGAAATTCGTCTCTGTCATTGAAGAAATTGACTGAGCTGTATGAGATTTCTAAAGGCTTCACTCGAAGGGATTGGTAGGTGTAGGATTTGTAGTTGAGCATCACATGGAAATTTTTCCTTAGTATTTCCTCGACCCCCTTTAACAGTACGGTGTTTCCTATGACTCAAGAAAGAGAAAACGAAACTACGAAAACAAAATTCTTCACGCTTCGTGTTCCTCAAATGAATACCAAGTCTTCAAGGTCACACCAATTTCTTCACTTTCAAAGTCTTCAGAAAGTCTTCAGAATATCAAAGTCTTCAGTCGAAGAACTTCATTTTTAGGGGTCGACTTTCTCTGTAAATATCAAACTCCTCATAGACTTATAGACCTGTGTACACTCATAAACACATTAGTCCCTTAACCTATAAGTCTTCAATACACCAAAATCACTAAGGGGCACTAGATGCACTTACAATCTCCCCCTTTTTGGTGATTGATGACAATATAGGTTAAGTTTTCAACGGGGATAAACATATGAAGTGTAAATACTGATATTGAGGAATTTGATTGCAAGATATAGAAGAACTCCCCCTGAAGATGTGCATAGTGAGGAATTTTGCTTTTGAGGCATTGCACATTTGAAGAGTTGAATCATGGAGATCTCCCCCTATATCTTGTAATTCATACATGCATTTGACATATAATTTGAGGAATTTGAAATGCATGATGAAATATGGTGACTGATGTAGTTCAACATGCGTGCATTAACATATAATGAGGAATAAGCATGCAGAGGAACACATCAAAAGTATCAGAGCACCATCGGGTTTAAGATTACAACTCGATCCAATAAAAGTTTCAGAAGAACGAGAGTTGTAACTTAGCAAAAATGTTGTATATGGGCGTTAAAATGGACCCGCTTGAAGACTAACTCACATTTCTCCCCCTTTGTCATCAAATGACCAAAAGGACTGAAACTGAGGACTAACGCATACAAAGAATTTCAAGTTGATGAAGGAGCGCCAGGCGTTATCGAGAGTCGGTTGTCGTAGTAGGGCCTGCCGCAGATGTCGTCCAAGTCTTCATTTTCATCGATGTCGCGCGATGAAGAATATGAGCTGGCTACCAAGGAAGGAACCTTGACCTTCTTGAATTTCTTCGATGGAGGTACAAACCAGTCAAATTCTTCCTTGAGACCCATTGTCTTGAGTTCTTACATCTTTGTAGACATTAGAAAGAACAGCCCAGGTGCGGTTGAAGGTTTCATGGAGGTAGTATTGGTTTTCTTCACTGCATTGTGTGTTGAGGTCATGTTGTGAAGAATTGAACCAAACTGACGCTTGACCCATTTATGATTGCGATCAACCTTCTGACGAAGACTAAGGAGTAACTCATGATCAGTCATCACCACAGGTCTTTGTGGCTTGAGGATTTTGCTTGGTGAGGTATTGGCGGCGAGTCATGTGTGGCAGAGTCATCATTGGTGGAGTAGGATGCAGCTTTGCGAAATTGACCATCCAATGGACGAATGCCTTCATCTATCACAGCAGTTGCCTTGCCCTTGTCATCAGCTGAGGAAAATGTCCGTTTGAGGACTTCAATTGGAGGCAAGTAGCTGCAGTGGTTCAGAGTATCAACCTTGTAATTGAGTGAAGATCTTGTCCTGATGAACCTCATAATCCATGGTGCATATGGCTTCAGCTCAAAAGGTGACATAGCAATGTTTGCCAGAGTCCTCATGAAGAAATCATGGAAGTCGACGGGAACGCCATGAATGATATTGAAAAGCATATTCTTCATGATGCCAACGACTTCTTCATCATTTGAGTCGTGGCCTTTGATAGGACTCATTGTCTTCGTCAGAATGCGATAGACAGTCCGAGGCACATACAGTAATTACTTGACGAGGAATTTGGTTCGTGAGGCCTGTCCTGGCTTCCGAGGCTTCATCAGAACTTGCATGTAGTGATTTGAAAGCTCAGGTTCGTTGTAGATGCAACGAGCACCATCAAGGGGAGGACTGAGTGGGAGGGCACAAAGCAATTCAGTTGCTGGTGCCTTGTAGTGAGTATTTTCTGTCATCCAGTCCAATACCCATGAGTGCACATCTTCAGAATCTCCGGTGATGTGCAACGTCGCATAGAATTGAAGAATGAGTTCTTCATTCCAATCACACATGTCAGTGCAGAAATTCAGCAATCCTGCATCATGAAGAACACTGAGGACTGGCTCGAAGCCTGGCAGAGATTCCATGTCCACATGAGGAATATGTGCATGATCAAAGACTTTGTCTTTGTTGAATAGCACAGAGGAATAGAAGTTGGCTTGACTAGCAGTCCAGAAACGCCTCTTCCTTATGCGAGTAGAGTCATATGGGTTGTAGTCAGTGAAGAATACATGTTCGCCGTAAAAATCTTCAGCCTTGAACTTTTGCTTCGTTGAGAATGGATTCTTTGGCTTTGGTAGTGGAGTGTCAGTGAGTTGCATCACGACCTCAGGAACCGCAATCTCAGGTTCTTCAGGCTGAGGAATTTCTGGTTCCTCTTCATATGCAGTCTGCGTGTTCATAGGATCAGCAGCAGCAGGTTCTTGAGCACTAGTGGCTGGAATTTCTTCATGCACGGATGAGTTGGGATGAGTTTCTTCAGAGCCCATTTGAACTGTTGGAGCAGGGGACTGAGGAATTTGTTGGATTGGGGTGAAGAGTGGAGAATTGGGATGCTGACTTTCCCAAAAGTCATGGTTCATCACAGGTGTTGTTCTTCCAATATCCACATATTCGTCTTCAATTTTCTCAACACCAGCTTCTTCAGCTGTGAACTGAGGCATAGGTGAGGATACAACAGGAGTAGAAGGGATCGCTTCCACTTCAATTTCTTCATCAATCTGCTCTGACGAAGCAGCAGAATGATTTTCTTCATCAGATCCGCTTGGGATCTCATACTCTTCACCAAAAGGAACAAGGTCCTTTGATGGAATGGACGAAATTGGAACAGCATCAATTGGATTTTCAAAAGAGCTTGTGTCGGGGGTGAGCTGATCGTGCCCCACGAGCACCTACGGGACCTGGGTCCCTTTGTGGTTCGGAGGGGGGCGGAGACTGCACAAAGAGCGGGTCGAGGCGATCGCGAGAGGGTTTTTACCCAGCTTCGGAGCTCTCCGGAGAGATAATACTCCTACTGCTGCTTTGTGGATTATCTAGTGTTCTTGCTAGGGAGCAATGCTGGCTACAAGACCTAACTTGAGTGTGATGAACTAAGCTGGAGCTAGACTAGAAACCCAGCCGAATCGAACCTCCTCTACGTTGCCCTCGGGCCTCCTTTTATAGGCACAAGGGGCTACCACATGTGGCAAGTAGACAAGGTCATAATGGTAAAAACCTAGGTTGGTACACCGCTTTGTACAGTGTACAGTAACCTATACCTAACTCTGACGGCAAGGGACAAGAGTCATCAATGCCCGTCTCAGTCGCCCGAACAGTGTAACAGGGACCGTTAAGTGCGCCTCCGTCCGCCACGATGGTGGCTTGTCAGCGCTGTTTGTCGCTACTCCCCGCTGGCTGCACAGCCCGTCGACACGCGTACTCGGGAGAGCCCCGTGGTGACACGTTGGCGGGTGAGCTGGAGCGGAGATGAAGAGAGGTCGCCATACAGCAGCGCCTTGCCGCCAGGAACCTTGTCGGCGCTTGGGTTCAGCGCCGCCAAGCCTTCCGGCAAGCTCCTCTTGTCGGGGCCTCGCTTCCTTTGCCTGGGTGGCCTTCCGACAAGCTTCTCTTGCCGGGTCTTGACTACTTTGTTCTTGAATGGCTCCAAGGGCCGCCGAGATCTTAGCGGCCATCGGGCGGCGCGGCCGTCAGGCGCTGCAACTTCGTGCAGACGAGTTCGGGGTACTAGGGTACCCCTACTCTAGTACACCGGCAGAGAGCCCTCGAACTGGGCCACACACGGCGCCAAGCTCTGTTGGGCCAGGCCCATAACGGTGGCAGGCGTGCATGGTCTTGATTACGCCGTTACTTGCCTTGGACCCACGTCTCCCACGAGCGGCACGTGTGGGGCGTGGCGTCGTGGGAGAGATCGTGGGGCTTCCTTTAATGGGAAAAATCGGAATGCCGTCCCTCTCCCTTTATAAGCGGGAAACCGTCCTCGGTAGCCTTGAACTTGATAGATTCCTCAGGTGCTAGTTCATCTATCACAGAAGGTAGGTGCTCTCTTTGCAAGCCATTAGTTTCATCGAACCGCACATCTAAAGTTTCAACAATCTTGTGAAGAGCGATGTTGAAGACTCTATAGGTGTGCGAGTCCTTTCCATAACCAAGCATAAAACCTTCATGTGCTTTCCGTGCAAATTTAGCATTGTGATGAGGATCTCTAATCCAGCATTTAGCACCGAAGACTTTAAAGAACTCACATTGGGTTTCTTGTCAGTGAGGAGTTCATAGGCAGTCTTCTTGAAGAATTTTTGAAGATATACTCTGTTGATGATGTGGCACGCGGTATCAATTGCATCAATCCAAAATCGACGAGGCGTTTTGTATTCATCAAGCATAGTGCGAGCCATCTCAACAAGAGCTCTGTTCTTGCGCTCCACGACGCCATTTTGCCGAGGAGTATAGGGAGTAGATAACTCATGAGTAATACCAAGTTCATCAAGATAGTCATCAAGACCGGAATTCTTGAACTCAGTTCCATTGTCACTCCTGATGTGCCTGATCTTCACATCAAAGTTGGTTGAAGCCCTCGAGGAAAATCGTTTGAAGACTTCCTGCACTTCATGTTTGTAAGTAACAATGTGTACCCATGTGTAACGAGAGTAATCATCAACAATAACAAAGCCATATAGAGATGCATCATTAGTGACTGCTGAGTAATGATTAGGACCAAAGAGGTCCATGTGAAGCAATTCGAATGGACGAGTAGTGGTCATGATAGTCTTCGTTGGATGCTTGGACTTGGTCATTTTTCCAGCTTCACAGGCTCCACACAAGTGATCCTTGAGGAATTTGACATTCTCAATGCCAATGACATGCTTATTCTTCGCAAGCATGTGCAAATTCCTCAAGCCTGCGTGACCAAGTCGTCGATGCCATAGCCAGCCTTCTGAAGCTTTTGCAAGTAGACACACGGCTGGTTGTGGTCCTATAGAGAAATCAACAATATACAAGTCTCCTCTCCTAAAGCCTTCGGAGAGTTTGGAATTGTCAGCTTCCATGATCGCAACACAACGATACTTGCCAAAGACAACAACCATATCAAGATCACAAAGCATTGAGACTGACATGAGGTTGTATCCTAAGGACTCAACAAGCATGACTTTGTCCATGTGTATGTCCTTAGAGATCGCAACCTTACCAAGACCCAATACGACTTTTGCCTTTGTCGGAAAGATGATATGCTTGGATGTGACGGTGATAAGGGAGCATCCATCAATAGATTCTTGTCACCGGTCATGTGATTTGTACATCCACTATCGAGGACCCACTCATTGGCTTTGGGTTGATCATCCTGCGGATGAATTAGTGCAACTTACGATCTCATATACTTCATAAGTGAAGAATATGATATCAATTTCATCGAGCGATATAATGTATAAGCGAGATGAGGACGTGTGAAATGAAAGTTCATTTCTTCATGATTAGCTGCGTCCTTTCAGCATTTTTGTCGGGCCCCGCAAATTCTTGAGACGTTAAAGCATGTCCGGAGGCCTGACCTCGCAGAAGAGATTAGTTCTTTTCTTCACCACCCACATCTGAAGGGGTGGCAAAGAGTTCATCACTCTCTGAGCTCCATATGAGAATGGTGGCATAGAGGCCAATCCATTTTGTTTCACATAAGAGGGTTAGTGTAAGCATATGAATAAGCGAGAGAAATTCTTGAGGACTTATGAACATATTGGTTTGAAGAATAATGCACATATTCATAGCCCTTAGCTCTACCTTGCGAAACAGAGTTGTTAGCACGATGAGAATCATATGAGGACTTTGATCCTTTTGAGGAATTTGATCCTTATGAGGACTTGGATCCATATGAAGAATTTGGTCCAAATGAAGAGTTTGATCTGGGGTTCCTATTCTTCACAGGTGGTGTCATGAGGACATTCACCTGAAGACTTTCAAGGCACTTCTTGGGAACCCAGATTTTCTTCATAGGAGAACCGTTCCTGCAGTTAGTGCCAACATATCTAGCAAATACTTCACCATTCTGATTTTTGAACAATTTATAGTTGGAGTCAAATGACTCATCAGAAGAACGAAGAGATTCACATGTAAAGCCAGATAAGTTAGATGGATCAACTGGAGGTCCCTTTGCAGCAACCCATGAGGTTTTGGGATACTGCTCAGGCTTTCAATATGTTCCATCAGCATTGAGTTTCCTCTCAAAGGCAATACCCTCTTTCCTAGGGTTCTGTTGAGGATCTGCTTTTAAGCACATCACAAAGAGTCGATGCCCTTTGAGGCTTTTGTACATGCTGTCATGTACAATTCCTTCAACCCTGCATCGTCAAGGATACTAGCAATGTCCTCGGATGAGGAATTAGTGATAGCAGAGGCAGGTGAATAATTTGTAACAGTTGAAGCATTTGAACATTCGGTGAAGAATTAGCGATTCACGTTCAATGCACTTTAAGCATGGAGGAACAAATTCTTCCTGAGAAGCGCTGATTTGTTGAGCAAGTAATGAATCGCGCTCCTTCTGAAGATCTTCATGACTCACTCTTAGCTTCTCAAGATCTTGCTTTCTTTGAAGAAATTCATAAGAAAGTTTCTCATGATCAGACAAGAGAGTGTTATGATGACCTTGAAGGCTGTCAAACCTAGACTGAAGTCTCTGAAGATTTTCAGTCAGGGCTTTAGTGCGATCCATTTCTTCACCCAACATATCATCACTTTTACCTAACATGTTTTGAACCTTTTCCAAGGCATGTTGTTGTTTGGTGGCAATACAAACAAGCTTGGTATAGTTAGGTTCAATATCATCATCAGATCCATCATCATCAGATTCATCATCACTATACTCGGATGAGGAACATTCGGTTACCTTGTCACCCTTTGCCATGAGACATGATGCAAAAGATGATGATTCTGGTTTGAAAGTCATCATTTTGAGAGATTCCTTGAAGTCCTCAAACCAGGGATCATGACGGGTTCGATGACCTTCATAGACGTCGGAGATCCGGTCCCAGATAAGCTTCGCATTGCAAAGATTCATAATGCGCTTGAATTCATCTCTAGATAGGCAGGAACAGATGATATCCTTCGCCATGATGTCAAGTCGAGTGTACTTGCGAATATCATCTGCGTTATTGTCTTGCACAAATCAGTAAGACCAATTTCATGACGGTCCACAGCTCATCATCAATTGCCATGAGGCGCTTCCTCATCATGGCCTTCCACTTGGGATAATCATGACCGTCAAAGATAGGGCATGTCACTTTCTTCATACTGCGGTCGACATAACTAAAACTCCAAGTGGTTAAACCAAAATCACACGTAACAAGGGAGTACCTTGCTCGATACCAATTGAAAGTCGTTATATCGACTAGAGGGGGTGAATAGGCGATTTTATGAATTCTTCAATGATAATTTGCGGTGAGGAAATTCCTAAGTGAAGAACTACTTGCAGCGGAATAAGTACTCAAAGTAAGCATAAGAGAATGCGGCATGGTCATCATGATGAAATGAAGACAATCAAAGAGTATGTAAAGCGTAAACACAGGATAGCACAAGATGAAGACAAACAGATCAAGAATTGAACGAGGAAATTGAGAAAGTCTTGATCAAAGTCTTCAAACACAGATATGAACGAACACTCATCACAAGAATGAGGAAATGAAAGAGTTGAGGAAATAGAACCAGTTAGGTTGGTGAAGACAATGATTTGGTAGACCAGTTCCAACTGCTGTCTCGGTTGTATGTCCGGTTGGAGCAGCTGAGTATTTAAACTCGAGGACACACAGAGTCCGGACACCCGATCGCTGAGCACGCAGCTCAGACACCAAGTCCTCACCGTATTCTCCTTGAACTAAGGTCACACAGACCTCGTCCAATCACTCATGGTAAGTCTTGAGCGACTTCCAAACCTTCACAGACTTGGTCACTCGGCGATCCACAATTCCTCTTGGATGCTCTAGACCATGACGCCTAACCGTCTGGAAGAAGCACAGTCTTCAAAGGTAACAAGCATCGATCCATGCAGGATCAATCTCTTGATGATGCTCAATCACTTTGGGTTTGTAGGGTTTGGTTTTGGGTTTTCCTCACTCGATGATTTTCGCCAAAGTCCTCGGAGGATGGGTTGCTCTCAAATGACAAGTGTCAAGTTCTCTCGAGCAGCCAACCAGCTAGTGGTTGTAGGGGCGGCTATTTATATCCTAGGGAGCAGCCCGACATGATAAGACATAAATGCCCTTCAATGATATGACCGTTAGGTGGACAAGATATTTTGGGACAGGTGGCGCAGAAGACAACAACGGTCGGAAATTTGACTCTCAAATTCCTCGGGGCTATCATGTTCCTCATCGTGTAGGCAATCCGACTTGGCGAATTCCTAACTCCTCGGTCGAACAAATTCTCGGCACTGAAAGAACTTCGTCTTTGTCATCAAGAAATTGACTGAGCTGTATGAGATTTCAAAGGCTTCACTCGAAGGGATTGGTAGGTGTAGGATTTTGAGTTGAGCATCACATGGAAATTTTTCCTTAGTATTTCCTCGACCCCCTTTAACAATGACGGTGTTTCCTATGACTCAAGAAACAAAAACGAAACTACGAAAACAAAAGTCTTCACGCTTCATGTTCCTCAAATGAATACCAAGTCTTCAAGGTCACACCAATTTCTTCACTTTCAAAGTCTTGAAAAGTCTTCGAATATCAAAGTCTTGATCGAAGAACTTCATTTTAGGGTCGACTTTCTCTGTAAATATCAAACTCCTCATAGACTTATAGACCTGTGTACACTCATAAACACATTAGTCCCTTAACCTATAAGTCTTCAATACACCAAAATCACTAAGGGGCACTAGATGCACTTACAATAACTAATAAATTTTTGCAATTAGTATATGAGTTCTTTATGACTAATTTTGAGTCCATGGATTATACGCACTCTCACCCTTCCACCATTGCTAGCCTCTCTAATACCACGCACATTTCGTCGGTATCATACACCCACCATATACCTTCCTCAAAACAGCCACCATTCCTATCTATTATCGTATTTCAATAGCCATCCCGAGATATATTGCCATGCAACTTTCCACCGTTCCGTTTAGTATAACACGCTCCATCATTGTCATATTGCTTTGCATGATCATGTAGTTGACATCGTATTTGTGGCAAAGCCACCATTCATAATTCTCTCATACATGTCACTCTTGATTCACTTCACATCCCGGTACACCGCCGGAGGCATTCATATAGAGTCATATTTTTGTTCTAAGTATTGAGTTGTAATCCTTGAGTTGTAATTAAATAAAAGTGTGATGATCATCATTATTAGAGCATTGTCACAGTGAGGAAAGGATGATGGAGACTATGATTCCCCCACAAGTCGGGATGAGACTCCGAACAAAATAAGAAAAAAAAAGAGGCCATAAAAAAGAGAAAAGGCCCAAAATAAAAAAATATAAAAAAATAAAAAAATGAGAGAAAAAGAGAGAAGGGGCAATGCTACTATCCTTTTACCACACTTGTGCTTCAAAGTAGCACCATGATCTTCATGATAGAGAGTCTCCTATGTTGTCACTTTCATATACTAGTGGGAATTTTCATTATAGAACTTGGCTTGTATATTCCAATGACGGCGTCCTCAAATTTCCCTAGGTCTTCGTGAGCAAGCAAGTTGGATGCACACCCACTTAGTTTCTTTTGTTGAGCTTTCATACACTTATAGCTCTAGTGCATTCGTTGCATGGCAATCCCTACTCACTCACATTGATATCTATTGATGGGCATCTCCATAGCCCGTTGATACACCTAGTTGATGTCAGACTATCTTCTCCTTTTTGCCTTCTCCACAACCACCATTCTATTCCACCTATAGTGCTATGTCCATGGCTCACGCTCATGTATTGCGTGAAGATTGAAAAAGTTGGAGAACATCAAAAGTATGAAACAATTGCTTGGCTTGTCATCGGGGTTGTGCATGATTTAAATATTTTGTATGATGAAGATAGAACATAGCCAGACTATATGATTTTGAAGGGATAACTTTCTTTTGCCATGTTATTTTGAGAAGACATGATTGCTTTGTTATTATGCTTGAAATATTATTATTTTTATGTCAATATTAAACTTTTGTCTTAAATCTTATGCATCTGAATATTCTTGCCACAATAAGAAGGTTACATTGATAAATATGCTAGGTAGCATTCCACATCAAAAATTCTGTTTTTATCATTTACCTACTCGAGGACGAGCAGGAATTAAATTTTGGAATGTTATAAACAAATAAATAGTTTTGATTGATTGTTTGATTGATTGACTGAAAGTGAGTGAATTTGAAACTTTTTGAAAGTTAAATGAGAGGGAATAAAAGGACTTTCCCAAACTTTCATTTTGCTTTTATGATCTTCGGGAATTCAAATTCTTTCATCACAAAAACCCTTGAGAGAAGATGACATGATTTATTCCATTTATTTAAATGACAAGGGGTGCTGAAAATATTTGAATTTCATTTGGAAAATATTTCCAATTCTGAAACTTTATGCAACTCAATGATTTTCACGAGCGAAGATAAAATGACTTCTTCAAAACATATGAAATATGAGTTGGGAGTTTCAAAGAATTGAAATTCAAATTTTTTTTGAATTTATTTTCAATTTGGAGTTATTGGAGTTTAATTCAAATTATTTTTCTCCAAAAATAAAATATATGAAAAATAGGGTAACATGATTCCTACATCGAAAAATTGGAGAGAATTAATTTGAAATCATTTTGGTATTTTAAAATGATTTTATTGGATTTTATTGGACCAAATGGACTGTTTGTATTACTAGAAATTTTGTGGATTTTATTTGAAGCTAAAATGATGTTCATCATGTAGGAAATCTTTTTCTGAATTTTTTTTGGTATATTATATGCCTATATAGAAGTTTTAGTCATTTTGTTTTTTTATTTTAGTTCTCTGAAAATTTTGTTAAAAAAAATCCATGGCGCCTTGGGCCAAAGGCCCAAGCCATAAGCTCCAGTCGCCCAAGGCCATGGCCATCATGCACACCAAGGGAAGCCAGGAGCCGTCGTTCCTTTTTCCTTTTCCTAGTAGGACTCTTTTCCTACTTTCGTTTATTCCAGATCTGTTTCTAGATCTTTTCCTCTTGTTTCCTAATCCTAGTCTATTTCTTGTCCCTACCCCAAGCAAACACCCTCCCTCCCCAATATAAATACCCAAGCACCCCCTCTAACACATCAAATCAACACCTCTCCTCACCTCTCCTCTCCTCTCCGAAGAGCAAAGCAGCCTTGCACCACCCGCCGCCGCCGCCCCCAGCCCGCCGCCCCTCACCTCCGCCACCCAACGCCATGCCGGAGCCCCTCACCTCTTGAGGTACTAGCCCAGCAGCACACACCTTTTCTTTTCCTCGGTTCGGTTTTTCAGAATCGTTCCGATTTCCATTCGATTTCGTTTCAGATTTCTCTAGATCGGTTTTTCGTTTGGTTTTCTTTCCAAACCCTAGATCGATTTTCTCGCTGGTTTTTCTTTCCGGTTTTGTTTAGCGGCGTTAAGCTCGATAGATTTCTCTTTTTATTTTTAATTTCCGTCAGGGACCTATCCGTAGTGTTATTTTTACAGATTAGTCCCTAATCTTCAAACGCTCATAACTTTTTACTCGTAAGTCGGAATCCAACGAAACCAACGCCCACTTCTTCGTTCTGATCCCTCTATCCAATAATACAACTCAAACATGTTTTTGATAATTTAAAATTGAATTAGATCAGATTTGTATTCAAACTTCGTTTGATCGTAACTTGAGTTTCAGAACTCGATTTAATTGAATCTTTTGCAAATCAAGCTCTTGACCTAAACTTTCTGATAAGGCCAAATTCACATAATTTTGGTACTGTTAGAAATTGTTTTATGTTGCAAGAGTTATTTGCTTGGTTTTGATGTTTTCTGAATCGTTTTCTTCGTTCTTTCCGATCTTTTGAGTGATTGCTTATGTGTGGTTACTATTGCTTGATTACGATAGATTGACCGGAGTGTGACGAGTACATCTATCAAGAGTTTGAGTGCGAATCATCTTCATCAACTTTGCAGGCAAGTAACACTTTGATCATATCTTTCTACTACCCAGTTTTTATGCATTAGATCAATCCTCAAACACTTGCATGATTAGGATCTAAAATAAATTGTGGGATGGGAAGTAGTTTGAGGTAGTACCTATTACCTGTTTTATTATCAAACCCTTGGGAGTTACTTCTACGTTTGCTTATTATGCCATGCTATGCTCGTAGACGTTGATTGGGTTTGAGTGAATATCCATGACAGATGTGAGATTGATAATTAATGGTTTATCTAAGGTGGCAACTTAAACACACATCTGGGTGGATTGAGGCACCGGTTACTCCAGACTTGCTTGTCTAGGCACAGGTTTCGGGACTTGCTGTATTTCTTCGGACCGCCACCCGTGCTCAAAGGGATCATGAGATTATTCAAACTAGAAACTTCCGTGTGCAGACACAAGCCATTATGGGCTCTGGCATAGTTGACTAAGTCGTGCGAACTCTTATAGTGGTGGACTAGCAGATGTAGGGAATGTAGGTGTACCGGTCCACCCATCGTAAGGTGCTAGCGCTTCTGAAAGACTATGTCTCGGTCATCCGCTTCTTAAACACCATGTAGTGCGAGAAACCAAGCGGAGGCGATCAAGTCTTGTGGGGAAAAGTGCGCAAACCTCTGCAGAGTGTATAAACTAATCATGATTAGCCGTGTCCCCGGTTATGGACAATCTTGAGTATCCCGTTCTTGAATTATCTTGTTGATCTCATCACGTTACTTAATATAATTTGTTTGGGTTTTAATGAGTACTTTTAATTGGGATTGAGGATGCTGTCAACCATTCTCAATGTTCAACAACCACCATGATAGTTAAATAAATTTATTCCTTTGAAGTAGGGAAAAATTGGCTTTTCGCAAAACCTTATAACCATAGAGCTTTTCCACCAGCCATATATGCATGTAGTATAGGCTTATTCTTTCATTACTCTCTATGTGTTACATTGCCAGCATATTCCATGTGCTGACCCGTTTTCGGGCTGCAACTTTTCATGTTGCAGACTTTTCAGACGATGAGTAAGTGATACGTTAGGGTTACGATTTCCTATACTCAACTTTGCCGTTGGTGTTGATGGGAATCCACAACCTTGTTGCTTCCGCTTTATTTGGATTGAGGTAATAGTATTTACGTTACTTCATACATGTGATTTACCTCTGTTATAAATCCTTGAGTCTTGTGTGTGTCAAAGATACCGATCCGTGGATGATACGAAAGCACAGAGACTTGATCCATTCGGGTCGGGTCGCTACAAGATGGTATCAGAGCACATGTTGACTGTAGGACGTGACCCTAGAAATTGGCAAGCCCATAGGAAAGATTTTTCCTCTACAACTTTCTTTTCAAAAGGATCTCTTACCTCTCTTCTCTTCTGAGCTTATTCAAATATTCCCTTTTAGTGAGACCATACCCCTTTTCCCTTTTGACCACTCGAAGATTCAACTGATGAGACCACTCCAAAAAGTATAAGATATCGGACAACTAAGACCATTTGAAATGAAGAGGATTTTACCGTGTAAATGGAAACTACAACGGTGAAGACTCCGAAGACTAGGAGAATTTGAAGGCTTTGAAGAATTTTCGGATTTGTATGACCTAGGAAGGTTACGCTTATGGAATTGAGAGATTATGGTAGTAATCAATACCCGAGATTAAGGTGTATTGGAGTAAGACCAGGATCTGGAGTATTACATCAAGGAGTTTAAGATGGATCTGCAAGAAGCAATATTAGACAAGAAGGCAATTGGTGAAGAACTCAGGAACCGAAAGCTGAAGTAACCAACCCGTAGGAACAAAACCCCGAGATACCGGAGATTCGTCAGGACTGAAAGACAGTAGGATCATGGTTCATGCCAAGGATGTTGAAACCAGAAGTTTGGAATGCAACTCTAGAAATATTAAAGGACGTCACAAGAGACTTCGTGTCAACAGAGATGATCTGGCAAAAGAACTTGAGCAGGACAAGCACGATTGGAAGAAGCCATCGGAGACATGAACAAGACTTGAAGAGTTTGATGACTTTGAGATCTATAGACCATTAGAAGACCCAACCCCTGTTACATACCTATGTTAGATGCGACGATTGTGAGCTGCCAATTGTTTGATGTTTTTCCGACAGCCACAATAAAATCTGTCTTTTCAAAACAATTGTTTGCTTTGAGTGTATCCCTCCCTGTCTATCTCTCTTATCTCACCCCAAACCCTTGGACCCAATAGATGATGAATGGAGATGAGCTCGTATTTTCAGGACCGATGAGTCAAGTAAAGACGGACCGATGGATTCAGAACATGGAGGATCACATGGAGAATAACCCTATACCCAGAAAGGATATGGCCCAGCATGCTCTTCAATGCCTTGAAAGAGGTGCCGCTACTTGGTGGAGGATGTACCAAACCATCAATGGATGGCAAGGAGTAACCACTTGGAAGGAATTTAAGTTGACTTTGCCAAAATCTCGGTTTGTGTCCCAGAAATTGGAGCCTTATGTAAATATTATGAAGAACCCTTGTGCATGCAAGCTCTGTGGAGAAATAGGACACACCCATAAAGAACACAAGGATGAATGCCCTAATTGTGAAGGAAGCCATCCAGCTGAAGAATGCCCAACTAGGCAGATCACTTGTTTCTTGTGTGAAGGACTACCCACTACCCCGCTCGAGGCCACATTTACCCCATGGTACAAAGAACCATCCAGCAGAAGAAAGAAGAAATGAAAGGAGCCCTCACGGAAGTTCTAAGGGAAGCTGTGATAAAGGAAGAGAAAGAGAACACACCCAAAGAGGAACCAATTAAACCCTGCACCAAGTCTTGCTATTCATGTGGAGAAGAAGGACACATCTCCCAGAATTGTATGAATGGGGATCTAGTAGAATTCCCGACGGAGGAAGTAGAGTATGACCCACAGGAAATAGAAGCCCTGATTGTAATGGAAAAGTCCAGAAAGAGAAGTAGATTGGATTCCAGGAAGGATCTGAGTCATGTCACCTGTTATAGGTGCAAGGAGTCAGGGCACTACCTAAGCAATTGCCCAAAAAGGAAGCCAAGGACCCAAGGAGGCTATATAATCACAAGGAAACCTCGAAACCTGTCAGAAGTAATATGTTTCCGTTGTAATGTAGCAGGGCACTTTGCCAGAGATTGTCCGAGGGAGAAGGAGACTGGTGGTATATAGTTGAATTTGTAACAGAAGAAATGCAGTAGTAGAAGTGAGAGCTTTTTCTTTTATATTGAGGTGTTAAGTTGAGACATGTAATGGAAAAGCGAGAGATTGTAATAATTTAAGAATCAATAAAGTTAGCAGTGTTGGTACTGCTTTGGATTTTATGAGTTACCCTATGAGGAAAGATGTTGACCAATTTCGAGGATATGAGAAATATGGTCTATGGAATATTGGAACATTTTAAGGGTGGTAGTACCTGTAAGAACCATTGACCTGGAAAGATAAGGATACCCATTGAATGGATTTGGACAAAAGGAATAGGAGTTTTGTCTTGATATGTTTGATACCCCAAGAGAGTGTGGGATGACGTTGGAGACCGTCGGTTGTTGGACCAAATGTGATCAAGGAGTCAAGAGAATGCTAAGTGGATTCGAGATAGATGAAGGTAGCTCACCCAGCGGAAGAGTTATGCTGACTCAAAATGCAAGGAGGTAGTCTATGAAATTGGAGACAGAGCATGTATTCGAGTGTCCCTCTCTGCGAGATTTAAACGATTTGGAGTTAAGGGAAAGTTAGCCCGAGACTTGTAGGACCATACCGAGTTTTGGAGCGTATGGGAGAAGTGGACAACAAGTTGGAGTCACCCGAAGGACTGTCAGGAGTTCAGGATGTGTTTCACATTTCCCAGTTGAAGAAATGTCATGCAGAGATGGCCAATATTCCCCTGTAAGGACGCTTGACCCTGGAAAGGATAATGATGTTCCACGAAGTGGAGTATGGAATTCTTAAGTATAAGTTTTTATCTCGGTATGTGGGACATCCCACGAGGATGAAGAGATAAATTACTATTGGACATAAAGGAGGTATGATGTTGGAAATATGGATCAATGGAAATTCCATGATGAGTCTGAGTAATCATGTCCTAGTTTGGTGCCAATAGAAGGAAGGAAGACAGTAAAATTGGATGGATTTAAGAATACTAGGAAGTTGGAAGTTGGAATAAGGATCAGTTGCCCTGATGAGGTGTTCAAGGATTACAAGTGATGAGATGGGCCATAACCCACAGGCCCCAGGACCTGCCAAGAAGCAAGCACATTCTTGCTGAAGGAAAAACCCTGGAAGAAGTTACGATTTTATCAACCAACGATTCTATAGGAGTTTACGCAAAACCCGAGAGTTGTGGAGGACCGATAGATGTTTGTTTGGCTTGCAGAATCAATGGATTTTCCGAACTTGGTTCGTTGACAAGAGAAATCCTGCAATGCTTGTGAGGATGACCGAGTGTTAGAATGCGAGATTCGCTAAACCATTTACAAGGTAATGATTTGGGTGCGGGATGGATTGATCACCATACCGACTTACTCTTATTATTCGCTTTGCTATATGGGATGGTAAATCTGAGTGACTTACCTATAGCGGAGAGACGACGATATTAAACCTTGTTTAAACCTTAGAATGGTATAGGTATTTCTTTTCCCCTTGTACAAGGCAGTTGTTGCCAACTGTAGGAAATACGGTGAGGTTCAACCCAGACCCGTTTTCTGCAGGAGAAAACATAAATTGATGACCACCATGAGATATCGATAGTTGTTTAGTATTGGCGCCAGACCTATCAGCTATGAAGACCCAATCTCGGAATAACCTTACCAAGATGAAAGGACGGAAGAATTGAGGAAAAAGTTATGCCACTACCGGAAGAGCCCAGAGAAGTAATTATCCAGAGGATCTGAGAAGACCGCCACTGTCAACAATAAGGATGGAGTATATGAGTTTTGATGGAACCGTAACCATGCTACTAAGGGTGGTAGCACCCGAGACCTGGAGACGATCGATGGATTTTTGAGAAGACCCCCAAACCCTAACCTATTTCTTGCTAGCCTCTCCGAATCTCGAGGACGAGATTCCTTTTAAGGGTGGTAGGTTTGTAACATCCCAAAATTCTAAATTTTGGAATGTTATAAACGAATAGATAGTTTTGACTGATTGTTTGATTGATTGACTGAAAGTGAGTGAATTTGAAACTTTTTGAAAGTTAAATGAGAGGGAATAAAAGGACTTTCCCAAACTTTCATTTTGCTTTTATGATCTTGAATTCAAATTCTTTCATCACAAAAACCCGGAGAGAAGATGACATGACTTCTTCCATTTATTTAAATGACAAGGGTGCTGAAAATATTTGAATTTCATTTGGAAAATATTTCCAATTCTGAAACTTTATGCAACTCAATGATTTTCACGAGCGAAGATAAAATGACTTCTTCAAAACATATGAAATATGAGTTGGGAGTTTCAAAAATTAAAATTCAAAATTTTTTGAATTTATTTTCAATTTGGAGTTATTGGACTTTTATTCAAATTATTTTTCTCCAAAATAAAATATATGGAAAATAGGGTAACATGATTCCCTACATCGAAAATTGAGAGAAATTAATTTGAAATCATTTTGGTATTTAAAAATGGTTTTATTGGATTTTATTGGACCAGTGGCACTGTTTGTATTATTAGAAATTTTGTGGATTTTATTTGAAGCTAAAATGATGTTCATCATGTAGGAAATCTTTTTCTAAAAATTTTGGTATATTATATGCCTATATAGAAGTTTTAGTCATTTTGTTTTTTTTTATTTTAGTTCTCTGAAAATTTTGTTAAAAAAAAATCCGCAGCGCCTTGGGCCAAAGGCCCAAGCCGCAAGCCACCGGCCGGCCAAGGCCATGGACATCGCGCGCGCACCAAGGGAAGCCAGGGAGCCGTCGTTCCTTTTTCCTTTTCCTAGTAGGACTCTTTTCCTACTTTCGTTTATTCCGTATCTGTTTCTAGATCTTTTCCTCTTGTTTCCTAATCCTAGTCTATTTCTTGTCCCCTACCCCAAGCAAACACCCTCCCCTCCCCAATATAAATACCCAAGCACCCCCCCTCTAACACATCAAATCAACACCTCTCCTCACCTCTCCTCTCCTCTCCGCAGCAGCAGCAGCAAGAAGACCACCACCCCCGCCCGCCCCCCACCCAGCCGCCGCCCCTCACCGCCGCCGCCACCCAACGCCGCCGCCGCCGGAGCCCCTCGCCTCTTCGAGGTACTAGCCCCGCGCCGCGTCACCTTTTCTTTTCCTCTGTTCGGTTTTTCGTAATCGTTCTGATTTCCGTTCCGATTTCCGTTTCAGATTTCTCTAGATCGGTTTTTCGTTTCGGTTTTCTTTCCGAAACCCTAGATCGGTTTTCTCGCTGGTTTTTCTTTCCGGTTTTGTTTAGCGAGCGTTCGCTCGATAGATTTCTCTTTTTATTTTTAATTTCCGTCAGGGACCTATCCGTAGTGTTATTTTTACAGATTAGTCCCTAATCTTCAAACGCTCATAACTTTTTACTCGTTGGTCGGAATCCAACGAAACCAACGCCCACTTCTTCGTTACGATCCCCTCTATCCAGTAATACAACTCAAACATGTTTTTTGATAATTTAAAAATTGAATTAGATCAGATTTGTATTCAAACTTCGTTTGATCGTAACTTGAGTTTCGTAACTCCGATTTAATTGAATCTTTTTGCAAATCGAAGCGCTTGACCTAAACTTTCTGATAAGGCCAAATTCACATAATTTTGGTACTGTTAGAAATTGTTTTATGTTGCAAGAGTTATTTGCATGGTTTTGATGTTTTCTGAATCGTTTTCTTCGTTCTTTCCGATCTTTTGAGTGATTGCTTATGTGTGGTTACTATTGCTTGATTACGATAGATTGACCGGAGTGTGATGAGTACATCTATCAAGAGTTTGAGTGCGAGTCATCTTCATCAACTTTGCAGGCAAGTAACACTTTGATCATATCTTTCTACTACCCAGTTTTTATGCATTAGATCAATCCTCAAACACTTGCATGATTAGGATCTAAAATAAATTGTGGGATGGGAAGTAGTTTGAGGTAGTACCTATTACCTGTTTTCTTATCAAACCCTTGGGAGTTACTTCTACGTTTGCTTATTATGCCATGCTATGCTCGTAGACGTGGATTGGGTTTGAGTGAATATCCATGACAGATGTGAGATTGATAATTAATGGTTTATCTAAGGTGGCAACTTAAACACACATCTGGGTGGATTGAGGCACTGGTTACTCCAGACTTGCTGTCTAGGCACACAGGTTTCAGGACTTGCTCAGATTTCTTCGGACCGCCACCCAGTGCTCAAAGGGATCATGAGATTATTCAAACTAGAAACTTACGTGTGCAGCCACAAGCCATTATGGGCTCTGGCATAGTTGACTAAGTCGTGCGAACTCTTATAGTGGTGGACTAGTAGATGTAGGGGATGTAGGTGTAGCGGTCCACCCATCGTAAGGTGCTAGCGCTTCTGAAAGACTATGTCTCGGTCATTCGCTTCTTAAACACCATGTAGTGCGAGAAACCAAGCGGAGGCGATCGAGTCTTGTGGGGAAAAGTGCGCAAACCTCTGCAGAGTGTATAAACTAATCATGATTAGCCGTGTCCCCGGTTATGGACAATCTTGAGTATCTAGTTCTTGAATTATCTTGTTGATCTCATCACGTTACTTAATATAATTTGTTTGGGTTTTAATGAGTATTTTTAATTGGGATTGAGGATGCTGTCAACCATTCTCAATGTTCAACAACCACCATGATAGTTAAATAAATTTATTCCTTTGAAGTAGGGAAAAATTGGCTTTTCGCAAAACCTTATAACCATAGAGCTTTTCCACCAGCCATATATGCATGTAGTATAGGCTTATTCTTTCATTACTCTCTATGTGTTACATTGCCAAATATTCCATGTGTTGACCCGTTTCGGCTGCAACTTTTCATGTTGCGCACTTTTCGAACATTTAGTAAGTGATACGTTAGGGTTACGATTTCCTATACTCAACTTTGCCGTTGGTGTTGATGGGAATCCACAACCTTGTTGCTTCCGCTATATTTGGATTGAGGTAATAGTATTTACGTTACTTCATACACGTGATTTACCTCTGTTATAAATCCTTCGAGTACTGTGTGTGTCAGCATACCGATCCAGGGATGACACAAAAGCACAGAGACTTGATCCATTTGGGTCGGGTCGCTACACTATATCTACCATCCATATTGCACTTGTCTCACCATCTCTTCGCCGAACTAGTGCACCTATACAATTTACCATTGTATTGGGTGTGTTGGGGACACAAGAGACTCTTTGTTATTTGGTTGCAGGGTTGTTTGAGAGAGACCATCTTCATCCTACGCCTCAACGGCTATATAAACCTTAGGTCATCCACTTGAGGGAAATTTGCTACTGTCCTACAAACCTCTGCACTTGGAGGCCCAACAACGTCTACAAGAAGAAGGTTGTGTAGTAGACATCAAGCAGTTTTTGGCGTCGTTGTCGGGGAGGTTAGTGCTTGAAGGTATATCTTTAGATCTTGCAATCGAATATTTTTTCTTGTTTTATCACTAGTTTAGTCTATAGAAGAAAACTACAAAAAATGGAATTGTGGGTGCCTCATATGCTGCATCTTTTTAATGTCTTTCATGAAAATAAGGATTCTGACAATTGTGGCAAAGTGTTAGAAGAAGAATGCATTAGAATGTTTGGCACTAAATCTTTGAATGATGAGCATGATTACAATGTTGTTAGTATGAATTCTCTGAATGTCCATAGTACTAATGATGATTGCACTAGTCACGATGAAAATGTCTCTTATAAGCATGTCAATCTTTGTGGAGTGCATAGAGTTTGCAAGTACACAACAAATAGGGAAGATAGATTTTGCAAGAGGCATAAGTATTTAGAAACTAAATGGTTGTAAGAGAGGCTAGATGCTTGTGCTGAAATTTTAAAATTTCTTTGCCATCCTTGTGAAATTTGCAATGAACCTGATCATTTAAATCCTTAATGCAAATTGTTTCATGATCGTACGTGTCCAAAAATTCTGATGACTTGATTTTCCTTGCACATCATAATGAACTTAGTTTGCTTTTGGGTTATGATGAAATGAAACGTATAACTAAGGATATGCCAGAATTTGTCCTTGATAAAGTTGTTGATTTTGATCTAGAAGAAATTTTTATGTATTGTGCGGTGAATTGCATTGAAAATCCTTATATTGCCAATTACATAAAGAAAAGAAAACAAATAGAATATGAAGAGAATACAAATGAAAGGGAAGAGATTTCCCAATATCCTCCTTTTCTTTCTTATGATGAATCAGGTGACGAGGAGGATCCTTCTATTCAACCAATCTCATTAATAAGGAGGTCCAAAAAGAGGATTAAACCCACACATGATGCAAAGAATAAAAAGAAAAGATGGAGAAGCAAAGGTAAAAAGGTATCCCTCCTAAATGATGTTGCTCCTATTACTCATTGTGATGATGATAATTGCTATTCTATTGGTGCTATCCATACTATTAATGATGAGAGTGATTATGCTTATGATATGACAAACCTCAAGTTTGGGGATGCTATGTTTGATGAGAATGACAAGTTTGAGAATTTATTTGCTGTAATTAATGATTGTCCCAAGCTTGGGGATGCTATGTTTTATGAAGATGACATGTTTAACCTCCCAAGTTTTGATATGCAAATTTATTATGATGATAGCATGCCTCCTATTTATGATGGCTATATTGATGAAAGTGGGTTTGGAAGAGTGTCAACTTTAGGAAGTAATGATCCCACTATTTTGGAGGGTGTTGAATCTTATTGTGATAATTATGAAAGTGGATTTGGAGAGGTGATGGCTTTATTTAGTGATGAATCCACTATTTCGGAAGAGGTTCCAATTGATTATGAGAATAAAGTTGCTATCTATGATGATTATTGTGATGACACGTATGCTATAAAGAATAAAGATAACCATGAAACTTGTCATCATGATTTTAATTTTCAATTGGATTATGCTTCACATGATAGTTATTTTGTTGAGTTTGCTCCCACTGCTATTGATGAGAATAAATTTTCTTATGTGGAGGGTAGTAAAATTTCTATGCTTGTGCATCATGAAAATAGTGCTTTATGTGATGGTTATATTGTTGAATTCATTCATGATGCTACTGAAAATTATTATGAAGGAGGAATATATGCTTGTAGGAATTGCAATAATATCAAGTTTCCTCTCTATGTGCTTCAAGTTTTAAAGTTATGCTTGTTTTGCCTTCCTATGCTAGTTGATTATTGTTCCCATAAGTTGTTTGCACACAAAATCCCTATGTATAGGAAGTGGGTTAGATTTAACTGTGCTATTCATATTCTTCATGATGCTCTCTTTATGTCTCAATTCTTATCTTTTATGTGAGCATCATTGAAATAATCATGCCTAGTTAGGGGCGTTAAACGTTAGCGCTTGTTGGGAGGCAACCCAATTTTATTTTTGTTCTTTGCTTTTACTCCTGTTTAGTAATAAATAATTCATCTAGCCTATTGGGTTGGGAGAGCATCATTATGGCTTATCCCAGAGGAGTCCCGCCACTGGTTGTCAAAACCAATCACCTTCGACTAGCATGATTACTCTAGAAGTATCCGGAACGCAGGCTGGACTGCCTTGATATTAGATCCGATAATTGACGGACTCCACTTTACACAAGTCCTAATGGACGGTGGCAGTGATCTAAACCTGCTATATCAAGACACAATCCACAAAATGGGGATAGACCCAACAAAAATTCGCCATAGCAACACTTCCTTTCAAGGGGTAACGCCAGGCCCAGATGCCCATTGTACGGGTTCTCTAGAAGTTATGTTCGGCTCCCCCGACAACTTCTCCCACGAAAAGATAACCTTCCACATCGCCCCATTTACAAGTAGCTATCAAGCACTACTGGAACGCGAAGCTTTCGCCCGCTTTAACGCAATACCGATTATGCATCTCTTACGCTTAAAATGCCCGGTCCGCGAGGCATCATCTCATTAAAGGGAAATATCGAGTGTTCCTCGAGCGCGGAAGACTGTGCGGCTGCCTTGACAGCCACACACTAAACCGGCTTCACTAATCAAAGCACCTAAATAGGTCGTTCAGACCCCGGACATGGCTAGACGAGTCCGGCGTAAACATACAAGGGCTTACTAGCCGCATACCCCAGTACAATGGGCTCCGCGCATGTACAACAAGAGACAATAAAGCTCAATTTTACCAATTTTTTGAATTATGCTTTGTTTATTTAATATAACATACATTTTCACACGATCTTTTTCAACTAAGTTCCTCTCTTTTACAGATGAACACCGTGCTACACCCGTCCAGGATACGGCACAACGGAGACACATGCGCATACGTGCAGTAGGGACCCGTTCCAAGGATTCTTTTTAGATTAAGACCCTGCGTAAACCTTTTTTATTGTCTCTTGTTGATAGACATCCCCTAGTTTTTTGGTATAACCGAGGAGGAGGCTGGCGTCTTGGCATGTGGCCACGTCAGAATTTTGCGCGTACCTGGACACCAGGGGCTTATTACCAAGGGCGTCGTTCAGCCCGTTTTCATAAAGACCGAATACCTTAGGGAGTGTTCGGCGTCGCGAGTTTGGCCTTATATGCATCAGCTCCGAATCATGTCTTTGGTCAAATGTTGGGTTTGCCCGGCTCCTGTGTTTTGCTGCCTTACGCCCGCTCTATCGGCTAAGGCGGCACCGGAGAACTCTGCGATTGTGCCCGGTTCGCCAAAGCGAGCACCTCAAGAGAGAAAGCCAAAACTGACTGTCATGATATAGCGTGAGACTGGTCAACCACTCGATGACCCGCCGAATCTTTAGGATTGCTCAAGATTAACGAAGGGCCGTTTCGGCCAGCACACACGCGCCCCGAATTCGGGTGAGCGCGGTGCCCCTAGGGGCTATATAGTAGTCCCACTGTCAAACTCCTATGGCTAAGTGAAAGTGATAAAGAATTATAGTCCGGTTGCCTAGTTCGCTGTGCTATCACCTCCTTAATAGGACCAAGACGTTGGATCAAGTGTGAAAATGTGCCTTCTGCGAACACCCCCGCATTATATGCGAGGGGGCTGAAGCTGAAGACTGCCATCTTTTAGGTTATATACACATATACATTAACGGCCGCACATGAGGTATTTTAATTGTTGAAGGCACAAGTATAAAAAGCTTTCATATTCCCTCGAAACATTGTTTTACAATAATACATGTTATTCGAACATAATATCCTTCGAGCACTGCGTCTCTACTACACGAGCGCCCTGCAGAACTTCCTGAAAATAGTGCTTGGCAGGTACTCGGCTCCCGTCTGAATCTTGGGATGCAACAGCGATGGCCTTCATCTCCGCCCAGTATGTCTTGACACGGGCAAGAACCATCCGCGCACCCTCTATGCACGCTGACCTCTTCATTGCATTGATATGCGGCACCGTACCAAGGAACTGCTGCACCAAGCTAAAATAACTCTTCGGCTCGGGCCTTTCCGGCCACAGATGACTCACGACATACTTCATGGCGAGTCTGGATAACCTATTCAGCTCCGCCCATGCGGCCAAATGATCGGTAAATGGAAGTGGGCTCTCTGGATTGTGGAACTGCGACCAAAAAAGCTTTTCCATTTCGTGATCCTTTTGATCTCGGAAGTGTTCGGCCGCGTCCGCGACACTCGCCGCCAAGTCCAGATAAGTGTCCGTCGCACTCCACAGCCGGTCCAACGGAGCATATTTAGGATCCCCGAACTTCATCCGCAGCATAAAGGGCTTTCCAACCGCGATATCTCCTGCCTGACGTAGCTCCTCCTTCATAGCTCTCATCGCAGAGCGAGTATCCTTGGCCTCGGTAGTGGCCTTCTTCGGGTCCTTTTGTTCCGCCCGATCTTGTTTTTCAAGAAGCTTGCAGCGGTCGGCAGCATTCTTCAACTTCACAGCCATCTCGGCCATTTCCTCCTTGCTTCGGCAGTGAGCAGCCTGTTCGGCTTTCAGCTCTTCAACCGCCTTTAAGGCAGCCGAATCGCTTTTCCTGGCCTGCTCCTTGGCTCGGGCAAGTTCCGCCCGAAGGTTATCCATGGCAGTGGCACCATCTGCATCAAGCATACATGTTGTAAGATGCGGGCATCAAGCTCCTCTTACCAGGTGTCTTCGGAGAAATTACATACCTTGTGCCTCGTCAAGCCGCTTGTTGACAAGCACGATGTCAGCATCTGCCATGTCAAGTTGCCGCTTTAGCTCGGCAAATCCATCAGTCCGGCTAGCCACCGAACACTTCGCCACCTACATAGGAAGGGCGGCATATTATACCTGGGATTATGATCCTCGGCGCGCCGTCATTTTTTACAACGCACCGAGTCTCAGGGGCTACTATCTAGGTACACCATTTCGCGTACCTCAAAACCTGTCAGTAAACTCCTGACGGCCTCGTACAACCCGCTCTCCGCGGATGAAATCCTTTCAACCACCGTACCCATCAACACACGGTGTTCTTCTGAGATAGACGCTCGCCCGAGCAGATCCTTCAGCTCCTCCGACCGTGCACCGGACGGTGCTGGACTCGTCGATGGCCTTTTTCGAAGGCCGGACATGGAGGCTTTGGGGGGCCATACGGCTGCCTTCCGGCCCTGCCGGATTCGGAGAAACCCTCCGCGACGACACCTCAGGGTCGCCCGCCTCGCAAGGCGGTACGGCAGGGGGAGGCGTTCCGCTCTCCATCATCTCCGAACGAAGATCCCCTGAAGATGAGATCTGCTGAGAATGGCTGAGATCCGAACTACAAGGTAAAATGTCGGTCATCTTCCTCAGAAATAGAACATGGATGTCCCTCATTTTAAAACTCCCTTCTCTACTTATGGCTCGGTGGAGGGCTGTTCCCCTTGGGGGCACAGTGCGGCCGAGGCATCCCCCGGCGCAGGACCCTCTGATGAAGATTTCTTCCCCCGCTTTGAGACCATGGTCTCCGGGTCTTCAGAGGCGGTCCTTTTCTTCCCCTGGATAGAGGAATTCTCGATTCCTCCTTTCCTGATAGCCTCCTTCGGGGAGGCGGTAGCTTCCTTGTTCCCCCTTCGCTTTCTTCCAAAGGCGCAGCCTCCAAAGATCTGGTTAACACGGATCCGGCGTGGTCTCGGGGAGGGGGGACACCTGATTAGCTTTGCTTTCGCTATCCACTCTGTTTAAGGGACGACTCTTTTAAGGGCAATTTTATGATAAATATACGGATAGCGTGTCCGGGTACAGGGCTACTTACTTGAGTATCCGGGCGATTGCAGCTCAGACCTGCGTCCTCGGTCAAGTCTGGACACATTGCTTGTGATCCGAAGAACAATTTGTACATCTCCGTGGGCGTCACGCCCGTAAAATGTTGGAGAGCTCGTGGTCCCTTCGGATTAAACTCCCACAGGCGAAGGGGGCGACGTTTGCAGGGCAGGGTGCGGCGAATCAACATGACCTACGTCACTACGATCAGATTGATGTCTCTTTCTAGGAGATCTCGAATGCAGCCCTGCAACAAGGGCACATCCTTGGACGGCCCCCAGTCAAACCCTTTATTGACACATGACGCTAGATGTGGTGGGGGACCTGAGCGAAAGGTAGGTGGCGTCACCCACTTGGTGCCCTTGGGAGCTGTGATATAAAACCACTCTCGTTGCCATAAGCTGAACTCCTCTTGAAAAGAGCCCTCGGGCCATGGAGCGTCAGCATTCTTGCTTATAACAGCACCTCCGCACTCTGCGTGCTGCCCCTCGATCATCTTCGGCTCTACTTTGAAGGTCTTAAGCCACAATCCGAAGTGAGGAGTAATACGGAGGAAGGCTTCGCACACGACAATGAATGATGAGATGTGGAGGATGGACTCCGGAGCCAAGTCGTGAAATTCCAACCCATAATAAAACATGAGCCCCCTCACGAAGGGGTCCGTCTGGAAGCCTAGCCCCCGAAGGAAGTGAGACGCGAACACCACGCTCTCACCAGGCTTGGGAGTGGGAATAACCTGCCCTTGAGCAGGTAGCCTATGCGAGATTTCGCCGGTTAGATACCTGGCATCTCTTAACTTTAGCATGTCATCTTCCGTAACTGAGGAAGGCATCCACCGGCCTTGAAGGTCGGAGCCGGACATCATCGAAGGTCCGAAGCGCCTGAATCTGGAGCTTTGAGTGTTGGAACTCGAGGCGAGAGGTGGATTCGATTGAGATTGAAAGAAAGGAGTAGAGCCTTGGTCTCTTTATAAAGAGGTTGAATACCAAGAGCCCTCCCCGTGACCGTTTGGGACTCGCCTTCGATTGAGGAGACATACCAACGGGCACGATTGGGTTACCCACGTATTGATGAGAATCCCAAATAAGGGGACATGATCTCTGCTCGACAAGACGTGCCAAGGAAACTGCCTCGCTAAGTGCGCCGAGGTGGGACAGTAAAAGCGATTCAATAAAGGCTTGGCGTGGTGATGTCATGTCATGCGAATACGCCAGAGTTGGAATTGTGTAAATATTATTCTCTCTACGGTGGTATGTGGAACTTATTTTGCGAGCGGACACTATCCTTGTGTTTAAAATCTTTTATGAAGTATTCGAGGAGGAACCCGCCTTGCAATGCGAAGAAGACAATCTGCGCGCCAGACTCATCGTCATTGAAGCCTGGTTCAGGGCTCTTGAGGAGTCTGGATTAGGGGTGTCCGGATAGCGGACTATAACCTTTGGCGGACTTCGGACTATGAAGATACAAGATTGAAGACTTCGTCCCGTGTCCGAATGGGACTTTCCTTGGCGTGGAAGGCAAGCTTGGCGATACGGATATGTAGATCTCCTCCCATTGTAACCGACTCTGTGTAACCCTAGCCCTCTCCGGTGTCTATATAAACCGGGGGGTTTTACTCCGTAGGACGAATAACAATCATACCATAGGCTAGATTCTAGGGTTTAGCCTCTCTGATCTCGTGGTAGATCTACTCTTGTACTACCCATATCATCAATATTAATCAAGCAGGAGTAGGGTTTTACCTCCATCGAGAGGGCCTGAACCTGGGTAAAAACATCGTGTCCCTTGTCTCTTGTTACCATCCACCTAGACGCACAGTTCAGGGCCCCCTACCCGAGATCCACCGGTTTTCACACCGACACCTATGTTTAGATGTGGTTTTATGTTTTATTAGTGTTTGTGCCAAGTAGAACCTTTGGGAAGACTTGGGTGAAGTCTTTGTGATCTTGCTGTAAAAAACAGAAACTTTAGCGCTCACGAGATTAGCTGCCATTTTTTACTGGAGAGTTATTTTAGGTTGATTATTTTTTAATATGATTAATAGACAAATTCCTCAGCTCCACCAATTTATTTCAGAATTTTTGGGTTTCCAGTAGTATATGTATGATACAGATTAGTACAGACTGTTCTGTTTTTGACAGATTCTGTTTTCTATGTCTTGTTTGCTTATTTTGATGAATCTATGAGTAGTATCGGAGGGTATGAACCATAGAGAATGTGGAATAAATTATATATTACACCAATATGAATTTAGAATGAGTTCACGGCAGTACTTAAGTGGTGATTTATTTTCTTATACTAACGGAGCTTACGAGTTTTCCGTTGAGTTTTGTGTTGTGAAGTTTTCATGTTTTGGGTAAAGATTCGATGGACTACGGAACATGGAGTGGAAAGAGCCTAAGCTTGGGGATTCCCAAGGCACCCCAAGGTCATATTCAAGGACAACCAAGAGCCTAAGCTTGGGGATGCCCCGGATGGCACCCCCTCTTTCGTCTTCATTCATCAGTAACTTTACTTGGAGCTATATTTTTATTCATCACATGATATGTGTTTTGCTTGGAGCGTCATTTTATTTTCTTTTGTTTTGCTTTCTATTTGAATAAAATACCAAGATCTGAAATTCTTAAATGTTAGAGAGTCTTCACATAGTTACATAATTATTCGACTACTCATTGATCTTCACTTATATCTTTTGGAGTAGTTTGTCATTTGCTCTTGTGCTTAACTTATATCCTTTTAGAGCACGACGGTGGTTTTATTTTGAAGAAATAGATGAACTCTCATGCTTCACTTATATTATTTTGAGAGTCTTAAACAACATGGTAATTTGCTTTTGTTATGAATTTAGTCCTAATATGATGGGCATCCAAGAGGGATATAATAAAAACTTTCATATAAAGTGCATTGAATACTATGAGAAGTTTGATTCCTTTTGATTGTTTTGAGATATGAAGATGGTGATATTAGAGTTATGCTAGTTGAGTAGTTGTGAATTTGAGAGATACTTGTGTTAAAGTTTATGATTCCCGTAGCATGCACGTATGGTGAACCGTTATGTGATGAAGTCGGAGCATGATTTATTTATTGATTGTCTTCCTTATGAGTGGAGGTCGGGGATGAGCGATGGTCTTTTCCTACCAATATATCACCTAGGAGCTTGCGCGTAGTACTTAATTTATTATGACACGCTCCATCATTATAATATTGCTTTGCATGATCATGTAGTTGACATCGTATTTGTGTCAAAGCCACCATTCATAATTCTCTCATACATGTCATTCTTGATTCACTGCACATCCCGGTACACCACCGGAGGCATTCATATAGAGTCATATTTTTGTTCTAAGTATTGAGTTGTAATCCTTGAGTTGTAAGTAAATAAAAGTGTGATGATCATCATTATTAGAGCAATGTCTCAGTGAGGAAAGGATGATGGAGACTATGATTCCCCCACAAGTCGGGATGATACTCCGGACAAAAAAAAGAAAAAGAAAAAAAAGAGGCCATAAAAAAAGAGAAAAGGCCCAAATAAAAAAATAAAAAATAAAAAATGAGAGAAAAAGAGAGAAGGGGCAATGCTACTATCCTTTTACCACACTTGTGCTTCAAAGTAGCACCATGATCTTCATAATAGAGAGTCTCCTATGTTGTAACTTTCATATACTAGTGGGAATTTTCATTATAGAACTTGGCTTGTATATTCCAATGATGGGCGTCCTTAAATTGCCCTAGGTCTTCGTAAGCAAGTGAATTGGATGCACACCCACTTAGTTTCTTTTGTTGAGCTTTCATACACTTATAGCTTTAGTGCATCCGTTGCATGGAAATCCCTACTCACTCACATTGATATCTATTGATGGGCATCTCCATAGCCCGTTGATACGCCTAGTTGATGTGAGACTATCTTCTCCTTTTTGTCTTCTCCACAACCACCATTCTTTTCCACCTATAGTGCTATGTCCATGGCTCACGCTCATGTATTGCGTGAAGATTGAAAAAATTGGAGAATATCAAAAGTATGAAAAAATTGCTTGGCTTGTTGTGCATGATTTAAATATTTTGGTGATGAAGATAGAGCATAGCCAGACTATATGATTTTGTAGGGATAACTTTCTTTAGCCATGTTATTTTGAGAAGACATGATTGCTTTGTTAGTATGCTTGAAGTATTATTATTTTTATGTTAATATTAAACTTTTGTCTTGAATCTTATGGATCTGAATATTCTTTTCACAATAAAGAAGATTACATTGATAAATATGCTAGGTAGCATTCCACATCATAAATTCTGTTTTTATCATTTACCTACTCGAGGACGAGGAGGAATTAAGCTTGGGGATGCTGATACGTCACCAACGTATCTATAATATTTTATTGTTCCATGCTATTATATTATCCATCTAGGATGTTTTATATGCTATTTTATATGATTTTTGGGACTAACCTATTAACCTAGAGCCCAGTGCCAATTTCTGTTTTTTCCTCGTTTTTGAGTTTCGCAGAAAAGGAAAATCAAACGGAGGCCAATTGACCTGAAACTTTACGGAACTTATTTTTGGATCACAAGAAGGCCATGGAGTAAAAGAGTTGGGCCAGAAGAGTCCCGGGCTGCCCACAAGGGTGGGGGGCGCGCGCGCCTCCCAACCTCATGGATAGCCCGGAGACCCCCCTGACTTGTTCCCAACTCCAACACCTCTTATATATACCCAAACTTCCATAAAGAAACCTAGATCGGGAGTTCCGCTGCCGCAAGCCTCTTTAGCCACCAAAAACCAATCGGGACCTTGTTCCAAGCACCTCACGGGGGGGATCCTCACCGTGGCCATCTTCATCATCCCCGCTCTCCATGATGAGGAGGGAGTAGTTCACCCTCGGGCTGAGGGTATGTACCAAGAGCTATGTGTTTGATCTCTCTCTCTCTCGTATTCTTGATTTGGCACGATCTTGATGTATCGCGAGCTTTGCTATTATAGTTGGATCTTATGATGTTTCTCCCCCTCTACTCTCTTGTAATGGATTGAGTTTTCCCTTTGAAGTTATCTTATCGGATTGAGTCTTTAAGGATTCGAACACTTCATATATGTCTTGTGTGGGATACCCGTGGTGACAATGGGGTATTCTATTGATTCACTTGATGCATGTTTTGGTGATCAACTTGCGGGTTTCGTGGCATTGCGAGTTGGCACACGTTTTCGTCTTGACTCTCCGGTAGAAACTTGGGGCACTCTTTGAAGTTCTTTGTGTTGGTTGAATAGATGAATCTGAGATTGTGTGATGCATATCATATAATCATACCCATGGATACTTGAGGTGACATTGGAGTATCTAGGTGAAATTAGGGTTTTGGTTGATTTGTGTCTTAAGGTGTCATTCTAGTACGAACTCTATGATAGATCGAACGGAAAAATAGCTTCGTGTTATTTTTCTACAGACTCTTGAATAGATCGATCAGAAAGAATAACTTTGAGGTGGTTTCGTACCCTACCATAATCTCTTTGTTTGTTCTCCGCTATTAGTGACTTTGGAGTGACTCTTTGTTGCATGTTGAGGGATAGTTATATGACCCAATTATGTTATTATTGTTGAGAGAACTTGCACTAGTGAAAGTATGAACCCTAGGCCTTGTTTCCTAGCATTGCAATACCGTTTACGCTCACTTTTATCACTTCCTACCTTGCTGTTTTTATATTTTCAGATTACAAAAACCTATATCTACCATCCATATTGCACTTGTATCACCATCTCTTCGCCGAACTAGTGCACCTATACAATTTACCATTGTATTGGGTGTGTTGGGGACACAAGAGACTCTTTGTTATTTGGTTGCAGGGTTGTTTGATAGAGACCATCTTCATCCTACGCCTCCCACAGATTGATAAACCTTAGGTCATCCACTTGAGGGAAATTTGCTACTGTCCTACAAACCTCTGCACTTGGAGGCCCAACAACGTCTACAAAAAGAAGGTTGTGTAGTAGACATCATGGAGCCACCATACGGAGGAGGAAGCCACCTGGGAGTGAGAAGACCTCCGGAAGGACCACCCACACCTTTTTGCTAGCCAACCCGAATCTCGAGGGCGAGATTCATCTAAAGGGGGGTAGGTTTGTAACATCCCAATTTTCAATTTGGATATTATTCATTAGATCATCACATGCATCCATAATTTGTGCATTTCTGAATTTGTTTTATTAGAATTTTTGATCCTAGAAACATTAAGCAACTCAAGGACCAAATGAGAGAGTTGGAGGTTCTAACAAAAATCCATTTTGAATTTTCAAAATTGGCAAATTGGATCAAAGTGTTTTATTCGAAATTATTTTCCAATTATTTCAAAATAAATAAAATAATGAGAGAAGATAATATGACTTCTCCGAAAAATAGCAAAGAAATATTGGAAATTTAATTTAAATAAAATATTTTTTTATTTTTTTATTTGCGTGTTTATTTATTTTTATTCATACTAAAAATGGCTATTTTATGTTAGGCATTTAGGTCCGAAAAATGTTCACATTAGTCCAAATATTAGGAGGGAATTATGTGAATTTTTCTTGATTTTTTGGAAAATATTTTGTTATGTTTTTTGTATTTTCAGAAAATGTAAAAACAAAACTTTGAACCGAACTTGGTCGAAGCCCAGCCGGCCCAGGCCGCCGCCACCACCGACCCCGAGCCGGAGTCCGGCCGGCGCACGCCGCGGCGGCCTTGTCCGCCATGGCCACGAGGCCGCCACCGCCTCGGCTCGTAGACGGGGATTGGTATGTGAGATTCATGAAAGTTGCGAGAGTAATATTAACTAAGCGAAACTTAAGGTGGCTACTTTAATACACATATGGGTGGATTGGTTGCGGGCGCCTGGAGAATCCAGTGTTGTCCTAGGATATCCCGGAGTACCCGTGTGATCATCCTATTGAATGCCACCCAGGCTCAAAGGGATCATAAGATTATTCATGCTAGAAACTTTCGTGTGCCGCCACAAGCCATTATGGGCTCTAGCATAGTTGAGTAAGTTGTGTGACCTCTTTCAGTGGTAAGCTAGCAGATGTAGGGTAAAGTAGGTGTAATTGTCTACCCAGAGTAAAAAGTTAATGCTTCGGAAAGACCGTGTCTCGATCATCCGTTTCTCAAACATCATGTAGTGCAAGAAATTCAACGAAGGCGATCGAGTCTTGTGGGGAAAAGTGCGCAAACCTCTGCAGAGTGTATAAACTAATCATGGTTAGTCGTGTCCCCGGTTCTGGACATCTTGAGTATCTGGTATTTGAATTATTGGTTGATCTCATCACTTTACTTGATGAATTTTTTGGGTTATTATTAATTATACTTATTAATTTTGGGATTGAGTTGGGGAAACCTTCTCAATAATGGAATAATCTTGGTAGTTAAAAAAATCTATTCCTTTGTTGTAGGAAAAAATTAGCTTTATGCAAATGCTAAACTTAGAACCTCCACCAGCCAAATATGCATGTAGTGATAGCCGTTATTCTTCATTGCTCTATAGTGTGATCTTGCCAGCATATTCCATGTGCTGACCTACACGGCTGCAACCTCTCATGTTGCAGAATTTTCAGACAAAGAGTAAAGTGCGATAGGTATTTTGTCATGCACTCAGTTTTGCCGTGGAGTTGGATGGACTCATTTATCTTTGAATGCTTCCGCAGTTACTTTATTTAGATGTCCTTCAGCCATATTATTGTAATAAGTACTCTTTATGGGACTCTCAATGTAGTAAGTGTGTGATTGAACTCTATTATAAATCCTCGAGTACTATGTGTGTCAGCAATACCGATCCAGGGATGACACTTAAGCACAGAGACTTCGATCCATTGGGATCGGGTCGCTACAAGGCATCACATCTGTGTTAAGTAGACCGAAACGATTCTGCATCTACTACTATTACTCCACACATCGACCGCTATCCAGCATGCATCTAGAGTATTAAGTTCATAAAGAACGGAGTAATGCATTAAGCAAGATGACATGATGTAGAGGAATTAACTCAAGAAATATGATGAAAACCCCATCTTTTCATTCTCGATGGAAATAATACAATACGTGGCTTACTACCCGTACTGTCACTGGGAAAGGACACAATTCATAGATAAGCTGGTCATAAATCCACAATTCATCGGATCTCGGCAAACACACCGTAAAAAGTTATTACATTGAATAGATCTCCAAGAACATCGAGGAGACCATCGTATTGAGAATCAAAGAGATAGAAGAAGCCATCTAGCTACCAGCTATCAACCCCGTAGGTCTGTGGTAAATTACTTACGCTTCATCGGAAGGGCAATAGAGTTGATGTAGAAGTTGTCCATGATCGAATCCACCTCCGACAGGATGCCGAAAAAGGCCCCTAAATGGGATCTCATGGGTACAGAAGGTTGCGGCGGTGGAAAAGTGTTTTTGTGGTTTGTTTTGTTGGTTTGGGGATATACAGGAATATATAGGCACATAAATTAGGTCAGGAGGTGCACGAGGGGCCCACAAGGGTGGGGGGGGCGCCCTCCATCCTTGTGGCCGCCTCGTGGCTCTTCTGACTTCATCTCCAAGTCTCCTGGTTTTCTCCTGGTCCAAGAAAAATCACCGTGGAAGTTTTATTCCGTTTGGACTCCGTTTGGTATTCCTTTTCTGCGAAACTCAAAAACTGGGAAAAAACTGGAACTGGCACTGGGATCTAGGTTAATAGGTTAGTCCCAAAAATAATACAGAATAGCATATTAGTGCATATAAAACATCCAAAACAGGTAATATAATAGCATGGAACAATAAAAAATTATAGATATGTTGGAGACGTATCAAGCATCCCCAAGCTTAATTCCTGCTCGTCCTCGAGTAGGTAAATGATAATAACATAATGTTTGATGTGGAATGCTACCTAACATATTTATCCATGTAATTTCTTTATTGTGGCATGAATGTTCAGATCCGTACGATTAAAAAAAAAAGTTTAATATTGACATAAAAAACAATAATACTTCAAGCATACTAATAAGGCAATTATGTCTTCTCAAAATAACTTGGCCAAAGAAAGCTTATCTCTACAAAATCATATAGTCTGGCTATGCTCCATCTTCATCACACAAAATATTCAAATCATGCACAACCCCGATGACAAGCCAAGCAATTGTTTCATACTTTTGATGTGCTCAACCTTTTTCAACTTTCATGCAATACATGAGCGTGATCCATGAACATAGCACTATAGGTGGCATAGACGGTGGTTGTGGAGAAGACAAAAAGAAGGAGATAGTCTCACATCAACTAGGCGTATCAATGGGCTATGGAGATGTCCATCAATAGATATCAATGTGAGTTGGTAGGGATTGCCATGCAACGGATGCACTAGAGCTATAGGTTTATGAAATCTCAAAAAGAAACTAAGTGGGTGTGCATACAAGTTGCTTGCTCACGAAGACCTAGGGCAATTTGAGGAAGCCCATCATTGGAATATACAAGCCAAGTTCTATAATGAAAAATTTCCACTAGTATATGAAAGTGGCAATATAGGAGACTCTCTATATATCATGAAGATCATGGTGCTATAAGTTGGTAAGTTTGCTATAACATAACACCTGTACTCTGCGTTTGCTATAAGTTGGTAATATACATGCAGTAGGAGCCTTTCCTAGTATTTAACCCCTCAAAAAAATATCATGGTGCTACTTTGAAGCACAAGCGTGGTAAAAGGATAGTAGCATTGCCCCTTCTCTCTTTTCTCTCATTTTTTTATTTGGGCCTTCTCTCATTTTTTTGCCTCTTTTTTCGTCCGGAGTCTCATCCCGACTTGTGGGGAATCATAGTCTCCATCATCCTTTCCTCACATGGGACAATGCTCTAATAATGAAGATCATCACACTTTTATTTACTTACAAATCAAGAATTGCAACTCGATAATTAGAACAAAATATGACTCTATATGAATGCTTCCGGCGGTGTACCGGGATGTGCAATGAATCAAGAGTGGCATGTATGAAAGAATTATGAACGGTGGCTTTGCCACAAAAACGATGTCAACTACATGATCATGCAAAGCAATATGACAATGATGGAACGTGTCATAATAAACGGAACGGTGGAAAGTTGCATGGCAATATATCTCGGAATGGCTATGGAAATGCCATAATAGGTAGGTATGATGGCTGTTTCGAGGAAGGTATATGGCGGGTTTATGGTACCGGCGAAAGTTGTGTGGCACTAGAGAGGCTAGTAATGGTGGAAGGGTGAGAGTGTGTATAATCCATGGACTCAACATTAGTCATAAAGAACTCACATACTTATTGCAAAAAATCTATTAGTTATCAAAATGAAGTACTACGCACATGTTCCTAGGGGGATAGATTGGTAGGAAAAGACCATCGCTGGTCCCCGACCGCCACTCATAAGGAATACAATCAATAAATAAAGCATGCACCAACTTCATCACATAACGGTTCACCATACATGCATGCTACGGGAATCACTAAATTTAACACAAGTATTTCTCAAATTCAGAATTACTCACTAGCATGACTCTAATATCACCATCTTCATATCTCAAAACAATCATAAGGAATCAAACTTCTCATAGTATTCAATGCACTTTATATGAAGTTTTTATTATATCCCTCTTGGATGCCTATCATATTAGGACTAAATTTATAACCGAAGCAAATTACCATGTTGTTTAAAGACTCTCAAAATAATATAAGTGAAGCATGAGAGTCCAACGATTTCTATAAAATAAAACCACCGACGTGCTCTAAAAATATATAAGTGAAGCACTAGAGCAAAATTGCCTAGCTCAAAAGATATAAGTGAAGCACATAGAGTATTCTAATAGATCATGATTCATGCGTGTCTCTCTCAAAAGGTGTGTACAACAAGGATGGTTGTGGCAAACTAAAAAGCAAAGACTCAAATCATACAAGACGCTCCAAGCAAAACACATATCGTGTGGTGAATGAAAATATAGCCACAAGTAAAGTTACTGATAGACGAAGACGAAAGAGGGGATGCCTTCCGGGGCATCCCCAAGATTAGGCTTTTGGTTGTCCTTGAATATTACCTTGGGGTGCCTTGGGCATCCCCAAGCTTGGGCTCTTTCCACTCCTTATTCCATAGTCCATCAAATCCTTACCTAAAACTTGAAAACTTCACAACACAAAACTCAACATAAAGTCTCATAAGCTTCGTTAGTATAAGAAAATAAATCACCACTTTTGGTATTGTTGTGAACTCATTATTTATTTATACTGGTGTAATATATACTGTATTCCAACTTTTCCATGGTTCATACCCCCCGATACTACCCATAGATTCATCAAAAAAAGCAAACAACACATACAAAATAGAATCTGTCAAAAACAGAACAGTCTGTAGAAATCTGGATATTTAGAATTCTTCTGTAACTTCAAAAATTCTGAAAACTTAGGAAAACCTAAGAAATTTGTTTATTAATCTTATGCAAAAAGAATCAGTATTTTATCACGCTTCTGTTAAAAATCAAAATTATTTTCTTGGGAGAAAAAGTTTCTATTTTCAGCAAGATCAAATCAACTATCACCGTAAGCTATCCCAAAGGTCTTACTTGGCACAAACACTAATTAAAGCACAAAACCTCATCTAACCAGAGTATAGATGAATTATTTATTGCAAAACAGAACCTAAAAAGAAAAAATAAAAATAAAATTGGGTTGCCTCCCAAAAAGGCTATTGTTTAACGCCCTTAGCTAGGCATAAAAACACGAATAGATCTAGGTATAATCGTAGTAATGCTAAGGCAAACCTCGAAAACTTATCCCATATTCCCTTTGTTCAGTAGCAAGTTTTCTTTGTGGCAAACAAAAGTAATCAAAAGGGCTAAATTTAATAGGATAAGAATCCCCAAGATCAATCTTGGGAGGAATTGGTTCTTGCTTCGGCCCTTCATATTGTATAACCAACTCATCATTGTAAGTGCTCTTTTGGCAAAAAGTCATGAGCTTGTGTCAAAGAGAGAAACCCAATCCGTTGTTTTGTATAGAAAAATTATCATTAATCTCAAAAATCGTATCAACTAAAGCAGCGGTAGGAACCCTCTTTCTTAAATTTTCGTTATAAGCAACATGATCTAGAGATCGTAAACGCATTATGTCCACTTGATTAAAGCGAATTCCCTCTATGGGAGGACGACCACCATCTACTTTATAATGCGCAAAAATTTCACTAGATTCTTTCATAATAAATCTAAACTCATGTTCTAGGAATATAGTGGCGGCGCGCTTAACAGAAGAATGCTCAATATTAGAAAACTCTAGAAAAATCCTTTGTATGGATGGATGCAAATGAACAAATTGTCTTTCAAGTTCAATCACGAGCAAAGATATAGCATCCACAAGACTACTAGTTTTATGGAGAATAGATCCACCCAAAGTGGGGAGTGCACCAGCACAAGTAAAGAAATCTTGAATAACCCCTTTTCCAATAATATTGCCACTACCTATACAAAGTCTTTTTGCGTGCAAGATAGTGGATTCTTCATGAGGATTAGTATTAGCAAAAGCATCAAAGTTTTCCCCATCATTATTACTATCCTTTCCAGCAATAACCTCCCCAATTTCAGACATCATGGCAGCAAACAAATCTAGCAAACGAGCAACCAAAAGGCAAACGAAGAAGACGAACAGAAGAGGGGCGAAGAAAAGGCAAATCTTTTCAAAAATCATTTTAGAAGTGGGGGAGAGGAAAATGAGAGGAGAATGGTGAATAATGTAATGCAAGAGATGAGAGTTTCTGATGGGTACTTGGTATGTCTTGACTTTGCGTAATCTCCCCGGCAACGGCGCCAGAAATTGGCAAGTTGAAGGGACACGAGTCTTGATTTGGCGTAAATCTCCCTGGCAACGACGCCAGAAATTTTTCCTGCTACTTCTTGAGCTTGCATTGGTTTTTCCATTGAAGAGGAAAGGGTGATGCATCAAAGTAGAGTAAGTATTTCCCTCAGTTTTAGAACCAAGGTATCAATCCAGTAGGTGACAACTCTCAAGTCACCGAATACCTGCACAAACAATCAAACAACTTGCACCCAATTCAATAAAGGGGTTGTCAATCCCTTCATGGTTACTTGCAAAAGTGAGATCTGATAGAGATAGATAAATGTAAAGTAAATGTTTTTGGTATTTTTGGTTTATAGATCGGAAAGTAAAAGATTGCAAAATAGTAGATCAGAAACTTATATGATGGAAAATAGACCCGGGGGCCATAGGTTTCACTAGACGCTTCTCTCAAGATAGAAAGTATTACGGTGGGTGAACAAATTACTACCGAGCAATTGATAGAAAAGCGCAAACTTATGATGATATCTAAGAAAATGATCATGAATATAGGCACCATGTCCGTGTCAAGTAGACCGAAACGATTCTGCATCTACTACTATTACTCCACACATCGACTGCTATCCAGCATGCATCTGGAGTATTAAGTTCATAAAGAATGGAGTAACGCATTAAGCAAGATGGCATGATGTAGAGGAATTAACTCAAGCAATATGATGAAAACCCCATCTTTTTATCCTCAATGGCAACAATACAATACGTGGCTTGCTGCCCGTACTGTCACTGGGAAAGGACACCGCAAGATTGAACCCAAAGCTAAGGTTTTCTGCCATTGCAAGAAAAACCAATCTAGTTGGCCAAACCAAACTGATAGTTCGAAGAGAATTACAAAGATATCAAATCATGCATAAAAGAACTCAGAGAAGATTCAAATAATATTCATAGATAAGCTGGTCATAAATCCACAATTCATCGGATCTCGGCAAACACACCGTAAAAAGTTATTACATTGAATAGATCTCCAAGAACATCGAGGAGACCATCGTATTGAGAATCAAAGAGATAAAAGAAGCCATCTACTACTAGCTATCGACCCGTAGGTCTGTGGTAAACTACTCACGCTTCAACATAAGGGCAATAGAGTTCATGTAGAAGCCCTCCATGATTGAGTCCCCCTTCGGCAGGACGCCAGAAAAGGCCCCTAGATGGGATCTCACAGGTACAGAAAGTTGTGGTGGTGGAAAAGTATTTTCGTGATTTGTTTTGTTGGTTTGGGGATATATGGGAATATATAGGCACAGAAATTAGGTCAGGAGGTGCACGAGGGGCCCACAAGGATGGAGGGCGCGGCCTACCCCCTGGGCGTGCCCTCTGTCCTTGTGGCCGCCTTGTGGCTCTTCTGACTTCATCAAGTCTCCTGGTTGTCTTCTGGTCCAAGAAAAATCATCGCAAAAGTTTTATTCCGTTTGGTATTCCTTTTCTGTGAAACTCAAAAATAGGGAAAAAAACAGAACTGGCACTGGGCTCTAGGTTAATAGGTTAGTCCCAATAATAATATAAAATAACATATTAATGCATATAAGACATCCAAAACAGATAATATAATAACATGGAACAATAAAAAAAAGTATAGATATATTGGAGACATATCAATGTACCAACCATACACTGGTGCAGAGACCTGCCATACAAACGGTTTTTAACCCCTTTCGCCAAGTGAGTGTGGGCGATAGAGGGGTCCTTCCCACACGACCCAGAAACCGTCAGGGATAGGCCCTCCTGGCACACAGGCTGGGGCAAAATGATCTCGTGTGTGATCTGGCGAGGCATCAAAACCCAACCGTTTCCGTTCGTATGTACATCCCACACTGTGAATCCCAGAAAAACATTTTCGTTCGTATGTATATCACACACATTTTTGTGTGTGGAAACGTTTGTACAAGGTGGCCTAACGCAAACAGTTCTTTGCCGGATGCCGTGTGTGATTGTTAGTTGATCAAACACGCCCACTTTCTAGAAACCATGTGGGTTGTTTGAGTTCATCGCCCAGGTGATGTCTGAGTAACCGTCTGCAATAGAAAACCCCAATAAGCAGGGTAATTAGCCTACTATTGATAATTCATGTACTAATCAAATTAATATGTCTTATAAAACACACAAGATATTTCATATCCATATAACGGCAACCAAGATTTCATAATAGAATTACATTAGATAGCTTCGGCACTCAGTTACGCCATTACACAATAGCACCAAGTTTCACATGCAATGTTAAAAACCTTTGGAAAGTAGTATCATACATGGTAAATAGACAGATGAATCTAATCTGGGAAACTGCAGAAGCGGAAGGCAAATATTGAGCCTTCAGTGATGTTGAATGTCCTTGCAACTTTAGACCAGTGGCTATGGATAATTACCCGCCCAACCATCATCCTGTTCAGGAAGACATCGATATTGTACCGTGGGTGTTGAATGAATACCTTCCTCGCCTCTTGGCCATGCAGGTGGTTTGAGGGGTAATCATCGGTGAACTGCTTCGAAAAGTACTAAAAACAAAGTTATGCATAAATCGCTGTTATAAATTTTGAAATGGTGCAAGGGGTAAAAACAAGGTAAAAGAGTTAGTACCATCCTATAGTTGACTGATGTCTTCTTCATTATGCACACAAAGATCTTGCTGTTATTTGTCGCAAGTTTCTTCATCCTAACAATCTTTCTGAATTTCTTGACTTGACTGATATTCATGGACATCTCATTTCCCCATATGCAAAATGGGTTGAATAGTGGGTCTAAGCCTCTGATAGCAGGACCTACATGTGCAAGACCAAATTGTAAGAAACCTAAATATTCGAATGATTCATGCAATTGCACAATAATGTGTTATTAGAAAAAGGACCATGCAGGAGCAAACCTCGATGGTAAACCGTAGTGTCTCCCATTGTTTCCCTGCAACACACATAAGGAAGATCTTGATTAGGTTAACTGAGAGTTGCCATACTATCAGTAGAATATGTATTGAGTACGGCCAAATTCGATTTATTTCACATGCATAACAATACAAAAATGTACCCATAGCAAATGAAAATCAAATTGCAGAATTGAACCAAACAGTTAAATGGACAATAGATCAAATGAACCAAAACACTTAACTGAGCACAACATTGTAGAATAGAAACATGTACTAGAAGATAAGACAGTTAACAAAACAAAGAATGCTTGAGAACAGTACTACGAAATGTAGCATTTGTTGGACCAAACTGTTAACTGAACATTACATTTCAGAGGACCAAACTGTTAACTAAACATTACATTTCCGAGGACCAAACTGTTAACAGAACATCAGATTGCATATTAACATTATAGAGGACAAATCACTAGAAGGAACTGGCGGTGGCCTCAAGAAAACATCACGAACTGTATTTTAAAGTAGACAACCGCTTGGCGGTGTCGACGGTGGCCTCGAAGACGAGGTGCTCCTCCAAGATCTGGCGGTCGGCACGCATGGCAGCCATAGCGACCTCGTGCATGCGTGCGGTCACGATTTGCTTCTCCGCTGGCAGATGCTACTGAGCTCCATGTTATACTGCGTGCAAAATGGTCGTGGGCGGCGCTTAATTGGAGGAGGGGGGCAGTAATTTCGGCGGACGGTGTCGCGCCGTCGGTTGGGGCATGTTGGACGGGGAAGGAGGAGGATGGTGTGGGTGGGGTGTGGATTACCTGACCATATCAACGAGGCCGCCCAACAAGAAGAAGAGTAGGCGACGAGGAGGCCGCGCATCAAGAAGAAGGGTCGCCAGCAAGGAGGCGGCACTGCAAGAAGAAAGGTCGTCGGTGAGGAGGTGGAGCTGCAAGAATAAGGGTAGCCGGCGAGGAGGAGGCGCTGCAAGAAGAAGGGTCGCCGGCGAGGAGGCTGAGCTGCCAGTAAGCAGCGGTGAAGGTTTGAACTTGGAAAGCAAGGAGGAACAGTGGAAATGTGGCTTTTGGTGGGAGGGAGGGGGCAGGGAGATAGATATTTCCGCGGTGGCAGAAAAATTTCGCTCGGTGCCGCGAGAAACTGGCACACAAGTTTGGTTCAAGCACGGGCGGTGGACTGTAGACGATGAAGCTTCCTGCGTAAGCCAGACAAGACGGTGACCAAGATATTTTATATCGCATCCCACACGATTCTTACTAGTAAACTGTTTGTGGTGAACATGAAATGTGTGAACATGAATGTAATGTCGGTGGGAATACGTACTCCCCCAAGCTTAGGCTTTTGTCCTAACTTGGTAATCAGTCAGTATTCAGAGAAACCATGGGGTCCTATGTCGAACTGCTGACGACTGGGCACCTGTGGATCCTGATGTCTACCACACATCCTGCTTCTTGTAGACGTTGTTGGGCTTCCAAGTGCAGAGGTTTGTAGGACAGTAGCAAATTTCCCTCAAGTGGATGACCTAAGGTTTATCAATCTGTAGGAGGTGTAGGATGAAGATGGTCTCTCTCAAAAACCCTGCAACCAAATAACAAAGAGTCTCTTGTGTCCCCAACACACCCAATACAGTGGTAAATTGTATAGGTGCACTAGTTCGGTGAAGAGATGGTGATACAAGTGCAATATGGATGGTAGATATAGGTTTTTGTAATCTGAAAATATAAAAACAGTAAGGTAACTAATGATAAAAGTGAGCGTAAACGGTATTGCAATGCTAGGAAATAAGGCCTAGGGTTCATACTTTCACTAGTGCAAGTTCTCTCAACCATAATAACATAATTGGATCATATAACAATCCCTCAACATGCAACAAAGAGGCACTCCAAATTCACTAATAGCGAAGAACAAATGAAGAGACAATGGTAGGGTACGAACCACCTCAAAGTTATTCTTTCTGATCGATCTATTCAAGAGTCCATAGTAAAATAACACGAAGCTATTCTTTCCGTTCAATCTATCCTAAAGTTCATACTAGAATAACACCTTAATACAGAAATCAACCAAAACCCTAATGTCACCTAGATACTCCAATGTCACCACAAGTATCCGCGGGTTTGATTATACGATATGCTTCACACAATCTCATATTCATCTATTCAACCAACACAAAGAACTTCAAAGAGTGGCCCAAAGTTTCTACCGGAGAGTCAAGACGAAAACGTGTGCCAACCCCTATGCATAGATTCCCAAGGTCACGGAACCCGCAAGTTGATCACCAAAACATACATCAAGTGAATCAATAGAATAACCCATTGTCACCACGGTTATCCCACGCAAGACATACATCAAGTGTTCTCAAATCCTTGAAGACTCAATCCTATAAGATAACTTCGAAGGGAAAACTCAATCCATTACAAGAGAATTGAGGGGGAGAAACATCATAAGATCCAACTATAATAGCAAAGCTCGCGATACATCAAGATGGTGCCAAATCAAGAACACAAGAGAGAGAGAGAGAGAGAGAGATCAAACACATAGCTACTGGTACATACCCTCAGCCCCGAGGGTGAACTACTCCCTCCTTGTCATGGAGAGTGCCGAGATTATGCAGATGGCCACCGGTGAGGGATCCCCCCTCTGGCAGGGTGCCGGAATAGGGCCCCAATTGGTTTTTGGTGGCTACAGATGCTTGCGGCGGCGGAACTCCCGATGTAGGTTATGTTCTGGGGGTTTCTGTATATATAGGAGGTTTTGGTGTCGAGAACAAGTCAGGGGGTCTCCGGGCTGTCCGCGAGGTAGGGAGGCGCGCCCCCACCCTCATGGGCAGCCTGGGACTCTTCTGGCCCAACTCTTTTACTCCATGGCCTCCTTCTGGTCCAAAAATAAGTTCCGTGAAGTTTCAGGTCAATTGGACTCCGTTTGGTTTTCCTTTTCTTCAATACTCAAAAACAAGGAAAAAACAGAAACTGGCACTGGGCTCTAGGTTAATAGGTTAGTCCCAAAAATCATATAAACTAGCATATAAATGCATATAAAACATCCTAGATGGATAATATAATAGCATGTAACAATAAAAAATTATAGATACATTGGGGACATATCAAGCATCCCCAAGCTTAATTCCTGCTCGTCCTTGAGTAGGTAAATGATAAAAATAGAAATTTTGATGTGGAATGCTACCTAACATATTTATCAATGTAATCTTATTTATTGTGGCAAGAATATTCAGATCCATAAGATTCAAGACAAAAGTTTAATATTGACATAAAAATAATAATACTTCAAGCATACTAACCAAGCAATTATGTCTTCTCAAAATAACATGGCCAAAGAAAGCTTATCCCTTCAAAATCATATAGTTTGGCTATGCTTCATTTTCATCACACAAAAGTGCTCTCATCATGCACAACCCCGATGACAAGCCAAGCAATTGTTTCATACTTTAGTAATCTCAAACTTTTTCCAACTTTCACGCAATACATGAGCGTGAGCCATGGACATAGCACTATGGGTGGAATAGAATATGACGATGGAGGTTGTGTCGAGAAGACAAAAAAGGAGAAAGTCTCACATTGACGCGGCTAATCAATGGGCTAGGGAGATGCCCATCAATTGATGTCAATGCGAGGAGTAGGGATTGCCATGCAACAGATGCACTTGAGCTATAAATGTATGAAAGCTCAACAAAAGAAACTAAGTGGGTGTGCATACAACTTGTTTGCTCACGAAGACCCAAGGCATTTGAGGAAGCCCATTGTTGGAATATACAAGCCAAGTTCTATAATGAAAAATTCCCACTAGTATATGAAAGTGACAAAATAAGAGACTCTCTATCATGAAGATCATGGTGCTACTTTGAAGCACATGTGTGGAAAAAGGATAGTAGCATTGTCCCTTTTTTGGGCCTTTTTTTATTTGGCCTTTCTTTTTTTTGGCCTTTCTATTTTCCCCTTTCTTTCATGGGACAATGCTCTATTAATGATGATCATCACACTTCTATTTATTTACAACTCAATGATTACAACTCAATACTAGAACAAAGTATGACTCTATATGAATGCCTCCGGCGGTGTACCGGGATGGGCAATGAATCAAGAGTGACATGTATGATAAATTATGCATGGTGGCTTTTCCACAAATACGATTTCAACTACATGATCATGCAAGGCAATATGACAATGATGAAGCGCGTCATAATAAACGGAACGGTGGAAAGTTGCATGGCAATATATCTCGGAATGGCTATGGAAATGCCATAATAGTTAGGTATGGTGGCTGTTTTGAGGAAGATATAAGGAGGTTTATGTGTGATAGAGCATATCATATCACGGGGTTTGATGATGCAAAGTTTGCACCAACTCTCAAGGTGAGAAAGGGCAATGCATGGTACCGAAGAGGCTAGCAGTGATGGAAAGGTGAGAGTGCGTATAATCCATGGACTCAACATTAGTCATAAAGAACTCACATACTTATTGAAAAAATATACAAGTCATCAAAAACCAAGCATTATGCGCATGCTCCTAGGGGGATAGATTGGTAGGAAAAGACCATCGCTCGTCCCCGACCGCCACTCATAAGGATGACAATCAAAGAACACCTCATGTTTCAAATTTGTTACACAACGGTTACCATACGTGCATGCTACGGGACTTGCAAACCTCAACACAAGTATTTCTCAATTTCACAATTACTCAACTAGCAAAACTTTAATATCACTATCTCCATATCTCAAAACAATCATCAAGAATCAAACTTCTCTTAGTATTCAATGCACTTATATGAAAGTTTTTATTATATCCCTCTTGGATGCCTATCATATTAGGACTAATTTCATAACCAAAGAAAATTACAATGATGTTTAGGACTCTCAAAATAATATAAGTGAAGCATGAGAGTTCATCTATTTCTTCAAAATAAAACCACCGCCGTGCTCGAAAAGGATATAAGTGAAGCACTAGAGCAAATGACAAACTACTCCAAAAGATATAAGTGAAGATCAATGAGTATTTAAATAATTATGCAACTATGTCAAGACTCTCTAACATTTAAGAATTTCAGATCTTGGTATTTTATTCAAACAGCAAGAAAAACAAAATAAAATAAAATGACGCTCTAAGCAAAACACATATCATGTGGTGAATAAAAATATAGCTCCAAGTAAAGTTACCGATGAACGAAGACGAAAGAGGGGATGCCTTCCCGGGCATCCCCAGGCTTAGGCTCTTGGTTTTACTTGGATATTACCTTGTGGTGCCTTGGGAATCCCCAAGCTTAGGCTCTTGCCACTCCTCATTCCATAGTTCATAAAATCTTTACCCAAAAGTTGAAAACTTCACAACACAAAACTCAACAGAAAACTCGTAAGCTCCATTAGTATAAGAAAATAAATCACCACTTAGGTAATGTTGTGAACTCATTCTAAATTCATATTGGTATAATATCTAATGTATTTCAACTTATCTATGGTTCATACCCTCCAATACTATTCATAGATTCATCAAAATAAGCAAACAACACATAGAAAACAGAATCTGTCAAAAACAGAACAGTCTGTTGTAATCTGCATCAAACGTATACTTATGGAACTCCAAAAATTCTAAACTAAATTGTTGGACCTTAGTAATTTGTCTATTAATCATCTGAAAAAAGAATCAACCTAAAATCACTCTCCAGTAAAAAATGGCAGCTAATCTCGTGAGCGCTAAAGTTTCTGTTTTTTTACAGCAAGATCATAAAGACTTCACCCAAGTCTTCCCAAAGGTTCTACTTAGCACAAACACTAATTAAAACATAAAACCACATCTAACCAGAGTCTAGATTAATTATTTATTACTAAAAAGGAGCAAAAGGCAAAGAACAAAATTGGGTTTCCTCCCAACAAGCGCTATCGTTTAACGCCCCTAGCTAGGCATGATGATTTCAATGATGCTCACATAAAAGATAAGAATTGAGACAATAAAAGAGCATCATGAAGAATATGACTAGCACATTTAAGCCTAACCCACTTCCTATGCGTAGGGATTTTTTGAGCAAACAACTTATGGGAACAATAATCAACTAGCATAGGAAGGCAAAACAAGCATAGCTTCAAGATTATCAACACATAGAGAGGAAACTTGATATTATTGCAATTCCTACAAGCATATTTTCCTCCCTCATAATAACTTTCAGTAGAATAATGAAGGAATTCAACAATATAACCATCACAAAAAGCATTATTTTCATGATCCCCAAGCATATAAATTTCATTACTCTCCACATAAGAGAATTTCTTCTCATGAATAATAGTGGGAGCAAACTCAACAAAATAATTATCATGTGAGGCATAATCCAATTGAAAACTAAAATCATGATGACAAGTTTCATTGTTATCATTATTCTTAATAGCATACAAGTCATCACAACAATAATCATAGATAGCAACTTTGTTCTCATAATCAATTGGAACCTCTTCCGAAATAGTGGATTCATCACTAAATAAAGTCATGACCTCTCCAAATCGACTTTCATAAATATTATAAGATTCAACACCCTCCAAAATAGTGGGATCATTACTTCCTAAAGTTGACACTCTTCCAAACGTACTTTCATTAATATAATCATCATAAATAGGAGGCATGCTATCATCATAATAAATTTGCTCATCGAAACTTGGTGGACAAAACATATCATCTTCATCAAACAAAGCATCCCCAAGCTTGTGGCTTTGCATATCATTAGCATCATGGGTATTCAAAGAACTCATACTAACAACATTGCAATCATGCTCATCATTCACATATTTTATGCCAAGCATTCTATGTAATTCTTCTTCTAGTATTTGAGCACAATTTTCCTTCCCATCATTTTCACGAAAGACATTAAAAAGATGAAGGATATGAGGCACCCTTAATTCCATTTTTTTAGTTTTATTTTATAAGCTAAACTAGTGATAAAACAAGAAACTAAAATATTCGATTGCAAGATCTAAAGATATACCTTCAAGCACTAACCTCCCCGGCAACAGCGCCAGAAACTGCTTGATGTCTACTACACAACCTTCTTCTTGTAGACGTTGTTGGGCCTCCAAGTGCAGAGGTTTGTAGGACAATAGAAAATTTCCCTCAAGTGAATGACCTAAGATTTATCAATCCGTGGGAGGCGTAGGATGAAGATGGTCTCTCTAAAACAACCCTGCAACCAAATAACAAAGAGTCTCTTGTGTCCCCAACACACCCAATACAATGGTAATTGTATAGGTGCACTAGTTCGGCGAAGAGAGGGTGATACAAGTGCAATATGGATGGTAGATATAGGTTTTTGTAATCTGAAAATATAAAAACAGCTAGGTAACTAATGATAAAAGTGAGCATAAACGGTATTTCAATGCTAGGAAACAGGGCCTAGGGTTCATACTTTCACTAGTGCAAGTTCTCTCAACCATAATAACATAATTGGATCATATAACAATCCCTCAACATGCAACAAAGAGTCACTCCAAAGTCACTAATAGCGGAGAACAAATGAAGTTGACTATGGTAGGGTACGAAACCACCTCAAAGTTATTCTTTCTGATCGATCTATTCAAGAGACCGTAGTAAAATAAAACGAAGCTATTCTTTCCGTTCGATCTATCCTAGAGTTTGTACTAGAATAACACCGTAACACACAAATCAACCAAAACCCTAATGTCACCTAGATACTCCAATGTCACCACAAGTATCCACGGGTTTGATTATACGATATGCATCACACAATCTTAGATTCATCTATTCAACCAACACAAAGAACTTCAAAGAGTGGCCCAAAGTTTCTATTGGAGAGTCAAGACGAAAACGTGTGCCAACCCCTATGCATAGATTCCCAAGGTCACGGAACCCGCAAGTTGATCACCAAAACATACATCAAGTGAATCAATAGAATAACCCATTGTCACCACGGTTATCCCACGCAAGACATACATCAAGTGTTCTCAAATCCTTAAAGACTCAGTCCGATAAGATAACTTCGAAGGGAAAACTCAATCCATTAAAAGAGAGTAGAGGGAGAGAAACATCATAATATCCAACTATAATAGCAAAGCTAGCGATACATGAAGATCGTGCCAAATCAAGAACACGAGAGAGAGATCAAACACATAGCTACTGGTACATACCCTCAGCCCTGAGGGTGAACTACTCCCTCCTCGTCATGGAGAGCGCCGGGATGATGAAGATGGCCACCGATGAGGGATCCCCCCTCCGACAGGGTGCCGGAACAGGGTCCCGGTTGGTTTTTGGTGGATACATAGGCTTGCGGCGGCAGAACTCCCGATCTAGGTTATGTTCTGTTTTTTTGTATATATAAGAGGTTTTGGCGTCGAGAACAAGTCAGGGGGGTCTCCGGGCTGTCCACGAGGTAGGGAGGCGCGCCTAGGGGGGTGGGCACGCCCCCCCACCCCCGTGGGCAGCCCGGGACTCTTCTGGCCAAACTCTTTTACTCCATGTCCTTCTTCTGGTCCAAAAATAAGTTCCGTGAAGTTTCAGGTCAATTGGACTCCGTTTGGTTTTCCTTTTTTACGGTACTCAAAAACAAGGAAAAAACAGAAACTGGCACTGGACTCTAGGTTAATAGGTTAGTCCCAAAAATCATATGAAATAGCATATAAATGCATATAAAACATCCTAGATGGATAATATAATAGCATGGAACCATCAAAAATTATAGATACGTTGGAGATGTATCAGATCCCACTGCTGAAGCTCCTCCTCTGCTGCAGCCTGGTTGTTCTGGTAGGCGATAATATCTGCAGGCATAATCTTGTATCCACCCCTGTTAATAGGATTAAACAAAGCAGGTGCAGGCAATGGAATAATATCACGAGTTCTCACACTGAAAACCAGGTTATACGAAATGGGGATGTTAGGGTAATTGGCAGCAATAAACTGGCGGTGTTCCATGGCCGCGCGATCTAGGTAAATCTTGGGCAAAGGATAATCATGCAGGCGTATCTCAACGTTAAAGCGAGCCGCTAAACGAGTAGCATAAATACCACCATGTATTTTACCCTTGGATTTATTAATGTGAAGGCGACGTGCCACAATAGCTCCCAAGCTATAAGTGTTGTCGTCTTCAAGTGCACGATGTAAAACAACAAGGTCTGGGGCACTGAGTGCACCCACTTTCTCTCTAGCAAGCAAGCATTTTGCAATGAAAAGAGTGAAATAATGAACAGCAGGAAAATGCAAGCCAGCCGGGGTGATACTCGACACCCCTCTCTCATCACCCACTGTCAGAGTACGATAAAAGCCTTCAAACTCCATAGGCCTAGTCTCTACCAAACCACCATTAGAAGGAAGCAAGCATATTTCACAGAACTCAGTAAGCGGTATCTTATTGGGTTCAGCGTATAAATTAAACTGCACCCCAGGAGGATTATTCCTAGGAATGAAATTAAAACTTTGCACAAAGGAGTTTATGAGGAGATGATACTTGTCGGTGTACTAGAGTAGGGGTACCCTATCCCGAACTTGTGCACGGGCAGTTGCAGCACCCCGCGGCAAGGCTTGCCGGGTGACCGCCAAGGTCCTCCATGGTTCCTTTGGAGCCATTCAAGAACGAAGTATTCAAGCCAAGGAGACAAGGCCCCGGCAAGAGGAGCTTGCCGGGAAGGCCAACCAAGGCATCTCGAGGAACTTGCCGCGACGCGCCACGCGTCCCGGCGAGGCCCGGTGAGCGACAAGCTTCCGGACGCGGCAAGACAACAACCGCGGCAAGGCGCTTGCCGCGGCAAACTACCACTCTGTACCTGCGCTCCAGCACATCCACCAACGTGTCGCCCAGGGACCTTTCCAAGCGCGCGTGGCAAGAGGCTGTGCGGCCAGCGGTGCGCGGTGGCGAGCGACGCTGACAAGATTGCCATCGTGGCAAGCGGTGGCGTCCCTGACGGTCCCTGTTTGCACTGTTTGGGCGACGTAGACGGGCATTTAATGCCTTTGCCCCCTGCCGTCAAGGTTAGGTATGATACACTGTACAGGTAGATGTACCAACCGCAATTCCTTTTCCATTTTTACCCTTGTCTACGTTGCCACCTGTCGGAGACCCCTTGAGTGTATAAAAGGAGGCCCATGCGCAACGTAGAGAGGGGGTTGGAAGGCATAAGAACACTCACGCTCGGTCTTGTTAGCAGCTAGTGTGTACTGTAGCACTCAGCGCTCCCGAGCAAGAACTCAATACACTCAGACATGCAGCAGTAGGAGTGTTATCTCTCCGAAGAGCTCCGAAGCTGGGTAAACTGCTCGTGTGCTTCGCCTCGATCTGCTCTTCGTGCGATCTCTGCCCCCCGCCGAACCGAAAAGGGCTCGGTCCGCCGGTCCCATAGGTGTTCGTGGATCAGTTTCCTCGACATCTTTGGCGCGCCAGGTAGGGGGCGTCGAGGTTGTGTGAACCTGATCCGACGTTCACACGAGCCAAATCTTCATCTTCTTCATTGACATGCCACCGAAGAAGAAGGCTTCGGCGGCAGATGTTCCGTCCACGTCGATCCCACCACCGCCGGCAAATGGGTGGTGGGGTAGACGCCGGCGGAAGAACGGGCATCGACGAGGGAGCTCACGGTGCTGCCAGGTCCAAGGACAAGGCTGCGCAGACCTCGGCGTCCGTACATGCACCGCGCCCATCTCAGGAGGCGCGGGACCGACAGCGTCATGGTATTCACAGTGCCATACGTTCGTTGGACCAAGATCGAGCTGGTGGATTTCGGGGTGCTCAAGACCAGCAAGCACGCCAACATGCTGGCACGAGCGAGGCACGGTCGCCTGGACGGGATACTGCTCCTTGTAACGTAGTTAGAAGTCCGAGCATATCCCGCTCCTCGCGCCGTTCTCCACTGCCGCCCACCACTCCAGCAGAAGCTTTGGCGAGAGCTCAACTGCTCCTAGATTACCCTCCAACGGCAGACAAGGTCGATGAATGGAGGGCCACCATTCAGAGTCTCATCGGCTTTGCCAACGGCGACACTCCGCGGCAGCCGAGTACATCGCTGCCGCGGCAGGACTGCCAAGCACGAGCCGGTGGCGACGAAACCGGTGGGGTGCAACCAACATGCACTCTCCACCCCGAAGGCCACGATCGCCAACTCGCCGGATCCACCTCGACAGCGACTCCACCGCATCATCAGATCCACGAGCTCGTCCCGATCAGCGCCAAGTTCTTCACGAACAACAGCAAGAAGACGCTCGAACTCGCATCGAGCGCCGAAGAGAAGCGCGGCGTCAATCCGACCAACGCGCTGGGCCCTCTGTCGACATGCATGCACCAGGGGAACCAGGCGACTTGCCGTACGCGGTAGGTTGCCCTGCGTTCACTCGTGAGTTGCGGCAAGTCCAGTGGCCCAGCACGAAGACTTTCAAGCCAGACGTACCAGAGAAGTACGACGGCAAGTCGCATCCGTCTGAGTTCCTCAGCATCTACACCATCACGGTGCAGGCTGCCGGGGGGCGGGACGACAAGATCCTAGCCAACTACTTCCCGCTAGTGCTCAAGCCCAATGTCAGATCCTGGCTCATGCACTTGTCGGACAACTCCATATCCTCCTGGGCAGACCTATGCCATCAGTTTGTCGGCGCCTTTAAGGGCGGCCACAAGCCTCATGGCCAAGAGAGCGACCTTCATCTGCCGCCTGAAGGAAGGAGAGCCCCTAAAGCAAGTACATTCAGAGATTCAGCCACGACAAAGACAACATCCCAGATGTCCACCCCGCCATGGTAATCAGCGCGCTCCATCGAGCGTCGCGAAACCGCAGGATGCGGAGGAGATGGCAATGTGCAAGATCGAGACGCGGTGAGCTATATGCCCTAGCCGAAAAGTGTGCACGTGCTGAGGAAGGGAGGAAACTCCCCGGAGAGAATACAGAAGCAGGAGGATCTGATAGTGAGGAGGCCGCCCCGGCAAAGAAAAACCGGCGGCGGAACAACAGGAAGAAGAAAGGCAAAGATGTGCTAGTCGTTGATCAGTCCGGCAACGGAGGTGGCGCCAAGAAAGCCAAAGCTGGTAGCTCCGGTAAAGAGATTGCCGCGGGCACCAACTACCAGGCTGTGGCGGTCGCCGACAAGCAGGACGGCACCAACAAGCAGTACTGCAAGATCCACCGCACCAAGGGCCATGACCTCCAGAGCTGCAAGAAGGTCGAGCAGCTTGTCGAGCAGCAAAAGGCTGAATACGAGCGACGCGACAAGGAGAAGGCCCAGGAAGGTGCTGGAGGAGCCGGCAAGAAACGCCCCGGCCGAGGAGGACGCCGCGACAAGGCCAAGTAGTGGCAAGGAGACATACCTCCCCGCGGCCGCGACAAGGACGAAGATGACTACGACGATGAAGATATGGATGATGACGAGACCGATGAGCAGGAGTTCCAGAAAGCCACAGAGGTCTTGTGCGTTGACGGCGGTGTTTCTCTGCATACTTCACACCGCCAGCTCAAGTAGTGGATGCGGGAAGTCAATGCGGAAGAACCATCCGTCGAGTCACGCAAGCCTCTGAAATGGTCCAGCACGCCTATCATCTTTGATATTGAGGACCACCCTGATCGCATAACTGCGGTCGGGTGCTTGCCGATGTTGGTTTCACCAACTATCCGCAACTTCAAGGTCACTAAGATGCTAGTTGACGGCGGGGCCGGCTTAAACCTGATCTCCTCCGCGGTACTCCAGAAACTCCAGATCCCTGATGGCGAGCTCGAAGAGACTGGCACATTCCAAGGAATCAATCCCGGAAGGAGCAAGCCGAAGGGAAAGATCATGTTGCTGGTGACATTTGGCAGCGAGTTGAACTTCAGAACTAAGAGGGTCACTTTTGACGTTGCTGACTTTCCATTGCCTTACAATGGGATACTCGGCCGTCCAGCACTCGCCAAATTTATGGCAGCCTCTCACTATGCATACAACATGCTGAAGATGCCAGGCCCGATAAGTGTCATCTCTGTACCTGGCGACAAGAAGGATGCTCTTATCTGCGCCGACAAGATCTACCGGGAAGCAACAGCCGCAACAGATCGCAAGTCACTTGCCGTTGAAGCTCCCGGGCGAAGAAGAAGACCAAGTCCGCAAGAGTTCGATGCCCACTCCGCAAGCGCACCTCTTCGAGTGCTGTGCTACCGCCGAGGACGCACCATCGAGCTCCACCGGCAAGTGTAAGAAGACAATGGCAGCTCCACCAGAGACCAAGAAGGTGTCCGCCAAGGAGGATGGCACTGGTGGTACCTTCACCATCAGTGCCACTCTCGACCCTAAATAGGAAAGCGCGCTCGTTGCTTTCCTGCGGGCGAACATCGACGTATTTGCGTGGCAACCGTCTGACATCCCCGGTGTTCCCAGGAAAGTAATCGAGCACCATCTTGCCGTCTGTCCTCATGCGCGGCCCGTCAAGCGTAAAGTCGAAACAGCAAAGGAGCGCCAAGAATTCATCGCAGAAGAAATCAAGAAATTGGAAGCAGCAGGCCTTGTCGAGGAGTGCTCCATCCTCGTGGTTGGCTAACCCGTAGTCATCGCAAGAAGGCAAACGGAAATGGCGGCTTTGTATCGACTTTACCGATGTCAATAAAGCTTGTCCCAAAGACCCATTTCCCTTGCCGCGCATCGACCAGATTGTTGACTCCACGGCCGGATGTGACTTGCTTTCATTTCTTGATGCATACTCAGGATACCATCAGATCTTCATGGCAAAAGAGGATGAGGAGAAGACCGCATTCATCACCCCATGTGGCACATACTGTTTTGTACGGATGCCTTTCGGTTTAAAGAATGCTGGTTCAACATTTGCAAGGGTAGTCCATGACGCTTTTGAGCATAAATACACGAAATGTAGAAGCCTACATGGATGACATAGTGGTCAAGAGCAAGGACAAGGCGACTCTGATTCAAGATTTAGACGAAACCTTTGCAAATCTGCGCAAGATCAACCTCAAGCTTAACCCCGAGAAGTGTGTGTTTGGATTCCCCTCCGGCAAGCTTCTCGGATTCTTCGTGTCTCAGCGGGGAATTGAAGCCAATCCCGACAAGATCAAGGCCATTGAGAAGATTGAAGTACCAAAGCGCGTCAAGGATGTACGAAGACTTGCCGGTTGCGTAGCTGCTCTCAGCAGGTTTATCTCTAGGTCTGCTGAGCACGCCCTGCCATTTTTCAAAATATTGAAGAAGGCAGGTCCAATGAAATGGACTCCGGAAGCGGAGGCTGCGCTGCAGGACTTAAAGAGATACCTGTCCTCCACTCCAACACTTGTCGCACCTAAGCCACAAGAGAAGTTGCTGCTATATAGCGGCAACCAATCAAGTGGTTAGTGCTGCGTTAGTAGCGAGAGGGAGGCGGATGATGAGCCAGCAACCACGGCAGATGCATCCAGCGACAAGCGGGGACTTCACCGCAAGCTTTGGTCCCGACAAAGATGGATCTGCTTGGCAGCGCAGTGAGAAGATGCAGAAAAGAATGGTGCAGCGCCAGTTTACTTTGTCGCCCTTCCTTCTGCGGGGGCTAGGTCAAGGTACTCGTGTACAGAAATTGCTTTTCGGCCTTCTCATGGCCTCGAGAAAGCTGCGCCATTATTTCCAAGCACACGAGATCACAGTCGTCACTCTTTTTCCGCTGAAGAGGATACTGCAAAATCCAGAAGCAACATGCAGGATTGTCGAGTGGGCACTGGAACTGTCAAGCTTTGGCCTCAAGTTTGAGAGCACTTCAACTTTCCAAAGCAGAGCATTGGCGGAGTTCATAGCAGAATGGACGCCAACACAAGATGAAGAAATTCCAGAAACGAGCATCCCCGTCAAGGAAGCAAGCAAAGAGTGGCTGATGTACTTTGATGGTGCCTTCTCGCTGCAAGGCGCCGATGCGGGCGTGCTACTTGTTGCACCCACCGGAGAGCACCTCAAGTACGTAGTCCAGATGCACTTTCCCAAGGAGCAAGCAACGAACAATACTGCAGAGTATGAAGGTTTGCTTGCCGGTCTCAGGATCGCAGCAGACCTTGGGATCAAGAAGCTCATTGTCAGGGGTGACTCACAGCTTGTCGTCCGCCAAGTGAACAAGAATTATCAGAGTCCGTTGATGGAAGCTTACGTTGATGAAGTGAGAAAGCTAGAAGAGCACTTTGACGGCCTACAGATGGAACATGTTCCAAGAACTCAGAACAACATTGCAGATGGCCTGTCAAAGTGCGCCGCACTTAAGTTACCTGTGGAACCAGGGATCTTTGTGCTCAAACTGACTCAACCGTCTGTAACGCCATCAACTGGACAGAGCAAGAAGAGGAAGTTGATTTCTGGTGACTATTTTCCGGCAGAGCTCCCCGAAGCCGCTGCCAAGAAGGTCCCCAAGATCAACACCAAGGGTGCTGAGGAGCAGTCGGCTCCGGCAACCCCTAGGGTTTGTTCCGTTGAAGCAGACGCTCCCGACAAGTTTTGCTCCGCAAGCTTGCCGGGAACGCCAAGCTCCGCCGAGCCGCAGTTTCTCGCCATAGAAGCGGATGTTCCCAGCAGCAGATGTGCCTTTAGTCCTTGTTGTCGAGCCGCAAGCTCCAAAGATGGGCACAACAAATTGTCCGCTTCCTTCAGACGGAGAACTTCCCAAAAGCAAGAAGAAGCGAAAAGAGTAGCCCGACAATCAAGTATGTACCAGTTTGTCGACGACACACTGCATGAGAGAAGACTCAATGGTGTGAAATTGAAGTGTATTCACCGGAAAGATGGATGAAGCTGCTGGCGAGAGATACATGGAGGCATATGTGGTCACCACATTGGCGCAAGAGCACTTGCCGCAAAGCATTCCGGCAAGGTTTCTTTTGGCCGACAGCCCTCCGTGATGCAATCGCACAAGTAACCAAGTGTGAAGCGTGCGGTTCCATTCCAAGCAGATACACCAGCCAGCTCAAGCTCTCCAGACGATCCCTTTATCCTGGCCATTTTCGATGCTGGGGCTCGACATCCTCGGCCCCTTCCCGAAGTTGTCGGGGCTTTGAGTACTTGTACGCTGCAATCGACAAGTTCACAAAGTGGCCGAAGTGGAAGCGATGAGGAAGGTGACAGCCACAACGGCGATCAAGTTCTTCAGTCGATTGTTTGCCGCTTCGGATTCCTAACAGGATCATCACCGACAACGGCACGCAATTCACGAGCCGCACCTTCATGCAAGACGCCCAAGATCTTGGCGCCAAGGTCTGCTTTCGCTTCGTTGCTCATTCGAGAAGTAACGGTCAAGCGGAGAGGGCGACTTTGAAGTGCTGCTGCGCGGCTCAAGACCAGGACTTTCGGCAGCTGCACAAGTGCGGAAAGAACTGGATTGAGGAGCTGCCGGTGGTTCTTTGGTCGATCAGACGACGCCAAATCGAGCCACCGCCGACACCTTTTGCTCTAGTCTATGGAGCAGAGGCAGTTCTCCCCACGGAACTCGTGATACGGGTCACCTCGAGTGCTCGCCACGATGAGCTCGAGCAAGAGCAGATTGCGACAAGATGACGCGCTACTCCTTGAGGAGGACCGTCTTGACATTGACGAGCTGCTCGATACCAGCAAGCTTTGCGCGCTACCATAGCCGCAGTTAATGCCGAAGTCTCGAGGAAGGCGACCTTGTTCTTCGCCGCGTTCAGTCCGCCAAGAATTCCAACAAGTTGAAGCCGGTGGGAAGGCCCTTACCGGGTGAAACGAGTCACTAGGCTGGCGCTGTCCGCTTTGAGACCGAAGATGGCATTCGGTGAGCAATTCTCGGAACATTGAGCATCTTCGTAAGTTTTACTCAGAGGCGCGGTTGCGGAACCTGTTCCGCAACCACCTTTTGTACAAGTCTTGCCGATGTTGCATGTAATCCTTTGTACGAAGCCGGGCGCAGACCCCGTGCATAAGTAAAGCTCATGTGCTCCGCACATCTTGTCAATTTCATGCTTTCTACTTCTTTTTGCATGCGTTATCTAACACTTTGTGCAGCGCCTACCCCCGGTAAGCAATAACGAGCCGCAAGGCTCCATATCTTTATTTTCTCTTCTTTCTCTTTCTCAAAGAAAGGAAGGTTCCCTCGCCCACAAGTTTGCCGGGGGGAAAGGAGAAGGTAATGGTGTGGACCAAGCGTCGATCGAGGAAGTTTCGCCTTACCGGGAAGCAAACGACAGAAAAGCTAAGTTGCTAAAATTTGAGCAATCAGTTTAAATTTTTTTTGAAGTTATCTTCCTCGAACGATCGTGCTTTGTATCGAAAACCTGTGCGCGGAGGAACCAACTCGTAGCTAGTTGCGCCCTTACTTTGTTTCGAGTCCGCTCAACAACTTAAGTGAGCTACGACTAGTTGCGACAAGGTTTCTTGTCGGTAGCGGCACCACCAAAGAAGGCCGACGTCCCAAGACTCAGCGCTCGCTGCTAAGGTGCTCATACCGACAAGTTCCCTAAAAGTGAGGGCAAAAACATACAAAGGAAGGAATCAAGTAAAGGAAATAACATAGCAATCACTACCCAAATAGAGTCATATTACAAGATAGCTTGTCGCAGCTCTAACAGATTGTTCTCATAACATGACCAGCAGCGACAAGAAAAAGAGAAAACGGGCGGCCGATCCACGCGATCGCCTCAACCCTCTTGATCCCACTCACCTTGTCCACAATGGGTGCGACAAGGGTCTTGAGCGCTTCCAGATCAGCATCCGCGGCAAGGTCTTGAGGACGTTGGTGAGGTTGAGGCCTGGTTGCGAAGGCCACCTTCACCAACACTTTTGAAGAGCTCCAGCGCAGATCCGGCGTGACTCGTCGGCCAGCTGCTTTGGGATCTTCTCCCGAGTCGCTGGAGGGCCGCCGCCACGCCTTTGAAGAACAAGCTGAGCTTGGCGCTGGGTTGGAGGTGCTCATCGGAGGAATACCGAGATCCTCCATCCCAGCCGCGCCAGCTCCTGTCGATGGCTGCGGCAACATCCACGAGACCCTCGGTCCAAAGCTCCACATTCTCCCTAAAAGCGTTACAGGCGGCAGCAGACTCGCCAGCAAGCGCCTCGTCGGCCTTGATCTTCTCCTTCAAGGCCACCTCCTGCTCCTCGGCGCCGCCCAGCCGTCAGGTCAAAGTAGTCAGCTTCAACTCAAGATCTGCGTTGGAGTCCTTGGCGGCGCTAAGCTCCTTGCTCCTCTCGGCGAGACGACCCTGCAGCTCGCCAAGAGTGTAGGCGTCCTTCTCGCGCTCACGCTTGAGTGCAGTAAGCTCCTCGCTTCTCACCTTGAGATTGGCCTCCAGCTGCGTCACCTTCGTCTCCAGCTCCTTCTTGGCGGCCTTGGCAGCTGTGGCAGCATCCTCTGCTTCCTTGAGAGCGCCGCCGAATGTTTGCTCGTGCGCGGCAAGATCCTCCTCGTGGCTGTCAAGGTTAACCTTCCGCTGCGCCAACTCGCCTTCCTGCGCAGACAGCTTCTCGGCGGCAAGCCGCTGTTGCTCTTCAACTTCAGCCTTCTCGAGGAGGAAGGCTTTACACTCCTCGGCGATTTGCTCCCGCTCCTTTGCCAGGGACCGGAGAGCTTCCTGGTTGAGGCCCCGGAGCTCCTCCGCGCGCTTCTCGATGTCTGCTCCCGCCTTCGCGACAAGCGCTTCTCGGGATTCCAGCTTGGCCTGTCGGGCGCGGTAGAGCGACAACAGCTTCCGCAGCAGCTGCTCCTCCTCAGGCTCACCGCTGCTGCTGCTCGGCGTGTCGACCAGCATCAGCCCAGCGGAGGCGAGCAGCTCTTCATCAAAGGTTTCTCCTTCGGTCGGCGCCCTGGAGGTCGACGCCCAGGGGAGCTTGATGAAGACGCCATCGCCGGCCTTCAAATAGGTGCCTGGCTGGGGCTCTTCGAAGCCTGACGCTGCAGTAGCGGCGGAGGGATCGGCGGTCGGCGTAGCGCCTGACGCTCCTGCGGCCTCGGGGCCATCAGTGCGATCGCCGGACCCCTCACCAGCTTCTGCGGCAGCAGCTTTGGCGGCCTCTTCGCCGGCAGGCTCGTAAGCGCCGGCTTCTTCTTCGATGGCAGCGGCGTCGTCGGTATTGTCGCGCACGTTCTCCTCGCCGGTGACCTCGGTTTCTATCGGCTCCGTGGCAGATGGATCCGACGACCGGAAAAGGAAGAAAAGTCAAGCAAATATCCAAAAAGAAAATCAGAAGAAGAAGAACACAAGGGAAGTTTTCAAGCGAGAGGATTACCTGTACTAGGATCTGCAGTCATGGTCTCAACCACCGGAGGGTCGCTGGTGCTATCCCTTGTCGGAGAACTGTCCCTTGCCGGAGAACACTCCCTTGCCGAGGAATCCTCCCTTGGCGGTGTAGTCGAAGCAGATGGCATTTCGGGAGCGGCTTCCGGGCATTCCTGGTGAGGCTGCTCTGCCCCTACACAAACCAACAGTCAGACATCAGCAAAGAAAGAGCACCCATGCACGCCTAACAGCAGGAAGTAAACCATATACTTAGTATGGGGGCTGCGCTGGGGGCTGCTTTGAGGAAGGGTTGCCGGGTCCGGCAAGGTGGTCCGGACACGCCTCCTGCTGTCGCGGTGGGTTCGTCCTCGATGACAATCACTGGGACCTTGGCTCTCTTCGCCGCTCTCTGGGCCAGCGTCCTGAAAAGGAATGGGTTCAGAGTGAAGCAAATCAGATACAAGACAAAGCAACAAAATTGAAGAACTGCAAGTACGGCAAAGAATCTTACTCTTCTTCTTCCTCGTCGGAGCTGAGCGCGAGAGATCGATTCGGCTCGCCTCCGGTCGACGAGGCGGAGGAGTAGGTTCCTTGTCCGCTTAGCGGGGCAGAGCGGTAGACCGGGAAGACCCGCTCCAGCTTGCCGCAGCGGCGTGAGGTGCTCCCGCAACAAGAGCTTGCCACGGTGGAAGCGCGCGCGCGGCGGCGGCTGTTGACCCGTCTGTCGCCCCGCTACGTCCCCGGCCTTGCGGAGACGCCTTCTTGGTGGAGCTGGGAGCTCCGCTTGCGGCAAGCTGTCTGAAGGTGAGAGAGAGGAGGAGTCGATCTTCAACGAGTCGCTCGCGCCCTCGGCGGCCTCGCTCGACTCAGCTTCAGGCCCGACAAGCTCTTCCTCACCGGCAAGCTCCTCTCGCTCGACAAGGCTTGCCGCCTCTGCTGCCTCTGCCTCCTCCACGGTGAATCCGAACTCGCCCGCGGCAGCGGCTGCTGCCGCCTCTTCCAGCCTGGTGGAGATGCGCTGCATCTCATCATCGGTGGTGTCGCGGGTGAGGCTCTTCTGTTCAGCGGGGCGGACCGGCACTTCTACCAGGCCGTCAAAGAACTCTCGCACGATGTCATCTGCAGGCTCTTGCCAAGTTGGGACAATTCCATGCGAGTCGCACAGCGGCATCATTGCACGGATGCGGTCGAGCGAGGAGTTGTTGCACAGCGGAACGACACCCCTCGGCAACCTGAACACTTCGGGATGATCAGGATCATGCTTGAACAGTTCCAAGAGCATCGCGTCCAGTTCCAGGACAGTGAAGTTAAAATTGAGGCCCGGGCGCAGCCTCATGATATCCGCCGCATTCTGGAACTCCCAGGCGGGTCTCCTCCTCTCCTGCAGGGGGGCGATGCGGCGATGAAGAAAATCCGCGCCAACGGCGCCTACAATGAGCCCGCAAGCCTAAGGCGAGGATTCGGTGACGGCAATCTTCAGCCTAGCGCCTTCCGGGCCACGCTGCTCCAATCGTTGCCGCGCCATCAAGTTAGGCGCTGGGTAAACGGCCGCGGGTTCTCCTCGACAATCCAGCACCGATCCGCTCTCCATTCATCCCACTTGCTGCGGAGCTCTCCTCCGATAAGCTTCCTTCTTGCCGGTTCTCGAGATCCAGCGATTCCGCGGATAGAGGCTCCCTCCTCAACTCGGGGCATAAAGAAGTGGCGGAAAAGAGCTACGTTTGGATAGACTCCGACAAAGTTTTCGCAGAGATGTGCGAAAACTGCCATGGTCAGAACGGCATTGGGGGTGAAGTCAAGGAGGCGGAACCCGTAGGTGTTCATGATATCACAGAAAAATTCAGAGAAAGGCGGGCAGAGCCCGCAGTAGAAGAACAGCGCAAAGAAGGGGTATCCATTCGGAGCCAGTTCCGAAGCGGCAGCTGGGAGTACCTTCGTACGCGGATGCGCTCGCGTCTCCGTTGACCAGAAGAGGTAGTAGTACTCCCTCAGCTCCTTCGCGGGGAGCTGGGGGAGGGGGAAAGATTGCCTGCTCCTTTCGCAGCGCCACGAGCCGCTGCGCCTCGGCCGACTTCACGACCTTCCCCTTGTCGGCTTTCGGAGCCATGGCGGAGGTGGTGGGGGAGATCGACGGCGTTGGTGATGCTGGTGGCGATGGGGGCGGAGTGCTGCTCTCTTTTCAGCCTTGGGAAGAAGGGGGGAGCGGCGGAGGTTTTTGAGATTGGAATGGCAACTGGCGAGGTGGGCGAACTGCCCCTGTTTCCCCTGCTTATAAATAGGGAGGGGGCAGGCGTTCCATCTTTCCGAATAAAGAGACCACCCACGATCTCTCCCACGACGCCGCATTCGACGCGTGCCGTTCGGGGAGGGCGCGCTGGACACGGAGTGAGGTACGGCGTAACCCAGGCCGCGCGTGCCCGTGCCCTGTTTTGGGCCTGGCCCAACAGCGCTCGACACCGTGTGTGGCCCAGGCCCGGGGGCTCCTGTCGGTGTACTAGAGTAGGGGTACCCTAGTATCCCGAACTTGTGCACGGGCAGTTGCAGCACCCCGCGTCAAGGCTTGCCGGGTGACCGCCAAGGTCCTCCATGGTTCCTTTGGAGCCATTCAAGAACGAAGTATTCAAGCCAAGGAGACAAGGCCCCGGCAAGAGGAGCTTGCCGGGAAGGCCAACCAAGGCATCTCGAGGAACTTGCCGCGACGCGCCACGCGTCCCGGCGAGGCCCGGTGATCGACAAGCTTCCGGACGCGGCAAGACAACAACCGCGGCAAGGCGCTTGCCGCGGCAAACTACCACTCTGTACCTGTGCTCCAACACATCCACCAACGTGTCGCCCTGGGACCTTTCCAAGCGCGTGGCAAGAGGTCTGTCTTGCGCGCGGTGGTGGTGGCAAGCGACGCCGACAAGATTGCCATCGTGGCAGCGGTGGCATCCCCGACGGTCCCTGCTTGCCTGTTTGGGCGACGAGAGCGGGCATTTAATGCCTTTGTCCCCGCCGTCGGTTAGGTATGATACACTTTATGCAGTAGATGTACCAACCGCAATTCCTTTTCCATTTTACCCATGTCTACGTTGCCACCTGCCGGAGACCCTTGAGCGTATAAAAGGAGGCCCATGCGCAACGTAGAGAGGGGTTGAAGGTTGAAAACACTCACGCCGGTCTTGTTAGCAGCTAGTGTGTCTTGTAGCACTCAAGCGCTCCCGAGCAAGAACTCAATACACTCGGACATGCAGCAGAGGAGTGTTATCTCTCGAGAGCTCCGGCTGGGTAAACCACTCGTGTGCCGCCTCGATCTGCTCTTCGTGCGATCTCCGCCCCCCGCCGAACCGAAAGGGGCTCGGTCCGCCGGTCCCATAGGTGTTCGTGGATCAGTTTCCCCGACAATACTGTTCACATTCAGCCGGATGAAGTCGGTGAGGCCGGCATTAGCAGCATATTGTGCAAACTCTTGAAGGATTCCGACCCCTTCCATGAACGGGGTATGCGGCCATTCGCACGGCCGTACGTCCGCCAATCTCCGAGTATGGAGATCACTGTCAGACGACTCCCTTGGAGTTCTGCTTGGAAGCAAACTTTCTAAAGATACTCATCTTTTTCCTATAAACAAAATTCTGAAATTTTTAGTCCACAAAATTTTCTCAACAAAACTATACAAAATTGGTAGCAACTACTCATAGGGATACATAGAGGCCATAGGAAGCATTCAAACTACTTAGAACTCTAAGAATTCAACATGCAAGCTCATCTACAGCAGTTCCAAGAGTAGCTAATTATTCAAAATATAAACCAGGAAAGCAAAAACTAATTGGACAAACGGAGGAGTAACATACCAAGCAACAATCCCCCGAAACAGGTTCGGAAACGGAGCTTCGAGCAAAGAGATCAAAATCCGCGGGTTTGAGAGCAAGAACACGAGAGAGAGAGAGAGAGAGAGAGAGAGAGAGAGAGAGAGAGAGAGAGAGAGAGAGAGAGAGAGCAATGGTGATTTTTTTTCTGGAAGGAGGTGATGAAGTGGTATGAAGAGATAAGTGAGGGGGCCCACGTGGGGACCACTACCCACCAGGGCGCGCCTGGGGGTCCTGGCGCGCCCAGGTGGGTTGTGCCCACTTGGTGCACGTCCCTCTGTTGTTATTTGCACCAGAAATTCTTAAATATTCAGAAAAAATCGTATAAAATTTTTAGAGCATTCTGAGAACTTGCATTTTTGGGTCATTTTTTATTGCACGGGAAATTCAAAAAACAGACAAAATATGGCATTTTATTTTATTTAAGTAATAAAAACAGAAAACAAAAGGTAGGGACAGAAGGTAGTGCTTACTAAATTCATCAACTTCATACCTCTAAAAAATGATCCATTAATAAGGTTGATCAAGTCTTATTAACAACAACTTTCGATTAGCATGAAACCGAAGAACTTTCGTCAATCACTAAGTTACCTGAACGGGGATATGAATGTCCCCAACAATAAGCATTTCATATTTCTTTTTAACAGTTGGTAGATGTAGTTGAAAACTTCCAAGAGTGATTGTCGGAGATTTTTCGATAACATTAATACCATTCACTTGGAATTGTTTCTTCAGAAAGTGCACTGTTTGCTCATTACCATTGATATGAAAAGTGACCTTGCTTTTATTGCAATCAATAACAGCCCCTGCAGTATTCAAGAAAGGTCTACCAAGGATAATCGACATGTTGTCATCCTTGGGCATCTCAAGTATAACAAAGTCAGTCAAAATAGTAACATTAGCAACAACAACAACGTGCACATCCTCACAAATACCGATAGGTATGGCAGTTGATTTGTCAGCCATTTGCAAAGATATTTCAGTAGGTGTGAGTTTATTTAAATCAAATCTTTTATATAAAGAGAAAGGCATAACACTAACACCAGCTCCCAAATCACATAAAGCAGTTTTCACATGATTTCTTTTGATAGAGCAAGGTATAGTTGGTATTCCCGGATCTCCAAGTTTTTAGGTACTCCATCTTTAAAAAGTATAATAGCAAGCATGGTGGAGATTTCAGCTTCCGGTATTTTTCTCTTATTGGTAATGATATCTTTCATCTACTTTGCATAAGGAACATTTTTAAGATATCAATCAAGCGAGTACGCAAAAAGACTGGCCTAAGCATTTCAGCAAAGCATTCAAATTCTTCATCATCTTTCTTTTTAGTTGACTTAGGTGGAAAGGGCATAGGTTTTTGAACCCACGGTTCTCTTTCTTTACCGTGTTTTCTAGCAACAAAGTCTCTTTTATCATATCTTATATTCTTGGGTTGTGGGTTATCAAGATCAACAACTGGTTCTATATCAACATCATTGTTTGGTTCTTTACTATTTGTTTGAGTATTTTCATGAACCTCATCATTTTCTTTTTCATTGTCAGAAGGTGAGTGTTCACTACCAGATTGACGTCAGAGATAGAAACTTCATTATCATTACCAGGAGGTTTTTCTACTTCAGGTTCACTAGAGGCATGCAAAGTCCTATCATTTTTCTTCTTCCTTTTCTTTTTAGAAGGAGTACGTGCATCAGTGTTAACTCTTTGAGAGTCTTGTTCAATTGTTTTTGGATGTCCCTCGGGATAAAGTGGTTCCCGAGTCATTTTACCTCCTCTAGTCATTAATCTAACAGCATGATCATTGATATTATTCTTCATTTCATCTAGCAACTCTCTTTGAGATTTAACAACTTGTTCTAACAGAGTTTGAACCATAGAAGCATGTTTCCCCACACCTCTAACATCATTTGAGATTCTAAATAACAAGTCACTCAAACGAGCAATCATATCAGAATTGTATTTCAATTGTTCCATAACATTTGCATTGAAGTGATCTTGCTTTCTAATGTAATTTTCAAACTCATAAAGGCATTGGCTAGGGTGCATATTGTGAGGATTGTCATTATCGTTGAATTTCTTTAGAGAATTTACCTCTACCACCTTAAGTGGTGGTGGTGTACCAAGCCCATGTATTTCTTCAATTGTTCCATAACATTTGCATTGAAGTGATCTTGCTTTCTTATGTAATTTTCAAACTCATAAAGGCATTGGCTAGGGTGCATATTGTGAGGATTGTCATTATCATTGAATTTCTTTAGAGAATTTACCTCTACCACCTTAAGTGGTGGTGGTGTACCAAGCCCATGTATTTCTTCAATAGGAGATAAATTTTCGACATCCTCAGCTTTAATACCTTTTTCCTTCATAGATTTCTTTGCCTCTGGCATATCTTCAGGACTGAGATATAATATACCCCTCTTATTTGAAGTGGGTTTAGGCGGTGGTTCGGGAAGAGTCCAATAATCATAATTTTTCAACATGTTATTCAATAATTCTTCAGCTTGCCCAATAGTTCGTTCCCTGAAAACACAACCAGCACAACTATCTAGGAAATACCTAGAAGCATTGATTAGTCCACTATAGAAGATATTAAGTATTTCATTTTCCTTAAGAGGATGATTAGGCAAAGCATTAAGTAATTGTCAAAGCCCCCCCCCCCCCCCAATCTTGTGGGAGACTCCCTTCTTCAATTTGCACAAAGTTATATATTTCCTGTATGGCAGCTTGTTTCTTATGAGCAACGAAATATTTTTTAGAGAAGTAATAAATCATATCCTGGGGACTACGAACACAAGCAGGAGCAAGAGTATTGTACCAAGCTTTAGCATCACCCTTTAATGAGAACGGAAATAATTTGAGAGTAATAGCGAGTCTTCTAATCATGAGCAAAAAGGGTGGATATGTCATTCAACTTAGTAAGATGTGCCACAACAGTTTCAGTTTCATAAGCATGGAACGGATCAGATTCAACCAAAGTAATTAACTCTGGGTCGACAGAGAATTCATAACCCTTATCATCTATAAAGATAGGTGAATTAGCAAACTTAGGATCATATTGCATTCTAGCATTCAAGGATTTTTCTTTATACTTGCATAATAATTTCTCTAGATCATCTCTATCCTTACAAGCAAGAATATCTCTAGTTGTCTCCTCATTCATAACATAAACTTCCGGTACCTTTGGCAATTCATATCTAGGAGGGCTAGTTCTAGTAGGTGTTCAAGATTTTCAATTTAAAGCTCATCATCAGTTTCAACAACATCATGCTGTCTTACTCTAGCAATTTGTTCATCAAGAAAGTCACCTAGTGGCACATCATCATCATCAAGATAGGTACTAGCATCATCATAAGTATCATTCAAAGCAGAAGTAGCATCATCAATAACTTGCGACATATTAGGATTAATAGCATGTGGTGGTGTTGCAAGTTTACTTATAACAAAAGGTGAATCTAAAGCAGAGCTAGATGGCAGTTCCTTACCTCCCCTCATCTTAGAGGGATAAATCTTAGTCTTAGCATGCTTCAGATTCTTCATAGAGATAAACTGATAATAATCCCAAGTGACTCATCAAAAATAACTATGCTCCCCGGCAACGGCGCCAGAAAAAGGTCTTGATAACCCACAAGTATAGGGGATCACAACCGTTTTTGAGGGTAGAGTATTCAACCCAAATTTATAGATTTGACACAAGGGGAGCCAAAGAATATTTGCTAGTATTAGCAGCTGAGTTGTCAATTCAACCACACCTGGAGATTAGTTATCTGTAGCAAAGTGATCAGTATGTAGCAAAGTGATCAGTAGCAAAGTAATATGATACTTTCGGTAGTAGTAGCAACAGCAATAGTAACGGTAACAGTGACAACAGTAGTTTTGTAGCAAGTGCAGCAGTAATGATAGCAGTAGTAACATAGCAAGAACAATATAAGAGAAATTCGTAGGCATTGGATCAGTAATTTGTTGGATGATATTCATCATGTGATAATTATAACCTAGGGCCATATGACACTAGCTCCAGTTCATAAATATAATGTAGGCATGTATTCCGTAAATAGTCATACGTGCTTATGGAAAGAACTTGCATGAAATCTTTTGTCCTACCCTCCCGTGGCAGCGGGGTCCAATTGGAAACTAAGGGATATTAAGGCCTCCTTTTAATAGGGAACCGGAACAAAGCATTAACACACGGTGAATACATGAACTCCTCAAACTACGGTCATCACTGGGAGTGGTCCCGACTATTGTCACTCCGGGGTTGCCGGATCATAACACATAGTAGGTGACTATAACTTGCAAGATCGGATCTAGAACATGGATATAATGGTGATAACATAAACGGTTCAGATCTGAAATCATGGCACCCGGGCTCAAAGTGACAAGCGTTAAGCATGGCAAAGTCATAGCGACATCAATCTCAGAACATAGTGGATACCAGGGATTAGACCCTTACAAAACTAACTAGATTACATGATGAATCTCATCCAACTCTTCACCGACCAGTGAGCCTACGAAGGAATTACTCACTCCCGGTGGGGAGCATCATGGAATTGGCGATGGAGAAGGGTTGGTGATGATGAAGATCGAAGAACCCCCTCTCCGGAGCCCCAAAGGGACTCCTGATCTGGCCTCCTGCTGAAGAACAGGAGGTGACTGCGGCTCTGTCTCGTGGAACGCGATAATTCTTTCTCCCTGATTTTTTTGGAAAAATGTGATTTTATAGTGTTGGTTTCAGGCTCCACGGGGCCACCAGGTAGGGACAACCCACCTGAGCGCGCCGGGGGCAGGCGCACCCTTGTGGGTTGTGCCCACCCAGGTGCCCCCCTCCATTGGTTCTTGGCTCCATAAATTCTCTTTTATTGTGTAAAAACAACACCATGGTAGTTTTGCTGAAAACAGCGTCAGTCCGGGGTTAGTTTCATTCAAATCATGCAAATTAGAGTCCAAAACAAGAGGAAAAGCGTTAGGAAAAGTGGATACGTTGGAGACATATCAGGCTCATGGTTCTGAGAAGGAACGTGTCACCTCCGTGTGCGAAACGACATACACCACCTTCTCCTGCCTTGATTTTTTTACACAGGCAACTTAGACCAAATAGGAGTTTTGTGCTAAATTTTGGAATTATTCCGGGTAAGTTTGGCCTTTTTATACATTAATTAATTTTCCAGGCATTTAATGCATATAATTCAAATTTGAAGTACAAGCGCATGCTCCAGTGCACAAAAGTTAGTTGGAAAATCATTTATGTGTACTTGAGCGAACTTCTAGGTCCCATGGCAGAAGTGGGAGTGGAATTCAAACATCTGGGCGTCTTGGCTCGGCTCGAAACATCGAGAAACTTGGTTTTAAAATTCCCATAAATCCAAAACTTGCCTGAAAATCATGAAACTTGCATGGTGTCATGACATGGCACCAACATGCTGTGGTAAATTTTTCTGTCCGATTTGCGAAGGCGTGTACATTAACAATCAACAAAGTCATTTTGGAACAAGCGCTGTCACATTACAAATCGGAAACACAAGTATTATGGAAAACGTGGGCGTTCTACTTGCCAATTACGCGTCGCCACGCATCCCCTTTTTTATTGGCTAGGAGGTGTCGTGCGGGGTAGCTATTTGAGTATGGGAAGCGTGCGATCAGACCCCTGCGCGTGCTCATCGGGAGGAGAGCCCTTTGACCTCTATCCACCATGCACCTCCCTCCCAACGTCTCCATTAATGGCGCCCAAGCCCCTGTTTCACGGCGTGGCTATGTATCACTGGACTGGGATTTAAGAGAGAAAAAAGAAAACCTGAAAAGAAAGTTTTGCACGGATCTTGATGTAAGATTTGACGGACCTATATAGCATCGACTGTGACTTATAGCAAGACTGATGAATATAAGGACGATGATAATGGATAATAATTGTGACACTATTCTGGATGGCGTAATGTGGGCACGCTTTCTCGGCCGCGTACGTGGCCTTTGCACCATAGGGTGCACCGCAATAGGCAATGTCAGTACACGTCTTGTTCCAACAACCGTGCGCACTCGTTATTACCATCACGCATGCTTCTTTTAATTAGAATGTGTGCCCTTCTAGCGCACACACGTTGATCTGTCTAACTGTTTCTGTTTGTTGTGGCTAATCACAAACAATTCATCCGTGTGAAGTGTATGCCATCAATTGCAGGCACTTTGATCTGGCTGTCTGTTTCTGTTCTGTTGTCTAATCGCAAACAGTTAATCCTTCTGAAGCGTATGACCTCAATCGCACACACCCATATCTAGCTACCTGTTTCTGTTGTTCCTCCTCATCACAAACAGTTAATTTGAGTGAACTGTATGCCGTATATCGCACACACCTTCATCTGGCTGCCCATTTCTGTTCTTCTTCCTCATCGCAAACAGTTCATTTAACTGAACCGTATGCCCTGCATCGCACACGCAAGTAAAATCGGAACCATGTTTGATGCATCCGTCATCGCAAACGTTTTGCACCTTTTTGACGGGTTTTTACATCACCGTTTGCGATTAATGCATCGCACACAGTTTCGTCAAAGGGTCTCTGATCGTAGTGTCGTGTTAGCAGCATCCTGCAGTAGTGATATGACCAGAGATAGCAAATTGCTTTAAAATTTCATGGAAGCTATTCAACCATTTATGAGCATTGTATTTGGTGGAGGATCAAAAGGGCAGGTACTTGGGTAGGGCATGGTGCCTATCACAAATGACATGTCTCTTGCAAATGTCATGTGATACGTCTCCAACGTATCTATAATTTTTGATTGTTCCATGCTATTATATTATCTGTTTTGGATGTTTAATGGGCTTTAATATACCTTTTTATATTATTTTTGGGACTAACCTATTAACCGAAGGCCCAGTGCAAATTGCTATTTTTTTTGCCTATTTCAGTGCTTCGCAGAAAAGGAATATCAAACGGAATCCAAACAGAATGAAACCTTCGCGAGGATCGGTTTTGGAACAAACACAATCCATGATACGGAGTGGAGGTCAAGAAAGCCACGAGGCCGCCACGAGGCAGGAGGACGCGCCCCCACCCTCGTGGCCCCTCGCAGCTCCACCGGCCTACTTCTTTCGCCTATATATACTCTTATACCTTGAAACCTTCGGGCAGAGCCACGAAACACCTTTTCCACCGCCGCAACCTTCTGTAGCCGTGAGATCCCATCTTGGGGCCTTTTACGGTGATATGCCGGAGGGGGAATCGATCATGGAGGGCTTCTACAACAACACCATGGCCTCTCCGATGATATGTGAGTAGTTTACCACAGACCTTCGGGTCCATAGTTATTAGCTAGATGGCTTGTTCTCTCTCTTTGGATCTCGATACAAAGTTCTCCTCGATTCTCTTGGAGATCTATTCGATGTATCTCTTTTGCAGTGTGTTTGCCGAGATCTGATGAATTGTGGGTTTATGAACTTGATTATCTATGGATATTATTTGATTCTTCTCTGAATTCTTATATGCATGATTTGATATCTTTGTAAGTCTCTTAGAATTATTGGTTTAGTTTGGCCTACTAGATTGATCTTTCTTGCAATGGGAGAAGTGCTTAGCTTTGGGTTCAATTTTGCGGTGTCCTTTCCCAGTGACAGCAGGGGCAGCAAGGCATGTATTGTATTGTTGCCATCGAGGATAAAAAGATGGGGTTTATATCATATTGTTTGAGTTTATCCCTCTACATCATGTCATCTTGCCTAATGCGTTACTGTGTTCTTATGAACTTAATACTCTAGATGCATGCTGGATAGCGGTCGATGTGTGGAGTAATAGTAGTAGATGCAGAATCATTTCGGTCTACTTGTCACGGACATGATGCCTATATTCATGATCATTGCCTTAGATATCATCATAACTATGCACTATTCTATCAATTTCTCGGTAGTAATTTGTTCACCCACCGTAATACATGCTATCTTGAGAGAAGCCGCTAGTGAAACCTATGGCCCCCCGGGTTTATTTTCCATCATATTAATCTCCCGTCAACTAGCTATTCCCGTCGTCGTTTATTTTGCAATCTTTACTTTTCAATCTATACAACAAAAATACCAAAAATATTTATCTTATTATCTTTATCAGATCTCACTTTTGTAGGTGGCCGTGAAGGGATTGACAACCCCTTTATCGCGTTGGTTGCAGTGTTCTTAATTGTCTGCACATGTATTAGGGACTTGCGTGTAGTCTCCTACTGGGTGATACATTGGTTCTCAAAAACTGAGGGAAATACTTACGCTACTTTGCTGCATCACCCTTTCCTCTTCAAGGGAAAACCAACACATGCTCAAGAAGTAGCATCATGCTTGTCCAATCCCTTAAATACCATTTGCTTTCTATTCGTCAATTCGCTTCTGTTGGTTATGATACACTATTTGGACTAACAGATGTGAAAGTCTTTAAGAGAGATACTCTTGAAGTTGCCTTTGTTGGAGAGTTGGATGGCAACCTTTACACGGTTGATTTATCAAAAGAGAGCACATTCCATGCAACTTGTGTAATGGCCAAGGCCGACAAGGGGTGGCTATGGCATCGCCAGCTAGCCCATGTCAGCATGAGAAATCTTCAAGATATCTTAAAGGGTAATCACATCCTTGGACTAACCAATGTCTCATTTGAGAAAGATCGTGTGTGTAGTGCATGCATAGCCGGGAAGCAACATCAATCAAAGAACCCACCCAAGAATATTGTATCCACTTCAAGGCCTTTGGAGCTCCTTCATGTGGATCTTTTTGGCCCTCCTTCATGGGATAGACATGGTTGGAAAAAGTATGGACTTGTCATTGTTGATGGTTACTCAAGATATACATGGGTGTTTTCCCTCAAGTCCAAGGACAAGACAAAGATCAATTTCATTGATTTTGCTAAGCAAGCACAACGCAAGTTTGACAAAGAAATCTTGGCAATAAGAAGTGATAATGGCTCCGAGTTCAAGAACTAAACCTTGGAAGAATTTCTTAGTGATGAAGGGATTGAGCATCAATATTCCGCACCATACACTCCTCAACAAAATGTGTAGCATAAAGGAAGAACTGTACACTTGTGGAGATGGAAAGGTCCATGTTGGATGAATACATGTCCCCACACAGTTTTTGGGCCGAGGCTGTCAACACCGCATGCCATGCATCAAACCAGCTCTTCCTCCGCACAATATTGGAAAAGACTCCATATGAGCTCCTAAAAGGGAATAAGCCAAATGTCAAGTACTTTCATGTATTTGGGTGCAAATGTTTCATCATCAACAAAATAGAACGGTTAGGAAAATTTCAATCCAAAACAATTGAGGGCATATTTGTTGGATATGGATCAAACTCTCACGCCTATAGAGTTTACAACAAATTCAATGGATGTGTTGTAGAAACTTGTGACGTGGCACTTGATGAATTTAATGGCTCCCATGGGGAGCAAGTTGATTTAAGTGATGTAGGTGAAGAAGATTCTTCTCAAGATATTTTGACCATGGGTGTTGGTGCTCTTCTTCCAATGGAACAAGAATCTCATGATGATGAAGAAGAAGATGGAAGTTTCACACATCATCAAATCACTTCAACACCCATACCACCACAAGCTTATATTGCTCGACCAATGCCTGTAGTTCAAATACAAGAAGAAGATCAAGTCCCTCACTATGATCATCTTCAAGAGCAAGATCATCACCAATAGCAAGAACAAGAAAGTGCAATCATTGATGATGAACCTCAACAAATGCAATATGAAGAAGATCTTCCACCACACATTAATGATCCATATGTTGAGGATGTGGATGATGGACATGAAGTTGAACCTCATGAAACCCTAACCTCCATCATGCCCTGAGTGGCCAGTCGTGTTGATGTTGATCAAATTCTTACCGGCGTATAGAAAGGTAGAGTCACTCATACACATTTGAAAAACTTTTGTGCTCAGTTCTCATTTGTATCTAGTGTTGAGCCACTTAAGGTACAAGATACATTGATGTACAATGATTGGCTCGTTGCTATGCAAGAAGACTTGAACAGTTTTGAATGCAACCAAGTGTGGTCATTAGAGAAGAGACCAACTATAGAACACAATGTCATTGGAACAAAATGGATTTTCAAGAACAAGCAAGATGATAATGGTGTAATCATCTGCAACAAGGCAAGGTTAGTGGCACAAGGGTACTCACAAGTTGAAGGTTTGGACTTTGGTGAGACCTTTGCTCCCGTTGCCCGTCTTGAATCTATTCGCATCTTACTTGCTTATGCTACTTTAAATGGTTTTACATTACATCAAATGGATGTGAAGAGTGCTTTCCTTAACGGTCCTCTATAAGAAGAAGTATATGTATCACAACCACCTGGGTTTGTTGATCCCGATCACAAAGACTATGTGTATAAAATTCACAAGGCTTTGTATGGCCTCAAACAAGCACCTCGTGCTTCGTATGATCATCTTAAGAAGTTTTTACTCAATGATGGTTTTTGTGAGAGGGATAATTGATCCCAGTCTTTTTACTAAGAGGGACAAGGGTTATTTGATCTTATGCCAAATCTATTTAGGCGACATCATTTTTTGGTTCCCCTAACATTTGTTTGTGCAAGAAGTTTGCGGCTTCCATGACCAATAACTTTGAAATGTCACTCAATGCGGACTTGAAGTTCTTTCTCGGATTTCAAATACAACAATTTCAAGAAGGAATTTTCTTATCTCAAACAAAATATCTCAAGGATATTATAGATAAGTTTGACATGATAAATGCTAGCCCATGTAAGACACCCATGCCAACAAAACTTGTACTCACTGAAGACACAAACTGTATCCCTTTCGACCCATCTATTTACCGCTCTATGATTTATTCATTGCTTTATCTTTGTGCATCTGATATGTCTCCAATGTATCTATAATTTTTGATTGTTCCATGCTGTCATATTATCATTCTTGGACGTTTTACAATCATTTTATAGCAACTATATCATTTTTTGGGACTAACCTATTGACCCAGTGCCTTGTGCCAATTGTTGTTTTTTGCTTGTTTTTTACATCCCAGAAATCAATATCAAACGGAGTCCAAACACCGCAAAAATTTTTGTGGATTTTTTATGGACCAAAAGAACACCAATGGGCCAGGGAAGCACCTGGGGTGTGCCCCGAGGGGGGCACAACACACCAGGGCACGCCTGGGGGCCCAAGCGCGCCCAGGTGGCCTCCCGCACTCCCTATTTACCCTATAAATTCCCAAATAGTCCAAAAAACCTCGGGTTACCCTAGATCAGGAGTTCGCCACCGCAGGCCTCTGTAGCCACAAAAAACCAATCTAGACCCCGTTTCGGCACCCTGCCGGAGGGGGAAATCATCACCGGTGACCATCTTCATCATCCCGGCGGCCACCATGATGAGGAGGGAGTAGTCCACCCTCGGGGCCGAGGATTTGTACAAGTAGCTATGTGTTTAATCTCTCTCTCTCTCTATCTCATGTTCTTGAGATGTCACGATCTTGATTTATGGCAGGCTGTGTTAATATAGTCGGATCATATGGTTTTTCTCCCTCTCTATCTTGTTGTGATGAATTGAGTTTTCCTTTTGAGATTTCGTTTTATCGGATTGAATACTTATATGGATTTGATAGCACTTGATATATGTCTTGCATATGAATACTTGTGGTGAGAATGGGGTATCGTATTGATTCACTTGATATATGTTTTGGCACTCAACTCGCAGATTCCCGAGGTGACATTGGGGTAATCTATGCATAGGGGTTGATGCACGTTCTTGTGTTTGTTTCTCCGGTAGAAATCTTGGGGCACTCTTTGAGGTTATTTGTGTTGGACTGAGTATTATGAGTATGAAATTATTTGGTGTTATTTTAGTACTAACTCTTGGATAGATCGATCAGAAAGAATTGCTTCAAGGTGGTTTCGTACCCTACAAATAATTTCTTCTTATGTTCTCCGCTAGATAGGAACTTTGGAGTGATTCTTTGTCTCACTTTGAGGGATGGTTATATGATCCAATTATATTAGCACTGTTGAGAGATTGCACTAGCGAAAGTACGGACCCTAGGCCTCATTTTCAAGCATTGCAATACCGTTTGTGCTCCATTTTATCAATTGCTACCTTGCTGTTTTTTATTGTTCTTATTACAAAAATCAATATCTACTATCAAAATTACACTTTTATCAACATCTCTTCACCGAACTAGTGCACCTATACAAATTTCCATTGTATTTGGTGTGTTGGGGACACAAGAGACTTTTTATTATTTTGTTGCAGGGTTGTTTGAGAGAGACTATCTTCATCCTACGCCTCCCACGGATTGATAAACCTTAGGTCATCCACTTGAGGGAAAATTGCTACTGTCCTACAAAACTTTGCGCTTGGAGGCCCAACACGTGTCTACAACAATAAAGTTGCGTAGTAGACATCAAGCTCTTTTCTGGCGCCGTTGCCGGGGAGGTGAGTGCATGAAGGTATATCTTTAGGTCTTGCAATCGAATCTTCTAGTTTCTTGTTTTATCACTAGTTTGGTTATAAAAACAAAAAACTACAAAAAAATGGAATTGAGGTTGCATCATATTATTCATCTTTATAATGTCTTCTGTGAAAATGATGGAAAAGAAAATTGTGCTCAATTGATAGAAGAAGAATTCAATAGAATGTTTGGTATAAATGATTAGCATGATTGCAATGTTGTTAGTATGAATTCTTTGAATATCCATGATGCTAACGATATGGAAAGCCATAAGCTTGGGGATGCTATATTTGATGAAGATGATACTTTTAGTCCCCCAAGATTTGATGTGCAATTTTGTTATAATGATTGCATGCCTCCTATTTATGATGATTATAATGATGAAAGTGGATTTGGGGAGGTCATGACTTTATTTAGTGATGAATCCACCGTTTTGGATGAGGCTTCAATTGACTATGATTACAAAGTTGCTATCTATGATGATTATGGTGATGACATATATGCTATAAAGAATAATGATAACCATGAAACTTTTCATCATGATTTTAAGTTTCACTCTCATGGTAGTTATTTTGTTGAGTTTTCTCCCACTACTATAGATGATAAGAAATTTACTTATGTGGGGAGTAACAAGCTCTCTATGCTTTTGTAGGAAATATGCCCTAGAGGCAATAATAAAGTTGTTATTTATATTTCCTTATATAATGATAAATGTTTATTATTCATGCTAGAATTGTATTAATCGGAAACTTAGTACATGTGTGAATACATAGACAAACAGAGTGTCCCTAGTATGCCTCTACTTGACTAGCTCGTTAATCAAAGATGGTTAAGTTTCCTAACCATAGACATGTGTTGTCATTTGATGAACGGGATCACATCATTAGAGAATGATGTGATGGAAAAGACCCATCCGTTAGCTTAGCATTATGACCGTTTAGTTTTATTGCAATTGCTTTCTTCATGACTTATGCATATTCCTCTGACTATGAGATTATGCAACTGCCAAATACCGGAGGAACACTTTGCGTGCTATCAAACGTCACAACGTAATTGGGTGATTATAAAGATGCTCTATAGGTGTCTCCGAAGGTGTTTGTTCAGTTGGCATAGATCAAGATTAGGATTTGTCACTCCATGTATCGGAGAGGTATCTCTGGGCCCTCTCGGTAATGCACATCACTATAAGCCTTGCAAGCAATGTGACTAATGAGTTAGTTACGGGATGATGCATTACGAAACGAGTAAAGAGACTTGCCAGTAATGAGATTAAACTAGGTATGATGATACCAACGATTGAATCTCTGGCAAGTAACATACCAATGACAAAGGGAATAACGTATCTTGTTATGCGGTTTGACCGATAAAGATCTTCGTAGAATATGTAGGAGCCAATATGAGCATCCAGGTCCCGCTATTGGTTATTGACCAGAGATGTGTCTCGGTCATGTCTACATAGTTCTCGAACCCTTAGGGTCCGCACGCTTAACGTTCGATGACGATTTGTATTATGAGTTATGTGTTTTGGTGAACGAAGTTTGTTCGGAGACCCGGATGAGATCACGGACATGACGAGGAGTCTCGGAATGGTCGAGAGGTAAAGATTCATATATTGGAAGGTTGTATTTGGACATCAGAATGGTTCCGAGTGATTCGGGTATTTTACCAGAGTACCGAGGAGTTACCGGAACCCCCCGGGGGAATATTGGGCCTACATGGGCCATAGGGGAGAGGGGAGGCAGCCCACAAGGGGTGGCTGCGCCCCTCCCTGTAGGGAGTCCGAATTGGACTAGGGAGGGGTCGCGCCCGCCCCCTTTCCTTCTCCACTTCCTCTCCCTTCCCTCTCCCCCCCTCTGAAAAAGGAAAGGGAGTCCAACTAGGATTGGGAGTCCTAGTTAGACTCCCCCCTTTGGCGTGCCCCCTAGGCCGGCTGCCTCCTCCCCTCCTCCTTTATATACGGGGGCGGGGGCACCCCAAAGGCACTCCAAGATTTGTCTTAGCCGTGTGTGGTGCCCCCTCCACAGTTTACCACCTCGGTCATATTATCATAGTGCTTAGGCGAAGCTCTGAGCGGATCACATCACCAACACCGTTGCCACACCGTCGTGCTGATGGAACTCTCCCTCGACCCTCTACTAGATCAAGAGCTCGAGGGACTTCATCATGCCGAACTGTGCTGAACACGGAGGTGCCCTACGTTCGGTACTTGGATCAGTTGGATCATGAAGATGTTCGACTACATCAACCGTGTTACATAACGCTTCCGCCTTCGGTCTATGAGGGTATGTGGACACACTCTCCTATCTCGTTGCTATGCTTCTCCTAGATAGATCTTGTGTGATCGTAGGAATTTTTTTGAATTACTATGTTCCCCAACAGTGGCACCCGAGCCAGGTCTAAGTGTAGATGATATGCACAAGTAGAACACAAAGAATTGTGGGCGATGATAGTCATACTGCTTACCACCAACGTCTTACTTTGGTTCTGTGGTATTGTTGGATGAAGAGGCCCGGACCGACATTACATAACCGCATTCATGAGACTGGTTCTACCGACGTGCTTTGCACACAGGTGGTTGGCGGGTGTGTGTTTCTCCAACTTTAGTTGAATCGAGTTTGAGTACGGCCGGTCCTTGTGGAATGTTAAAACAACACACTTGACGAAAAATCTTTGTGGTTTTGATGTGTAGGTAAGAACGGTTCTTGCTAGAAGCCTGTAGCAACCACGTAAAACTTGCAACAACAAAGTAGAGGACGTCTAACTTGTTTTTGTAGGGCATGTTGTGATGTGATATGGTCAAAACCTGATGAGATATAAATTCTTATATGAGATGATCATGTTTTGTAGAAGTTATCGGCAACTGGCAGGAGCCTTACGGTTGTCGCTTATTGTATGAAATGCAATCGCCATGTAATTGCTTTATGTAGCGACCTGACCTCAGATGGTCAAGTCTCTGTGCTTAAGTGTCATCCCTGGATCGGTATGCTGACACACATAGTACTCAAGGATTTATAATAGAGGTAAATCACTTGTATAAAGTAACGTAAATACTATTACCTCAATCCAAATAGCGGAAGTAACAACAAGGTTGTGGATCCCATCAACACCAATAGCAAAGTTGAGTGTAGAAATCGTAACCCTAACGTATCACTTACTCGTCGTAAGATTCTTGCAACATGAGACGTTGCAGCCATGTAGGTCAGTACATTGAATGTACTGGCAATTTCACACTATAGAGCAATGTTGAATAATGGCTATCACTACATGCATATTTGACTGGTGGATGCTCTAGGTTTAATTTTTCATAAAGCTATTTTTTCCCTACAACAAAGGAGTATATTTTATTTAACTAAAAGTTTGTTGAAAACATTGAGAAGGTTCCTCCAACTCAATCCCAAATTAACATCAATAACCCAACAAATTATTTAAGTAACATGATGAGATCAACATGATAATTCAAGAACCACATACTCAAGATGTCCATAACCGGGGACACGGCTAACCATGATTAGTTTATACACTCTCCAGAGGTTTGCACACTTTTCCCCACAAGACTCGATTTCCGCCGTTGAATTTCTCGCACTACATGATGTTTGAGAAACGGATGATCGAGACATAGTCTTTCCGAAGCATTAACTCTTTACTCTGGGTAGACAGTACCATCTACTTTCCCCTACATCTGCTAGCCTACCACTGAAAGTGGTCACACAACAGACTCAACTATGCCAGAGCCCATAATGGCTTGTGGCTGCACACGGAAGTTTCTAGCATGAATAATCTTATGATCCCTTTGAGCCTGGGTGGCATTCCATAGGGTGATCACACGGGTACTCCGGGATCCCCTTGGGCAAGCACTAGGTTCTCAAGGTGCCCAGACAACCACCGGGTGCTCCAGGGTGCCTCAACCAATCCACCCAGATGTGTATTAAAGTAGCCACCTTAAGTTAACCATTAATTAAAACTCTCACATCTGTCATGAATTCTCTCAAAACCAAACCATGTCTACGAGCATAGCATAGCAGTAAGTATAACGTACTAACTCCCATGGTTTGAATGCAAGACAATAGGTTCTACCTCATCAACTACTTCCCAATACCCACATGTTATCAATCCTACTCATGCAATGTTTGAGGGTTGAAACTAATGCATAAAAACTGGGTATGAAAAGTATGATCAAAGTGTGAACTTGCCTTCTACTGTTGATGAAGATGATTCGCACTCATAACTCCTGATAGTTCTACTCGTCACACTCTGGTCAATCTATAGTGAGCAAGCCATAGTAACCACACATAAGCAATCAAGCAAAAGAATCGACGAAAAGATCTCGGAAAACTTCGAAAACAAGCAAATAACTCTGGCAATATAAAACAATTTCTAACAATGCCAAAATTGGGTGAATCTGGCCTTATCAGAAAGTTTAGGTCAAGGGCTTCGATTAGCAAAAAGAATCAACTCAAACGGAGTTATAAAACTCAAGTTATGATCAAACAAAGTTTAAATACAATTCTGTTTGAATTCAAATTTTAGAACTTTCAAAACATGTTTAAGTTGTTTTACTGGATAGAGGAGATCATAACGAAGAAGTGGGCGTTGGTTTCGTTGGATTTGGACAAACGAGTAAAAAGTAGGGAGGGTTTAAAGATCAGGGCTAAACTGCAAATAAAATAATTGCGTCTAGGTCCCTGGACGAAATTAAAAAGAAAAAAAAAATCTGTCGAGCGAACGCTCGCTACAGGACCTAAACCGACGAAAACCGTTTGCTATAGAGGTCTAAACGACGAGCGTTCTCTAAATAACTAAACTAAAAATAAAAACTGGGTTTTTTGAAGAAAAAACGAAAACAAAAACCGATCGGTTTTAGCGGTTTTACCGGTCGGGGAGGTTTCCGACGAAAAACCAGTGGCGGTCGGTTTCAACGAGCGGTGGTTGGCTTCGGCAATGAGGGGATCGGGCGGCGGCTTCGATGGTGAGCGGCAGAAGTGCGGCGGCGGTGGAGCAGCGGCGGCGGCGCGATAGCGGCAGAAGTGCGGCGGCGGCACGGCAGAAGTGCGGCGGCGGCGCGAGCGCGGAACGAGGAGGAGTAACGGGGCCTGGGGCTCCGGTATTTATGGAGGGGGCAGCCTTGGGAGGCGTGGGAGAGGGGCAAGGGAGAGGCGGTGAGGAGGATTCCGCGGCGGGGATGGCTTGGACGCCGAGGCGGCGGCGGAGTCGTGCAGATCCGGCCTCCAGCGCGAGGTCAGGGACGGCGCGGTTGGGCTGGGCTTGGCCTGGCGCGATTAGCTGGGCCGGCCCAGTCGGGGAAAAAGAAGTTTTTTTAATAAAAAGAGACAATAAAAACAAAAGAAAAACCAAATAAAATAAAAATATAATATAGGCATATAATATATTAAATTTTTTAGAAAATGATTTTCTACAACGTGAACATTTTTCTAGCATCAAATAAAGCAAAGAGTGCTACAGCTCTAATAAAATCCAATAAAAATCATTTTTAAAATACCAAAATAATTTCAAATTTATTTCTCTCCAATTTTCTACTGTAGGGAATCATTTTACCCTAATTTCCATATATTTTATTTTTGGAGAAAATAATTTGAATAAAACCCAAATAACTCCAAACTGAAACTAATTTCAAAAGGACTTTAAATTTGATTCTTTTAAACTTGGACTCATATTTCATATGTTTTGAAGAAGTCATTTTATCTTCTCTCATGAAAATAATTGAGTTGCTTAAATTTTCTGAATTTGAAATATTTCCAAATAAAATTAAAATATTTTCCAAAACCCTTTTCATTTATTCAAATGGAAGAAGTCATGTCATCTTCTCTCTAGGGTTTTGTATTAAAAAAATAATTTGAATTCTCGGAGATCCTAAATGCAAAATGAAAGTTTGGGAAAGTCCTTTTATTCCCTCTCATTTAACTTTCAAAAGTTTCAAATTTCACTCACTTTCAGTCAATCAATCACACAACAATCAAAACTATTTATTTAATATAACATTCCAAAATTTAGAATTTTGGGATGTTACAAACCTACCACCCTTAAAATGAATTTCGTCCTCGAGATTTGGAGAGGCTAGCAAGAAATAGGTTAGGTTTGGGGTCTCCTCAAAATCCATCGATCGTCACAGGGGGTCTGGGGTGCTACCACCCTTAGAAACATCGTTATGGTTCCATCAAAACTCATATGCTCCATGCTTATTGTTGAAAGGATGAATCTTCTCAGATATTCAGGACAATTCCTTCTCTGGGCTCTTCCAGTAGTGGCATAACCTTTACCGCAATTCTTCTGTCCTTTCATCTTGGTAAGGTTATTCCGAGACTGGGTCTTCTTAGCTGATGGGTCTGGCGCCAATGCTAAACAACTATCGATATCTCATGGTGGTCAACAATTTATGGTTTGTCCTGCAGGAAAATGGTCTGGGCTTCATTCTCACCGTATGGCCTACGATTGGCAACAGCGGCCGTGTACAAGGGAAAAATTGTCCAACCATTCTAAGGTTCAAACAAGTTTAATATCGTCGTCTCTCTACTATAGGTAGGTCACTCAGATTTACCATCCCATATATCAAGGCGAATAATAAGAGTAAGTCGGTATGGTGATCAATCCATCCCACACCCAAATCATTACCTTGTATACGGTTTAGCGAATCTCGCATTCTAACACTCGATCATCCTCACAAGCATTGCAGAATTTCTCTTGTCGACGAACCAAGTTCGGATAAATCCATGGATTCGGCAAGCCAAACAAACATCTAGCGTTCCTTCACAACTCTCAAGTTTTGCGTGAACTCCTATAAGATCATCTGTTGATAAAGTCATAACTTCTTCCACGGTTTTTCCTTCAGCAAGAGTGTGCTTGCTTCTTGGCAGGTCTTGCAACCTGTGGGTTATGGCCCATCTCATCACTTGTAAACCTTGAACTCATCATCGGGGAAACTGATCATTATTCCAACATCCAGCTTCCTAGCATTCTTAAATCCATCCAATTGTACTGTTTCCCTTCCTTATATTTGTACCAAACTAAGACGTGATTACTCAGACTCATCATGTAGTTAAAATTGCTCCATATTACTAACATTATACCTCCTTTATATCCAATATCACTTCATCCCTTCATATTCTTGGGGATATCCCACATATCGAGGTAAAACTCGTACTTATCTTGTCCAACGTACACTCCGTGGAATATCATAATCCTTTCCAGAGGTCAAGTGTCCTCACAGGGTACAACCACCCTTCAAATGCACAAATTCATCCATAGACCATATTTCTCGTATCCTCGAAAATGGTCAAAATCTTTCTTCATAGAGTAACTACTCATTAAATCCAAATCAGTACCCACAATGCTAACTTTATTGATTCTCAAATTATTACCATCTCCTGCATATCCATTACATGCCTCACCTCAACATCTTTATACAAAAGAATTTGTTCCCACTACTACTACTATACTTCTTTTGCAACTCAACTATTTAGCACAAGCCTCCTTCTCCATATTACTTCTGACAAGTCTCGAGGTTTCCTTGTGATTACATAGCCTCCTTGGGTCCTTGGCTTACTTTTTGGGCATCCGCTGAAGTAGTGCCCTGAATCCTTGCACCTGAAACAGGTGATATGGCTCAAGTCCTTCCCGGAGTCTAATCTATTTGTCTTCCTGGACTTTTTCGTGCCAATCAGTGCTTCTATTTCCTGTCGGTCATACTCTACTTCTTCTGTCGGGAATTCTAGTAGGTCCCCATTCAAAAAATTCTGTCAGATGTGTCCTTCTTCTCCACATGAATAGCATGACTTGGTGCAGGGTTTAATTGGGTCTTCTTTGGGTGTGTCCTCCACCTCTTCCTTCATCACAGGTTCTTCTAAAATTTCCATGAGGGCTCCTTTCATTGCTTCTTTCTTCTGTTGGATGGTTCTTTGTACCATGGGGTCAATGTGACACTGAGCGGGTAGTGGGTAGTCCCTTCACATAAGAAACAAGTAATCTGCCTACTTGGGCATTCTTCAGCTGGGTGACTTTCTTCACAATGAGGGCATTCATCCTTATGTTCTTTATGGTCGTGTCCTATTTCTCCACAAAGCTTGCATGCACCAGTTTTCTTCATATCCTTTCCATAAGGCTTCAATTTCTGGGACACAAACCGAGACTTTGGCAAAGTCAAATTAAATTATTTCCAAGTGGTTCCTCCTTGCCATCCATTGAGGGTTTGGTACATCCTCCACCAAGTAGCAGCACCTCTTTCAAAGCACTGAAGAGCATGCTGGGTTATATCCTATCCGGCTATAGTGTTATTCTCCATATGATCTTCCATGTTCTAAATCCATCAGTCTGTCTCGAATTTACTTATAAGTCTAGAAAATACGAGCTCATCTCCATTCATCCTCTATTGGTTCCAGGGGTTTTGGGGTGGGATAAGAGAGATAGAGAGGGATACACACAATGCAAACAATAGTTCTGAAAAGACAGATTTTTTATTTTGTGGCTGTCGGGAAATCATCAAACAAATGACAGCTCACAAATGTGGCATCTAACGTGAGTATATAACAGGGGTTTGGTCTTATAAAGGTCAATAAATCTTCAAGGTCGCCAAACTCTTCAAGTCTTGTTCATGTCTCCAATGGGCTTCTTCCGATCGTGCTTGTCCTTCTCAAGCTCTTTTGCCAGATCATCTCTGTTGACGCGAAGTCTCTCGTTACGTCCTTTAATATTCTAGAGTTGCGTTCCAAACTTGTTGGTTTCAACATCCTTGGCATGAACCATGTCCTATTGTCCTTCAGTTCCTGGCGAATCTCCGATGTCTCGAGGTCTTAGTCCTCCAGCTTGGCTACTTCTAGCTTCTGGGTCCTAAGTTCTTCACGAACTGCTTTCTCGTCAAATACGGCTTCCTGCAGGTCCATCTTAAAATTCTTGATGTAATACTCCAGATCCTGGCGATACACCAGCTAAGGTTATAACTGCATCCTTTGTTGATAGATGCTCCATCAGCCTTCTACCATCCAATCCTTCCGAAGAAATGCATGCCTATCTCAGCACGGTGACAATAGCATAAGCGGGTGATGACATCATGGTTAGCCGTGTTTCTGCCCTTTTCATTGCCATGAGCTATCATTCCATAGTGAATATCTCCAGCCTTAGGGTTTTCTTGACAAAACATTGAGTTCTGACGTTCCATGTTCTGGTCTTTCTCCGAACCACCTTGATCTTGGGTATTGACAACTTCAATAGCCTGACAAGTTCCATAAGGGTAACCTTCCTAGGTCATACCAATCTGGAAATTCTACAGAGCCTTCAAATTCTCCTAGTCTTCGGAGTCTTCAACCATTGTAGTTTTCATTATTATAATGCATGGTAAAATCCTCTTCATTCCGATGTGGTCTTAGTTGTTTGATATCTTGTACTTCTTGGAGTGGTCTCATCAGTCGAATCTTTGTGGTCAAAAGAGGAAAGGGGTATAGTTTAACTAAAAGGGGATATTTAAAAAAAGCTCAGAAAAGAAGAGAGGTACCAGATCTTTTTGAAAATGAAGTTGTAGAGAAAAATCTTTCCTATAGGCTAGCCAGTTTCTAGGGGTCACGTCGTACAGTCAACATGTGCTCTGATACCATCTTGTAGCGACCCGACCTCAGACGGTCAAGTCTCTATGCTTAAGTGTCATCCCTGGATCGGTATGTTGACACCCATAGTACTCAAGGATTTATAATAGAGGTAAATCACTTGTATAAAGTAACATAAATAATAGCGGAATTAACAACAAGGTTGTGGATCCCATCAACACCAACAGCAAAGTTGAGTGTAGAAATCATAACCCTAACGGATCACTTACTTGTCGTAAGATTCCTGCAACATGAGACGTTGCAGCCATGTAGGTCAGTACATTGAATGTACTGGCAATTTCACACTGTAGAGCAATGTTGAATAATGGCTATCACTACATGCATATTTGGCTGGTGGAGGCTCTAGGTTTAATTTTTCATAAAGCTATGTTTTCCCTACAACAAAGGAGTATATTTTATTTAACTACAAAGTTTGTTGAAAACATTGAGAAGGTTCCTCCAACTCAATCCCAAATTAACATCAATAACCGAACAAACTATTTAAGTAACGTGATGAGATCAACATGATAATTCAAAACCAAATACTCAAGATGTCCATAACCGGGGACACGGCTAACCATGATTAGTTTATACACTCTGCAGAGGTTTGCGCACTTTTCCTCACAAGACTCGATCTCCTCCGTTGAATTTCTCGCACTACATTATGTTTGAGAAACGGATGATCGAGACACAGTCTTTCCGAAGCATTAACTCTTTACTCTGGGTAGACAGTACCACCTACTTTCCCCTACGTCTGCTAGCCTACCACTTAAAGAGGTCACACAACATACTCAACTATGTCAGAGCCCATAATGGCTTGTAGCTGCACACGAAAGTTTCTAGCATGAATAATCTTATGATCACAATGAGCCTGGGTGGCATTCCATAGGGTGATCACACGGGTACTCTGGTATCCCCTTGGGCAAGCACTGGGTTCTCCAGGTGCCCAGACAACCACCGGGTGCTCCAGGGTGCCTCAACCAATCCACCCAGATGTGTATTAAAGTAGCCACCTTAAGTTAACCATTAATTAAAACTCTCACATCTGTCATGAATTCTCTAAAAACCAAACCACATCTACGAGCATAGCATAGCAGTAAGTATAACGTAGTAACTCCCATGGTTTGAATTCAAGACAATAGATTCTACCTCATCAACTACTTCCCAATAGCCACATGTTATCAATCCTACTCATGCAATGTTTGAGGGTTGAAACTAATGCATACAAACTGGGTATGAAAAGTATGATCAAAGTGTGAACTTGCCTTGTACTGTTGATGAAGATGATTCACACTCATAACTCCTGATAGTTCTACTCCTCACACCCCGTTCAATCTATTGTGAGCAAGCCATAGTAACCACACATAAGCAATCAAGCAAAAGAATTAACGAAAAGATCTCGGAAAACTTCGAAAGCAAGCAAATAACTCTTGCAACAGAAAACAATTTCTAACAGTACCAAAATGGGGTGAATTTGGCCTTATCAGAAAGTTTATGTCAAAAGCTTCGATTAGCAAAAAGAATCAACTCAAACAGAATTATAAAACTCAAGTTACAATCAAACGATGTTTAAATACAGTTCTGGTTGAATTCAATTTTTAAATCTTTCAAAAACATGTTTAAGTTGTTTTACTAGATAGAGGGATCATAACGAACAAGTGGGCGTTGGTTTCGTTGGATTTGGACAAACGAGTAGAAAGTAGTGAAGGTTTAAAGATCAGGGGCTAAACTGCAAATAAAATAATTGCGTCTAGGCCCCTGGCCAAAATTAGAAAGAGGTCTAAACGACGAACTTTCTCTAAATAACTAGGCTAAAAATAAAAACTGGGTTTTCTGAAAAAAAATGAAAACAAAAACCGATCGGTTTTACCTGCCGAGGCGGTTTCCGGCAAAAAACCAGTGGCTGGCGGTTTAAACGAGCGGCGGCTGGCTCCGGTGACGAGGGGATCGGGTGGCGGCTACGACGACGAGTAGAGGCGGCAGCGAGGGCGGTGGCGAGGAGCAGCGCGGGGCGAGGCAAGAGGCGGCGCGACGGTGGAGCAGCGACGACAGCGCGATAGCGGCAGAAGTGCGGCGGCGGCACGAGGGCGGAACGAGGAGGAGGAACAGGGCCCGGGGCTCTGGTATTTATGGAGGGTGCGGCCTCGGGAGGCGTGGGAGAGGGGCAAGGGAGAGGCGGCGGTGATGGCTCGGACGCCGAGGCGGCGGCGGAGTCGTGCGGGATCCGGCCTCCAGCGTGAGGTTAGGGACGGCGCGGCGGGGCTGGGCTTGGCCTGGCCCGGTTGGCTAGGCCGGCCTAGTTGGGGAAAAAGAAGTTTTTTTAAAAAAAGAGACAATAAAAACAAAAGAAAAACCAAATAAAATAAAAATATGATATAGGCATATAATATATTCAAATTTTCAGAAAAGATTTTCTACAACGTGAACATTTTTCTAGCATCAAATAAAATCTACAAAAATTCAAATAAAGCAAAGAGTGCTACAGCTCTAATAAAATCCAACAAAAATCATTTTAAATACCAAAATAATTTCAAATTTATTTCTCTCCAATTTTCTACTGTTGGGAATCATTTTACCCTAATTTCCATATATTTTATTTTTGGAGAAAATAATTTGAATAAAACCCAAATAACTCCAAATTGAAACTAATTTTGAAAGGACTTTAAATTTGATTATTTTAAACTTCCAACTCATATTTCATATGTTTTGAAGAAGTCATTTTATTTTCTCTCATGAAAATCATTGAGTTGCTTAAAGTTTCTGAATTTATAATATTTCCAAATAAAATTCAAATATTTTCCAAAAACCCTTTTTCATTTATTCAAATGGAAGAAGTCATGTCATCTTCTCTCTAGGGTTTTGTATTTGAAAAAAAGAATTTGAATTCTCGGAGATCCTAAATGAAAAATGAAAGTTTGGGAAAGTCCTTTTATTCCCTATCATTTAACTTTCAAAATTTTCAAATTTCACTCACTTTCAGCCAATCAATCACAGAACAATCAAAAAAACAATCAAAACTATTTATTTAATATAACATTCCGAAATTTAGAATTTTGGGATGGTACACTTTACTTTATCACTAAGCGGTAGCGATAGTCGTAGAAGCAATAGTTGGCGAGACGACAACGATGCTACGATGGGGATCAAGGTGTCAAGCCGGTGATGATGGAGATCATAACGGTGCTTTGGAGATGGAGATCAAAGGCACAAGATGATGATGGGCATATCATGTCACATATTTTGATTGCATGTGAGGTTTATCCTTTATGCATCTTATTTTTCTTAGTACGGCAGTAGCATTATAAGAAGATCCCTCACTAAATTTCAAGGTATAAGTGTTCTCCCTGAGTATGCACCGTTGCTGCAGTTCGTCGTGCCGAGACACCACGTGATGATCGGGTGTGATAAGCTCTACGTTCACATACAATGGGTGCAAGCCAGTTTTGCACATGCGGAATACTTGGGTTAAACTTGACGAGCCTAGCATATGCAGATATGGCCTCGGAACACTGAGACCGAAAGGTCAAACGTGAATCATATAGTATATATGATCAACATAGTGATGTTCACCATTGAAAACTACTCCATCTCACGTGATGATCGGACATGGTTTAGTTGATATGGATCACGTGATCATTTATATGACTAGAGGGATGTCTATCTAAGTGGGAGTTCTTTAGTAATATGATTAATTGAACTTAATTTATCATGAACTTAGTACCTGATAGTTTTTGCATATCTATGTTGTTGTAGATCAATGGCTCGTGTTACTGTTCACTTGAATTTTAATGTGTTCCTAGAGAAAGCTAAGTTGAAAGATGATGGTAGCAACTACACAGACTGGGTCCATAACTTGAGGATTATCCTCATTGCTGCACAAAAGGATTACGTCCTGGAAGCACCGCTAGGTGCAAGACCCGCTGCAGGAGTAGGAGGAACTCCGGACATTATGAACATCTGGCAGAGCAAAGCTGATGACTACTCGATAGTTTAGTGTGCCATGCTTTACGAGACTTCAAAGACGTTTTGAATGTCATGGAGCATATGAGATGTTCCGGGAGTTGAAGTTAATATTTCAAGCAAATGCCCGAGTTGAGATATATGAAGTCCCCAACAAGTTCTATAGCTGCAAAATGGAGGAGAATAGTTCTGTCAGAATGTCTGGGTACCACAACCACTTGACTCAGCTGAGAGTTAATCTTCCTGATGATAGTGTCATTAACAGAGTTCTTCAATCACTGCCACCAAGATATAAAAGCTTCGTGATGAACTATAATATGCAAGGGATGGAAAAGACAATTTCCCGAGCACTTCGCGATGCTAAAGGCTGCGGAGGTAGAAATCAAGAAGGAGCATCACGTGTTGATGGTTAAAAGGACCACTAGTTTCAAGAAAAAGGACAAAGGGAAGAAGGGGAACTTTAAGAAGAACAACAAGCAAGTTGCTGTTCAAGGGAAGATACCCAAGTCTGGACCTAAGCCTGAGACTGAGTTCTTCTACTGCAAAGGGACTGGTCACTGGAAGCGGAACTGCCCCAAGTATTTGGAGAATAAGAAGGATGGCAACGTGAAAGGTATATTTGATATACATGTTATTGATGTGTACCTTACTAATGCTCGTAATAGTGCCTGGGTATTTGATACTGGTTATGTTGCTCATATTTGAAACTCAAAACAGGGGCTACGGAGTAAACGAAGATTGGCTAAGGACGAGGTGATGATGCGCGTGGGAAATGGTTCCAAGGTTGATGTGATTGCCGTCGGCACACTACCTCTACATCTACCGTCGGGATTAGTTTTAGACCTAAATAATTGTTATTTGGTGTCAGCGTTAAGCATGAACATTATATCTGCATCTTGTTTGGTGCGAGACGGTTATTCATTTAAATCAGAGTATAATGGTTGTTCTATTTATATGAGTAATATCTTTTATGGTCATGCACCCTTGAAGAGTGGTCTATTTTTGTTGAATCTTGATTGTAGTGATACACATATTCATAATATTGAAGCCAAAATATGCAAAGTTAATAATGATAGTGCAACTTATTTATGGCACTGCCTTTTAGGTCATATAGGTGTAAAGCGCATGAAGAAACTCCATGCTGATGGGATTTTGGAATAACTTGATTATGGATCACTTGATGTTTGCGAACCATGCCTCATGGGCAAGATGACTAAGACTTCGTTCTTCGGAACAATGGAGCGAGCAACTGACTTATTGGAAATATACATATTGATGTATGCGGTCCGATGAGTCTTGAGGCTCGCGGCGGGTATCGTTATTTTGTAACCTTCGTAGATGATTTGAGTAGATACGGGTATATCTACTTAATGAAACATAAGTCTGAAACATTTGAGAAGTTCAAAGAATTTCAGAGTGAAGTGGAAAATCATCGTAACAAGAAAATAAAGTTTCTACGATCTGATCGTGGAGGTGAATATTTGAGTTATGAGTTTTGTCTTCATTTGAAACAATGTGGAATAGTTTCGCAACTCACGCCACCTAGAACACCACAGTGTAATGGTGTGTCTAAATGTCATAACCGTACGTTATTAGATATGGTGCAATCTATGACGTCTCTTACCGATTTACCGCTATCGTTTTGGGGTTATGCGTTAGAGATGGCTGCATTCACGTTAAATAGGGCACAATCTAAATCCGTTGAGACGACACCATATGAACTATGGTTTGGCAAGAAACCTAAGCTGTCGTTTCTTAAAGTTTGGGGCTGCGATGCTTATGTGAAAAAACTTCAACCTGATAAGCTCGAACCCAAATCAGAGAAATGTGTCTTCATAAGATACCCAAAGGAGACTGTTGGGTACACCTTCTATCACAGCTCCGAAGGCAAGATATTTGTTGCTAAGAATGGATCATTTCTATAGAAGGAGTTTTTCTCGAAAGAAGTGAGTGGGAGGAAAGTATAACTTGATGAGGTAATTGTACCTTCTCCCGAATTGGAAAGTAGTTCATCACAGAAATCTGTTCCAGTGATTCCTACAACAACTAGTGAGGAAGCTAATGATGATGATCATGAAACTTCAGATCAAGTTACTACCAAACCTCGTAGGTCAACCATTGCGCGATCCGCACCAGAGTGGTATGATAATCCTGTTCTGTAGGTCATGTTACTTGATCATGACGAACCTACGAACTACGAGGAAGCGAGGATGAGCCCAGATTCCACGAAATGGCTTGAGGCCATGAAATCTGAGATGGGATCCATGTATGAGAACAAAGTGTGGACTTTGGTTGACTTGCCCGATGATCGGTAAGCAATAGAGAATAAATGGATCTTCAAGAAGAAGACTGACGCCGACGGTAATGTTACTGTCTACAAAGCTCGACTTGTTGCGAATAGTTTTCGACAAGTTCAAGGAGTTGACTACGATGAGACCTTCTCCCATGTAGCGATGCCTAAGTCTGTCCAAATCATGTTAGCAATTGCCGCATTTTATGATTATGAAAGTTGGCAAATGGATGTCAAAACTGCATTCCCTAATGGATATATTAAAGAAGAGTTGTATATGATGCAACCAGAAGGTTTTGTCGATCTAAAGGTGCTAACAAAGTTTGCAAGCTCCAGCGATCCATTTATGGACTGGTGGAAGCCTCTTGGAGTTGGAATATACGCTTTGATAGTGTGATCAAAGCATATGGTTTTATACAGACTTTTGGAGAAGCCTGTATTAAAGTGAGTGGGAGCTCTGTAGCATTTCTAATATTATATGTGGATGACATATTGTTGATCGGAAATAATACAGAATTTCTGGATAGCATAAAAGGATACTTGAATAAGAATTTTTCAATGAAAGACCTCGGTGAAGCTGCTTATATATTGGGCATCAAGATCTATAGAGATAGATCAAGACGCTTAATTGGACTTTCACAAAGCACATACCTTGATAAAGTTTTTAAGAAGTTCAAATGGATCAGTCAAAGAAAGGGTTCTTGCCTGTGTTACAAGGTGTGAAGTTGAGTCAGACTCAATGCCCGACTACTGCAGAAGATAGAGAGAAAATGAAGGTCATTCCCTATGCCTCAGCCATAGGTTCTATCATGTATGCAATGCTGTGTACCAACCTGATGTGTGCCTTGCTATAAGTTTAGCAGGGAGGTACCAAAGTAATCCAGGAGTGGATCAGTGGACAGCAGCCAAGAACATCCTGAAATACCTAAAAAGGACTAAGGATATGTTTCTCGTTTATGGAGGTGACAAAGAGCTTGTCATAAATGGTTACGTCGACGCAAGCTTTGACACTGATCCGGATGACTCTAAGTCACAAACCGGACATGTATTTATATTTAATGGTGGAGCTGTAAGTTGGTGCAGTTCCAAGCAAAGCATCGTGGCGGGATCTACGTGTGAAGCGGAGTACATAGCTACTTCAGAAGCAGCAAATGAAGGAGTCTGGATGAAGGAGTTCATGTCTGATCTAGGTGTAATACCTAGAGCATCGGGTCCAATGAAAATCTTTTGTGACAATACTGGAGCAATTGCCTTGGCGAAGGAATCTAGATTTCACAAGAGAACCAAACACATCAAGAGACGCTTCAATTCCATCCGCAATCAAGTCAAGTAGGGAGACATAGAGATTTTGCAAGATACATACGGATCTGAATGTTGCAGACCAGTTGACTAAGCCTCTTCCATGAGCAAAACATGATCATCACCAAGACTACATGGGTGTTAGAATTATTACTATGTAATCTAGATTATTGATTCTAGTGCAAGTGGGAGACTGAAGGAAATATGTCCTAGATGCAATAATAAAGTTGTTATTTATATTTCCTTATATCATGATAAATGTTTATTATTCATGCTAGAATTGTATTAACCGGAAACTTAGTACATGTGTGAATACATAGAAAAACAGAGTGTCCCTAGTATGCCTCTACTTGACTAGCTCGTTAATCAAGGTTAAATTTCCTAACCATAGACATGTGTTGTCATTTGATGAACGTGATCACATCATTGGAGAATGATGTGATGGACAAGACCCATCTGTTAGCTTAGCATTATGATCGTTTAGTTTTATTGCTATTGCTTTCTTCATGACTTATACATATTCCTCTAACTATGAGATTGTGCAACTCCCGAATATCGGAGGAACACTTTGTGTGCTATCAAACATCACAACGTAACTGGGAGATTATAAATATGCTCTACAGGTGTCTCCGAAGGTATTTGTTGAGTTGGCATAGATCAAGGTTAGGATTTGTCACTCCGTGTATCAGAGAGGTATCTTTTGGCCCTCTCGGTAATGCACATCACTATAAGCCTTGCAAGCAATGTGACTAATGAGTTAATTACAGGATGATGTATTACGAAACGAGTAAAGAGACTTGCCGGTAACGAGATTGAACTAGGTATGATGATTCCGACGATTGAATCTCGGGCAAGTAACATATCGATGACAAAGGGAATAACGTATGTTGTTATGCGGTTTGACCGATAAAGATCTTCGTAGAATATGTAGGAGCCAATATGAGAAACTAGGTTCCTCTATTGGTTATTGAACAGAATGTGTACCGGTCATGTCTACAAGTTCTCGAACCTGTAGGGTCCGCCCGCTTAACGTTCAATGACGATTAGTATTATGAGTTATGTGTTTTGATGACCGAAGTTTTTTCGGAGTCCCGGATGAGATCACGGACATGACGAGGAGTCTAGGAATGGTCGAGAGGTAAAGATTCATATATTGGAAGGTTGTATTCGGACGGAATGGTTCCGAGTGATTCAATAATTTTACCGGAGTACCGAGGGGTTACCTGAACACCCCAGGGGAATATTGGGCCTACATGGGCCATAGGGGAGAGGGGAGGCAGCCCACAAGGGGTGGCCGTGCCCCCTCCCTATAGGGAGTCCGAATTGGACTAGGGAGGGGGGCGCCCCCCTTTCCTTCTCCTTTTGCTCTCCCTTCCCTCTTTCCCCCCTCCGAAAAAGGAAAGGGAGTCCAACTAGGATTGGGAGTCCTAGTTGGACTCCCCCCTTTGGCACGCCCCCTAGGCCAGCCGCCTCCTCCCCTCATTCTTTATATACGAGGGCGGGGGGCACCCGAAAGGCACTCCAAGATTTGTCTTAGCCGTGGGTGGTGCGCCCCTTCACAGTTTACCACCTCGGTCATATTGTCGTAGTGCTTAGGCGAAGCTCTGCGTGGATCACATCACCAACACCGTCGCCACGCCGTCGTGCTGACGGAACTCTCCCTCGACCCTCTACCGGATCAAGACCTCGAGGGACATCATCGTGCTGAACGTGTGCTGAACACGGAGGTTGTCGTGGAATCGTCACGACAGATGTCCTTAGTGTCAGGACTTAGTCGTGATGCCAACGCATCTATGTGTGGCTTGAGAGGGGTTGAGCGGAATCGAGAGACGCAACACAAGACAAGGATTTAGACAGCTTCGGGCCCCGGGAAACATCATCCGGTAATAGCCCTACATGCTGTTTGTGGCTATGTCTCATTATGATCATCAGGGAGTCGCCAGTAAGCCGGCTTGCTGGTGTCAAAACCGGCGGATCTCGGGTAGGGGGTCCCGAACTGTGTGTCTAGGCGGATGGTAACAGGAGACAAGGGACACGATGTTTTTACCCAGGTTCGGGCCCTCTCGATGGACGTAAAACCCTACTCCTGCTTGATTAATATTGATGATATGGGTAGTACAAGAGTGGATCTACCACGAGATTAGAGAGGCTAAACCCTAGAAGCTAGCCTATGGTATGATTGTTGTTCGTCCTACGGACTAAAACCCTCCGGTTTATATAGACATCGGATAGGGTTAGGGTTACACAGAGTCGGTTACAATGGTAGGAGATCTACATATCCGTATCGCCAAGCTTACCTTCCACGCCAAGGAAAGTCCCATCCGGATACGGGACGAAGTATTCAATCTTGTATCTTCATAATCCAGGAGTCCGGCCAACGGTGATAGTTCGGCTATCCAGACATCCCCTAATCCAGGACTCCCTCAGTAGCCCCTGAACCAGGCTTCAATGACGATGAGTCCGGCGTGCATGTTGTCTTCGGCATTGCAAGGCGGGTTCCTCCTCCGAATACTTCATAGAAGATTTTGAACACAAGGATTGTGTCCGGCTCTGCAAAACAAATTCCACATACCACAGTAGAGAGAATAACCTTTGCACAGATCTGCTGACGTATTCCGCGGCGTGCCATCACACCACGGCCAGGCCTTTATACGAATCGTTTTTACTGTTCCACCTCAGCGCGTTTAGCGAGGCGGTTTCTTCGGCACGTCTTAACAGAGCGGAGATCGTGCCCCCTTTATTCTGGGATCCTCATCAATACGCGCGTGGGTTACCCAGTCGTGCCCGTTGGCACGCCTCATCCATCGAAGGCGAGTCCCGAACGGTCACGGGGAGGGCTCTTGGCATTCAACCTCTTTATAACGAGACCAAGGCCCGCTCCTTTCTTTCAACCTCAATCGAATCCGCCCCTCGCCTCGAGTTCCAACACCCAAAGATCTAGATGTAGGCGCTTCGGACATTCGACGATGTCCGGCTCCGACCTGCATGGCCGGTGGATGTCTTCCTCCGTCACGGAAGAAGATGTGCTAAAGCTGAGAGACGCCAGGTATCTAACCGGCAAAATTTCGCATAGGCTGCCTGCCCAAGGACAGGTTATTCCCACTCCCGAGCCTGGTGAGAGCGTGGTATTCGTGTCTCACTTCCTTCGGGGTTTAGGCTTCCCGACGGACCCCTTTGTGAGGGGTGTTTTATTATGGGCTGGAATTCCATGACTTGGATCCGGAGTCCATCCTCCATATCTCGTCGTTCATTGTCGTATGTGAAGCCTTCCTCCACATTACCCCTCACTTCGGATTGTGGCTCAAGACCTTCAAAGTGGAGCCGAAGATGATCAAGGGGCCTCAGGCAGAGTGTAGAGGGGCTGTTATAAGCAAGAATGCGAACGCTCCATGGCCCAAGGGCTCTTTTCAAGAGGAGCTCAATTTATGGCAACATGAGTTGTTTTATATCACTGCTCCAAGGGCACCAAATGGGCGGCCCACCTGCCTTCCGCTCGGGTCCTCCACTGCGGTGCGCGTCATGGGTCAATAAAGGGCTCGACTGGGGACCGTCCAAGGACGTACCTCTGTTGCAGGACCGTATTCGAGACCTCCGAGAGAGAGAGAGAGAGAGATCAATCTGGTCGTAGTAGCGCAGGTCATGTTGATTCGTCGTACCTTGCCCTGCAAACGTCGCCCCCTCCGCCTGTGGGAGTTTAATCCGGAGGGACCATGAGCTCTCCAACATTTTATGGGCGTAACGCCTGTGGAGATGTACCAACTGTTCTTCGGATCACAAGCAAGGTGTCCGGACTTAACCGAGGACGTAGGTCTGAGCTGCAATCGCCTGGATACTCAAGTAAGTAGTCCTGTACCCGGACATGCTATCCGCATATTTATCATACACTTTCCCTTAAAAGAGCTATCCTTTAAACATGAGTGGATAGCAAAAGCAAAACCGATCAGGTGTCCGGCCCCCCTCCCTGAGACCACACCGGATCCTGTATTAACCAAGATTCTAGAGGCTGTGCCTTTTGAAGAAGGCGAAGGGGGGAACAAGGGAACTACTACCTCCGTGAAGGAGGCTATCCAGAAAGGGGGGATCGAGAAACCCTCCCTCCAAGGGGAGAAGAGGACCGCTTCTGAAGATCCGGAGACCAAAGCCTCGAAGCGGGGGAAGAAATCTTCACCAGAGGGTCCTGCGGCGGGAGAAGCCCCGGCCGCACTATTTCCCCAAGGAGATCAGCCCTCCAGCGAGCCGTAAGTAAAGGGAGGCGTTTTGTTCTAAAAGAGAGACATCCCCGTTTTATTTCTGAAGGTAACCGAAAGTTTACCTTGTAGTTCGGATCTCAGCCCTTCACAGCAGAGCTCGTCTTCAGGGGATCTTGGTCCGGAGATGATGGAGAGCGAAAAGCCTCCGCCTGCCGTACCGTTATGCGCGGTGGACGACCCTGAGGTGTCGTCACGGAGGGCGTCTCCGCATCCGGCGGGGCCAGAAGGCAGCCGTATGTCCCCTCAAAGCCCTCCGTGTCCGGCCTTCGAAAAAGGCCACCGGACGAGTCCGACACCAACGGGTGTACGGTCGGAGGAGCTGAAGGATCTGCTCGGGCGAGCGTCTATCTCGGAAGATCACCGTACGTTAATGGGTACGGTGATTGAAAGGATTTCATCCGCTGAGAGCAGATTGCATGAAGCCGTCGTAAGTTTACTGACGGGTTTTGAGGTACGCAAAATGATGTACCTTCTAACAGCTTTTCATATAAAATGCGCCCTGTATAGATTGTAGCCCCTGAGACTTGGTGCGGTGTCAAAAATGACGGCGCGCCGAGGATCATAACCCCAGGTATAATATGCGCTCTTCCTATGTAGGTGGCGAAGCGTCCGGTGGCTAGCCGGGCTGATGAATTTGCCGAACTGAAGCGGTAACTTGACGTGGCGGATGCGGACATCACGCTTGTTAATAAGCGGCTTGACGAGTCACAAGGTATGCAACTTCTCCGCGGACACCTGGTAAGGGAGCTTGACGCCCATGCCTTACAACATGTATGCTTAATGCAGATGGTGCCGCTGCTATGGAGAACCTTCGGGCAGAGCTCGCCCGAGCCAAGGAGCAAGCCAGAAAAAGTGATGCGGCTGCCTTAAAGGCGGCCGTAGAGCTAAAAGGCGAACATGCTGCTCACTGCCGAAGCAAGAAAGAAATGGTCGAGATGGCCGTGAAATTGAAGAATGCTACTGACCGTTGCGAGCTTCTTGAAAAAGAAGATCAAGCAAAACAAGAGGACCTGAAAAAGGCCGCCACCGAGGCCAAGGATACTCGCTCTGCAATGAGAGCTATGAAGGAGGAGCTACATCAGGCCGGAGATATTGCGGCTGGAAAGCCCTTTCTGATGCGGAGGAAATTCACGGATCCTAAGTATGCTCAATTGGACCGGCTGTGGGGTGCGGAGGATGCTTATCTGGACTTGGCGGCGAGTGCCGCAGACGCGGCCGAACACTTCCGAGGTCAAAAGGATCACGGAATGGAAGACCTTTTTTGGTCGCAGTTCCATAGTATGGAGCGTCCACTTTCATTAACCGATCGTTTGGCCGAATGGGCTGAGCTGAATAGGTTGTCCGGACTTGCCATGAAGGCTATCGTGACTCATTTGTGGCCGAAAAGGCCCTAGCCGAAGAGTTATTTTGGCTTGGTGCAATAGTTCCTTGGTGCGGTGCCGCATACCGATGCAATGAAGCGGTCAGCATGCATAGAGGGTGCGCGGATGGCTCTTGCCCGTGTCAAGACATACTGGGCGGAGATGAAGGCCACCGACGTTGCATCCCAAGATTGGACGAAGCAGTACCGCCGAGCACTATTTTGAGGAAGTCTGCGCAGGCGCTTCGCTTAATAGAGACGCAGATGCTCAAGGATATTATTTTTAATGACATGTATGATTTGTGAAAACAATGTTTCAATATAATATAAGAGCTTTTTATACTTGTGCGTTCAAGTATTAAAACACCTCTGTCTGGCCGTTGATGTATATGTGTATATAACTGAAAGATGGCAGTCTTGACTTACCCCACGCACATAGTGCGGGGTGTTTGCAAAAGGCACATTTTCACACTTAATCCAACGCCTTGGTCCTGTAAAGGAGGTGACAGCGTAGCAAACTAGGCAACCGGACTATAATTCTTTATCACTTTCACTTAGCCATAGGAGTTCGATGGTGGGGCTACTATATAGCCCCTAGGGGCACCGCGCTCTCCGAATCGGGCACAGATATGCCTGACCGGGAAACGGTCCTTCGTTAATGCGGGGGAATTCTAAACATTCCGGTGGGTCATCGAGAGGTTGACCAGTCTCACGCTATATCATGATAGTCAGTTTTTGGCTTTCTCTACTAAGGTGCTCACCTGGCCGAACCGGGGCACAATCGCAGTAGTTCTCCTGGTGCCGCGTTAGCTGATAGAACGGAACGTAAGGCAACAAAACACAGGAGCCGGGCAAACCCAACATTTGACCAAAGACATGATTCAGAGCTTCGAGACACCGAACACTCCCTAAGGTATTCGGTCTTTATGAAAACGGGCAGAATAATGCCCTAAGCCCCTGGTGTCCAGGTACGCGCAAAAATTCTGGTGCGGCCGATGCCAAAACGCCAGCCTCCTCCTCGGTTATAGTAAGAAACCGGGGGATGTGTATCAACAAGAGACAGTAAAAAAGGTTTACACAGGGTCTTAATCTGAAAAGAATCCTTGCAACGGGTCCCTACTGCACGTCTGCGCCTGTGTCTCCATTGTGCCGTATCCTGGACGGGTGTAGCATGGTGTTCATCTGTAAAAGAGAAGAACTTAGTTGAAAAGAAAAAAAGATCATGCGAAAAATGTACTTTATATTAAATAAACAGAGTACGGTTTGAAAAGTGAATACAATTGGGCTTTATTGTCTCTTGTTGTACATGCGTGCAGCCCCTTGTACGAGGGTATGCCGCTAGTAGGCGCTTATATGTTTACGCTGGACTCATCTAGCCATGTCCGGGGTTCGAATGACCTATTCAGGTGCTTTGATTAGCAGAGCCGGATTAGTGTGGGGCTGTCAAGGCAGTCTCATGTTCTTCCGTGCTCGAGTCACACTTGATACTCCTTTTTAATGAGATGATGCCGCGTGGACCGGGCATTTTAAGTGTAAGAGATGCATAATGCGGTATTGCGTTAAAGCGGGCGAAAGCTTCACGTCCCAGTAGTGCTTGATAGCTACTTTCGAATGGGGCGATGTGGAAGGTTAACTTTTCGTGGCGGAAGTTGTCGGATGACCCGAACACAACTTGTAGCAGTAGGGAGCCCGTACAACGGGCATATAGGCCTGGCATTACCCCTTCGTAGGAGGTGTTGCTATGGCGAATTTTGGTTGGGTCTATCCCCATTTTGCGGATTGTGTCCTGATATAGCAGGTTTAGATGGCTACCTCCGTCAATTAGGACTTGTGTAAATTGGAGTCCGTCGATTATAGGATCTAATATCAAGGCAGTCCATCCTGCGTTCTGGATACTTCCGAAATAGTCCTGATGATCAAAGGTGATTGGTTTTGACAACCATCGTTGGGACTCTGCTGGGATAGACCGTGCGGCGCGTGTTTCTATGGGCGCCGCTCTGTTTTTCCCTTTTGTCACTTGAAGTGAGTTTACTGTTTTGACTTTTTGTGGGAAATTCTTTTGTTTTCCGGTGCTCTGCTTGTGGGGTTCGTCATCGTCCTCGCTTGGTGTGTCAAGCCCCTTGTGTTCGGCATTGAGTTTGCCGGACTGCTTGAAGACCCAACAATCTCCGTGGGTATGGTTTGCAGGCTTCCCGGGAGTACTATGGATTTGGCATATTTTGTCCAAGATTTTGTTTAGGTTGAATAGCTCGTCGCCGTTGTCTTTGAGGGGCATTTTTTTATGATTCTGCCGGGAGCTTCTGAATCCGGCGTTGACTGTCGTCCTCTTCGGGTTGTTTCCCTTTGTCCGGCGTTGGTCCTTGCTGCATCGTGGTTTTCCATTTCCATCCCTGACTTCGGATGTACTTGGGTCGCTGGTACTGCATCTTGCCAGCCAACTATCCTCTCCCGCGCAAAAGTGGGTCATGAGGCTTGTTAATGCAGCCATTGTTCTCGGCTTCTCCTGGCCGAGGTGTCTGGCGAGTCATTCGTCTCAGACGTTGTGTTTGAAAGCTGCTAAGGCTTCGGCGTCCGGACAGTCGACTATTTGGTTCTTTTTGATGAGGAACCTGTTCCAGAATTTGCGGGCTGACTCTCCGGGTTGTTGAGTTATGTGACTTAAATCGTCTGCATCCGGAGGACGGAGATAAGTCCCTTGAAAATTTGCCTGAAAAGCATCCTCGAGCTCTTCCCAACTTCCAATGGTATTTTCAGGGAGGCTTTTGAGCCAATGCCGGGCTGGCCCTTTGAGCTTGAGGGGTAAGTATTTTATGGCATGGAGATCACCTCCTCTAGCCATGTGTATGTGGAGGATGTAATCCTCAATCCAGACTCCAGGGTCTGTTGTTCCGTCGTATGCCTCTATGTTTACGGGTTTGAATCTCGCTGAATTCGTGATCCAAAGACCTCATCGGTGAAACACGGGGTGTGCGGCACCCCTATACTTGGGTGTGCCGTGATGTTCGGATATTTTGCATGTTGCATTGCTTGGAAGAGCTTGCTTTCTCGGCCCATAGATGGACCTCACTGGGCCATCCTTTTGATGCGAATCCTTATGTGGATCGCGTGCCGGCTTGTGTGCGGTGCCGCTTGCTGCTCCATGTTTGCCATGTGGTCGTCTATCCGACCGGGCGGCCTCTTTGTTCTTTGATTGCGGGGGCTCTACGGCCTCCTCATCGAATTCGGGCAGTAATTTGTGCTTCGGGTAGCTCTTTGTTTGGCGACTGTCGCCGTATTTCTCTGCGGTGTTGAGTACTTTGCTCCATCTGATTCTGAGTGCATCTTCCGCTGTTTTGAGCTTCCGCTTCTGCTTTTTCAGGCTACGCGCAGTGGCGACGAGCCTTTTGTGGAGGTTCTTCTGCTCCAACAATTTGTCCGGCGTGAGATCGTCCGGACTGTTATCTTCGCCGGGGACGGGTTGTTTATCCAAGTTGTCCTGTTCGGACGGTCGCTCGATAGCATGTTCGTCATCCACCGGTTCACCCTGCTCTATGGCTGGGTCTGTGTGGCTACCGTCTTTGTCGATGCGGGACTTGGTGCGGCGTTTACGTTGCCGTTTTGACTGCTTTTCGAGGGATTTATCCTTCGTAGTGTCCCGTTGTTCCTCGTCGTCACTTCCTTTAGGTGTATCCACCATGTATACATTGTGGGATGAGGTGGCTGTCCAGTATCCTATAGGTGCTGGTTCATGGTTGTCTCCTACATCGTCGTCCATATCGTCGATGTCTTCGGAGTCAAAATCGAGCACGCCGTTTAAGCTTTCGACAGTGGCTACAAAGTTGGCGGTGGGTGGGCGTTGAATTTCTTCGTCGTCCGCATCCCAACCTTCCTGACCGTAGTTCGGCCAGGGCTCTCCTGATAAAGAGAGAGACTTTAATGAATTCAGGATGTCGCCAAAGGGCGAGTGCTGAAAGATGTCCGCGGCAGTGAACTCCATAACCGGCGCCCAATTGGATTCAATTGGCAGGGGCGTGGAGGGTTCGGAGTCCGGAAAGGAGTCCGACACCTTGGAGTCACGGTCTTTGCAAAGGACAGGGATGGAGTTCGGCTCAATCGCCGTAGAGATCGTAGCCCCCGAGGCGGTGTCCAACCACTCGTCCTCGATCGGCGGAGTCGGCTCCGAGCTAAGGGTCACAGCGGACGCCGGTGCGGCCTCCGTGGCACCGCTCGCGGCAGAGCTAGATCGTGCCCATCGAGACAGTGCGGCGCGCTTGGCTGTGGCTCGAATCCGTCGAAGATCAAGTCTCCGCGGATGTCGGCCGTGTAGTTCAAACTTCCAAATCTGACCTGATGGCCAGGGGCGTAGCTTTCGATCTGCTCCAGATGGCCAAGTGAATTGGCCCACAGTGCAAAGCCGCCGAATACGAAGATCTGTCTGGGGAGAAAAGTCTCACCCTAGACCGCGTCGTTGTTGATAATCGAAGGAGCCATCGGGCCTAAGGATGGCGACACAGAGGAACTCTCAATGAAAGCACCAATGTCGGTGTCAAAACCAGCAGATATCGGGTAGGGGGTCCCGAACTGTGCGTCTAGGCGGATGGTAACAGGAGACAAGGGACACGATGTTTTTATCCAGGTTCGAGCCCTCTCGATGGAGGTAAAACCCTACTCCTGCTTGATTAATATTGATGATATGGGTAGTATAAGAGTGGATCTACCACGAGATCAGAGAGGCTAAACCCTAGAAGCTAGCCTATGGTATGATTGTTGTTCGTCCTCCGGACTAAAACCCTCCGGTTTATATAGACACCGGATAGGGTTAGGGTTACATAGAGTCGGTTACAATGGTAGGAGATCTACATATCCGTATCGCCAAGCTTTCCTTCCACGCCAAGGAAAGTCCCATCCGGACACGGGACGAAGTCTTCAATCTTGTATCTTCATAATCCAGGAGTCCGGCCAACGGTGATAGTTCGGCTATCCGGACACCCCCTAATCCAGGACTCCATCACGGCTCTTCGTGTCTAACCCTAGAGATTGTTTCTTCTTGCTTGTCCCTCTTTGGGGAGCCCTGCCCCTCCTTATATAAGTTGAAGGGCCGGGTTACATGACTAGTCCTAGTAGGATTAGGACTAGTCTCTTTTCTATTACAAGACGGATAGCAATCCAGGTCTTATTCAAACTGTTTAAGTCGGCATGCTGGGGCACCTCCCATGATGGGCCGTGGCCGACCTCCATCAGGATACCCGTGTCCCATATGCACGACAGTAGCCCCCGAGCTTTCGGGTGACTCGAAGAGTCAGGCGAAAGGTCTTGATTTTATTGATGCTTTTGTCTTCCTTGAACGCAGAGCTTTTTTGGGTCGTTGACGTAATGGATGACGAAATGTGGATGAAGAGATTGCCGGGTCATGAAGCGTCGACGTTAATGTTGCCGGGTTGTCCCCCCATGCTGGATTCTGTCTCCAAGCCGGGTCTTTCCGAATTTTTTCCAACCCCAATAGCATGTATATCATCTGTAGCCCCCCGCGAACCGGGTTTGTTTAGGCCTTTAACAACCCGGGGGTCTGTGAACTTGTGTTTTGGTAACGAACAAAGTCCGTTTTTTCACAAATTCTGGCTTGATTGCCCCCGAGGCTCAAGGCGACTCAAGGAGTCGTCTTCAAGCTCTTTGTTCCTGAAATAAAACACATGAATGCATTACACCGTTCCTGATGTATAAAACAAAATTAAATAATAATTTCGATGACTTTGTCAACTTATGTTCAAGTTGTTAATCATTCGACTTGACTAAGTAGGCTTTCGCGTGGACTTTTTTCATGGAATATGATATGTTCAGGGTCGACAAAGTCCATGATAGGCATCAGAGTCGATTGACAATACCATACCCACTCCTTGGTCGGTTACGAGTTGCACCTGACTTAGTAAAGAACGAACATAAAATTATTTCGCTGATATGTAGGGCACCCATGTTTGAACTATGCATCGTGGCAAGTAGTCCTCTTTGGTAACCTTATGAGTCAACTTTATGAGAAGAAACGATAGCCCCCGAGATTTAAATATAAAAGTGACTTTAGCTTGTTTTTATGATGTGGCATAAGCCAGCGGACCGTTGGGATCAACCACAACGAGGCAATAGACGATCCCGCGTAGGAGTCACAAATCGGTAACCCAGCTGACGGTTCGAGCCGGCAGCGAAAGCTGGAATTTTTGAAGACGTGTAGCCGAAAAAACCGCCGAACAGGAGAATAGATGGCGCAGTGCAAGCCAGCTTGGTTGATGTTGATTAAGCTCTGCTGCCAGGGAGCGTTGGGAGCGACAATTTGGCTATTATTGAACACTGAATCCTGTGCACATTCCTTCGCTAGCTAGGTGTTCATTGTTTCTCCGGTTTAAATCGTAATAAGCGGCAGCACGCACCATAGTAGCAGTGGAACTATACTCGCTATGCGAGGCGGAGATGGGTCAGACAACGGTTTGAAGTCGTGGCCCCGCTGGCTGCAACCGTGGTTGTTTCCATTGAGCAGCATGACACCGCCAGTATAACACCACTTTAAAGTGAATAATAACCTGATTCGCTGGATGATAGATGATCCGATATAACGCCTATATATATCCTCCAAGAATTTCAATGGCAATTTTAGCCACTTTGTTCAGAGTAGGCCTCCAAGATGCCATTCCTTAATTGATTGGTGTAGTTAAGCACTTCATCATCGGTTGTAGTCATGAAAAGTCGACAAATCTGCCGCCTTAGTATCATGGGCATGGCATGGACTAAGTACTCTCTAACTGCCAGCAATATCACCAAGTCTGAGAATATTAATAGTCTTACATATCTTCTCAATGATCGCTGGATAGATCCTTCAGAACTAGGTTATGATGCAGAATCTGCGCAAGGTTCAAACCTGCTGTATATGCAAGTGTTCTTACAGAAGCAAAGCCCCCTGCATCGGTGGTGTTTTGATGAACAAAGATTCTCAAAAACAGATTCATCCTCCGATCAGATATTGTAAACAATCAAATCTTGTTGACTCCATATCTCCCAATTTCTGAATAATAACTAGTAGCGCAAAGAAAGCCCCGAAACCACTTGATGTTTCCTCCAAGATGTCACGATAAACTCACAAACTCAGGCGCAATAGCTAGCCTTGCTCATAACAACCGCTGAAACGACATACCACCAAGCGATCTTCCCATGTATTAACTGCCGGGATAGTAATTTCCTTGTTTTCCAATGGTAGTAGCTTCCCATCAAACATAGGGAGCCACGCCACGTTGCTTGTTTCTCATACTCGACTCCTCACGCTCTTGTTGCTAGCAGATCGTGAAGGAAAACCACTTGTATTGATTTTGTAATACATGTCCAAATACTATACTCCTTTTGATCAACTCCACCGTTGGGGCTGGGGCTGGTTTGGTCACCCGTCATGAGGAAATCAGCGCGACGGTGACTTGCCGATGCCCTGGGCGAAAAACAAGCCAGAGAAGCGGCTGAATCCACGGCAGCAAAGGCTTTACGCAGCTGCAGTGAGAAAGCGAGGCGGGTCAGACGCCGCAGCTCAGCGGAAATGACGGGTCGACGAGGCTACGGCAGGCAGGGCCCGGCTCAAAGACGGGCGGCTTGAACGACACGAGGTAGAGGCACATCGCCGGAAACTTGAAGGCGGCGGTAAGCAGAACCACGGAGACGGAGCAGCTCGACGCGGGCGAGGCCATGGCGGTGGTTCTACTGAGCGGGCCCGCCATGAAGCGGCGGCCGATCGGTTGAAGCGAGGGCAATTTTGGAACAGAGCCGCTGGGACGAGGCTGGGGCGATTTAGGCGTGGGGCGAGGAAGGAGGAGTAAGGCGCCGGGCGCTGCTGTGGCGCGACCAGCAAGGGCGACTCTGCAAAAGCCCGACGACGGTGGCCCACAGACTAAGACGGCACGAGTCCGAGATGACAGCCGGCGACGCGAAGTTCAACAGCTTGCGACCACGGAGACCCGCAATGAAGCGAGTCCGGTCGAAGCGGTGGAGAAAATCCAGATTGCGGCCAGACGTCCGTGAAGGCAGCGGCTTCAAATCCAGGGCAAGACGACGCGACTCCGGCGACTCAGCGCGACGGGCGATTCACATAGGGCGACCGAGACAAGGCCGAATCATGGAGGCGCGGTGGTTCGACGGGCGAGTCGCAGGAGGAGTCCGAGCTCGTGTTTTCCCTTTCTTTGACTATTTACTTTGACCCAACTTTTACTAGTAATCTTCTCACCGATTGATAGAACCCGCGGATCAACATCGAAGACTTTCTTTATGCATCTCGACGAAACTGCTATTTGACAGATTGCAATATTCGCATACAAACGGAATCAATCCTCGCCGGTTTCGACGAATCGCGTCATACCGGTGACGTCTCGAAAGGCCAAAACCTAATTGTTGTACCTCAGTCCGGGATATGCTATTCAGTTTTTCTCATCATGTAAATCCTTTGCACCGGCTCTTTCATCTTTCCAGTTGTGAAATTCTCGGTCCCTAAAAGAGATTCCTTCAAGAACTCAACACCACCGTGCGATAGCCCCAAGGTGGGAGCCAACTGTCGTGGAATCGTCACGGCAGATGTCCTTAGTGTCAGGACTTAGTCGCGAGGCCAACGCATCTATGTGTAGCTTGAGAGGGGTTGAGTGGAATCGAGAGACGCAACACAAGACAAGGATTTAGACAGCTTCGGGCCCCGGGAAACATCATCCGGTAATAGCCCTACATGTTGTTTGTTGCTATATCTCATTATGATCATCAGGGAGTCGCCAGTAAGCCGGCTCTTGTGTCTAACCCTAGAGATTGTTTCATCTTGCTTGTCCCTCTTTGGGGAGCCCTGCCCCTCCTTATATAAGTTGAAGGGGCGAGTTACATGACTAGTCCTAGTAGGATTAGGACTAGTCTCTTTTCTATTACAAGACGGATAGCAATCCAGGTCTTATTCAAACTGTTTAAGTCGGCATGCTGGGGCACCTCCCATGATGGGCCGTGGCCTACCTCCATCAGGATACCCGTGTCCCATATGCACGACAGAGGTGCCGTACGTTCGGTACTTGGATCGGTTGGATCGTGAAGACGTTCGACTACATCAACTGCGTTACATAATGCTACCACTTTCGGTCTACGAGGGTACGTGGAGACACTCTCCCGTCTCGTTGCTATGCTTCTCCTAGATAGATCTTGCGTGATCGTAGGAATTTTTTTGAATTACTACATACCCCAACAGCTTTTGTGTCATGAAAAGAATTATTTATGTGATAGCTATATTGTTGAATTCATTCATGATGCTACTGAAAATTATTGTGAGAGAGGAACATATGCTTTTACATATTGTAATAATATCAAGTTTCCTCTCTATGTGTTGAAAATCTTGAAGTTGCATTTGTTTTACCTTCCTATGCTAGTTGATTATTGTTCTCATAAATCGTTTGCTCATAAAATTCCTATGCATAGGAAGTGGGTTAGACTTAAATGTGCTAGTCATATGCTTCATGACGCTCTCTTTGTGTTTCAATTCTTATCTTTTATGTGAGCATCATTGACATCATGAGGCCTAGCTTAAAAGGCATAGAAGAAAAACGTTTGTTGGGAGACAACCCAACACTTTTACCTATTGTTTTTATGTGTTCACATGATTAAGCTACTGTAGTAACCATGTTTCATAGGTTTTGTTTCAATAGAGTGTCAGGTAAAGTCTTTGGAATAGTGTGGATGATAGTTGACTTGATTCCGTACAAAAATATAAACTTTTGCGTCCAGTGCAGAACTTCTTATGTTTTACTGGAACGTGGAATTTTTTTGAAATTTTTACACCTGATAGATATGCAAATTCTCTGCGTTGTCCTAATTTTTCAGAATATTGGGAGTAGTAGAAATATGGTTGGAGTACAGATTACTACAGACTGTTCTCTTTTTGACAGATTCTGTTTTCAATGCGTACTTTGCTTGTTTTCTAGTTTCTATGGCTTATATTGCTCAATATAAATTGTGGAAATGATATGCTACAGTAGGCATTGTGTGGAAACAATTATGAATCTTGTCTTTGACAGTACCAAAGTGAAATGGTTTGCTCTTTATCATACTAACCTATCTCACAAAGTTCCGTTAAGTTTTGTGTGATTGAAGTTTTCAAGTTTTGGGTGAGATGTCGATATGAGGAGAATAAAGAGTGATAAGACCCTAAGCTTGGGGATTCCCAAGGCACCCCAAGGTAATATTCAAGGAAGATCCTGTCGGCATTCTGGGAACGGGGGTCCCTAGACTTGCTCGCATGCGCCCACGGTGTGGTGTGCAGCGGGCAGACGCCCATCTTCATCAACAAGGCACCCAAGACCCTCGCGAGGGTCCAAGCCTCGCGAGGCGGACGATGCAAGACCTTCTCTGGTGTGTCCTAGCCAGGCAGGCTCACGAGGAGCGGAGATATCAAGGCGAGGCAAACCTCACGAGGCTCTCGTGACATAGGCCATGATTTAACGGTACCAAAGGGGTGCCAAAGGGTGCCGTGCGTGCGCAGCGCCCTTATTTCCTCTTTGGTGCTAAGGAGGCCAGCGCAGCGAAGAGTACCGATGCATCGTGCAAAGGTTGCCATATTGGTGCAACGAGACCAAGACCAGGAGGACGGCCAAAGCGGAGGTCATCGTGGAGCCCAAGACGGCGCCACCCTGTGGCTTTTCACAGCGAAGACCGCTTTTGTCGATAGCTTGTACTAGCTGCCCCCTTCAAATTTCCGCATTGTTGTTGGCTCCTTCCCGCTTGATATTTGGGAAGAGGACCAGGGCCTATATAAGTAGAGCTAGCCACCATATTAGAGGCAGGTTGAACTGGACGAATCCTCAGGCCACAAAGTTCACAAGCACAAGAACACCTCAACCTCAGGAGGCTGTTCTTCCCTTGTACTGTTCATCATCAGCCCAAGAGGCAATCCGCCACCACCACACTGGAGTAGGGTATTACAACACAACGGTGGCCCGAACCAGTATAAACCTCGTGTCTTTCTGTGTTGCGAGTTCGACGAGTTCATCCGCAAGATCTTAGCGAGCTAGAGCGTAGATCGGTAGGAGGGAGAGACTTCGCGCGCATCCCAGTGTTTGAACCTTAAGGGTTTGCCGGAACCCCACATCCGACATTTGGCGCACCAGGTAGGGGTGCACCGGAGCTCCTCTCCACCAACCTGCGCCCCGTGACGCCGTGCTTCGCTCCCATGGAAGGTGCGCCGCCACCCGCCTCTGTGACCGACACCAGCAGCAGGGAGTCTGGGTACCGAGCCCTGGCCCCCGCCCTGCGGTGCAGTGGCCAGCCAAATTCAAGCCGGAGATGCCGCCACGTTATGACGGCGCGGCAGATCTGGCGCCGTTCCTGCAGGCGTACGATGAGGCCGTCCTCGATGCCGGAGGCGACGACAAGATCATGGCCAACTGGTTCCCCGTGGCCCTCGCTGGCGAGCCACGCGCCTGGCTGCTCAACCTCCCGGGGTTCACGGTGGCATCCTGGGAGGAACTCCGCGACCTCTTCACCACGCGCTACGCGGTGCCAGCGCACCACGCGGTCGCGGCGCTGCAGGGTGGCTCTCAAGCACCACCTTCAGATCGGCACGTCAAGCCTTTCTTCCGTCAGATTGGGGCAACCTCTAAGTGCCCGGGGGCTCCGCCGCGTTGGGCTGTGCCGGAGGCCGACCTCACCTTCGATTCAGAAGACCACCCAGGCTCCACCGCCGGCTCTGGCATGCTCCCGATGCTGTGCACGCCTACCATCTGCAACATGGCTGTCACCAAGACCCTCATCATCGGCGGTGCCGGCCTCAACTTGCTCTCTGTGGAAGCCTTCAGCCTCCTCCACGTGCCGCCCGAGCGGCTCAACCTCAGCAAGCCTTTTTCGGGAGTAGGTGGCGGACCTGCCCACTCTTTGGGGCATATCCGCCTCCCCGTCACCTTCGGCACACGCGACAACTACCGCACTGAGCTGGTGGACTTCGACATCGCCCGCATCGGTCTCCCGTACAACGCCATACTGGGTACCTGCTCGCCAGTTCATGGCGGTGACTCACCCGGCCTACAACCTCATGAAGATGCTAGGGAGCAAGGGCGTCCTCACCATCAAGGGGGACACTAAGGAGGCTGTGACGGCACTCAGCCTCACCTTCAAGACCGCGACAGCAGCGCAGCCAGCCGGCGCTAGTACACCCGAGGCTAAGGAGACCGCGCCCGCCGAGAAGAAGTAGTTGTTCACCCAAGACAAGGCGAAGACCAAGCAGGTGCCGGTTGACGAGGACGGGTCTTCAGGAGCCACCTTTACCATAGGAACCAGCCTTGTCCCGGGAGAAGAAGAAGCTTTGGTGAGGTTTTTGCGCGCAAACAAGGAGATATTTGCATGGGAGCCCAATCAGCTGGTAGGGGCCCCGAGAGACGTGATCCAGCATCATCTGAGGGTGTGCCCCAACATGCGCCCGGTGAAGCTGCGGGCGAGTCGGTAGTCCGCTGAGAAGTAGGCCTTCATCGTCCAAGAAACACGCAAGCTGGAGGCGGCTGGTACCATTCGAGAAGTTCGATACCCATATTGGCTGGCGAACCCCGTCGTAGTACCGAAGAAAGGTGGAAAGGAACGTATGTGCGTCGACTTCACCAACCTTAACAAAGCTTGCCCCCAAGATCCGTTCCCCCTTTCGTGCATCGATCAAACCGTCGACACCACCGCCGAGTTCGACTTGCTATGTTTCCTGGATGCGTTCTCTGGATACCACCAAATTAAGATGGCGGTGGAGGATGTGGAGAAGAGGGACTTCCTAACACCATGCGGGGTGTACTGCTACACCTGCATGCCCTTCGGCCTGCGCAACGCAGGCGCAACCTTTCAGCGGCTGATGCACATCGCCTTGGGGCGGTGCTCTGTAGGAACACAGAGGCCTACGTGGATGACATTGTGGTCAAATCTTGCGAGGCGAGGACATTGATTCAAGACTTGGAGGAGACCTTTGAGAGCTTGTGCCAGGTGAACTTGAGGCTTAACCCGGAGAAGTGCGTGTTTGGTGTCCCCTCCGGCAAGCTACTAGGGTTCCTCGTATCCCACAGAGGGATCGAGGCAAACCCGAGAAGTTCAAGGCCATCAAGACATGAGCCCACCATGCACCCTCAAGGAGATGCGAAGTTAGCAGGGCGGGTGACCGCGTAGGGCGCTTCATCTCCAAGCTAGGCGAGCGCGCCTTACCCTTCTTTAAGCTCATGAAGAAGAAGGGCCCCTTCGAGTGGACCCCGGAGGCCGATCTGGCCTTCCAAGACCTCAAGAAAGACCTCACCAGCCCCCCGGTGAGGGTGGCACCGCGGCCTCTCGATCCTCTGATACTCTACCTTGCTGCCACCCCGTACTCCGCCAGCGCAGCGCTGGTGGCGGTTTGGGAGGAGCGCCAAGACAAGGGTGTGCCGCGCCAAGCCGTGAGCTGATGCAACAGCAGGTCGAAGGCTCAAGAAGGCCATCAAGAATGAAAGACTAAGCTCAAGCAGGCAGCATCGCAGGCTCCCCGAGGACACGATCTTCCCTCCACCTCAGGATATGCCACAACCTCCGCAAGACCCGAGCCTCGACAATGTGCCAGCCCTCGTTGAGCACCCGGTGTACTTTGTCAGCACCGTACTGCGGGAGGCAAGGGCACGCTACCCCATGCCGCAAAAGCTCCTGCTCGCACTCTTGGTGGCCTCGCGCAAGCTGCGACACTACTTCCAGGGCCATCCCATCAAGTTCGTCTCATCCTACCCATTGGAGAGGGTACTCAGGAGCCCAAACTCAGCCGGAAGGGTCGCGGAATGGAACATCGAGCTGCAAGTGTTCCAGCTGGAGTTCAGCACCACCAGGGTCATCAAGGTAGCCACGCTCGCCGATTTTGTGGCAGAATGGACAGATGCCCCGGCTCTTGAGGAAGGGGAAGACCGGTCCACCTCCCTAGGAAGTGAGGCACCAGACGGCTGGGTCATGCATTTCGATGGCGCCTTCGCGCAAAAGGGTGCGGGGGATGGAGCAGTGCTCATCTCACCCACACAGGACAAGCTTTACTACGCTGTGCAACTCTGCTTACAGCACGGCGAGAAGATCTCTAACAATATCACAGATACGAAGGCCTCATAGCGGGCCTGAAGGCTGCGGCGGCTTTGGGGGTGAGGCCCCTTACCGTCAAGGGCGACTCGCAGCTCCTCGTCAACTTCTCCGACAAAGTGTATGAGCCGAAGGACGAGCACATGGAGGCCTACCTTGCAGAGGTGCGCAAGATGGAAAAGCAGTTCTCGGGCTTGGAGCTGCAGCACGTGCCTCGGGCACCAACAAGGAAGCCGACGACATCGCCAAGAGAGCATCTAAGCGCCAACCGCAAGAGCCCGGTGTCTTCGAAGAGCGGCTCTTCAAGCCATAGGCTACGCCACCTCTTTCAAGCACGACTCAGCCTCGGGAGGAGCTCCCACAGCCCCGCCACGGAGCCCCAAATTATGCCCAACCTCAGGAGCTCGGCTACTCTTGGCGCTCGAGCCCCAGGAGGAGTGCTGGACCAAGGAATTCAAGGAGTACCTGATGCACGGGACGCTGCCGGAGAAGGAAGACGACGCGGAGCGCGTGGCCCGACAGGCCACAACATACTGCATTAAATACGGCGAGTTGTACAGGAAACAGCCGAACGACGTCACGATGCGCTGCATCTCCAGCGATCAAGGAAGGGAGCTGCTGATTGACATAAACGGCGGGGAATCTGGACATCACTCATCGTCAAGGACCCTCATCGGCAAAGCCTTCCTCAGCAGATTCTATTGGCCCACAACACTCAACGATGCAGCCGAGCTGGTGAAGTACCGCGAAGCTTGCCAATTCCACGCCAAAACAAATCCATCAGCGCGCTCAGGGCCTCCAAACCATCCCGCTCACATGGCCGTTCACGGTCTAAGGGCTGGACATCTTGGGCCCATTTCCACGAGTGTCAGGGGGCTACCGCTATCTCTACGTCGCCATCGACAAGTTCACCAAGTGGGCGGAAGTGGAAGCCGTCTGTACCATTCCAGCCGGCTCTGGTGTCAAGTTCATCAAAGGCTTCGTGAGCCGCTTCGGGGTCCCCAACCGCATCATCACAGATAATGGCTCGTAGTTTACTAGTAACCACTTCAAAACCTACTGTACTAACCTTAGAACACAGATCTGCTACGCTTCGGTGGCTCACCCCAAGAGCAATGGTCAGGCCGAACGCGCCAATGCTGAGGTCCTGAGGGGTCTCAAAACCAGGACCTTCAAGAAGAAACTAGAGGCCTGCGGCAGGGGCTGGCACGACGAACTCCAGTCCGTGCTGTGGTCCATCCGTACTACCGCTACCAAGCCAACGGGCGAGACCCCATTCTTCCTCGTCTACGGAGCCGAAGCAGTCCTCCATCATGAGGTCAAGCATCGCTCCGCGCGGGTCCTGGCGTTTGACGAAATGCAGCTGGACGCCATGCAGGGGATGGATCTCGTACTGGGGGAGGAACGCCGACGCGAAGCCGCATTGAGGGCGACAAGGTACCAACAAGCGTTGCGGCGGTACCACTACTGCAAAATCCGATCCAGGACGCTCGAGGTGGGTGACCTCGTCCTGAGGCGGGTCCTCTCCAGGGAAGGGCTGCACAAGCTTTCGCCCATATGGGAGGCCCGTTCCGGGTCATCCATGTATCCAAAGCCGGAGCAGCGCTCTGAGACGCGGGACGGGATACCCGTCCAGAACGCCTGGAACATCCAGCACCTCCGGAAGTTCTATCCATGAAGCAAGGCCCAGAGCCTGAGAAGAAAGGCCAGGAGCCTCTGAAGAAGGCCCGGTGCCTGTGAAGAATCGCTGCCCGTGACACTCTCACGTAATAATGAGTTGGGCTGTACACGCCCCGGAGTCTCAGGAGCACCGGCCTCAGGCCCTGGGGCTCCCTCCCACGCCTAGTGGACAACACTTAGCTCCGTGCTGGTGACAAGACTTGAAGACTAGATTAGGTGCCGGACGCGGCTTTTCATTTGCTTTCCGTAGTTGGCTTGCTTTTCCTTAATCGGAGTTGCTCTTGGTGTTCGTTGCTAATTTGGTTCCCTAGCCTTTTACCGCTTTTTCAGCTTTGGTTTGCTCATGTTCTCTCTCTCGCATGCCTCGCAAGGGGGTTAGGCAGGTCCCTCGCGAGCATTACTCTTCTCTTTGCCTTCTTGCGAGCCACCCTCGTTCGAGTCTGGAAGCTGGCACATCTCTCCTAATCCGTGCCCCTCGGGTACCGCGATACAAGGCGCCAAGTCAAGGCTTGGGTGGACGGCAAGTCCTTTAGTGCACCTCCTAATGAATTTTTTGCAGTTTTTGAGCAACGCAGACACCACGTGAGGGAAAGGGCGCCCCAAACACATCAGGTTAAGTTATCTTTGCACAAGACAACAACACGGCATGGGAACGACACGCACAGTGCATTAACCAAAGAACCACAGTTCGATACACGCCCCTCCGGGCCCATACTGGTTTCGTTTTCCGATGCAGGAAAGAAAGAAAAACTAAGCAAAGCAGCGATGCAGCAATCCACAGAGGCAGGCCCTTGGCGACGCCCCGAGCCTAGCCAGACCCCTCCTCATGCTTCACGGAGGCGCGACGACGAGATGACCCGCTGCCTCCTTCGAAGCGGGCGCGGCGGCGCGGCGGTTGGTCGTACCCACCACTGCTGGAGTTGTCACCGGAGGAAAAGCCACCGTAGCTGGAGGAGACGCGGTCGCCGCCGAGGGCAGGCTCGCCCTCGTCCTCGTCGCGACCATCACCAAGGCCGAGCACCTCCACACCGCCGTTCGTCTTGGGGCAGCACCTGGCGCGGCGACCGTCTTCCCCGAACACCCTCACATAGAAGGTGCACCGCCTGCTCAGGTCGCGCGCGCGGGCGAATGTCTGCCAGCCGCGGGCCAGGGCTATGTTGCCCGCGGGGGAAGTTTCGACCGCAACCCAAGAGGCCTTGCTGCAGCAGCCGTCCGCCTGCAGCCAGAGCCCGCCCGAACCAGAGGCCGGCAGTTCGCCGGCGAAGAAGCGCGGAAGTTGGAGCCAGTTACCGGCCGGGCTCTCCGACCAGATAACGAACTCTGGCAACACCTGAGACGAATGGAAGCGCGGGCGGGGAGGCCGCGCTACCATCGCGCGCCTCCCCTCATCGGCTGAACCACCATGGACGGGACGATCCCCTCCGCGCGCCACGATCCCACCTCGACGGTGGGCCACGGCAGGGGTTGCGGCATGCTTGCACGGACGGCCGCGGCCGCGCTTGGGCGTCGGGGAACCGAGGCCCTTGCGAGGGGCCTTTCCTTTCTCGGCGGCAGAGAACTTCTTTCGTGGCGCCATCAGTGGCACTTCGAGCAGTGGAGCAGAGAAGCAAGCAAGCAGGGAAGAGATGGGCAACAAGGGCTCCGCCCCCCTCTTCATTTATAGCAAGAGAAGGCCAACCGGCGTCTCCCACGATCGCAGGTTATGATGGTTTTCCTTGCATGTCGCAGGGACTTGTCAAGTTGCCGAGGCAGCATGGGGAAGCGGAGACGCCCACGTCTAATCAACCGCCGCGAAGCCAAGCCCGAGCGCACCTTGGGCCTGGGGGCTACTGTCGGTGTTTTGGGAAATGGGGTCCCCAGATTTGCTCGCTCATGCCCACAAAGATGGCCAGCAGCGGCGGGCGCACGGGCACATCTTCATCAACAAGGCACCCAAGACCCTCGCGAGGGTCCAAGCCTCGCGAGGCAGACGACGCAAGACCTCCTATGGAGTGGCCTAGCCAGGTAGGCTCACGAGGAGCGGAGATATCAAGGCGAGGCAAACCTCACGAGGCTCTCATGACGTAGGCCATGACGAATGGTACCTGGCGGGTCCCAGGCGGGCGCCGGTGCGCGCAGCATCCTTATTTCCTCTTTGGTGCTAAGGAGGCCAGCGCAGGCGAAGAGTACCGATGCATCAGGCAAAGGTTGCCATATTGGTGCAACGAGACCAAGACCAGGAGGACGGCCAGGCGGAGGTCATCGTGGAGCCCAAGACGGCGTCACCCCAGGGCTTTTCACAGGCGAAGACCGCTTTTGTCAGGATAGCTTGTACTAGCTGCCCCCCTTCAAATTTCCCGCCGTTGTTGGCTCCCTTCCCGCTTGATATTTGGGAAGAGGACCAGGGCCTATATAAGTAGAGCTAGCCACCATATTAGAGGCAGGTTGAACTGGACAAATCCTCATGCCACAAAGTTCACAAGCACAAGAACACCTCAACCTCAGGAGGCTGTTCTTCCCTTGTACTGTTCATCATCAGCCCAAGAGGCAATCCGCCACCACCACACTGGAGTAGGGTATTACACCACAACGGTGGCCCGAACCAGTATAAACCTCATGTCTTTCTGTTTTTTGAGTTCAACGAGTTCATCTGAAGATCTTAGCGAGCTAGAGCGTAGATCGGTAGGAGGGAGAGACTTCGCGCGCACCCCATTGTTCGAACCTTAAGGGTTTGTCGGAACCCCGCATCCGACATATCCAAGCAACTAAGGTTGGGGATGCCCCGGAAGGCATCCCCTCTTTCATCACCACCATTATCGATAACCTCACTGGAGGCTCTATTTTTATTCGTCACATGATATGTCTTCTCCTTGGAGCGTCAATTTATTTTTTAAGGATTTGCTTGCTATTATTTAGAATAATGTTTTGCATCTTTTATTTCAATAAAAGTGGCATTGGTAGCCTTTACTATTCTTATTTTACAAGTCTACATGTTGATGTTTGAAAACAGGAAGTTCATCGTTGTTGCAAAAATTACCTAGAAAAGTCAGAATGTGATAAAACATTGAAACATTTTGCAAAATAAGATCTGCTAAATTTTCTACAGTGTGGTAAATTTTCATAATTTTTAGAGTTTAAGAAGCATTGATACTCTTGCATTCTTTACAGAATGTACAGTTTTGGCAGATTGCTATTATTTTTGCATTGTTTGCATATGTTTGTTTGTTTAATGATTCTATTTGAGGATAGGAGTCTTAAATATGTAGAGGAATTTAGTATGCAATGTTGAATAATATTTTTAGTGATTTGCTACAGTAAAGAATGATAAGGTTTTTGCATTGGTTTATACTAACTTATCTCATGAGTTCTTGTTGAGTTTTGTGTGGATAAAGTTTTTATGATTTAGGGGAACCGTGAAACAAAAGGAATTAAGGAGACACAAAAGCTCAAGCTTGGGGATGCCCAAGGCATCTCAAGATAATATTTCAAGAAGTCTCAAGCATCTAAGCTTGGGGATGCCCCAGTAGGCATCCCACCTTTCTTCACCAACAATTATCGGTTAGTATCGGTTGATCCTATGTTTTTGCTTCTTCACATGATGTGTGCTATTCTTAGAATGTCATTTTATTTTGTTTTTGCTTGCTGTTTTAATAAAATACTTAGATCAGAAAGTTTTTAATAAGAGAGAGTCCTCAATTAGCTACCCATTTACTTAACTACTCGCATGATCTTTACTTATATCTTCTTTGGAGTAGTTTGTCATTTGCTCTAGTGCTTCACTGATATCTTTTTGAGCATGGTGTGCTTTAGTATTTTTTAAGAAATTCTCTCTTGCTTCACTTCAATTAATTTGATAGGAAGAAATATTGTGCTCATGATCTTCACTTATATTTGTTTGAGCTTATGAAAAGCAACATATGAAAATTAGTTCCAAAGTGATTGATATCCAAGAAGGATATAATAGAAACTTTCATGAAGACCATTGGACAAAATAAACTTGATTCCTTGTAATTATTTTGAGACATGATGATGTGATACGTGAGTCATGTTGAAGCGTGATTATGCTTTAGTAAGAATATTGGTGTTAAGGTTTATGATTCCCTATGCAAGCATTAAAGTCAATAGTTGTGAAATGAAATTGCATCCTACTTGTGGTGCATTATTCGGTGTTAATTATGCTCAATGCTCGCTTATGAGATTATTCGTTTCTTGGTTGGTCGCTTCTCAATCTTTTTCTAGCCTTCATTATGCACTAATTATGATCACTACTTGTGCATCCAAAATCCTTTAAACTAGTTTTGCCACATGGGTCCACTATACCTACCTATATGCGGTATTCTTTTGCCGTTCTAAGCAAATTTGTATGTGCCATCTCTAATTTTCAAAATAAATTTCTCTTTTGTGTGCTTGTACCGCTCACGAGGCGGTGAGGGGTGGCCGATATGTTCCATGCTAGATGTGTTATTCTCAGGATGAGTGTTTATTTACTTGTCATTGCACTAGAGTAAGGCAAAGGTATTAGGGATGCCCAGTCCCGAAATGAAAAATGAATTTTCTTTATGTTGTCAAATAATAAATTCCTTGGGAAGTGTTGGTATGGAGGGCACCCATGGATATGGTTAGCCATGGAAAGTGAAAGTATGGTGGAAAAAGGATGATATAGTACCCTAAAGTACCCCAAGGTCTATAGTACCCCAAGGATGCTAAGTTTGATCTCATTGGGTACACGGATGCAGATTGGGCTGGAGACAAAGTGGGACGGAAGTCCACCTCCGGTGCATGTCAATTTCTTGGACGCTCCTTGGTAAGTTGGTCCTCGAAAAGGAAAATTTGTGTCGCCCTCTCCATCGCCGAATCCGAATACATTGCAACCGCCAGTTGTGCAACTCAATTAGTATGGATGAGGCAAACTTTGAAGGATTACGGTATCACCTATAGACATGTGCCTCTTCTATGTGATAATGGAAGTGCCATCAGTATTGTTGAGAATCCCAAAGATCATCTTTGCACCAAGCACATTGATACTAGGTATCATTTCTTGAGAGATCATGTGGAAAAGGGTGACATTGATATTACTCATGTTGGTACAGATATGCAACTTGCAGACATTTTCACCAAGACATTGGATGAAGCAAGGTTTTGTCAACTTAGGCGTGAACTTGGTATCTTGGAGCTTGACAACATTATGTGAAATCTAGTACCCATGCGTGCATTTACTTAATGTCTTGTCTTGATGTAGGCATATATTTACGGGAATACATTCAACTCATGAGTACTCTCACCCTATATAATGCACAAATAGAACAAACACTCTCAAAGTTATCATGTTTTTCCAAACTATGATATTTTAAATGATGCAGCCATGACTATGTACCCAAAGTTCAAATCTTTGCGGTAATATGTCTCAGAGGCTCAAACATGGTGACTTCGGTCACCGCTCATGCATTGCCTATTTGGATCTTTCTACGCTTAATGTTGTTGGGTAACTTTCGTATCGTACTATAGCCCTAAATTTCTTAGTACCTCGTCTCTAAAATCTCTAAATCTCCTTGGAGGAGTCTATATCAAAATATCATTATATGGCCCATACAATACCTTACTCCCAGTTGGTATCTCTGTCCAGTGGCTGGACATCCGGTCCCTGGCAGTTTTCAACTGCTCAAAACTACTTCGGGCGCCTCCAGTAGCCGGACATTCGGGCTGTCGCCGGACATCTGGGCCCTGGTATTCAGTTCTCTCACCTCCTGTCGCCGGATATCAAGGCTTGGCCCCCGGATGTCCGGCTCATACGCGCACAGACATGTAAAACGGGGGAGGGGGCTCGGGATTTGGGGCAGTTCCCCCTTTCTTCCCTTCTCGCTCGCCCACCTATCTCATGTAGTCGCTGTCGCCGGACTGTTCTCCGGCAGGGACCTGCCATCTCCTCCCTCCTCTGGAGCCGATCAATTCTCCACGCCCTCGCCTCTTCCCTGTCTACTCTCCCATCGAATCCATTTCCTGGGTTGTGGTGTGAATCACTCGGGAAGGGACGGTTGGGGCGTTGACTCGAGGGTCGGCCACCGGAGTTCCTCATGGCGCGTAGCAAGCAATGCGGTCCTCCTCCTTCATCCCGGGTCGATCGCTGGCAAAGTTCCACCGACTCTAAGGAAAATGTTCGACCTAAGAAGAAGCAGACCAACACCGGACCCAAGAAGACCACCGCCGGTCCTAAGAAGAAGTGTCAGGCTCCCTCACCCACTCCATCGGCCTCTGATCCGTATGATGTAGACTATGTTGGGGAGGAAGAGGAGTACATTGCTCCTAGAAGCTCTGTTGGACTGTCAAAACCTAGTACCCAGAGGGCGCCTGTGCCTCCGGTCAGGGGCTCTGCGATGCCTGTTGTCCATGGTCGTCACATCTCCATGGAGATCCCTTTCAATGGGGCTCGCCCCAATCACGACTTCAAGACCGTGGGGGCTGGTCCATATCTTGAGTTCCGAAGGGATACTAACCTGTATGAGATGGTGGCTGATGCAGAGGATCCTCGGTTCCGTACTTGCATGTAGCAGGATCTCTACTCTACCTTCGTTTGCGGTCGTGGACTTGCTCCTCATAACTACTTGGATCTTCAATTCATGTGTGATCATCCTGCCATGTTTTCTGACAACACGGTCAAGATCATTGATGATATGACTCTCGGTCCAGCAATGACCTTCAAGTGTGATTGTAATGAAGCTGCCATCCTTCCGTTCTATGCTACCTGCTTCTTTGGCCCCAACAACAGTCTCACCTGGATGACCGACGATACTATGCTGAGCATCACCTATGACCGTTCTGTTCAGATTTTGGGCTTCTCTGGTGTTGGCCATAAGATCAACAGTCTGGATCCACTGCATAGGCCCAAAGGGATTGATGATTGGCTCCTGTTAAGCCTACCTCTCGCCTCACCCCGGAGGAATGCGAGTACCCACCCAATGAAGTACCCATCTTCCGGTCTCCATACTACATTCTCTCTCAGGTTGTGCTTCGCACGCTTTATCCTAAGAATGGAGATTGCTCGAGGGCTCGCAACTACTGCATTGATTTGATTGAGATCCGTGTCTCTAGCTTTCTTCAAACGCGTCAATTCCCTCATGCTCCATTGATTCAGTCGCTGATTGATCACACTGCCCCTTTTGAGGTTGCCAAGAGAGTTGTGCATTCCATTTGGAAACCTCCGACTCATATGCACATGTTAGCTCCTACACCGTCTGCTCCACCTAGTCAGCCCCGGAGGTCTGCTATTTAGACTCAGCCCAAGAAGTCCTCCGTGCCTTCCTCCTCGACCGTGCCTTCCTCCTCGACCGTGCCTCATGGACGTCTTGCCTCGTTCTTGGGCAAGGCTCAGTCTGCTATTATGAAGGTGATCACCTTTAACTGTCAGCAAAATCATGATGTTCAGAAGCGCCTCATCATCTCCAAGAACCAGCTCAAGCAGCGCCTTTGAGACCGTGCCCCGTGAGTGATGATGATCCTATTCCTGCGGCATCGTCCTCTTCCATCTTCGAGTTCCCGACTCGTGATGAGTTCGCCGAGTTCTTTGAGGGGATCGCTGATGATGTTGACATCTGCCAGGAGTGATTTCAGTATTGCTCTTCTCGTTATGTTCGCCCCTTTTTGCATGTTGCTGTCAAAGGGGGAGAAGTAGTACCTTAGATGACTAGTTGTCGTGCTATATGTTGCTATTTGTGTTCGCTATTATTCAAACTCTCTATGCACATATGGTACTTAATCGTATGAGACTATCTTATTATCTTTGTGGCTATGAGTTGTTGATGCTATGGGTTGATGTTGTGTTTCATGTGTGCTTGTCCTATGTTTCTATCTTTTTGGGCTACATATGCTACAATGCAAAAAGGTGCATTGCATTCTAAAACAATTATCTTATGCAGGCAATGAGGGGGAGCTAAAGCAAATAGGAACATATATTGTATTATGCTCTCATGAATTACACTGCTAATATATTTATTTTATCTATGATACAACATGTATGATTGTCATCAACAAACAAAAAGGGGAGATTGAAAATGCAATCATGCCCTTACATCAAATTTTGGTGTTGATGACAGCATACATGTAGGGGACTAACTATGTTCATCAAGTGAATCTCAGGGGTTAGTCCCCGGATCATCAAAGGTGTGTGGATCATGAAAATACGGAGTTGATTTTACTCAAGGAAGAAGTATAAAAAAGATTGTATATTTGTTGTTCTTGAGTATAGGACCCCCCGCTATTAAGAGGGGATCGGTAGGGTTAGTGAAGGACTTGCTCTTGCCACTAAATTCCTAGCTTCAAAATCTTAGGGTCACACAAAATATTCTGGTGCTAAAGTTCTGCCTCTGCTCCCAAGGCGGATGTCCAGGCTGCTTGCCGGATATCCGGGCCGCACGCCAGATATCCGGCCCGCACACTGGATATCTGGCACCCTGCTGTCCAGAGAGCACCGTGTGCTGGCTTTTATTCCGGATGTCCGACCTTCCATGCCGGATGTCCGGGCTCTTCGTGTTCCCCGGATATCCGGGTTGTGTCGGTGTACTAGAGTAGGGGTACCCTAGTATCCCGAACTCGTGCACGGGCAGTTGCAGCACCCCGCAGCAGGGCTGCCTAGTGACCGCCAAGGTCCTCCGTGGTTCCTTTGGAGCCATTCAAGAACAAAGAGTTCAAGGCCCCGCAAGAGGAGCTTGCCGGAAGGCCACTCAGGCACGAAGGAAACAAGACCCGACAAGAGGAGCTTGCCGGAAGGCTCGATGAGCAACAAGCTCCGAAAAGTGCGACAAGGGTTCAGCCGCTGCAAGGCGCTTGCCGCGTAGGCAACCTCTTCATCTCCGCCCAACTCATCCGCCAACGCCGCCGCGGGGCTATTCGAACATCGCGCGTGTCAAGGGCTGTGCAGCCAGCGGAGAGCAGCGATAAGCGGCGCCGACAAGAAGGCCATCGTGGCGAACGGTGGTGCTCCCGACGGTCCTCATTGCCTTTGCTTAGGCGATATGGACGGGCATTTAATGCTTTTGTCCCTTGCCGTCAGAGTTAGGTAGAGTACACTGTACAAAGTAGTTTCACCAACCGCAACTCATTTTTCCCATTTTTGCCCTTGTTTACGTTGCCACCTGTGGTGACCCCTTGAGCCTATAAAAGGAGGCCCATATGCAACGTAGAAAGGGTTCGAAGGATTTGACTCATTCAAGACCAGAGACACTCAAGCTAGGTTTTGTAACTCTCATTGCTCCCTAGCAATAACACAATACAATCAAACAAGCAGCAGTAGGAGTGTTATCTCTCCGGAGAGCTCCGAAGCTGGGTAAACTGCTTGTGTGCATCGCCTCGATCTGCTCTTCGTGCAATCTCCGCCTCACCGAACCACAAGGGACTCGGTCCGCCAGTCCCATAGGTGTTCAGTGGTCACGATCAGCTTCCCCAACATCTTTGGCGCGCCGGTAGGGGCGCGTCGAGGTTGTGTGAACCTGATCCGCGCTCACACGAGCAACAATCTTCATCATCTTCATCAACATGCCATCAAGAAGAAGGCTTCGCGGCAGCAGAGCCGTCCGCGTCAAACCCACTACCACCGGAGCTGACGAGTGGTGGAGAAGACGCTGGCGGACGAACGGGCGTCGTCGAGGGAGCCCACGACGCTGCCAAGTCCAAAGACAAGGCGGCGCAGACCTCGGCGTCCGGATACGTACCGCGTCCATCTCAAGAGGCGCGAGACCGACAGCGTCATGGTGCTCGCAGCGCCATACGTTCGTTGGGCCAAGATCGAGTTGGTGGATCCAGGGATGCTCAAGAGCAGCTCGCGCGCCAACAGGCTGGTGCGAGCGGGGCACGGTCGCCTGGACGGGATACTGCTCCTTCTAATGTATTTAGAAGTCCGAGCATGTCCCGTTCCTCACACCGTTCGCCATTACCGCCCACCACTCAAGCGAAAGCTTTGGCGCGGGCTCAACTGCTCCTGGATTACCCTCCAACGGCATACAAGGTCGGCGAATGGAGGGCCACCATTCAAAGTCTCATCGGCTTTGCCAACGGCAACGTTCCGCAGCAGCCAAGCACGTCGCTGCCACGGCGAGACGACAAGGCACGAGCCGGTGGCGACGAGACCTGTGGGGGTGCAACCACCATGCACTCTCCACCCCGAAGGTTAAGATCGCCGACTGTCGGATCCACCTCGACAATGACTCCACCGCCATCGGATCCACGAGCCCGCCGTGATCAGCGCCAAGTTCTTCAAGAACGGCAGCAAGAAGACGCCGAACTCACATCGAAGCGCCAAGAGAAGCGCGCGTCAATCCGACAAGCGCTACTGGGCCCTCTGCTGACGAGCATGCGCCAGGGGAACCAGTGACTTGTCAGACGCGTAGGTTGCCCCATGCTCACTCGTGAGCTGCGGCAAGTCCAAAGGGTCCCGACAAGAAAAATTTCAAGCCGATGTGCGTAGAAGTATGATGGCGGACGATCCATCGGAGTTCTCAAAGATCTACACCATTGCGGTGTAGGCTGCGGGGGACGAGACGACAAGATCCTCGCCAACTACTTCCCGCTGGTACTCAAGCCCAATGTCAGATCTTGGCTCATGCACTTGCCGGACAGCTCCATATCCTCTTGGGCAGATCTATGCCATCAGTTTGTCGGCGCCTTCACAAGCGGCCACAAACCTCATGGCCAAGAGAGTGACCTTCACCGCCGCCTGTAAGGAGGGAGAGTCCTGCGCAAGTTCATTCAAAGATTCAGCCGTGTGCACTACAACATCCCAGATGTCCACCTGCCCAGGTGATCAGCGCGTTTCATCAAAACGTCGCGGAACCGCAGGATGAGGGAAGAGATGGCAATGTGCAAAGTCAAGGACGCCGCGAGCTGTATGCCTTGGCCGACAAGTGTGCACGTGCTGAGGAAGGAAGAAGACTCCCAGGAGAGAATGCAGAAGCAGGATCTGACAGTGAGGAGACCGCCCCGGCGAAGAAGAGTCGGCGGCGGAACAATCGAAGGAAGAAGAGCAAAGAGGTACTAGTTGTCGAGCAGACCGGCAGCGGAGGTGGCGCCAAGAAGGCCAAGGTTGGTGGCTCCGACAAGGAGGTTGCCGCTGGCGCCGACTGCAAGCCTGTGGCGGCCGCCGACAAGCAGGACAGCTCCAACAAGCAGTACTGCAAGATTCACCGCACCAAGGGCCACGACCTCCAGAGCTGCAAGAAGGCCCAGGAAGGTGCTGGGGCAGCTAGCAAGAAACGACCCCGCCGGGGAGGACGCCGCGGCAAGGCCAAGCAGCGGCAAGGAGACAGACCTCCCCGCGGCCGCGACAAGGATGAAGACGACGATGACGATTAAGATATGGAAGACGATGAGGCTGATGAGCAGGAGTTTCAGAAAGCAACAGAGGTCCTCTGCGTTGACGGTGGTGCTTCTCTGCATACCTCACACCGCCAGCTCAAGCAATGGATGCGGGAGGTTAATGCAGCAGAACCATCCGTAGAGTCACGTAGGCCTCTGAAGTGGTCCAGAACGCCTATCATCTTTGATATTGAGGACCACCCTGATCGCATAACCGCGGTCGGGTGCTTGCCGATGTTGGTCTCACCAACTATCCGCAACCTCAAGGTCACCAAGATGCTAGTTGACGGCGGGCCGGCTTGAACCTGATCTCATCCGCAGTGCTCCAGAAGCTTCAGATCCTGACAATGAGCTCAAGAGACCGGCACTTTCAAGGAATCAACCCAGGAAGGAGCAAGCGAAAGGGAAGATCACGCTGTTTGTAACGCTTTGGCAGCGAGCTAAACTTCAGGATCGAGAGGGTCATGTTCGACGTCGCTGATTTTCCATTGCCCTACAATGGAATACTTGGCCGTCCAAAGACTCGCCAAGTTCATGGCAGCCTCTCATTATGCATACAACTTACTCAAGATGCCCGCCCGATAAGTGTCATTTCTATCCATGGCGACAAGAAGGATGCTCTTATCTGCGCCGACAAGATCTACCGGAGGCAGCAGCTGCAACAGATAGCAAATCACTTGCCGCTGAAGCTCCGGGGGAAGAAGAAGACCAAGTCCGCAAGAGCTCGATGCCCACTCCGCAAGCGCACCTCTTCGGTGCTACGCTACCGTCGAGGACGCACCGCCGAGCTCCACCGGCAAGTGCAAGAAGATGATGGCAGCTCCGCCAAAGACCAAGAAGGTGCTCGCCAGGGAGGACGGCACCGGTGGTACCTTCACCATCGCGCCACTCTCGACCCTAAATAGGAAGGCGCGCTCGTTGCTTTCCTGCGGGCGAATGTCGACGTGTTTGCATGGCAACCGTCTGACATCCCCGGTGTTCCTAGGAAAGTAATTGAGCATCACCTAGCTGTCTGTCCTCATGCGCGGCCCGTCAAGCAAAAAGTCGAAAAAGCAGGCAGTGGAGCGCCAAGAATTCATAGCAGAAGAGATCAAGAAGTTGGAAGCAGCAGGCCTTGTCAGAGAAGTGCTCCATCCCACGTGGTTGGCCAATCCGTAGTTGTACGAAAGGTAAATGGGAAATGGAGACTCTGTATCGACTTCACAGATGTTAATAAAGCTTGTCCCAAAGACCCATTTCCCTTGCCGCGTATTGACCAGATTGTTGACTCCACGGCTGGATGTGATTTGCTTTCATTTCTTGATGCATACTCAGGATATCATCAGATCTTCATGGCAGAAGAGGATGAGGAGAAAACTGCATTCATCACCCCATGTGGCACATACTGCTTTATACGAATGCCTTTTGGGCTAAAGAATGCTGGTTCAACGTTTGCAAGAGTAGTCCATGACGCTTTTGAGCCGCAAATGCACAGAAATGTAGAAGCTTACATGGATGACATAGTGGTCAAGAGCAAGGACAAAGCAACCCTGGTTCAAGATTTAGATGAGACCTTTGCAAATCTGCGCAAGATCAACCTCAAGCTCAACCCCGAGAAGTGCGTGTTCGGAGTCCCTTCCGGCAAGCTTCTCGGGTTCTTCGTGTCTCAACGGGGAATTGAAGCCAATCCCGACAAGATCAAGGCCATTGAGCAGATTGAAGCACCAAAACGCGTCAAGGATGTACGAAGACTTGCCGGTTGTGTGGCTGCTCTCAGCAGGTTTATCTCTAGGTCTGCTGAGCGCGCCCTGCCATTTTTCAAGATTTTGAAAAAGGCAGGTCCAATAAAATGGACTCCCGAAGCGGAGGCTGCGCTGCAGGACTTAAAGAGGTACCTGTCCTCCACTCCAATACTTGTCGCACCTAAGCCACAAGAGAAGTTGCTGCTATATATAGCGGCAACCAATCAAGTGGTTAGTGTTGCGTTACTAGCGGAAAGGGAGGCAGATGATGAGCCGGCAACCAAGGCAGATGCATCCACCGACAAGCAGGGGGCTTCACCGACGAGCTCTGGTCCCGACAAGGACGGATCTGCGCAGGATTGCGAGAAGATGCAGAAAAGGATGGTGCAGCGCCCACTACTTTGTCGTTCCCTTCGCAGGGGCTAGGTCAAGGTACTCTGTGTGCAGAAATTGCTTTTCGGCCTCCTCATGGCCTCGAAAGCTGCGCCATTACTTCCAAGCACATGAGATAACAGTCGTCACTCGCTTTCCGCAAGAGGATATTGCAAAATCCGTAAGCAACAGCATGATAGTCGAGTGGGCACTGAACTGTCAAGCTTTGGCCTCAAGTTTGAAAGCACTTCAACTATCCAAAGCAGAGCACTGGCAGAGTTCATAGCAGAATGGACGCCGACGCAAGATGAAGAAATTCCAGAGACGAGCATCCCCGTCAAGGAAACAAATAAAGAGTGACTGATGTATTTTGATGGTGCCTTCTCGCTACAAGGCGCCGGAGCCGGCGTGCTGCTTATCGCACCCACCGGAGAGCACCTCAAATATATAGTCCAAATGCACTTTCCCAAGGAGCAAGCAACAAATAATACTGCAGAGTATGAAGGTTTGCTTGCCGGTCTCAGAATTGCAGTAGACCTTGGGATCAAGAAGCTCATTGTCAGGGGTGACTCGCAGCTTGTCGTCCGCCAAGTAAACAAAGATTATCAGAGCCTGTTGATGGAAGCCTACGTTGATGAAGTGAGAAAGCTAGAAGAGCACTTTGACGGCCTACAAATGGAACATGTTCCAAGAGCTCGAATGATATTGCCGATGGCTCACAAAGTCGCCGCCTCAAGTTACACATGGAACCAGGGATCTTTGTGCTCAAGCTGACTCAACCGATCGTAACGCCATCAACTGGACAGAACAAGAAGAGGAAGTTGATTTCTGGTGACTACTTCCCGGCAGAGCTTCCCGAAGCCGCCGCTGCGAAGGTCCCCAAGTTCAACACCAAAAGTGCTGAGGGGCAGTCTGCTCCGACAAGCCCCAGGGTTTGTTTCGTTGAAGCAGACGCCCCCGACAAGTTTTGCTCCGGCAAGCTTGTCGGGGAACATCAAGCTCCGGCCGAGCCGCAGGTTCTTGTCGTCAAAGCTGATGTTCCCGCGGCAGCAGATGTGCCTTTAGTCCTTGTTGTCGAGCCACAAGCTCCAGCATGGGCGCAGCAGATCGTCCATTTCCTTCAGACAGGAAAACTTCCCGAAGAGCAAGAAGAAGCGGAAAGAGTAGCCCGACAGTCAAGTATGTACCAGTTTGTTGACAACATCCTTTACAGAAGAAGACTCAACGGAGTGAAATTGAAGTGTATTCATCGGGAAGATGGACAGAAGCTGTTGGCAGAGATACACGGAGGCATATGTGGTCACCACATTGGCGAAGAGCACTTGCCGCAAAGCTTTCCGGCAAGGTTTCTACTGGCGAGAGCCCTCCAGATGCAATCGCACAAGTAACCAAGTGTGAAGCGTGCTAGTTCCATTCCAAGCAGATACACCAGCCAGCTCAAGCTCTCCAGACGATCCCTTTATCCTGGCCATTTTTGGTCCGGGGCTCGACATCCTCGCCCCTTTCCCCGAGTTGTCGGGGCTTTGAGTACTTGTACGCTGTAATCGACAAGTTCACAAAGTGGCCGGAAGTGGAAGCGATGAGGAAGGTGACAACACAACAAGAGCCAAGTTCTTCGGGTCAATTGTTTGCCATTTTGGGATTCCTAACCGGATCATCAACGACAACGGCACACAGTTCACGAGCCGCACCTTCATGCAGTACGTCCAAGATCTTGGCGCCAAGGTCTGCTTCGCTTCTGTTGCTCACCCGAGAAGCAACGGTCAAGCGGAGAGGGCAAATTCTGAAGTGCTGCGAGGGCTCAAGACCAGAACTTTCGACAGGCTGCACAAGTGCGGAAGAAACTGGATTGAGGAGCTGCCGGTGGTTCTTTGGTCGATCAGGACGACACCAAATCGAGCCACTGGCCAGACACCTTTCGCTCTAGTCTATTGAAACGCCCTCGATGCGGCTATATCTCCCACGTGTCGAAGCACAACTTAGAGGCATAACCGCATTGAAAGCAATGTCGCAAGTGAGGTAATCTTCACACAACCCATGTAATACATAAGGGAAAGAGATACATAGTTGGCTTACAATCTCCACTTCACACAATACATGAGTAAAGCATTACATCATACAGATACAATCAAGGTCCGACTACGGAACCAAAATAAAAGAAGACTACCCCAAATGCTACACAGATCCCCGATCGTCCCAACTGGGATCCACTACTGATCAACTGAAACAAAACAACACAAAGAACAAGATCTTCATCGAGCTCCTCCTTGAGCTCGGTGCGGCCACCGCACGGTTTCATCGGCACCGCAAACTGGTTTTGAAGTATCTGTGAGTCACGGGACTCAGCAATCTCACACCGCGAGATCAAGACTATTTAAGCTTATGGGTAGGAGAAGGTAGTGAGGTGGAGATGCAGCAAGCGACTAGCATATCTGGTGTCTAACATACGCAAATGAGAGCGAGAAGAGAAGGAAAAAGCACGGTCGAACAACTATGATCAAGAAGTGATCCTGAAACTACTTACGTCAAACATAACTCCAACACCGTGTTCACTTCCCGGACTCCGCCGAGAAGAGACCATCACGGTTACACACGCAGTTGGTGTATTTTAGGTAAGATCAACTCCGGGTTTTCTACAACCGGACATTAACAAATTCCCATCTGCCTCATAACCGCGGGCACGGCTTTCGAAAGATAATACCCTACAGGGGTGTCCCAACTTAGCCCATTATAAGCTCTCACGGTCAACGAAGGATATTCCTTCTACCGGGAAGACCCGATCAGCCTCGGAATCCCGGACTACAAGACATTTCTACAGCAATAAAACAAGACCAGCAAAGCCGCCCGGATGTGCCGACAAATCCTGATAGGAGCTGCACCTATCTCGGTCTCAGGGCACACCGGATGAGCCGACGTCGGGTTGGCATAGACCCTGATTGCCCGGGGCGCCGGACATTGTTTCGGTTTGGGCCAGCACTCAAGGAGCACTGGTCCGGGGTTAAAATAAAGATGACCCTTGAGTCTGCAGAACCCAAGGGAAAAAGGCTTAGGTGGCAGATGGTAAAACCAATGTTGGGCCTTGCTGGAGGAGTCTTATTCAAAGCGAACTGTCAAGGGGGTCCCATAAATCACCCAACCGCGTTAGGGACGCAAAATCCGGGAACATAATACCGATATGACGGAAACTAGGGCGGCAAGAGTGGAACAAAACACCAGGCATAAGGCCGAGCCTTCCACCCTTTACCAAGTATATAGATGCATTAATTAAATAAGATATATTGTGATATACCAACAAGTAAACATGTTCCGACAAGGAACAACATCTCCATGTTCCAACAAGGAACAAACTTCATCTTCACCTGCAACTAACAACGCTATAAGAGGGGCTGAGCAAAGCGGTAACATAGCCAATCAACGGTTTGCTAGGAAAGGATGGTTAGAGGTTTGACATGGCAATATGGGTTGCATGATATAGCAAGTGGTAGGTATCGCAGCATGGGCATAGCAAAAGAACGAGCATCTAGCAAGCAAAGATAGAAGTGATTTCGAGGGTATGGTCATCTTGCCTGAAATCCCGCTAGGAAGAAGAACGAGTCCATGAAGAAGACAAACGGACGTAGTCGAACGAATCCTCACAACTCCGGAAGGAAACCGAAGCTAACGAGAGAAGCAACCCGGAAACAAACAAACAACATAGTAAACAACCATCACATAAACATGGCATGATGCGCAAACAAGTATGATGCATGTCCGGTTTAATGATTCATGGCATGGCAATATGCACAAACAAAACTACAAGTTAAATGGAGCTCAATATGCAACGAGTTGCATATTGACAAAACCCCACATCAATTATTTAGTTCTCTCTCGGTTATGTACCCAACAATATTAAATGTTATTAAACATGGCAAGGGGTGAAGCATAACAAAACTATACCATCTAAACAATTTAAATGGGGCCGGATATAACAAACAACAAATCCGGTAAATCCCCATATGCATTTAGCAATTTTAATGGAAACAACAAATATAAACATTTTAATTGTTGTTATCATGATGCGGATGACATATGCAAGTTTTAAGCAATTTTATGAAAATGTTGACATGAGCATGTTATGAAGCATTTGGTCACCATGGCGGAACAAAACGGAGGCCACGGCAACGAATCCGAAAATGATGCCACGGCAACATATCGGTTCCGGTAGCTCACGGAGATACCGGTGCAAAAGGAAGCGAGCGTGAGCGAGTCATGCAAGATGGTGGGGTGCTCCCGGTTACCGGGTTCCCATGGGTCGACGGCATGGCAAACGAGGAACGTGCAAAGACAATTCGATCGCGGTGCAAAACTCGAGCATCTCATCAACATGCATTCGTTCACGGCGGTCATCTCGGTGGTTATACCTTTGAAGCGTGAGTTTTCGAAGCGGACCGAGTTCGGAGGGGAAGTAGTCGTTCTCGCAGCGGTCGTCGTGGGAAGTAGTTGTTCACGTGGTGACGGTAGTGGTACATCTCGTAGTGGAAGTAGTTGTTCATGTCCCATGGATGTTCGGGGTCCACAGGGTCTTCGAGGGTCGACGGTAGTGGTACACACGTCATCGGGGTACTTGTCGGATCCGTGAGGTACTTGGCGAAAAGCATGTCAACGGTAGTTATACTCATTTTCGTAGATGAACTTGACGCCCACGGGGTCGACGGTAGAGGTACTTGATGCATCACCGGGTGTAGTCGTACATGAGGGTCTTGACGAATCCGAAGGGGTACTTGACGGGTCCGGTCTTGGCGATTCAGGTTTCCGTAGTGTCCTGGTACTTGACGCTTGGGAAAGATTTCAGGGTTGCATGCGTCCACGGCAACACAGCACAGACGCAAAGAGGCAGCGACTTGGCGCGGTTCCGGTGGTCGAACAAGGCAGGGGTAGCTCGATCACGCGCGGGGTGGCCCTCCTTGTGGTCGCCGACGGCGGCGGGTGGCGATGGGTCACCGGAGCGGGCGGTTGCCGGACGGGTCACAACGGAGATGGCCTGGAGGTTGAGGCCGAACTGAGGGAGGAGGAGGCACGGGCGCTGACGCTCCTGTGGCGGCCATGGCTGCACGAGCTCGCGGACGGAGCTGCAGGCGCGAGCAGCCGAAGGAGGGCGTCGGCGCGGGAGGAGAAACAGGGCATGGGAGCTCGAGGAACGACGCGACGGGGCAAAGGTGGTCGGCGGCGAGGTTAACCGGGAGCAGGGGCAGGCGAGGCGCGGACACGGGCAGAGGAGAAACCCATCGAGGAAGGAGAGGGCGCGCTGGACGAGGCAGAGGAGGGGCACGGCCGCAGGCGACGGAGGGCCGCCGAAGTTGGCCGAGCTCGGGGACGAGCTCCTGGCTAGCAAGGGGAGCGAGGAGCGCGGGGCTGCAGCCAGCAGCGGCTCCGGTGGCCGGCGGACGGAGCTCCAGGAGAGGTGGAGAAGTGGTGGCGCGGGCGAGGTGACAAGGCGACAGCACGGTGGAGAGGCGACGCGAGGAGAGGAGGGGCCGAGGGGGATCGAGGGCTGCGCGTGGGTGGCAGCGGAGGGGATCGAGGAGAGGAGATGGGATCGAGCGATGCTCTCCCCTGCGCTAGGGTTAGAGGGGGCGCGGCTGGGCCTTGGGCCGGCTGGGTCGGCCCAGGTGGAGAGGAAATGGCCAGAGGCCTGGCTGGGCTTACCTCTCTCTTCTCTCTCTCTTATATTTTCTTTATCAGAAAACAATTAAAGAGAAGAAAAAGAAAGAGAGGGTTAGGAAAAGGATTTACAAGATGGGGACAATTTTCCGGACTCAAAAAATATGCTTGTTCCAAGAAAAATAGAAGTGGGCAAGACCGAAAGATTTAAATTCAAACTCATTTGTAATTCAAATGGGTTTGAACTAGGACTTGATAAAAGGAAGGTCCAAAAATGTTCGGATTATTGGTGGAGCTCCGGAAAATGATGAAAGAAATTATGGGCAAGGTTGGAGACCAAGAAATGAGATAACAAAGGATTGGAGAATTATTTGCAAGTGTGTTATGGTGATACTGAAACAATGGAATAATTATTATAGCTCCCTAATAATAGTAGGAGACTTTGGTTATGTTTTAAAGAGAAATCACCATGTGCATTTCCCTCAATTTAAATGGATCAGAGATCCATGCAATTTATTTGAGTTGCAAAAATTTAGTGGCATGATGACATGATGCAAGGCACAGATGCAAAGAGGAATGCAACAAGCAAAACAAAACACATGACGAAACCCGGAATCCATGGAAGGCATATGAATCTCCGGTCTTGGGGCGTTACAACACTCCACCACTACAAGAGGATCTCGTCCCGAGATCTAGGATGGCGCCGGATAGAAAAATGAAAGAAGAAAGAGGTAAAACTAAGTTGCTTCTTTGACAAAAGAGTGAAACCAATGAACCTTGAGAGGTTGAACAAAATGAATGAAAGAAAACAACGAAGATGAACAAAGTTGAAAACACTCTGTTAGAAAAGAGGAACATGTGATACGACGAGAGCCAAGAGGTTTAATGATAAGATAGATATTGAAACCACTCCGGTTAAAACTAGATAAAGAAGGAATAAGATTGATATAATTTGGGCAGCACTCCGACTGAAAATGGAAGGAATTAGAATCATGAACTTGAAAAGATGGGATGATACTTGATGAAATCAACAACACACTGCCTCCGGAACTATTGAAAAATGGCACAAGGGGTAAGAAAGATTTCAGACAGCTCTCCGATTGAGGAAGCAGGCAAAACTTGATAAGATGAGAGAACTCGAATGAAAACATGACACTCCGGCTAAACGGAGAAGCAAGGAGAAGAACATGATCTTGACAAAACAAGATGATGGGTCGAAGAGAGTAACAACACAATGCCTCCGGAACGAAAGAATAGAAGCTAGATGGTTGGGAAGAAAAGAACAGAGAAGAAAATGCCAACTTCTACCACAAATGAGCTTGGAAAGCACCCTTCCAAGAAGGTTAGAACGGAATTGTTGGAAAACCAACAACGAAAAGAATAACCTTGTAGTGGACTTATGGAAACATCTCAACATTACGAGGTGAGCTTCTGCCACCAACGGAAACAAACGATTGGATTGATATCAACAAGGAGACGAGAAACTTATGTCACCGAGAGGACAAATGAAGAACTTGGGTCATTTATAAGCACCATAAATAGCAACAATCCTTAGGGAAAGCTTTAGGTGAAATATAGCCCAAGATAACTTCAATGAAGAGATTGATGGATTTAAATATCTCATTCTTGACAACAAGTGGATCATGAAACATGAATGAAACTGTCAAAAAGGACATAACACCACCTCAAAAGATATTGTAGGAAGAATTGCACTTTGAAATGCAAGATGAAGAAATGCTTGAGCTCCTCTAAACAAACATGTGTTGAACACCATGTTTAATTTTGAGTATAGCTTGGCGGATCTTAACTTCGAGAAAAAATCTTGAAGAACAATTGAAGAATGAAAAGAATCCTTGACGAACCATCATGTAGAGCCTCCATGAAGAACTCCGGTAAACAAAAGGGTGATAGAAAGAAAGAGAAGTTGAAAACACAAGGTGAAGCCTTGCAATGATTTAGATGGATCTTCGTGATGCTGAGAGCTTGGAACTCCGGGAAAAGAAAAGATGAAACAATTGAAACCGAGAATTTATTCATCATGAATAAACTCCGAAAGAAGGAATTAATCACTTGGATGAAACAAGAAAAAGAATTATGTTATGCGTATCCTTCACCAATTTAAATTGATGTCAAGCAATGGATTTGGCATACTACTTATTCTCGTTGAAAAAGGATTGAAGAGAGATATTGCTCAACTTGGGAAGGTCTTCAACGATCCGCCGGTAGGATTTGGGCAGAACGAATGAATCTATATAATAACGAAGGAAGAGAACTCTTGAACGAACCACCGTAAGAATTGAGAATGAACGAAGAAAAAGAACGAATCACTGTAAGGAATTAGAAACGAACGAAGATACTTGAGAGAATTTAGATACATGAGAACGGAGAGATCATGAACTGATTAGTGAATACTTGAATGATGCACCGGTAAGATTTGGAGAACGAGAGCTGAAAGCTGGAATGAATAATTCTGAGATGATGGGCTCCGAAGAATCAAACTGAAAAGACTCCTGAATTTCTCCGGATGGGTGAAAAGAATTCTCACAATCGGAAACACTTATGAGAGGATGGCATCAAGCTAGAACCATGAATCTTGAAGAGAATGGAGCAAGATTAAAGAGAAACTCTTCTTCGGTCTTCAAAATTCGAGAATGACGACGAGAAACACCACCATGAATTGTTGAGACACTCCGTAATGAAAATTGAAAAGGTTGAACCAACGATGAAAAGAATTTGAAAGATCTTGGAGAAAGAATATGACTGATGATAATTCATTCTTACGACAAACTTCAAAAAGAATTTGGGAATAGCTCCGGGAAAATTAGAAGAGTCAGGTAAGATCCTGGGAAAAGACATGTGGGTTAGGGCCCACTCAAAAGAACCACCGTTTAACGATTGTTTGAAAAGAGAGATTGCACCGGTTGAATTAAATGGCTTGAATGAGATAGCATCCTCAAAAGAACTTGAGTGAATTAGAATGGAAACTTGAATCTTCTGAGATATCTTCATCACTCCCAACCAAATGAATAGCGTGAAGTGAATGATTAAGAGATACACCGGCATGACAAAGCATTGTGAAAAGAGGAAAAGGGATAAGATCAACACCGAAATCTTGAACTAAATCCACCGGAGAAGAAAATTAGAATGGAAAAATGATAAGGTTGAAGCTTCCTTAGCGTCTTCATGAGAAATCAACGGATAAAACATTTAAAGGAAAAGAATGAAGAAACTTCCCTCAATAAAATGGATACTTGATTAAGAAATCTGAGTCCTTGAAGAAAAAGGGGGGGGGGGGGAAAACAAAGACAACCTGGGACGGATGAAGCAAGCACCGTTGAGAAAACTTAGAATTGATCTCGCAGATGTTGAAAATGATCGGATCCACTTGAAGAGAAGCACACCGGTTGAGAAAAGAATTAACATGACGACCTCGATGATCAAGAAGGATTAGTATTCACATAGCAATATGAGAACACCGCTTAGAATAAGGTATGGAATCAACACTTGGCATTGAAGCAACTTGAATACCACAAAACGGAACAAAAACAAAGGATTGGCTTGCAGAATAAGCCGGAACAAATACATATGATAGAGATTTACCCAATCCCATATCATGCATCTGTCGAAAAGATATTCTAGGAGCTACTTGAATTCCCACCTATAAACTCCCGAAACTTTCTGGTTATGCAATCTGGTGTTGGGGATACAGGGGACACAAAATATATCACCCAAACTAACAAAACCTAGATCCAGCTGTATCCATCCTTCAACACATAACCAAGAAACCTTCGGAAATCGTGTACCTCAACCTTCGAAAAGCATCCGTTATACGATTCATGGCAATACTCTCGAGCTCGCCCCAGTACTGGGTTATCGAGGTTATCTCACCAACAACTGTACAAAAGAGATTTTCGATGTCGGCAAAGCTCAGGTATTCCAGAACTGCAACGATAAAATTGTGACGACAACACCTCGGAGCTCAACTCCCGGGACACCGCCACAACCCCTAAATGTCGAGGCACCAAGAACAATGTTCTCGTCACAAAACCATCGAACGATTCCAAGATACCAGCGTGATCCTAAAAAAAATTTAGTGAAATTTGAGAAGAGAAAGAGTCAAAACATCTACGTCAGGAGACCTCACCAGAGCGACGAAGGGACTGTGGAGTAAAAAGAATCCTACTCTCCGATATATAAAATCCTAAGACTCAAAACATTTTTTTTTCTAGACTCAACAAAGTCAGCGATTCAATCAAGCAGGGGGCTCCTAAGTCGGGGATGGCTCTGATTACCAACTTGAAACGCCCTCGATGCGGCTATATCTCCCACGTGTCGAAGCACGACTTAGAGGCATAACCATATTGAAAGCAATGTCGCAAGTGAGGTAATCTTCACATAACCCATGTAATACATAAGGGAAAGAGATACATAGTTGGCTTACAATCGACACTTCACACAATACATGAGTAAAGCATTACATCATACAAATACAATCAAGGTCCGACTACGGAACCAAAATAAAAGAAGACTACCCAAAATGCTACACAGATCCCCGATCGTCCCAACTGGGCTCCACTACTGATCAACTGAAACAAAACAACACAAAGAACAAGATCTTCATCGAGCTCCTCCTTGAGCTTGGGTGCGTCACCTGCACGGTTTCATCGGCACCTGCAAACTGGTTTTGGAAGTATCTGTGAGTCACGGGGACTCAGCAATCTCACACCCGCGAGATCAAGACTATTTAAGCTTATGGGTAGGAGAAGGTAGTGAGGTGGAGCTGCAGCAAGCGACTAGCATATCTGGTGTCTAACATACGCAAATGAGAGCGAGAAGAGAAGGCAAAAGCACGGTCGAACAACTATGATCAAGAAGTGATCCTGAAACTACTTACGTCAAACATAACTCCAACACCGTGTTCACTTCCCGGAGTCCGCCGAGAAGAGACCATCATGGTAACAGACGCAGTTGGTGTATTTTAGGTAAAATCAACTCCGGGTTTTCTACAACCGGACATTAACAAATTCCCATCTGCCTCATAACCGCGGGCACGGCTTTCGAAAGATAATACCCTGCAGGGGTGTCCCAACTTAGCCCATTATAAGCTCTCACGGTCAACGAAGGATATTCCTTCTACCGGGAAGACCCGATCAGCCTCGGAATCCCGGACTACAAGACATTTCGACAGCAATAAAACAAGACCAGCAAAATCGCCCGGATGTGCCGACAAATCCTGATAGGAGCTGCACATATCTCGGTCTCAGGGCACACCGGATGAGCCAGACGTCGGGTTGGCATAGACCCTGATTGCCCAGGGGGCGCCGGACATCGCTGGTTTGGGCCAAGACTCGAAGGAGCACTGGTCCGGGGGTTAAAATAAAGATGACCCTTGAGTCTGCAGAACCCAAGGGAAAAAGGCTTAGGTGGCAAATGGTAAAACCAATGTTGGGCCTTGCTGGAGGAGTCTTATTCAAAGCGAACTGTCAAGGGGGTCCCATAAATCACCCAACCGCGTTAGGGACGCAAAATCCGGGAACATAATACCGATATGACGGAAACTAGGGCGGCAAGAGTGGAACAAAACACCAGGCATAAGGCCGAGCCTTCCACCCTTTACCAAGTACATAGATGCATTAATTAAATAAGATATATTGTGATATCCCAACAAGTAAACATGTTCCGACAAGGAACAACATCTCCATGTTCCAACAAGGAACAAACGTCATCTTCACCTGCAACTAACAACGCTATAAGAGGGGCTGAGCAAAGCGGTAACATAGCCAATCAACGGTTTGCTAGGAAAGGATGGTTAGAGGTTTGACATGGCAATATGGGTTGCATGATATAGCAAGTGGTAGGTATCGCAGCATGGGCATAGCAAAAGAACGAGCATCTAGCAAGCAAAGATAGAAGTGATTTCGAGGGTATGGTCATCTTGCCTGAAATCCCGCTAGGAAGAAGAACGAGTCCATGAAGAAGACAAACGGACGTAGTCGAATGAATCCTCACAACTCCGGAAGGAAACCGAAGCTAACGAGAGAAGCAACCCGGAAACAAACAAACAACATAGTAAACATCCATCACATAAACATGGCATGATGCGCAAACAAGTATGATGCATGTCCGGTTTAATGATTCATGGCATGGCAATATGCACAAACAAAACTACAAGTTAAATGGAGCCCAATATGCAACGAGTTGCATATTGACAAAACCCCACATCAATTATTTAGTTCTCTCTCGGTTATGTACCCAACAATATTAAATGTTATTAAACATGGCAAGGGGTGAAGCATAACAAAACTATACCATCTAAACAATTTAAATGGGGCCGGATATAACAAACAACAAATCCGGTAAATCCCCATATGCATTTAGAAATTTTAATGGAAACAACAAATATAAACATTTTAATTGTTATTATCATGATGCGGATAACATATGCAAGTTTTAAGCAATTTTATGAAAATGTTGACATGAGCATGTTATGAAGCATTTGGTCACCATGGCGGAACAAAACGGGTGCCACGGCAACGAATCCGAAAATGATGCCACGGCAACATATCGGTTCCGGTAGCTCACGGAGATACTGGTGCAAAAGGAAGTGAGCGTGAGCGAGTCATGCAAGATGGTGGGGTGCTCCCGATTACCGGGTTCCCATGGGTCGACGGCATGGCAAACGAGGAACGTGCAAAGACAATTCGATCACGGTGCAAAACTCGAGCATCTCATCAACATGCATTCGTTCACGGCGGTCATCTCGGTGGTTATACCTTTGAAGCGTGCGTTTTCGAAGCGGACCGAGTTCGGAGGGGAAGTAGTCGTTCTCGCAGCGGTCGTCGTGGGAAGTAGTTGTTCACGTGGTGACGGTAGTGGTACATCTCGTAGTGGAAGTAGTTGTTCATGTCCCGTGGATGTTCGGGGTCCACGGGGTCTTCGAGGGTCGACGGTAGTGGTACACACGTCATCGGGGTACTTGTCGGATCCGAGAGGTACTTGGCGAAAAGCATGTCAACGGTAGTTGTACTCATTTTCGTGGATGAACTTGACGCCCACGGGGTCGATGGTAGAGGTACTTGACGCATCACCGGGTGTAGATTGGAAAAGTTGAAACTAATTATGCTACTAGATGTAGGAAGTCAATAGGAACATGTAGGAAAAGTAATTACTAGATTGGAAATAACGGATCAAAAGATATAAGTAATTCAACATGCAATTGAATCTGCTTAGAATATCGTGTGACAACTCTTTTATAGATTAGTAGAGTAATCTGACTATAATCAAAATTATATGTTCAAAACATAACGCTAATTGTACAAACGGAAAGTTCTATTCAATACAAATACGAGAAATTGGATTCATCGAAAACGGAGCTACGGATAAAAAGATATGATCAAAAGAAGTTTAAATATGAATCTAAACAAATTTCAAAATTTTGGAAGTTGTGATTTTTTGATTTGATAGCTTCACTGGATAGGTGGGTTCAAGATGAAAACATAGGTGTCGGTTTCATCTAATTTAGATAAACGAGTAAAAAGTTATGGCTATTTGGAAAATCAGGTCAAAGTTGTTTTACGAAAGAAAAAGAGCTACAGCTAACAGAATTATAGAGCTAATGTGTAAATACAGAGACTAGTTGACAATCTAGTTATTTTGACTTAGACTAGATTTTTGGCATATACTAATTTATTTAGGAATAGTAAACTACTGGAGTAAAGGAAAATATGAAGAGAGTACCTTGAGAACACAGAGAAAGATACAAATTCAGAGAGGAGATGACTTCCAGAATTCCCACGAGAGAAGATTTTTTTTTTGGTGAAGCTAGTCAAACCATAATATTGATTTAACCCGAGTTGGATGATTTTTGGGTGCTCATTGGGTCTATATTTGTAGATGCTTGAAGGTCAAAGGCTAGATAACGTGAGACTAAAACGTAGAGAAAAAGAGAAACCAAGGGAGAAAAGAGGCGTCTCACATGGGCCTAAAAGACTTCTGCCGGCCGCGCGTATGCGCTGCAGTTTTTTTATTCGGCCAATTGAAAAGAAAAAAATAGTTTTGAAAAATATCCGGGGAAGGAATATGGCCGGCTGGGCCTCGCCCATGTAGGAGAAAAAAATGATGGGGCGCTCTACTGCTATTATGCTGTGCATGCAGGCGACAATTAGTTATGGGCCGCGCGTATAGTTTTTGTTTAAGTAAAAAGAAACAAGAAAAACAGAATAAGGAAAATAAAATAAAATATTTCCATAGACATATTATATATAAAAATTCTCACAACTTTACAAAGAAAAAGATGAACTATTTTTTAAGTTCAAATAAAGTCACTATAAAATCTCAAAATTCAAATAATTCTACTATTACATTAAAAATCAATAAAAAACATTTATTTTAGATATCAAAATGACTTCGAATTTATTTTCTCCATACTCTTGGAGGGAATCATTTTACCCTCATTTCCATATATGGCCACCGGTACGCGTCGGTCCTAAACAAACGGTTTTTTACCCCTTTCCGCGACGGCATTTGGAACCGTCACCAAGTGAGTGTGGGAGATAGGGGGTCCTTCCCACACGACCTAGAAACCGTTGGGGATATGCCCTCCTGGCACACACGCTCGGCAAAATGAGGTCGTGTGCGACCGGCAAGCACTCAAATACAGAAATACGTACAATAGTGCTAAAAAAATACAATTATACAGGCAAAATAATTTCTGGTCGTAAGTACATCCCACACAACAGTCACCACTAAACGTTTCCGTTCGTATATACATCTCACATAGTCACTACAAGGAAAACGTTTGCGCAAGGTGGCGTAACGCAAACTGTTTTGAAGAGAATGTCGTGTGTGATTGTTCATTGATCCAACACGGTTTATTCCTAGAAACTGTGTGCATTGCCTTAGGTCATCGCCCACGGTTTTTTCTCATTAACCGTTTGTAATAGGAAAACCCAGTTAGCTAGCTAATTGGCCTATTATTAATAATTCATTTACTAATCTAATTGACATTCATATTAAGCACATAATATATTCCATTTCAATATTAAGGAAGTAGGATTTCATAATTGAAATACATCGGAGTACAACATGATATAGCTTCAGCACTTAGCTACCCCATTCACAACTGCACAAGCAACAAGTTTCACATGCAACATCTAGAACCTTTCGAAATCAGCATCATAGACGGTACATAGAGAGATGCATCTCATCTGGAAAACTGCTGAAGCGGAAGGCGGATATTGAGCTTTCATTCATGTTGAAGGTCTTTGCAACTTTAGGCCAGTGCCTGTGGATGATTGACCGTCCATCCTTCGACCTCTTCAGGAACACTTCAATATTGAACCGTGGGTGTTTTATGAAATCTTTCCTCGCCTCCTGACCACAGAGGTGGTTTGAGAGGTAATCATCAGTGAAGCCTGAAAACAAGGATGTGCATAAATATCTTCTCTATATTGGAAATGGGGCAAAGGAATACAAAAAGGCAATGTATAATAGTTAGTACCATCTTTTAAACCTCAGTGCTTCCCATTGTTTCCCTGCAACACATATAAGGTAGTTAGTCATCAGGTTAAGTAAGGGTTCGCATGCTATCAGTAAAATATGTTGATGATAAATAAGCACATTGCAGATTCATCAGATTAATTCAAACCACATGGAAAACCCATTTATCCAAACCAAGCATGATTAGGAACTAGGAAATATAGCACTTGTATATGTTTCTCATGTATTAAGTGCATCCAAATTCGATTTATTTCTCACATGGTATACAATAACAGAATGCAGCCACAACAATTGAACATCGCATTGCAGAATTGAACCAAGCAGTTAACTAAACACCACAACAAATGAACCAAACGTTAACTTAGCACCACATTGCACAATATAACATACTCCTAATAGAAGATCAGACATTTAACCAAACCAAGCATGCTTAACAACTTGGAAATATAGCAATTGTATTTGTTTCTCATGTATTTAGTACAACCAAATTCGATTTATTCCTTCACATGGTATACAATAAGAGAATGCAGCCACAGAAATTGAACATCGCATTGCAGAATTGAAGCAAGCAGTTAACTAAACACCACAACAAATGAACCAAACGTTAGCTGAGCACCACATTGCACAATATAACATACTCCTAATAGAAGATCAGACAGTTAACCAAACCAAGCATGCTTAACAACTTGGAAATATAGCAATTATATTTGTTTCTCATGTATTTAGTACAACCAAATTCGATTTATTCCTCACATGGTATACAATAATAGAATGCAGCCACAACAATTGAACATCACATTGCAGAATTGAACCAAGCAGTTAACTAAACACCACAACAAGTGAACCAAGCCACAACAAATGAACCAAGCAGTTAACTAAACACCAATTGAACAATATAACATACTCCTAATAGAAGATCAGGCAGTTAACCAAACCAAGCATGCTTAACAACTTGGAAATTTTGCACCCTGAAGAATTGAACATCACATTTGCAGAATTGAACCAAGCAGTTAATTGAACACCACATTGCATGACATATATAACATATACACTATAGCAGAAGATTGCATGGTGAAAGTAGATAGCATAATTCACTAGAATTTGTTCAGGAAAGGCAGTAGCTAGCAAATGAACATGGGTCCTTATAGTGAGCTAATAAGACAAGCTACTCCTCATTGTCGGAGATATCGATGACGATTGGCTCCTTGGACATGGAAGAGGGCGAGGCCTCCGGATTGTGGGTGCCCTCGTTGTAGTGGTGAGTTGCCTGAGCCGCTCCGGGCACCAACCTGCTGGCTCTCGAGATGAGGTAAGTACGTGCACGCTGAGAAAACACCTCGTATTCTTCATCGAAGGCACCGACAGTGGCCTTGAGAAAACGCCACGAACTATCATTTAAAGCAGCCAACCGCGTCGCGGCGTCGGCGCGCAAGGCGTTAACGGTGGCCTCGACGGCGAGGTGCTCCTCCAAGATCTGGGGGTTGGCACGAATGGCAGCCATCGCGACCTCATCCGCGCGTGCGGCCGCGATTTGCTTGTCCACTTCCAAATGCTCCTTGAGGTCATGGCTATACTGCGTGCACCATGGCTTAGGCCGGCACTTATTTGGTGGAGGGGTCGGTGATTTGGGTGGAAGGCGTCGCGTTCGCGCCGGCGGTCGGGGCATGTGGGATGTGGAAGGAGAACGAGGATGGGGGTCGGGTGTGGATTACCTGCCTGGATAGGCGAGGCCGAGCAGCGTGAAGGAGGGTCGCCGGTGAGGAGGCGGCGACGCAACAAGCAAGGAGTGAAGGTTTCAACTTGGAAAGGAAGGCGGAAAGGGGGGAAATGTGGCTTTTGGTAAGGGGGAGGGGGCGGGGAGGTAGATATTTCCGCGGAAGCCAAAAATTTGGAATTGCTTCAGCTAAAAAACCAGCGCGCAAAGTGTCATCAGACACGCTCCCTTATTCAGACACGGTCCAAAGATATTTTGTGCCGCATCTCACACGGTTGGTTATAATAAACTGTGTGGGATCTACTTGATTTTTGGTCTTGATTTGAATTACATAATGTGGTCACAACAGCCATGGACGGTGTTTGAATTGCTAGACCTTTTTATCTGCAGTGATAATAAAAGAATTGGACTTATTCAGGGTTCGTTTGGACATTTTTATGCATTAAGTGAGTTTTCAATGCATTTATGTGCATAATTAAAATTTGAACTACATGCATATGTTCTAGTGCATACAAATTCGTTCAAAAATCAAATATTTGTCCTTGGGTGCATGCTTAGGTCCCATGCAAGAAATGGGAATGAATTTCAAACACCATAGCACCGTTGATTGCCGGCAAAACATTGAGACGCCTGGTTTTTAAATTCTAGCAAATCCAAAACTCATCTGGAATTCATGAAATTTCGCATGCTATCATGGAGCGGCATCAACATGCTATGGTACAAATTTTGTCCTATTTGGGGTAGGTTTTGGGTATATGCTTCTCACAAACCGGAGCTGCTCACAACAAGCATGATGGTTTTCGGTAGGGAACGTCCCACCTTTGGGGACGAAACAATATCCATTGCCTCTTATTGCTTTCAATTTTTTTTCTCGTGCCAACATAGAACAACATGAGTGTTGTGTGAATTTTAGTGATTTTTCGGGGTTTGTTTGGACATTTTTATGCATTAACTGAGTTTTCAATGCATTTCTGTGCATAATTAGAATTTGAACTACATGTGCATGATCCAGTGCATTTAAATTGGTTGAAAAAAAATATGTATCCTTGGGTGCATACTTAGGTCCCATGCAAGAAACGGAAATGAAATTCAAACACCAGGGCACCGTTGATTGCCGGCAAAACATTGAGATGCCTAGTTTTTAAATTCTATTAAATCCAAAACTTGTCTGAAATTCATGAAACTTGGCATGCTATCATGGAGCGGCATCAACATGCCGTGGTACAAGTTTTGTCCCATTTGGGGCAGGTTTGGGTATATGCTTCGCACAAACCGGAGCTTCCCACAACAAGCATGATGGTTTTTGGTAGGGAATGTCCCACCTGTGGGGACGAAACAATATCCATTGCCTCTTATTTCTTTCAAGTTTTTTTCTCGTGCCAACATAAACAACAGGAGTGTTGTGTGAATTTTTGCGATTTTTCAGGGTTCGTTTGGACATTTTTATGCATTAAATGAGTTTTCAATGCATTTATGTGCATAATTCAAATTTGACTACATGCGCATGCTCCAGTACATATAAATTGGTTGAAAAATCAAATATGTGTCCTTGGGTGCATGCTTAGGTCCCATGCAAGAAATGGGAATGAATTTCAAACACCAGGGCACCGTTGATTTTCGAAAAAACATTGAGATGCCTGGTTTTTAAATTCTATTAAATCCAAAACTCGTCTGTAATTCATGAAACTTGGCATGCTATCATGGAGCGTCATCAAGATGCCGTGGTACAAATTTTGTCCCATTTGACGCAGGTTTGGGTATATGCTTCTCACAAACCGGAGCTACTCACAACATGCATGATGGTTTTCGGTAGGGAACGTCCCACCTTTGGGGACGAAATGATATCCATTGCCTCTTATTGCTTTCAAGTTTTTTTCTCGTGTCCACATAGAACAACATGAGTGTTGTGTGAATTTTTGTGAATTTCCGGGCTTCGTTTGGACATTTTTATGTATTAAGTGAGTTTTCAATGCATTTATGTGCATAATTAAAATTTGAACTACATGCGCGTGCTCCAGTGCATATAAGTAGGTTGAAAAATCAAATATGTGTCCTTGGGTGCTTGCTTAGGTCCCATGCAAGAAATGGGAATGAATTTAAAACACCAGGGCGCCGTTGATTGCCGACAAAACATTGAGATGCCTGGTTTTTAAATTCTAGTAAATCCAAAACTCGTCTGGAATTCATGAAACTTGGCATGCTATCATGGAGCGGCATCAACATGCCGTGGTACAAATTTTGTCCCATTTGGGGCAGGTTTGGGTATATGCTTCTCACAAACTGGAGCTTCTCACAATAAGCATGATGGTTTTCGGTAGGGAATGTCCCACCTTTGGGGACGAAACGATATCCATTGCCTGTTATTGCTTTCAAGTTTTTTTCTCGTGCCAACATAGAACAACAGGAGTGTTGTGTCAATTTTTGTGATTTTTCGGGGTTCGTTTGGACATTTTTATGCATTAACTGAGTTTTCAATGCATTTATGTGCATAATTCAAGCTCGAACTACATGCGCATGCTCTAGTGCATATAAATTGGTTGAACAATCAAATTTGTATCCTTGGGTGCATGCTTAGGTCCCATGCAATAAATGGGAATGAATTTCAAACACTAGGGCACCGTTGATTGTAGGCAAAACATTGAGATGCCTCGTTTTTTAATGCTAGTAAATCCAAAACTCGTCTGAAATTCATGAAACTTGGCATGCTATCATGGAGTGGCATCAACATGCCGTGGTACAATTTTTGTCCCATTTGGGGCAGGTTTGGGTATATGCTTCTCACAAAACGGAGCTTCTCACAACAAGCATGATGGTTTTCGGTAGGGAACGTCCCACCTTTGGGGACGAAACGATATCCATTCCTCTTATTGCTTTCAATTTTTTTTCTCGTGCCAACATAGAACAACAGGAGTGTTGTGTCAATTTTTGTGATCTTTTGGGGTTCGTTTGGACATTTTTATGCATTACCTGAGTTTTCAATGCATTTATGTGCATAATTCAAGTTTGAACTACATGCGCATGCTACGGTGCATATAAATTTGTCGAAATATCAAATCTATGTCCTTGGGTGTATGCTTAGGTCCCATGGAAGAAATGGGAATGAATTTCAAACACCAGGGCACCGTTGATTGCCGGCAAAACATTGAGATGCCTGGTTCTTAAATTCTAGTAAATCCAAAACTTGTCTGAAATTCATGGAACTTGGCATGCTATCATGGAGTGGCATCAACATGTCGTGGTACAAATTTTGTCCCATTTGGGGCAGGTTTGGGTATATGCTTCTCACAAACCAGAGGTTCTCACAACAAGCATGATGGTTTTCGGTAGGGAACATCCCACCTTTGGGGACGAAACGATATTCATTGCCTCTTATTGCTTTCAAAAAAAATTCTCGTATCAACATAGAACAACAGGAGTTTTGTTTCAATTTTTGTGATATTTCGGGGTTCGTTTGGACATTTTTATGCATTAACTGAGTTTTCAATGAATTTATGTGCATAATTCAAATTTGAACTACATGCGCATCCTCCAGTGACTATAAATTGGTTGAAAAATCAAATTTGTGTCCTTATGTGCGTGCTTAGGTCCCATGCAATAAATGAGAATGAATTTCAAACACTAGGGCACTGTTGATTGCCGGCAAAACATTTAGATGCCTGGTTTTTAAATTCTAGTAAATCCAAAACTCGTCTGGTGCGCAGGTTCACCAGGAAGCGTGGGAGATGTTCAACGCAGGATTTGTGCATCTCTTCAACGCAAATGGTTCAGTGAAGCAGTAAAGCGGCAGAAAATAAACCAAAAAATATATGTGCTGCCACACGCCCCGTGTGTCGTGCGAGCAGGCGTGAGTTGACGGGACACATGCGAGAAGTCCGCCGCGTAGGCATACTGAGAGGCGTGTGTGCAGGTGTGTGTATCTATGGGGAGGCGTTTCAAGAAGCACTGGGATTTTCTCAGATCTCACGACATTTATTTGAAGACAGTAACACTATTGGGGGGATGAACCCCGGGCAGGCAACGGAACCCGGATCTATTTCAAAAGCAGCGGGGCCCACATCGCCCCGCAAACCGGCGTGCGCCAGGCCGGGTCGCTCGACCCGGCAAGGCATGCAACCCATGCTCGTGGTCAGCCAGAGTGTGGCAACAGTGCCCCTTACCTACTCGCTGACCAGGGCTGGAACGGCAACAGTGTTCCTGCCCTTAACACTGACGACAGCAAGCGGAGGCCTGACGGAGAACACTGTGTGTGACTCGACCCGGCCACGCCATGATGATCGACAGGACGGCGCACAATCCCCCTAGGCACGCGGGGCCCGCACCTAGGGGGACCCGGCGAACCACAAGCCCCAAGCGGGACCCAGCCCGGCACCCCGGACACCGACTATACGGACCCACCGACTCGGCATATTACCATTGTAACCCTGGGTGGGTTGGTCTATAAAACCCCCCAGGAGTCCGCGCCAACGGAACACACACAACACAAGATATTCATCAGAGACATAGCAACACCAAGGAGAAGGAGCAGCCGGAGTCTTGGCCAGCCTCCTTCCTCCTCCAAACAGCTCCAAGAGCAACATTGTACTATCAACCATCCAACTAAACTCGGCAGGACTAGGGGTGTTATCTCTTCGGAGAGCCCCGAACCTGGGTATGTCCGGCGTCCCGCGCCCGCGCATATCAACCTCACCTCTGGAGCCCACCAGCGCCCTCGAGCCTCCTCCTCTCTTTAGCCATCCCTTGGCATCTGCCGTGCGCCCACCACGACAAACACTGAAGGATATCCATCCAACAATGCAAACACTAGCTTTGTCACATTCTTCATGTCGAATGCGAGGGCACTATTGTCCGTGAGTATTAAGTTTTTCAACAAGAAATTTCTTATGGCTGCAGGTGTTGAACAACATAAAAAGAAGTTTCATGCGGACCTAAGGGCTTCTGATCGTGCTTAGCTTCTATTTACAACAACTTGTCATCATGGACCAGTAGAATTTCTGGTCGTTGATCTTGATTTTATGGATCAGACCGATCCATTGGATTGTGACTGTCGAAAACTTTGGTTGAGTTAGATGTCATTGTCCTATTCAATCTAGATTATGTCTAAACCTGATGACAATTAATCCTCGTGCTTTTGTATTGCTTGTTAGCTGGAGTTAGATATTGTTGCCCTTTTCAACTTGGCTTTGACCCATATTTTCTTTCATACTGGGCCAATGGCTTGCCATTTCTTTAACATAAATATTATAAGCATTCACAACATAGGCAAAGAACATCACTCTTGCGGGATCCTTGAGATCTTTGTTCATTACAGGATCACAAGTTTTTAGTGCCCACCAGCACCCACAAACTTATTTTCAGCTTGCACACCAAGGGATGTAATTCTTAATAAGAAAAGCTGCATGGTAGTCACATATTTGGATTTACCATTTGGGACCCACGAGGAAAAAGCCTATCCTGGGCGGTGCCGACTCGACAGTAAACATTGAGAAACCTTGTTTTAAAATTACTGTAACTCCAAAACTCGCCTCAAAATCATGAAACTTGGCATGGTGTTATGTCATAGCACCAACATGTTGTGGTAAAAAACTAGTCCAATTTGGGTCAAGTTTTGGTACAATCTTCTTACAAACCGGAGCCATTCTAATTGTTGTGGTAATTTATAGCTTATTTATCTTTTTATTGGTTAACCCGTCAAATACTTTTTATATATAATAGATGTGTGTGCCTGTCTAGCGCACACACGTTGATCTATCTAACTGTTTCAGTTGTTGTGGCTAATCACAAATAGTTCATCCATGTAAAGTGTATGCCATCAATCGGAGACACTTTGATCTGGGTGACCGGTTTCTGTTCGGTTTCCTAATCACAAAAAGTTAATCCTTCTTAAGTGTATGCCCTCAATCACACACACCTTGATCTGGCTGACCGTTCCTTTTGTGTTGCCTAATCACAAACAGTTCATCCGAGTGAACCGTATGCTCCATATCGCACACGCCTTCATCAGGCTGCCCGTTTCTTTTGTTCCGCCTCATGGAAAACAATTCAATGGACTGAACCATATGCCATGGATTTCACACGCAACTGAAATCTGAACCGTGTTTGATGGCTCCGCCATTGCTAACGTTTTGCATCTTTTTTGACGGTTCTTCTACACCACTGTTTGCGATTATTGCATCGCACACAGTTTCATCGAAGGGTCTCTGATCGTAGTGTCACGTCAGCAGCATCCTGCAGTAGTGGTCCTTGGATAAATAATTTGAATAATAACTTGAAATGAATTCGAATTCATGGACATCAAAATGAAAGATGAAAATTTTGGGAAGGTCCTTTTGTTCCCTCAATTTTTAAATTTTCACTCAATTTCACACAATCAATCACACAAACAATCATAATTACTAATTTAGTATAACATTCCAAAATTGAGAATTTTAGGAAGTTACAACTCTAGCATTTAAAACAATGCTAAATGAGCATTATTAAATGCCTTTCTATTTTATGGAAAAACCAAACTATTTTAATTGTCTCCCAAATTTTTGTGGCAGCACCTAGTATTACAACACTAATCACGGACCAAGTTTCATATTTTATAAAAATCTTGTGCTACTTAAAATAAATACAAACAGAACAAATAAAAGAGAAAATATAACAAAAGAAGAAAAGGAAAACCGACACTGTGCACACGACCCAGCCCTCTCCTCTATCTTCCCCTTTCTCCCCTATTCACCATGTCGTTGGACGCCGTGTGCCCGTACATGGCACAGATCCACCACGTGGCGGCGATCCGGCAACCCACGACACTCTATATGGCCTCCCCGCACCCCGTGGCAACCCTAGCAGTCGTCTCCTCCCCCCTCACTCTCCCCTCACAAAATTCGCCCGCACCCGACGACCCCCATCACCATGGCCTCCGTCGAGCTCACGGCCACCTTCGCCCCACGCCCTAAGGAGGTGACTAGCGGCTTCGCTGCTAACCACTACGTCGCCTACACCAACCAGATCGGTTCGGGGCCCCCTGCAATGCGACGTTGTCGTCGTCTTCTTCCTCGGCACCCGCCGGCGTTCGTCCTCGATTCCGGCACCCTGCAGCTCCTAAACTAACACCGTACCATTGTGTGCCTCCCCGGTGAGCTCCCCCTCCGGTTCCTCCCCATTGCCGCTTTAATTCATCGGCATAGCTGCCGCTGCCAAGCTCCGAGCGAGCTCGCGGTCGCCGCGCCCATGGCCACACTCCCTCCGGCCTCTGGCTCCCTGTCCGCGCCCTGGCCTCGTCCGCTCGCACCGCCAAGATCCCCGCCGCTTCGCCCAGCGCTGTGCCGCCTTCCCTCGGCAAGTCGCGCGCCATGAAGCGCCCGCACCCCTGGTCGCGACCTGCGTCCACCCGTTGCCCCGCTCTCCACCCATGCACTCCCTATTGTGGCATCCTGCTACTGCGCTGCTACGCTCCTGCCCTGCTAGCCATTGCTGCCTCTGCCGCTGTCGCGCCTGCCTCCGGATGCTACCACTATCACCGCCTCCGCTCGCCGCCGCCGATGCCGATTTCGGCCGCCCCTGGATGAGCTGCTGCCACGGCTTGCCGCTCTGCACCGTGCGTGTTCGTACAAGCCCAAGCACGCCCCGATCCGGTGCACATAGCCAAATTGCAGCGAAGTTCGACATGGATCAGCCGCGGAAACAGACACCGGTGTTACTCCGGTCGCTCGTCCTGACCTGACCACCACGTGGTCCTCCCTTGTGTTGCTGCTAGCGGGTCCCATGGCTCCATTTACCGAGTCAACCATGCTGATTGGGCTCCCCCAGTCACTGACGTGTGGGGCCCCCTCGGCCACGTTGACCAGTCAACGGGTCAATGTTGACTACTTACTAGGCAGTAAACAGGGCCCACTGTCAACCTTTGTGTGCACAGTTGGGTGCACTGCACCGGGTGCACCTAGCAATTTCACATTTAGTTTAGAATTAAATAATTCCAGTAATTTCCAGAAAATGTTTAAAACTTTGAAAAATCATATGTAATAATCCGTAGCTCACATGAAAATAATTTATATATGAAAGTTGCTTAGAAAAATATGACGAACCCGTTTATGCAATCCACATACTTGTTACATTCCTCTAACACTGCACACATGGAACCTTTCCCTCAGGATCCTCCGACCGATGAATGCCCAAAGCCGGGAAAACATCCCTAGATATTTTCCCGCTCCGTCTGTATTGCATAGCACTGCAATAGGTCACCCCTAACATAGCATACTGCCATGCAATGCTTCGTGTTGCATTTGTTTGCTTTGTTATTTATTGTTTCCCCCTCTGTTACTTCCTTTCCGATAGACTCTGAGATCGCTCATGCTCCGGTGATCTACTAGTTCACCGCCGAGGATCCGTTTTCGTCTACAGAGCTTCCAGGCAAGCAAAATCCCCTTGATCATTCCTATATCGCTCATTCCTTCTTTCTCATGCTTGCATTAGATGTTTCTACTGTTGTTCAATAGCTCCTATTCTGATGCATAGCCTGCTTTTCTAAGCTGCTATTGTTGCTTTACCTGTTGTCCTATATGCTAAGCATATGTTAGTTAGTGATCCATCAGTGACCCCTCATCCTTGTCCTTGTTGTCCCACTTTGTTACTGCTACCTCTTGAGCATGTATTGGTTTTCCCTTGAAGAGGAAAGGGTGATGCAGAAAAGTAGCATAAGTATTTCCCTCAGTTTTGAGAACAGAGGTAACAATCCAGTAGGAGACAACACACAAGTCACCTAGTACATGCACAAACAATCAAGAACCTTGCAACCAACGCGATAAAGGGGTTGTCAATCTCTTCACGGTCACTCACAAAAGTGTGATCTAATAAACATAGTAAAGTAAATATTTTTGGTATTTTTGTTGTATAGATCGGAAAGTAAAGATTGAAAAATAGTAAACGAGATGCAATGTAAATAAAAGAGATGCAATATAATAAGAAAGAGACCCGGGAGCCATAGGTTTCACTAGTGGCTTCTCTCAAGATAACATGTATTACGGTGGGTGAACAAATTACTGCCGAGCAATTGATAGAAAATCGCATAGTTATGAAGATATCTATGGCAATGATAATGAACATAGGCATCACGTCCATGTCAAGTAGATCGAAACGATTCTGCATCTACTACTATTGCTCCACACATCAACCGCTATCCAGCATGCATTTAGAGTATTAAGTTCATAGGAACAGAGTAATGCATTAAGCAAGATGACATGATGTAGAGGGATAAACTCAAGAAATATGTTATAAACCCAATCTTTTTATCCTCGATGGCAACAATACAATACGTGCCTTGCTGCCCCTACTGTCCCTAGGAAAGGACACCGCAAGATTGAACCCAAAGCTAAGCACTTCTCCCATTGCAAGAAAGATCAATCTAGTAGGCCAAACTAAACCGATAGTTCGAAGAGACTTGCAAAGATATCAAATCATGCATATAAGAATTCTGAGAAGAACCAAATAATATTCATAGATAATCTTGTTCATAAATCCACAATTCATCGGATCTCGGCAAACACACCGCAAAAGAGTATTACATCGAATAGATCTCCAAGAACATCGAGGAGAACTTTCTATTGAGAATCAAAGAGAGAGAAGAAGCCATCTAGCTAATAACTATGGACCCAAAGGTCTGTGATAAACTACTCACGCTTCATCGGAGAGGCAATGGTGTTGATGTAGAAGCCCTCCATGATCGATTCCCCCTCCGCAAATCGCCGGAAAAGGCCCCAAGATGGGATCTCACGGGTACAGAAGGTTACGGCAGTGGAGAAGTGGTTTCGTGGCTCCCCCTCATGTTTCTAGGGTATAAGAGTATATATAGGCGAAAGAAGTACGTCGGTGGAGCTACGAGGGGCCCACGAGGGTGGGGGCGCGTCTACCCCCCTAGGCGCGCCCTCCCGCCTCGTGGCATTCCAGACTTCAACTCCATGTCTTCTGGATTGCTTTTGGTCCAATAAAGGTCATCGCAAATGTTTCATTCCGTTTGGACTCCGTTTGGTATTCCTTTTCTGCGAAACTGTAAAATAGGCAAAAAAAACAAAAACTGGCACTAGGCCTCCGGTTAATAGGTTAGTACAAAAAATAATATAAAAGAGCATATTAAAGCCCATTAAACATCCAAAACAGATAATATAATAGCATGGAACAATAAAAAATTATAGATACGTTGGAGATGTATCAAGCATCCCCAAGCTTAATTCCTGCTCGTTCTCGAGTAGGTAAATGATAAAAGCGGAATTTTCGATGTGGAATGCTACCTATCATAATTATCAATGTAATTTTCGATGTGGAATGCTACCTATCCGAAAGATTCAAAACAAAAGTTTAATATTGACATAAAAATAATAATACTTAAATCATGTCTTCTCAAAATAACATGGCCAAAGAAAGCTATCCCTACAAAATCATATAGTCTGGCTATGTTCTATCCTCATCACACAAAATATTTAAATCATGCACAACCCCGATGACAAGCCAAGCAATTGATTCATACTTTTGATGTTCTCAAACTTTTTCAATCTTCACGCAATACATGGGCGTGAGCCATGGACAAGCACTATATGTGGAATAGAATGGTGGTTGTGGAGAAGACAAAAAGGAGAAGATAGTCTCACATCAACTAGGCGTCTCAACGGGATATGGAGATGCCCATCAATAGATATCAATGTGAGTGAGTAGGGATTGCCATGCAATGGATGCACTAGAGCTATAAGTGTATGAAAGCTCAGCAAGAAATTAAGTGGGCGTGCATCCAACTCGCTTGCTCATGAAGACCTAGGGCATTTTGAGGAAGCCCATCATTGGAATATACAAGCCAAGTTCTATAATGAAAGATTCCCACTAGTATATGAAAGTGACAACATAAGAGACTTTCTGTTATGAAGATCATGGTGCTATTTTGAAGCACAACTGTGGAAAAAGGATATTAGCATTTCCCCTTCTCTATTTTTCTCTCATTTTTTGGGCCTTTCTCTTTTTTTACGGCCTCTTTTTTTCCATTTTTTTATTTTTCGTCCTGAGTCTCATCCCGACTTGTGGGGGAATCATAGTCTCCATCATCCTTTCCTCACTCGGACAATGCTCTAATAATGAAGATCATCAAACTTTTATTTACTTACAACTCAAGAATTACAACTCAATACATAGAACAAAATATGACTCTATATGAATGCCTCCGGCGGTGTACCGGGATGTGCAATGAATCAAGAGTGACATGTATGAAAGAATTATGAAAGTGGCTTTGCCACAAGTACGATGTTGACTACATGATCATGCAAAGAAATATGACAATGATAAAGCGTGTCGTAATAAATGGAATGGTGGAAAGTTGCATGGCAATATATCTCGGAATGACTATGGAAATGCCATAATAGGTAGGTATGGTGGCTGTTTTGAGGAAGGTATATGGTGGGTTTATGGTACCGGCGAAAGTTGCGTGGCACTAGAGAGGCTAGCAATGGTGGAAGGGTGAGAGTGTGTATAATCCATGGACTCAACATTAATTATAAAGGACTCACATACTTATTGCAAAAATCTATTAGTTATCAAAACAAAGTACTACACACATGCTCCTAGGGGGATAGATTGGTAGCAAAAGACCATCGCTGGTCCCCGACCGCCACACATAAGGAAGACAATCAATAAACAAAGCATGCTCCGATTTCATCACATAACGTTTCACCATACGTGCATGCTATGAGAATCACAAAATTTAACACAATTCTTTCTCAAATTCACAATTACTCACTAGCATGACTCTAATATCACCATCTTCACATCTCAAAACAATCATAAGGAATCAAACTTCTCATAGTATTCAATGCACTTTATATGAAAGTTTTTATTATACCCATCTTGGATGCCCATCATATTAGGACTAATTTGATAACCAAAGCAAATTACCATGTTGTTCTAAAAGACTCTCAAAATAACATAAGTGAAGCATGAGAGATCAATAATTTCTATAAAATAAAACCACCACTGTGCTCTAAAAAGATATAAGTGAAGCACTAGAGCAAAATTATCTATCTCAAAAGATATAAGTGAAGCACATAGAGTATTCTAATAAATTCCGATTCATGCATGTCTCTCCCAAAATGTGTGTACAGCAAGTATGATTGTGGTAAACTAAAAAGTAAAGACTCAAATCATACAATACGCTCCAAGCAAAACACATATCATGTGGTGAATAAAAATATAGCCTCAAGTAAAGTTACCGATAGATTTAAGATTTAAAGAGGGATGCCTTCCGGGGCATCCCCGAGCTTAGGCTTTTGGTTGTCCTTGAATTTTACCTTGGTGTGCCTTGTGCATCCCCAAGCTTAGTCTCTTGCCACTCCTTATTCCAAAATCCATCAAATCTTTACCAAAAAACTTGAAAACTTCACAACACAAAACTTCAACAGAAAATCTCATGAGCTCTGTTAGTATAAGAAAATAAATCACCACTTTAAGGTACTGTAATGAAATCATTCTTTATTTATATTGGTGTTGAACCTACTGTATTCCAACTTCTCTATGGTTCATACCCTCCGATACTACTCATAGATTCATCAAACTAAGCAAACAACACACGAAAAACAGAATCTGTCAAAACAGAACAGTCTGTAGAAATCTGATTTGTTCAAATACTTCTGGAACCCCAAAAATTCTGATAAACTAGGCCAACCTTGATAATTGGTATATTAATCTACTGCAAAAAGAATTAGCAATTTATCACGTTCTGTTGAATTTCAACAATTATTTTCGTGAGCACAAAGTTTCTGTCTTTTTCAGCAAGATCAAACAACTGTTACCCAAGAAGATCCTATTGGTTCTACTTGACACAAACACTAACTAAAACACAAAAAACACAATCATAACAGAAGCTAGATGAATCATTTATTACTAAACAGGAACAAAAAGCAAAGAACAAAAAATAAAATTGGTTGCCTCCCAACAAGCGCTATCGTTTAACGGCCCTAGCTAGGCATAAAAGCAAGAATATTTCTAGGTATTGCCATAATGATAAGGCAAATCGCGAAAACTCATCTCATACTCCCTACGTTCAGAAGCAAGTTTTCTTTGTGGTAGGCAAAAGTAATCAAAAGGGCTAAATTTAATGGGACAAAAGTCCCCAAGATCAAGCGCGGCAGGTATTGGTTCTTCCTTTGGCCCCTCATATTGCACAACCAATTCATCATTATAAGCATTCTTTTGGCAAAAATTCATGAGCCTTTGTTCAAGAGAAAAACCCAACCCATTGTTCTAACTGGCAAAATTATCATTAAGTTAAGAAATCCTATCAACTAGGACATTGGTAGGAACCTTTTTTCTAAGGTTTTAATTATAAGCAACATGATCTAAAGATCGTAAACGCATTATGTCTTCTTGATTAAAAAGGATTGCTTCTATGGGAGGATGGCCAACATCCACCCTATAATGCGCAAAAATTTTGTTGGCCTTTTTTATTATAAATCTGAACTCATGAGCTAAAAAGATGGTAGCTGGTCGCTTAACAGAAGAATGCTCAATATTGGAAAATTCTAGAAAAATCCTTTGTATGCAAGGATGCATGTGGATAAATTGTCTTTCAAGTTCAACTACGAGCAAAGATATAGCATCAGCAAGACTACTAGTTCTATGAAGAATAGACCCATCCATAGTGGGCAAAGCACCGGTGCAAGTAAAGAAATCTTGAATAACTCCTTTTCCAATAATATTACCACTACCAATCCGAAACTTTTTAGTATGTAAAATAGTAGGTTCTTCACGAGGATTATCAAAAGCATCAAAGTTTCCCCCATCGTTACTACTGCCCTTTTCAACTATAACCTCCCCAGTTTCAGACATGATGGCAACAAACCACACTAAGAACGAACACACAAGAGGCAAGCGGAAAGAGATGAACGGAAGAGGGGCGAAGAAAAGGCAAAGGTTACCGAAAATCGTTTTAGAAGTGGGGGAGAGGAAAACGGGAGGCGAATGGAAAATAATGTAATGCGAGGGAGAAGAGTTTATGATGGTACTTCGTATGTCTTGACTTGGCGTAGATCTCCCCGGCAACGGTGCCAGAAATCCTTCTTGCTACCTCTTGAGCATGCGTTGGCTTTCCCTTCAAGAGGTAAGGGTGATGCAGCAAAGTAGCGTAAGTATTTCCCTCAGTTTTGACAACCAAGGTATCAATCCAGTAGGAGACAACACACAAGTCACCTAGTACCTGCACAAACAATCAAGAACCTTGCAAACAAAGCAATAAAGGGGTTGTCAATCCCTTCACGGTCACTCGCAAAAGTGAGATCGAATAAAGATAGTAAAGTAAATATTTTTGGTATTTTTGTTGTATAGATTAGAAAGTAAAGATTGCAAAATAGTAAACGATATGCGATGTAAATAAAAGAGATGCAATATAATAAGAAAGAGACCCAGGGGCCATAGGTTGCACTAGTGGCTTCTCTCAAGATAGCATGTATTACGGTGGGTGAACAACTGCCGAGCAATTGATAGAAAAGCACATAGTTATGAAGATATATAAGGCAATGTTCATGAACATAGGCATCACATCCGTGTCAAGTAGATCGAAATGATTCTGCATCTACTACTATTACTCCACACATTGACCACTATCCAGCATGCATCTAGAGTGTTAAGTTCATAAGAACAGAGTAACGCATTAAGCAAGATGACATGATGTAGAGGGATAAACTCAAGCAATATGATATAAACCCCATATTTTTATCCTTGATGGCAACAATACAATACGTGCCTTGCTGCCCCTACTGTCACTGGGGAAGGACACCACAAGATTGAACCCAAAGCTAAGCACTTCTCCCATTGCAAGAAAGATCAATCTACTAGGCCAAACTAAACCGATAATTCGAAGTGACTTGCAAAGATATCAAATCATGCATATAAGAATTCAGAGAAGAACCAAATAATATTCATAGATAATCTTGTTAATAAATCCACAATTCATCGGATCTCGGCAAACACATCGCAAAAGAGTATTACATCGAATAGATCTCCAAGAACATCGAGGAGAACTTTGTATTGAGAATCAATGAGAGAGAAGAAGCGATCTAGCTAATAACTGTGGACCCGAAGGTCTGTGGTAAACTACTGACGCTTCATCGGAGAGGCAAAGGTGTTGATGTAGAAGCCCTCCGTGATCGATCCCCCCTCCGGCAGATCACCGGAAAAGGCCCCAAGATGGGATCTCACGGGTACAGAAGGTTGCGGCGGTGGAAAAGTGGTTTCATGGCTCCCCCTGATGTTTCTAGGGTATAAGATTATATATAGGCGAAAGAAGTACGTCTGTGGAGCTACGAGGGGCCCACGAGGGTTGGGGCGCACCTACCCCCCGGGCGCGCCCTCCTGCCTCGTGGCGTTCCGGACTTCAACTCCAAGTCTTCTGGATTGCTTTCGATCCAAGAAAGATCGTCGCAAAGGTTTCATTCCGTTTGGTATTCCTTTTCTGCAAAACTCTAAAATAGGCAAAAAAAATCTGGCACTGGGCCTCCGGTTAATAGGTTAGTCCCAAAAATAATATAAAAGAGCATATTAATGCCCATTAAACATCCAAAATAGATAATATAATAGCATGGAACAATAAAAAATTATAGATACGTTGGAGACATATCAGTTACCGGTGATTCGATCAACGTGATCGATGTGCAGAGACCGACACGCCACCACTCATCCTCCTTAGTTGTACAACTCTGCATAGCTACTATCGACTATCGAGGGTGAAACCTCCTACCCCACTCCTGATGATACCTCTGTAGCGTAGCTAGTCGGTTGTGGGTTTGATACGTCCATTTTGTATCATGTTTTCCTACTGTTATTTATAGTGTTTTATGCTTTATAACACTTTATGGAGTAATTCTAGTGCTTTTTCTGTCATAATATGCAAGGTTTACACAAAGAGGGAGAATACCGGTAGCTGGAATTCTGGACCTAAAAAAGCTATGTCAAAGATACCTATTCTGCACATCTCCAAATGAGGTTAAATTTTACGTAGAATTATTTTGAAATATATAATAAATACTAGAGAAAATAACTACCAGAGGGGGGCTGCCAGGTGGCCACAAGACACCAGGGCGCGCTAGCCCCTCCAGGCGCGCCTGCCTCGGCGGCTCGGCCCACCTCCGGTGCCCATCTTCTGGTACATAAGGTCTATTGACCTAGCAAAAATAAGGAGAGTACTTTCGGGATGGTGCGCCGCCGTCTCGAGGCGAAACTTGGACATGATCACTTTTGCTCTCCGGCTGAGCGATTCCGCCGGGGGAACTTCCCTCCCGGAGGGGGAAATCAAAGCCATCGTCATCACCAACAACCCTCTCTTCTTTGGGAGGCCAATTTTCATCAACATCTTTAACAACACCATCTCATCTCCAACCCTAGTTCATCTCTTGTGTTCAATCTTTGTATAAAACCTCATATTGGTACCTGTGGGTGACTAGTAGTGTTGATTACATCTTGTAGTTGATGCTATATGGTTTATATGGTGGAAGATTATATGTTCAGATCAATTATGCTATTTAATATCCCTCTGATCTTCAGCATGAATATTATTTGTGAGTCGTTGCCTTTGTTCTTGAGGCCACGGGAGAAGTCATGTTGCATGAAATCATGTGAATTTGATATTCGTTTGACATTTTAATTATATGTATGTTGTGATTACCTTAGTGGTGTTATGTGAAAGTAGACTACATGACACTTCACCATCTTTGAGCCTAAGGGAATGCATTGTGGAGTAGTTATTAGATGATGGGTTGCTAGAGTGACAGAAGTTTAAACCCTAGTTTATGCACTATTCCGTAAGGGGCTAATTTGGATCCATATGTTTAATGTTATGGTTAGATCGTTATCTTAATACTTCTTTCATAGTTGCGGATGCTTGCGAAGGGGTTAATCATAAGTCGGAGGCTTGTTTAAGTAAGAACAACACCCAAGCACCGGTCCACCCTCATATCAAATTATCAAAGTAGCGAACGCAAACCAAACCAACATGATGAAAGTGACTAGATGAAATTCCCGTGTGCCCTCAAGAACGCTTTGCTTATTATTCGAGACCGTTCCTACCTGTCCTTTGCCATCAAAAGGAGTGGGCTACCTTGCTGCAGTTATTGTTAGTATTGTTACTTGTTACAAATTATCTTGCCATCAAACTACCTGTTACCGACTATTTCAGTGCTTGCAGAAATTACCTTGCTGAAAACCACTTGTGAGTTCCTTCTACTCCTCATTGGGTTCGACATTCTTACTTACCGAAAGGACTATGATTGATCCCCTATACTTGTGGGTCATCAAGACTCTTTTCTGGCACTGTTGCCAGGGAGTGAAGTGCTCTTGGTAGGTGGAAATCGGTAAGGAAAAATTTATACTACGTGCTGAAATTTATTGTCACTTGTTACTATGGAAAACAATCCTTTGAGGGTATTTTTGGGGTATCTTCACCTCGACCAGAAACACAAAGAGTTGCTCCTCAACCTACTGCACCTACTGAAAATATTAGTTATGGAATTCCTTCGGGTATGATAGAGCAACTGCTAGCTAATCCCTATGCAGGAGATGGAACAGAACATCATGATATGCATCTGATAAATGTGGATTGTTTAAGCTTGCAGGTTTACATGGAAATGAAGTTAAGAAGAAGGTTTTTCCTTTATTTTTGAAGGTAAAAGGATTGATGTGGTATAGGCTATGTGATGATATTGGATCTTGGAATTGGAATCGATTGAAATTGGAATATCACCAAAAAAAATTATCCTATGCATCTAGTTCATCGTGATCGGATTGATATATATATAATTTTTGGCCTTGTGAAGGAGAAAGTATCGCTCTAGCTTGGTGGAGGAATATTTATCCTCGGCTTTCTCGTAATGATCAATCCATGCTCGATACTTCTTGTGCTAGTTATTTTATGAAGAAGACTATTGAATTCAGATGGGATATTTTAGAAAGAATTAAATGCAACTCTGAAGATTGGGAACTCGATGAAGGTAAAGAGTCAGGTATTAAGCTTGAGTTTGATTGTGTTAAATCTTTTATGAATACCGATGCTTTCAAAAGTTTAGCACTAAATATGGACTTGACTATGAGATAGTAGCCTCCTTTTGTGAATCATTTGCTGCTCATGTTGATCCCCCTAAGGAGAAGTGGTTTAAATAGCACCCCCTATCAAAGAAGAAATTAAAGAACAGGTAATAGTTAAAGATGAAACTATCATTTATAATGTTGATCGAGTTGTGCCTACTGCTTATATTGAAAAACCACCTTTCCCTGTTAGGATAAAGGAACATGCCAAGGTATCAACAGTGGTTTGCAAAAGTAACATTAAAGCACCTAAACCCTCTGAAAAAATTAAAGTAGAAACTAGTGTTGCTATGGTCAAAGATCTCTTGGTCAATAATATGGATGGGCATGTTATTTATTTCTATGATGAAGCTGCTAGAATTGCCAAACCCGATAGTAAAGATAAGAACAAGCATGTTGTTGGCATGCCTGTCGTCTCAGTTAAAATAGGAGATCATTGCTATCGTGGTTTATGTGATTTAGGTGCTAGTGTGAGTGATATCCCTTTTACTTTATACGAATAAATTATGAATGATATAGCACCCGCTAAAATAGAAGACATAGATGCTACTATTAGACTTGCTAATAGAGATACCATCACACCAATTGGGATTGTTAGAGATGTCGAAGTCTTGTGTGGGAAAATAAAATATCCTACTGATTTCCATGTTCTTGGTTCCCCACAAGACGATTTTTGTCCCATCATTTTTGGTAGAGCTTTCTTGAACACTGTCAATTCTAAGATAGATTGTGAGAAAGAAACTATCAGTGTTAGTTTTGGTGATGTTTCTCATCAGTTTAATTTCTCTAAGTTTTGTAGATAACCTCATGATAAAGAATTATCTAGTAAGGATGAAATAATTGGTCTTGCTTCTATTGTTGTACCTCCTACTGATCCAATAAAGCAATATTTGCTAGACCATGAAAATGATGTGCACTTGCATGAAAGAAATGAAATAGATAAAATATTCTTTGAATGACCACACTAGAAAAAAATACACTTCCGTGATGATACGTGTTTGTAACAGTAGTTTCTGTCATGCATGTACATCCATGACGATTTTATGACAGAATCAAGATAATCATACATGTGATGTCGTAGAAGTGTTCCATGACATTACCAAAATTATCATCACAGAAGTGTCCACTTCCATGATGATAAATGGCGCGTCATGGAAGTGCTTTTGTCAAGGGTAACTGTCGGTGTCAAAACCGGCGGATCTCGGGTTGGGGGTCCCGAACTGTGCGTCTAGGCGGATGGTAACAACAGACAAGGGACACGATGTTTTTACCCAGGTTCGGGCGCTCTCGATGGAGGTAAAACCCTACTCCTGCTTGATTAATATTGATGATATGGGTAGTACAAGAGTGGATCTACCACGAGATCAGAGAGGCTAAACCCTAGAAGCTAGCCTATGGTATGATTGTTCTTCGTCCTACGGACTAAAACCCTCCGGTTTATATAGACACCGGATAGGGTTAGGGTTACACAGAGTCGGTTACAATAGTAGGAGATCAACATATCCATATCGCCAAGCTTGCCTTCCACGCCAAGGAAAGTCCCATCCGGACACGGGACGAAGTCTTCAATCTTGTATCTTCATAGTCCAGGAGTCCGGCCAACGGTGATAGTTCGGCTATCCGGACACCCCCTAATCTAGGACTCCCTCAATAGCCCCTGAACCAGGCTTCAATGACGACGAATCCGGCGCGCATATTGTCTTCGGCATTGCAAGGCGGGTTCCTCCTCCGAATACTTCATAGAAGATTTTGAACACAAGGATAGTGTCCGGCTCTGCAAAACAAGTCCCACATACCACCGTAGAGAGAATAACCTTTGCACAGATCTGCTGACGTATTCCGCGGTGTGACATCACACCACGGCCAGGCCTTTATACGAATCGTTTTACTGTTACACCTCAGCGCGTTTAGCAAGGCGGTTTCCTTGGCACGCCTTATCAGGGCGGAGATCGTGCCCCTTATTCCGGGATTCCCATCAATACGGGCGCGGGTAACCCAACCGCTCCATTGATTATGGCGCTTGGGAGATAAGCGAGTTTTACCAGGCTGGCGGGGGACGCATAGCTTCGTCTGTCCATATAAGGGGATAAGGATCCACCTTTTAACCTACGCCTTCTTCCTCCTTTGCTCATCCATTTCACAAGACTTTCGAGCTCCAGCGCCCAAGTCCGCACATCCCACCTCAACCTTCTCCAACCATGTCCGGAGCGGGAGGCAAGTGGATGGCCTCCTCCGTCACGGAGGGGCACATCAAAAAGCTGCGGAAAGCAGGATACTTGTCCGGCGACATCGCGTGTCGGCTCCCCAACAAGGGCAGCTCATCCCCACCCCAGGCCCCATGAGAGGGTGGTGTTCCTCCCCCACTTCCTCTGCGGACTAGGGTTTCCACTTCACCCATTCGTCCGGGACTCATGTTCTACTACGGCCTAGATTTCCACGATCTAGCCCAATTTCATCCTCAACATCTCGGCGTTTATCGTGGGTGTGCGAGGCCTTCCTCGCATCCAGCCCCACTTTGGCTTATGGCTGAAGACCTTCAATGTGAAGCCGGCTAGTGGGCGGCCGCTAAGCGGAGGCGGCGGTGCCATCTTGGGCGGGATGGCCAACGCCCTATGGCTCGAGGGCTCCTTTGTGGAGACCATAAAGGTGGTAATCGGGTGGTTCTACATCACCGCAGCCGCGACTCTCAATGGGCGGCGGCCCCAATTCGATCCGCTTCCCACATGGTTCACATCATGGAAAGAGACGGGCTTGATGTGGGGTGATTCGGAAGAGCTGTCCGGACTCCAAACCTGCGTCCGAAACCTGGTGGACAAGAATCTTAAGCTTGTCAACGTAATCCAGGTGATGCTCATCCGCCGGATTCTCCCATGCCAGCAATGGGCCTTCAATTTGTGGGAGTTTGATCAGGCACATCACCGAACCTTGAGCCGGCTGTTTGACACTACGTATGAAGATGCCTGGAAGGTGTTGTTCAAGGGCGCCGAAGCTCCCGCATCTGCTACCGAAGATCGTGGATTCAGCTTGCAGCGTCAAGCCAGCGAGGTAAGTTATTTTACCCTTTATGGGACTCCTTTTTCATAGTTTGACTCTATGCGGGATCTAAAACTCCCTAACCTTTGACAGGACTGGCTGAAGACGTCCGGACAGATTAACTGTTCGGCCCCCTTGCCAGAAGACCCAGCGGATGCCCGATTGACGGGGCTGCTGGCTCCGGCACCTCACGTGGTGCCGGAGAAGAAGGCCACGGGAACTCGAAGGAGCTCCCGGCGCTAGGTGCTGTCGGACTCATCGTCCGACGACTCTGAGGCGGAATCCTCCCCTAAGGACGAGGAGGAGGAAAAAGAAGCCTCTCCCACAGCGGGGGAGAGAAGAAAAGGAAGGTCGCCCCGACTGGGGAGGCCAGAGGGTCCAAGAAAGGAAGGACCCTTCCTCCGGACTTCTCCACCAACGCCGACAACGACGAGGAGGAGTGGCCACCAAGGGCCAAGCCCCTGGCGAGATCGTAAGTGTCCAGGCTCCGGAATAGCTCTGGACTTTTTATTTGTCACATAGTGTCTTCTAACGCCGAATATAACCATGTAGCCCGCCCAAGGAAGAGCTCGTCGCTTCGTCGAGCGGCTCCCTGGATTCGTCAGATGTGAATAGCACTTCACTTCCGACCGCCTCCTCTCCTTGTGACGCAGACGGCACCGTGGTGGAGTCCCAAAAGGGGCCCCACCAGGAGGAGGTGGTCCTGGAGGCGCCGCAAGGCGATCTCCCGAACTCCGGGCGCAAAGGGGGCGAAACCCCAGAGGGTTCTAAGTCTGGCCCTCTGCCGGACTCCATACCGGAACCTTCAGTGGTTCCAAAGTCCGGCAAGCGTCCCCTTCGTAAGAAGGGCAAGACTGCGACGCCGGTGTCCTCCGTCCATCCGGAGGCACCGGATAGCTTGCTGGAGGCGCTTAACGGCGCCTCCATCGACGAGGAGCACCGCACTGTTATGAGTGTGGTGATCCAGAAAGTTCAGTCCGCCAAGAGCGGGCTAACTAAAGCATGTACCATCCTTCTAACAGGCTTTGAGGTAAGTTTAGAATATGTAAAAATATTACCGCATAGACAATAGCCCCTGATGCTTAGTTCGGTGTTCGGAAAGAAAAACCGGACTGAGGATCTAAAAAGATATACGCAGGAGTGTAACATAAGTATGTCAATATGGGAATTCAGGCTGCGCTGCTGACCTCTGCCGCACTGACTGCGGAGGTCAATGCATTGAAGCAGAGTCTCGAGCGGTCCGAGAACGAGCTCGGCCTTGCCAAGAAGCAACTCGAGGACAAGGAAGGTAAGTAATACCTTCTTAAAGTAATACCTTATAGAAAGGATTTGGTTGCAAAAATGATAGGACTAACGTGGGTATTGTAGGGGCCACGAATGACGTGGCGAGCCTGAAGGAAGCGGTGTCCACGGCCGAAAGCAAAGCGGCCGCGGAGCGCACCGAGCGAGAGAAGCAGGAGGCGCGGGTGGCGGAGGTGCGGCAAGAGCTCCAGGCTCTCATGAAAAAACACGAGAGTCTGGAGCGTGACTCCAAGACTCGAGAGTCCGAGCTTGCCTCGGCTATTGAGAGTGCCAAAGCCGCTAAGGCCGAAGCCCAAAAAGCCCTCCAGGAAATTGAATCATTAAAGAAGATAGCGGCGGGTAAGGCATTCTTTATGCAAAGCAAGCATGTGAAAGTGAATTATCTATTACATACCCGAATCCGGAGCTCTCCAGGAGCATTCGCAGATCTGCCCCGTAGTGTGTCTGATGTTGCCGTGTTCTACCGTGCCAAGGAGGGGAGCTCGACGGAGAAGGTGTTTTGGTCTCATTATGCTGAGGCCGGACATCCGGTGCCCCTGAGCGACCAGCTGAAGCAGCTGGTCGAGCTCCACAAGGTCGCCGAACATGCCATGAAGGGCCTCATAATTTGGCTCTGGCCTAAGGAAGCCATGCCTGGGAGCTACTTCGGGCTAGTGCGGCGGCTGGTGGACGCCTGTCCATGGATTGAAGTCATCAAGCGCTCCGTCTGCATTGAAGGTGCCCGTCGGGCCCTTGCCCGTGCTAAAGTGCACTGGGGCAAGATGGATGCTGAGAAGCTTTTGACGGACGGGCCACCGCCGGGCAAGGAGCATCGCAAGCCCGAAATGTACTATGAGGGCGTCCTGAAGGGTGCCCGCCTTATAGCGGGTGAATGCTCCAAAGATGTAATTTTTGAATAGACTCGCATTTGTTATCCTCTACGCTGAAAACTTGTTCATATGCGCTAAGCAACGCTTGTGAATTTAAAATATTACCTTCTGTGCGGCCGTTTATCAAATTTGAGAGATGGCAAGTCGTTGGCTTCAGCCCCCATGCCACGAGTGCTGGGGTGTTCGGGATAAACTTGAGCGCTCTTGTTCCCATTCTGTGCTTCGAGGGAGGTTCTCACTTAGCCATAGAATTCTATAATTTTAAATTTCGGCGAAGCCCCTAGTATTCGGAAGACCGAGTTCGGGATGCTATCCACGCCTTGCCCGGACAATGCCGACTCCTCGCTCTAAGCGGCATAAGTCTTTAGGGACCCAAAAAAACCTCTCGAACAGCGACCGGCTCTCGCCCTATCATGATGGTCAGTTTTAGCTTTCTCCACTGAGGTGCTCAACCCAGCTCAACCGGGGCACAATCATAGTGGTTCTCCCAGCGCTACCTTAGCCGATATAATGGAACGGAAGGTACCAAAACATGGGAGCCGGGCAAACCCAACTATTGACCCAAGACATGATTCGGAGCCGATGCATATAATGTTATAAGTTCGGGGTGCCGCACTTGTGAAAGTGTTCGGACTTATCACACCATATCTTTGGGGTACTTAAGCCCCTGGTGTATTGGCCGTACCAAAGTGTACGGGTGCAACGTGTCATGAATGAACATATATATAGATAAAGAAAGGAGTGCAATAATAGGCAAAAGCTATGTATTGTTTATTCAAAAAGGTACTGCAATGAAAGCAGAACGATACAAATAGTGCGATAAGCAAGGGATGGGATTATTTGACATGTCCTCCTCCAGGGGTAAGCTGCGGGATGGTATGTAAAACATGTATAATGCTCGTAGTAGAGACCACCTGGACACTCGACGTAACTTTCTGCTTCCCTGGCTGTTGCATCGTGAGTTCGACAATTCTATAGCCGGACAGGGCTTCTGAAAAACGGAGTCCTGAAAGTAAGAGAAAAGAAGAAAGAAAAAGAATGACACAATCGGGAGCCCCTGGTGCGGTTGAGCCGCATTCTGGGCGTGCCATGGTCGTGTCCCTCCCCTTATGCCCATGGTATCTCCAAAGCGTAGTTATGTACGCGTAGTATTGGCTTCGCAATTTCGCGAGGGCTGGGGTTGGGGCCGGATTGCTATGCGTGATCGGATCGTGCCAGGCGGTCTTGTTGTAGATTACTCCGGGCGCGCTTGACGGTGCCCATACGTTTAGTAGCCGAACTCGAGAATTGCTGTGAGAGGCTGCTTTGCACCTCCGCCGTGAGGGCCGCCGTATGCTCCTCCATTCGGAGAGAGCGTTCGGTGTTTCCATTGACCATGATTACTCCTCGAGGGCCTGGCATCTTGAGCTTGAGGTATGCATAGTGCGGCACCGCATTGAACTTTGCAAATGTGGTTCGTCCAAGCAGTGCGTGATAGCCGCTGCGGAACGGGACTATGTCGAAGATTAACTCTTCGCTTCGGAAGTTAGCCGGGGATCCGAAGACTACTTCGAATGTAACTGAGCCTGTACAATTGGCCTCTACACCAAGTATGACGCCTTTAAAGGTCGTCTTTGTGGGTTTAATCCTTGAGGGGTATATGCCCATTTTTGCGCACTGTATCCTGATAGAGCAGGTTCAGTCTGCTACCGCCGTCCATCAGGACTCTAGTGAGGTGAAATCCGTCGATGATTGTGTCAAGAACCAATGCGGCGAATCCACCGTGCCGGATGCTAGTGGGGTGGTCCCTTCGATCAAAGGTGATCGGGCAGGAGGACCATGGGTTGAACTTCGGGGCGACTGGCTCCATCGCATATACGTCCCTTAGTGCACGTGTCGGGACCCCGATCCTAAGTCACACCGATCTAGCATGTAACACATCATATCACTTTGCGGCCTCACACACGGTATTCCCACAGGTGTCGCCTTACCATGGCCCGGACCGTTTATGCCTTTTGGCTCACGATATGATAGTGTCGCTAGCATCCATATGACAGAGAACCGGGCCGACATGACTAGTCGTGAACCCAAAGTAGCACTAACCTATGGGGACAGACATACATGAATCACATCGAGCATGTCGGTCATCAACGTATGAATTCGGGCTGTAGCACTGGCTATGAGGACTCGGTATCCCGGCTGTAGCAGGCTAGGCAGACTCGAATATCACCGCGTGACATTTCCCGAGGGACAAACATAGGAACGGTGAAACACATGCCGCCAGTCAAGTGTCCAAGCAGTAGTGCTGGGCTAGCAGGACTCGTGAACCGGCTGTAGCGGACTACTATCGCCGTAAGCACAAGACTACATTTCCCCATAAGAGAGGCTACCAAGGATAAACAACTAGGTTGTCGGATCCCACACATAGCAATACAAGTTACACGTACGCATAACATGCAAGTATGTGTTGTACAACATGGCATCACAACATAACGCAAACTCATATCGATAAAGGCTCAGAAGAGCCACATAGCATTAAATACAAATAGGGGTCACATGACCCATCATTCAGAGCATACAAGCAACAAGCGGAAGCATTACATGTCTGAGTACAGACAACTACAAAAGAAAAAGGCTGAGAAGCCTGACTATCTACAAGACCCTCCCAAGGTACAAGATCGTAGCTGAGGTAACAAGCTACTCGTCAAAGTCCAAGCGGAACTACTAGTGACGCAGATGTCTCATCTGCAAAACATAAATAAAGCAAATGTGAGTACAAAGGTACTCAGCAAGACTTACATCAGATCCTAACATACATGCATTTGTATCAAGAGGGTAATGTGGGGTTTAGTTGCAGCAAGCCAGCTTGACTCTATGGCTATCCTGTTCTACGACTACAAGAACTTCTTTGAGGTGATATGGCGCACACGAGTCCACTAGTCACCACACAGTACACTACTATGGATTCATTCCCGTCTCCATACGAGAAGGCCATCCATAGCACTCACACTTGTCTTGAGCATTTTAAAGTATCCACTTCAAGTTGTCTATGTACCACGTAAGCATCCAAGAAGTCCATAACCGAGGACACAGCTATTCGAATAGATCATGATAACCCTACAGGGGTGTACTTCTTCACACACGCTCTCGCCACTTACCGCCATATACACGCCATGTATCTCGCAACCTTCAAGCGAAGCTTTGGCGAGGGTGTCGGCCATGACCGACTAACCACACAAGACTCTAGTCCAGGTTTATCGCCTATTCGGGTTCCATCCGCAAGGAGATCCGCCGGGTGTCGCCACGGCCCCAAACGATGTGAGCAGGGTTCCCAAGCCCACCATCCGGTGCCACTTGGTACACCGTGCCACACATGTGTTTAGTCTGTCCCAAGCCCACCCTGCCGGGTGCCACTCGGTAGAAAAATAGCACTACCTACAAACACGAGAAACTAGTTGCGACTCCTGGACAGAGATCAAGTTGGTTAATAAGTCGAGAGGGGTCGAGTTACCGGAACCCAATGTGTGGTAGTATCGAGTCATTGGACAACATACATAGAACTCAAGATTAAGGACGGTTCCAAAGAGACAACCCACCATGTACTCCTAGATGGCCTCTCACCGCTACCTTTACCAAATCGTGTTCACACATTTCACTCTCAAAGATCGTAACATAGAACTGCACTCCAATTCATTCCCAATGAATCAGATCGACACAACTCTAAGCAATAGCAGGCATAGCATGGTAGGAACACAACATGGCTCAACCAACTCCTACACATGCTAGTGGGTTTCAACTATTTACTGTGGCAATGACAGGTCATGCAGAGGAATGGGTTCAACTACCGCAGCACAAAGTAGCAGATGAATCGTTGTTGTCCTAATGCAATAACTGAGAGCAGGAGCGAGAGAGTAGGATTGTATCGGAATGAACAAGGGGTTTTGCTTGCCTGGTAAATCAACAAGGGAGGCACTGCTTCACAGACAGGTACTCTGGAATGGTCTCCAGAGCAGGACCTATCGAGAAGGAACGGTGCCAACAATCAATACACAAGCATATGCAACAATATGATGTATGATCATGGCATGAAGATGTGATGCTGTTTGAGCTAATGCAACTAGTATTCAAATTGAATGAAGTCCATTTGAACCAAGGGTTAAAATGCAACTCCAAATTAAGCTTTTATACATGTTTCACCTATCCAGCAGGTTTAGGTTGGTTTGTCATGCATGAAACAGGTACAGATGGAAAAATTGCATTTTTCTGATAATTTTTCATATATAATTTGTTTCAATCTGAGCTACGGTTGAATTTATATGAATTTTAGAAGTTTATAACATTTTCTGGAATTTCCTGAAAAGAATAAATCCAGAAAATAAATAATTGCGTCAGCATTGAGTAAGCATGACGTCAGCAAGTCAACTGCGACTGACTGGGGTCAAACCTGACGTGTGGGGTCCACACGTCAGTGACACGGGGTTAAACAGGGGGGTTTATTTGCTTAATTAAAAAGGATTAGGGGGCTTGGGCCCACTGGTCAGTGTCAGGGGGGTTAGTTAACGGTGATTAGCCTTAAGCTAATCACCTGACCCACGGGGCCCACCTGACGGGCCGGCGAGGTCAAAGGGTCAAACCCCACCGGCGTTAAGCCGCCGGCGAGGCCCGAAACGGCGGAGCGCCGCGGAAACGGGCTACGGTGCCCCGTTCGCAGCGTGGCTGGGCTCGATCGAGAGCCTGACCAGCAACAGCGTCGGCGATGGTGCCAGCCGGGCCTGGGGTGGCGGATGCGACGGCGAGGAGCTCGGCCGCGGCGGCCGGAGTTCGGCCAAGGAAGGGCACAGCGCTGCGGTGCACGGGGGCGGCGGCTAAGAGCACCGGGGTGTAGCCCGGGCTCGTCCGCATCCAGCGGAGGTGACGGGAGGTCGCACGGTGGCCGGAGCTCACCGGAGCAGAGCTCGCGGCGGCGGCCGGGGCTTGGCTCGGGCGGCAGAGGGGCTGGAGGGCGCAGAAGAGCAAGGGAGTAGGGGGGATCGACGGCGGGGCTCACAGCGGTCTCAATGGCGTCGTCAGCGATCTCGGGGAAGGCCGAACGGCGGCGTGGCGGCGAGGACGATCTCCGGCGACCGGAGGTGAAGAAGGCGACGATGGCGGCTCTCCAGGGCTTCCCGCGTCTCGCGGCTTGGCGTAGAGGACGAGGGCGGTATGGTGGAGCTCGTGGACTCCACGGAGGGGCGAGGGGACGGCGGGGAGCGCGTCGGCGGTGAGCTGCGGCGGCGGCAGCGCTTCGGGCGCGGGGAGAGGGAGAGGTCCAGGGGAGGAGGGACAGCGAGAGAGAGTGGGGAAGGACCGGGCGGCGTGGCGGCGTCCGGGGCATCGAGCGCGAGGAGGACGCCAGCAGGCTGGTGGCGTGGTGCCCATCTTGCGCTGGGCGGTCTGCGTCGGCCACACGCCTGGCCGACTGGCGCCAGGAGGACGACGGCGGTGGTGGGCTGGGCCGGCCTGCTAGGCCGCTGGGCTGCACAAGGGCTGCAGGTAAGTCCAGGTAAGGTTTTTCCCCTTTTTGTTTTCTTTTCTATTTTTCTTACATTTTTTTGATTTAAATAAAATACTAAACCATTTTCTTAACTTACGCCCATTTTTGTAGGGGCTAGTGGTATTATTCCAGAGCTCCTCAACAACTAGCATAATTTTTGGACATATATTATATATATAACATATATATATCCAAGGCAAATATTTACTGCATTAATTCAAAAGGCCAAAAATAAATACTTCTGAGCTCCCAAAAATATTGGTTGGAATTTTACCTCTGACCAATATTTTTAGAGGAAACAGGAACATTTTCTTGGGCCAAATTGAAGCAATTTTATTTGGGTCATTTCGAAAAATGATTCGAGGGTTTCACAAATCCCCATTTCAAATTTAAATGAAATTTAAACATGATGCACAAATGACCAGCTAGTCTAGGTCATACCAGAACTAGGGATGTGACAGCACGCTTCCGCTCCCTTTTGGGTATGTGGGTTGCGTATATCATGTTCACCGTCCGCACTTGTGGGGGGAAGCCCTTCTGTCCTCTATAGTTCGGTGACCGGGGCTCCTCCTCGTCATCGCTATGCAGCCCCTTGTCATTGAGTTCGGCATTTAACTTGTCTGCCTGTTTGAAGACCCAACAATCCCTGTTGGTGTGGTTGGCTGGTTTTTCGGGGGTGCCATGTATTTGGCACGAGCGATCGAGTATTCGGTCCAGATTGGACGGGCCCTGAGTATTTCTTTTGAATGGCTTTTTCCGCTAACCGGGTTTAGAGCCTCTGAATCCCGCATTGACTACCGTATCTTCAGCATTATCACTGTTAATGCGGCGCTTGTGCTTGTTGCGACGCGACCTGCCATTGCTGTCCTTGATATACGAACTACCAGGGTCTTTGGTCAAGTTGTTACTACGAGCTAGCAAGCTGTCCTCTCCGGCGCAAAAGCGGGTCATGAGCGTTGTGAGGGCTACCATGGATTTCGGCTTTTCCTGTCCTAGGTGCCGGGCAAGCCACTCGTTGCGGATGTTATGTTAGAAGGCTGCAAGGGCCTCTGCATCGGAACAGTCAACGATTTGATTTTTCTTGGTTAGGAACCGTGTCCAGAATTGTCTGGCCGATTCTTCTGGCTGCTGAATTATGTGGCTGAGGTCATCGGCGTCTTGTGGTCCGCACATAGGTGCCCGGAAGTTATCAAGGAATGCGGCTTCTAGGTCCTCCCAACAACCAATTGATTCTGCTGGCAAGCTGTTAAGCCAATGTCGAGCTGGTCCTTTAAGCTTGAGTGGGAGGTATTTGATGGCGTGTAGATCATCACCGCGGGCCCTGTGGATATGGAGGAGGTAGTCCTCGATCCAAACCGCGGGATCTGTTGTGCCATCGTATGATTCGATGTTTACGGGTTTGAAACCCTCGGGATTTGATGATCCATCACTTAAATCCGTGAAGCATAGTGGGTGTGCGGTGCCTCTGTATTGAGCTATATCACGTCGCAGCTCAAATGAGCTTTGTCTACTGTGTTTGGCCCGGCCGGAATTGATGTATCCGGCGTGACGGTTATCGTCGCGTGTCGTGGGGAGCCCACGCGATCCATAGATCGATCTTGTTTGCCTTGCCTTGTCCTCCAATATGTCTCGCAGGTCTGGCGCGTTTCCTCGTGCCTTGGTACTTTTCGAGCGACGCCGGGGTGCGGCTTGAATGGAGGGTCTAGAGGCCTCTCTGTCGTGGCCACGGGGTGGCCGGTCGGCCGCATCATGCGCTGGTGATGTAGGTTTGGGTGCTGCTTCCTCTAATTGGGGTAGCAGCCTGCGTTTTGGGTATCTCTTGGAGGGGCGTTCGAGTTCGTACTCTTCGGCTGCAAGGACTTCAGTCCATCTGTCAGCTAGCAAGTCTTGGTCAGCTCTAAGCTGCTGCTGCTTTTTCTTGAGGCTGCTTGCCGTGGCCATAGGCCTGCGTTTGAAACGCTCCTGTTCGGCGGGATCCTCAGGCATGACAAATTCTTTGTCGTCGAGGCTTGCCTCATCTTCAGAGGGAGGCATATAATTATCGTCCTCCACCTCCCTGTCTGTCGCTCTATCATGAGGGCTGGCTTCTCCTCCTCCCGTGCTGAATCCTCGCTGGAGGGGTTATCTTCGCACCTTGTCCGGGTGTTATTATCTCCGTGCGGAATCACCGCTTTTGCTGTGGCGGGATTTAGGCGGCGCCACCGACGCCGGGCGCTTGGGCTGTTTCTTGAGGGGTCATCCTCCGCTGTTCCATCGCCGCTCCCATCTTTTGGGATGTCCACCATGTATATGTCGTATGAAGAGGTGGCCTTCTAGTGCCCTCAGAGGCGCTGGTTCTTGGTCGCTCCAGCATCGCCGCCCATACCGTCCGATGTCTTCGAGTCAAGTCGAGCATGTCGGTTAAATCTTCGACGGTGGCTACAATGTGGGTGGTGGGTGGGCGTTGAATTTCTTCGTCGTCGCATCCCAACCTTCCCGACCGTAGTCCGCCAGGGCTCTCCGATAAAGAGAGAGACTTTAGTGAATTCAGGATGTCGCCAAAGGGCGAGTGCTGAAAGATGTCCGCGGAAGTGAACTCCATAACCGGCGCCCAATTGGATTCGATTGGCGGGGGCGCGGAGGGTTCAGAGTCTGGAGAGGAGTCCGGCACCTTGGAGTCACGGTCTTCGCAAAGGATAGGGATGGAGTTCGGCTAAATCGCCAAAGAGATTGTAGCCCCCGAGGCGGTGTCCAGCCACTCGTCCTCGATCGGCGGAGTCGGCTCCGAGCTAAGGGTCGGAGCGACGCTGGTGCGACCTCCGTGGCACCGTTCGCGGCAGAGCTAGATCGTGCCCATCGAGACAAGATGTGGCGCTGCTTGGCTGTGGCTCAATCCATCAAGATCAAGTCTCTGCGGATGTCGGCCGTGTAGTTCAAACTCCCAAATCTGACCTGATGGCCAGGGGCGTAGATTTCGATCTGCTCCAGATGGCCAAGTGAATTGGCCCGTAGTGCAAAGCCGCCGAATATGAAGATCTGTCTGGGGAGAAAAGTCTCACCCTGGACCGCGTCGTGTTGATGATCGAAGGAGCCATCGGGCCTAAGGATGACGACACGAGGAACTCTCAATGAAAGCACCAATGTCGGTGTCAAACCGCGGATCTCGGTAGGGGGTCCCTAAGCGTGCGTCTAGGCGGATGGTAACAGGAGACAAGGGACACGATGTTTTACCCAGGTTCGGGCCCTCTCGATGGAGGTAAAACCCTACTCCTGCTTGATTAATATTGATGATATGGGTAGTACAAGAGTGGATCTACCACGAGATCAGAGAGGCTAAACCCTAGAAGCTAGCCTATGGTATGATTGTTCTTCGTCCTACGGACTAAAACCCTCCAGTTTATATAGACTCCGAATAGGGTTAGGGTTACACAGAGTCGGTTACAATGGTAGGAGATCTACATATCCGTATCACCAAGCTTGCCTTCCACGCCAAGGAAAGTCCCATCCGGACACGGGACAAAGTCTTCAATCTTGTATCTTCATAGTCCAGGAGTCCGGCCAACGGTGATAGTTCGGCTATCCGGACACCCCCTAATCCAGGACTCCCTCAGTAACCGACACATGGCATCCACCGTAACGGGTCACCGTTAAGCTATCGGGTCCGGTTTTGGATCCAATAACCCGTTAACAGCCCAGACCAATGGGGATTTTCCACGTGTAAAACTCTCAATGGCCAGAGGAACCACGTGTCGGCTCACTGTGGGACAGATGTCATCCACTCATTGGACAGGAGGCGACTATGATACGTCGACACGTGGCACGACCCAATAGAGGCCCATTCCGGTGAAAAGGCCGACCCGTTTGACTAGGTCAAAAGGTAGCGGGCCGGCCCACGGAAAGCCTGTTAATGGCCTATTCGTATATAACCCATTTACAGCCCGCTAACACACGGCCTGTTACGGTCTATCTGAATTAATCCCAGAAGCTTCATTTGGGCCGTCCAATATGATTCCAGCCCGTTGTAACTTTCGGCCCATGTATGGCCCATGACGTCTTTCGGCCCATATGAGGCCCTTTGTAACTCTTGGCCCATTAACGGCCCGTGGTGAAACAGGCCCGTAATGAACAGTGTACCGCTTTATACCCATTAACGGCCCATTATTCCATTGGGCCGTTTCCAACCCGTGTTATCTTTCGGCCTTCTCATGTCCCATTTATTCTTGGGCTCATTTCCAGCATTCGGGCCCGTTACGGCCTATCCGAATTAAGCCCAATAGCTTCATCTGGGCCATCCAATATGATACCAGCCCGTTGTAACTTCTGGCCCATGTATGGCCCATGATGTCTTTCAGCTCATATGAGGCCCTTTGTAACTCTTGGCCCATTAACGACCCGTGGTGAAACTGGCCCATAATGAACAGTGTACCACTTTATACCCATCAACAACCAGTTGTTCCATTGGGCCATTTCCAACCCGTGTTATCTTTCGCCTTCTCGTGGCCCATTTATTCTTGGTCTCATTTCCTGCATTCAGTTACTTATTGCCTGTTACTGGCCTTTTCTGCTTATGGGCCAAATTCAGCCCGTGGTTACAGTCGGCCCGTTTGTGGCCCGTTAATCCGTTGGGCCATTTTCATAGCATCATAAAATACAACCGATTAACGACGACCCGTTATGGTCAGCGCATGAACGGATGATTCCAACTCTAGCCCGTTTACGACCCATAATGCAGTCTGTTATTGGCCCATGTTTGGCCAATCGATCATACGGCCCATTGATGCTACGGCCCGTAGAAGGCCCATTGTTTCTATGGCTCGTAGAAGGCCCATTGTTTCTACGGCCCATAGAAGGCCCATTGTTTCTACGGCCCATAGAAGGCCCATTGTTTCTATGGCCCGTAGGAGGGCCATGGTCACTACAGTAAATATGTAGCCCATGGTTATTGTGGCCTAGTTTTAAAAAATAGGTTATTGCGGCCATTAGCAAACCGCGGAAAAAGAACTGCACTAACTACAAGCAAACAAATAAACAAGACAACAAGGAAATAAATAAGCAAGCAACTTATGCTAGGCTATCACGGCTATTACACATATTACATCCACTGGGCATCAACGTTCGCCATGAGTGCAAATATAGGGAACAAAGCAGCATATCACATACACTGGTTGTCAAAGATGGTGACCAATGCCAATAAACACCGCAGCAAAACAAGTCCAGAACTGAAACCACTTCATAAGAGCTCAAGAAACAATATCCTGGGTACCCATAATGCTGGCAAGATGGTTAGCAAGCTTATTAACTTTCTCTTGTTTGGCGCTTAAATCCTCCAGCGCTTGTTGTTGCACCAGAAATTATGCATCTGAATTCTGCAGGGACTTCCTCAATCCTTCGGCTTCGTGTTGCAGCACATCTGAACGATGTCTTTCAACTTGAAGTTGAGACTCAAGAAGACGAACTGATTCAGGAAGCAAGTTCGAAGAGCTTGTGCCAGCAGTGGTGGCCAGTAACTCGAACACTACATCAAGACATGACTTTTGGGTTGTCTCACTGTTGTCAAGATAGTTTTTATCAGCTTTCTTGGAGACCAACAGGGATGTCTCACTATCTTGAACTTATCTGCATTATTTCCTTTACCATTCCATAACCGGGTACTCTTCTCCAATATTTTGTCCGCATTCTAAAAGAGAAACAAGAAACACATCACATGTTTACCATGTTGTATATGAATCTCATTTTGGTAAATTAGTTCAGCAGTAAAGTCGATAGGATAACAGCATGAAACAAACATATATATATATGTACCATGGTCACTGTATGGTCTATATCATTCTATTTTTTGTTGCCAAATCAAGTTAGAGACACAGTTCAAATAATATCTGTTTAAGACAAAGTAGAATAGACATAATATAAGTGTGAGAAACTACATAATAATAACAACACTTGTAATGTGCATAACATGAGAACATAACTGTTTATTAAATTGAAACTAAAATCAACATAGAGCAAGTTACAACAGCAAAACAGATAAAGAAGCATGTTTAAAACATACCTGTTGCGCCATTGGAGTTTCAATTCCATCCTTCAAATCTGAAAATAGTTGCTATAAGTAAATACAGTGATGCAAGAGCAAAGGAGTATGAACCATAGCTACAGAACCTGACCTGAGAACAATTCTTCTTCTGCTTTAAGCATTGAGTTAGGATTCAGAGTGGTGGTCCTCATGCTTTGGACATTGCAGTTCCCTTACTAATTGCTCGTGTTTGGGTGCTCTGTGGTGGAGACAGTGCTGTGTCAACTGGAACTGGGTTACTATCTGCTGGGATTGGGGTTAGAAGGGGTGTAGTTGGTTCTCTGTCCAACTAGGTACAGGTACAATCTGCAAGAGTCTGGGTTATGTGTGGTGGGGCTGGCTCTCGGGAAATTACAGTCGTGGTTCTATCTGCATCGACTAGTAGCACTATCTTTTCTAAAGACCGTGTTGTTACTCCCTTAGATACTGCCACCACTCTCTCCAATTAAAATGGCTGATAAACAAGAATAGTAATTGAATGTACAGACATTGTATGATAGACATGTGCAATGGATAGTTGGGAATAAAAGAGGTCATGAAATAATTCACATTTATGTTGTCTAACCAAATAGGATAGCATGACAAAATTTCACATATATGATGTCTAACTAAACATGATAGCATGACACAGTTTCATATATATGATGGCTAAATAAAAAGGATGGGAAGACATAGTTCAAAATATGATGACTACGTAAATAGGATGACATGATATAACTATATAATGTATTTATTAAATAGGTTGGCATGCCATAATTCACATACATGCCGCCTGTGGAAACATGATAGCATGATATAATTCATGGATAGAATGACCTAATTAAAACTATGATGACTTTAACACTAAACAGGATGATATGATATAACTATATGATGTCTTTATTAAATGGGTTGGCATGCCATAATTCAGATAGATGTTGTCTATGTAAACATGATGGCATGATATAATTCAAATATATGATTTATATACTAAGCAAGTAAGCAGATGGCAATCGCATATATGATGTAAATGTTGGGGAACGTAGTAATTTCAAAAAAATTCCTACGCACACGCAAGACCATGGTGATGGCATAGCAACGAGAGGAGAGTGGCGTACGCACGCACTCGTGAGACCGAAAGCGAAGCGTTATAACAACGCTGTTGATGTAGTCGACGCGTCTTCACGATCCGACCGATCCAAGTACCGAACGTCGGCACCTCCGAGTTCTGCACACGTTCAGCTCGATGACGATCCCGGGCTCCGATCCAAAGAAAGCGTCGGGGATGAGTTCCACAAGACGACAGCGTGGTGGCGATGATGATGCTCCACCGACGCAGGGCTTCGCCTAAGCTCCGCGACGATATGACTTACACTGGTGCAGGGCTTCACCTAAGCTCCGCGACGATATGACCGAAGTTGAATATGGTGGAGGGGGGCACCGCACACGGCTAAGGAACGATCCGTAGATCAACTTGTGTGTTATGGGGTGCCCCCCTGCCCCCGTATATAAAGGAGCAAGGGGGGGGGGTGCGGCAAGCCCTAGGGGGCGCGCCTGGAGGAGTCCTACTCCCACCGGGAGTAGGACTCCCCCCCTTCTCCTAGTTGGATTAGGATTGGGGAGGGGCAAGAGGGAAGGGCGCGCCCCCTCTCCTTGTCCTATTCGGACTAGAGGGGAGGGGCGCGCCTGCCCTGGCCGCCCTTCCTCTTCTCCCTATGGCCCATCAAGGCCCATTGACCCCGGGGTTCCGTAACCCCGGTGTTCCGTAACGCCCTGTTTTCATCCGAACCTTCCAAGTCCAAACATAGGCTTCCAATATATCAATCTTTATGTCTCGACCATTTCGAGACTCCTCGTCATGTCCGTGATCACATCCGGGACCCCGAACAACCTTCGGTACATCAAAACTTATAAACTCATAATGAACTGTCATCGAAACGTTAAGCGTGCGGACCCTACGGGTTCGAGAACTATGTAGACATGACCTAGAACCATTCTCGGTCAATAACCAATAGCGGAACCTGGATGCCCATATTGGTTCCTACATATTCTACGAAGATCTTTGTCGGTCAAACCGCATAACGACATACGTTGTTCCCTTTGTCATCGGTATGTTACTTACCCGAGATTCGGTCGTCGGTATCCAATACCTAGTCCAATCTCGTTACCGGTAAGTCTCTTTACTCGTTCCGTAATACATCATCTCACAACTAACTCATTAGTTGCAATGCTTGCAAGGCTTATGTGATGTGTATTATCGAGAAGGCCCAGAGATACCTCTCCGACAATCGGAGTGACAAAACCTAATCTCGAAATACGCCAACCCAACAAGTACCTTTGGAGACACCTGTAGTACTCCTTTATAATCACCCAGTTACGTTGTGACGTTTGGTAGTACCAAAGTGTTCCTCCGTAAACGGAGTTGCATAATCTCATAGTTACAGGAACATGTATAGGTCATGAAGAAAGCAATAGCAATATACTAAACGATCAAGTGCTAAGCTAACGGAATGGGTCATGTCAATCACATCATTCTCCTAATGAGGTGATCCCATTAATCAAATGACAACACATGTCTATGGTTAGGAAACACAACCATTTTTTATTAATGAGCTAGTCTAGTAGAGGCATACTACTGACTATCTGTTTGTCTATGTATTCACACATGTATTATGTTTCCGGTTAATACAATTCTAGCATGAATAATAAACATTTATCATGATATAAGGAAATAGATAATAACTTTATTATTGCCTCTAGGGCATATTTCCTTCAGTCCCCCACTTGCACTAGAGTCAATAATCTAGTTCACATCGCCATGTGATTTAACATCAATAGTTCACATCTATATGTGGTTAACACCCATAGTTCCCATCGACATGTGACCAACACCCAAAGGGTTTACTAGAGTCAGTAATCTAGTTCACATCGCGATGTGATTAACACCCAAAGAGTACTAAGGTGTGATCATGTTTTGCTTGTGAGATAATTTTAGTCAACGGGTCTGTCACATTCAGAGCCGTAAGTATTTTGCAAATTTCTATATCTACAATGCTCTGCACGGAGCTACTCTAGCTAATTGCTCCCACTTTCAATATGTATCCAGATTGAGACTCAGAGTCATCTAGATTAGTGTTAAAACTTGCATCAACGTAACCCTTTACAACGAACCTTTTTTCACTTCCATAATCGAGAAACATATCCTTATTCTACTAAGGATAATTTTTGACCGATGTCCATTGATCTACTCCTAGATCACTATTGCACTCCCTTGCCAAGCTTAGTGGTAGGGTGTGCAATAGATCTGGTACACAGCATGACATACTTTATAGAACCTATGGCTGATGCATAGGGAATGACTTTCATTCTCTTTCTATCTTCTGCCGTGGTCGGGTCTTGAGTCTTACTCAATCTCACACCTTGTAACACAGGCAAGAACTCTTTCTTTGACTATTCCATTTTGAACTACTTCAAAATCTTGTCAAGGTATGTATTCATTGAAAAACTTATCAAGCGTCTTGATCTATCTCTATAGATCTTGATGCTCAATATGTAAGCAGCTTCACCGAGGTCTTTCTTTGAAAAACTCCTTTCAAACACTCCTTTATGCTTTTCAGAATAATTCTGCATTATTTCCGATCAACAATATGTCATTCACATATACTTATCAGAAAGGCTGTAGTGCTCCCACTCACTTTCTTGCAAATACAGGCTTCTCCAAAAGTCTGTATAAAACCATATGCTTTGATCAAATCATCAAGCACACATTCCAACTCTGAGATGCTTGCACCAGTCCATAGATGGATCGCTGGAGCTTGCACATTTTGTTAGCTCCTTTAGGATTGACAAAACCTTCTGGTTGCATCATATACAACTCTTCTTTAATAAATCCATGAAAGAATGTAGTTTTGACATCCATTTGCCAGATTTCATAAAATGTGGCAATTGCTAACATGATTCGGACAGACTTAAGCATCGCTATAGTTGAGAAAATCTCATTGTAGTCAACACCTTGAACTTGTCGAAAACCTTTTTGTGACAAGTCGAGCTTTGTAGATAGTAACACTACTATCAGTGTCCGTCTTCCTCTTGAAGATCCATTTATTTAACATGGCTTGCTGATCATCGAGCAAGTCAATCAAAGTCCATACTTTGTTCTCATACATGGATCCTATCTCAGATTTCATGGCCTCAAGCCATTTCATGAATCTGGGCTCATCACCGCTTCCTCATAGTTCGTGGGTTCATCATGGTCTAGTAACATGACTTCCGAACATGATTACCGTACCACTCACAGTGCGGATCTTACTCTGGAAGACCTACGAGGTTTGGTAGCAACTTGATCTGAAGTTTCATGATCATCATCATTAACTTCCTTACTAATTGGTGTAGGAATCGCTGGAACTGATTTCTGTGATAAACTACTTTCCAATAAGGGAGAAGGTGCAATTACCTCATCAAGTTCTACTTTCCTCCCACTCACTTCTTTCGAGAGAAACTTCTTCTCTAGAAAGGATCCATCTTAGCAACGAATAACTTGCCTTCGGATCTGTGATAGAAGGTGTACCCAAAAGTTACCTTTGGGTATTCTATGAAGACGCACTTCTCCGATTTGGGTTTGAGCTTATCAGGTGAAAACTTTTTCACATAAGCATCACAACTCCAAACTTTAAGAAACGACAGCTTAGGTTTACTGCTAAACCACAGTTCATAAGGCGTCGTCTTAACGGATTTAGATGGTGCCCTATTAAACGTGAATGCAGCTGTCTCTAATGCATAACCCCAAAACGATAGTGGTAAATCGGTAAGATACATCATAGATCGCATTATATCCAATAAAGTGCGGTTACGACGTTCGGACACACCATTATGTTGTGGTGTTCCATGTGGCTTGAGCTGTGAAACTATTCCACTTTGTTTTAATTGAAGACCAAACTCGTAACTCAAATTATTCGTCTCCACGATCAGATCACAGAAACTTTATTTTCTTGTTACGATGATTTTCTACTTCACTCTGAAATTCTTTGAACTTTTCAACTATTTCAGGCTTATGTTTCATCAAGAAGATATACGCATATCTGCTCAAATCATTTGTGAAGGTCAGAAAAATAATGATACTTGCCACGAGCATCAACACTCATTGGATCGCATACATCGGTATGTATTATTTCCAACAAGTCAGTATCTCGTTCTATTGTTCCGGAGAACGGAGTTTTAGTCATCTTGCCCAAAAGGCACGGTTCGCAAGCATCAAATGATTCATAATCAAGTGATTCCAAAAGCCCATCAGTATGGAGTTTCTTCATGCGCTTTACACCAAAATGACCTAAACTGCAGTGCCACAAATAAGTTGCACTATCATTATTAACTTTACATCTTTTGGTTTCAATATTATGAATATGTGTATCACACGATCGAGATCCAACAAACCATTTTCATTGGGTGTATGACCATAGAAGGTTTTATTCATGTAAACAGAACAATAATTATTCTCTAACTTACATGAATAACCGTATTGCAATAAACATGATCAAATCATATTCATGCTCAACGCAAATGCTAAATAACATTTGTTTAGGTTCAACACTAATCCCGAGAGTATAGGGAGTGTGCGATGATGATCATATTAATCTTGGAACTACTTCCAACACCCATCGTCACTTCCCCTTCAACTAGTCTCTGCTTATTCTCAGAACTCCTGTTTGAGTTACTAATCTTAGCAACCTAACAGTATCAAATACTCAGGGGCTACTATAAACACTAGTAAGGCACACATCAATAACCTGTATATCAAATATACTCTTGTTGACTTTGCCATCCTTCTTATCCACCAAATATTCAGGGCATTTCCGTTTCCAGTGACCATTTCCTTTGCAGTGTAAGCACTTAGTTTCAGGCTTTGGTCCAGCTTTGGGCTTCTTCGCAGGAGTGACAACTTACTTGTCTTTCTACTTGAAGTTCCCTTTCTTTCCCTTTGCCCTTTTCTTGAAACTAGTGGTCTTGTCAATCATCAACACTTGATGCTCTTTCTTGATTTCTACCTTCGTTGATTTCAACATCTCGAAGAGCTCGGGAATCGTTTTCGTCATCCCTTGCATACTGTAGTTCATCACGAAGTTCTAGTAACTTAGTGATGGTGACTAGAGAATTCTGTCAATCACTATCTTATCTCGAAGATTAACTCCCACTTGATTCAAGCGATTGAAGTACCTGACAATCTGAGCACATGCTCACTAGTTGAGCGATTCTCCTCCATCTTTTAGCTATAGAACTTGTTGGAGACTTCATATCTCTCAACTCGGTATTTGCTTGAAATATTAACTTCAATTTCTGGAACATCTCATATGGTCCATGACGCTCAAAACGTCTTTGAAGTCCCGATTCTAAGCCGTTAAGCATGGTGCACTAAACTATCAAGTAGTCATCATATTGAGCTAGCCAAACGTTCATAACGTCGCATTTGCTCCTGCAATAGGTCTGTCACCTAGCAGCGCATTAAGGACATAATTCTTACGTGCAGCAATGAGGATAAACCTCGGATCACGGATCTAATCCGCATCATTGCTACTAACATTTTCAACATAATTTTCTCTAGGAACATATCAAAACAAACATATAAAAGCATAGGGAAGCAACAACGCGAGCTATTGATCTACAACATAATTTGCAAAATACTACCAGACTAAGTTCATGATAAATTTAAGTTCAATTAATCATATTATTTAAGAACTCCCACTTAGACTGACATCTCTCTAGTCATCTTAAGTGATTACGTGATCCAAATCAACTAAACCATGTCCGATCATCACGTGAGATGGAGTAGTTTCAATGGTGAACATCACTATGTTGATCATATCTACTATATGATTCACGCTTGACCTTTCGGTCTCCGTGTTCCGAGGCCATATCTGTTATATGCTAGGCTCGTCAAGTTTAACCTGAGTATTCCGCGTGCGCAACTGTTTTGCACCCGTTGTATTTGAACGTAGAGCCTATCACACCCGATCATCACGTGGTGTCTCAAAGACGAAGAACTTTCGCAGCGGTGCATACTCGGGAGAACACTTCTTGATAATTTTAGTGAGAGATCATCTTATAATGCTACCGTCAATCAAAGCAATATAAGATGCATAAAGGATAAACATCACATGCAATCAATATAAGTGATATGATATGGCCATCATCATCTTGTGCTTGTGGTCTCCATCTCAAGCACCGCCATGATCACCATCGCCACCGGCGCGACACCTTGATCTCCATCGTAGCATCGTTGTCGTCTCGCCAACTATTGCTTCTCGACTATCGGTACTGCTTAGTGATAAAGTAAAGCAATTACATGGCGCTTGCATTTCATACAATAAAGCGACAACCATATGGCTCCGCCAATTGCCGATAACTTCGGTTACAAAACATGATCATCTCATACAATAAAATATAACATCACGTCTTGACCATATCACATCACAACATGCCCTGCAAAAACAAGTTAGACGTCTTCTACTTTGTTGTTGTAAGTTTTACGTGGCTGCTACGGGCTGAGCAAGAACCGTTCTTACCTCGCATCAAAACCACAACGATAGTTTGTCAAGTTGGTGCTGTTTTAACCTTCGCAAGGACCGGCGTAGCCACACTCGGTTCAACTAAAGTGAGAGAAACAGACACCCGCCGTCACCTTTAAGCAACGAGTGCTCAAAGCGGTGAAACCAGTCTCGCGTAAGCGTCTGGCGTAATGTCGGTCCGGCCGCTTCATCTCACAATACCGCTGAACCAAAGTATGACATGCTGGTAAGCAGTATGACTTATATCGCCCACAACTCACTTGTGTTCTACTCGTGCATATGACATCAACGCATAAAACCAGGCTCTGATACCACTGTTGGGGAACGTAGTAATTTCAAAAAAATTCCTAGGCACACGCAAGACCATGGTGATGGCATAGCAACGAGAGGGGAGAGTGACTGTCCACGTACCCTCGTAGACCGAAAGCGGAAGCGTTATAACAACGCTGTTGATGTAGTCGTGCGTCTTCACGATCCGACCGATCCAAGTACCGAACGTCACGGCACCTCCGAGTTCTGCACACGCTCAGCTCGATGGCGATCCCCGGCTCCGATCCAGCAAAGCGTCGGGATGAGTTCCGTCGACAAGACGGCGTGGTGGCGATGATGATGCTCCACCGACGCAGGGCTTCGCCTAAGCTCCGCGATGATATGACTTACACCGCGCAGGCTTCACCTAAGCTCCGCGACGATATGACCGAAGTGGAATATGGTGGAGGGGGCACCGCACGGCTAAGGAACGATCCGTAGATCAACTTGTGTGTTATGGGTGCCCCCGCCTCGTATATAAAGGAGCAAGGGGTGCGGCCAGACCTAGGGGCGCGCTGGAGGAGTCCTACTCCCACCGGAGTAGGACTCCCCCTTCTCCTAGTTGGATTAGGATTGGGAGGGAAGAGGGAAGGGGCCCCCTCTCCTTGTCCTATTCGGACTAGAGGGGAGGGGCGCGCGGCCTGCCCCCGCCGGCCCTTCCTCTTCTCCCTATGGCCCATCAAGGCCCATTGACCCCGGGGTTCCGTAACCCCGGTGTTCCTAGAACGCCCTGTTTTCATCCGAACCTTTCAAGTCCAAACATAGGCTTCCAATATATCAATATTTATGTCTCGACCATTTCGAGACTCCTCGTCATGTCCGTGATCACATCCGGGAGTCCGAACAACCTTCGGTACATCAAAACTTATAAACTCATAATGAACTGTCATCGAAACGTTAAGTGTGCGGACCCTACGGGTTCGAGAACTATGTAGACATGACCTAGAACCATTCTCGGTCAATAACCAATAGCGCAACCTGGATGCCCATATTGGTTCCTACATATTCTACGAAGATCTTTATCGGTCAAACCGCATAACGACATACGTTGTTCCCTTTGTCATCGGTATGTTACTTACCCGAGATTCGATCGTCGGTATCCAATACCTAGTTCAATCTCTTTACCGCTAAGTCTCTTTACTCGTTCCGTAATACATCATCTCACAACTAACTCATTACTTGCAATGCTTGCAAGGCTTATGTGATGTGTATTACCGAGAAGGCCCAGAGATACCTCTCCGACAATCGGAGTGACAAAACCTAATCTCGAAATACGCCAACCCAACAAGTACCTTTGGAGACACCTGTAGTACTCCTTTATAATCACCCAGTTACGTTGTGACGTTTGGTAGTACCCAAAGTGTTCCTCCGGTAAACGGGAGTTGCATAATCTCATAGTTACAGGAACATGTATAGGTCATGAAGAAAGCAATAGCAATATACTAAACGATCAAGTGCTAAGCTAACGGAATGGGTCATGTCAATCACATCATTCTCCTAATGAGGTGATCCCATTAATCAAATGACAACACATGTCTATGGTTAGGAAACACAACCATTTTTTATTAATGAGCTAGTCTAGTAGAGGCATACTAGTGACTATCTGTTTGTCTATGTATTCACACATGTATTATGTTTCCGGTTAATACAATTCTAGCATGAATAATAAACATTTATCATGATATAAGGAAATAGATAATAACTTTATTATTGCCTCTAGGGCATATTTCCTTCAGTAAAAACTAAGCAATGCAAGACAACATGCATGACATGAGTAATATAAACCTACCAAGTTTGAGCATAGACCTCAGGGGGGGAAAGGACTGGTCATTTGTCTCTCAATGCTCCTCTGAGGAGCTATCTGTAACCAGCAAGATGTCTGCTTCAGCAGGTAGCATTGTCTGCTCTGAATACCTTGTTTTCACTCCAGATACTTCCATCACCGCTTCAAATGGCCGATGCACAGGAAGAGTGGTTAAATATACAAACGTTCTCCATAAATGGAACATGTAATACAAAAAAGGATAGCATGATATAATTCACATATATGATGATCGTCTAAACAACATGGCATTGCATAATTCACATATATAATGCCTTGCAACAAGATAGCATTGCATAATTCTCAAATATAATGTCTTGCAACAAGATGGCATTGCATAATTCACATATCTGGTAATTAGACACTAAACAGGTGGCATTCACACAAAGCATGTGTAAACTAAGCAAATGACATAGCAATGCAAGACACCATACGCACGATATGAGCAACATAACCCTGCCAAGTTAGAGCATACACCCCGGGGGGGGGGGGAGGATGGCATGATATAATTCACATAAGATGACTAGCTAAGCAGGATGGCATTGGAAAATTCACATATATGATGCCTGGCTAAACAAGATGGCGTTGCATAATTCACATATACGATAAAGAAACTAAACAGATGGCATTCACACAAAGCATGTCTAAAATAAGCAGATGACATATTTGATGTATAAAGTAAGCAATGCAAGGCACCATATGCATGATATTACCAACATCAGCATGCCAAGTTAGAGCAAAGACCTCAGGGGGTAAATAGGAGTGGTCTTCTCCTTCTGAATCCCCCTCAGAACAGTTATCTTCCTCTTGATTACAATCCAAAATGGGTGGATGGGGGCTGACTTTGCGCCCACCATGGAGCAACGTCTGCAAGAAATTTTATTTCCATGCAAGGCTCGTCTCTTTTGCTCTACATGTTCAGTTCCATTGTGTACAATAACTGACATGCATAGGAACAAAACATAGTGAGATTATGTAAGGAGTGCATGCAGAAATCCAGAGTGATCGTAGCATCCTGTGGATAGACCCAAAACCAATGATAGCAGGCAGATAATGGCTTCAGTTAAAAAATATAGATAATGGATTCTTTACTGTTTGTTTCCCACCCAACATGACACTCATAGTAGACACCAGAGATTAACTAGATAGTAGATAGATACTATTGATTGCGGCTCCGATATGTACCCCACAACCATTTAAAAACTCAAGTTTGAGCATTAGTTTGGAGCTGACTCAGAGTCTAATCGGTGAATAGGACGATAAATTAGCATGTAATATTAAGTGATGCATAATGTAAGCAGAACCGAAAGAGTGAGACCTGTCTTGCGGACCCGTGTAGTCCTCGAGGTCATCTGCTCGGTTGATGATGGTAATGCAGTTGTCGTAGCTGCGGGCGGCGGGGAAGAAGATCTGAGGCGGCGAAAGACAGTATGGAGGTCGGATCCCTGCTATGGTGGACCCTTCTATCGTTGGAGCAGCTGAGCTGGGGTGGGCGACGGCGCAGCAGGAGCGGGACAAACCGCACAAGGTTTTCTTTGACAACTCAGAGTCTAATCTGTAAGAGAAGTAATTCTGTAAGGGCTCGTTTGAATTGGTGGATTCTAACAACGCAGTGATAGGAAATACACAGTAATAGGATAGGAATGCACGTGCAAAACAGAGAATTTAAAAACACAGGATTTCCGCCAATCTGGGTGTTTGGTTCACAAGAATTGGAAGATCACATTATGCAAAGAAGCATGGTGAGCTTAAGTCAAACCACAAGAAAATGAACGGTTATAATGCTATTATGCTACAATCTCTTAGTCTTGTGCTTCATGAATAGGAATTTGAAAAGGAGGACAAGTGGATATTAAAATCCCTACAGTTTTTCTTTCAAGGAGACACTAAAGGAACAAATCCTACAGTTTTCCTTTGCTCCATTCCTTTGAACCAAATGCATGAATAGTAGTACCGTAGGAAACTTTCCAATTCCTATGTTTTTCCTTCACTTTTCCTTTCAGTCACTGGAGATTCTAGTAGGTAGGCTTGAGTAGGGATAAGCCTACACTCATAAAATGTTTTTGTGCTACCTCTACTACTTTGGACGTAGGCCACTGCCCTACTAGCTCAACTCCCAGGCCCATCTACAAATGCACAGCTCAAACGCATAGAGATAAATAATGATGGCGTTCAAGAGAGTCCATCACGTAGAGCTAAGTTGCCTGGTACCTCACTGCTTGTCATATAGTAGGAGAAACTAATCGTATTTCACGTTACTACGTGTGCTCAGTGGACAATATATATAACATGTAGAGTAAAAAAGAGATGCAACAAGTGTACAACCTCTTTGGCGAAGCCAAGTCGATCTCAGCGTGATTGGGTTGGTCGGTGAGGATGCTTCAGCTGATTTGGTTGTCGAAGGAGGGGAAGAAGATTTTAGGTGTATGGAGATGGAGCCCGGGGTACTGCTCCGCTGTGATGGAGGGTTTCGTCATTGGAGCAGCTCCGGTGAGTTGTACGACGACGAGGCTGAGGCAGGACAAGAGAGACAACGTTAACCTAAGTGGAATTGTAATAGCGTCTCCAATAGATGACGGAAAATACATAACCACAAAGTGCTATATGTAAAATACATCAGCCTCTCATCTCTGAACTTAACTGTCGAAACTGAATTTAACTGTTGAAATTGAATTTTGCTATCAAAACTGAATTTTACTGTCGAAACAGAACGCATTAGTAGCAGAAAAGCAGTAGCACCAGCAGCAGTGCATGCGAGAGCCGGGGCAGCTGGACGTGTAGCAACATCTCAGGTAGCAGCTGCAGGGGCTCGAGGGAGAGCAGGATCCGTTGCTCGTGCAGCAGCAGCGCGCGTAAGAGTAGAGCAGCAGCGCAAGCAAGAGCAAGAGTGATAGTAGCAGCGCAAGCAAGAGCAAGAGTGAGAGCAGCAGCATGAGCAAGAGCAATAGCAAGAGCAATAGCAAGAGCAGACCAGGTAGGGGAACGAGAGCAAGAGCAGAGCAGAAGGGCGAGCAAGAGCCAAAGAAGCAACATCTCCTACAGATGTGGACGTCGCCGCCGAGGGAGCGACGCCGTGGAGGAAGTGGCCGGCGACGCCGCCATGGATGGAGCCACGCCATGTTGGCTCGGGACCGAGCGTCGGCAACACCGTGAGACCGAATCAAGAAGAAAATGCGACGATTAGTGTAGAGCCTCTTTGGTGGCGTCGATTAGGCCTCAGCTTCATCCGAGGAATTGGTGATGATGCTGCTCTTCCGGTGGTGCAGGTGAAGACTGCGGTGTGGGAATGGAGGTGGCACGAAAGACGAGGGGAATGTCGGGACAGCTCCTTGGAGGTGGAGGATGGGGTGGCTGAACTGGCAGGACGACCAGATCGATGAAGGATCCTCATCTAGTGCGGTGGATGAGGGACGTCGAGGTGTTGTTGTGGACGATGTCATCGAGGAAGAGGCTCCGGCTGGGTGGCAGACGGAGGATGGTGTGGGGCTTTGTGGGTTTTCATGGCCTAGGTATACGAATGGGTGGGCGGATGGGATGGGAGGGGGAACCATGGCTTACGGACACGCTTGTACGGAATGTGGGGTAAGTTATGAAAGTACCCCCACCCATTTGAGCTAGGCGGTTCTTTTGGTTCAGGGGTATCACGGGCATTTCGCATGACGGGATTTTGTAGGAGGTGGGAGTAATCACGCGCGTTGTAATTTTGGGATAGCAAGGCGCGAGTTGAGATGGAGGGAGTTTTCGGAGCACAATGAGACAAAGATATATCTTAAATATTTCGGGGTGACAAGGCGCGGGTTGAATTTTCCGGACCAGCCTAACGCGTACTGTACCAATTCACACCACACAAGAGAGTCTAGTCCCGTGTACTGTACCAAATCAATTCGCACTACAAATGCCATTCAAAACTTTGAATTCATGTTATGTTCAATTAAAATATTTCACTACGTGTATAAGGCATGAAACCTGCTACTCAAATGAACGTTTTAGTGCATTCCGAACGTATATACTACCGATTCAATATGAACTAAATTTGAATTCGTTTCTCTATTTGAATAAGATATACAATCATGATTGTTGTCTAGTTAAACCATTTGAATTCATTTCTCTATTTTAATAAGATCTACAATCATCATTATTGTCAAGTTAAACCATCATTTGTATATTATCTTCACAGCACATCACATGATTACTATCGAGTTAGATATGAAGTATGTGTACTATATGAACTCGAACTCGATTTTTTGAATGCACTTTATGTTGATTTCAAATCATAGTACATTTCAAGCTCTAGCTAGATCTTCATAATCTAAACCATGTCTCATATGTATAATGTGTTTATCACATAATGTATGGTGCCCCGCCCCCTACGCCTACAAGTACTTAGATGTGAGTTGCAAAAGCCACACATTTTCACAAATTCAAATAAAATAAGAGATTGTTCGATATATAGTATGCTTTAGATTGTTTGATATTTAGTTGTGAGCTGAAAACACCACACACCTTATCACAAGTTCAAATAAAATGTGAGATTGTTCGATGTACAGTATGGTTTAGATTGTTCGCTATTTAGCTGTGAGTTGCAAACGCCACACACTATCACATTATGGTATAACATGTCCAAAACCATACCACGCATATCACCACTATATTCATGATGCATATGTTTATAACAGTATGATCTCCTATTCAAATATATGAACCCACTTTCATATTGAATTATGATCTTTGTTAGTCTCTTACACCCAGACAATCCTCTAACCTTTGTAGCTAGCACTAACTTTCTCTCGTGCATGCACACGCCCTCCTTGGTCTCCCCCTCCCTCAGCATTCTATCCATCACGCACATTAATTTTTTTTCTTTAGGTCATTCCCCCACGGTCTCCACAACTCCTTTCTGATAACACCGATTGATAAACCTCTGCAGCGATGTCTGCTTACCACATACACACGCACCTTCCATCTCCTCCTTCCTGTGTCCATGCCTCGTGTCTCTCATACGGTCCCACACACGTGTAAACTCTCACCCCTCTTTTCATCGATCTCACAATCGCACACTCCTTCGCCTATCTAGCTAGTAGGCCTCTCGCACCACCTCCTAGCTCCATTCTCTCTGTCTATCCGTCTCGTTGGGCCTTATTTGCCTCTAACTAATGGATGTACACCGACCGATCTCCTGCTATACATATAGCTAGCTAGGTTGGTATAACTCGTTTTCCCCACGCGCCGATCGATCTACCTCATTAGTTATGTCTCTCCCTTCCTCCGACACACAACAATTGATCTACCAATCTAGTTAGGTCTGCTTACCAAACACATGGTCGCCCTTCATCATCCATGCATGCCTCCCGACACATCTACCACGCACACGCACACGCACACACAAAAACACATCCCCACTCTTATTGATAATATTGCATTTCTACCCTCAGTTTTTCTAGTAGGCCTCTCCCACCATCTTCGAGAAGCAACTCCACCACCCATCCAGCACTCTACCCCTCTCCCTACATCTCTCTCTCTCTCTCTCTCTCTCTCTCTCTCTCTCTCTCTGTCCCAACCTATTTCCCGTCCTTCACTTATGTACGGATGTCGACCGATCTCCCTCAAGACATAGCTGGGTCTCTCCTTCCCAACACATATACGAGTCTATCTACCTCTCTAGTTAGGTCTCTGCCTCCCCCTCCCCTCCCCCCCACACACATTGATACATCAAGCGCTCTACTCCGGTCTCCCTGCCACACACAAACTTGCCATGTGCCCTCTGACGTTCCGGTAGGTCAGTCGCCCTATATCTTTGACTTGCACACACACAATTTCGATGGGTCTCTTCATCGATCTCGCACCCCCCCCCCCACTTGATCCTCTCTTCGACTATCGATATCTATGACCCATCCCTCTCTTCTCATGGATCGCCCCCTCTATATATGATATAGATAGGCCTCTATTTCACACACATTGCATGTGTCAAATTTTTGTTTGAGATATCATCGACAAATATTCACATAAATACATTAACGAAATCACCCCCCAATAAAAAACACTCACGAACACACACGCCATCTATCTAGGTTTGTACCTCTCTCACACACACCCACGTAGGTGGGGAACGTGCACGAAGAGAAGAGGTGGACCTTGCAGCGCGACTCCGCCTCTTTCCCAACCACACCCGCGCGGGTACACGGTGGAGCTCATTTCTGTACAAAAAGGCAGCCGACGTGGTAATTTGACACGTGTACTGGTTCTCCACTTTATAGAGGATCGTGTACCATGGGTGAACAAATAAATTGCGACTTGACGCGTTATGTTAAAAAAGAGGCAAACCATGTGGGGCCTATCTTACAAGCAAGGCTCTATACACTAGAGATGCTCTGTACGTATTACTTTTGATGTGTTCTGTCAACTCGTAGAATGAGGAGAAGCTTGGTTAGTACGCCGTCTACCCCCCACGGGCGCGGTGGCTCACTGAGTCGCAGGACGAGGAGAAGCTTGCTTACTACGCCTACGCCCGCTCCCTCGCCCACGCACGCAGTGGCTCGCAGGACGAGGAGAAAATTTTACTACTCCCTCCGTTACTCCTTGTCCCTACTGTCGGTGTCAAAACCAGCGGATCTCGGGTAGGGGGTTGAAAGGATCGATATAGTTGACTAGAGGGGGGGGGGTGAATAGGCAACTAACAATTTTTATCTTTTCTTTACCAAATTAAACTTTGCATCAAAGTAAGTTGTCTAGATATGCAACTAGGTGGACAACCTATATGATGCAACAATCACAACCACACAAGCAAGCAATGAATAAAACACAAGTAAGCTTGCACAAATAAAGGGATGAGATAACCAAGAGTGGAGCCGGTGGAGACGAGGATGTGTTACCGAAGTTCTTTCCTTTTGAGGGGAAGTACGTCTCCGTTAGAGCGGTGTGGAGGCACAATGCTCCCCAAGAAGCCACTACGGCCATCGTATTCTCCTCACGCCCTCACACAATGCGAGATGCCGTGATTCCACTATTGGTGCCCTTGAAGGCGGCAACCGAACCTTTACAAACAAGGTTGGGGCAATCTCCACAACTTAATTGGAGGCTCCCAACACCACCACGAAGCTTCACCACAATGGACTATGGCTTCATGGTGACCTCAACCGTCTAGGGTTCTCAAACACCCAAGAGTAACAAGATCCGCTAGGGATTAGTGGGGGGAATCAAATTTCTCTTGGTGGAAGTGTAGATCGGGGCCTTCTCAACCAATCTCGAGCAAATCAACAAGTTTGATTGGCTAGGGAGAGAGATCGGGCGAAAATGGAGCTTGGAGCAACAATGGAGTTTAGGGTTGGAAGAGGTGGGTCTTCTTGGAGAAGAAGACCCCCTCTTATAGTGGGGGGACATTTCCAACCGTTACCCACCACTCAGCCAGCGACCCACGGAACTACCGCACCACAGGCGTGGTACTACCGCACGGGCCTGCGGTACTACCATGGCAGACCGCGGTACTACCGTGGGCACATCAGATACCAGACCTGGCAAAAAGGAGCACTAACAGGGCGCGGTAGATCCGCAGAAGGGGTACTACCGCGACCCCATACGGTACTTCCACAAGACAGCCGCAGGCCAGGTCTGGTAGGCACAGATGAAAAAAATTACATCCGTGACTACCTCCGCTTGAGAAATTGCCGTGCAAAAATCCGACACGGAACTACCGCGACCATGGGTGCGGTACTACCGTGAAAGGTGCGGATGTAAAAAATTACATCCGCCCTTACCTCCGCACTTGCTACTGAACCTGGCCTGGCGTCACGGTACTACCGCGCCGCAGCATGGTACTACCGCGGGTAGCGCGCATGTAAAAAATTACATCCGCTCATACCACCGCTTGAGCAGCGGTGCCAGACCAGAGCTCGCGGTACTACCACTCTGGGGAGCGGTACTACCGTGGGAGCCTACGGTACTACCGTGCCGGAGCCCGGTACTACCGCTGGCTCCTGCGGTAGTACCGCTCAGAAGAGCAGTACTACCGCTAGCCTGAGAAGAGCAAGGCGGAGACCTTCAAATCGCAGAGACAAGGTGAGACGGAGGAACACTCCAAGGAGCTCAAGGAAAGGCGGTGCAAAAGGGAATGTGTACGTGAGATTCCACCCAAACCTTTCCAAAGCAGACCCCCTCTTAATAGTACGGCTCTCCTACGACTCAACTCCACCGAACCGAACCGTAGATAAACGCCGTCTTCAATAATCTTCGAGGGGCATCAAATCGTCTTGTGTTTAGTCGTGATGAATCTGAAAAGCTCAATACACACGATTAGTCCGCAAAGGCATTGTCATCAATCACCAAAACTACTTAGGGACAAAAGTGCCCTTACAATCTCCCCCTTTTTGGTGGATTGATGACAATACAGGATTTGCACAAAGGAGATGAAAATAGCACAAGCAAACCCCACATCTCTAAAATATAGATGAGCTCCCCCGAGATTTGTGATAGAGAGTAAAGTGCTTTGGACTGCACGGCACGAATACTAGGATCACCACTCCCCCTATATTTTAGAACAAAGCATATCTTGCAATGGTAAGGCTGACACTAAGCAATATAGTAGATATGAGCATAACATGAATAGCATGATATAGCACAAGCTCAATAAGATGATAAGGTACGATAGAGTGCATATGTCTTACACCATATGATAAACTTAGTCTCACAAGCAGAACCAAAACAAAGCAAGCAAGTTCAACGACGGAAAGCAAAGCAAACGAGGAAACACACGACACGCACGCAAATCCTACACTCTCTCCCCCTTTGGCATCGAGACACCAAAAAGGCAGAGAGGTCACCTACAACAAAGGTGGTAGCTCAGGCGGAAAAGGACTCCTCGTCTTCAGACTCCGCAGCAGGAACGGACTCCTCCTCTGAATCGGTCCACTTGTAGCCCTGCTTCTCCATCCAGGCAGTCTCTGGGGTGATGTGCTTCTCAGAACCGCTGGCCACATCCTCCCCGCAGGCCATCAAGATCCTGATTTCGCGACGGCGACTCTCCTTCTGAGCAACATGAGCCTTGTACTGACCCTGAACCTGCATGCAAAATAGCCTCTTCATCTTGTTATTCAGCTTCTTTGCCCAAGAGGGCTCATCAGAGGGAGGCGAGAAAGTAGAACGGTCAGCGGCAGCTTCTTCCCCCCCAAGTTCCTCCTCATCCATAGCCCGCCTGGCAGCCTCAGCAGAAGTGGTGGTGTTAGCCCATTGTGGCTTGATGCGGAGCCTGATGGACTCATGACGAATCCATCCTGGAGCTTCAAACTCATCATGGGGAAACAACCTCTCCCATGTCGTGGAGATCAAGTGGAACAGGTAAGGCCCATAGATGGGGACCTTACAGTTGAACACGGCAAACTGAAGCTCACACCACATGATATGTGAGACATCAAGTGGTTGAGTCTGAGCCTGACGGGCCTCCTCGCAGATAAGCATCATGTCAACGAGGTAAGCATGTACCTGGCCCATGTCCCCAATGCGTGGGAAGAGGGTGTTCCGAAAGAGCCGATGCATGATGTCAAGGAAGGGATTAAGCACCCATGCAGTCTTCTTGTTTGGAAGAGTCTTCGGAACAAGGAATGGCATGAGCTTGTTCTTGTTGGCAGAGTCAGAGTTGGCATGAGGGCAAACTCCAACTGGCGTGTTGAGCCCTTCATCTAGAACGTTAAGCAACTCCATGAACTCCTTCCAAGTAGCAGACAGTCGACGACCATTAGTCATCCAAGTCATGGTCCTTGCATCATCAGTGCCAAAATGGACGGAAGCAAAGAACTGTGCGATGATCTCTGGATCAAAATCCTTGTGGAAGGTGAGCAAGTGCTCAATGGCGAACTGCTCAATTAGAGCCAAGGCCTCTCCAAAGTACTCACGGTGCTTGTCCTGCCTCATATGATACATGTCAATGTAGTGAACTTCAACATAGTGATTCTGCTTGGCCTTGATCACATCCATGTATATCAGATTCTGCTGCTTTTTCCAGAAGAGTTCATTGCCTCGCGTGCTAGCCCGGGGATTCACATAGGGATTGAGCTTCCTTCGAATGACAAACTCGGCCTGGGGCATCACATCCATGCCCATGACGGGCTCCTTCTGTTTGTTGGCGGTGGTCTTGGTCTTGCGTTGGGGAGCAGCAGAGGACCCCACTGGAACATCATCTGGGTTGCGCAGACGCTTTGACCCTGTGTCTCGGCTGGGATTCGAGCAACGAGCAACACCGAAGCCACCACCTAGACACAAAGACAGAAAGACACGCACGGGAACAAAACGGATCAAAACCAAATCGAGAGAAACACAAAACATGCAATTTAGATGAAACAAATGAGCGCAGGATGAATCTACGGTAGTACCGGGCAGGGTTGCGGAAGTAATAAACTACATCCGCTCCAGCCGCGGTAGTACCGTGCCGGGGTAACACGGTAGGACCGCGCTTGGGGCGGAAGTAATTTTTTACTTCCGGATGTCAAGCGGTAGTACCGCACCGAGGTGCGGAAGTACCGCTGAGCGCCAGATCCAGGTGAGGCTGCGGTAGTACGGCTCCAGGAGGAGCAGTAGTACCGCACGGTTTGAAAACCGCCACAGAGGATGCGGATCTGGATCTAGAACCTCCGCACGACAACTTCGGTACTACCGTTGATCAAATGGAACTAATTTGACTATCCAAAGAGCATGGGACTACACTACCATTCTACAATGAATCCCACTTGCACAGATTTAGCCAAAAATCTCAAGAACACCACATGCATCTCCCCAAAACCTAAAAGCACAAGGGAGGACAAAAAGAAGAGGTACTTGGGGAAAAACCCGGGTCCATTGCGAGAGGGCGAGGTGGGGAACGATCCCACCGGTTGGAATCCGAGGAGAGCGGCCGGAGATGGAGATCCGGTGAAGGCCTCCGGCGCCGTTCTTGGTCAGGAGAGAGAGAGAGAGACGGGGTGGGGAATAGAGATGAATGGGTATGGGGGAGTTAGAACTCCCCCTGTCCCGCTCTTAACCCCCACCCGCCATGGGCGCGGAAGTACCTGGTCATCATGTAGTACCGCCGGCGGAAGTACCGCATGCTTGGCGGTAGTACCGCTGCTCAGCCGAGATAAAAATTCCTGCCGCGGAGGTAGCGGTAGTACCGTGCCCCTGGAGGGCCACGCACAAAACATAGAGCCACCAACTCCTGCGGTACTACCGTGGCTCACCACGGTAGTACCGTAAAACCAAGAAAGTGTAAGAACAAACAAGAGAAAAGAGAGAAAAGGCACAAACAACCTCCAGAAGAGACACCAACCAACTAGGAGACGAACACACATGACGAACGAGACCAACTACGATACACAACTTCTCCGTGAGGAGAGCGGTGGCCGGAGTCACCTATGTTTGAGTCAATTGGTATGGCACCGCGAAGAATTATCCTTGGGCCCATGACAAAACTCGTTTTTGAAGCACAAGTACCATCAAAAATGGCTAATGTGAAAGAGATGATCAATTTATGCATAATGGGGGGAGGGAGAGTTCATTGAGAGAACAACACTCCCCCTATGTCCATGCCTACACCTAAACTAGATAACAAGTTGAGTATGGTGGGGTGTGCAAGGGTTCAAGCAACATTGCTCGAATCAATGATATTTAGCTCATGCCTTAACTCGCGAAATCTTGCTTCATCCAAGGGCTTCGTGAAAATATCTACATGGTTATCATGAGTGTTGACGTACTTGTGCTCGATCTCCCCTCGCCTAATATGATCACGGATGAAATGATACCGAATCTCAATATGCTTCGTCTTGAAGTGTTGCACCGGGTTGAGAGAAATCTTGATGGCACTTTCATTGTCACATCAAAGAGGCACTTTGTCACAAATGACACCGTAATCCTTTAAAGTTTGCCTCATCCATAAGAGTTGTGCACAACAACTACCGCCGCTACATACTCCGCTTCGTGGACGAGAGACACACAACTTTGCTTTTTGGAAGACCAACTTACCAAAGAGCAGCCAAGGAATTGGCACCTCCGAAGTAGACTTCCTATCCACTTTGTCTCCCGCCCAATCGGAATCCGAATATCCTTCAAGCTTGAAGTTTGCTCCTCTCGGGTACCATAGGCAAAAGTTTGGGGTATGAGCCAAATATCGAATGATTCGCTTGACCGCCACATAGTGGCTTTCCTTAGGTGCGGCTTGAAACCATGCACAAATTCCCACACTCAACATGATATCCGGTCTAGATGCACAAAGGTAAAGCAAGGATCCAATCATGGAGCGATATACCTTTTGATCCACCGCTTTACCATTGGGATCGATGTCAAGTTGGCACTTCGTGGGCATTGGAGTGAAAGCCGGCTTGACATCACTTAGCTTGAATCTCTTGAGCATGTCTTGAGTGTATTTGGCTTGGTTGATGAAGGTACCTTCCCTTCTTTGCTTAACTTCGAAACCTAGAAAGAACTTCAACTCTCCCATGGAAGACATCTTGAACTTTGAGGTCATTAGTGCGGCAAATTCATCATTGAAAGCTTTGTTAGGGGAACCAAAGATAATGTCATCAACATATAGTTGGCACACAAACAACTCCCCATTAACCTTCTTAGTAAAAAGAGTGGGATCGATGAGCCCAACTTCAAACCCACGATCTTGTAGCAACTCGGTAAGGTGGTCATACCACGCACGTGGGGCTTGTTTAAGGCCATAGAGTGCCTTATCGAGTTGGTACACATGATCGTGAAAGTAGGGATCCTCGAACCCGGGGGGTTGTTTGACGTAAACCGACTCATTAATAGGACCATTAAGAAAGGCACTCTTCACATCCATTTGTTGCAACTTAAAGTTGTGATGAGAAGCATAAGAAATCAACAAACGAATGGATTCAAGACGAGCAACGGGAGCAAAGGTTTCACCGTAGTCGATACCCTCGACTTGGGAGTAACCTTGTGCCACCAATCTTGCCTTGTTGCGAATGATGGTTCCATGAGCATCTTGCTTGTTCTTGAAAATCCACTTGGTCCCAATGACATTGTGGTTCCCCGTTGGCCTTGGCACCAACCTCCACACCTTGTTGTGCTTGAAGTTGTTGAGTTCTTCATGCATGGCATTAAGCCAATCCAGATCTTCAAGAGCTTCATATACCTTTTGGGGTTCAACACAAGAAACAAAAGCGTGATGTTCACAATAGTTTGCCAATTGTCTACGAGTGCTTACCCCCTTTTGGATGCTTCCAAGTACATTCTTCATGAGATGACCTTTGGTGGTGAGTGAAGCAATCTTGGCGGCACGACGCTCTAATTCCTCCTCGGAGGTGAGTTGAGGAGGGGTCACTTGATCATCTTGAGCGCCGTCTTGAGCATGTTTTTGATCTTGAACGTGCTCGGGGGAGAGAACTTGACCTTGGGCATCACTTGGTGTGTCAACATCGTTTTGAGCATGATCTTGCCCTTGGTCTTGTCCGTGAGGTTGAGGGCCTTCACTTTGTTCTTCGGAAGCGTGTGGGCCTTGGGTTGGTGATGGCTCCACTTGAGTGGAGCATTGTCCTTCTCCTTCGCCACAAGGGGTTCCTCAACGGTAGGATAAAACCAACACCCATTCTTCTTATGGCTTGAGGAGGAATTTCATCACCTACATCACAAGTGCCACTTTGCTCCACTTGGGAGCCGTTATTCTCATCAAACTCCACGTTACACGCCTCCTCAATAAGTCCCGTGGATTTATTGAGGACACGGTAAGCATGAGAGTTTGTAGCATAACCAACAAATATGCCCTCATAAGCTCTAGCTTCAAACTTAGACAACAGAACACCTTTCTTGAGAATGAAACACTTACACCCAACACCAAAGTACTTGAGGTTGGGCTTGTTACCGGTGAGTATCTCATATGGAGTCTTGTTCAAGCCCTTGCGGAGGTAGAGCCGATTGGATGCATGACATGTGGTGTTGATGGCTTCGGCCCAAAAGTTGTATGGAGACTTGAACTCCGCCATCATGGTCCTTGCCGCATCCATCAACGTCCGGTTCTTCCTCTCCGCGACACCGTTTTGTTTAGGGGTGTAGGGTGCAGAATATTGATGCTTGATCCCCTCATCACTAAGAAACTCATCCAAGGTGTAGTTCTTGAACTCGGTGCCGTTGTCACTTCTTATTGTCAAGATCTTTGCATTGTGTTGACGTTGTGCTTCATTTGCAAAGTCAATGACGGTTTGTTGGGTCTCGCTCTTCCTCTTGAAGAAATACACCCAAGTTTATCTTGAGTAGTCATCCACAATCACCAAGCAATACTTCCTACCCACAATACTATCAAAGGATGGAGGCCCAAAGAGATCCAAGTGAAGGAGCTCCAAAGGCCTCTTCGAGTAAATGATAGTCGTGGGAGGGTGAGCCTTTCCATGAAGCTTTCCTTCGATACAGGCACTGCAAGCACGATCTTTAGCAAAACTAACATTCGTTAGTCCACGGACATGGTCCCCCTTGAGAAGACTTTGCAAACATCTCATATTGACATGGGCTAAACGGCGATGCCAAAGCCATCCCACATCAACTTTAGCCATTAGGCATGTCGCGGTCTTAGTGGGTACCTCCAAAAAGTTAATCACATAGAGACCGTTCTCGACATGCCCAACAAAGGCTACTTTAAGAGTCTTGCTCCACAAGAGGGCCACGGTATCAATATCAAAGAAAGTGGCAAAGCCCATGATTGCAAGTTGACGAACGGAAAGTAAATTGTATGCAAGGGACTCAACAAGCATGACATTCTCGATCGTGAGATCATGAGAAGTGACAACCTTGCCGAGTCCCAATACCTTAGAAAACGAGGCATCACCCCACTCGACATTGGTGGGCATAGAAGGAATCTTGTGCACGTCCACCACCAAGTCCTTGCTTACGGTCATATGATTTGTAGCTCCACTATCGAGCAACCATGATCCTCCACCGGAAGCGAACACCTACAAGAGATCAATGCTTGGTTTTAGGTACCCATTTTGTAATGGGTCCTTTGATGTTAGTAACAAGGGTCTTAGGAACCCAAATAGACCATTCAATGTACTCATGAGGAGAACCAACAAATTTGGCATAAACATGCCCATCACTAGCACGGCATAACACATAAGAGGGATTAAAATCGCCGGCTTTGTTGGGAGGAGTGGCATTGCCCTTCTTGGCATCGCCACCCTTTGCGTTGTTCTTCTTCTCCTTGGAAGCACCCTCTCCCTCCTTCACAAAAGTTTGCTTGAGAGGAGGGGGTCGTTTGGTCTTGTCATTCTTCTTCTTGTTCTTGGGCCTGGGTGCGAACCCAATTCCCTCCTTGGCTACAACTTCTCACCTTAGGTCGTTGAGGTTCTTCTCACCTTGTATGCATGTGACAAGGCCTTTCTCAAGTTGCTCCTTCAACTTAGCATTCTCCTCAACAAGATGCACATGCTCACAAAAAGGATTAGTAGCATTTGCATTATCAATCAATACCATATGAGGAAAGGTGGCTTTCTCCTTGGTTAGCTTCACTTGGAGTTGATCATGAGACTCTATGAGGCTAGCATGAACACACTTCAAGACTTTGTGAGCCTTGTCGAGATTGTCAAACTCCTCGTTGAGTCTGGTGATCAAGATCTTTTGTCTACTCCCTCTGTACGTCAAAGATAGCTAATGATGATGAAGAGGGTGATGATGATGACGCGCTGTGCATGCTTTCAGGTTCGCCCAAGCGAGCCCCCTACCTAGCGCGCCAAAGATATCGCGGGATATCCATGGCCACCTATGGGACCAGGAGGCCCCTTGCTGGTTCGGCAGGGGCACGTCGCATTGCACAAAGAGCAGACCAGCGCAAGACAGCATGGCAGGGACCACACAAGCAATTTACCCAGGTTCGCGCCGTCGCGAGGCATAAAACCCTACTCCTGCTCTGGTGGATTGATGGTGGAATGGGGATGGTGCAACGCAGTACACTTGCCTGGCAGGGGTCGCCATAGGGCAGCAACGACTATGCGCGTATGAGGGTGTGGGTTCGTCAACTTTCCAACCCTTCTGACGAGTGCCATGGGCCTCCTTTTATAGATAAAGGGGTCACCACAATGGCAAAGTATTCATTATCCAGTGATATGATAGGAAACAGTGCTATCATACCTAACTCTGCAGGCTGACAGGGTGCATTAAATGCACCGCTTAGTGCCACATCACTTATTGCCCGGCAAGGGTTGCCGGGCTATCTTGCCAGCTCCGCGCTTGTTCTCTTAACACGCCATAGGACGGGTGTCATATGTGGGTTTCTTCTATAGGAAATGGCCGCCATGTGGCGAATGGCTGCCACTTAATCACCTTGCGGCTTGACACCGCACTGATTGATGACGTGGGTCGTGTTTGAGTGGTTGGTGGGGGTGGTTTTGCCTCCATGAGCCCCAGCAGGCCCTGCTGGGGTGTCTTGGTTGCCTGCTTCTGGCAGTGGCCTTGCCCCTTGCCGGGCTCGCCTACCCAGAAAGGGAGGCCCTTCTCTTGCCGATATGTTGCTCCTCTGGCTTGATATTTGTCCCTCTGAACTGCATGTTGGTTCTTCAAATCTCTTGGTCCTTCAATCTCTGACTCAAGATGGTGCATCAATCTTGTCCTTGTGCCTATGCACAGTCTGGGAAACGGACCCAGGGTCTGTTGCACCAACAATTATGATGATTGGACTCTTCCCAAACCACCACTCAATCCTACTCCAAAGAAGAGGGGTATCTTATATCTCTGTTCCAAAGATATGCAAGAGGCAAAGAAATCTATGAAGGAAAAAGGTATTAAGGCCGAGGATGTAAAAAATTTACGTCCTATTGAAGAAATACGTGGGCTTGATACACCACCACCACCTAAGGTGGTAGAGGTAAATTATTTAATGAAATTCAATGATAATGACAATCCTCACAATATGCATCCTAGTCAATGACTTTATGAGTTTGAAAATTACATTAGAAAGCAAGATCACTTGAATGCAAATGTTATGAAACAATTGAAATACAATTCTGATATGATTGCTCGCTTTAGTGACTTGTTATTTAGAATCTAAAATGATGTTACAGGTGTGGGAAAACATGCCTCTATGGTTCAAACTCAACTAGAAGAAGTTGCTAAATCGGAAAGAGAATTTCTTGATGAAACGAACAATAATATAAGTGACTTTGCTGTTAGAGTAGCAACTAGAGGAGGTAAAATGACTCATGAACCACTTTATCCTGAGGGACACCCAAAAAGAATTGAACAAGACTCTCAAAGAGTGAACACTGATGCACCTAGTCCTTCTAAAAATAAAAAGAAGAAGAAAAATGATAGGACTTTGCATGCCTCTAGTGAACCTAAAGTAGAAAAACCTCCTGATAATGATAATGAAGATTCTATCTCTGATGCTGAAACTCAATCTAGTAGTGAACACTCACCTTCTAATAATGAAAAAGACAATGATGAGGTTCATGAAGACACTCAAACAAATAATAAAGAACCAGACAATGATGTTGAGATAGAGCCAGCAGTTGATCTTGATAACCCACAACCCAAGAATAAAAGCTATGATAAAATGGACTTTGTTGCTAGAAAGCATGGGAAGGAAAGAGAACCATGGGTTCAAAAACCTATGCCTTTCCATCTAAGTCAACTATAAAGAAAGATGATGAAGAATTTGAACGCTCTGTTGAAATGATTAGGCCAGTCTTTTTGCGTACTCGATTGACTGATATCTTGAAAATGCCTCCTTATGCAAAGTACATGAAAGACATCATCACCAACAAGAGAAAAATACCAGAAGCTGAAATCTCCACGGTGCTTAATAATTATACTTTTAAAAGATGGAGTACCTAAAAAACTTGGAGATCCGGGAATCCCCACTATACCTTGCTCCATCAAAAGAAACTATGTGAAAACTGCTTTATGTGATTTAGGAACTAGTGTTAGTGTTATGACTTTCTCTTTATATAAAAGACTTGATTTGAATAAACTCACACCTACTGAAATATCTTTGCAAATGGCTGATCACTTTGTTACTGATCAAACTACTTTGCTACAGATCAAACTATCAAACTACTTTGGTACTGATCACTTTGCTGCAGATAATTAATCTCCAGGTGTGGTTGAATTGACAACAGCTGCTAATACCTTCAAATATTCTTTGGCTCCCTTTGTGTCGAATCTATAAATTTGGGTTGAATACTCTACCCTCGAAAACTATTGCGATTCCCTATACTTGTGGGTTATCAAGACATTTTTCTGGTGCCATTGCTAGGGAGCATAGCTATATTTGTTGAGTCACTTGGGATTATCATCATATTTTCACTATGAAGAATCTGAAGGATCCTAAACCAAAGATATTTCCCTCAAGTACGAGGGGAGATAAGAAACTGCCATCCAGTTCTGCTTTAGATTATCCTTCTTTTATGAGTAAACTTGCAACACCACCACATGCTATGAATTCCAATATGTCGCAAGTTATTGTTGATGCTACTTCTACTATGAGTGATGCTTATGATGATGCTAGTACCTTGCTTGATAATGATGATGTGCCACTTGGTGATTTTCTTGATAAACAAATTGCTAGAGTTATACAACATGATCTTGTTGAATCTGATGATGAGCTTGAAACTGAAACTCCTAGAACACCTGCTAGAACTAGCCTTCCTAGATATGAATTGCCTAAGGTACCAGAAGGTTATGTTATGAGTGAAGAAGCAACTAGAGATATTCCTGCTTGCAATGATAGAGATGATCTAGAGAAATTATTATGCAAGTATAAAGAAACATCTCTGAATGCTAGAATGAAGTGTGATCCTAAGTTTGTTACTTCACCTATCTGTATTGCTGATAAGGATTATGAATTATGTGTCGACCCAGAGTTAATTAATTTGGTTGAATCTGATCCTTTCCATGGTTATGAAACTGAAACTGTTTTGGCACATCTTACTAAGTTGAATGATATAGCCACCCTTTTTACTCATGATGAGAAAAATCGATATTCCTTTATTCTCAAATTATTTCCTTTCTCATTAAAGGGTGATGATAAAGCTTGGTACAATACTCTTGCTCCCGGTTGTGTGCATAGTCCCCAGGATATGATTTATTACTTCTCTGAAAAATATTTCCCTGCTCATATGAAACAAGCTGCTTTACAAGAAATATTTAACTTTGTGAAAACTGAATAAGAGAGTCTCCCACAAGCTTGCGGGAGGCTTTGCCAGTTACTTCATGCTTTGCCTGATCATCCTCTTTAGAAAAATGAAATACTTGATATCTTCTATAATGGACTAACTGATGCTTCTAGGGACTTCCTAGATAGTTGTGCTGGTTGTGTTTTCAGGGAACAGACTATTGCTCAGGCTGAAGAATTATTGAATAATATATTGAATTTTTTCTATGATTGGACTCTTCCTGAACCACAACCTAAACCCACTCCGAAGAAGAGGGGTATATTATATCTCAGTCCTGAAGATATGCAAGAGGCAAAGAAATCTATGAAGGAAAAATATATTAAAGCCGAGGATGTTAAAAATTTACCTCCTACTGAAGAAATACATGGGCTTAATACACCACCAATGCTTAAGGTGGTAGAGGTAAATTCTCTTATGAAGTTCAATGAAAATGATAATCCTCACAATATGCATCCTAGTCAATGCCTTTATGATTTTGAAAACGACATTAGAAAACAAGATCACTTCAATGCAAATGTCATGAAACAATTGAAATATAATTCTGATATGATTGCTCGCTTGAGTGACTTGTTATTTAGAATCTCAAATGATGTTAGAGGTGTTGGAAAACATGGTTCTATGGTTCAAACTCAACTAGAACAAGTTGCTAAATCACAAAGATAATTACTTGATGAAATGAATCATAATATGCATGACTTTGCTGTTAGAGTTGCAGCTAGAGGAGGTAAAATGACTCATGAACCACTTTATCCTGAGGGACACCAAAAAAGAATAGAACAAGATTCACAAAGAAACAAACACTAGTGCACCTAGTCCTTCTAGAAAGGAAAAGAAAAATGATAGGACTTTGCACACTTCTAGTGAACCTGAAATAGAAAAACCTCCTGATAGTGAAAATCAAACTTCTATCACTGATGCTGAAGCTCAATCTGGTAATGAATACTCAACTAGTGTTAATCAAAAAGATAATGATGAGGTTCATGAAGACTCTCAACTAAACAATGAAAAAGAACCAAAAATGATGTTGAGATAGAACCACCTGTTGATCTTGATAACCCACAACCTAAGAATAAAAGATATGATAAAAGAGACTTTGTGGCTAGGAAACACGGTAAAGAAAGAGAACCGTGGGTTCAAAAACCTATGCCCTTTCCACCCAAGTCAACTAAAAAGAAAGATGATGAAGAATTTGAACGCTTTGCTGAAATGTTGTGGCCAGTCTTTTTGCGTACTCGCTTGACTGATATCTTGAAAATTCCTCCTTGTGCAAAGTATATGAAAGACATCATCACTAATAAGAGAAAAATACAGGAAGCTAAAATCTCCACCATGCTTGCTAATTATAGTTTTAAAGATGGAGTACCTAAAAACTTGGAGATCCAGGAATACCTACTATACCTTGCTCCATCAAAAAGAATTATGTCAAAACTGCTTTGTGTGATTTAGGACTGTTGTTAGTGTTATGCCTTTCTCTTTATATAAAAGACTTGACTTGAATAAACTCACACCTACTGAAATATCTTTGCAAATGGCTGACAAATATACTGCCATACCTATCGGTATCTCTGAGGATGTGCCCGTTGTTGTTGCTAATGTTACTATTTTGATTGACTTTGTTATACTCGAGATGACCGAGGACGACAACATGTCGATTATCCTTGGTAGACCCTTCTTGAGCACTTCAGGGGCTGTTATTGATTGCAATAAAAGCAAGGTCACCTTTCATATTAATGGTAATGAGCATACGGTGCAATTTCCGAAGAAACAATTCCAAGTGAATGGTATTAATGTTATTGAAAAATCTCCGACAATCACTAATGGAAGTTTTCAAATACCTCTACCTACTACCAAAAAGAAATATGACATGCTTATTGTTGGGGAAACGCATGTCCCCATTGAGGTTACTTAGTGATTTACGGAAGTTCTTCGGTTGCATGCTAATCGAAAGTGCTTGTTAATGAGACCTGATCGACCTTATTAATGAATCATTTTTGAACGATATGAAGTTAATGAATTTAGCAAGCAATGCTTTCTGTCCCTACATTTTGTTTTTTGTTTTTGTTAGTAAATAAAATAAAATACCATGTTTTGTCTGTTTTCTGAATTTCCCGTGCAATAAAAAAATGACCCAAAAATAAAAGTTCTGAGAAAGCCCTGAAAATTTTATATGATTTTTCCTGAATATTTAAGATTTTTTGGTGCAAAAATTACCAGAGGGAGGTGCACCAGGTGGGCACAACCCACCTGGGCGCGCCAGAGCCCCTGTGCGCCTACGGTGGGTTGTGGTCCCCACGTGGGCCCCCTCACTTATCTCTTCATCCCACATTGTCACCTACCTCCAGAAAAAAATCACTCTTGATCTCTCTCCCATGTTCTTGAGCTCAAACCCGCGGATTTCGATCTCTTTGCCTGAAGCTCCGTTTTCGAAACTGTTTCGAGGGATTGTTGATTGGTATGTGACTCCACCATTTGCCCAATTAGTATTTGTTCTAGTGGATTATACTTTAAATAAATAGCTACTCTTGGTGCTGTTGTAGATATGCTTGCATGTTCAATTCTTAGTGTTCTAAGTAGTTTGAATGCTTGCTTTGGCCTCTATTTATCCCTATGAGTAGTTGCTATTAGTTTTGTGAAGTTTTGTTGGAAAAATTTTGTGAACTAAAAATTCAGATTTTTGTTCATAGAAAAAATTGTACACGACATGATGAACCTATTTGGAAGGAGTTCTTCGAGGAGACGATCCTCGGGGGCATCCTCTAGTGACAGTTCTGCTCGCCAGTCTTACGTTGAACCAAGTGAAAGTTCCACGCGAGATGCCGCCACCAAAACATGCTTATGGCCTTGCGATGAATATATGGTGCAGGTGGGCATCAAGGAGGAATTTGAGCAGTATGTTCACAATGCCGATCTCGGTCCCTACCTCTGAGATAAGTGTGAACAACGCCATCTTCTCACTAAATCATTTGTCAAAGGATTTAAATATTTCCACGTGACTCTAGGGAGCCGTTTATGCTTTATGATGAACCATTTACAATTCCACTAGAGAATTTTGCTCACCATTGCAAACTTCCATTTTGGGGTTCGCTTGATGAGCCAGCAAAGGCTGAGTATGAGACCTTTTTGACTAGCCTTTGTTACGGTGAAAATAGAGGAGTGAGACAAGGAAGAATTGAAAGTGTTCACTTTCCCGCAATCGAGTATTTTGCATTATTTAACGGGAAATGCATAGTAGGCAAGCAAGACTGCAACATACTTTGTTCGCCAGACTTGATCCTCATTCACACCGCTCTCACTGGTGAAAGGAATTATAACCTTGGAGCGATTGTTGCACGTAGACTTCAGCATAACGCTAAAAGTGGCTGGTTCCACGGTGGAATGTGTGCCACACGTCTAGCATGAGGACTGGGTGTTTCACCTTTACCCTTTCATCCTATTCTACCCACTCGGTATTTAGATTTTGATGCCTTAAAAGATCATAAGATTCTCAAGGGAAGTGTTGATAGCTTCACTTATAGTTTGTTGTTTAACCAATCACATGTTGTGGACACATATTTGCCTGCGCCTGCTCTTTTTGACTGAGCAGGGGAAGATATTTTGTTCGTGAGAGCGAGGCCCGAGCTCATAACGCAGCAGTGTTGGCGACACGTCGTGCTGAGGCATCTGCACCAAGAGCCTCTATGAGCTACCACGCCGACTACTACCCTCCAGGCTACTGATTGATTACCAACTTAGGCCAAAAGTCAAAGCTTGGGGGAGTACGTGTCTCTCATCGACATTATATTCATGTTCACATATCATTCTATTTGTCGGTGCTCGCACTTCTTCATTGTACCATCCATGCTTATATTTATTTTCTTGCTTTCTTCTTGTATGTTTGATAAACTTTAGAAAAACTAAAAGAATTAGTTAGTAATTTACTTTCTATGCATGCTTAGTGGTAGTATTAGAAAGAAAACCCAAAAAGATTTCCTTGTTCTTCTTTTGCTTGTTGGGAGCTTTCCTGTGTAAATAGTTTTTCTCGTTTTTGCTTTTTATTTGATTATTCTAGAAAACCAAAAACTCCAAAAATATTTCAGCGTATCTCTCTGAATTTCTTTTCTTTTTATTCTAGTTGTACCGAGGAGAAGACCACGATGAAAATGTTGAGTGGCTCTCATATGAATAACTGCCGAACTAATAAAGAGCCCAATTTACCTTGTGTTCTCCTGTTGAATAAAATCTTTGCAGATTCCAGCTTAGTCCATAGCACTCTTGCACTATTATTATTTTCATATCATTCGGTCGTGCAAGTGAAAGGCAATAATGACGATATTCGATGAGCTGGCCGTGGCAAAGAGAAACTGGTATGAACTCGACTTGTTCTGTTTGTGTAAATATGTTTAACCTAGTATCTAGGCTTCAGCCCATTATGATTAAACATGTTTGCAATGACAATTAGAGATTATAGTTTCTCATGCCACGCATAAGTAGCTAGGAGTTAATACTTATTTATATTGGATATCAACATAGAATTAAAATGATTGTGATGTAGTATGATGATATGGTATCCTCCTCTGAATGTTCGAGTGGCTTGACTTGGTACATGTTCATGCATGTAGTTGAATCAAAACCAATATAGCCTCTATAATGTTTATGTTCATGGTGTTCATATCCTACTCATGCTAGTGTCCAATGTTACTTATGCATAATGCCTGGTTATGATCGTTGTTGCTCTCTAGCTGGCAGCTTCTCAATCTTAATTGCTAGCTTTCGCCTGTACTATTTGGGAATTCTGCTTGTACATCAAAAACCTTGAACCCAAAGTTATTCCAGATGAGTCCACCATACCTACCTATATACGGTATTACCCTGCCATCCTAAGTAAATTTGCACGTGCCACCTCTAAAACTTCTAAAAAATTATCGATTTTGTGTGCCTGGATCATTCATGCAACGGCAGGAGGTAGTCCATATCTTCCGTGCTAAGCATGTTATCCTCAGGTCGAGTGTTTATTCACTCGCCATCGCATGAGGAAATGGCCGGTATTAGGGATGCCCAGTCCCAAATTGCAAATATGAAAAAGATTTCATCTCTTGAATAATCAAACAAAAACTCCCTATGGAGTCAAAACTTTTACTTTCCGCTTGGGGACCGCCACTAGCATGCTTAGCACGGAAGATGTTGATAACTGATGGTCATGAAGTGAATGAGAAGGGTGCATGTCTCAAAATATCATTTATCTCTGTTTTAAAATTTTAGCTCTTGCACCTCTGCAAATTAATGCTTCCCTCTACGAAGGGACTTTATATTTACTTTTATGTTGTGTCATCACCTTCTAGAAACAAATGCCAGAAACTGAGTAGAGCAGAGCGGTCATGATTTATGCATTGTGTATAGCTAATGTTGGGTGCATCATGACTGGATCTTTTCTACGGTGAATTACAATGTTTAGTCGCTGCTTGAACTTTGGAGGTGCTCTGCATATATGTTTCGTGGTCTCAGAAAGGGCTAGCGAGATACCACTATTGTCATATTATATCATGGTTGTTTTGACAACATGTTGCTGTTTGAGATATCTTATTATCGCTCGCTAGCTGATTATGTCATTGATATGAATCATTATAATCTTTAAGAGTTATTGTTGACATGGTTAGTTATAATGCTGGCTGAAAACCTGGGTGCTGTTGAAGCTTATTTATGCAAACAAGAGCAAAAGAGTTCGTAAAAGTTTTTCTTTCTCACTTTCAGTTTATCAACTGAATAGCGTGAGGACAAGCAAAGGTTTAAGCTTGGGGGAGTTGATATGTCTCCAACGTATCTACTTCTTCTCACGCTTTTCCTCTTGTTTTGGACTCTAGCTTGCATGATTTGGATGAAACTAACCCCGGACAGACGCTGTTTTCAGCAGAACTACCATGGTGTTGTTTTTGTGCATAAATAAAAGTTCTCGGAATGGAACGAAACTTTGCGAGAAATTTTTATGGAATAAATGAAGATTTTCGGAGCCAACAACCACCAGAGAGGGTCCCCTGGTTGGGCACAACCCACCAGGGCTTGCCCCCCTCTCCTGGCGCGCCCATGTGGGTTGTACCCACCTGGTGGCCCCGTTGACGACCCCCTGATACTATAAAATCACATATTTTCAGAATTATCGCGATCCACAAGACGGAGCCGCCACCAAGCCCTGTTCTTCCTCGGGAGGGCAGATCTGGAGTGCGTTTGGGCTCCGAAGAGGGGGATCTTCGTTCTTCGTCATCACCAACCCATCTCCATCGCCAATTCCATGATGCTCCCCACCGGATGAGTAATTCCTTCGTAGGTTCGCTGGTCGGTGAGGAGTTGGGTGAGATTCATAATGTAATTGAGTTGGTTTTGTTAGGGCTAGATCCCTAGTATCCACTATGTTCTTAGATTGATGTTGCTATGACTTTGCTATGCTTAATGCTTGTTACTTTGTGCCTGGGTGCCATGAACTCAGATCCGAACCGTTTATGAATTCATCATCATATCCATGTTTTAGATCCGATCTTGCAAGTTATAGTCACCTACTACGTTTATGATCCGACAACCTCGGAGTGACAACAACCGGGCCACTCTCGGTGATGACCGTAGTTTGAGGAGTTCATGTATTAACTATGTGTTAATGCTTTGTTCCAGTTCTCTATTAAAAGGAGGCCTTAATATCCCTTAGTTTCCATGGGAGGGTAGGACAAAAGATGTCATGCAAGTTCTTTTAATAAAGCACGTATGACTATTTATGGAATACATGCCTACATTATATTGATGAACTTGAGCTAGTGTCGTATCTCCCTAGGCTATAACTGTCACATGATGAATATCATCCAACAAGTCACCGATCCAATGCCTACAAATTTATCCTTATTGATCTTTCTGCGTTATTATTGCTATCATGACTGTTACACTTGCTACAAATTACTGCTATCACTGTTACTGTTACCATTGTTGCTTTCACTACTATAAAAACTATCATATTACTGTGCTACTGATTACTTGCTGCAGATAATTAATCTCCAGGTGTAGTTGAATTGACAACTTAGCTGCTAATACCTTCAAATATTCTTTGGCTCCCCTTATGTTGAATCTATAAATTTGGGTTGAATAGTCTACCCTCGAAAACTGTTGCAATCCCCTGGACTTGTGGGTTATGAAGGAGGTCCTCGGAGGCATCTTCTAGTAGCAGCTCTGCTCGTCTGTCTTATGTTGAACCAAGTGAAAGTTCCATACAATATGCCGCCACCAAATCATGCTTATGTCCATGCAACGATTATATGGTGTGTGTGGGCATGAAGGAAGAATTTGAGAAATATGTTCACAATGCGAGCTCTGTCCCTACATTCCAAATAAGTGCAACCAACACCTGAACCTCACTGAATCATTTACCAAATGATTTAAATTCCATCCCCGTGAGTCTAGGGTGTCGTTTAAACTGTCTGAAAATCTATTTACCATATCTCTAGAGAGATTTGCATGCTGCGTCAAAATCCCATTCTAGGGTTCGCTTGACGAACCACCAAGATCTGAGTTTGAGATATTCTTGACTAGTCTTTGTTATGGTAGGACTAGGGGAGTGACCCAAGGTAGAATAAAGAGCATTCATTTTTCCCTCAATCCAGTATTTCACATTATTTAATGGAAAATGCATTGTAGGCAAACAAGATTGTAGTACACTTTATGCTCCAGACTTAAGCCTCATACGCACCACTCTCACCGGTGACAAAAGTTATAATCTTGGAGCGATTGTTGCACACAGGTTGCAACACAACGCTGGCAGTGGATATTTTTATGGTGGAATTTATGCAACATGCTTAGAAAAAGAGCTGTGTGTTTCACCTTAGCCTTATGACCCTATTTTACCGACGCAGTACTTGGACTTTGATGCTATGAAACGTCATAAGATCCTTAGTGGTGAACCCCATAATTTCACTTATAACCTGTTGTTTAATGCAAGTTCCATTGTGGACACATATTTGCCTGCACTTGCTCTCTTTGATGTTCACGGTAAGGGAAGATATTATGTTCTTAATAGCGAGGCCCGAGCTCATAACGCGCCAGTTGTGGCTGCACGGCGGGCTGAGACATCTACACCTAGAGCCTCCGTGAGCTATCACTCCGACCATTATGCAGGCTACTGACTGATTACCAAGTTAGGCCAAAGGCCTAAGCTTGGGGGAGTACGTATTTCCAACGACATTACATTCATGTTCATACATTTCATTCTAGTTGTTGGTGTCCACACTCTTTCTTTGTATTATCCATGCTAAATTTATTTTCTCGCTTTCTTCTTGTGTGTTTGAAAAACTTAAAGAAAATCCGAAAGTATATTTCTTGCTTCTTTTCGGTTTTTCTTCCTAGTTTAAATTATTGTAGTACTAAAAAGAAAACCCAAAAAGATTTCATTATCTTTCTTTTACTTGTTGGGAGCTTTCCCGTGTAAATAGTTTTTCTTGTTTTGTTTTTCCCTTTTTTGCTTGTTCAAGATAAACCAAAAACTCCAAAAATATTTCAGCGTGTCTCTCTGAATTTCTTTTTCTTTTTATCGAGTCATACTGAGGATAAGACCATGATGAAAATGTTGAGTGGCTCTCATATGCATTATTGTTGATCTAACCAAGAGCCCATATTACTTTGTCTTCTCCTTTCGAATAAAATGTTTGCAGATTCCAGCTTACTCCACGACACTCTTGCACTATTATTATTTTCAAATCGTTCGATCGTGCAAGTGAAAGGCAATAATGACAATATTTGATGAACTGGCTGTGGCAGAGAGAAACGAGTATGAACTCGACTTGCTCTGTTTTTGTAAATATGTTTAACCTAGTATCCATGATTCGGCCTGTTATGATCGAACATGTTTGCAATGACAATTAGAGATTAGAGTTTCTCATGCCATGTTGAAGTAGCTAGGAGTGGATAATGATTTATCTTGGATGTCAACATTGCGTTAAAATGATTGTGATGTAGTATGCTGATATGGTATCCTCCTCTGAATGTTCGAGTCGCTTGACTTGGCACATGTTCATGCATGTAATTGAATCAAAACCAACATAGCCTCTATGATATCTATGCACATTGTGTTCATATCCTACTCATGCTAGTATCCAATGTTACTTATGCATAATGCATGTTCATGACCATGTTCGCTCTTTAGCTGGCCGCTTCTCAACCTATTTGCTAGCGTTCACCTATTCTAAGCAGGAATTCTTCTTGTGCATCAAAAACCTGAAGCCCTAGTTATTCTAGATGAGTCCACCATACCTACCTATATGCGGTATTACCCTGCCTAAGAAAATTTGCATGTGCCACCTCTAAAAACTTCAAATAAATTTCCTTTTTTGTGTGCGTGGATTGTTCATGGCACTACAAAAAAAAGACACATCCGTGACATTTTGGGTCGAACAATTTTTTTTCTGTCATACATATGACACTTCTATGACGATAATTGTGACAAAACCCGGTATCATCATAGATGTGGTGGGCTCCTACTTGTATGACAAAAAATCATGACAGAAAATGGGCTTTTCGTCCTGGGCGGGCCAGAGACGCAGCTGCATGACATTCTTTGGGCCGTCCATGACGGAAAAAACCGTGGTAGAAGCGAGGGGGAGGAAAATTTCGGGGAGTTGCCGGTTACGATGGGAGGTCGGGCGGAGGATGCGCGCTTTCTCGTCGTGCGTCTGCAGCGTGTGTGGCGCTGGTTCTAATCAAGCCGAAGCGAGGCGGTGGGCTCTAATCGAACCCGAGCGATTGCAATCGCAGTTACGCGTTCATCGAACCCGAGGGATCGATTGATGGCTGTTAATCAACCCGATGGAGCGATTCTTCGCCATCGCTGCTAGTGAGCGCTATGGGGGGTTGGATGAAATGAGCGGTGGCGTTGCCTCCGGATGAACAGGAACCCGTGGTGTGGAGGGATGGACACTACTAGAAAAGGCCTACTAATGGCGCACCTAATTTGGCCATTAATGGCGCATTAGTGGTGCGCCATTAGTGCCACGCCATTAGTATATTTTACTAATGGCGCACCACCGGTGCGCTATTAGTATCTGGTATACTAATGGCGGACCTCGATGCGCCATTAGTATATACAACGAAGGCGCCATTAGTATGCCTCCTGAGGGCCATGTATACCAGTGCTTTGGCATACTAATGACGCACAACAACAAGATGCGCCATTGGTAACTTCGGCATACTAATGGCACACTGTTTAATGATGCGCCATTAGTATCCTTTGGCATACTAATGGCGCATTGTGATGTGATGCGCCATTAGTATGAATATTAGGTTTTTTTTATTTTTTAATTTTCTGTTTTTTGCACAGGTTACAAAATGTATAATTGGACAAAATATAGACAGCACACATCAACAACAGATTCATCAAATACAATAGAAGATTAGTCTCTGAATACAATTCATCATATTAGTCTCCGAATACAATTCATCATATTAGTCTCCGAATTGAGAAGACCGAACAAAGATGGAACATTATATTACAAGTCTCGAGACCGCGAGTAGCGAGTTTGTCTTCACATTACATGTCGTTATCGATCATCTAAACTACCATCACATAGAAGAGAGCTGCGGTCATCACGATGAGCATCATCACGATGAAACTCGTCTTCATCCGGTTCCTCCAACGCCCTCCCTCTCCCGCTAGATAGCGGGCGATCTAGATTCGGCCTCGCCCTAGTGGTGTACCTTTGTAACAGCTATCGCTGAATCGGTGAACCTGTCTCCGACACTCCTCCCAATCGTCGTGAGACTCCGGAACCTTACCCTTGTACACGACATACGACGGCATCGCTATGCACTAGCCAAACGAAACGTTAGTACCAATTCACAGAAAATACATAAGCAATATATAAGTATGCAACAGAACGATCGGAAGAGAAAAGCAAGACATTAATAGCATCGGTTACATCTAAGTTGAACGACTCTCAAAACCAAAGAGACATACTACAAGTTCATTAAAATTTTAATTACAACATGAGCCAATCGATGTTTCAGAACTAGACACAACATCACTGCTTTCGACTCGACTCAAGGGACCGGAGCGTGGATGAAGCCGCCGTCTATCATGGGAGTCATGAAATAACGGGCGTTGTCGACTTGCATTTGTAGCATTGTGTCGATGTCACCGTTGGACGGTTGATTTCGAGGTAGAACTGCCCCGAGGCGAAGGACATCTTGATGGATGATTTCGCAAACTCGATCGGATGCGAAGAATTCTTGTCGATGTCCGTGTCCCGGATTGCCGACACGCCGCGCCCAATCTTTGAGTTTACTCGGTAGCGAAGTTGATGATGGTCCCGCACGATCGCCCGCATGTGATGGATGGCGAGTAGGCACCCTTCGACTGCCAGCGGCTGCTTGACGCAGCGAACGTCAGATTATGGGAGAACACGTGCTTGCCGTGATTTACGAATAGGCTCGTGAAGGTGCCTCCAGATTTGGCGATCCGGGAGAACATCATCAAGAACCTTCTTGACATTTGTGTAGTCTAAGTTCGATCGACGGTCCGGTCGAAATACGTGGCCATGGAATATTTGGGGCTTAGGAGGATGAGCGTGCAATGTGTCACCGCAGAAAACACGGAATGTTAAAAGAAAACGATCAAATCTAAGAATTCATATGTTACGGGCCGGTTGAGGGGAGGACTTACTCGGGAAAGTAAGGCACAAGGAAGTTATCCTTATCTTGGTTTGCCAGAATGACGCCTTCAAGGTAAGAACCCACGACTTGTCGGTCCCCAGCGCTGCCCAAGATCTTGGCACGCATGTAGAAGGGGTCGACTATCACTATGTCCGGGGTCTTGTCGCGAATGATCCGCATCTCCATACTCAGCGAAAATAGCCGAACGAAGGTGTAGTGCAGCGGATGAAGGTTCAACATAGCATGGATGTCATCAAACCGCAGGACGGTCGTATGCCCGATGGAGTTATCCACAAAGCCCTTGCCCTCGGCACCTTGGCCGCAAAACCGGTATGCCACATCCTTCTCTCGAGACGCCGCTTATCCAAAGAAAGAACACCGCCATGCAGACTCCGATAGCACCGGTTGCAGCATGAGCATATTTGTCGGTAGCATCGCCCTACCCGCCACATGCACCCTCCTCGAGATATCCTCGGTGAAGGTGGCCCGCCCCGAGCACGGATCGTACTCGGTGCCGGCTGGCCCACACCCTTGTTAGTCTTTCTTTGCGTGCCTTCTTCTTCTCCTGTAATGGGACCGAGTTCTGCTCACAGACCGCCTTCTTGAGTGTGTTGGGGCTGATATTTCGCACCTCGCCTATCCGAGGCTCGGTGAAGTCGGCAGCTGGAGGCGTCTCTCGAGAGCTGAACGCGACGACGCTCGCTTGTAACTTGGCTTCTCCGCGGTACCAGCTAGATCACGCACGCCTTTTGTTGGGTTGGGTTCTTGAGAAGGAGGCCCCATGAAGTCGCCACCGCACCCATGATCGGCAAAGTACTCGATCGACGCTGCCAAATGTATCGTCGTCGTTGTCATTCGATCCTGTGCCATATGCATGTTTGGATCCAGTGGCATAGGGATGTCCGCACCGCTTGCGGCGGTCTTGCCATGGGGCCGACTTGGCGCCAAGACGATCGGGCGGTGTTGTCTTTGGGGTGGTGTCCCCGCCCCAAACGAATCTGCTCTTCGCCAAAGCAGGGCCAGCTCAGCAGCGCCGAGGGTCATCACGCTCATCATCGCCGCCCCAACGGGTCGAATCGGAGGTAACAACTCGTCGCAGCTCGGCAGCACCAACCAGTTGAACCCTAAACAAGTTGGGTGGCATCCGGATACCGTGGAACAAGGGTTGCCCGGTTGAACGATTTTGCCCTTGGCGACATCGACCAACTCGTTGTTCACGGCGCGGGAGAGTGCATGGAACGTCGGCGGCGCCCGCGAAAACATGTAGGGCGCCGTGGATGCCCACCAAAGGCAAGGAGATGAAGTCCTCGGCGAGAGAGGCTTAATTAGTTACCGTGATGATGGCGCCGAGCTCGGCTAATGTCGAGGCACCGCCAACGGCGGGCGGCAGCTTGACGGAGGGGCCGCTTGCTGCGAGGTGGCGGCCGGGCGACACCCGGTGCATTAAGCTCCGTGCGGCGCCGGAGACACCAATGCCGCCTCGCCAGAGACACCAATGGCCCCGCCATCGCATTCTCGCGAGTTGCTGGCCGTGAAGCTAGGAATCGGGCGGCCCGCTGGCGCCCGCAATCCACGCACTCAACCCTCGATCAAGGTAGGCACAATGGCGGTGATCGTCGCTCCGAGTTGTTGTTGCACTTGCTCTGGACAATCTCCGGAATCCATGCCACCGTGCCTTGAGTTCTTGAACCTCGCTACCGCTTTCCGAGCTGGTCTTTTTCTCCTTTCGCCCACCAAAGTTATAGTATGACGACCATTTTGTCGACAAGCCTTTGCCGCCACACGACCAGCTGTCGTCGACTTATCGAGCTTATCCTTGTTCTTCATTACATTCAACGCCCTATTTAGAGTGGTGTCCCAAGGGTTGCTTTAGTCGACCCGCGCCATCGCTTTCAATGCGCTGCGGAAGGAATGTGAACCATTTAGAAATTTGGCTTCATTAATTAGAATGCAACCATATGGAGCTAATTACGGGGGGTGTATTCCTTACTGTAACAAGCTCAAGCGCCCTGGTCTTCGGATCCGTGGTAAGCTCCTTTGTTATCGGGTCCTTCTTGTACCGGGCCCTGACAAAGTTCCTGGTCTGCTTGTCACCGTATTTATCGAAGAGGGGTGGTAGGCCTTGCTCGCACGGTCCGCCTCCTCCTTGTCCCATATAGGCTCCGCCACTCAGAATCGCCGGGACCGAGTGTGTGTTCCCTAAGTTCATCTCCCACATTTCTTTCCCCACCGACTTGATTGGGAGTTTGCGGTGCTCGAGCAATTGATCTTGAAGTCGTTGTAGTCATCTTCGTGATCGAAGGATTTTCTCCTTGATCTTCTCATAACTCTCAACTTTCTTGATCATTCTCTTCACATTGCTTTTCCAAGTAGATGGGCCTTGCTCATCTTCGTGAGGGCAGCATTGTTCACTTTATTCCCTTTGAGGCTTGTGTTTTCAAATTCAGCGGGAACTTGTATCGCTCGTGCAGCTTCGTGAAGACGAGGTTGCACAAATTCCTCGGTCGATGCCTCGTGTTCTGGTGTTGATCGAGACGGTGCTCGGAGAATGCACCTGAGCTGAAGCGAGTACCCTTGACTATTCGTTCGGCGCCGTTGGATTCCGCGGAGTCCACTTCAGTAACTTCCTCCTTGAGGGTGCGGAGCACGGTCGGGCGCCGGTCCTTCCGTTGCCTCTTCGGTTGGCTGCCATCTGTGCGTGCGCCGCCATCATCAGTGGTGGCATCCTCGGCGGCACCATCAATGGTGGCATCAGTGGGGTCATCCTCGGCGGTACCATCAGTGGTCTCAGGATCGGTGGGGAAGGCGGCATCCTCATACAAGTGAGGTTGTTCCTCCATCTCCTGGGACAGCTCCCAAAATGCCTTGCCGCCCGAACCCCGAGCCTCATCGTTGTTGGCCATGTTTCTCTCTAAATAGGAACAAAGTTTGGTCAAAAAGTTGGTTATTGTCAAGGAACAAGATCATGGTCTCATCATTTAGGGTTTGTCGACACCGAGGCATCCTAAAAGCTAAGCTTTTATCATTGAGGGTTTTTCGACGCCGAGGCACCCTAAAAGCCTAAGCTTTCATCATTAGTCACAAGTACCCCGGCCCATGCATTAGTCACAAGTACCCCATATGTCCTATTTTTAGCAAAGTCATGCTAAAATTCACGGAAAATTTCAGCATGACCTTTGCTGAAAATAGGACATATGGAGTAATCCAATTTGCTGGAACGGAAGTTAATCGACATTCCAGCAAACTCAAGGGCCTCTCGGTGGACAAGGCAAAAAGGCCTCCATCACAACATGGAAAATACATTGGCATGTGAAGAGGTGAAACAATATATGCATCTCCAAGCAGTATCATTCAACATTTTGGACAAACCACTACAAGCAATACTGGATCGATACAAGAAGAATGTGAGAAAATGCGATAAATACTAACAGATTGAGGTGTTTAACTTGTGGTGCTCTCTGTGCTATTAACATTCAAGTCAAAACCTTTTCTGGTTAGTAAGTGTTTCTTGAGCATATGTATGTAGTAAGTGTTTTTGCTCTCAGTGTTTCAGAACACATATTTTAGCTACCTAGTACCAGTGCTATTACCCAGCAGTTAATTAGCTTTTGCTTTTGCTTTTCAGTGCCAAATTCCAGCTAGTACCAGCAAATTAACATCTAGCAGCAATCATTTTCTGTACCATATATAAAAGACATTCAATCTGATGCTATTTACTAGCAGTCTAGCAGTTTTTCTTCTTCTTCAATAACTGTATTGTCCATCACATCAGATTGGCCATATATAAAAGACATTCACCGATGCTATTTACTAGTAGTAGTAGAAGTTTTTTCTTCTTCATTAACTGTACTAGCAGTTTTTTTCTTCTTCATTAACTGTACTAGCAGTTTTTTCTTCTTCATTAATCGTGACATGATGAGCAGATTGCATGTTGCTTCTTCTTTAATAAATGAATAAATCTCCCTATGTTAGTATTTTCTTAAATAACAATTAAGAAACGGTAAGCGTCTCGCCATGGCATGACACCTAGTGGAGATTAACGATTGAGTATATATTTATCCTTTGATGTATACACGTCCAAATAGACTATCAAGAGACCCCTTCATGTAGGCACATAGTTCTTGATAGAGATGCACATCAGCAAGACTATTATATAATACTGACACGATTTAGGTGTGTATACCTCCAGCATTAGCCAAAGCAAAACTTATTTTTAAGTAGTCACATCACAACTTATTGATACATAAATGGGCTCTTGATTTTTCCAGGTATATATGCAATTACCTTTTGTTGAAAATGTCCTGATTATGTTCTCATTCTCAAGATAAGGTAAGCCAAATTCAACAAATGTAATGTAACCACATGAGGGCTCCAAGTGGCATTTCATTAGCCACGCAACAACAATCACATTTTGTTTGTTTGACCTGGAAGTTAGTACAACAGAGGAGGCTACCTCTCTTGAAGAAAGAAGAGGGTACCGGGTACAAAAACAATCTAACTAGAACTCTACAAGGACAAACTATGTACCTCTGTATGTAAAAGAATTTGCACTGAATAAGGACCATCTTGCTCCCAACATGGGAGCAGGCGATACATCAGACTCACGCGAAGCACAAGCTGACAAGTGTCCAGGGCTTGTGGGACTAAAACAGAAGTTGGCACAAAAATAAACTAAATTATCCAACAAAAGCATCAATACAGTCTTAGGGAACTGCTGATATTACTTACATCAACTGCAGAAAGTAGTCATTTGACCACACGGCAACAGCAGTAAAGTGACCGACAAACAAAAGAGTCATTGTCGCTTCCTTTAGATTTTACAAAGGCCCATTGAAAGTGATTGCAGTTAGCTTCGGATTTGAATGAGCATGTATCTTGCCACCGTACATACAATAATAACTAGGCTAAAAATGTTCGATTTGATGTCTTCTTTGAACCTTGGTGCCACAAACAAATTTTGAAGTTGAGAAAGATTGATACTTATTTGCCATTGCATTTGACCCAGCCTGCACTGAGATTAGGAAGAATAGAAGGGGTGGGGACTCACCTATGTTTGCTGTAGCCGAGGTCAAGCAACACCAGTCGAGCCGAGGCGACATGGCCCTCCTCTCCCAAGCGCCATCCTCGTCTCCGGTCGCCGCGCGCCGGCGCTCTACCTACAGAGCGAGAGACGACACGAGGTTCAGCTAGATGGAGACGGAGGTACAAGAAGGATCCACAGCAGGACCTTCTCCTCCTTGATGAAAGGGAACTCACCAGGGTGAGGCGTCGAGGCGCCGAGGCGGCGTCTGGGCGTCGGCGGCGGCCAGCGGCCGAGGCGTCGGGCGGCGTTGAGGTGGCGGGCAGGGCGCCGGGAGGAGAGGGAAGGGGATCGAGGCGAGGCGAGGAGAGAGAGGGATAGGTTTGGGCCGGGAGGAAATATGGATGGGGCGGCACAATACTAATGGTGCACCACACCTCGATCGCCATAAGTACATCCATACTAATGGCGCACCTCACCCGGTGCGCCATTAGTATTTTCTTTTCTCGCCGAGCCAACAGGTTATCTTCCACCTGACCTGATCCACATCAAGTTCCTCTACTAGCTCGACCGGTTCATAGCCAGTTCTCACACCAGAGGTCCCGGGTTCGATTCCCAGGCTCCACAATTTTTTCTATGCATTTAAAATGCTGTTTGATACTTATTGATGTTTAAATATGTTCAAACTTGTTTAAATGATAACAGTAATATTTTTTTATATGATAGTAATAATTTTTTTTAAAAATATCATCAAACAGTAATGCCGGTGGAGCGGGGAGGTGCGGGGTGCGGGGGCGGTGGCGGTTGAGTAGGGGAGGTGCGGGGTCGGCGTGGCGGTTGAGTAGGGGAATCGAGGTGCGGGGGTCATGGCGGCGGCGGTGGACTGGGGTGCTCGGCGAGGGGACCGGATCTGGCGAGGTGGGATAGCGATCGAGATGGAGGGGGATCGAGATCGAGTGTCCATGAAATTCAAAAATATTCATGATAGTTCAAAAAGTGCCCATGAAATACAATCGAGAAATGAAGGCTACGATTTAAATACAATCGATCTTAGCTAGCTATCTGTTCACAATCTTCTTGCCCTTCTTTTTCGCAAATGGAGTTCTTCTGTGGAACGGACGTCCTTTGGTAGGGTGGTCCCGCTTCTTCTTGTGGTGTATGCTGCTACTTCATCATCGTCGCCATGTTCGATCCTCGGTCGCCAGTGCTTGTCGAAGTCTTGCTCATTGGCTACTCCATCCATTCCAATGATCTTCCTTTTGCCTCTCCTCACGACAACACGACCGGGCTTTGACGGTCGGTAATGAAGAAGCATTGGTCAACTTGGGAAGCTAGTACCCATGGCTCATTTTTCAAGGTGACGCTTATGCCCATGGTCTTGGATTTGGCCGGGTATAACCATGGTGGTGAAATACCGGTCTTCTTTAGGACGCTCTTAGCCCATCCGACACGGAACATCGGGACCTTCTCTCCAACAGAGCTCAGCTCCCAGATCTCCTCGATCCTTCCGTAGTATCTGTCCTTGTCATTACCGTGTAGGATTCCATCGTTACCCGGAGTTCGATAACCATCGCTCTTCATGTCCTTGGCCTCGTGTAGAATGTGTAGCCGTTGATATCGATGCGCCTCATAGGTCATCGTTGTGCTTGGCGCCGTGACAAGGCGAATATGAGTTGTTCTTCGCGGAATAATCCTCATGTAAAGGGTACGACGAAGCTTCGCTTGAACCAACGCGTGAAACATGAGTTGTGCTCTTTGATTATATCTCCGCCCATCCTCTCGCTGGCCTCGGATCATTGTACGCCTTCTTAATAAAGGTTTTGTGCTCTACCACCCAAGGATCGACCACGCCTATGTGTTGTAGCGCGACTAGGTTTGCTCTTTCAAAGTCGGCGAAGTCGACCCTCTAAGTCGACATGCAATTGGCGCGACCCTCACGGTGACCCCATCCAGCGAGCCTGCCGAGGTGCTGTTGACGGGCAGACCAACGGGTTCTCAATGCCTAGATAATCCGTGCGAGAGGAGATGCACTCTTGTCGAAAGCCCCGGCTATACTTCCCTATGGACGTGACATGTTGCGAACGTATCCTTTGATGACACCATTCATCCTTTCAATGGCATCATGCTTGTGCAGGACGCCGCCCGAGTTGGATGATATCCTCCACTATATGGACCAGCAGATGCACCATAACGTCAAGAATGCGGGCGGAAGTACATCTCAAGCTCGCATAGTATCACCACGATCTCTTCCTCGTAGCCTTCGAGTTGCCTCACGCCAATCGACTTCCGAGAGATGACGTCGAAAAAGTTGCATAGGCCAAATAGCGTTGCCGGACGTGCGCGCCCATGATCCCAATGGATTGCAATCGGAAGTATCTGCGTCATCAAGACATGACGATCGTGAGACTTCATCCCATCAACTTCGCTTCACTGGGTCTAGGTATCTGCTTATCTTCCCACAGAATCAGAAGGAAGTTTTACTCCTAGGAGGCGGTGAAAAACTGCTCGATCTCCTCCCGACTTAGAGTGAAGCACGGGAGGGTAGTCATTTCCGGTCTTCTTGGCCTTTTGCCTTTGGCGACGACTTTCATCGTGGTCCTGCTTCGCCTCATCATCATCATCATCATCATCATCATCATTAGCGTGAAGCTCCTACCGATGCCCATTGATTTCAAGTCTGCCCTTGCTTTCGCCCATCTTTGGTCCTCTCCGCATGTTGAGCAGGGTACCAAGCAGACTCTCGCACGCTCTTCGTGATATGCATGACATCAAGGCTGTGAGGCACACGGTGGATCTTCCAGTACGGCAAGTCCCAGAAAACAGACCTCGTTTTCCATACCTTCAGCGACTCTGGCGCCTTTCGCTTCTTTCCCGGCTTTGGCACCTTTTGCTTCTTTCCCGGCAGTGGGCAGTCTTTCCAATTTTTCAACAGCTTGTCTATTTCCTCGCCGCTCCTCGTACATGGGCGTTTTCGGGGTTCGGTTTCACCATCGAACAGATCCTTGCGTTTCCTCCACGGGTCATCGTCGCGAAGCCACCTTCGATGTCCCATGAACACGGTTTTCAAGACACGGATCTCTATCTAGCTGGCGATACGTTGTGCCATCCATGCACCTTACGATCCGTAAAATCCGTGGACTACCTGCCCGCGAGATATCCGTGAATCGAGATAGTCATGCACCGTCGTGAGCAGTGCTGCTCTCATAGGGAAATATTCTTTCTCGCAAGGCGTCCCACGATTGGCTGGCGTTTTCCACAGCTGTCAAGCTCCTCTTCAGCAGCCCCAGATACAGATTGATGTCGCTCCTGGTTGTTTCGGTCCTTCAATTAGCATACTCATGTGAATGTACTTCCTCTTCATGCACAACCAGGGGGGAAGGTTGTACATCCACACAAACACAGGCCAGGTGCTATGTGTGCTCCTCTGGCTGCCAAACGGATTGACTCCATTGGTGCTCGCGCCTAGCACGATGTTCCTTGGATTGTTCCCAAATTCTAGGTCTTTGAAGTTCAACGCTTGCCACTGGCTCGCATCCTTAGGGTGACTCAGCATCTTGTCTTTTTTATCTATCTCCGGATCATTTGCGTCATCTTCTCGCTTCTTCTCCTCCCTATCCGCGTGCCAACGCAGGAGCTTTGCTACCTTAGGGTCCGCGAAATACCGCTGCAGACAAGGAGTGATCGGAAAGTACCACACCACTTTTGGAGGAGCTTTCTTCCTCTTCTTGTATCGAGTGACGCCAGACACCGGACATATGGTAGACTCGCGTGCTCGTCCCGATAAATGATGCAATTGTTCATGCACACATGGTATTTCACGTGCGGTAAATCCAGAGGACACACGATTTTCTTCGCCTCCTCCAAACTGGTCGGGCACTTGTTCCCTTTGGGAAGACGTTCGCGCGAGAATGACATGTTCTCATCGGCATCGCCGGTCATTTTGTGTTTTACCTTCATCTCCGAGCCATGAGCGTTACTTTCAAAGCGGTATCCTCGGCCTGCATCCTTCATACATTGTAGTAACCGCGTCTAACTCAAGTTGATCCATCTTGGCTTTCTCTCGGCGGCAGCTCTTGCGTTATCCGTGCGCTTGAGAAGCAGCTCTTGAATATGAGGGTGCTGCACCCAGCCCATCGATGGTCCAGCGTCGTCGCTCCACCGCATCATCATCTTCATGATCATGCCCGTCGTCTGCTCCGGCATCTTCCTCATCATCATGTCCTGCATCTTCTACATGATGATCGTGTACAGCATCACCGTCGTGATCATCTCCCAGGGATTCTTCGTCTTCTCGCCCGCCGAGCCGCTGTGGTTGTCTTGCTGCCCTTCCTCATTTCTTGCCCGCCCCCATGGACGACTTCAGTAGTCATCTTCATCACCTTGCCACCGATAGCCATCCATGAAACCACGCAAGAGCAGGTGGTCCCGACCTGCCGGAATCCGGGTCCGCAATAAGGCTCTTCACTTGCATCTTCGACACGGACATCTTATCTCCGTCTCGTTCTTTTGAAGCATCTCGCCTTCATGGACCTCAAAAACCTATTCACGATGCCTTCGGTCATCGTGGCGGACCATGGTCGCTCATGGGTAGAGCAAAACGATATTTTAGAACCAAGAAAAATTTGGCATGACTTTCCTCGAAAATAGGACCAAAAGAATGCTTAATGCCAAAATTCTCACTAAACGGAAATGAATCAACATTCCGCAAAATATTGGCAACTATCACATTTCAAATACCGTACACCTCCAAACACAAACACATATGCAACACCACAAACATATGCAACACCACGAACATACATAGATCTAGCTAGGCCACAAAAGTGCATGTGCACATTGTTGTAGGGAGAACAACATAAATATAGCTTCCCCTTACTTACCTATCAAAACAAGGTAATTTAACCACTTAATTTGAATGAATCTATGGTGGAAATGAGGTGAAAAAGAGGAGGCACCCGAGACAAGGAGGAGGTGGAGAGAATGAAGTGGGGAGAAAGTGAGTGTGGGTAGGAGAGGTTGTCCAAAATATCTTGTTGCTGCCCACTTACTAATGGCGCACCAACTCTAAATGCGCCATTAGTAATCCAGGTTACTAATGGGGCAACTTCTGGTGGTGCGCCATTAGTAGTTTTGCAAATAAAATACATACTAATGGCGCCTTGTTCCACGAAGCGCCATTACTAGTTTAAACTAGTAATGGCGCACGCGTGAACAAAGTGCGCCATTAGTAGTTTTGCAAAAAAGGAATTAAAAATATAATAAAAAACAACATTAGTGGCGCATTTTTCGATAGTGCGCCATTACTAGTTACAACTAGTAATGGCGATCGAGTCCTGGATGCGCCATTAGTATGTTTGGACAGGCGCACTAGTTCAAAAATTTTTTGATACTAATGGCGCACCTTGGGCCAGTGCACCATTAGTAGTTTCAACTCTAATGGCGTGTCGATGGTGCTGCACCATTAGTAGATACTAATGGCGCACCGCTTGTCTGGTGCGCCATTAGTGTCAATCCCATCTATAGCCCTTTTTCTAGTAGTGGGATGAACAGTAGACGGTGGAGGGGTGGCCGTGGAGGGGTGGTTGAACAGGACCCCATGGTGTGGAGGGCTGGATGAACAATAGACGGTGGAGGGGTGCCCGTGGAGAGGGGTGGTTGAAGAGTAGCCGGTGGCGTAGCGCGCGGTGGAGGCTGGATGAACAGGAGCCCGTGGAGGCTGGAGGAGGTCGACGATAGCCCGTGGAGGCCGGAGGAGGTCGACGGTGGAGATGAACAATATCCCGTGGAGTCCAGTTTTGCGGTACGCCACACCCCTCCCGATGAACAGGACCCCCGTTTCGACCGTAGGAGGTCCGTTTCGTCCGTTTTGCGGTACGCCACACCCCTCCCGATCAACAGGAACCCCTGTCGGTGTCAAAACCGGCGGATCTCGGGTCGGGGGTCCCGAACTGTGCGTCTAGGCGGATGGTAACAGGAGATAAGGGACACCATGTTTTACCCAGGTTCGGGCCCTCTTGATGGAGGTAAAACCCTATGTCCTGCTTGATTAATATTGATGATGTGTGTTACAAGAGTGGATCTACCACGAGATCAAAGAGGCTAAACCCTAGAAGCTAGCCTATGGTATGATTGTTGTTCCTCCTATGGACTACACCGTCCGGGTTTATATAGGCACCGAGAGGGCTAGGGTTACACAAAGTCGGTTACAAAGGTAGGAGATCTACATATCCAGACGCCAAGCTTGCCTTCCATGCCAAGGAAAGTCCCATCCGGACACGGACGAAGTCTTCAATCTTGTATCTTCATAGTCTTGGAGTCCGCCTATGATGATAGTTCGCTATCCGGACACCCCTAGTCCGAACTCCTCAAGAGCCCCTGAACCAGGCTTCAATGACGATGAGTCCGGTGCGTTGATTGTCTTCGCATTGCGAGGCGGGTTCCTCCTCCAATACTTCATAGAAGGTTTTGAACACAAGGATAGTGTCCGCTCGCAAAACAAGTTCCACATAACACCGTAGAGAGAATAATTTTGCACAGATCTGCTGACGTATTCCGCGACGTGACATCACACCACGGCGAGGCCTTTATATGAATCATTTTTTATTGTTCCACCTCAGCGTGTTTAGCGAGGCGGTTTCCTTGGAACGTCTTATCAAAGCGTAGATCGTGCCCCTTATTCCGGATTCTCATCAATACGGACGGGTAACCCAACCATGCCCGTGGCCTGCCTTCTATCGGCGGCGAGTCCTAATCAACCACGGGTGGGCTCTTGGTATTCAAGCTCTTTATGATGACACCAAGGCCCTCCTCTTCTTTACACCTCCATCGAAGTTCGCCGCCGAGTTCCAACACCCAAAGCTTCAGATTCAGCGCTTCGACTTTCGACGATGTCCGCTCCGACCAGCACGGCCGATGGATGTCTTCCTCCGCCATGTAAGAAGATGTGCTAAAGCTGCGAGACGCTAGGTATCCGACCGGCGAGATCTCGTGATAGGCTGCCTGCTCCAGGCAGGTCATTCCCACTCCCCGAGCCCAGCGAGAACGTGGTGTTCGTGGTCCCACTTCCTTCGGGTTTAGGCTTCCGATGGACCCCTTTGTGCGGGGGCTCATGTTTTATTATGGGCTTGATTTCCATGACTTGTATCCGAGTCCATCCTCCTTATCTCGCTATTCATTGTCGATGTGAGGTCTTCCTCCATATTACCCCCCACTTTGGATTGTGGCTCAAGACCTTCAAGGTGGAGGCAAAGATGATCAAGGGGCAGCAAGCGGAGTGCGGAGGGGCGGTCATAAGAAAATGTGCTGATGCTCCGTGGCCCGAGGGCTCTTTCCAAGAGGAGCTTGGTTGGCAACGGGAGTGGTTTTATATCACCGCCCCTGGGGCACCAAATGGGCGGTGCTCCCCGCCTTCCGCCAGTCCACCACAGCGGCCGGCATCATGGGTCAACAAGGCTCGACTGGGGCCGCCCGAGGACATTCCCCGCTGCAGGGCAGATTCGAGATCTCCAGAAAGAGGGATCAATCTGCTGCAATGGCGCGCGGTTATGGTGATCCGGCGCCTTCAGCCTGCAAGAACGCCGCCTCCGCCTGTGGGAATTCAACCGAGGGACCACGAGCTCTCCAAAATTTTATGGGCACGACGCCTGTGGAGATGTATGAACTGTTCTTCGGATCACAAGAGAAGTGTCCGGACTTGACCGAGGACGCAGGACTAAGCTCCAATCGCCCGGATACTCAAGTAAGTAGTCCAGAATCGGACAAGCTGTTCATTCATTTATTTCATATATATATGCCCTTTAAAGGAGCCGCTTGAGCAGGAGGGATAGACAAGGCAAAGTTAATAAGGTGTCCGCTCCCTCCCAGAGACCACAGCGGATCCCATGTTGACCAAGATGTTGAAGGTCGCGCTTTTGAAGAAGGCGAAGGGGGAGCGGGAAGCAACCGCCTCTGCGAAGGAGGATATCAAGGAAGGAGGGATTAAGAGTCCCACCTTCCGAGGAGAGAAGAGGACCGCTCGAAGATCCGGAGGTCAAGGCCTCAAAGAGGGGAAGGAATCTTCGAGAGAGTCCGCGCTGGGAAGTAACCCAGCCGCATTATTTCCCCAAGGGATCAGCCTCCAGCCAGCCGTAAGTAAAAAGAAGGGTCTTGTAAATAAGGAACATCCCAGTATTTATTCATGAGGATAACCAAATTGTACCTTGTAGTTTGACTTCAGCCCTTCTCAGCAGAGCTCGCCTTCGGGGATCTTCTTCCGAGATGATGGAGAGCGAACGCCCACCTGTCGCACCCTCATGTGAGGCGGACGACCCGGAGGTGTCGCCGCGGAGGGTTCTCTGTCCGGCGGGGCCGAAGGTCCGCGCCAAGTGGCGGGCGGTCGGAGGAGTGAAGGATCTGCTCGGGCGAAGCGGCTATTTTCGAGAGGATCACCGTGCTCTAATGGGTACGGTGATTGAAAGAATTGCATCCGCTGGAGAGAGGATTGCATGAAGCCGCCGAAGCTTATCGACGGGGTTTGAGGTACGCAAAATGATGTACCTTCCGACAGCTTATGCATATAAATGCGCCTCAGATAGATAGTAGCCCCGAGACTTGGTATGTTGTCAAAATTGACAATGTGCCGAGGATCAAATTCTCAGTTATAACATATCGCCGCCTGAACAGGTGGCGGGCGTCCGAGGCCAGCCGGATCGCTGAATATGCCGAACTAAAGCGGCAACTTGACGAGGCGGATGCGACATCGCTACCGTGAATAAACGGTTTGATGAGTCACAAGGTATGCGACCTCTATGCGGACACCTTGTAAGGGAGCTTGACGCCCATGTCTTCGTTTGTATTCTTAATGCGATGGTGCCGCTGCCGTGGAGGAGCTGCGGTAGAACTCGCCCGAGCGTAAAGAGCAAGCCAAAATTAGTAATGTGGCCACAGAAGGCGGCGTAAGAGCTAGAAGCTGAACGGGCTGCTCACCGCCAAAGAAGAGGAGATGGCCGATATGGCCAAAAGTTAAGGAACACTACCGACGCTGCGCGGTTCTTGAAAAGGAACGCTGCGGAACAAGAGGGTTTAAAGAAGGCCGCCGAATCCCGAATGCCCAATTGGCTTTGAGAGCTGCCAAGGAGGAGCTGAGTCAGCCGGGCAATTGCGGCTGAAAACCGCTTCGCCACGGAGGAAATATACAGATCCAAAGTATGCTCGGCTTGATAAATTGTGGAGTTCGAAGATGCTTATCTCGACTTGGCGGCGAAGCGCATGGGATGCGTTGAGCACTTCCGGGCCGTAAGGGGCACAAAAGGAAGAGCTATATTGGTCGCAATGCCATAGTCCGGAGCGTCCTCTGCCGCTGACCGATCGGTTGGCCGAACGGGCCGAGCTGAATCGATTGTCCGGATTTGCCATGAAGCATGTCTTGACTCACTTGTGGCCGGACGGACCTCACCAAGAGCTATTTTGGTTTAGTGCAGCAGTTTCTTGGTGCGGTGCCGCGAATCGACGCAATGAAGCGATCGGGATGTATTGAGGGAGCGCGGATGGCTCTTGCCCGTGTCAAGGCATACTGGGCAGAGATGAAGGCCACTGACGTTGCATCCCAGGATTCGGACAGAGGTTGAGTACCGCCGAGCACTACTTTGAAGAAGTCCCACCGGGCGCTGCTTAATAGAGACGCAGTGCTCAAGGATATTATGTTTAAATGACATGTATGATTTGTGAAAACAATGTTTCAATGTAATATAAGTGCTTTTATACTTGTGTGTTCAAGTAGTAAACTACTCCTCGTATGCGGCTGTTTATGTATATGTGTATATAACTTGAAAGATGGCAGTCCTTGGTTTCAGCCCCCACGCACATAGTGCGGGGTGTTTGAAAAAAAGTGCTTTTTCACACTTAATCCAACGCCTTGGTCCTGTTAAGGAGGTGATAGCGAGCAAACCAGGCAACCGGACTATAATGCTTTATCACTTTCACTTAGCCATAGGAGTTCGAGGGTGGGCTACTATATAGCCCCCAGGGCACCAGCACTCTCCCGAATTCAGGGTGCGATGTACCTGATCGAAAACCGTCCTTCGTTAATGCGGAGGAATCCTAAACATTCCTGTGAGTAATCGAGTGGTTGACCAGTCTCTCGCTATATCATGACAGCTTAGTTTTCGGCTTTCTACTAAGGTGCTCGCCAAATTAACCGGGGCACAATCGCAGAAGTTCTCCGGTGCCGCGTTAGCCGTGAAAACGGAACGTAAGGCAGCAAAACAGGAGCCGGGCAACCCAACATTTGACCAAAGACATGATTCGAGATGATGCATATAAGGCCTAATTCGAGACGCCAATACTCCCTAAGGTATTCGGTCTTTATGAAAATGGTCGAATAATGCCCTAAGCCCCTCGTGTCTAGGTACACGCAAAATTCTGGTGTGGCCAATGCCAAAGCACCAGCCTCCTCCTCGGTTATATTAAGGAACCAGGGGATGTATATCAAAAGAGACAGTGAAAAAGGTTTACGCAGGTCTTAGTCCGAAAAGAATCTCTGCAACGGGTCCCTACCGCACGCCTCATACTGTGTGTCTCAAGTGCAGATCTCGACGGGTGTAGCACGTTGTTCATCTCAGAAAAGAGAGGAACTTAGTTTGAAAGAAAAGGGTCGTATGTAAAGGTGTACTTAATATTAAATAAACAGAGTACGGTTCAAGAATTAAATAAAATTGAGCTTTATTGTCTCTTGTTATACATGTATGCGCCCTCGTATGGGGGTATGCCGCTAGTAGGCGCCGACTCGCCTAACCGAGTCCGGGTTTGAATGACCGATTCAGTTCTTTGCCTAGCAGAGCGGATAGTCGTGGGGCTGTCAAGGCAGTCTCCGCTCTTCCGTGCTCAAGTGACACTTAATACTTCCTTTTAACGAGATGATGCCGCGTGGACCGGCATTTTAAGTGTTAGAGATGCATAATGCGGTATTGCGTTAAAGCGGCAAAGTTGTACGCCTCAAGAGTGCTTAAGCGCCACGCTGAATGGGGCGATGGGGAGTGAGCTTTCCACGACGGGGTTGTCGGATGAACCAACACAACCTCTAGTGGTACAGAGCCTGTATAATAAAGAAGGCCTCAAGGCCACCCTTTGAAGGAACTGCTGCTATAGCGAATTTTGCAGGTTCTATCTCATTATGCGGACGGTGTCCTGGTATGGTAGGTGCCGTGACTGTGTGTTATCACATGAAGTGAGTTCACTGTTTTGACTTCTAGTGGAAAGTCCTTTGTTTTCCGGAGTGCTGCTTTTGGGTTTCGGCTACTTTCACTTGGTGTGTCGAGCCCTTGTGTTCGGGCGTTAAGTCGGCCGGACTGCTTGAAGACCCAACAATCTCTGGGGTATGGTTTGCGTGCTTCCTGAGGTACCATGTATTTGGCACAGCCTATCCGTAATCTTGTTTAGGTTGGATAGCTCATCACAAGTTATCCTTTAGGGCGGTGTCTTGTTGTTCGCCGAGAGCTTTTGAATCCGGCGTTGACCGCCGCACTATTTGGGCCATTTTCCTTATTCCGCGCCGATCTTTTCTGCATCGTGATTTCCCATTTCTATCCCTGATTTCGATGTACTGGTCACTGGTGCTGCATCTAGCCAGCCAGCTGTCTTCCCCGCGCAAAAGCGGGTCATGAGGCTTGTTAATGCGGCCATTGTTCTTGGCTTTTCTTGGCCGAGGTGTTCATGAGCCACCTGCCCTCGGACGTTGTGTTTGAAAGCTGCTAAGGCTTCGCGTCCGGACAATCGACTATTTGGTTCTTTTTAGGAAGGAACCTGTTCTAGAATTTCCGAGCTGACTCTCCGGCTGTTGAGTTATGTGACTTAGATCGCTCAAGGTCCGGAGGGCTGGACGAGGTCCCCTGAAAATTTTCCCAAATGCATCCTCGAGCTCTTCCCAGCTTCCAATGGTATTTTCTGAGAGGCTTTAAGCCAATGCCGAGCTGGCCCTTTGAGTTTAAGGGTAAGTATTTTACGGCGGAGATCATCTCCTCTAGCCATGTGTATGTGGAGGATGTAATCCTCGATCCGCACTCTGTGGTCTATTGTTCGTCAGATGCCACTATGTTTACGGGTTTGAATCCCGCCGAAGTTCATGATCCAAAGACCTCATCGGTGAAACATAGGGGTGCGGCGCCTCTATATTTGGGTGTGCCGTGGTTTTCGGAATTTTGGCGTGTTGCATTGCTTTGACGAGCGTGCTTTTGCCCATAGATGGACCTAATCGGCCATCCTTTTGATGTGAATCTTAGGTGGACCGTAGGAGGTCCGCTTCTCCGCTTTGCGGCACGCCACACCCTCCCGATCAACAGACCCCTGCTTCGATCCGTAGGGAGGTCCGCTTCTCCGCTTTTGCGGTACGCCAGCCCTCCCGATCATCAGACCCTGCTGAACGTGGCGGTCAAAACAAGGCTGTTTCTCCGCTGTGTGGTATGCCAGGCCTCGCTTCCATTGCATGTTCCGCCCAAGCCTCCCGATGAACATGACCACGCATTTCGCTCCGACCCAACCGTTGGCTCCCATGAACACGACGATTTACGATGTTTCTCCATTCGACCCAGCCATGTACGTATGCGCCGATAGGCGTTAGAGACCCCACCAGATGTAATGACGCGGGTCAGATTTTCTTTCTTGCACCCTCGCCACCGACGTGACGCAGTACATGCTACGCGCGCGCTTCTACTACGGACACATGTGCGCCTCTACATCCACCAAGATATATGTACGCATACGATCGCACCAGAATGACAACTCCACGACGCTTCACCAGGTGGGTCCCGACCGTCGTGCACTTCCTTGTGTGCAAAGGTGTAGCTGGTGGGTCCCAGCAGTCATGGGGGCGAATCGCTTTTTTTGCCCGATGCACTTCCTTGCGTAAGGTGTAGCCAGGGTCCCAGCAATGTGGGGAAACGTTTTTTCACGAAATATGGTGGCCCGTCCGTGGGTCCCCGCTGCCGTGGAGGAATAATTATTTTGCGCTGTAATAAGGAGGCACTTCCTTGCTGGGCCGTGGACCCACTGTCACCTCTCCACGATAGTCCACGTCCGATGGATGCTGCCTCGATCACGCTGACCACGCCACGCCAAGAGCACCAGTATGTGGACGACGGCGAGGCCTAGGAAGGGACGATGGAGCCGGGAAGACGCGCAGTGGATGCCCACGGTAGAGGAGTACGAGGGTTCGCTGGTTCGGCTGCGGTGTGAGGCTGCCGCCGCAGAATAACAAGGTGTGGGTGAGTAGAGGGATGGCCCGCCAGCCGTGGGAGTAGTAGGGGCAGTGAGGGCTTCACCGATCGCAGCCGCCACGGGAGGCAGGAGCACGAGGCACCCACCGCGCTGGTTTGGGCGGCCGGAGCAAGAAGACCTGAGGTTGAAGAAGCACTACGGCCGTTGGATGGACATCGACGGTCACTAGAGCTAGAATCGCATATTGACTAAGTTGACAAAGCCCTCCGTCCCCAGTCAACTTAGTATGCCCACAAGTCAGCCTCGCCACTATACCGGGTCCCAGCCAATGTGGGGAGTATTCATTTTTTGTGTGTAATAAGGAGGCACTTCCTTGCGTGCGAAGATATAGCTGGTGGGTCCGAGCTGCCGTGGTAATGTTTTTTCACGAACATCGAGGCCCTTTCGTGGGTCCCCGATGTCGTGGACGAATCATTATTTTGTGCGTAATAAGGAGGCATTTCTTGCATGCAGCCGTGGACCCAGCTGTCGGCCTCTCCACGCACATTCCACTTCAGATGCATGTCGGTCGTTGACCACGCTGACCAGGCCGCCGCCGAGAGCACCAGGCGGTGGACGACGGCGCAGGCCTAGGAAGGAACGACACATCGAGGCAGGGAAGACTCATCAATTGTTTCCCACGCGAGGGGAGTACGATCAACGAGGGTTTACCGTTCGCCTGCCGTCGCGGAGAATAACAAAGCAAGCGTGGGTGAGTAGAGGGATGGCTGGCCAACGATGGGAGTATGGTGGGCGGTGAGGCTCACAGGCAAGACAAATGCCATGGGGAGGAGGGAGCAGCAGTCCCACGGGCGCTTGTTTGAGCGGCCGAGCAGGAAGAGCAGAGATTGAAGAAGACGACGGCCGTTGGATGGCCATCCAACAACACCGCCAGCATCAACCTTTTTTTAGGAAAGCCTCAAATCTGGGAAAACAGCATACATCCCATCTACCATTATTTCTAATAATTTACAGCCCATTTGCTAATTCTTAAGGTTTTTTGGAGCCCATATTGTTTTCAAGTAGCATTACAACCCATATTGTGGCCACGGTTAAAAAATTATACGAAATTTTGCATATTTCAGTGCGGTCTGAACTGTTTTTAATCCCGAAATTTCGACTCACCTTCAAACTGATTTTAAAACTAAATGTATATAAATATAAAATCCAACAAATTCTCCACGCATAAAAATTAATGTAATTTAAAATCTCAAATAAAAAAAGATATTTGAAACTAATTGCTGCTTTGATGTGTTTTAAAATGTACAACCCATTTCTCATTACCGATGGGCCATTTTCTCGGCCACCAATGAAAGCTCTCCTCGTTTTGAAAGATTTGCAGCCCAACAGGCCCGACAAAGCGACTTACTTGGCAAATCACAAAAAACTGGGTTGTGGCCGTGAACCCACTGTCACCCTCTCCACGACAAGACTCTTCCGATGGAAGTCGCTCTTGACCATGTTGACCACGCCACATGGAGAGCACCACGGGCAAGGGACGCACGGAGAGGCCTAGGAAGGAACACGGAGCCGTGGGAAGACACGGCAAAGGAAGCCCGCGGAGAGGAGTACGAGGGTTCACTGTCTGGCTGCGGTGTGAGGCTGCTGCCGCCGCAGGCCCCGCCAAGGTGGGAATAGTAGGGGTTGTGAGTCCTCCGGCAGCACAGCCGCCACGGAGGCAGGAGCAGGAGGCACGACCGCACCGGGTTTGGGCGGCCGAGCAAGAAGACAAGAGGTTGAAGAAGCACTACGGCCATTGGATGGACATCGACGGTCACTAGAGCTAGAATCGTTTCATATTGACTAAGTTGACAAAGCCCTTCGTCCCCTGGCCAACTTAGTAGGCCCATAAGTCAGCCTCCCACCAAGGTGGGTCCCAGCTAGTGGGGAGTATTCATTTTTTGTGCGTAATAAGGAGGCACTTCCGTGGGTCCGAGCCGACAGCTGGGGGACGTTTTTTCGAAATACGGTGGTCTGTCAGTGGGTCCCAACAGTGTGGGGCAAACGTTTTTCAAAAATACGGTGGCCCGCCCAAAGGGTCCCTCGCCGCCGCTTGAGGAATCATTATTTTTCGCGTAATAAGGAGGCACTTTGCTGTGGCCAGTGACCCATCTCGAGACTCTCCACGATAGTATACTGATGGAAGTCGCCTCGACCACGCTGACCTCGACGCGTTCCATTGCATGCATGCGCCCATGGGCGTGGTGCGCCCCACCGCCGCCTTCACGACATATCATCTTCCGATGACTCTCGCTTGTTGACCACATTGACCACACTGCGCCGGCGCACCTAGACCGGAACGACCCGGAGATGGGGAAACGGGCAGCGGAGTCGCAGATGGAGAGGAGTGGAAACTTCATCGGTTCGGTGCGCTGCAAAGACAGCCGCGATGCCGCCTACGAGAGACATGAGTAAGAACAGAGGTTGAAGAAGGAGCACGGCCGTTGGATTAACGCCCAATGGTCCAGCTGCTAGAATCATTTGTTGATTGTTGACAAAGCCGCGCGTACACGCCCGCTTAGCAGCCCACAAGTCGGTCACCAAATCTGACAGTCCCACCTGTCAACAGATGAATAATTTTTTCGCAAAACAAGGAGGCACTTCCTTCCGTATGAAGATACAACCGTGGGTCCCAGCTGTCGTGGAGGAAACATTTTTTCAGCTTAATAAGGAGGAACTTTCCTTGCGTGCACCATGGACCTCGTGGGTCCCAGCCGTCGAGCTCTCCACGATAGTCCTCTTCCAATGACTCGTTTGTTGACCACGCCGCACCAACACAGCGAGGCGGTGGACGACGGCAGGCCCCTGGACGGAACGACTCGGAGATGGGAAAACGGCGGTGGAGTCGCAGATTGAGAGGAGGAGAAGGGTTATAACTGGTTCTCATTGTAATTCATATCAAACTCAGGTTCACAGACACGCTCATATTCATAGCCAACATTCACTATCAACAACTCAAAAGATTCATATATACACAAGCTCAGCATATGTATGCATCCAAATGATTGATAGATCACACGACAATATTCATACATAATTCACAAAAGATTCAGATATACACATGTTCAAGATGTTTATGCATCCAAATGATTGAGATCACAGCCAATATGATCCATGGACTAACTTTAATTACCTAGGGTACAGACTGGTAAATGGTGTTCAATCGAGGTACTTCTTGCTAAAATTAGTTCTTGTACGAGTAAACTTTCGAGTACATAAGAGGCAGCATGCATAATCTGAACTTTGCTTGTAGGTTTATCCTCAAATAGTGGCCTCGTGTCGACGGAGGTTTGAGCAACTTGGCCACTACTTTCATCCAACTAGTTTATCGCTCATCTTGGTCCCAGATCTCGCCAAAATTCTACATTGCACATCGAAAGGAGGCGGTTGAGAAAATGAACCACCCAAATTTTTCGTGCAGTTCAACCGAAATGGAGCATCCTTGGCGCAGATCGATTAAGTACCGATGAATATACGCCACAACCAACTTTTCTAGAATCTTTAGACTCCATGCCATATAGTTCGCTACCATATGTGCCGATAACCAAAAGGCACAAGTTGGGACCAAAGATCGGACTCATTTTTTTCGGGCTACGCACCAAGCAATATTTTTGGCGGTCACTCTCCTAATACTTGGAGTTTGACAATTGGTTGACGTTGGTTGATACTCGAATGAATATAGGCACTTCTTGTCAACATCGATGCTTGTCTGAGTGAACTTTGGAGTACATAGCAGCAGCATAAGTACCTGTCCATCGGATCATTTTGTGCAGTTCTACCAAATCACCCGATGTAATGATTTGCCCATGAGTTCAGCTCCAAATTACTCCTTTATGAAATCGGCAAACAGAGCACAATACCAAATTACCAATACATATGACAGCACAAAAATCAGGATAAAGACCAAGTACCAACCTGTGTGAGGTAGCATATCAATTACTATTTCCTTTGATTGGAAGCCGAGATAAGCCAAGCGATCGACAAAGAAAGGAAGAAAGCAAGCGGATATTAGCGATCGACAGAAAGGATGGAAGCTGTCGAGGCAATGAAGCACCCAAGTTTTTGTGCGTTCCACCAAAATCGAGCATCCTGTTGGCACATATATTGAGAGAGTGAGATTACCGTAATAGTGGGACTAGTTGATGAAACATACACTAACAAATAGAAGCACCCTCATTATCTTAATGGGTAAAGTTAGCAACATAGTAGTCTTGCTTAAAGAGAGGTATTAGTTTATTTAATCAGTTCCAATTAGCTCAACTCTACACTCAAAGCATTGCCATTTATCATAGGTTGCAAAACTTAAAAGTGCAAAGATAAAGGAGTTTCTCATGACAAGAGTAACGATACAAATAGAGATGACAAAGAAACTAATATGGATGAAGGCCTTAGGCCCATACCAACCTGGAAAAAAAATCTTATTCATGTAGTCCCATAAGAGATGATAAAGCACTCACTGGAATCACACAATAGTGTATATTTTTGTGCACTTCAAATGTATGGTTGAAATCACTCTTGTTTACCAGTGCTGAGATTATATCGAAAGATTATCAAGAACTTCCAGCAGAGTTAAAGCACTGGTTGGGATATAGTTCATTGTATTGTCTTGTGTAGTTCCACTAAAATGTATGATTGGCACAACATGATCCCTGTTTGCACAAGTAGGAACAAGGTGAAACCTTCATTAGCTTAGTGAGAAACGACAGGAAGACATTAGCATATTACTCAAATAGTAGCATCAAATTCATGATGGACAATACGCAAAATATTGCCTCATTGAACCAATGGCAATAAATTGACATGCAAAACAATAGCACTATTATGTCATGACACTAATAATATTCCCTCCCTGCTCCACCACATGATTCACCTCCATAGACAAACATTCACACGTACATGATTCAACATAGGGTCCTACTAAAGATTTGTTTAACTCCACAGAAAATTAGGCAGAATAAATTAGTGGTACTTAAGTGCTCCTAATTAATTAAGTGAGACATCGGTGGAAGGGCTCCTCGAGGATCGCCTCACATGTAAGGTAGTCGCTGTCGGAGCCCTTGAATAGCCTCGATCGAGGCCTCCGCTTCAAAGCAAGATCGCCTTTGGCACATTTTATTCTTCTTCTTCTTCCTCTTCATGCTATGTTTCTCTTTCTCCTCACCAGTTGGTGAAGCCAAGTACATGATTGGCCTTCTAATTCAGAATTGGTTTTGTCAGTGAGGGAGTACAAGTGTGTTGGCGTTCTGGGAACGGGGATCCCCAGACTTGCCTGCCTGCGGCCTGCGGCGTGGCTCGAAGGAGGCTCAGCACGGCCTATCTTCATCTACGCAAGCTCAAGACCCTCGCGAGGGGCCAAGACTCACGGGCAGACGACAAGGAGCTTCTCTCAGCACGGCCTCGCCAGGCTGGCTCGTGAGGAGGCGGAGAGTTCAAGGCAGGTACTCGCGAGGTGCCCATGACGCAAGCCATGACGACAAGGGCGCCAGCCCAGAGCGCGCTCCTTTCCTCTTTGGTGCAAAGGGAGCAAGCGCAGCGAGAGCATCAAGCAAAGGCATCCGCTTCGTGCAACAAGATTCAAGACCAGCCCAACGGCCGGAAGGGAGTCATTGGGAGCCCAAGCAAAGGCCATCACCAGAGCCTTTGGCGCGAGGACCAACTTTAGTCGATAAGTGTACCCGCTGTTCCCTTCAAATGGCTAATTGTTGGCGCCTTTCCCGCCAATATTCGAAGAGGCCTGTGGCCTTCGCCTATAAATAGGAGTAGCCGCTCTCGTAGGTGGGGATCCGGATCCTCATCAAGAAACCAGTAGCTAGAGCAACTGAACACCACCTAGCAGTTCATCACACGCGCCAAGAACAGACCCTCGCGAGGCTGTTCTTCCATGTACTGTTCCTCATCAGCCCAAGAGGCAATCCACCACACCACAAACTAGAGTAGGGTATTACACCACAACGGTGGCCCGAACTAGTATAAATCTTGTGTCTCTTGTGCTGTTCCGTTAGTAGTTTAGGTCCCTGCGATTCGGCGAGGTACGAGACGGTGGAGGGTCGAATCTCCGCGCGCACCCTAGTGTTCGAACCTCAAGGATCTGCCAGAACCCGAAATCCGACATTTGGCGCGCCAGGTAGGGGTGCGCCGGAATCTGCCTTTCGTCGCATCGTTCTTCCTCGACCACCGCAACCATGTCCGACGCCTGTCGGCCCGTGTCGAAGCGCCGAGCCGCTTCGCCTCCTATGTCGCCTAAACAGCTCCCGTCGGCGGGCGCCTCGTCGTTCCGCCATCTGCCGTCAACGCCGCCATCGCCCGGCGGGAACGAGCAGCAAGCATCGCCCCAAAGACTCGCCCATTAGGCGGGACGGCCGCACCGCCACGCCGCGCCACCCTCGCTGGTTCTTCGTCACGCTGCGCGCTTCAAGCTGCCATGGAGGCCCGAAGCTGCACTCATCGCGCAAACGAGCTCTGCGCTACCGCCCGCCGACGACGTCTACGAAGAATGGCTCGACCGAAGTCACCGAGCCGTCGTCCGCTGCTGCAGGAGGCGCCCAAGCACCGTCCGCCTCGCTGCACCGCACTCCGCCTCAAGCAGCGATGAGGCTCCGGGCGCCACCGCCTCCTCCTCAAGAAGGCGCCTGGCCCCCCAAGGCGGCGGCCTGGGGAACCTGCTCGCCAGCGCCGCACGGCAAGAGCAGAGCTGTCAAGAAGTTCTCGCCCACAAGAAGCTGCCTGAGCGCCCTCGCTCCGGCACGCCAAGACCTCATGCTGCCCTCAGCCCATGGCGCAGGGAGGCCCACAAGACCAAGCTCTCTGTCGTCCGAGGCCCCCGCGGCCATGGCGGGCTGGCGCTTCACCTCCGAAGCCAGGCGCTGCGGGCCCGCCAAGTTCAAGCCGACCTGCCTCCTCGCCACGACGGCACAGCTGACCCTACGGAGTTCCTCCAGCTCTACGAGCTGGGCATCGAGGCTGCCAACAGGGATGAAAAGGTCATGGCGAACTGGTTTCCCATGGCGCTCAAGGATGGAGCCCGCACCAGGCTCTGAACCGCCCCTGTGCACGATCCTTCGGGCCGAGATGCGCACCCGCTTCATCGCCAACTTCCAGGGTACTCGCGACCGGCCACCCGCCGTGAGCGACATGCGCCGAATCAAGCAGCAGCCAGGGGAAACCCTGCAAAAGTACATCTAGCGCTTCAACAACGCGCGCCTCAAGATCGCAGGGTAACGGAGGAGGCCATCATCTCTGCCTTCTCCGACGGCGCGGCGCGACGCCAAGATGAAGGAGGAGCCGGGCGATGCATGAAGATCTGCACCTCCTCGAACTGCTCAACTTGGCGCCCAAGCGCGCCAGGGCTGAGGAGGGCGCCTCCTCCTCGAGCTGCCCGCCGCGATCCCAAGAGAACAAGTCCAAGGCCAAGGACGGAAGTGCAAGGGGCTGCAGACTCACGGCCAAACCAGGCACCAAGCGAGGCAGATCAGCCCGAGTCCTCCAAGGGAAGCCGCATCACAGGTACCACGACCTCCACACCCACAACACCAATGAATGCCAAGAGCTGGGCAGACGTGAAGGAAGGGTCGGCAGACGCCCGAGCGCAGCGACCGGGCCACGGCCGAGGGGGAGGAAGGAATGCAGGACGCTGGGAAGACCGCGGCCCGCGCCAAGGGTGGCGCGACCAACCTCGCGAGGACCGCTGGCAAGACCCACCTCGCGAGGGATGTTGGAGGGATCAGCCTCGTGAGGATCGCCCATAGGGGAACGCAGGCTTCCCTCCGCTGCCGCCGCCGCCAAGGAGAATCAAGACCGCCATCGATTTAGGGGTGGGGGCTTCCAGAAGCGCGGCGATCGCCGATCCCGGGCGGAGCTCAAGCCCCAGCCTCTCAACAAGATCTTCAAGAAGTTCGCCCGCTGGCGAATGCAGTCCTCCCAAGCTCGAGGCCACGCGCCTTCTCGTGGTCGGCATGCGCCATCACGCTCAGCCAGCGGATCAGCCTGGCGCGCAGCCACAGCCAGAGTTCTCCGATGCTTTGTTCCCCAATCATCAAGAACGTGCTGGTCACCAAGACCCTAATCGATGGCGGAGCAGGCTCAACGCCCCGTCCGTGGAGACATTAAACAATCTTCGCGCCTTATACCAACTTCAGCCAACCAAGCCTTTCTCCGAGTCACCGACGGCTCCACGGTCCCGATCGGGCAGGTCCGCCTTCCTGTCACCTTCGGTCTCGCGACAACTACCACACCGAGCTCATCGACTTCGACGTCGCCCCACATTCGCCGCCATACAACGCCATCCTCGGGTACCCAGCACACAAATTCATGGTCAGAACTCCACCATGGCTACAACATCCTCAAGATGCCAGAAGCGGCGGGTCATCACGGTGCCCTATGAAGAGAGAGACGCAGCAGTGCTCCCCGAGCTAGCCTTTCAGTCGCATCGCTAGAAGACCCAGCCACAAGCAGCAGGAGGCCTCCGAGGCCGCACCCAAGAAGAAGAAGGCATCGACCGCCCGGCTCTCAAGAGGCAGGCTCCCTCAGTGGCCCGCGCCAGGGCCAGGGGAGCCTCCTTCCATCGCATAGGAAAGCATGCCCGCCTCCTTAGGCAGGGCTCGGGGCTCTCCCGAGGGCCGCCGACCTCGCCAAGGTCTCGAGGGAGGCGCTGGGCACCACGTGGGAGGCGTGCTTGAAGCACGCTTCCGCAAGGTGAGCAAGGCAAGGAGGACCGAACCTCGTGAGTTCGCTGCAAGGCCATTCAGAGCTACAGGAGTCAAGGGTCATGAGGGGCAGCCGCCACCTCACCGCGCCCCCATCCAGCGAGGATGGTGGGCTGCGCGTCTGCATCGACATACCAGGGCTCAACTGGGCAAGATCTCAAGAGCGCCTGCCCTCGCGAGTGGGACATTGTGAGTGTCCGCCCCACAACCACGTCAGATGCCTTATGGCTCGCTAAACGCAGCAGCTGCGCACCAGCTGCCTCATGAGGACCATCCCGAGGCTCAAGAGGTCGCACGCCGCAGCCCCGGGCGGAGATGGAGATGGCTCCCGAGGAGCCGCCAAGACCTTCGATCCTCCCGAGGCCCCGGCCCCGGGGCTCGTGGAGGATCGGCCCCGCAGCCCACCGAGTCTGCTACACCAACACCTCTTCGTCCCCAACATCACCAGGTGACATCTTTAAGTTTTATTTCCGGCTGGGAGCGCCTTCAGGGCCGCATTATTCCCAGGCCGCGTGGATCCGTCCCTACGGCATGTATCCCTTTTATTTCATGTCATTAGCCTATCCTGTTGGGGCGCCTCGGCTGCATCATCCCCAAGCCGCCGGGCCTGTCCCAAAGGCATGTATCCTTCTTGCTTTCCTTAGGATTATGCTCTCGCCCACCATGCTTGTTATTTGGTGCCTTTTCCGGGTGGCGGAATCTTGCACGTTAAAGGGGGTGCCCGAGCATCGCGACTCGTGGCTCCTACCGCTCTCCGCCCTCACCGTCTGGTCTTGTCCATGGCATCGCGACCGCTTGCCAACGACGGCCGAGACCAGCCCGAGAGCCGGGACCCGAGGACGAGAGTTGCGCCATCTAACCCAACTTATGTGATAAAGGGGGTGCCCGAGCATCGCGACTGTGGCTCCTACCCGCCTCCGCCCTCACCCTCTGGTCTTGTCCATGGCATCGCGACTGCTTGCCGACGACGGCCGAGACCAGCCCGAGAGCCGGGACCAAGACGAGAGCACCGGCATCCGACCAAATTTTGCAGGAACACACTCGAAGATAAGGCCCAGTGCCTGTGAAGAAGGCGAATGCCTGTGAAGCTCATTCTTTTTGGAAAAGGCCCAGTGCCTGTGAAGAAGGTGAATGCCTGTGAAGCTCATTCTTTTTGGAAAAGGCCCAGTGCCTGTGAAGCTCATTCTTTCTGGAAAGGGCCTGCAGCCCGTGAAGAGGGCCAACGCCCGTGAAGCTTGCTTCCCAGAAGAAAGGCCCGGAGCCTGTGAAGAAGGCCAATGCCTGTGAAGCTCGCCGCCCGTGACACTCTCACGTAATAATGAGTTGGGGCTGTACACGCCTGAGTCTCGTGAGTGCCGCCTCAGCCCTGGGCTCCCTCCCACGCCCAAATATAGCACTTATCTCCGCTGGTGAGAAGACGTCAAGACTAGACTAGGTGCCGGACGTGGCTTTTTCATTTGCTTTCTGCAGTTGACTAGTTATTCCATTTGGAGTTTTTATCAAACTATCGCCTTTTTGGTCCATGGTTCTTCGATCTTTTTCGCTTCTCCCGCTCGATTTCTCTTCTTGCTGGGACTCGTGGAGGCGTAAGCCTCGGAGCCCCTCATGGCTGCTCCCACCCCAATCGCCAAGTTTTCACGGCCCTGGTCCACAGCTGGAGCACCCTCCGACCATGCCTCACGGGCAGCACAACGCTAACACGGGCCTGGATCGGTCGCCTGCTGCCACGCATCGGGGTTCACTTATGTAATGGGCGCACGGCAGAAGGGAACAGTACCAGGATAACAAAAGCAGTACAATACTTAATGGCGTTAACCTAAACGCGCCCCACAGTGGCCACACATTGTTGCCTTTTTGCGCAGGAGAAAAGAAAGGAAAAGGACGAAGCGGTGAAGCACGCCTGCGGCCGGCTCTCTTGAAGGCTCGAGCCGCCCGAGCTCAGCGGACTCCTCTCGCTTCATCGGGGCATGGTGGCAAGCGACCGCTGCCACCCCCTGCAGCGCGCTGCTGCGGGGCTGGCGCGCCGCTGCTGGAAGAATCACCATTCAAGAAGAGCTGGTGAAGCATGAGGAGTCGCGGGCATCGCCACCGCCCGCATGCTGCCCTCTCCACCCACGCCGGGCTGAGTCCTCGCCGATGTCGTCGCCTTCGTGGCAGCACCCCATGCGGCGACTGCCTTCCCTAACACCTCATGTAGAGGGTGGCGTCGCTGCAGCACTTGAAGTGCAGGAGCACCGGCAGCGAAGACCACGCCACGAGCGAACGCTCGCCACCGCTGGTCGAGAACAGGTTCCCCGCAACAGAGACCTCCAGAGAAGCCCGCTGGCCCGGGCTGCAGCAGCCATCCGCTGGAGCCGAAGCCACTCAGGCGCCATCCGGGAGCTCACCCAGAGGAAGCACGGAGCTGAAGCCGGACGCCGGACGGCTCATCCGCCTCACCATGAACTCCGCAGCTGTCAAGAGCATGGAGGCGCGGCCTCGGGGACGGGCGGCGGGGCACGCCCGACCATGGTTAGCCGCCTGTCGCCACGCTGAGAGCCGCCCCCACGACCACGGGGGACCGCCGTGGAGGCCACGGTATGCTAGCGAGGGCGACCTCGACCACGCTTAGGCGAAGGAGAGGAAGGCTCGACCTGACGGCCCTTCCTCTTCTCTGCGGCCGAGAACTTCCTTGGTGGAGCCATGGAGAAGAAGGAGAGACAAGAAAGGATAGACTGGAAGGGCGCGCGCCGTTCCATACTTATAGCCTGCGAAGGCCAATTGTCGGCCTCCACGATCACCGGTAATCATGACCAACTCTGCATGCTGGGACTTGTCGAATCCGGGTGGTTACCGAGGCATCGTGGGGAAGCGGTGCGCACACATCCAATCAACCGCCATGCGTTGCCCAAGGCCGCAGGCTGTTAGGGCCCGCGACGCTTCGCACTTGCCCTTTCGCCTCTGCCGCCAAGTTCGGCGCCAGGCCCGGGGCTATTGTCGGGCGTTTCGGGAACGGGGTCCCCAGATTGTTTACGTGCGCTGCGGCGTGGCAACGGCGAGGCCCAAGACGCCCCATCTTCATCTACGCAAGCTCAAGACCTCGCGAGGGGCTGGCCTCGCTGGGCGGACGACAAGGAGCTTCCTCGTGCACGGCTTCGCCGGGCTGGCTCGTGAGGAGGCGGAGAGTTCAAGGCAGGGTACCTCGCGAGGTGCCCATGACGCAAGCCATGACGCACCAAGGGCGCCATGGGCGCCAGCCACAAGAGCGTGCTCCTTTCCTTTTTGTGCAAAGGGAGCAAGCGAGGCGAGAGCATCAAGCAAAGGCATCCGCTTGATGCAACAAGACCAAGACCAGCCCAACGGCTGAAGGAGTCATTGTGGAGCCCAAGCAAAGGCCATCACCAGAGCCTTTGGCGGCGAGGACCAACTTTAGTCGATAAGTGTACCGCTTGTTCCCCTTCAAAATGGCCAATTGTTGGCGCCCTTCCCGCTCATTATTCGGGAAGATGCCCAGGGCCTTCGCCGATAAATAGGAGTAGCCGCCCCCAGGGCAGGGGGATCCAGATCCTCATCAAGAAACCAGTAGCTAGAGCAACTGAACACCACCTAGCAGTTCATCACACGCGCCAAGAACATACCCTCGCGAGGATGTTCTTCCTTGTATTGTTCCTCATCAGCCCAAGAGGCAATCCACCACACCACAAACTAGAGTAGGGTATTACACCACAACGGTGGCCCGAACTAGTATAAATCTTGTGTCTCTTGTGCTGTTCCGTTAGTAGTTTAGGTCCCTGCGATTCGGCGAGGTACGAGACGGTGGAGGGTCGGATCTCCGCGCACCCAAAGTGTTCAACCTCAAGGGTCTGCTGTAACCTGAAATCCGACATTTGGCGCGCTGTAGGTGCGCCGAATCTACCTTTCGCCGCCTCGTTCTTCCTCGACCATCGCAACCATGTTCCGACGCCTGCGGGCTCCCGGCTGAAGCGCCGAGCCGCTTCGCCGCATGTCGCCCAGACAGCTCCCGTCGGGCGGGCGCTTGTCGTTCCTCGTCATCTTCCGTCAACGCCGCCATCGGCCCGGCGGGAACGAGCAGCAAGCATCGCCCCGTAACCCGCCCATTAGGCGGGGCGGCCGCACCGCCACGCCTTCGCCACCCCGCTCTTTTTTCGCCACGCGCGCTTCGCTGCCATGGAGGCCCGAGCTGCACTCATCGCGCAAACGAGCTCTGCGCTACCGCTTCGCCGACGACGTTTACGAAGAATGGCTCACCGAGTCACCGAGCTCGTCCGCTGCAGGAGGCGCCCCCGCACCGTCCGTCTCGCTGCACCGCACCCCGCCCCGCGCAGGCGATGAGGCTCCCGGGGTGCCTCAGCCGCCTCCTCCTCAAGAAGGCGCCCTGGCCCCAAGGCGTGTGGAGGCCCTCATCAGCCCAAGAGACAGTCCACCACACCACAAACTAGAGTAGGGTATTACACGACAACGGTGGCCCGAACTAGTATAAATCTTGTGTCTCTTGTGCTGTTCCCTTAGTAGTTTAGGTCCCTGCGATTCGGCGAGGTACGAGACGGTGGAGGGTCGGATCTCCACGCGCACCCCAGTGTTCGAACCTCAAGGGTCTGCCGGAACCCGAAATCCGACAAAGTGTACTAGTAAAAACAACATTATTTTCTCATGGCAGTCAGAAAATAGAGATGAACACATGCATTAAATATCATTCTTACCTAAAGGAAGGTTATTGCGCCAATATGGATGATGAGGATTGGAACACAGATTTCCTTTGTGCAGTTCCACCAAAATGAACCAACTGCTCCATCTCGACATTCCAGCTTAAACAAGACAAAAGTCACTTCTTTTAAGAAGAGTTTTGTGCAAAGGCACCAAAGGTCACAACAAAGAACTGTGTGAATTGATATCCCTGCTTGCACAAAAAGGCAGAGAGGAAACAAATGAGTCTCAAACAATTACAGGCAAAAACATTTGGCTAAACTTGTCGAGTCTCAAACAATTACAGCAAAAACAGTGGCATGGCTTCATTTTTACCAGGACATTATATTAAGAACAGCTAAGGCTGCTCGTTCACATGTGTTTGGTGCAGGATTTTCAGAGGAACACAATTCCTACCGTATTCTTTTCCTTCCAACCGCTCGAACACGGGAAAGGTGAATAGTGTTTCATAGGAAAGCTGGTCCGTAGTACCGATTCCATCGGATTAGAAACATCCACGCTGCTGCTCATTTTTTGGCGGAAGCCCGAGGCAGCGCCGCTGCCATGCGTTAGACAGGTTGTTGTGCTGTGTTTGCCCGAATAAAAAAATCAACCTATGTGTGGTACGTGAGGTGAGGACAAGAGTAGTCACTATGCAGCTGAATAAACAAATAGCATCTCATACTGCCAAGCATGCTACTCTAAAAAACAAATGTGTACATTTCAGTAGTCCATCCAACACATTCTCTTGAGAGTTTCCTCCGTTTGCTGTTCCATAGTTTTATACCTACATTCCTTTCCTATTCCTCTATTTTCATCAAGACCTATGTTTTCTGCCCTTTATTCCAGCCGAGCCTAAATATTTGGTATAAGGGCATGGGACAAGGTGCACCAAAGAAGACAAGCACCATGTACGTAAACAGGGGCATAAAGTGGTGATTCATAGTTTGTTGCCCCGAGAAACAAACATCCAAGAAACATATCTGGGTTGGTCCCATTTTTGTTCACTCTAGCCACCTACTCCTATGTGTGGATAGCAAATCTAGTCCTGGTCATACCAATGTGTACAGCGTTACCCCTATATTTCCTTTTCACCAAGAGACCGTTGATGACCAATTGCACTACTTTCATCCCCTTTCCTTCCTGTTTGTACCAAGTCCGATGTACATACTAAATTCCCCACCCCCACTTTATTTCAATGACAAGTATTTTGGAGGAGGGAGTACAAGATTCGACTCCATGAAGTAGCTTTACCTCTAACAATAGAAGAAAAAATAGGTGACGTTGGACCATCCAATCGAGAGGGGCCGAGAGGTAGAAAATGATGCACTTGCAGCGACGTAGCGAAATGGGGAAGTAGAGCTAAGGCGGTTTCAATGAAGATATACCAAGGTCGCGGATGTGGATAGGTGGGCGGCGGAGGCCGGATCCGCCCACGTGCAACGCACGAGGGATCGGAGGACCTCCCGCACCGGCGCGCCGCCGAGATAACGGTGCGGCCGGCGGTGGGTCTCCTCCTCGCTGTCGACGACGGCCCAAACGCCGCCCTCCTCCCTTCACCGGCGGAGGGGATACGTCCGATCCGTAACCAGCGGTGAGGATAGAAAGCCGTGTTTTTGAAGGAGAAAGACAGGTTACTACCCCTATCTTGTTTAGATCTGAGAGGATGAGAGTGTGTGAATAGAGCAGCCCTAGCAAGCAAGCGGAGGCTCCGCCTATATATAAGTAGTGGGGTAGTTTTCCTTTTCACTCCATCAAAACAATCGCTTAAAATTGTGTACTATACTTACATGCCGTGTCGCGGTTTTTTAGTTGTTGATTGTTTTTGAGATAGCTACCCGCTTGTTCCAAGTGGTGTTACGGTGTGCCAGTGTTCCACTTTGTATCGCTCAAGTCCGGTAGTACTACAAGTCCCTCCATTAAATGAACAACCACCCCTCGTAAAAATTGTGAACAAGCCCACGGCTAAAATTAGCGGAAACGTGGGTTGCCCTAACATGCATTATTATTTATATTTTCTACTCCTCCGCTCCTAAATATAAGTCTTTTTATTAGCCACACCTAAGACAAGAATTTTTTATTAGCAAAGGAACCCCACATGTCATAGACACAAAATTGTGGCAAGATTCCCTTAGGCAAGCCAAAGTGTGTCTAACAATTTGAGCAACTCAGGTTAGGCAAGTGTGGCAAGTGTGGGAAAAATAATGTGGCAACATAAGACAAACATAGTCACAATCCAAACAGCCCCGTGATTTTTTGTGACATGCATGAAAATTTGGTTAGTTAAATTTATAGTCAAAATTTGGCAAGGTGCATCAAATCAACACATGCAAGTATCAAAAGGAAAGTCACGGCATGCATGCATGCGTTGTACTCCTCCTTTCCAAATATAAGTCTTTTAGAGATTGCAACAAGTGACTACTCCTCCATTCCTAAATGTAAGTCTTTTTAGGGATTCCACTACAAACTACATACGGATGTATATAGACATATTTTAGAGTGTAGATTCACTCATTTTGTTTCGTATGTACTCCAGTTCATAGTGAAATCTCTAAAAAGACTTATATTTTGGAACGGAGGGAGTACATACGGCGAATATGTCTACTCCTACATAATGGAAGTAGCCCATTTGAAATGTGTAAAAGAGTTTTATCGAATGCAGTGCTTTGATGTGTCGCGTCAACTCGCATAAGCCCGAGAAATTTGATTACTACGACGCCTCTCCTCGTGGATCGAGCTCGGTGTTTTATCGCACTCGCCTTTGTTGCATGACAGTGGGCCAACCACCGCTGGGCCCACCTGTCATGGACGCAAAGGCAGGAGCAGTAGTAGAAGCTGCTACACGCTATCCCTCCCGCACGAGGTGGACGGACATGCAGCAGTGGATTCGACATCAGAAGTAGGGGTAACATCATTGTTCGCCTTCTCAAGAGGCGAAGAGCCAAGTGCAAACCGAACGTGGCAGCTGCGAATGCTCGCAGTGGTGCGGTTCCTTGAGTACTAGCCAGGTTCTTGCATGAGACAAAATTGCTATTGTTTAACAATTAAACTCCATTATCCATTGGTTGATACTCATTCTGATAGGTCCACGCGCTTAGCACCGCTTTCTCCTGGGGTCACCAATGTTTATTTGCTAATTAATAGCATTCCATGCAATGAACTAGCCATTGCAAGTCATTAAAAGCATGCACACCTCTCATCTCTTATTGGTTGATACGTATGTCAAGAAACAAGAAACAAGGTAGAAGTTAATGCACCGCTACTAAGTGTTTTGGGACTATTTGGTTTTCATAAGATGACTTACACACCTAGACGGAGGGAGTAGTATAGACCTGTAAACCGGAAAGGAGTATTTGCCTTTCTAGAGATTTCAACAAGTGACTAGACTTCGCTAAAAAAAACAAGTGACTAGACTACACTGTGCAAGACCCTCCCTCCGGTTTATAGGGCTCAAATCTCAAATCTCATGAACCAAGGCATTTTATGATTGGAGGAATGTATCTCATACTTTACAAAACTACCCTAATTAAACTCATGCATTAATTACGTAGTTCTCTCGCTTTCCTCTCCGCCTTTGGTCGCTGTGCACAATATTGAGGCTAGCCATAGTGGGAGTAACTTAGGTAGTAACTTAACACATCCCAAGACAATTTTGCTTATGTGGCAAGTATTTAATGAGGAAAGAGGTGCTTGTGGTAAAATAATATGTTGTTGTAGCATAGCGCTTTCCGAGGCAAAATGAGTCTATGAGATAATAAATGAAGCAATCTATGATACTACTACTATGTTACTTTGCACTATGGAGGTACTCCTCCTTTGCGTTTATAGGGCTTATCTTAAAATTTTCGCTTTTCCCATTTTATAAGGCTCAATTTGGTTGTTCCCAATCACATGTTCAGATTTCAAGGTGCATTAAATCATTGCATGCAAGTATTAAGAGAAAATTGACCAATGCATGTAATTTATGCATGCATGCATTGCAATTAATGCATTGGTAAACATACTTTTTGAGGAAAACAAGAGCATTAATTGGGTGCTTTTGCAAACTACAAAAGTATTCCACCACTCACCATCTACCTTGGTTGATGAGATTTTGAATTGAGCCTTATAAACCGAAAGGAGGGAGTAGTAATTACACTAGTGTCATATGCATGACACTAGTCTAAGTTACTCCCCACTATGACCAGCCCGAGAGAGTGCTTTGATACGCTTTTAGTCTCATGACTAAAAGTAGTGGGACTAAAACTTGTTAGCCTCATCCATGCTTGGATCCAAATACTAAAGAGACTAAAATCAAGTTAATGACATTTCAAAGCATCCGGCCCGCGTGCCATCCACCAAATCACAGCGAGGTGCTATAGTCGAGACTCACCACCACCCCGGTGTGGCCATGACCCATAATATCACAAAACCCACACCTTTACCAAAGAAGGGTAAGGTGGCTCCAAGTTGGACTGGACGAAGCAACCATCATTTCATTGAACGCCTGCTCAAGCCCTTTCTTCCCTTTCTTGAAGAAAACCTCACTCCAGTGCTACTCACTTCGCCATTTTTCTTCTCTACCGACAAAGGAAAGGTGGGCTAATCAGTTATGCTGCATATTTTCATTCCAATAATCTTCTTTTTGCGAAGCAATCAACCGATTCTCACATCCTATTCTTTTCCCGCTTTCATTGCGATTGTGGTTTCCTTCGATTGCTTTTTGTTTGTCAGTTCATTGATGGATCCTGGAGCACTAGGCAAAGAGTTGCCAAGGACAACCCATCGGAGACAGCGATCTCCGTGAAGCGAGCACCGACCAACGAGTTGACCATGTTGGCGGGCCAACCCATGGAGACGAAGAACTCCAAGAAACAAGCACCGCCAAAGAGTTGAGGACGCTATGACGAACTCCTCAAAGAAAGTTGAAGAATAGCAAGGGCCCCACCGTGCCTACCCCAGGAGCTCTGATTGCCACCTATGTGAGGCTCAAGACCGAGTTTGAGGAGATAGTCGCCGTTGAGAAGAAGTATTCCCCTGGCAAGGTGATGGCCCCCATCGAGGACGAGGAGATGGCCCCCGGAGGGATGAGATCCCCCGGTGAGCTGCACAAGGTAAAAAATAATGGCTTATTACCATAGTTGTGGTTTTTGATTATTTGCAATGTGCTTGCTTTTTGATTATTTGCAATGTGCTTGCTAATATGTTAGTGTTGTGCAGGTGCCGGTGGTTGTCCTTGATGATTCCGATGTCGTGGCCCGTCCTGTTGGCATCGCCCCGGAGATCGATTCCGATACCGCTGTCCATCCTGTGGACATCGCCCCAGAGATCGATTCCGATGTCGCGGTCAGTCCTGTGGACATCGCCCCAGAAATCGATTCCCATGCCGTTGTCCGTGCTGTGGTCATTGCCCGAGAGATCGATGACAAGAAATAGTTGGTCGCGCTAATCCTTCAGGGTAGTTTGCATTGCCCTGTGTTTAATTACCAGAACGATGCGTGTTATCAAACCATCTTAGGGCTAGTGCACTGTCTTGTGTGGGCGGATCTTGCTACTTTTGTTTGATAGTGAATCATGCGATGAATCATGCGAACCCTCTCCGAGTTATGGAAACAGATGTATCCTCACCAGCTTTTGATGTAATATATGGCATGCTTAGATGTAAGTTTGAACTGTTTATCATATCAGCAGGGCTTGTTTGATGATTCTTGGTGTTAGTAGGCTAGCTATCGTGCAAGCTATAGTACTTGCAAAACACTCACCAAGAGAAACGTTAATGATGAGCTCGTGGTACGCTTATACTTATCCTCGTCGATCGACCAATAGCCCTAGCTCCTAAAATTGTAGGCTTAGCGATCGATCGCATAATAGTCGACATACATTCAGGCCTCATTTGGTTCATAGGGTAGGAAAATCGTAGCAAAAGTACAGAGAACGTGCAACACAAAATCATAGCAGTGCAGTAGACGCATTCTCCGCTCCAAAATAGATGACCTAGGCGGCTAGTTTGGCCTAGTGGGTTTCAAAGATATGACGTGGTACAAGGCCGCCCAGCCTTCGCGTGGTAGCAGATTTGCGGGTACAAGAAGTTTTCTTGAAGAAGCGGAATTCAACGAAGTCATGATGGTTCCTTCGTCCAACAACTTACGGTGGGAAAGGTTGGGCCTGCGATACGACCGGGTAGACCAGGATAATTTTGTGCATGGCAGGTGGACCAGATGGTCGACGCCCCACATGTCGGCGAATGAAAGTATTCTTTCCGATATAGAGGACGAGCAACGAGTATTCATTGTTTATTTTGATGAAAGCTATTGTCTCCACTGCTTACTCCTTGACTTTGTCAATGCCTCTCTCCTCCACATAAGCGGGACTACTTGTTATGCATGCAGCGGGCAGTCCGGGCGCCTTGAGGGGCCAGGCCGGTGAGAGCGGGCTCGAAGCGGTCCGGACTCAAAGATGGCCCACCTCACATTATCACCATATATTTCTTGAGTCCATGCGCGGCGGGCGGGCGATCTCTTCTCCTCCCCCGCTTCTCTCTTCTCACCGACGCCTCACCGAGCGATTAGATTTCGCTATCGACGGTTTATTCAATTACGGTCCCACATGTCGCTGAAATTGCAAGACAACGCGTGTCCCTTTGGTGAGCGGGCGTAAGAGCCGGACTGTCGGGTTGCGGCGCGACGAGTCGTAAGTGTGCCGCTTTTCCTTTAGAACTTGCGGCGTAACATTTTCGCGCGATCGATCGATAGAAATCCGAACAAAATGACGAGGGCGGTGCTTTCCCGCCGTTAGGCGGGCTAGTTCGAGTGATATGACGTACACAGTGCCGCCCACTTGCTCCATTTTTATGTAAGCAAGAGTTTACACTCAGACGCTGGAGGAGTGCTAAACACCGCGGATCTAATTTTGATCGAGGGATAACTGTTCCCTGCCAAATAATGGAGGATTGTTAGCGATTATAGCATGATAGTTAGGGCATCTCCAGCACTGGCCCACAAATTTACACCGGCGTCTGTCCGAGGACACTGATGGATGTCATCCAATGCTGCCCGCATACCTTTCGACAACTATATGAACTAACCGGACGAAATTCGTGCAAACAAAGCAAATTTCAAATTAACCGGATGAAATTAACCTGATGAAATTCATTACATTTCAAAAACTTTTCTTACAAACTGGACGAAATTCATTACATATTTCGTGGTGGAGCAAGGAACCTCGTGGTGGAGCGCCCTGACTCATAATATTTAATATTATTCAGCGATATAAAATTAACCAATCATCTCCACAAAGGACTCGAAGAGTACGAAACACGGCAGCCCAAAGTAGTTACATCATACTAGTACATGGCTAACCCACGCTATCACCATATTTCTTGGCTTCCGTATGCGACACCTATCTCTAGTAATCCAGCAGCTCAGACGCTTCTCCCTCCTCGCCTCTATCAAAGTGCGGCGGGCTGGCGCTTCGCCATCTATTGAGGTCGGTTAACTATCACATGTTAGCGACATGCCAAGAGCATTCTAAAAAATTCCTTTCACGCTCCTTTCCTTTCACGCATTTAATTTGCTCGTATGCTTTGAGCAACTTGCATGTCCTATACGCCCCTGCTTGATACTCTAACTTAGCTAGAGGTTAGACTAACTCATGACTAACCCTGAACTAATCAGTAGCCAAAGAGGTGTTTGGGTGACAGGTTAGATTGACAATAAATGCACTTCATGGAGAGAGAAAAGTGATTTTTCAGTGGTCCCAATGAGAACTATCTCCGCTAGCACCTCTTGGGTGGGATAGTTTTTTTGGTGGGTTCGTGCAACTTGCTCCAATTTAAACCCTCATGCTTGGATACTTTAGGGCTATTTGAGCCCCAACTAGCTCAAACTAACTCTAACCCATGGATCCAAACAGGCCTATGGCCAGCCTCGACGCAGAGCAATCAAGGCACCGGAAGCGGCGCTTCTCGCCCGTCACGCCACTTCAAAGCCGGGCGCCATGAGAGGTCGCCCCGCCTCGCCGGGCATTAATGCGGCATCGACGCTCCAGCGACGCTGACCGCTTTCACGCGGAAGCGCTACTACGGCAAGGGAGTATAGGTTTTGAACCGCTTCAGTGTAGTAGTAATGGTAGTTTGCAAAACTACTCAATTATTGCACTCATTTTCCTAAGAAATTGTGGTAAAAACGTTACTCCACAGCCCGCTTCCTTCTCCTTCCTGCTCGTGATTTACGTGGCCATGTTAACGTGGTTGTGTCAAAAAATGTCACTTCCTGCTCGTGATTTATGCTATATAATTACAAGCAAGATTCTCGCATTGCACGGAACATCAATATGCATTTTTTACAAAACACCTGTTGTGATTGACCCATGCAGGAGTAATCCCATGTGTAAAACTAATGATATCTCGAGAATTTTATCGAAAACTGGTATCTCGAGAATGTCATCAAAAAATGAAAGATGAGAGATAAGGCGAGGAGGAGGGAGCGTGGTGGTGACCGGTGGTCGGAATGGGCGGAGGCATGGGATGGATTTGCGCCGGCAAAGCAGCAAGGGCCACCATGCATGCTAGATTGTTCCAGAGACTTATTCCTTTTTAATTGCTGAGCAATGAGGTTGCGGAGATAATGATGTGGAGAGAGGTGCGGTATCTTTTGTAAAATTATCATAGTTTGCTTCCTATCCGCCGATATAGATCATACGGTCAGATTATAAGATGGCAGGCACACCATCATCGCCAACTCGTTTTTTTATAAGGGTATACAGATGATAAGTTTGCTGACTACTAAAGTAAAGTGGAATCTGTCCATGTTATGCAAGTAAATAAAGGTGATTGTTTATCATACGGGTAAGGTTGGATGAAGGGTGGTAGGAACAAATGCTCCGCCTAGAGCATGTGTGTGTGAGATGGAGTCTTAGTGTGTGTGTGTGTGTGTGTGTGTGAGAGAGAGAGAGAGAGAGAGAGAGAGAGAGAGAGAGAGAGAGAGAGAGATGGAGTCTTAGTTTGTGTGTGTGTGAGAGAGAGAGAGAGAGAGATGGAGTCTAAGTGTGTGTGTGGGGTGTGTGTGTGTGTGTGTGTGTGTGTGTGTGTGTGTGTGAGAGAGAGATGGAGTTTTAGTGTGTGTGTGTGTGAGGGGGGGTGCGTGCAGTGCAGTGTGTGTGTGTGTGTGTGTGTGTGTGTGTGTGTGTCCCGGGGTCCTCTATGGCGGATGTAATTTAAGTGTGCATGGCTTCATCATAGAGAGGTGATGTGTATGGCAGAGGCCACCAACGATGGGGTGCGAGAGAGAAAATGCCCGAGGGAGGGAAGAGAAGGTGCGTATGCGTGAGAGGAGTCGACATCGAGAGAACGTGTTTGTTCGAGAGACACCACGGAAGACTACTATATATCGATGGTGCATGTAGGCGGAATTAAACAAAGGGATGGTCTTATTGGTTTCGGGGATATAGGGAAGAGGAGAGGCGCGCGGGGGGGGGGTAGCTAGAAGGAGATTGTTAAGTGTGAGTGTGTGTTTTGCCCATCCAAAGGGAAGTTATGTGCACAAAAGAGGAGAACGATTCGTGTGGCGTTAGGATTGAGGGTAATTAACTACGATGGAGACATAGAGACCTTGAACGTGCATGTGTGAGAGGTATACATGTATACGTGGATGTGTGTAAAGTGCCAAGATGATCGAGATAAAAGAAAGAAGACATAAGTCCTAAGATCAACGACATGGGAGAGACGGATCGGTATGACAATATGCATGCATGTGAGAATGCAGGAAGAAGGCCCGACAATTGAGCATGTGTTTTTGTCTTTAAGAGATAGTGGCGTGGCTGGAGCATGCATCTATGGCAAGCAGAGGGGTGAGGCGCAACGATTGTGCAAAAGAGATCAACCTATAAATGCATATGTATGGATAGACATATATAGTGTGGGTGATAGGAAGCAAGACTGCAAGTAGAAAGAAATGTTGACGGAGAAACTATGATAGATACAGAGATGGAGATGCTAGCTAGAGAGACATCCGTTAGTTTGGGTGTCGGAGATGACCGCCGGGTGGTTCAAAGGGTGAAGTTATATATGTGTGAGAGGGCACTTGACTGCATGCATGTAGAGAGAAACATATGTAGTGTGCGTGATAGGAATCAAGAGTGAGGGCGAGAAAGAAGGTTGATGGAGAAACAGATAAATAGAAAGATAAAGATGCTAGCTAGTGTGCGCTAGAGATAGGAGTCGAGTGGATCAGAAGGCTGGGTTATGTGTGTGGGTGTGAGAGAGATAGAGAGAGGGTGCATGTGAGTCACATACAAACAAATATCAGAGAGAAATGAGATCCAGAGAGACGGAGTTTTGTGTCTGCGAGAGAGAAAGATATTTCACAACGAGAGTGATAGCTAGAGAGACATATGAGGGAACGCAAGATATCTCTAGGGAGAGAGGGTGTGTTTGAGCGACATACAAGAGAACAATGGAGAAATATGAGACCCTGGGAGACAGAGTTTGTGTTTGTGTGTGAGAAAGAGATATTGAAGAGGAAGAGTCGTAGGTTCTCATATCTAAGGAGCGAAAGACATCTCTGTATGAGGGGTGTGCGAGTGGCACACATGGGAATAGTTGAGAGAAATGAGACCCCGGGAGACAAAGTTTTGTGTTTGTGTGAGAGAAAGAGATTCCACATGGAGAATCATAGCTAGAGACACATAGCAGGAGCGAGATATACTTAGAGAGAGATAGAGTGATGAAGGTCGATGGAGAGAGTACCACAAGCAGTGTTACTAAGATAAAAGATCATTGTCGACATACAGTGTAGCACGAGAGATGCCTGAGAGACGATGAACGCAGATAGGTCCGTAGAGATAGTCCTATATAAGCATGAGTGATAGCTATATGAGACTAATATCTGGATTAAAGGGATTCAAATATTTAAACCGAGATCACGACATCGATAATATCATAACGCAAATTGGTGTATCAAACATGCATATTCATTTGAATTTGGGCACACGTAATGTTATATAGTTTATCAATATTGGTGATCCATAGATTCTTCAATTACAAACAATGCATGGTTTATATGCAATTAGTGTCTAAACGGGATTACACTATATGTTGTGTGTGTGAAACACATTATACATGTTTGAGAAGTTAAAAAACCCGCATGAAACACACATTAATTGGAGACAAGTTAGCGAGGAATGCATACATTGATTTCAACATAAAGTGGTTTCAAATATTTGAAAATCCAAATTGATGGATACAACCTTATGAATCTGAGATCATGCCATTTGTAAACCATATTTATGTATAAATGGTGTTGTGCTTTTGAAAGTATATATGTAAAAAATGATGTATATAGAATGTAATTCCAATTGAAAATGGATCCTACCCAAAAAAATAGTAGAATACAAACGGGATTCGAATTGAGTTGGCACGGTAAACGCAGCATCGTGCAAAATTTGAACGAAGCGGGAAAGTCGCAGAATCGCCCAAACCAAAATCTGCGAGATGGAAATCACTATCGCCTATCCTCGCCAAGCAAAGCCTATCTGCTGGATTTCTATAGGTTTCGATAGGGTAGGTTTGTAATTTCACCCAAACGTGACGTAACCGCCTCACCCGGATTCATACACGGTGGGCGCCAAAACACAAGGTGCCCTCGGCCAAATCGACTCCTCCCGATTCATATTCATACACGGTGGGCGCCAAAACAAACTCTCGCCGGCAAATATTCGTGTATGCGAGATTACCGTCCTATCCCCAACCGACTAATGTTGTTGTGATGTAGTAGAAATTTGAAACGGGGCTAAGTTTGTAAATTTCTCGATTTGAGACAAGCGCTCGACTACATGGTTCCCCTTCCTCTCTACCTCCCTTTTCCCCATTCAGACTCTGTGGGCGCCAAAACACCCTCTCCACCCCACCTCCTCCGTCCGCCGCCGTCCGCCACCCCATCCACCGCCGTCCTCCTCCACCATGCCGAGCTGATACCCGACGCCGCCCCCATTACAAGAGATCGACCTCTCTCATCCACGCCTTCGACCGGATCCTTGCATCCCGCCCTTCGCTTCATCCCGCCGCCGTCCACCTTGCCGGCGCCGCCTCACGACCATCTCGCCCACCGCGCCCGCCGCCACCGCCTACCCTCCTAGATCTGCTTCCACGCCCGACAACCATCGCTACCGCAGCACCATCAAATTCTCACCAGACGCAGACACGGCGCCGCACTGTGAGGCGGTACTTTTCAGATTCGCTCAACTTATTTATCGCAGCAAGAAAATAGATCGCCACTACTTTACTCTGATTTCTTGTCTTGGTTGCGGTTGCCTTTGTCCGTTTGCACCTTCAGATCCGCCATGGCACGCCAACACTATACTCCCAATGCTTATGGTTTTCCCTTTATATTCCACACTAGTTAAATCACAGAGACTAAATTTCAAAATTGGGTCACGATTTTTAGAGCTCGCGGAGTTCGCGGTGCGATCCAAGGCTCGGTGGTTGTGGGGCCTCACGAACTAAGAAAACTCGACGCTGGTGGGGGTGGGGGTGGCGGAGGAACACAGCGGTGGGGGGCTGGTGGTCCGCCGGCGCCCGTGGTGGTGTTCTCAGAGGGAAGAATCATAGACGAGGAAGAAGAAGGGTTAGAGACGAGGATCTTCATCCAACCGCCTGAAATGGTCGAGACACTGGAGTTGCATTCTTAATGCGCCTCGTTCATCATGTGGGCACCAAGCAACCAACATTTTATTATCCAAAATCTGCTTGCTCTTCTTTACCATGTTCGATAGTGCTGGCCTGACGTGATCGATAGGCTTTCAATTACTAGCAGCAATACAACACCGTATTTTCAAGCCGCCCACTTTCCCGATTTATATATCGTGGTTATGGTGTACCCTCGTTATGTACACTATGATCTGCCTAGTTGTTGTGTGCTCTTGTTATCATGGTTTGGCAATAAACTATCTATACAAAGATATTATGAACCTATCATCCGCCAGCTATCCTTACTCGAGCCTATTTTTTGTGTACTTGTGCCAGATTATATAAATGCACGCACGATATTACAACACACATGAGCTCTCTCATCGTAATCCAAAGGATAGCACATAAGTGTTTACAGGGCGCCTATATTAGAATATCATCTGCATTACAAAGATAATCTCACAACTATTTATGTTTTCATGGTTCTCGATATTATAACAATTACAAAGTGAATATCGAATCCACGATCGTAAGAATATTGTGCAACACTGAATGACTTACAAAATTGGCACCAAGGCATTGAGTGCCATTTTGGAAGCAATGAAACTCGACGCCCCCACCTGTTGATTCTTGTTCGTAATATCATTCTAATGACTATTCTAACCTCGAGGAGTCAAAGGCGATGGCCTGTCCTGTTCACCCATCAAGGTGCCTGTTCTAATTTGGCAAGGTTTTATTGATTGCGCGATCTTGCATATGTTGTCTTGCATTTCTTCTACTTTGTTGCACCACCATCTCGCTTAGTTTACTCATCATATAACTCGAGATGCTATGCCCATCCATTATCAATACATATTCCATCCGTCATCATACCATGTTTTTCCACTCAAATGTTGTTCTTGTGCATCGACATCAAAAGGAAGAGGGTGATTGCCGAACCTCAAGGAGCACCAAGAAAGTCCTTGAAAACGTGGTGGTGCCGAGAAATCAGACAATACCCCACTTATATTGGCTGTACAACCAAGTGACACAAAACATAGGACCGACTCAGCAGACTGCACTCCATACTTCATTGGCCACACCACTAGCCCCACCACACAGGACCTGCACTCCAAAGAAAAGGTATACCGATTTCATTTGCCATAGCACCAGCCGCACTACGTAAAAAATCCCACTCCAGTAAAAAGTACAGCAAGTCCACCGTCAAGACCTATCCCAACTGCAGAGACGGCCAATTCCTGCAGATTGGAACCCCATTCCATTTATTCCCAGTTTAAAAGACAATGCTTTCAATGTTGTTAGGAACTACGTGCATATATTCCCATCATGGGAAGATTATAGTGAAGACAAACACCATTTTCACATCTTCCCGTCCAACTTACGTAAGTGCTATTATTCATGGTTATTATTTTCCTGTTTTCGCTGATCGAACACATCAATGATTTACATTACATTGTTGTAACTAGGTGAGGGTCAATCTGGATAGTCATGACGAGCAAAGCTTGCTTGTGCTTTTCAAGGAAGCATTGCAGCAGTATCGGTGTTACCTGAGGAAATCACACTTTGATGGCAAGTCTATAAACGAATTTCCGTGAAGTCTCCCTGCTAAATTTAGAAGACATTGAATGGAAAACCTTGTTATGCAATCGTCTCGCTCCTGTGATGAGGTACTGTCTATGAAATCACATGACAATTTGAACTTCTACTTTTCCGCATGTGCCTTACGGATCTTTTTTGCAGGAAATCAGCTCGAAGAAGAATTCCGGTTTGAAAAGAACGACAGGATATCGCAAATATGCTGCCCGCTGCTTTGCTCTTGTTAGTACCGTTGTCCTCAGATCACTGTACTTGCATACATACCTGGTTCATTATGTGACAGCAGTATGCATGATAGCTTGCTTATCAATTGTTCGCCCAAATTATCTCGATCTGTATGAATGGTTACATTAGTGTAGAATATATCCAATGCCAATGAATTTTTTAGCTCGCATTGTTCTTGTAAGTACATGTTGTCCTTTATCGCTGTACTTATATTGACAGTAGTTGTTCATGTACCATCACTGCAGCTTATTTTCCTTTGCCTCCATTTTCTACACATCGATCTATATTTACTCTTACCATAAGGTTGGTAATCAAGAAGTTTAGCTGTGCATTGCTCTTGGCTGTGCCTTTTGCCTCGTATCGCTGCACATACATTTATAGCTACTTGGTTATGTAGCATCACTCTTCATCTTATCTTAAATATTCTCCATTTTTTCGTATATTATCACATCTATATTTACTCTTAACAAAATGTAGAATAAAGGCAATGCTTATGAAGAACATTCTGTGCTAAACTTCTTGAATTGCCCCCCATCAAGATGGACAAGGGCTTTATAGAGCCTGTCTTCACCAAGAATGTAAGTTTGTCCTTCTCAAGCCTTCAAACTTTGTTGTGTATATTTGGTTAGGCATGACTGCAATAGCTGTTTATTTTTGGTGTTTGCATCAAATTGCATGTTTAAAGTTTATTATGTAGTTCATAAACAAAAGTTTGTCCTTCTCAATTTAAGTTTTCAGTTGTACAACCAAGTTCCTTCTTCATACCATGTAAATTAAACTATACAGAGCAAGTGATCTTCTTTGCACCGCATGTATGCTTCGTTTTCATCCGTAATCCAAAGGTGTGGTGAACCTACCCACTACAAAGACAATGTCATATTCTGCAATGTCTTAACTATGAACAATGTCATATCATTCTACTATTATTTAAACCGCTTTTATTTGCCAATCTGAAATGGGTTAAATTGACAAAGACACTAACCATTGATACTTATGAGTTCTTGATCTGTAATCCAAAGGTGTCGTGAAGCTGCCAACTCCTTCACAATGTCAATTCCTGCCATGTCTTGACCTGAACAATACCATATTGTGTTAATGCAATTTTAAACTGTGTCACTTTATTCGTCAAGAAGAAATGTGATGAATTGTCAAGACTGATACTTTTATGTGCAAAACCTGTCATCCGTCTCGCTTGTTTATCTTTCAGAGTGAGGAAGATATAAGTGTTGAACAAGCGCAGCCTCATCATCTTGCTCAGCTGCTTGCAATGCAGCTCAAAGAGGGCTAACCTTTCTTGAACTCTATTGAAGTGTCACGGTTTTGTATATTATTTTGTCGGCGTGTTTATTTGCAATCGTGGCGCATCTTTGATGCCCAAAGTATGTAATCTGTCGTCCGCTTGTGCTTTATTATCATAGTGGCGAACTTTGATGCCCAAAGGATGTAATATGCCGTAATTTCTTTATTGTATAGTCTAGGTTTTTTCTTATTCACGATGCTGCAGTTATTTTATCAGATATATATCCTGCCTTCGCAAAGAACCGCCAAACCGTAAAATTACGGTACATAATCGGGCCGCCATGCAATCACGATGTATGGTCCGCATCATGGGCCCATTCAAACCGCCCACTAGTAGATTCGGCCTTTAATAGGCCGAGTAACCCCGCCCTCTTTTCGCAAGAAAACTCAATGGGCTTTAGGAGGTCGAGAAGTAGGTCGGGCCTCAAACATGCCGAATAGCTCACGGCCGGGCGGCAGCCCGAATGGACCCCCGCCCATGATTGTGCGAATCAATTCACGGGCTTTAACAGGCCAAAGTTGTCTCGGTCCTTGTTTGGCCCAATCGATATCGGCCGCGAAAGCAGGCCGGATGCAAACCGGCCGTAGTTAGGCCCAACTATATGACGGGCTTTTAACAGCCGAAATTAATATAGGGCCGAATGTTAAATGGGCCCTTAACAGGCAAACTAATATCGTGTCAATTACTAAATGGGCCTTTAGCAAGTGGGCCCAAAAGCATAGCGCCCAAATAACGGGCCGAATCGATATGGGCCATAATTGAGCCCAAAGCTCTTAAAGGGTCGGACCGATCCGGGCCGTGATTTGGCCCGTAAAGTGGGAGGCATTTAACGGGCGGATCTTATATGGGCCATTATTAGGCCTCGAACGTGGCAGGCCATTAATGGACCGGATCAATTATGGGCCGCATTTGGCCCAAAACATGGCAGCCAATTAATGGGCCGCCTACTAGGGTCCTCAAAATCTTGTGGGCTTTACCTGGGCCGCCCATTAATGTCGGCGAAATTGTGGGCCTTTAGCTGGGCCGCCCATTATGATCCGCAAGAATTTTGTGGGTTTTACCGGCCGCCCATTATGGCACACAAAATCTTGTGGGCCTTTACTGGGCCGCCTATTATGGCCCGCGAAATCTTGTGGGCCTTTAGCTGGGCCAGCCCATTATAGTCCGCAAAATCTCATGGGTTTTAATCGGGCCGCCCATTATGGGCCGCCAAATCTTGTGGGCCTTTAGTTGGGCCAGCCCATTTAAACTTGATTGGCCGTGCCACGGTCGACGTATCATAGGCGCCTTCATCGTCCAATGAGTGGATGACATCTGTCCCAACGATGAGCCGACACGCAGTTTCTCCACCAATGATGATTTTACACGTGAAAATCCCCATTGGTCGGGCTGTTAACGGGTTATCGGATCCAAAACCCGACCCGATAGCTTAACGGCGCTTCCGTTACGGTGGATGCCACGTGTCGGTCACCCTTGACGAAAGCATTTCGTGACGCGCGATTTATCGTCATGGAAGTGGACACTTCCGTGATGATAATTTTGGTAATGTCATGGAACACTTCTACGACAAAGACAAGTATGACTATCTTGATTCTGCTATAAATTTGTCATGGATGTACATGCATGACAAAAACGCGTGACAAACACGTATCATCACGGAAGTGTATTTTTTTGAGTGTGGAGGACAAACACGATGTTTATTCATCATCCTTGCACGAGAGGGCGGTAATAGGGATTCGGAAGTGTATTTTTTATGGACGGAGCCCATTGAGGGAGTCCTGGATTACAGGGTCCTCGGGCGTCCAGGCTATGCGACATGGGCCAGACTCATGGCCCGTGAAGACACAAGATGGAAGGCTTTCCCCCGTGTCCTGATGGGACTCTCCGTGGCATGGAAGGCAAGCTTGGTGTGCAGATATGAAGATTCCTTTCTTTGTAAACCGACTCTATACAACCCTAGCCCTCTCCGGCGTCTATATAAACCGGAGGGTTTAGTCTGTAGGGAAAATCATAATCATACGTGCTAGACATATAGGGTTTAGCCATTACGATCTCGAGGTAGATCAACTCTTGTAACACTTATACCCATCAAAGTCAAATCAAGCAGAAAGTAGGGTCTTACCTCCGTCAAGAGGGCCCGAATCTGGGTAAACATTGTGTCCCCTACCTCCTGTTACCTTCGATCCTTAGACGTCCAGTTCGGAACCCCTACCTGAGATCTGCCAGTTTTGACACCGACATTGGTGCTTTCATTGAGAGTTCCTCTGTGCCGTCGTCGTAAGGCTCGATGGCTCCATCGATCATCTACAACATGCTGCCGGGTGTGAGATTTTTCTCCCCGGACAGATCTTCGTATTCGGCGGCTTCGCACTGCGCGCCAACTCCGTTGGCCACCTGGAGCTGATCGACAGCTACGCCCCTGGTCATCAGATCAGTTTTGGGAATCCTAATTATGTTGCTGATGCCCGAGGACACTTGATCTTCCAAAGGGTTCACGGCTCCAACCACCCCGACCTTATATCCGGAGCGCACCATCAGGTCCGAAGATGGGAGACTAGAGCCCGTCGGACTCTCTGCGACTGCAGAGCTCAACATGGGAGAACCGGAGGGAACAGTGTCACCAAAACTCATCATAAAGCTGAACTCTTTTTGCGGACACTAGCCCTGGACCGTCGCAGCCCGAGTCATGCGGGCTCGACCAGGGAATTCCTGTCCCGGCCCAAACCTCGCTCTTGAACGAGGCTCTGGACCTAATGCGGTCCCTCTCCATCACAGAGGAACCACTTTCGAATTGCGCCCAGCCGGACTAGGGGCTGGAAATAGGGAACTTTACTTCCCACCCAGCACCCACTTTATAGCCACTATCAAGGATCTAACCGACATGCTTGATTACGCCTTCGAAGACATCAACAGTATGGACAACGATGCCGAAGAGGAGGAGGCCCGAAACCCGCCGTTTACCGGACGCTGGACGGCCACTTCCTCGTACGACATATATATGGTGGATACACCTAAAGAAGGCGAAGGCGATAAGGAGGAGGACCCAGTCGAGGACAAACCTCCCGAGATACCACCGAAGCATCCACGTCAGCGGCGCCGCTCTAAATCGCGTCGCAGAAAAGACAGCCATGCCGGAACCAGAGACAATGATACTCCGGAGAATGACAAAGACCCCATCGAACCAACATCCGAACAGGATGATCGGGAGGACGGGTAAATTGACCCTGACAAGCAAGCAGGGAATGAAGACTCGGAGGATAGTAACTATCTACCACTCTCCGAGGACGACGTGATCCTCGGCGACGAAGATTTCATCGTACCAGAGGAACCCCTTGAACAAGAGCACTTTAAGCGCCGGCTAATAGCCAAGGCAAGAAGCCTAAAAAAGAAGCAGCAGCAGCTTCATGCTGACCAAGATCTGCTCAATGACAGAAGGACTAATGTCCTTGCAGCCGAAGAATACGGCCTTGAGCGCCCAACAAAGAGTTACCCGAAGTGTAAGCTGCTACCCCTATTCGACGACGAGGCGCTGGAGCCCGTACCACCCGCACATAACGCGGCTAGCAGACCTGACTGACCACCACGCGGTCGGGACAGAACAGCAACTCAAGCTGAACACCAGCCCGTGCCACCTCACCATAAAAGCAGAGAAACAATAGCTCGGGGATACACATATGACCTGCGACATGTCCTGGAAAATAGAGTAGGCCAGACAAGATCAATATACGGATCGCGGGGGCTCGCCCCGGCACGTGAAGACGGCTATCAAGCTGGCGCGACAAGCACAACCATGCTCGGGCCAAAAACCGCATACGGACTTCATCCGAACTGCGCCGTGATGTTGCCCGATACAGAGGCACCACAAACCACCTATGCTTCACCGATGAGGTAATGGAGCACGAGTTCCCAGAAGGGATTAAACCCGTCACATCAAATCATACGATGGCACAATAGATCCCACAGTATGGATCGAAGATTTTCTTCTCCACATTCACATGGCACGCGGTGATGATCTACACGCCATCAAATATCTCCCCCTAAAATCAATGGGCCAGGACGGCACTGGCTGAGCAACCTACCAGAAAACTCTATTGGTAGCTGGGAAGACCTGGAGGACGCATTTAGAGATAACTTCCAAGGCACCTATGTTCGGCCCCCAGACATCGATGACCTTAGTCATATAATTCAGCAACCCGGGGAATCGGCCTGACAGCTCTGGACCAGGTTCCTCATCAAAACGAACCAGATTGTGGATTGTACGGACAACGAGGCCCCCGCGGCCTTTAAACATAGCATCCAAGACGAGTGGCTTGCCCGACACCTCGGACAAGAAAAGCCAAAATCCATGGCTGACCTCACCACACTTATGACCCGCTTTTGCATAGGAGAAGATAGCTGGCTTGCTTGTAGAAGCAATAGCGCCAGCGACCCTGGCACCTCCGAACCCAGGGACGTCAATGGCAAGCCACGACGCAACAAGCACAAGTGTCGAAACAATAACGAAGAAACCCAGGACACAGCGGTCAACGCCGAATTCAGTGGTACCAAACCCGGTCAATGGAAGACGCCATTTAAGGCAAACAGAGATGGCCCATCCAGCTTAGATAGAATACTTGATTGGCCTTGCCAGATTCAAGGCACCCCCTAAGCCCGCTATTCACACCAACAGAAATAGTTGGGTCCTTAAATAGGCCGGCAAACTCAACGCCGAACACGAGAGGAAAGGGTCGCCCTTCAACGACGATGACCAAGAGCCTCGTCAACCGAACATAGGGGGACGGAAGCAATTTCCCCCTGAGGTAAGATAGTGAACATGATATATGTCACGTATAACCCTAAGAGGGAATGCAAGAGTGCACTACGGGACGTCTACGCCTTAGAGCCGGTCGCCCCAAAATTCAACCCATGGTCAGCTTGTCCAATCACCTTCGATCGAAAGGACCACCCAACCAGTATCCGTCATTGGAGGTTCGGTTGCTCTAGTCCTCGATCCAATCATTGACGGATGCCACATCACACGAGTCCTCATGGATGGTGGCAGCAGTCTCAATCTACTTTACCAAGACACTATCCGTAAAATGGGCATCGATCCGTCAAGAATCAAGCCCACTAAAACTACCTTTAAAGGAGTAACACCTGGTGTAGAGGCCCATTACACAGGCTCAATCACGTTGGAAGTTGTCGTTCGTTCACCAGACAACTTCCGAAGCGAAGACTTGATCTTCGATATCGTCCCATTCCGCAGTGGTTATCACGGACTGCTCGGACGAACCGCTGCCGCCCGCTTTAATGCGCTCCCTCACTACGCCTATCTAAAGCTTATGATGCCCGGTCCCCATGGTATCATTACAATCAACGGAAACACGGAACGCTCCCTCCGTACTGAGGAGCACACCGCAGCCATCGCGGCCGAAGTACAAAGCGGCCCTGTCAAGCCGCACACCTCACCGGCTATGAATCCCCGGGACATTATTACGCAAGGGCTGATAGTGCGGCATGCGGGCAGGCCAGCAATCCCAGGGTCGGATTAGCAGTTTCGCCTCCGTCGACTGCCACGTACATCAGCGAGATTCGTACCACGCGTACAAAGTTACGCACTCAAAGTACCTTGGGCATCAGCGGAGGCAAAATATGGATAGGCTTATAGTATAGTTTGACCCTATATGGTCTCCCCCTTGTTTTTACTTACTTCCTATCTTTTACTACAGGTGAATTAAAACCACCTCATACTACAGACTCGCAAGGACTCTTTCCGAGCCCGGTTCTGTCCAAACAGTCGAAGATAGTCCCTCTTAAGGAATCTCTCTTACTCAGGCGAAGCAGCGCAGACGTGCGGCAGGAAAGTGCAAGGGATCTTGTAAAACCATAAACTCGCTCAAAGAACCTGTATAGAGCTTTTTTTAGCCTTAAGACCCCCAGCATGTAAAATAGCCTTGGTGATTATGGTACTCTCTGTAATGCTATGTTTTGACGTATCAATCAGATTTTAGTGAAGCAAATTCTTCTGCGGTATCGTCTTCACTTATAGACTTTATTCCATCCCTTCAGTTGTATCACGCACACACCTCGGCAAAAACTGCCAGGGGCTCTATATGGCAACACATGTGTTGCCATCCAAAAAGTCCGACATATCTTTATAGCGTAATTTGGCGTCCCGAGCTCGGCAATATATGCATCGGCTCCAAATCATGTCTTTCGTCAATAGTTGGATTGCCCGCTCCTGTGTTTGCTACCTTACGTTCCGTCTGATCGGCTAGGGTAGTAAAGCGAGAACTACTGTGATTGTGTTTCTGGTTCATCCGGTTAAGCACCTCAGTAGAGAAAGCTGAAAACTGACTGTCATGATGCGGCGAGAGCTGGTTAGCCACTCAGAGACTTATCAAAATCTTTAACGATTTCTTCTGTATTACATGAAGGACCGTTCTCCGGCCACCTATGCAACATATCCGAACTAGGATAGCCGCATACATACCAGGCGCTACTTTGTAGAGCAATCATCAAACTCCTACAACTAATTGAGAGCAATAAAACCGCATAGTCTGATTGCATGGTTCACCGCACTGACACCTCCTTCACGGACCAAGACGTTGGGTTAAGTGTAGTCATATGCAGTTCCGAACACCCTAGTAGTATCTACAAGGGGGTTGAAGCCGACGACTGGGAAGTCTCAAGTATAAAAACGACCACACAGGAGCCAAACTCTTCATACAAGGAGAAACATATGCAAAAGACTTAGTTCATGATACAAACTTCCGAACAGTTCGGACTCATTCATTCGAACACTACATCTTAGAGCATTGGCCTTCTACAAGGCTGGCACCCTTGAGAACTTCCTCAAAATAGCACTCCGGTGTGCGGTGGTCCTTGCTTTCGGGCGGACCGTCGACGGCCACCTTTTCGGCCTTCATCTTCCCCGGTGCGTCTTGACACAAGCGAAGCCATTCGCGCCCCTTCTATACAAGACCACCTCTTAAAGGCGTCAATTCGGGGCAGCGCATCGATGAGACGCCGCACGAGGCTGAAGTAGCTGTCCGGAATGGCTTCAGCCGGCCACAACCGGACTATGACGTCCTTCATAGCCGTGCTAGACATCTTCTGCAGCTCCGCCCACTGTGCCTTCTGGTCATTTAGCAGTACGGGACGGTCCTTCCTCAAAAATCGTGACTGCACGAAGCCCGCCGCTGCACTTTTCCCGGTCCCGAAGAATTGGGCGGCATCCGTAGCACTCTTCGGAAGATCCACATATACGTCTGGAGAACTCCATAGTCGATTAAGTAAGGCATACTTCCGGTCCCCAAATTTAGCCTGTAAAAGAAAGGGCTTACCAGCCACTATCTGTCCGGCTTGACGGATTTCCTCACGCATTGCGCGGGATTCGGATCGCACCTCTGAAGCTTCTTGAAGGGGATTGGCGAGCTCGGTCTCCTTCGCCTTGTTTTCCTTTTCTATGGACTCATACTTAGCAGCGGTGTCCTTTAGCTTTTGCTTCATCTCGGTCACCCATTCCTCAAAACGGCGTCGAGCGGCCTGTTCGGTTAAGCCCGTAGCCGCTTTATTAGCAGCCGCGATTGCTTACCCTTGCCTGCTCCTTGGCTTGGGCAAGCTCACCCCTGAGGGCCTCCATCGCGGCAGCGCCATCTGTATAAGTACGATCATTTCAGCTCTTGAACTTCCGCAAAACACGAACATACACAAGCATACAGTAAAGATGCATTTCGTACCTTGCACGTGGTCGAGCCGCGTGTTAACAAGGACTAGGTCCTCATCGGCCAATGCCAGTCACCGTTGGAGATCAGAAACTTCCGCTAATTGGGAAGTCGCCGCTAGTAGAGAAGCCTGCGATTATTCAGATACAAGTATATTACCACCTGACAACTGTTTATTGATCCTCTGCTCATTTTTTTTCAAAGAACCGAACAGAGTCTCAGGGGCTAGTATCTATATAAATGCATATTTTTCATAAAACCAAAAAACAAAATTATTACATTGCGCACCTCGAAGCTTGCCAGCAGGCTGGAAAAGGCTTCGTCCAGACCGCTTTTGGCGGATTGAATCTTCCCAGCCACCGCACCCATTAGGATGCGGTGCTCCTCCAGGATGGATGCACTTTGTAGTGCATCCACCATGGAATTTGGCGCCTCGGATTAGCGGAGGTCGCCGCACCCCCCTCCTCAGTGGGGGTTCACCGATTAGGCTCCGGAGCCTTATTGGTCTCAAGAGTAGTATGCGGCTGGGGATCAGATTGACCGGGGCCCCCGTCGCCGGCCTTCGTGGGGGCCGTACCCCTCAGTCCTTCGGCAGATCTCGGTGTCAAAACCGGCGGATCTCGAGTAGGGGGTCCCGAACTATGCGTCTAAGGTCGATGGTAACAGGAGACGGGGGACACGATGTTTATCCAGGTTCGAGCCCACTTGATGGAGGTAATACCCTACTTCCTGCTTGATTGATCTTCATGAATAAGAGGATTACAAGAGTTGATCTACCACGAGATCGTAATGGCTAAACCCTAGATGTCTAGCCTTTATGATTGTGATTCTCCTCTTCGGACTAAACCCTCCAGTTTATATAGACACCAGAGGGGCCTAGGGTTGTACAGAGTCAGTTTACAGAGGAAGGAATCTTCATATCCGAATGCCAAGCTTGCCACCCACGCAAAGGAGAGTCCCATCTGGACACGAGAGGAAGTCTTTTGTCTTGTATCTTCATGGCCCATCAGTCTGGCCCACGTCACATAGCCCGGACGCCCGAGGACCCCTTAATCCAGGACTCCCTCAGTAGCCCTTGAACCAGGCTTCAATGACGATGTGTCCGGCGCGTAGATTGTCTTCGGCATTGCAAGGCGTGTTCCTCCTCCGAATACTCCAAAGCAGCCCTCGAACACAGAAAACGTGTCCGCTCTGCAAAACAAGTACCACACACAACCGCAGAGAGTATAATATTTCATGAGTCCCATCTATTGACTACTTTTGTAGCGAGACATTACGTCCCTGCCCGGTCATTATTTCGAACCGTTTTTTAGCCTCCCGCTCCATGTTTCAAGATGCGGTTTTCATTGGCACGTCTTGTCGAAGCAGAGATCGTGTCCTCTTATTGTGGGATTCTCATCAATACGGGCGTGGGTAATCCAACCGCACCGTCTGCACGACCCTTTGGAATAGGCGAAGTTTAATGCAATGGGAGGCGCTTGATATTCGCTGCCTTTGTAAAGAGATAAGGATTCACCCTTTCGCCCACGCCTTCTTTATCTCTGCCCACCCATTCTCGAGCTCCAGCACCCAAGCTTCCATCCTTTCCGCCTAAAAAAAGCACTCCGACCATGTCCGGATATGGAGCGCAGGGCAAGTGGATGGCCTCCTCCACCACGGAGAAGGACATCACGAAGTTCCGGAAGGCAGGGTACTTGGCTGAGGAAATCGCCCACCGGCTTCCAGCCAAGGGGCAGATCGTCCCCACCCCGGAGCCCCATGAGAGGGTGGTATTCATCCCCCACTTCGTCCGCAGGTTGGGATTTCCTCTCCACCCATTTGTACACGGACTCATGTTCTACTACGGGCTAGATTTCCATGATCTGGCCCCAAACTCCTTCCTTAACATCTCGGCATTCATTGTCATGTGCGAGGCCTTCCTCCGCATCCTACCCCACTTTGGATTGTGGCTGAAGACCTTCAATGTGAAGCCGAAGGTGGCGGGTGGTCAACACACAGAGTGCGGAGGCGCTATGGTGGGCAAATTGTCCAACGTCACGTGGCCCAAAGGCACCTTTGTGGAGACTGTGAAAGGGTGGCAGCAGCAGTGGTTCTACGTCACAGAGCCCCATGACACCATCTGGACCGCGGCTCTCTAATTCAAGTCTGGGGCCCCAATGCAGCTTACCTCCTGGCTAGAAAAGGGCTTGGACTGGGCGTCGTCGGACGAGGTGAGCGCTGCAGACGCGCATCAAGAGCATGGTGGACAAGAACATCAAGCTTGTGAATGTGATCCAGGTGATTCTTTTTCGCCAGATCCTTCCTTGCCAAAGCCGGACTTGCAATTTGTGGGAGTTCGATCTGGCCAAGCACCAGACCTTGCAACAGTTCTTCGGCTCCACGCACAAAGGCATCTGGAAGGTGCTTTTCAAAGCCAACGAGACGTGGCCAAAGACGACCGAGGACCGTGGGTACAACCTGACCCATCCAGCCAGTCCGGTATGTTTTTTATACTTCCAGGTGTATACTCTGCCTGTGCATTCCAGGAAGATGTCTAAGCTTCTCCATTTATATTTTTAGGGCTGGACAAAGAAGGCGGAGCGGATCCAGTGTTCGGCTCAGCTGCCTGAAAACCCAGCTATCCCATTTCTGACGAAGATGCTGGTTCCGGCGCCTGGTAGGAGCTGGAGAAGAAGGCCAAGACGAAGGGCCAGGAGGGAAGAGGCGGCCTTCGCCTTAAAGGCACTTCGTACGTGACGTCCGAAGACGCTGAAACCCACTCCTCCCCCGCCGCCGAGGACGATGAGGAGGAGGAGGAAAGCAACTCTCCCCCCGAGGGCGAAGGAAGAAAAGGGCAGCCTCCACGGATCCGGGAGGCGCAGGCGCCCAAGAAGGGAGGGTCTCCTCATGACAACTCCGCTGACACCGAGCAGCAGCTCCGAGTGGCGCCCCTAGTCGAATCGTAAGTACTCAAAGGCACTTATACACACATATATCCAACTTCTTTACTTCACGGTTTTAATATGTCGAATCATGCGCTGCAGTCCAGCACACGCCCGCTCCCAACGATCCTCATCTTCGGGGAATTCGCTGGATCCAAATGTGATGGACAACGGGTCACTTCCGGCGGCCTCCTCTCCCAAGGCCACAGACGACACCGAGGTATTGTCCTGAAGGACCTTCCTGTGCCGTGGAGAGGTAATCGGAGGTTGTCGTGGTGGCGCCAGAGGGTGATACTCGGCCACGGACACCTGGGAGCAACTCGAGACCGGGCGATGGTGGCTATATCCACCCGCCCCTAGTCAATACTATTTTGGAGGCCCATAAAGCTCCGGAATCAAGAAAGAAGGAGGTGTACCTATTCCGCCGGTGACCTCTGCACATCCAGAGGCACCGGATACTCTACTAGAAGCGCTGCAAAGTGCTTCCATTATTGAGGAACACCGTATCCTTATGGGTATGGTGATTGAGAGGGTTCAGTCCCTAAGAGCGGACTGACTGAAGCCTGCACCAGCCTTCTAACGGGCTTTGAGGTATGCGAAGCAATTATGCAAAAACAATGTCATAGTATAGATAGTAGCCCCTGAGACTTTGTCCAGTGTTCGAAAAGAAAGGCCGGACAGAGGATCGAATAATTTTCACAGGAGACTTAGCATATGTGTCTATGTGAATAAGCAGGGGTCGATGCTGGCTGCGACCTCCCATTTTGCCGAAGTCTCCAAACTGATAGTCTCTGGAGCGGGCCAAGGAAGAGCTCGGCCGTGTGAAAAAACAGCTAGAGGACAAGCAACGTATGCAATCGCCTATTCAGATCTAGAAAGATATGAATTGTTTGTGTTGATCATGTTATCATGATATTTTGTAGGAGCTGCGACCGAGGTGGAGACCCTCAAGAATGTGCTGGCCGAGGTCCAGAAGAGATCGGCAAAGGAACAAGCCGCCCGCGAAGAACACGAGGCAAGGGTCGGGGAGGTCCAGCAGGAGCTCTAGGACGTCCTAAAGAAATGCGAGCCCTTGGAGCACAAGATTGCAGACCAAGAGTTCGAACTTGCTAAGGCCTGCCAAAGCGCACAAGTGGCCCGGGTTGAAGCCAGGGCGCCCTCTAGGAAATCCAGGAGGCCAGGAAAATCGCGGCGGGTAAGGCCTTTATTATGCAGAGCAAATTTGTGAAGAAAAGGAACCTCTTATAGACCCGGATTTGGAGTTCTGCAGGAGCGTTTGTGGATCTGCCGCGTAGTGTTGCTGATGCTGCGGAGTTCTTCCGAGTCGAAGAGGGGAGCTCAGCGAAGAAGTTGTTTTGGTCACAATACCTTGCGCCAGAGCATCCGGTGCCCTTTAGCGATCAGCTGAAACAGCTTACCGAACTGCATAGGGTGGCCGAATTGGCCATGAAGGACTTGATAATCCTTCTATGGCCTGCCGAAGCCATACCCAGTAGCTCTTCGGGATCGTGGAAGGCTGCTGGTCGATGCTCGCCTTGGCTTGATGCCATCAAGCGGTTGGTCTGCATCGAAGGTGCACGGATGTCCTTCGCCCGTGTCAAGGTGAAGTGGGCGAAGATGAATGCCGTCAAGCTCGCGACTGAGGGACCACCCGCGGGCAAGGAGCACCGCACGCCCGAGCGGTATTTTGATGATGTCCTAGAGGGATCCCGCATTGTAGAGGGCCAGTGTGCAATAGACATTATCTTTGAATGAAGACATTCATGTTATCCCGTCCTGTATTATGAAACAAAGCCGATATGTAATATAATTCTTGTTGTTTGTTTAAAATTTTGCCTCCAGTGCGGCCGTTTTATTAAATCTGAGAGTTGGCCGCCGTCGCTTCAAATTCACACGAGGTAGTACGGGGTGTTCGGTTGGAACCTAAACACTCTTGATCAAAGAGTTTAGTCCTTGAAGGAGGTGTTTAGCGCAATGAACTAGGTAATCGAACTATGTGGATTTATCACCCTCACTTAGCCATAGGAGTTTGGCAATAGAAATGTAGGCGCAGCCCCTAGTTAGTATTTGTTAATCCAGACTAGGGTTCTATAGACACCTGAACGGGTGGAGGCCGATCCGTCGCATAATGTGGGAAAAAATCGCAACAGATTTTAACCTCCGAATAGATCACCAGCTCTCGCCGCATCATGACAGTCAGTTTTCAGCTTTCTCTAATGAGGTGTTTACCTGTATAAACCAGAAACACATTCGCAGTAGTTCTCCCTTTACTACCCTAGCCGATAGGATGGAACGTAAGGTAGTAAGCACAGGAGCCGAGCAACCAACCTATTGACCATAGACATGATTTGGAGCCGATGCATATAATGCTAAATTCGGGGTGCTGAACTATACTATAAAAAGTGTTCGGACTTTGTTGCCGTAGTATGGAGCGCAATGAAGTTCTCTCATAATTAAAGCGCACTAAAGTGTACGGGTGCAATCGATAAGAATAGCTAAATAAAATGAAGTAGTAAGTCAAAGGCCACATAATTAGGGCCGCAAACTGTTTCCATTATAATTTTATT